>CM028131.1:1442280000-1444780000 GCA_016271365.2 Neoceratodus forsteri | reverse complement strand
ATTATTTTACCATTTTTATAATGTATTTCTTCAGGGCAGTCTAGTCCAGGGCCCCCATATTCAAAGGAGATGCGTGGTGTATCCCGGCAGAAAAGGGAGCTGTGCCATGCAACTCCAACAACGTGCCACAACCTGATATTCAAATGTGCGGGATGCACTGGCCACAAAGGAATGGGCCAGGGTGTACACAAATAGTATGCCATGCAAGTCAAGGGTACATTCTCATGAATATGCCACACTGCGGCATACTCAATGGGAATGGGTCCCTCACAGTCCATAGTCATGTGGCCCACAGTTAGACCATGAATAGCTGGCCTAACCCGGCCAGCCACCCAAGCAGGCTGAGGAAGTGCACCCAGGTGCACAGCAGCCTGGCAGCCCTGTTGGACTAGAGGTACCCCTTCCCATCCCTGGTCAATCCAACACCATCCCAGAGGAGCTCCATAGTGTACGGCTGCCACTAGACCCAATCACACCAGAGGAAGCTACGGTCCATATCCATTGCATAGAGGACCCACACCCACCACCTTGGTACATAGACACCCCTGCTCCCCCCATACCCGACCTGTTGCGGAGACTGGCACTGCCCTCCACATCCTGTCATGGCCAGCCACCAACTGCACTGGACCCAGGCCGGGGACTTGCACTCCGGAATGACCCAAGTGGCTGTACCTTGCATTGGGGCACTACACAAGCTGCGGACCCATCAGTGTATGCAGCCATGTGTATGTCCCTGGCAAACCATACAAGGGAATTGGCATATCTCCAATACATGCCTTGTCAATGCTATATCTTCCTGCTGTCATACACTGCTGCAGGCCCACACTCTTCCCTGTTCTTCTGTGTAACATGCCACCCTCTGGACTGCTTAGGTATCCTGGGTGCCCTGGGGTGCAGTATCCTGCAATGCCCTTAGCAGTGTATGCTTCAGACTATGGACAGCACATCCATGGTTCACCAATTATACAAATGAATGGGATGTTGGCTGTAACATGCCATTCCCGGGACCTGTGTGAGTGAGTACAGCATTGTCTGTCACCTGCACTGCTCAGAGCAATGGCACCAGGACAATGGATCCATAAGCGAGTGCCTGAGGTGTATAACCACTGAGAGTTATTTCCCACACACAGCTTGTGCCTTTTTTATTTATTTATTTACTTTTTACCAGAAGAGACACACTAAGCTGAAAGCTTTTTTTCAGGTGCATCCTGGGAGCACAAGGAAGTTAAGTGACTTGCTCAGGGTCACACAGTATGCAAGTGGCGGCTGTGGGATTTAAACCCAGGTCTCCAGGTTTGCAGCTCAGAGCCTTAAACCATTGCGCTATACTGCCTCTGTCTGACACATTCTAGCATCCTACTCCCAGTGTTCCGCCACCCGAAAATAAGATGCTATTTCTTCTGTGAACTATCCAGGCTAAATATATAGCAATCAGCAAGCATATTCTAGGAAAATACATTGTAAAAATGTGTAAAAGGAAGACCACATTGAAACTGCCTCTCAGCAGATCTGCATTGTGCAAATTCATTAGAAATAATGGATAAAAGCATCCCAAAAGCTCTCCACAGCCATATCGGCTCTGACCAGAGCTGGTTTCCAAAGGCCATGAAAGATGGACTTCTACATGGCCATCTGATGTTGATGAAGGAGTAAATGGTGGTACTAACTGGAAATTACTGCTGTCTAGACCAACTGAAGATAAAGATGCTGCATCATCAGTATCCACATGACTTCTATTGTCAAATATAGCTTTCTATCCCTGTGCAATTGCTGAAATCAGCATGTCTTCATATTCACAATAAGAGTGACCAGTATTTGAAGAAGGCAGCTGTTGCAACTTAAACCAAAAGGTCAAAGAAGAACATTTTGTCTCTTGTGATATTGTGAAGTCTTGAGCAGTTCTGGAATTGCTCTATCAGTCAGTCCATAAGGGATATACCAGATTTGTCTAATTTTTGGTCAAAACCTCTTCACAGGCTCTTGAGTTTCCTGCTTAATACATTTATGATGGGAATAATGTGGTTTAGAGTAGCATTCTTTTTGCTAATCTGTCAAGTTGTTTCCTCAAAAGGAGTCAAAAGGAGCCAAAAGTAATGTAAGATGCTCCATAAGGCCCCACTGGAGTGAATTCAGAACAACACCGCCTGCTACATTGTGCTCCACAGTACATTCATGGACTGCCTTCTTTTGTGTGAGAAGTCTCTCATACAGTACATGTTAAATGTTGAGTTCTAGCTTGTTATAGTTGCTTTATTTGCAAGTTTTTTTCGTTTTTCTTCCGAGGTCAGCCTAGATTCTACATGATTTTACAGTTGCCTAAAATAGCCATAGTTTTTTTTTGTTTGTTTTTGTTGCTCTCACTGGTGTTACTATACTGTTGTCACTGTAAAGGAAAGCTTGCATTAACAGATTTAATGAGCGTGCAAAACATGGAATGTGAGAAAAACCACAATGTTTCAATGCGAAAACAATGTTGGTGCCATTCTCTGAACCCACAAATTCAACACTAAAGGCCCGATTCTGAAAGGATCCCTTGGAGCAGTGCAAGTTGCTATGCTCCAGGTATCCAGCAATACCCACATGCACCAGGGACCCTGCATCATATTCATCAAAAAAGCAGGATCCTGTCACCAAAATCCCAAGGATTTCAACAAGTGCAGAACAGCACCCAACCATCAGCGCAGCTGTGGTACATGCTGCAGGGATCTGGCTTAACCTTTGCTGGCACAACACAGGATGAGTCAGTATTGGTGATGGTGGTGATGGTGTAACCCCTTGCCAGGAGGGGGTCAGGGGGCATAGGGTGTGTTGGAGTTATGGTGGGGAAGTACAGGATTGTTTTAGCATTAGGCGGGATGCATATGCCTATGTATCATACAAAAGCATATGCACCCCAGGTGCCAAAGCAATCCCATACTTCCCCGTTGTCACACCAACCCACCCTATGCCCCATGTGCCACTCCTGCCCACTGAACCCACATGTAGCCCTCCCACCACAGTGTTTCACATTGATGTAAAGGGCTTAGAACACCTCCTAGCAGGTCTAAGTGGAGCCCCTTGCTACTGCTATGGTGGGGCTTTTAGAATTCAAAAAAGGGGATGATGCAACCTCACCATGGTGTAAACCCCCTTGTGACCTGGTGTACCTAGATGCAGGTCACAAGGATGGTGTAGTGCCTGTTTGGTGCAACAGCTTCCCTTTCCAGTGCAGACTGCATAACAGAATAGGGAATGGTGCAAACAGTGATGCAAGGTGCAACTTGCATCATTGCTGTTTGACACAAGCACCTTGTGTCGGCCGTAACCCTTTTGGAATCAGTCCCTAAATCTCAGTAGCTCTAACCACTCAAAAAGTTTGTCATGCATCTCTTCAGAAATATTGTCAGCTGTGTGATGCTTACCAAACTTGCAGATGCAAAGAACTGCCCTTCTTTGTTTTTCTTCTTGTACATTGTTGCTTGTGGTGGTGTTTGAAGATGATTGTAAAACCCAGTGTGCTGTGATGCACATATAATTAGTGGTTTGAGAACTCATCCACATCTGTGGCCAAGTGTACAGTGCCACTTTCACTCTTTTTAAGAGCAAATTTTATTTTACTTTGCATAAATTTGTACATGTTGGTAACAGCAACAGCTACAAAATATTTATGGCTTGGTATGTTGTAATGTGGGCCAAAATATTTTAAGAGTGCTTCATCAGAGAAAGCGGCTGCTGCTCCTTGGCAATAAATTCAGCTGTTAACTATTTAATTTTTAATATGAAGATATGAAATTTGCCAGCAGATAAAGGCCTAGAGGTCTATCAAGTCTGCTCGAATGTGCAGCTAGCACCCCTTATTCTGCAGCTGTCCCTCCCTTCCACACTTCCCCCTTCATTGATCTTCCCCCTTGTCCTGTCCCATCCCTTTTTGAAGCAGTCCACTGTTCTACTGGATACCATTTCTGCAGGTAACGCATTCCACCCAGCCACCACCCTCTCTGTAAAAAAGTGTCTCCTCATCTCCCTCCTGAACCTTCCTCCCTCCAGTCTCATATCATGGCCCCTGGTGTCCTTCCCCTCCCTTACTTTGAACAGCCCCTCTGTACCTGTCTTGTTTATTCCTTTCATGTACTTAAAGGTTTCAATCATGTCCCCCCATCCCTCCTCTCATCCAGTGAGTACATGCTCAACTCCCTCAGCCTCCTCTTGTATGATAAATCCCCCAGCCCCTTGATCATCTTTGCCAGCCCTGCACCCCTTCCAGTAACTTAATGTCCCTCTTCAGATACAGGCACCAGTACTGCACACAGTACTCCAGGTTTTGGTCTAACTAATGACCTATACAGTGGCAGAATCACCTCCTCCCTCCTCGAGGATATACCCCTTGCAATACAATCCAGCATTTTGTTGGCCTCTGCAGCTGCCTTCCTACATTGTGCTGAGTTGTTCATTGACACTGTAATGAGCACCCCCAGATCCTTCTCCTCCTCTGTCTGGGCTAGCTGCACTCCCCCCAGCTGGTAACTCCTCCTTGGGTTCTTCATCCTAAAATGCAGCACCTTGCACTTTTTGGCATTAAACCCCAGTTGCCAGGTGTCTGACCAGGTTTCAAGCTTTGCCAGCTGTTACTAATGTAATGTTACTTGATGTGCTCTACTGTAGGCGGTGTTTTGTTTGAGCATCGCAGTAATGGTCTGCTCTTAAGTTCGTGCTGGGGGGCCAAAACCATGGATTGCAGTGGCAGAGCTGGAGCTTGTCCAAATACTTTTGTTAGCAAAGTTGAACATGTGTTATTTTCGCCCTGTCTCTTGGTCTCTTTACTGTCATTATTGTCTGTAGGATTATTTTCATCACAGATATTTTCCTTGCTCCAAACTACTGCCCTGCCAAATGGATGGATGTGTTTTTGCAAATGCCCTTGTAGTGATGTTGTCCAAAACTGGCCCCTCACTTTCTTCCTGCTAACTTCCCAATGACAAAAGATGCAGACAGCAAAATATTCATTTTTGGTGCTTGTATGAAAATAGCTTCACACAACTGAGGTAGAACATTTTGTTGTCATGCCAGGAGCTACAGCAGTTTTGGTGGGTGATGTTTTTGACCCTGATTCATGCACACTGTAGCTGTGCCTAGAAGAACTTTTATTGATTGCTGTTATTTTGATTTTATTTTTTAACATCACTGGCTAGTGGTGGTGCTTGCTGTGTATTTTTTTCTTTTGGGGTTTGTATACCCAGGTGACACCTTGTACCTCATTGGTATCACATTCTAATTCATCACCTTTAGATGGCCATAACTGTGATACATCATGTCATGTACAACCTCTTCATCAGAGACACAGCTTTCTAATGAAGAAGCCAGATATGCATGAGTGGCATATCATGGAGTGCCATGTCTAGTGGTACTAGACAATGCCTCTTCTTTAATCAGTGACTTTCTAGGTCTAGCTGATTTGATTGCCTATTTTTGTGTTTCATCAGATTTTTCTGGCAATGCCAACAGTGCTGCCTGCTTTCATCATGGGATTCCACAACATTATTTTCTTTTAGAAAATGCACTTTCAAATATAAGAAACTTGATTGGCTGCCAGGGGTACATTAACTAACAGCTAGAGCCCAGTTAATAACAAGTGTCAGGCATGTCGACCCCATTACTCATATCCTGGTGCCACTCTGGTTTTGAAATCTTAGCTGCCATTTTTTTTCTCTCACTTAGCGAGAACTGAGTTACCACGCCTTTCCTCTTGACACACTCCCTCATGTCACTCTTAAATAATAATTAAAAAAATGCCCTGTTCAGCATAGCGCATTCTAGACACTGTCATGTCATGATTGCACCCACCTCCTCCGTCACTCCATCCAGCTGCTAACTCACCACTGTGCTAAAGCTCTTCTTCCTCAGCTCTCTGGTCCCCATGACCACCAAAAACCTGCTATTTCAGCACAACAATGCTGACAACAGTTGCAGTCACAGTAGGATTTATTTATTTTATTTATTTATTTATTAAATTTTGGTGACCGGGTTGGCCCACTGAGCCCTGAAGGTCCCTTTTTCAGGGGCGACCCGGGATAACAATACATTTTTGATACAGTGGAAAAACATTTGGTTACAAGATTATACAGGCTTACTTGGTAGTTACATACATGGTTATCATCATAACACAGTTTTACCTAGGTGCTACATGGCATAATATTATGCATGACAAATTGATATGCAGTTTTCGGAAGGACAGCGACCTCCACCACAAGAGATTATATATAGGATAATGGGACCAAGGTGCTCTGGATATTGGGAGGGGTACCTGGGTCGGCCCACTATTGGGAGGGTTGATGTGGGAGAGGGAAGCAAGTTATGAGCCATGGCAGAAGCATGTGCTTATGTCAAGCATATGGGCCTTAAGTCTGGTGCGGAAGTTCCTGAGTGAGGAGGCCTCCTGCACCAGAGGAGGGAGCTTGTTCCACAGGTTGGGGGCTAGGCAGGAGAAAGATCTGCCGCCAGCATTAGTCCTTACTCTGGGGACTTTCAGTAGCGTTCGTTCTGACATACGTATTCTCCTGGAGTTATTTTTCAATTCTATGGTTCCTACTATGCTAGGTGGAACAGGCAGTTTGAGTAGCTTGAAGGCCTGGACAAGCAAGGGGTATTGTTGGCGCAGTGGTCAATGAGGGCCACCGTAGCTGGGCCAGAGTATCACAGTGGTGATGTCTAGTGGTCCTGGGTGGATTAACCTTGTTACCTGTTGTACAGGATTTGCATCCTGGAGACCTCTTATTTAGCCATGCCCTGTACAACTGGTGATGCATAGGTCAGGGTAGGGAGCAGGATACTTGTGGCAATGGAAAGCCTGGCCTCGGGGATTTGCCGCATTTTAAATCTTAATCTGTAACACCACTCTGTTAATGTTAGACATGATAAAAAAAACTATTTAGTCTGCTGCCCTGCCACATCATAGTTCCCCCTCTACACTTCCTGCTTGCACCTGACAGGGTAGTGCAAGGTCGCAACTTCCAAGCGGGTAAAAGAAAGGACTTGAGTAGGAAGGACAGATTAAGAAAACTGTTTCTGTTTATTTTTTAAGAACTATTAGTATTGGATGAAACTGTAACAAAAATGTCATGCCTTGCTCAGGAAGTGGTGGAGGAGAGGGTGGGGAGTAGAAGAGAATAGCTTTGTCGGGGGAATAACAGGAGATAGAACAGCACAGCCACAGAGATACTACTTTACTGCAGAAACACTTCAACTTCATTTTTACCTATTACTTTTTTAATTTCTTTCTAATGAAATCCTATATATAAATGCTACAGGTAGCCCCATATTCTAAACATTATTACTTCACAGGGTAGTATGGGCAATACCAGACTTTCCAGGGCTATAAGGCCCTCCATCTGTGACGTCAGTCCTCTTTATGCCCCTGGCCAGTCTAGTATTGCCCAATACCACCCACCCTGTCAGGTGTTATTGCTTGCTTCTGGTTCTCTTGTTTCATTTTTATCAATTGTAGTAATTATATCTGCAGCAGTAAACATAACTTTTTTTTCTGAATTTTTTTGGCGAATATGTTCACATTTACCAATTTTACCCATACTGCAGGTGATAGCCTCATGTTCCATAACAGATTCTAAATCCATTTTTTGGGGGGTGGGAAGCTTAATAATTAGTAGTTATTCGGATGTGGAGATGGGAAACAGAGTCTGAGATGTGACAGCCCTCCCCCAAATCAGTGAGGCAATATGACCTAGTAGTAGTTCAGACACAGAAATGGGAACACAGAGTCAGAGATGTGATACCCACCCCCTCAAAATTAGTAAAGCACTATGACCTAGTAATAGTGCAGATGTAGAGATGGGGAACACAGAGACCGAGACTGAGGTGAGACACCCTCCTTCAAAATCAGTAAAGCACTATGACATAGTAGTTGTTTAGATGCAAAGATGGGTAACACAGAGTCTGAGATGTGACCCCCCCAAAATCAATGAGGCACTATGACCTAGAATTAGTTCAGATGCAGAGATGGGGAACATAGAGTGTAAAACTGAGACATGACACCTTCCCCCAAAATCAGTGAGGCACTATGATCTAGTAATTGTTTGGACACAGAGATGGGGAACAGAGTCTAAGATATGACACCCTCCCTCAAAATCAGTGAGGCACTATAACCTAGTAGTAGTTCAGGCACACAGAGTTTGAGAGGTCATGTGACCCTCCAAGGCACTGTGGCCTACTATATTAAGGTGTAGAGCTGGGGAAACCAAGGCTAACTAAGACAGACTCCACCCCTAAAATCAGAGAGGCACTATACAGTAACTCCAACTGGACTATCCTTTCTCCCTTCTTAAAAACTAGCTTAAAAATATATATATATATATATATATATATATATATATCTTATACCTGCATAGCAGTGCAGGTATAGATAGGGTTGCACAGTCACTTCTATGTTAAACCCTAAAGTTTGCACTTTAATAACTTTTGCAACCATTTCTTTGATTTGCCTGAAATTGTGCATGCTTGGCCTCCAACCATAGATATCTGGATCTGAAAAGTTTTGTTCCAGTTGGATGTACAGTTGTGGAACCATACAGCATCCAAAAAGTGAAAATTACCAACTTTTGTGCAATTTTTCGGTTGGGCATAATGAACTGAAGAATGCATCTGAGTGGATTCAATTTTGCTTGTTTATATGTGGCCTGGGATAAACTGGTGCCTTTTGAAGATTTGGTGAAAAAATATTAATCCATTCAAAAGTTATGCAAGTTTTTCATTTCCCATTGTAGCACATGGGAAAATTTATAATGTGCATTGCGAAAACTTTCGCAATCACATTTTTGTTGTTGTGCTTCCTAAATTTGTTTTTGTGCTGCTGCCATCTTGTTTTCAGTTAGTGAGAGATGAAAAACATTGTAACTCTAAAAATAATGCCCTTTGGTAAACACCAACAGTTCTGTTTACCTAACCAGGCCCTTAGGAACATGACCCTAGCATTAGTTTTTCAGCAGGTGGTTTGGAAATACGGTTTCCAAACTTTTTCCACCATTCTGCTGTTTTGTTGTCATAACAACATTTTTTGTTGTCACAGCAATGATCGAGATAAAAAAAGGAACCTCGACAACATTTTTCTGAGTTTGATAACATTCCCATTATAGAGATAGGAGTACCGCAAACTCATAAAAGTTATCGCGAAAACACTGCACGAACACATTTTCCAGTACGTTGTTTTATTTGTCACTTCATTGTGCCAAGGTAGATTGTGCTTTTGGGCTGAAATTTGCAGGGTGGTAAGCCCTGGCCTCACATATGTGCCTTTTGGTGGTTTGGTCCCAAAACATTCAATGGGCCGATAATTACAGCATTCCAAAGTTGAGAAATTTCCCATAGGGTAACATTGCGGTGCCTTTCGGCACTCATAGCTTGGAAACGGTGTGAGATACAGATTTTTGGCTACCCACAGCTTAGTCCACCTTTAGGTCCTTTAGGTGGACTAAGCATGCAAGGAAGTTTCAAAGTCATAGATTACACCAGCAGTGGAATTTTTTTAATAGGTTGTATGTTTACTGAGATATTGGCAAATTAAGTGTTACAAGGGTTCCTTTTCAGGCCTATAGGGCTACTATATGGCTCTGTTGTTATGTGTAAGTGTTAGCCCAGGGCCTGGAAGGATTGCGCTCCCACAGATGCATATCATTATGCACAAATGGGCAGTTTGGTGGGAGCATGGGGCTCAAAGGGTCGGGCCCTGCGCTCCTGCCAACACATGCCATTTACTAGTTACATTACAGTTTTTCAAAAAGTAAGGACATTCATTGCAAAAAACTTCTTTAATGCATCAGTTTGAGTTGATGTCACAGTGACAAAAGTTTGGAAATTCAATGTTACTGTTACCACCCTTACCACCACCCCCCATCACCCCTATCTTCCACATACCAACAGGCGTCAGGGTGTCCATGGGGTTGTCAGTCCTAACTCTAACCCATTCTCCCATACTGTGCATGTCAGCTTGCTTACACATGGAATCTGTAAGAATTGGGCCTGACAACTCCCATGGCACACCCCGGCGTCTGTTCGTGTGTGGAGGATGGAGGGTGGGGTGGGTGGTAAGGGTGGTAACCCTAACATCGAATTTCCAACTTTTGTCACTGTGATATCAACCCTAATTGATGCATTAACAAAGTTTTTTGCAATGAATATATATATAATAAACTCTAATTTATTTTCCAAAAATGAAACTTTTTTAAAGTTTTTTTTTTTTATTTTCCTACCAGTTATTAGAACTTTGTTGTGTTCAACATTCAGTTGCTGACTGCTCAGCTATCACTTCTGTCTCATGGCACTGCCATGATACTAGGCAAGGCATCTTTCAAAGCCTAAAAAAAAATGTTCTTTCTTCTTGTTCTTGTATCTAATATATCAAGCACTTCTTCCAAAATCTTTAAAACTGCAGGAGCATTAACATTTAATGTCATTCAGATTTTGATTTCACTGTGAGTTGCTTCCTGGCTGCTACACCACATATGCCTGATGGCATAACAAACTCCCTAATGAGCTGCCTGAAGACTTTCAGAAGTGGTTGTGTGGTATAAGGGAAATTCTATTGGCTTACGTAGCTGCCAGTCTTCAAAATTACCTTATTATTGACTCCAACATCTTACAACTCTGCCCAGAGTCTCTGATCACAAGTGGCAGCTGTGTTGATCATGAGGTCCCACTGCTTCACACACACACTGCAAGTCCTTTATTATTTACAAATCCCAAATTATCCAATATTTTTTTGTTTTTAATTCTGACTTTCAGTCTATGGTTTTCAAACCACATTTTGTTAAAAAATCATTCATCAGTTTTTTTGAATGCCCTGCCCCTCTTCCATTCACTGCATCATGCTGTTCCCTCAGTTGCATCCTCCCCACACATCAGCTGTGCCAAGTGTGAAAGCCAAACTGCCAATTAATTTTCCCATTCCCTTCCCATTTTCCACCCCACTCTAACAATCATCTAATCAATCCAAAGTCCTCCAGACCATGTCTTGACCCAAACCTTCCCCATTTGAGCACACCTGTAGGATGTGGCACTGCCTGCTAAAGTGTCCATGTTGACAGTGAGTGACATGTCAGCAAATTGCCTCAGACCCACCCCCCCATCCCAGCAGATGGCGGTTTACATTTACAAGAGAAAAAGAAACAGAAAAATTAATGAGAAGAAAACTTAGTGATGGGACAAGAGAGGAGAGACCAGAGTAGATGAGAGAAAACAAATTTCAGCCCTGGGACCTCCATGGGAGCTAGCCTGAAACCTAAGTCAAACTTAAACTTACATTTGTACTAGTCTGTGGTGATCCAAGCCTGGATTTTTCTCTTGTCTTCCTTCTTGTTCTACACTTCATGTGCTGGGGACATTCTGAATCACATCATGGTGTAGGAGTGTAGGCAAGGAGTAATGTAGTACACTAAAAGGATACAGGATTGCAGGCATGCCACTGACCAGCAGTTTTTGCCAAACTCAGATTAGCAGTAATGAAATCAGAGTTTTAATTTCACTGACTTGTTTTGACTGTTTGAAATGAAAACAGAGTCATCTCCTCATGTACTCATCTGCTATTAAACTCAGTGTCTCATGAGCTCTATAGTGGATGACTGTGGGGGAAGGAGAGGAGAAGTCTCTCTCAGACAGTCATAATTTCAAAGATTTTAATTTTCTCAGCAAGATTTACTGCAAGTTGTTCAGTCAGACTGGACCTACACATCTGAACCAGCCAACTCAAAAAACTTGGGCAGAGCAATGAAAGACTCTGTATGCTTGAGTCGAGTTGGCCCAGTCTGGGAGGGTCCAGTACTATATCAGAGCCAGTCCACTCACCCCTAAAGTTTATATTACACATACATTAATAATACAAATGCAAAAAAGTAATGCTTATGGGGAGGGTACTGACACTTTTTTAGAATGGCATAATGACATAAAGTTAATGGGATAGCTTTTCAAAGTGGCCCTTAAATCGACACAAGCTTCAGCAAATGACAGCTTGCATCAGAGGTCACTGCTCCAGGAACACTATACCAATTGCCACAACCACTTCCGAAAGCAAATAAGGGCTGCATGGGAGGGGTTTGATGGAGACTGCTGACAGCTTCTGACTATGGGGAAGCCAGCTCAGACAGTGTACCATGGTGGGACCCAGGACTACACACTGGTATCATGGGGTCAGGTAAGCCACCTCTGACTATTGTACACTCTCACTGATGCTCAGTGGGAGGCAGCCATCCATTGCCACCTACATGTGATGCCATGGCAATGGCTGGGATAGCTGACTGGTACAGTGACAGTGGTACAACTGGATGATAACAACAGGGCAGCCATAGGCTGCATGCCACTGCTGTGGAAGGGTGCCCTGTGTGTATCCATTGTAAGGGTGCCTGGAACAAAGTGCCAACAGTTACAGAATGGTTAGCCTACTATCCCCTTGGAGCTATCAAGTGGCAGCCATGTGGATCCCATGTTGCCACACTACCATAGCGGAATCCATGCACCTCCTTTAGGGCACTGTAGCATGCAATGACTATATGGGGTAGGGCATGTCCAGGCTAGCTGCACTCCCCACGCCATGGGCCATCCACCCACCATGCACGCAGTGGTCAGATTGTACCTCCATTCATGCTATCAGTGACCACAGCATGTTGCCTACACGACAACCGTAAGAGGGGCAGGAGAGCCTCTGCAACCGCCAGTGTCATCAGCTTATGGGTGTACAAGCTCTTCATGTGCCTTGGTGGTGCACTGCATGCAGAACATGTACCTTCATACCTTGTAGGCATTCCACCACACATGCACATTTAGGGGGATGTCCAGCATTTGAACTGTGATAAGAGGGTTCCAGTGCTCCCACTCTGTTGTGCATCTACTGTGCTGCCAGCTTCCCTACCATGTTCCCTGCATTAGACAATTGTGCCTCTAGTGCTATGGATCTGATCCTGTGTACTGCTACTGTTTTGTCATCTCTCCCATACATCTTCCATGCCACAATGACTGTACACACAATGATGAACATAACACATCTGCTTGCACAATTTGGCTATGGCATCCTGCTACTACTGTGATGTCACACCCACACCAGTGACATAGGCAACCAATCTCCATGTCAATGGTCACCCCCTGCAATGTGCTGACTTTCCATGCCACAGAACAGATATTTCAGGTGGGGTGTACAGATGGCAGGCTATGGCACGCAATTAATTCTGGCACTGTGTGCCTGTATAACACAGTGATGGTTCTGGGGACTTTGTAACCATGCTGACACCACACCTGACTACCTGCAGTATGCAGCTGTATGTTGTTGTTGTTGTTCATATAGACAGCTTGGGTGTTGATGTTGTCATGCTTGTAGGGTGGGTCATGACTGTGACAGCAACACACTCTACTGGTGGGCTGTTGGCATATGGGTGTTAGACCAGCCCTGGCCGGTGTAACAAAACCTGTGATATCTTCGCCCTACCACCACACGGAAGATCTGGGCTTCCTATAATACCTGGATCACACCTCAGCTTCTTCAGTTACTTAAACACAGGGATGACCTGTGGTCAAAAGCCAAGTACTCTGTCACACCCTCCAACCTGCAGAACTATAAAACTGCTAATTACAATTGTACATGGGCAATTAGGAAAACAAAAACCCTCCATTTTAGATCAGAACTAACCAATACGTGGGGGAACCCCAGAAGGTTCTGGGGAAACATCAAGCAGCTCACAGGTAAACCAACCGAGACCTCCCCCCTCATTACTTAATATTGACAATACCCCTACTATGGACCCAAAGACTATTGCAGACACACTGAACAATGCATTTACAGACTTAAGCTCCATCCTGCCCCCTGTCTTCCTAGAATCCTTGGAGGACAAGCCTCACTCTGAGGCCCGGGGGACATACCAGGGCCTTTCACCCACCCTTCTACTTGCAGATCATCTCCCCAATGAAAGCAAAAAAATACCTATCTAAAGCTCTCAACAACTGCAGAGCTAGTAGTGACTCACTCGATCTAAAGCTCGTTGGGCTCACCATTGATATCCTCCTTGCTCTCTAACACAAATTATAAACCTATCCCTTACCACTGGGGTTTTCCCAGCCCTATGGAAATCTGCAGTGGTCACGCCTATTCATAAAGGTGGGGACCACACAAACCTTGCTAACTGTGGGCCTATTTAAATCCTTTCACCCCTTTCAAAAGCACTCGAGCATATTGTTGCGGATCAGCTAACAGACTACTTGGACAAATACCAGATACAGTGCCACCCACACCACGGCTTCTGGAAGGGACACAGCACCATTACTGCTTTAGTAGAATTTACAGGCTTCATGCACAATGCCCTTGACAGAGGGTTCGTGGCGGGTGCAACCTATATTGACCTCACCAAAGCCTTCGACACCATTAACAATGAACTGGTGCTGCACTAACTAACCGGAGTTGGTCTCTCACCTGACACAATTCTGTGGTTCAGGAGTTACCTTTCTGGGAGAGAGCAAAGGGTAAAAATCCTGAACACCCTCTCTGATAGCAAACCAGCAAAGACAGGTGTTCCGCAAGGGTCCATCCTTGGACCACTTCTTTTCAGCTTGTTCCTTAACCAACTCCCAGAAGCTCTTAAAGACAATATCCTTCTGTACGCAGATGATGCAATACTTTTTTCAAGCCACCGAGACCCTACTGTACTGGAAAGTCAAATGCAAGCCACTTTCACTGCTGCTGAGCAATGGTTCCTCAGATTGAGACTATTGTTAAACTACAATAAGACAAAAACCATGATATTTGTATCCAGCAATGGTAAGCACAAATCCTTTAAATTACAGATTTACAACAAACACGCCTCCCTGCTGGAGACAGTAAACTGCTTTAAATATCTGGGTGTAACTCTGGACAGCACTCTTTCCTACTCACAACATATCGACCAAGTTGCTAAGACAGCAAACTCAAGGCTAGGGCTTCTCTACAGAAACAAACAATGCTTAACCTATGAAGCCCTCAAAATGGGAGTCACTAGCACAGTTCTATCAGTCATTGACTATGGACTTGTAGTTTATGGATCAGCAACCTCTATGGCCCTCAAGCAGCTAAAAACTTCCCTAAATAAGGCCTGTAGGCTTATCTTGGGAGCTACCCAGAGGATGCACACTTGTGACCTTTATGCTCAGACTGACTGGCTTAACCTGGATTGCAGGATACAGAACCATGTCTGTCTGCTGGCAAAAAGCTACCCATGGACTTTCCCATTGGGTATCAGGAACCTCCTTAGCCTCCCTGATTCCTCCAGAAGCACCTAGAAACACCCAGAACTGGTCCCTCAAAGTCCCTTCTGACATATGGTGCAAAGCCAGCGGTCTTTTGAATACTGGGCACCTTCCTGGACAAACTCTTTTAGAGTAGATCTACAAAAGGAAACTAGGCTTAGTCAGTTTAAGGCTAAACTTTGCACACTGCTCGCATCTACTAGTGGACGTGACTGTCAGAACTAGGTTCTCTCCTTCCCTTCTAGTGGGTGCGACTCCTGACTCTAGCACTTTCCTCCCCTTTCATCCCCTGCTCATCACCCTTTCTTTCTCAGCTGCCCCACCACCTCCCCGTTCATTTGTCCACTCCCTTAACCAACCTCTCTACTATCCCTCTCTTTCCACCAGTCTCACTCACTTTCATCCTCCCTTTGACACCACCATCTGCTGGTTTGCCCCTACCCTCCTCCCTTTCCCTCTGTCCTATGCCCTCCCTCCCCGCCCTCCTCTCCCCTCCTCTCCTTCTCCTCTAATCTTGGTTACTGTCCTCCTTGCCCTACCCTGACTATTCTCTGCCTTATTCTCCCTCCTCCTCCTCTACCCTTGTCACCTCCCCGCTTTACTTCACCATTCTCTGCCTAATTCCATGTTTCCCCTTTCTCCTACTTTCTCATTTTCTGTCTTACTCTAGTCTGATGCAACTGCATCACCCATCAGTTCCTGGTTCCTAACCTTCCAAGGTCTCCAGGAACTATCTTACCCACATTCACGCTGGGTCTCCTACTGTCATAACTGTCTCCCTGCCCTCCCTCCCTTTTATTTTATTTCTTTGTCTCCAAGAACATGTAGCTCCTGAATATCAAGTGTACTAGACCTGTAAATATTCTGTTTAATTAGAAAAACAGTTTCCTGTACTAGTTGTTAAATGTAGTATTTCTGATGTTCTGTATTTTTGTACCATAATGTGGAACCTTTGTAAACGAGCCTCTGGCTCAAAGGTATTTCCAAAAACTAATAAATATACAGTATAAATAAATAGCTTTTGTGGATTCTGCATCCTTTGGAGGGATTAGAAAATCCCAAATTAGGGGATGCAGCAGCTCTGTCGGGTGCAAGCCCCTTCCGCCATGGTGCAGCCATGCATCTTCCATAAGCATGGCACAAGACTGGCTGGTGCAGGCAGTCCCCCTACTGGTGCAGGCTGAGATATAAAATCAGAAATGATGCAAGATGTGGAGCAGTGAGCCCCTTGCATCATATCTCTTTGATGCAAGCACCTTGTATCATTTCCAGTGTTTTAAAACCAGGACTAGTGTCTTAAAAGACCAGATTTTACACATACTGTAGTTACAAGTAACCTCATGGAGTGTCATTTGTTGTTTAGAAAAAAATATGTCAAATAAAATGGCTCAGATATCAAATATAAAATCAGAAAATCTTTTACATGTGCAGTGGTGCTTCAAAATATTACCAATTCTAGAAACATCACCAAAACTTATATCTTTTATAAATTCTGGTAATTTCCCTAGAAAATGTGGGTAGGTATTTCAGTGTCAAAATAACTTACAATTTGGCTGAGCAACCTGATTGCTCATGTTAATGTCTAACTGTCTAGCTTATTGTCTTTATTTAAAGCTAGGTCAGTACCAATGAATTGAAGGAATGATACGTAGGTATGTATACTGAGTTGATTGGAGAAGGATCATATTTTTATGTTTATGTTTATTCTCTGTCTGAATGAATTCTGCAAAGTGGGGATGTTTTGTGAGAATATTGAACCAAACTAAAGAAAGTAACCAACCTAAAGAGAGCTATTCAAACTATTGCATTCAGAATTTTGAAATGCATTCCATAATTTTTCTAAGTCATTTTACAGATTATAGACAGAAAAGTTTGAAAGTGGCCACCAGGGCTCATTAAAGCTAGATGTATAACAAGAACTTAGGTTTGGGCAAAACGAATAAATTCTACTTTTGTGGAATTTTAATAAAATTCTATGAATTTCATGAAATGTCACAACTTTTTTTGAAATGTTTATTTGGTCATAAGTCAGCTGTTCATGCAGAATAAGAGCTGAAAATTGGCAGCATTGTGTCTTGTAACTAGTGCTAAAATATACCAAGTTTAATGTCATTTTGATGAGTGGTTTTAAACTTAAAGTGGCTTTTAAGTCTGGCAATTTATTTTTTGCAAAGTTTTCTGAAAATGTGTCTCTGCTTATAACTTAGCTACATTTGAAGCTACATTTGAATGCATAACTTTATTGAAAACATCTTAGAAATTGTTAAATGAGGTGAAGTCGTTTTAGTAAATTTTAAGTTACATGCGTTCATAATTGCCAATTTAGTATTTGTGAAATCTGTAAATATATTCAAAAATATGAGTGTTTGTAGTTCTACTTCTATACACCCAACATTTGGCATGCATATCTATGTCAAAGGGTCCTGCAATCTAACAAAGTTGGAGGAATTTGGTTCACTAGTTTAAAATTTACAGTGGACATTCCATAAATTACTTATTTGCCAAAATGGTCTCATAAATTCATGGACGCATGATAGTTAATGCCACCAGAATGCCCCTTGTAGAATTTAATTTTCACAAAGCAGTTATCACCAGCAAATCCAATTAGCTATGAGGAGCTGTTTGCAGTCCTGTAGTTCCTATCTGTGTGAATGTTTGTCCCCACCCTGATTTTTTTCTCTGAGCTTGACCAAATGGACTTGGTGGACCTGTTACACTGATTTCTGTCCTGATTTTCACAGACACCTCCTCTCAAAAAAAAAAAGCTATTGACTCTTCTTCCTGAAGGACCTGTCCATTTGGAATAGTCCAAAATGTCACCTTAGTGTCTCAGTTCCTTACCCCACCATATCTCTGTGATTTCTCTAGGTTCTGAATTTCCAAGTGCACTGAGCCTCAGATCAGTCAATTTTGCTTGACAGTGATTCTCAAATGACCTGGTTTCAAGTGAGAATTGTCCTTTATGCTTTCTTGCTCCAACTGGGTGTATACTATGCTTTTCTGGTTCAGCTCTGCTGTCCTTCCCTTGAGAATCCACACACCAAACTCCTTCTACTGGTGACCCCTGCACTAGCTACCTCCCCTATCCTATAATTTAAATCCCTCTGACTTCCATTTCTATTGACATAACCATGCCCCTGCCTCTTGGCAGCACAACAGTCCATCTTGGCTGGACTATTGATCATATTAATCTTATACTGCAGGCAGGCAAGTCAATTAAACAGAACCTTTATTGACCTTTGTAAAAAATTCCCCCAGAAACACTACATTTGCCTTTCCTGCTCAGAAATCCACTGCAACCAGGAGTTCAATGTTAATGTGGCTCATTTTCACAATAGAAGGGATCATAATTTGGCTCTGTGGAACCAAGCTGTAGATCCCTTCCTCTTCCTAGTCTTTTAAATAATTCAGGGTTCTGATTTGATACATCATGGCCACTACCAACTAACACAATCCTTGTTAGTTGAATGGTGGCCTTGTTAACCCTGAAGTATTAAAAAATAGATGTAAAAATCAGTCCCTACAGTAATCTAGAGAGTGGGTCCCCATGGTCTCCATGTAAAACCTCATAATAGGTGTTAGCATGGGGTAGTGCTAAGGACTAGGAAGTGAAAGAGATATGCAGCTCGTGTCTCCATGAAGCCAAATTATGATTGCTGCCATCATGAAATAGGGGCACATTAAAATTGATCTTTTGGCTCCAAAGGACTTTGGAGCAGGTAAGACTCCTCTGCAGTTTTTGTAATGAGCACAAGGAAAGGTGCTCTTTGAATGCACTTGCATCATGGCCCTACAACACCTCTCCAACACTGCTTCTATAGTGACATCTAATATTATGTTCTATTATAACTAAAGATATCCAGCTGTTTCTGTCACACCAGCCTCTGTAGCAACTACAATAGTTGTAATGATTGGTATATGTGATGCCACTGTTTGTACATGATAAAAATATACATTGTTCACTACAGGCTTGTTATAGAGAAAGCAGATGGCATTGTATGGAAGAAATGCTGTTTGTGTGTGTGTGCCTCTTCAAGCCATTTAGTCTGAGAGCTCTAATAGTTAGCTGTTAAATTCCAAGAAGACTGACAAGGGAAAAGTGATGACCTTGACTATTTTTGGTGGTTCTTCACTCAAGATACTGAGTGACATGAAGCGACTCGATGCTGTGCACCACTGCACTTTGTTATGGAGCCCCCTATGAATGCTACCTGGACACCCCTCTACCTAGCCCTTTCCTTCCTCCTTTATGGCAGTTCAAGTGCAAAACGTATGGGCATGGCTTCCACAAAATGATCACAAAATTCCACAATTTTCACAAAAGCATGTGAAGTGTGACTTTAATTACAGATGAGGTAGAAGACTTAGTTTGCTGGCCAAGGCACCTAGCTTCACCTGAGCTCTTTCATTCTAAGATTGCTTGAAAGGCAGAGTAGAGAACCTTACCAGAGCAATGGAAAAGGATTAAGACTTTTTGGCTACAGATTTACTGTGTGTTGTTGTTTTATTTTGTACTCACAAGGATTGCTACTGTTTGTTGTTAACATTTCATTGCTTTATTTTCTCTGATTCAAATTGTTGTTGCTGGTATACCTTCTTCTGCATTATTACAAGGTGTGCCTACAGGTGTGAGCTAACAGATTACTGCTGTAATCTTCTGATTCCAATTGTCTTTTGCAAGGTATATCTTCTGTTACTGCTATATTTTTCTCTGTAGCAAAGTGTTTCTTACAGGGTATATCTTCTCGAAATTATTACAGGTGTGCTTTACAGGTTTTACAGTTTTATCTAACATTAGGATAAGCTTTCAGGGTTACTGCATTTGTTGTTGACTGATTGTTTCTGCTCTTACCTCCTTGTTCTTTCATCCATGGTTCTTCTTTATCGGCAGGGGAAGAGCCCAGCCACCCACCCCCATCCCCAACCATCCCACACTACACTCCTTTTATAGGGTACCACAGTTGTCTCATTTCCTGTGGCAGAGCAGGAAGGGGCAGATCAGTGGGGCATCCACAAGGTGAGCTCATTTACAGGGGCACTAGTAATTTAACTTGGTATAACAAGTTATACAAAAACAAAACACAAAATCAAACCATTACTTGCATTTTCTTCCTTTTAATTACTCTGACTAGGTTATAAACCCAGCAACTTATCTGGAATGGATATCATTAACTGCAGGTACTGTGGAACAATTTTCAGAAGGTCAGTCTTACAGGATTTAGGACACTGTCCTACATGCTGGGCCATTGGAGATCTTAGGGCTCAGCTCCGGGCAGCATGGGCAGAGATTGCGCACCTCAAATTTCATATTCAAGAGGAAATACATTATAAGAACCACCCACCATTTCCCCAACATCCAACAGAAAAACCTTGACCACAGAGGGTAGTTGGTCCAGGAGGTTGGCAGGTGGTTAGGAGGGGCAAATTGGTGCCCCTTCACTCTCTGCTCTCCAACATTTTACCAAAAACCATATAAACACTACAGACAGGTATCTGCCTCTATCTCTGAAATCAAACAAAGGGGCAGAGGACACTGCAGCACAGGAGCTAGCACAACAAAACTCACCCAAATCAGGAACCAAAACAAAAAAAGCAAAAAGGAAATCAAAAAAACTTCTGATCATAGGAGACTCCAGGATTTGGGGAGTTGATACTCATCTCCAGCCAGGGGTAATGGTCAGATGTCTCCCAGGTACATCAGCATGGAGAGACACTGACCGCATTGCTAAAATTGTTCACAAAGCAGGAGAAAACATTGATGTCCTGGTACACTTATGGACTAATGATCTTGCCAGTCGGTCAGTTGTGGAGACCAAGGAACACATGACCAGGTTGGGTGACAAATTATCATCCATTTCATCCAGCAACTCCTTCTCTGAGATCCTGCCAGTCTGGGAGAGGGGGACAGATGGACGGAAGGTCAGAGAAGGGGAGATAGGGGAGCTAAACATGTGGCTCAAGGGCTGGTGCCAGGAAAAAGGACACAGATTTGTAGGGAACTGGCAACAGTTCTGGGAGCGAAAGTTCTTTAAATTTGATGGACTGCATCTGATGAAGGAGGGAGTCAGTGCATTGGGGCAGAAGTTTGATGTCTTTACAGAATATTTAAACAAGCAATTGGGGAGAGGGGTGCAGCACCCCATATGTCGAATGGGAATAACACCCCTCCCCCCTCAGCTAGTGGTCAAACAAGGATTCAGCATGTTTGCAGTTCATTTGCATCACCAGGTAAGAAAAAAGGTCCGTCTCCCCATGTGATGCACAGGGGAAATGCCAAACCTCACCCAACAACTAACACACCGAAATCTGGCCAATGGAAAATCATGTACACAAATGCTCACAGCCTGGGAAATAAGATCCCAGACCTGCAGGCAATAATGTCAGAGGCTAAACTGGACATAGTAGCAATTAGTGAGACATGGTTTACCAGTAACCACACTTGGGAGACTTCAGTACCTGGCTATGTATTGTTTAGAAGAGACCGAGGTGCAAAAAGGGGGGGTGGAGTGGCCCTGTATGTCAATGAAAATATCAGAGCTACAGAAATTCAGAATACACATAAGGAGCCAGAAGAACTGTGGGTCACGCTGGAAACAGAAAATGGGACAGCCATAAGAACCCGGGTTGTCTACAGGCCCCCAGTCCAGGGGGAGGACATAGACACATTACTGTTAGAAGATATACAAAACATGACAGCTAAAGGGGAGGTTCTGATAATGGGAGACTTCAACATGCCGGATACAGATTGGTCAATACCAGCAGGAACATCTGCCAGAACTAGACACATGGTGGATTCCCTGCGGGGAGGCCTCAAACAACTAGTACAACAACCCACAAGAGACAGGGCTATCCTAGATCTAGTACTGACTAACAGGGAAGGGATCACAGATCTCCTGATAGAAGGTCACCTGGGGGCCAGTGACCATCACATGGTATGGTTCAATTTGGCTACTACATATAAATCATCCCATTCCAAGGCAAAAATATGGGACTTCAGAGGAGCTGACTTTGATAAGATGGCCAACAGAGTTAAGCTAGCCCTGGCAAAAAGAAACACAGGTGAGGGGATACAGGAAAAGTGGGCAAGCATTAAGGATGCTGCAATACTTGAAGCAACATCCCATTGTGTTAGATAGAAAATGAAGTGCAAAGAAGAAGGAAACCACTCTTGGTTCTCAAATACAGTAGCAGAAAAGGTCAGAGCCAAAGGCTGGCCTTCAGGAAAATATAAGGAACACAGTCGGATGAAATTATGGAGGCATACCAAACTGCCTAAGGGAAGCAGGGAAGGCAGTAAGGCAGGCAAAGTCCCAAACTGAGGAAACACTAGCACGGACAGTAAAAGAAGGTGACAAGACTTTCTATAGATACATTAGTGAAAGGAGAAAGTCCAGAGGTGGTATTCTAAGCTCAATGGAGAAAAGGGACATGTGAGGAGGAGGACCTGTAAAAGCATCTATCCTAAATAGATACTTTTGCTCAGTATTTACTGAAGAGAAGGTAGGGCATGGCCCACCGCTTCAACACCATGGACACGGGGGAGGGAGGTGAGCACTACTCCTTTCACAAAAGAAAGGGTCCTACAAGAGCTCACTAAACTCAGGGTGGATAAGGCAATGGGACCTGATGGCATACATCCCAGGGTATTTAAGGAGCTAAGGGTGGAACTAGCAGAGCCATTAGCAGAACTGTTTAGTGAGTCTCTGAGTACAGGAGAGGTCCCAGAAGACTGGAGAAGGGTTTATGTGATCCCGCCCACAAAAGTGGTAGCAGGGAGGAGGCAGGGAACTACAGACCAGTCAGTCTTACCTCAGTAGTGGGCAAGATTATGGAGGCACTTCTTAAGAAAGGATAAGAACATCTGGAATCCATAGGGGCACAGGATCCAAGACAGCATGGTTTACAAAAGGAAGGTCCTGTGAAACTAATCTCATAGATTTCTTTTGACTGGGTAACCAGAGTGGTGGACCAAGGGGAGCAGTTGATGTCACCTACCTGACTTCAGCAAAGCTTTTGACACTGTTCCACATAGAAGATTGATAAATAAGCTGGGTAGGCTTGGGTGGGTCATGAGTTAGTCAACTGGGTGGCAAACTGGTTGACGGGCAGAAAAAGAGAGTGGTGGTAAATGGTATACAGTCAGAAGAGATGCAAGTCACAATTGGGGTACCTCAGGGATCAGTCCTGGGGCCAGTCCTCTTCAATATCTTCATTAGTGACCTTGCAGATGGACTAGAGGGTAAGGCTTGTCTCTTTGCAGATGACACCAAGATCTGCAACAGAGTAGATGATCCAGATGGGGTGGGCAGAATGAGAAGAGATCTGGATAAACTAGCAAAATGGTCAGAAGAGTGGCAACTAGATTTAATGCAAAGAAGTGCAAGATCATGCACATAGGGAAGAGAAACCTGAAGCCACCTATAGGCTGGGAGGAGTTACTGGCAGTCACAAAGGAAGAAAGAGACTTGGGCATCATCATCACTGATGACCTGAAATCATCCAAGCAGACCTCTAAAGCAGTAGGTAAGGCTAGGGGGATGTTAGGGTGTATAAGTAGGGGTATCACAAGTCATAAGAGAGAGGTAATAATCCCTCTTTACAAGACACTGGTTAGGCCCCATCTGGAGTACTGCGTGCAGTACTGGAGGCCACACCTTCACAAGGACATTAACCAGATTGAGGCAGTCCAGAGAAGGGCAACCAAAATGGTGCAGGGACTGCATCAGAAGACATATGAGGACAGATTAACCGAGCTCAATATGTATACCCTTGAGCAAAGGAGGGAGAGAGGTGATATCATCGAGACATTCAAACACCTGAAGGGCATTAACAAGGTGAAAGAGTCTAACATGTTTAAATATAAGAAAAATAGCAGGACAAGAGGACACAGCATGAGATTAGAGAGAAGCCGATTAAGGGGGAATGTGAGGAAATACTTTTTCACAGAAAGCATGGTGGATGCATGGAACGGCCTACCTCAGGAAGTGGTGGCTATGAATACAGTGCAGGGCTTCAAACAGGAATGGGATAGGCATAAGGGAGCAATACAGATGAGTATGAATAGATTGACCACTGACAGAGCAAAGGCTGATGGCACATTTATAAGGTAGAAAAAGAAATGACCGGATGGGCCTTATGTCCTTATCTGCCATCAACTTCTATGTTTCTATGTTTCTATGTTATTGTGCAACTTGTGGCTGCTTAGAACTTGGCCATCCTTTAAGGAAGAACTGGAAAGTTTGCACACACACATAGCCTCTGCTTTTGAGTCCAAAATCTGCCAAAATCTTAAATATTGCATTTTCTCATTTTAAAGTAACATAGAAATAAAATTGTGCAGTTTACATACATGCAGCATTCAATTAAATTATTTCTGACTGTTCAGTGGCTTATTTGTTTGAACTTATTTTCATTCATTATTCATAAAAAGCAATGACCAAAAATTTCTTGTAGGACAGTAATATCCTTGATCTATAACACATTTGGGCTATGATACAGATGCAATTGCATTTCACATATTTGTTACAAGAGGTGAAGGTCTCGTACTAGAGAGAAAATACATTTCTATCTCTTTTCAGATTCCTTAGACACTTCTGGTACATCAAGTTGTTGCATGCTCAGTGTATATTGACATCAGTACATTTCAGGCTACATGGACTTAATTCCTTGGTGGTCCACGACTAGAGTTTTTGTTTGACACTAATACTGTCAATTTATATTTAAATTATCATTTATAAAGTCCTGTCACTACACTAGAGTTTTTGAAATTTATGGGGCATGATATCTAGCTGGAGAGTACAGCAGCGTGACAGGTCCAGCTGAGTTTACACTTCATAGAGTGTGCACTGATGTTTTTAAGAAAACTTTCACTGGTAAATTCTGTCTATAATGCATGCATTGAAAATTTTGGGAGTCCTAAGACAGTCTTAGTATGTCTTTAATCTGGGTGGAGGCTGCTTTTCAGTAATCACATCCTTATACACACAGTGACACCCATAGCTTGATTTAGGAGTCATCTGTTCCAGCAGTGTTATCTTATGCCAATTAAATTTATATGCAGTAGGATTCTTGTATGTAGTGTTCCACGAGCACCTTTGACCCTGGGACACTCCTGGCTGAAGGTATCATGGTGCTGTTAAACTTCTCAAACATCATTTTCTGTATCTTTCAAATGAGTATTTTAAACCAATGGGGATTTTTTCTGTTTTTTTTTCTGCATGACCTAGATGTTAAAAGTATTGTTTTTTTCTAAACAACTGCCATTAGGCTTCTGATGAAGGACTGGTTGGTCCGAAAGCTAGAGCACTTTGTTCTTGTTGTTACATCTATGTTGGTCCATTAAAAGGCATCAAATCATTTGCTTTTTGATCTGTTCTTGCAAGGACCAATACGGCAACTACTAAATCTAGATTTCCCAGTAATCACATGCACCATACATTTAAACCCAATTGAAAAGTAATACAAGAAATGAAAGTCACTGTGGCCATAACATTATAATTTCAACACTCTCTCCTGGCTACAAATAAAGGAAATCACCCTTGGGTACCTGGAAAGGGCCCCCACCAACTATATGACAACTGGAGGCAATGTAGAGGAACAGGTGAGATCAATATAAAATAGCATTTTAAACTAGAACTGAGTTCAATTATGTGTCTTCCTTCCTGGAATCAGTGTCTTGGTCTTTCACCTGGGTTTCTGCCTCTTCTTGTTGATGAGTTTCAATTTCTTCCAGTCTCTACAGCAACGTTACAACTTCTCTTGGATCAGTGAAAGAGTAGGGTTTATTTCACATTGTAAGATATAAGTGAGCTAATGGCAGTAAGGCAAAGGGAATTTACTTTATCTGTAGCTTTTTTTTCACACCATCAAATGCCTTACACCACTGGTGCATACCATATGTCCAGTCTGGGTAAAATAAAATTTTGGGCCTGATTCTTAAAGTACTGCAAATGCTGCAAGTCCCTAAGGCACATGGGGCTTGTGGCATTCTCCAAACCAGTGATTGGGATTCTTGATCCCATGTGCCAATTGCTGCAAGCTAGATCAGCTTTTTCCTGGTCTAGCTTATGGCAATTCCAGGTACCCTTTTTATGTGGCTTGCACCAAATGTTGGGTGCAAGCTTCTGTAAAATGGGAAAGTGTCATAAATGCACCCAAGCTTCCTGAATTGCATGCAGTTCTGTAGTAAAGTTGTTGGTGCAGCTGCACCAACAATGGGTTTTGTTCAGGCATGATGCAAGCCCTGTGTCACCCATTGTGAATCTGGCCCTTTGTCTCTATCACAGACTAACAGGAATACTAACACAATGATCCTTGGCTGTTCTGACCTGGTAATAGCTTGTTGGATGGTGATTCTGTGGACCTTTTTGAGGTATGGAGGATCTGACAAGTGCAGCTCAGTAAATCCCCATTATACCATTAAGTCTATGATATTTTCCCCTCTCAAGCCCTTCTGGGTGGATCAGCATTCTAATGTTTCAGGCCCAAAGAAAGATCTCTGAGTTTTTGAAGAGGATACATAGAAGGGAGTTTTTCTTCACTAATTGTCTATGACTGTGAGTGCTTGGTCCACATGTGAACTGACTTCTGCCATGTTAAGTTTGATAGACTCCATCATTTGCTCTACAGTGGTGAGTCTACTTGAATTTAGTCCAATCTTTTTGTCCATCATTGCTTTTGAGGAGCATAACTGAGTGACTATGTTTTCCAGGGCCTCCAGAGCTGCTCTGTTACAGTCATCAGACCCCCCTTCCCCCAGGTTTGAGGCCATCACTATATCTTGTTGCAAAGCATGTGGATGAAAAAAGGTTTTTACTCCCTTTTTCTGAGTAGTTATATTTTGTGAGTTTCCCATCATGATTTCAAAAGATAATTGGCATCAAAATATTCCACTCACTCTGAGCAAAATGGTTTGGGCAAGACTGCACTATTTTACTGTAGTATAGAGGTAATTTATAAGTACTTTGCGATTTCTAGACAGGCGCTAAGCCAGAGTAATCAGTATGACAGCTAGCCATGTCAGCCATGTTTGGTGGCTTATAACTCAGCCCCCTTTTTAAACTAGAGGTCTGAAGAATGGTACACATCTCCCATGAGGTAATGGTCTAAACACATACTGCATTTGGTGCATGTTGACAAGTACTTCTAAAATAAATAAAGAGAAACAGCAGGCAAGCACCAGGATTTGGTCTTGGTGCTATATTACTTGAACATTACATAGTTAATAAAAATTGAACACCCAAGACAAGAATGGACCTTACAACTGAGGCTGGAAAAAAGTTTTTAACTCATCTTTGTTGGATGCTCAGAGTATGAAAACCACATCCATACACATGGTTGTTCAGTACAGGTAACTTGCCAGCAACGACTAGTGACATAAACAGTTTTGGAAACACCTAATGTTTCAACTGGCCACTGCCACTCTTCATCAGAGGTAGCAACATATTCATTCACCACAGGTTTTATAGTGTGCCATTACCATAGAGATGAATACACCAACATGTATTGAAACCAAAAGTATGCATGGGAATAACCAGAGGCAGGTACAGACTTAAACATGAATGAAAAGTTCCAGGTGTGTGGAGATTATTCTTGGCATAAGAATTATAGGTGGAATACCCTTCACTGCAAAAATATGTAGTACAAACAGTGATAATTATGAGATCTTGAGTAAATAATAGTTTTCTACTTAGCCCAATAAGGGAAATGTTCCACCATGTCATATATCTTCAGACAAATGTGCCAACAATAAATACATTCACAAAAAATATGACAAAGAGTGAATGAAAATACTGTACTCACCATTCAACACCTGCTGACACAGAAAACAAAATACCATTGAAGGAAGTGCAGTAGAAAATATCAGGCACCAGAGCAGTAACCATAGAAACCCAAATCCATGAAAAATATAATTTGCAGCACATTAAATAACTACAATAATTAATAATTGTGCAGACAATATCAAACCTTTCTCCTACGAACTCAGTCAAATCATAGATGGAATGCCAAATCTATAGATTCATTAAGATCCATGTCCTCCCTTATCCTGAGCTGATAAATCCAGAAACATTCCTCTAGCCAATCTTCCTCTCCCAGTTTCCACCCTCAGACCTAAACTCACTTTCTGCTACCCACAATGGTCATGGTTACTGCCAACACTCTGCATGTTGCATATGTCTCACTATTGCATCTGTGGAATCCCCTTTCTGTAGTGCTCTCACGTTTCCCGATCCTTACTTTAAACTGGTATGTGGTGTGCCCTGCATAACATGATCCACAAGAGCATAATAATAGACACACAACAACATAAGCTTCACACTTGGAGAAATGCTTTATAGTAACTTCCTTGCCATTCTTAGAATTTATGAACATTTTAGTCCACTTAACAGTCTGTTTAGAGTACACACAGTGGCCACATCTAAATGTGCCACTAGAAATGAGAACAAGCCAAGAAATAAGATGCTTAGATGGGGCTGTCAAAAACCTATTAAGTACCTTTTCTCTTATATTGGTGAGTCACCTAAAAACAACCTTAGGTTCTGACTCCACAAGATGCTTCAGTTTGGGATCTATACCCAAAATTCTCCAAGTTTGCTGTATTATTTCTCTAACCTCCATAGACCTATAACTATAAGTTGTCAGAAAAGGACATATAGGTCTACTATTGTTATCCCTAGGAGGTGTTGGGGTCAAAGTGGACTTGGGATAGAATTAACATTCTCTACAGCAGACACGATGAACTCCTGGCTGTAATCCCATTCCCAGAAGTGTAGAATTTGTGTGGCCCTTTTTTGTTTAAAATTATTCTGATTAGTACAATTTTGGAGAGTTCCAATGAGCTGGCCCTTTTGTATATTTTGGACCACATGTGGAGCATGGCAACAATTATAAAGCAATAAACTGTTTCTACCAGCTGTAGTTTGATACAGGCAAGTATTAACATGGTCATTATCTGACTTAAAGAATGTCAGGTCCAAGTAGTTTCTAGAGTAAGCATTTATACTCACCTTAAAAACATAGGCAGCTGAAAGTGCTCTATAACCATGTAACAAAGTCATGAAAATCCAACTCAGTGCCCCTCCAGATGGTAAATATATAATCAATATAGCAATGCCACAAATCCAGCTTCTATATAAAAGGATTTGTGATGTCACTATACAAAACTTCAGCTTCCCATTTACTCACAAATAAATGTGCATAACTTGGGGCAATTGTTGCTTCCATTGCAGTGCCCTTTATCTGTCTATAGAACCGATTCTGAAATAAAAACATATTACAGTGTAACAAAATACAGGACAGATCTGTTAGGTAACATGTGGGCATGGATACACATGACAGCTCATTCACTTGTCTAAAAAAGATCTTAGATCCTCAACAGTTTATTGCTTTATAATAGTTGCCATCTTCCACATGTGGCCCAAACTAGATCTTAGGGCCAGCTCAATAGAATGTTCCATAAGTGTAGTAAATAAAATTATTTTGAAGCAAAAGGGCAGAGAAAATCCCATGCTTTAGGAAATGGGGTATAGCCAGGAATCCATCATGTGTGCAGAAGTGTGTTAACTCAGTTCCCATATATGTTAATTCAATTCACATAGAGTCCACTTTGACACCACAACCTCCTAGGAATAAAAGTGGTAGTCCCACATGTCTTTTGTGACAACTTATAGTTGTAGGCCTAAGGACATGAGAGAAATAATAGAGAAAATTGGGGAATTTGGGGTATAGATCCAAATTGAAGCATCTTTGGTGTCGGGACCTAGGGTTATTTTTAGGAGACCCACCAATATAAGAGATAAGGTGACTACTAGCTTTTTGACAACCCCATCTAGGCAGCTCATTTCATGGCTTCCTCCAGTTCCTAGTGGCATATTTAAATGTGGCTGCTGTTTGTACTGTAACTATGTTAAACAGGTACAAATTTTCATAAAGCCTCAGAATGTCAGAGAAGTTCTTGTGGAGCATATTATGTGGGGTGCACCATATGCCAGTTTAAAGTACGGATCTGGAAAAATTTGAGAATGCTACAGAAAGTGAACTCCACATACATGATAATGAGACACATGCAGAGTGTTGGCAGTAACTATGAGTTTCCCTTCATGGGTATTGACAAAGTGAGTTTAAATCTGAGGGGTGGCAACTGGGAGAGGAAGATTGGCCAGAGGGAATTTCTCAGGATTTATCAGCTCAGGGTGAGGGAGAACATGAGTCTTAATGAGTCTATAGATTTGGCATCCTACCTATGATTTGACTGAGTTTGTAGTAAAAAGATTTGGAATTGTCTACAGACTTGTTAATTAATGTTGTTCTTTAATGTACTACTGGTTCTTTTTCTAGTGGATTTGGGTTTCTATGGTTTCTGTACAAGCACCTGATATTTTGGATGTCAGCTGCTGCTGTGGGATTTTGTTTTCTGTGTCAGCAGGTATTAAATGGTTAGTGCAATATTTTCATTCACTCTGTCATGTTTATTGTGAATATATTTATTGTTGGCACATTTTTCTGTTGATATATGACATGGGGGGAATATCAATTTATTGGGTTAAGTAGAAACTATTTATTTACTCAAGACCTTGTAATTGCCACTGTTTATACTATATATGTTTGCAGTGGAGGGTATTCCATCTATAATCCATGTGCCAACAATAACTCTATACTCCCGTATCTTTTCATTCATATTTAAGTCTGTACCTGCCTGTGGTTATTCCCGGCATGCTTTTGCTTTTAACACATGTTGGTATATTTCATCTCTTTGGTAATGGTACACTATAAAACAAGTATGACACTACCTCTGATGAAGATTGGCAGTGGACAATTGAAACGTTAGGCATTTCCAAAACTGCTTATGTCACTAGTCACTGTGGATGAGTTTCCTGTGCCAAACAACCATGTGTATGGCTGTCATTTTCATACTCTGAGCATCCAATAAAGTTGAGTTAAAAACCTTTTTCCAGCCTCATTTGTATAGTCAAGTTTTGTCTTGGGTGTTTTTTTTTTTTTATCTACTCTGTACTTTAAAAATAAGATGGAAATAACTACATTTTAAATTTTTGGCAAAATTTCACAAAACTTTCATAGAAATGCCATGAGATTTCACAGATGTGGAATTATAATTTGACAAACATTTGACTGGTTGAAGTTGCAGAAACTCAAGAACTCCTTAGAAAGTATTTTATCTGTTTCAAAATATCCAGTGCAGCTTATAGGGCTAAAAACATAAATGAGTGATGTACATTGGGTATGTTTAAGTGGATATATTTCTTTATTGGCAGAAAAACACAAACAGAAAATGCTTCAAGGAGAACCCTGGCACTTCACATCTCTCATACTTCATCAGCCTAAGGGGCCTGAATTAGTTCCAGAACTCTGAGGAATCTCTATCCCTCAGAGAGGTAACCTGGTAACCTTAATGTTTACAGTACGATTCACATTAAACTGTTGCACCAATGAGTTTGTCTTGTGTGTTTTTATGTTGCCAATGAATTGGCAACTCACATAGTATTGTTTTTCAACACTTAACCAGATCCACATTAACTTTTTCAAATGTTTTTGTAACTCAGCTTGAATGCATCTGTTTGTTTTTTGTCACAATGCAAAGTAGAACTGAGTTGCAGCTTTTAAACAACAGTTTTCTAGGCTTTGTTCTGGATCTAGCAACAGTTATGCAACTCACTGAGAAATGCTAAAGCAGCTAATTGGTGCAATGCTTTAATGCAAACTGTACTGCAGCATGACTCATTACTTCTTACAAGATCTGAATAATTGTTCACTATAAAAGAATGGATGACCTCTCAAAAGGTTGGTAGGCAAAAAATATTCTCTCTACCAAGTCTTAAAGGGGTGCACCACTAACCCCCATTGCACTGAACAGACCCAACTTATCTCACTGACTACACAGCAGCAGAATTGGTATCCAATCTTACACTATAATATATGAGGAATAACATACCCACATTGGAGATGTAGTGAACAAAGAACTATCTCTTTAAATAGCATAATAATATAAGTTAAAATAATTACACTCCAATCCACAGTCGTCCTTGGCTCCTTGGCTGGGCCATTGCTTATTGCCAGGGCAGGTGAATGAACTGGAGCAAGATGCTGCAAGCCAGAGCGGGAGATTGCTTTCCTGCAAAGAAAGAAAGAGAGAGAGAGAGATAATTTAAAATACGTAACTTTTTAGCTAAACTCTGATTTTGGATTAAGTAAAATAGAATAAGTTATTGCAAACATTTAAAAATGTACCTTAACAATGTTTCTTTTAAAATAAATGCATCTCTATAATAATATTAGACTGTTAACAGAATTAGAATATATAGAATTCTGGACAGATATAGAGTATCAGTCCATGACACAGGAAGGGCTAAAAGATACTTTGATGCACAAATCAAGTATTTAAAACATTGTTTATCACAGCAATACAAATTATAACGTATGTACAGGTCCCAAATTTTGAAATTACCAAATAGCCACCACCAAAATCTGTTACTATGAGCTTTATTCCATGAAGTTATAAATGTACAGTATCAGTTTCTTCTAACAAATGTTATTGAGGTTGACTACCATCAGGGTGGCTGTAGAGCAGCAAGAGTAGTGCTCCATGAACTATGGTTATTTAGAAAATGAGCAACTATTGCTAAGATTGTCCATCCTTCTTCTGGACAGACAATCACGATTATAGCACATATTGCCAATGCTTTTTTTCTAATTTTACTCTGCTTTTTACTCCCAACCTGTACAACCTCCTCAATCTGCAATGAGAGCTTTTCTTTCTATTTTAGAATTACTTAAGTTACCGGAAGAGGCCAATCAAATCTTAGTTGCCTCAGGAATAGATCAAGAATTATCTCAGGTAATGATAAGCTTAAAAAAGAATACAGTATATGCCGGGTGCCTGATGGCTAATGCCACCACCTTCCAAAAAAAAGCATGGAGATCTACTCTCATCTGTTATCCTGAAGCTGGGTAAAATTCATACCCTAAGGTGCTCTTATTGGCCAATAACTGTATTAAATAAGATAAAATTATTTGCTTCTCTTATGCCATACCAATTAGATCCCTTCTTACCCCCTATAATACAACCCAATCAGTTGGGATTTGTCTGATATAGATAGACCTTTAAAGGAGTCAAGTGGACCATGCATATTCTGCATGCAGCCTCTGCAAATAGCACACCACTTTTTGCTGCAGCTTACATGTAGAGAATGCCTTTGAGCATGTGTCATGACATGGGGCTCTCTCCATGCTGCATCTTCCAAAATGGGATCTTTCCCAGTTTTTGTGATCTGGTAAATGCACTGTATACCAGACCTAGTGCAATGGTTAAAGTGAATAGATATTTGTCTCAGAATTTTGAATTGCAACATGGCATTTATCAGGGGTACCCACTTTCCCCTATTTCTTTGCTTTATACTTAGAGCCTTTGGCTCAGTATATATGGTAGGTGCATTATCTTTCCAGTATACAGGTGGGTGGTAGGAACGCCATACTTCTTTATATGTGGATGATATTGTTTTATATGTTTCCTATCAGCAGGTCACTTTAACTCTAATTATGGAATGATAGCACCAGTTTAATTTACTCCTTGCTATAACATTAATGGAACCAAGAACAAAGTTCATTATTTTCACTGGCAGGCTCCTCACTGTCAAAGCTACATTCCCCTCAGTGGGGCTCAAATTAAGCTTACATATTTATGAATTAAAATGTTGACCAATCTTTCTCATATTTAAGCCATTAACTACAGTATCTCTCACTAACAGCTCAACTGAATGCTGATTTTCATAAATGGTAGCACTTGCCCCTCTTGCTGGACTGTAGGGTGGATGCAGTACAGATGATGATCCTCCTGAAGTTCCTGTTAATTTTTCAGTCTCTGCCTTCTGATCTGAAGAAGGCAGATTTGAGCAGGTGAGTTAAAGCTATTTCCCACTTTTCATGGTGAGGGAAACACCCTAATTCCTCTCTTCAACTTCCTAAACATAAGGTGAGGTTAGAGCTATCACATCTGGAGGACTACCATAATTCTTCCCATCTCCATTCATTGTGCTACTGGTTGAAAGGTTCAGCCCAACCCTCCTTTGGCATAAATAGAGCTTTTTATTCTAGCAAATTACCCCATACAAAAATGGCTTTTTCTTGCAGAATTTAGAGTCCAGTTTCGGTCAATACTGAACCCATTTGTGGCACATACTGGGGAAGTACAGTATGGTGGTAACTGGTTCACAAACTAACATTAAAACCTGCATTGTTGCAGTTGCTCACATTATATATGCACACTTGCTTTCTCCGAGGAAGACTAGACTCTGGTTTTAAGAACTGGGATATAAATGAACTTTCTTACCCATAACAATTTTTTTCTGCATCTGTTTTTGGCTCTTTTCAGGAATTACTGTCCCTCTTTTCCTTACCCTGGAAAGACCAATACTGTTTCCTTCAGACAAGAGCGTACCTCTTGTTTAGGCAATTCTCATCATCACCATGCAAGATTTTCATCCTATAACCATTTTCTTCATAATGTTCAATGGGAGGCACCCTTCTTTATGGTATTTCTGTCAGATATAAGGCCATCAGGGAGCTTGTTCATTGACCTAAATTAGCAACAATTCCCAAATGGGAAACTGAGTTAGATATCTCACTCACATATGAAGACTGGTAAGAACTGTGAATGAATGCACACAGAACTTCTTTATCCCCAGAGTAGAGGAAATATGCATGGAAATATATGAGGTGCATTTTTCTTGGACTCAGTCCTTCAACTTCATCAGGGCACTATGGCCACAGCAAACTGTTGGCAGTGTTGTGGTGAGCAGAGAGCTACACATACTCGTGTTGTAGGCCTGTCCACTGATGCATCCTTTTTGTTAGAAAGTTTAGAATCTGCCTTGCAGAAGCTTTCTTACACCACAAATTTCTCCTACTCTTGCAATATTTTTATTGTTATAATTTCCTCCTAATATTGAAGATAAGGATACCAGATACTTATTGATCTGGTAATTGTAATAGCTAAAAGTACATTACAAAAGTCTGACTTTCCTCTCCACCCACAATACAGGAATGGAGGACATTGGTTAACTTCATTTTAAATGGAGAAACCTTCTGTGGTGGAGGTCCCTCTTCTTTATTTTTAACTGCGGCGATATAGTCCAGAACCTGAAGTCCTTGTCTTTTCCTTCTATTAGCCTTTTCTTTGCTGTTTCTTTGTTGTTCTAAGTCTGTTGTGCAGCAGCGTTTGTCTTTCTCTTTTTTCTGTCTTCACTATGTCTACCACTTTCTATAGTCCTATTTTGGGTATTGGCCACTCGCTAGAATAGGACACCTTTCTAAGTGACTTCAGTCCTTTTGGTACTATGGGGTACGACTGAAATAAAATGCAGACCATGGATGCATGATAGTACCCTTAGGGGACCGTTTTTGTGCTTCAATTGCAGTGTTTTGCTTTATCCCTGATATCGGACCAGTGGTCCATGTGACAGCATACAAACCCCTGTTCTTGTTTTCATGTATTTGCCCTGCACAGGTGTTTGCAGGTTGTTCCTGATGACTAGGCAGTAACAATTTTAGATGACCACTAGTCCATGGCATATGACCTGTGTACTCCCTATTTCATCACAAGACCCTTTTTGGAGCAAGTCCTGTACCCTCCTCCTACTTAGGTTATGAGCAAAGGCTGAGTCAGCCACACAGTAGGCTGAAACAGTTGCAGCACTTCCGTAGTGTCAGGTCCATTTGTGAACCTTTCCTTCCTTGGCTTGCTCTTTTGCTGCAGGGATAAGAACTGGTACCCCTAAAACATAAAATAAATACAATGCAGCAGGAAATAGGTAAAATGAAAAAGTACTCCTTACTTTAATTTGTCGCGTCCCAGTTAGACTGTGTGGTCTGTTGCCAGAGAGAAACGCGCACGCCAGCCAAAAGGTGTGTCTGTATAGGGAGTGATTGGCATAATGTTTGCTGATTTTATGCTTTTAGTGCAGCTTCTCTCCTGTCTACCTGGGTGGAGTTTCATATAATGCAGCCCACATTTTAGTTACTGCAGGAAAATTAAGTTACACAAATTGTTGGAATAAGAATAAAATATTGTGGTACTGATTATTCTCATGGAGAAACAAGAAGTCATACTTATGATGTGAAATGTCTAAAGCTATGTATGTAATAATGATGTATTTCTCTGATTTCTGGGAGGGATTTCAGTTTAGGGGAGGGGTTATAGACCTATATGAGGGCTAAGCTGAGACTCCAAAGTTAGATGTTCATTGGGAGAGGACCTGTTTGGTTCTCCCAGGGAGATCTCTGTTAGAGGTCAGGCACAGAGTGATGTTGGCAGATAGGCCTTATGTTCTAGCCAAGCTGTGCTTTTTGATATATTTTCCTTTACATGTTTATGCAAAGTCATTCTTTTGTCTTCTATTTCTTTTCATTTATTAATTTGTTATCAATAAAAATCGTACCTGCCAGGTATGTTCCACCCTATATACTGTCTCCTGTGAAAGGCATTCTATAGCACCCATGACAATTCGCACCAGGAGTGGGATTTCTTAGTGATTCAGGCTCCTAAAGGATTCCAGAACTAGATACTGCTTTTTAGTATCTTGACTTATTCAGGAAACAGTAGGTACATGGCCCATAAAATGAAGGAACCTCATGGGGTCTCAGCAAGAAGTCAGACGACTCTGACTGGAGAGCTGTTATTGTCAGGTCTCCTTCCTGTGACCAGGCTCAAGAGTAGAACTGGTATGGCTGCTGGTGACATCAAAGACATCACAACCCGAATGGTGGCTGTGAATATAGATGAACCAGAAGAACAACACCAGAAGAACAACCAAAAGATGTACCACCAGAGAACTTGTGAGAGCTGCTAAGGTGGTTGACGCTGAGACAAGTGGATAAGGACAGACAATGAAAACAGGAGTATAGAGAAAGAGAACAGGAATGTAGAAGACAGGACCAGAGGTGGGCAGACACTGTGCAGATGTTCCAGACTTTAGGGGCAGGGCATGGAGCACAAGCTGCTCCACGAGACATTAAACTAACGAAAATGACCTTAACTGATGACATCAAATTATAGTCGACAACATTTGAACATGTGGCTCAGGCATGCAATTGGCCACAGATGCAATGGGTGGGTCACCTTGCCTCTTACCTAATGGGAAAAGCCCAACTAGACTATACCAATATGGACAGTGCCTCTGTCAGTGGCTATGTAGCAGTCAAAAAAGAGATCCTACAATGTTTTGACATTAATTCAGAAACCTACAAAGATTCTGGACTCTGAAACATGTGCCCCACATACCACCCAGGGAAACATATACTAGACTGCAGGATCTCTGTAATAAGTGGATTCAATCGGAGGGAAAAACAGTCAAGGACATTATGGATATTTTTGTCTTAGAGCAGTTTATACAGATAATGCCTTCTGAGGTGCAACTCTGGATTCAGAAGTACAATCTGGACAATGCAGACAACACCATTATACTGGCTGAGGACTTTTTGGCAGTTTGACAGCCCTTAAGTGAAGGATATCATAGGACTGATGGTCCTTCTGCTATTTCCCCTACTAGTGCAACAACACCGGTAAGACCAACCCTTCCATCTACTCATGTAACCAGGGGTAATAAAAAGGAGGACATGACTATGCCCATTAAACATGTAGACTCAACTGTGAAAAGTGTCATTATCGTCACAGCCTAGGGCACATTGCCAGATTTTGCCCTAAGAAGAGGTAGGAACCGGCGTATTTTGTATCCATGAATTTGGGTAATTTTATCATTCCTGTGCAAATAAATGGACAGACTATTGATGGGTTGGTAGACTCTGGAAGTAAGCAAAGCCTTATTCCAGCAGACTTAGTCAATCTGGAAAAAACAACTTCCATGACTATAGGCATAATTTGCATCCACAGAGATATACATCAGTAACCAACAACCACAGTGACTGTAACTGTTAATGGACTTGTGGATAGTGTTACTGTAGGGGTGGTACCAACATTACCTGTTACTTTTATTTTGGAACAGGATTATACTAAAGTTTCACAAATAGTGTTTTCTTGTCAGTATAAAAATGTTGGTAATTTAGTTGCTGTCTCCACTAGAGCCCAAACAGCTGCAGCATGATAAGAGTAACCTACCTTTTTCCTTTCAGGATGACATTTTGGGAAGGTGTGAAAGAATAGGAAATCCAGAGCAGAGAGAAAAAAAGAACACAGTCTCAATGGAAAAAAGATAAGGGGTCTGAAAAAGTGATGGCATCTTTACAAATGTATAATGTTGCACAAGAACAGAAAGATGACACCTCTCTTACTTCTGTGTTTTCTCAGATAGAGTCAGATAGCCCAACAGGAAACCCCATATTCCTAAAACAGAATAACCTGTACATAATTTGCACACATCCCACCACCCAAGAGCAAGTTGTGCAACTAGTGGTTCCTACGAAGTACAGATCAGACCTATTTCTCCTTGCTCATGATATTCCTAGTGCTGGGCATGCTGGGAGAGAAAGAACATTGACCAGGCTTCTGCAACCTTTTTTGGCCTGGTATCCATGACTCTATTGCAGATTATTGCCAAAGTTGTCCTGAGTGCCAACGGGTTAGCCAGGTTACCAAAAAAGATCAGGCACCTCTCAGACCCCTGCCCTTGGTTTCCCAGCCATTTGAGTGAATTGCAATGGATATTGTTGGTCCCTTAACTAAAAGCTCTAAGGGAAACAGATTTATTCTAGTCCTATGTGATTATGCCACCAAGTACCCGGAGGTCTATCCACTTAGGAGTATCATAACTTCTAAGATAGCTGAAAGACACTTGACTATTGTAGTAGAATGGGGATTCCTAAGATGATACTTAATGATAGGGTGCAAATTTTAGCGCAGCCTTACTTACAGAGCTCTATAAGTTACTTGGGATTACTGCTGTAAGAACAACCCCATATCACCCACAAACAGATGGCCTTGTTGAAAGGTTCAACCAGACTCTAAAACGCATGTTATGGAAATTTGCAGATGATGAGGGAAATTACTGGGACCACTGTCTACCTCTAGTCCTATTTGCCTATTGGGAGGTCGCTCAAGCCTCCACTGGGTTTTCACCATTCCATTGCTATATGGTTGAAATCCCCATGGACCCCTTGTTGTGGTAAAGGAGGCCTGGGAGAGTGACCTCCAAATAAAACACGTCAACATCTTGGAGTATATGACAGAACTTTGAAGCAAGTTACTTCTATATACCTAACAGGCTCATAAGAATAATGTGGATGCCCTGGAAAACAGAAGACCCTGCATGATCTAAAATTCATGAAAAAGTGTTTACACCAGGTGACAAGGTTCTACTCCTTCTAGCATCTTCAGAAAATAAGCTACTGATGAAGTGGCAAGGCCCTTATAATATTTTGGAACAAACTGGACCTGTCATGTATAAACTTGAAATTCCAGGAAAACAATCCTCACATAAAATCTATCACATTAACTTATTGAAGAATTGACGGGAGCGAGCAGAACCAAAACCTTGTTGTTATGTTTACACAGATAACCAGGATACAGACTTAGACAAAGCCTATCGGAGACTGGAGAAAGCAGAAAACATCAAGAAAGTGGTTGTTAACTCTGAATTAACAGAACAACAAAATTATATTAGTCAACTTCTTAATCAGTTTTCTGCTGTCTTCACCACCACACCAGGTCAAGCCATTAATGTGACACACCAAATTAAGACTGCTGCCACACCTATATGGCAAAAGGCATATAGGTTGCCTGAAAAACTCTGTGCAGAGGTCAAGAAAGAAATAGACAAGTTACTAGGCTTAGGGATTATTGAACGATCTATTAGTCCATGGTCATCCTTGATGGTCATTATTCAAAAAAAAAAGGGGGTATCTACCTCTGTTTAGATTTCAGAAAACTAAATTTGGTGTCACAATTTGATGGCTATCCTATACCCAGGGTAGATGACATCATTGACCAAATAGGCCAAGCTTGTTGTATTTCCACATTAGACCTCACAAAAGGGTATTGGCAGATACCCTTAGACCCAGATTCTAAGGATAAAACCACCTTTAGTACTCCTTATGGTCTCTTTCAGTTTGTGTGCATGCCTTTTGGCTTACACGGAGCCCCTGCAACCTTTCAATGATACATGGATCAGTTGTTGGCACCACACATACAATATTGCTCTGCTTACTTAGACAATGTGGTTAATCATAGTAATGATTGGCCATCCCATCTTGACCAACTGAGTAAGGTTATACAGAACCATCCAGTCAGCAGAGTTCATGATAAATCCTTCAAGGTGTTGCTTGGCCATGCAGGAAACTAGATACTTGGGTTTTATCTTAGGAAATGGGTCATTCAACCTGAAATTGATAAAGTAACAGTGATAGCGAATTGTCCTGTCACTGAAACTAAAATAGAAGTTAGATCCTTTTGGGATGTGCAGGATATTATTGATGCTTTATTCCTGATTTCACTACCATTGCTACACCATTAACAGAGTTAACAAAAAGATGTACCTAATAAAGTTTCCTGGTCTGACACCTGTGATAGAGCTTTCCAATCTATTAAAGCAGCACTGTGCGCATCACCTGTGCTGTGATCCCCTGATTTTACACAGCCTTTTGAGGTTCACACCGATGCCTCAGACACTGGGATGGGGGCTGTATTGTGTCAAAACATCAAGGGAGAAGAGCATCCTATCCTTTACATTAGTCAAAAACTATTCCCAAGGGAACATAAATACACTATTATTGAAAAGGAGTGATTGGCTATTAAATGGGTGATAGAAGCTCTGAGATTTTATCTGTGGGGCAATAAGTTTACTCTCATTACTGACCATAACCCCCTTTGTTGGCTGCAACAAATGAAGGATAAGAATGCTCGTATCTTCAGATGGTATTTGGCACTACAGCCCTATACATTTGAAATTAAACATAGGTCCGGAGCTAAACTCAAAAATGCTGATTTCTTATCCAGGTATGGTGCTGAATAAAATGTTAACCCCCAGGACAAAAGTGTATGTACATATATGTGTATGTAGCTAGGTAGTTTTGCAGAATGTGTAGTCTATGTCCTACTTGTATCATTTAGTGTGCCCGGGAGGGCTTCTGTCAGGGTGGGTGGAAGCCCCATCCGATTCCCACAGGAATGTGGATTCTTAATTCCAGTCAAACCATTCAAGACTGGTTTGGTTTTGAATAGGGGTGTATGTGGTGGAGGTCCCCTTCTTTATTTTCAACCATGCAATATAGTTTAGAACCTGAAGTCCTTGTCTTTTCCTTCTATTAGCCTTTTCTTTGTTGTTTCTTTGTTGTTCTAAGTCTGTTGCACAGCAGCATCGTTTGTCTTTCTCTTTTTTTCTGTCTTCACTATGTCTACCACTTTCTATAGTCCTATTATGGCATGTTGGATGCTCACTAGAATAGGACACCTTTCTAAGTGGCTTCAGTCCTTTTGGTACTATGGGGTATGACTGAAATAAAATGCAGACCATGGATGCATGATAGTACCCTTAGGGGACCGCTTTTGTCCTTCAATTGCAGTGTTTTGCTTTATCCCCAATATCGGACCAGTGGTCCATGTGAAAGCATACCCTGTTTTTGTTTTCATTTATTTGCCTCACAGAGGTGTTTGCAGACTGTTCCTGATGACTAGGTGGTAACAATTTTAGATGACCACTAGTCTGCGGATGTGACCTGTGTACTCCCAATTCACCACAAGACCCTATTTTGGAGCAAATCCTGTACCCTCTCCCACTTCGTTATGAGCGGGCTGAGTCAGCCACTCAGTACGCTGAAACAGTTGTGGCACTTCAGTGTAGTGTCAGGTCCATTTGTGAACCTTTCTTTCCCTCGGTTTGCTCTTTCACCACAGGGATAAGAACTGGTACCTCTAAAACATAAAATAAATACAAATGCAGCAGGAAATAGGCAAAATGAAAAAGTACTCCTTACTTTAGTTTGCCAATTTCCAGTTAGAGGGTGCGGTCTGTTAGCCAGAGAGAAACGTGCATGCCAGCTGAAAGGTGTGTCTGTATAGGAGGAGCAGCATAATGTGTGCTGATTTTATGCTTTAGTGCAGCTTCTCCTGTCTACCTGGGTGGAGTTTCAGATAATGCAGCCAACATTGTAGTTACTGCAGGAAAATTAAGCTACACAAATTTATTTATTTATTTTATTTATTTAATTTTTGTTGACCGGGTAAGTGCAGTAGCCAAATCCTGCCTATTTTCAGGCACGACCCAGGGAAGTGGATACAGATGAATGGCAAATGACCTTGAACCAGATTAAGCTGTTGGTGGTATTTTTAGTGAATGAGAGAAATTTGGCCAGGACACTGGGAAATTCCCCTGCTCTTTTCGATAAGTGCCATGGGAGCTTTAACATCCACCTGAACTACCACCAATCCAGGCAGATGGGACCTCGGTTTAACGTCTCATCCAAAAGATGGCACCTCAGAAGTGCAGCACCCCTCTCATGCTGCACTACAGTGTCAGTACCGGGATAGTAACCCAAGTGCCAGATGTGGGAAATGAACCCACAGCCTTCTGGTCTCCCGGCCTCAGAGGTGAGTGTGCTACCTACTGAGCCACTGACACTGACAATTGTTATAATAAGAATAAAATATTGTGTTACTGATTATTCTCATGGAGAAACAAGAAGTCATACTTATGATGTGAAATGTCTAAAGCTATGTATGTAATAATGATGTATTTCTCTGATTGCTGGGAGGGATTTCAGTTTAGGGGAGGGGTTAGAGACCTATATGTGGGCTAAGCTGAGACTCCAAGGTTAGATGTTCATTGGGAGAGGACCTGTTTGGTTCTCCCAGGGAGATCTCTGTTAGAGGTCAGGCATAGACTGATGTTAGCAGATAGTCCTTATGTTCTAGCCAAGCTCTGCTTTTTGATTTATTTTCCTTTACATGTTTATGCAAAGTCATTCTTTTGTCTTCTATTCTTTTCATTTCTTAATTTGTTTTCAATAAAAATTGTACCTGCTAGGTATGTTCTACCCTATATACTGTCTCCTATGAAAGTCATTCTGTAACACCCATGACACCATCTCATTCCATACAATGCACTGAGGCCCGATTTAGGAATAGATGGACACAATGAATCACTCATACAATGTTGCATTCATTGGCTTCTATCCCATAGAGGGAATTTAAAGGATGTAGTCTATACAATTTGAAAAGTACTTAGATAGGGTCTGAAGGGCACATTTATATACAGTATATCCAAGGCATGATTGTTTTGGTCCTTGTGTTTTTTCCTCATTATTTTTGTATTAACTGATACATAACCTCTCATATGTATGAAAATCAGTATTATTCTGAGATCTTCCAGGTACAGTTACACTGCTAAAGATCTGCTTTGTACTTGATGTAATTTATCAAGACACCACAAAGGTTTATTAGGCCTCTGCTTATGAGAAACTAGTGTGTCAACAATTATATTGTTATGTTCTGCCTTTTCAGAAGCACTTAGACACTATTTTCACTGTTTCTGAATCATATCCATTACAGTACTTCTAGGAAATGTCCTTCTAGGGACAAAGACTTATCTATGATACTGTACACTACCAGCTGTGGCAGCTGAAAGCAATGAAATACAGTCAGTTTCCCAGTCTCAGTTTTAAAAAGCAAGGATACAATATTTTGTGAAAGCAATTACTGGAATAGCATTTAATGATGGTAGGGCTCAGATATGTGATAAATCCCTATTAAATTAACGTAGCACGTAGTAGCACCCCTATAGTTAGGGTTGAGTAGGATGTTTAATGTTAAGCCACTAAATGTGTACCTTAATAACTTTGGCATTGTTTGATGGAATAGCCTAAAACTCTGCCTGTGCAGTCAGAGTGATAAAGTCTCAAGTCATGAAAAGTTTCATGCCAGCATCTTTTTCAGTTTTCAAGATTTGGAACATCTGTTTTGGGAAATGTGAAAACTTTTCCCCATTTGTTAATATGGGGTTTTCTTTTGCTGTTATGCATAGCCTAGATGGTACAGAATTTTTTTTGCAAAACCTTTAGGGTAGAAGAGGCCTATGCAGAGGTAGTGCCTTTCAAATGTTTTGTGAAAAAATATTAAACGGTTCCAGATTTATAAGGATTTAAAGTTTGTTTTTTGGACAATCCTCTGATATGAACAGTGAAAAAACACCAGAAGGTGAGGGCTTATTTTTATTATTTATTTTGAGAAATGATTTACTTGTCATTAGAAGAAAATACCAATCATTACAGTCACAATCTTTTATTTTAACTAAACAATGCTGAAAATACATACAAATTATGTATTTTTAAATTAAATGATCTATGTTCACAAAACAAACACCTGAACTTAGAGAAAAGGGACATGTTTAGCTACAGTATGGTGTTAGGTTTTTGAAAATGTGCCCATAAATTAGGTTTCTGGGCACCCAAAAAATCCTGGGTGCCCAGCTTGGTGAGAGGAGCTGTTCATCTGCATTCTGTGTATGAGAACAGCAGGGCGTTCTTGATATCTGCAGCCACAGATGGAGACGTGCTACTGACTTGAGTTACAGCTGTGAGCTGGTGGTCTGTGATCTGCATGCTCAAACAGGAATCATTCCCAGTCATTGTTCCCATTCTTAATTAGTTATATAAACCCCTAAATGGTTTGTGTCACTCCTACATTAAGCATTAAGTATTAAATAATTTTTGTACTCAAATATATTGCCACATGGTACATTTGAAACTAGCATTAATTGCACCATGGCAGTCATCCAACATACATAGGCAACAAAGGGGTGGTGTAGATAATGAAGTTTTTGATCTCAAAATTCCTATTGTCCTTACAAAAGATTTTTCCTGTGTGGGCATACTGACATGTTACATCTTCCACATTTAAATAGTCAACTTGCAAACTGCTTTTTCGGTTATTCTGATCATTTGACCTTTTGTACAAAAATGTGATGTCCTTGCAAAGATAAGTAAATCAAATACAGTACTCAAACTTTTGTATTTGAAATCTGTGACTTATTGATTAATTAGTCATTTTTTTAAGGTCATGTGACAATTTGACCTTTTGTGCTAATCCTGACCTTCCTATGTAAAGATACAGAGTTTGGCAATTTGCTTATATATATTTTTAAATACTCATATAAATTGTGTATTTAGAATATATTTACAATGAAAATTAATTGTTTAAGCAACTGCTGATATCAATCAAATGTTTCTTGTTTTTGTTTATGAACCTCCAAGATGTTGTATTAACACATATGGGTCAAAACATTTTTAAAGTCTTAAACTAGAAAACTTCTTTAGATAATTATGACTGAGAACTTATGAATTAGACTTATTGTGTTAAAAAAATTTGCTGAAAGGTAAAATGTTTGTATTGCACTTAATGTTTTGCACTTTAGGGCACTATATGGTGTATAGCACTTTAACTGTAACTTTATTTAATGGTGAGCACATTTGCTGATCCTCAGACCCGCTCCCTGAGGAAGGACCACTGTAGGGTTGAAGTGCTGGGGCTATAGGGTGTTATTTCCAGGTATCTTGCCAAAATACAGTAAATCAGTATTATACTTTATTACTTTGACCCAGAGAGTGCTGAGTTGTTTTGTTTTTCAGTCATTGTTTTAGTAGCTGGCAGCTACTTGACTCAAGCACTGCCAACCTGTGTACATGACCAGTCCTGTTTGTCTTTGAACTTTGCCATTTGTGTGGTGCTGCCGGAAGAATGCGTTGGTGTTCTGTGGAAGAACTGAAACTGTTGCTTTACATTCGTTTGGCAAGAAATTTACTTTTACCTTTTATCTCATGTTGTCCTTAGCTGCTCATTCATTGTTCTCATGTGCAGTCAACAGTTCTGTGTTGAATTATGAGCAACTTGAATGCAACCCCAGTACTGGCTTTTGAGGTCGCCAGGAAGGAACAGAGCGCTCAGATGAGGAAGAAGGACTGACTGCCTAGAAAACCAAGACAATTTCGACAGACGTTGTAAAAGGAATAAACACAACATTTTTCCAATTGGAGATACAGATGAGGAGAACCAAAACCTGAAAGAGCTGTTTCAAGAACTTGAAAGACTAAGGGTGAGAGAACTTAATTACTATTGTAGCAAGAGTACACCTGAATGATATCTAGAGCTGAACATTACACCAAGGGGCTTAAGAATAGATAAGTCACCAAACTCTGGTTTTGACAATGATGAACTAAAAAGTTTGGCGGAAGCAGCTCACATTTGTACCATTAGCTGGATTAAAGCCCTAATTAAAAGAGATACACTTTTACAGGCTGAAATTGTGAAAGAAATTAAAACTACTCAAAGTAAACTTGCAAACCTTAAACAGAAAAATGACTTTGATAACCTTAATAAATGTTATTGTAAGAAAATTAACAAGCATGAAAAAAGCTGATTTCCAGACAGAGAACCAAAGTAAATGGAGATATTGGGGACTATAGTGGAAAATAGGTATCTGGGAAAGATGTGATCAATCTAGCAGCAGAAGGCACTCAACTTCATGCAACAGGAGAAACTGGAATAGAAATCAATGTATAGATAACATAAAAAGTGTTTCCTTTCAAGAAGATCGGAGAGGTCAACAAGACAGCAGAAGCATCTGATAAAATAGAGTTGTAGCAGGACCATCACATCAAACTGGTGGCTCAGGATTTTTTTTTTTCATTAAAAGAGGAAGAGAGACTGAGGGAAGAAACAGAAAACTCAAGGACCCGCTTCAAAAAACTGCAGGGAATGGAGAGGCAGAGGAGAATCTACCAGTGGCTCAAGGAAGCCTAAAGAACGAAGACAAGGACAAGGAAGTGAGAACTTAAACCATTCAAAGTTAGAATTTACTGAATTGTACAAAAAAGTACCCAGAAAGGTTTTTTGTATCAACACCTAAACCAGATTTATTCAAAGCTACGATTGACATTTTCAAGCTTATCAGGAAATTAAAACTGAAATATTATTTTGGAAGGTTTAAAGCATTAACAGAACCTGAAAACAAGGAGTTAATTAATGTTCCAGAAACAGTGAGAGAAGTGGAAGTAGTAGTAGTCATCAGTAGTGCTGATTTGTTAGACCTCCCTACCTTAAGTGGTGATACATGGGAAGCCTCAGACTAGGATGAGAACATTATTGATAATATTGATGTGACTGCTCTTTTAGATTAAATAAAGAATGGAAGCAATAACATTAAAGAACAAGCTCAAGAATATACAAAATTCCAACCTAAACTGATCTCTTGTCCACAAATTTTCAATGCAGCCATTTCAGTATTTGAAAAATGTTTACTTAGTAAAACTGTTAAGCTTTTTTTAGGGCTGTTCTCACTTACCAAAGAATATGACTAATGAAGAGTTACAAGCTCTTAAAAGATTAAAAATTTGAAAGGGTTGTTCTAAAAAAAAAATCAGACAAGAGGAGCAATATAGTTTTATTAGATAATCAACTCAGATAACTATAACAAAAATTGAACAAAGACCCCACTGTGAAATTCCAGGCAGAATTGTGTGAGTTTTGGAATGGATATGAAATGTGGGTAGTTGTCAAAAATGAAATGGAGTTCATCAAACTGACTATCCAATAATAGTCACATTTTATATCCTACCAAAATCCATAAAATGATACAGACCCACCCAGAAGGCCAATTATTTCTGGGATTGGCTCATTAACTCACAGTCTTAGCACCACAATTGATAGTTTTCTTCAGCCCAAAGTGTTTACTTTGAATTCATATTTATGGACAGCATGGACCTTCTAAATAAACTGAAGGTAAAATATGGAGGTTAACTACTGCTGGTTAACCATTGATATGTGTAGTTTATACATGTCAGTAAAACATGAATTTGAAATTGAGGCAGTGGATTATTTTATCCATGACCAAGAGCTAATTTCCACACATTTTCCCAGATGGGCAATAGATTTTGCTTTGACCCACAATTATTTTTGCTTTAGCAAAGAATTATTTTTACAAGTATATGGGACAGCTATGAGGGTGGCATTTGCCCCCTCGTATTTGAATTTGTTTATGGGCTATTTTGAGGAAAAGGTTGTACAGGATGGTGTAGAGAACAAATTTCATAGCCACCTGGAAACATACCATCATTTTATAGATGATATAATAGTTGTGTGGAAAGGGGTTGAGAAATTGATACCAGATTTTATCACACACGTAAATAATAACACACTTAGGATTTAGTTTTACTTATGAATGCAACAAACAGAAAATCAAATTACATACTAACATACTAAAATGCCAGCAGAATAGGCCTAATGGTCTTTCACATCTGCTTGTTTGGTCAGCCCCCACCCTGGGAGCTGACCTTGCTGCCCCCCCTTGCCTTCTCTGTCTTCTCCCTTCCCAGTTCCGGATATACTCACTGCATTGGATTTTGCTTCCAGAACCCTTTCCCTGTACCTGTCCCACTCCCTCTTGAAGGGTGCAGCTCAGAGCCTAGATTTAGAACTAGAAGGCATCATAGGTGAACCAATTTGCATTAGATGGTATGGGAAAGAATCCACTGCAAATAATATTCTTCATGCATCTAGTGCACATCCAAGGACACTAGTCAAATCAATATCAAATGGTGAACTACTAAGATTAAAAGATAAACTGTACCAGTGATATGACATTTTTTGAAACAGTCTGAAGAGTTAAAAACCAGATTAAGGGAGAGAGGGTACTCAGAAAACATTCTAAATGAAGTGTTTGTGAAAGTAAATGAATTATCAAGATGTGATCTTTTGATTTCAAAGAAAGAGAAAAGGTTTAGAGGCCATTCAGTAAAAAAGTATGAAATACAGGAAAACAAGGTGGTAACTTTTGTGACAGAGTTTAATCCACTCGCTGGAAAACTTGGGGGGGGGCTAGTACATATATTTTGGCATTTACTACTAAGAGACCCAGTACTTAAAAAAGAAATTACTGAAAAAACTAGAACTCCAGCAACCAGCAAGTGATTTAAACCAAAACCTAATGGACTATTTAAATGTGGAAGATGTAACATATGTCAGTATGCCCACATAGGAAATCCTTTTGTAAGGACAAGAGGAATTTTGAGATCAGAAACTTCATTACCTGCACCACCCCTTTGTTGTCTATGTGTGCTGGTGTGACTGCCCATGTTATTATGTGGGTAGAACCACCCATCCTACCAAAGAGAGAATGCAGTAATATATAGGGGCCATTATACATGGAAATGTGAACAATGTTTTGGGGGCACATTTCTTGGAAAAACACAATGGGAAACCAGAGAGTTTCAGATTTTCAATTTTGGAACATGTAGCGAGACACCCGAGGGATGGGAATAGAGTAGATACCGTGTCACAAAAGGAAATCAAACAGATCCTATCATTGGACACTGCAGTCCCATTGGGGTGAATGAAGAAATAGTCTTCTCCCCATATTTGTGAACGAGAAAACTCTCATGATCTGTATTGGTGTAACTGATCATTTTGCCACAATGTGAAAATTAAATAACCAATTATTAACTTTTTCTCCTCCCTGTCATTCCCATTTCCCTTTCTTTTTTTTATATGTAGGAAACCTACTTGACCCAAAATTCTGAAATATGCAAAGTGAGAGTTTCAGTTTTTTTGTAGACCCACTAAAGCACAGTAACAGTTCACTGCTGCAGTTGAACTGTTGGGGAACAGGTTTCCTTATTCATTGTTCTACATTTTATAATGCTCATTTCAGAACAGTAAATTAACATCAGAGAACCATCCCCCCATTAATATTTAATACCCACAGACTTACTAATTTACAAACTCAATTTGCATACTAGAATTATCAACTAGTGTGATCTGAATTTCTTTATCTCTCCTGTATGTCTAGGACCCTTAAAGGGTAGCCACCCTTAGTATTCATAAGCCCCACCAATATACCTTTGTTTTAAGAAATATAGCCTTGACTTTTTGTAGCCTAATTAAGTCATTATTCTTCTTTTCTATAAGATCCTATTTTTTTATTCTAGTGCAAATACTGTACAAAACCAGCATTTCTCCACATACACTCAAGTGGACATAAAATGAACCTGCAAACTGCTTTTAGGTTATTTTGATCATTTGACTTTTGCACAAAAATGTGACCTCCTTGCAAAGACAAGGAAGTCAAATAAGATATTTAAACTTTGTATTTGAAATCTGTGACTTATTGAATTTAGTCAGTTTTTAAGGTCATTTGACAATTTGACCTTTTACCTAATTCTTGACCTCCTATGTAAAGATACAGAGTTTGGTAATTTGCTTATATATATTTTTTAAATACTCATAAGTTGTGTATTTAGAATATATTTAGAATGAAAATTAATTAAGCAACTGATGATATCAATCAAATGTTTCTTGTTTTTGGTTTTGTTTATGAACCTCCAAGATGTTGCATTAACACATATGGTTCAAAAATATTTTGAAGTCTTAAATTAGAAATGTTCTTTAGATAATTAAGACTGAGAACTTATGAGTAGAGCTATTGTGTTAACATTTTTTTCCTGAAAGGTAAAATGTTTGCATTGCACTTAATGTTTTGCACTTTAGGGCACTATATGGTGTATATCACTTTAACTGTAATTGTATTTAATGGTGAGCACGTTTGCTGATCCTCAGTCCTGCCCCCTGAGGAAGGCCCACTGTAGGGTTGAAGTGCTGGGGCAATAGGGTGTTATTTCAGGCATCTTGCCAAAATAAGTCACTATTATACTTTATAGTAATACATGACTGGCCACTTGTCAGCCAATGAGGTTTTATTATTTATTTAGTAGACTTCATGGCAGCATAGTATGGAAATTATAGATTGTACTGGAAGTAAGGGTGAGAAGCAAGATACCACTATATAAAGTAGGGCAAACTATGTAGAATATAGTGAGCAGGCTAGAGAAAGAAGAGTTACCAAAGCAATGACAAGCCCAATACTGTATTAGTATAAGGACATGAAAACATGGGATGTATTACTTTTGGTCTGGCTCCATCAGTGCCTAACTTCACATGGACTAAGCTGGCTAAGTGAATATACAGAATGTAACGTTTGTGTATTGATTAACCCTATAATTGAATTGTAAATGTGACTTTTATACCTGTCAGTATCTGATAGCTTTTAATATGGACTAAAAGCCCTGCATGTGCACATCAGTGTAATACAGAATGGAATTATTCATTACACATACCTGTATATTGCAATCATAAGCAAAGTGCATTTAAACTGGCAATCAGGATAGTATGCATTTGACTGGGGGCTGCTTTTACAGAAATTATTTCTGAACTTAGTAAATTCAAGGTTATATTGTATGACTGTAAAATTAAAAATAAAAGTGACATCTGCAGATGGAAATGAATTTTACATGAAAATATGGACAACACTTCATCAGTGTTTCTTATTCCCTACTTGATTTATATCAGTTATGTTTTGTTTTGGACTGTGAAGGAACACTTAGTCCAAAACTAATTTATGTGGGCATCCCACCAACACAAGGAAGTTAAGTGACTTGCTCAGGAACACACATTGTGCAAGTGGATGTTGAGGGAATTGAACCCAGGTCTGTTGGATGTGCCACACTTGTACACAAATCATTGCCCTAACCTGTGAAATAAGATATCTGTTCCATGTATGAGTGTAAAATACAACAGTAAAGTTATTTTAGTCCTGGATTTTTTCAGTTCTCTAATTTATGCTACTGTACCAAAATAAATAAGAAATAGAATCTACATTAGAATTTGGCAGACCTGATCTGTGCTTGACAGATGTGCTGTATGCATACAAGACTATACTTGATGGGGGTAGGGGGTCAGGATTTATTACAAGTCGGCAGTTATAATCAACACAAAGAAAGTGCTTCTAGTTAACGAGGGAGGGGTAGTAGGGTAGATTGGTGATCCAACATAAACATCAGTAGTACTTGCCAAGAGGGTGGGGTGTTTTAAGGATTTATTATTTTGGGAGCCGAATATCTCAACCAGCTTGATAACATCCAGTTCTGGATCTTGGCCAGGCACCAATTCAGCACATCAATTGCACCCGGTGTATCAGGTGCAAAAGACATGTAGAGCTGGGTATCACCTGCATGGCAATGAAACCCCAGCCCATATTGTCTAATGATCTCATCCAGGTATAGCATATTTAATGCAAACAGCATGGGCGATAGAACCAAGCTCTGAGGTACTCCACAGGACAAGAGCTTTCAGTAGTGAGGAAAACCTTCCCAACACTGTCCTCTGGGTTCTGTCATTGAGATAGGATTTGAACTAGCAGATTACTTTTCCTGTGAGTCCCACATACTCCACGAGTTGGTCCAATAGCAGTATGTGATCCATGGTGTCAAATGCTGAAGTGGGATCAAGAAGAAAGAGACTCAATCTTCTCTATCTCTCACCCTGAGCAGATCACTGTGCACCCTAACTAGGACCTATAACTAGACTGGACAGTCTCATAGATGCCAAAGGCAGTGAGGTGTGCCTCAAGCTGAAGCACAACTACATTGTAAATAACCTTGCCCAAATGGAATAGGTTAGAGACAGGTCAATAATTCACCAAGACATCTGGGACCAAAGATGGCTTCTTCAGAAGTGGTTTCACCAATGCACTTTCTAGTGACACTGGGAACACCTCCTCTGACAAGGAGCACTGGACAATCTCAGAGGATACCAGGCCCAGCTGCCCTACACAGCTCACCAGTAGATGTGTTTGGCCTGGATCCAGATTACAAAATATTGACTGCAGCTCAGAAATCAATCCACTCACCTCTTCTATTATTACTGGTCAAAACTCTCCCCAGGACCACTGAATGCATCTCAGACTCATAGGTTCAACCTTGCTGGGCTGCGATGGACCCCTAACAGAGGACACCCTGTCCGAGAAGAACCAAGCAAATGCCACACATTTTGTGGGTACAAATGCTCTGATGTGCTCCAAATAGTCCAGATGAAGTAGCCTGTCCACAGTCTGGAAGAGCTGAGACAGTTGGTTCCTCCCAGCAGCACTCTTCCCTAGACAGAAAGTCTGCCTTTTTCTGAGTGATTGCACTTGATGCTCCACACAGTGAGACATCAGAGCCAGTCTGTCCTCCAGGGTTCTGGATCTCCTCAAGCAATGCTCCAAACTCTGCCCTTTCATTTTCATCTCCCTCACCTCACTGTCAAACCATGGTAAGCCAAGGCATGAAACCAGCATGCATACACAAATTGGTGCTACTAGATTGAAAGCCACCACAACAGCTCCATTATAGGCTACCACAGCACTTTATGGTCCTCTGGTACATGCTGTCAACACATCTGAGGTGTCCAGAAATGGCAAGAGTCCTTCTAGCCAAAGCAATTGCAAAGGGTAGAACTGGACTACCTCCATAGGGGGAGGACTACAAGGGGGCCCTGAAAGTGAACCTAATCATGCAGTGATCCAACCAGTTGACTGGATCAATTTCAAGTTCCTCAGTCTCAAGCCCCAGAGAGAATACCAGGTCCAAAGCATGACATGTTGATAGGTCATGGAAGTAATCACTCACACAAGGACCATGTATTCCATACCCCAAAGGAAATCCTGACCAACATGAAAGAGTTCATCATGGACCCAAGCATTGAAGTCATGAAGAATAAACCATCTTGGGGACTCCAACACTCTGTCAGTGATGAAGTTCATGATTTCCTGCAGAAATTCACCTCACACCCCAGAGGATGGTACATGAGGAGGATTCTGCAACCTGTACCTGGACCCCCATGCACAGCCACACATTCAAACAATGAGGTATCCCCCACTAGGTGAACCACCAGGTTCAACTTTGATCTAAAATAGATGGTCACTTCCCTATGATCCTTCCTCAGGCAGTGCACTACAGAAAATGTAGCCAGAACTGACAACTCCAGGACTGAGCTGGTGTCATCACCCAACCAGGTCTCCGTAATGCAAACCAGATCAACAGAGGCAATAAGATCCACCATAGTTGCAGTTTTATTCCTTATCAATCTAGAATTGCACAGCACTGCTTGAAGTGGATGAATGGTGGCATCCAGCTCACAAGCTACCTGCCCACTCAGTCCAGTGGGATCCCTGGGTATGGAGACAAAACATGTCTGGCCTCTTACAAATACACATTTCAACCCAAGGTGTCTCCTGGGTCAAATGACTCTAACAGCACCCTCCCCATGTCATCCACTCCCCCTCCATGCTTCCTCCCAATCCCCACTTCCCTGCACCGCCAATATGCAACAAGCTGGTGGCACTACTCTGCTGATCTGTTCTCTCAGCAATTGTTTGGCATGTCCTTAGTTGGGATTTTTGTTTGTTTTTGAAGGGGTCTGTTTTTTAATCTGTATGGGAAAGAAGAAGAATCAGCATTTATATAGCAATTTTCATAACCATCATATCCCAAAGTGCTTTATAAGCAATGCCAGAGTGGTAGTGAAGTAAATGAACATGTAGCAGCAGCCATTTCACACATCAACAACCAAACACAGCCTTAGAAAATTGCATGAACTGATTTTATGGGAAGGGGAATGTTGAGCAGGACACAGGGAAAAGCATCCCCTACTCTTGTGAAAAGTGCCTTGGGTTCTTTTACTTCCACCCAGACATCTACCAGGACAGCACGAGAGCTGGGTAGAAGGGACCTCAGTTTAATCTGAAGGACAGCACACCCCAAAAGTACAGCACACCTCTAATACTGCACTCAAGTGCCAGCGTTTAGGTATGAACCCAATCCCAATGTTGGACTAGAGTCCACTACCCTCTGGCACCAGAGGCAGATGTGCTACCAACTGAGCCATGCTGACACCTAGCCTGCTCCACCAACGGAGTTGAAAAATCAGGCTATATAGCTTCATCTGCATTGACACTGGGGGAGATATACATAACTAATAAGCAAAAAAATTAAGTGCCAAAAAAGTTTTAACATAATAAACCCTTTTCTTTTTGTAGCAAACAATTGTTTCCATTAGCTAACTTTACCTTCAGTCTCCTGGGATTTCTTCTCCCAATTACAGGTTCTATCACCTTGACTACCAACCCATACTCTTGAAAGTGTAATAGGACCTGGCACTAAAAAGACATTAGCTACCGTCTATGTCTGATCTTAAATATTTAATGCCACCCCAACACATTTTGTCTGATTCATCTTTGAGCTTGAACAGTCTTCAAAAAAAGTTCCAATTCAGACACTACTTCTCATCCTGATTGCTCTGAATCCCCACTCACTATCTGGCTGAATATCACAGCAGCTGGGACAAGCACAGGCACAAGCACAGTGCAAATATTTTTGCTGCACTTGTGCATTTTTCTGAATATGGGTCCCCAAATTTCTTTTTAAATGGAAGCTTGGTCTCAGGTAAGTAGTCATATTGTTACGATATTGTTAATCAGCCATATGTAGATATAAAAATCATAAAATATTTCATATCAACATAAGCAAGCATTTGTCAATGCTGAATGTTGTCTTGCTGGCATTGGCATTGATAGTGCAGAAGTTAGAGAGATGCATAATAGGAATGGCAGTGAAGTATTGAACTGATGACACAACCCCACCTTGCAGAGACTGACAGGCACTGGGGTGTGCCTTTGGGTCATCGGCCATAACTCTCACACAATTTCACCTCACCCTACCCTGCAGACACCGACAAGTGTCGCGGTGTGCCTTGGGGTCTTCAGGCCTTACGCTTACCCCATTCCATAAGGAAATATGCTGAGATGGGTGCACTATAGGCAAACATAATATTTTAGCCAATGGTAGGACTGCATTATGCCACAGAAATGAATAAATCATGCCGCAGAAATTAGAAAATGCTGCCTCAGAAGCCTAGGAGCCCTGCCGCAGAAATCAGAAAATTCTGCCACAGAGCACTAGGGACCCTAACTATAGCAGAATGGGGTAAGCTTTGGGGCTGAAGAGTCCAAGGCACACCTTGATGCCTGTCAGTGTCTGCAGGCTGGGGTAGAATGGCGTGAGCATTACAGCCAAAAATCACAAGTCACACCCCTGACACTTGTCAGTCTCTACAGGGTGGGGCGTTACAGTTTGAAACCCAAACACTCCAGGTGTTTGTTAGTTATTTTCATTCCATATTTTCAACATGGGCTTTTTGTGACCCCACCTCATGAACAGTGGCGCTATCAGTTTGTTAGCCGAAAGGTGATTTTGCACAGCGACTGCGCCATTTGGCACCACAGGTGTGAAAACACATTTCAGGCAGGATGTGAAAAATTAGAGCTGTACTGCTCATGAGGAGGTGTAAAAAAAATGGTAATGTTGAAAATCTGGAGTTAAAATATGGAAAATTGGTGAAATCACGAATGTGTGTAGAAAGTGGGCAATACACACCCATAACACAATTGTTTTGGAGAATTTTTTAACCAGATTTTCAACATAGGCATTTTGGGACCTCTGCTGATGAACAGTGTCACTGTGATTTTCTTAATCTCTTCTGAACATTGATTTCCCACCATGACCGTGCCATTGTATGCCAGATGTGTAAAAACACATTTTGGGCAGGGTGTGAAAAATGACAACTATACTGTTCATAAAAAGATGTGAAAAAATGGTAATGTTGAAAATCTGTAGTGAAAATATTAAAAATTCTCAAAGTTACGAGATTGCGTGGAAACTGCGTAATGCACACTCATAACACAGTCATTTTTTGGAATTATTTAACCAAATTTGCAAAATAGGCATTTTGGGAGCCCACCTCATGAACAGTGGAACTGTCATTTTGTTAATCAGTCCTGAAAGGTGATTCTACACAGTGACCGTGAAATCACCTTTTGAGGCTGAATAACGAAATGACAGTGACTGATTTCATGAGGTGGGTCCCAAGAACCCCATGTTGAAAATCTAGAGTCAGAAGTGAAAAAATAGCTGAGATATCTACCTAAGTTGAAACCTCCCCCATTGATACCATTATACAGCTTACTGGCATTTCTTCCGTTCATGATCAGCTTTGAAGAGTGTGCAGACATGTTCCCCACCACCAAAGATCACAATGCCGGACCTCTGGAGGTAAGTATAGGGTAAGGAGGATGTGGGGAGGTGGGTTGCACAGAGGCTGCATGCGGCTTGGGGGAGGGGGGCCCGCCAACAGCAAGGAACCATTTTTTTTTGTTCTAGATTCAAAAAAAAAAACAGCACAGACAATTTTCATTCTTTACAGATGTATGAAACAATGTTGGGGACACCGGGGTGGGCTCTCAGTGTGCCCCATGACTTTGGGGGTGTGATGTTTTCCACATTGGAGTGGGCTTCCAGTGTGGCTTGCAATGGGGATGGGTGGGGGCAGGAAAATGCTGATTTGGTTGGCTTCTGAACACAGGGAGGCACACTGGGGTGGACTCCCAGTGTGCCACACAGTCTTGGGGGGGTTACACATCCCAACAGGGGGACTGGGCACCCCTGAAGTCAACTTTCTAGGGATTGAAAGAGGCAGACAGCGGAGCTGTCACCATGTTTATTGAAATGTTACACCAGACAAGGCATGTAGCGGAGGCATGTCATCGGTGCCACTGCATGGCGAGCTTGGCTCTGATTGCAGTGGTGAAATCATTTCAAGTTGGTGGCACTGCAAAACACTTGTGTCACTGCTAGCATGTTCGCTAATTGGCGAATGAGGGACACACCTTCTGAAGCGTCCCCTGCATTTGCCAAAACTGACACACCTTTGCATTTCTTCTACAAATCTCCTACTGCCACAAAATGTTGCTTGCCCATGAGCATGACAACATAAAAATGATTTACTACATTTTTGAAGTCCTGTCAATTTTAACAACATATTATATCAACATGTATATGCATGTAGCAACACAGAGGAACTTTATCATTAAAGCCTATACATAGTGATCAGACTTCAATCTTTCATTTAAAAAAATAAGATTTTATGATTAACAGTTCAAATGGTACAGCTTTTGAAAGATAGTTTCAAGCATTATAAAAGATTAGTTTTGAAAATGGTTGAAGATACTGTAGTTCTGTTTAAGAATAAACACAATCTACTTTACTATTTTTATTAACACAATCCCATCAGTTTTGAATCAATCTAGATCTGCTTTGTACACAGATGATATTATTATGGTATTTATTTATTTTATTTATTTAGTTTTTGTTTATCAGGTAAGTACAATAGGACAGTAGAACACAACATAATATTTTTTTACACTAGCTTTCCTTCAATTGTAGAGATCAATTCTGCTTTAAATATTGAGTTTGCTAACATAAATCTATGATTCTGACCTACAAGGCCCTATACGGACCTGGTCCAGACTATCTGAAAGAGCTCCTGGTTCCTTACTCCCCAGGATGACCACTCCTCTCAGCTGATGAGGGGTTGCTAGAGACTCCAAGGATGAGCCTCCTGTCATCTAGGGCCCATGCGTTTATGTACACAGCCCCAACCCTATGGAATTCTCTACCCCATCAGATACATGAGCGCATGACTGAGGAGGGTTTAAGAAGACCATTAAAACACACAGCTTGTATAAAGCATTCCCTGATTAACCTTTTTTATTTATGAAGCTACTCTGATTATTGGGCATTTTATTAACCTATTTATTTTATTGTGTTATTTGTTTTTATTGTTCAGCACCTTAACAGTTGAAAGGTGCTTTATAAATAAAGATTATTATCATTATTACTATTATTTGGTAAATGTGATACTATTGGAAAATGTATGGGTATTAAAAGGGGAGGTTGAGAATTTGAGAGCCAAAGTAGCCTACAATAAGGCCATATTAGATGCCCTTAAAGGGGACAGGAAATGTGTGCTAATCGGCAGCTGTTTATAAAGTTCTTATTCTCAGAAATGGTATGCATTATCCATATTTAACTATACCTGAATTAGAAGTGATATGAAAAGCTGTATTTTGCATTATTTTGTTTTTATGGGCAGGATTCTGTTACAGTTCTCTTTGTGGAACCAATAATTTGGAGTTTTTAGTATCTCATGGTTTGTGTACAGAATGCTAATTATGAGCAGTTGACGTATCAGAATTATGCTTAGAGTTCTGTCCACAAATCATGACATAATTAAAATTCCAAATGAATGGTTCCATGAAGATAACTGTAACAGAATGCTGCCCATAAAAAACAAAACAATGCAAAATACATTTTTTATATCACTTTTTATTGAGGTGCAGTTACAGTAGATATGAATCATTTAATGGAATTTATATCATTTCTGAGAATAAGAACTTTATCAAAGCTGTCAGAAATTATTTCCTGTCCTGTTTAATATGAAACAAGATAAATTCATCACAGATTCAATAATAATTGAAGAGACTTTGTACGACAATGGACAACTGAAAAGAAACAAAGCAATTCGGTTAAATCTACCCCCACCTTTTCAAAAGGGATCTGGATCTATAATAGAATTAGAAGTTTTAACTCAGAATACTGAAAAGGGAAAGAATGTACAGAAACAATCAAAAAAATCAGACACATCTAAGGGTAAAAACAAATGGATGAATAAAGCCAAAAATAAAAATAAAAAATGTGATAGACAAGAAATAAATGGGAAAAGACTCCCAAGAAATGTCAAAAATCAAGTTGCTTCAATATCCTTCTCAAACACAAACAGATACTTGTACCAATAACCCTTTATTCTGTACCAGTGTATGTACTGGTACAAAGGAGTCTGACAGAGGCAAGACCAAGGGTACTATATTGGAGCCACAAATTGAGGATATACATAGTAGGGAAAAGAAAACTTGTCAATGCCCCTCAAAAATAGTTATTACCCCAAGGGAAGAATATTTAATAGAGATGTATGGAATTCATAGTCTAGGTCTCGAAACAAGACCCAAACTATCAGATTGGGGTCTAAATCTATTACATTTGAATAACAAGCTAATGAGATATTTATTATGAGACCCCCAAATCCGGAGTATAAAAACTGTCCTGTTGTATTTTCAATCTTATAGAATAGCCCAGATAATCTGGAATCAATAAAGGATACTATATGAGAAGGGTATTTACATTTACCCCCTGCAACTGGTCCCAACTTTAGTTTCAAATATTAATTTTGATCTAGACCAATCAGAAGAAAAACAACTGAAAGTAAAGAAAGATAAGGAATGGTTGCAGAATCTTATTAAAGTAATCAATGAGTAAAATAAGAAAAGGGCAAAAGCTTGGGAAACTAAGACCCTATCGCTTTTTGGGTGGGAGATTGAAAAGAATCAACCTATAGGTTTTAAAAAAAGAGATATAGGTGACTTTCTTGCCTGCACTTTGGGCGTAAATATCAATAGAAGCTCAATAAAATATATTCACGTTCATTCATATACCGCAAAATACCTACAAATTGACATTGCTTTTCATTCAAGCCAAATGGCAGCTTTAGTATAGGCATCACTTGTCCTGGATGAGTACACAGTTTATTTAACTAATATTGAGTCAGTTTTTGGAGATACATTTCAAAACAAAAAAACAAGCTTGGGACAGAATTCATCCATAAAATCACATAACAGATTTTCCACACTGGATCATCTAAAATAGATAGACATATAGGAACACAAATAAGGGATAAAAAAAAATACTCATATTGATTTCGAACATTAAGGTCTGATCACCAAGGTAGCAGACCAGGAACTCAAAGAGTTCCTTATGAAAATAGATATAATATGTTTATAAGAAACCTGGATGATGGAGGATAATCCCCCTTTATTACCAGGCTATTCCAGCTTTACTATTCCAGTGATAAAATATAATAAAAATGGGAGACCTATGGCAGGTCTGGTCACGTGTATAAAACGTGTATAAAACTGCCCTTAACTGCACAGTTACTGAGATAAATATTCATTAAGAGAACTATCAAGTTCTTAAGATTATAAATGACAGGTTAAAGCTAATCTTAGTCAACATTTATATTTCACCAAAAATGAAAATCAATAAAGGAGATTACTAGACACTGTTCAAATTAACATTAGAGGAAATAACAGACACTTATGAACATTTTTCAATAATAATACAAGGGGATTTTAATGCCAGAGGTTCTCAAAATAACTCAAAAGGATATATTGGCTGTGGTTAATTAAATGGAAAAAAATATCATTTTTAAAAATCTCTCGGAAATCATTTGACAATATAAGCAATCAAAATGGGAAATTATTGTCACAAATTATGAATGACCAAACTTTTTGTGTTTATAATGGTAGAAAAAATGGGGACATAGAGGGTGATTACACCTCTATAGGCCCTCTAGGCTCATCTTGCATAGATTTGGTATGGGGTAATTTGGATGCTTCAGTTGCCATACTGGATTTAGAAATCCAAATAAGAACAGAATCGGCCCATTTACCGTTAATGACAACATAGAACTGGGGTTATCCTACAGATATTCAAAATACTTTTTTAGATACACAAGGAGTTAAGATAGTTAACATCAAAAGAATACACTGGCAAGGAACAGAAATCACAAAATTTGAAGAACTATTAAATGCAGAACATTTATCAAACCTTAAAAATAATCTATTAGCGATGACTCATACGGAGATTACAGGAATATGGAATGACATAAGTTTCAACAAAAAAAACTTTCTTCTATTTGGCTTCATTGCATAAAAAGGGGAATAATACCTGGTTCAATTTCAATTGTAATAAAGCAAAGAGGAAATTAAACAGTTTAATCTGGCAAAGGAAAAATTGGTATTAAAAGACACTAACAAAATATTAAATAAAGCAAGGAAAGATTATAAAAAAGTGTTAGAAGTGGAAAGATCAAAATATTATGTGGTTATGTGGGGGAGAACTAAGGAAAGCTATAATAAAGAATGACACTAAACAGTTTTGGACCTTGGTAAGTAAAGGTTATAATAAATATGCAAATAAGATTGAGGCAGCCAAAACTCCATTAAATTGGGAAACTCACTTTAGGAAGCTATCCTTATCTGAAGAGGAAAAAGATAGGCACTTCATTATTAAAAATGATAGTGTCCTAGACTACCTGAAAGCATTCTACATAAAGAGAAAATACGAAATGCCCTTGACAAAGTATCCAATAATAAAGCCCTAGGCCCTGATGGAATCCTTGCGGACATATATAAAATATTCAATTATTGGTGGATCTCTGTTTTACATATATTTTATAATCATTGCATATATGAAGAACATTTTCCTGATTCATGGAAGGGTAGTATAATTTGCCCCATTTTTAGAAAGGGAAACACAAATGACCCGGCCATGTACAGGCCAATAAGCATTCTTGATGCTTCACAAAAGATCTTTTGTAAATCATCTTATACTGATTACAACAGTGGGCAGAAAATTACAATTTGATAGCTAAAACTCAAAATGGATTTAGAGAGAATTGCTCAACTATACAACATTGTTTTGTTTTAAATCATCTCACGTGGAAATATGTGACAATCAAAAAATCAAAACTGTTCTACTGCTTTATCGATCTAAGAACCGCTTTGATTCCATAAGTAGAAAGATATTATGGGAAAAGCTGGAAAGCTATAACATCCCTTGAGATTAGACATATTAATAAGACTTCACGATAACACATGGCTAAGGGTTAAATATGATCACGATGGGAATCTGACTACTAAAATCAATGCAAATTTGGGGGTGAGTCAAGGTTGTTTGATAGCTCCATTTTTGTTCAACATTTATATAAATTTGATTCTGGAGTCTCTGTATAACCCTGATTTCCACTCACCAAAAACAGGCAATCAGGCAGCATTATTAGCTTATGATTTTGATTTTGACTTCTTTGTTGGGCCTCCAAAGAAAGGCCACCCATTTTGCAGACTTATGTAAAAAAGATAAATTGGTTATAAATATGGTGAAAAATGAATATGGTAGTGTTCAGGAATAGCTCTAGTAAACAATATACCCTATACATAGATAGAAATAAATTAATCACAGCAGCATATTATGATTATTTGGGGTTGAGATTTGTGAATAATTTATCATGGACTTTACAAGTGAAAATTATGCTACAAAATTAAAATCATCTTTTGGCTTTCAAAAATTTAATAGGAGACTGGGACAATCTTCCATATTAGGATTAACTACTGTAATTAACACCAAGATAAAGGCTGGAATTTTATATGCTACTGAAATTTGGACTCCATCTAACATAAAATCTTTAGAAGTAGAAATAAATACAATATACAAATATCTTCTGAAAGTCCAGCGGTCAGTACCAGCAGAAATACTATGAAGAGCTGGGCAAGTTTCCTTTAACACACTGGCTACAGAAAGAAGAATCATGTCCATATTACAGTTATTTCTTCTTCATGATAATTGACTTCCTCAGATGTGCCTTGAAGAACAAATAAAGTATCATAGTATGGGTTTCACACCTAATATAGAAACACAGAAGCATAGAATTTGATGGCAGATAAGGACCACTTGGCCCACCCTAGTCTGCCCATTTCCTACTAACAGATAAGCTGCAGATCCTAGTTAATCAACAGCTTACTTCCTCCTACCCCCACTAGGACTGCCTTATGCCTGTCCCATGCATTCTTAGTACCCACTGTCCTTGACTCCATGACCTCCTCAGGGAGGCTGTTCCATCATCCACAACCCTCTCAGTGAAAAATACTTCCTCACATTACCTCTGGGCCGTCCCCCTCTATCTTCAAATTGTGCCCCTTGTTCTTGCACATCTCTTTTGGAAGATGCTACCCTCTTGGACTTTGTTAATTCCCTTGAGATACTTGAAAGTTTCTATCATGTCCCCTCTCTCCCTTCTTTCCTCAAGGGTATACATATTAAGCTCTTTTAGTCTTTCCTCGTATGTCTTCTGGTACAGACCCTGCACCATTTTGGTTGCCCTCCTCTGGACAGCCTCCAGTCTGTCTATGTCTTTGCGGAGATGGGGTCTCCAGAACTGCACACAGTACTCCAGATGGGGTCTCACCAACTGTCTGTACAGAGGGATAACAACTTCCTGTTTTCTACTATTGATGCCTCTTCCTATGCATCCCAGTATCCCCCAGCCTTCCTTACTGCTTTCTCACATTGCTTCCCACCTTTAGGGTCATCTGATATAATTACCCCCAGGTCCCTTTCTATTTTTACTGTTGTCAGTATCTCCCCCATTGTGTATAGCTTCCCTGGGTTTTGTTTCCCATGTGCATTACCTTGCACTTCTTTGCATTGAATCTGAGCTGCCGTACATTTGACCATTCCTCCAACCTTGCCAAGTCCTTCTCATCCTTTCCACACCATCTTGTGTATCAACCCTGTTGCAGATCTTTGTGTCATCTGCAAAGAGACATACTTTTCCTTCCAGTTCCTCTGCAATGTCACTTATAAAGACATTAAAAAGGACCGGTCCCAGTACTGAACCCTCGGTACCCGCTAGTAACCCTCCTTTCTTCACTGTGTACTCCATTTACTGCTACCCTTTGTGTCCTGTTGTCTAGCCAATTTTTATCCAGGCTACCACCTTGGGACCCACTCAAGGCTGACTATCTTGTATATTAATCTCTTGTGTGGGACTGTATCAAATGCCTTGCTAAAATCTAGGTAGGTCATGTCCACAGCCCTCTCTGGTCTACTACTTTGGTCACCCAGTCAAAGAAATCTATTAGATTCATCTGACCACGACCTTCCCATCATGAATCCATGCTGCCTTGGGTCCTGTCCCCACTGGCCTCTAGGTACTCAACAATTCTTTCCTTCAGAAGTGATTCCATCATTTTCCCTACCACTGAGGTCAAACTAACTGGTCTGTAGTTTCCTGCCTCTGTCCTGTTCCCACTTTTGTGAAGAGGAATCACATCTGCCCTCCTCCAGTCCTTGGATACCACCCCATCCTCCCATGATTTGTTAAAGAGAGTAGTCAGTGGTGTCACTAGTTGTACCTTTAGTTCTTTTAGAATTCTTGGGTGAATCCCATCAGGCCCCATTGCATTGTCCACCTTCAATTTTATTAGTTCTTTCAGAACCCTTTCTTCTGTAAATGAACTGGTATTGACCCCCCCCATCTTCAGAGTGTTTCTCTTGTTTGGTTTAAGTAACTCCCCCTCCTCTTCCTTTGTGAATACTGAGCAGAAATATTCATTCAGTACCCTGCTTTTCACTGTCACCCTCTACCCATTTCCTCCCTTTATTAAGCTTCAGTATCCCTCCTTTGGTCTTTCTTAGCTCCTAATGTACCTATAAAGGTCTTATCCCCTTCTTAACAGAATTGGCTATCCTTTCCTCGGTTTGGGCCTTTGCTATTCTGACTGCCTTCCCAGCCTCTTTTTGCTTTAACTGATAAAGTTCTTTGTCCTGCTCCTTCTGTGTTTCCTTATATTTCCTGAATGCTGTCCTTTTCTTCTTAACCTTCCCTGCCACCTCTTTGAGAACCATAGCGGTTTTCCTTCGTTGTGTTTTATTAATTTGCTTTACACAAAGGCTTGTTGCCTCTGTGATGGCTGTTTGATCACTCCCATTGTTCCTCCACCCTCCTTCTTGCCTGTTTGCTAGTGCTTTTCTGAGGCACTCTCTCATTTTCCCAAAGTCAGCCCTCCTAAAGTCCAGTACTCTTGCTTTTGCATGGCTTGATTGTATGGCTGTGTTTATCATGAACCACGCTGTTTGGTGGTCACTTGTTCCCAGATGGCTACCCACTTCTAAATCTGAAATTCTTTCTCCATCCCCATTTGAGAGTATCAGGTCTAAGATTGCTCCCTCCCAAGTGGGTTCCAGTACTAGCTGTCTGAGGCATGCCCCCTGTAGGGCATCAAGAATGACCCTGCTCTTGGATGTGCCTGCAGCAAGGTGCTCAGTTAACATCTGGCATATTCAGGTCCCCATCAACAATATCTCCCTTTTCTGCCATTCTAAAAAGCCTTCTATCATTTCCTTGTCCATTCCTCCCCTGAGATGGGGTCTGTATACAACCCCATACGGATTGTGGTGCCATTTCCTGTCTCCAGGGTGACCCAAAGTGCCTCATCTGCTCCCTGTTTACTCTTTAGTTCTGTTGCTTTGATCCCTTCCTTTACATAGAGAGCTACTCCCTCCTCCTCTTTTACCCTCCCTGTCCCTCCTGTAGATTGTGTATCCTGGTATGTTGACATCCCAGTCATGGTTCTCTGTGTACCATGTTTCTGTGACTGCCACAATATCCAGGCAACCCTCTTCCATCAAGGCCACTAGTTCAGGGAGCTTGTTACACAGACCATGGGCATTGGTACTCATCACCCTCCACTTTATGATAGCCTTACCCCTTTTAGACCCATTTCTGTCCTTACGGCCTTTGCCTTGTTTTACATTTAAATCTGTTCTGCTCCCTAATAACTTCTTTACCTTGGTGTTTACCTCACTAATCACCATGTTTTTGTGGGGAGGCTAAGATTTCCTGCTCCTTTCAGTGCCTCCCTCTTGGCTAGTTTAAATGCTTGCCAATGAAGCATTTAAACCTCTCACCTAGGATCCTGGTTCTCCCCTGGACAGATGCAGACCATCACACCAGTATAGGTCTGTATCCCTCCAGTGGCTCCCAGTCCCAATGAGCCAAAACCCTGAGCTCCACACCAGTTTTTGACCACTCATTGAATTCCCTGGTGAGAAGTGCCCTAGCATCTCCTTGCCATAGACAGGCAGCACCTCCGAGAAGGTTACCGTATAGCTACTTGTCTAAGGCCCCTTCCCAACTCTGAAACTCTCTTGCACTGCTCTGATCCCATTCCTAGCCAGGTCATTTGTTCCTAGGTGGACAATGACATCCAGCTCCCTCCCTCATGCAGCTCCTCCACGATCCTGAGGATTCGCTTCCTGTCCCTCAAGCCTTGGCGCCAGGAAGGCACCTTACCTCCCTCTCCCCTTCCTCCCTCATTTCTAACCCGTAATGATTGAGTCCCCCACCAGGAGTTGTTTCCTTCCCCTGTGGGGTCCCATGCCACCCTCCTGTGGGTCTCCTTTGTGAAGGTTCCCAGCATCCTCCTTTGTCTCCACTGCAGGTGCCTCCATAGAGGAACCACTATCCACCAGAAGAGCGAATGAATTGTGGAGAGGTACAGCTGGAGGGATGCAACTCTGTTCCACCACCCTCTCCCTCCCTGAGCCCACCCTGGTCCAGCCTCTCCTCTTTCTTGGCAACCTCTGAGGTAGTGGCATTGGCCCTGGTGGTCCCTGGGTGGGGGAGGAGGTTTCACGAATCCTAGCCAGGTCAGCCTGGAGATGGGCAACCTCCTCTCTCAGACCAGAGAGGTGCCTGCAAATAGGGCAGCATCGCAGCCTCCAGAATGTCTCCCGGAACACTGCCGCCCCACAGCCATTGCACTGCACCACTCCTATCATGTCTTATTTTGTGTCCTCTCTACTGTTTCTCTGGATGCTTATTCTCTCCTCTCCTTACAACTCTCACCCTTCCTGTTCTGGGACAGCAACTTCCTATCTTCTTCAGTAGCCTCCTTCTTCCTTGCTCAATATCAGACCACCAGCAGCTGGGGGAGAGTGAGCTACTTTTTTCCTTTAGGGTTGACAAAACCAATGTTTCTCAATGATCCTTTCCTTCCTACTGCCAAACAGGAAGTTCCTGTTGACAGTCAAATCCAGTGGCTATAAAAGTAGAACTGGCGTTGGGTGGGTGGGTGGAGTAGTAGGGATGGAGGGCAATTAGTAAGAAAAAGGCTAGCAACAGGAAGTTGTAATTTGACTCACCTGCTTTATAGTGTCTAAACCACACCCCCAGGTAAGCTCTCTTTCCTCCTACTGGTTTAGCAAAGTCAGCTGATACAGTACCCTTCCTGCACAGAACACACTGACTTTCTTTCTTTCTTTTTTTAACCCTAAATAAGACCCCTTCTACTTCTAATAACATTATCTGTCTACTTAATCTTAACAGACACTGACTCCTGCTGAGATATAAGTTTTAAATTAATAAGAAAATGTAGCTTCTTTTAGTTAGCTGCTTTCTGCTCTACAAGCAAGGCTAGCAACAGCAATATAATATAATTAAAACATGGCTCACTCCAAAAGCACCAGATTTTGCTGTCTTGATACCTGGTTACACACTATTCAGGAATGACAGGATCTTGAAAAGAGGAGGGGGGCTGTGAATTATAATTAAAGACTCAATAAAGGGGTTTGTTCTCCCTTTACCCTGCCTTACCAGTACTGCACAGATTCTCCCCATAAAAATTCTGTTGGGGGGCCCACAATAAAGGATTATCTATACTTACTATATACATCCTCCTGAAGTGAAATTACCAGGGTTCAAAGAACTCATGGAGGTTATCATATGTCAGCATCTCAACTCTGAATCCATCATTCTAGGGGACGTCAGTATCATTTGGTTGGCACCCCCGACTGGCTCATATAAGAACACTGTAGCTGTGCTGCACCTTACACAACTCGTTGGCTCATCCACCAGAACAAATTATAAAACTGGATCTAGCACACTACTAGACTGCCTCCTCACAAACCACTGGGATCATATCTCCAACACGACAGTCCACCCAGACTCACTTAGTGACCACTCCACTGTCACCTGCAGCTGGACCAACAAATTTAATGCAACCCACCCCCCAAATAATCTCTAATCGTAAACTAAAAAGGGGTCACCTGGAGTACCTTAAGGAGCAACTACACAACACTGACTGGAGCCCCCTTGACACAGTGGAGGATACAGACACTGCACTCGAGTACTTCAAACAATTCAATGCTGCTTGTGACTGCCATACTCCAGTACAGAGGACAAAGCTCCATGGAAGAAACAGCCCCTGGATCACGCCAGACTTAATAGGCTGCATAAAAAAGAGGGACAACTGGTGGCATAGGGCAAAGAAGTCTGGCAAGCAATCAGACATCCAGAATACAGAAGACTATGGAATGAATGCACCCAGCCCATCTGCTCTGCCAATATTAAACATTTTAGGGAAGCATTAAAAACATTATGGAGAAACAGCAAGTCTTTTTGGAATAACTTCAGTGATGAAAGTGAACAGGAACGCACAGGAACTGAGTTCCTGTACTTTTTTTGCAGCAGAAACTGAGTTCCTGTACTTCTTCCCACTGGCACTGAAACTGAAATTCTTAAACCAGCAACATAGTGACAGTTTCTGGACCTGTGATCTGCAATCAGGGTTTCCATAACAACATTTGACTTGTATAACAATGCTATTTCCTAGAAATACTTCAATATCTCTAAATGAATTTACTAGTGTCGAAATAGATAGTTGTGTCTTGATACCGCTATCCTTTAGATTGAGGATCTTCACTGTGCAATGCCCACTAGTAACTCAGATCAGTGAGATCACATATAGTAACCCTTAATTTAAAATGTCTTTTAGTGCAGTATGGGACTGTCGGGGCTGTAGACTCAGTGTGGCAATGGCAACCTGTATTTTCTGGTTTTTAATTTGCCAAATTACAAACACCCACTTGTATTGCCTACCAACAACCACTAGCTCTCATTAATTGTTATGTGCAGTGCAGCACAGCACTAGTACCTGCTACCCTACCACTAGCCCTTCTTCCTTAATGCACACACACACATGCACACACACACACTCACACACAGTGCCTGGTACCACTCACTAACACACTACATTAGCAGCTTAGTATGCATTGTAGGTAGCCTAAAAGAGATTTTATTTTATACTAAGAACTAAATATAGCCTACTTCAACTTGTAGGCTACTACTTATAGTATATAGCTTCCTAGTATGGTTTGTAAACTTATGAAGTCTGTAGAGTCTCCTCGTCTGTGACTGTGGCCTGCTGGCCTGGCCCCAGCCTTGTGGCGCCTGCATATACAGTATGTTTTTAAAGTAAGTGTACTGTATTAGTCCCCTACAAACACAACACACCAAAATGCATGGGTGACTCACTAGCCCTTAAAGGATTTTTCTTATACAAAGTGGCCCTGATTGTGATGGTCTTTTAGTTTCAATTATTTAATTCAAACTAGAATGTCACACTAAGAACAGCCGTCCTTCTATCTCACTCTCCCTTTCTCTGACTGTGACTGACTTTGTACATGCACAGTAAGTGTGAATCAGTCACATATTGAGACAGAGAGCAGGGCAGCAAACATGTGGTATGGTGTAGGTAGTAGTATGGGTTCTCGGACAGTCTGATGTGTAGCTCTTTTCATGAGAGGCAGAGTAGAGTAGTAACAGTCCGGGACTGGGTGAGGTGGCTCAGACTGAGAGGTCTGAGACTTGTCTGCTTTGCTGCTTGTAAGTTGCCACTATGCAAATGATGGGGCTGCGGCTGGAGAGGGTCCACTGTCTGATCATCCTCGTATTTGAATGGGTTGCCAGCTGTTTTGCAGGTGACAACAGGTGAGATCAAGACCCATACTGTAAGTTCTGAACCTTATGTTGCTCAAAGTGCAGCTGTGTGATGCCATTTGCTGTTATACCACCCTGTCTGTCCCTCTAGTCACTTATTGTCAAGGCAGCACCACCTTGTGGCTAGAGCACAGGCTTTGGGACCGACCGTCCACGGCCCAGTTCAAATCCCACCAGAGTCACTAACTTCTGCAGACAGTGTGACCCTAAGCAAGCCACTTAACCTCTCAGTGCTGCATCTCTCAGAGGAGCTCAGATAGATGCCCCCGCTCCATCCTGGCTAGAGCTGCCAGTATGACTTGCAATGTGGCCATTTTCTCGTGTCAGTCTGTCATTTGTTTTCAGATTATTTCTATTAGTATAAATGACTACCAAGTAACTCACCCCAATTTATGCAAAACAGTTTTGTCACATAAAATTACAACAATATTCAGTAATGAAGAACTACGCACATAGATTAATAACAATAAAATGGTTTCCTACACGGAGACAGTCTGACAATAACTTGGGGGCGATCACCGTGGACCCCTCAAACCATGATTATAACGTGACAGAGGAAATATCCATCTGAGCCACCTTGAATCTGAAAATGAACAGCGGGCTATAACACTCATGAAATCTTTTTCACTTCGTTGTTACAGACAACAATGAATACAATGCAAAAAAATTAAAAATTCACACGAAAACATCTTGAAAAGTAAAACTGCAGCAGCACATTACAACAAAAATAAAACTTTTGTATACTCAAATAACTGATTACTGTGTTTGGCATGGCATTTACACTCACGATAACACATAGGCACGTATTCTTAGCTTTATTGCTGTGTTTCTGTCTGAAATAAAAATCCCGCATAGGGGATGGTATTATCACTACCTGTAATCTCCACAATTTTACTTGATTAGCAGAGCAGGTTGTGCTGAAACCATATTTCAGAATTTCTGAAATATGGTTTGTACAACACTATGCACCATCAACTCAAACAAATTGCTGGGAGACATGGGTAGTGACCAAACCATCCCATTTGTAGGATTTTCACTGCCAAGGGCAACAGAACAGCATTGAGAGCAACCGCTTGTAGGCCTTTCTGAAGTCAGGGCTCCAGCAGTAGATGATCGGGTTTTAGCCCAGCCAGTTGAAGAACAGGAAAAGGTTTTGGGGGACCATGTCTGCGCTGCAGAGCACCTTCACCACGTGTTCACAAGCAAGAAGGGTGGGAGGGACCAGGATGTCTGCCGTGATAGCAGTAAGCAACCAAGCATCTGGTCCTGTCCTGTCGGCCAACGCGGTCGCCAGTTGGAAGAAAAAAATCTCTGCTTCAGTAATTTAACCCGGGCCATTTGCAAGACACCTGGTGCACTGGCCCCTCTGGCCCCGGTTAATGGCACCCCTGCTTCGAGGATATCTCTTTCATCAGGTCACACTTATGGAACCGGTCCCAAACAATACTGACAGAGAGACTGTCTGGGTGGCTGGAGGCTATAGGCCTAAGACAGCAGGCCTTGAAGCACAGACAGGCCAAAGCCTTCCCTTCTCCTAGAGACAATGTCCAGACTGTAGTGTTTAGTGACAGTGTGGAGAGCACTCCAAGTGGCAGCAGCACAGATTTTGGTGGCTGACACATTCCTGAAACAGGCACAGAAGTGGCCATGCCTCTGGTGGAGTGCCACGAACCCTGGAAAGTTCCTTACTGTACTCCTATAACAGAAAATAATACAGTTGGGCAACCATATGGACAGGCACTGTTTAGAAACTGGGATGCCCTCTTTCCCAGGGGCGAAAGAAACAAACAGCTGCAAGGACATCCTGCAGTCCCTCATACGATGAACATAATATCTGAGTATTCTATGTACATCTAAAGTATGGAGCAATGCTTCCCTGGACTAGCATGCTCTGGAAATAAACAGGCAGGTGGATGGGTTGATTCAGGGTAAACTCAGACACCACCTTCAAAAAAACTTAATGTTGTGCATAAAAGACACCCTGTCTTTGTGGAAAATCAAATGAGGAGACACACATCAGAGCCTGAAGCTAAAAATCCTTGGAGCAGAAGTAATGGCAACTAAAAATAATGCTTTCCATGACAGAAAGCATAGCTCATATGTCACAGCTGGCTCAAAAGGAGCTAAAGGTAAGTTCCTCTAACACAAAATTTAAGTCCCATGGTGGGACTAGATTGCAGATGGGAGGCTTCAAATTAAGATGCCTCTTAAAAATGTACAGGACACCTCTATTTGTGCCACCGTCGCCCATCAACACACATATGAAGGCTGAAATAGCAGCCGGTTGCACTTTAATGGAGGAGTATTGCAGGCCAGAATCTGAGAGGGACAACAAGTACTCCAGGATCTGATTCACAGGACAAGTGAAAAATGCAAATGATGAGAAACTGCCAACACAGCAAAGCACTTCCACTTCATGGAATAGGTGGCCATGGTGGAAGGCTTCCTCACAGCCACCAGGACATCAGCCACCTTTTGGGATACACCAAATCTAGCCATGGCTGTCTTCAGGAGCCAGGCACTGAAGTGTAGTGACTCAAGGTCTAGGTGGACCAGGGTGCCCTGCTCCTTTGAGAGCAAGCCTTTGCACAGGGCAGCGGTACTGGAGGTTCCACCGCCAGCTTCTGCAATAAGGGAACCAGATCTGACAAAGCCAGAAGGGAGCAATGAGGATCATAGTAGCTCCTTCCATCTGAAGCTTGCTGTGCCCCCTCTGAATTAGCAGGAAGGAAGGAAAGGTGTAAAGGAACTCCCTTTTCAAGAGAAGAACAACATCTCACCAGAAAACTCCAGGCCCTGGAGCGAACAAGCAGAAAAGTGGCAGTTTTGCATTGGTGGTGACGCAAAAGGTCCAGCTCTGGATGACCCCACCTGTCGAACAGGTCTTCTCTGACCAAGGTCAGCAGTTCTCATACATGCATCCTGGACTGCGACCTGCTTAGTCTGTCTGCCAAGACATTGTGGGCGCCTGGAACATGGACTGCCAACAGTTCTAGACCATGTTCTAGAGCCCTGTACCAAACCCTCATCGCTTCTCTGCACAGGGGATGAATGTCTTCCCTTGCTGTTGACATAGTGCACTACACTGATGTTGTCCATCTGCACTATCAGAGGCCCCAGTGACAGGTAGCCCTGAAAGACTTGTAGGCCGTATAGAATGGCCCTCATCTCTAGGACATTTATGTGAACAGAACTCTCCACTGTGGTCCAAGTACCCAGGGTTTGGTGAGGGCCAGGTGTGTCCCCAGACCATCCCCAAAGCGTCCATGGTGAGGATCTGATGGGGAAGGTGATCAGGAAGGGAACACCTTTGAGTAAATTGCTGGGTGCCATCCACCACTGGAGCACCTTCTTTACTGGTGAAGTTACTAGAACCTGCCATTCTAGATTGTCAGTCGTTGCTCCCATTGGACTCTTAAAGTCCACTGGGGGATCCGTATGTGCAGCCCCATCAGAGGAACCATGACAATGGCTGCAGCCATCAAGCCCAGCAGCTGCAGGAATGTCCTGTCTGTGACATACTTGTTGCCATAAAGCAGCCAGGCCTGTGCTATCAGCTATTCCTCTGTCTTGGTGCAGGAAGGCTGCACCCTGGGCAGTGTCTAGTATAGCTCCTGTACTGAAGACACAGACAGGGGGTCAAGACTGACTAGGCAGGTTGACTGTAATCCTAATGCGTGGAACAGCTGTTTGGTATGTGCTAGGGTGCGGGGCAGTTGCTCTTGGACTGAGCTTTGAGTAACCAACTGCCCAGATAAGGGAGATGTACAGTCCTCCACCTCCCTCCTGAGGGCTGCCAGCACTGCCAAGCATTTGGTAAAGACCCATGGTGCAGATGATAAGCCAATGGGCAAAGCCCTGAACTGGTACTGTTTACCCTGGAAAATAACTTGGGGTACTTTCTGTGGGCAGCACAAAACTTTATGTGCAGGTATGCATCCTGCATGTCTATTCATAGATACATAGAATTTGTCGGCAGATAAAGACCACCTGGCCCATCTAGTCTTACCTATTTTCCTACCTTCAACTACGCTGCAGACTGTAGTTGATATGCGACTTTCCTGCTCTTCTCTTTTCTAGGGTTCACTTGTGTGTGTCCCATGCATTTTGAATCCCTCCACCATTTTACCCTTACAGCTCCTGTGGGAGGCTGTTCCAAGCATCCACCACCCTCTCTGTAAAGAAATACTTCCTCCATCACCCCTGATTCTTACTCCTCCAACTTCATCTCATGTCCCTAGTTCTTGTCCATCTTCTTTCTGAAAGATGCTACCCTCCTGTACCTTATTGATCCCTTCAAGGTGTTTATATGTCTATATCATGTCCCCTCTTTCTCTTTGCATTTCTAAAGAATATATATGAGGTATTTCAGCCTCTCCTCATGTGACTTCTGGTGCAGCCCTGTACCATTTTTGTAGCCCTTCTTTAGACTGCCTCCACTCTGTCTATGTCCTTCCAGAGATGTGGCCTCCAAAACTGGACAGTGTACTCCAGATGAGGCCTCACTAATGATCTGTATAATGGCATCATCACCTCCTTTTTCTGCTTGTGATGTTCTCCCTATGCACCCTAACATCCTGCTAGCCATTATAACTGCCTTATCACACTGTTCAGCCACCTTTAGGTCCTCAGATATAATTATTCCTAGATTCCGCTCCTGTTTGGTGGCCAACTGTACCCCCATTAAATACTCCTATCTCGGGTTCCCGTGACCTAAGTGCATAATTTTGCACTTTTGCATTGAATATCAACTGCCATACATTTGACCAATCCTCCAGCTTGCCCAGGTCCCTTCTCATTCTTTCCATCACCCCCAGTGTGTCTGCCCTATTACAAATCTTTGTGTCATCTGCAGAGGCACACATTCCCTCAGTCCCTCTGCAATGTACGCTTATGAATCGTTAAAGAGGACTGGGCCTAGCACCGATCCTTGAGGCACCCGCTGGTCACCTCCTTTCTATGGACTGAACTCCATTCACTACCACCCTTTGTGATCTACCACTCAGCCAATTTCTAACATAGTTAACAACCCAGGATCCAACTCCCAGGCTGCTCAATTTATTTATTAGCCTTTTATGCGGGATGGTATCGAAGGCCTTGCAAAATCCAAGTCTAGGGAGCATATCCAGTCTCCTTACTGCAATAGAGGCAGCAGGCCTTATATGGATACAAACCTGAACTCTTGTACTGGATGTAGAAATTGAGGTTTCTCAGGTTCAGAGTTGGGATGTAAATTGGCTGCGGATCTGGGGACTAGAAAGAAGTGGGAACAGAAAGTACAGTTACGTAAGAACTTACCATAACAGTAGATCTTGAGAGGAGCTCTTGCAGCAGGCTATCACAATTAAGACTATGCCGCAGGCACTAGGACCACACGGAAAAACTTCTGCCAGCAATACCAGCTGGGGACCGCCCCGATGCTGGCCCCACCCTGACGCCGTCAGGTACAAGAGGGAGGACCCAGCTCCACCTCAGTTCTCCCGCCAGTACCCAGCAGATGGCATGACAAGAGAAGGAGATGAAGCCCATCCTAGAAAGAGAGAGATGAAACCTGCACACCCAAGGGGAAGGAGGAGGAAAACAGCACCTGCTGCAAGAGCTCCTTCGAAGATCTACTGTTACGGTAAGTTCTTACGTAACTGTACTATCTTACTTTGAGATAGAGCTCTTGCAGTAAGCTATCTAATTAGGACTGAGTCCCAAGCAGTTCCCTAATGAAGAGACAGTCGCCCCGGGGAGGAGAATATACTGACTCAGAGACCGTCAGGACAAGAGTCTCTTGTAGAACCGCCAGGCTGAAGCCAGCACGGCGTCTGGAGACGAGTATCCAAGCTGTAATGCTTGACAAAAGTATGCACCGAATTCCAGGTCACAGGTGCACAGATGTCTTGAATGGCGACATTAAGCATCGCGGCAAAGAAGACTAAACACCCCTGGTGGAGTGACCCGTACCGGACCGGTAGGGGTTTGTAGTGATGCTCATAACAGAGCGAAACGCAATGGACTATCCATTTCGATATAGTCTGCTTGGACACCAGCTGACTCAAGCGCCTAGGCGCAAAGGCCACAAAGAGTTGCTCCGATTTACGGTGCTGAACTGCTCTACTGAGGTAATGCCTCAGGGACCTGTGGACATCAATGTGTAGAACCTCCCTCTATTGGAGGAGCAGGAAAGTAAACAGGAAGATCAACCGACTGGTTGAGGTTAATTCAACACCACTTTAGGAAGAAACTTAGGATTCATTAGTAGGAAACCCTTTCCCTATGAAAAACCAAATAAGGCTCTTTACACATCAGAGCCTGCAGCTCGGAAACTCTTGAGCAGAAGTAACAGCAACCAAAACAAACTTTCCAAGATAAATAACGAGCTCGCACGTCCGCTGTGGGTTCAAAACGGGAAGGTGAGTTTCTCAACAAAAAGGAGGTCCCAGGGTGGGACAGGGTCCCTGATGGGAGGTCTCATGTGGAGGACCCCTAAGGAAGGTGCGGGCCACTTCAAGCTGGGCCAAGGCTCTGTAGCCCACCAGAGCATGGTAGGCAGAGATCGCCCACATGTGCACCTTGATGGAAGAATGGCTCAGGCCTTTCTCATACAAGGAGAGGAGATACTGCAAAGTGGAGTTCACAGAGCACATGATTGGGTCCAAATGCTGAGGCAGGGCCCAAAGGCAAAACAGCTTCCACTTCATGGCATAAGCAGAACGAGTAGAGGCTTGAGTGTGGACGCTAAGACCTCAGCCACTTCCGGAGAAACCCCGTGATGATTCACAGCTACGTCTGGAGAGCCAAGCATGAAGGTGCAGGGATCAGAGATCCGGGTGGACCAGAGAACCCTGGTCCTGGGACAGCAATTCTGCGAGCATAGGGCAGCGAGGATTGGAGGTTCCTGGGACAACGCTGCAGAAGTGGAACCAAATCTGTCGGGGCCAGTTGGGGCCACAAGGATCATGCATGCCCCTCTGCCTGTAACTTGAGCAGTACCCTCTGGATGAGAGGGAAGAGTGGAAAGCATAAAGAAACCTCCCGGCCCAACAAAGGGATAGCGACTGACTGGCCACGCCGAAGCGGCGTGCTCTGTGACAAAAGCGTGGCAGCTTGGCATTGCGTGGTGGCGCAAAGAGATCTAGCTCAGGAAGGCCCCACCTTCAAGAGCTGATCTGCCACGGACTGAAGCAATTCCCACTGTGCGCCCTGGCCCACGACCTGCTGAGATCGCCAGCCAGACTGTTTAGGACTCCTGGAACGTGCACCGCTGACAGACAAATGCCCGCTCCAGCGCCCAGTACCAGACTCTCATCGCCTCCTGGCAAAGAGGATAGGAATGAGTGCCTCCTTGCTTGTTGATATAAAAGGCGACCGCCATGTTGTCCCGTCTGAATGAGAAGAGAGCCGGAACTAGGTCCTGCTGAAACGCCTGAAGGGCATAGAGGACCGCTCGCATTTCCAGAACATTGATATGGAGGACCTTTCTCGGTCGACCAAACCCTTGCGTCACGGTGACCACCGAGATGAGCTCCCCAGCCAGGTCTGAGGCATCCGTTGTCAGAGTCTGACCCGAGGCTCCGGACCAACTGACCCACTTGTCGAGATTGCTGGGGTCCATCCACCAAAGCAACGTTCTCCGAACTGGCTCTGAGATCATGACTAAGGCGTCCAGGTCGTCGGAATATTGATCCCACTGCACCCTGAGCATCCATTGTGGGATTCTCATGTGGAGGCGGGCCAAGGATATTACTGGGAAGGCCGCTGCCATATGCCCCAATAGACTGAGGAAGTTCCGAGCTGGAACTCGAGGTGCTATGGAAATCCGTTCTGCCAAACTTTGCAGGCAAAGACCTCTGTCTTGAGGGAGGAAAGCCCTGCTCTGGACGGAGTCCAGAGTCACTCCAATGAAGGCGAGGTTTGGCTGGGCTCCGGGGACTTCTTTAAGTTCAGGGTGATCCCAGCTCGGAAGAGAGATAGGCATCCCCGAGACAGCGCAGGAGGCCATCCCTTGACGGCTGTCAGCAGCCAGTCGCCGAGGTAAGGGAAAACATAATGGCCTGAGCGCCTGAGAGCCGCAGCCACCACTGCTAGGCATTTGGTAAAGACTCACGGAGCGGAAGAGAAGCCGCAACGGGAGCACCCGAATTGATAATGCTCCCCAGGAAGTGGAACCTCAGATACTTCCTGTGGGAGGAAAGACCCGATATGCATGTACACATCCTGCATGTCGAGAGAACAGAGCCAATCCCCTTGGTGCAGCAGAGGAGGAGACTTTGAAGAGTCACCATCCTGAACTTTTGTACTCTATAAAGAGATTTAAAGGATGGAGGTCCAGAATGGGCGAAGGTCCCCATCTTTTGGGATTAGAAAGAAGTGGGAATAAAACCCTTGACCCCACTCCTCCAGGGAACTTGTTCTATGTCTCTTTGCAGGAGGACCTGAATTTCTCCTTCCAAGAGTGGAATGTGAGAAGGAGGATAATGGAGAGCTTTGGTGGAGTACATGGAGGAAACTCCGTGAACTCCAACGTAATGTCCTCTCCGAACGACATCCAAGACCCATTGATCTGTGGTAATAGAGCTCCACCCCACGAGATGAAGGGAGAAGCGGCCCCGACTGGCTCCCGGACGTCTGACCACGGGGCGGAAGGGAGTCATTAGGCGGAACCGGGGTAGGGAGAGAGGCCTGGGAGGACTTGGGCCCACGGCCAGATGGTCCACCAGACTGCTGGTTTCGGATCTCTGGCGGAAGCCACCTCTTTGCCCTTGCTGGGAACCACGGGCTGAAGTCTGACTGCCTGAGGACTTTCGAAAAAGCCGCCTGGCGATGACGTCGCTGGTCGCCACCGTGCAACTGGCGGACCGACCAGATGGGCTGCCGATTCCTGGAGACGTGAGATCAGATTCTCCGTCTCCTGCCCAAATAAGATGGTACCCTGAACAGCAGATCCGGATGCGGACTGCAGATCCTGGTGGAAGACCCAAAGCCGTAACCAGGCATGGCGCCGGAGACAAACCCCAGAGGCAGCTGCTCTGGCGCCCGTATCTGCAGTATCGTCGAGGCCCTCAGAACATGAGTGCCTACATCTGAGCCCGACTGCAAGAGGGCCAGGAGCTCGTCTTCTTCTTGAGTCTGGCATGGCCTGTGCCAGCTCAAGACCCCATTCACAAGCGCATTCTGGAACTGCACCATATGCGTGAGGAAGTTTAAGGATCTAATGGAGCAGGTGGAGGCAGAGTAAACCTTTTGCCCACCTGATCCAGGTACGGGACTCTAAGTCGGGAGGCTGGGAGCTGAGTGTCGCGGCTGTCGAGACTTATCATGAGCAGCCATGATCACAGTGGAGTCTGCCTGAGGGTGTTCAGCCAAAAGGGTTCAGCCCTCGGGCCTTGTAAAGCCTGTCCGACTTCTTGAAACCGCCAGGATGGAGGCTGGTGCAGCCAGGTGGATCTAGTCAGGTCCTGAAAGGTATCCACCAGAGGAGGAATGACCAAAGACTTTGGCTCCTTCTGCCTCAGGTACTTGGCCAATCTCCAGCGTTCGGATCCAGGTCTTCTGTGTCCCACTCATTAGAAGCCTGGATATGCCTCATGAAGTCCATGAATGTGGGATCGTCCGGAGGCGAGCGAGGCATGTCCTTCTCCTCAGGGGCGCTTGAGGCTGAGGAAGAGGAAGATGAACAGGAGGACCGACTATCCGATTTAGAGTGGTCTGGTTCTGCCTCATGTCCATGCCTTCGCTGGCGTGCGGTATGCAGGGGACGGCGGCGGTCCGAAGACCGACAAGCGGTCCGAACCGACAACGGTCCGAAGACCGGACGATGGAAGCGATGACTGGCGTCGGTCAGGGGACCGACGTCGAAACCGTCCGCCCGGCGCGGGAAGGGCTCCAGAGCAGACCGGGTCTGACGCCGGTCAGTGGAACCCTAGGAAGCGGCGTCGGCGGTCATGAGATCGGGCGGGAACAAGCCCTAGAAGGGGCGAAAATGGCGCTCCGGGACCTCAACGAGGAGGCCTCCCCTCCGGCTGTGGTTCACCCGCAGGATCTGGTACCGGTGTCTGGGCGGCCGGCAGGTGAAATGCGTTTATGAACCTCCCCCACCAAAACGAAAAAGTTGTTTCAGCTCGTCCGGGAGAATATCTCCACCGCCCGCTGTGGGAAAGAAGCTTCAGGCACGGCGGGACGCGATGGCGAGCTTTCCTGGGAGGCCCAGGGGAGGAGGACTTGAGCGACGGGACGTCGGCAGGACAACGATCGACCCGGGTCCTATTTTCGACAGCGCCGGTGTCGCAACCGACGACGGGTGATGACAGGGCGCCGGAGAGTCCTTACGCCCAGAGGTGCACCTTTAGTGGCGGCGCCGGTGCCGTGGACGGTAGGGCCAGCAGAAACCGCCATGGACTTAGCGATGACCTTAATCGAGTCACCTTGAGGCTTGGCGGCTGCTCCCCTGATGGGCCGGCCTTAGCCTGGGGCAGCGCGAGCGGCGACTCACCCGAGGCCGAGGGACGGGCCTTTTGGGGAAGGTCGCGATCATGAAGGACCGAGACCAGGACCGTGCCGGACCGACTCGCGCCTCCTTATGGCATTTTTATCTTTCTTCTTCCCCTCGGATGAGTGCAGGTCCATCTTCTTTCTAGTAGATAGGCCTTCAGGGCCTTCAGGCGTCGGATGCGAGTCCGCTCGTGAGCAGCTTGGCAGTCGGGCGCGGGTCGGCGGTGTCATGGTCCAGGCCCAAGCAGAAAACACACCACCGATGGCCGCCTTTGGCGGAATTTGCGGCCGCTTTTCGCACTTGTTGACGTGTTCTGGTGAGAGGGGCGCTGGAAGACATCGAGCCCTCGTGACCAACCGCGTACTTACGCTGCTGGCGCCAACAGCAAGCAAAACCACTGAGGGAAAGACAACCAGATACCGGAAAACCGGCCGCTTAATGGTGACCGTGGTAGGCTGTCGCGTGTAACACGAAAAATTTAAACTGGCGAAAACTGGCTTGATTGAAGCTCTGTTCTCCCTGGTGAAACGGTGCAGCAGCTATTCATGTGCGTGGCGCGCGGGAAAGAACTGAGGTGGAGTTGGGTCCGGCCTCTTGGTACCCTGACCGACATCGGGCAGGGCCGCATGCCGGGGCGGTCTCCAGCTGGTATTGCTGGCAGAAGTTTTTCTGTGTGGTCCTAGTGCCTGCGGCATAGTCCTAATTGTGATAGCCTGCTGCAAGAGCTCTATCTCAAGTAAGATCACTCTGTTCCTCTGATCCTTGGGAACTGACTCTATGGCCCTGTTCTGCAGAAGCATGCGATCTACCTCCAGCAGTACTGGAATGTGGTTTGAAGGATAGCTTGAATGAAGTACAGGTAGATCTGGAGGCCACTGCAGAAGTTCTACAGTGTGATCTTGTTCTATGAGCTATAGGACCCAACCATGAAGTGACACCGACCACCACCTCCTGTAATACTGGAGGGTGGTGGTCTAGTAGAATCATGCTGATGTAGAAACAGCAGCTGGGGCTGCAACTCCACCTCTAGGGCCTTTCTGGTGGTGGAGGTAGGGGCAGGCAGGGCTGTTCCTACTTGGTGCTTGCCTGGTTCTCAGGTGCTCAACTTGGGTCTGTGGAAGGCCCAATGAAAAGGCACCTTCTATCCACTTCTTAGCTGGGTATGCTAAAACAAGTGGACCAGCCGCAGGGTCCTCCCTGAGGCCTGTAGGTCAGAAAGGTTGTCCTGCACCTCCGCCCCAAAGAGTTTGTAGCCTCTGAAGGGGCATTCAGGATGGACTGTTGGATGTCAGTAGCAAAGTCAGACACCCTGAGCCAAGAATGCTTTTTAACCAGATACCAACCACAGCGGCTTTAGCAGAGGCATCTAAAACATCATAGGTAGACCTCAAAGGTGCTTACCCACATCTGCCCCACATTTGAGGGCTTTAAGCAGCTCCTGCTTCTGACCCTCTGGAAGGGCCTGAGCTGAAGCTTTAGCCTTTTTCCAGAGAGTGTTCTGGAATTTGATCATATGGGCCACGTAACTGATAATTCTGAGGGCCAGAGTGGCAGAAGTAAAGACCTCTTGCTCATAAAATCCAGCTTTCTGGACTCCTTAACCAGGGAAGAGAGCTGAGGTGATGAAGTCTCTTGGACCTATCATGGACAGTATTTATCACCCCTGAATCTGCCTGTGGTTGCCCTGTGAATAAAGGCTTCCTGGAGGAGCCTGATACAATTTGTCTGCCTCTCTGGGCATAGCAGGGATCATATTTGGCCTTTACCAGGCAGCCATGGTGGCATCCTCTAATGCAGCCAACAGAGGAGAAATAATCAGAGGAGAGAATCTGGCAATTCAAAGATTTAACCAGATTTCTCCTGGTAATATCCTGCTTCATCAGCATCGAACCCCATAGCTGTTTGCAGCTGCTTCATCACTGAAATGAAGGAGGGTCATCGGGGGGCCTTGGAGTATATTTGGTGAGTCCTTTCCAACTGAAGACACAGTGGAGATAGACCTGGAGGGACTCCTACCCCACTTCCTTCTCCTCATGTGGAAGGAAGTCAGGATAGCACTCATCCTCATCAGTTGGCTCTGAATAAGGCACAGAAGATGTAGACAACCGAGCGGCAGGCGTTGACGGAGGTGTCAGCACAGGATCTAGCTTAGTTGGCTTTTGCATCAATGGGCATGGAGGAAGAGCAAGGCGGTGCATGAACTCACAAACAGAGGAGAATATAGTCTGGATGTTGATGGTGATCAGCGTCACGGAGCACCTTGCGGTGTTAATAGGAGGCTGGATCCACGAAGTCAGCAGTATGGCCTGAAGCAACAGTGAGGCTGAGGCCCTGATGCATTGACAAAAATGACCAAAGGCATCGACTGGGGGCAGAAATCCCGACATCAATAGGCCAATGTCAGCCAATGCACAGCCAGCAGAACTCCTGTCTGTTTCCCTGAGCAAGAAGGGGCTGAATGGCAGGGGTTGGAACGTCAGTGGGGGTTAGAAGTCCTGACAGTGACAAGCCATTGCCAGCTAAAGAAGGACTGGCAGGAATCACTACCAGAGCCAAACCTGTGGAAGAGAGGGGGGCAGCAGTGGGGGTTGCCGCGAGAGGTGGATGACCCAGCAGCGGCCCGTGCCTGAAGTAGTGACTGAGGGCAAGCCAGGGAGGATTTTTCCTTGCTCCTATCCTTCTCCTGGTGCTTATGTTTGCCAGATTTGTCTCAGGCCTTGGAGGAGGAGCCCATGGACAGAGGCAGGGGACGTGGAGGGCTTCTCACCTGAAACTCCTTCTCCATTCTGGCTACCTTCTGTTCTAGGAGGAAGGACTCTAGGGCCTTCTGATGGTGCTGCTGGGTAGCCTGGTTGAATCCACGCAGACCTTACAGGCCTTAACATCATGGTCTGTACCGAGACAGCAGAAACAGGTGTCATGGTCATCTTTGTTGTAAATCTATTTACTGCACCCGCTATAGCTAAAGAATTTCTCGGGTCAGTCAACATAAATAATGGTGTAAATCACTTTAAAAATTAAGTAATTAACTAACTAGGGTGACAAAAGAAAATAAAGTTAGAAATCAAAGATTTGGCAGTCAAATGAAGTGCCAGTGTCTGTGGAGTTTGACATGCAAACTGAGGAGAACAGGGGCTGCTAACATTTATATGGGAAGGACGTCGTTGGCTAACATACTCGTGGTGGCCCTAGTAGACTGCTAGTGAAAAAGTTTCCGTGTGATCCTAGTGCCTGGTGGCTATAGTTCTATAGGTGTGGCCTGATGAAAGAGATATCCTCAAAGAAGATCTGCTCCTTATTTACGAACATACAGAATTGCCAGCAGATATAGGCCATATGGTCTATCTAGTCTGCTCGAGTATGCAGCACTTCAGCCCACTAGACTGCAGCTGCCCCTCCTCCCGTTAAGTCTTCCCTCCCCGCTGCCCCCGGTATGTACTTTCCCTTGAATTTGTCCCACCCTTCTTGAAGCACCCCACAGTCTGCACTGATACAAGTTGCTCAGGCAGTGCATTCCACCCTGTTACCACTCTTTCAGTGAAGTAGTGCCTCCTCCTTTCCCTCCTGAATCTGCCCCCTAACTTCAGGAGTGCCTTCTAGTATCTCTTCCATTCTGGAGAGTGAACCCACCACATGAAGTCTACTCTGTTCATCCCTTCAAGTACTTGAAGGTCTCAATCATGTCACCTCTCTCTCTTCTGTCCTCCAGGGTATACATGTTTAGCTCTTTTAGTCTTTCCTCATAAGTTCTATCCCCAACCACTGGATCATCTTTGTTGCTCTTCGCTGCACTGCCTCCAGTAGTTTGATATCCCTTTCAAGTACAGGTGCCAGAACTGCACGCAGTACTCCAAGTGTGGCTTCACCAGGGACCTGTACAGGGGCAATATGACTTCGCTACATCTGGATGTAATCCCTTGCTTGCACCCTAGTATCCTGTTAGCCTTAGCCACTGCCTTCCTACACTGGGCTGGTGGTTGAATTCCAGAGTCACCAGCACCCCAGAGCCTTCGGCAGTCCGGATGTGGAGAGCTGATGCCACATCCAGTAGCTGTATCCCAGGTTTTGGCTTGAAATGCATCACCTTGCACTTCTTGGCATTGAATCAAGCTGCTAGGTGTCACGACCACTCCTCGAGACTTGCCAAGTCCTCCTGCAGTAACACCACCTCCTCCCCATCCACATCAGCACAGATCTTGGTGTCATCGGCGAAGAGGCTGATCTTGTTCTTTACCCCAACCGCTATGTCTGCGATGAAAGCGTCAAACAGGGCTGGTCCCAGTACTGATCCATGTGGGACACCACTTGTCACTGCCCTGGTTTCCGATGCTTCTCCCCACAACTACCATCTGTTGCCTGTCCTTCAGCCAGTTTTCTACCCATTGGGCTAGCTTCCACCCTATACTAAGACTCCTCAACAGCACGTCAACCTTCCGGTGGCACTGAATCAAGGGCCTTGCTGAAATACAAGTAGACTACATCTACTGCATGGCCCCCATTGAGTGCCCTCATGACCCAGTCAAAACAATCACCCAAGTGGAGTCTGACAGGATCTGCTAGCAGCAGAACCCGTGCTGTCTGTTGTCTTGCAGATCACTATCTACAAAAACTAGACCAACCTTTCTTTGAGGATAGATTCCATCAATTTCCCATAATTGAAGTGAGGCTTACTGGTCTGTAGTTCCTGGTTCATCCTTGGGCCCACTTTTGTGGAGGGTACCACGTGTGCCTCCCTCCAATCTCTAGGCACATCCTGTATTAGCGGGTGTTGAACAGATCCACCAGTGGTTTTGCCAGGACTTCTGCCAGTTCCTCAGTAACCTGTACCCCGTCTGGCCCAGGAGCCTTGTCTACCCTCAGGGATCTAAGGCCCTCCAGCACCCTTTTCTACTGTGTTGACCCGTCTGTGGTTGTCTCACCCCATGCCTGCACCCCTTTCCCTGCAGGAATGGGCCCATCCTCTCCCTTGCAAACACTGAACATAAGTACTCATCAAGTACTTCTGCCTTCTCTGCCCACTTGTCTACCCACCCACTGCCTTTCCTGATCCTAACTATTTGATCCTTGCACTTCTTCTTTTCTCCGATATACCTGAAGAATCCTTTTCTCTTGCTTAATCCTTGTGACCATTTTCTTTCCTGGCTGCCTTTGCAGTCCTGACCGCTCTGCTCACTTCCCTGGATTTCTCGCATAGTTCTCCCTATCCTCTGCCCTACTGGTTCTCTTGTAGGTTCAGAAGGCCTTTCTCTTATCCCTCACCTTCTCCGTTACCCTCTGGTCATCCAGCTTGGATGCTTGGTCCTTGATTTCTTTTGCTGGCTCTGACACAAGTTTTAGTGGGTTCAATCAGCCCTAGTTTTATGATTGCCAATTTCTGTTCTGTGTCCATGTCAGGTGGATGCCATCTATGTGTGTCTCATTAATGGCCCCATCCTGCCAAAGTCTGCCTTTCCAAAGTCCAGGAATTTTGTTTTGTACTGTGGATCTCTCTACCCAAACTGATAGAGAACCACCTATATGGTGATTGCTACCAGCCAGTGGTTCCTCCACCCTTACATCTGTGACCTGTTTCTCCATCCTCCAGCACCAGGTCTAGAATATTTCTTCCCTTTTGGCACTGTCACCCACTGGGTCAGGAAGCCATCCTAGTTGCTTCCAAGAGGATCTGCTCCTGGCACGTGGTGGCTGGGATGCTCCAATCTACCCCTGGTAGAATTAGAAGTCTCCCACCGCTGCAGTGCTACCTTTGCCACAGAGTCTCCTGAGTTGCTCCCCAGCTCCCTATCCACGTCCTCTTTCTGGGTTGGGGCCTATAAACAACCACCAATCGGACCCTAGCCCCTTTGGGGCATGGAGTTGTATCCAAATGACTTCTGACCTCCCTTCTCCCCCCACCTTGACACATCAATCCCTTCCCCTATGTAAATGGCTACTCCCCCCTTTACCTTTTCTCTGTCCCTTCTGAATAATTTAAATACTGGGATAGCCAAGTCCAGTCATGGTTTGGGTTGCCCATGTCTCCGTGATGGCTGCTGTCCCCCTCTCCTTCTGCCAGTAGGGAGGCAGTGTAGTGCAGTGGATTAGTTCTGTACCGCAAATCTGGAGACCTGGGTTTAAATCCCACAGCCCCCACCTGCATACTGTGTGACCCTGAGCAAGTCACTTAACTTCCTTTGCTCCCAGGTTGCACCTGTAAACAAGCTTTCAGCTTGGTGTGTCTCACCTGGTTAAACAACTGAAAAAAAAAAAAGTAGTGCCTGCAGCTCTGCCATCTTATTCCCCAGGCTCCTAGCATTTAGTGATACCACCCTCCACCTGACTCTCTCCCAGCCCACTTACTCTCCTTCCAATCCCTAGACAAAGTAGGCCCTATCTTTGCTATGGGAGGTCCTCTGGACCTCCTCTCCTGATCACCCCACCTCCCAGCCCCCACAGCAAGTTTAAATTAGACTTTGTAGTGATAAATTCCCTCAGTCCAGCTTTAACACCCCCGGACCCTCCTTACTTAGATGTAGCCTGTCTCCTGACATGGATCTGGGTTCTCCCATGTGTTGCCACACTCTCCCACCCAGCCATACCCCATGGACTTACACCATTCTCTCAGCCACCTGTTGAAGTCCATTATTCTGCTTTTCTGTCTGTACTTGCCCTTGGCACTGGCAGAACTTCTGAGAATGCCACCGTGCTTCCCTGCTTTTGCATTGCTTCCTCACTTCTCGGAAGCTGTCCTGAACCTCCTCTATCTGCCTTCCTTCCAGATCATTTGTTCCCAGGTGAACAATGATGTGTGTTCTCCCTCACCTTCTGTACACACCTATCAATACGCTGTTGCACCCTACCTGATGTCATGCCAGGCATGCACTCTACCCAGATGCTGCTTTTTCCTGGCCCCCTTCCCCCAATCAGCCCCCTTAACTACAGAGTCCCCAGAATTATGATTGACTCCTTTATGTGCTCTCTCTCTTTCGCAGGCTCTTTCCTTCCTCACAAAATGCTCCCTTCCCTATCCCCCAGCTATTCCCCTTCTGCCTCCTCCATTCTGTGTCCTGACTTCTCCCTTTTGAACTATGGCTGGTGCATCAGCTTCCGTTCCTAGACCATTCTCTTTGCCCCCTTACCTTCCCCTGTTGTTTCCTCTGCCCCCATCCTGCCACCCTCCCACTATGGTTTTCCTGTGTTTTCCTTAAATAGTGTGTTCCCTTCCCCAACGTTCCACCCTCAGCCTTGTCCATCCTTATCCTTGCTGCCTCTGTTTCTAGTTTTGCTGCATCTCCCTGCTCCATTGTCCCTAGTTTTGCTTCCTTACCACCTTTCTGCTGCCCCTTGTCTCTCGGGTTATAGGTAGCACCTGCCACTTCTGTGAGCTTCCTTTTTCCCCAGCAGAAGCACTTTAACCTTCTCAGCTGATTCCACTACCTTCCCTCCCTGATTCTCCCAGTTAGCCATACCATTGATCTGCTTTGCTCTGGTGATCCCTTTTCCTGTCTTTTCCTGGTCCCCTTTCCTGAGGCTTATGACCTTGCACTGGCCCTCTGCTAGATCTTGTTTCTAATGCTTCACCCCGTCTCCTCATCTTGCATATGCCTGTACTGGATTTTTTAGGCCACCTCCCATTCCTCTGGAATGTCCTTGTGCTAGCCTGTTGGAGGCTGTATTTGTGTGTCCCAACAGGTTTCCCCTACAACCCCAGGCTTCCCTACCTCGGCCTCCCCATGCCTGCAGCTCCCTCCTTAGCCACAATTTCTTCCCCATTTGCCCCATCTGCCAGCACACCAAGCATCACCCTAGCCCTCCATGCCTGCCAGGAACATGGCTGCTCCGCATCCTTGACATCAAACTACTTCCCAGCCCCTGCTAGCTGCCAATCCCTTCCCTCTCTTCCCACTGATTGACCATCTGTCCCAACCCTTCCCCACGTTAGCCTCCTCTCATCTATGTTGGTCATGTTCACTCTTGTCACCCCTCGTACTTCCTACATCATCTATTCCCTTCAGCCTTCCTCCCTATGTCTAGCCTTCTCCCTTCCCAGTTGAACACTACTAGTACCTGATATATTCCAGTTGAAGGCCCCCACAATATCCACCTATCCACTAATCAGCAATTCATTGTGGATGCTGTACTCCTATTTGAGACCTACCTGTGCTTTTCCCTGCCCATTGGCTACATTATTGGACAGAACTACATGAGCTGCACCTAAGCCCCTTCTTCCAATTACAGGGCAGGTGTTCCCCTATAAATGAGATGTGTTCTGGGGGAGGGTGGGATGCGGCCCTCTCCGAGAGAGTATCAGCCCTGTGTCTGCCCTCACTGCACCTCCAAGCACTGTAACCTCCTCTGGAGAAAGGTCCTACACAAACACTGTATTAAACAAGTCAGCACTGCCCTAAAGTCCACAGACTGAAAAAGAACTTAAAGCTTATCCAGCAACAAATCCTTTCCCCAACTGCTCAGCAAAGAAGGTTCAGACAACCTCTGCCAGACCCCAACTGCTTCTGCACCTGTTGGGTTCTTTCAACAAGGTAGATCTAAACCAATCTACTGCAACTGAGGACATGGCTGGACAAGACATGACAATAAGGCATTACAGTCAACGGATCAAGCACCTTGGAGAGTTAGATGAACATGCGCAACGGAACTCCTCCTTCAAGCCCCTTGGAGAATATAGTCAAGAAATCAGCTAGTCTGGTACTTGCTGCCCCTGGAGGCTACTTGAAACAGAAACAAAAAGCATATATTTCAAAAAAATCATACAGATGCTCACTAATCAAGATCTCAACCAATTTTGAGATGGTTGAGATAAGTGCACTCAGGCCAAAACTGGTAGGTTTACTTTGGTCACCTCCCTTAAAACTGGGGACAATTTTTGAATTTTTCAAGAAATCAGGAGGCTGCTTGCTGTAGGCTTAAATTAAAGACATACATAAGAACTGGAGCTAGACGTCAGCAGAATACTTTAAAAACTTTATTTCAGCCTGGTCCAGGCCAGTAATCTTCGAATTTAATTTTCTAATTTCTTTTAACACCTAATTGGGCTTCAAGGATCTAAAATAAAACTTAGGGACCATATTTTCCTGACTAACTGACCTAGAAGAAAAAATTACTCACCACAGTAATGTTGCTTCTCCTTAAGGGATCCATCAGTAGTATTTAAAAAGTGCAATCATTCCCCAGGAATGAGCAGACCTAGAGACTGGCACTTTATGCTAATCGTGGAACATTAGAATCAACTGCAAACTCTGCTCTATGGTTATGCTTCATCCTGCCTCCTAACGTCAGATTTCTAAAGCTAGTTTGAGCTGCGACCACTAAACTAGCTAAATGGCCACCAAAATATGTTTTAAATGTTTATAAAATTTTGAATAATGTTTTAAAAGACATAACAACAAATATATATTGAAAAAATGATTTTGTAATCAGACCACTGAGCAACAGTTGTATAGGCATTGCAACAAGTAATGCTCAAGTCAATAGAAAGGAATGGATCCTTGTGTGAACCTATTTCCAGGTTCTGGAAGGGAGGCAGAGTAAAGGATCGTGAATACTACTGGTGGATTCCTTAAGAAGAAACAACATTACTACGGCATGTAGTTTTTTTTCTAACCCCAGGAATCCATCAGTGTATTCACGAAGTCCAGACTACACACCAGTACCTTGGGAGGCTGGGCCCAGAACCCATTTGGAGAAATGTTCTACAAAGAGAGGTGCCAAAGCTGGCATCCCTTCTGGACTGTAAGTCCAGAAAATGTTTTATGAAGGTTGTACTTACATAGGAACATAGAATTTGACAGCAAATAAGGACCATTCAATCCAGCTAGTCTGCCATTCCTCCCTACATATACTATTACCGCATTCCATACCTGATCTACTGCTCTTTTGCCATTCACTTTTCCTTTCCACTACAACTCCCTTGTGCTTATCCCATGCATTCTTGAACCCCACCACTGTTTTCACCCTCACCACCTCTGCTGGAAGGCTGTTACAGGAATCCACTACTTTTTCTGTGAAGAAGTACTTCCTCATATCTCCAATCTACCATCTCCAGCTTCATAGTATGTCCTCTTGTTCTTGAGCACCTTTTCTTCTGAAAATACTTGCCTCCTGTACCTTATTTAGCTCTGTAAGGTATTTAAAGGTCTCTATCAAATTCCCTTCTTCCTCCTCTGTTCCCGGGTGTGGGATGACCCAGGGAATTACAAACCTGTCAGTCTGACCTCCATTGTGGGTAAGTTTATGGAGACCATAATAGAGAAAGGCTGGAAATGTGCCTATTGCAGATGACACAAAGCTCTATGACAAAGTGTGTGGAGAGTGGACACAGCTGAAGACATATACGACCTACAGGAAAATCTGGAAAAGCTAGGAGGTGGTCCAGGATCTGGCAGCTTGGTTTCAGTGCCAAGAAATGCAACGTTATGTATACTGGAGCCAAGAATCCTAGGACAGAGTACTACCTGGATGGAGTCCAAGTATCTGCATCAGAGGAGCAGAAGGACCTGGGAATGATGATCACTAGTGACCTGAAGCACTCCACGCAGAGCAAGAAAGCAGCAGCAAAGGCAAACAAGATGCTGGGATGCATATCTAGGGGGATTAGTAGTAGGAGAGAGGAGTTATACCACCCTTGTACAGGTCACTGTAAGGCTGCATCTAGAGTATGGAGTTCAGTACTGGTGCCCACACCTCAAAAGGACATTAACCTGCTGGAAAACATCCAGAGGAGGGCTACAAAGATGATAGCTGGTCAGCAGGGTAAGGCATACAAGGAGAGGTTGAGGACATGAACATGTACTCCCTGGAAGACAGGACAGGGGACATGATTGGGACCTTCAAGTACTTGAAAGGGATAAATAAGGTTGATAAGGAGAGTCTCTTTAAGCTGAGTAGCAACCAAAACATGAGGGGCACAGTCTTAAGCTTTAAGGTGGGAGGTTTAGGACGGAGGTCAGGAAGCACTTCTTCACAGACAGGGTGGTGGATATTTGGAATCGCTGCTAGAAGAGGTAATCTCGTTGAAGAAAGTGGGCAGTTTAAGAGGCTAGGACAGATATGGGGAGGGTAGGGATGTGGGTAGGGAGGATGGGAGGAGTGGAGAGAGGGGCAGGGACAGTAGCTCAATCTGTGGACCATGCAACATCAGCAGACTTGATAGACCAAATGGACTTCTTCTGCTGGCTTGTTTGTATGTTCAGTATATTGAGGTCTTTTAGTCTGTCTTCATAGGTCTTTTGATGCAGACCTTGCACCATTTAGTTTCCCTCCTCTTGACCGCCTCCACTCTATGTCCTTTTGGAGTGTGGTCTCAGAACAGACACAGTAGTCTAGGTGGGGTCTTATTATGATCTATAAAGAGGCAGCACCACCTCCTCCATGTGCTGGGGTTACCCTCACTGCACCCCAACATCCTCTAGCCTCCTGACTGCCTTGTCACACTGCCTGGCCACCTTTAGGTCATCTGATATGATTACCCCACGCCTCTTTCATGCTTGGTGGTAGTCAATACCACTCCACCCATTTTGTACTCCATCCCTGGGTTTCACGGGCACTAAGTACATTATTTTGCACTTTTTCACATTGAAACTTAGCTGTCATACCCTTAATGACTCCTCTAGTTTCTCAGGTCTCTGCTCATCCTCTCCACCCCACCTGGAGTGTCCACCCGATTGCAGATTTTGGTGTCATCAACAAAGAGACAACTCTTCCTTTCCAGCTCTTCTGCAATGTCACTTATATAGACATTAAAGAGGACAGGCCCCTCCATTGATCTCTGAGGCACTCCACTGGTCGGCCTCTTCCTAAGAGTGAACTCCATTTACCACCACCCTCAGTCACCTATCTCTAATCAATTTCTTATCATGTTTAGCACCTTTGGACCCACTCCAAGCTACCTAGCTTGCTTACTAATCTCCTATGTGGAACAGTGTTGAATGCCTTACTTAAATCTAGGTAGGCCACATACACTGTTGCACCTGATCTAAATCCATTGTTCTCAGTGTAAGAAATCTATCAGATTCATTTGACATGATCTCCCCTGTGAAACCATGCTGCCTCAGGTCTTGTAACCTACTGGATTCAAGATATTCTACAATCCTTTCCTTCAGCAGTGATTCCATTAACTTTTCCACCACTGATGTCAGATTGACTGGCCTTTAATTGTCAACCTCCTCCCTGCTACCACTTTTGTGCAGTGGGACTACATCCACCCTCCTCCAGTTCTCCAGAACCAGTCTTATTTCAGTGAAATGTTAAATAGAACTGTCAGAGGTGCAGTATTTCCTGAACTCCCTCAATACCTTTGCCATATTGCTTTGTCCACCTTCAGATTAGTGAGCCCCTTCAGGACTCTCTCCTCCAAAAGAGACTAGTGTCCACCTCCCTTCCTCCAAAGCTTCTGTTACTTCTTTGTGGCCCCTCCTCCTTCCTCTGTGAACACTGAACAAAAGTATTTGTTCAGGATGTGCCCTTTCCTGGTCTCCCTCCGCACAGTCTCCCCTTCCCTTTTAACCTTATAATCCACCCCTTGTCTTCTTCTTTTCACTTACATATCTAAAAATGTTTGTCCCCTTTGGTTACTTTGTGTGCTATTGTCTCTTCTGTTTGCACCATTGCACTCTTTACTGCTTCCCTGCTTCCCTCTGTTTCACCTGATACACATCCCTATCCTCCTCCCTGTGCATCTCCTTATACCTTCAGAATGCTACCCTTTTCGTCTTTACCTTGTTAGCCACCTTTTTCAAGAACTATAGTGGTCTCTTTTTCCTCTTGCTTTGGCTCACTTATTTGATGCAGAGGTTTTGTTGCCTTTACTGTGCTCTCTTAACTTCACCCACTTTCCTCCACCCTGCCAAGGTCATCCCCCACCAGGTCATCCCTGAAGCATTCACACATCTTTTTTTATTCTTTTTGGTGCCTGAACCCTGATGGCTCAGCCTCCACTCCCTGGTCCCCACTCACCCCCTGGGACTTACATCGGTGATGATCCTCCCAGGCTTGCCACCACAGGATAGGGACACCAAGTAGGCATGCCCACGATGGAGCCTAATATCAGTTACTGGTGGATCTTCCCTCTACTGGTGGTCCTCCTGGCTTGCCTCCCAGGGTGAGGACGTGGGGTTGGACTGTTCGCGGAGGACTGAAGCTTGGTCAGTAGCAGAGTGTTGCAGGCAGGTGTAGCAGGACAAAGAAGTGGGTTGCCATTCACAGGGCTGGCATTTTTGCTAGCTGTTGTTTTCCCATGGAGGCATGGCATGCAATGATGTAGGGTGCCAAAGTGCTGTCGTCGGCATGCCTCCCCAACAGCTAGACTTCGGCAGCTGTTCCCTCTGGCTCCCCGCAAGTGTGTCAAGTGCTGAATGCTTGCCCATCCTCCCCTAGAGAGGAGAGCAGTCTGTGAGACACTCAGTCCTCCTCCCCACAGATGGCCTCTGACTCCTCAGGTCCATTCCTGAACCTGGGGCATTGGCATTGCGAGGGGAAGCCCTGTCGCTCGCCCGGCATGCTGAGCCCTTCTCATCTTTATAAAATCTGCCCTTCTGAAGTCCAGGACATTCACCTTGTGAGTTCAATTCTACAGCCATCCTTATATTGAACCACACCGCACGACAATCAATAGTCCCCAGGTGGCCTCCCATCTTGACGTCTGCAATACTGTTCCTGTTAGTGAGTGCCACGTCCAATATTGCCTCATCACAGGTGGGTTCACTGATTAGCTGCCTGAGGAATGTCCCTGAAGAGAGTCAGAATGTCCCTGCTTCTAGCTGAAGCCACTGCTGGGAGGCTCCAATCTACATCTGGCAGGTTGAATTCCCCACCAGCAGCACCTCCCTTTTTCTGTCATCTTGCCAATGTCTTCCACCATTTCCACTGTTTTCCAGGTAGCTGCTTTGGAAATTTCTTGCAGGGTACAGCCCTTGATGCTGCCAAAGAGGCAGAGTGCATCTTACAGCACGTGCCGAAAGGCCTCCTGGGGGTAATTTAGCAGCTTTTTATAACAGAATTGTATGAAGAGACTATCCAGCAGAAATGTTTCCTGGAGACTAGTTTGCTTTTTCCTACTTCACAATAAATGATAAAAGGCTGAGTACAGATGGACCTAACATCTTCTGTCTCGTCCAGGTAGTAACTCAATGCCCTTCTGACATCCAGCCAAACAGGAAAAGTAACGACCAATTCAGGTGGAATTCAGATACCAACCTAGGAGAATTTCCTATTTGTTCTCAGGACTACATTGTTCCTATGAAAACTGGAGAGGCTTTGAGCTCGCTCACCCTTCTAGCAGATAACATTGCCACTAGGAATATTGTTTTCCAAGTGACATACTTCAGTGCAGCAGCAGCCATTGGCTTGAAAGAACCTTCATCGGCTAAGCAATACACACATTTAAGTCCCAAGGAGAGGATTCCTCACGGGGGTGGGGGTACAAGTGTTTAAGTCCTTCATCAGCGTAGCACTGGTTTTATGTCTAGAAAATATATTTAAAAAATCAATGAAATATATTTAAGCAATTAGACATGAAAGTGTGCATGGAACAGATGTTACCACATGCCCAGGGGCGTAATGAAGCATGAGGCCACTGGCTGAGTGCCTTCAGCCCCTGGAAGTTTGGTAAAATCTGTTCCATGCACACCCCTGGAGTGTCTTACTGTGCTTATAAAATGGGCCCTTGTTTTAATTTTTTACAGTTGGGAAGATTTACTTGTGTGCATTTATGATAAAATAGTCCTTCTGCCCACTGCAAAGTATGTCATTGTATTATTGCTGGACAAAGTTTGTCCTTTGCTGGCATCCAGATCCAAGATATGGAATGCTTATCATGGAGTGTTTAACACAGAATACATTAATTAAAAATTCTGCTCAGTTCCACTGGCAGAATGTTATTATTACATACAATGCCCTGTCTCTATTCTTCTATGAAGTTGCCTTCCTAGTCATCATCACATCTAAAAAGAATACATTAGCCAGTGATAGACTGTAAGAAACTCATTATTTTACTACTTATTTGTTCAGAAATGTCAAGTCAGTCCAGGCCCTATTTCTCTAACCTCTTTAACTTCCCTTCAGATTTTGGATCTGCTGCTGGCTTAAAATGATGCAGATGAACATGTGCGGTCTTAAAAAAGGTGCCACCAAGCCGCAGTGACGGCAATCCCACCGACATCCCCCACAGTGACGCAAACCCACCGACATCCCTGACACCGACCCACTACATGCCAACACCAACCGCACACTCCAGTGCATCACAGCCGGGCTGCGCCCACACCCCTTCTTTAAATATCTAACTTTACATCGCACAGACAGTGGAGTTAGATGCATGCCTCCCATCAACAAAAAATCCCTGTTGACGTGAAATCCATCTTAACAGTCCATCGACATCTGGGTTTCGCTGTGGAGGATTCGCTATAGCAGCATCGCTGTTGTATCGGTATGTGAAAAAAAGTTAGATGTGGTGAAAGTCTGGGTATCCCATACCAACCCTGACATCTTGGTAGTTACAGAACGTGGCTGAAGGCTTCCCCGATCAGCAGGTAGCCTTGCATCTTTCAATACCTTCGGCTAGACAGACCAACAAGGGAGGGTGTGATTGTGTATATTAAGGAAAGTATCTTCGGTCTCAGAACTATTTGCTGTATCTAAACCAAAGGAATTTAAATGTATAGCCCTAAAATTAACTATAACCTGCTGTAGCAATTAATATAATCAGTAGCTACAGACCCGCCATCGGGGCTAGAGCTTCTTCCACTATTCGAAACTTCATTGACTCTAGTTCTAATGAAACAATCAAACTCGGGGATCTCAACTTGACTGGCTAAGCCTAGATCCAATAGCCTCAAGGATCTCTGTGACAAACTAGGTCTCTCTCAATTAATCTCTGAATCAACCAAGCCCAACACTAAAAATCCTACCAAAAGCACATTACTCGATCTCATACTAACAAATAGGCCACACAAATTTATTTGCACAGCTGTATTTTTCAATGACTTCAGTGATCATAATATTGCGTCAGCTATAAGGAAATTGGAAAGGTGCCTTAACAATTTAAAGTTCATGACTAAGAGCAGCTTACGCAAATTTAAACTGGACAGCTATATATCTGACCTCAGGAACATAAACTGGCAAAATGTTTCCTAGCTCCCTCAGTCGATGAGCCAGTTGCCATTTGAACTCGTTCCTAGGAATAATAAGCAAACATGCTCCTTTCATAAAAAACTAGAATAATAAAGGCCTCCAGCCATGGTTATCTGCCGACTTGAAAAACTTGTAACCACCACGAGATTTACTATGGGCTATGGCTAGAGCCACTAAAGCTAGCCAGGACTGGGTGGCTTTCAAAATGGCAAGAAATAACTGCACTAAACTTATTCGATCTACGTAAAGTTAAATATTATATGAATGCCTTAGAAGACGCTTAAAAGTAACCTGGTGAAAATGTGGTGAACTATCAAAACTCTCAAGGCCATAGACCTCCACTGTCAATCCCAACTAAAATTACCTCCCAAGGTACTCTCATTTCGGATCATGCCATAATCCTTGAAAACTAAATTCCACTTTGCTATAGCTGGATTAGCATTCAACTCATCTCTGGCTGCTAACCAGAAGATGTCCAGGACAGCCTGCAAACATTGGATCCCTTCTGGCTCTCCCGATATCCTTCAAGCAGGTTGAGAATATGTTAGCAAAGTTAGATACCAAAAGAGTGTAGGTGCTGACGGGATAGACCCTTTTTTCTGCAGGCCAGTTCATACTTCCCAACAGCCCTCTAACACATCTCTTCAACATGTCAGTTATCTCTGGCACTGTCCCATCTCTATGGAAAACAGCTCATATACTCCCTTATTTAAATCAGGAGACCCCTGTGACCTAAATAACTATAGGCCTATTTCTATCTTACCTGTATTATCTAAATTACTAGAAAAATTAATCAATACACAACTTAGGATCATCTAGAAAAGACAGAGTTATTAAACCCACTCCAATCAGGCTTTAGAAACATTCATCGCACAATCTCTGCCCTGATCAAAGTAACTGATGACTGGCTTACCACCCTTGATCACAAGCTCTTTATTGGAGCTGTATTCCTAGATCCGAGCAAAGCTTTCAACACAGTCAACCAGAACCTTTTATTATCAAAAACTTAAAGCACACAGACTAAGTACAGTAACTCCTCAGTAAACTCGATTGCCAGCTATCTTACAGGCAGAGTTCAATGCATCAAAGCTAATGGGCTATCCTCTCCTTTACCACTCCTGAGAGGTGTGCCTCAGGGATCTGTTTTAGACCACCTCCTTTTCACAATTTATAGCAACACTAGTGATAATAACCACTCAGCAAAACTACAGACCTGATTCCGAAAGGAGCCCTTGGGACGCAAGTTGCTCCGCCCAAGAGCTATGGCAATGGGTGCACCAGGAACCCTGCACCATATTCTGAAAGAAAGCAGGGTTCCTATGCCAAATGCCCGTGATTGCTGCAAGTGTGGGACTGCGCTGACCAATGGCACACCAGCAGCACATGTCACAAGACTCACGGCTGCCCACCCTGGGGCAGCGAGGTGCAGCCAGCACTGGTGGCGATGATGTGGGGGACACAGGTGCCCAATGGGGGTAGGTGGAGTCACAGGAGGGTCGGTGTGCCAGTAGGGTTGGGTATTGCTGTGGCACCCGGCATGGTGCATATGCCTATGATACATAGATTGGGGTATTTACACCCTCCGGTGCCACAGCATTCCACACATCCCGGCTGCCACACAGACCCTCCATGCCCCTTGTGTCCCTCCTGCCCACGGATCCCACCTGTAACCCTCACTTTATAGGGTGCCAGTTGGTCACGAGGGGCACAGACCATCTCCTGGCAGGTCTAAGTGGAGCCTTGCAGCGTCCATGGCGGGGCTCTTGGATTGTGAGCCCGCCATGGCGCAAGCCCCCTGCAACCTTGCATAAGTGGTTGCAGGTCGCCAAGGTGACAGTGCCGCTGCACAGCGGATTCCCGCATTGCCTCAAGAAGAAAACTGCATAGCTTATTTGCATATCTGTATTTGGTTATACAAAGCTGTACTTAATAAACTCCCTTATACATTTCATCCCCATTTCACCACTCCCTTAGCTATTATTCCCTGAGGAAAAACTCTTTAATCTTACTAGACATACCAACATTTTCACACCAGATTTGGCAAAACTACAATTAGCAATGCTTACCATCCGCCTGGAACAACCTCCAAACTACCTATAGGCTCTCCAACTATGTCTCCTTGAACATAGTTAAATCCTTATTACTAGCTCCTGCCAAGATGACTGCCTCTGTTACCCCAGTTAGTCAGATCACGAGGTCTCTCATACTAGCTTACAGCACGTTATAATCTGTGGCAGGGACATCTGGCACTCTCTCAGTCTCTCCCCCCACATTTCTCCCTTCATACTATGTGTTGTTATATGCAAATCATTGTATTCTGATATATTTTGTCTTCTGCCTTCATTAAGCAATAATGCATGACAGAGTGTGGGTTGTGCTGAGAACCTCACACCTAGAGTGACTGGTCATAAAATCAAAGGCCATGTGCATCCAACACCCCAGAAATAAGGTAACCCCACCACAACCCACACTCTGGAGTGCATTACTGTTATTATACAATGGCTCTTATTTATTAATACTGTGGGACCAAAATGAGCACATGTAGATGGCTATTAGGTAGAGAACAGTGTTGGAACATCCTTTTATGTGTAGGGACATCTATTTTATAGTATCAGTTGTACAGTTTTATTTTTAAATTTTTTTGAGGAAACACTCCCATGTGAAAGCACTGCATCATGGGTATGCAAATTGTCTGGTATCACTGCAGTGTGTTATGCAATACCAGGCAACTGGGTATTTGCATAGCCATTATGCAGTGCACCCATATGTGGTGTGTTCCTCATTAAAATTAAACTGTAAAACTGATACTATAAAAGAGATATTCCCACACTGTAAAGGAGATGTTCTGACACGGTTCTCTGCCTAACTATGAAATGTTTAAGCCATGACAAAATGTTGTCTCCCCACCGCACAATATAAATACATAAGGCTTTTATATGAAACTAAGCTTTTGCTGCTGTTTTCTAATTGCAAAACATCAAACTTGCTTGGTAAGAGACGCTAGGTTGGTTATTCAGTCTGTGATGCAATAATTTGTATGTTCGGAATTGATGTTGAAGTCATTCTCTGACAACCATATTACTACAAACACACACTGATCAATCAGAATCCAGAAAATTTTCATACTATTGTATAATATGATTTTTTAGTTTTGTTTCATTCTTTCTATATTCTGTACTGTTTATGCAAGCTTTTTTGTTCTGTATTATGTTATTGCTGCTTAATTATGTATTTGTTTGTTTTGTGTGGTAGGACATCCTTGCAAATGAACTTGCTCAGTGGAGTTTTCCTCAGGAAATAAACTTGGACTTGAAACTTGAACTCATAACATACTGTACACACATACAACAAAAGCCTCTTCTAAAGTCGGATACTCAATTATCTCACTGTCAGGGAAAACAGAAGAGATTTCCCTGATGAGCAAGTAAAGATAGAAGGGGATTTTTCATTGTCAGCAAAGAAACAGTTGTAATGAAAACTATAAACAATACTTAATAACATGTATTGTGGAGTGTTGTTCTGTATAGAATTCCATCCCTTTCAAAATGCTGTTGTACCACAGTTCAAAGGTCATGGAATGTGAGTCTACCCTACTGTGGTAGAACAGCATTCTAGAACCTCTAGAGACTGCATGAGTCAGTTTCATTTTGAAAGCAAAGTACTCCCAAACACATTTTACACAGAACTATACACTATAAAAAATACAGGATGAGCAACTCTATGTACAACCAGTATGTTTTGCCACCTTGGGGTTCTGACTCCCATGGACCTCTCGAGCTGCTCTTGAGGTCAGAGGAATCAGAACCCTCTGTGGCAGAACACACTGGTTGCACATAGTTGCCCATCCAGTATTCTCTAAGTTTCTAATTTGTTTATATGTAAGAAAGTGTGATGATCAGGAAACAACATTTATTTTTATTTTTTTCATTTAAGCTAGTTTTATTTTTAGGGCCAAGCTGAAGATTTTTTACAGAGTAAAGGTAGCAGCCATGTTTGTGATGCAAAATCAATACTGGCTGTAGAGGGACTGATGGAAGATAGTTCTGGTTGCAGGAGGACTGATTTGCTCATTGTGTGATGTGGTTTATGACCATGATAACTGTGCATGAAACAGGTTTCATGCACAGTCTATGATGGGCAGGAATCTCAAAGGACTTAGCTAGGTGCATCTCGGATGCTCTGGCACAAATGAGATGTGCCGAGTGCCAACAATGGTATTTACAGAGGATGCGCTGGGGAATGATCCTACCATATCACCTTTGTGAATACCACAGTTCGCCCAGCCCTGGATGCGCCAGCGCAACTCCAGGTCAGGGCGGGGAAACCAATGGGGCAGTGCATCTCACGATGCGCTCGTCCAATGTTGCCATTCAGAGCCAACAAAAAAGCAAATGGGGTCATTAGGCATGCAAGGCACAATGTAGCCATTTGCATGTCATCTGGCCTCATTTGCATGCACCTAACAGGGTTGCACCTGGTGAAATCATGGGTGTCTTGCAATGGCTATGGGCTACACGCAGCCCCCAGGAGGCAGTCTGCACCCCACACATCCCTGGCCTGCTCTTCGGCCATGGGAACGCCCATGAATAAGCCCCTGTAGTCCAGTGGTCCCCCTTCCTGCCTGACCCCTGTTCTGAATGCCGCACCCTGTGGTGGTTAAACCATGTACCAAGAAACCTCCTCCTGCCCGTAACCTCGTATCCAAGCCACACCTGCAATGGTAGATCCATGTATGATGAAACCTCCCTCTCTGCTCGTAGCCATGTGTCCAAGCTGCACCCTGTGGTGGTAGAGCCATGTACATAGAGCCCCCAACCCTGCCCAAGTCCCGGTTCAAAGTCGCACATGGTGTCGGTTGATCCATGTACAAAGAACCCCTCCCCACCCGACATGCATGCACCATGGCACTCCAAATGACCCCCCAGTCATTCCAGCAGTCCCACCCACCCACTCAGGCACCCTCTCCTCTCCGCTCCCCATTCCGGGCAGGTCGAAGGTCAGCAGGCAGCACAACCCACCACATACCGCCATGACTGCCCGCTGACAGAGCTGTCTGAAAATGACAGCTACTGTACTACTGAAAGTCCATTGGTGGGCCCTGGCTTGCCAGTGAGTACTGTACTCTGTCATTCACTAAGATGTGAGCATGCATGTCGGGGTTGGGGGTTCAATGTCATGGCTCTACCGCCGCAGGTGCAGCTTGAAATGGGACTCGCAGGCAGGGTGGGGGTTCTGTGCACATGGCTCTACCACGCAGGGTGCAGCATACTAAACAGGGGTTCAGGTAGGGAGGGGGCACTCTGGACTGGCAGGGTGGGAAGCTGCCGTGCTGCTGTCTGCAGGTGGCAGCTTGCCTATGGGTGGCAAGCAACTTAAGTCTACTTGTTGTGGACTTATCTTTGAGGCGCATCTCCAGACTTGCTCCAGAAATGTGCTGTGTATAGGGCCGTGCACCATATGCTTGGACATGCCCCTTCACAGCCCCTCAGATGTGCGCGCATATCATTGTGGCGTATGTGGCACATCTGTGATGCACTGGCACATCGGTCCCCTGCAGAATTTCTACCCTAGTGCTCAAGTCGGGATGCGCCAGTGCATCTTGGATGGTATGGTGCATCCCTTTGAGAATCCTGCCTAATATATTTTGATCAATGAGACTTCTTTATTTTAGATGCCCATTTTATAAATTCACAATAAACTTCATGTGCGGAAATTAAAGATGGACGTCCAATTCCCTTGTCAGCTCACACTATTTAAAGGTGAGATACAGGGTCATGCCCTTCTGACAGAGAAAGCAGAGTGCCGTGCTGCACAGCCACTTCAGGTTTGATGAATGGATCTATTTATCTTTAAAAGCTGCTTTTGGCTGCTACTATATTGATAAATTGATACACATCAGACTGCAGTGGTTGGAGACCCAAGGACTGAGTTCAAGGAAGCTCCAAAGTGAGTATGATGAGAAACAGCATCCACTACTACAGGAGGTCAAGAGATTCTCTGGAGGTCAGACCAGACATTTACAAAACCCGCCAACACCATTTCTGAACAAAGTTAGAATGAAGTGTGTTTCTCTTTGTAGGCACTAATACAAAACTACACAAAACAAAAGGCAGAGCAAAGAGTTTTAAGTGAAGTTGATGTTAAGATAAGTGCTACAATATCTGATAATATGGCTGTCACCAAGTGGTAGCAAACAACACAAAATTGAAATAGGCATTTTAGCATGCGAAAGTAGATGAGCTGTCCACATGATGTTTGTTTTGTAACACTGGGTTGTTGTAAATAATATATATACCCATATTATACAAAGTTATTAAATCTGTTGCAGGATAATATTGTGAAACATAGCATATAAATGGTGGCAATACTGACCATTTCTTAAGGTATACCTATATAGTCATCATTTTGAGATCTGGTTACAAGTATTGTAATATATGCAATTTGATTGTGGACATTTTATTTTATTTAATACCTCATTTATATACTAAACTAGGTGGTCAGCGAGGAGAGAGAGAGAGAGAGAGAAACAGACATCTAAATACTGTCATATTCATTTGAAGTAAGTTGATCAAGGTAAAAAAATCCATCTTTGACTTCCAACACATTCAATTTACTGTGAATAGGGCTGGCCCAGTGGCATGGAGGAGGGCCGAGGCATCTGCGCCTTACCTCCTGCCACGCTGGCGACCGTGTTCATGGTGCAAGGAGGCTGCCAGCGTCGGCTGGGGAGGGAGAGGGTCCAGCATCGTGGGACTGCTCTCCTCTACCAGGGAGGAAGACTGGCATTCCCACCAAACGACTGCCCAGGGTGGAGGCCTGACAGTGCAGGACTAATGGGCGCCAGTGAAGGGAGGGTGTTGCATGACTCTGCAGCATGCATGCACTCCACACGCACACTAATGTGTGCACCCCAGAGATGTGGTAGGGAAGGGAGAAAATGGAGGAAAGCACCCCAGGCTGCAGGTGACGACCGATACCCACACGCTTTACACCCAGTGGCTGGGCACCCCGTAGCCCTGTGGCAGAGGCATAGGTGAAGGTAAGTCCCGAAGAAGTTGGGGTGACAAAGCTTGAGAGGTTGGTCAGAAGGGGCAGCCAGGAGCAGTGCAGGCGATAAAATGCATATACAGAATGTTTTTAAATATATTTTCTAGACATAAATCGGTATAACCCAGATAATGGAGTTAGGCTCTGAAACGGAGATGGTTTTATTTATTTATTGAAATGTTTCACCAGGAAGGTACACTGAGCAACAAGTCGCTCATCTCCCAGTGCGACCTGGGGGAAGGGGTACAACTGGAATGAGACATTATACATTCAAGTTACAGTATCAACATTAACATACAGTTGTAAGGCAGGTGTTACAAACAGTGTTACAACAGTGTTGCTCATAACATGTTGAAAAGACGGGACAATAATAAGTGCTGGGTTAATAAGTAATCAAGTGCTTACCTGAAAGGAAGGGAAAGGGGAGAGGGGTGAGGTGGGGGAGGGAAGAGTCGTGGTCCCTAGAGACCTCTTCAGGATGCAGAACCCTGCAAAGGGACTGGGGACCAGAGAGAAGGGAAAAATCAGTGCCCCAGAGAGATCCCTTTAAGATGGTGGGGAAAAGTAGATGAGAGATACAAGCCCCTCAGTAAGGGGAGCAATTAGGGGACAGGGAGATGATGTGAGTGTGCACAGGGTAAAATAAAGGTGACTGTAGGGGGTAGGGTTTGTCTAGGGCTTAGAGGAGGGAATTAGGAAGGGACTTGGAAGGAGCAGCTAGGTGCAAGGTAATTATTGAGGGCAGAGCTTATGGAGTAGATGGAGGATGAGTGCAGATTTGGGGAGGATTCCACATTTTGGGAAGTGGTGAGAGTAACTGGATTGGCCGATTTGGGTGGATCTCGAGGGGACAACCAGAGTATGAGAGTTGGTTGATCTAAGGGAATGGGAGGTGGGGGAGTTATAAAGGAGGGATGCGGTAGGAAGGAGCTCACCCAGCCAGTGCTTGGAGATGAATTTAGACAGTGGTAGAGTCGCCTATTTATAAGACGAGGGAAGGATAGGCACATAAAGATCGCAGTGATGGGTGCGAGGGGAATCCAGGGCAAAGCAGCAGCAGAAATTGAAGAGGGTGTCCAGTCTGGCCAGGGAGGACTTAGTGGCAGCACGATAGACCACGTCACAGTAGTCAAAAATGGGCAGTATCAACTTCTGAACAAGTTCATGCCTAGCTGTAGGAGGGATGCAACTACAGTTCCTGAACAGGGCACCAAGCTTGGGCAGTTTTTCTGCATGGCTCAATATGTCCAGAGAAGTTTAGGTGTTGGTCCAACCAAACACCTAAGTACCTGAAGGAGCATGTGTCTTCAAGTAAAGTCCCTCAAGTGTGTGAAAAGTGGGTAGGAGGGAAGCCTAGAGAGTCTTTGCCTTGTGCCAAAGGTCCTGGAGACAGTCTTTTGGCATTGAGGAAAAGTTTATGTTCAGCAAACCAGAGCTGAACCTTGTACAAGTCGTGCTGTAAGCTGATTGTAACCTCAACAGGACAGGAGCCAGATGCATACAGGACTGCAGGACTGTATCATCTGCATACATAAGTACAGCGGAAGATGGGAGCAAACAGAGGGAAAGTCATTTACAAGATGGAGAATAGGAGGGACCATAATACCGAGCCCTGAGAGAATCCAGTGCTAATCAGGAGGGGCAGGAAGTGGCGTCCAAGATCTTAACTGATTGGGTTCTACCAATAAGGTAGGCCTTGAACCAGTTTGTGGCAGAGGGAGATAGGCCAGCTGCTGGGAGTGAGTTGAGGAGAAGGGAGGAGAGACGATGTCAAAGACCTTGGCCAAGTTGACAAAAATGGCAGAGGTAATTTGCCTATTGTCCATCCAGGTTAGGATGGAGTCTGTGAGCCGTAGGGAGAGGTAGTGGTTGAGTGTTTTTCCTGGAAACCAGAATTGAAAGGGGTGAAAAGGAGGTGTCAGATAGAAAGGAGGTGAGTTGGGAGAGGACAATGTGTTCTTGAAACTTGGCAAGGGTAGGGAGGAAAGAAATGGGACGACAGTTGCCAGGGATGAGGGTCACCCCTTGGGTAGAGGGAGGACCACAGCATGTTTCAAGAAGAGGAGACTGAGGCAGTAGAGAATGACAGATTTAGGATTATTGAGAGGGTGAGGCAATGGCCGTAGCAGACAGGGAGAGGAGTTTTGGGTCAAGGCCATCAGGAAGGCACCTTTAGAGGGTTGATGGTGAGGAGGGCACTTAGGGCATCATTTGGGGTTACAGTAGTGAAAGAAGGGAAGGTGGGAGGGTGGTGGAGGGCACCAGTAGAGGGTGGGAAGGAAATGGGTAGGAGGAGGGATTTCAGTAGCTCAGTTGTGCAGGAGGTATAGTAGGAGTTAAATTCTGCAGCTACAGCTGGTGGGTCGGACACTAGTGAACTATTTACTTTAAGCACCAGAGTGGTGGGTGAGATGAGGGTAAATAGGGTGTGCATTTGGTATGAATTTGTACCTTGTTTACTATGACCAATAAGCGTCAAATATTTTCTTATACCACATTTGGTGAGTGAGCCTTCGTTCCCAGTTTGTCTGTTCTGCTGCACTGCCTTGATTGGAATTGGCTGCTCCCTCATTAAGTTTTCTTGTTTCGAGGCTGGCTATGCTGGTGTTTCTCTCCTTATAGGTGATTAAGGCCTTTGGAACAATTTCTGAAAACAGGTTGTGAGGCTACTGACCTGTCTTTGCCAGCTGATGTGTAAGTTGATTCTGCTGCCAAATATACAGTACCTTCAGAGCAGAGCCTTGCACACCAGAAAGAAAACCTCCACCATTTTAAAGAAACATAGAATCTGATGGCAGATAAGGACGTTTGTACGCATAATCTGCCCAATTTATTGTATATATGTATATATATATACATATATAAAATTGTGTGGGCATGTGTGATTTTGTATTTTCTTGAAACTTGGCTTCCAACCAAATGCCCTTTGGGTAACTCTTGCCTCAGTGCTTGCGCAAGAGGTTCTTTGTCTTTATATATATATATATATATATATATATATATTAGTAGTAGTAGTAGTAAAATGTTATTTATACAGAGATGTTTGCCATTAGGGTTCAAAGTCCCTATTTACAAGGCAATCCTGTGTGTAAAAATTTTTAAATAATCACAAAATGTACAAAAACATATCATTCAGAATATACATAACACTCAATGCACATTACATCAAAGGATACAAGACATAAGTCAAACCTCTTAAACATATAACTACCTATTACACAAAACATCTAAAACATAATTTGTGTTTTATTGCAATTTTATATTCTGTAAAAGACAAGTCTGGGTCTCTAAGGTAAAGGGTGAAGTCTGTTCCAACTTGTAGAAACTTTATACTGGAAGGTCATATTACCAAACCATTTTTTTATTTTGGGACCAGAAAATCTCTAGCACCTTGTTTCCATAGATTTAATCCATGATCAGGTTTTATTAATGTTTTAGTCAAGTGAGCTATGATGAATTTTAATTAATCCTTTTATCTGGTTCAACCAATTTCTCAGTTTTCTGATGTAATGAATTCCAACCTAGTTCTGTATACATATCACAGTGGTGGGTGCCAATGTCGCATTTCAATACAAATCTTGCTATTTTGTTGTAAAGACATCCAGATGATGTAACTGTTTTTGGAAGTATGTCTATAAATATGGCTCCCATAATCTATCATTGGTAATATAAGTTGATTTGCTATATTTAATGCATTTCTTTGATAGACAATTTGAAATCCTTCTCATACCCCTAGTTTTGAATGTTTTTTATTAATTCTGTTATATGTCATTCAAAATTTAAACCTTGATCAGTGTATATACCCAAATATTTATAGACTTGTGTTTGTTCTTGAATATTTCCTTCCAGAGTCTTAATTATTAATTTTGAGGACACTTGATTTTTCTTCTCACTACCAAAAGCATAGTTTGTGTTTTTACTGTTTATCAAGAGTCCAAGTGAAGAAAAAATATTGCATTGTTAGGAAATCACTTTGTAATTTTGTACAATTTCTTCAGAATTTTTACCTGATCAATCAAAACTGTGTTACCCTGTGTAAAGTCTAACTTGTGAATTTTTATCAATCTCGGTAAGTCATCCAAATAAACCAAGAATAAGAGGGGCCCCAGGATTGAACCCTGGGGTACCCCCTGGTCACATAATCCAATCCGGACTTATAACCATTTGCTATAGTAAATTGAGTCATCTTATCTAAATATGATGTAAACCATCCACAAGTCTCTTCCTCTATTCCCATGTTCTTCAATTTTTTGATCAAGGTACAATAATTCACCAAATCAAAAGCCTTTGATAGGTCCACGTATACACACGCACCCGACCTCCCCTCCCTAAGGGAGTAGCAACTAAATCTAGGAAGTGTGTATATATATATATACAGTGGCGAAAAAGTATTTGCCCCTTCCTGATTTTCTCTTATTATTGCATATTTGTCACACTGGATCTTTGCAGGTCTTTAGACAAAATATAATATTAGATAAAGGAACCTGAGTGGACAAATAACACTTTTTTTTTTTACTTATTTCATTTATTTAATGAAAAGTTAACCAACACAACTGGCACTGTGTGAAAAAGTAATTGCCCCTAGTTAAATCAGCCCAATTAAAGGGATAATTAGAGTCAGCTGATTGAACACAGCCAGGCTTGATTACAGCCAGCCCTGCTCAATATAAACCTCACTTATTTTGTACTTACCATCAGAGTCACATTGACAGCACAAAGATTAAACAAGCACATTATGCCATGATCAAAGGAAGTTCTTGAAAAGATCAGAAAAACATTTTGTTGCCCTCTATCAGTCTAGAAAGGGTTGCAAAGCTATTTCTAAGGCTCTGAGACTCCATCAAACCACAGTGAAAGCCATAATCTCCAAATGGAGAACACTTGGAACAGTAGTGACCCTTCCAGAGTGGGCGGCCTGCCAAAATTACTCCAAAGGCGCAGTGTAAAATCATCCAAGAAGTCTCAAAGGATCCTAAACAACATCCAAAGAACTGCAGGCTTCTCTTGCCTCAGCTAAGGTCAGTGTTCATGACTCCACAATCAGAAAGAACTGAGGCAAAAATGGGCTTCATGTGAGAGTAGCAAGCGGAAACCACTGCTAACCAAGAAGAACATAAATGCAGTCTCTCATTTGCCAGAAGCACCTGGATGATCCACAAGCCTTTTGGGAAAATGTTCTATGGACAGATGAGTCCAAAGTGGAACTTTGGACAACATGGATCCCATAATGTCTCGTAAAAGCAAACACAACATTCCACAGTAAGAACACCATACAACAGTCAAACATGGTGGTGGTAGTGTGATAGTGTGGGGATGCTTTGCTGCCTAAGGACCTGGATGACTTGCCATAATTAAAGGAACCATGAATTTGCTCTGTACCAGAAAATTTTAAGGAGAATGTCCAGTCATCCTTCCATCAGCTGAAGCTGAAGCGTAGTTAGGTCATGCAGCAAGACAATGATCAAAACACAAAAGCAAGTCCACATCAGAATGGCTAAAAGAAGTAAAATTAAAGTATTTAGAGTGGCCTAGTCAAAGTCAGACTTAAACCAATAGAGATGCTGTGGCAGGACCTGAAACGAGCAGTTCATGCTCAAAAAACCTACCAAATGTTACTGAATTAAAAGCAGTTCTACGAGGAAGAGGGTTAAAATTCCTCCACAGCGATTTGAAAGACTGATATTGAATTATAGGAAGTGTTTGGTTGCAGTCATTGCAGCTAAATGTACGAACCAGTTATTAAGTGTAAGAGGCAATTACTTTTCACACAGTGCCAATTGGTGTTGGCTAACTTTTTCATTAAATAAGTGAAATAAAAAAAAAAGAAGTATTATTTGTTCACTCAGGTTCCCTTTATCTAATATTACATTCTGTCTAAAGACCTGAAAACATCAGTGTGACAAATATGCAATAATAGAAAAATCAGAAGGGGCAAATACTTTTAGCCACTGTATATATATATATATATATATATATATACACACACACACACATATGTATATAGGCTTTTCTATATTCATTATTGCTGCAGACCCACTTGATCTATGGTGCTGTCTCCCCCATACCTAACAATTCCTTGTGCTTATCCAGGCATTTTGAACTCCACCACTGTTTTTGCACCCACTACCTCATATGGAAGGCTGTGCCAGGAATTCACCACTCTTTCTCTGAAGAAATATTTCCTCACATATCTTCTGAACCCCTAGCTTCACATCATGTCGCCTTGTTCTAGAGCACCTTTCTTCTGAAAAATATCCCCTCCTGTACAGTATTAACCCCATGAGGTATTTTAAAGGTATCTATCATATTCTCCATCTCCCTTCTCTTTTCCAGAGTGTACACATTCAACTCCTTTAGTCTATCCTCATAGGCTTCTGAGCAGACTCTGTACCATTTGATAGCCCTCCTTTGACTGCTTCTTCTCTGTCTATGCACTTCCTGAGATGTGGTCTCCATAACTGGACACAGTACTCAAGGTGGGGTCATACTAGTTGTCTATACAGGGCAACATCACCTCCCATTGTGTGCTGGTGATACCCCTTCCTATGCACCCCAGCATCCCACCAGCCCTCCAGACTGACTTGTCACACTGCATAGCCACATTTAGGTCATCCAATATGACTTCCTCTGGTCTCTTTCCTGATTGGTTGTTGTCAGTATCCTCCACCCCGCTGTATTCCACCCACAGGTTTCTCAGCCAAGCTTGCTTACCAGTTTATTATGTGAAATGGTGTTGAAAGCCTTGGTGAAATCCAGGCAGGACTCATCCACCGCACTATCCCTGATCTAACTCGTGCCATGGCAATATGGTTGTGTGCTACCACAGTGACATGGCAACAGTGTCAGGGTGGATTATAGAAATGTATAGTTTTACTGAATGTTATTCAGCATTTGGTACCAGGCACGGTGAACAGGACATGATAATGCCTATTGTCAGGTATGACACAGGAGGTTGTCACATGTGTTCTATATATAGCTATGCTGGTAGGTGTACCTGACAGCACTAGAATATGGCCACTGTCTGTTATTGTTGTGCACTGTCCGTGTTATGCCTAGGGGTGCTGAGTACGCATATGTCAGGTAATGCACTGGGTACTATTCTATTGCACAGGGTGTGCTGGGCATGTACTGGCCACTGTAAGGGACTACACCAGCAGTACCCTGCCCTACCATTGCACAGGTATGCCTTTTCTGCCCCTGTTGTATGAGACCTGGTGCTCCATGCATACAAATGCATACTATGAGGTGTACAGGGCCTGTAGTTGACATGTATGGGTATACAGTACAGAGGCTGGGAAGATGGCAGGATATGGGTACTACATGGCCTGCATACACTGTGCCAGGCCACACCTACCACAGTGGGATGTATTATACCTGCTGTGCCTGGGCCATGGCATGCCTGTGTGTGATGCCACAGCTGCTCACAATTGTATGATGTGGCCCTTCCCACACCTGTCCATCCACATCATGCACGTGTGTAGCTGGCACACAGTACTGGCATATGGACATGTATACTGTGTAGGGTGTACGGTATACTGCAATGTGTTCCACTGCATGATACTGATAACATCTCCCTTTTCCTCCTCTATAGACCTCAGCAGACAGCAGGCCAGGCCAGGGCCAGGAACATCAGGGCGCAGTGAGATCTGGCCTGAGGACTCACCAGGACATGTTGGGCCTCAGCGGAGCCATTCAACAGAGAGGTGTCCATGTTAAGTACCCTGCCTTGTGTTTTGTACTCAGGGTTGCATATCTACACTATGCTGCATGCTTGTGCGATTGGAGATGGATGCCCATGTGACTCATCATGGTGCACGCATGACTGTAGGGCTCCATCTATGCCACTGTGGTAGAGGACACTCACCCTGCACTTGGGGCACTGTCCCACCAGTGACACTGTGGTGTGTCTTGGTCTGTGCAGTCTACTGTTGTACATCTATGTGCAGAAGACATAATGCCCTGTGTCTTTCTACTGTACCCTGGCATGCCTTACACTATGCAGTGCCATGCCTCTGTGTCACCACCCTGGTGCAACAAGGAGTTGGTGGAAATGCTCACAGCTCCAGTTGTTAAACCCATCAGTGTCACTGGGTCTGCTATGCGGCATGCTTGGGACTATGTCTGTGTATGTGTCTTCTGGAGGTAGGCATGGGCCAGTGTAGTACCAGTACACCATTGTGCACGCTCTGGGCTTCATACAGCAACCATGCTAGTCCACCTGCAGCAATGCCATCTCCAGTGCCATATGCACTGTGTGTTATATAACTGCATCTCAACAGAGCTGGTGCCTATGTGGCATGGAGTCAGCAGAAGGGAGGGACTGGAGGCATTGCATGTAGTTTACTACATGTAATTCGACATTATGATGCATAGTCAGTAGTGTCTAACCAACATGGTGATGACCAGGGTATGATTTTTCCACCATACATGGACAGGGCCATGCATACATTCAAACACAGCAGGGTCTTTACTGGGCTAATGTCCTGCACTGGCTCTGTATGAGTGGCAACCCTGTACCTAGGGTGGTGACATCTCCTAGGTGGGATGGGTGCCTCAAGGCAGGTCAGCATCCCAGACCAGAGTTGAGCCGACAAGGCTGATTGCATCTGGTACCACCCTCCCCCACAAGTACAACACCACTGCACTTAAGTAACCCTGGCTGCTGCACAAAGTGTTGCATAACAGTGCTGTTCATATACAGCTGTGCTGTGTGTAACACATATATGCCTGGCCATGACCCTGCATCCTACAGGGCAGCTCACAGCTGTCTGTTGTTCTGCACACTTGTGTTGCAACATGTGCTGCATAGCTGGTGTGCAGGATGCATGGTATATGTAGGCTTGAAGCACCTCAGGCCTTTACACAGCCTACTGCAACCTTGTCTGGTGCTGCTGTTGCTTGTGCTGCAGTTCCACATCTAGCATGCTTGCCTGCATTGTTTGTCCCTTGCATGACTTATCCTGCTGTGTTGCAGCACAGCGCACTTACTGTAAGTGCAGTTGTTTACTGTAGCGGGTCTGCAATGCTGCTTCTGGCATGCACTTTCCATTGCAGTTGTTTGCCTCCCTACACTTACGTGTATATAGAGGCCCATATGTCAACCACTTGTACTTCTATTATGCATGTTATGCCAATCCTCTTGTCCTGTGTGCCAGACTGGATGAGTTCAGTGTATTTCTTTCCATAGGTGCCTGGAGAGCTGCAGGTCACGGCTAGGGTGTCGTTGACCATAACGACAGGACGAGATGCTCCAACACCAGGTATGTCTCCTCCGTATGCTGGTGAGGAGGGTAAAGGAGAATACGCAAGCAATCAGGGACCTCCAGCTCCACTACAGCATCAGCAGAAGAACCACCACGCCCATTATCACCTGCAGACCTATAATTATAGGACATTAATGATGCTGATGGGTGGATGCCCTATTTTTTCTGCTTTGTTTAATGGGCGGTGCCCTTTCTTTATTTTATTTGTACTGGGTGGGCACCCTTTATTTAGTATGTTATTGAATAGGCAGTTGTCTTTTTTGTTTTTGTCATCCCCTTAAGGGTGGTCGCCATTTCTGTTTTTGTTGCCCTCCCATATTTACAGGTGATTGCCCTTATTGTTTTGTTCCCCCATTTTTACAGGTGGTTGCTCTTTTGTTTATCTTGTCCCTCCATTTTACAGGCAGTTGCCCTTTTCTGTTGTCTCTCTCCTTTACATAGGTGGTGTCCCTTTTTGTTTTGTTGTCCCCTTTATGGGCGGTGCCCTTTTGGTTTTGTTAACCCCCCATTTTAAAGGGAGGTTGCCATTTTGTTGCCCCCCATTTTTACAGTCGGTTGCCTTTTTGTTGTTCCCCATTTTTATGGATGATAGCCCTTTTGTTTTTGTTGTCCCTCTCGCCCACTTTTATGGGTGGTTGCCCTTTCTCCTTTGTTTCTTCACCCCTCACCCTTGTTGTTATCAATCAGTCAATCAATCACTTTATTTAACCAGGCATAAACACCATTGAGCAAGCTCATTTTCAAGGTGGTCCGGGCATTAATACAATACAGTACATTTCATAAGATTACAATTATGGTGGACAACGTTGCAAAAACAAAACAAAAAAAAAAAAACATTGTGAAGGTGCCGGTCAATATGGGCCTATACATACCGATCAACATAATTAACATGCAAGGTGCATAATGATAAGCTTTACTGAAATGAGAAGAGACAACAATCCCGTATAGTCTCCGCTTAAGTAAGAGCTCATACCTAAAATGACAAAAAATAAGGAGGTATTAAGGAATAGGGTAGAAATTGGGGTGAAAAGAGTAGGCAGCCAAAAGGAGGCCATAATAGGTAAAAGGTAGAGAATAGGCAGGGCCATCTTGGATTAAGGGAACTAGGCTTGAGGTCCTAGGTTTCTGTTGTTAGGAATGTGGGTGGATGAGATTTAGGCATAGGATTTGAGAGTGGCACCCGGGCTTAGGGGTCATCGCTGTCTGAAACAGTTGCATGATTCCTTTAGATAATCCGTTAATAGAGCCTTGAATGTAAAATGCTTGGAAGTGAGGATAATTTAATGAGTCTTATGTAGTGTTCCAAAGTGATGGAAGTGAGAAGTTGATTGCTGCTGAGCCAAGGGTAGTTTTCACTCTAGGAATCTGGAAGCAGATTAAGGAGAAGCATCTCAGGCCATAGGAAACTTTAGCTCATTTGAAGATGTTCGAGATGTATGCAGGGAGGTTATCAGATAATGCTCTAAAAACAGAGAGAGCATTCTTTTTCTTCTAGTTGAGATTGAGGTCCATCCCAAACCTGTATAGACAACAGTGACGTGTACTATGTGGTAGATTTAAGATAAATCTTAAAGCTCGGTGGTAAAGGGGTCCAGTTTGTTTAGCATTGTTGATGGGCAATGACTGTAAAGGAAGTCAGCGTAGTCCAGTATAGGTAAGAATGTAGTTTGTACTAGTCTCATTCTGGCTTCTAACATGAGTAGGTGTTTAACACCATAGAATAAACCTAATCACTGTCTTAGTTTCTTCGCGGTTTCATTTAAGTGGCACAGAAAGTTGAGCTTGTTATCCAGCCAGAACCCTAGGTATTTAAAGGCATCAACTACTTCAAGGGTTCATCTAAGAGTGTTCAGATCTGTGTGATATGTGGACATCCAGAAGTAGACTTGGTGAGAGAATCATTGCTTTAGTCTTTTGCGTTGAGGAGGAGCTTATGAGTGAGAAGGTTGCATTGAGGGTGACGAAGTCTTTCTGTAAGTACTCATGGGCCAGATCCAAGGATGAATTTGTGGTATAGAGTACAGTATCATTCAATACAGCACATTTGCTAAGCCCAGTTGCACGTCCAGATTATTGATGTATATTGCAAAGAGGATATGGCCCATGATGGAGCCTTGAGGGACTCTCTTGTAACAAGGATTTTTGTGGGACAGATCTCCTATGGCTTTGACTTGTTGTAACTCTATTGGTTAGGTAGCGAGAACCATTTAATGGCAGCGATATCAAGTCCAATGTTGCTCAGTGCAGTAAGCATGATGGTATGATCCACAGTATCAAAGGCCTTACTTAGATCAAGAAAGAGGGCAAATACATGCTTCTTAGAGTCCAAGGCCATTTGCCAGTCTGTAGTTACTTTGGCAAGAGCCGATACTATGCTGTGTTTGGCTCTGAAGCCAGACTGAGCCGGGTTTAGCAACTTTTTGTGAATCCAATTGTTCTCTGTTGGATGTTGACAATTTTTTCAAGTAATTTAGAGAGGACAGATAGTACAGAAATAGGCCGGTAATTGTTCAGATCACTCGGATCCCAGTCTTGAATAATGGTAGGATGTTGGCAGTTTTCACAAGACAGGTAGCTCACCTTGAATCAGAGAGGTGTTGAATAAGTGTAATGGGCGTCAGATAGGTATGGGCAGGTTTTAGAAAGTAAGGTTCAATATTATCTGCACCTGACTCTTTTCTGTATCCAGAGAAAGGAGGAGGTCCTCCACTTGCTGGAACGTAATTGTGAGGAAGATGAAGGTGTGATGCGGTTGGTTATGTGTTGGATTATCTGAAGACAACAGTGTAGTCTTTACTGGGCTAAGTTTGCTGATAGGTGAGGTGTCAAAGGCAAGCCCTGCAGTGGCAAGTGACTGGCTGCTTCTAGTATATCAGCTTTGTCCATATAGTTGGTACCATCCAACGCAATTTTATTTGAAGAAGGTGTTACAGTGGACTGACCTTCGACTTCTTTGAGGATGTTCCAAAATTTGGCAGAGTTGTTTTTATTGTCTTCTAGTTCTTTTTGGAAGTACCTAGCTTTTCTGACCTAATTAGCTTGGTGCAAGTATTCCTAGTGGTATGGAATGCTAACCAATCAGCCTCCAGGTGGGATTGCCTCTTTTTTCCACCAGTAGTCCCTATCCCTAAGTGCTTTCTTCAGGATGGGAGAACCAGACAGGAGTTTTACTTTTTGATTTGATCAGTCTTAGTGGGGCATGTTTGTCCATTAACCCCAGCAAGAGGCTGTGAAAGATGTTAAATGCCCATTAAAGGTGGGGCTGGATAGAAATCCTGCCAATGAATGTTGCTTAGATCTTTCAGGAAACTGTACTAGTAGGAGCTTTTCAGGTATCTTTTCAGTTTGAATTTGGAGGCCATTTTATTTGGGAAGGATGTCTGATGCAGGCAGTAGCGCAATGGTCGCTATATCGCTTGAAAAATACTCCAGTATGTGAGACGCAGTGAGGTTTGTTTACTAGCATAAGGTCCAGGAGGGTGCTGCACCTAGGGTTTTTTCTGTTAGGTCTGTTTACAGCAGTCGCCATTTGTAACAGACCATTAACATCGCATAGATCCTTCAATTTCTTAGAGCTGTCATCATTCCAATTTAGATTGAAACTCCTCATTAGAATACACTCAGTATTAGCAGAGTCAAGAAGGTTTTGCAGGTGTGGCAGAGTCCCAGCCACCAGACGGTGGTCAGTACGCTGCTAAGTGAGTGATTACCTGAAAGTGATAATTTTAGAGCAAGGCATTCAAATTCCTTAATCCTTGAAGCACAGTCAAAGACGTGACTGAGAATTTGCTTTTGACATATATTGCAACCCTCCCTCTAGTCAGTCTATCACAGCAGTAGATGATATATCGCACGTTGATAGATTTGTCTGGGTCGAGGGTGTGAGCCAGGATTCCATCATGAAGAAATCAGGAGATGCATGTAGAGCCCAGGATTGTATAGAGTCAATCTTCTTTAACAAACTACAGACACTGATATGGAGAAAGCTAATCCCTTTATATTGAGGGAGGTCCGTGAGGGCGTCCAGAGAAATAGGTGGACCTGTGTTTAATTCAACATTTACCTAACAGAGAGAGAAGCAGTAGTAGTTTTAAGGTGGTGTCATAGCTGCTAAATATTCTTTTGTTACTCCTTCTAGCGATATTGGTTTAGGCGGTGCAGTGTTAAGGGCAGGATTGCTATTTGCTAGGATAAAACATAGAGAACTGATAGGACTGACACCATCCTTGGGAAATGCACATGTTCTATAGTTATGGCCTGGTGGGAGGAGGGCATGACCATAGAGGAGTCGTCCCTGATGTGGGATGCCATGGTCTAATGTGGGAGGCTATATCTAGGTAGATGACAGAGGAGGGAAACTGGACTTTGTCCGAGTTGCAAACTGAAATTTTGGTAGAGTATAACAAAGTAATATAAGGCAACTATAGAGAAGTATAGGCAAATGGCATTCTCAATGTGGAGATATTTCTTTACCAGTAATAAACACAGGATTTGCAACAGTTCTTGAGAGGCCAAGAAATGAGTGGATGTTGTGGGAGGATGAGGTACCAATGAAAATTAAGGCCTAGATAACTAATGAGGCATGGCTGGTAACAGCCAGTAGAATGAGCTAGAAGAAAAATTACTCACCTTAGTAATGTTGTTTCTTCTAATGGAGTCTTGCTGTATTCTGACTATTGCAGTTAGGGTCTTGCCTTTCAACTGCATCGGAGAACAAAGAGTTAACTTTTCATGGCCAGCATGGAACATTCGGCGCGAGCTCGGTTGAAGCCCTTGTCTGCTGTTGTTTAAACTCCAACTGTCAGATCTTTACGAGCAATACCCACTAGAAGTTCTCGTGTAAACTGTAAAATTCACACTAGCCAACTGGCAACTAAATTTATTTAAAAGGGTTTTTGGTTTTAAGCAAAGACTCAAGTCAGGAAACCCAAAACAAAACACAACACACACCAAAATAAAGGAGGGTGAAAAAGGCACCTCTAGGGTGCCAACACTGCTCCTGCCCACCCACATCCACAAAAAACAGGTTCTGAGAGAGGAGGCTGGGGGAGGTCAGAATACACAGACTCCATTAGAAGAAACAACATTACTAAGGTAATTTTTTCAAACAACATGAAGTCTTGCTGTATTCTGACTATTGCAGACTACTAGCAATACTCCATGGAGGAGGACAGAACCTACTTGGGAATAGGCTCTGAAGTACTTGCTGTGTTAAACCGAGCATCACTCCTAGCTTGGATATCCAGAGAGTAATGCTTGGTGAATATATGGACTGTTTTCCAGGTGGCTGCTTGACAAATTTCTAAGATAGAATATCCTAGCAGCGCCAGAAGCAGCTGTAACCTCTAGTAGAGTGAGCCCTCAGGCCTGAGGGTGGGTTCTACCAGTTTTCATAGCAGAATTGTATACAAGAGACAATCCACCTGGCAACAGATCTCTTAGTGGCAGGTTTGCCCTTACTGACCTCCTCCATGTGAGGAACAACTGAGGACTCAAACCTGTGACCCTCGGTGTGCTCTATGTAGTAGCTGAGGCCCCTTTAACATCCAAACTGTGCAGCCCTCTATTCAGAGGAAGAATGGTCAGTGAAGAAAACAGGAGAGACATAGACTGATTAAGGTGGAAATCTGAAACCACCTTTGGCAAAAACTTCCTGTTAGTTCTTAGGACCACTTTATCTCTATGGAAAGAGATGAAATCAGGCTCCACTGACAAGGCTTGCAATCCACTGATACACCTGGCAGAGGTAATGGCTACCAAAACACCGTTTTCCAAGTCAAGTACTTAAGCTCTGCAGAGGACAAAGGCTCAAATGTAGTTGCATAAGCTGAGTAATGCAAATATTAAGGTCCCAAGCAGAAGCAGGGTCCCTAAAGGGGGATTGTGTGCAGCAATACCTTGAATAACTTACAAAACACAGGATGGGTTGACAGAGGAGAGGGCTTGCCACTGACAAGAAGGAAGAAACAGCGGTAGATGCACATTATGTAGCTGGCCTAAGTCCTAAGCCATTAAGATGAACCATATAGTCCAGACTGTAGAAACCCAGCAGATTCTGGAGAAATATTAAAGCACCAAACAGTGAACCTTTTCCATTTGGAGTTGTAAGTCTTTTCTGGTGGAAGGCTTTGTAGCCTTATGATATCCAGAACCCCTTGAGAAAGGTGCAAATCAGCAAAATCTAACTCTTCAAAAGCCATGCCTTCAGATTGAGAGATTTGAGGTTCGGATACAAATCCTCCCTGAGAGGATGTCAACAGGCTGTAATTCCTGGGAAGAGACGGGGAAGGTGGACTGCTAGGACAGCAACAGTGGGTACCAAGGCTGTCTGGCCCAGTCTGGAGCAATCAGAATCACTTTGCATGGTTGAGACCTGATCTTGTCTAACACTTTGAACAAGAGGAGGAAGGGGGGAAGCATACAGGAACTTCCTTCCTAATTCAGTACCAGAGCATCCAGTGGGACTGAGCCCAAGACTGGGGGTCTGAAGCAAAAGAGAGGAAGTTGGTGATTGTCTGGGCTGCAAAAGATCTATCTGTGGGTGCCCAATCTGGAAAAATCACTTCCAAAACTAGGGGATCTAGGGTCCATCTGTGATGGCCTTGAGATATCCTGCTGAGAGCATCTGCTAGGACATTGTCCTTCCCTGGGAGGTGAACTGCTATCAGAGAGTTTTGTAGGAATAGGTCAGAGACCACAACTTCATTGCTTCTGTGCACAAGGCCGTAGGACCGAATGCCCTTGCTTGTTTATGTACCACATTGTGGTGGTATTGTCTGTTCTGATCTGGACCACATTGTTCTGTACAGATTTGAAAAGGTTTGCAGTGCCAGAAAACACTGCTCTGTGTCTCCAAGAGATTGATGTGAAGCAGAGATTCTGAGGAGACCACAGCCCTTGGGTGGTAAGATCCCCAAGTGGGCTCCCAGCCCAGCAGAGAGGCATCTGTGGTGAGTATTACTGAATGAGACTGAGTGATAAAAGGAACTCCCTGTCTTAAATTGTCCTGATCCTACCACCATTGCAAAGCCTGGACTAGGATTCGAGTCACTGGGACTAGTTTGGTAAGAGAATCCTTTCTTTGGGACCAGAAGGCTCTTAAGTGGAACTGAATGTCCCTCATCTGGAATCTTGCCCTCTGGACCACTGATGTAGAGAGGCTGCCATGTGGCCCAGGAGCTGCAAGAATTGCCTTGCTGGTCAAGACACCTGAGAGGCTGAATGAAGAGGCCAGTTCCATAAGGGTCCTTGCCCTGCCCAGAGGAAGGAAGGCTTTGCTTTACTTGTATCTAGCTCTGCCCCTATAAAGGTGAGGAGCTGTACTGGCTTGAAAACTGACTTTGGAAAGTTTAGAAGGAATCCTAAGGAAGTGAGCACTTGTTGAGTTATTTGAAGATGTGACTTGACTTGGTCTGGAGACTGACCCACTATGAGCCAGTCGTCAAAGTATGGAAAGATGGAGATCTTTTTCTCCTTAGGAAAGCAACCGCTACTGCCAGGCACTTTGTGAACACCCTTGGGACTGATGATAGCCAAAGGGCATTGCTCTGAATTGATAGTGGCCTGAGGGCAACTCAAACCTGAGGTACTTTCTGTGGGAACACCTGATGGGAATGTGAAAATAGGTATCTTTGAGGTCCAGGGAGGCTAGCCAGTCCCCTGGCCTTAGAGAGGGCAGAATTATTCCCAGAGTCACCATTTTGAATTTTGGTTTTAAAAGGTGCTTGTTCAGATATCTTAGATCCAGGATGGGCCATCATTCTCCTGTCTTTTGGGGTTAGGAAGTACCTGGAGTACAATCTTTGCCCCTGTATAGGGTAGGAACACTTTCTATGGCTCTGAGAGCCAGGAGGGAAGAAATCTCTGCCTCTAGGGCAAGAGTCTCTGATGGATTTGCAGGTGGAAAGGATCTGGTTCTCATCTTGGGAAATTTTTTGAAGCTGAGAACCAGTCCCTGACTTACTACTTCTAGGACCCACTTGTCTGATGTTAAAGACTTCCAGTCCTGGACAAAGTAAGCCAGCCTGCCCCTACAGGTATTGAAGAATCAGCCGGGCAGACCCATCAGGGTGTCTGCTTGCAGGGACTTTAGGCTGAGGGGTGGAAGCAGGCCTGCTCATTCCCCGCCTGCCTCTCCTCTGAAGAACCCCTCTGAGCATAAGCAGAAGAGAAGGCCTGGGCTTGGTAAAAGGTCTTTTAAAGGGCCTGCCCTTGCCCCTGGAATGCTGTCTCTGAAGAGTGGCTTGCCTTTCTTTGGCCTGAGCACTCTTATAGGTGGTCCTGTACTGTCCATCTTCTTCATGTAGTTCTCTGTCTGCTCCCCAAACAGAGAATTACCAATAACAGGGAAATCCATGGCCTTTGTCTGGGTATCCTGTGATAGGCTAGTACATCTGAGCCAAGCCATCCTCCGAAAGGCCACAGATGTAGCCATGACTCTAGATGAAACATCACTGGAGTCCACAGCAGCATGAAATTGCACATTGGATGCCTCAATCCCATCCGCAGCACCTGCTCCAGCTCTTGGCAAGCTGGTCAGGGCCTGTTTAGCCAGAGCCAGTACAGAGTCCCACCTGGACTTCTGGTATCTAGCTGTGTAGGCCATATAGTTAGCCTGCCTGAGTCCCAAGGATGCTGCCATGTACTGCTTCTTTGCCATGGCATCAATCCTCCTGGAGTCCTTATCTGGGGGTGTGAGCTCAAGGAATATTTGCCTTATCACAGGCAGCAGCTCTACTACTCCTAACATGGCTGCATTGTTGGGAAAGGAACTCTGTATCCGAGTTTGAAAGGGTATACCCTTTGTCCATTCTTCTGTCCACAGGAGGTATGGAATTAGGAGTCTTTAAATTTTAAATGTCTGTTTCCAAAAGATTTATGGAGGGAACAGACAATCTCCTGGACTCTGGGATGTCCATCATATCTACAAAATCAGGCTCCTCCTGATCCTCTACTGCTTCTTCCATTGGAAGCTGGAGGGTTTCAGCCACTTTCTTGTGAAACATAAAATGGGAAGGGACTCAGAAAGCCTAGGAGGAGAAACACCTGAAGGTCTGTCTGGGAGATGTCCGGTCAACAGGCACATCCAGACTTTCATAATCACTATCGTCATCATTATCCCCATACTCCTTTCTCCTCCTCCGTTCATAAAATTCTTCTAAAGTATAATCCGAAATAGGGGGAACCAACCGATCCGAGCCCCTGACAGATGGTGCTGTTCGGCCGGAACCGGTTAGCGATTGAACTATCCTCATCACTTTGGCTATTTCATCAGCGGTCGGAGAAAGAACTTGTGGAGCCGAACCAGATGATTTTTCCTTTTCTTTCTTTAGCTGGAACTGACTCCTCAGAATCGGTTATGCTTTTGCCGAAGAAGTTTTGCCCTGGTCAGAGGCTACCTGCTCTGGTTCGGTCAGAACCAAACCAGGCTGGCCATCTGGCCGCTGACTTCTCGCCTCCCTTTCCCTCAGTCTATCTACTCTCTTATCCAGGGTAGCTTTGGGAAAACTTTTACAAATTTGGCAGTCTGAATTGAGGTGGTCAAACCCCAGACAATAAACATAGGTGGTGTGGGATCAGGCTTAGCAAAGGCTTCCCCACACACACTACAGTGTTGAAATCCAGTGGGCCCGGTTTTTTCTTTGGTTTCTCAGACATGGCCAAACCTAACCACAACTTACCCTTTTTTCGCAATCCGCCAGGCAAGACACCCCTATCGGTTCCTGACTGTGTTACAGGTCTTGGAAAAAACATAATTAAATCTGTTTTTTAGAACCGATACAGACCGTTACCACACTCTAATAAATTCAGTAGTTTTTAACATTAAACCAATCGGTTCAAACTGAACCGATCCAATGTTTCAAGTTACACACAGAAACTAAATGCAAAACCTATCTAGTACTCACGGTACCACAGACAGAGACTTAACCGACAGGTTCAGTAGCAGAAATTGGTCAAACCAAGCGAAAAATGTCACTTTAACCAACTTTTTGAACCGAGCAAAGGAGAAATCTCCGAGCGACTGTTCAGTGAGGCGGAGTAAAGAATCTAACGTTGGAGTTTAAACAACAGCACACAGAGACTTGAACCAGCTCGAGTCAGCGTTCCATGCCCTGCATGGAAAGTTAACTTTTGTTCTCCTGGGCAGTTCAAAGGTTGGTGATCACTGCAATAGTCAGAATACAGCAAGACTTCATGTTGTTTGAAATGGCAAACACATTGTATCAATATAATTTGTATTAATACTTTTCTGTATCAATAAACAGAATGGTATGTCAGTTTAAATATATATAACTTATTTTTTATATTTTTTGAATTTTGTTACTACACATTTACATTATAAACAGTGTGGTTTGCAACCTAAGTTCATCTTATGCCCTTAATCATATAGTGAACATTTTACTCTCTCTGCTAGCAACTTCTACTCCTTGCTTCTGCAGGCTTTTCGTGCACTGGAAGATATTAACTACTGCTGCTTTCCTGCCTCCAATCTATAGCTGCCAAAAGAAGATTCTTGCACAGAGATGACAGCCTCAGCTTCCACCACAGTTACCTCCAAATTACAAGCCCCAGACATGCTTGCCATTCCATATTTCAAAAGGAAAATAATTCCAGCATATTAAGAGTTACTCATGGAGATGGCAGTTCTTTGGGAATGACTGATTGATTGTCATGTCCAGCAGTTTTCACCCAGGATGGTAATCAAGTGATCTGCCATTCTTTCTTGCTGCTTTGGCGTGCAATGATTCTCCAGTGACAATATCAGAGGGTACTCAGAAGTCTAGAAACAAGACGGTGATCAGTGCAGATAAAATAAATACTACACTCACACACACAAACCATGCATATGCCAGAGGCTCAAAGTGTTGACTAATTATACAGTGGTGTGTGAAAATCCTGTAATGTCATTGGTCAAAACATGTCACATGACCGTGGGTAAACCCTGCATAACCCATGGCTGAGGAATGGCATTTATAAAAAACACATTTAAACACATTTTAAATTTATTTTACACATGGGTCCATTGTATAATCGCAATAAGGCACTCCAGGGTGTGTGATTGGGTGGTTACCCATCTGTGTGTTAAGTCACTCGGCTGCACCTTGTCACACACCACACAAGGCGTGGAGTAAATCAGCAATAACCCACACCCTGTTGTGCCTTATTGCTTAAGTAACTTAATCCCACCTGAAAAAATGTGTGCCACATTTGAAATGATCAACCAAAGTATACAAAATCCCCAGTACCTACAAAAATTGTTTTAAGGGCCCATGACACTTGGTTTTAATGTCAGACCTATAGAATTACAATGTCACATTACAGGACCGTTCATAGCAATAGTTTTTTGACTGCCCCAGGGGTACAGTGGCAGCCCTCTGTGCTGCCACCTGAGACACAGGTATGCCTCCTGCTCTAAGACTGACAGGAGAATGGCCCATCATGGAGGTGAGTTGCATAGCACCCAGGGATGGAGTTTTCAGGATGTCTGGCATTTGTAAAATCCCCACTGAACAAACACAGAGTGGCATTAGCATCAGCTACAAATACTGTAAGTCACTAACCCTCCCATTCTCAGTAGAGTGTGAGGCCGTGGTACCCATGCTATTCAGGGTGAAGGAGAGGGTGATACCTTAGTGAAAACTGTTATACAAAAATGCTCTGTTTGCTACTTGTTCACCGGCAAAAAGGTGTGTTTTTAGTTCTTGTTAGAAACTGTCTTATGTCTAAATTTTCTACAACAGTCAATTAATTACAGATCACCCAATTAGGAACATAGTACAAAAGTACCAGTGGATCACCCTAGTAAATACTCATGTTCCAGTCCAAGCACCACACGGACATATATCATGGAAAGCTGCTAGGCCAGAGACTCTAGATCAGTACTTCCAGTATGGGTGGCATGGGGTTTCTCCCATACTGTCAAACAGCTATGCCATTTAAATCTTTGCTCTCCCTCTAGGGTGCCACAGAAACATAGAATTTGACGGCAGTTAAGGGCGCTTGGCCCACCTAGTCTGCCCATTTTCCTACTTAACAGATAAGCTGCAGATCCTAGTTAACCAATAGCTTACTTCCTCCTACCCCACTAGGACTGCCTTATGTCTGTTCCATGCATTCTTGAATTCCCCACTGTTCTTGACTCCACGACCTCCTCAGGGAGGTTGTTCCATGCATCAACAACCTCTCTGTGAAAAAATACTTCCTCACATTATCTCTGAGCCGTCCCCTCTATCTTCAAATTGTGCCCCTTGTCCTTGCACATCTCCTTTCTGAAAGATGCTACCCTCTTGGACTTTGTTGATTCACTTGAGGTACTTGAAAGTTTCTATCATGTCCCCTCTCTCCCTTCTTTCCTCAAGGGTATACATATTAAGCTCCTTTAGTCTTTCTTCATATGTCTTCTGGTGCAGACCCTGCACCATTTTGATTGCCCTCCTCTGGACAGCTTCCACTCTGTCTATGTCTTTGCAGAGATGAGGTCTCCAGAACTGCACACAGTACTTCAGATGGGGTCTCACTAACTGTCTGTACAGATGGATAACAACTTCCTGTTTTCTACTATTGCTACATTACACTGTAGTCCAATCCATGGATGCTATCTATATTTCTGCAAGAGTGAGCAAAGAAACTCTCCCTGATGCAAAATACATCCCTTCATTATGTTGCTTTGCATTGATTCACGGACTTGAGGCTTAAGTTTAAGAGTGGGACTACAAACCGGATCTTGGACTGGTTCAGTAGCACAGTGGTAGTGCTATCGCTGAGTACACCAGAGAGCACTGCTCAGGAGTGGACCTAGGTTATCAAGCCACAACAGAGGAGTGAGGTTCTGCAGCTCTGCTGCTTCACTGTGTCAGCACAGCTCGAGTTCAAACACAAGAGAAGCTTCCAATGGACACGTGGAACATGCCTTGCACATGAAAGCACCTGGCCATCAGTGCATGTCAGAGCTCAGGGGAGAAAATGGAGGCAGAAAACCATCTGCTCCTGATGCTGGGTCCTCGAGGCCCAGCATCACAAACCATATAATCCCAAAACTGGATCCTGCTTCCTGTATAGGCTCATCCTGGGGATCCTTCTGAAAGAAAGAACTGTTGAGTACCTAGAGGCCAGCGGGCACAGGACCCAAAGCAGCATGGATTTATAGAAGGAAGGTCATGTCAGACTAATCTAATTGATTTCTTCGACTGGGTGACCAAAGTAATAGATCAGGGAGGAGCTGTGGATATGGCCTACCTAGACTTTAACAAGGCATTTGACACAGTCCCGCATAAAGATTAATAATCAAGTTAGCCAGCCTGGGAGGGTCCCAGGGTGGTAGCCTGGGTAGCAAACTGGCTGCACAAACAGGACACAGAAGGTAATAGTGAATGGAACATATCTCAAGAAAGGGGTTACTAGTGGAGTACCTCAGGGCTCAGTACTGGGTCCAGTCCTCTTTAACATCTTTATAGGTGACATTGCAGAGGGTCTGAGGGAAAGGTATGCCTCTTTGCAGATGACACAGAGATCTATAACACAGTTGATACACAAGGGAGTTAGAAAAGATGAGAAGGGACTTGGCAAGGTTGGATAAATGGTCAGACATGTGGCAACTTAGATTCAATACAAAGTAGTGCAAAGTAATGCACCTGGGAAACAAAAACCCAGGAGAAGAGTACACAATAGCAGGGAGGTACTAACAACAACAAAATGGAAAGGGACCTGGGGTATTCATATCAGATGACCTAAAGGTGGGTAAGCAATGTGAAAAGTCGGTAAGGAGTGCCAGGGGATACTGGGATGCATAGGAAGGGGCATCACAAGTAGAACAAGCATTTGTCAATGCCGAACGTTCACTTGCAGGTATTTGCAGTGGTGTTTGGCATGTATGGTGCTTTACCCTAATGCCCTGTGCGATTGCTGGTATTTGCACTATAAATTGTCAGCATGACCTTGTTGCTACCCCCATTGTGTGTGCTATATAGGTGGAAACACGTTTGGGCAGGATGTGAAAAATGACAGCTGTACTGCTCATAAGGAAGTGTGGTAAAATGGCAATGTTGAAAATCTGGAGTGGAAATATTGAAAATTCGCAAACCTCTGAGCGTCGGGAACTGTGCAACGCTGCGCAAAACAGTCATTTGTAGGATTTTTTTCACCAAATTTTCAACATTGCCATTTAAAACCTCTGCTAATGAACAGTGTCACTGTGATTTTCTTACTGTGTCCCATACTTTGATTTCACATAACGACTGCGCCCATTGTGCACTACAGGCGGAAAGACGTTTTGGGCAGGATGTGAAAATGACAGCTGTACTGCTCATAAGGAGGTGTGGTAAAATGGCAATGTTGAAAATCTGGAGTGAAAATATTAAAAATTTGCAAACTTACATGCGCGTGAGGAACTGCGCAACGCACAGTCATAAAACAGTCATTTTAGAATTTTTCACCAAATTTTCAGCACAGCCATTTTAAGACCTCTGCTCATGATCAGTGTCACTGTGATTTTCTTAATGTGTCCCATACATTGAGTTCAGACACCGACTGCGCCATTGTGCGCTACATGGGCAGAAACACATTTTGGGCAGGATGTGAAAAATGACAGCTGTACTGCTCATGAGGAGGTGGTAAAATGGCAATGTTGAAAATCTGGAGTGCAAATATTGAGAATTCGCAAGCGATACGAGCATGTGTAAGACTGCACATAGCGCGCTTTCGTAAAACAGTCATTTTAGGAATTTTTTCACCAAATTTTCAACATAGCCATTTTAAGACCTCTGCTCATGGAACAGTGTCACTGTGATTTTCTTAATGTGTTCCATACATTGATTTCAAGACACTGACTGCGCCATTGTGCGCTACATAGCGAAACACGCTTTGGGTGAGATGTGAAAATGACAGCTGTACAGCTCATAAGAAGGTGTGATAAAATGGCAATGTTGAAAATCTGAAGTGAAAATATCGAAAATTCGCGAACTTACGAGCCTGCGCGAGGAACTAACATACTAAAATGCCAGCAGAATAGGCCTAACGGTCTTTCGTGTCTGCTCGCTTGGTCAGCCCCACCCTGGGTGCTGACCTTGCTGTCCCCCTCGCCTTCTCTGGCTTCTCCTTCCCAGTTCGGATATTCTTGCTGCATTGGATTTTGCTTCCAGAACCCTTCCCTGTACCTGTCCCACCCCTCTTGAACCCCTCCACTGTCTCTGCCTCCACCAGCCCCCAGGTAGTGCATTCCATGGCTCCACCACCTCTCAGTGAAGTAGCACCACCTCCTTTCTCCCTGAATCTTCCCTCCAGCTTCCACCCATGCCTCTAGTGGCCCCTTCCTCCTTCCTTCGAAGCACCCTGACTGTTCCTCCCCATTTACCCTCTTCATGTACCTGAAGACCTCTATCATGTCCCCCGGCCCTTCTCTCTTCCAATGTGTACATATTTAGCTCTTCGAGCCTCTCCTCATAGGTCCTGTCCCCAAGCCCCAAATCATTTTGGTTGCCCTCCTCCGGATCCTCTCCAGGAGGTTAATGTCCTCTTAAGTGTGGCCTCCAAAACTGCACGAGTACTCCAGGTGCGGCCTCACCAAGCAGTTATACAGAGGAGTATCACTCCTCCTTCTGGAGGTGATCCCCTAGCGATGCATCCCAGCATCCTGTTGGCCTTGGCTGCTGCCCTCCTACAAGTCTCAGAGTTGTTCATCTTGACATCCACCACCACCCCCAGGTCCCTCTCAGCCATTGAGACTTGTAGTATTCCCCCAGGGTGTACACTTGGCCTGGGTTTCTGGCCCCAGGTGGAGTACCTTGCATTTCTCTCTATTGAACCTCAGCTTCCACTTTCTAGACCATCTTTCCAGAGCCTCCAGGTCCTCTGCAGGGCCACCTCCCTCCTCCCCATCCACCACCGCCTCTAGTTTCGAGTCATCTGCAAGAGACCATCTCACCCTGATTCCTGTCCTTATGTCAGATAGGTAGGCGTGAACAGAAGAGGCCCAAGGACTGATCCTGTGGGACCCCACAATGACCCCTCCTTGAGGATGAGACTATCCCACCAACTACGCACCTCTGGGTCCGGGTCCTGGAGCCAATTGCTCATCCATCTGATCATCTGGTTTCCACCCCATTTCTCCTAGCTTATCCAACAGGCCCACGTGAGGAACAGAGTCAAATGCCTTGCTGAAGTCTAGAAAGAGGACATCCACTGGTCTCCCAGGTCCAAGGCACTTGTCACCCAGTCATAGAACTCACCAGGTTTGTCTGACACGATTTCCCGGGATGAATCCATGCTGTCTATCGTCCAGGCACCCTGACTTATCCAGGTCCCCCCTAGCCTCTTCTTGACAATGCCCTCCATCACCTTGCCCACCACCGATGTCAGGCTGACAGGCCTGTAGTTCCCTGTCACCTCCCTTGATCCCCCTTGTGGATAGGCACTACATGCGCCACCTTCCAGTCTTGGGGCACCCACCCTGTCCTCAGAGATGGTGAAAAGCTCTTCCAGGGGTTTCGGCAGGACATCTGCAAGTTCCTTCAGCACTCCTAGGATGTAATTTATCCGGCCCCGGTGCTTTCTCCGTCTTAAGGAGCTGAGAGCTTCTCACTCTCTCTGCTGTGATTTCCACTTCTGGTACCTCTTCTCCCTGCTTAGCCCTCCCCCACCTGCCAGTGATGCCCCCAGACCTGCCAATCGGTAAGGGTCCCCTCCTCATTATCTCTGTCTCTCCCATGTATGATGCAGCATCCCATTTTCCTGGTGAAAACTGAGGTGAAGTACTCATTTAGTACCTCAGCCTGCTCCCCGGGTCTTGTGCCCATCTCTCCTGATTTAATCCTGCTAATCTGCCCTTCACCCTTCGTCTTTCCCCAATGTATCTAAAGAACCCTTTTCTCTCCTAATTTCCTGGCCAGGTTCTGCTCCTTCCTTGCCTTAGCCGCCTCACCACTCTAGTGGCCCTTCCAGCCATCAGCCTGTACTCCCCGATCCCTTTCACTCCTTGAGCACTTGAATTTCTTATAGGCTGCTTTCTTTCCCCGCACCACCTCCTGGACCTCCCTGGTCCACCAACAGGGTTTTGGGCCACCACATTTTCGTCTTACTTTGCACAGGTGCTGGTAGCATCCTGCACCCTCTCCTGATGATTTCCACCTACTATCAGTGTCCATGTCTGACCCAATCCCATCCAAATGCTCCTTAAGGATCCTTCCCATTTCCTTAAAATCCAGCCCCTGAAGTCAGTTACTTCCGTCTTTGTGCAGCCTTCTACCCTCCTACGTCCAGGCAGAACCAGACCGTGGCATGGTCACTCCCGCCAATGGGTCCCTTACCTCCAGGCCCCAATCTGGTCACTGTCTGCCAGGACCACATCCAGTACCAGTGCCTCCCTGGTCGGTTCCCTCACCTGCTGAGTTAGGAACGCTGCTTGAAAGACATCCAACAACCTCTGTTCCCTGGTCACAGAGGATGTCATAGTCTCCCAGTCTGTTCCTGGCATGTTTAAGTCCCCTAACACCACCACTGTCCTCTGCCCAGTCTGCAGTGTCTCCTAACATCTGCCACCAGACTGTCCTCCAGTCCTCCGCCAGGGCAGGGGTCTATACACCACTCTATTTTACCTCTTGCCCCTTGTTATCAAGGTGACCCAAATCGCCTCCACGTTCCCTCCGCCTCCTTACTCCCCCATGCCAATGCAGTTTTGACTATCATTGCTACCCTCCTCCCCTTCCTCCCCTGTCTTTCCTGAACATAGTGTAACCCTCCAGGTTCAGGTCCCAGTCATGTCTTGCAGTGGCCCAAGTCTCAGTGACCGCTGCCACATCCACTGCTCCCTCAGTTAACATCACCTGGAGCTCAGGCATTTTATTGCCCAAGCTCCTGGCATTTAGCAGGACTACCTTCCACCCTTTCCTTGAGAACTGCGCAAAGCACACTGTAAATAGTATTTTTAATTTGACAAATTTATCATGGTTTTGACTTTTCCATGAATGATCAAACATGGCATTGTTCGAGGCGGTGGTGATTTCGCGCGAGTGACTGCGCAGTGCCTGTGAAATCACCCTTCGGGCTCGAATAACGCCATGACAGTGACATCACTCATGAGAAGGGATCCCAAAACCCCATGTTGAAAATTTGGTAAAATTCCAAAAATGACTGAGATATGCAACAGTTGAACCCCCATGTAGCCCATTATACAGCTTACCGGCATTTCCTCAGTTCCGGTCGGCTTTGAAGAGTGCAGACGGTTCCGGGTCCACCAAAGATCGTCGCGCCAGGAGTCCGGAGGTAAGTATGGGATGGGGTGTGTGTGGGGAGGCTGGGTGCGCAGTGGGTGGGTGCGAGTTGTGGGAGGGGGCTGGGAGACTACAGGACCGCTTTTTGTTTTACAGGTTGAAAAATAAAAAGACGATGTGGGACTTTTTGCCACGCTTGGGGTGGGCTCCCAGCGGGCAGAAGATGGCTGGGGGCTAGGAGCTGACGGGATTGGGCACCCCGGCCGGCAAACCACGATGGGGCCAGGGAGCTAACGGGGATTGGGCACCGACGGTAAAAGTAACCACCGCTTGTCACGCTGGGGTGGGCTCCCAGCGTGGCAGCAGGACGGCTTGGGGAGGGAGCCGTGGAGCCGACAGGGATTGGGCACTCCCATCGGCAAACAACATTTGCCACGCAGTGGTGGGCTCCCAGCGTGGCACCAAGCTTGGGGTGCGGCATGACGCATGGGAGGTAGCGTGACAGGGGGGTGGCGCTCAGTATGGCAGCGCAGTTTCAGCAGAGGAACAGCGCTGTCACAGCTGGAGCTCCTGCACCCATTGGTGCAGGACTGCCCACGCCTGCTCAAGGCAGTAGTGCATTGGTGGGAGAGGCACCTCCAAGTGTGCTACTCTCCCAAAACGCTTTCTTGTGCATGCGCGCAAGCGAACGTAAAAAGGAAGTGGTTATCCTCTGTACAGACAGTTGGTGAGACCCCATCTGGAGTACTGCGTGCAGTTTTGGAGACCCCATCTACTAAGGACATAGACAGGATGGAAGCAGTCCAGAGGAGGGCAACTAAAATGGTGCAGGGTCTGCAGCAGAAGCCATATGAAGAGAGACTGAGAGAGCTTAATATGTATACTCTTGATGAAAGGAGGAACAGGGGGCATGATAGAAACGTTCAAGCACCTCAAGGGAATCAGCAAAGTCCAGGACGGTAGCATCTTTCAGAAAAAGGTGCTTAAGAACAAGAGGGCACAATTTAAAGATAGAGGGGACGGCTCAGGGTAATGTGAGGATTTTTTTCACGGAGAGAGTGGTGGATACATGGAACAGCCTTCCTAGGAGGTCATTGGGTCTAAAACAGTGGGGAATTCAAACATGCATGGGACAGACATAAGGCAATTATAGTTGGGGTTGCAGGAAGTAGGCTGTTAGTTAACTAGAATCTGCAACTTATCCAGTAGGTAGGAAATGGGCAGACTCTGTAGGCCAAGTGGTCTTTATCTGCCGTCAAACTCTATGTTTCTATGTTATCCTGTCATGATGGGTAAGTCATAAGGGCAACTGGGGTAAGTCCTGGGAAGGTTAGTGATTTGGCTGGAGCGGGGGTGTCTGATTGAATAGTTGCTAAGGACAGTAGGTGAGACAGAAAAACACTGTAAAAACAAAAACAAAAACAATATAGAAACTCACATGGCAGGGTAATGCAAAATCACTATATTATTGTGATGGCTTTGTATTGAGCCATTGCTCATTCTATTCCTACTAGATCCCCTAGCATTACTGACTAGATTCCTAGTCAATTTTTATGTTCATGATATATATATAGTAATTTGTACAATAACACAGGCAAAGTAAATAATTATAAGAATAAGTGGATAAAATTCAAACAGGTAATCAAACTGACTTGTAGGCGACTGCTGGGGCCCGAGCTTGCCTAACAAACTAGAACAGCTCTTAAACAGAGAACTATAATTTCTTAAAACTACCTATTTAAAGTAAAACAAAGGCAAATACTTTGCCCCATCGGAAAGAGGAAGGTCTGATGCCCAAAATGGGTAATCCACGGAAGGATAGGATGGCCACAACTAGTGGAAAGACTGCAGGTTCAAATCAACCCATGAGGCTGGGCCTCGAGACACAGGCCACCTCACAGCCAGAACCAAGAAACTATGTCTTCCATTGGGGTGAAACTTCAGAGGCTTATCTCCACAGTCTCAGACTTAAACACTAAAATAGATAGTTTCAACTCCAGAGTCACAGTCGTGAGAGAAAACAATGGAGACCCTACAAACGGAAATGACTGACCTCAGAAGAAATGCAGATTCGCAGTGGCAGCATCATCGACTATAATAAAAGAAAACACACATCTCCGGCCAGACTAGAACTTGAGAATCAGGCCAGAGCATCTAATATTCGGTTTTGGGATTGCCGGAGGGGATCAAGGGGATCACCCCATGTTCTTCAGGACTGGCTAAATGAAAAACTGGTTCCAGAAGGGCAGAGCATAAAGTCTGGTTTGCAAAAGCTTACCGAATCACACCGAGGGCTCTGTCGACGGCGATACCTCCTCGTGACCTTGCTTCTTGTCACCATGGGGTTGGCACTTGGGGACAAAATTTCAGTCTGGCAAGGAAGGCTGGCCAGATATAAGTTACGGACAAGGATGAGGCGCAAGAAATTTGATGGGGTTCGAAATGTCTGAGGGAGGCCTCGATTCTCCACGTGATGTTATTTCCGCCCGCCAGGTAGTTCATGATGGGAAGGTATGGGTCTTTACGATCCGACTGAAGCGGGCAAGTGGGTTTCACGCCTGCCACCAAACACCGGAATAACAACGACAGCGACTCTGAACTTCGACGGAGACTGAGGAATACTGGACTGAGTTGGGTGTCTGTTCCTTCCTATAATTAGATATGAGGCTTGTTACCTCAATTTACTGACTGCAGGCAAAGTGATAACAATTATGATGTTGGGCTAATTCTAACTTTAATGCGAGTTTGCTGCCTAAGATACTTAATTTAGTTTACTTTTAACGATAGGTATAAGGTATGATGCCATTAGTCCCATTATGGGACGAGATAGTTTGATTTAACTTTTGGACTTTAGTTTTATATCAAAAGAGTCATACCACTCATGGGCTTATTTGTACAGCATAATACTATGTTTACTTATTTAGTTATCTGATTAAGTGATTCCCCATATAAGGTATCAAAATATTAGAAATGCATCTATCCTGTATTAGGAGAAAATTCTATCTCCCTAAGGTTATTGTAAAGCTATTTGGACTGTCTCAAATATGGAATGTATGTGTTAACAACATATGAAAATAATAAACATAAAGTATAAAAAAAAAAAAAAACTGACTTGAGGGCCACTTCTTCATGTGGTTCTACCATCCTGAGACCAGTTACATTTTCCATATCTGTTCTTGCAGTAACCATATACAGTATGGCTGTCTAAAGAGAGAAATTCCACATTTCTGTTCTTACGTGCATTTAATGACAGTGAAATATTCTTAATGTCAACGTAAGTACTTTACAGACATGCCCTCTGGGGCCTGGCCAGTTTCTTCTCTCAGTAAAAAATGTTATTTTTATGTGATGGCTATTTTCATAGAGATCTAACTAAATGACTCTTTATACAGCTAGTAACTATTCAAACAAACTCTAGTCAGAGCCAGTACAGCTGCAAAATGATTGTAATGATGGAGGTGAGAGGTGTATAGAGAAGATGCAGTAGAGGAATGATGAATGAATCAGTTAAGGATTATAGTTTATTGAATTATTGCATCTTGTGGAGATCCTTTGATACCTTGTCTTTGTGAAAATCAAATAAGGCTCTTTACACACGAGGACGTGAAGCTCAGAAATTTGAGCAGAAGTAATGGCAACTAAAAACAACACTTTCCATAATAAAAGTGCAGCTCGCAAGACATGACTGGTTCAAAGGGAGGTAGCGTAGCTTCCAACATAAAGGTGAGGTCCCAAGGCGGACAGGGTCATGGATTGAGGCTTCTAGTGCAGAATGCCACTCAAAATGTGTGAGACACATCCAGCTGGGCAACTGAGTGACACTCTTTAGACACATGGTATGCAGAGATGGCAGAAAATGTACCTTAATGGAGGAGTACCTCAAACCTGAATCTGAAAGGGACAGAAGGTACTCTGGTATCTGATCCACCGGACAGGTGAAGGGATCTGAGTGGTGCAATGCAACCCAAAGAGCAAAGTGCTTCCATTTAGAGTAAGTGGCCCTGGTGGAGGGCTTCCTGGCCACCAGCAGGACATCTGCTACTCTAGGGAAGACCCCAAATCTGGCAATGACTGCATCCTCAAGAGATATACATGGAGGTGGAGAGACTTGAGGTATGGGTGGACCAGGGTGGCCTGATCATGGGAGAGTAAGCCTGTGCACAGGGTAGGGTAGGGAGGTTCTGCTGCCAGATGCTGCAGCAAGGGGAACCAGATTTGCTGAGGCTAGAAGGGGCATAAGGATCATTGTATTCTCTCCATCTGGAGTTTTACAGAATTCACTGGAGAAGCAGGAAGGAGGAAGAGAAAATTACTTACCATAGTAATCTTGTTTCTTCTAATGGAGTCTTGCTGTATTCTGACAATATGCAGTTAGCCCTTCCAGTTCAACTGTCCGGAGATGAAACTGTTAACTCTATGCAGAAGCATAGAACATTGAGCTCAAGCTCAGTTTTCAAACCACTGTCCTTGGTGCATTCTATATAACTGTCAGATTCTTATGAGCACTAAGTTACTGAAGCTAAGCTAATATAATTATAACTATAGTAAGAATAATAACAATAAATCTCATGGTCAATGACCAAACAAAGGGCAACTAAGACTCAAGTCGAAAATGCCCACGAGAAAACATGACACCCTTGAGGTGCAAACTATAGCATTAGATCCCCTGGAGCAAAACTGCCATTCTCAGTTCTCTCAAGGGAGGAAGGGAGGAGGTCAGAATATACCAAGACTCTATTAGAAGAAACAAGATTACTATGGTAAGTAATTTTTTCTTTAAACAACATGAAGCATTGCTGTATTCTGACAATATGCAGACTACCAAGCAGTACCCCATGGAGTGGGTACAGAACCTACTTAGGAACAGGGTTTCATATCTGTAGCCAAACCTGGCATCAGTTCTGGCCTGGCAGTAGTGCTTGGTGAATGTGTGTACAGTCTTCCAGGTAGCTGCTTTAGAGATCTCCAGGAGAGGAATATCTGGCAGCTGCTAAAGCAGCAGCTGTTCCCCTGCTTGAATGGACCTCAGGCCGCAGGTGGCTCTTTCCCCAGTTTGCTGCAGCAGAATTGGATACAAGAGACAATCCACCTAGCAATGGTTCTCTTGGTGGCTGGCTTACCTTTGCCCACCTCACCATAGGTAAGGAACAGCTGGTACATTCATTCCGATGGGCCTTTGTCTGATCAATATAGTAGCTAATGTCCCTTTTACATCAGAACTGTGCAATCTTTGCTCACCAGAGGAAGAGTGGTTAGTGAAGAATACAGGAGAGTCACAGACTGATTAAGGTGGCAGTCCAAAACCACCTTAGGAAGGAACATCCTGTTTGTTCTGAGAACAGCCTTATCTCTATGGAAAGAAATACAGTTAGATTCCACTGATAAGGCCTGTAGCTCACTAATCCTTCTAGCAAAGGTTATGGCTACCAAAAGACAGTTATCCAGGTTAGGTACTTAAGTTCAGCTGAAGACATTGATTCAAGGGGGTTGCATTAGCTGGGCTATGCAGACATTCAGATCCCAAGATGGGGTAGGCTCGCTGTGAGGTGATGCAAGTGTAACAGTCCCTTGAGAAACTTCTTGAAGATTGAATGGGATGCTAGGAAGGGCCTTTCCTGCAGAGAGATAAGCAGACACCACTGTTAAATGCACTTTTAAAGTAGAGGCTGAAGGCCTAAAGAATGCAAGTGGACCAGGAAGTCCAGCACAGAAGCCAACCATGCTGAATGAAGGTCCATTTTCTCTGTGTACACCAGATGGAAAATCTCTCCACTTGGAAGTACAGGTCTTTCTGGTGGCAGGTTTCCTGAAACCTTTAAAATATCCATTACCCTTTGCAGAGATGCAAGCCTGCATATTCCAACTCCTCAAAAGCCAGGCCTTGAGCATGAGGGACCTGAGGCTGGGTACCAGATCCTCCCCTGGGAGGAAGACAGGAGGTTGTGCTTCCTGGGAGGCAGATTGGATATAGGTCACTGATAGAGACAGCAGCATGGGATACCATGGCTGTCTGGCCCAGTCTGGTGCAATCAGGATCACAGTGCAAGGCTGACTCCTGATCTTGACTAGCACTCTGACAGTAGAGGGAATGGAGGAAAGGCATACAGGAATCTGTTTGTCCTTTCCAGAATCAGTGCATTAGGAGGCACAGAGCCCAGGACTGGAGGTCTGCAGAACTGAGGGAGCTGGTGATTGTCTGGAGCTGCAAACAGGTCTAGCTCTGGTGTGCCCCATTTCCTGAATACTACTTGTAGTATCTCCTTGTTCAGAGACCTTTAGTGGTGAGACTGGGTGATTCTGCAGAGGGCATCTGCCAGCAAATTGTTCTTGCCTTGCCTGCAAATGCATTGCTAGCAGGGAGACCTGGAGGGAATAAGCTATGCTCCAAATCTTCATGGCTTTGTGCACAGGGCCATGGACCTTTTCCCTCTCTGTTTGCTTATGTAGTAAATGGTTGTGGTGTTGTCTGTCGTGACCTGAACCACCTTGCTCTATACATCTTTCAAGTATGATTGCAGGGCCAGAAACACAGCCCTGAGCCATAACAGTTGATGTGGAGTAGAAACTCTGGTGAGTACACTTTCTGTGGGAGGTGAGGTCCCCTAGGTGAGCTCCTGAACACAAGAGAGATGCATCCGTGGTCAGAACTACTGAGGGGACTGTTGTAGAAAAGGAACACCTCCCTGAAGTTGTCCTCTTCCAGCCACCATTGGAGAGCCTGAGTCAATGTAGGCATCACTGGAATCAGCTTGACAGTGGATCCTTCCTCTGAGACCAAAATGATCTGAGGTGAAACTGAATGTCCCTCATCTGGAACCTGGCTCCTGGGACAACTGCAGTGGATGCTGCCATGTGATCCAGCAGCTGGAGAAAATGTCTAGCAGTACAAGATACTTGGATCCTAAAGGAACTTGCTAGATGGACCAGATTGGACACCCTTTCCACAGGCAGAAAAGCTTTCGACTGGACAGTGTCCAGTACTGCCCCGATGAAAACTAGAACCTGAACTGGCTCTAGTACAGATTTGGCCAGATTCACCAAAATCCCAGAGAACTCAGTGTGTCTTGCACTAAGACTAGGGCTTCTCTGACCTGTTTGGGAGACTGGCCTACAATAAGCCAGTCATCCAGGTAAGGAAAAACTGACACTCCTTGCTTTCTTAGAGAGCCACCACCACTGCTGGGCATTTTGTGAAAGTTCTGGGAGCAGAGGTAAGACCAAAGGGCATTGCCCTGAACTGATAGTGGCCTGAGGGAAGCTCAAACCTTAGGTACCTTCCATGGGAGTGTCTGATGGATATGTGGAAGTAGCATCTTTGAGATGCAAGGAAGCTAACCAGTCTCCTGGCCTGAGAGAGGGAAGCATCATGCACAGAGTCACCATTCTGAATTTGGACTTTGATAGGTGCTTGTTTAGGTATCTGAGATCCAGGATGGCCCGCCACTCCCCAGTCTTCTTTGGGGTAAGAATGTATCTGAATACAACCCTTTTCCTCTGTGGATGGCAGGAACAGGTTCCACTGCACTTAGAAGTAGTAGTGAGGAAACTCTGCTTCTAGAAGGGTTATCTCCAAACTGCTGGCAGGTTTTAAAGACCTTGTTCTGATTCTGGGGAATCTTTGAAATTTAGAGTAGTGCCTCAGCTCACTACTTCCAGGACCCACTTGTCTGTTGTAATGGATTTCCAAGCCTGGAAGTAGTGAGCCGGCCTGCCCCTACTGGAAGAGGGGAGGCAGCCCTGACTGACACATCAGGGTGTCTGTTTGGCAGGAGTCTTAGGTTATGAGGTAGATGCAACCCTGCTCATCCACCTCCTACCTCTCCCTCTGAAGAAACCCCTCTGCTGCTGATAAGCAGGAGAGACTTGTGCCTGATAAAAATGCCTCTGAAAAGGCCTGCCCCTGCCAGATTTAAACTGCTGCTTTGAGGAGTGGCAGTCTCCTTTGCAGCTGTGCACCTGTAGGTGGTTCTATATTTGTCCATTTTCTTCATATAGGGCTGTCTGTTCCCAAACAGAGAGGTTTGTACCACAGGAAAATCCATGGCTTTAGCCTGGGTATCCTGGGACAGGTTGGTACATCTGAGCCAGGCAACCTCCTTAAAGAGACAGATGTAGCCATGACTCTAGATGAGACATCACTGGAGTCTACAGCAGCATGAAACTGTACTTCTGATGCCTCAATTCCATCACTTGCTATCTGCTCCAGGTCCTTAGCCAACTGAGGAGGAGCATTTTTAGCTAAGACCAGGATAGATTCCACCTGGACTTCTGAACCCTAGCCACATAAGCCATATATGAGGCTTGTCTGATCCCTAAAGAAGAAGAAGCCAAATACTGCTTTTTGACCATAGCATCCATCGTCCTGGAATCCTTGTCAGGAGGGTGAGAGGCCAAGGTATACTAACCTTGTCACAGGCAGCAGCCTGGACAACCCCTACATGGCTACAGTGACTGTATAAGAACTATGTGCCAGAGCCTGAAAGAGTATACCTCCATTCATCCATTTATCTACAGGGGAATGGAGGTGGGCATCTGAAAAATCTTATTAGTTTGTTTCTTCAGAGATTTATGGAAGGGAATGGACAGCCTTTGGATTCAGGGACGTCCATCATCATCTCCTCTTCTTCTTCAGCTGCCTCAACCGTGGGGAGCCAAAGAGTTTCTGCTACTTTCTTGTACAAGAGAAGATGGAAGACGTTTCTCCAGGTTGCCTAGGGAGAGACAGAATCTGGTCTGTCTGGAGAAATGTCAGGCTCAATGGGCTCTCCCAAGCCTTCTTCACCTTCTTCTTCCTCTACTTCACCTTCATCCCACTCTAGTTCATAAAAAGTCTCAGGGTCATAAGAACCACTCCAAACAGAACCGGAGTAGACCGAACCAGCTGACGTAATGCGTCGCCGGTTCGCCTGGTTACGAATTAAAGTGGGACTGAACAATTCTGATAGTCACCATCTCATCTGCGGTTGAGCCGGAAATTTAGGGTCTGAACTGGTGGTCTTTCTTTTTTCTTAGCAGATACTGAAACCTTGTATCCGCTTTTCATTTGGTCAAGGAGGTATCACCCTAGTCAGAAGGCACCTCCTCTGGTTTGACTAAGTCCTCAGGGGTTAAGCCAGACCAGCCATCTGGATCAGTGGATTTTCGGCCATTCTTTCCCTCAGCCAGGCTAAGCACTTATCCAGCGATGCCTTAGGAAAGTTAGAGCAAATTTGGCAATCTGTTTCAGGTGGTCAGACCCCAGCCAATAAACACAGAGAAGGAGGGATCCGCTTTAGCAAAAGCCTCTCCACAGTCTGTGCAGTGCTGAAACCCAGTGGGTCCAGTCTTCCTCTTGGGTTTCTCAGACATATAGCAATGAAACCAAGTTACCCCTATGGAGGCAGTCAGGCCAGAGTAACCAAAGGTTTCAGTTAATAACTGGGTCAGCGCTGGGAGGAAAACAAAGAAACCTCTATTTTTTTTAAACCAAAACTGCCGTACCCAAATACTAACAATTTACCTGAGAAAAATACAAAAGAAGTAAAGCAGTCCTTTCTTGGTTACGTGAACCAAAAAGGGACCAAGACTTACCAATTTGTAGATAATCTATCTAGTCTACCTGTACCACGGACAGAGGTTTGAATACCGAAAAACACAGTTGAAAACCGACTATTTACAACACTTGAACCAAAGCGAGCAAAGGAGAAATTCTCGAGCGACTTTTCACAGTCAGGCAGAGTGAAAATCTGACGGTTACATAGAATTTAACAAGGACAGTGGTTTGAAAACCGAGCTCGAGCACAACGTTCTATGCTTCTGCACAGAGTTAACTCTTTCATCTCCTGGGCAGTTGAACTGAAGGGCTAACTGCATATTGTCAGACAGGGCTGCAGCTATGAATTTTGAGACCCTGGACAAGTCACTTGAAATGGGCCCGTTTCCCAAACCAGGTAATGCAGGGGTAATGCCAGCTCCTCAGGTGGACCCCTTCTGAGCTCAGGGCCTTGGAACCTTTTCCACTTTTCCCCCCATTACTGCGGCCCTGTTGTCAGAATACAGCAAGACTTCATGTTGTCTGAAAAGCATACCAAAATCTCCTGTCAAGAGAGTAACAATCTGGCTCTCACAAAAATTCCAGGCCCTGGATCTAGTGAACAAAAACATGGCAGTTTTGTGTTGTGTGAGACATGAAAGGTCCAGCTGAGGATGGCCCCACCTGTCGAAGAGGTCTTTGACTACTGAGGTCAGAGGCTCTAAATCATGGGCTTTTGACTGAGACCAGCTTAAGCTGTCCACCAGGATGTTGGGACATGGGACAGCTGAAGTTCCAGGCCATGTTTGATGGCCCAATACCAGACTCTCATCGCCTCCCTGCACAAAAGAATAGGAATGAGTCTCCGCTTGTTTATGTAATAAACTACGCATATGTTGTCCATCTGAACCGGGAGGCCCAGGTAGATGAGTCTGAATGGTCTGCAGGGCATAAAGAACGCCTACATCTCCAGGACATTTATGTGACAATCCTTTCCTATCTCTGACCATGTCCCTCGCGATTGTTGGGTCTCCATGTGGGCTCCCCAACCAGAGCCTGAGGCATTTATTGTCAGAATGTGCTGAGGGGAAGGGATGCAAAAGAGACTCCCAAAACAGGTGGCTGCAGTCCAGCCACCACAACAGTGCTTTCTGACTGGACCCAATACCAGCACAGGTCGATCCAAGACATCCATGTTGGTCCCACTAGACCCACAGCATCCACTGAGGATTCTCATGTGCAGCCTGGCTAAGGGAACTATAGCAATGGCTGCAGCCATGAGACCCAAAAGCCTCAGAAGAGTCCTCACTGGGACATAACAGTTGGAGTAAAGAAGGTGGGCCTGAGCCATCTGGTGCCTCTACCTGCTAGGGGGTAAGAAGGCTTTGCCTTGACCTGTATCCAGAACTGCCCAATGTAAAAAGGTGCTGGCAGGGGACGAGAAATGACTTGGGCAGATTGATGGTAATACCCAGAGCTTGGAACAGGCTGCAAGTGCTCACAAGGGTTTGCAGGAGATGGTCCCAGACAGAGCTGCCAACAGCCAGTCGTCCAGGTAGGAAACACATAAAATCCCTGTCTCCTCAGTGCAGCTGCTACAACTGCCAGGCACTGGTTAAGACCATGGGAGCCGAGGACAGGCCAAAAGGTAGAGCTGAAACTGGTAATGTTCCCCTGGAAGTGGAAGATAGGAATCACCGGTGGGATGCAAAACTTTGATGTGCAGGTAAGCATCCTGCATATCCACAGAGCAGAGCCAGTCCCCTTGATCGAAGCTAACGGTGGCTGGCCACTGAGAAGGGTGACCATCCTGAACCACTTGTACTCTATGAACAGGTTGAGAGTGTTCAAGTTCAGGATGGGACAGAGGTCCCATGTCCTCTTGGGTCCAGGAAAAAATGGGAGAACCCTTTCCTGTTAAAACCATGGGACAGGCTTGATGACCTTCTTCTGAAGTAAGGCTTGGATCTCCACCCGTATGAGGGAACGTGATTTAGTGGATATGTGGATGGACCTGAGGATTTTCTGGAGGCCACCCAAGAACTCTAGTGTGTGGCATGCTTGATAAGCTGTAGCACCCAGCAGTCAGTAGTAACCTCCCTCCACCTGTCCAGGAGGAATGAAAATAACCCCAACCACCACCTCCTGAAGACCTTTGGGGAGGGGTCTGGTAGAGAGTCAAAGGTGGGGAAGCCCCTGGTTACACCTGTAGAGGCTTGGAAGTCTGCAGAGGTGGGGGTAGGAAGGCTAGCCCCTGCCTTATGTTTGCCTTGGGTTTTGGAAGGGGCCGAGCTTGTCTGCATGAGGAATGGTTAAAAGTAGCCCTAGGCCCAGACTTAGATTTTGTGTGGTACACAGAATGGACTGATTTAAGGGCTCACCCTGAGGTCTGGAGGTCTGCGATGACATCTTGAACACCTCTCCCAAACAGCTTAGAGCCCTGAAAGGGGCACCCATAATACTGATTGAGCATCAGGGCAAAGCCCGGCCCTGAGCCAAGCAAGGTGCCTCATACTGATCCTGCAGGAGCTGCTCAGCCAGAGGCATCAATGAGCATCATAAGCCACCCTGAGTATGTGGGTACCATACATCTGACCCAGTCTTCAGAGCCTGAAGGGTTTGCTGTCTTGAGGGGTTATCTGGCATAGCCATGACTGCCTCTGACTCGGTCCCACAGGAGGTTCTGGTTTTGCACCATGTGGGCAAACAGTTAATGGCCCTGATGGCTAGGGTGGTGGATGCAAAACCCACTTGTCTATTTGGTCTAGCTGGTGAGTCTCCCTATCTGGAGGGAGGACACTGAGGTGCTTGCCTCTTGGTGCAGTCATGGGCTGCATTAATTATGACTAAATCTGCCTTTGTCTAGTCACTAAAATATAGTTTGCCAGTTGGGGCATGATAAAGCCAGCTGGAGCCTTTTGGACACTGCAGGACTATGTGGGAGCAGTTGCAAGTGGCCTTGGTAATGCCCTCATAGGACTCAATAAAGAGGGAAATCACAGGTGGTGGGAGCATCCCTTTGCTGAAGATAAAAAGCAGGTGGTGGTGTTCCAGCTTTTGTTCCTCAGTTTCCCACCCATGGTGGCCTGAATGTGCCTCACAATGTCCAAGAATGAGGGATCATCAAGGGAGATTTTGGGACATTATGGGATGTGATTTAATTTATACCCACAATCGAGCAGGATTCGGTCCACTGGACCACCAGGGTTATGGGGATCTGCTTTATTTTACACATGCCAGCGATTGGGCAGGATTCGGTCCACTGGACCACCGGGTTATGGGGATGTGATTTATTTACACATGCCCGCATCGGGCTGGAGAGCGGTCCACTGGAGCACCAGGGTTATGGGGATCTGATTTATTTCACACATGCCCGCTGATCGGGCTGGTAGCAGTCCACTGGACCACCAGGGATATAGGGCGTGTATTTTAATTTACACATGCCTGCGATTGGGCTGCGGCGGTCCACTGGACCACCAGGGATATTGGAGCGTTATATATTTAGACAGATGCCACGATCGGCGGGCATGGGGGCGCCGCCACAGAGGTGCAGCAGACTCGGGTGGCCACTCACAGATGGCAGCTGCCAGTGCGCCCACCTGTCGGCAACTCACCTGTGGGTGGCCAGCCATTGTTCCTTTTTTTTGGCTCACTGTATGCAGCGCCAAGTTGGGTGCATGCATGGATTCGGCACATCCGGGCTGAATGCTCGGGATGTCGCATCACATGGGCACGCTTCTGCGCCCGCATACATTACTGATGCACTCCAGACATCAGGATTTGTGCCAGGCACAACCCCCATTTGAATACTCGCTGGTACCAGTGGCTGGCAGTAGTGCCATGCACAACCCTTCTAAATATCCGCCAGGGTGTAAGTATTAATAATATAGAACACAAGCTAAGCTTATATGCAGATGATGCTTTACCTTACCTAACGAATCCAGAACAGTCAATACAAGAATTTATCAGATTAACTTGAAAGCTTTGGCAAAGCTTCTGGGTACAAAATTAACTGGTCAAAATCCATACTATTGAAACTACAGATATATGAATACTACCAAAACATTCTGGTACAATACACTTTCAACAAACTAATTCTCAGATACACTATCTAGGGATCAACATATAACAGCAAAATTACAAAATATGTATGAGGCAAACTTGAAAACACTATAATAGAGATTCAGAATGAATTCAAAAAGCAAAAACATTACCACTAACTCTAATGGGAAGAATCAATACAATAAAATGAAAATACTTCCCAAAATTATTTTCTCTTCCAATGCATAGCTATACCAATACCTCAAACATGCTTTAATAAAATCAAAACTATTATAACAAAATTTCTATGAAAAGAAGAAACCTAGGATAGCCTATACAACTCATACATTACCCAAAGAAAAAGGTGGACAGGCATTACCAGACTTGTATATATACTACATTGCTACACAATAGAAACATAGATTTTGACGCAATAAGGACCACTTGGCCCACCCAGTCTGCCCATTTCCCTACCTATTGGATAAGCTGCATATCCTAGTTAACCAGCAGCCTACTTCTTCCTACCCCCACCCCTAGAATTGCCTTATGACTGTCCCATGCATGCTTGAATTCCACCACTGTTTTTGACTCCACAACCTCCTCCGAAGGCTGTTCCATGCATCCACAACCCCTCTGTGAAAAAATACTTCCTTAAATTACCTCTGAGCCGTCCCCTTCTATCATCAAATTGTGCCCCTTGTTCTTGCACACCTCTTTTTGAAAGATGCTACCCTCTTGGACTTTGTTGATTCCCTTGAGATACTTGAAAGTTTCTATCATGTCCCCTCCTCCTTTCCTCGAGGCTATACATATTCAGCTCCTTAAGTCTCTCTTCATATGTCTTCTGGTGCAGACCCTGCACCATTTTAGTTGCCCTCCTCTGGACAGAAATAATGAATGTCTGGTACTGGATAAATGAAAATAATCTTATTCCTACTTCTGCCTAGGTAGAATTACATGCAAAGCATACCCTAAATTAAGAAATTGGTTATATTTAGCCTAAGTACAAAAAGCAAGAGACACACAATTATGTGTTACTATTTGTAGTACTATTAACTGCTGGATAAAGGCACAATATAATGAAAGTACAACTTGGAATTACTAAATTTACACTCATCTATAAAATTTCAGCTTTATCCCATCAACATATGGCAGTAACTTTAAAATATGGAAGGACAAATGTATCACTGCAATGGATATGATGTTTGCTAAATATAGTTTAAAACATTTGAAAAATTACAACAGCAATGGGCCTGGTGCATGAAAGGCGGGTAATACATGCCAGAGAGCATACCCGCCTGCGTATCGCCGTCCAAGACAGGTGCAGGGTAAGTGGTATGCACTACCACTAGCACCAGTAGAATTGCCTACCATAGCCATGCCCCCATGGCGTGCTTGGTCTAGCGGGGCAGTCAGGGGCAGAGCGTGGACCCGGTGGGAATCCAATCTGATGCCCATACTGGGTACCTGAGTGGATCCCTTGCACCCTTGTGGAGGGCTCAGGAGTGAGGGATAGCCACGATAGTGGCACTGGAGACACACCATCAGGCAGTTGCCTGCACCACTGCCCCAGCTCTCCCAGCAGCATAGTGGGCTGGGGCGGCACAGAGGTCTGATTCATGGTGCTGCCGCACCACATTGTGCAGAAGAGAATGCAGGCGCATGCGGGTTATGCCTCTGGTCTTGGAAGGCATACCCACGCTCCTGACCCTGGCACTAGATGGCTTTTTGAATGCCGGCGTGGTGCAGGCATGCCTCTAACATGCCCCCAGTGTGGTGTTTCTCAGGTGGCTTGGGCAGCAGGCACATAACTTATCTTGTATGGTAAATGCTCGCTAGGGGTCAAGGGACTCCCGCTATGCTGCATTCACACTTAAGGTTGCCTATGCGCCTCAGATACGAGGAGAGTAGGCATCTTTTCCATTTGAGCATAGGGCCCAATATTGAATTACCACAAACACAAAAAATTAGTATATTCAAATCAAAATTACATTAATAAAAATTAAAGTACAATAAAAGTAATGATGACCCAACATTAATAAAACTTCTACAGGACAAAGAAGATAGAGTAAAATTTATATATGTAATTTAATCAAACAATCATGGCTAAAAAAAAAATGACATAAATAAACTTAAGAGTTAAATGGAAAACGTCTTGGGGTTGAACATGGTAGATGAATTATAGAAACATATAATTAATTCCTTTACAATACATGTCAAATTATCAAACCTACAAAAGTACAAATGAATACTGTGCACTGGACATATTACACACCATCAAACCTACATTATTTTAATAATACCATTTCAGAGGTTTGCCCTAGATGCGCTAACACTTTCAGGAACACTGACACTTAATTCACATGTCCATTTCTCACAGATTACTGGAGTAAAATTTTAAGAACCTTAATGAATACAATAAAAATCACTTTAACCCCATTATTAAAATATTTGGTATAATCCACTAAACAACTACGTTGGCGAATATCAGCAAAAATTACGAACTATAATGTCAATTATTGTCAAGAAATGCATTCTTTAAAATGGAAAGATAATTCCCTACCGGTCTATGAAACTTGGCTGAATATGATGATAAATGTGTTAAAATTGGAGCTAATATAATATAATATATAAAATGACCAAAAGTATACCTTTGAAAAACATGGCACCATTTAGGAGGTAATACAGCAGGGCCAGTTTTAAGCTGCAAGAGCGCACTCTAGACTATAGAGTCTTAGTGTAGGAATAGATTCCTGAACCCCTGGTTATAATGATAAATATGACCAGCGATCTGAAAGAAACTTTGGATGAATCAATGGTCTCAATTATTTATCTGAACCATGAAAAAAAAGAAAAGAAATACAATTATAATCATATAGTGTATAGACAGAGTATCTCAACTGCTGTGCTTCAGCTGACATGACTTCAACCCAGACAAGAAGCTGAGGGTTATATTTGAATGCAGCTTTTATTAACATTATTCACTATGATGTTCGACTTATATCCAAGGGAGACTTGAATTTAGGGGTGATTGTTTAAAATACAATACAATTTCTCATAGAACTTTAATTAGCTATACACTAAGGCACAAAGCAGTCTACTAATAAAGGGAACATAAAGCTTGCAGTTTGCATTTTTAATATAACTGGAAATCTGGCATATGTGCAGTCTGTTTTAATATCCTGGGGCAGCATATTCAAACAGTTTGTGTTTAGCTTGCTCTGATGCTTGGGTCTGTAGTTAGTGTTGCAGTTGCCATACAGGAAGCCTGGGTTTGTGCAGAACAAAGTTGTTTGCTCTGCATAGTAAAGTTTGAGCTTGTATGCCTGCAATGAAAGGTGGAGCCCCAAATACATGGCACAAAGCTATATGCAAAGCCATGTGAAGGCAATGTCAAAAGCAGAACAGTATGGGCAGGATATTCGAAGCAGTTGCACATGGTTGCACCAGCGAACTGCTTGAAGTGCAGCAAGGAGCGATATTCAGCAGGAGCTGGTGTGCAGTGCAAGCTGCAGTGCGTAATGTGCAACCCTATTGAGGCCATGTGCAAGGGCGGGAAGGCGTGCCCATGAATACTCGGCATAGTGTGATATTCAATCCCGACCCATGGCGCAAGTGTGGAGCAACAGCCAGATGCGACGCGAGCAGACATGAGCCTATAAATACAGGGCGAAGCATGGGACAGCACCTGCACCAGGGCGAGAGTGAGAGAGACAGAGTGACACAGCAAACCACCGGACTGTGGAGGGAGGAACAGTAGGAACAAGGGAGAACGTGCCTGTGAGGGGCTGGGGAGTGGAACAGGCAGCCACAGGGGTGTGGGACAGAGGTGGCTGTGGAGTGCGAACCAGAGGCAGAGGGGGAACAGGGAGAGGCAGGCAAGAGAAAGGCACTGCCCCACGGTGGCAAGCAGACCATGGAGCCGACCACCCAGGGTGACAGGACAGCAGGAGCCATGGCCAGCACAGCCTTCAGATGGAGGCCGTAATGAGGGTGTGAGGAGCCAGGAGAGAGAGGTGTCGTGGCCGTGGAAGGGCCCCAATCGGTGATACGCCGGAACAGGTGGAACCGTGCCGCACCACCTTAAAGGAACTACTCCAATCGGAGGAGACTGTGGGCCGGTATCGCCTGAACGTGCGATTCTGGAGGCAGCTCTGTGAGCTGTGCAGTGAAGAGAGGCACCCACTAGATGGAGCCATGCCATGTCAGTGGAGACGAGGTGACCGCCGGCCATGTGCCTGCTCGCCATGGGCACCTTCCAGAGACCAACAGGGGACACCACAGGCATAACCCAGTCGGCCATGTCATGGCTCTCACACAGTTCCTCAATGCCCTGCTGCCACATGCTTTGAATTCATCCATTTCCCAGCACACAGGCAGAGCATACAACAACCATGCAGGACTTCCACACAGTAGCACGGATGCCTGCGTGTTGGGGCCACTGACTGCACCCATGTGGGCATCCGCATGCCACCTGGCCCTGAGGGTGTAGCATACATGAACAGGAAGGGCTACCCAGTGTCAACTGCCAGGTGGTGTCTCTGCGATGCCAGGGGAACACATAACTAATGTCTGTGCCACACATACCCTGGGAGTGCACATGACACATTACATCTCACAGCTGCGCTATGCAGCTTCGAGCATGGGGACATCACCACGGGCCACCTAGCGGGTGAGTATGGGACGCCATGGGCAGCCGGGAACAGCAGAGCATGGGATGGTGGCAGCCAGGGTGGGTGCGCTGGTGAGGGCGCCAGGGATGGGCAAGGGCACAGCAACAAAGGATACTGGGCTAATCATGTTCAAACAACATGAAGTCTTGCTGTATTCTGATGATCTGCAGTTAGCTCCAGCCTTTGAACTGCCTCAGAGAGAAGAGGGTTAATGTTCTATGCAGGCGCATGGGACATTGAGCTCGAGCTCGGATAAGGTCTCTGTCTGCAGCACTTTGAAACCCAACCATCAGATCCTTTACTCCGCCTCACTGAACAGTCGCCCGAGATTTCTCCTTCTGCCTCGGTTCAAAGCGGTTGAAGTTGTCGTTTCATTCCAAATTTATTTCCGCATTGTCGGTTCAGGCTCTGTCTGCAGTACCATGAGTACTTTAGATAGTTTATCTGTTTATTTGTGGAAATTGTAAAACTTGTATTTTCAATCAGTTCAGCTGAACCGATCCAATATATTGAACTCTTGTGTTTTTCTTTAGTGTGTGGTTACCGGTCCTTATCGGTTTTAAAAAAATGTGTTTTTAACTTTTTTCCAGTACCCATAACACGGCTAGAAACCAATAAGAAAGTCTTGCCTGGCGGTTGCCGAAAAAGGGTAAGTTGGGTTAGGATGGCTATGTCTGAGAAACCCAAGAAAAACCGGCCCACTGGTTTCAACATTGCAGTGAGTGTGGGAGGTCTTTGCTAAGGCCGATCCCACCACCTGTGTTTATTATCTGGGGTTTGACTACCTCGATACAGACTGCCAAATCTGTAAAACTTTCCTAAGTCTACCCTGGAGAAAGATTAGGTAGACTTAGGGAAAAGGAGCGAGAAGTCCACTGACCCGGATGGCCAATGATTCGGTTCTGACCGAACCAGAAGGAGTGTCCTCTGACCAGGGGATACTTGGGCAAGGAGAGCCGATCCCTGAGGATCGGTTCCTATGAAAAGGAAACATAAAGAAAAATCAGCCGGTTCGGATACGGGGTTCATGTTCCGACATTACTGATGAGATTGCCCGAGCGATTGGATTGTTGAATCGCCGCCCGGTTCCATCCGATCCAGCCTCTGTTGGCTAGGGGTTCAGTTCGTTGGTTCCTCTGGTTCAGAATTATGCCCTGAAGATTTTAAGAACCGGAATTTGAGGGGGATTATGAGCAAGATGATGAGTATGATGGAGCAGAAAGTCTGGATGTGCCCATTGAACCGGACATCTCCCCAGACCTTCTGCTGTTTCCCATCCTAGGCTCTCAGAGTCCCCTCCCCACTATCTGTTCTACAGGAAAGTGGCTGAAACTCTCAGCTCCCTATGTAGGAGGCTACAGAGGATCAGGAGGAGCCTGATTTTGTTGAAATGCTGGACATCCCAGAGTCCAGGAGGCTGTCTATTCCCTACACAAATCATTTGGAAACAGACACAAAAAATGTTAAAGTCTCCTAATTCTGCACCTCCTGTTGATAGAAGAATGGACAAGAGGTATACCTTATCAGTATCAGACACGGAGTTTTTCTATCAGCAATGCAGCCATGTTGAGGTTGTGCAGGCTGCTGCCTGTGACAGGGCTAATGTTCCCTTGGCTTCACACCTCCAGATAAAGACTCCAGGAGGATGGATGCCTTGGCAAAGAAACAATACATGGCATCCTCTTTGGGACTCAGGCAGGCTAATTATATGGTCTATGTAGCCAGGTAGCAGAAGTCCAGGTGGGACACTGTACTGGCACTGGCTAAACGGGCCTCCCCCAGCTGGCCAAGGAGCTGGAGGAGGTGGCTGCTGATGGGACTGAGGCATCTAAGGTACAATTTCATGCTGCTGTGGACGCCAATGATGTGTCATCAAGAGTCATGGCTACATCTGTGACTCTTCAGAGAATGGCTTGGCTCAGATGTACTAGCCTCTCACAGGACAACCAGGCTAAGGCCATGGAGTTCCTGGGAAGGTAATTTTCTGTTTGGGGAGCAGACAGAAAATTACATGAAAAAAATGGAGATGGAGGAATATAGGACCACTTATAGGGTGCACAGGCCAAGGAGGGCAGGCAACTCCTCAAAGGCAGCAATCTGGGGGCAGGGGCAGGCCTTTCATATGCCTTTCCACCAAGCACAGGCCACTTCTCCCTTTTCACAGAGGGGTTCTTCAGAGGGAGAGGCAGAAGGGGATGAGCAGGGCTGCATCCACCTCAGCCTAAGGCCCTGCCAAGCAGACACCTGATAGTCCTGCCCAGGTCGACTCTCCTACTATCTCTGTGAGGGCAGGCTGGCTTACTTCGTCAGGACTGGGTGTCTATTACTTCAGACAAGTGGGTCCTGGAAGTAGTAAGCTAGGGACTGGTTTTCAGCTTCAAACTATTTCAGAAGATAAGAGCCAGATCTTTTCCACCTGCAAGTCTCTCCGAAGCCTCAGCCCTAGAGGCAGAGGTTTCATCTCTTCTGACCTTAAGAGCCATAGAGAGAGAGTTCCTACCATATATCGCGGGGTAAAGGTCTGTACTTGAGGTACTCTATCCCAAAAAGACAGGGGAGTGACGACCCATCCTAGATTTAAGATACCTGAACAAACATCTTTTAAAACAAAGGTTCAAGATGGTGACTCTGGGAATAATTCTTCCTCTCCAAGGGCAGGGGACTGGCTAGCCTCTCTGGACCTCAAAGATGCCTACTTTCACATCCCCATCAGGTGCTCCCACAGAAAGTACCTCAGGTTCAAGTTGCCCTCAGGCCATTATCAGTTCAAAGCAATGCCCTTTGGTCTAACATCAGCTCCAAGGGTTTTCACAAAGTGCCTGGCAGTAGTAGTTGCCTTTTTAAGAAGACAGAAGATTTCCATTTTCCATATCTGGACGACTGGCTCATAGTGGGTCAGTCTCCAGACCAAGTCAAGTCAGACCTGCAGGTGACCCAGCAAGTGCTCACTTCCTGGGATTTCTTCTCAACCTCCCAAGTCGGTTCTCGAACTGGTGCAGCTTCTTACCTTTATAGGGGCAGCTCTAGATACTGTCAAAGCAAGAGCCTTTCTTCCCTGGAAAGGGCAAGAGTTCTTATAGAACTGGCTTCTTCCTTCAGCCTTCAGGTGTCTCAACCAGCAAGGCACTTCCTTCAGCTCTTCAGCCAAATGGCAGCTTCTACAGCAGTGGTCCAAGGGGCAAGATTCCGATGAGGGACATTCAGTTCTATCTGAGGGCCTTTTGGTCCCAAAGAAGAATCCTCTTACCAAACTGATTCCAGTGACTGGACACTGATCCAAGCTCTTCAATGGTGGCAGGATCAGGACAATTTAAGGCAAGGGATCCCATTTGTCACTCAGTCTCATTCAGTGGTCCTTAACACGGATGCTTCCCGTTTGGGGTGGGAGCCCATCTGAGGGATCTCACAGCCCAGGGACTGTGGCCCCTCAGGAAACCTTCTTCATATCAATCTCCTGGAACTCAGGGCAGTTTTCTGGCCCTGCAAGCTTTTCTCATTCTGTGCAGAACAAGGTGGTTCAGGTCCAGAACAGACACCACCACCACCATGTGGTACATCAACAAGCAAGGAGGCACTGGGTCCACGGCCTTGTGCACGGCAGCCATAAAATTGTGGTCCCTGGCTTATTCCCTGCAGACCTCTCTGATAGCAGTCCATCTTCCAGGGAAGGACCATGTGCTAGCAGATGCACTGAGCAGGATCTCCCAGGGCCATCACTGAATGGTCCCTGGACCCTCTGGTGTTGAAAGTGATTTTTCAAGGTGGGGCACTCCAGAGATAGATCTCTTTGCAGGCCCAGACAATCACCAACTTCCTCTGTTTTGTTGCAGACCCCCAGTCTTGGGCTCAGTCCTCTGGATGCTCTGATGTTGAACTGGAAAGGAAATTTCTCTATGCCTTCCCTCCCTTTCCTCTACTATTCAAGGTTCTGGTCAAGGTAAGGTCACAACCCTGCAAAGTGATTCTGATTGCCCCAGATTGGGCCAGACAGCCCTGGTACCCCCTTTCTGTCCCTAGCAGTCCATCTTCCCCTGTCTCTTCCCAGGAATTACAACCAGTTAACCTCCTCTCAGGGGAGGATTTGGTACCCCAATCTTCGATCTCTCAATCTCAAGGCATGGTTCTTGAAGAGTTAGAGTATGCAGATTTGCATCTGTCCCAAGGGGTTCTGGATATTCTCAAAGCGTCTCGAAAGCCTGCCACCAGAAAGGCTTATGACTCCAAATGGAAAGATTCAGCATTTGGTGTTCCAAGAAGCATATCTCTCAGACACTGCTGAATTGCCTACAGTTCTGGATTATATGGTCCATCTTAATGGCCTAGGCCTCAGACCAGCTACTCTCAAAGTACACTTGTCAGCTGTTTCTGCTTTTCTGTCAGTGGGAAAGCCTTCCTCTCTATCATCTCACCCTGTGTTCTGTAAATTTTACAAGGGATTGCTTCATACCAATCCTCCCTTTAGGATCCTGCCCTGCCTGGACTTAAATGTTTGCATTGCTCAACTTATGCAACCCCTTTGAGCCTATGTCCTCAGCAGAGCTTAAGTACTTGACTTGGAAAACTGTGTTTTTGTAGCCATTACCTCTGCCAGATGTATCAGTGAATTGCAAGCCCTGTCAGTGGAACCCTGATTTTATCTCTTTTCATAGAGATAAAGTGGTCCAGAACCAATAGGAGGTTCTGCCCAAAGTGGTTTCAGACTTCCATTTGAATCAGTCTATGTCTCTCCCTGTCTTCTTCACTGATAACTCTTCCTCAGGAGAGAAGAGGCTCACAGTTTAGATGTTAAAAGAGCCCTTAGCTACTATATAGAGGATACCAAGGGTCACAGGTTTGATTCCCTCCAGTTGTTCCTCACTTATGTGGGAAGTGGGAAAGGCAAACCCGCTACTAAGAGAACTACTGCCAGGTGGATTGTTTCTTTATATAATTCTGCTATGAGAAACTGGGAAAAATTCCACCCTCAGGACTGAGAGCTCATTCCACAAGAGGTACAGCTGCTTCCTGGCTGCTGCCAGAGATATCCCTCTGTTAGAAATTTGTCAAGCAGCCACCTGGAAAACAGTCCATACCTTTACCAAGCATTACTCTCTGGATATCCAGGCTAGGAGTGATGCTCAGTTTGGCACAGCCAAAGTAGGTTCTGCCCCTCCTCCATGGAGGTACTGCTTGGTAGTCTGCAGATTGTCAGAATACAGCAAGACTTCATGTTGTTTGAAGAAAAATTACTCACCTTAGTAATTGTGTTTCTTCTAATGGAGTTTTGCTGTATTCTGATCTCCCTCCCTGCCTGCCCTCTCAGAACCTGGTTTTGGGAAGTGGGTGGGCAGAGGCAATGTTGCACCCAGGGGTGCTTCATGCACACCTCCATTTTGTCTGGGTGTTTCTGTATTATGATCTTTTATTTTTGGATAGGTTTTGGTTTTGGGTTTCCTGACTTGAGTCTTCCTTTGGAATCCGAAACTTTCTGTTATGATTGGCTAGTTAAAAATGTTTACAATTTCCACATAGATAGTTAGTGAGTGTTTGCTCGTAGAATCTGGCGGTTGGGTTTCAAAGTGCTGCAGACAGAGACCTCAACTGAGCTCGAGCTCAACGTCTCTATGCACTGCATAGAAAATTAACCCTCTACTCCGGGCAGTTCAAAGGCTGGAGCTAACTACAGATTGTCAGAATACAGCAAAGCTCCATTAGAAGAAACACAATTACTAAGGTGAGTAATTTTGTCTTCTTGTCCACACAGGTGACAGTGGCTACCCACTCAGGCCATGCTGCTGCCCTACCAGCACCCATCGCTCCCAGCGGAGGACCGGTACAATGAGGCACACACCAGCACACGGAACATCACTGAGCCGGTGTTTGGGATGCTGAAGGCACGTTCCATTGCCTTGATAGGTCTGGCGTGCCCTACAGTACAGCCCCTTGAAAGCCAGTGGCCTATTCCTGGCCTGTTGCATACTGCACAACGTGGCCATTGACCATGGGGTAGCTGTCGAGGCTGAAGTGGGGACAGCAGTGGGGATGACGAGGGCAATGGGCCAGAGGGTGGTGGGCAGCCCGAGGGATCCCGGCTCCAGAGGATGGCATGCCAGCACCAGGACACAATTGCACAGGAGCACTACGGTACAAGCAGGTGGGTGAGCAACACCCATACAGTGGCCACACACAACAGTATGGCACACGGGCATGGCACTGGGCACGCACCTCAGAGGCGTGGTGCAGGGGTGGCAGTGTCACACAGCCACACATCAACACATCAACCGCCAACACCACAGGCACACGCACACACACCCAGGTGCCAGTAAGTGGTGTGGATCAGCTGCAGGGAGCCAGTGCTCAAGCACAACCAGTGCATGACTGCTCCATTACGCCCACACCATGGGCCCAGCAGCCAGGCAGGCGTGCACACAGGCAGCGTGCGGTGCAACACAGTTGCCATGACTGTAGCATGCACCCACACACATCGTGCATGTGCGCACAAGGTAGTGACAGCAGACTGCAACCAGGCAGCATGCACATCAGGTCCACCGCGGAACCATGGCCACGGGCGGCTGCGCCGGTCGCTCGGCAGCCACTGGCTGCTCATCGGCCACCTGGGGTGTGCGCAACTGCCCCAGGGGTGTACTGCGTGACCGGACCGTGACCGGTCCTTCGCGAGGATGTAAGGCACACAAACAGGCCCGCCCCAGGCGTGCCTGGGATGCCTACAGCAGAGCCCAGTGTTGAAAGGGAGGTGTCACTTGCCGCCGGGTCCGTGGGGGTAAACTGTGCCCCACGCAGTGTTCGTGGATGGCTGCCACACCGGTGGCAGCCAGCGTGCCAGGCCAACCATGATCGCATTGGCAATGCAATCCAGGATGCGGTCGTGTCCTCCCACAGGTGCTGTATAGCCTCCAGGACCCGCGCAGGATCCTCTCGCGAGCTCGGCCACCTGGTACGCCCCCTGTGCTAAGTGCACGCGACCCCAGCTGCAAGCAGCACCTGTTTCTCCACGGAAGCCTGCAGCAATCGGGTGTGCCCGACAATGGGTCGGCACGCAGGTGCCTGCGGGCCACCAACCCACCAGCAATGTAATGCCACGCTGCACAGCCCCACTGCTCAGGTGGATGCTGCACAGTGGGTCCCATGGGTAGGTCTCTGGCACCCGGCAGTGGACACTGTGTCCTGCTGCCCAATGTCCCCTGCCATCTGCTGCTGCTGCCCCTCCAGACCCCTGTACACTGGTAAGTGCCCGGGCAGATGTCCACCACCACCACACAGCACTGCCATGGCTGTGCACATGGCAGCACCTGCAGTGGTGGGGGCAGTTGTCCCACTGCTGACAGGCCACTGGCCGCACTGCCAGTGTATTAGTAGGTATGGGTGTCTCCCACAACTCCACCCACGCTGTCCAGGATGATGGTCATGTCATCATCAGTGTCGGACCCTGCCCCAATCTGTGTCTCCCACGCAGAGTACGCCACAGCTGGCATCCTGCTGAAACACAGCCAGGGCTCATCCGACACCAAGCCCAGATCATCAGCTGGACGGCGGTGGTGTGCTGCAGCAGCCGATTGGGCCCCGGATGCCCGTGGAAGGGATGGCTGATCCTCCGGGGCGGGCCTGCCCCACAGCAGCTGCTGGCGGCCCTTCCACTGCATGCTGGTGTGCGGTGTTGTAGACAAGACAGAACAGTTAATGCTGCATTGCTATGCCACCCCCTTCCCCTTCTCCCCCACCTTGGGCATGGCATACGTACCATGCAGTAATGGGCTCCCTCCTGTCTGGTATCCACCACCTGGCACCCCTCAATGGCACTGCATTGCATGGTGGCCGCCACCAGCTCCTCCTGTGCCGTGAGCTGTGGCACGTCTGCAGGCCCCCTCCAGTGGCTGACCTGGCTTCCCGTATGGCCGCCACCTCTCTTTGATGGCATTTTATTGCCCACCTTCTTCCTGCACTCCCTGCACAGACTGCTGGTGGCTGCCCTGCTGGTTTACTGACACTGCCACCTCCACCCAGGCTGCAACCCTGGCCTGTGGTGTGCCTGTGGCACCGCCAGCAGTTGCTCCCTGCTGAGGTAGAGCTCGAACAGATCATTGTCCTCAGCCTTCGTAAGTTGGGCCTGCACTTGTGGGCAGGCCCACGCCTCAGTCTCCCATGCTCGGACACAGTGCTACCTGTGGACATGGACATGTGTGTCAGTGACTGCAGCTGCCCACCCCATCCACCCACCTGTGCTGGCTGGTCCCACAGCCGCACAACTTACCTCGGATGGTTGCAACACCGTCCGTGGCCTGTGCTGTAATGAAGCGCCTTTATAGCACATCGCATGCAAATGAGCAGAGGCACAGCGGTAATGATGTGCTAATTTCCCCAGTGTGCCACGATTGGCTCATGAGCTCATTAGCGTGGTGGCTGAATATCGCGCACTTGCTTCCTGCGCAGTGGAGTTGCTCCGCCACATGTCGCGCGTACGCCGTCGACATGTGCGGTGCACTGCCCGCAGTGCATGCATCCAGCGCAGTGCCCAACCTATTGAGCACAGTGCTCTAAGAGCACCATAGCCACGGCACACTGTGTGCTGTGCGGCCTCTATTGCGCTCTGATGCACTGTGCACCCAGTGACCCTGTTGTGACCCTGTACCCCTTTGGGACTACACCACATGCTACGGGCTACTGCCCATTCCACGCATCCATGGTGATGCTGACAGGCTGCGGTGCATGCTGACACGAGGCATGCATCCCACGCATGCTGAGCACACTGCAGTGCACCTCTACCCGCCATTTTGTCCCTACACCTTGTGTTGTGAGCATGGCGTTGCAAGGTGTGTGTCATGCGCCAAGAACTGATCTGACCTGAGCTGGTCAACTTAGTGGCCCCTGTGCAACCACATGTGCCAGGGCTGTTCGACAGGTGTCCCTACAGCAAGCCAGGAAGGAGGTCTGGCAGGCCATTGCTGCAGACCTGGTATGGGACACTGGGGTGCCACGGACCAGTGAGCAATGCCACCACCGGTGCGGGACATGATGCGGTGGGACCCCAGCGACTGAGGCAGCTGCAGGCACGCTGCCTGCAGGGCCGTACACGCCCAGGTACGTTGGTCACAGGCTGCATGTGTGCCCTACTGCTGTACTGTGGATTTGGCTGCACTGCCTGACATGCCCTGAGGGGGTGCACTGGCGGCATGTACATTGGCGGGTGGCACTGCCAGTTGCTGATAGCGCTGCGCTCACTGCCTTGCGGATATGTCAGGCTGGGGCACATGCTGTGCACAGGGTGGGGGTGGTGGGCACATGCTGCGGCTGTTCTTTTATTTGTACCTGTCTATGTTCCATTCCTAGGGCCTGAGAATCAAGCGCCATGCAAGGCGGCAGGTGTACAGAGCGGGGCAGCAGGCCGCTGTGGGTCTGACTGGTGGAGGTGGAGCAGCAGCAGGGCCGATGAAGGAGGCACCACAGCGGGCAGGTAGGCACTGTTGTATTCCTCTACTCAGTACTGGGTAGTCAGCAGGGATGTGGGTGCAGCCATGGCCACCTGTGCCATGTGAGCTGTGTGCTGCACACTGTGCGTGGTGTATGCCACTGGGGTGCCATTGCACATGTGTACCAGCTGTTGGTGGGGTGGGTGTGCTGCCGGCTGCCACTGGTATTGCAGTGGTGCTGCTGATGCCATGTGCCATCTGCCTGTCACTACACAGTCGGGTGGCCATTGACTGGCACTGTTCACCGTTGTGCATTGTCCTGGCATGCTGGGATGCTGGCAGGCATTGGCCCACCCACTGTGGGTGGCCAGTGTGCCACCCAGGGTGTGTGTCCCCACTGCCCAGTGCGCACGGGGGGGGGCATTGTTCCTAGGGACCTTGCATTGATCACCTGTCCATTCCTTTCTCATAGGCATCCGGAGGAGGTCGTGGCTGCCCTATATTGCTGCCTCTTACGGCAAATAATCCTCATCACATCCACTACCCTGGAGGTGGCTCAGCAGACAAGGTGGATGGGGCTCCAGGACAGGCAACAGCAGAGGTGTCAGGCAGCGGCAGGCCAGGCCACCCACAGACCGTCCCCACCATATCCCTTTTTCCTCCGTCATCCTTCCCGATCCATCCCCATCCCTCTGTACAGTCCCTGTTCCCTGTCCCCTTCCTTGCTCTCCTTCCCTTTCCCACCCCATGCCATTGCAAATAGGTTCCAATGGTTTAATACAGTTATCCTGCTTACCTGCCTGTGTCCTGCTTTGCAGCTGGTGTGTGGGAGCCACGCTGCAATGGCGAGTGGGTGACAGTGTGGTGTGCCTGTGTCGTTGTGCAGGTTGTGCATGGTGGTTTCCCTGCCCTTGGTCGGTGGCTGTCCCTTGAGGTGGCCATGGGGTGGCTGTCCAGGATGTGTGGCATGTGTGTTGGGCGTCATGGTCCAGGGTGTGGCTGGCCAGGGTCTGGGAGGTGGGGCACAGCATGTGGGGGGTTCCAGTGGCTGCCCTCCCTTGGCAATTGGTGCTGCCTGTTCCCTGTGTCCTGTGCCATGGTGGTGTTGGGGGACCTGGCTGCCTGTGTGTGCCCTGCAGTTGGTATTCACCTGTGCTCTGCCACTGTGCCTCTCTGGCACTGTCCCCAGGTGTGTTCCTCTGCCTGCCCCTCACTTTCCTCTGCTGCTGTGCTCCCACCATTACCTGGGGCAGGTCCTTGTGTGCCTGTGCTTGTCCCTTTGGCTCCGGCACATCTCTAGCTGGGCGCCTGGTGCTGGTCTGATGCTCCCGGCCAGCATTCTGGTTTGCGGCTTAGGTCTGGTTGCTCCTTTGTGCTCCCTGGTTGCACCATGGTGATTTCATGCCATATTCAGCTGTCTTGTGCTGGGGCATGTTGCCATGTGCACCCTTGACTATGGCATTGCTTGCACCATGGGGCATCGGACTTGTGCTGTGCCACACTTGCGCTGCCGCTTGGTGCAGTTCTGAATATCTGGCCCTATGTGTCTTACTGCAATTAGGTATTTCAAGGAACATCTGTTTGAAAATTTTTTTACATGCTATTCTGTGAACACTCGAAGAAAAAAACAGTGCATCTTTGTGATGAAGTAAGCTGATGCAGACACAGGCAGCCAGCCACGACCTCAACAAAACATAACAATGCTACACATGAAGCAATCACTGATTTAAACAAAAGCTGCAGTATACAAAGAAACAAAGTTTACTGTTAACAGATAACACAGCAAACAAAAGAAAGTTGCTGATTAAAGACCTCATGATCGACTTCCTACTTCTGTGTGTTGTGCCATCCTTATTATTTTTATATTATTTTTGAAAACTTCAGAGATTACCTTTGAGTGCAAGTGCTTCATTTATTTTTTTGAAATAGCAATTTATTCAAGTTTTGCAATTACAATAAAAAGAAAAGACATAGACAGTGTTCCAATATACATAAACAAAATCCACCAAGGCTTCACATGAGTTTCACCAGTTAATCAATGTTACAAGTGCATCCGTCTATCAAATCATAACCAAAAGTCTCAAAGGGGTATCAATCTTCCCAGACCAATGGACGCCAAAGTGCCTGCAGTGGACCTAAAGTTGTAAGAATATCAGCCCTAAAGAAAGGAAGAAGAATGGAAAACCAAGAGAGGTATGGAGAAGTAGAAAGAGGCAGCAGATTAAGAACAGAACCAAAAGAAGAGAGATAGAAAAGTATATTACAGAGAGGTGAGAGGTGCAGGAGGAAGCCAATGTTTATACCAAGCCTAGGCCAAGAGGAGTGAGAAAAAAGACTGCAATATATCCTTTCAGCCATCAAGTGTAATCTGCTAGGATCTTCAAAATGTTTTTCTGTCTTTGGCAGCCATATAGTGGAAGTACGGTAGCCACCTACCCTTAAATCTGTCAAGGGATAACCTTAATTTAGCAGTTCGATATTCCATTTCTAAGATTCTGAGACAGATATTGTACCAGGATTCCACTGAGGGCTTCTTGGGGTAAGACAACAAGAAGTTATAATCTTAAGGGCTGCTGCTATAAAAACATAAAACAAATAACATAAAGCTCTAGATCTCAAAGCGCCTGGAGGAAACACAAATAACCAGCAGTGGGCAGTGCATGGAAAGGGGAGTTAAAAATTCCCTCAACCACTCTATGTAAGGTATCCCAGAATCCTCTACTATTTACACTCCCAAAAGATATGAGAGTTTAAGTGCCTTTGGCCTGGCAATCCCTCCAACAAAGGTCAGATAGGTACCTTCTCAAAATGTTTATTTACCACTGGGGGTCTTAAATACCTGACCACTAGTCTCCATCTAAATTCTCTTTAGAATAATGAGGCTGAGATGCTGTGGATGCCTCTCCAAACCCTTTCCCAATCCCTTTCAGACAAAGAAATTGCTGCTGTCTCTCCAATGATCCTTAACTTTGAGTAGGTGGGTCAGCCCGGTGGCACTGAGGGTTGAGGCACTGGACGCCACACCTCGCACCACCCGGCGACCTGGGTTCGGAATGAGCCCGGACTGCCGGGGTCGGCAGGGGAGACAGAGAGGATCGAGCATCCGAGGACTGCTCTCTCCTTGGGAGGGATCCAGGGGTAGCCCGCACAGCAGCGGCCCCGTGGAGACCGCACCACTGCGGCGCCAGGGGCTCGCAATCGAGGAAGACGCTGAGTGTCTGCCTTCCGGATGTGAGGTGGAGCACCCATGTCACAGGCTGACAGCATTGCACGTCCCACGTCTGGGGTGTAAAACCTACATACAAAAGCCCCACTAGCCCAGATAGGCGACGGCCATCCCAGTGCCGAACCACCACACGCCCAACACTGGAGCACTGCCACTGTCCTTTTCAGACTCCTCGGCCCTTCATCCTCCTCGGGCTCAGTGAGAACGTAACACCCTTGAAGATGACAGGGCTCACAGTGGGCAGTAGAGCAGCATATGTGAGCGGATAGGCCCAAGAGTGTTCCAGTGCCTGGGGAAGACAAACAGAATTAAAAAAAAAAAAAACCTGGAGTAGGTGATCCACTTCCACCTCGTAATTTGTATATACATTGTACCAGCCTAGACACTAGTCTTTCTTGATCTGGTGTGGCCGTCACGTTGGAAATACACTCCTGAAGTAAGTTCTCTTGTCCTCCTGGAAGCTGGCCTATATTAACTGTAGTTAGGTAGTGTCTAAGCTGTACATAATGGAAAAAAATCAGTTTCTGGAGACCAGACTCCGTTTTCAGTTGTTGGAAGGATTTCATATGAATTCCAGAATAGCATTGCCTAAGGGTCTGCAAACCAGATCTCGACCAATGGTGGGAAGTCAAATCCCATCTGAGAGGTAGAAAATCCAGACAGCTGAGGATCGACATGGAGGGAAGGTTTAGTTTAGAGCATGCTTTCCTCCACATCTGGCCAAGCACTTTGGTCAATGGATTATTAAATGCCAAAAGAAGCTAATCTATAGGAATCCACGAATAACATATCTGTCATGCCAGGCAGGGGGAAGAGGCTAATTCTATCTCTATCCACTGTGAGGAAGAGTCCGTCATTAGAGGGATTAGGGCTTTGTATCTGAGCAGCCCAATAATATTTTTTGTAAGTCACTGTGAGGCCCAGGCCTCCTCACATTGGGAGCTGATAACACTTTCCACTTAACCCTGTGTTTCCTACCCATCCATACAAAATCTAGACAGTATGGTCCGTCACGTCCACCCAGTACGAGTTCAGGGGTTTAAATGGATGGGATGCAAAATAAATAAAAACGGGCAAGATATTCATCCCAATGCATTCTATCCTTCCTGCTAAAGAGGAGCAGCTCTTTCCAGCGGTTACAGTCAGTCCACACCTCATGTAATAATTTCATGTAATTCGAGTGATACATTTTTAATGTCTCTAGGAACCCATACCTCAGGTATCTGAAACCTGCCTTGGACCATTGAACTTGGCCCAGATCTGGCAGGACCACCCAAGGGCACTCTATCGGGAGTACCTCTGACTTCCCTGGTTTACTTTATAGCTAGATATTTCCCCAAAGTCAGACAAGAGCTTAAAATCTTCAGGATAGAACTAATGGGATGGACACGTACAAAGAGTGTCATCTGCATACATAGACACTTTAACCTCCGTATTTGGCACTCGAATCCCTGAAATGCCTCTGTTTGTCTAATGTGTGCTGCCATGGGTTCTAGGCTTAAAGCAAATAAGAGAGTGGAGAGAGGGCAGCCTTAGGTGGTACCTCTTCAATCCCAAAAGATGTTGAGGTAACCCCTGCTCACCCAAATCTTAGCTCGAGGATCTCTGTAAATTATGGATCCAATTCCTAAACTTATCTCAAAACCGAACCTCCCAGGGTAAGATCAAGGTAGTTTCGATACAGGCATCGAACGTCTTTTCAGCGTCAAGTGACAGCACCACCCAAAGCTTTCAGCCCAGGGAAAGTCAGCCAGAGAGAGAACATTCAGCAAGCGGCAGATGTTATCCTGGCTATGCCTACCAGGGATGAAGCCTGCCTGGTCACAATGAACCAAGCCCGAAAACAGTTTGGAGACATCGCTAATAGCCTTAGCAAAGATTTTTGCAGCTTGATTTAAGAGTGAAATTGGTCTATAACTTGAGCATTTGGTCAGGTCTTTTCAGGTTTGGGCAACACAGAAATGAGGGCCCCACCCCAAGTGTCTGGCGTGGCTCCAGGTTCTTCCACCAGATTACAGATCCAGGTGAGGAAGGAGACACCTCCTTTGCTGGTTGGTAATTCAGTTTCTTGTACAAACTCCCTAGTCTTGTCTACATGGTCTGGACCTCTTTCTGCAGAATATAGCTTTTATAATAATCCAAGCATTCCCTCTAATCTCTGTTGGCTGGGTCGGGGATTAGAAATTTCAGGGCAAATTTTTGGGACATATCTGTCCACCTCCTGTTTCCTTAATCTCTGAGCCAACAATTTACTGTCCCTCTCTCCCTCTCGTAGTATTGCTGTCTAGTGTACCTCAGCGAATTTTCAACACACCTCAGCATAAGTGAGTTGTAAGTAGAATGAGTCTCCATTAGGCGGGCCAAGGCAGCGTCCGATCTGGTAGCTTATGCTCAGACTCCAAGTCCCTAATCTGTCCAAGGCCTCATGAACCTGGGCCTGATGTTGTTTAGTCCTATGGGAGGCATATGCAATGGTGTGGCCTCGGATTACAGCATTTAGTGCTTCCTATAAGAAATTGGGGGGAGTCAGCCTCCGTATTTTCATTTAATAGTGCTTTATCACCTTTCTAGTGGACTCTACATATTGTTTATCATTGATTAGGCCAGATCGAACCTCCACCCCCTACCCCGAAAGGGACCATCCCACTTCAGACACACACAGATCATTGCATGATCAGAGATTGTAACGGGAAGGATAGTAACAGCCCAAAAGTGTGGAGAAATCCTCTCTGGGTGTAAAATCTATCCGATCTTGAATACGAATTGGCTGCAGGAGACAAGAATGTGAAACTTGGCAGAGGGATTTAAATATATCCAGTGGTCAGCCAGGCCAGATTCCACACATAAGTTCCTAAGTAGGCGAGAACAGGCTTTGGACCCAGAGCCACCAACGGGCTCCTATCCAGGCTCACATCCTCAACATAATTCCAGTCCCTACACAGATGATCTGGCCTGGAGGGAGGCCAGTCACTGCACTGAACAGGGATTGAAAAATTCCGATGGGGTTGTGGGAATAAACTGCCACTATGTGGATGGAACGGCCACTGTAAATCCCAGACATAGTCACCATGTGACCTGAGCCGGCCTTAGCCACCTTCTGAACCTGGAAAACGGAGGCCCCTGCATATTAACACTGCCACCCCTGCCTTTTAGCTTGAGGGTGCTCATCTGACTACATTGTCCCCACCCAGGCCCTGCAAAGTTTTAGGTGTTACTGAGCTGTTAGTCTAGTTTCTTGCAAACATGCTATATCACATTTTTCCTTTTAAGTTTTGCTAATATTTTCGAACGCTTGATGACATTATTAATATCTTTTACATTCAAGAAGCATACAGTTAATTAAGCCTTTTACATGTATCAATGATACAAATCGTACAAACACACTTCTGAGCACAAAATAAATGTCCCTCCTACATCACCCTGTTCACCCCAAACACAAAAAGAAAAAAAAGGGAAAGAATTGAGAGTTAAAGACCGCAACAGGATCTTCCCCATCAGGATTTTTGGAAATATCTACAGCTTCATACCGCATGCAACTCCTACCTCACACCTTTTCTATTAATTCTCTGTATGATAAGCACATCTCTAAATGGATAAAAGCAACATCCAATTTAAATAGCACTGTTTACAAAGATATTTGTGATATCCTTCCTGACTACTCTGTCAATGCTAAAAACAGATGGAGTACTTTGCTACAATATAATATCACTAATGCACAATGGTCCAGATGTTGGTCTCTTGTCACAAATATTTTAATGATAAACGCAGTTCCCTCATTCAAACCAAGATCCTTCATTTGTGGTACAGAACTCCTGTTGCATTACAAAAATGGGTTGAACAATAATAATGGCTAGCGCTGCAATTCCCTAATGGGGATTTATTGCATATCTTATGGCACCATCCCTCATACAAAAGATTTGGCACTATACTCACAGATTTGCAATGAAAGTGGTTGGTCAACCTTTACACTGGACCCTAAACATTGCATTCTTGGTATTTTAATTACCATTCTTATAAAATGTCATATTCATAGAACAGATGGTTAAATACACTCTTCCTTCAAGTTAAACGCACAATCCTCATGCATTGAGATCCAACATAATCCCTACCCTTCCCGTATCATTAACCAACTATTGCACTATGCCTCCCTGGACCGTATGACATATATGTTGTCTGACCGACTCATGTTATATAACAATTGTTGGCAGGGCTTTTTAACTTTTGTAATCAACTAAATCTTCCAACACCAATGTATGGACTTAATATAAATGGATTTTCCCTTTACTGATACCTCATTGTGGTCTTGCTTTTTCCTTTTTATTGTTTCTCTCTCTTCCTAATTTTCGTATATATCTTTTCTTTTCTACACTCTGTTTTCAATCGTTTCTTTATTACTCCACAATCCTTTTATGAATGTACTTTTTCCCTTTCACAGCATCATATATAATTATGTAACATTTTAATATAAACTGTATCTAATCATACTATCCGCTTTAAGTTCACTACAAATGTTAAGTATATGCCAATTACATTACCTGTATTGTTTACTATATTTTAAACCATAAGCTCCTTGTATTATTGTAGCAATGTTATTATTATACTGTACTGTAACAGGTTTGTCTGTATATCTTATGAAAAATTAATAAAAGTTTTACTGCAAAAGACCATAACAGGAACAAAGTTAAAACAGTGAAATACAACTTTTAACATCATAACCATGAGAACAAACTTGATAAACCCCTGGTGGAAAGAAGGCGAGGGGCTACAAGAGACCTTGGGCAGTGCCAAAGGGTACTGCCAACCACCTTCCATGAGGGTTGGAACCCTCCAGAAGATGAGCTGGGGATCAAATCCCTTAAAGGAACAATACCCTACAATATGGGGTATGAGGACTGGGAGTTCCGCTTTACAGCTGAAGCCCTGGAGCCAGCGCCTTTTAAAAGAAGTTTTCCGATTGGCCTAGCTTTCAGCCTCCAGCGATATTCTAAGTTTGTATATAATGAGGCTGAAGGCATGCCATCAAACAAATGCTTAACAAATTCTAAATGAGTTGATGAGCCATTTTAACACCCAAACGCTCATCCTCTGGTTGTTAGAACAAAGATCTATCAGTGACCTCTCCCAGACTTAGCCCCTTTTACTATTAGCATCTACCTCATAGTCTAGGGAGGCAAGGGTATTAAAAGTTGAAAACATTACTTTGCTTAACATCCAAAAAAAAAAATATTGAACATTTTCTGATTTTCACCCTCTTCCACCCCTTGCATAAATGGAGGGCATATCAGTTGAATAGGGGTTGCCCCAGACTCTCAACATGGGGCACCCAAATAGCATCACAAATTTAAAGAAGATCTAATTTGTCTTGTGAGGTAATAGTCTCTCCTATGGTAGTCGATTAAAAATCTGTCTCCTGTGAATTTTGCCACAGTCCAAATACATTGCCCCCATCAGGATCCGTGGTAGTGATTGTCCACGACCCAAACATTCGAGGGAGGTGAAAAGGAGCACATCACCAGTTCCAAAATACCCCACCATACCTAGCTGCCTGTAATGTAGGTCGACTAAATATAAGCACCATACACGTAAAAACAGAATATAAGTCACACCTTGAGTTAGACTAAACAGATTTGATGTGCAGCATTCCTCTTCACAATCAGAACTTTCTGTGGATTCGTATAAAGAGCGTAAGTGCCGCGAGCCTGCAGGGATTTGCCGAGACGCGCAAACATGGTCACCAGCAAATGTTTCCAGGGAGCTCAATGATTGTGGCACCAGATTGGTCTGACAGAACAGGAAGTGGGACACGGCAACAAAAGTGCCAGAAAAAGGTTCCTTAGAAGAGACTGCAATGTAGACTTCTACTTTTCTCTGGATTTGTGACCCGAGTCTGGCAAAGGAGCTGATGGGAGGGGTCATCCCGATGAAATCCCTGGTAAAGGTTCAGGTAAAACGAAACCATCGGATGAAATAGTTATGGCCCCTTATTCAACCTCTAACAAGTAGAAGTGGGTACAAAACCTTAACTGATGAGCAAAACTTGCAGACAGCAGAATTTCAGGACTTCTTACAAGGAAATCCATCTTGCCAATTCTGCGTGTAGTGGGAGCAATGCCTCTGATCTGGGGCCATATCCTGCTGCCTTACGGCTCCCTGGAGCTAGGGACCACAAAAGCTCTTCAATTTCTGTCTTCTGCCTTCTCTTTTAAATCAGGAAGAGAGATTCCTCTGCTTCTAGAAATGGGCTGGCTAGGAGGAGGTTTTCAAAAGATTTAGGTCCATCTTTCGTATCAATCCACAGTTTAGCAGGGTAACGAACTGTGCTTTAATGCCTTTTTCCTTAAGCTGCTTGACCACAAACAATACTCTTTTCTTTTCGCCACCATAGCAGTGGGGGAAGTCCTGGTCCACAAATACCCTGGTACCATCAAAGTTTAAGTCTTTTTGGCCCAGGTAAGCTGAAGTATTTTCTCTTTGATAGGATATTTTAAGAAAGGAAGCTTAAGGGCATTCCTGGCTACATTCCTAGGGCTGGATTTTCAAACCCTGAGATGGACGTAAGGTGCTTGCGTCAAACATTTCAGATGCATCCGGCACCTTGTGTCAAAGATGCAGCATTCCTGATTCAGAAACATGGTCTGCGTCTGAATCAGGAGTCGCTGCATCAAAGTGGAACTGTGCCCTTACAACAAAACTGAGGGTGCTCCACATCACAAGGGGGCTTGCACCACAGCAGGGCTGCAACATTCCCTTTCTGGGATTCAGGAAGCCCTTCTGTGGCTGCAGCAAGGGTTTGAGACAGACCAGCAATGAGTTGGTCTAAGCCCCTTGCCGCAGTCCAGACACTGTGATGACTTGCCTTCAAGGGGGCCCTGACAGGTATGTATGGGGCAGCATGAATTCTGAGGGTGCCATAGTGGTTGGTGAAGGTGGCAGACATATTGGTGATGTTGCACCCGGCAGAAGTGCTCATTATTAAGCAATAACTTTCACTGACAAGGAACGGGTAAGGGGGGTACAGACACACAGTGCCATGGCCCACATGGGCACAGCCCTGGGGTCTGCTGATATGGCTGTACCCATGTGGGGCCATGGCACTGTGTGTCGCTGTACCCCCATAGCCATTCCTTGTCATTGACAGTATTACTCAATAATTAGCAGCCCCACCAGGTACAACATCACTAACATCCTACTCACCCCTTTCCAATGCCACTGTGGCACTGTGCCATGCCACCCATACGCTGCATGACTTGCGTGTGTTTGCCCCACCCAAACCATCCCAGCACCAATACTATTGTGCCGGGTGGGGGACAGCCGGATCCCTGTGGCATTTCCAGCAGGTGTGCTGATTGTTTTGGCTCATACCTGTGGGTGTGGCAACTCCTGATTTAGGCACAGGGATCCAGTTCTTCCTGAATACAGAACAGGATCCCTGATGTAGCTAGGTGTGCTGCAGCCCTAGATAATTGCAAACTGCAGCGAATTATGGGCCTCATGCGTTGCATTGATCGGAGGTGCTGTGAAAGCAATCTGTTAAAGTGCCAGTAATAGTAGTAGTAGTAGTTGTAGTATATTTATTTGTTACATGCTCAATCCCCAGGCTTTAGGTGCCTTACATAACAAGAAAATACAATTAATAACAGCAGCAGATAGTACATCAAATTTTACAAACACAAAGAACCAATTAAGAGTTATAGTAGAGTAAGCTCTTATAAGCTCTTAAGAACACAGAGTGTTAAGAGCAGGAGTGCCTTTTTGGCTAGCAAACATCTGGGTACAATAAACTTTATTTCTGAATAACTTCCTCCAACTTATGTTTTTGTTGTGTTTCATATAGGTAGTTACCGCTAGACTCACACTAAAGGCCACTCATTGGACCTGGTTTTCCTCCTGGGGATGGAAACCTCCGACTTGGTGGTGGAATCGGTCGGTTGGTCAGATCACCGCTCCATAAGGTTCAATTTCTTTGCTCCCTTATAGGCCTGCCCCTGTGGAGATGGTCCAATACCGTCCTTTGCGAGGCCTGACCCCAGATGGTCTTTTGGTGTAACTGGACCTATCGGGATAATTACTGGGTAAAGCAGGGTGCCAAAACCTCCTACAAACCTATAGCAGGGCTGTGGTGGGGCTCTGGATGTTCTGGCTCCTGTCCGGTTCGCCTCTCATGCTTTGCCCTCTGTCCCCTTGGTTTGATGGGGCTTTGAAAAAGCTGAGACAAGAAGGGCGAAGATTAGAATGTAGCTGGTGGAGAACCGCCTGGATGCCTGACAGACTTAGACTGATGTAATACTTTAAAGACTATCAGTCTGCAATCTCCCATAAGAAGGTAGAATTCCTGTCCAGGGAGATTGTTGCAACTCAGAATCGACCAGCTCAGCTCTTTCGAACTGTGGACAGACTGTGCAATCAAGCCTGTCTACAAGTTCTGAGTGTTTTCTCACGAAAAGTGTGAGGAGTTTGCTGAATTCTTTACTGATAAGATTGCTGACATCAGATCGGAGACCTGTTCGCCTGTTCTATTGGGGGCAGATGGTGGTTGGTGAAATGTCGCACCACCTTGGCTTTGCTGGATGGAGTTTGAGTGGTTGGGGATCGAGGAGGTCATGTGGATTCTGAGAGATATGCACCTGACCAGTTGTAGTTTGATCTGGGCCCTACCGCCTTTTATTAGGCTGTATTGTTGTCATCGGCCGGTCCTTGCGGAGTTAGTCTCATGCTCACTGGGCGGCTGATTCCCTTGCTCCCTGAAGGAAGCAGTGGTAACTCCCGCTTCTCAAGAAATTATCACCTGACCCAAACTGCCCTGCTAACTACAGACAATCCTCTAATCTTCCCTTTGTAGGGAAGGGGTTATTGAAAAGGTCGTGGCGCTGCAGTTAGAGAACCATCTTACCATTCATGACATCTACGATCCTCTCCAGTCCAGTTTTCGTAAAGGCATAGTGTCGAGACCACTTGGTTCGGGTGGTCAATGATCTCCTAATTGCGAGAGATCAGAGATCCTGCACCATCTTGGTATTTCTCAATCTCTCTTCAGCTTCAGCTTTCAAAACTGTGGACCAAGGGGTGCTGCTGGATTGCCTGCATGCCATCTGTGGCTTGTCTGGTATAGTCCTCAGATGGTTTCATTCTATTCCTCACTGGTAGATTGCAGAGGGTTGTCTCGGGGTTCATTCCTCTAAGGCTTCTCTCTGCACTGTGGGTGCCGTAGGGTTCCGTGCTGTCCCCTATGTTGTTCACAGAGTATATGCTGCCGTTGAGAGACATTATGAAATGGTATGGGCTGAGGTTTCACTGTTATGCAGATGATACACAGCTCTACCTGTCTTTTGCACCTGACAGGATATTTCACTCTTGGTTTTTAATAACTGCCTTGTAGAAATCCAGGACTGGATGAACACCAGCTGGTTAAGGCTCAATTTGGACAAGACCAAGGTGTTGGTGGTGGATCTTGGTCACCGGACATAGGGGTCAGGGACAGGGTGCCTCTCAGGACTGTGGCTTGGGGAGTCCAGTTACCGATCTCTGAACAGGCGTGAAATCTGGGGTAATTCATGCTGACGGTCTGACATTTCATTCTCAAGTGTCAGCCCTGGTTAAATCCTCTTTTCTCATCTGAAGAATATTGCCCGGATTAAGCACCTAGTTCCGTCTAGCGACTTACCTGCTCTGATCCACCTTTGTGATTTCACACCTTGACTACTGTAACTCCCTTTACCTAGGGCTTCTGGGGTTGGTATCTGCCACCTGCAGTTGGTGCAGAACGGTGCAGCCAGGCCGTTGTCTGGGTCATCTCAATCCAGTCATATTATGCCTGTGCTGACGAACTGCACTGGTTGCCAGTTCAGTGGTGAATCACCTTCAAGGTCGGCATGCTGACCTATAAAGCCCTACACGGACAGTGACCGGAGCTACCTGCAAGATCTCTTGCATTCTTATTGCTCTTCCGACCGACGAGGGATTGCTGGAAATTCCCAGGTACGGTTAAAAACATCTGGATTGAGGGCATTTTCATTTGTGGCCCCCACCCTGTGGAATTCTCTCCCTCGCCGGATATGGAGTGCCTGACAGTGGAGAGCTTTAAGATCGCTTTAAAGACCTATTTATTTCAGCTTGCATTTAGGGCTTTTGTAATTGATTGTTACTGAAAATTCTGATTATTTTACTGTATTTTAATATTTTAAGGTTTTAATTGTTGTTTACTGTGCAGCGTTCTGATACTTGAAGAGCACTATATAAATAAAGTTTAATATTACATATTATTATTGTCATACATTGCAACGCTTGTTAGAATCATTCGTTCCCTGAGTGCAGCATTGTTGCACTGTGTATGTTGTGAACAGTCCCTGTGGATATTGTGCAAAAAATACATGCATAAACAACATAAATACATACTGCAGCACATGATCACAAAACAGTCCTGATTCCACACTATGATCACAAAACAGTTCTAATTCTAGACCATGAACTAAACTCCCATACATATCACAACCATACCTTGCAATCTCCTGCCTCAGAAATCAGGGACACATCTAGTCAATGCCGAATGCTGATTGCGTTGGTGTGCTGAGCTCGCTCACTGCCCCTCTGTCACTCACTCAGTCTGTGTCTCCCGTGCTGCAGGCTGCTGTTTTGTACTGGGCTCCTGCCTGCAATGGCACCTTGTTCTGCCCACTAAGAAATCTGCAGCTGTCCCAACAGAGCTCCGTTGAGGTGGCTCACTCCCCTCTCTCACTCGCTCATTCTGGTTCTCCTGGCACTGCAGGCTGCCTTTTGTACTGGGCTCCTGCCTCTGTTGGTGGCTTTTTCTGCCCAAAAGAAATCTGTAGCAGTCCCAACACAGGTCTCTTGAGCCTGCTGACCCCCTCTCTCAGTCGCTCATTCCGTTTCTGCCAGCGCTGCAGGCTGTCCTTTTCTATTGGTCTCCTGCCTGTGCTGCGCCTTTGTCTGCCCACAAAGAAATTCGCAGCAGTTACAATAGAGGCTCCGTTGAGCTCGCTCACTCCCCTCTCTCACTCACACATTCTGGTTTTCCGCCATTGCAGGCTGCTCTTTGTACTGGGCCCTGCGTGCATTGCTGTCTTTTCTGCCCACAAACAAATCTGCAACAGTCCCAACAGAGCTCCGTTGAGCTCACTCACTCCCTCCCCTCCCTCACTCACTAATTCTGTGTCTCCTGCCACTGCAGGTTGCCTTTGTACTGGGCTCCTGCCTGCATTGGTGGATTGGTCTGGCCAGAAAGAAATCTGAAGCAGTCCTGACACAGCTCCATTAAGCTCGCCACTCCTCTCTCACTCACTCACTCATTCCGTTCTGCCGTGCTGCAAGCTGGCCTTTGTACTGGGCTCCTGCCTGCATTGCCACATTTCTGCCCAAAAGAAACCGCAGCAGTCACAATACAGCTCTGTTGAGCTCACTCACTACCGCTGTCACTCACTCATTCTGTTTCTCTTGGTGCTGCAGGCTGCGCTTGTGTACGGGGCTCCTGGCTGTGTTGGCACCTCTGTCTGTCCACAAAGAAACCCGCAGCTGTCCCAACAGAGCTCCACTGAGGTTGCTCAGTCTCTCTCTGTCACATGCTCATTCTGTTTGTCCTAGTGCTGCAAGCGCCCTTTTATGCGGGGCTCCTGCCTGCACTGGCACCTTTTCTGCCCACAAAGAAATCGCAGCAGTCCTGATGGAACTCCGTTGAGCTCATTTAGTCCCCTTGTCTCACACACTATACTGTTTCTCCCACCGCTGCAGGCTGGCCTTTTCAACTAGGCCCCTGCCTGCTTGCGCATTTTTCTGTCCACAAAGAAATCACAGCAGTCCTGACAGCGCTCCAGTGAGTTTGCTCACCCTCCCTCACTCGCCTCTCGTTCTGTTTCTCCCACTGCTACAGGCCGCCCTTTTGTACTTGGCTCTTGCACTGGGGCCTTTTCTGCCCACAAACAAATCCACAGCAGTCCCGACAGAGTTCAGTTGAGCTCAGTCACTCCCCTCACTCGTTCGACTTAATCTGTCCCAAACACTGATTTTCCACAGCGACCGTGCTATTCTCCGGCAGGAGTGCAAACCATATTTTAGCCAGGATGTGAAAATGACAGCTGTACTGTTCATAAGGAGGTGAAAAGTGCCACTGTTGAAAATGTGGTGTGAAAAATTATGAATGTGCTGAAGGTACAAGGGTGCATGGAAACAGTTCAACACATGCTTGTAACACAGTCATGTTATGGAGTTTCGCACCAAATTTTCAACATAGGGCTTTTAGGACCTCTGCTCATGAACAGTGCCACTGTCATTTTCTTAATCTGTCCCAAACTCTGATTTCCCACAGCGACGCGTTATTCTGTGCCGCAACTGTGAAACCACATTTCAATCAGGATGTGAAAATGACAGCTGTACTGCTCTAACGGAGGTGTGAAAATGCCACTGTTGAAAATCTGGCATGACAATATTACAAATCTATGAAGTTACAGGGTGTGTGGAAAGCGTGCAACGACACTTGTAACACAGTCATCTGATGGGCTATCATCACCAAATTTTCAACACAGGCATTTTAGGACCTTTGCTCAGGAACAGTATCACTGTAATTTTCTTAATTTGTCCCGGACAGTGATTTCCCACAGAGACCGCTCTGTTATTCTGCGCGGAAGTGCGAAAACACATTTCAGCCAGGATGGGAAAATGACAGCTGCACTGTTCATAAGTAGGTGTGGGAGAAAATGGCAATGTTGAAAATCTGGAGTGAAAATATTATAAATTCTGAATTACGAGCATGCATGCAAACTGCAAACGCATGCTCGTACCACAATCATTTTATGGAGTATCATTACCAAATTTTCAACACAGCCATTTCAGGACCTCTACTCATGAACAGTGTCACTGTCATTTTCTTAATCTGTCCTGAACACTGAATTCCTTACAGCGAACGCGCTTATTCTGCCGAAGAGCAAAACATATTTCCACCAGGATGTGTACAATGGCAGCTGTACTGTTCATAAGGAGGTGTGAAAATGCCAATGTTGAAAATCTGGCATGAAAATATTGCAAATTCACAAAGTTATGAGTGTGCATAGCAACTGTGCAAAAGCGCCTTGCGTAAAACAGTCATTTTTGGATTTTTCCACCAAATTTGCAACATAGGCTTTGTGAGCCCACCTCATGAACACTGGCACTGTCGTTTGTGGGAGTCAGGTGATTCCGCCGCAGTGACCATGAAATCACCTTTCGGGGCTGATTAACGCCATGACAGTTCAAGAATTCATGAGGAGGGGTCCCAAAACCCCATGTTGAAAATTTGGTGAAAAGTCCCAAAATGCCCCAAATATGTACTAAAGTTGAAAAACCCTATTTATTACATTATACAGCTTACTGTCATTTCCTCAGTTCACGGTCGGCTTTGAAGAGTGCAGACGTGTTCCCGTCCACAAGATCATCGCACCGAGTTCGAAGGTAAGTATGGGGGTGGGGGGTGGGGAGGCAGGGTGTGCAGTGGATGGGTGCGGGTTGGGTGTGGGGCCAGAGACACCTACGAGGGACCATTTCCTTTTTGCAGGTAAAAACAAACCAAAAGACTTACATGGGACCGTTTCCCTTGCAGGGACATGTAGCACGCTGGGTGGGCTCCCAGCATGCCACCAACCAGCTTTCTTTGAGGCAGCAGTAGCTGATGGGAGATTGGGCACCCCATCGGCACACGGGGAGATTCATTATGCCGACGGGATTGGGCACCCCATCGCAGGAATAAAAGTGGGGAGGGTGTTACAGAATGCCGACGGGAGTGGGCCTCTGTCAGCACCAGAAACAACAGGGCACCGAGGCCGACGGGGTTTCAGTCCCTGTCAGCACATATAAACACGGTGGAGAGGTTATATTGTTTGTGAACATGGCGGCAACCCGGAGCCATGTTCACAATCAATATCAGGGTTTTACTTCCCGCCTGCAATGACGGGTCACCCTCATTGCAGCGGATGGCTGACGCCTGCAATGATGAGGCGGCCCTGACTGCAACAGCAAATTGTCAGTAGTTGGTGCGAACGCTCCAAACTACTGTCACCAGCAGCCTGCAACGGCATTGGGGAAGCGGATAAGCCTTTGCAGGCTGTGTGGCATTGGCCACAACAGTGCCACACCTACACAGCCTGTTACTGAGAAATTCACGGCAATATGTTGTTTGCACTGCTGCCAGAATCAACATAAAAAGGGTAACGGCAGTTCATGAAGCTGTTACAATAAGTGGTTTAGTGATACAGTAAAAGCATTTTCTAATGGAGAACTAGACTGTAAAACTGTTGTGTGCTATGATTTGATAATTCAAATCTCTACTCTTCAGTGACAAAAATATCAAATTTATGAGTAACTCAGTAAATCTTTATGTTTCAAGTGTCTATTCCGGGGCTCAGAGCACTGTACAGAGTGTCAGTTCTATCACCGATAGAAAAATATAAAATAACAACATAATCTCAGTTATACCAGACAAAACAAAAACATTAATAATAATAAATAATTATACAGTCAGAAAAATAAATCAGCCAGTGAACATGAGGAAATGTAAGCAAAATGCCTCCTAGAAAAGGTGGGATTTCAGATCCCTCTTAAAGGCCCCATGGAGGGGCCCTCAGAGGTCTCAGAAAGGAGTTCCACAGGGCTGGGAAGGCAAAAGCTCTGTCCCCAGAAGATTTCAGCCAGGCCCTGGGAACCACTAGGAGACCCTCCTCAGAAGAGTGGAGAGGACGGAGGGTGGTGGGTGTCACAAGGTCGCCCAGGTAACTAGGGCTTTGGCCATAGGGCATAATAGGTCAGCAATCTGACCATGAAGGCAATTTTCAACCTCACCTGCAGCCAGTGCAAACTACACAGAACCGGTGTCACCTGGCAAGACCTTGTAGACCCGACAGCAACCTAGCTGCTGCATTCTGCACCAGCTGCAGGAGATAAGGACACCTCCACATACCCCAGGTATGGATCATTATATTAGTTGAGTCTGGAGGTCACAAAAGCATGTACCAGTGCAGGCAAGTTGTCAGGCAGGATAAAAGGTTTGATCCAGTGATATTTCTCAGGTAGTAAAACCACTCTGGACAATGGTCAACACCTGAGACTCCAGTGACAAACTGCTATCCAATATTACACTCAGTTTCTTCACCTAGGAAAGACAGCAAGAGAAGTGGAACCCAGCATTAACCAGCCACTTCAGCCGACCTCGCGCCCGCTGACAACGAGGCTCAATCACTAGCACCTCCATCTTGTCCAGATTAAACCTCAGCCAGCTAGAGGACATCCAGTCTTGGACCTCAGCCAGGCAGGAATTACTGAAACTGCATCCTGTGTCCCGGATGCAAATGACGATACAGCTGGGTGTCACCTGCATAGCAGTGAAACCCAATGCTGTAGCGTTTGATGATATCACCCAGGAGCAGCATGTACAGTGGTAGTTACAACAAGTTATTTGTCAATGCCAAATGCTGGCTTGCTGGCATTGGCATTGGTAGTGCAGGAGTTAGAGATGCATAATAGGAATGGCAGTGAAGTATTGAACTACTGCCACCCACCCCCACCCCCCGCAGAGATTGAGGGCAGGTTGGTGGTGGTGTTTTTAGGTCATAGGCCATAACGCTTGGAGCCATTCCACCTCACCTCAACCTGCAGATAGCAACAGGTATTGCGGTGTGCCTTGGGGTTCGGTAATTACACTCCACCCCATTCCACAAGGAAAATAAGCTGAGATGGGTGCAATATGAGAATGAGGTGAATGTTAGGTCGAAGACCCCAAGGCACACCTTGATGCCTGTCAGTGGCTGTAAGCGGTGGTAGAATACTGCAAACATTACAGCCGATGAACTCAAGTCACACCCTAACGCCGTCAGTCTCAAATTTTTAAATGGGCTTTTGACCCCACCTCATGAACAGTGGCACTATCATTTCCTTACTCAATCCTGAAAGGTGATTTCATTAGCAACTACGCCATTCGGGCCACAGGTGTGGAAACACATTTTGGGCAGGATGTAAAAATGACAGCTGAATTATTCATGAGAAGGTGTGAAAAAATGGCAATACTAAAAATCTGGGTGAAAATATGAAACATCTGCGAAGTTACGAGCATGTGAGAGACTGAAGGGTGCTGGGGTGTGCCTTGGGTTGTTGGCCATAATGCTTAAGCCATTCCACCTCATCCCACCCTGCAGACAGCAACAGGTGTCGTGGTGTGCCTTGGGGTCTTGCCCTTATGCTAACCCATTCCATAAGGAAATAAGCTGAGATGGGTGCAGTATAGGAGAATGGGGTGAACGTTAGGGCTGAAGACCCCAAGGCACCCTGATGCCCATCAGTGGCTGTAGAGTGGGGTAGAATGCCTTGACCATTACAGCCAGCGAGCCCAAATCACACCCCAACTCCTGTCAGTCTCTACAGGGTGGGCGTTATGGATGAAAACCTTAATGTCCCGGGGGTTTGCTAAGTTTTCGCTCAAATTTTTGAAATGTTTTTGGGACACCACCCATGAACAGTGTCAATATAATTTTGTTACTCAATCCTGAAAGGTGATTTGCACAGCAACTCGCCATTCGAGGCGCCACAGGTCTTGAAACACATTTTGGGAAGGATGTGAAAAATGACAGCTGTAATGTTCATGAGTAGGTGTGAAAAAATGGCAATGTTGAAAATGTGGAGTGAAAATATGAAAAACTAGCAAGAGTTGCAAGCGTGTGTAGAAATGCGCCAATACACACCCGTAGCGTGGTCATTTTTAGAATTTGTTCACCAAACTTTTAACATGGGCTTACGGGACCTCCCCATGAACAGTGGCACTGTGATTTTGTTAATCCATCCCAAAGTTGATTTCATACAGCGACCGCACCATTCTGCGCCACAGGTGCGAAAACACTTTGTGGGAAGGCAGTGAAAAAATACTGCTATACTGTTCATAAGGAGGTGTTACAAAATGGCAATGTTGAAAATCTAGAGTGAAAATATTAAAAATTTCCAGTTATGAGCATGTGTAGAAAATGTGCAGCGCATGCCAATGACATGATCATTGTCTGGAATTTTTCACAAATTTTCAACATGAGCTTTCTGGGACCCCACCTCATGAACAGTGGCACTGTCATTTTGTTGAACGGTCCTGAAAGGTCATTCCATGCACGAAACGAAATGACAGTGACATGTTCACAAGGTGGGGTCCCAAGAATCCACGTTGAAAATGTGGGGCCAAACTTCCTAAAAATGGCTGAGATATCAACACACACTGAAACCCCCACTGAGTCCCATTATACTGTACAGTGCTTACCCAATTCCTCAGTTCATAGTTCAGCTTTGAAGAGTGCAGACGTGTCCCAATCCACAGAAGATCACTGCTCCCGACCTCCAGAGGGTAAGGATGGGTGAGGGAGTACGTGGAGATGGGTGCACAGAGGGAGGGTTGGGGTGGGGGAAAGGAGTGGGGAGAAGATGCTGGATGGTTTTCTTTTTTACAGTTTAACAAACAAAATAAAAGGCCTGAGGACCACTTTCTTTATTTATAGGTTAATTAAAATTTTAAAACTTATGGGCACACTGGGGTGGGCTCCCAGTGTGTCACAAGTTTGGTGGAGGAACATGATGCCGACGGGATTGGGCACTTCCATCGGCAAACTTGGGGAGGGAAAAATGATGCAGATGGTGATTTAGCAGCTCCGTGGCAAAGAAATTGAGCTTGGGGGCATCCTACACCAGGAGTGGATATCCCAGTGTGCCAAAATGTGGCTGGGGGAATACATGCTGACACGAGTTGGGCTGGCTGGCAGAAGCCGCCATTATGAAAAGATTGTGCCGGCTGTTTTATATATTGAAATATTTCAGCAGGAGCGGCACACACTGAGCAACTGCTCGTAACTCCAGCCATACACATTACCTGACTGCATGTATTGTATTGCTTCTGTTCCGAGTCGCCCCTGAAAAAGGGACCTTTAGGGCCCAGTGAGCTAACCGGTCATCAAAATTCAATAAATAATAAATAAATACTGTGCACTGTAATGCACATGGCCAGAGTCTTGTCATCTGCTGCTACAATGACGAAACTGCACCTAATTGTAGCAGCAGTTTCTTTCAACTGTTTGGCTCTCTTTAAAGTCTACAGTCATCGCCAGCATGCTCACTGACTGACGGCTGAGGGACACATCCACTAAAGCATCCCCTGCATTGGCCACAACATTGGCACACTTCTGAAATGTGCTACTACCACAAGATGTTGCTTGTGCATGCGTGCAAGCCAACATAAAAAGTTGACCAGTACCACGGTACTTTCTGTCAACCTTTGAAAAAATACTGCAGATTTACCACTACCACAGTAAAAAAAAAACACATTGAATAACATTGTTTCTTTTCCGTGGTATGGGGTAAATCGATCAACTTTATGGCTGTGGGTGGAGGCCATCTTGCTTTAGCTAGAAAAATGAGATGCCATGGAACACATTTTTGGACTTTTCAGTGTTTACTTCCATAACTGCAAATCACTATGGCAGTTAAATGAAATACTCCCTTCTTTTGTTTAAAATGTTAGAGACAGAACCCCAGGCTGCTTTTCTTTGAAAATCCTAGGGCACTGTCCAGAATTCTTAACAAATGTGCACACATTCCAAACAAATCTAAATATCTTTAAAACTATTCATGGTGCACAAAAACAACCAGTGTGAAAGTTGTTCAGGACAAAAGACATTTCACATGAGGGTAGTCACTAATCTGAATTCTTTATATTTTGTAAAATATGGTCTTTCAAACAGCCTCATTTTTTTCTCTCCAGTGAACACAGTATGAGTCATGCCAAACAAATGTAAATATCTTGGAAAGTATATAAGTTACCAACACACAACCCATTAAAGTTGCTCAGGACAAAACAACCTTTCAAATGATGGTAGTCACTAATCTGAATTCATTAGATTTTTAAAGCCATCCGAAAGGTGAAAATTGTGAAGAAAATTAAAATTCAGATATTCAGATTACCATAGTTTAACAAATATAATTAGTGCAGCTTAATGAATAGGCTCATTGGAAAGGTATTTTTGTCCTGAACAACTGTCTCACTGGTTGTTTATGTGTAACTCGTATACTTTTAGAGATAGTTACATTTGTTTGGCATAACTCCTATGACAAATGAAAATTCAAGTAATCAGATGGCCATAGTTTACAAAATATAATTAGTGCAGCTTAATGAATAGGCTCATTTGAAATGTCTTTTTATCCTGAGCAGCTTTCATACTGGTTGTTTATGTGTAACTTGTATACTTTTAGAGATGTTTAAATTTGTTTGGCATAACTGCTGTTACACTTCTAAACAGCCTCATTTTTTCAAACCACTACACCAGTTAAATTAAATACTAGAGCAGACCACCTTGTTTATCTCTCGTCAAGCCTAATTTAACTCATTCAGACCCAGTGTAATGTTGGAGACAGAACTCCAAACTGCTTTTGTTTGAGAATCTTCCTAAGGCACTGTGCAGAATTCTTAGCAAATGTGCTTTCATTCAAACAAATTGAAATATCTTTAAAATATTCAAGGTGCACAAAAACAACCAGCATGAAAGTTGTTCAGGACAAAATGATCTTTCAAATGAGCAGTCACTAATCTCAATTCCTTATATTTTGTAAAATATGGTCATCTAATTACTTGTATTTTCATTGGCGATTTAAAAAAAAAACGACAAAGAATTCAGATTAGTGACTACCCTCATTTGAAATGCCTTTTGTCCTGAACACAAAAATGAAAATGATACATTTGGGGCATAGACATCCAGGGACAGAGTACAAATGGGTGGAGTGGAACTGACAACATTAAGAAAGCACATATTCAAAAAACAAGCTTTTACATACAGTTGATTACTGTTTAACAATATTATGCATCTATAGCTGCCACTGCACATCTGATGCAAACCCGTAATCACATTCCTCACTTGAAGTGAAAAGGTGGGGGTGAGGGGTGGAGGCCATAACTGACTCCTTGTTTTGTGTTAAAGGGGTCAGTTTTTGACAACAAAAACAAGGAAAAGGTAATTTCTAAAATGTGCAGATGCATATGGGACCACTTTTTCAGAGCATGCCACCACCGCAGCTACCACTTCAAGACTGCTACTACCCCCCTACTGCAATCAGGGAAAACAAAAGTAGTCTACCAGCACTGAGATCAATATGGTTAAGGCACATTTACAGAAATTACTGCTTAGAAAAATGAGAAAGTGACTGTGATGATGAGCAAGTCCCAGACCAGATCTCTAGTTTGTTAATAGTCTCCTCCTGAGTCTGAGTTTTTACGGCTGCATGGGCCAAGTTCCATAGATGTTATACCATCATCAGATTTGTATAAGAGCACTGTGGCAGCACGCGACTGGACCACTGTCTGATGCTGCCACAGCTTCCAGTGATTCTGTTTATACAGCCCTTCTGCTCCGGACACATAAACATACCCAATTCCCAGTGCACTACTTTCCTTTCCACAACTGCAGAAATATGACCACCATGTGCAACATGATGGCACTGACTTAAAACTGCACATGCACGGGTATTGTGCATACATAAGTTATGTTAGCACCATGTGCTGCATGGCTGACTCTGGGGCAAACTCGCATGTGGAGCATCATGCATGCATGATGCATGTGTAAGCATCATGTATGCGCAGTACTGTAATCGCTGCAGTATTAGTTACAGCTGACTCGTGCAGTGAGAGCACCACATATTCTTTTCAACACTTTTGCTGCTGCTAAAAGCTCTCCACAGCCATATCAGCTCTAACCAGATGGATTGGTTCAGACGAAAACCACCTTGGGAGGAATTTTCTATTGGTTCTGAACTTGTTTGTAACTACCACTGTACACTCGAACAGCATGAATGAGAGAATTGAGCTCTGAAGAACTTCACAAGATAAGGGTTTTGGGCTAGAGGAATAATTCCCACAACAGCCCTCTGAATCCCATCTGTGAGAAAGGACTCAAACAATTTGAAGACAGTACTGGTGAATCCATAGAGCTCCCTAAGGCAATCCAACAATAAACCATGGTCCACTGTGTCAAATGCTGAAGAGACTGTGTAGAACAAGAATTGACCATTACGCCTCTGTCTCACACTGCAGAGATCATTTAGCACCCTGACTAATGTGGCCTCCATTCTGTGCCTTGGCCTAATCCTGACTGGAGGTGCTCATAGATGCCAAAGGAAAAGGTGTGTATCTCAAGCTGTGAAGCCACAATTTTCTCAATAACCTTTCCAAGGAAGGGAAGGTTTGAGATGGAGTCTACAGTTCACTAAGCAGTCTGGGTCGAGGATGGTTTCTTCAGAAGGGGCTTCATCAACACCTCTTTCAAGGCACTAGGAATATCCCTTCCGAGAGCAACACTGCACAATCTCAGTAAACACCAAGCCAAAGGGCCCTACACAGCCTACTAAGGATATGTCAGGCCCTGGTCCAGTTCACAACATGCTGGTCGCAGCTTCAAAAGTACCTCCTTCACCTCTTCCACCCTTACTGGCCCAAACTCACTCCAGCCAGGAGGATTTCTCCTGTTGACAACCAGCCCACTACTGCAGGCCGCAGCTGCCCTGTTGGGGAATCCCTGACCGAATCGAGATACTCTGTCAAGAAGAACAGAGTTAACTCTTTGCATTTTGCAGCTGACATAGCTCTAACCAGCGGGAGACAAGCAGGATGAAGGAAACCTATCTAACATTAAGTAGGGAGGAGCAACAGGATATGATACAAAAAAAAAAGACAGTCAAGAAGAAAAATACTTACCATAGTAATCTTGTTTCTTCCCAGTGATACTCAGATAGTCATAACTTTATGTAGTAAGCCTGAGGAATTGGACTGCCCAGAGAGCTAGAACACATGCAAATAATGGAACACTTTGCACATATCTTTCAAATGCTGCCTCTACTAACTGCCAGTGTTCTAAACCTCTTCGGATTTTGTAGGAGCCTGGAAGGCAGGCCTAAGGTATTATAACACTATAATTTGTTTGATTAATAAAATTGGGATTTGCCCAAAATCAAAAACTATAATTATTATAAACCTCCAACTGGAGGAACAAGATAATTTAATAAAATTAGAACAAAATGCCAGAAATACCTAAAAGAGAAACACAAATGAACTATGTTTACAAACTATTGTCAGGTGCAGAGAATATGCACTCAAGGGTATACTGTGATTCGAGTGGCACCAGCATGCAGTGCAGAGGCTGAAGTTCTGGAAGGGAGGCAAGGAGAGATTATGAATATCTGAGCATCACTGAGAAGAAACAAGATTATTATGGTAAGTCATTTTTCTTCTACCCCAGTAATGCTCAGATATTCCTAACTTTATGCAGACTACAAAGCAGTACCACTGGAGGTGGGCACAGAACTTATTTTGGAAACAGACTTTGCAGGACTGCTGTGCCAAACCTAGCATCACTTCTAGACAGAATATCCAGGTTATAATGCTTTGTAAAGGTGTGTGCTGTCTTCTTTGTAGCTGCTTTACAAATGTCCACTAATAGAACATCTCTGGCAGCTGCTAAGGTAGCAACTATCCCTCTTGTAGCGTGAGTCCTCACCCTGTTGGGGTTCCCTACCAGCTTTAGTGTAGCAGAACTGGATACACTAAACTATCCATCTAGAGATAGATCTTTGGAGGCTGGATTACCTTTTCCTACATCCCCACAAAGTCAGGAACAGCTGCCTTTTGTCCTGCCTATGGTCCTTAGTGGCTGTCCTGTAATAGCTGAGAGCCCTTTTACATCCAGACTGTGAAGTCTTCTTTCACCACAACTGGCTTGGTTGGTGAAAAAGACAGGAAGAGTAATGGATTGGTTCAGACGAAAATCTGAAACCACCTTGGGGAGTAATTTTCCATTTGTTCTGAGAATTACCTTGTCTCTATGAAAAAGATATAGTCCTGGTCAATACAGAGAGCCTGGACCTCTGTGATTCCTCTTGCAGAAGTCATTGCCACCAGAAAAACTGTCTTCTAAGTGACATATTATAAATGGGCTGTAGCCATGGGTTCAAGGAGGGGCCCAGCTATAGCTATACACACACTGAGATTCCATGCTGGCACTAGTGCCCTGTGAGAGGGATGCAAATGATTCAAACCTTTAAAGAACCTTCTAAAACAGGTTCTGAGGCTAGTGTTACCTTTGCTCAAGCAGAAAGGTAAGCAGACACTGCTGCAAGATGAACCCCACAGACAAATAGATTGCAAACCCAGAGAATGTAAATGAGAAATACAGTCCAGGACAGCTTGCACTCCTGCCTGAGCTGGTACCAAATCTCTGGTTGAACACCAGACAGAAAACCTCTTCCATTTAGAAGAATAGGTTTTCTTAGTGGAAGGTTTTCTGTAACCGCTTAATATGTTTAACACAGCTACAGAGAGGTTTAAATTAACATATTCTAGTTCCTCAACAGCCAAGCCTTGAGATTGAGGGGCTTGAGATTTGGGTACAACAGGGTTCCCTGATTGTAGGTCAGTAGATTGTGCCTCTGAGGAAGGTGTATTGGTTTGGCGACAGACATGGAGAGCAGAAGAGAGTACCATGGCTGCCTGGGCTAATAGCTTGGCAGAAGACACCAGAAGAAAGGACTGCTGTGTGACTGAACTTCTCTGCTGGGACTAAAGTAGAAGAACTTTTGTATTTGACTTTTAATTTAGGGTAAAAACTAACATACAAAAAAAGTGTGTGTTTGGGTTAACTGAACTGAAAGGGTATCTGAAGAGTTATCTAGGTGTAAATCTCAGGTGACTGAAAGGACTTAACTGCTGTGAGGTTTAAATTACTTGCAGAAAGATCTGGTAAGTAGGGGGAGTGGCTTAGCTAGAAGGAAGCTACATTTAAAGACTGCCTTAGAAAGTTTCTGCTAATAGCTTGGCAGAAGACACCAGGAGAAAGGACTGCTGTGTGACTGAACTTCTCTGCTGGGACTATATTGTCCTCCTTCCCTCCACCCAAAGCTAGTTCTATTTTTATAGGCACAGAATTTGACTAACAACAGGAACTTCCTGTTTAGGGCAGGAAGTGAGTGATCACAGAACCACCAAGGACTCACCATCCTAGAAGGGCAAGAGTAGCTCTCCGGCCCCTCTAGCTGCTGGAGGTCTGCCTCTGAGCAAGTAAGTGGTCTACTGTGAAATACAGGATATTCTTGTCTCAGAACAGGATAATCAGGATCTTAAAGGGCACACAGGCAGAAAGTAAGGAGAGAGAAAAAAACAGAGGAAGAGAAAGGATTGCAAACAGTTAAGGGGCCAGAAATAAGACATGATTGGAGTGGTGCAGTGCAGTGGCTATGGAGCAGCAGTCTTCCGGGAGATGTTCTGGAGGATGCGGTGTTGTCCCATCTGCAGGCACCTCTCTGGGCTGGGGAGGAGGTTGCTCATCCCAGGCTGAGTTGGCCAGGATTTGTGGGACCTCCTCTTCCATCAGGGACCACCAGTGCCACTGCCGTTGCCTCAGAGGTTGCCAAGAAAGAGGAGGTTGGACCACAGTGGGCTCCAGGGAGGGTGAGGGTGGTGGAACAGAGGTGCATCCTCCCACTGTACCTCTCCACAATTCCTATGCCATTCTAGCAAAGTGTGGTTCCTCTATGGAGGCACCCACAGTGGAGACCAAGGAGGATGCTGGGAACCTCCACAGAGGAGACCCACAGGAGGGTGGCAGGGGACCCTGCAGGGGAAGAAACAACTCCTGGTGGGGACTCCATTGTTAGGAAGGTAGAACTGGGGAGGAAGGGAGGGAGGTAAGGTGCCTGCCAGGCGCCATGGCTTGCAGGGACAGGAAGCGAATCCTCAGGATTGCCGGAGCAGCTGCACAGGGGAGGGAGCTGGATGTCATTGTCCACCTAGGGACAAATGACCTGGCTAAGAAAGGGATTAGAGAAGTGCAGGAAGAGTTTGTGGAATTGGGAGGGCCTTGAGTCAAGTAGCATGCACGGTAACCTTCTCGGAGGTGCTACCCATCTATGGCATAGGAGAGGCTAGGGTGTTCCACACCATGGGATTCAATCAGTGGTTGAAAAACTGGTGTGGAGCTCAGGGATTTGGCTTCATTGGGGACTGGGGATCCACCTGGAGTGATGCAAGCCTATACTGGCATGATGGGCTGCATCTGTCGGGAGGGAACCAGGATCCTAGGTGATAGGTTTAAATGCTTCATTGGCAAGCTTTTAAACTAGCCAAGGGGAGGCACTGGAAAGGAGCAGGAAAATCCTAGCCCCTCAAATAATCACGGTAGTAAGTCGGCAAACACCAACATAGAGGTGTCGATAGGGAAGAGGGCAGGGTAAATGGAGAAAGTGACAAAGGCAAGAAGGACAGGGATGGGGCAAAAGGGAGTAAGGCCATCAGGAAATGGAGTGTAATGAGTACCAATGCCCGTGGTCTGGGCAACAAGCTCCCTGTGCTGATGGCCTTAATGGAAGAGGGATGCCTAGATATCGTAGCAGTCACAGAAACATGGTACATAGAGAACCATGACTGGGATGTTAACATACCAGGTACATAACCTACAGGAGAGACAGGCAGGGGAGAAGAGGGGAGGAGTAGCTCTCTATGTAAAGGAAGGGATAAAAGCAACTGAACAAAAGAGTAAACAGGGAGGAGAGGAGGCACTGTGGGTCACCTTGGAGACTGGAAAGGACACCACAATCCGCAAAGGGTTGTGTACAGACCCCATGTCAGGGGAAGGAATGGACAAGGATATGATAGAAGGCATTCTTAGAATGGCAGAGAAAGGGAGATACTGTTGATGGGAGACCTGAATATGCCAGATGTTAACTGGAGCACATCTGCTGCAGCCACATCCAAGAGCAGGGCCATTCTTGATGCTCTACAGGTGGCAGGCATTAGACAGCTAGTTTTGGAACCCACTCTGTGAGGGAGCAATCTTAGACTCATGCTCTCAAACGGGGCAGTGGAGGATCTCAGATCTAGAAGTGGGTTGCCATCTGGGGACAAGTGACCATCAAACAGTGTGGTTCACGTTAAACTCAGCTACAGAGTCAAGCCATACAAAAGTGAGGGTACTGGACTTTAGGAGGGCTGACTTTGGCAAGATGGGAGAGTGCCTCAGAAAAGCACTAGCAAACAGGCTAGAAGGAGGTGTGGAGCAACAATGGGAATTATCAAAACTGCCATCACAGAGGCACAAGCCTTGTGTGAAGCAAATGAACAAATCAAAACAAAATAAAAGCACTATGGTTCTCAAAAGAGGTGGCTGTGAAAGTCAGGAAGAAAAGATAGCATTCCGGAAGTATAAGGAAACACAGAAGGAGCAGGACAGAGAGCTGTACCAGTTAAGGCAGAAGGAAGCAGGGAGGGAAGTCAGAATAGCAAAGGCCCAAACTGAGAAAAGATAGCCAACTCAGTTAAGAAGGATAAAACCTTTATAGGTACATCAGCGTGAAGAAAGACAAAGGGAGGGATAGTGAGGCTGAATAGAAAGAACAGTGGGTGGGCAGAGGGGACAGTGAAAAGCAGGAATACTGAATGAATATTTCTGCTCAGTATTCACAAAAGAGGAGGGGAAGTGCCTAATCCAATTAACAGAAGCACTCTTGATAGGGGTGGATCCCAGTCCTTTCACAGAAGAAAGGGTTCTGCAAGAACTCCTAAAACTGAATGTGGACAAAGCAATGTGTCCTGATGGAATTCACCCCAGAATTCTAAAAGAATTAAGGGAGGAACTAGTGAAACCACTGGCTACTCTTTTTAATAAATCATGGAGGATGGTGTGGTACCCAAGGACTGGAGGAAGGCGGATGTGATTCCCTTCACAAAGTGGGTCCAAGACAGAAGCAGGAAACTACAGACCTGTCAGTCTGACCTCTGTGGTAGGGAAAGTGATGGAGTCACTTCTGAAGGAAAGAACAGTCTGAGTACCTAGAGGCCAGTGAAGCACAGGACCCAAGGCAGCATGGGTTCTACAGGGAAGGTCATGTCAGACGAATCTAATAGATTTCTTTGACTGGGTGACCAAAGTAGTAGACCAGGGAGGGGCTGTGGACATGGCCTACCTAGACTTTAGCAAGGCATTTGACACAGTCCCACACAAAAGATTAATAGTCAAATTAACCAGCCTGGGAGTGGGACCCAGGGTGGTAGCCTGGGTAAAACATTGGCTGGACAACAGGACACAGAAGGTAATTGTAAATGGAGTCCATTCTGAAGAAAGGGGTTACTAGTGGGGTACCGCAGGGGTTCAGTATTGGGTCCAGTCCTTTTAATGTCTTCATCAGTGACATTGCAGAGGGACTGAAGGAAAAGTATGCCTTTTGCAGATGACACAAAAATCTGCAACAGGGTTGATACACAAGGAGGCATGGAAAGGATGAAAAGGACTTGGCAAGGTTGGAGGAATGGTCAAAGTATGGCAGCTAGGATTCAATGCAAAGAAGTGCAAAATAATGCACCTGGGAAACAAGAACCCTGGGGAAGAATACACAATGGGTGGGGAGGTAGTAACAACAACAAAAAGGAAAGGGACCTGGGGTAATCATATCAGATGACCTTAAGGTTAGCAAGCAATGCGAGAAGGCAGTAGGGGAGGGCTTAGGGGTATACTGGGATGTATAGGGAGAGGCATCAGCAGCAGAAAACAGGAAGTTGTTATCCCTCTGTACAGACAGTTGGTGAGACCCCATCTGGAGTACTGTGTCCAGTTCTGGAGACCCCATCTCCGCAAGGACATAGACAGGATAGAGGCAGTCCAGAGGAGGGCAACTAAAATGGTGCAGGGTCTGCAAGAGAAGCAGTATGAGGAGAGACTAAAGGAGCTTAATATGTATACCCTTGAGGAAAGAAGGGAGAGGGGGGACATGATAGAAACTTTAAGTACCTCAGTGGAATCAACAAAGTCCAAGAGGGTAGCATTTTTCAGAAAAAGAGACTTGCAAGAACAAGGGGACACAATTTAAAGATAGAAGGAGGGCGGTTCAGGGGCAATGTGAGGAAGTATTATTTCACAGAGAGGGTAGTGGATGCATGGAACAGCCTTCCTGAGGAGGTTGTGGGGTCTAAAACTGTGGGAGAATTCAAGAATGCATGGGACAGACATAAGGCAATTCTTGTGGGGTCTGAAGAAATAGGCTGTTGGTTAACTAGGATCTGCGGCCTATACTGTAGGTAGGAAATGGGCAGACTAGATGGGCCTAGCGGTCCTTATCTGCCGTCAAAGTCTATGTTTCTATGGGCCAATCTGGAGCTATCAAGATCAGAGATGCTGAGTGGGACTTGAGCTTGAGTAACACTCTGAAAACAAGAGGGAAGGGAGGAAAACATACAGGTACCTCCCTGACCAATCCAGAGCCAGAGCATCCAGAGGAAGTGTGCCCTGATCTGGTGGTCTGAAACAGTACTGTGGCAGGTAGTGGTTCTGGTTGAACGTGAACAAATCTACCTCGGAGTGCCCACCTTCTGAAAATCACTTGCACCACCCATCTGTTCAGGGTCCATTCATGATGGGCCTGATTGTTCTGACTCAAGGCATCTGCCAGGGTATTGTCTTTCCCTGGCAAGTGGGTTGCCTGCAGGATACTCCCAAGGAGTAAGCCAAAGTCCAGATTGCCATGGCTTCTGTGCAGAGGAGGCCTGACCTGATACCTCCCTGCTTGTTTATGTAATACATTGTGGTGGTATTGTTTGTTCTGACCTGTACCAACTTGCCCTGTATTAGAGAAGAGAAAGCTTTACAGCCAGCAGCACAGCTCTGAGTTCCAGCAAGTTTATGTGCTGAAGGAACTCTGCAGCTGACCAGGTGCCCTGGGTTGTGTGATCCTCAAATGGGCATCCCAGCCCAGGAGGATGCATCTGTTGTAAGAACAACTGAGGGATGTTCTTTCTGAAAGGGAACCCTGTCTTAGGTTGGATTCCTTTTCCACCACTGGTGGGCCTGTAACAAAGACCTTGTTACTGGAATGAGCTGTGAAAAAGAATCTTTTCTTTGACCCAGTGAACCCTGAGGTGGAACTGGATGTCTCATCTGAAACCTGAATCCAGCACTGTGCCTGTGCAGAGCAACCATGTGGCCCAGTAGCTACAGAAACTGTCTTGCAGTTTTTGGTTTGTGCAATCTGAATGAGTTTGCAATCAACCAGAGACTTTTACCCTGTCCAGAGGCAGGAGAGCTCTGCCCTGTAAGGTGCTGATCTCTGACCCTGTGAACTGCAGTATTTGTGCAGGAATAAGGACTGACTTTTGTGATTGAGTAAGAATCCCAGAGACTCCAAGAGGTCTTGGGTGACTTGTAAGCACTGCTTGACCTGGCCTGGTGATTTCCTACCACCAGTCAGTCGTCCAGATATGGAAAGACAGTAACTCCCTGCCTTCAAAGGTGTGCCACTACAGCTGCCAGGCACATTTGAACACCTCTTGGGACCGAGTAAAGGCCAAAAGTCAGGGTTGAAAACTAGTAATGGCCTGATGGGAGTCTGAATCAGAGATATTTTCTGGAAGACTCTCTTATGGGGATGTGGAAAGTCCAGTGATGCCGACCAGTATCCTTTTGAGTGTTGGCAAAATCAAGAACAAAGTTACCATTTTGAACTTTGGTTCTTCAGGTGCTTGTTTAGAGCTCTGAGATCCATTGTAGGCCGCCACTCCCACTTTTCTTTGTAGTCAGGAAGTATCTGAAGTAGAACCTTTCCTCTCAGAGGTTTTGAAACTGGTTCTACTACTCTTATCTGTAGCAGGTTTCGAGCCTCTGCTTCTAGCAGTGTCTTTTCTGCTAGAGAGGTGAGCTGCAAACCCTGATCTTTTGAGGAGGAAGGATCTGAAGTTCAGAGACAGACCTTGACCCACCTCCAGGACCCACTTGTCTGTGGTGATGTTCAACCAAGCCTGGAGGAAGTGGGACAATCTGCCTCCAACAGGAAGGAAGGAGGCGGTCTGTGCCTCAGGGGTCTGTTTGGTTTGGGGTTGAGGCTGAGTCTGGAACCCTCACCTGTAGCCCCTTCCACCCCTGCCCCTGGAGTATCCTTGCTGTGGATACTGTTGGTATTGGGGTAAGGCCACTGGCTGGAAGAAGGGCCTGGTATTAAGGACCTGCCCTGGCCTCCCTTCCATAAGGCCTGGTGGATGGAGAAGCTTTCTCCTTAGCAGAGCTGCTTCTATAAGTGGCCTCATACTTATCCACCTTCTTTATGCTTAACAGTGGACTCCCCAAAGAGGGAGTTACCATCTAGGGAAAATCCAGTGTCTTGGACTGGGTATCCTGAGTAAGGTTTGTGGCTCTAAGCCAAGCAAACTTCCTCTGTGCTATCAGTTTGTCATCTATCTGGCTGCAGTATCATTTGTGTCAGCAGCCATCTGAAACTGATACTTAGCCACCTTCTAACCCAAACCTGGCAGTTTCACCAGGTCATCTGACAAGGGTCGAGGAAGCTTTTGAGACATAGCCAAGACTGACTGCCACAGTGATTTCTGATACTGTGCTGCATAGGACTGGAAAGTAGCTTGGTGGATGGCCAAAGAGGCTGACAAGTACCTTTTTTGGCTATGTTGTCGATTTTCCTGGAGTCCTTGTTCAGAGGGTGTGAGGACAGAGGGACCATAGCCTTATCACAGGCAGCTTGTTGTATGACCCCTGGTGGTCAGGATGGGAGAAGAGAAAATCAGCTCCTCCCTATCCAACTGGTACATTTTGTCCATCCTCCTGTCAAGGGAGGGATGGAATTTAGTGTCTGGAGAAGCTTTAAGGCATCTTTCTTAAGAATTTATACACAGGAGGAGGAGAGTGTTTATGGGTGTCAGCCCCATCATTTCCATATATTCCACCTCCTCCTCATCTTCAATTTGCTCAGTGCTGGAGATGTCTAATGCATCTGCCATCCTCCTAACACAAGTAAAATGGGAGGAATAATCCTCAGACATCCTTGGAGGAACCAAAGTCCTGTTCAGGGACACTTCGGTTCCATTGGCTCTTCCTCTTCACCAAAATTATCACAATCCTTCAGGAAGAGGGACTGCACCTTGCTGCCAGCCTGGGGACCCTGAGCAGGGCAGGAGGCTGATGAGGAGGAATTATGGTCTGCAAGGTCTGAATTATTTAAAACCTGGACAATTTCTTGAGCCATGGGCAGAGACAAACCAGACACAGAAGTTCCGGTTTGGAAGGCGGGGTTCTGTATTTTTAATGTCCTTGATTTCTTTGTAGGAACCGGAGAGTCAGCCAGTTCATTTGTTCTTTTTGTGCCATTTTCGCCTATCTCAGGGGCAGGGGCAACTGCAGATATGGGTTCAGCCACAGTAGTCTGGGGTGTCGGCTGGTCAGAGCCAGAGGGACCCCTAGGAAATTTCTTTTAAGCCTTTCAAGGTGTTTCTCAATCGTTTTTCTGGGAATGTTTTGCAAACTTCACATTCCTCTTACAAATGATCAAAACCCAGACAAGCCACACACAATGTGTGCTTGTCAGCCTTGCAAACACTTCTCCACAAAGCAAACAATTTTTGAAACCGGGTTCACAGGTCTTCTTTTTGGGTTTCTCCGACATAATGTTTAAATGAAAAAACACCAACTGCTACTTTTTTTTAAACTCGTAGTTTGCAGTCAGTTCCGAACCGGGAAATAACAGAAGGAACCAAACCGAAGGAAAAGAAAAGAACCAGGTCAGCGGTTCAGGAACCGAGATTTATTGGTTACAGAAAAACAATTTAAATAACTAAAACAACAACAAAAAGGTTCTTCAGCCAGAGAACCTTAAATTTAACTAAAACTAACCCGGTTCCCCACATTCTATCGAACCAAGAGGAACTGGGAAAAACAATAAACTTTTAAATAAATTAAGATTATTTAACAAAAAACAATCAGTAGAGACAGGAACTGAAAACAAAATATACTTACACAAGCTATTTGAAGTTTTCTTCACGCAGGAGAAAGTGGACAAACGGCACTCTGAGCGAACAAACTTTTCTGGCGGAGAGAAAAATCTGAAGAGGTTTAGAACACTGGCACTTAGTAGAGGCAGCGTTTCAAAGATACACACGTGCAAAGTGTTCCATCATTTGCATGTGTTCTATTACTGGCAGTCCAACCCCTCAGGCTTACTGCATAAAGTTAGAAATATCCGAGCATTACTGGGGTTAGAAACAGGTTAAGCACCCACTGTAATGGAATAAAGACTGCTGGACTGCAATGAGTTTGATGTATAACTCAGTCCTTTATAAAAAACACACACATCGTGATACAAAAACACAACTAGCAGAAACAGGCAGTGGCTATTGCACAGACACTAATGCTTCACTTAGCAAGCTGCTAAGCTTCCTCAGAGTGATTTGGAGAATCAGTTTAAAGTGCTTAATTTATACATTTCATGTAATGTGCTCAACCAATCACCATGCATTGTGCACAAACAGTAAAGGTATCTTAAGTATCTTAAAGACACACTCCGTATATTCCAATACTTTAAAATTTCATGAGTCTGTATTCTTTATTCACATTATCTGCCATGATTTATTTCAGTAATTGTAGAACCATAGCTACGCACTCTCACGGAACTTTACTGAGATTACAGAGTACGAACAGAAAAATGGTGAACAAGTTTAACCTGTTTCTTGACTGAGAAGCCTATCTACCATCCAGAAGGGCTGAGCCACTTTGATCCTCCTGCTACAATCTCCCTGGACAGAAAGAAAAATTACTCACTGTAGTACTCTTCTCTATCCCATGGTATCCTTTAGCATCAGTAACAATATGCAATAAAACTGACTAGGTTGAACTGCCTCGGAGGTGGAGATTATGATAATAAATCTAATGAATTAGCCAATCAGGAGAGAGTTTGAGGGTGTGCTGAGGAAAGCTTGCCTAGAAGGCACCAGAATTTTTCAAAACTACTCTTACAGAAATATAGGTGTGCTGTGTCCATGCAGAATGCATGCCACATGCTTAATTGTGCAATGTTTGCATGCAGTTCACATAAAAAAGCGATCCTAAGTGAGCCAGGTCTAAAAAGCAAATCAGGTTTGCATGCTGCAAGCTTGATATGTGCACAGCAGGTAAGCTGTGTAAACATCTTCTAAAAATTACATCAGGGTCACATGTTACACACTTGACATGAGTGCAGCAGTTAAGCTGGTGTGAACATCATTTAAATATCACATCAGGTTCACATGCTGCATACTTGCCATGTGTGCAGCAGCTAAACTCATCTAAAAAGAATCAGTTTCTTTTTCTTATACTACTGCTAGCAATTAGTCATTAAAATACATTTTATTTGGATTCCCATAACAATTAGGCAAACTCATTAATTCTGATCCTTTTGCAAGTTGTTTAATGGCTTTTGATTGTTGTCATTAAATCACCATTAATTTATAAAGTATTGTTTGGTTATTGCATTAAATGCCTAGGATATAGCCAGTCAACATCCCCCATTCCAGATGTACGAAGAGAGCCTCTGTGTTGTGAAGTCTGACCTTTTGTTTTGGACCATGCAAATCCTTTATACATATTTAGTGCTACAAACGTGTTTCTTCATGACTGTTTCATCTCACTTACTTTCCCTTTGTCATTCTGTATTGAGCATATGCACTATGGCCATGCTCAGCGCCTTTGTGCTGAATAGGGTCTTAGAAGCATGCATCATACACACTGTCACTGAAATGAGGGACATTGACACTCAAAATGAGGAACAATGAGTGACATTAACCCACATGATGATCAGGACACATCATGAAACATGGAGATACAGTACCTCAGAACACAGTGGAGACCATTGCATTAGCACCTGAAAATAAATTTCGACTGTTAAGCAGCTGTGCCATTTAGGTGCGGCAGAGGCAGTGCCCCGGTGCCTAGGCTGTTCTTATGATGTGCAATAATGGGATTACATTTAGATTTAATCTTTTGCACAGTAAGTGCCCACCTGGCCTGTGTGTGCTCATGCTGCTGGTACTCTCCAGACTCTACTGTGTCTGTATTCTGTTGTCCACTCTCTCCATTTAGTAGCGGTGGCACAATCACATGTGATGTAGGTGAGCTCCAGCCAAGAAAGAGTGCACCAGTCTTGCAAGTCTTTCCTGCCACAGAGTAGACAGACTGCACACTACAGCTTGGAGGAGTCGGTGAGCACTGAACTCTATAGCAGTGTTGTGGCAGCATATTTTTGTTGGTCTACTTTAGTGAGTCTCCATCTCTCCTGGTGGCTGAAGAGGGTGAGCTAGAAGCTAACTCAAGACTAGGCTACCTCCTCTCTAGTAGGCTTGCCATGCAGAGAAAAACAGCACAGACCCCCACAGCAGCAAGCTAAGGCTTAGCAGCCTTGATCAGCGCAGCACGGCAGCAACCAAGCAAGAAGCAAGCAACCCAGGTCGGTGGGTTCAGTTGGTGAGGTGACTTGGCGCTGGACCACGGTGGGGACCTGTGATGGTCGGTTCTAGCATCCAGCTTCTGGTTGAAGGAGGGGAGCAGACTGAAAACTGGGCTGGTGGTACACTGTGCCAGGCTGCAGGTTCTGCCACAGGGCCAGGTAAGTAAAGTAAATATTTTTTATAGGGGCTTGGGGAAGGAGGAAGGACTGAAATATTGATGTGTTTTTCGTGTTTCTTCACCTTTGGGTGGTTTCATGACCCATAGGGAAAGGTATTGAATGGAATGGAGTCGGGAGAAAAATCGGACAATGTTCTTTTTTTGGATGGGGGCAGACTTTCAACTAGGAAAAATTGGTTAGTAACTGGGTAGGTTTAAGCCCAAATCTGATTCACTGCTCAAGGGTATATACAGATGAAGCCTATACATTTGAATTTTCTGATTTGCATATCACTTTTCAGTCAAAACAAATAAGTTGTACCTTTCAGAGATGTTACAGACATTCTACAGCTGTCCCTTGCATGCACGGACAGTTGAGCCGTATGGTATGCACAGACTATTGGGGCCCCACTACAGTCAGGCGTATGCCCCCAGTGAAGCTGACTGCCACATCCCCACGCTCAGGCACATTATGACAAAGGAAAAAGGAGACTGCAGGGGTGTGAACCACTGAAATGAATGGGGGTATTTTTATTACTATTTTATACATTATTGATGGAGAGCTGGAGATTCAGTGATGGCCACTGCTCGACTAACAAGGGCCTTGTTAGCAGAACAGTGGCCTTCATTATTTTCCAACTCACCATCATAACACACAAAATAGTAATAAAAAATAACTCCATTCATTTTGAATAAGTACACCACAGCACCCTGACCTATGGACATCATCTCTTAAAGACTCCAGCCTCTGGCTCCCTAGTACTCAAGTAAGAGACTTTTTACTTATATCTATACTTGGTGGGTTGTCTGTAGCAGCATGGCCGTACCCGCTACAGTGTGCATGTATTGTGGGGGACTGGCCATGGGGGTGTGTGTCATGTTATTGCTACTTTTGTGTTTGCACCTTAAAGTCTGTTTGCATGGATGCAATCAGAACTATGGAGAAAATAGTATAAGTACAGACCAGACAGAAGTAATTAAGTGGTTTGGGGGTAAGTTTGCATATTGGGGTGGGAAAAACCACATGTGTTTCCATTGGTATGTGTGCTACATTTCAACTGTGAAACTGAGATGAGTAAGAGAAGAAAACTGAAAAGCATAACAGTGGCTACAAGCATGCCGCCTGAGTGCAGATGTAGTCAGATACAGTATGCACTGAAGTACAAGCAAGCCATATGTGAGCAAACAGTATGGCTTAGTGGTTAAAGGCACTGAACTACAAGCCAGGAGACTTGGAGGTATGAAGACCTGGGTTTGAATCTCATCAACTCCCACTTGTGTATGTGATCCTGAGGCAAGCCCCTTAACTTTACATGTGCAGTTTATCAGTGACCACTTGCTTTTTTGCATGCATGCCACATGCATGCAGTCTTTCCAATTTAACATAAAAATCATGGTTTCCACACTTGCTTGCTGAGCATGCCATATGCATGCAATCAGTTCCAATTGACATTTAAATCATACTTGCAGCACGCAAATCACTTGGGTAATTTTATCGTGCAGCATGAAAAACATTTCATATAATTATTTCTGTAAGGGTAGATTGGGAACATACCCATTTGAGGAGTGAATCAACAGAATTTAAAAATTATGCAACAGCATGAACAATAACTACTGAAAAGATGAAACTTTGCTAGGAATTCAGTTCAAAGGTTAACACAAATTTGGTAGAAAACAGAAAAAGAGTCCTCTTCAGTAAGGTTGCTCAGGGAGGATAGGTAGGAGCATACTGATGCTAAAGGACACCTTGGAAGAAAGAAGATTACTACGGTAAGTAGTTTTTCTTTTCACCCCAGGGTCCATTAGCATCAGTAACAAAAAGCAGACTACAAAGCAGTACAGTTGGGAGGCGGGTACAGAACCTACCTAGGAAGAGGCCCTGCAGAACTGTCCTGCCAAATCTGGCATCAGATCTAGACTGTACATTCAAGCAGTAATGCTTTGTGAATATGTGTACAGTCTTCCAAGTAGCTGCTTTACAGACATCCAGCAGAGGAATGTCCCTTGCAGCTGCCATAGAGGCAGCAGTGCCCCTAGTAGAGTGGGCGCTGAGGCCCTCAGGGGCTGTTTACCAGCCTTGTCATAAAACTGAATGCATGAGACTATCCAGCGAGAGACAGTTCTCTTAGTGGCTGGCCTTCCTCTACCTACCTCCCATAGGTGAGGAATAGCTGTATAGTGTATAGTGGAATGCTGTTATGCACGAAGTTCCATGCCTGGAAAATGCTTGTTCTGCTGCCGTAGTGACAATCATTATGTTGTTCTGCTGTAGTAGTGATGTCACTACTGCAGCAGAACAACTTGGAATCCTGGCACATTGTTGCTTTCCTCTATTTAATTCTGTGGTGACAGTATTCTAGAACTTCTAGAGTCTTTCCAAATTAGTTTCATTATGAAAAGAGAGAAAAAAACACAAAGCACACATTTCATATAGTACTTATATACACTATAAAAATACAGGATGAGCAACTTTGTGCACAACCTGTGTATTCTATCACCTCGAGGTTCTGATTCCCATGGACCTCTCGAGCGTCACTCTCGAGGTCAGAGGGAATCAGAACCCTCTGTGGCAGAACACATTGGTTGTGCATAGTTGCCATCCAGTATTCTCTATGTGGAGGGGCCCTGAGCTGTTTGATGTGATCTAAGTGACAAGGTCCTCTTGACATCCAAACTGTGGAATTTTGCTCACCAAGAGTGGATTTTTCAGTAAAGAAAACTGGTAAAGAAATGGACTGGTTAAGATGGAACTCTGAGACCACCTTGGGTAGATATTTTCTGTTAGTTCTGAGCTCTGTCTTGTGCCTGTGTGGGATAATGTAGTTGGGCTCAGTGCAGAGTGCCTGTAGCTCTGAAATTCTCCTTGCAGAGGTGATGGCTACTAAAAGACAGTTTCCAGGTGACATATTTCAGATGAGCCCTAGCCAAGGGTTCGAAAAGTGGTTTCATGAGCTTGGCAATATGTAGGTTAAGATCCCAAGAAGGAACAGGTTCCCTGATTGGGGGCTGAAGATGGAGAAGGCCCTTAAAACTGTTTAAATCAGGCAAGGATAAAACAGATTTGTCCTTCCAATAGAAAGGAAGGCCAAAATTGCAGCTAAGTGAAGCTTCTGAGTTGAGGCCTTAGGCCTAAGGCCTGAAGGTGCACTAAATAATCTAACAGATTAGGGACTTTTGCTCTAAGAGGACTGATTTGTTTTCTCTTGTACCAGAGAGAAAATATTTTACATTTAGCTGCATAAGTCTTTTTGGTGCTGGGCTTTTTGGCCATCCTCAAATTTTTAGTACTTGTTCAGAATAATGAGTAGCAGGGAACTCTAACTCCTCAACAGCCAAGCTTTGAGGTGATATGGACTGCAGGTCTGCATAAGTCACTTCTAGCTGAGGCAAAGTCAGGAGAGTGACTGAGAGGAGACGAACAGGTCTGCTGCATGAGAGGGCTAGCAGGAGAGGGTACCATGGTTGCCTTGGCCAATGTAGCGCCACCAGAATCACTGTTGCTGGTTGACTCCTGAGTTGCAGAAGTACCCTGAAAATCAGAGGACATGGAGGGAGGCATGAGGAACTTTCCTGACCATTCAGAAAAGCATCTGCTGGGAGGGCTCCCAGTACTGGGGGCTGCAGCAGTACAGAGGAAGTTGATGGTCGAGGTGAGAGGCAAACAGATCCACTTCTGGAGTGCCCCACCTTCTGAAGACTATGGCTAGGACCTGTTTGTTCATAGTCCATTCACTGTGCCTTTGGCTGATGTAACTGAAGGCATCTGCCAGGGTGTTGTCCTTGTCTGGGAGATGTACAGCTGATAAGCTGACCTCTAGGGTGTAGGCCAGGGACCTAATTCTCATGGCTTCTGTGCACAGCACACTCAACCTCATGCCACCTTGCTTGTTTATGTAAAGCACTGGCGGTGGTACTGTCTGTTCTGATCTGCACTGTGCGTCCCTTGACCTGTGGAGCAAAGGCCTTCAATGCTAGATAGATGGCTCTGAGTTCTAGAAGGTAGATGTCGTGTGCTGACTCCTTTGGGGTCCAAGTGCCACCAACAGAAGAACTGTTCAGATGAGCACCCCATCCCAGTAGAGATGCATATGTGGTAATGATTTTGGTGGAAATGGATCTTGGAGGAATTCCTACTGAAAAGTTGGCTATTTCTTTCCACTACTGTAGGCCGAAGCACTGCATCTGTTACTGGAACCAGCTTGAACAGGGATGGCTCTTCTGGCACCAGTGAAACTGCAGGTGGCGCTGTACGCTTCTCATCCTGAATCTGACTCCTGGGACCACAGCAGTCATGGATGCCATATGTCCCAGGAACCTTAAAAGTGCCTGGCTGGCCAAGGCTGGTCCGCAACAAAAGTTTGCCATGGATAAAAGTTCTGGATTCTTTCTGGTGGAAGGAAAGCCCTGCTTTGCTGGGTGTCCAACGGTGCCCCTCTGAAAGTGAGTATCTGAGTTGAATACATGTGGGATTTATTTTGCTTTATAAGAAACCCAGAGAATGCAAAGTGTCCTTTGTTTGGGAAAGTTCCTCTTTTAGCTGTACAGTTTTCCCACTATGAGCCAGTCATCCAAGTAGGGGTAGACTGTGATTCCCTATTTCTGAGATGCGCTGCCACCACAGCCAGACATTTGTTTAATACCCTTAGTGCAGATGTTAGGCCGAAGGGCATGGCTGCAAACTGATAATGCCTGATGGGAGCTTGAACCTCAGAAAGTTTCTGTGAGACTGCCTTATCGGAATATGGAAATAGGCATCCTTGAGATCCAGGAGGCTAGCCAGTCTCCTGCTGGAGGAATGTATTACCATCCCAAGGGTGACCATGTTGAATTTTGGTTTGAGAAGCTGCTTGTTCAAGTATCTTAGGTCGAGAATAGGTTGCACTCCCAATTTGTTTTCTGAGTTAGTATCTGAAATAGATGCCCTTGCCCTGCTGATGCAAAGGTACTTTTCCACCACTTTGCTGCCAAGAGGTGTTTTACTTCTAACTCCAACAGATGTTTATCTATTGGGGTAAGGAACTTTGACAGTTGAGAGCTCCTGAGGGCTGGCACCTTTTGAACTGCAGTGAAAGACCCTTTTCACTACCCCCAGGACCCACTTGTCTGAAGAAATGAGGGTCCAGGACTGAAGAAGTGGGAAAGCCTGCCCCCTACAGGCAGAGGGAGGCAACCTGGACACTAAAGTCAGGGCTTAGGGCAGGAGGAGGAGGGTTACTTCTCCTCTGTCCTCTCTGCCTCTTCCTCTGTAGAATCCCCTCATCTGGGTGTAATCAACTGCATAGGAAAGGGGAAGAACAGCCTAGGGTAGTACCCTCTGCCCCTGTTCCCTTTATTCTGAGGTTTTGGGGTAGCAGAAGGCTTCCTCTGCCTGTATTGCTCTGATAGGTTGTTTTATACTCATCAACCTTTTTCATGTAAGTCTCTGTTCTGGAGTCAAAAGGATGTTCTGATCTGAGGGAAATCCATAGCTTTGGACTGTGTATCCTGGGTTAGGTCAGTTGCTCTCAACCAAGCAAAATGCCTCAGGGAGATGGCATGGGCCATAACCTAGAAGCAACATCATTATTGCCTGCTGCCATATGGAATTGGTACTTGGTGACTTCCAAAGCAGTTTTGGCTGTGTCTACTAGGTCATGTACCACATAATCATACCTTTGCTGGGCAATGGCCTGGACAGAATTCCAAAGAACCTTTTGATGCTTGGCTATGTATGCCAAGTAAGAGGAAAAGTGTAGGAGGAGAGAAACTGAGGTATAGGACTTCTTAGGCATGAAATCCAGTCTCCTTGACTACTTCTCAGGGGACTGAGAGGAGAGAGGAGTGTTGGCTTTATTACAGGCTGCCTGTTGTACAACCCCTTCATGACTGGGGTGTACATACAGGAAATCAGTGTCATATCTGGACAGCTGGTACTTTGTGTCTATTCTTTTGTCTACTCCAGGCAGGGAAGTAGATGTCTGGAGCAGTTTCGTAGTGTTTTTTCTAAAAGCCTTATAGATAGGGAGCACCACTTTTTAGAGGAGGGAGACCCATCATCTCTCTGTAATCCTGGTTTTCCTCCTTATCATGAGTGGACTCCTGTGGGGGAAGGTTAAGGGTGTCCACCATATGCTGCAGAAAAGTTAGCATGGAGGTATCCTCTTGATCTGATGGTGGCTCGAAATGTGGATCAGGGGAAGCGTCAGGTTCTAGAGGGTTCCCCTCTGATACATCATCAGGGATCTGCCATAATAACCCTCATCATCCTTGCCAGCATAGCTGCCTGCATCTGAGGGAGCTGAACTGGGAGGTTGTCTGGTAAAGGCAGGGTATTAAAAATAGGCCCCATGCTCTGCGGGGTTTGATAAAGATGCCAAGCTTTAGCCATCTCTTCCACTGGGGTAAGTCTCCTGAATGTCTGAGGTTCTGTGTTTTTGTTTTATCTTTATGTTTTTACCCACTGAGGAGTCACCTTTGTTTATAGGAGGGGCAATGGTATGATTTTCTTTATAAGACTTCTGGGCAGGCACTTCATTAGTGACCTGATCAGCTTTTCTTTATTAGTAGGCACTTCATCAGCACCTTTTGAAGTCTTAGGTTTGCTAGGCACTTCATTAGCACCTTTTGAAGCCTTAGGTTTGCTAGGGACTTCATCAGCACTTTTCTTTCCATTTTCTTCTTTAAAGGCACTTCATCAGCACCTTTATTATTATTATTTTTGATTTTGAAGACACTTCATCAACACCTTGCTTTTTATTCTTAGAAGGCCCCTCATCGGTAGCCATGGGTCTTTGTTTTGGTACAGAGGAAAATCCTTCCTCAGCCATAATTCTCAATCTTTTGCTCTATTTCTTAAAGTCTTTGAACAAAATTTAGAGCAAAGTAAACAGTAATGATCTGGAACTAGGCACTTTAAACACAGGTCATGGACATCAGATTGAGCCACTATTCTGTGGCACTTTAAACAATTTTAAAACCTGTGGGTCCAGTCCTCTTTTAGGGATTTCGGACATGCCAATATAAAAGAAATCCTGAAAAATGAAGCCCAGATAGGGCAACATGAAGAAATGTGGTTTGTTCCTTGCAGTAAATAAGAAAAAATGACTTACCTAGTAATCTTGTTTCTTCCAAGTGATACTCAGGTATTCATAACTATATGCAGTCTTCCTCCTTAGTAGAACTGCCCAGAGACAATTTTGAACATATGCAAATGATGCAATCTTTACATGAGCCACTTTTCAAATGCTGCCTTATACTAACTGCCTTAGTTCTAAACCCTCAGATTTCCTGGATGCCTGAAAAGACAGGCCCACAGGGACCAAGTATAATAATAATAGTAATAATAACAACAATATTAAAATAATAACAGAGGGCACTCCTTAAAACCCCAGAAAGAGGGCCTCAGCTTGAGGGCATAACATAAGAAAGAACACCCTTGACTGTCCAAATCACCTTAAAAGGGAGGGGACAACAATATGGAACCAATCACAACATATGTGCTAGATATGGCATTTATACCCCTGAGAGCACATTATTCAGGAATGCAGATGCTAAAGGCTCCAGAAGGGAGGCAGGTGGGAGAGTTATGAATACCTGAGTATCACTTGGAAGAAACAAGATTACTAGATAAGCAATTTTTGTTCTAACCCCAGTAACACTCAGGTATTCATAACTATATGCAGACATCCAAGCAGTACCTTTGGAGGTGGGCACAGAACATTATCTTAGGAACAGACTTTGCAGGACAGCTGTGCGAATCTGGCATCAACCCTGGACAGAGTATCCAAGTATAGTGCTTCGTAAGCTGTGTACTGTTTTCCAGGTAGCTGCTTTAGAGATTCACCAGGAAACATTCTTGACAGCTGCTATGATAGCAGCTGTGTCCCTTGTGGAATGGCCTCCACCCATAAGGAGCTCCTTTCTAGCCTTAGACTACCAGACTGGTTATACTGTACTATCCAGTAATAAATGGATCTTTTTGAAGCTGGGTTATCCTTTCTCATATTCTCATAGGTCAGGAGCAGCTGTTTTCTGTCCTGCCTATGGACTTTAGTGGCTGTCAAATAGTAGCTAAAAACTCTTTTGATGTCCAGACTATGAAGACTCTTTTCACCAGGACTAAAGTGTTCAGTAAAAAACAAGTGAGGTAATGGTTTGGGTCAAGTGATAATTAGAGGTCATGTTAAAGGAAACTTCTTGTTTGTTCCCAGGATAATTTTGTCTCTGTGGAATAAAATGTAGACCTTTTCAATTCAGAGAGACTTGAGCTCAGTGATTCTTCTGGCAGAAGTGATTACCATGGAAAAACACAGTTTTTTTTTTTTTTACATATTTCAAATAAATTGAAGACATAGGACTTCGGTGGCGTAGTTGGTGGGAATGGCTGCCTAGCTCCTCGCTCAGATTCTCCAATGTGACTTTAGAGAGAATCCAGTATTTTGTGGAGAACATCCCGGGTTTTAAGCAGTGATATCGGCATAATACATGCTCTGCAATGGTTCGTCTGGAAGAAAAAAGGCTCCTTGATTGCTAAAACCATCTCGGAAAACTTACAGGGCAGACAGATGGCAGGCCTCAGCCCGGCTCCCTCGCGCTCCTCTGTGCTCTCCATGTCTGGGGCCAATGATTCATACTTGGATTCAGGATCGACTAGCACGAGAGCAGAATCGAGAAAAATCATTAAACTTCTGCATAAGACAGGACGCAAAAGTTTCGGATATTCAAAGGATTTTAAGAAATTGGAGTCAGAGCCACTTCTGTGACAACAGCATTTAGAGGGCTGCAGACAGAGCATATGGCCTCTGGAAGATCGTTAGCATTTTTATATGGGAGGAGAAAGTTTTAACAGCAAGGGCTGAAGAAGCGAGAGCACGTTCCAGATGCAATAATATAAGGGTGGTTGGTATACCAGAGGGGCAGAGCAGGCTGATATGGTAGCCTTATGGACTGCTAGTTGAAGACAGAGCTGCAGATTGGAGAGGATTCTCCATTGGAGATCGAAAGGCGCAGGGCCCTTGCCCCAAGGCCTAAACAAGGCACCCCAGAGCTATTATCATTCAATTCTTGAAATTCCCAACCAAGGAAAAGGTCCTGCGTCTGGCATGGCGAAAAGGACTTGAACTTTGATGGTATGGAAGGTGTTTATGGATCAAGATTTTCCCCCGCCTGGCCCAGCGGCCGGAAAAAGGTGTTGGGAGTGGTGAAACAGCTAAGAGAAGGGCTGGAAGGCCCAGTTGCGTTATCCTGCTAGACTGTGGATAGAGGCACCTGAGGGTCCGAAAATGTATGATTCATTGCTGATGGCTCATGATTTTCTGGTTGCTAAGGACATTCCGTTCCGATATCAAGGAAGAGATCGCAGAGAAAGAAACTGAACAACTACTCTGGGCGGTGGCTCCAGGCTTGAGAGGTGCTAATCGTCCCATTCTAGAGTGGACTCAGTGTTACCTCTAACACTGGACTTATCAAATGGATTACTAAAAGGAAACCTTCTGAGGAGACTGGCTGAATTACAGCAAAAGCTTATTTAATGTCTTTCCTTGCTTATCAGGGTTTTGATGGTTAAAAGTATATTCTCTTTGACCTAGTAGCGTTTTTGCTAGCATTTAAATTTAACATGTTTAGAACAAAGAGAAAGTGGTTCTGGGGTTTACCTGATGTCCTTCTCGTGATTTTGTTTTCCAGGCGGTCTCCTTGGTTCTGGATGGCGGGAGAGAACCCCTGGGCAACAGCGGTTTTAACATGCGTCCATGGAGGGCCGGATGGGCAGACCACTTGTTTTGGCTCTTGGGATACACGACTGTTTTTTCAGGTGACCCTTCCTGGAGTCCGTTCATGGCTATGGTCCTCTCGACTCCGTGGAGATTTCTTGTTCCTTTCCTCCCTCCCACTGGGGTAGTTGTTAATAGAAGGGGCTGTTGTAATAAGATGGGGAAGCGTTAGGAGGTTAATACGGATAGTCCCAGCAATGGGGTTTCTTTCAAGATTAGGTGAGATGAGATGTTATTTTTGGTGGATTGGCGGGTTCCATTACCTATCTCCACTACACCCTCGAGGGAAATCAGGGCTAGTTATATCCAGTTTGGGCTTTGGAGATGGGGACAGGAGTGGAGGGGAGTCGGGGTGGATTGGGTCTCTTGTTTCTCCCCCTGGGTTCACCTTAGGGAGGCGTGAGAGTGACACCCTTTGTAATACAGATTAGCGCCATAAGCTGTTTATAGTGGTGAAGCTTGATCTGGCCTCTCTTCTTGCTATAGGCCTCCCCAGACCTCTGTGGTGTGACTTGAATTACAAATAAGGGAGAAGTACATGGCCCCTACTTTGATCACGATGCCCAGGGGCAGGGTTTCTCGGCCTCAGGGAAGGAAACAGGAAGGGGGAGGTTGTTTGGGGGTGGGGAGTTTGGGTTTTTTTGTCATCCTTCCTCTTTCTTACAAATTTAGCTGCATTGGATTCTCTAATAAGATTAACAAGAAAAAAAAAGGAGGTCTGATTGAGTTAACATTGGAGGTTCGAGGGGTGCTCTTTTTCCCAGCCCCTCCCGGAAGTTCTCTCATACATAAACTAACAGAGGGCACAGGCTGGGCTCCCTAGCAGGGGCCTTCCAACCCTTCACGCCTAGTGGGTGTTGTTCCCTCTAGGAGGAAAGAAGTTCTGTTTCCCCACTGTGCACCTGAGGCTGACTGGGCAGAGTGTTATGGCATGGGCGGGCGGCTTAGGTTGCTAAGTGCGTATCAGCAACGACTATCTGTTGTTGCACTCCACATGGGAAATGACCCTGTGCTTTAGGCACGGACCAGTGATTTCTCTAGATTTAGGGTGTGTTAGTGTGCTTGCATTGTTGGTTGCTCTGTTCTCTATTTCTTTTTTCTCTTCTGTTTTTTTTATGTTTTAGGAGAGTACCTCTTTGTATGACTAGTGTTATTATTGTGCAACTGGATATAGGATATACAAACATGTTTGGAACTTTTTGAAAACGAAACATGGCTGATTTGATAACAGGTTCTCTGAATGTTAAAGGAATTAATAATGTTGTTAAACGTACAAGATACTAGCAGAATTTAAAAGGGAAAGATGTGATATTGCCTGCCTACAGGAGACAAAGTTGACTCTGAGAGAACATATGAAATTGCGCGAGGGACTGGGTGAGCACAGTATGCTCTGATGAGCATCCACAATCAAAAAGGGAGGAGTGGCAATCCTATTCGGAGGGGCCTTCGTTTCAGATTCAAGCCGTAATTAAATCCGGCTCTGGCCACCAACTGTCAGTTTCCAGCACTTACAAGGGCGGATAATTCACTTGGTCAGTGTATGCCCCACCCCACCCTCTGGAGAGTTCTTTCAATCTCTTCGACTCAGTAGCCAGTTTACCCCCGGCCAAGTTATTTTAGTGGGGGACGGAACTGTGTTGAGGATGTTAGTATGGATAGAAGCTCCACTAAAACCTCGGGATCCAGGTCCTGCTCCCGATTACTGTAGCCTGATCACAGAAGCCGGATTAATTGACCCATGGAGGCAGTGTAATCCCTCAGCGAAAAATATTACCTTTTTCCTCCAGTTTCAAATGCATACTCAAGACTGGATAGGTTTTACACTCAGAGGAATGCCACGCATTCTTTTAGAGACGTGTCTATCCTTCCACTACGATCTCTGATCATGCAATGATCAAGGCAAAGCTTGGTTGGGACACAGTGGAGGGGGTCTTTGGAGATCTGATCCGGGTTACTTAACGACAAACAATATATTGAATCCACTAGAAGAGTTGTCCAATGCTACTTAAAAGAAAATACAGAGGCAGTTTCTAGACCCAAGTTCCTGTGGGACGCCCTAAGGCAGTGGTGAGAGGCATACTTAGCTTTTGCCTCCCATAGAATAGCCGCATCAGACTCATAATGAAGGAAGCTCTTACCTCTATTGCAGATCTGGAAGTAGTACATAAGCGCACGGGGTCCCAGAGCTTACTTAAGAAGCTAAAGGAGGCCAGGGAGATATATAACCCTTTACTACCGAGACGAGTAGAGAATTTCCTTAGATACGCTTGAGCAGCGTTATTATGAGAGGGGAGAGAGGGCGGCAAACTGTTGGCACTTAGACTCTGAAGCAGGCTGCCGAAAGGTATGTAGTCAAGGTTAGTTCTGACCCGCCAAATCTCCATTACAAGACCTTCCGGGAAACTGCACAAGAGTTTGTGGAGTTTTACAAACAACTGTATAGGAAGGAAGAAACACAGGACCATAGTAAAAAATTCATATTTTTGCAAGGTATAGAGCTCCTGTATTGTCAGACACTCAGAGGGACACCTTGGAGGCCCCTTTACTGAGGTGGAGGTCAGGGCAGCTATAAAGTCTCTCGACTCTGGGAGCTCCCAGTCACGATGGGTTCCTTCTGAATTCTATAAAAGTTTCAGGAGGAGTTGATCCGCTACTCACTAGAGTTTGTAATGTGGCTCAAGCTGGGGCCTTGCTGGATACATGGGGGCTCTCATTTCAGTGTTCCTAAACCAGGGAAAGATCCTACCTCCTGTGGGGTACTGTCCTATTCTCTACTTAATCAGGATGCCAAAATGTTTGCCAAAATTATTAGTTCACGGTTGCATGGGGTAGTTCCTGGCCTAGTTCACCCGGACCAAGCAGGGTTTATACCGGGAGGCATATCCAGGACAGCATTAGATTCCTGTTAAATGTTATTTCTTCAGCCCAGCTCCTACTGATTCCCTCTTTCAGCAATATTATCGCTAGATGCTGACAAAACCTTTGACCGTTTAAATTGGCAGTTGGATTCAGTATTGGGGTCTTTGGGTTTGGAGAGAAATTTAGGTTTGGATATCCAATTTATACACTAAGCCTAGAGCAAAGGTCCGGTGAACAGGACAATCTCCATGCAATTTGGGATTGAGCGTGGTACTAGGCAGGGCTGCCCTCTTTTCCTCTCTTGTTTGCTCTTAGTTTGGAACCTATGGCTGCTTACATTGACAACCTGATTTTTCCAGGGTTTTCAGGTCAGGGGTGGAAGTCAAGGTTTCACTTTACACAGATGACACCCTATTATATATCCGACCGGTAAGAGCAGTGCCTAAGATTTTCAGTTTTCTTTGGGATTTGGAACCCTTTCCGGTTATAAGGTTAATCCAGATAAATCAGAGCTATTCCCATTGGGGTGCCTGGAATCAGCCCTTACCAGGGTGCAGCAAATTAAATGGTGTAAGTCGGGTTTTAGATATTTGGGGATATGGATTCCTAGGGATAGTAAGGCCCTACACTCCATGAATCATTTAAAAATTCTTAGGGATATCAGGGAGGATTGCAACAGGTGGAGAGAACTCCCTCTCTCCATCTCAGGTAAGGGTGAATCCATTGCATGAACATTCTCCCCAGTTGCTGTTCATACTGGGGGCCATTCCCCTGAAAACCCCAGGAATTTCTGGCGGGACTTAAACTCTACCCTCTCCAAGCTTTTATGGTCCGTGGAGGCCCCAAGTGAGGTGGGAGATTATGGTGGCTCCAAAAGAAAGGGAGGCTTTGGGGTGCGGATATCCAGAAGTATTTCTGGCCATCGCAGTTGTTACCCTTGGTGACCACTGCTCGTGATTTCCTGCCGAAATGGGCTCAGACTGAAGGGATGACTCCTTTGGGAAATGTCTCAGACCTCATTTTTCTGGATGCACCCAGGCTGAGTCAGCTCGATTTCAGAAATCCTTTTGCAAGGGTGATTTCGCAGGTGTGGAGAGATATGAACTCAAAATTAGGTGTTACTCTAAAGCTTAATCAATATAAGACTATTCGGAGCTGTTTGGATTTTGGCCCCTCAGGTGGGACATGGGTTTTCAACGGTGGGCTAGAACGGGGTTGGTTAACCTGGGTCAGCTTTTGATGGAATATATTTAAATAATTCCAGCAGCTAAAGGCCAAATTTAATCTTCAGAGTACAATTTCTTCGCTATCTCCAGTTAAGACACTATGTTCATATAAATGAACAGCAAGTTGAGGTGGGCACAGAACCCTTAAATAACCCAGTGCTATTTACTCTCTCTTCCTGATCAGGTTGCGGATCAAAAAAATTATCTCAAGTTTAGTACAGGGATGAATCTTGCGAGGGTGACTCTTTGCTACTGGTCAAGGATAAGTGGCATGGAGACCCGAGTCTTGTTCTATCAGATACTGAATGGGCTTCTATTTGGAAGTCCATTCAAAATACTACATCCTCCCTTTTCTGGGGAATTCCGTTGGAAGTTAGCCATTAGATTTTAGAGTCCCTGTGATGACAAAACATTATGGATTACATCACTCTGATCTCTGCTGGCGGCTGTCGGTTGGTTAGTACCTATTTTCATATATTCTGGGAGAGTAAAGTTATACAGGAGTTTTGGAGGAAGTAATAGACACTTTAATAATATTTTGAATTAGTACTGCCGAGGTCCCCACAGTACTGGCTATTAGGATTGCCACCCTCATTTGGTTCCAGATCCTCCGCCTCCTGTTTGGAATCCTGGTGTCAGCAGCACTTAAAGCTATCACTCTATCATGGCTTACACAATAAGCCCTCCATTTCTACGTGGTATGGCATCTGCACCAGGATTTTAGACATGGAGTATTTGACAGCTAAGCTGAGGTTGTCCCTAGATAAATTTAAAGGGAGATGGTTACCTTTTTACACTTGATGGCCTCTCGGAGGCAAGCCAGTAATGGACTTGCTCGGTAGATATGCTTGAGAAGAAGGTCTGGGCCTTACTTTGGCGGATCCTTCCGTGCCTGTCTATTGAACCTGTTTTAACATTAACTATTGGAATTGCTTATCTGATGTAGTCTTTAAGATATAATTGTATAAGCAGAATGATTTTGTATGTGGAAGCCTCCTGCTACAATGGAAACAACCTCGAGGCATATTGAGGGCAATAAGCTGGTGTTAGCATTTACACTGATACAGTCTTTCCTTCCTTTTACTCTCTTTACTGTTGTTCTTATATTTTTTGAAGGTACTCTCCCTTATCTTACTTTATTTTATTTTATTCTATTTTACTTCCTTTTGGTCTTATTTTATTTCACTCTACTTTTATTTAATTATCAACTAACTATTGTTCTTTTCTTCTCCTATTCTACATCTCTTGTCTTATTCTCTATTCTCTTTCTATAGACGTTAATGGTTGCAATGTCACTTGATGAGAGTGGTAATGTATTGTTCATGCGTCTGCTTATATGTGTACTTTTATGGAAAAAACTCCAATAAATTTCTATTTCAAAAAATAAATTGAAGACATAGGCTCAAAAAGGGGACCCATGAGCCTAACTATCCACATCTAGGCCACATGCTGGCACTGGTTCCCTGTGAGGGGTGCAAATGGGATAGCCTTTAAGGAACCCTTTGAAGATGAGGTCGAGGCCTGAAAACATTCTGTCCAACTGAAATGTAAGCAGATGCTGTGGCCAGGTTGATGTTTAAGGTACTGGGCTGCAAGCCCAGTAAAGTAAATAGGTAAGATAGTCCAGAACAACAGGAACACCAGCCTGTGCTGACATGTGTTAGGTTCATAAAGAGCCTTTGGAGCTAGGCTCTGAAGCAATAAAACATTTTGTCCAACTAATATGCCAGCAGATGCTGCAACCAGGTGGACCTTGAGGGTGCCAGATAGCCAGTCCAATGAATGTAAATAGATAAGATAGTCAGACAGCAAGGACCCAGCATATGCTGGGACCAATTTCCTAGTTGAACACCAATAATAAAACTTTTTCTCATTCTGAAGTGTAGATTTTCTTAGTGGAAAGCTTCCTATAACCACATCACATGCCTAAGACACTCTGAGAAAGATGTAGACCTGCATATTATACCACAGGTACTCAAGAGCCATTCCTTGAACGTGAGTGACCCAAGGTTTGAATATAGGAGCCTCTAGTAGGAGATCAGCAGATTGTACCTCCAAGGGAAGGTGTATTGGTTCAGACCCAGACATGGAGGGTAGCAGAGAGAGAGAGAGACAGAGAGCTATGTCTGTCTGGCCCATTCTAGTGCTATCAAGACTATTGCTGCTGACTGGGACCTGAGCTTGAAAAAGAATTGCTCTATACCAGAAGGAAGAAAAAAGAAACATGTGTATGCTTCCCTTGCCAACTCAAAGCCAGAGCATCCAGGGGATTGTTCCAAGATCTGGCTGGCTGTCATAGTACTGTGGCAGTTGGTGGTTGTGGTGGGATGTGAACAAGTCAACCTCTGTGGTGGCCCCATCCTGAAGACAACTTGCACCACCTGACTGTTTAAGGCCCATTCATGATGGGAATGGCTGATTTGAGATTATGTATCTGCCAAGGTACTGTCCTTACCTGGCAGTGGCAGATGAATATCCTGAAAGGCCCATTAAGCATGATGAATCCCATATTTCCATGAATCCTGTGTGGGAGGGCTTAATCTTGTCCCTCCTGAAATGCTTATGTAGTACATTGTGGTAGTACTGTCTGTTCCAACCTGTACCACCCTCCCTGTAGTTGATATGCAAAGCCTTTAGTGCCAGTAACACTATTAGCCCCAGTAGGTTTATGTGCCATGGGAGGTGTGAATCCCAGGTGGCGCCACACCCCAGTAAAGGTGTCTCTGCTATCAGACAACTGATAGAGCTTTTGCTGAAAAAATAAACTCCTTCCATTAGGTTGGTTTCCTCTTTCCTCCATTGGAGGCCTATAACAGTATTTCTATTACTAAAATTGGTTATGACAGAGGGTCCTTTCTCTGACACCAGTGAATCCTGAGATGAAGCTGAATAGTAATTTGTAACCTGGATTCCAAGACTGTGCCAGTGACAGGTGCCATGTGCAGTAGCTGAAGAAACTGCTCTGCAGTTTTTGATTTATTTATTCATTTCATCCACCCCACAGTGACAGTTCAACAGTGAGGTCCCCTACAGTGACTACAGCATCATGCCACTGTAGGGAACCTGCTGGACCTGGTGCTGTCTGTCAAGTTCTGCATCCCCCAAATCAGCTCGACTCAGGTTGATAATCCTAAAGTGGGGATGTGGGCAGAATCCCCTGTAGGGGTTGAGGTCAAAGCCCCCAAAGAAAAACATACAGCCACTGAGCCGGCTGATTGCAAAATGCGGAAGATCTGCCGGTTTTCGCTGTCGGGTGCTTGACAAATATTTTGTCGAACACCCATTGTGGATCCTGAGACCCCGAATACTTCTTGCCCTGCTTGGAGGCAAGTAGGCCCTGTCTCACACGGTATTAAGCTCTGCTCCTATGAACTGTAGTGCCCGAACAGGCTGAGAAACAAACTGTCTCTAGATTTATCAGGAAACCTAGACTCCAGGAGCCCCTAGGTGAGTTGCAGACCCACTTGCTGGGGTGACATTAAAACTACAGCCAATCTTCTAGGTATAGAAAGAACTTGTACACCTTGTCTTTAAAGGTACTACAACCACTGTGCACACTCTTAGAGAATGACCTAATAGGGTCTGAATCTGAGGTACTTTCTGTGATACTCCCTTATGGGGATGTGGAAATACTTTAAGTCCAGTGATGCCAAACCTTCCCACTTCTTTGGAGTGTTGGCAGAATCAGTGGCAAAACATCATTTGAACTTTGGCTTTGTCAGATGCCTGCTTAGTACCCTCCAAGACATGCTGCCACTCCCCATCCTTTCTGTAGTACCTTTTGCTATACCAAGACAGACTCCTCTGTCTTGGACAGCAACAGTTTTGAACCTCTTTTTCTCGAAGTTTTCTTTCTCTACATCTGTAGATGGATTAAAACTTTTTTTGGAAGGATTTGAACCCAGAGACAATCCCTAATTCACTACATCCATGACTACTTGTCTGTGGTGTCTGAAATACCCTGCTGTAGGTACTGCTGATACTGAGGAACAGCCCTAGTCTGATACAACAAAAGGAGCTTACTGTGGTGTATTCATCCATTTTCTTTTTTTTACTTTTTTTTTTCTCTAAAGAGGAATTACCTCGACTTGGAAATCCATAGCCTTGGTTTGGGAATACTGAGCTAGGTCTGTGACTCACAACCAGGCAAACCCTCTCTGAACCACTGTATTTGTCATCCATCTAGCAGCGGCCATGTAAACTTACTTGGCTGCTTCCAAACCAAATTTAGTTGTTTCAGCTAAATCATCTGGCAGGGGAGTAACGTGGACTTGAAAGTGAGCCTGCTCCATAGTCAAGGAACCGACAAACATTCCTTTTATGCCATGTGTCAGTTTTCCTGGGATCTGTGTTAGAGAGTAGGATGCCAGGGATCTGTTTGCCATGTCACACGCTGTTACTTCAACTACTCCTTGATGTATAGGGTGAGGAACAAACTTGAGTTCCTCCCTGTCTAGCTAATGTTTCTACACATCCTCTTATCAAGATGGGGAAGAGAGCTTAGAGTTTGTAAAATCTTTAAAGTGTCTTCCCGATGAATTTATTCACAGGAAGAGGGGTGTCAGCCCAATTATTTCTCACACGTGAGGGATAATCTTCAAATGCTTACTGGGGAAAAACAAGCATTCCATGAAATCACAGTCTTCCTCCCAGATAATGGTAAAACTGATCAGAGGAGACAGGCTGCTGTGCAGAGGTCTGCTGCTGAGAACAACACTTGTAAGCCTAAAGTACATAGAAACATAGACTTTGAGCAGATAAGGACCACTTAGCCCACCCAGTCTGCCCATTTCCCTACCTACTGGATAAGCTGCAGATTTTAATTAACCAACAGCCTACTTCTGCCACCCCACTATAATTGCCTTATGTCTGTCCCATGCATGTTTGAATTCTCCACTGTTTTAGACCCCATAGCCTCTCCAGGAAGGCAGTTCCATGCGTTTACCACTCTCCATGAAAAACAAATTCCTCACATTACCCTGAACCATCCCCTCTATCTTTAAATAGTGCCCCTTGGTCTTACACATCTCTTTTCTGAAAGATGCTACCCTCCTGGACTTTGTTGATTCCCTTGAGGTACTTGAACATTTCTATCATGTCCCCCGTCCCTCCTTTCATCAAGGGTATACATATTAAGCTCTCTCAGTCTCTCTTCATATGGTTTCTGATGCAGACCCCGCACCATTTTAGTTGCCCTCCTCTGGACTGCTTCCATTCTGTCTATGTCCTTGCATAGATGAGGTCTCAAAACTGCACACAGTACTCCAGATGGGGTCTTACCAACTGTCTGTACAGAGAATAACCACTTCCCTTTTTCTACTTGTGATGCCCCTTCCTATGCATCCCAGTATCCCCCTGGCTCTCCTTACTGACTTCTCACATTGCTTACCCACCTTTAGATCATCTGATATGACTACCCCAGGTCCCTTTTCATTTTGTTGTTGTTAGTACCTCCCTGCTATTGTGTACTCTTCTCCTGAGTTTTGTTTCCCAGGTGCATTATTTTGCACTTCTTTGCATTGACTCTGAGTTGCCATATGTCTGACCATTTCTCCAACCTTGCCAAGTCCCATCTCATCCTTTCTACCCCCTTGTGTATCAACTCTGTTAGAGATCTTTGTATCATCTGCAAAGAGGCATACCTTTCCTCAGACCCTCTGCAATGTCACCTATAAAGATGTTAAAGAGGACTGGACCTAGTACTGAGCCCTGAGATACTCCACTAGTGACCCCTTTCTTCCGGATGTGTTCCATTCATCATTACCTTCGTGTCCTATTGTACAGCCAGTTTGTTACTCCAGGCTACCACCCAGGACCCACCCCCAGGCTGGCTAACTTGATTATCAATCTTTGTGCGGACTGTGTCAAATGCCTAGCTAAAGTCTACGCTTGACCATATCCACAGCCCCTCCCTAGTCTATTATTTTGGTCACCCAGTCAAAGAAATCTATTAGATTCATCTGACATGACCTTCCTGCTGTAAACCCATGCTGCTTTGGTCCTGTGCCCTTCTGCCTCTAGGTACTCAACAATTCTTTCTTTTAGGAGTGATTCCATCATTTTCCCTACCACTGAGGTCAAACTTACAGGTCTGTAGTTTCCTGCTTCTGCCTTGCTCCCACTTTGTGAAGGGGAATCACATCAGCCCTCCTCCAGTCCTCAGGTACCACCCCATCCTCTCATGATTTGTTAAAAGTGTGGTCAGTGGTGTCACTAGGTCCTCCCTTAGTTCTTTTAGGATTCTGGGGTGAATCCTGTCAGACCCATTGCTTTGTCCACATTGAGTTTTAGGAGTTCTTTCAGGACTCTTTCTTCTGTAAATGGACTGGTGTCAACCCCCACCCAGAGTGCTTCTATTGTCTGGTTTAGGTAATTCCTCCTCATCTTCTTTTGTGAATACTGAGCAAAAGTATTCATTCAGTAACTCTGCCTTTTCACTGTCTCCCTCTGCCCACCTCCACTCTCCCTTATTAATCTTCACTATTCCTCCCTTAACCTTTCTATTCTCCTAATGTACCTATAAAATATTTTATCCCCTTTCTTAACTGAATTGGCTATTTTTTCCTCAGTTTGGGCTTTTGCTGTTCGGACTGCCTTCCCACTTCTTTCTGCTTTAATTGATACAGTTCCTGTTGTGCTCCTTCTGTGATGCCTTATACTTTCTGAATGCAGCCTTTTTCTCCTTAACCTTCCCTGTCACCTCTTTTGAGAACCATAGTGGTTTTTACTCCGTTTGTTTTCTTTATCTGTTTCACAAAGGCTTGTTGCCTCTATGATGGCAGTTCTGATTTTCTCCTTTGTTCTTTCACCCCTCCTTCTTGGCCATTTGCTAGTGTATTCCTCGGGTATTCACCCATTTTGCCAAAGTCAGCCCTTCTAAAGTCCAGTATGCTTGTTTTGTATGGCCCGTCTCCATGGTTCTGTTTACTGTGAAGCACACTGTGCAGTGGTCGCTTGTTCCCAGATGTCTACTGACTTTAAATTTGTGATCCTCTCTGCATTGGAGTGTTTTCCAGACATATCTTTACACTTTTTCTAGGAAAGTTTATAATTTTCACAACCTTCATTTACAGTGAAAACCACCAGGATGAAGCACAGTGCTACAAAATTCTACAGTAAAGTTACTGCAGTAAACTATACCATTTAGGTGGGAGTTAATCCTTTTGTGATACAGAAAACCTGAGACACTGCACCTCATCCTGGTGGGCTTCACCGTAGGTGACAATCTGCAGGAGCTGGCATGCTTTCTAGCAGGCACAGAAGTCCCCACATGCTGTCCACCTGGGGGTTCTGTGTGCTTAGTTTTATTTGATTTCTTAGAGGAACCAGCTAGTCAGCCAGTTCAGCAAGTCTCTCAAGAACAGCTTGTATACCCGTCTCAGGGGTAGCAGTTTACATGAATTGTTGTGGTTTCACCCATAGTAATTTAGGGTGTCAGCTGGTCAGAGCTGGAGGGACCCTTAGATGGTGAAAGTTTTCTTTTTTAGCCTTATCCAGGCATTTTCCAATAGTTTTCTCAGGACACAAAATGCAGATTTCACTCTGCTTTTAATGTTCATGTCCAGATAGGTAGACAAAAGGAACTTAACAGAATTTCACCACACAGAATACATAGTTTGAAACCGAGGTCACCAGTTTTCTTTTAAATTTTTATGTAATTTTCAATGTAAAACCAATATAAGTTGCAACCGCTAAAAAGTATTTTCATTTAAAGTTTATTTAGCAGTTGCAGTTGGTTCCAGACTATTAAAGTACCCGATCGGATCCGGGGAACCGAGGAAAAATTAACCGAGACTATCGGTTAAAGAACCAGTGCTAGCAGTTCTTAAAATAAACTAATTTAATAAAATTAAACATAACTAATGGAGCTTTTAAGTCAGAAAACTCTGATAACTATGAAATAAACCTCGGTTTACACCCGGTTACACTGAACCAAGAAACTTACAATTTAAACACTAAAACTACCGGTTTATTAAAATTACAAAAAGGTGAAAGGCAGCAAAAGAAATGTTAAAGAATACTTATCACATTCTATAAGGTTTCTCACGTCAGAACAAGATGATGAAGAGCAGAGATCTCTGAGCATCTAGACTTATCAGGCAAGAGAGAAATCTGAGGGTTTAGAACTAAGGCAGTTAGTATAAGGCAGCATTTGAAAAGTGGCTCATGCAAAATATTCCACTGTTTGCATATGTTCCAAATTCTCTGGGCAGTTCTGCTTGGAGGAAGACTGCATATAGTTATGAATACCTGAGTATTACAGAGGTTAGAACTGCGACTTTCTGAAGTAAAGTGAGAAAAATATAAGGAAAATGTCAGTTCTCACTGAAAAAGGGAACCGTGAATGCTTTCAGAAAGGAACCATCGAATAATAAGCGGTAAACTTTTTTAGTCAAAGTATGGGAAGGAACGCTAGGGATCCACCGGTTCCGATAGAAAAAGCGGTTCCGGGAGGTTCTGCAACCGAGGGAGAACTAGAAAAGTGTATAAATCATTCAGCACACTACAAAAGTAACAATAAAGTACCAAACGATGAAACAAGGTTTTTCTGGCCAAAAGAAAGAGCACCCCAGAGGCAATGTTACTCAGTCAGGCAGAGAAAAATTCTGGTGCCTTCTAGGTAGGCTCTCCTCAGCACACCCTCAAGCTCTCTCCTGTTTGGCTAATTCATTAGATTCATTATCATAATCTCCACCTCTGAGGCCGTTCAACCTAGTCAGCTTATTGCATATTGTTACTTAGGCTAAAGGACCCATGGGGTGAGAATTTTGCCTTCTTAAATAGACTGTCCTTGATACTCACCACAGTGAGTTCTCAAAGCCAGTCTGTCCTCCCTCAGTTCTAGGTCTCTAACTACAATGCTCCAACCTCCATCCCTGGTCTTCATCACTTTAGCTCCCTTCAAGCCATAGGGGTCCCAAGTGAGAAGACCTGTGTCATACATGACCAAATGAGAAACAGTCAAGGGCTGAAGAGATAGCCCTGCTGCAGGCTGCCACCACCACCCCGTACCCTGACTCACATGCAGCCTTCACGCAAAAGATGTCATTACCACCTGAAACCCTGCTGGGGACAATGCTTTTAAAGGATGGTAACGGACCGTCTCAACAGGGGCAGGCAACTAGGAAGGGCTCAAATGAGAACTTTACCATGCAGTTCTCTGACCAAATAACAGATCAATCTCAAGGTTATCAGCCTCGATCCCCAGTGAGAGTACCAGATCCAGGTGTGACCCTGTCTGTGGGTCACAGTAGTAATGACTTGGCAAGACCCAGAGAATCCATTATATGGAAGATGTCCTTCCCAAACCGCGAGAATACATCATCAATCCAAGCACTGAAATCCTCAGAATTAACCATTCTGGGTGACTCAACACTCTCAGCAATGAAGTCTGCTATTTTCTGCAGAAATTCCCCTTCATATCCTGGAGGCTGGTACACCAGAAGGATTCTGCAACCACACCTGGACTCCCCTACCTGACCCATGCTTTCAAATGAGGTAAGCTCTACTGGGTGCACTGTAAGGTCAAGCTGAATGTAAAGAAAATGGCCACTCCCCACCCTGAAATCCCTCCTTGGGCAATGTACTATGGAGAACCCAGATGGGACCGATGCACTCCAAGACTGGGACCAGTGTCAACAGTCAGCAAGGTCTCCATAATACAGGCCAGAGTGACCATGGAAAACAGGTCCCCTATAACAGAGGTCTTATTCTGAGCAATCTGTCATTGCAAAGTACTGCTCAAGGGGATGGGGAGGGCTGTCTATTATTACTTGCATTACTAGTCTAGTAGGGTATGGGAAGAAGATAGGTCTGACCACTCTCTTTTCTAGCTCCCATTTCCCCTCAGGGCATCTCCTGGCCCTCACCACCCTGATACCGCTCTCCCCATTGCGCCTCCTCATACCTTGCCACCTACTATTAGTACCAGCCAGAGCCTTGTTTTCCATCCCTGTCAGGGTAACAGGTGTGTGTGGATGCTATCTTATCTATTATGACTTTTACAATGTCTTTTTTGCTGTAAGGGCTTCCTGAGCTCGTGAAAGGGCACCTTAAATAAATTAAATCTACTACAACTACTCCACCTCCTCGCGATGCCCATCTTCCTACAGCATCGGGTATGTTGCTGGTAATAGGGAGGTCATCAAAGGTGTAGATATTTAGTAGCTGGATTGAAGAGTAGGTAGGCCTGAGGGGTCTGGCACCCACATACATAAAGACATGGGCTGTAGTCACAACACATATAGCATGTAATATAACTTTAAAACCTCCCCTACCCCTCACTCACCTTGAATCCTATAATCACATTCAGTCAGTCACAAATACAGTTAATATAACAGCATTCCACACACACACACACACACACACACACACACACACACACACACACAACCTATTCATTCACATAATCCCAACCCACCCCAACAAAACAATAACTACTGACTGCAACAGATAAGGAGACCTCAGAACCCCAAACTAAAATTAGGCCAGTAAAGTCCAATTAGCAATAAGACTCTTTGTAAAGTCCAACTAGGTGCCACTGTAAATGAGTGGGTTCTCGATTTGAACAATGCATTAAGTCCACAGCACAGGATAATGTAAATAAAGATTCCCTGCTCTCACCAGGTAAAGGTTCCAAGTTCTGCACAGATGAAAAGACTCATCCTGTTCTCCCACCACAGCGTTAATAACAAAACGCCAGTATTTCAATGTAAAATCAGGAAATGTGAGTCAGAAGCAAAACTGTGGGTTTTCTCACCACTCACAACTGTGCAGCAGGAGTCCCTCAACACCAAATAGGTCAGACCACCAATGACCTAGCCAAGTGATCCAAGGTCAAGGAGTGAGGCTGAAACACTTGTTTTATTTAATCATTCTAGGAATTACAAATACCTTTGAGTGCCAGACAGCTCATTTACAAAGGTTCCATGTCAGTAGGAAGGGTACAAACAGTTACAGAAACAGACAAGTCATACAGAATATTTCAGAACAGATGCACATGTGTTTACACTATAGTATAGGACAATTAAGCTTCAGTTTATAACATTAAGCAAAACCTGATCAGAGGCAGAGGTAAGAAAAGTAGGGGAGGGAGAACCAAGAGGGCTGAGGAGCAGCCGGGCAGCCTTGTCAAGTTGCAACTACGATGGGGGAGAAAAGAGTCTTAGGAAGGGGGAGAGGGGGCAAAGACAGGGAAGAGGGTGGTAAGATGGATGTGACAGAGGTATTAGTGAGGGAAGCATTTTACTTCAGGCTATCCTTGGCAAGCATCCAAGCACACCTGTCAGCCTGACAGGGATGGAAAACAAGGTTCCAGCTGGTAAATCACCCTGCTCGACTTCAGCCCTGCTCACCAGCAGAAATAACAGAGCCCAAGATCAGGCACTTCACTGTGCTTTATGACCCAGGTCTTAGACAAAGTCCCAAACTTGGCATGGAAGAAACAGCTCCACTGAGGAACAGTGACAGGATGAAGGACACAGGAAATCTGTGATGCAAAATCAGGGACATCCCTGAATATAAGGGAACAACTGAGAGGTATAGTCACAACAGTTCCTTTTCTCCTGTGCTACTTAGAACAGTGTGTAACTGCAGCTTCACAAGCCACCCAGTTCACATGGGGCTATGGGTAGGTTTTACAATAGGTCCCCAGCCTCAACACACTTCAAATAGCAATACTTTAAAAAGGAAGTAAGGCCCCATATACTGCACTGCAGAGTTAGAATCAGCATATCCCCAATAAACTTAATATCAAAAATTAGATCTCTGAGTTACTTCTTTAAACACTATGACTGGCCATTTTGTAACCCTGATTTTACTCCTATTCAAAAAGCCAGTTTCACTGAAAAGCTACTGATGATGTCAGGACCAGAACTCACAGCCTAGTCACACCTGTCAGAAACTTTACAGGACTTGCTTCTCCAAAGTTTATGAAACTGTAATTTCTGTAATCATTTGAAAAAAAACTTTGTGTGCAGTGCATGTGTTTCCAGAATGTTTACATGCATGGTACTGCACTATCGGCAGGAGGCAGTTTGGGAAAGCAGCACTGGACAAAGCTATGAAATGTCAAGGTGGTGCACAATTTCAGAATGTTGGGGACATGCAATTTCAGAATGTCTCAGGTATGTGCAATCTTAAAATGTGGTGTGGACACTCAATCTGGGAATGTAAAAGGGACACACATCCAGGAATTTAGCAGGGACTGACAATTTTGGAATGTACAGTAGTGGTGATGACACCAGTGGAATGTGACAGGACATACCATTTTACTCTGAAATTGCTTGTCCCTGTCACATTCCACAATGTACTACCCATCCACATTTGAAAATGACACATCACCTCTACACACATTCCGACATTGTGCGTCCCTCCTATATTCTGACACTGCGTTCTGGCCACCTTCCAAAAGTGCATGTCCTCACCACATTCCAAAACTGCACATCCTCCCACATTCTGAAGCTGTGTGTCAATGCCACATTCTGAAATTGTGGAACCACCACATTCCAAAATTATGGCACTGCCACATTCTGAAATTGTGCATCACCGCCACATTCTGAAGTTGCATGTCTTTTGCCACATTCTAAAACTGTGCATCCATGGCACATTACAAAACTGTGCATCTTTACCACATTATGAAATTAATATCCTTGCCACATTCAAAATTACAGGTCTCCACCACATTCTGAAATACGTGTTCCAGCCACATTCTGAAACTGTGCATCCCTGCCATATTCTGAAATTGTGTCACAACTAAATTCCAGAATTGTGCATCTGTATCACATTCTGAAAATTCTCATCCCATTCCAAAACTATGCATTTCTGCCACATTCTGAAGTTGTGCTTCCTAGCTACATTCCAAAACTGGGTGTCCCACCACATGCTAAAATGTTGTGTTCTAGCCTAAACTGAAATTGTTCCTTACCTCACATTCTGGAATTGTGTCACTGCCACATTCCAAATTGCCCATCTTTGTCACATTCCAAAACGCACACCCACCATATTCCAAAATTGTGCATCCCTCACATTCTGAAATGAGCGTCACTGCCATATTCCAAAACTGAACATCCCTGCAATATTCCAATATTGGGCATCCTCGCTAGATTCCCAACTTAGTGTACCCACTACATTCTGAAAATTTATTTCCCAGCCATGCTTCAAAACATGCATCCCACCATATTCCAATAATGTTCATCCCTGCCACATTCTGAAGTTGCATTGACCACCACATTCTGCAACTGTGTCCTGCCACATTCTGAGATTCCATGTCCATGCTAAATTGTGAAATTACGTTACCACCACACTCGAAATTGTACATTACCACATGCCAAAATGTCACATCCATACACATTACAAAATTACATATCCTTGCTGCATTCCGTAACTGTGTGTCTCCTGCATTTTAAAACTGCATATTTCTGCCACATTCTAATAATTTATGACACTACTCACATCCTGAATTTCAGTGTCCCTGCCACATTCAAAAATGTGTGTCCCTACTACTTTCTGAGGTGTGCCATTGCTGCATTCCACAAATGCAATCTGGTGGCATTCTTTAATGTCATCCCGGCTGGCCTGCGGAGCAGTGGCAAGGCATCTGCCTACGATGGCGACTTCCGAGGATGGGGATGGACTAGGGAGTTGGAGAGCTGGTCGGGGAGGAGGATTGAGCATCCTAGGGACAGCTATTCTTCTCCGGGAGGAGGTGGGTTGTGTGTCCGTGCACTATGGACCACTGGTGGAGGCCAGAGTTCCATCATGACTGGTGCCTGCTTTGGGGGATGCGGGACCGACGCTGGGTTCATCCCACTGATGTCATTGCACATCCCACCTCCCAGGGGTCAGCATGCAAAATCGCTGACAGTCTCCTCTATGATGCCTGCCTCCCAGTTCCACTGCACTCGCTGTAACTCCGGCCCTGACAGGACAGTTATCTACCAAGTGGCCAGCCCGTGGCCCCTACCTGGGGAAGGGGCAAGCCTAGGGAGTTTCTGCCGGGCAGCGGTGACGCTGCTGTACTCTGACACATTTTTGTAGGGGGGTCTCGCCGCCCACTTTGAGGGGAAAGCCAAGGTGGTCAGTGGTTGTGGCTGTCCCGGTGAGTGGATGGGTCTGGAGAGGTCAGGTGGAGTCACTGGGGATGTCAGCACAAAAAAAAATAATCCCAGCAGTATCCTAAAAATTGCATGCAACGTTGGCAATCTGAAGTCATATGTGCCACTACATTACACCCGTCAAATTCTTAAGTAACTTGCATCTGCATGTCATAGAAATAAATGGCCTGTATCTACCCAGTAACACTTTTCTTTTTCAGCTGTTTACTACAACTGCAGTTGTATGTAATGTGGAGAAATAAATCCTACAAGGTAGGTTGCAAGATGGACTAGGCTATGAGTTCGGTTATGGCATCATCAGAAGCTCTTCGCTGAAACTAGCCTTTTGAACAGGCAGTGAAGTTAGGGTTATAAATGACTTGTAACGTTTAAGCACAGTAACTTAAAGATAAATTTAAGATTCCATGCTTGAATTCACCCCTCCAGCCATCCAAAATCTCCACAAGCCAGCAACCAACCTCACTAAACAAGAGGCAAGGCTAGAAATGCTCCACGATCCCTTTCACCACATAGTTTTATCACATCGTTCCTTTGCCAACAAAGCACCCTACTAGTTCAATGACCTCCTCCTGATATAGTTACTGAGCCTAAGCTCAGACCTTTTAAGAAAACTCCTCCAACACCTGGCTGCACTAAGTGTCTGTGACTGCCAGCCCTCATTCCCATCCCATCTACTCACCATCCCTCCCCTCTACTTCCCTCTTCCTCCCTTAGACACCACTAATTACTTCTCCCATTTTACCTCCCACTATCTACCACCCCAACCTGTTCCCAAGCTCCCCATCCACTCCTTACCCCTTTGTTATGTAAACAATCTCAGACAGTAGAGTAAATAATAATACTAATAATACAGATTCTTGTATCTTTGGAGTCTGCCAAGAAACATTCATAAACAAGCACAGAGTACTAATAAAGTTTATTATACTACCTATGCCAAGCATGTGACAGAGAAAATCATAAGGGAGATGGATTTCTCACCACTCTCCTGAAGAATGTACATAATCTCAGTATTTGTAGATCTTAGGTTCTCTAAGATCTTGTTCTCTCTTCCTGTGGAACTGGGTTGCAGAAGACTATATACTACAGATAACAGCATAGCAACAGAGATTACTCATAGTTAGATATGAGAAACAATATGCATTGGATAATGACTTAGGAGACAGAATTACTAATGAGTATCATAGGAGACAGAATATGCTTCCATTAGCATTATAGCTTGGACAAAAGAAATGCTGACTGGCTCTATTACATGTGACATTTTTGCTTATGTATAAGACAAAACATAGGATTTATCTCTAAAGAGACAAAGAGGAGTGCTAACAGGCCTGTATTACATGTGGCATATCTGCCTGAGTGTAAAACACACACTATATATAATTATATGAGAATATAAGTATACAATAATCACTGATGATCCTCAAGTCATCTTATCAGTGACTGGGTAGATTATATATGGAATATATGTAAAAAACAGACATAGTGCATTATAGTGAGGTATAATAGGCATGCATGTTCTAATCCTATGAAAGGACGTAAACATTATCAAATATTAGCAGCAAAGCACTCCTGCTTATGTGATGGATGCCTAAATCTATATATTGGTGCAAAATAGCAGTATCACAGTATAACAGACCAGGGTAGAGTGCTAGGTGTATGCAGGTGTATGTGGGACGATAGAGGCACAATCCAGGTGTAGCACCTTCACTGCCTTCTTGACAAAGTCAAATTCTGACTGCTCTCTACTCAGTACTTTGTTACTATTTATTTACTGAATCTATTTGTCTAAACTAGCCTAATTTTTCACACTAAAGCATTCTGTACATTAAAAATATGTATATACCTGTACTGTTATAATTATATTATTTTCTGTTATATCGTATGTACCTGTTACTAAACATGTCATGATGTGGAATCTTTGTAAAATAGCTTCTAGCTCAAAGGTGTTACTTAAAGAGGATTAATAAATAAAGATCTCATGTTTGGCATGAGGATGATTAAGAATATGCTGATACAAATTCTGAATGTACAGATGCTAAATTTTGGCCAGACCTCTACTTTAAAGCTGACACTTATCTAGCCTCATGATGGGATAGTGATGTCTTCTCAGGGCCTGCATGAAGAATGTAATTATTTGCATGGGCACATTCAAATATTGCAATTTAGTGCAACAGCACTAACAGCTATAAGTGTCTAACTTGGCCTTTTCTTCTTAGCAGCTTATTGTGTTACACAGCCAGTTGCTTTAGTGACCAGCAGGGGCTGTGTTTTGAGCCTCAGCGCCCATGTATTTCTGCCTGTTTTCTGCTGTTCTCAAAGGGGTACACTGGAGCAGGCTTTGTGCACTCACAATATGCTCCATGCCTGTTTGACTGTACCACCCTTGCTCCCAGCACAAATTAGTGCTAGGCAGGGACTTTGTAAGAGCAAATATATGAATATGCTGCCCTAGTGTATTGTTCTGTTTGTTTTAAAATATTTTTTCTTATTTAGAGTCCTTTGTTAATGCTGCCTTCTCCCCATCCAAATATTTATTTTTCAAAAATGTATCAGTTGAGTAACATTATACTTAGTGTTACACTTAGTGCAATAGATGGAAGAAGGCACTTGCCCATCCTGTCTGTCTCCCATTAGAGGGTCCATGTTTTCCTCTGGTAGAGATAAATTATTTAATTATTTGAAAAATGGTGACAGGAAGAGGCATACTCAGCCAAAGCTTGTTTCCAGGTATGTCCGGTGGAGGGTGGGTGGGGACACAGGATAGAAAAACAGGTTACTCACCTGTAACAGTAGTTCTAGGAGTGGTATATGTTGTTCATCCACACTGTCTGGCATTGTCACTTTCCCTTAAAATCTTGCGGAAGTCTTCAAGCTGGCTCCTCCCACACACCGGGTGGTAAGATACCTCAGCTCCGCCCCATGACACCAGATCTAGCCGGCTGGAAAGCAGGTTGTGCGCCTTAAGCCAGGGAGGTTGGGTGGAGTGCGTGTGGATGAAGCAACATATACCACTCCTAGAACTACTGCTACAGGTGAGTAACCTGTTTTTCTAGGAAGCGTGGAAGTTGTTCATCCACACTGTCTAACGAACTCCTAGCAGTTCTCCGGGGAGGAGGGAGGCAAAACACACCCCCTACTTAGGAAACAGAGATTGAGAACCGAGGCCCCAAAACCAGCATCACGTCAGTGTGACTCAAGGTCGATGTGGTAATGGGTAATGAAGGTGTTCGCTGACTTACAGGTAGCAGCCCGACAGATTTCCTGGATAGAATGTCCCTGGAAGCAGCCACCAAAGCAGCAGTATGGCGGGTAGAATGAGCTCTTATCTCCTTGGGAGGCTCCTTGCCCGCCAATCCATAACACAGACTTATGCATGATGTAATCCATCTTACAATAGTCCGCTTGGCTGCAGGTCTGCCAGAAGCGGCTTCAGCGTAGGTGACAAACAGCTGGCGAACTTCTCCCCAAATTTCCTGTCCTCTCTCCTTATAGTAGGAGACAGCACGCCTGAGGTCCAGAGTATGGAGCCTGTACTCGGCATCCGAGGTGTAGTTAGGGTAATATACGGCAGAGTCAACATCTGGTTGAGGTGAAACTCTGACACCGCCTTCGAAGGAATTTCGGGTGGGGCACAGGACAACTTTGTCCTGTGAAAGACCAGATAAGAGGAGTCCACGAAAGTGCCTGGAGCTCCCTGTCCTTCTGGCTGATGTGATAGCCACCAGGAAGGCAGTCTTCCATGACAAGTGTGAGAGCTCACACTTGTGCATGGGATCAAATGGCTTGCCCATGAGCTTTGCCAAAACCAGCAAGAGATCCCACAGAGGTGGATGTTCACGCACCAGAGGGGATATGTGATCCAGGCCTTTGAAAAGTGCCCAATCACCGTCTCCTGTGCCGTCTGCTGACCGTCCTCGCCCGGTAAGCAGAGATGGCTACCAGGTGCACTCTAAGGGTCGATGACCGAAGACCCCTTTGGAGAGGAACTAAAGGTAGTCTAGAATGTTAGCCACAGAGCAGGATAAGAGGTCCAGGCTCTTTCCCTGACGCCAAATCGAAAATCTTTCCATTTGAAGGCATAACATTTCCTGGTCGATTCTTTTGAGATGCTTCCACCACGTGTAGACATCCTCAGAAAGACCCAAAGCCTGGAACTCTAGCCGCTCAGGAACCAGGCTGTGAGGTGCAGGGATTGAAGGTCTGAGTGGAAGACCTTCCCTGATTCAACGATATCAGGTCGGGCATGTACAAAGCCACTCCGGGGTCCTGCAGCTGAGGCTGAAGAGATCTGGATACCAGAACTGGCGTGGCCAATCTGGGGCTACCAGGATCACCTTCACCTTGTCCCTCCTCACCTTGGTAACACCTTGTGGATCAAGGAAATGGAGGAAGGCATAGAGGAGGCCTGGGGTCCACGTCCTCAAGAAGGCATCCCTGCAGCGAGCCCTGCCGAGGGACGGGCATGGTACAGCCTCAGTTTGGTGTTCTCCTGGAGGCAAACAGGTCCACCAGCGGTTTGCCCCAACAGGAGAACAGATCATAAGCTACCTCTGGATGGAGAGACCACTCATGGGATGTCTGGCCTATGCGGCTGAGAGCATCTGCCAGTTAGTTCGAGACTCCTGCCACATGGATGGCTAGGAGGTCCTCCTCCAGCTGGCTCATGAAGGTCCAGATCCGGGCGCCTCCCTGCATAGCAGACAGGAGTGCATGTCGTCCTGTTTGTTGAGGTAGTACATGGTGGTGGTATTGTCCGTCTGGACTTGAACCACTTGACCCTGGAGCTGAGAGCGAGGCTGACAGGGCCAGTCTGACTGCTCTGAGCTCCAACAGGTTGATGTGCATCGGACTCTCGGGGTCCAGAACCCATGAGCTCTGTTGTCCCCATGTGGGCTCCCCAGCCCATGAGAGAGGCATCGGTCGTGGGGCGACCGTCGGCTCGGGGTGGACAAGCGGGACTCTTTCCTGCAAATGACTGGGACAGTCCACCATTGGAGCGTCCCACATCCTCTGGGTGACCGTGACCAGCTGGTCGAAGAGACCCAGCGCTGAGACCACTGGGCGGCCAGCTCCATTGAAGGGGCACATGTGCAGTCTGGCCCAGCGGACCACAGGGTGCATGCGCCATGTAACCCAGGTGGCGCAGGAAGTCCCAGGCAGGGCACAGTGCCCAACCAGAAATGACTGGGCAAAGGAGAACAGAACTCCTCCGCTGTCTGCCGGAGCAGCTCTGGCTTGAAAGAAATCGAGCTCTGCCCGATAAACCCATCACCTGAGAAGGCACGAGTTCTGACTGGGCCTTGCTGAGTAGAAGGCCCAGGTGGGAGCAGGTTCGGGGGTCAGGTCCCTGGACCTCTCCACCTCCTGAAGGAGGAACCTGCCAGGAGCCAGTCGTCTAGATAAGGGTAAATGCGAACCCCTTGACACCGTAGATGGGCTGCCACCACTGCGATGCATTTGGTGAAGACCCTTGGGGCTGATGACAGGCGAATGGCATGGCTGAACTCGTAACAGTCCCTGTGACCCTGAAGCAGAGGAACCGTTGATGGGATGGATGGATTGGGACGTGGTAGAATGCGTCCTGAAGATCCAGTGTACAGAACCACATGTTTCGCTCCAGAGATGGTATGATCTGGTTCAGAGTTACCATCCAGAAGGTGCGAGAACTGAGATACCGATTCAGGTCGTGGAGATCTAGGATGGGCGCCAACCATCCGCTTGGACTACAGGAAATACCTGGAGACAAAGCCTGGGTCTGAAGGAGAATCTGGCACTGGAACAACCGCCTCCTTGAGGAGGAGCTGCGCGATGTCGTCCCAAGGGCGACTGAGTGCCAACTGAGATCCTTTCCTCCCGTGGGGCACGGGCTCAGCTGGAAGGGTACTGCTCGAACTCTAGTGGCAGACCCTGTCTGACCACTTCCAGGACCCACCTGTCCGAAGTGATACCAGACCAGGCAGAAAGGAAGTGGCGGAGCTGGCCTCCCATGGGAAGACCCAGAACTGGCATACGGGTGCGGGGAGGCCAGCCCGACCCGTCCCTGTGCAGGCTTGGAGGAGGAGGAGGCACCTGGACCAGCACCTCGGCCTCCTTTGCGGGGCTGTTGAGGACCTTGCTTGGGCCTAGGGTGCCACGCTTGAGCCTGCTGCTGTTGCTGACCTCCCTGGAAGGAGGGCTGTCTGACCATAGGGAAGAATGCCAAAAGTTTCTTCTTGCACTTCTGCTGGTTCTTGCCGAAGAACCTTTAGCAGAGAGTGGCATCTAGTGGCATTAGACTGCTCTATGCACTGAAGGTGACCTGCCACTCCCGGACCGAAGAGGTCAGTGCCAAGGAAGGGCACGTCTGCTAACTGTGCTGGGTATCCACGGAAAGGAGGATAACCTCAGCCAAGGCCTGCAGCGAGGCGACCGCAGCAGCCAGTGGCGGGCACAGGAATCATCAATGTCCAGAGCCATCTGGAGCTGCTGTTTAGCAGAAGCCTGGCCCTGGTCCTGGACCTGCTTGATCGTGGTCTGCATGTCTGCTGGGAAATGAGGAAGAACTTCATCAAGCGACCCCAAAAGGGTGAGAGAAGTGTGCCATGATCACTGCTGAGCTAGCCTGGCGAAGGCCTAAGGATGATGCCGTAGACCTTCTGGGCGAGTGGTCCATAAGTTTGGACTCCTTGTCCAGAGGGCAGTCAGTATCCGTGCAGCTGCCCGTTACGCCTACTACACTGAGGCAGTCACCAGGCTTTCACGAGGTGCTCAGTGAAGCCATGTAGCCCCATGGCTGCGCACGCCTGCAGACCCACACGGGCAGAGGGAGCCGGGCAGGAGGCTGGATGCTGTCAAAGTTCCAGAGTCGGGCCAACTATGGCCGGCCACTGGGAAGGCCTCCGTTGGGTATCCCCTCTTGAGAATATCCGTAGAGGATATTCTGCTTTCTTCTGAATAGGCTGCAAAAGCATGCCCATGGACTCTGAAATGAGTCAAGGATGCCCTGGAAGGAAGACGGCCTTCTTCCACGCCTGGCACCAACAGCTCATCATGAGTGAAGGCCGGTGGTATCCGAATCCGAGGAGTCCGGATACAAAGGCCACCCGCCTAAATTCCCCTCGATGCACCTAGGGCGATCAGGAGTGACCATGATGGACAGCCTGTGGGGCAGGCCTGAAGTCGGTGGTCCTCAGAGGAACCCCTCCCTGAGGCTGTTTTGGTGGTGGTTCCACCAAAACTGGTGGGAACCTGTAACAACCCGAGCAGAAATGCACACGGACCCACGGAGGAAGAACGAGTCCTCGGCACCGAGGGAGTCGGTGTCGGTCGATGAGGCTGAGGCCAAGAATGGCCGGTACTGCTAGGCAGCCGGCTGTTGACCTGTCAGAAGAAGTTGCTGCCACATAAGGTCCTCATAACGCCGACGGAGTTTCGCCTAAGTCTCTCCTCGTCCGAGGAGGATGAGGAACAGTAGTAGTAGTAAGTAGTAAAAATTTTTATTCATACAAAAATGAATAAGGATATCTCCACTGAGCGAAGCTCCTTTACAGTGAGATCAAGTGTCATTTCAGTTACTCTTATAAGTTAACAATATATAATGAAGGAAAACACATATACACTATAATTATACATCAATAAATATAACACAGTTCCGAAATCATAAAACAAACTAGGACAAGAAAAACATACAAAAAACAATAATTAATTCACAGTATACATTTAATACAAGTTACAATCTACCATCCTAAAATTCAAACTATTTCCCATCATAACTAGTGTTCTCGATAAGCCATTGGTTAATTTGGTGCAACTGAAAAGTTCCCTCAAAGGGTCTAAACTTCCCAGGCAATTTATTCCATATAGAAGGTCTGATATTAAAAAAATGCTTGTCCCCCAAGCCGTTCTCGACTTGGGACTGCACAGTCAAGTAATTAGCAGAATGCAGACCCTCAATAGGTCTTTTTATTTTAATGGACTCAGCCATATATTTAGGGACTTTTCCTGAAATACATTTTAACATTAACATAATCGTCACTAAGAGCCCGTCTTTGATACAAAGTATGCCAGCCTAATTCTTTATACATATCTACTCTGTGTGCACTCTTTGCAGCTCCCAGTATAAATCTAATTAATTTATTATACATAACGTCAAGCCTCGTAGTTGCTCTTTAGACACACCCATATATATCAAATTACCATACTCCAATATGGTAGTACAACAACAGTTACAACTAATTTTCTAATTTCCAAGACATACTATTTCTTACTCTATATAATGACCCCAAGCACTTACCAACTTTAGTCAAGGTACTATCTATAGACTGTCCCATTTAAATTTTGTATCTAAATACACCCCAGATATTTATAACTAACAACTTGTTGCAAGATTCTTCCTGAAAATGTTTTAATTTGTAACCCTCATATTCAGCTTTAGGCCCGTAACCCCTATGAAACACCATTACCTGAGATTTTTTTTTCATTCAAAACCAATTTAGATCTAAGCAAAATTCCTGTAACTGATCAAAAGCCTGTTGTAATACTATTTGAATAGTTCTCACTGATAAATCAGCAAAATATACAACTGTATCGTCAGCATAAAGATGGTATTGTAGCTTTGGTTGTTCAAACCCCAAATCATTCATATATAAATTATATAGTATAGGACTCAAAATGGATCCTTGTGGGACTCTGAAGCAGTATGCAAGCAGAGTCCATATTTCCTCAGTTTGTAGGACACCAAAGGTATCCTGGTTTCTATTGTTTCTTAATTCAGAGGTCCTACTGTTTCTTAATTCAGTTATATCACTTTTTGGAGATGTCGTAATGTTTGTGGACCAGAACTGTTAGTAAATATTCAACAGCCACATTCTTCAGTTACCTTCTTGAGTATCCACCATTTTTTGCATTAGCGGAATGAGAAGATTGTCTGCATATGAGATGTCCTAATCATTACATCATGTGACATGTACTGTTGGCTTCAAGTTTGTTTGGCTTTCCTTCAGTGACTCAAGTTGTTCTTTACAAGGCAAGTAACTACATGATGGACTTCAAAGAGCACCATTCAAGTTTCTTTTGAAAATGTCTGCATCATCCTCCAAAATTTGAGACTCCGTGGTGGGCTGTCGATTAATTGTTTGTTTGGCTTTTCTTCAGTGGTTCAAGTTGTTCTTCACCAGGCAAGTTACTACATGATGGACTTGAGAGAGAACCATTCATTCTCATTTTCAAAATGTCTGCATTATTCACCAAGATTTCAGAATCTGTAGTGGTCTGTTGACTTACAGTTTGGGATTTCCTTCGGTGATTCAAATTGTTCTTCACCAAGCATGTTAATACAGCATGATGGACTTGAATGAGCGTCATTCATCAAAATGTCTGCATTATTGGCCAAGATTTCAGACTCCATAGTGGGCTGTCAAGTTTGTTTGGCTTTCCTTCTGTGATTAGAGTTGTTCTTCACCAAGCAAGTTACTACATGATGGACTTGAAAGAGCACCATTCATGCTTATTTTCAGAACATCTGCATTGTCCTTGAAGATTTCAGACTCCATGGTGGGCTGTCAAGTTTGTTTTGACTTTCCTTCAATGATTCAAGTTGTTCTTGTTCACCAAGCAAGTTATTACATCATGATGGGCTTGTAAAACCACCTGTGCCACAGTGCCACCAGTCATGCCCATTATCAAATATTTCACCCCCCAGCCATCAGTAGCTGATTACCTCTAAATAACTTCAAAGTCCTCTTATTGGAAATGCTGGGACTACTTGACCCACAGATTTGGTACTAGTCTCTGCATCACAGACACTGTTTTCCCAGCAGATGCTGACACACTTCACCACACCACATTAATGTAGTGTCCCTGCAGATACAGATCTGCTTGAACACTTTAACTAACACACTGAGACTACTGTTTCTGTAGATGCTGCTGAGACACTTCCATTCATCATACAGGTATCTAGTGTGCCAGCACAGCAGCAGATGCTGTCTGAGTTCTGATACCACAAGCACCATTATCCCAGCAGATGCAGTGCCTCAGGTAAGAGACCCTGGCATAATCTGAAACTTGGACACTAGTACCTGTGTTGAAGGGAAGTGCAACAGCATCTGGTTTAGGTGGCTGTGGGATGGTACTGTCTGTGCTAGGTAGGGTGTCACAGCAGATACAGATATGCTTGATCACTAGTACCAGAGCTAATGGAATTTTCCACCATCTGTTGGGACACTGATACCCATGGTGAAGTGATGTTGCACAGCATGACTGCAGGGTCAGTAGTGTCTCTTACAGAAGTTACAACCAAATCTGCTGGCACAGTACACTTTCTTCCTATTAATTCTTACATACTCAGAGATTGTAAACATATTTCATTGGAGGAGGTGGCCATCCCATCCCTCACCTTTCCTAATCCCCAGTTTCAGCAGGCACTACTGTGGTGCTCCACAGTTTTGTGCATCCATTCATGGTCACAACCTAGCAGAGCAGAGGCTTTATGATGGAGCAGTAACAAACTTCCTGACTCTCTGGATGCAGGGATTTATTATGTACAACATTGTTACATCACACACCAGCAGCATCACGCATGTGTCAACCTGAGTGAGGAGGTTGTGCACCAGTGGACTGCCTTAATGGCATACAGAAGCCCAGTGTTGGACTTCTTCCCCATGTTGATCCCCACTAGTGAGACAGTGGGGAGTATCAGTTAGACTTGAGGCAAGGACACCGAAAGGCTTGAGCTGGTGGTGACGTGTAATGGCAAACAGGAGCCCTGAAACCTCTTCCTTGTTGATCCCCACTGGTGACACAGTGGGGAGTAGGTGGCTGGAGTCGGGCACAAGGATGTTGGAAGACTGGATTTACTTGCAACCACTGAGTCCTATCACCTATATGGGGGAAAGTTTGAAATTCTACTGCTTTATCATGATAATGGTGCTTTTTTTAACCAAATATCATGATATTTTGACATTTCTGTGCTGGAGAAAGTGGTGCCTACTCTAAATGAGGGCCAGGGAGGGGAAGGGGAAGGGAACAGGCAGTATGTTCCTCCAATGAAAGTAGGATTTACAATCTCTGAGGCGATTTCAAAATTTAAATAACAGGAGTTTTGAAATCCTTTTATAGCTGCTAGGAGTTGGGGTGGGGTGGCGTTCAGTAAAGTACTGAAATTGTAATCTTTATTAGCCTACAAGCAACACTACTTTGAAACAGTGACACGAATACTCAACTGCATCTGCTATGCTATGTCACCATTCGTCAAGTGGACAGAGTAATGGACACAGTCTCGACTGCATCTGTTATGCTATGTCATCATTCGTCAAGTGGACAGAGTAATGGACTTTGTCAAAACGTCAATGCTAACTACATTATCCTAAGACTGTATCATGATGAGATTGATAATATTAAGGGATCTGACAGAAATATCTTCACACTGGACAATAGATGCCATAAACCACTGATGTTTAATTGAAGTATGGAAGCTGCAGGCTCATCTTGAGAAGCTGCTACCACAGCATTAATCAACATCATATCAAGGTATGTATGCATCAACTTAGGCAACTGATGCAGTCAAGACACTACAGTTTATTGACACAATTTTAATGCTGTATCAATGCTATTATTAGGAGTAAGCTGAACCACAATAATACAGGCAAGTTTGGTACCATTCTATAATTTCAGTGGTGGTGTTTATACTGTGTGATCTATTAAGTATAAGCTCAAAATGCACCACAGAACACCAAAAACCACAGAGCTTCTGGGGGCCTTGGTGGCCCCCAGACCATCAGCCATTGGTTGAGCACCCCCTGGGAAAAATAAAAGTCATCCCCCAGTGCTGATGTACCTGTAAAAGGTTTTGTCCCCTTTTACCACTGAATTTGCTATGTGTTCTTCTGTTTGTGCCATTATTACTTCACTGCCTTCCCTGTCTCCCTTTATTTTTACAGACACATTTCCCTATACCTTCCACCTGTATCCTTTTGTATTGCTTAAATGCCTTTTTTTTTGCTTTAACTTTTCCTGCTACCTCCTTAGAAAACCATCATGGTGTCTTCCTTCTCTTCCCCTTGCTGATTTGTTTGTCACAGAGTTCTGTTGCCATTGCAATTCCTGATTTAATGGTCACCCACTGTTCCTCAAACCATTTCTTTACCCTTAGTTCTAACAGTGCTTCTTTTAGGCATTTTCCCATCTTCCTAAAATCAGCCCTCTTAAAGTCTAATATTTTTGTCCTTATGTGGCTTGGTTCCTCCCGCTCAGTTATATGAAATCACACTGTTTGGTGGTCACTGTTCCCCAAGTACTCCCCTACTGTAACTCCTGCCACTCTGTCCCCATTGGTAAGCACCAGGTTCAGTAGTGCCTTTTCCCATATTGGTTCTGTGACCAGCTGTTTAAGGAATGATCCCTCCAGGAAGTCCATGATGTTCCTACTCCTAGTTGTTGCTGCCTCTGGAATGCTCCAATCCACATCCAGTAGATTGAAATCTCTGACCAACAGCACCTCTCACTTGTGTGTCATTCTCTGGATTGCCATCATCATCTTCTTATCTACCTCCTTCTCCTGCTGAGATGGTGGTCTGTAAATTACCCCTGTGCAGATGGATGGCCCCTTTCTTCTTTCCAGAATAACCCACAGTATCTACCTTCCTCCCTCTTCACCTTGAATTTCTGTGACCTTGATGTTTTCTCTCACATAAAGAGCCACTTCCCACTTCCTGCCTGCTCTGTCCCTCCTGAATAGACTGTAACCTGGTATGGCCACTTCCCAGCTTTGTTTGTCATTACATCACGTCTCTGTGATGGCCACAATGTCCAGGCCAGATTCTGCCATGGTTGCCGCAAGATCGCCTATCTTATTGCTCAGACTTCAGGCATTTGTACACATGGCTCTCCAAGATGTGGTGTCTGTCTCCTTCCTTGCCCTTTTTCATCAATAATTGTGTTTATGTCCCTCCTATCAGGATGCTGCCCATCCTTTTCTCACTTAATGTTTGGGTGAGAGCGGAAGAAAGTGGTGTCAGTTTGATTGGGCCCAGTATACGAGCAAAGGGTAGTGTCCTTACCCTACTGTGAACCTGTGACAATGAGAAACCTCCCTCCTGGATCCATGTATACATACTGGAGACTCTGAAGTCTACAGCCTTGTGGATGAGGATGGCCCCCTCTAATTTTGATGATAAAAGCATTGCTGTATTCCTGGTCCACCCACCTCTTCTTTAGGTTACCTGCATAGGGGTTACAGGAGATGTGTCTCCTAGAGGAGGAATATTCAGTACCTAGTTTGTGAAGTGGGTCAAGCATCATACTTCTTTTGATAGGAGAATTAATGCCTTCATGTTCCAGGATGTGAATTTGATGAGTGCATTAGCCATGTTCTTGGATTTGTAGAACATTGGGGATTGCTATAGAGGGGCACCAATGTGTGTTTTATTTCACCATTTCTGCTAAAGTCTATGCTTGTTCAATATTGGTGCTCTGAGGGACTCATGGTCAGAGACAAGTTACTGTCAAAGGTCTGTGGGATGACCCAAAATGGTTAATAACCATTCTGACCCTGAGGGTCACAGTCATCATAACTCACAAGAGTAACTGAAACATATTTTTATTTATTTTTTTTTATTTTCATTTTTGTTGACCGGGTAAGAGCACTAGGCAAATCCTGCCTACTTTTAGGCATGACCCGGGGGAGAGGGATACAGATGAATGCCAACTGAGCTTGAACCAGATGAAACTGTTGGTGGTATTTTAAGCGAATGAGGGAAATTTGGCCAAGACACCGGGGAAATTCCCCTACTCTTTCGATATACCGTGCTGAACTATCAAGGAATGAACAGGGAATCCTTGATCCTACAAGTTAAATATTTTAGTGAACAAACATAAAACATTAAATGTAAATGCAACTAAAATGAGGAAAATACATGCATCTTTTCAGAACATCGATAGCTTTTGGGAGCAGCTTTCAATGGGGTGTGGGAGCCCTGAATCTAGCCCCTCAGAGCCTAGCACATACTAAGTCCAGAGAGTTGGGTGATTCACCCTGCCTATTATCATCTATCAGATCATGTCCCATACCTGTGAAACAGACTCAGTCTATTGGCTGTGGCAACATGCAGCCAGGGCCCATTCATGAAATCTAAGAGATGAGTAGAGTGGGTGATACCATCTACCTCCTCAGGTTTCAGTAGATATTAAAAAGTATTAGGTGAATCACAAGGAGGAGTATCAGTTTGATTGTACTGATGGAGCTGACAACATGAGACTATAAAGTACTGGCAGGTGTGTGTGGGGGTGCCTAGCCTTCAAAACCAGTCCCTTCCCACAGGTGGCTGTGTGGTTCTGGGTGGCTGCCCCTAATGTGTGGTGAAGCCTAGAAGCCTCACCTATTCCTGTGGGGATTACTGCAGTTGTGGGTCCCAGTGTAAAGTGGATGGAACCTACTACTGGGTGATTAGAAGCCTGTTGTTTATTATTCAGTAAAGGGATGAGTGTAGCAAAAATATGTGTGGGAGATTACATTATCTCCACTGCAGGCTATAAGGGGAGGATGTGCTAATTGAGGACTCCAGGGTAGCTGATAGGTCCAGCTGAATCAGGTCACCAGAGGTTTTGGTGGAAGTAAGAACCCATTAGCTACACTGGGAGTAGGTGATCATAGGGAGGAGGACTTGGTTGAGGGTGGTACGGTTGATGGAATGCTGCCTCAAGGGGGTTTGGTCGAGTGATTACTTTTGCAGTTGAGTAGGGTTGGCTGCCACCACAGCTCACTTGTGTGAGAGGTTGACACAGCCTGCCTTAGAGAGGAGCTGGCTAGAAGCACTCATAAGTTCACACATTCACAGTGTTGAGAGGTATGATTTAAGGGATGAGGAAGGTGGTGGTAAAGGTGTGGAGTGGTGGCCAATCTGCTCTCTGCAGCTGTTGATGGTCTGAAGGGATTTGACACCAAAACATAGTTGCACAGGATGCCCACTCTCAAACAGTTGTAAGATGGGGAATCCCTACTCTAACCCCTATTTGGGGAGGGGAGAAATGACTGCCAGCCACTACTCACGGCCCAATGTGCTCTGCTGCTTGAAAACTGAGTCTCATGTACCAATCTGCAGCTTCAACAATAGAGAGCAGATTAGGTCTGTCATCAGGTCACTTATGGCCAATTTAGTCACAAACATATTAATCCTGGCATTTATCATACCTGCCTCCTTCCACCCTCCATACTCTGCAGACCAAAAAAGAGGAAATCCCCAGAAAAGCTGAGTGTCAGCAATATGCTCAGCTCATGACAGACAGATTGACTGAAAGGGGTGTGTGGGAGAAAAGGGCTCTGACCTAGCTGCTACTGGAATATGGAAGAACGGGCTGCTAACATTGTTTATGTTCTCCAGTTGTAGCTGGGCTAATAGCATTGGGAGCCCCCCATGCCATAGTAGGAGCAAACTGACTGGTTTGCCCAGTATTTGTAATACCTAGAGTATAAGCAGTCGCTTTCTTTCCTCTGTCCCATCAGCCACTCTATGCGAGCCTCATCAGCTGGCTGTAAAGAATAGCTACACCATCCTTCAGTGCCAGTTTACATTTCAGTCTATGCTGGGAAGGGGGAGAGGTAGCGGTTGGCCTACTCTACACAGTCTTATGAACATAGGCAGGAAGATAGTAGAGAACAGTAGGCTGAGCACATTATTGGGTGTTGCCTGCAGCACTCAAGCCTCAACCGCCAGGTGTCATTCCCACCAGCCTCCCGCCTACACCCCTGGTGCACAAGTTTAGAGCCACAACTGGACATTCCTCCATGTCTCTTGGTCTCACAGATCCCTTAGTCTCATTAACTACAAACATATTTCAAAGGAAAAAAGGAGTGTGAGAAGAGTAGGAAAATGTGTGGAAGAGGGATAGGAAGGAAAGCAAGCAATAATACCCAACAAGGTGGGTGGTATTGGGCAATACTGGACCACCCAGGGGTGTAATGAGCCCAATGCTGCAGGTGGAGGGCCTTATACTCCTGGAAGGTCCAGTATGCCCATACCCTCACCCTGGAGGTATTATTGTGATTAGAAAATCGACTATCAGTAACATTTTAATAAAATTATATAACATTTTTTAAAACATGTATAATAAATTTTAAAAGAGCAAAACTACATTTTATTGTAAAATAGACCCTGTACTGCCACTTGTGGCCAGTAGAAACCATTACTCTGAAGGGATCCATGGTTCACTGCAAGTCTTAGGTGCCCCATAGGAGTTGTAGTTTGTTTCTAAAGTGGCAGCTTAGTTTCTGGCAAAAAAGGTTTTTCTCTACTTGTACAAGTCTTTTTTACCCCTCAGAAGTTGTTTCTGATGCTGATCCACTTCACAGACATGGAAGCGCTAGTCTGTCACATTTCTATGAATGCAGCGCAAGCAGTCTGGTACTTTTGCTGTCAACGGAAGTAACGACTGTAAATGAGCACAGTGTGTGTGGAGGTTGCTTTGTTTTTCTTTTGTGTAACTACTACAGGGCATTTACATTTAGAAGGGAGCAGCAATGTAAAGTTGATCTGAAGAGCTTGGGGTGAACTGAGGGATTTCCCAAGATGCGAATCCCACTGAAATAAACTGGCATAAATATTCTGGCGTGGGTTCTGTTTAGAACACCCAGATCTTCTGTTGGCATCAGTGATCTGTGTGGGGGACTGAAATGGAGTTGCTGCGGTCTCAAACACATGCAAGGAAAATGTCAATGTCTGTTTCTGAATTTATTTTTAAATGTATTTATTAATGGGAATGGAGACAGATGGGGGGATGGGGTACACGACCAGGCAGCAAAGAAGAAATGTTCTCGCTAAGCCAAACCCAGCAAAATGGCAGCTGGAGGATGAAGGAGGGAAACTGCTCTCATAGACATGGTACTATAAAAAAATCAGAAAAGAAATGTAGCTAGAAACAAGCCCAGCTAAGGTTGTGTGCATGGTTATTTTTCAGCTGCTATGGGGAGGGAGCACTACCTCTCGCTAAGCGAGATAAAAAAATTGTGGTGATTTTGAATTGAAAGGAGGTGTTTTAGCCAATGACAGAGGCAGATAGGCACCATGATACTTAACTGGGTTGGTATGACTGGGACTTTTAACTTACAGGGCTCTCACTGTAAATTAATGTACCCCTGCTAGCCAATCAGATTTTTTACATTCTTAAGCCCATTTTCTAATACAGGTTAACATAATTCAGCATTGTTATTAAAAAATACTCCCTGCACCCACAGATTGAGAAAGAACAGGACCAAAGAACAAAATATTAAAAAGTATGAATGAAATCTTTTCAAGTGCTACCTCGTCTTGATGCCTGGCCACAGGCCCAATCTGGTGTAAGCAGGTTCAAATCTTGTCGGAATCACTTGGTGGGAGCTCACTGACAATGTCTGCCCAGAAGCCATGGGTTTTTCTGGTTTATCATGTGGCTGCAAGGCTGCATGCTGGTTTGGACATGGAAGTTTCACTGTGTGGAGGACAGAAGCAACATCTTAGACATCTCTCTTGGTTGCTAACTCCTCAGTATTGTCCAAGTCATTGTGATGATGAGTCTAAGTCCCTGTTCCTAACCCTTAGGCTGCAATCTTGTGTAGTAAGGACCACGAAAGGCACTGTATTCTTTGTCAGAACAGAGTTGGAGTGGTCTGGGGAGGATCAGATGTGCAACAGAGCCAGTCCTCCCACACTCATCCCTAATTAAAATAGAAGATAAATTTCACTGATAGGCCCCATCAATCAATACCCCTCACCCAGCCCCTCCTTCTGCCTCCTCCAGGACATCCCTCATCTCATTATGCACCCTGACTTGTCTCCCATGGCAGGGCCACCAGGTGTGGGACCAGGCCCTTGATGGATACTGGGCAGGTATGGGATGAGTGAGTTCTGTGGTTGTGCAGTGTTGGGGCTGCAGTTAAGGACAGATGTCACCCTGCATCACTCAAGGGTGTTTTTCCATGTTTATGTTGTTAGTCTCTCCCCTAAGATCCTGAACTCTTGAAGCAAGGCACACAATGTGTGCTTGTAAACTGGATCACATTGGCATCCTTGCTCCCTACTCCTCATGTCTGCCTGCACATCACCTGTGTAGTCCATGAGTGAAGGTACTGTAATGAACAAACAACTCCAACCCTCCCAAGGTGGAGATTGTCACTTGTAATGTCTTTTCAGCTCCCCCTGACTGGCTTTCAAACTTATTCCCAAAAATAGGGAGTCAGTGTTGCAAGTAGTAGAACCACGACTGCGCCGGCAGGCCAGCATAGCCTGGTATTACAACCGATACTCAAGAGTTGAAAGAACTGCTTCCATCACTCCTCACCAGTAAACACAACACAAAGGATGTGATGGTCTTCTACAGAAACATTGTCTTACCCCCAGTTTAGTCAACAACATTTAGAAAACCAATGACCCTCATAGATTCAGAACATGTTTTTGGATATAACACACACATACACACACACATTACTAATCAGTCAGAAGTTGACATTTAGTTGCAATGTGTAGGATAGATTGTGATAAGCCTCTGTACCACACCAAGGTAGCCAGCATTACAGAGGTCCATTCGCACCAGCACTCATGCATGCATACTCGAGTGAGTCACTCATACAATCATGACCTGTGAGATTAGTACCCACACATCTTCCAAATATCTTTCACAGAGTTACAGTACAGCTTACCAGGAAGGGGAAAACCATTCATGTACATCAGGCTCTGTTTGTGTTTGTTGCTCTGGCTTGAGTCTCATGATGACTCTACAGTTCTCAGATTTCACTGTAAATCCACATTCTATACCTGCTGATGTCCATGCTTCTCTCTGTGACAACAGCACCACCACAGGAGAATTATGAAACCTGAAACATCTCAATCAGACTGGCCCTGTACAGTCACTAGGCAGTAGTATAAACTGGGACATGGAGTCCAGGGGTCACACTGTGCTCATAAGGCTCTCAGACATCCACATCCACAATGATGCCCCTTTCTACAGTACTTCAAGTTGCTCAAATACACAACATTGGAACCTTCACATTACTATTCTAGGTCATGATAGCAGTATTAGCAACAGTGTGCCTCAGGATTTTAAATAATTGATTAGCAGTTCTTTTCTTGGGACAATACTAACTGTACAGAAAGTATTTATATAGGTTTCCTAGAAGTGTTATCTTTGTTAAACACAGTGAGGCAAATGCTATGCACTTTCACAATGTTTTAGCACTTTTATGAGCAAAACGCTAATGCATTTTTAGAGTTAAATAAAGCCCTGTGCCTGTTTTACAATCAGAACCAATTATTGGACATTCCAGGGCAATGCTTTGGTTCTCAATTGTACTGCATGCCCTACTATCAGTGACACCTGGTGGCTCAAGTGATAGGTGGCAAATTGGCCTCACGACAGAACTAAAGTTTACCACAAAACAAAATGTGACTTGGGTGCGGGGGAGGGACTTGCAACTAGTGTCATCAAGTATTTGCTCAACTCATTACAATTCTTCTCATACTTTGTTTGCTCCAGATGCTGTCAGGGTGAGATTGTGGTTGCTGGTGGTTGGTGTGTGTGTGTGTGGGGGGGCGGTATGGAGATAGCCTTTTCTCTACATGTCTCACACACACACACAGTATATGAGTAATGGGAATAGGGCAACATGGGCGCTTACAAACAGCTTTTAAAAATATGATGCCCCAGCTTGCCAGTAGTTTTTGCAAACGCAGGATAAATGCAGGCAGCTTGACAGAAGACTGAACCATCTTCCCTCAGATGAACTGTACTATATCACAGTCTTGCTTTTTTTTTGTGGTTAATAAGTTTTATTGATTTGTCTTATTAAGACGATACAAACATTAAAACAGTTGGATACATTGCAAAGATCTTACAGACTGTTACATATGTCTGTAGAAGCAGAGAATGGAACATGCTGGCCAAATAATGTGAACTGAATATACTAGCCCAGTAAGCAGTAGGATAATACTCTGTGCCTGAATGTGCAACACCTATCCAGCTGGAGATTAACTTTGAAAGTATTAGCAGTCGGTGCATTGCATTATGGCTAACTCATACAAACATATCTTACCTGGCCCCATCCTGCTAGTTTCTGCAGTATTTGACAAGCATCAGAAATTATGAGAGGTCCAGGGCCACTGTCCTCTACTTTAAGCATACAAAGTACAAGAGATCACACACACAAAGCAAACAGGTCTTCATTGTCAGCGAAGATGCTATCCTTTACTGATATTATACCATGTCATCCGTAGAGTAGGGTCCTCTATAAATCAGTATCAATCTCTCCAGCACTTGCCCCTAAATGCACCATGAGAGGAGACCATTATAGTAGCATAGTTGTGCCTATTCAGCTGATTCCCTCCCTAGGTTTCAAAAACAGAAGGAAGGGAGTCCAGAGGACAGTATATTTAAAGAGGATATTGGTCACAGTATGTGATATTCTAGACAGTTAGCAGCTTGAGCCATGGAGGTAAATACCTCCCCAGGGAGGATTATCTGGGACCACCATTTGCACAGTAGAGTCTTTTAACCTGCATACTGAGTGTCAGAAGTAGTTTCAACTCAGAGGCGAAGATGAGGGCCAGAAGCTGGAGTCCTAATAACAGCAACTCAGGGTACTGAGGCACAGGCTTCCTAAGTATTTTGGACCCCATCTCACAGGTAGCCTGCCATAGGGGCTGGATCAGCCTGCAGCACCAAAGTATATGGAACAGGTCATCTGGGGTTCCTAACACCTCCAACACAGGTCAGACTGAGCCAGCTTTGCCTTGGCGAGGACTACAGGAGTCCTGTACCAGGAGTGAATTATCTTGTTCTGTATTTATTGACTACTGGTGTCAGGATTGCCCGTGAGATAGTTTTAAACAAGACTTCCACTCCAGGTTACTCAATAGGGGCATGCAGTGCTTTTCCCATTTATGCTTGGATTCCTCTGCTTGGGATGGGATGGTGCTCCGAATGGCCGCATATACCCGCTTGACTGTCCTCTTTCTAGGGCCAACCATGACTCTACCTGGGAGATTTGTTGCTCTTGGTGCTGCTTATGCCTGTACATATTATATCCCTCTAGCCATGGAAGATCCCAGCCCCCTTTCGACCAATGAATTCTGAGCTTATTTCTGCTGTACCCAGGTTTCTTACCCTCCCACAAAAAGGATCCCAGCAGGAGTCTAACTAGTAAACCAATAATGAGGTATTTTCAAAGGAATGTGGGAGAGAAGATACATAATTTTTGGTGCTGTGACCATTTTAATTGCAAATATTTTACCTACAAGTGACAGTCAAAGAGATTTACATCTGTCCAGTCCTGTATGAATGGACGCAAACAGTGGTTTCATATTCAGGTCCCAGATTTTATGCAGATTAGGAGAGATAGTAATGCCCAAGTAGGTAATCCCCTCAGAGGCCCATCGGGGCCCATGCTGAGTAACCACTTGAGAGGTACACTTAGAGTTTAAAGGTAGGACCTCCATCTTGGCCTGGTTAATCTTGAGCCCTGAAAATGTAGAGAAATCTGACAAGATGGACAGTAGGGGAGGGAGGGAGGTGACGATATTGGCTATAGGGAGCAACAGGTCATCTGCATACATAAGAGTAGGGTATGCCCTTGTTTCCACCTGGACCATGGAAATTAGAGGATTTTGCCTAATAGCGGCTGCCAGGGGTTCTACTTCAAATCACAGACACAGTACAACAGGAGTAAGGTAAGGGGATTTGAACTTTGGTAACCATACTTGAACCTGTTGGGGAAAAATAAATACTAGATATCTGATCTTTAATAAATTTGAACAGCTTTTGGAGTATTTGTTTGCATACCTGTAGTGTACTTATCTTTTGTTCTCTGCTCCTGCTTCTGTGGATGGCTTCCACTGCAAGTCAGAGTAAGTGCAGAGCTCCTGTGTTGTTTGTGTGTGTTGGGGGAGGTGGGGGGTTAGCATGGCTCAGATATGATAAGGTATTCAAGCAGAGTAGGAAGTTTGATTCAACAGTGGTTTGAGAGAAATTGGGTATGCTAGGCCACCCTGCCATTGCAGCAGTAGGGCATCCTTGTGACATCAACATCTTGGGTTCAGAAATGGACCCGTGGTGTCAGAGGGCTGGCTGGGAGAGGATAATCGGGTGTCTGATGGACTGCTGTCCTCCTCCTCTGGAGGAGGAGGTGAGTGAGCATCTGGCACATGACTGCCCTCTGACAAAAGACAGAAGGAGCAGCTGCCAGAGCTAAAATTGTGGGGAGGCATGACAGATGTTGACATTTCAGCACCATCACATCATTGCCCACCACTCCTCCTATAAGGTCTATGCAAGCAAACATTCCAGACCTCATGCATTACACCCTGCTCCACTGGTCCCACTCTGCCTGCCTGTAGCACATGGCTGGTGACTGAGTATAGTGTTTCATCAGGTGACTCGACTCCGTGTCCCCTACCTGGGGGGACAAGCCAGGGAGACATCCTGGGAACGGGGGTAAACATGATTCAAAATTCCATTGGAGGATGTTCCCATTCAGTGCTCCCACCCTACGGTCAAGCCCAGGAGGATCAACAACCAGGGTAAGTCCCAGGGGTGAGTGTGGGACTGGGGGTGCAGGGGCTGAGCCTACCAGGAGGTCTGGCACAAAAAAGGAAGAAATTACATATGCTGCTGTGAGTGTAGGAACCACAAAGAGACATTTCTGTGCCATCATACATATTGTAGTTTATCAGTGAGTCAGCCAGGCCAAGGGCAAGATAGAGATGATTAGCTTCCAGGCCTTTAAGTTAAGGCTGGATGAGCATTTGTTGGTTAATAAGGCTAACTATTTGACCCGCTAGAGCAGGAGGTAGATGTCATGGGTCACTACCTTCTGTGTATTTTATAGTTCCAGTATTGAAACCAATGTAGAAGGTGCCTCAGGTAAAACAGCAACAGTGTGGCCTGTGTTTTAAATAGAGCGAAAGGGAGCACATTGTACTGGAAAGCAGATGCAAGTAAAAGTGCTATTATGATAAACAGCACCCATTAGAAAATTGTATGGTAGTAGTAGAAGTAAAAGCATTTATTTATACAGGAGTTTTGGAAACTTTTACATCATTAGGCCTATAAATACCATGTTTACAAAGTGAACCTGTTTGTTGTTTCTCATTAGTTAAGAGTTACATAACAGCTTAACATACAGTATACAAAACATGTTAGGCCTATATTTAAAAACAAGATAATACTCTCATTAACAAATTGATAGGCATAAAACATCTTTCATATCTAACTTACAATACAATTCAACTATTGCATACAGCTCATCTGTTACATACTGTACACATTGAAAACATAATTTTTGTTTCACTGCAGTTTTAAATACAACTACAGATGTTTCAGGCATTCTCAATTTTGGGGGCAAATTTTTCCATGTTATAACATTGGCATGTAAGTTGCTGAAAGAGGATTGGATGGAATCAGACATGTGAGCATTCATTAATTACTGGTATTGTCACAGTAAGTGGATGTGGTGATAAGTCACGTAGAAGAAACTGAACTGAAGTGACCGAACTAATTATGGAAACAGTGTGTAAATAAATCATGAACCGCCATGTTTATTTCCTACATAGTGATGGAACCCACCCACCCAATGGACGCTGTCACTTCCAGCACAAATGCAGCAGTACGCAGCACAAAAGAACAAATAAAGCAAAGTTACCCACCCATGTGACATCAATCTGTAGAAAAGAGAGACTCCATACATTGCGCTGACACGGAGAAAGCTACACAAAGCAATGTCCATGGATGTTTGCACTTGCTGCAGCAAGTTAAAATGATGCAGTGTTGTGACTTGTGTGTGTTATAAAATGTGTCCGAGATATTACATAGTCTTCCCACTCACTTGGCCAGTCCCAGTGGAAATCCATGCTTCACAGTGAACATATTGTCAGGGGCAGAGTCGCCATCAGAGGTCCACTACTGAAAGCCACATTATTCACTCTGTTTCCTCAGGTCACCGCATTTAGATTTGCCATGCTTTATGATGAAGCTATTTTCAGGTGGCAGAGTCACTGTCACAGGTCTGGTACTGAAACTCACATTATTCAGGCCATTTGCTCTCATCAGCATGTTTGTATTTCATAGAGAAAGAGTGAGACCAGGACGTATGCTACAATTAAATTCAGCCACACTGCGACACGGAGACATGTAAATGGAAGGTGAAGCAATCTGTAATGTGTGTTTACAGTTCTTAGTGGCATAGTGTGTCTGAGTCAGTGTGCCACAGATGTGCTCTTTCTTGAAGCATACATTAAACAGGAAACACAGCACAGCCACAGAGAGTTAGGTAACAAATAGAGAATACAGTGTCCAACAGCAGGAGAGACAGCAGTACCTGACAATGTAGTTAACACAGCGGAACAAAAAGTTATGTGCTCCTTGATACTACTATGTTAACCTGTTAACCACAAGCCTTTGTAAAAGGCACTATTTTCCTATGGCAGAACACACATGGATGTGGTACTATGGCCAAAAGTAGTGGAAGAACACTAAGTAGTCCCCACATTTTTTGTCCTGGTAATCCACAACTTTTGGTCCATTTCTCTCCATATGTGGCCCATGTCATAAGTGCAATAACCCACTCCAGGGTGTGAATTTATCGGGGATTAATCAACACCCTGGTGCGGTGAGGACACTCGGCCTGCAGCCTCGTGCCTCACAACGCACCCGGGGTGTTTATTAATCCCCAATTAAACGCACACCCTGTCGTGGGTTATTGCTTACTTACAGCAGCCTTGTATTGAAATGCCATTTCCCATAGTTGTGTCTTACTTTGGGCACAACCAGTTCTCTGGCTCCTTTTTTCCTTAACTGAAGATGTGGTTAGGTTTGACCAGTTTATTCAATAATCCAGTTAGTCTGTTGTTTTTAAGGGCTCTGTACACTGATGTTGCCCTGATCCCCTTTCTTTTTTAGTTCCAGTGGGATCCAGCTTAGTTTCTGGTACTTTAAACAGTGATGTATTTTACAATAACATTTGAGGATGAATCTGGCCAATCTGTTGCAACTAATGTCTAGCTTGTTTAATGCATTTTTGTTTGCGTGACTGTACATGAGACTCCCATAATCTATTATAGGAATGATTAATTGATTAGCCTCTTTGAATCTAGCCTCTTAGTAATACAATTTGATACTCTTCTTAATGAGCCTATCCTGAAAGTAACTTTTTAGTCAATTCTTTAATGTGTTGTTCTAAAGAGAATTGGTTATCAATGTTTACACCCAAGTACTTATAGGTAGGAACTTGTGTTAAGGTTGACCCATTTAAAGTTTTTATTTCTAATCTATTTGCTTTTCCTGTGTTCTTTCGTAAAACCTGACTAAAGAACATGGATTGAGTTGTTTTAGTATTTACTTGTAATTTCAAAAAAATGAATCAGTCCTGCAGTATGCTAAAGTCTGCTTGTAGTTTATATTCTGCTTCCCTAATATTTTTCCCCTCTGACACCAGCACAGTATTGTCAGCATATAATTGTATACTTGTTAGGGTCATTCAGCTTGGTAATTCATTCATATAGATAAGAAAACAGTAAGAGACCTAATACTGACCCCTTGGTACAGCCCTTGTCACTGGGGATATATTTGAATATTCCCTCCCACTGTAACCAGCTGTAAGCAATCAATTAAGTACTGTATGATTGGAACCATCTGCAAGGTTCTTCAGCTATTCCTGTGTCTTTAATCTATCCACAAGTATTCCATGGTCTACAAGATTGAAGGCTTTAGACAGATCCATGGACATTGCACCCTTGGCTTCCACAACCTTAAGAGGAGTGGCCACTAAATTGATGAAGTCCATGAGCTTGGTGCTCATGGACAGTCCCCTTCTAAATCCTGCCAAAATGAAGCTGTGTGCTCAGGCTTAGATAAGACTGGGTGCAGAGGGAGGTTGCTAACCTCAAATGTTCCAACAAGTAAGTCAAGAGCTCTGCACTCTTATGGTGCTAAATAATACCAGGAGAAATAAATGCCTTTCTCAAAGAACATAGTTAAATCCATGTTTTCTTCACAGTTTTACAAACAGCTTTTCTCCATGCTTGCCTGTTTCTCCACACTGTGTAAACTCCCCAGCACTTTAACCAGTCACAGTGGTTTTCCTCAGGCAGGCATGGAGAAATACTTTTTGTAAAACTGTGAAGAAACATGGATTAAACTACGTTGTTAGAAAGACATTTATTCCTCTGGTAATTATTTAGCACCATAGGACTGCAGAGCTCTTTGGACTTACCCCTTCTAAATCCTGATTGCAGGCTGTTCAATTTATTACATTTTGAAGAAGGTCAATTAGCTGGCCATGGACTAATCTATCCTTTATTTTTGAAACAATCAATAATAGTGCAATTGATCAACAGTTTGTGGGATTTGAAACATCACCACATTTACGAATTGGCAAAATTTTTGCTAATTTCCATTTATCTGGAAAGATGCCTTTCATCAGGCTCCAGTTGAAGATATCAAGTTACAGTCTGGGCAATTTCCTGAATGGAATCTTTCATGAACCTGATTTCTATGTTGTTGGGTCCACTGGCTTTATTTACTTTGAGTTTATCTGTTGCTTTAATCACCTTCTTCTTATGTATCTTTCTGAACCTAAACTTTGGTACTCTATTATGCTATCCCAAGTGTCCATAAGTGTTAGTGCTACTAATCCCCAAATCTGGTTTATATTTATTTGGGTAATCTAAATCAGAGAGTTCCATGAAATATTTATTTAATAGATCAGCTGCTCTTTCTGGTTTTAGGGGTTTTCCATTTTCCAAGAACATTACCTCAGTTGTTTTTTTCTTTCAAATTGTTAAAGACTTGACTAATGACTGATATTGTTTGGGATCTCTAAATGTATTTATATTTTGTTTGTAAAAAAAAAAAAAAATTGCTTTCCTCACTTCCTGAGTAATCTTATGTTTTTATGCCCTGAAAATGATCCCAAGTATTCTGACTTAATGATTTCCAGAGATAGTTTTTTTTTAAATTTAATTAACTTGTTAATGTTTTCGTTTATTCGGGGCAGATGATTTGACTTTTGAGTTTGTTTTCTCAAAGGAGCATTCCAGTTACAAATATCTATGAACATTTTGGTGAACACTTCAACTGCTAAGTTTAAGTCAGGAATCAATGAAATTCTATCTCATTTTATTTTTGATATGGTTTTGAAATATTTAATTGTTATAGTTTTAAAGCTTCTTCTAAAGTTAGCAAACTCTTTAAGTGGTTCAGGAGTTTTGTTTTAATGCTAATAGTGCAAATTGTAACATTATGGTCTCTCAGGTTAGGTAGTTTAACATTGTTTTCTAATACTAATAGTTCAGGGGATACAACTATAATGTCTAATATGTTACCTGAACTACATATTTTTCCTTTTCTAGTGGGTGTATTTATGACTTGGGAGGGCCTTGCTTTGTGTTAAAAAGTAGAGCAGCAGGTATAAAAAGGACAGGAGAACATACTGGCATCACCCATAATGCAACATAACTGAAATGGCTGTTATGTAAGAATGAAGAGTTGGAGGTTACAGGGAGGTTGAGGAAGGGTTTTCAGGAGTGGTTCAGAATACCATATGAAGGGTAGAGTGGGGCATGGCATACAGACAATTTGAAGTCAGCCAGGGAAAGACCAGAGGTGGTCCTAAAAACATTGGAAAAGGAAATTGCAGCTTTGAGGGTGGTAGGTCATTCCCTTCCTCAACAATTTCCTGACTGCAGGTAGCAACTATAATTCTGGTGCCTTAGAAGGTGCCAGGAGAGTCAAGTTGATTAATCATTTGTCAGACCCAGAATAAGAGCTGGAAAATTATTACATACTACCTGAGTTCGATTTGGTCCAATATACCACTTTTGACAACACAGTGGATACAGTCCACTACTGGGGTAAGCAGTCCCTGAAGGCTAAGGCAAATATCAAATTGACCTTCCTGCTGCATCCCATGCACACTGTGGACTAGGAGTTATTGAGGATGAAGTTTGAAGGGCAGTAGTAATAGAATAAATATATGCCAACAGGCTATGATATTGCATGTGGGAAACTTGGTGGAGGCCAGCACCAGCTACAAAGCACAATATAACAGCAGCAAACAAGTATCCACAGGAGTGCAGTGGAGTTTGGGAATCTGCACTTTATGGTCACTTTATGCAACAAGTGAATGTTTATCATACTTTTAATTGAAGGAATAAAAGCCATGTTTTATTGATGACCATATTATGTCTGAACTGGGATACTTGTTTGCCTGCAGTTCACTGAAATGAAAAGGAACTGTCAGTACTCTGCTAGTAAGTATTCTAAATGCACACATATAGTAATTATATTGTGCTTTGTAGTTGGTGCTGGCCACCACCAAGTTTCCTTCAGTAATTAACTTTGGGCCTGAGCACAGCAGGTCCCTGGGTATGGCTCCTCTGTTTGACTTGCCTGTATGCTATTGCATGTGCCCTTTTTCAGCAATTTATCCACAATCTTGTTTCTAAATATATAGATTCAGTTTCTATGTAGTGCATGGTCCACGAGGGTAAATTCAAAAGATTATGAGCACAGTTCCACAGCATTGTAGGATTACTGAATTTAGCCTGTAGGGCACTTCCCATGTATCCAAACCACAGGTGTAGAAGTGTGAACTGGGATGGTGGTGCTATCGGTAATACTGAAATACTGACACTGTGTGGACCGGGCACTCACCAACCAACTGAAGTGGGATACCACAGCTAAAGTTGCATACAAAATAAAGTTTATTAAAATCCCATCATGGGAAATAAAGTGCAATGTACCTGATACATTTTGGACATGACTATGTCTTATATCAAAGATTAAGCTTAACCTTTGATAAAATAGCCTTGTCTGAAATGCATCACGATGTGTCGCACTTAGCCTCCATGATCTATGGGTACAACTGTGCAACTAACAATCTCACTTCAGTTACGATTTAATTTCCATGGACCAGGCTTTCATTCATAGTTTAACCAGTGCCACATAGGGGTGACAAAGTCCACCAACAACATAAGGAAGTATGTCAGGATGGGTGAAGGAGAACCACAGGCTGCAGGAAACTTTTAGAGCACTTAAATGGTGTTTCTTTTGACAAAAGAGCTGGACAATTCATGGATAGAACTATTCTCCTGCATTTATCCAACTGAGATTCTGCAGTGTCACATTGCATCGTGGTGGACTCCACTATACTAATGCTTCAGGAGGGCTTAGCCTTAGGGGTGTCTTTGGTCATCTCATGGTGTTGAGCAGAATAGACAGAGTATTAGGCATTGAGGGGTTGGTAAGAATATCAGCATGCTAGAGGTTTTTTACTGATACAGTAGTAGCAGTGATGGTGATCTAGGTGCTAGCGAATCTGGAACAGATGAATGGCATTCAAGTTCAGAAACCATGAGGGTGGTTGACATTAATAACAAGCAATCAGATTGGCAGGCCCGTCAAGGTCCTGATGAGGGTTTTGTCTGTTGTGCTTGTTATTTAACATAGGGTTACGGATGAAGCATGTTCCAGGGTTATAAATGGTATTACTGATGCTGTCTTGCTTTCAGTGGCAGTTACACAGGACACTGGCTTGGAGGCAGAATGCCACACCTTCTAGGTTCCACAGTGTCTAAGGAAGTTGATGGTAGAAAGGTGGGAAATGATTGCCCAATTGCTGGTCAAAGTACCAAGTAGGGGTACAGGTAGGTGTTGGAATGATTTATGTCAATGATGGAAGAGGATGGTTAAGCGGAACAATAGCCAATTCCAAATGCAGATTTGCACATAAATCCTACTAGCCAGGATGGGGGAGGGTCACACAGTCAGTCAGGTAACACATAATGGGATTGACTTGGATCACTAAGGCTAGTTGGAGAGTGGATTAAACCTGAATAGTCACAGCCACAAAATCATGGAAGGGTGGGGTAAAGAAGCAGCAAGTGACTGCAACTGCATATTAGACACCCACTGGCACCAGCTGAGATGGATGTCATAGAAGTGGCATTATACCACATCTGGGACAATGGTGGATTCCGATAGAATTGGCGCATCCAACTATTTATGGGCCTTTCAGTAAAGCTCTTCATACGAGGAAATGCAAATCTGGAAATGCTGGAAACCCAGCTTTAGAGGGTATCCAGAAGAAAAAAGTCTATAGCAAAACATTGAGAAAGCTAAAGTGGGTCGTCAAGATAATAGGGCAGTCCTGCTGAAAGAACTTCTGGCACTAAGGTAACAGAGGGACCAGCTGAAAATAGAGGCTGAAAAGTACAGAGAATGTGATCCAGATGTTGTTGAAGAAATACGGCAAGCAGACAAAGTAGCCAAGGAGGAAACTAACAGATGGACTGATAAAGTATTTGCTATAAAATCTTGGGCCAAGAAAAAATTTGGCTTTGAAGAAAACAGGATTGATAAGACCTTTGGGATTCCCGAGGAGTTTGACTACATTGACTGAATTTCTGACCTAGTGTAGACCGGAATTTGTGCCAGACTTGTATAAATTTAACAGTTACTGTAAATAAAAAACTAAACTTACTGTGTTGTAGTACTGTCCTTCAGGTGAAGAAAGACTATTTATGAAGCCACTTATGTGGCATTTATACATGACTATAGTGTCTAGAAAATAAAAGTTCTTGTATACTGTCCACTCTTGTTGACTTTAGAACTAGTTGGTAATATCACTGTGGCAAAAAAACAGTACTGAATTATATATTTTTAGTGTGTTTATTTGATAGCCATAAATACAATATACGGACATTACATTGACTAAAAAAGTCTTTTCACATACAGTTATCAAAAAACAAATCAGTTTTTCTTCTTGTGTTACTGTGTCAAATTTCAATTAAGTGCATTTCAGTAAAAAGAAAAATAAAAGAAAAGGAAAAAAAAACTAAAAAAAAAAAAAATGGGCAGACTAGGTGGTCCAAGCGGTCTTTATCTGCCGTCAAAGTCTATGTTTCTATGTTTCTTTGTACCATTAAGTAGAAACTTTGATAACATTCCTATGCCTTTTAATATGCAAATATAATGGGCCAAGTTTATTGCTGTAACATATAGATGGGTGCAGATCAGTGGATGAACTTCAAAGTTTGTTTATGTTATATTTTTTAGTAGCTTATAATTTTAAATAATACATACCGAGTAGCCACATATAATGTGTTAAGTCTGCGGCAATACAGTTCCACTGCTGTGAGGGTGCTGGATATAAAAAAACTGAAACAGATCAAAGCAAATATCTGCACACCTCAGCTGTGTTACCAAAAGGCTTTACTGAAAAAGATTAAAACATACAACCATACTTTCAAACACATGCAGGCCATAGCTGAATGGAACCCCCGACTGGCATTGTACTTGGTACATCAGCAAGGGGATGGTCCCATAACACAGACATTGGCTTTAAATAGACAAATTCTTAAAGTGACAGTGCTCTTACAAGTGACGTGTGCACATTGTAAATTTCACCTCACTGACTTACAGTACATTATTAAGACTGCGCTAAAATGAAGGCAGCCTTTGGGTTTTTGATGGTGGCTGTTTAGGTGAATTTGAATTCATGTTTATAAAGTTATTAAACAATGTATTGTCATTCTGCTTTCTTAATTTTCTATTTGCACTTTATATTGAGTCTAACTTAATCCTCCCTAATCCACTCACCCACCAGATGCTGCCTGGCCTACCTTTAACCTCCCTACCTCATAGCACCTCTTACCCTTACTATTTTCTTGAGCTAATCTACCCCAATTCCCACCCCCCATGCCTGAGTCTTGTTTCAGAGGCCGTGATAATGCATCCTGCCCAGTCAGGAATTTGCCCTTGCCTTGTTTCGCTGGCTATTTGAATCTTCATTGTTGTGACTAATTTGAACAATATTTCTTTGCTGCTACGTTGTGATATCTCTTCCTATACTACGTAGGTTTTCTCTGCCTAAAAATTCTATGTGAATTGCATTGATTGTTATTGTCCTGGCTTCATGTATTCATTACTACTGACTGTTCTGACCTATGCTATTGTAATTTAATTGTACTCATGCTATGTACCGGTCTTTGATTGTTGTACTCTCCCAGGTCGTGCCTGAAAATAGTCATTTTATGGCTAGTGCACCTACCTGGTTAACAAAAACTAAATAAAATAAATAAATAAACGTTGTTGTATGTGCAGACACTAATAAGACAATATGTTTTATTTTTTCATCCTAATTGAAAAGTGTATTTGGTCAGTTTTGAATTTTTTTTTGTTAACATTATGTTTATTGTTATTAAAATACACATACAATCAATTCTCTGGAGGCAGTACATGAGGATATATTTTAAAAGAGAAACATGCTAGAGAAACATGCTATTCCACATGAGGGTGCTACCCATCTTAATACATATAGGTTAAAATCACAACATACTGCTTCAATTAGATAAGTCCCTTGGGGGGAATCAGTAAATACAAACTAAAACCATGAATGGATTAACTACTAGAACCCAGCACTTGCTTCCCAATACACAGTTTTTTTTTTTGTACACTTAATTTATCACCCTGGCACCTGAACTCTCTCAGGCTGCCCCAACTCACCCAATGGCTCTACTGTCCACCATAGTACTGCTTCTCAAAGATATGCTGTCCTCTGCTGATCCCCATCCAGCTTTCTCCCCCCAGCTCTAAGCCCCCTGGGGCAGGGCCACCATTCTGCAGCTCAGCACTCCATCTATAATCCAGATTGCTGGAAGGGATGATGGAGAGGCAGAGGGGATGGAGACAGTGACCTGATGCTGAACGTGTGGCGCCAGGCACTGTGAGGAGCCGTTGCCTATCAGGCAGTTTTTTTTTTCTTGTTTTCTTCCCTCACTGGCCCAGCAGTGCAATGTTCTCCAGCATGGTGCATGCACGCTCCCACACATGCCCACAGGAGAACTGCCACAGCCATCCCCATGTTTTTCCTGGATCTCGACTGCTACAGGAACCCTCAGTCTCCACTGGGGGTTAACAGACGGCAGGATCCTGTCCCCCCTCCCTCCCAGAAAAGGAAAGCTGCCCTCCAGATGCTCGATCCTTTCCTCCCCTGCTGACCCCTGGTGGCCCAAGTCCATTCCCGAATCCAGGTCACTGGCGTGCCACTAGGTGTGGCATCCAGCGCCTCAACCCTTAGCACCACTGGGCTGGCATTCCCATGTTTCAGGGGGCTTTGCCCCGCACTCCCCAGAATTAATATAATAAACTCCGGGGTGGGACAAAATCTCACTGTCAGGATTTTGTGGTTCAGAATTCCAAGCTCTGGCAACAGTGTGTCAGGGAAGCACATGTCAGGCTGTAGTAGTGATACCCCATGAATAAAATTAGACATTTACTGCTGTTGGAAAATGTCCATGAGCTACATGATATTATAGTATGCATAAAGAATCCATAAAGATTTTGAACTCTGTATCCTGTATAAAGGAAAAGTGGGTATCATGCTAATCCAGTTTTTAGGAACCTTACTGGTATCCTCTTAGATAATGTCTAAAGGTTTGAGTTATTTACTTTTTAAGTACCTGGCAATGAGATAAGAAAACCACAACCTTCTGTAACAAGATTTCTATAAAGAGCAACATGATCTAATAAGCCCCAAATGGTACTAACTTTGTCCAAACAACCTTTTCAAATATTTAAAGATGCCACTGATTTGAGATGCCACACTAACTAAAATAGCAAAAGTCCGATCCCCAAGAGGTGAAATATTCATGTATAGGAGCCTGCCTAGCTCAACACAGACAGTACAATATTTATATTTAACAATGTACTTCCAGTCTCAGTCTGAGCTGCAGGATCAAACAAGAATAGAGCAAACCTGGGACCTGGCCCAACCACAGACAGTTCAGGTCTCCCCTTCTTTACCTTCCCACTGGTCAGTCTGGTCTGGGGAGTCCCTCCATCTAGGTGGTGGTGCATGGTACGGAGCCCACTTCAGGGCCTCACTGGAATCAGAAAAAATGAAGACCTTGCCTTTATGTAGGATCTGGAGATGTGCTGGAAAGAGCATATTGTGAGGAATGTCTGCTTCACTGAAGTTGGCCCAGACACCGTCAAAGAATTTTTTCTTTTGCCAAATGGCATAACTAAGGTTTGGATAGATTGGGAGTTGCATACTATCATGAATCAGTATTCTCTTCTGGTGTGCTAATGCCAAAAAGAAGTCTTTTGATCCAACACCATCGAGGACTGCAACTATAGCCCTGGGAACCTCGGGATTCTCGGGATATCCCCTTGATGCAGCTCGATAGACTTTTTACTCTTTTATGTGGCGATCTGAAAAGGGTTCCCCAGTCATATACAAAGAGGCCTAGGTGATCCCCCTTGATTCGTTCAGGCATGCCCACAATTTGAAGACTGGCCACCCGGGCTTGATTTTCTAAAGCCTAGAGTGGAGGTGCGTGTTTTCCTTGACGAGAGTGGTGGTAGTGCCCAGGGCTGCCTCTGAACTCTTGAAGTTCTCTATGGCTTCTATTTTTATTCAAATAACCTTAGTTTCCAGGGTTGTAACTCTGTTTGTCATTGATTCAAGTTTCTTTGCCTGCCCCGACACCATAAATATAAGGTGATCGATTTTAATGCCTGGAGTTTGTAGTTTCTTCCCCAACACCAGTGTTTCAGATGCAGGACGGCATTCGGCGGCTGGGGGTCACAAAAAATGTTTACTTTTTGCTCCTTCCTGCTGTGTATTTTCCTTCTTTGGATTACCCATAGTTATTCCACTGGTATTCCAATTTGTTGTTTTAGTTGTAGATTCTGTCAAATCACAAGATAAAGTCATTTAATTTGTGTTAGTTTAGAGTCATTATAAAGAGCTTTTACTCTAAACCGCCACCTAGCTCGGGCTCAACAGCACCCCCCCCCCACCAGGTTTGGAATTTTAATCTGAAGGTGTTTGGTATATCCTATTTGCATAAACTTCTCCCTCTCTATAATGAACCCCTCTATAATGAACTCCCTCTTATAGTGAACACCTTTGATGGCTCCCATTGTTCCCTAAGTAGGCTTATTAACACCTCACAATAGTAAACATCTAACTATATTGAACACCTCAGCGGGCTCCAGAGTTGCTCACTATAGAGAGGGAGCAATGTATATATACCTTACACTGTAGCCAAAGGTATCGTAGTTTAAGAATTCTCAAGTAAACTGTAAACACAAATCAAACCAGTTATTCTGTGGTGACAATAGTACACCTTGGTGAATATTTGTAAAAAACAAATAAACAGCTCTGTTTGGCATTTCACATGGCCTGTGTTGATCCTACCTGCTACAAAGGGTGACCAGCACAGCCCTCCACTCATCTGTGCAGCTGGCCACCATATGAGTTGTCAGTGAGTGCATGTAAAGTAGAAACAGCTGTTTCCACAGTATGCATGTTCACTGACAGCCCATATGGCATTCAACCATGAAGGTGAGAGGAGGGCCATGCTGGCCACCCTATGTAGCAGGTAGAAGCACCAAGCATTGGGATAAGGAGGAGTGTGGGGAGGTGCAATGTAACCAGTTGGCTGGGGGGGGGCTGTTGTAGGGGCCACTGGACCACCAGAAAGTGCTATATTAATGTATACTGTTGGAGCGGAGGGAAACCACTGGACCACCAGGGATTAAGAAAAAATAGGGAACAGGTTATCAGAGGGTGGGAGGGAACCACTGGACCACCAGAGATTAATACAACATAAGAGAACAGGTGATCAGGGGACCACTGGACCACCAGGGAGTTGTACAACATAAGTGAATGGGTGATGGGGGAACCACTGGACCAACAGGGCTCTAGTTCGTCATAGTAAGTGGTGTTAAGGGGCTGCTGTGCCCCTGAAAATGTACCCTTAGTGGACATGCAAATGACCTCTTAGCACCTTGCATGCCTAAATTTGCCCATTTGCATGCTAGGGCTGAATATAGTCCACAGTTTTCTGAATATGGAACCTTGATTGTTTTATGCAGTTGCAACATCAGTGTTTCAGGTGTCATTGAGTGTGAAAGAAAAAGTGAAACAAGGACACATGGGGCCAGATTTTCAAAGCAAGACGCAGGGCTTGCATCCAGCCCTGCACCACCACACTTAGGTTTTCGTGGTGTTCCAAATCCCATCACCTCGACTGTGGCCGATTTTGCAATCTTGGGCGCAGTTGCAACATTTGCCACATTTTATAGCAGCTTGCACCAAATATCTGGTGCAAGCTCTGTAAAAGTGGCCCTTGGGATTGCCGCAAGTTAGACCACAAAAAAAATTGGTCTAACCTGTGGCAATTGCTGCTTGGAATAGCAAATCCCATTAGATTGATGCAAGCCCTATGCGCTGTATGATTGATGTACCCAGGGCTTGCTGCAGTCTATACCTTTTGAAAATCTGGCCCATCATTTGCCATGATGTTTGCTTCATTTTTTCCTAACTGCAAAAATAAATTGTATATTTCCAATACTATTACACCCTCTTGAACTAACATTCCCCCAAATGGGGGGGGGGGGGAATCTACATTTTTTAATTCATAATATTATTTCATTTTCATGTCATAAACCTTGTTGATATAGGCAGAAAACGGTTGTGAATATAGCAAAAAAAGAGGGACTGCCATGCTTCTTTTGGTTATATTTGCTTTCAAAGTTTTTAAATTCAGAGATGGTCAGCTCAGGAGAAAAATAATTTAAAAGTCTGAAGAAACAATATAACTTGCAAAGAAGCTATTCAAACAATTCAGTTGTACATGCAGAATGATGTGTACTTTACTGTAAAGGAAACAGAGCAACCAAAGACAGACAGATACAGTATGTATGTAAAGTGCCTTAAATGATATCTATGGCTGAAATTGTGGGACCTAATTTCCTCACTGCCATCCTTGATATATTCTTAGCTGAACATGACAAAATAGGATAGATCATTATTCCAAAAATCATTGCATATATTTAAGAATGTACTTGTGTCAGTTAACGCCTTGAACATTTTTTCAGGTGTACCAGAAAAATGGGAATTTGAAACACTAGGGAATATCTTTAAAGGTACTCTGCTGTGCCTATGCTGAACTGTACCCCAAAGGAGAATGATGATTATTTGCCTGTAATGACACACCCTGTTATATCTTATTACTTACATAAACATGTCTTTGTACTGCTGGCAAGTGACTATATGTCACAAGCACTATTGCTTCCTAAAGTCCAGTAGAAGTTCATGTTGTCCTGTTCATACTATAAATGCTTGTTTGTATCATATCACCTTTCATAGAACACCTGTTTTGATGCCGTGAACCATGCTTGTTTGATTTCAGATCTCATTCAATCAGTCAAATATTTATCAGCACCATTCTTGGAGCCCTATTTAGAGCACTTTACATTAAAGCAGTTACATATATAAAAAAAACAAGTCAGACATAAAAGATGCTAGACAGCATACTGATGTAATGAGGAACTAAAAGATGCAGACAAAGAGCATACATTCACAAAAATTATTTTAAATTAGTAATTTCCTGCACTTTTCAGAAGCCCCTTAAGCAAGCTGTGTCCAGAGTGCCTGAAGGGAAGTCATGCTGTGCTTCATGCTGAGGACCCACATTTGACAAAGTAAAGGTACACCAAGTGTTTTAACTGGACTAAACCTGTGCTTCACTGGGCTAGCTCATATTTATCCAATAAATGACATATTGCATACTAACAATTACATCATGTTTTTTTCTTTGTTTTGTTTACAAAATAATGATACTTAAAAACAGCAGTCAATTTTTTTCATACAGGTTTTTAAGTTGTCTACTTTCTAATGTTGTTTTGAATGCAAATGTTGGTTAATTTAGTAAATGCAAAGCAAACTGAAATGGTGCAAGGTGATGGTCCTTGCAAGTCTCTTCCAAGGTCTCAGTTTGTACCAACAAAGAATGGGAATTTATCTTATCGAGTCTGATAAATGTTAAATGATTTCATTTCTTTCATTTTTATTCTTTTATTTCCCCAACATAACTATAAGCTGAATACAACATTTAGGCCTACAGTATGAACCATACGCATAGTGGCACAGAAACATAGTTGACCTTCCTATTCTTAGTGATAAGAAAAGTCTTCCTCACATGTCTCATGTTATAGGGATGGCCGGAAGGGGTTCTCCAAACTACCCACAATCAGGTGCCTTTCTCCAACCCACTCCCCAGGGAAGGATCAGGCCCTGTACAGTAAGATGAACTGTGGTGGTAGTACCTTTACTATATATGTATTCAGGTAGGGGCCCCAGGAAGAGCATCCTTCTAGGTGTTCCACCGTGTCCATCTATAGACAAAAATGTGGGATCTCAAATTGACCCTGTATGTCCATGTCTTGAATATCTTGAACTATAGATAGCCAATACTAAAAGGTTGAGGGAGGGATTCTCCATCAGTCATTTACGTGTAATAGCCACATTTGTCTGTTACTTGATCAGCTGCTGTCTTGTATGCATGTGCATTCATGTGCATATAGCTTATTATGTCTGTATCACTTTGGTATACAATCATTTGATGGCTGGAAGCAGGGGATAGTGATGTGCTGTGCTATAGTCATTATACAGATTCTTGTCTGAGGGTGTATGTGTGTCTCTGTTGGGCGTGTGAGAGTTTGTGTGAAGCTGGAGCAGTGTGCAGCATCTTAAGAGAGAGTGAGAGTGTGTGTGTGTGTGTCTGAGTGTGTGTGACAATTCACAGTAGTTAATAGCTGAGAGTTTATGGGTTGAGAATAGGTGAGTGGAGAGGGGCGCATGTGAGAATATCAATATTTGGGTACGTTATCATATGTTTGTGTATATGGGGTCAATGTCCTCATCACCCTATTGATAGCTTAACATTTGCATTGTTGAAGGTTGAGAGAGGTGGGGGATTAGGTGGATGCACAAATGTCGATAGATTGTGTGTGTGTGTGTGTGTGTGTGTGTGTGTGTGTGTGTGTGTGTGTGTGTGTGTGTGTGTATGTGTATATGTGTATATGTGTGTGTGTGAGAGAAAGAGATTCCTGACAGTAGTCATACCTTGATATAATTGTTTTAATTTGCTTTTGCATTTTTTTCACACTTTTTAGCCCTTTTACATATAGTGGTGGTCAAACTTTTTTTTTTACAGTTCCCCATTATTTCAAGATAAGAATTATGTGGGCAGGATTTTCAAACTGGATCTGCCCACCTAATATTTTATAGCAGCAGTGCAACTAAACTGGACAACAAAATTAACCTATATTTTTTACCCGTGTAGAAACTTACATGGGAGTTAAGGGGATGGGCCAAACATTTGAAAGGCAGTGGTGCCTCTATATATACTGTTAATTCTCCCCTCCTCCGTAGAAGGATATGCTGATATGCATGGGTTCGGAAAGAGCTACATTAGTGATAAATAAAGAAATGTACCTCACACACTGAGACAAAATGACATTTTTATTATGCAGGCATGACGAACACTTTGATGAATGTTATGTTTTTGAAGGTATGGTTCCTGTGGAACAATTAGTTCTTTTAAAGAGGCATTGTCAGCTTTCTGCTGCATTTTTTGGCAAATCACAGACATGTTCCAACAGCCATCTATGAAGCTGTGACTAGCAATGTGGGAACCTTTTTCAATATACATTATCAATGTAATGTAGTTTTCACAGTAATTTCAATTCTGCACAAAGGGGTTAGCATAAGCCACTTTGTGGAACACAAATGCCTCTGATCAGAAGCCTGACTTACTCCAGGCAACTCAAGCAGCCAGCAGAGCAACTACAGCCAGCTACCAAGTTCGTAGTTGGCAGACTACCTTCAAGTGGCCCTCTGTGCCGTGATCCCTGTCAATGCAAACTAAAAATATGTCCTCAGTGTCCAGAGATCCTCCATTCCTTCAATACCCATCCCATATCTGAAAAAATATGTCCCTGGTGCTCGTGGTCCCATTCCCACCCTCAGATCACCATCCCTGTATCTGTCAAAGTAATCCCTGGTGCCTAGCGGTCCCTCCCACCCTCTGATCACCAGCCACTTCTATGAAAAATTATTACCTGTAATCTAGTGGCACCCTCTGCTCCTCACCACTGGCACTGACAAACCCACCCTGCAAACCACCTCTTTTCCTTATGCCTGTGCCACAGATCAGATACAGTGACTGTCACAGCCCTCCTTTAACCTTCTTGGCTGGCCACCATATAGAAAGACAGGGAGTGAGTATCTAAAGTACAGTACAGGGCACACATCCCCTGTATTGTACAGGGAGCATGGCCTATGTACTGTACAAGGAGCATCTGGACTGTGCACTGTACAGGGAGTGCACTCCCTGTATAATACGCAGGTTGCGTGATCCCTATACAGTACACAGGCCATGCTTACTGTACAATACACGGGATGTGCACCCTGTCTTTCCATATGATGGCCAGCCAAAGAGGTAAGAGCAGGACTCTACCAGTCACCGTTTGGGATCCGTGACACAGGCATAATGTAAAGGGGGTTGGCAGCTTGGGTTTGTCAGTACCAGCGGTACAGAGCAGGGTATGCCACTAGATGATAGGTAATAATTGTTCATAGAAATGGCTGGTGATCACAGGGTGGGAGGGACTGGTAGGCACCAAGGATTGCTTTGACTGCTAAATGACTGGTGATCCGAGGGTGGGTGAGACCACTGGGCACCAAGAATTACTTTGACAGCTATAGGGCTGGCCATCAGAGGGTGGAGAGGGACCACTAGGCACCAGGGAATCTTTAAATTCTATGGGGCCGAGCCATCAGGGTGGGGGCTGAGCCAGTTGCAGTAGTGCAAACCTGCTGCTGCTTCCCATGTGGATGTGCCCATAATGGGCATACAAATGACCACTTAGTGCCTAGCACACTCAATGGGTTCATTTGCATTGGGCCATCTGAATATCGTGCTGGGAGCTACTGATGCTATCAGGTCTGTTGATGCTGTTCCCTGCACTGCTGGGTTCTATATTGGGGTAGTGCTACTCGGCTCAGTGCTGCACTGACATGCCCCTGTATTCACTCAGATAGTGCAAGTGTGCTATCTAACTGAACATAGCATCTTCAGGGTCATAGGCAGTGGGCAAGTACAGTGCAAAACTTTAGGCCCTTTGTTGCTCATTTTTGAATATTGGGCCCCTAGTCTGACAGGCCTATAATTGCTGGCCTTCTCTTTCCTACCACTTTTGTGGATTGGGACTACTTCCGCTCTTTTACAGTCCTCCAGGACCACGTCGGTCTCCATTGAACTGTTAAAAAAAACAGCTAGGGGTGCAGCCAGTACTTCCCTGAGTTCCTTCAGCACTCTTGGATGTAACCCATCTGGCCCCATGGCTTTGTCCACCCTCAGATTAGTGAGTGCTTTCCTGACCCTCCCCTCAGAAAAGGGACTTGTGTCCACTTTCCTCCCCTCAAAGCCCATGGTACTAATTCATGGTCCCTCCCCTTCCTCTTCTACTGTGAACACTAAGAAGAAGTATTTGTTTAAGATGTTTGCCTTTTCTTGGTCCTCCTCTGTACGGTCCCCCATAACCATACAATCCCTCCCTTAGTCTTCTTTTTCTTGATGACACCCCTGAAAAATGTCTTGTCCCCTTTTGATACTGCCCAGTCTATTCTTTCCATAGTTTGCACCTTTGTACTCCTTACTGCTTTGCCTGTCTCCCTCCATTTCCCCAGATACACTTCCCCATCCTCTACTCTTTGGGTCACCTTATACCTTCTGAATGCCACTCATTTTGCCTTTAACTTTTCTGCTACCTCCTTCGAGAGCCAACACAGTCTCCTATTCTTTTTGCTTTTTCCTACTTGCTAGACTTACAGGTTTGTTGCCTTTACTATGCCTTTTTTAAGTCTGGCTCATTTGCCCTCCACCCCACCCAAAACATCCCCATCACCAAGTCCTTTTGGAGGCACTCTCCCATCTTTGCAAATTTAGCCCTTCTGAAATCCAGGACCCTCACCCTTGCATAGTTGGCTTCTGTTGCTGTTCTTATATCACACCACACTGTGTGGTGATCCCCAGACAACTTCCCACCTCGATGTCTGCATCGTTGTCTCCATTAGTAAGCATCAGGTCCAGTATTGCCCCACCCCAAGTGGATTCACTGACTAGCTGCCTAAGAAATGCCCCCTGCAGGTAGTCCAGGATATCTCTACTTCTAACTGATGCTGCAGCAGGGAGGCTCCAATCTACATCTGACAGACTAAAGTCCCCCACCAGCACCACCTCCCCTTTTCAGCCATTGTGCCAGTGACTTCTGATATAAGCTTTGATTCCTCGATGTGGAACCCCAGTCTCCAAAGTAGCTGTACCCTTCCTCTCTGCACCATTCCTTCTGCGACTATAAGTTGAAGGCCTTAATGTGGAGCTCCCTCTCCTTCCCCCTGTTGTAGATGGACAGCACTTCCATAAAGGCTACAGTGTGTGCTACCTGCCTAAGACCATTCTCCAGTTCCCTAAACTACTCCTGCACTGCTCCTGTTTCATCCATATCAAGGTCATTTGTCCCCAGGTGGACAATAACATAAAACTCCCCTTTCTTCCCATTGCCCTTGAGAGCTATTGGATACACATCCTGTCCCTCTAAGCTATTGCACCAGGTAGGCACTTTATCTCCCTGTCTACCCCCTTTCCTTCACTCAACTCTATCCCCCTGACAGTACAGTACACCAAAAGAAATTACTTTCTCCTCCCGGGTTCCTCCCCCCCACCAGTGCCTCCATGAGGTTGCCTCCCCACATCCTCACTGTCCACCAACTTGGGTTCCCCTTCTTGGCATTCCAACTTCACCAGAACTGTGTAGGAATTTCTTAGTGGTATCGGTTGAGGAATGTGCCTGTGACTCGCACCTCCCAGTCTTCCAGAACCCACCATTCCCTCCCTCCTTGAGCCCACCATAGTCCAACTGCTCCTCCCTTCTTGCATCCCTTGAGGCAGTGGTGTCTGGCTTGGTGGCATCTGGGTGGGAGAAATGGTCCCCCGCCTCCTAGTCAATGCAACTTTGAGTCTAGTGACATTCTCCTGACTCTCAGTCAGCACCTTCAGGAGCCTAGAGACCTGTTCCCTCCACCCAGAGAGGTGCACATAGATGTGGCAGCATCACAGTCTCCAGAAGATTTCCCTGTAGACTGCTGCCCTACAGCCACTGCATTGCACCATGACCCTCATATCATTTTCCCCCCTGCTCTTCCTGTGCTTTCTGTTCACCTGTTCCAGAACCCACTAAGGCTGTCCTACAATCATCCAGCAACAGCAAGTCTCTAAACCCTGAATCATCCTATTACCCAGTGACCATTTATCAGCAAGCCCCTACACTCAAAACTACCCAGGACCATTTAACAGTAAGCCCCCACACACAAAAATACCCAGCAACCATCTAACAGTAAGCTCCTCAACCCCAAAACACACTAATACATAGCAACAGTTTACCAGCAATCCCTTAATTCAGAAACACACTCATACCCAACAGCAGTTTAAATATCAAGTCCCTAAGTTCATAATCACACTACATGCTTAGCAGCAAGCCCCCAAAGTACAGCCTCTCTACAATGCAACCCGTCACACCAATACTGTTGTATCTGGGATTAGATGAGCAGGGGAAGGAGGATTAAGCAACCCAGAGGATGCTGTTCTCCAGGGAGGGTGGGGGTCATATCCCACTGCAACACTGCCACCTTAGTGACTGTAGGGCAGTGCAGGCAGAAGTTGTTTGAGAAGGAGGTTAGCATGTATCATAAAGATGCATGTATATGCACCCATGAAGTCCCTGCAGAGGAGGGACAGCACAAAAAGCAGAGAATACCCAGGCCTAATGGCCAGCTCGCAGTGGTTATCTCAGACCCCACACTGCCAGGCTCAAGGAAGCTCTATAGGTGCAAAACAAGGACAAGGCAGAACGCTTCAAAAGTATGGAAGGGACGTGATATGTACAGCGGTGAAAGCATCGTTTGTATCACATGTAGTGAGTGTTAATGCATAGCTCATGGATGTATTAAACAAAAGAAAATCCATCTCCCTTACTTTCAAAGATACATTTATTACATAGAAAGGCAAATAAAAATAAGCAGTACTGTATCTTTTATTAGAAGGCTTTGCCTGTGGTTTTGAGGGGAAGCAGGTGACTCTCCCCCAGAAACACAGTTCAAAATTGGGCATGTCCAAGCATTCCATAGATACTTCATTTTTGGTTGCCACTTTCTTCCCTTCCTCCTTCTGTGGCATGTCTCTCCTTAAGGCTGAGTCTTCTTCCTTAATATGCTTTTGGTCCTGGGACTGCATCCCTTCTACACCCCGAGGATTAAGAGGCTTTCTGTCAGGGTTTCCATGTCCTTATGACACCTGGCAGGGCCTCGTAGTAGGGTCAGAGAGTGTAAGCCAAAGTACATAGTTGCACAAGCACTACATACTACTCAGTCTTCAATCAATCCTAAACCTACTCCTAAGAGCATGAGAGTCCAGTGACCCCATGAACAAACTTTATGAGGTGCACTGTCTTCCACCATGGCAATCAGGGTTTGCTTTTAAAAAAATAATCATCCTACACATCCTTCCTCCTGCATAGAGCATGAGCTTTATTGCCCAACAGCAGGAGCTGCTGCAGTACCAGAGCATGGCACCTCTCCACGTCCCAAACTGGCACACACTGCTATCAGCAGCAGTGCCTCCAAGTCTGGCCACCTGAATGTCAGCTCCTGAAGTTGTGCAGAGCTAGGGTCACCATGACGGAAGTGTAACGTGCTTCCAATAGGCTGTCAGGCAGTCCTAAGCCAACTTAACAAGGAAGAAGCAAACAGAGTGGTAACCATATACCATTTAAAGAAGCAACATGCAGTTTTTTTAAATGGGGCTATCTCATTAAGTCAAAATTAGCAATATGCAAGCAGACATTTCTTGTGCTGCCTGCCTCCAAGATTACATTCAGCGAGAGTGCAAACCTTGGGAGACTGTGTGATGTGGTGGTGCCTTTTGGCATACTGTTCCCTATGTACAGAGAAAGGAACCTGCCCTTTTAGTACACGCTCAGTGACAGCTCAGTCAGTGGCTGACTGTGGTGGAGAACAGAGGGCTGTGCCTGTTGTTGGTTCGGGTTTAGGCTGGGGGAGCGGGGTGGTGGGGCATTATCTGCCAGGGTGGAGGTTCCATTAGACCACCAGGGAATGTTATAAGTTATATAATATGGGCAGACTGGGGATAGGGAGGAGGGTCCATTAGACCACCAGGGATGTGATTATCAATATAAAGGGGATTGTGGCTGGGGGATCCAGTACATCATCAGAGAAGAGATTATCAATAAAAAGTGAATCAGGGCTGTGGGGGGGTCTGCTAGACCACCAGGGATGGGATTATCTTTAATTAAAAGTGGATTGGGACTGGGAGGTATGCTAGACCACCAGTGACTTCAGGCAAGGCAAGTTTTATATATATGGTGCCCATTCCCTGAGTCTCTGGGAGCCTAACAACAAGACAATACAGATAGTAAAAACAAGAATTTTATAATGGCTAAAATATCAATAATCACAGCTTTAAAATACAAGTATCAGGGTAACTCATATGGTCACAAATGGGAAATTTAGTCCAGATGGGCCAGGTGGAAGAGGTGGGCCTTTTGCCCCTGCTTGAACACCAAAATCAAGGGAATATCAATAAAGAGGAGATCAGGATTGGGGGGGGGGTCTGCTAGACCACCAGGGATGTGATTATCACTAATAAAATAGGGATTGAGGCTGGGGGACAGCTTGCCACCAGGGATGTCCTAGAGTGGTGCATAGCCACCCCTCAGCTTGAGGCAACTGATCCAAATGCACTATCTGTTTGGTGCATGGAGACAGTTGCTACAAGCTGTTGAGCTTTGCTACCAGGACCCTACCCAACAGAGAATTGTACGAAGGGTACCTGGTACATATGCAACTGGTGCAAGCCATCCTTGGCATGGCTTGCACAGTTTTGTGAATCAAGCCCAGAGACTATTTATTTAATAACTCTGAGGGTTCCCGGGCAATAACTACCAATTTACAAAAACGTACCAGAGCAGAAACTGCCACAAAAAAAGATGACAGACCTACATCTACACATGTGGCTATGCAGACAAATTACATGTCATAGATCTTAAATGTTAGCCAGACCACCACTGGAGCTGTAGTGCTACTACTTTTGGCACCAACAATCCAAGTTTGATGGCAAGTTTGGGAGTTGGAGGGTCAGCAAGAGGAAGGAGGATTACATGCCTTCTGGACTGCTGCTCTCTGGGTGGGAGGTGATGTGCAGCCTAGTGCTTGCCAGTTCCTACTAGTGGCTGGGGATAAGCAGTCTGAGACTGTCACAGTGGGGAAGAGGAGGGGCCAATGCCAGATGTGTGGCATATGGAAGCATGCATTGCACTGCTATTGGCTTTAGTTCATGCTGCCCAGTTATTACGATATTTGAAACTTGTCTTTGAACTGTACATTAAAGGGGGACACCAGTAATTATAACACTATTTGGCACCATGCTGCTGACTGCATATGTGTGTGTGTGTGGGGGATCTGTTTGAATTCAATATGATTGGTGAGTAATGAATAGCTGAGTGTCTAGGGTGCAAAAGTACTCACAAGTGAAAATGTGAAAAAAAGGTACTTGCACACTGGAATGTGGTGGATTCAAAGACTTCATCAAACTCACTAAATAAAACATGTGCACACCCCCATCCCCTTTCCTAGTCCTTCTCTGCCTACAGATCTGTGTGGGTAGTCAGGTCAGGGATTGAGAAAGTGGCATGAGGGCAAGAGCATGCTCTGTGAGTCCTGAGTACCAGGTATGTCTACTTTAGTTCTCTAGGATGGCATGGAGGGTACATGGAGAAAGGTCCAGGAGTAAACACCCCACCCCAGTGTGGTACACCGGCTCTTCCAGAAGTTTTGATTTACAAGTGTGCCTCATATGAAGATATTTTACACTGAAAAATTGAATTTGTAAGTAGTCTTGGGCTACCCGTTGGGTAGCTGAATCAGGTAGGTTGGGTATCATCAATTTTTGTCCAGGTAGGGTAGTTTGGGTAATTAATACCCTACCCAACATAACAGTGTACTTCACAGGAAGGGTAGTTTTGACATGGGTAATGGTTAGCGGGTATTTTTTTAAACAGGCATTACAGGCAGCTTGTGAGGTCCTGGGACTCCTGCCAGGATAGCCCAGGTTGGAAATAGGCATGAAAGGGCAGCCAGTGGCTCCTTTATAAGCTCACAGCAGAATTAGGAGCACATGACACTGGGATGACAATATGATTGGTCAGTGGTATCTGTCCTCCATCTGCTGCAAGCCCACTACATAGGTAGCAGCTGGACTCTGGAGGGACTGGAAGAAATCAGGCACTCACTCTGCAGAATGATGCCAAATTGGAGCAAAAATGTATTATAAAAAACTTCATAAAAAATAAAAAACTCCTCGAAGAAGCAAAAGGAGTGTGAGTCGGGGTTGGGGAATGAAATGATCTCAGGAAGGAGGGAGGGAGGAAGGGGGAATCGGGAGATCATCCTCTCAGTTGAGGAGGGGGATGGTGGTGCAGTGCTGGGGAGAGAAGGGGCAGGGGGCAAAGAAATACAGAAGTCAAGGCACTGGCAGCTGGTTTATGTCTCTGCAGCACAGTGAAAGTCATTTAGGCTATATTACACTGTCTCTTAGGTGTCTTGAGCCCTATCATTCATTACTGTAAAATAGTTACGCTGTGTATCTCTGCAGCGTAGTGAAAGCCATTTAGGCTATATTACAGTGTTTATTAGGTGCCCTGAGCCCTGTCATTTATTACTATGACATGGCTATTCTGGGTGTCTCTGCAGCCTAGTGAAAGCCATTTAGACTGTATTACACTGTCTGTTAGGTCCCCGAGCCCTGTTATTTATTACTGTGACTTGGCTACACTGGGTGTCTCTACAGCACAGTGAAAGCCATTTCATCTGTATTACACTGTCTGGTAGCCCAAATCCTATCATTTATATTTCTGTGATAAAGCTACACTGTGTGTTTCTGCAGCCTAGTGAAAGCCATTTAGGCTGTATTACACTGTATGTTAGCTGCAACGAACCCAGTCAATTATATTACTGTGACATAGTTACACTGTATGTCTCTCTGCAGCAAAGTGAAAGCTATTTAGGCTGTATTATGCTACTTGTTAGGTTCCCTGAGCCCTGTCATTTATTATTGTATGTGACATAGTCATCTACACTGTCTTTCTCTGCAACAGTTAGTAAAACAATATCCATTCCATTCATGGCTGTGTCTACTATGTCTCGTATTTCCCAGTCTAAGTCTACTAAAAGGAAGCACCGTGCTGCTGCATGTGCAACTGTTAATGATATGGGCAATATGAATTGTACAACTAATGAAAAACATAGTGACAATAATAATAACATCACCAGAACTTGTTCTAAATGTCCTCCTAAACTAAAAATGCATGTTAGCAATGAAATGATAATAGAGTTTCAGAAATAACTGACTGGAGTTACACGCAGAAGTACTGAACATTTTTCCACATGTGTCTCTGCAGCTTGTGAGGTCCTGGGACTCCTGCCAGGATATCCCAGGTTGGAAACAGGCATGAAAGAGCAGCCGGTGGCTCCTTTATAAGCTCACAGCAGAATTAGGAGCACATGACACTGGGATGACAAGATGATTGGTCAGTGGTATCTGTCCTCCATCTGCTAGGATATGATATGATATGATATGATATGATATGATATGATATGATATGATATGATATGATATGATATGATATGATAGGATAGGATACTTCTAGTTGCTAAAGCAGCATTCAAGGAGGCATCCTCCAAACTAAACCTCAGATGCTGAGGCAGCAAATGCTGATGGAGATGGTGGAAATAATAGGAACTGGGAATATGATAGCCCATGCTGGCTGTAAGTCAAGTTAGCACTAGTCAAATAGTGCAGTCAAAAACCACAAAAACAAAATGGTGCCAACCACCTCTGTGAGTTCACACAGCCATAGACAAACTCCAGAGGGAAGCCAAGCTGGGGGGTTGATGGAAAACTCATCACAGGAAGAACAGTGCTTGACAAGTTTCTGCTGAGGGGCTACACACCTCACATCCCTCAAACAAAATATAATGAACTATAAGGTAGGCAACGGAGGGGGGTGAGAAAGTCCATGGGGTACAACAGCAACAAAGCTGTCCTGACACATGGAATATAAAAAAAAAAGAAACAAGTAGAGTTTTGCCAGGACAAGAAGAGAAAACTCTGCTCTCATTTCAAGCAACTCCTTCCTATAGACTAAAAAATTACATTCTTTCTGCTGAGTAGAGAAAGAATAATCCAGGAAGACTGAAAATCTATTTGTCTTATGCGTTAGTGGAGCCTTAGTTCTTGACAACTGCGTAATCAAATTCTGATCCATTTCAAAGCCAATGTTAGCCATATGGTTGATTTCTTTTGAGAAACTGGGTCTGAAGCAATTTGTGTAGTCCCTTTTTCTTGATGCATAAATTTCAGTGGAATTCTGTAAGTATAGGTTATAAAGGAAGGTTGTCTTCAGGCAATTCAAACACATTAATGATCAAATCTTAACCATGTCCCCTATCGACTGGAATTTTGATCTAATGTAACCGGCAATCCCACCACTCTGAGATTTCTGTATCTTTGTTGGTTCTCCACTAACTCTTTCTTACATGTCATGACATAATTATCTTTAATTAGGTTTGCCATTGTTGCCTCCATTCACAGAATTTTATTTGTTGTGTTTTCTATCTTTTTATTTGTTCCTACATCCTCAGTAACAGCTTCAGTATTTTCCTGGTTCTGTTTTGCATCCTTTGTAGAAAGTCAACTTTTTCAGATAAAGATTTACATTTTCTGTCAAAACTTTGAGAGGACAGTAATTTCTCTAATATGTCACTGAGTGAGTCTATTGTATACTTGGTTCCAGTGATACCTGCAACCATACTACTTTCAATGGAGTAAGATTGCTTTGAAGATTGAGTGAGTTTAATGGCTGCAGATTGTATTTTCATTTTGGACCTCTCTACTACAGTTTCACCTGCTATAGGCAAAATATTACCTGCATATGGGGACTTGTAATACTCACTAGTGTTGAATGTGCCTTAATTTCCAAAGTGTGTTTTGGTGTAATCAATGTAAAGAGGTTTACAGCTCAGGCGTATGTTACATAGGAGACACACATCAATACTGTGGATGCCGTGTAGTACTTGGATGGTATGCATGTGGTGCATAAGGGACACTCAATGGCTTTTCCAGGACCTCTGCACATGTGGAGGAGCAGCAAACCATTTTCGGACTGGGCTCTGAATATACAGGCTGCTGCAGATACACAAAACATGGTAATGGAATGAGGCACACACTGTACATTGCACTATAAAGATACAGCTGTTAAGCTTCATCAATTAGAAATAAAAAAAGTATATGTAGAAGTGCACATTGAACAGCATTATAATAAAATAAGAGAGGTTAGGAATACTCTATAAAAACATAATGCCTTTATGGGTCTGAGATGAACAGAAAAATGCAGCAAAGAACTGGTCATTACAAGTTGCAAGAACACTGAAGGTAAAATACCAGGATAATCAAGGGTTAAAACTAAGTTCTCTCCCTATGTAAACTGAGAGGGGAGGCTGGGAAACATAGCAAAAGCACATGAAACAGCTTGGAATTTCAACACTAAAAAAGTATAAGGCACACAGCATCATCAACTTAAATAATTAATACAGATATCTTGTTTAAAGACACACTTTCAATAAATCAGCATGGAAACAGCTAGAAGTGAAATGCAAGCTACCATAATTTGAGCTCACATGGCCTAATCTGTTTCAGTGCTATTGGGAAAATGCATTAGTTTAAAAGAAGGCAGAGTGTTTTATGTTGGCAATGTTCACACCTGGCAGGCTAGACAGAAGAGGTGTGCATGAGCACGCGCGTGTGTGTGTGTGTGTGTGTGTGTGTGTGTGTCTGCAAGAGACAGAGAGAGAGATGAGTGAGCAATGAAATAGTGTGATGTAGAAGTGCAGGTAGTAGGGTTCACAGGAGGCAAGACACAAACACACCACTGTCATAAATGGAGAGAATGTGGAGATATGTGACTTATTTCCAGTCAAGCACTACCATCGAAGAAGACACTCTGTGAATCCAGTCACATGCTTCCACAGTCACTTCTCTCTCCCACCTCATAACAACACATCAGCATGGCCTCACCATGTAGTCACAAAAAGGAAAAAAAAAAGAAAAAATACTAGGAAATGTCTTACCCTTTTCAGGTGACCAGGGCTTGTTCTAGGTGCCCTCCTACCTAAGTCATTTCTAATCTTCCAACTTTCCTGTGGGATCCTACACAGTTGAATTAAAAGGAAATGACATCTCCTGGTACTGTGTCTGGAACCAGACTTGCCTTTTAAAATTTCTTCCCCCTAACAAAACCCCCAGTCCTCCAAATACTCATATGAAAGTGCTTGACACTCTCTTGATCCACATCCATAATATAGGAGCACTTAGCTATTCAAAAAACAGCTAACACACTTACCCTCTTGCAGAACATAATAGCTTCATTTTAACTGGACTAATCTGGCATGTAACTAAGAGGGGGTGGTGGAACAGTTTGCATCACTAATGAGGATAGACTGTCTGCCACCCTATATATAAAAGAACTAGCACACCAGCACTGCACTCCTCATTAGTTCATCCCAGATTTTATAGCCCCTCTCCCAGCACCAATGCCAGTGTGTCTTTCTCTCAGAATATGTAAACTATAACCTTCCACAAGCCATGGGTGTTTGGGGGCATTAATGCATGCCCCATGTGAGTTGTGATGTATGCGACTAAAGGTCTAGTGTCCTCCAACCACCCAGGAAGTGCAGCAATGCTGCCGTACATCCATGGCCTAGAATGGGTTTTTGCACTTATAAAAGAAATACATTTTTTGTTTAAAAACATATTCAGAAAATTGCTCTATTTTAATGGTGTAGGTCTGCTTAGAAATGTACAGTAGTTCGACCAAAAACATGTGACAAATTTTCTTTTATGTATCTAATGCAACTGTGCATTTCTGTTACATTCTGTATTTTGTTTAACAATTAAATTGATATTTCAGTCACAAAATGTCTATTTCTGTTATCTAATAAATCCTAACATTACTCTTCATTGCAAAATTAAACTTCAAACATTTTTTTTAACTTGGTCTATAGCTGCAAATGTAAACTGCTTTCAGTAACCACATAACAAAATGATGTGCTGTGCTCAGTACAATCATTTTAAGTAAGTGAAACCTTTTTTAAGTGTAGACTCAGTCTAAGTATACTCTGTGCAACTTAGAAGTATTTCTGAAATGGTATAACATTTTGAAAACATTAGCTCACTTCGCTTCATTTTCAACTTCAGAGCTTCTACAGTAAGTACATTGGCAGCAGCTCGTGGATCACAGATGTGCAGTGCTCTAAATATGAGAAAATGCATTGCAGGGGATATTTGTGGAGCTCATCAATACAGGGAATGGATGGATGTAAAGTGAGGGACTGAGCTTTATTGGTTTCACATTGTCCTCACTTACCTAGGTTTTAAATATGGTGAACACTTCTTGGGTAATGTAATGGGAATGATTTCCCTTTCTATCATATTTGGCCTTGTGTGTGTCAGCATATGTAAAATGGCAGGGAAAGTGTGGGTTTACAAGGGAATAATCAATAGCCACATGTTCAGTTTTTAACAATCAAGGTCAGAGATGTCATATCTTTTCTTTCTGACCATTTTTAACGTATATTGATCAGGATTATTACTGCATTACTGTGCCACCACAAAACCTGCATACTGAATCTGTGCTTTCTTCATTAAGACAGCCATAATGGAATTAACACCCTGTTCCCCAGCACTGACCCCAAATACTCAACTATCAAACTCCCTCTTCCCCTCCAAAGCAAAAGAGAAATCTACCTCACAGGTTTGTTCTCAATGCATCAGTCCTGCTCTGATCTCAACTGACAAGTGAAAAAATCTCCCACTGGCTACCCCATCTCAGATTCTTAACCTAGTTCAAAGTGAATAAAATCCCTTTCCAACATCTCTCAGTTCTGAAATGCTCCTTTCACCTACACTCCATATGAAGAGAAAAATCACTATCCTGCATACCAAGGTCAGATACTCCCCCCCCCCATGCTGTCTGCAGTTCTAAATCAAACCTGATGTGATAATAAACCCCCCTTATGCTTCCCCATCTGTGAATTTCCACCCCATTTGAGTAGAAGGAAGACAAAAGTATAAGACATATGCAAAGGAGTGAATCAGACCTATGTGCCATAGCTTGTTAAATACTATGCAGTCCATACAAAGCCCTAATAGATACACAAATAGATACTGTAGACATTAATGGCAGAAAAAGGCTTTTGGGCCATCCACTCTGCTCACCCTACCTAAAACTATTCTTTCTTGCCCTAGTGGTGATCCTCCACTTTTTTACTATCCCCACTTTTTTTTAACAAAACCCACCTGCCTGTCCCATCTTTGCTTGAAGCTGCTGATTAACTGGGCCAGTACCACGGCTTCTGGTAGCTTATTCCACTTATCCATCACCATTTCTGTGATGAAGTGCTTTTGGGTGTTCTTTTTGTATCTTTCTTTTGCTGGAGTTAGTTAATGCCCTCTCCACCTTGTGTTTGAACTCAAGGGAAATAGCTCCTTGGTGTCTGTTTATCCAGTGGAAGTACTATTATGTTTCAATCATGTCACCACTTTCCTTCTTTCTCTCCAGGGTGTACAGTACATGCTTAAAGCTTTGTGTAATGGGACTGAGGTAAGGGTAAAACCAATGCTGCTTTAGACAACCTTTCAAACAGCAAGGAACATCATATCACGCTACTCTAAAAAATAAAAGGGCTTTTACCCAAATTTTGCATTTCCCATCTTTAGTTGCTCCTTTTTTAAACCCTAACTGATGCCTATATGATGTTTTTGGGAATACATTTCCATCATTTCTTCAAAGGATGTTCAATGCCTATTGCACAAAAATATGTTTTGTATCAATTATTTTCTGGTGTCCACTAGCATTCCCTTACTCACAATGCCCATGCCAAGCAGTTTTTGTCATCCAATGTCACCCCTTCACTCACTCCTGACTGTACCATACAGTCCCTGGTGTCTGTTGACACCTCCCCTTCCTTATATAGCTCCAAGTCAAGTAATTTCTAGTGACATTCTCCCTCAATATGTTCAAGCCAATAAACCCCCCTTCATCCATTTCAGACAGTGCCTTGCTCTAATTCATAAACTGCATTGTGAAGTAATGCTGTTTAGATGGTGATTGGCCAAGGAGGAAAAGAGAGGGTTAAACTGGCTATCATTGGGTTGGGTGGCTTGGGATCTGCTTATGGTGTTCCAGTGTACATCCATTAGATAATTGGAACATACATTTCGGATTCTGATTCTGTTCCAATATCAAAATCAGAAGTTATGATTAAGCATCTGAACGTGCATTATTGCCGATAAAAATTTCCCCTCACTGGGTACAAATTAGAAAAAGCCTATTACTGGGCCAGAAAAAAAGTCTTGCCACCTCTCCCACCCTTATCTCCCATCCCTCACTCAGCTATCTTAATTTGCTGGCCTTTTTAGGTGCAAAAGTGGTGGTGCTTCTACTATGGACTTGATGGAGGAGACAGTGAAGGACAACTAGAGGAACTTCAACTTTCTTTTTCTTCTTTCTTCCACAAAAGACCTCTCCCAAGCAACCCATCTTGTATGTAGCTGAGCAAACCCATTGCCCAGTGCCATGCTCCCCATAACGTTGTCCCTTAGTCCCAATCCAGAGACACTCAGAGCAGAGTCCACTCCCATTCCCAGGTTGCACACTGAGCTGATTGAGAGACACTGGACCAGTACTAGTATACACACACTTCCTTCCCCCAAGATCCAATTATCACATTGCCAATAGCCCAAATAGCCCATGGTCTTTCCTCAGTAATCAGAGATGAGAAAGTGGCCAACCTTACACACATCCTGGGTAGCAGCCACCATGCTAGATGCTGTACTGAGTTAGGCATCTGGTGGCTACCTAGGGTTTTCATTAGGTCATCCTCCACCTCTACCCAGGTTGCTCAGGGAGTAGTGGGGGTTGCTGGTCTAATGGCAGTGTGAATGTTGGACCTTGGTGGTAAACAAGTGGATAATAGTGCCAAACTGTTCTCTCAGTAAGGCCACAGTGGAAATTAGGCAGAGGGTTGGACTCTGCTTTGAGAGTCTCTGGATTGGGATTAGAGGATCAGGTTACTGGAGACGGGCCTTGGTGGAGAGTAATGTTCCTCAATGTACAGTATGTGATGTGTTGCCAGGGATAGAGGTATTTCTGAGAAACCAAGAAGACAGATAGTTGAAGTTCTTCTGAAGCTGAACCCTCACTGTCTTCTTTTTTCAGTTCATGGCAGGCAGTTTCAGACTCTCGGTGACTCCAGCAGGTCAGCAGATCAACATAAGGGAGTTGGAAGGGGAGACAAAATGGGATAGGGAAAAGCTCTTTTCTTGCCTATTTATGGGGCCCTTCTAGTTTATTCCATGTGGATGATTCTAATCCAGCATCTGTCATGGGTTTTTTGGAATGTTGACCTTACCTAGCGAAATTCCAAATTCTGAAAAAAAGTCCTAAATAATGATACTGTAAATGTAATTCCATTTAGTTGATTCTCAGTAACCCTATCATCTGTGGAGTGTCTTTTGTAGCACTGGAGATGAGTCCTAAGCTGCAAAGAGGTTGTGGATGGGGACTGGAAATGAGTTTTTTTTTATCACCAATATTGGGAATGGGCTTATGGTGTCGAGCTTTGTGGTTGGGGTGGTACTTTGCAATGTAATTTGGGGATAGATCAGGACACCTGACACCAGGAAGATGCTTCTAGTGTCAGAGTCAATGGCAGGGAGGGTTTTGTGTGACACTGGATAAGTTCCTAATATGGCAAATAAACTTGAGTGGTAAGATTGGAACTCCCAACACTGAGGATGAGCTCCCAATGTCAGACTTAGTGGGGGGGAGGGGGAGGGTTGCAACCTAGGGACAGGCTGTTTGTATCACAAGTTGGAGTTGGAGTGCAGATGGGGACTATTGCAACACTGAAGTTGGAATTCCAATATTGGAAAAATGTGTATTCAATGAAATAACTTTGGTGTCATCTGAATTAGTTCCTGCTGACAGTTGTAGCTATAAAAATATGAAATAGTGAAGCGGCACCAGGTATGCACACCTGTTACCACTATTTAGAGTTTGGGCCTGAATGGCTAAATGCTTTTACAGGTGTGTGAAAACCCTTATGAAAAGCCAAGAAAATTGTAATTCTCATTGATGGCCAGTGGCATTTGATTTCATTAACTCAAGTAATTACAAGTTTTTCATTCACAAAGCTACAAAAGCACCAACTTTGGGATAGGATCTAATGAACCTGGAAGTGCAAACCACACAAGGAAGAGGACCCTGGATTTTAGGATTGCACATTTTAAAGAAATGGGAGATTTCCTCAGAAACTGCCTCATAGAGTGGGGATTGTCAGGGGAGGGGTAGAGGCACAGTGGGAAAAATAGGGGACAGCAACATTAAGGCATGAATGAAGTGGGTAAAAGTGGAAAGAAAAATAGACTGTTATGGGTCTCTAGGGATGTGGCTAAGGTGGGGAGGGAAAAAGGGTGGCATTCAGGAGGCATAAGGAAACTCAGAGGGAGGTAGACAGGGAGGTATACCAAGTAAAACAGAGGACATTAGAAAAGGCAGTGAAGGGAGCAGAGGTGCAGACAGGAAAGGATAGCCAAAGAGGTAGCTAAAGGAGAGAAGCTTTCTTCAGGTTCACAAATGAGAAGAAAAACATGGTGAGGGAATAGTGAGGATAAGGAAGGTGGCAGGAAAAGACTGCATAGAGGATCAAGAAAAGCAGACAACCTAAATAGGCACATCTGCACAGTCTTCACAGTGAAGGGGTGGATAACCAGGGAGCAGCAAGAACAAGGGGTGAAGGTTGACACAATTCCATCTGCAAAGGAAATAGTCCTGAAGGGACTTACAGCTTTGAAAGTGTACAAGGCTATGGGACTGTTTGGGATATATTGAAAGGTACTAAAGGAACTCAGAGAGGTGCTAGTTGCCCCACTGATGGTCTTATTCAACAGCTCACTGGAAACAGGTTCCAGAGGACTGGAGGAGAGCAGACATGGTCTGTCTTCTAAACAGCAGCAGCAGGAAGGAGGCTAGCAACTATAGGCTTGTCAGTGTCATGTCAGTGATGGGGAAATTAATGACAACCCTGTTAAAGGAAATTTTGACTGAGTATACTGAATCAAGTGGGCTACAAGAACAAAGGCAGCATGGATAAACAGGTAAAGGTCATACCAGATGAATCAGATTGATTTCTTGGACTTGATGACCAGGCAAATATATCAGGAGAGAAGCTTGAGGTGGCCTATCTGAACTTTAGCACGGCCTTCAACACTGTGCTGCACAGGAGACTGATAAAGTAATCAAGCAGCCTAGGGTGGGACACAAAGTGAGGAATTAGATAAGTAACTGATTAACAGATAGAGACAAAGGATGGGGTTAATAGCACCCACTCAAATGAGGAGACTGACAAGTTGGGTGCCTCAGGGCTCAGTACTGGGACGGTCCTCTTCAATGTCTTCATAAGTGACATATGCAGAAGAACTGAAAGGGAAAATGTACCTTTTGGAGATGACATCAAAATCTGTAATAAGGTGGACAGTCAGGAGGAATGGGAGAATGCATAGGGACCTTGGAAAACTCAAGGAATGGTCAAGAGCATAGCAGTTGGAGTTCAATGCCAAAAAGTGTAAAATCATGCACCTTGGGCATAGGAACCCAGGAGCTGAGTACAGGATGGGGGGTACTCACAGTCATTAAGTAGGGGAAGGACCTTGGAGTTATATATCTGATGACCTTAAAGAAGCAGGGCTGTTTGCCAAAGCAGTGGGAAGGGCCAGTAGGCTGCTGGGATGCCTAGGGAGAAGTATTTTCAGCAGGAGAAGAGAGGTGATGTTGCCACTGTGTTGCTCATTTGTGAGACCCCACCTAGAGTATTGTGTCCAGTTCTGGAGGTAGCACCTCAGAAAGTATATGGACAGGGTGGAGGTAAGTTTTGAAATATTATAATTTTTTTGTTATTGAAGAGCAAAATATAATCTTAAAAAACATAGTTTTTTACATTCTCGACCGCTGCTAACTTCACAACTGCAGAACAATATTTCTCTTTGTCCAGTTCTTTTCATCCTCTATAAGCAATGCTCCACCTTAACTCAGATACCTGAATTTGGACATCTTACCCAGTCTGATCCCTCCTTTGGCCATGCTCCACCATCAGGGATCCATAGAGCAGCTCCTGCTCCATGGTAAATTATTTTGTGAGGTGAAACCTCAGTTCTGCAGACAGATCTGTTATATGTGAGAAGGGGACTGTTAGTCAGAAAGCAGGGTCTGGGGCACCATACTGCATTACTGTGCTCAAATGTTTTTAACCCTGAGTTCCCTCCCCTCTGATGACGGCAACAAGGACACCATGGATTGTGCATGTACATGAAGCATTCTTGCATAGGTATCTCAGCCAGCATCCCTTCTACCCAGAAGTAGTGTCAAACTGCATTACCATCTATGATCACTCTGGTGGAGATATACCACCAGACCCTGCTACCTTCCCCTCCATGGAGTGGGAGAGCACCCTCTGAAACACTCAGTCCTCCCAATGACTAGCCCCTGATGCCCCAACCTCATTCTCAAACTTGGGCTGCAGGTGTCATGAGCAGCAGACCTGCTGCTATGCTCACAAGCCAGTCATCAACCCAAACTGCACCAAAATTAGGTGTGGAGATTCTATAGTATGACACCCACAGTGAAGACTTGGGGTTATTAGTGCTATGCTCTCATGCTTTTTTCAAATAAAGTTGCGGTGTATTTGCATTATCCTTTGATATTTTGACTATTTTGTTCTTCTCACCTTGCACTGACTGAGTGTGGCTCCTCAGTATGCATGATACCCACAATGGCTTCCTCAGACCCCTGCTTACAATAAAAAGAGAATTGTAAGAAGTCTGAGCTATGTCAACATCAAGAGACATATTGAAAGCGATGACTCAAATTGCCAAATGTACTGTGAAATAAGTCTCTTTTGTATAGTGATAGCAAAAGCAGCTGCATAACATACTGTACATACCAACATTTCATGGATGTTACCAGTCCTTCAGTGTATGCATTTACTGTAGTTTCCTCATCTTATTGGTAACAATCTGTTTACTTCCCATGCAGTTAGATGTTCACATTACAGCACTCATGGAGTTGCCTAACTTGGCTTTTCTTCCTTTAGGTATACAGCACTGCTACTACTGTACTGTAGATAATCCTGTGCTTTTGGGGGGTTTGGAGAGCCTACCATTACTGATCCACTGTAATAATACTAAAATAAAATACAAGAGGCTGTTCATGAAAGAATACGTGGTTTATACTCTGCATACCATTTCACTCTTCAGAGAAGCTTCAATTTGCAAAGAGGTGGTGATTTTCAGTTCTAATATTAGGCACACCATTTATTATTTTAAAGGCAACATACTGGGCATGATTTTAGCAGGATTTCAAGAGCTGTATGACATTTTTCATTTAACTGAAAGTACAGTATTTCATTTGCATGCACAAGGCATTTGAAGAAAAATCCTGCCCTTGGAGCCTGCAAGGACGCTTTCAGAATTCATAACCTGTAATTGTAGACTGTATTTCTGCAGAATGTTGAGGGCATTTTTTCAAAACCACAGTGTTTTGAAAAACAAGCTAATTCAAAATGGCACAAAATCTGAAATTTCATTTACAGTCAAGCTTGCAGTGTAGATTACAAATAGTAGCTGGTTCATTCATTTACCTGACATGCTTTAATCATATTATTTGCACTTTCTCTTCCAGATAATGCTGGTGGATCAACAAATTGACTACAGTCAAGAAATAATAAAATGTACCTTTATTCCCTGGTGAAAATGGTAGCAGGGTCACAGCTAAGGAAAACAACTTGGAAAAATGTGTCCTTTGCAACTTATTTTACAGGAACAGTAACAAGAACAGGCCAGGTGATTTGAAAGTTACAGTGTTTGGATTGCAAACTTCCAACATTTTATTTTTTAATTTTGCAGCTAATGTTCCAAGGATAGGCCAGTTAGGATACAACATTTCATTTTAGTGGGTCCTGCATTTGACCCATTTCCTCAAATGGGTGGACTGCAGCACTGAGAAGTTAGATTACTTGCCTAAGGTTACACAGTGAGTATCTGGCTCTAGCACAAACTGGTGCTCTAACTACTAGAGCACACTGCCATCTGCATGAATCCTAGCAGCTGAAAGGCTCAACAATGCTGAACCTACAAGAAAGCATGCACACATATACACACACACAGACACACACACAGTATGCATGGTTATGTACTGTATGTCTAAAGTGGACTAGAGTTCACAAATGCTCAAAATAACCAAACTGAGCTAAAGCGAGTTTGGAGTTGTTTGTAGAGCCAGGCATTGAACTGGGTCAAGGTTTCGGGCCATTCGGGTTTGGCAATGATTGGAAAAAAATACCCCAAATGGGTTTCCCTGCCAGAACCTGAAAATACCCTGAACTGAAATTGCTAAGCTTGCATAATGTATGTTACATGCAGAATCAGAGACACAGACAGTGCCTTGGTGGGTGGGTGGGGGTGCTCCAGGACTCATGGACCAGTGAGAGGGAGAGGTGACTCTCTCAAAACAGACATTGTCACTCAGGAGGGCTAGAAGAAATCAGAGGATGAACCTGAAATGTTAGTGGCTGGTGCTGCATTGTCTCTATCTCCTTTGATCTCTTCCTCTGCTCCTGTGCCTCCGCCTCTTCTTGCTCCCAGTTCTCCTCTCTCCGATCACACACATGCAAGTGCACCAAAGTGGGAGACAGTCATGTGACTGAATTAGTGGCAGTCCAATCAGAGAATTTGTCTCCTTGCTCATTCTGACCCTGCTGCTGGAAGGTCTGCAGTTATGGAGCAGACAGAATGACGTTGAGAGGTTTATAAACCCTACATAGTGCAGTAGGGTCAGAGGTGAGCAGCATTGTGGCAGATTGCACTAGCAGCATTAGTCTCAGCACACAACAACATGGTTGAGCAAGAAGGACTGATCAGAATAAAAAAATATAGATTTCAGGGCAGGCAGGCAAGAGGACTTGGTAGCCGAAAAACAGGCCAAGTACAAAAATAATTTAATCCATCTTGAATTGAGAGCACAGAAACCAGCAACAACATAGTAGTGAAGTGGACTAAACTAAAGCATTAATTGGTGGGGGTGGAGGACAAGGGAGGAATGGCGCTGCCAGGGCCAGAGGCAAATTAAAAAAAAAACTTCTGGGGGATTCACCCAGTAAAAAAAGTTGTTCAAGGCCAGGTGGTGTGTTGGTGTGGCAGTACTGTGAACTAGAGGCCTGCACCAGTAGTTGTTTGACTTGGAGGGGTAGGGTGGTGGCAAGGGATTCCACTGATCCCCCAGAGGCAATATATTTTATTATAAACAAGCTTCTTTGCTGGCTGAGTCCCCTCACAAAATATAAGTGTGAAACTTTATTTTCTTGTAGTCAAAATATTTGTGAGCACATTATAGTGCCACTTTCTCTTTGTCCCAGGCAAGTGATGGCACCTGTTATCTACTTGGGGTTGTTTAACTAAGCTTAATCTGCCCAGTGAGAAACATTTTTCTTTCTTGCAATTAAAATATTTGTGAGCCCATTGCAGTGCCACTGAGCCCGATTCCAAAAGTCCGAAGAATGCCACAAGCCCCAGATGCACCAAACATATAGCGAACGCGACTTGCACCATTCCCCAGCTGGCGTTCGGGAGTTTTGATCCTGTGTGACAAGTTCAGCAAGTTAGACCAGCTCTTTTTGGTCTAGCTTGCAGCAATCTCAGGTACCTGTTTTATGGGGCTTGTGCCAAATATTTTGCACAAGCTGCCATAAAGAAGGAACATTGTCATGAATGTACCTCATCTTTTTGAACCTGGTGCACTCTATGGCAAAGGTTTTAACTCAGCTGCTCTGACCACTGGGTTAGACACAGAGCTTGATGCAAGCACTGTGTCACCCTTCATGAGTTTGTCCCACTGTCACACTGTCCCAGGCAGAAGCGACAACACCTCTGCTCTGACTTGAGGATGTTCAAACTACTCTTAATCTCCCCAGTAAGAACATTTTTCATGTAGTCAAATGAAATATTTGTAAGTCCATTATAGTGTGTCAGTGCTACTGTCTCATTGTCCAAGCAGAAGTGACAGCATGTGTTTTCTGATTTGAGGCCGTTTAACTATGCTTCATCTCTCCCCAGTAAGAAACATTTTCTCATGTAGTCAAGTTAAATATTTGTGAACTCACTGCAGTGCCACTGGCTAATTGTCCCAGGGAGAAGTGAGGGCACTTGTGCTCTGGCTTGAGATTGTTTAACTATGCTCAATCTCTCCCCAGTGAGAAGCTTTTGTTTCTCTTAGACAAATCAAATTTTTGTGAGCCCATTGTAGTGCCACTGCCTCATTGCCCCAGGCAGAACTGATGGCTCCAGTACTCTGACTTGAGGTTGTTTTTGCTTAAAGGGGAACTGCTAGCTTTACCACCTCATTTTTGTTAATAGCCATGCAGTATGCCTTCTGGCACACACCGAAGTAAACTGTAATGCAGAATAACCCCATATATATAAAAGTGGAAAAAAAGTACCTGTTTTATAAATATTTAGCATAGTGGTCTTTTAGCCGGGCCATCCATAAATCAACCAACAACGGAAGCATAACCCCCATCGAGGACGTGCACCAGGACCGAGCACAGTCACAAAGTGGCATTTTATGCCAAGCCTACTTTAGTTACATGCTGCCCTTATCAAGTACTAAATCGCTTGAAGCGGATCTAAGACTTTAAACTTAAGACAGGCCTGTGTGGCTCGCAATTCACACCAAAACTGGTGCTGTAATCCCACACATGCGCAATGGCGGCAAGCTCGCACATGTGCGGGATCTCCACACATCTTACTCCCTCGCATGCGTGGGATTACAGCCAGTTTTTAAAAGTGGATTCGTACACAGGGCTCGGTTTTAAGTTTTAAGTACCAGGAGCGCAGGTAGTTTAGTAGTTTATAAGGGCGGCATGTAACTAAAGTAGGCTTGGATAAATACCACGTCGGAGTTTGCCCGGTCCGGTCGCGCTGGCCCCGATGGGGGTTATGCTTCCGTGTCGGTCGACTTATGGACGGCCTGACTAAAAGACCACTATGCTAAATATTTATAAAACAGGTACTTTTTCCACTTTTTATGTATATGGGGTTATTCTGCATTCTAAATTACTTTGGTGTGTGCCAGAAGGCATACTGCATGGCTATTAACAAAAAATGAGGGGTAAAGCTGACAGTGCTCCTTTAATCTCCCCAGCGAGAAACATTTTTCTTGTAGTCAAATGAAATATTTGTAAGCCATTGTAGTGCAGCAATGCCTTTGTCTCATTGTTCCAGGCAGACGTGATGGCACCTATGCTCTGACTTGAGGTTGTTTAACTTTGGTTAATCTCTCCCAGCGAGAAACATTTTTTTTCTTGTAGTCAAATAAAATATTTACGAGCTCATTGTAGTACACTCTCTCATTCCATGATGGCACTTGTTCTCTGACTTGAGGTTGTTTAACTATGCTTAATCTTCCAGTGAGAAACATAGGTAGGATTTTCAAAGCATGGAGCAGGGCTTCGCCTTGCCCTGCACCATGGCACTGAGGATCTGGTGATGCTCCAAAGCCTTCTCTGCAACTGTGCCCGCTTTTACAATCTTGAGCACAGTTGTGACAGTTTCCACAAATTACAGCAGCATGTGCCAAATACCAGTGCAAGCTCCGTAAAAATGACCCCCAGGACTGTCACCAGTTAAGCAAGAAAAAGTTGGTCTAACTTGTGGCAATTGCCGCTCTGGATAGAAAATCCCATTAGATTGCCTCAAACCCCATGCACCTTATCATCAGTGTACCGGGGCTTGCGGCAATCTAGGGCATTAGAAAATCCTGCCCATTGTTTGTTCAACTAACGCACTAATAATAATAATAGAGAACAACAGACACAGTAGAGTTGGCCAGAAATGCCCCCAGAACAAACCATTTTCTAGCTCCAAAGAAAGTGATGATCCCATGTCCTCAGCTAATGTAACCTGAATAAGATACAGTTGTACAGTTAAGCCCCAAAGACTGTTTACACCTGTAAAGAAAAAGTACATTATCTCAGTTGAGAAATAAAGGTTGTGCAAAAAGCTTGTTAGTTTCACATAAGTGAACTAACAAAAGTTCAGCAGCAGCAACACAGAGAACCAGTGATCGTTCATTGTATGATGATGATGGCGAGGCAAAGTTGGTTCAGATGGTTGCAATCTGAAACTGAAAACAGACAATGTCAATGGTGAGGCTTCAGACTGTCATGGTGTTGGAGGTGGGGATAACAATGATGATGGTGATGATGATGATGGTAATATCATCCCAGGCAAATCTTCCCCTGCTGTCACTGATGTAAATGATGATGGCCAATTCTCATCCTCCCCACACCTTCAGTATCAGTAATCTGAATTACTGTTTTGTATAATACCACAAGTCCTCTACCACAATCAGCATTCGACAACTTGCATACTGCTGGCACAAGTGTCGCTGCAAATCCAAGTGCAACTTGCAGTATTAAAATATATTTTCAAGCACTGTCTAATACTTTACAAGTACAGTGTTTGCCAGTATCTGATTCACTACCAGGAAAAAGAGGCAGGGAAAGGTCTTCTGTAGTGTGGGATCATTTCTCTGCATGCCTGACAGATTCGTTTAAAGCAAAATTAATTCTCTGCAGAAGTAGATTTAGCAGTAGAAAGCTGGCACATAAACTGAGTATGACTGCACTGATTAGACACCTTAAGTGCCAGCATCCAACAGTGATGAAAAAAGAATATGAATCTTGATGATGGCAATGCTGGTAACTTGGATCATAAGGGTGACTCTGATGGTGCTCAGGTAATACATTTCTATCATGATGATGGTGACAGGCACTTGTGCAGTACTTCCATAAGTCTTGCAGAGCCAGATAGTGAATCAGGTTTTTTACAGTCTATGGAGGATGGCTCCCTAGAGTCCACAGCAACAAATACCATAAGAGCTCATCATGTCCCTGAGAAAAGAATCGATGCTCATTTTTGAACTCCATAACAAAAAAAGGTAACTTTAAAGACAGCATTTGCTGCAATAAACACATTTCAACCAGATCATCAAACTGCTGTCAAAATTGACCTTCTAATTGGGGAGATTATAGCACTTAATTTAGAGCCATATTTAAAGTAGAACACATTGGCTTTCATCGACTGTTACAGGAATTATAGCCTAGGTTTCAAATGCCTCCACAATGTAGTTTTCTATAGAAATATGAAGTTGATGACAGAAAAGGACACATAAGACCCATCCGGTCTGTCCATTTCTTTTCTACCTTATGAATGTGCCATCCGGCTTTGCTCTGTCAATGGCCTATCTATTCATACTCATCTGTATTGCTCCCTTATGCCTATTCCATTCCTGTTTGAAGCCCTACACTGTATTCATATCCACCACTTCCTGAAGCAGGCTGTTCCATGCATTCACCACCCTTTCTGTGAAAAAGAACTTCCTCCATTACCCTTAATCAGCCTCCCTCTAATCCCATGCTGTGTCCTCTTGTTCTGCTATTTCTCTTATACTGAAACTTGTCAGACTCTTTCACCTTGTTAATGCCCTTAAGGTGTTTGAACAGAAACATAGAAACATAGAATGTGACAGCAGATAAGGACCGCTTGGCCCACCTAGTCTGCCCATTTTCCTACCTAACAGATAAGCTGCAGATCCTAGTTAACCAACAGCTTGCTTCCTCCTACCCCCAACTAGGACTGCCTTATGTCTGTCCCGTGCATTCTTGAATTCCCCCACTGTTCGTGACTCCACGACCTCCTCAGGGAGGCTGTTTCATGCATCCACAACCCTCTCTGTGAAAAAATACTTCCTCACCTTACCTCTGAGCCATCCCCCTCTATCTGCAAATTGTGCCCCCTTGTTCTTGCACATCTCTTTTTCTGAAAGATGCTGCCCTCTTGGACTTTGTTGATTCCCTTGAGGTACTTGAAAGTTTCTATCATGTCCCCTCTCTCCCTTCTTTCCTCAAGGGTATACATATTAAGCTCCTTTAGTCTTTCTTCAGTATGTCTTCTGGTGCAGACCCTGCACCATTTTGGTTGCCCTCCTCTGGACAGCCTCCACTCTGTCTATGTCTTTCCGAGATGGGGTCTCCAGAACTGCACACAGTACTCCAGATGGGGTCTCACCAACTATCTGTACAGAGGGATAACAACTTCCTGTTTTCTACTATTGATGCCTCTCTTATACATCCCAGTATCCCCCCAGCCTTCCTTACTGCCTTCTCACATTGCTTGCCCACCTTTAGGTCATCTGATATAATTACCCCCAGGTCTCTTTCCATTTTTACTGTTGTCAGTATCTCACCCCTTATTGTGCACTCTTCCCCTGGGTTTTTGTTTCCCAGGTGCACTACCTTGCACTTCTTTGCATTGAATCTCAACTGCCATACATCTGACCATTCCTCCAACCTTGCCAAGTCCCTTCTCATCCTTTCCACTCCATCTTGTGTATCAACCCTGTTGCAGATCTTTGTGTCATCTGCAAAGAGACATACTTTTCCTTCCAGTTTCTCTGCAATGTCACTTATAAAGACATTAAAAAGGATCGTTCCTAGTATTGAACCCTGCGGTGCCCCACTAGTAACCTCCTTTCTTCACTGTGGACTCCATTTACTACTACCCTTTGCGTCCTGTTGTCTAGTCAATTTTATCCAGGCTACCACCTTGGGACCCACTCCAAGGCTGGGCTAACTTGTGTATTAATATTTTGTGTGGGACTGTATTAAATGCCTTGCTAAAATCTAGGTAGGCCATGTCCACAGCCCCTCCCTGGTCTACTACTTTGGTCACCCAGTCAAATAAATCTATTAGATTTGTCTGACACTACCTTCCCATCATGAATCCATGCTGCCTTGGGTCCTGTGCCCCACTGGCCTCTAGGTACTCAACAATTCTTTCCTTCAGAAGTGATTTCATTATTTTCCCTACCACTGAGGTCAAACTAACTGGTCTGTAGTTTCCTGCCTCCGTCCTGCTCCCACTTTTGTGAAGAGGAATCACATCCACCCTCCTTCAGTCTGACCCAGATTGACCCAGAGTGCCTCATCTGCTCCCTGTTTCCTCTTTAGTTCTATTGCTTTGATCCCTTCCTTTAGATAGAGAGTACTCCTCCTCCTCTTTTACCCTCCCTGTCCCTCCTGTAGATTGTGTATCCTGGTATGTTGACATCCCAGTCATGGTTCTCTGTGTACTATGTTTCTGTGACTACCACAATATCCAGGCAACCTTCTTCCAATAAGGCCACTAGTTCAGGGAGCTTGTTACACAGACTACAGGCGCTGGTACTCATCACCCTTCACTTTTTGATGGCCTTACCCCTTTTAGCCCCATTCCTGTCCTTACTGCCTTTGCCTTTTTTTTACATTTACCTCTGTTCTTCTCCCTAATGACTTCTCTACCTTGGTGTTTACCTCTCTAATTACCATGTTTTGTGGGGGGAGGCTGGGATTTCCCTGCTCCTTTTCAGTGCCCCCCCAGCTAGTTTAAATGCTTGCCAATGAAGCATTTAAACCTCTCACCTAGGATACTGGTTCCCCCCAGACAGATGCAGACCTTCGCACCAGTATAGGTCTGCATCCCTCCAGGTGGCTCCCCAGTCCCCAATGAAGCCAAAACCCTGAGCTCCACACCAGTTTTTCAACCATTTATTGAATTCCCTGGTGAGGAGTACCCTAGCGTCACCTCTCTCCATCCTTTGCTGTAAGGGTATACATATTGAGCTCTGTTAATCTGTCCTCATATGTTTTCTGATGCAGTCTCTGCACCATTTTGGTTGCCCTTCTCTGGACTGCCTCAATTTGGTTAATGTCCTTGTGAAGGTGTGGCCTCCAGTACTGCATGCAGTACTCCAGATGGGGCCTAACCAATGTCTTGTAAAGAGGGATTATTACCTCCTTCTTCCGACTTGTGATACCCCTATTAATACACCCCAACATCCCTAGCCTTACGTTGCTTTAGTGAGCTGCTTTGATGATTTCAGGTCATCAGTGATGATGATGCCCAAGTCTATTTCTTCCCTTGTGACTGCCAGCAACTTCCCTCCCAGCCTATAGGTGGTTTCATGGTTTATCTTCCCTATGTGCATGATCATGCACTTCTTTGCATTAAACTCCAGTTGCCACACTTTTGACCATTTTGCTGGTTTATCCAGATCTCTTCTCATTCTGCCCATACCATCTGGATCATCTTCTTTGCTGCAGATCTTGTTGTCATCTGCAAACAGACAAAGCTTACCCTCCAGTCCATCTGCAATGTCACCAATGAAGATTTTGAAGAGGACTGGCCCCAGGACTGAACCCTGAGGTACCCCACTTCTGACTTGCATCTCTTCTGACTGTATACCATTTACCACCACTCTCTGTTTTCTGCCTGTCAACCAGTTTGCCACCCAGTTGACCAACTTCTGACCCACCCCAAGCCTACCCAGCTTATTAATCAATCTTCTATGTGGAACAGTATCAAAAGCTTTGCTGAAGTCAAGCTAGGCAACATCAATTGCTCCCCCTTGGTCCACCACTCTGGTAACCCAGTCAAAGAAATCTATGAGATTAGTCTGACAGGACCTTCCTTTTGTAAACCCATGTTGTCTTGAATCCTGCGCTCCTTTGGATTCCAGGTGTTGTACTATCCTTTCCTTAAGGAGTGCCTCCATAATCTTGTCCACTACTGACTAAGACTGACTGACTGGTCTGTAGTTCCCTGTCTCCTCCCTGCTATCACTGTTGTGGAGCAGGATCACAAAAGCCCTTCTCCAGTCTTCTGGGACCTCTCCTGTGCTCAGAGACTCACTAAAAAGTTCTGATAATGGCTCTGCTAGTTCCATCCTTAGTTTCTTTAGTACCCTGGGATGTATGCCATCAGGTCCCATTTCTTTGTCCACCCTGAGCTTATCAAGCTCTTGTAGGACCCTTTCTTTTCTGAAGGGACTAGTGTACACCTCCTTCCCCCCAAGTGTCCATGGTGCTGATCTGTGGGCCCTGCCCTACCTTCTCTTTAGTAAATACTGAGCAGAAGTATCTATTTAGGATAGATGCTTTTACATAGTCCTCCTCCTCACATGCCCCATTATCCCCTTTGAACTTAGCAATACCCCCTCTGGATTTTCTCCTTTCACTAATGTATCTATAGAAATTCTTGTGACCTTCTTTTATGTTTGTGCTAGTGTTTCCTTGGTTTGGGCATTTACCTGCCTTACTGCCTTCCCTGCTTCCCTTAGGGAAGTTTGGTATGCCTCCCTGTCTTCATCTCGCTGCATTCCCTTTTATTTCCTGAAGGCCAGCCTTTTGGCTCTGACCTTTTCTGCTACTGTTTTTAAAAATCAAAGTGGTTTCCTTCTTCTTTTACTTCCTTTTCTCTGTAACACAATGGGATGTTGCTTCAAATATTGCATCCTTAATGCTTGCCCACTTTGCCTGTACCCTCCTCACCTGTATTTCTTTCTGCCAGGGCTATCTTAACTCTGTTGGCCATCTTATCAAAGTCAGCTCCTCTGAAGTCCCATATTTTTGCCATGGAATGAGATGATTTAGTTCTAGTGGTCAAACTGAACCATACCATGTGATGGTCACTGGCCCCCAGGTGACCTTCTACCTGGAGAGCTGTGATCCTTTCCCTGTTAGTCAGAAGTATTTCTAGGATAGCCCTGTCTCTTGTGGGCTATTGTAACAGTTCTTTGAGGCCCTCCCCTGGCAGGGAACCCACCATATGTCTAGTTCTGGCAGATGTTCCTGCTGGTATTGACCAATTTATATCTGACATGTTGAAGTCTCCCATTTTCAGAACCTCCCCTTTAGCTGTCATGTCTTGTATGTCTTCTAACAGTAATATGTCTATGTTCTTCCCCTGGCCTGGAAGCCTACAGACAACCCCAGTTCATATGGCTGTCCCATTTCCTGTTTCCAGGGTGACCCACAGTTCTTCTGGTTCCTTATGTGTATTCTGAATTTCTGTAGCTTTGATATTTTCATTGACATACAGAGCCACTCCACCCCCTTTGCACCTCTGTCTCTTATGAACAGTACATAGCCAGGTACTGAAGTCTTCCAAGTGAGGTTACTGGTAAACCAGGTCTCGCTAATGGCTACTATGTCCAGTTTAGCCTCTGACATTATTGCCTGCAGGTCTGGGATCTTATTTCCCAGACTGTAAGCATTTGTGTACATGATTTTCCATTGGCCAGATTTTGGTGTGTTAGTTGTTGGGTGAGGTCTGGCATTTCCCTGTGCATCATATGGAGAGCCAGACCTTTTTCCTTACCTGGTGATGCAAATGAACTACAACATGCTGAACTCCTGTTTGACCACTAGCTGAGGGGGAGGGGTGTTCTTCCCATTCGACGTATTGAGTGCTGCATCCCTCTCCCTATTTGCTAGTTTAAATATTCTGCAAAGATGTCAAACTTCTGCCCCAATGCACTGAATCCCTCCTAAGTCAGATGCAGTCCATCAAATTTAAGAACTTTCACTTCCCAAACTGTTGATAGTTCCCTACAAATGTGTGTCCTTTTCCCTGGCACCAGTCATTGAGCCACATGTTTAGCTCCCTGTCTCCCCTTCTCTGACCTTCCGTCCATCTGCCCCCTCTCCCAGACTGGCAGGATCTAAGAGAAGAAGATGCCTGATGAAATGGATGATAGTTTGTCACCCAGCCTGGTCAGGTGTTCTGTGGTCTCCACAACTGACCAGCTGGTGAGGCAGTTCAGTCCCTATGTGTACCAGGATGTCAATGTTTTCTCCTGCTTCCCAATTTTAGCAATGCGGTCAGTGTCTCTCCATGCTGATGTACCTGGGAGATATCTGACCAGTACCCCTGTCTGGAGATAGGTATCAACTCCCTGAATCATGGAGTCTCCTATGATCAGAAGTTTTTTGGATTTCCTTTTTGCTTTTTTTGTTTTGGTTCCTGTTTTGGGCAAGTTTTGTTGTGCTAGCTCCTATGCTACAGTGTCCTGCTCTGCAGTGTCCTCTGCCCCTTTGTTTGATTTCAGAGATAGAGGCAGATACATGTTTGTAGTTTTTATATGGTTTGTGGATGTAATATGTTGGCAAGCACCGAGTGATGGGGCACCCGATTTGCCCTTCCTAACCACCTGCCAACCTCCCAGACCAACTACCCTCTGTGGTCAAAGTGCTTCTGTTGGATGTTGGGAAATGGCAGGCAGTTCTTATAATATATTTCCTCTTGAATATACGATTTGAGGTGCGTAATCTCTGCCTATGCTGCCTGGAGCTGAGCCCTTAGATCTCCAATGACCCAACATGAGGACAGTGTCCTAAATCCTTTAATACTGCCCTTCTGAAAAGTGTTCCGCAGCACCTGCAGTTAATGATATCCGTTCCAGATAAGTTACTTGGTTTATAACCTGGTCAGAGTAATTAGAAGGAAGAAAATGAAAGCAAAAGTTTGATTTTGTGTTTTTTTTTTGTATAACTTGTTATAATGAGTTAAATTAATAGTTCCCCTGTAAATAAGGTCACTGTGTGGATACCCCATCTGATCTTCCCCTTCCTGCTTTGCCACAGGGAATGTCATGATTGTGCTACCCTATAAAAGGAGTGTAGTGTAGGGTGACTGAGGATGGGGGAGGGTGGCTGGGCCCTTCCCCTGCCAAAAAAGAACCTCGGATAAAAGAAGCAAGGAGGTAAGAGCAGAAACAATCAGCCAGTAACAAATGCAGTAGCCCTGAAAGCTTATCCAAATGATAGATAAAACCATAAAACCTGTAAAGCACCACCTGTAATAGTTTTACAGAAGATATACCCTGTAAGAAACACTTTGCTATAGAGAAAAATAAAAGCAGTAACAGAAGATATACCTTGCAAAAGACAATTTGACTCAGAAGATTACAGCAGTAATCTGTTAGCACACCTGTAGGCACCCCTGTAATAATGCAGCAGAGGGTATACCCAGCAACAACAATTTGAATCAGAGAAAAATTAAGCAATAAAATGTTAGCAACAAACAGTGACAATCCCTGTGAATATAAAATAAAAATAACAACACAGTAAATCTGCCTAGCCAAAAGAAACCTTAATCTTTTCCCTTGCTCTGGTAAGGTTCTTTGATGTGTCCTTTCAAGCAACCTAGAACCAATCACATCATTCCAGACATACTGTATATGATGCAGTGAGAAATGCAGCTTCCAGTCACTTGACAGATACAGAAGTGAGATTTGTTCCTTTCATAACAAACCAATGGTCAAGCTTTGCACTACATGCTTACTTATCTCCCACATTTAAATAGTCTGCAGCATCATCACCAGGACAAACAAAAAAAGTCAGTCAACTTATTGCAACATCTTTGCTTCTTGATGAATACAATGGTATGGTACTACTTGGTGTGTCTCCAATGAACACTGACCAAAATGCAGCAAATATATGGCTTGTTCTAAAAAAACTTTGACAAGAATGTATTGGATCTGTTAATGTGTTTTGCTTTGTGCACACTCTAAATTTGGCTGTGTGCCATGCCCTGCAAAACCAAGGTGATGTATGCAACCCGGTTCAAACTGCATGCAAAATATGTGGGCACTTTCACAGATCTGAAAAGGCCACAGTCATTCTTGAGCAGTACCAAAGTGAGTACAAAGTACCTTCTAATAGTATCATCCAAGACAGAGTTACTCGGTGGATCTCTCACTATTATATGTTGGAGTGTTTACTGCAGCAGATGTTGGCAATACATGCAGTAATATGGTCTTAGTCCTTGACATTGGGGATTTGATCACTCAATGGAAGTTGTTAGAAGACCTTGGTAAAATATTGGCACTGTTCGAAAATGCAACAAAGGTACTTAGCAGTAGCAGTACATCCAATAGTCAGGTTGTACCAATGGTGCATATCTTCCATAAAGAAACAGCCAATGCCAAGGACAATAAAGGAGATGAGCGACACTCCCAAGAGATTACTGAAATAGCTACTATTTCAGATACAAAGCTACATAGGAGATTTGATTCTGTTCAAACAGACAAGATGTATGTCAGTTCTACAATATTATATCCTCATTTCAAGGACATCATTTTGGTATGATACAGTTTGCCAATAACTGATATCAAAACACAAGTCATTGAAGAGGTTCAAGAGGTCCAAAACAAAATCAATGGCACCCTGAAGCAACAGCCATTACTAATGCCATCATGGCAGGACACAATTAGTAACTCTCCTGTGCTGTCAGTGGCAATGAACATTGGTTCTCCTTCCCCATGTCATCCACTTCATATTAAAGTTACTGAAGCTGATGATAGCTGGATAAAGCTAAATGCCCTTGACTGCTCAAGGCTAATTACAGAACAATCATGTGTGCCTACAGCTGAAAGAGTGCTGAATAATTATCTCATAGATCCACAAGAGACCAACCCCAAATGTCACCCTCTTATCTACTGGAAAAGTGAGTGCACAGTTTGGCCAGCCATAGCTGAGGTTGTAGTAAACTATATTGGATGTCCACCCCAACTGTGCCATCAGGTGAATCTTTAATACTGCTGGTGATGTTGCATCCTGTTTTAAGTAGTTTAGACTCTTAGCATGTTGAACAATTAACATTTCTGAAAATAGGCCTGCATGACTTAATTACAAGTATAATATTTCTGCATAAATTTAAGATTATAGAATCAGACTCAGAGTGCCCTAGTGTGTATGGTGAATACAAGAATTCTCCCTTCTGCCTCTCTTAAGTATTTGATTTACTATCTGTATGGGATTATTTAAAAGGTGTCTCATTCTTGGTCATCATCTACTAAATCATTATCTTCATCATCACCCCATAGTCCATGCCACCATGGAGAGTACTACCTAGGGAGGAAGAGTTGGGTGGGACACAACAGAGGAGGAAGAAGGTGTTGTCCCTGGGAATGTTTAGGTGTCCTCTGTAGCCAGACACAATATGCATTTGCCTGCCTTGAATTGCCTCACTTTCTGTCAGTCTCAGCTCTGCAGCAGCATAGCAGCTCACTCTCATTTTTTCTGATTGCTGTTCATTTTCATTTTCTGAAGCCCTTTGGCCATCATCATCATCACGCTATCATCAATGCCACCATGGGGAGTTCTACCTAGGAGATCAATGATGGGTGTGAAAGAAGAGAGAAGCAGGAAGGTGTTGCCCCTGGGTATCCTCCAGCGTCCTCCATAGCTAGCCACAACATGCATTTTCCCAGCTCTGAGCTGCCTCACATTTTGTCAGTCTCAGCACTGCAACAGTACAACAGCTCATTCTCATTTCTCTGATTACTGACCATTTTCATTTTCTGATACTCTTTTGCCATCATCATCATCGTCATCATCACTCCATCATTATCACCACCATGGGGAATACTACCTAGGGGAGTAGATTTGGGTGGGACAGAACAGAGGAGGAAGAAGGTGGTGCTCCCTGGGTATGCTCCAGTGTCCTCTGTAGCCAGCCACAATATGCATTTGCCTCAAATTCTGTCAGTCTCATCGACACTGCACCAGCACAGCTCACTGTAATTTTTCTGATTGCTGACAATTTTTATTTTCTGAATCTTTTTTTTGCCATCATCATAATTATTAATCATCTCACTATCATCAGCACTGCCATGAGGAGTACAATGTACTAACTAGGAAAGTAGGTTTGGGTGGGCTGGAACAGTAGGGGAAGAAGATGTTTGGATTTGCCACTCAACTTTTAGTCTCTTGGTATGATACCCTAACCTACTTATTGTGAAGGTACATACACAGTACTGTTTTTTGCTTATTGTACACATCTACAGCAGATTTTAATAATACATGAGAAACTATTAAAAATCCAGTGTGTTTTAACACTCAAAACCCTTCATTTAATTTCAGGCCAAATCAGGCCAATTCAGTTTTACCTGGCCTGGCTCAAAATTGGCCTGCTTGACCAAAATTTGTCAACTTGCACAGCCCTAGTTGTTTGTTTATGTTGTTCAAACTACTTTTACACCTCAAAAAGCAAAAAATCTCAGGTCCCAGGTCCTTCAAGTCAGTGCACAAAATGCATAATAGATGGACTAATACAAAGTAATCAGGTAACTCCACCCTCCAAAACCTAAGAAAACACCTGCACCTGACTGGGATGTTAAATTATAAATCACCAAATATTAATTCAAAAAAGTTCCATTCTCCATTGCATGGCTTACTGCATAGAAATTCATTTAGAAGACAGTAGCACTTGTCAACATAGGCACGTACTAATCAGCATAAAATTCATTCACCCAATCTCGTATATACATTAGTAGAGCACAAAAGACTGAAATTGTAATTTAGAATGATCTTATTTCAGTGCAAAGTAATTCTGCAGTTCATAAGAATCCAAAGTCTTGGCAAAAAGTCAAAGTGCAAGTGCAGATATAGATAAAGTAAATGTGTGTGCCCACATATAGAAAATGTCTAGAGAAACACCTTTCTCAGTGCATATCAGAAACCAACTGTCAATCAAAGTGAAATTCGCTCAAATAGGATAACTTCAAGTGACTTCGAGATGAGATAGTGGACCGGTAGCAAACGATCAGTTGCAGGCAAAATTGTACAACCGCCACCTCAGAAAGAGGGGGAGGGAAGAAGACCATGTAGTATCAGCTTTATTAGCAGAGCTCATCTGGATGTACGGTGTCTGTCTCAAAGAAAGGACACCCAGTAAATATTGATCAGTCCTTGTGAGTTGCTGTATATTTCAATAAGCCTGCAAATGTCAATTTAAATGAGGAGTATAACTCTCTCAGACCACGCCTTATGCAAAATGTCCACTAAAATATCTGCATCAGGTTTGGTTAAATAGACCACATTGCCTAAAACTTTCCATTTCTCAGTAATCAGTTCACAGTTCCCGACATTCGTTTTTGAGAAATTACATCAAAGTTCAAACTTATCTGACTTGTAGTTGTAGGCACAACTCTGGTACATTCCCATATGGGTCAGAACAGTGTTCAGATGATTCAGATAAAATAACTAACTGTCACTCACAATCATCACTGGTACATCACTTCCTGTCAACTGTACATAGTTGTACACTTCTGATCCCTGCTCCCACCAAGTTACATTCACTACTACCCATTTATTGTCATATTGGGCCATATTACCCCTCCCCCACACCTGAACACATGGAGACATACACTGTGCTTCAAAGAAAAATGGCTCCAACTATGTTTTTATTAAACCAAGTTAAAGTCAAATTAGTGTGATATGCACAGCAAGGAAGTCTTAGCAAGGCATTCTATATATTAAATCATAATAAACTGATCATCCCTTTATCCTGAGGGGATCTAACAGAATGGCTACTACCTATGAAGTCCACAGGCCTCCAAGGTGTAAGGGATAACTCTATGCCAGGTGCCAATGTGGCCTCCCCCATCAAGGGGCACTGCATCTATGGGCTGTGCCCAAAAAAGGTTATCCCTACCACTGCCCCCATAGGGTGAACTCCAGCCATCTTGGCCTACAGAGATTCATGATTTCCAGTTAATCTCCCTGTACAGCCCTTATGAGACTAGAGACTAGACTGCCATCATGTATTACATGACTGGGACATCCTACCACTATTCTGTCCTAAAATTCTGTTTTCCTCACTGGAGAAGCAGAAAACCAGAAAACCTTATAGGAAAATCTGAGAACATTCCTTCTCAACCCATAAGGTGATCCTCCATAGTGCGACAACAAGTTCCTCACTACTCTACTTTCATGAGGGTGTGTTGAGTGGGCATTCTGACTGGAGTGGAGAAGCAAAGGGGCCTAGTGCAGCTGTGCATCCCATTATAAAATCATTTGCTCCTTCTTTTCAACCATAAGCCCTCCACCCCCGGGAACTCCTACCTGCCTGCCTGACTCCACCTATAGTGGGCTTCTACCTACCTTACCCTACCTACTGGCTCAAGTGTCATGAGGGGCTGTGACCTCAGACAAACCCCTGCCTGCAGCAATCCTTCACATGCTTTCTGTCTTATTAAGCCACTTTACCCATCCCCACCCAAACAAGCATACTGAGATGTGCTCCATGCTTTGCAGAAAAATTACCACAGCCATGTGCTTTTTTAACCCAAGTTAGAGCCAAATTAGGTTGTTATGCACAGCAAGGCATTCTATGTATCAAATCATAATAAATCAGACATCCACCTACTCAAAGGAAAGCCAATAGAATGGGCACAACCTCACAAGGGACACCTGCCTCCACTGCATAAGGGATGACTCAGGGCCATGTGCTGATGCTCCTTCCCCTGTCAGTGGCACTGCACCCATGGACCATGCCCAATGAGGCTATCCCTCTGACAGCCTCTCATAAGGGAAGCTCTAGCTGTTTGGTCCCTTACCTCTTTACAGCTCAGGGTGAATTGCCTGCAAAGATATGAGTCCCTATTACCCCCACTGTATAGCCCTTATGAGACTACTGTGCTGCCAGCAGATGAGCATTGCTCCTGATGCTCACCCCCCCAAAGCAGTTCATGATAGAAATTTCTGTACAGTACCTTGTAGGTAAAGTAGGAACATATCATACCTGATGACAGACAAAATCACACCATCCCAGGCATAAAGCTGGGGTTTCAATGATTATTTCATCATGCCTTAGGACAGCCCCTCCAAGCTGAGTCCATAAAACCATAAAACTCTGCATAGCTGTGTTGATCAACCTATGGGCTCTCTTGATTGTAATCAGGTCCCTCAGATGGTGCCAATGCCTCCATTGGATGATGTGTGACCAGATTATGTGCACCTCAGACCAGGCTTCCCCAAAACAAAATCAATTCCTTTCATCTGGTGCAACAGCTGAAGATGCCTTACCACCACCAGGTAATTTCCTCCCAAATGTATTACAAAATGCTGGGAGGACCCTACCATCAAGCTTGCCATGATCCATGGGAAAAGGTCACCCAATCTCATTGCCTGACATGCCATCTAGTGTACTACGTGTCTGCCATGGGGTACAGAAAAGATTCACACCCCAGAGGAACCACTCTCATCACCTGACATGCCACTCAGTGTACCTGTCTCTGCCAAGGGGTCCAGAAGAGGTTCACACCTCAGAAGAACTACATCACTATAATGGCTAGCCAATGGATGAAGGTGCCCAGTAATCCACACTTGGTTTTCTTGGGAAGTACCACCTGCTGGAAAAAAAAGATGTGAAAGCAAATGCATACCATTGAAAGGCCTATAACCTCCATTGGCCAAGTGCCTGAATCTGGCTGTCTCTCAGCCTTTCCACCCTAGCATATGCGGCAGTCCAAATGTGGAAAAAATGGGTGTTGAACTCCTCTGAGTCCACCCCAGCTCCCATCATGGCCATCTCTAGGATGTGGCACAACTGGAGCAGTATCAGCAGGGTCCCATCTTCAGAAAGTGACCCCGCACTGACCCTGCAGGTTACATACTCCTTAATCCAAGAACAGATGTTGCTCTGGACCCATGGGGGTGACCTCAGGCTGCACAAGCAATCTCAAGCCAACCTTAATGTCTTGCTTCTGCAAAGTAGGATTAACATCCCTCTTGTGGAGTATCTTGGATGCCCATCGATATTTTCACACATGACATTTAAGCAAAGTCTGTAAAAATACTGATGGGCATTTGAGATATGGAGATTAGTATATTTCCATACATAAGGGCAACAGTATGGTGGGACAGTGGAGCATCATCATCTCACGTTAGTATGAGCACGACCGAACTGGGTGAAGAGCATTTTTCAAAAGCTGGTTGTGCGGGGCTTGATGCATTTTATGAGCATTAAAGTAACTAAACCTTTTATTTTATATTTTGCCTGCAAGGCAGATCAGAAGAGTGAATCCCCAATCTGTGCAGCCATCGGGGCTTCAAACATGCCAGTAGAACGCTTTTAATCTCCAACTCATCTCACCATAATAATGCACAAAATAGTAATAAACATAACCCTATTCATTTCAAAGGGGTGCGCCCCCACACTCTGTCCCATGGACATCATCCCTTAAAGACTCCTGCCTCTGGCTCCCTAGTACTCGGGTAAGAGACTCTGCACTTACACCCACACTTGGTGGGCTCTCTGTAATGGTGTGGGACGCGCCCATTACAGTGTGTATATGCTGGGGGAGGGCTGGCCATGTGGGTGGGTAGTGGGTGCTGAGTTATTGCTACTTTATGTTTAACACTTAAAGTCTATTTGTGTGGAAGCATTTGAAACTGGAGAGAAAATAGCAGGAGTACAGGGCAGACAACAGTGATTAAGTAGTTCTGTGGGTCCAATGTGTGTATGAAATTGGGAAGAACCATATGTGTTTCCAATGGTATGAGTGCTACAGTTCAGTTGTGCACCTAGGGGCATGAAAACTAAAAAATAAGGCAGTGGCTATAAGCATGCCCTATGCATGCAGACGCATGCAGATTTGAATTGAAGTATAAGCATGCCATATGTACACTGGCAGTATAGCATAGTGTTATGGACACTGAGCTGCAAACCTAGAGACCTGGGTTTGAATCTCATCAGCCCCACTTGTATATTGTGTGATCCTGAGCAAGTCACTTTTTGTGCTCCCAGGTCGCACCTGAAAACAAGCTCTGGCTTAGATTGCTTCTTGCTGGTTAAACAATTATTCTCCTTATCTGTACAGTTATAAATGACCACTTGCTTGTTGCATGCATGTCACATACGTGCAATCAGTTTCAATTAAACATAAAAAACATGCTTGCAGCATGCATGCCTCATAGATAGTTTCATGTGCGCAGCATGCAAAAATTTCACATAATTATTTCTGTAAGGGCTATCCTCTGGGTGAACTGGCAGAAGCCTAAATGCAGAATCTATGTCTGCCTTACCTAACAGAGACCCCCACTTTACCTCCCAGGCAACCTCGATCACCCTCTCAAACAGTGCATAAGACATTGATATGAAGGACAGATCGATGTGATGACTGACACAATCCCCCTCAGGGTAAGACAGGTGATTAATCTTCCTTAATTCCCCGGCATCTTCTTGGTAACCATCCCAATTGGTGACATTCTGAAGGTGGGTCAGAGCTGTGCAGCGAAGGCACGCTAATCCTGCCTACTACCTCCTCCTCCTTCACCAACTTGGCCAAGATGATCTCAGTTGTTTATTGGCAGCTTTCAGGTTATCCAGCTCATATGACTTACAGGGACCATCATACTGCATTTGAGAACCTTCACTGTAGCTGTTTGCCAGAGCATGACCTGCCACTCTATCTGGGTAGTTGACTAGCCATACTTAACATGATCCACCATTTCTGTTGTTGAGAGGCCTTTTGTGCCTTTTCTGAAAGAGATACTGTGTGGGACTCCTCTATTGCACTGAGTGAATGAGTGTGATCAGCCATCACGCCATACCCTCCTGCCTATACTGACTGGACTGGAGAAGCAAAAGGCGGCATGTGCTCTTCCTTCCAACTACAAGCCTCTCCCCATGAGATCTCCTACCTGACTCTGCACTTTGTGGGAATTTAACTATTTACCACTACCTGATGGTTCAGTGTCAGGAGATGCAGTGACCTCAGACAAAATCTGCACCTGCAGAAATCCTTTTCAGCCTCTATAATTGTTTCACTTTCTGTAGGTAAGTGTGGATACATACAATTCTGTAACAGAGTGGAACAAAAGCTAAAATGACTTGCTAGAACTAGTTAAGTTGTTTTCCTTTTCAGTCCTTTCTTACTGAATCAGATCATTTTGGAGAAGAAGGGGACTCAGCTAAATCTCCCCATCACTTAACTACTAACAGCTACTGCTAAGGGGTGGAAATAGTACTACCCACCTTCCCACACCTCCCAACTACCAGGGTCTTTCTATATTTATAGAAGCCCACAGGAATTTCCTGCAGGGTTCAATGAGAACAGAAGAAAGAGGACAGAAAAGATGCACTGAAGTGAGAAAAAAACAGTGACACCTACAAGTCAGAAAGAAAACAAACACATAGACATCCAAATCTGCCAAAACTACCAGAAACTGTAACAAAACAAACACTCTCTAAAGGACTAGAAACACCCCTACCAAATTATGAAACAAGAAAACTATAACAAACAAAAAAATCACAAACAACTACACAAGAAACTGAGATTAGGGAATACCCACCACCTATCCACCATTTCCCCAAGAGTCACAGAGAATGAAAAGTAGTAGAAAACAGCCAATACACACCAGGCACTAAAATGAAACACTACCACACTCCACACCAACATACACATACAGAAATATTTGCACCCTCTAGCAGGCAAAAAGCTCAAGTAGAAAAGAAAGAAAAACACAAACAAAACAAACCTAATTCAAAAAACATAGAAACACAAGAAGAAAGAAAAACCACAAAACAACACTAACCAATTCTACAATACATAAAACACTACTACATTTGTAAGCACAATCCCAGCAAGAAGCAAAAACACAAAACCATAGTAAAAACCATACAAAACATCTACAAGAATTAACTTAAAACAACCAAAATAGCTGGCCAAGAAAAATCCAAAATTTCAAAAGAATCATATCCACAGACAAAAGCAACACAACAACAAAACAAAACACTGAAAAGCAAAAGCAAACACATAAAACAGCAAAAACACAAAAAGCCCACACACATCCCTAGCACTTCTCAATAGCCTCACCGCACAGAAAAGGCAAAGTAAGAACAAAATCCAGAACAAAAATCAAGAAACTACCAACTCCAAAATTTGACACACACAAACAACAAGACCACACTACATGAAACACAAAACCTTCTAATACAAAACTCTTAAACATAATCTCTCACACAAAGAAAAAGTAAAACACTAAAAGCAAAATTAAAATCTTCATAGAAATTTAAAACAGAAAATCTCAACACAAAAACCAAAAAAAAGATACACAGAAAAAATGAGAATCAAAAATTTAAAGAAACACTAACATCGAACAAAAAAACAAACATGAACACCAAACAAGTAGCCTAAATACAAGAAGAACCTCATATAAACAACAAGAAAATACAGAAACAAAATAGCCAAGCCATTACAAAAAATGCCATAATTAGAAACTATACACCAATACCCACAATCTAAGCAACAAAATCCCATAACATAGTAACCTCCAAGACCTGGAATATCACAGCCCACATAGTACAACAACATACCTAAAACTGCCATTCAAAAACACACACACACTAATAGAACAGAAAAGCAGAAAGAATGAAGTAGCATTATACATCCAAAGAAGAATAAAACAATCCCCACAAAACAAAAATGAAAAACAAAGTACTGCAAAATTACCCTATGAAAATGAAACAGAAACAATACCAAAAACAAAGCAATACCAAACCCCAAAACACGAAAATAAACTCTGTTTGCTACTTTAATCTGACTAAGCCCCACCTCTAATTATCAAGCAGCAGAGTCAGAGGCCAGACAATTAACACCCTTCACCAACTACAGGACAGTCAGACAGCCAAGATAAAATTTGCAGCAATAAAAGACAGCACAAATTACACCACTACTTTAAATTTTCAAAAACCCCAAAACAATTATAAGTAAAGAGAAGAAAGAGAGTTTCACTACAATCCCACAATCTAAGTTTAAAAAAAATAGCAATTACAGTTATAAAGCACTGAATTGAATATGTTTCCTTCCCCTTCTGGCTTACCAGGAGAAAATAAACTCTGTTTGCCACTTTAACCTGACTAGCCCCAATCAGGTATCACGTAGCTGAGTTCAGAGGCCAGACATTTAAGCCTTCACAACTACAGACAGTCAGACAAGCTAGATAGAATTTGGCGCAAGTAAAGACAGCACAGAATTACACCACCACTACGTTTTAAATTTTCAACCGCCCAAAAACAATTATAAGTAAAGACAAGAAAGAAAGTACAGTGTCACTACAAGCCCACAATCTAAGTTTCAAAGAAAAATAGCAATTACCAGCTACCCTAAAACACTGAATTGTAAATGTTTCCTTCCTTCCACTTCTGGCTTCTTCAGAGAAAATAAACCTCTGCTTGCTACTTTAACTCTGACTAAGACCCACCTCTAGTTGTCTTGTAGCTGAGGTCAGAGGCCAGACAATTAACACCCTTCACCCAACTACAGGACAGTCAGACAAGTGAAGATAAAATTTGCAGCAATTAAAGACAGCACAGAATTACACCACCACTATGTTTTAAATTTTCAAATGCCCAAAAACAATTATTAGTAAAGACAACAAAGAAAGTATAGTGTCACTACAAGCCCACAATCTAAGTTTAAAAGAAAATTAGCAATTACCAGTTACTTAAAGCACTGAATTGAATATGTTTCCTTCCTTCCTTCTGTCTCTTCTTGAGAGTTAAACTTTGCTTGCTACTTTAACCTGACTAAGCCCCACCTCCAGTTATCACGTAGCTGAGGTCAGAGGCCAGACAACTAACACGCCCACCCAATTCCACAGGACAGTCAGATATGCCAAGATACAAATTTGCAGCAATTAAGGACAGCACAGAATCAGACCACCACTATGTTTTAAATTTTCACAACACCAAAAACAATTATAAATAAAGACAAGAAAGAAAGTATGAGTCACTACAAGACCACAATCTAGTTTCAAAGAAAAATAGCATCACCAGCCACCCTAAAGCACTGAATTGTATAGTTTCCTCCTTCCACTTCTGGCTTCTTCAGAGAAAATAAACTCTGCTTGCTACTTTAACTCTGACTAAGACCCACCTCCAGTTGTCTTGTAGCTGAGGTCAGAGGCCAGACAATTAACACCTTCAACCCAACCCACAGGATAGTCAGACAAGCAAATATAGGCAACGCAGGCAATTAAAACAGCATAGAATTACACCACCATGTTTTAAATTTTCAACAGCCCAAAAACAATTATATAAGTAAAGACAAGAAAGAAAGAGAAGTGTCACTACAGTTCACAGTTTAAGTTTAAAAGAAAATAGTACTATCAGTTACTCTAAAGCACTGAATTGAATATGTTTCCTTCCTTCCCGTCTGGCTTCTTCGAGAAAATAAACCCTCTGCTTTACTTCAACTCTGACTAAGACCCACCCAGTTATCACGTAGCTGAGGACAGAGGCCAGACAATTAACACCTTCACCCAACTACACAGTCAGACAAGTGAAGATAAAATTTGCAAAGCATTAAAGACAGCACAGAATTACACCACCACTATGTTTTAAATTTTCAAATGCCCAAAAACAATTATTAAAAAGACAACAAAAAAGTATAGTGTCACTACAAGCCCACAATCTAAGTTTTTCTAAAAGAAATTAGCATCACTGTTACCTAAAACACTGAATTGACATGTTTCCTTCCTTCCTCTGTTCTTCTCTGAGAAATAACCTCTGCTTGCTACTTTTAACTCTGACTGCTTCACTTCATAGTTATTATCACGTATAGAGGTCAGAGGCCAGACAATTAACACGCCTCACCCACCTACAGGACAGTCAGACATGCCAAGATAAAATTTGCAGCAATTAAGGACAGCACAGAATTACACCACCACTATGTTTTAAATTTTCAACAGCCCAAAAACAATTATAAATAAAGACAAGAAAGAAAGTATAGTGTCACTACAAGACCACAATCTAAGTTTCAAAGAAAAATAGCAATTACCAGCTACCCTAAAGCACTGAATTGTATATGTTCCCTTCCTTCCACTTCTGGCTTCTTCAGAGAAAATAAACCTCTGCTTGCTACTTTAACTCTGACTAAGACCCATTCCAGTTATTCAGCTGAGGTCAGAGGCCAGACAATTAACACCTTCACCCAACACAGGACAGTCAGTCAAGCAAAATAAAATTTGCAGCAATTAAAACAGCACAGAATTACACCACCACTATATTTAAATTTTCAACAGCCCAAAAACAATTATAAGTAAAGACAAGAAAGAAAGTAGTAATCACTACAGTTTCCACAGTCTAAGTTTAAAAGAAAAATAGCAATTACCAGTTACCTAAAGCACTGAATTGAATATGTTTCCTCGCCCTTCTGTAGCTTCTTCCTGAGAAAATAAACCTCTGTTTGCTACTTTAACTCTGAATAGCCCCACCCAGTTATCACGTAGCTGAGGACAGAAGCCAGACACCAACACCCCTTCACCCAACTACAGGACAGCTGACAACTGAAGATAAAATTTGCAAGTAATTTAAAGACAGCATAGAATTACACCACCACTATGTTTTAAATTTCAAATGCCCAAAACAATTATCAGTAAAGTCAACAAAGAAAGTATAGGTCACTACAAGCCCACAATCGTTTTTTTCTGAAAAGAAAAATAGCAATTACCAGTTACTCTAAAGCACCGAATTGAATATGTTTCTTCCTTCTTCTGGGTCTTCTTGAGAAACAAACCTCTCCTTGCTACTTTAACTCTGACTAAGCCCCACCTATTATAAGGTAGCTGAGTGTCAGAGGTCAGACAATTACCAATTCTTCACCCAACTACAGGACAGTCAGACAAGCTAAGATAAAATTGCAAGCAATCAAAAGACAGCACAGAATTACACCACCACTATGTTTTAAATTTCAACAGCCCAAAAGCAATTATAAGTAAAGACAGCAAAGAAAGTATAGTGTCACTACAAGCCAACAATCTAAGTTTAAAGAAAAATAGCAATTACCAGTTACTTCTAAAGCACTGAATTGAATATAAGCTTCTTCCTTTCCCTTTCTGGGCTTCTTCTGAGTAATGTTCTGCTTAGCTTAACTCTGACTAAGACCCACCTCCAGTTGTCTCAGAGGCTGAGGTCAGAGCATGACAATTAACACCTTCACCCATTTACAGAGCAGTGAGACAAGCAAAGATAAAATTTGGCAATTAAAGACAGTACAGAATTACACCAAGCAATTACTCAGTGTTTTTAAATTTTCAACAGCCCAAAAACAATTATAAGTAAAGACAAGAAGGTATGGTGTCCTATTTTTCATAAGCCCACAGTCTAATTTGAAAATGGCAGTGCCAGTTACCTTCAGAAATTCGAATTGAATATGTTTCCTTTACTTCTGGCTTCTTTTTCTGAGAAAATAAACTTGCTTACATTTTAACCTGACTAAGCCCCACCTCCAGTTATCACGAGCTGAGGACAGAGGCCAGACAATTAACACCCTTCTCCCAACTACAGGACAGATCAGACAAGCCAAAAATAAAATTTGCAGCAATTAAAGACAGCATAGAAATTACACCACTACTATGTTTTAAATTTTCAACAGCCCTAAAACAATTATTAGTAAAAACAAGAAAGAAAGTACAGTGTCACCAAACCCCACAATCTAAGTTTAAAAGAAAAATTGCAATTACCAGTTACTGTAAAGCACTGAATTGAATATGTTTCCTTCCTTCCCTTCTTGGCTTCTTCTGAGAAAATAGCCTCTCCTTGCTACTTTAACTCTGACTAAGCCCCAACCTCCAGTTATCAAGTAGCTGAGGTCAGAGGCCAAACAATTAACACCTTTCACCCAACTACAAGACAGTCAGACAAGCCAAGATAAAATTTGCAGCAATTAAAGACAGCACAGAAATTACACCCATCATATGTTTTAAATTTTCAACAGCCCAAAAACAATTATAAGTAAAGACAAAAAGAAGTTTAGTGTCATCACAAGCCCATTAATCTAATTTTTGAAAGAAAAATAGCAATTACTAGTTTCTCTAAAGCACTGGAATTAGAATATGTTTCCTTCCTTCCCTTCTAGCTTCTTCTGAGAAAATAAACCCTGCTTGCTACTTTAACTCTGACTATGCCCCACCTCCAGTTATCACGTAGCTGAGGTCAGAGGCCAGACAACTAACACCCTTCACCCAACTACAGGACAGTCAGACAAGCCAAGATAAAATTTGCAGCAATTAAAGACAGCACAGAATTACACCACCGCTGTGTTTTAAATTTTCAACGACCCAAAAACAATTATAAGTAAAGACAAAAAAGAAAGAATAGTGTCACTACAAGCCAGCAAACTAAGTTTAAAAGAAAAATAGCAATTACCAGTTACTCTAAAGCACTGAATTGAATATGTTTCCGCCCTTCCCTTTGGCTTCATCTGAGAAAAAACCCTCTACTTGCTACTTTAACTCTAACTAAGCCACACCTCCAGTTATCACATAGCTGAGGTCAGAGCACAATTAACACCCTTCACCAACTACAGGACAGTCAAACAAGCCAAGATAAAATTTGCAGCAATCAAAGACAGCACAGAATTACACCACCACTATGTTTAAAATTTTCAACAGCCAAAAAGAATTATAAGTAAAGACAGCAAAAGAAAGTATGAGTGTCACTACAGCCAACAATCAAGTTTAAAGAAAATAGCAATTACCAGTTACTCTGAAGCACTGAATTGAATATGTTTCCTTCCTTCCCCTTCTGGCTTCTTCTGAGAAAAAATAAACCTCTGCTTGCTACTTTAACGTCTAAGACCCACCTCCAGTTGTCTCGTAGCTGAGGTCAGAGGCCAGACTTATTAACACACTTCACCCAACTACAGGACAGTCAGCCAAGCAAAGGTAAAATCTGCAGCAATTAAAGACAGCACAGGATTACACCACCACTATGTTTTAAATTTTCAACAGCCCAAAAACAATTATAAGTAAAGACAAGAAAGAAAGTATAGTGTCAGTACAAGCCCACAGTCTAATTTTAAAAGAAAAATAGCAATTACCAGTTACTCTAAAGCACTGAATTGAATATGTTTACTTCCTTCCCCATCTGGCTTCTTCTGAGAAAATAAACCTCTGCTTGCTACTTTAACTCCAGACTAAGCCCTCCTCCAGTTATCACGTAGCTGAGGTCAGAGGCCAGGCAATTAACACCCTTCACCCAACTACAGGACAGTCAGACAAGCCAAGGTAAAATTTGCAGCAATTAAAGACAGCACAGAATTACACCACCACTTTGTTTTAAATTTTCAACAGCCCAAAAACAATTATAAATAAAGACAAGAAAGAAAGTATAGTGTCACTACAAGACCACAATCTAAGTTTCAAAGAAAAATAGCAATTACCAGCTACCCTAAAGCACTGAATTGTATATGTTTCCTTCCTTCCACTTCTGGCTTCTTCAGAGAAAATAAACCTCTGCTTGCTACTTTAACTCTGACTAAGACCCACCTCCAGTTGTCTTGTAGCTGAGGTCAGAGGCCAGACAATTAACACCCTTCACCCAACTACAGGACAGTCAGTCAAGCAAAATTAAAATTTGCAATTAAAACAGCACAGAATTACACCACCACTATGTTTTAAATTTTCAACAGCCCAAAAACAATTATAAGTAAAGACAAGAAAGAAAGTATAGTGTCACCATGTCCCACAGTCTAAGTTTAAAAGAAAAATAGCAATTACTCAGTTACTCTAAAGCACTGAATTGAATATGTTTCCTTCCTTCCCTTCTGGCTTCTTCTGAGAAAATAAACCTCTGCTTGCTACTTTAACTCTGATAAGCCCACTCCAGTTATCACGTAGCTGAGACAGAGGCAAGACAACTAACACCCTTCACCCAACTACAGGACAGTCAGACAACTGAAGATAAAATTTGCAGCAATTAAAGACAGCACAGAATTACACCACCACTATGTTTTAAATTTTCAAATGCCCAAAAACAATTATCAGTAAAGTCAACAAAGAAAGTATAGTGTCACTACAAGCCCACAATCTAAGTTTAAAAGAAAAATAGCAATTACCAGTTACTCTAAAGCACTGAATTGAATATGTTTCCTTCCTTCCCCTTCTGGGTTCTTCTGAGAAAATAAACCTCTCCTTGCTACTTTAACTCTGACTAAGCCCCACCTCCAGTTATCATGTAGCTGAGGTCAGAGGCCAGACAATTAACACCCTTCACCCAACTACAGGACAGTCAGACAAGCCAAGATAAAATTTGCAGCAATCAAAGACAGCACAGAATTACACCACCACTATGTTTTAAATTTTCAACAGCCCAAAAGCAATTATAAGTAAAGACAGCAAAGAAAGTATAGTGTCACTACAAGCCAACAATCTAAGTTTAAAAGAAAAATAGCAATTACCAGTTACTCTAAAGCACTGAATTGAATATGTTTCCTTCCTTCCCCTTCTGGCTTCTTCTGAGAAAATAAACCTCTGCTTGCTACTTTAACTCTGACTAAGACCCACCTCCAGTTGTCTCGTAGCTGAGGTCAGAGGCCAGACAATTAACACCCTTCACCCATTTACAGAGCAGTGAGACAAGCAAAGATAAAATTTGCAGCAATTAAAGACAGCACAGAATTACACCACCACTATGTTTTAAATTTTCAACAGCCCAAAAACAATTATAAGTAAAGACAAGAAAGAAAGTATAGTGTCACTACAAGCCCACAGTCTAAGTTTAAAAGAAAAATAGCAATTACCAGTTACTCTAAAGCACTGAATTGAATATGTTTCCTTCCTTCCCCTTCTGGCTTCTTCTGAGAAAATAAACCTCTGCTTGCTACTTTAACTCTGACTAAGCCCCACCTCCAGTTATCACGTAGCTGAGGACAGAGGCCAGACAATTAACACCCTTCTCCCAACTACAGGACAGTCAGACAAGCCAAAATAAAATTTGCAGCAATTAAAGACAGCATAGAATTACACCACTACTATGTTTTAAATTTTCAACAGCCCTAAAACAATTATTAGTAAAGACAAGAAAGAAAGTACAGTGTCACTACAAGCCCACAATCTAAGTTTAAAAGAAAAATTGCAATTACCAGTTACTGTAAAGCACTGAATTGAATATGTTTCCTTCCTTCCCCTTCTGGCTTCTTCTGAGAAAATAAACCTCTCCTTGCTACTTTAACTCTGACTAAGCCCCACCTCCAGTTATCACGTAGCTGAGGTCAGAGGCCAAACAATTAACACCTTTCACCCAACTACAAGACAGTCAGACAAGCCAAGATAAAATTTGCAGCAATTAAAGACAGCACAAAATTACACCACCACTATGTTTTAAATTTTCAACAGCCCAAAAACAATTATAAGTAAAGACAAAAAAGAAAGTTTAGTGTCACTACAAGCCCACAATCTAATTTTGAAAGAAAAATAGCAATTACCAGTTTCTCTAAAGCACTGAATTGAATATGTTTCCTTCCTTCCCCTTCTGGCTTCTTCTGAGAAAATAAACCTCTGCTTGCTACTTCAACTCTGACTATGCCCCACCTCCAGTTATCACGTAGCTGAGGTCAGAGGCCAGACAATTAACACCCTTCACCCAACTACAGGACAGTCAGACAAGCCAAGATAAAATTTGCAGCAATTAAAGACAGCACAGAATTACACCACCGCTGTGTTTTAAATTTTCAACGACCCAAAAACAATTATAAGTAAAGACAAAAAAGAAAGAATAGTGTCACTACAAGCCCGCAAACTAAGTTTAAAAGAAAAATAGCAATTACCAGTTACTCTAAAGCACTGAATTGAATATGTTTCCTTCCTTCCCTTTCTGGCTTCATCTGAGAAAAAAAACCTCTGCTTGCTACTTTAACTCTGACTAAGCCACACCTCCAGTTATCACGTAGCTGAGGTCAGAGGCCAGACAATTAACACCCTTCAGCCAACTACAGGACAGTCAGACAAGCCAAGATAAAATTTGCAGCAATCAAAGACAGCACAGAATTACACCACCACTATGTTTTAAATTTTCAACAGCCCAAAAAGAATTATAAGTAAAGACAGCAAAGAAAGTATAGTGTCACTACAAGCCAACAATCGAAGTTTAAAAGAAAAATAGCAATTACCAGTTACTCTGAAGCACTGAATTGAATATGTTTCCTTCCTTCCCCTTCTGGCTTCTTCTGAGAAAATAAACCTCTGCTTGCTACTTTAACTCTGACTAAGACCCACCTCCAGTTGTCTCGTAGCTGAGGTCAGAGGCCAGACTATTAACACCCTTCACCCAACTACAGGACAGTCAGCTAAGCAATGGTAAAATCTGCAGCAATTAAAGACAGCACAGGATTACACCACCACTATGTTTTAAATTTTCAACAGCCCAAAAACAATTATAAGTAAAGACAAGAAAGAAAGTATAGTGTCAGTACAAGCCCACAGTCTAATTTTAAAAGAAAAATAGCAATTACCAGTTACTCTAAAGCACTGAATTGAATATGTTTACTTCCTTCCCCTTCTGGCTTCTTCTGAGAAAATAAACCTCTGCTTGCTACTTTAACTCAGACTAAGCCCCTCCTCCAGTTATCACGTAGCTGAGGTCAGAGGCCAGGCAATTAACACCCTTCACCCAACTACAGGACAGTCAGACAAGCCAAGGTAAAATTTGCAGCAATTAAAGACAGCACAGAATTACACCACCACTTTGTTTTAAATTTTCAACAGCCCAAAAACAATTATAAATAAAGACAAGAAAGAAAGTATAGTGTCACTACAAGACCACAATCTAAGTTTCAAAGAAAAATAGCAATTACCAGCTACCCTAAAGCACTGAATTGTAAATGTTTCCTTCCTTCCACTTCTGGCTTCTTCAGAGAAAATAAACCTCTGCTTGCTACTTTAACTCTGACTAAGACCCACCTCTAGTTGTCTTGTAGCTGAGGTCAGAGGCCAGACAATTAACACCCTTCACCCAACTACAGGACAGTCAGACAAGCAAATATAAAATTTGCAGCAATTAAAACAGCACAGAATTACACCACCACTATGTTTTAAATTTTCAACAGCCCAAAAACAATTATAAGTAAAGACAAGAAAGAAAGTATAGTGTCACTACAAGCCCACAGTCTAAGTTTAAAAGAAAAATAGCAATTACCAGTTACTCTAAAGCACTGAATTGAATATGTTTCCTTCCTTCCCCTTCTGGCTTCTTCTGAGAAAATAAACCTCTGCTTGCTACTTTAACTCTGACTAAGCCCCACCTCCAGTTATCATGTAGCTGAGAGACAGAGGCAAGACAATTAACACCCTTCACCCAACTACAGGACAGTCAGACAAGTGAAGATAAAATTTGCAGCAATTAAAGACAGCACAGAATTTCACCACCACTATGTTTTAAATTTTCAAATGCCCAAAAACAATTATCAGTAAAGACAACAAAGAAAGTATAGTGACACTACAAGCCCACAATCTAAGTTTAAAAGAAAAATAGCAATTACCAGTTACTCTAAAGCACTGAATTGAATATGTTTCCTTCCTTCCCCTTCTGGCTTCTTCTGAGAAAATAAAAATCTGCTTACTACTTTAACTCTGACAAAGCCCCACCTCCAGTTATCACGTAGCTGAGGTCAGAGGCCAAACAAATAACACCTTTCACCCAACTACAAGACAGTCAGACAAGCCAAGATAAAATTTGCAGCAATTAAAGACAGCACAGAATTACACCACCACTATGTTTGAAATTTTCAACAGCCCAAAAACAATTATAAGTAAAGACAAAAAAGAAAGTTTAGTGTCACTAAAAGCCCACAATCTAATTTTGAAAGAAAAATAGCAATTACCAGTTACTCTAAAGCACTGAATTGAATATGTTTCATTCCATCCCTTTCTGGCTTCATCTTAGAAAAAAAACCTCTGCTTGCTACTTTAACTCTGACTAAGCCCCACCTCCAGTTATCACGTAGCTGTGGTCAGAGGCCAGACAATTAACACCTTCTTCAACTACAGGACAGTCAGACAAGCCAAGATAAAATTTGCAGCAATCAAAGACAGCACAGAATTACACCACCACTATGGTTTAAATTTTCAACACCCCCAAAACAATTATAAGTAAAGACAGCAAAGAAAGTTTAGTGTCTCTACAAGCCAACAATCTAAGTTTCAAAGAAAAACAGCAATTACCAGTTACTCTAAAGCACCGAATTTAATATGTTTCCTTCCTTCCCCTTCTGGCTTCTTCTGAGAAAATAAACCTCTGCTTGCTACTTTAACTCTGACTAAGACCCACCACCAGTTGTCTCGTAGCTGAGGTCAGAGGCCAGACAATTAACACCCTTCACCCAACTACCTGACAGTCAGACAAACAAAGATAAAATTTGCAGCAATTAAAGACAGCACAGAATTACACCACCACTATGTTTTAAATTTTCAACAGCCCAAAAACAATTATAAGTAAAGACAAGAAAGAAAGCATAGTGTCACTACAAGCCCACAGTCTAAGTTTAAAGGAAAAATAGCAATTACCAGTTACTCTAAAGCACTGAATTGAATATGTTTCCTTCCTTCCCCTTCTGGCTTCTTCTGAGAAAATAAACCTCTGCTTGCTACTTTAACTCTGACTAAGCCCCACCTCCAGTTATCACGTAGCTGAGGACAAAGGCCAGACAATTAACACCCTTCACCCAACTACAGGACAGTTAGACAAGTGAAGATAAAATTTGCAGCAATTAAAGACAGCACAGAATTACACCACCACTATGTTTTAAATTTTCAAATCCCAAAAACAATTATCAGTAAAGACTACAAAGAAAGTACAGAGTCACTACAAGCCCACAATCTAAGTTTAAAAGAAAAATAGCAATTACCAGTTACTCTAAATCACTGAATTGAATATGTTTCCTTCCTTCCCCTTCTGGCTTCTTCTGAGAAAATAAACCTCTGCTTGCTACTTTAACTCTGACTAAGCCCCACCTCCAGTTATCACGTAGCTGAGGTCAGAGGCCAGACAATTAACACGCTTCACTCACCTACAGGACAGTCAGACAAGCCAAAATAAAATTTGCAGCAATTAAGGACAGCACAGAATTACACCACCACTATGTTTTAAATTTTAAACAGCCCAAAAACAATAATAAATAAAGACAAGAAAGAAAGTATAGTGTCACTACAAGACCACAATCTAAGTTTCAAAGAAAAATAGCAATTACCAGCTACCCTAAAGCACTGAATTGTATATGTTTCCTTCCTTCCACTTCTGGCTTCTTCAGAGAAAATAAACCTCTGCTTGCTACTTTATTTCTGACTAAGCCCCACCTCCAGTTATCACGAAGCTGAGGTCAGAGGCCAGGCAATTAACACCCTTCACCCAACTACAGGACAGTCAGACAAGCCAAGATAAAATTTGCAGCAATTAAAGACAGCACAGAAGTACACCATCACTTTGTTTTAAATTTTCAACAGCCCAAAAACATTTATAAGTAAAGACAAGAAAGACAGTATAGGGTCACTACAAGCCCACAATCTAAGTTTTAAAGAAAAATGGCAATTACCAGTTACTCTAAAGCACTGAATTGAATATGTTTCCTTCCTTCAACTTCTGGCTTCTTCAGAGAAAATAAACCTCTGCTTGCTACTTTAACTCTGACTAAACCCCACCTCCAGTTATCACGTAGCTGAGGTCAGAGGCCAGACAATTAACAGTCTTCACCCAACTCCATGACAGTCAGACAAGCCAAGATAAAATTTGCAGCAATTAAAGACAGCACAGAATTACACCTCCGCTATGTTTTAAATTTTCAACAGCCCAAAAACAATTATAAGTAAAGACAAGAAAGAAAGTACAGTGTCACTACAAGCCCAGAATCTAAGTTTAAAAGAAAAATATCAATTTCCAGTTACTCTAAAGCACTGAATTGAATATGTTTCCTTCCTTCCCCTTCTGGCTTCTTCTGAGAAAATAAACCTCTGCTTGCTACTTTAACTCTGACTAAACCCCACCTCCAGTTATCATGTAGCTGAGTTCTGAGGCCAGAAAATTAACACCCTTCACCCAACTACAGGTCAGTCAGACAAGCCTAGATAAAATTTGCAGCAATTAAAGACAGCACAGAATTACACCACCACTACGTTTTAAATTTTCAACAGCCCTAAAACAATTATAAGAAAAGACAAGAAAGAAAGTATAGTGTCACTTCAAGCCCACAATCTAAGTTTAAAAGAAAAATAGCAATTACTAGTTACTCTAAAGCACTGAATTGAATATGTTTCCTTCCTTCCCCTTCTGGCTTCTTCTGAGAAAATAAACCTCTGCTTGCTACTTTAACTCTGACTAAACCCCACCTCCAGTTATCACGTAGCTGAGGACAGAGGCCAGACAATTAACACCTTCACCCAACTACAGGACAGTCAGACAAGCCAAAATAAATTTGCGCAATTAAAGACAGCACAGAATTACACCACTACTATGTTTTAAATTTTCAACAGCCAAGAACAATTATTAGTAAAGACAATAAAGAAAGTATAGTGTCATTACAAGCCCACAATCTAAGTTTAAAAGAAAATTGCAATTACCAGTTACTCTAAAGCACTGAATTGAATATGTTTCCTTCCTTTCCCTTCTGGCTTCTTCTGAGAAAATAAAATCTGCTTGCTACTTTAACTCTGACAAAGCCCCCACCTCCAGTTATCACGTAGCAGAGGTCAGAGGCCAGACAATTAACACCCTTCACCCAACTACAGGACAGTCAGACAAGCCAAGATAAAATTTGCAGCAATTAAAGACAGCACAGAATTACACCACCACTATGTTTGAAATTTTCAACAGCCCAAAAACAATTATAAGTAAAGACAAAAAAGAAAGTTTAGTGTCACTAAAAGCCCACAATCTAATTTTGAAAGAAAAATAGCAATTACCAGTTACTCTAAAGCACTGAATTGAATATGTTTCATTCCATCCCTTTCTGGCTTCATCTTAGAAAAAAAACCTCTGCTTGCTACTTTAACTCTGACTAAGCCCCACCTCCAGTTATCACGTAGCTGTGGTCAGAGGCCAGACAATTAACACCCTTCACCCAACTACAGGACAGTCAGACAAGCCAAGATAAAATTTGCAGCAATCAAAGACAGCACAGAATTACACCACCACTATGGTTTAAATTTTCAACACCCCCAAAACAATTATAAGTAAAGACAGCAAAGAAAGTTTAGTGTCTCTACAAGCCAACAATCTAAGTTTCAAAGAAAAACAGCAATTACCAGTTACTCTAAAGCACCGAATTTAATATGTTTCCTTCCTTCCCCTTCTGGCTTCTTCTGAGAAAATAAACCTCTGCTTGCTACTTTAACTCTGACTAAGACCCCACCACCAGTTATCACGTAGCTGAGGACAGAGGCAAGACAATTAACACCCTTCACCCAACTACAGGACAGTCAGACAAACAAAGATAAAATTTGCAGCAATTAAAGACAGCACAGAATTACACCACCACTATGTTTTAAATTTTCAACATGCCCAAAACAATTATAAGTAAAGACAACAAAGAAAGCATAGTGTCACTACAAGCCCACAGTCTAAGTTTAAAAGAAAAATAGCAATTACCAGTTACTCTAAAGCACTGAATTGAATATGTTTCCTTCCTTCCCCTTCTGGGTTCTTCTGAGAAAATAAACCTCTGCTTGCTACTTAACTCTGACTAAGCCCCACCTCCAGTTATCACGTAGCTGAGGACAAGGCCAGAGCAATTAACACCTTCACCCAACCTGCAGGACAGTTAGACAAGTGAAGATAAAATTGCAAGCAATTAAAGACAGCACAGAATTACACCACCACTATGTTTTAAATTTTCAATCCAAAAACAATTATCAGTAAAGACTAAGAAAGAAATAGAGTCACTACAAGCCCACAATCTAAGTTTAAAAGAAAAATAGCAATTACCAGTTACTCTAAATCACTGAATTGAATATGTTTCCTTCCTTCCCCTTCTGGCTTCTTCTGAGAAAATAAACCTCTGCTTGCTACTTTAACTCTGACTAAGCCCCACCTCCAGTTATCACGTAGCTGAGGTCAGAGGCCAGACAATTAACACCCTTCACCCACCTACAGGACAGTCAGACAAGCCAAGATAAAATTTGCAGCAATTAAAGACAGCACAGAATTACACCACCACTATGTTTTAAATTTTCAACAGCCCAAAAACAATTATAAGTAAAGACAAGAAAGAAAGTATAGTGTCACTACAAGACCACAATCTAAGTTTCAAAGAAAAATAGCAATTACCAGTTACTCTAAAGCACTGAATTGAATATGTTTCCTTCCTTCCACTTCTGGCTTCTTCAGAGAAAATAAACCTCTGCTTGCTACTTTAACTCTGACTAAGCCCCACCTCTAATTATCAAGCAGCAGAGGTCAGAGGCCAGACAATTAACACCCTTCACCCAACTACAGGACAGTCAGACAAGCCAAGATAAAATTTGCAGCAATTAAAGACAGCACAGAATTACACCACCACTATGTTTTAAATTTTCAACAGCCCAAAAACAATTATAAGTAAAGACAAGAAAGAAAGTACAGTGTCACTACAAGCCCAGAATCTAAGTTTAAAAGAAAAATAGCAATTTCCAGTTACTCTAAAGCACTGAATTGAATATGTTTCCTTCCTTCCCCTTCTGGCTTCTTCTGAGAAAATAAACCTCTGCTTGCTACTTTAACTCTGACTAAACCCCACCTCCAGTTATCATGTAGCTGAGTTCTGAGGCCAGAAAATTAACACCCTTCACCCAACTACAGGTCAGTCAGACAAGCCTAGATAAAATTTGCAGCAATTAAAGACAGCACAGAATTACACCACCACTACGTTTTAAATTTTCAACAGCCCTAAAACAATTATAAGTAAAGACAAGAAAGAAAGTACAGTGTCACTTCAAGCCCACAATCTAAGTTTAAAAGAAAAATAGCAATTACTAGTTACTCTAAAGCACTGAATTGAATATGTTTCCTTCCTTCCCCTTCTGGCTTCTTCTGAGAAAATAAACCTCTGCTTGCTACTTTAACTCTGACTAAACCCCACCTCCAGTTATCACGTAGCTGAGGACAGAGGCCAGACAATTAACACCCTTCACCCAACTACAGGACAGTCAGACAAGCCAAAATAAAATTTGCAGCAATTAAAGACAGCACAGAATTACACCACTACTATGTTTTAAATTTTCAACAGCCCAAGAACAATTATTAGTAAAGACAATAAAGAAAGTATAGTGTCACTACAAGCCCACAATCTAAGTTTAAAAGAAAAATTGCAATTACCAGTTACTCTAAAGCACTGAATTGAATATGTTTCCTTCCTTCCCCTTCTGGCTTCTTCTGAGAAAATAAAAATCTGCTTGCTACTTTAACTCTGACAAAGCCCCACCTCCAGTTATCACGTAGCTGAGGTCAGAGGCCAAACAAATAACACCTTTCACCCAACTACAAGACAGTCAGACAAGCCAAGATAAAATTTGCAGCAATTAAAGACAGCACAGAATTACACCACCACTATGTTTGAAATTTTCAACAGCCCAAAAACAATTATAAGTAAAGACAAAAAAGAAAGTTTAGTGTCACTAAAAGCCCACAATCTAAGTTTAAAAGAAAAATTGCAATTACCAGTTACTCTAAAGCACTGAATTGAATATGTTTCATTCCATCCCTTCTGGCTTCATCTTAGAAAATAAACCTCTGCTTGCTACTTTAACTCTGACTAAGCCCCACCTCCAGTTATCACGTAGCTGTGGTCAGAGGCCAGACAATTAACACCCTTCACCCAACTACAGGACAGTCAGACAAGCCAAGATAAAATTTGCAGCAATCAAAGACAGCACAGAATTACACCACCACTATGTTTTAAATTTTCAACAGCCCAAAAACAATTATAAGTAAAGACAAGAAAGCATAGTGTCACTACAAGCCCACAATCTAAGTTTAAAAGAAAAATAGCAATTACCAGTTACTCTAAAGCACTGAATTGAATATGTTTCCTTCCTTCCCCTTCTGGCTTCTTCTGAGAAAATAAACTTCTGCTTGCTACTTTAACTCTGACTAAGCCCCACCTCCAGTTATCACGTAGCTGAGGACAAAGGCCAGACAATTAACACCCTTCACCCAACTACAGGACAGTTAGACAAGTGAAGATAAAATTTGCAGCAATTAAAGACAGCACAGAATTACACCACCACTATGTTTTAAATTTTCAAATCCCAAAAACAATTATCAGTAAAGACTACAAAGAAAGTACAGAGTCACTACAAGCCCACAATCTAAGTTTAAAAGAAAAATAGCAATTACCAGTTACTCTAAATCACTGAATTGAATATGTTTCCTTCCTTCCCCTTCTGGCTTCTTCTGAGAAAATAAACCTCTGCTTGCTACTTTAACTCTGACTAAGCCCCACCTCCAGTTATCACGTAGCTGAGGTCAGAGGCCAGACAATTAACACGCTTCACCCACCTACAGGACAGTCAGACAAGCCAAGATAAAATTTGCAGCAATTAAAGACAGCACAGAATTACACCACCACTATGTTTTAAATTTTAAACAGCCCAAAAACAATAATAAATAAAGACAAGAAAGAAAGTATAGTGTCACTACAAGACCACAATCTAAGTTTCAAAGAAAAATAGCAATTTCCAGTTACTCTAAAGCACTGAATTAAATATGTTTCCTTCCTTCCCCTTCTGGCTTCTTCAGAGAAAATAAACCTCTGTTTGCTACTTTAACTCTGACTAAGCCCCACCTCTAATTATCAAGCAGCAGAGGTCAGAGGCCAGACAATTAACACCCTTCACCCAACTACAGGACAGTCAGACAAGCCAAGATAAAATTTGCAGCAATAAAAGACAGCACAGAATTACACCACCACTACTTTTAAATTTTCAAAAGCCCTAAAACAATTATAAGTAAAGACAAGAAAGAAAGTATAGTTTCACTACAATCCCACAATCTAAGTTTAAAAGAAAAATAGCAATTACCAGTTACTCTAAAGCACTGAATTGAATATGTTTCCTTCCTTCCCCTTCTGGCTTCTTCTGAGAAAATAAACCTCTGTTTGCTACTTTAACTCTGACTAAGCCCCACCTCCAGTTATCACGTAGCTGAGTTCAGAGGCCAGACATTTAACAGCCTTCACCCAACTACAGGACAGTCAGACAAGCCTAGATAGAATTTGCAGCAATTAAAGACAGCACAGAATTACACCACCACTACGTTTTAAATTTTCAACCGCCCAAAAACAATTATAAGTAAAGACAAGAAAGAAAGTACAGTGTCACTACAAGCCCACAATCTAAGTTTAAAAGAAAAATAGCAATTACCAGTTACTCTAAAGAACTGAATTGAATATGTTTACTTCCTTCCCCTTCTGGCTTCTTCTGAGAAAATAAACCTCTGCTTGCTACTTTAACTCTGACTAAGCCCCACCTCCAGTTATCACGTAGCTGAGGTCAGAGGCCAAACAATTAACACCCTTCACCCAACTACAAGACAGTCAGACAAGCCAAGATAAAATTTGCAGCAATTAAAGACAGCACAGAATTACACCACCACTATGTTTTAAATTTTCAACAGCCCAAAAACAATTATAAGTAAGGACAAAAAAGAAAGTTTAGTGTCACTACAAGCCGACAATCTAATTTTGAAAGAAAAACAGCAATTACCAGTTACTCTAAAGCACTGAATTGAATATGTTTCCTTCCTTCCCCTTCTGGCTTCTTCTGAGAAAATAAACCTCTGCTTGCTACTTTAACTCTGACTAAGCCCCACCTCCAGTTATCACATAGCTGAGGTCAGAGGCCAGACAATTAACACCGTTCACCTAACTACAGGACAGTCAGACAAGCCAAGATAAAATTTGCAGCAATTAAAGACAGCACAGAATTACACCACCGCAGTGTGTTTTAAATTTTCAACAGCCCAAAAACAATTATAAGTAAAGACAAAAAAGAAAGTATAGTGTCACTACAAGCCCACAATCTAAGTTTAAAAGAAAATTTGCAATTACCAGTTACTCTAAAGCACTGAATTGAATATGTTTGCTTCCTTCCCCTTCTGGCTTCTTCTGAGAAAATAAACCTCTGCTTGCTACTTTAACTCTGACTATGCCCACCTCCAGTTATCACGTAGCTGAGGTCAGAGGCCAGACAATTAACACCCTTCACCCAACTACAGGACAGTCAGACAAGCCAAGATAAAATTTGCAGCAATTAAAGACAGCACAGAATTACACCACCACTATGTTTTAAATTTTCAACAGCCCAAAAACAATTATAAGTATCGACAAGAAAGAAAGTACAGTGTCACTACAAGCCCACAATCTAAGTTTAAAAGAAAAATAGAAATTTCCAGTTACTCTAAAGCACTGAATTGAAAATGTTTCCTTCCTTCCCCTTCTGGCTTCTTCTGAGAAAATAAACCTCTGCTTGTTACTTTAACTCTGACTAAGCCCCACCTCCAGTTATCACGTAGCTGAGGTCAGAGGCCAGACAATTAACACCTTCACCCAACTATAGGACAGTCAGACACGCCAAGATATAATTTGCAGGAATTAAAGACAGCACAGAATTACACCACCACTTCGTTTTTAATTTTCAACTGCCGAAAAACAATTATAAGTAAAGACAACAAAGAAAGTATAGTGTCACTACAAGCCCACAATCTATGTTTAAAAGAAAAATAGCAATTACCAGTTACTCTAAAGCACTGAATTGAATATGTTTCCTTCCTTCCCCTTCTGGCTTCTTCTGAGAAAATAAACCTCTGCTTACTACTTTAACTCTGACTAAGCCCCACCTCCAGTTATCACATAGCTGAGGTCAGAGGCCAGACAATTAACACCCTTCACCCAACTACAGGACAGTCAGACAAGCCCAGATAAAATCTGCAGCAATTAAAGACAGCACAGAATTATACCATCACTATGTTTTAAATTTTCAACAGCCCAAAAACAATTATAAGTAAAGACAACAAAGAAAGTATAGTGTCACTACAAGCCCACAGTCTAAGTTTAAAAGAAAAATAGCAATTACCAGTCACTCTAAAGCTCTGAATTGAATGTGTTTCCTTCCTTCCCCTTCTGGCTTCCTCTGAGAAAATAAACCTCTGCATGCTTCTTTAACTCTGACTAAGCCCCACCTCCAGTTATCACGTAGCTGAGGTCAGAGGCCAGACAATTCACACCCTTCACCCATATACAGGATAGTCAGACAAGCCAAGATAAAATCTGCAGCAATTAAAGACAGCACATAATTACACCACCACTATGTTTTAAATTTTCAACAGCCCAAAAACAATTATAAGTAAAGACAACAAAGAAAGTATAGTGTCACTACAAGCTCACAATCTAAGTTTAAAAGAAAAATAGCAATTGCCAGTTACTCTAAAGCTCTGAATTGAATATGTTTCCTTCCTTCCCCTTCTGGCTTCTTCTGAGTAAATAAACCTCTGCTTGCTACTTTAACTCTTATTCCTCTCATACTGCACTAAATTCACCACTAAACACTGGCTGAATGAACTCCCTTCCTACCTCTCCCCTTCCTTTATAACACCCCCTCATCCTTCCCACTCCCTCAGATCTACTGACACTCACACACTAACTGTCCCCTTCTGCTCCACCCTCTCTGGCCAGTCTGGGTACTCTCACCATTTCCCTAAAATATGGAACTCTCTACTTCCCCAAATCCGACATTCCTCCTCCTTCTATTCCATCAGCACTGCCCTCTCTAATTGTCTTGCACTTAACTGTTCCTGTTATGACCTGCCTTAATTTCCTTCATCTTGCTCCTTACAGTTCATCCCCCCTTCGAAATTTACCTAATGCTTCTACCAACTCCACTGCCTCTACTTATCCTAGCCCCTCCTAGGTGCTAGTTCTGATATCTTTCTCCCTTCCCCTACTCTCTCCCCCTTTTTCACTAGCCTTCACACTCCTCTTGCAGGGTTATCAGCATCCTGAAGGTGTCCTTTAGTGCATAGGTTTATCACCTTTTCTTCCCCATCTACCTATCTTTGGCTTTCCAAGTCCCCTTGCAGCGTCCCCAGCATCCACGAGGGGTGCTTGGATCAGGTCTCATCTCCTCCCAGGTGTTATTTCTCATTCCCTCCCTCTCACAATCCCTCTATAACTGAAATGCCTAACCGCAGCAGGGTTTACAATCGCCTGAACTTCCTTGCCCCCTTGCAGGGTTCATCACATTCTGAAGGGTTCTCTTTTTGGGTCAGGCCATATTTCCCCTCCTAGGTGGCAATCACACTTACTCCCTCTCTTTCTCCCTCTCTAATCCCTACTCCAGTCCATTGTCCCCTTACAGGTTTCCCAGCATCCTGATGGGGTCTCTCCGGGACACAACTCTGCACTGTCATCTCATCTTCCGTCTCCTTCACCTCTAATTTCACGATAGCACTTGTTCACTCATTACCATTGCACTTATTAATTGTTCTCATAAATTACATATGTATGCAACACTGTTTGTTTGTTTTTTTATCATGAAAAATGTTATTAAGTTATTAAGTTTCAGCTTTAACAGCATATCCAGGATTTCATAATAATAACATCTCAAAAAAGAAAAGGTTAACAATATAACCTTATAGTCCCTTTATGAGAGAGTACAATAAAGCCAGAGAAACAGTCATTACAGCATCAAATAGTCAAAATGTTTTATATCAAGTGCCCATTATAAAGAGTTATCTCAGAATTGAACTCTATCAGAGAGCTATCGTCTATCATAAGCTCAAGTTACTGTGCCAGCTTGTGACATGTAATGACGTCCACACCTCAGCCCCCTAGAGTGCTGAGGAATGGGGTATGGCCCTGTAGCCTGGCCATGAGATGCCAGGACAAGGGAGGAAACTACTCCATTAGTTCTGAGCCTCCCGGACAACGATCAGGACCTCGGCTAGTCTATCCATTATGCAAAGTATAGTGGAATAGGTCAGGAGGTCTCTTGATCGGGGGGTTGCCAGGTGGTGCAGGTGGAACTGAGCATAGGTGTGAATGTAAGTAGGTGTCCCACTTCCTGTGAAATTTATTGGATTTGGTTTCGGCTTGAGAATGAAAGTCTATTGAAAATAGCCAGTTTCAACAGTGTAGAATGCCAGGTTAGAATGGATGGGGTTAAGGTTGTCTCCATCTCATCAGTGTGGCATGCTTAGCCTCCAGCAAGGCAGCCAAAACCCAGCTCTTAAGCAGGGCTGAAAGGGGTTACAGAGGGGAAGCATCTCCCAGTAATAGCAACAGATGTAGCTGGTTGATCGATGTGCCCACTACTCTGGAGCAGTCCTCTAGGACCAATTTCCAAAAGGATGCTGGCACTGGGCATTGCCAGAGACCATGCAGCAAGTGTGCAGGTCTCTGTCAGCATCTCCAGCACTCGTCATGGTTAAGTAGTCCCATGGACTGGAACACGAACGGAGTCCTGTACCACCTCAACAGAATTTTTAGCTGAATTGCCTGGCTTCTAGCAGCTCTATACTCCATGTGCGCGGCCTTGATGCAATGACTGCATGTTTTGCAGGTGATGATCACCTGGGTATCTGTTTGCCAATGCAGTCTGCACTTTTCAGTAAGATCCAGTTGGGAGTCCCTTAGAGCCCGGTAGACTTTCCCTGCCAGTCCTTGTTGTTTGTCAGGATTGTCAAGCCCACTCAGCCAGTTCCATTTAGTGTCAAGGACTCATCGGGACTGAAGAGGGCAGATGGCACAATGAGTCTGGAGATATCTCCAAATGTCCTGGTTGGGGAGAGCAAACCATGCCTTCAACTGCTCAAAGGACATCAGCACCCTTGTGTTGGGCATGTAAATATCCCTGATCTGACATATACCCTTACTGGCCCAAGTTGGCCAGTAGAACGTCTTATCATCTACAGTAATATGTCAGTTGTTCCAGAGATGGGTGAACTCAAGAGGTGGGTGCCAGGCTGCCTTTGGTGTGTGGGAAGCTACCATGGCAGTCCGCCAGGCTCTACCTGTTTCCAACATGATGGGGTGGCCTTGGTGAAGGATGGGTGTCTGGGAGAAAGAAGAGTGCACAAGGTGTCCACCCACACCAGGTAGGTTTCCATAAGGGAGAATAGGGGAAAGAGGAGGCAAACCACTTGGTCACTTGTACACTCTGTATGCCAGCTGATACCCCTGGGACCAGGGAAGACCTAGACCTCCTCTGGACCAGTGGGCTCACAATTTGGACCTACTCCAATGAGCAGCTTTCCCTTCCCATAACAGGGAGGAAATCAATTTATCCAAGGATTGGAAAAGCTTTGGGGTAGGTGGATGGGGAGGTTGTGGAAAAGGTAGGAAACATTCGTTAGGATGAACCTCCACACCGCCTCAATCCTGCCTTTAAGGGAGAGATTTAGCTTGTACCAGGGACCAATTTCAGCCATTAGTGAGGCCAGTAAAGGAGTAAAATTGGCAGCCTGCAACTCTCTTAATCTGATAGTGATGTTTATCCCTAACTAAGAGAAACCCTGGGGGCCCATGAAATATCTGTGCCATGGAGACAGTCCCTGGGATGGGCCAGGTTTAAAGGGGAGAAGACTGTCTTCTTTTGGTTCACCAGAAGCCCAGATAGTCTCACAAAGTACTGAAGTATTTCTAGGGCTGTGGGCACTGAGTGTTCTGGGTTAGAAATAGTAAGGAGGAGGTCATCTGCATAAGAGTTAACCAGGTAAGTTTGTTTTCCTACCTGGATCCCTGAAATGTCTGAGGAGGCCATAGGTTTCCTCACTAGCAGATCTAAGGCAAATAGGAATAGTAGGGATAGAGGGGACATCCCTGGAGGGTGCCTCTCTGAAGGAGGAAGGAGGTTGAGACACTTCTGTTGGTTAAGAGCTTGCTGGAAGGTGAGCTGTACAGAGCAGATATCCACCCTCAAAAATAAGGGCCAAAGCCGTATAGCTTTAGGATTCTGTGAAGGTAATTCAACTCCACAGAGTTAAAAGCCTTGGAGAAGTCTATAGCCAAGGCTGCCTTATGAAGGGGTGAGTGCCACGCCACCCATTTAAGGTTAAGTACTAGCCTTAAATTGTCTGCCCCAGACTTGCCTTTGGAAAATTATGCCTGTGAAGGATGAATCAAGGAGGGCAGAACATCCACCATCCTATTGGTTAGTACCTTTGAGACTATCTTAGTGTCTACTGACAGCAGAGAGATGAGGTGAAAATTAACACAATCTAGGTGGTCTGAGGACTTCTTTGGCAGCAAAGTAATCAGGGCTTCTTTCATAGTTGGGGGGAGGTAACCATTACTATGAGCTTCCTGTAGGGCTTTGAGGAACAGCACAGAGATTTCATCCTGTGGAAGCTGTTAGAGACCACTGTCATCCTGTCTGGCCCCGGTGCCTTTCCCTTAGCCAGTTGAGAAAGGGAAGTGTGGAGCTCAGCCTCAGTAATGAGTTTGTCTAGCGCTGGGCTAACTCTGAAGATAGCCAGGGAGTATGAGTGGATTCACAAAAGTCTTCCAGCTTTTTTAATGTACTTGAATCATCCAAGAGAGTTTTGGACTGGTATAGGGACTGGTAAAATAAAATGCATGACATCATTAATACTTTTGGGGTCAGAGACCACCTTCCCCATGGGGTCCCACGGGGTATGAATCTTAGATGCAGCTTGTTGCTTCCTAAGATGATAGGTCAGCAATTTGCTGCTCTTGTGCTCCCCCCCTTCCAGAACTTGTGTTTGGACCTCAGGAGCTGCCACTCTGCCTTACGCTGTAGTAGGGTATTAATTCGATATTTAAGCCCACATATGGAGGTCAAAAGGGCACTGCCAGTGCTGGGAGAAGAGAACTTAAGCCTTGCCTCCAGGGTGGATAGCTCCATTTGCAGCTTAGTAATCTCCTCCCGGCGGGCTTTATTCTTAGCCGCCGTATAAGATTATACATCCTCGTATCACCGCCTTAAAGCCTCCCAGACCATGCCAACATTCACTTGCCAGCCAGAGTTTTTAAGAAAATAGGCCTTCTCCTCTGCTACCATTGTAGAGCAGAATTTCTTGTCCTGGATAAACAGAGGGCTGCACCTCCACTTTGGGTAGGACATGCCTTGTCCAGGAAGAAGAAAGCTGCAAGCAATCGGGGCATGATCTGAGATCGGTATGTTCCCAATTGTGTTGTCGCTGATGCCTTGCGCAGCTTCCTGGTTCACCAGCCAAAAATCAATGTAGCTATGGGTGTTATGAACTGCTGAGAAGAACATGTAGTCTCTTCCAGTGGGATTATCCCTTCTCCAGAGGTCCGTCAGCCCCCATTCATTGACTAACTCCTGAAGAGCAGCTCTCCCCTTAAGATGGGTCCGGGGAGTGGGGTAACACTTATCCAAGAAAATATCAGGCACCAGATTAAAATCTCCCCCAATATCGGTATGTCCTTTTGTCTTTCAGCAAGGGAGGTGAGTGCCTGGCTGACCTCGGTGAGAAATTCTGCCGAGTCTGAGTTGCGACTGTATACATTCACAACTATAGCTCTCCCTCCCAGGTACATGAAGCGTGCTGCAGTCCAGCAGCCCTTGTTGTCCATCTTGACAGCTTTCTCGAGCCATGGGCAAGCTTTATAGAGTAGGATGGCTATGCCTTTAGACTTGGAGGAGGTGGAGCTCACTAGGACCTTTCCCACCCACGATTTTTTGAGCCACTGCACTGTCCTGGCAGAGTTGTGCATTTCCTGGATGAGGCCAATATCTGTGCCCATTGTTCTGATATGTGACAGTACCTTGGTTCTTTCAACCAGATGATTAAGCCCCTTGACATGCCAGGAGATGCACCTCTACCCATGTTTAGAGTTGCCTGACATAGTCTCCCTGCTACAGTGACCAGATTCCACTTACCTCTGGCAGCCAATCTAGTCAACCAATGGTCACCTGATGCCGGGCGGGCTCTGGAGGCATACACTTCTCAAGGCTGGCTGATAGTGAGACGATCAAGAGAATGCTGCTCTGGTGTGTATAATTTTCTTAATGCTGGATACACCAATATCCTGGGAATTAAAAAATAACAATGTAAACTTTGTGAGATATATTAGAACTGGGAAATAATAAGATAAAGTAACTAACAAAGAAACACTCTGACAATAATTCTAACACTTTTGAAGGCCCCTACAAATCTTGAGTCAGATAGTCTGTGCTATTAGAGGAGTAAGCACTGGGGCCAAAGCAATTGCAATGATCTAAGAAGAGGAGTAGGCGATAAACCCTTAACTGCCCCCCCCCACTAACAAGGGGGATACTGTGAGATATAAAGGGACCTGACCACCCAGTGCACCCAGGCAAAAAAAAAAAAAGGGACTCCTGTGGTCTCACTTGGGGTGACATTCCCATCAGTATAACAAGTGTGGTTACACTAAAGGTGTGGAGATAAGCACGTAAAGGGATCCCAACAACAGCCAAAACCCCTAACTATGTTACCTCACACACACAGATAAGGTAGTGGATGGGTCAATCGTGAACTACAGCCCATCCTGCCCTGGACAAGTCACTACTAAAAAAATGATCCCGGGAGAGAAGGAGAGGAGGACCCTCCATATTGGGGCCAGGGGGAGGACCCAAAGGATCGGGTAGGTGGGCACCCACCTCAAAGCAGCCTGCCAGAACCAGTAACCTGAAAAAGATTTGAAGAAGACCTTCCTATATAACAGTAACTTAGCAATATTAAACATATAAATAACTATGAAGTAAGAATGCTCGTTTTAACCAGCTTCACAGCAAAATGCCACAGAAGGGAATACTGTTTGGGTCCACTTAAGGAACTTCCCCATTAGTCCAGAGGGTGAGTTATATACTGGCTGGAACATGAGGGGATAGCCAGTGGTGGGGTGTATTGAACATGGACCATTATTATGGTCCCTTGGGACCCATGGTCACCCTCCTGCAATGCCTCAGTACAATGGGGTAGAAATGGGTAGCTTATGACTAGGTTAGACAGTGACAAGCTAAGGTTAAATAGGAAAAGTCAACAGCTTATCTTTAGCTGGATGTATCCATGTGTCATCAAGATTGTCTCTCGGTCATCCCTCCTTTCCATGCTCAGTGAGGCTGCTGGAGTGGCCTCCTGCTTCTCTTCGTGTTAGCGGGCCATCTGCCATTACTGCAGCAAAAGATTTCAGACCAGGTTTGATCAGTGGTAACTGCTCCACAAGGACCTCCGGTGGGTCAGATGGTTCTGTGGCCCAGTTCAAGGGGGTATTAGTATCCATCATCTCAGCCATGTGCTTTGTGGGCTCATAGTGAGCTTCATCACTAGAGATGTCTTCTCTGAGGAGTTTCATTGGGGAGGGATGGAATGCTGGTGATGCCCCTGTCAGTGTTGGCTCTGAGATCTTGGCCTTGGGTGAGACACTTGCTGAATCTTTTCTATCTCACTGGTCTTAGGAGGCCTATTAGCCAGAGGACTGTGGGCAAGGAGTTCTTTCTTGCCATGAGATGGAGCTCTGAAGGGCCCATCTGCTTTGGGACTGGTCCAACCAGGATTGCGGTCACTGTGGAACTGCATCCCTATACCCTCATTCCATTTATGCAGTCCTTGGTTGTCTGGGGCCCAAAGGCATCTGGGAGATATAGTATTTCTAAAAACAGCAGGCCAGTGCTTGTTGATACAGGCCTCCGCTTCTTGAGGAGTGTCAGCCAGAAAATCCTTGCCATACTTGGAGATCAGCAGAGATGTTAGGCCATTGAAGTGGTACTTGAACCCGTTGTCCAGAAGAGTCTTTCTGAGAGGTACGAATGCCTTGTGACTGCCTGCCACATTGTGGGAGAAGTCCCGATAAAATGAGATGTGAGCCCCTCTCCAAGTGATGCCCCCAAGGTCTCTGGCTGCCTGCAGAACTTGTTCCTTCGTGGAATATCTCAGAAGGTATGCAATGATGGGCCTGGGAGGGGAGTTGGTAGGTCCCGCCTCACTTCAGATTCTATGTGCTCATTCCACTTCTACTGGGCCCCTCCAGCATTCTCCCAACCACTTAGGGATGAATTCATTGAGAAAATGTTCCATGATCTGCCATAAACCCCAAATCTGTGTTCATGCCATCATTTGTCATATTGACAACCCAGAGCGGGGTTGTGGGGGGGGAGAGTTATCTATCACCATCAAGGATGGGACCCTACATACATGTATTTACAGGAAGCCAACAGGCATACAGAGATACTTACACAGGAATAGTAATCGCCTGAGCCACACTAAGAAATCTGTCATGTACAGTTAAGCGCTATGGTATCAGCATATCTGTTCAAATGAGGAAGACAGAAATACACATTTAACAATGTTGAAAAAACACCTTTATTGAGCAGGGACACTCTTCCAGAGAAATTGACAGGACAATAGAACGTGCAACACAAGCACCAAGGTAACACCTACCTCAGTATAAGGAAAGGACAGCTAACAACAGAATACCCTTAGTAGTCACATATCATCCTGACCTTGAACTTCTGTGCAATATTATTAAGGACCTCCACCCAATATTTAGTGAGGATGAGTCCCTTAATTGTATTTTTAAGGAATTACCACTACTATCTTGTAAACAATCACCAAACTTAGCCAACCTAATTATTAGGAGTAAACTTTCACCAGAACAGAATGCCATGACACTTAATGGTACATGACCCTGTAATCTACTCAGATGTAAAATTTATGAGCTCATTTCCACTTCAGACTGTGTGGTTACATCACAAAACCGACAATTTAGGGTACAGGGGAATTATACATGTGTATCACTGTATGTTACTTATTATATTCAATACAAGAGATGTCCACAAACAGGTTATGTTGGAGAGACAAGCCAACCGCTCTGCACTAGAATGAACTCGCACAGACATAATATTGATCTCAAGATGACTGAAAAACCAGTGAGGCAACACTTCTCTTGGCCGGACCACTCAATCTCAGATATGTCAGTAATGGTATTAAAAGGAAATCTCTAAAGTGCACAACAGAGATGAGCTTTTGAGATCAAACTTATATTACTTCTCAATATGGTAAATGATGGCACGAACCCAGATCTGGGGTTTGTGGCACATTATAGGACTTAAACATCCACAGACCTTTTCTTCATAGGATAGACATATTATAGGGCTTCAGCATCTCCTTGGGTGGGGGTGTGTGTGGGGGTGTGTGTGAGTGTGGTGGGGTGGGGTTGCTGTTACATTGAGTGGGCTTATATTCAGGTACATGACATAATGGTGTTACAGTGTGTTATTATTCAGTTCACACCCACAATGAATATTATTTCCTTTACTAGCTATCTTCCCCGGGGGTGGGAGTAGGGTTAATTCCATTGGGTCTGATTCAGATTCCTTGCTTGTTACCCTCCATACAGTAGTTTTATTATATACTGTCACATTTTTGTACTCTGAACATATTGGAGTGCAGGATCTCGTTTGCATGGGGGTCCTTGACAGATTAAATTACATTGTGCTAATATTGTAATGATTTGTGGAAATGAAGGTATGTTAGGATTCTTGTCTCACACACATAGAGCGTACATTCACTTCTAACTAGTTATCTTACCCTGGGGAGGATGGAGGTTTTATTTCATTGTAGCTCTATTCAGAATCCTTGGACTGTTACTGCACATATGGTAGTATGATTATATAGTGTTGCATTTTTGAACTCTTTACATATTAAGATACATGATCTCTTTTACTTGGAGGTTCAGGACAAGTTTAGATCCTTTGGATAACATTTGAAGTGACTGATGTGAATAATGGTGCAATAGGACGTGTGTGTGTGTGTGTGTGTGTGTGTGTGTGTGTGTGTGTGTACAACTAGTTATCTTCCCCTGGGACTAATTCCTATGATTTCTTATTCAGATTCCTTAGACATTTTTAGTACATCAAGTTGAAATCTGTACATATCAAATTGCATGGTCTTAGTTTTTTGGTGGTCCTTGACGAGCAGCTTTTTGTTTGGTTCTTATACTGCCAATTTATATTATCATGTATAAACTCCTGTTACAGCACTAAAGGCCTTAAGATTTATGGAGCATAATAACCAGCTTGAGAGTATAGTTGGGTAATGTTTCCAACTATTGCTCAAATTAGGTAAACTTTACTTTAAACCCTCTGTATGCCATGTATAGTTATTTTTTGTAGCTCTATTTTGTGTGGCTCTTTTTTAACTTACAATTATGACAATCCTAGTGGGTTTTGGTTTTCATGAATTGCACTCACGATTGAGCTATACAGATCTATGCTCGAGATGTCCTTATCTTATTCTGAAGTAGGGGTGGGTGGATACCAATTTTGAGCCATATTTTAGATCCAGATTTTACGTAAGTAATATACGATCAGAATAGGATTTTATCAGTTTGGATTATTAATGAACTACATACACATGACTCACTGTAATGTTTCTTTTTTATTTTCGGTAGAGAAATTATAAAAAATGTATTTTTAAAATCAAAGTGAGCTCATTGAAAATTGTCCAAGTTTCCCTTAATGAACAGAAGCATGTTGGCAGTGTCTGGTGACAGATGGGACCTATGGTCTGTTATAATATCTCCTGCCACACTGAATATCCTTCCACTGGGAACACTGGTTGGGGGTGGAGCCAAATAACATTTTGTGATCCTAGCCAGAGTAGGGAAATGGCAAGAATTCGATCTCCAAAATTGCAATGCATCAGGTGTGCTTTTTTGGGGCGCGGTGTTCTCTGACAGATATGTATCCAGCTCCGTGTTGCGCTGCGGTATCCCATCAATTGTAGAAGCTGAAAGGAAAAAAGATTATATTAATCTGGCAGATTGTGAACTTTAGTAATCCCAAAATGAGTGTGCTAACTTACAGTCTTCAGGTAGAGCTTTGTTTTGTGAGTACACCTCCCATGGATCATCTGCCTCTACTTCAGGGTCAATTACGGGGGGGGGGGGCAGTTGTACTTTTGGTGGTTGCAGCTGATCATCTGTGAGTTCATTCAGAAGTTGTTTAAGAATGGCCTTTGCAAAACTTCTGCCACATTCAGTGCGAAAGAAATGAATTTTATATCAAGGATCCAGCACTGTAGCTACAACAACCTCTTTTGTTGACTCGTAGTGCACCAGTCATTTTTCCATAGATGCTAGTAAGGCATTTTTCATTGATAGTAGCCCAGGGACCTTAATACTTTCAATACTGTGATATAGGATGGTAGCGGTGGGGATCACATCAGAAATGCTGGCACTATCAGAGCTCAGTCTGCGTGTTACATTTTCAAATGGTCTCAGAAGTGTGCAAACATTTTCAGCCAATGACCACTGAGAAGAGTTGAAGGTTCTGGTCTCGCACTCCACAGCATAGACAGTCAGTACTCTACGTTGTTCGAGTAGCCTCTCTAGCATGTAAAAAGTACTGTTCCACCTTGTTGGAACGTCCTGTATTAAATGATGTTGTGGCACCGTATTTGATGTTGTGGCACCAGTAATGTTTTTTGTAAGTCAGTCATCTTAGCTGTGGCAGATGCAGAATGCTTAAAATGCGATACCATTGCCCACCCTGTTGCTAGTAATTCTTCAGTGGAACGCTGCTTTAATATGGAATCATGCACGATTAACTGCAGGGTGTGAGCAACACAACCAGCACTCCCCACAGCACTGAGTTTCATTGCCTTAGCAATGTTGGGGCCATTATCTCTAATGACAAGGTGCCTTTTCATGGGCACTATTCCCAGGTGTCAAGAACTTGCAGAAACTCTTTAGAGAGATTTTCCCCTGTGTGCTTATCTGAGAGGTGCTTAAGATGAAGCAAGGCTGGATGCCTTTTAAAGCTGTCATCTATCCAGTGGGCTATGATAGGGAGATAGGATATAATAGTACACTCTGTTGTCCAGGTGTCAGTAGTAAAGCCAAATGAGGTAACGTTAGTTAATTCCACCTGCATCTTACATCTCAGTTTATTGTACATTTCAGGGATTTTAACTTTAGAGAAATGACTGCGCGAGGGTAAGCAATATCTCTGCTCAAGCACTGCAATCAATCTTTTGAAATCGGCATTTTCAACAATTGTAAATGGCTGCTCATTTAGGGCAATTGTCTCAGCAACAGCACAGGTAATTTCAACTGCCCTCGGGTGTTCGCTGGGGTATGGTTTTTAACGTGCAGTGCAGTTTTTGATTGTTTCAAACTCCCTCTTTATTTTCTTGGCTGGTGGCTCACATAAGGACTCAGCCTGTCGCTCCAATTCCACTTCAGCTTTTTCAGTTTGCAATTCGGAATACTGTTTTCTATGTTTGTTTCATAAATGATTGAGCAAGCCAGAGGTGCCAAAACTTTTTACAGACAAGCCTCGACTTATATACGTTGGAATGATACACAGACAACACTTAGCTTTAGCCTCAGACTCTTTGTCAACTACAAAAAAATTCCATACTAGACTTTTGTTTGCCATTCTAGATGAAAGCTCCCGCTCACCTCTGAACTGTGTTGAACGCTTTGCTCTGTTGGTCTCTCGTCCCACCCCAGCACAATTGTCTTCACAGTAAAGCACCACTCATAAGGGAATTTAAAAGTGATCAGGTGCATAATTAACAGGAGCTCATGTAATTAAAGTAAATAAAGGGATCCAACCTCTTAAAGGGCTACTATCTGCCCGGATCGGAACTTCCAAAAATCATGGATATCCGACTGGATTGTTTTATCATGTCAGGTATCCACCCATCCCTACTCTGAAGGTATCTCTAAGTCATTTTAATTTATGTGCAGTGCACTCCTTGCATGGCGTTATGCTCTAAGCACATTTAACCCTTAGGCCTTTTCAGCTGAAGCTGAACTGGTACTTTTCAGCTTCTCTGATGTGTCTTGCATTTTTTTATATGAGTATTTTAAACCAATAGGAATTTTTTCTGGGTTTTTTTGTGCATGATCTACGTGTTAAAAGTATGGGATTTTCTAAATAACTGTCATTAAGCTTCCGAGGAAGAACTGGGTTGATCCGAAAGCTAAAGCACTTTGTTCTTTTTGTTACATCTATGTTGGTCCAATAAAAGGTATCAAATCATTTGCTTCTGATTCAGTTTGAGGTAATATAGTAACATAGTAGTTGATGGCAGATAAGGATCGCTAGGCCCACCTAGTCTGAAAGTTAATTTCATCAACGTAATCTTACCCTGGGGTGTGGTACACCCTGGTTACATTTGATATTGTGAGGTCACTGGCCTCATTAGCTCTTGCCATGGCACCTGTTAGTGAATTTATATCATGCTGAGGGTCAGATGGTATTTTCCATATTCTAAGCCTATGTTAGGAAGGTACCCACTTCTAGTACAGTTAGTATAGTCTGACATATAGACTCAAACACCTCTACATGACTGTTGGCTGCATGTTATGTCCTCTCAATCTTTAGACCATTCAGCACGCTGTTAGACCAATGAATGGGCTATGGGGGGCAGAGAAGCCCATCCAGTGCTGGACTAAGGTCTCTTTTTCATTGATAAGCACACAGCACCATACTGCGGTTTCTTTAGAGAATTTTGTAGAGGACTCTGCCCCAGTAACAACTCCAGTGGTGGAATAGCAGTGGTTTGCCACAAGCTTGTTCCATTACTCTGTGAATTTTCCACCCAAGACACTTAACCTTTCAGCATGTTAATGTCAGGTGAATAAAGGTGCCCTTCTGTACTTTGCACTTAGGGCAGATGTGGTCTAGCTCCAATTTCATTTTGTGAAGTCTGCTGAGGGTGTAATAGGTTCCATACATAGAAATGTATTTAACTTGAAGTGAATTATTTTTCCCCCCACGCAGAGCATGGTTGATTTCCCTATGTCAGAGTTCCTCTGGTAATTCATGTTCAAGATTTCATGCCCATTTCTTTTTAATATAAACTAAAGTGTCTGGCATTCACCCTTGGAGGAGCTTGTAATAGGCCAAGACTGGTTTGGTCATGAGTTGGGGTTTATACACACTTTGTTCAATAGCAGATATCTCTGGAGTTTTATCTGGGCTTGACATAATCTTTGTACTTAAACTCCTCAGTTTAAGATTCTCACCAAACTAACTTGGGTATAAGTTGTATTCTCTTTTGAGTTGCATAGAAACATAGAATTCTGATGGCAGATAAGGACCACTTGGCCCACCTAGTCTGCCAATTTCCCTACCTAATGGATAAGCTGCAGATCCTAGTTAACCAACAGCCTACTTCCTTCTACCCCCCATACCACTGGAATTGCTTTATGTCTGCACTGTGCATTCTTTAATTCCCCCACTCTTTCTGACTCCAGTACCTCCTCAGGAAGGCCATTCCATGTAGACACAACCCTCTCTGTGAAAAAATACTCCCTTACATTATCTCTGAGCCATCCCCCCTCTATCTTCAAATTGTGCCACCTTGTTCTTGCATATCTCTTTTTCTGAAAGATGCTACCCTCTTGGACTTTTTTGATTCCCTTGAGGTACTTGAAAGTTTTTATCATGTCCCCTCTCCTTGAGGGTATACATATTAAGCTCCTTTAATCTATCTTCATATGTCTTCTGGTGCAGACCCTGCATCATTTTAGTTGCCCTCCTCTGGACAGCCTCCATCCTGTTTATGTCCTTGTGGAGATGGGGTCTCCAGAACTACACACAGTACTCCAGTTGGGGTCTCACCAACTGTCTGTACAGAGGGATAACAACTTCTTGTTTTCTACTGGTGATGTCTTTCTCTATGCATCCCAGTATCCCACCAGCCCTCCTTACTGCCTTCTCACTTGCTTGCCCACCTTTAGGTCATCTGATATGACTACTCCCAGGTCCCTTTCCATTTTTGTTGTTGTTAGTATCTCACCCCCCCCCCCATTGTGTACTCTTCCCCTGGATTTTTGTTTCCCAGCTGCATTACTTTGCACTTCTTTGCATTGATAGAAGCATAGAAAGCATAAAAGGTTTAAGTGTCCGTCCCTCCGCCCCCTGTAAATCATCTCAACCGTAGCTAACCCTTGCTTCATCCATGCCAGCTAACTCTGGTGTGTGAAGACATCATAGCCATGTGTGCCCTTGAAGGCTTGTGTTAGACAGGATTTGGGGGACATGCCTACCTTCTGTTTAACTAATTTGTGGGCTGCTAGCCAGGCTTGAACTGCTGTTCTTGTGAAAGTGTCCCTCACTTTCCCCATCATCAGGGTGGCACTCTTAGGACTCAGAATCCCCTCCAGTAGTGGGTATCCCACCTTTATGCCCTCCATCTTTTGCCAGACTGAATGTTCCCCCCCTCCATACCCACTAGGCAGGCCAGTTAAGCAGTCAAGTAATAATGGAGCATATGTGGTAGAAGGAGGCCCCTTCTTTCCCACCTCCCTGCAATATTGTGGCCAAAACCTGATAAGGCATGTTCCTCTAAATAAACCAATTGAGGCAGCTATTGAGCTGGGTAAAGAACATTCCTGACATTTGGATGGGCAGTCCCTCAGAGAGATAAAAGAGTTTGGGAAGGATGCACATTTTAATACAGCTTATCCAGCCCAGCAAGGCAAGTGGCAGGGACATCCAGCCCTCCAGGATGGTCTTAATGTGGCATAAGGGGGAGAGTAATTTTAACCAAATAAGTCTGCTGCTGTACTGGGAATAGTTGTGCCTAAGTACATTAGTGTCTGTACCTCCTTTACCGAAGTGCAAAGACTTAGTTCTTACCTTCCCCTACTTCCCCCAAGCAGAATTAGTTCACTCTTCCCCAGTTAGTTTTGTAAGCACTAAGATATCTAGTCATTGAGAATGCCGACCTTCCCCACAGCGACAGCACAATACAGACTCAGGTATTGTGCCACCTCTTGCATTGCTGTTTTCTGTGGGGGGCTGCGCCCCCCACACCCCCATACATGGGACTCTGCCTCCCCGCACCCCCCAGATTCTAGGATTCCAACTCCAGGTCAGAGTTGGTCCAGGGAGGGAGTGGAACACTGGGGGAAGGTGAAACACAGAAAAAGGATCATTACCGTGAATGTTGCCGTAATGGTCTTTTTCTGTGTTTCACCATCGGGGTGTTGACCACAAGGAGTGATACAGTTAGTTTTTTGTCCTGTTAGTAGATTGTATTGGTCCAAGACTGTTTCCACCTTCAGGATGGCCTGGGACATATTCTGGATATATAGCAGAAGGTTAACTGTGAACAGGGTCACCTTGTGGTGGGTATCCCCCTGTGTGATACCCTCTATGTCCTGTCTGGCTGTGAGTGCTGCTGCTAATGGTTCCAGTGTAAGCACATACAGCAATAGGTAAAGGGGACACCCCTGTCTAGTGCCTCATGTGAGCATAAAAGCCTTGGAGAACTTCCCCTTGGTCATGCGGTTACGTTACAATAGTCGGCCCCAACTTCTTAATCTGTGCCCCAGCACAAATCTTTCCAGAGTGTGATGCACAGACCTCCACTGCATATGATCAAATGCCTTTTCAGCACCTACAGGTGGGGAGGCTATCTGGTCCTGGGGCCTTTCCTTCTTACAAACTGTGGACAGCTGTTTCTGTCTACTCCCAAGCTAGTGAGGAGTCAATAGAATACCACAGGTCATTTGGAATCAGAGGGACTGGGGCTAATTCTGCAAATTGCTCTAGTTGCTGCCTGGTTGGAGCTGCCACAGTGGTGTATAGGGTTTGACTGTAATCTCTAAAGCTGCCACCTGTTTCAGCTGGTCTGAAATTTCAGTCCCAATAGCTTTGATTTTGGAGTTCATATGGGTGGCCCCAGACTTGGCCTTAAGTTGCTAGGCTAGTAATTTCCGACTGCGATCTCCGTCAATATATTGCTCTGTTCGAGCCATCAGAATCTGATGCTTTAATTCCTGGCTGGAAAGAGTGCTTAGCTGGGTCTTCAGTTTTTAAAAGACTTGTTAGACCAAGGTGGTGGCATTCACCATATGTGTTTGTTTGCAGGCTTGTATTGTAATAATCAGTGCTTGGACTTGAGACTGCTCCTGCTTGTGGGTGTGACTGGCGTAGGAGATGGAACAGTCCCTTATTAAGGCATTATGAACTCCCACATCATGACATGTGGTGCATCTCCTGGGTGACTGTGATCCAGGAATTCTTGGATTTAGGGGACATATTTATCTTTATCACCCCTATTCTTTAGCAAGGTTGGATCCAGGGTCCATTCTCCCAGGGACTGGAGTGCCACTGCTCCACCTAGAGACAGAACAATGGGAGCATGGTCAGACACTAATATGGGATCATGTTGTGCTGTCCTTCCCCTGCTACCAGTAAATGTGTATGGACTGGGAACATACCTGTTGTGGCATAGGAGGCATGTGCATGAGAATAATATGTATATTCTCTTCCCATAGGTGTTCAGTGCCGCCATGCAACTACTAGGCCATAATTTGTAGCCAACCCTTAAGAGCTTTGGAGCTCTTGTCGTGAGTTAGGGTGATCAGAGATTATATATCCAGCACACTATCCCATACACAAGTTATATCTCTCCCCAGAACACATTTACCTTGCCAGTTAGACATCTCCAATGAGAACTTTTGGAAGAAGTCCATAGAGTCCATATTCAGTGCGTAAACTGATTCAGTGACTAGGTTCCACTCCACCCCATCTGTGATCTGCACAAGGGTGTATCTTCCCCTAGGTTGTTGCTAGTTTGAGTGACTTTCCAGGGTGAGCCAAACTGTATCCACATAATAATCCCTCTGGCCTTTAACTTGAATGTAACTGCTTGCCACTCCTCCTCCAATTTCATTTAATATGAAACAGCTCCCCCTTGTCCATATCTGTCTCCTGTAGAAAGGCTGCATCTGGTCTTCATTTTTTAATGCAGTCCAGGGCTTTTCTTCTTTTGAGGTGGGTTTTATGTCAATTGACAGTTCATGATAGCACTCTGATATTACCCTCAACTGTCAAGAAACTGAATGTTGGGTACTCATGAGACATTGGTGATGAAAACATTTAGTTACTTTTGCACTTTTCAGCAGTACTCAACATGCACAACATACTTTCAAAAGTGAAAAATTGCCAAATAAATTCTCCTAGTCCCTCTCTTCCCCTCTTGGACCAAAATAGTCCACACCGGTGAGTTCCTCCTCCCCCCCCACAGTATCTCCCCAAACAAAACCTGTTGATCCCCTACAAACTTGACAAATGTGCATTCTTGTCATAGTTACTTACAGCCACTATTCTCACAGCAACAAGTAGAGGTTTAAATGTGAACTCCAGCTCCTCGTTTCTTTACTGGTGGAGCTGTATGCATGACTTATTCAACCTGAACAGAATGCATGCTACATAACAATCCTCCAAACAATAAGAAGAGCACCCAGATTTTTCATTCCAGAGCATTTTGCATCCCCAGGGCCCAGTATCCCATGAAGCTTTCCGAGAGGCAAAACCTTCAGATCCCTAGTGTCTCGGGCCTCAGACGGGCAGGTCACCCCTGCCTGGTTAGGGTGCTTCCTCTATTGATGAATTTATTGCCCCCCAGAGGCTAGTGGCCTCTCAGTCTCTAGATGGGTGGTATATCTCTGCCCTAAAATCCCCCTCCCCCGCATACACATCCCCCTTGTATGGGTGCATCAGAGTCAACTGACCAGCAAAAAAGGCTGCCATGCAAAACTGACATAAGTTCAACATTTGAGCATTAAAGTCCATAACTGACTGATGCCTGATCCAATCTGCCTGAGCCTGCATCCTGCAGCAACACTGCTGCTCCTCCTCACATATTAGCCTGCATGAACATGTGTCTATTTGGGGACCATTGAGCAGCCATGTGTCATGGTCAGTTTAGTCTGTGACATGAAAATTTGCTGCTCAGGCTTGATTGGTCCCCATGCCAGCCCTCCAACCTCACTTGGCAGCTCCCCAACATTACAGCCAGACAGTTTAGGAATAGACGCACTATGGCTGTCCCTTTTCAAAATACCTCAGCTGGGCAGGCGGCATTCTCGTACAGTGGTTAAAGCAGACATTCAGAACAGGGGGAACTCTATAGGCAGAGGAGCACCAATGAGCACACATTCTTAACCTGTCTAGAGGGTTCTGGGGGCATGCTCCCCTCTGGGAAACTTTTAAAAATTAATGCAAAATGGTGCATTTTGGTGGCTTTTAGCAGGCGGTTAAGCAGATTCGTATCAGCCTACTGAAATGCAGCAGAATGCTGAAGTAAAGTAAAAAGCAATGTTTGTTTGTATGATTAATAGTACAAAAAAGTCACTCCCTCTCCTGCAAGTTTTCATCTTGTATTGTTCATGTATTGTTTTAAACTACAGGTAAAAGTAAGGCTACCAGCATGGCAGGGTGTCATGATCCAACCAAAATGTTTTGAGGGGGTATAAAATCCAAACATCTATTGGGGGGACCTTGGGGGCATGCCCCCCAGAAAATATTTTGAAAATTGATGTAAAATGGTGCATTTTGGTGGCTTTTAGCAGGTGGTTAAGCAGACTGACAACAGCCTACTAAAAGGCAATGCAGCAGAATGTTGATGTATGTATGGTACACAAAGCAGCAATGTTTGCATTGCATGATTACTTGTAAAAGTCTACCTTTTTCCTCTACAATATTTCATTCTGTAAGTGATTTTTCCTTTTTAAATGTACATTTAAGAGAAACTCCAACAGTATTCAACGGTGTCATGGTATGCTTAAAATAAAACAAAGAAAAGTCAACTGATGCACTTATGAGTGACCACGACTTCTAGCCTAAACTAGACTGGATATGTCAGTGTGTGAGTGTGACAGCGCATAACATATTGACATTTTGCAAGTCTCTCTCTCAGTAAAGACAGTCGGTGTATATACTCTTGCATCATGTATTTAAACAGGCAGACATGTGGTTTACTGGCAGATTCTCTATCTCTCTTGCACTGGTGTATGGCCGATCAATGTGTTCTCAGCCACGTTTTAGCAAATTTGATGGCATCAAATGTGTTCACTGGTGGGCCAGTGAGGCTAATAAACATCAAGTTAGACAGATGCTCAACAGTAAGTTTGTTATGCATTGGGCTGGCAAGAATGTTCATTGTACCGAAACTGCACTCGCAGTCTGCCATGCTTTCAGGGATTGTGTTAATTATAGACAACAACTTGCATAGGGACTGTCCTTTCCTGCTACCGCTGAATGACATGGAGTCATCAAAATCACTCATTACAACATTTCATTCTGGGAGTAGGTTCAGGTGCCCAAATCTATTTACCATTGTCAGTAACTCCACTTCTCTAAAGCCAACCTTTTACATTCTCAGGCCATGAGTCAGGCTGGAGAGCAGCAACACACTTTATAATACATCCTCTGATGTCTGTCTTGTTGCCATCATGTCTGCCAAGGTCTGGTAGAGCTGTTGACATCAAATGGCATTGCCCCTCCTATCCTCTACCAATAAGACATCATGGAACTCATTGTGTTCAACTGCATCTTCAGCTTCTGTTATATACAGAGGCATCCCCCAGGATGAACTCCACTTTTAAAGCACTCTGCAGTATGCTGCAGCAGACCTACTGAATAAAGCAATGTAATTTCAATGGCAATTAGCCCTTTCTGTCATGCAGGAAACTGTGGCATTCACTTCATCCTTCATCCCCAACCACCCATGCACCACTAAATTTCCATTTTAAAGTTCCACACAAACACACACACACCATATTTTGCACCTGCCTGTGACCCACCCAAGAGTGAGAGGCAATGAGACAGCAAAATAATGTAGAAAGATTCAAGAAAAATATATTTAATGTAATCTTTTTTTTGTTTTTTATTTAGTTTTTGGGAGCTCCTGCTCCTCCAACTCTGTGACCGCTGCTGCCAATGACTCCTCAAAACCAAGTGTCATGTCATGATGCAAGCACACAGATCAACTGCACATGTACAATCGATCTGCATATGTGCAGCTGACCTGTATATGCCAACAGAAAGATGCTGCACAGTGGATTGTGCCCAGTAAGCCCGCCCCACAGCCCGCCCTCTACCGGATACACACCAATTGCAGTAAGTATACTGCAAGGGCCAGGAGTTGCAGGAGTCAGGACAGAGTCGGGAGTCGAGACTAACGATGGACAGCCTGGGCAGGGGGCAAAGGCAGGTGCAGTAACGTCTTCTTGCTGCAGTGCAGGCAGGCACTCCACTCCCTTGTCATTCATTACATTCCCAATCCCTTCAAAGCAACTCAAAAAGAGAGGAGGAGCAAAGAACAAACAGACTGACTGGACTGGTGGGCAGTGCCACAGTATGGCACACACCACAGCATCAACTGGGCAGGCTAGGAAGGGAGGAGGAGAATCAACAAACTAAGTAAGAATTTGTTTCATTCAGTCTCCTCCCCACCCCGAGTCATTGCCAGGGTAACTTGTGTTGTGCATCAGATTACCACAGCCTCGCGGCACGGCCACAAACTGACGAACCAAGCAAGCAGGATCCATTCTTTATTATTTAAAGGGACAGTACTACTTATGGAAATAAATGGCTGGGGGGCTCACACAAGTCCCCCCTAAGATCCCCTAATCAGATGCCTGAGAGGGTGTGGGGGCATTAGTCACCCCGAGTTCCCCCTCGCTTTATTTACTGGCTCAATCGATCACAGGACTGTGAACTGTCACGAAAAATACCAGCATTCTTTATGAAAAGAAGCTGTTTTTTATTCGCACAGTAGTCCTACTGATTGAAAATAGGCTGCTATTTTTCGCACAATACTCCTGTTGTGCAAAAAATATATATTTCATGCCTGACATACTGTATACATTTTCCCAAAGGAAACAATGGGAAAATTAAAAATGTCATAAGTTTTGAACAAATAAATACTTTTTCACCAAACCTCCAAAACACACATCTGTGACCCAGAGGCTTTCTATTCTGAAACTTTCAGAACAAAACATAAAGGCATTTGTGAGATACAGGTGAGCAAAGAAATGTCAAAATATCCTGATGTTTATGTTTTTTCAACACTTAATATCTCAGAAACCACTTCATGGATTTCCACAACATTTGGTAGATCAAGAAACCTACCCCTAGAGAACATGTATGCTACAGTTCATGCAAATCTGTTGCATGACTCCAAAGTTATTAATGTTCAAAATTTGGACTTTAACATAGAGGGTAACTATACTGGCATGACTGTGCCAGTATAATCAATCAATCTATCTATCTATCTATCTATCTATCTATCTATCTATCTATCTATCTATCTATCTATCTATCTATCTCTCTATCTTTAAATATAAATATAAAAAGACACCCTCTGTGTGTGTTCTAAAAGATATTTGTCCTCTCTTTCCAGGTCCTGTAACCGCTTTTAAAAAGATTGCTTGTATATGTATGTGTTCTAAGTGTTATATTATTGTCTGATGTTTGTATTTTTGTATTTAGTGTATATTTTATCCTTTGCGTTGTGTATTTTGTGTATGCAAAGGTCACCATTGTAAATGAGCATTGCTCTATGGTCTTAACCTTACAATAAACAAACAAAACAAACTAACAATAAATACTTCCATATACTTTGCAAAAACGGTGTTCATGCAACATTTAGGGTTCAGGCTAAAGTGAAAAAAGTAGTGAAATGTTGTTTTAGGGTTTACAAAAAAAAATCCTTCTGGTATGGTTCTCCAGATAAGGAACCTCTTGGGTGGTTTTGTGGTTTACAAAATTAAAAAAATCCTTCTGGTATGGTTTTCCAGATAAGCACCCTCTTGGCTGAAACCTTGGAGTTTGTGGTAAAATTCAAATACTTGGGAGACTGGATAGACTCCAGGTTGTCCGTTCTAGACCATATAGACAAGCTATCCAAGAAATTGAGACAAAGACTCGATATCTTTTTCCACATCAAGTACTCACTGACTCCAGAGGCTAGAAAATTACTAGTTCAAGCTACCTTCATGCCACTCCTAGACTATGCGGACTTCTTGTATGGTCATAGTACTAGCATGACTCACTCCAAGATTGACACCCTTTACCACAGAGCCCTCAGATTTATCTCTGATGCTCCTTACTCTATTCATCACTGTAGACTCTACTCTTCCATAGGTTGGAGCTCTCTTAGCTTCAGGAGGCAGAAGAATGCTGAATTATGGACATACAAAGCCATCATTCATAAGCTTCCCCAGTACCTTTCAGGTTGCCTACCTACCTGTCCCCCCAGTGCTTATCTTCTCCGAAGTCTTACCGATATATATCCCTTGTTATTCCTAAAGTTAGAACGCACTTCGGTAGAGCCTCTGTAAGCCATACCCTTACTGTGCTATGGAATGAGATACAGAAATCCTTAAGGCTTGCTACCCCTGTAACATTCTCCCTCTTTAAAGCCATGTTCCTGAGGACCTTTTCTGAGGTATGCCATTGTTTCAAATAAGGGACATAGTATTGTTCTTGCCCTAGTCATCTGTCAAAACATTTATCTTTCTACGGTCTCCATTTCCTAGATTAATACCCCAAGAAATACCCACTCCCTCCACTTATATCAGCCTCTGTTGCCCTCCAACCCCCAGCTCCCCTCTCCTCTTATTCCTTTTCCTCCCTCTGTCATGCTTACACCTGCCCATACTCACTCTCCTTTCCTTATCTCTCTTGCTATCAGCTCTGCTTCTCCTACTATCCTCTTATCTCATGCCCAGTGATTCAGTCTGCACCTTGCTAGCTTTAGTGCATTGTGCTTACTAACTCTTAATACTTAGTCCTAAGTATGTAAACACTATACCTTTGATATTGCATTATACCCCTGGAATTGCTATAATTTGTAATGTTTCACACTGTTGACTTACCGACAAAACAAATTGTACCTATGTATCAAATGCAGACTTTGGATTCCTTATACACTACATCCTTCTGGCCCATACTTACTTACACCTGTACTCAAGTATTCTCTATTGTGTATGTGATGTACGCCAGTCTATTCATATGCTCTAATGGCTATCACATGTTGCTGACACAATGCCTGTATATATATTTCCCTTGCCTTGTATATGTATTATATGCTTATTATGTTGTCCTTATTACATGTTGTTAAATGCTTTTTTCATGGCCTTGCTGGCTATTGTACTGGTCCCAGATCCATCTTGTAAATGAGCTTGTCTCAATGGTGTTCCGCCTGGCAAAATAAAGATATTGATTGATTGATTGACAATCCTAAAATTGCACCCCGCCCCTAAAATAAATCAGGGGTGCAATCTTCCTTCGGGTTGTGAACCCTAAAGCTCACCCCATTAGGTGTGTATGTTTCTGGAGTGCATAGAAAGGGGTGAGTTTTAGGGTTGACACTCCAAGGAAGACTGTGCCCCGATTTGTTTTAGGGGTGGTGGTGGATTTTAGGGTTGGAGACCCTAAAACCACATTTCCCTATCTTTTTTGCTTTAGCCTGAACCCTAAATGTTGCATTAATGTAGGTTTTTTGCAAAGAATTTTCTTACTTTTTGAGATAGTATAATTGTATCCTTTTTTCTTGTGGGAGGGCCCTGCACTGCCATCCCTCCATAGATATGCATGCATGTTGCTGTGGAAGCATAGGGCCCAGAGGGCCCTGCGGTTCTATTTATATGACAACAGCAACCAAATTGTCAGCATAACCTTGTCATCACCCCACCTCATGTACTTGGTACTGAAAATTTTCAAATGTTGCCAAAACGTGATTCTATGCCATTCCATGTGTCAGGTGCAAAAACACAATTTGGCCAGCATTTGAAAAATGACAGCTGTCATGTTCATGAGGTGGTGTAAAAAATGGCTATGTTGAGAATTTGGATTCAAAATATTTAAAATTACCAAAGTTACGAGCAAAAGTTGCAAAATTTCCATGAACACACATAACTTTGTAATTTTTATATATTTTGACCCCGAATTTTCAAAATAACCTTCATATGACCCCACCTCATGAGCAAAGGCAGTGAAAACTTACAAATCCTGCCCAAAAGATTATTTCACGAAGTGACCATGAAATCGCCTTTCAGGCCGGATTTGTTTAATTTCACCACTATTGTTTATGAGGTGGGGCATCAAAAAGGCCATGTTGAAAATTTAGTGTCAACTATGCAACAATATCAAAGTTATTCATCAAAGTTGAACCCCCCCCATTTGAAATACATTGAACCACACTTTCCTTAGTTTCTCATATGACAGTTGGCAGTTCCAGCAGCAAGACATGTCTTCGATCAGAGAGAGGATCTTCAGCCTGGGACCTGTTCAGGTGAGTGAGGGTGTATGGGTGGTGTGAGTGGGGGTGCCAGATGGTGAGTGCTCACTGGGAAGTCAGGTAGGAGAGGGTCGTTTTGGCGAGGGATCATTTTCTTTTATATAGGCTTAAAAAAAACGCTGAGGAACTGTTTTCTTTATTTCCCTCAGGACAGCAATCAGTGGGTAGGGGATGCCACTAGACACCAGGAAAAGACAAAATATTAATGAAGATGGAGACTGGAGGGTGAGAGGTGCCACTAGACACCATGGAAATACAAATTATTAACAGAGATGGTGATCAGAGGGTGGGGGGGGTGCCACTAGCACCAGGGAAATACAAATGATTAACAGGGATGGAGAATGGATCATGGGGTGTTACTAGACACCAGGGAAAGACAAAATATTAATGAGCATAGTGATCAGAGGTTGGGGGTGTCTGATATACCAAAGGGGTGCTGAGATGGACAAAATTATATTATAACTTTTGATATCATAATCAGTCTATATGCTTGCATTAATTCCATTTTAACCAGTAATTACATTTCTGCTTCTGTATATAATATAGAGGTATTTGGCTAATCTGGATGTCTGCATATCTCTTGTGCTCAGAAAATGTATTTTTCACAACTTTTTAAAAAACAAACACCAGAATCGAGCTAAACGGGTCTGCTTAGCTAGGTTCAGTTGTTTTGTTTTTTAAAGACATTTTTATGTACTTTAAATGTTTGTAAGTTTAAACAGTAAAAAGAAAATGGTGGGAAATGAAAAAGGAGTTTTCCCTCGTGAAAAACGATTGGCCCCATACAAAAAAATTATTCTTTTTTTGTTTCATGCAGCTATCTTGAAGTGCTTACTGTGCATGCTCAGAACCAAAAATGTAAAAATAAATAACTCTGGAACAGATTAATTGTTTTCACCAAACCAGTGAAAGGCACATCTGTGGGCCAAGCCCTCTCTATCCTGAATATTTCAGACCAAAATTCCAAACCATCTGGACACAAGGTGATGACAAAAAAAAACAACAAAAAAACAATGATTTTTTTTAATGTCTTTTCACTATCTGCATCTCAGAATCCACACAGCTGACCAAAACACAACATGGCATGTCAAGAGGACTGCTCCATGAGACTGAGCATGCAAAATGTTGTGCAAATCAGTTGAAGAGTTGCAATGTACTCAACCCTAAATATAGTGGCACTAAAACACCACTGTAATATAGACACAGTATATATATATATGACAAATAATGGTTAAGGGTGGTATACAAAGATGTATACCCATTGAGTGGGCTAATTATGGCTTAAAGGCCACGAGCCTGAAGACTGAGTGTCTTTATTACTCTGATTAGCCCCCGAGATGGGTATACTTCTGAGTGTTCCACCCTTACCCATTGTTTGTTGAATATAATACATTTGGATGGTTATTATTATAGAGAACGGATTTGCGATTACATTATGGCACCTGAAGGTCTCATGAAACAAGGAGGGAATGGTGTGTAGTGAGTGCAGGTAGGAGCCTGGGGGATTTATGGGTTTGGTGTAAATGTTATTTCTTCCAGGTTCTTTGGCAGCTTGTTAATTGATTGGGCTAGCTTCCTAATGCTGTCTTAATTGTGTTGTTAGCAGTGTCCCATTGGATTTAATGTAGTACAGGGGTGTATACCTTTTATTAGTGTAGGTATATACTTCTAATTGTTTGATTAACATGTGTTCATAGCTTTAATTGCTGTAGACATATAGCTGTGATTGTTTAATTAGTGCAGGTATGTGCTTTGAATTGATAGATTAGTCACAGGTACACTCCTAATTGATAGATTAGTCACAGGTATACAGGGAAATAAATGATGGCCTTTTGTATGAGGAAAATTTCTGTCCAGGTATATATATATACACACACACACATATTTCTCACTCTCTCTCTCTCTCTCTAGATATATATATATATATAGGGAAAGTTGCATAAGGGTTTTCAAAGTTAACTCCCCACACCCACCATGCACACACCAACAGGCATCAGGGGTGTGCCTTGGGGTCATCTGCCCTAACACTCACCCTGTTCCATAAGTAAATAAGCTGAGATGGGTACACTACAGGAGAATGGGGTGAGCATTAGGGCTGATGACCCCAAGGTACACCCCTGACCTATCTTTTTTTTTTTTTTTTACTTTTGTTTTACCAGGTGAGACACACTAAGCTGAAAGCTTGTATACAGGTGCAACCTGGGAACACATGGAAGTTAAGCGACTTGCTCAGGGTCACACAGTATGCAAGTGGGGGCTGTGGGATTCAAACCCAGGTCTCCAGGTTTGCAGCTCAGAGCCTTAAACCACTGCGCTATACTCCCTCCCAACTGCCTCCCTCTTAACTAGAGCAATAATGCATTTTTTTGCAGTTTACTTCCTTACTTTTTGAGATAGTAGAATTGTATCCTTATTTGCCTGTGGGAGCGCATGGCCCTCTCAGTTACTGAGCAGATGAAAGTTTCCATGAGCTGACTGATTTAACTTCCTGACACTAACCGGGGTGAGTTCCACATTTGATATGCAATGGAGACATGTGTGACACATTATTTAGCTACACAAGAGCAGTTTGACCTTGCATAACCTCATGGCCAAATATTGCAAACAGATAAATAAGTTATTTCTTTAAAATGAATGATCCGCACTATGATTACCTCATTTAGGTTCAAACAGCTACTTTGAATGAGAGACTAGGGAGACCAGAGCAGCATATTGAAAAATATAGGTGAAATTTGCTGGCAAACATACCTTATCATGGTATGAATCTTTTTCTTTCAGCAATTCCTCTTGGAATTATTGTTGTCCGAGGAGACTCTGACTTGGAGACTTGCCGCATGTATATTGAGCGATTACAAGAGGTAAGAAATTAAACACTTTGAGATTATTTTCAAACTAATTTTTCACTCAAGCATACTCACTCAGTTATTGTATGTCCTGCCTCCATCCAGCTCTGATCCTCTGTAGTTTACAAGTTGTGTATGGTCTCATTCAGCCCCACCACAACCCATTATATGATCCCCTGTCAGTCCCACCGCAACATATTTTAAAAATGCCCCATCACAAACCTGCTTAGCCCCACTACCATATAGTAATAGAGTGAAGGAAGGACCCTATGGTCTTTACCCCCTGCCTCGGAGCCATGATGGGGAGGCTACAAGCCATTACTGGCTGATAAGTAATAAATTATCTCTCCCTGCACCACCACTAACAGACGATGAAACACACTTCAGGGGAGCTGTCCAACAAGTGTGATATCAATGAATGATGCCAGGAAGATTAATAGAGAATTTGTCTTGATCTTATCAGTTGATTTAATGGATGGATAATAAATGAGAACAAAACATAGGGTGCAATACACAGTCAGCCTGTCATGCACATTAGTCATGCATTACCAGCCCATGTTGCTCCACTCCCTGATGAGGCTCCATGACACCAGTAACAGGTAGCATTCACAACCCCATGCCTTTCAGATCACTGTACGGACACAGGGAGTTGTCTGGGGGAAGCTGGACTTCTCAAATGGATTCCAACTGGATGCCTGGTTGAAATAATGACTGGATTCCCTGCTTCATGTGAGTAGGGCACTGTGTGGCACATGGCAGTCACCATGGACTGCTGTATCCACTCTACAGTGGTAGAGAATAATATTTTAAAAATATGTTTAGAAGCTTCACCACCAGTGGCGGCACCACATTGATTTTGGAGAGGCTACAGCACCCCCAATCATTTTCAGGAAATATAATATAAATAAATAGCAGCCACATACGTTTTTTTTTTATTGATTGTTTTGTTGTCTGTCTGACTTCGAATTCCTTTTGCAGCAACTTGGGTCTCGCTACTGAAGTCTAAGAAAACAACTATCACTGACTCACTCCTGTCTGATGACTCGAGACAGACAGAGTAGCCGAATCAGCGGACCGGCGGGACGAGCAACTCGCCTGATGAAAGGCAACAGCAGTGCAAGCTGACCGAGCCCAGCCCCCTAACTAAAAAAGTTTGTGATTCTAAGAAACTCGCAGGTGGCGCAGACTAGAGAGAGAGAGAGAGAGAACGAGTTGGAATCGGATTCCTTGCACCGCCTGAAATGTCCTGCTCCTGTTTGCATCTTGCATAGGAGGAGTCACCATCAGACATCGACCCACCATCCATTTTCACCTTTTCGGGTCACAGAGTTGCTCATCTCGGCATCCGCTGCTGTGGAATTTTTTTAGTGGCACTGGATGGCAGCTGGCAGCCACAGGGCAGGTACTAAAACAAAACTGTGTGTGGTCAGGTGTGGCTTTGGTTGGCTGGCTGGGGAAGGGGCATTCCGACTCCGTTTCGATCTGATCATCTGTCTGGATTATTATGATATGCATAGTGTCTCATCTGATTGATTAAGAACACAAGGCAGTGAATGAGTGAAATTTCAAATTTCACTGATTCACTGCCCTGTGTGTTCTTAATCAGAGACTATGCATATCATAATATCCCAGACAGATGATCAGATCGAAATGAAACATACTGTCTCTAACAAAAAATCAAATGTTCTTCTTGTCCTTGCAGAAAGTCAAGAGAGAGAGAGAATGAGTTGGAATCGGATTCCTTGCACCGACCGAAATGTCCTGACTTTGCATCTTGCATGCAGACATCGACCCGCCGGTCATTTTCGGGTCACAGAGCTGCTCATCTCGGTGTCTGCTGCTGTGGAATTTTATTAGTGGTGCTGGATGGCAGCTGGCAGATGCAGGGCAGGTATTAAACTGTGTGTGGTCACTGGTCAGGTGTGGCTTCGCTTGGCTGGCTTGGGGGGGACAAGAACAATATTTATTTTGTGTGGACTGGATTCTGGCTTCTCAAACATTTTTTTCACCACTAAAATGCAGGAAAATCCACCATTTGAAGGTAAAATTTCAAAATTTTCCAGGGAAGCATGCCCCCGGACCCCCCTAGCTTTGTTAGGATTTTGACTTTAGAGGCATTAGCCCCCCCCAACTTTGGACCCCTGGTGACGCCCCTGTTCACCACATTTTCCCAACTGGCAGTGCCATTCCAGATGGCTGGGGCTATAAACTGGAAGCTCTTAGGGGCTCGAAGGAACACTAGTGCCCACAGTAGGGGCAAAGAGGGTTATGGCCAGTGTTCAAACTGCATACATCAATGTCCACTTCACACCCACATCCAGGCATACCTGGCCTTGGGGATGCCATGGAGCTTAGTTCAGCACCCCATCCAGCCAGTCAGTTAGCACTGCAAGATTCAGTAGATTAAGTTTCTCTAGGTGTGCAGGGAGGGGTTTCTGGAATCCAGTGGGGTGCTTCTCATGTGAAGAGGGGGGGAACTCTGAGGGTATCAGCAGTCCTCCACTCCAACAAAGGGTTAATGGATTGGGCACTTAGAATAAGACTGACAAATTAACTTTTAGGAATTTGCAAGAAAAAATCTTCAACTCTCATAATTTGAAATACTGTATGTGATAAAGGTGTGCGGAAAAAGATTCTGCCAATGGAATTTCTGCAAAAGTCAGACTTTCACTTCTGCAAAAGTTTGGAAATCAAATTTCTGACTGGAAATTCACTGGCACCCTACCATTAATATTTCCCTGGTGTCTAGTGCCCCCTTCCTACCAGTCACTGATTACTGCCATTACCAAACATAATTAAAACTAATTCCCTCTTGTCCAGTGCCACACCAACCCTGGAAGCCATGCCTGAAATAGCACTGAAATTCCCTGTTGGCTAGCGGTCCCTCCCCCCACCCCCGATCACTCGCCCATAAAAAATAAAATGCTTCCCTCTGTTTCCTGGTGGCTAGCGGTCCCTCCACCCACCCACTCACCCCATAAAAAATAAAATACTTTCCTCTATTCTCAGGTGGCTAGTGGTCCCTCTCCCCACCCGATCACTGGCCCCATAAAAATAAAATACTTCCCACTGTTCTCTGGTGGCTAGCAGTCCCTCCAAACACCCAGTCACTCACCCCATAAAAATTAAAATACTTCCCTCTGTTCCCTCAGTTGGTGGCCAGCCTTGGTGGTGAGAGGAGGGCTGTGCCAGTTACCAGCTTGGGTTTGTGATGGGGGAGCATGGTGGTGGGACACCATCAGCTGGGATGGGGGGTCCACTAGACCACCAGGGAATAACTTCACATACTGGGGGATCAGGGATGGGGAGGGGAGTTCACTAGACCACCAGGGAAAAAATGTTTACATAATTATCACATGGGGGATCAGGAAGGGGATTACACTGCATACCTTGGGTGGGTGATCAGTTAGATTACCATCACGCTAGGAAAAGTTGACTTACTGCACGTTATTTACGAGTTAGAGATACGTTTGTGTTCATCAAAGTAATGGTATGTTGAGTGTAAGGAAAGCTATGTTACAAGCATATCTCATTAAGTATATGGCGGATAACCATAAAGCCTGCGCTAAAAGATCACTATACCTGCTGTTTCTAAAGCTAAAACAAAAGGAGAATTTCATTTTATTATTCACATGGTTTAGGGTGATTCTGGACCATTAACTATTTACAAGGGGTAAGTCCAGGTGTAGGCTGTACACTGCATTACTGATACCTTTATCACTAGAATGGATCATTCATCAGAGGCTGAGCAAACAGGTTGTTTAGATTAATAATGTATATCACTATCATAGATTGTACAATTTTGGATTTACTCAAAAAGTAATACGCAGATTTTGGAAACTGCAGTGTTCTTGAACTACTGAACTACATTGTTTTCATACATCTCTCTATTTTTAGGTCTTCACAATCAGAAGTCTGTATAAGATGTAGTATAAGGGCAGAGTTAGACTTTGGCTCAAGTGCCATGGCTGCATCATATAATCTAGTCCCTGACTGCTTTGTCAGACTAATCTCTGTTATGAAATATGTCATACATAAAAAATAAAATGATATTTCTAAATTATTCCAAGCAGAGCACCTATATTGTGACTCTTACTCATAACCTTAGAACATATGCCTACAAAATTAAATATAATTCATCGAAATATACTTGTAAATAGGTAATGTTCATATTTTTGATATACAAAAAAGTACACTGTATTGTATGTAAGGTGGGGTTAAGACAAACTATGTAATTCTCATACACAACAGAAAAGTAAAATGCGGATATATCATGCATTTACAATAGATCCTCAGGTGAAAAGATTTTGGTTGCAGTTTTGTAAACTCAATTCAATAAAAATGCTGATATCACAATTGCATATGCCAAAAACTTAGTACTCCTAATTTTTAATGAAACAAACCTGACTTAGAAGTTGCAAGGCCAAAAACATACTTGTAGTAAATAGTTAATGTTCATGTTTCTGATAAATAAAAAAGTACACTATATATGTGTATGAAAGGTGAGGTTAAGACAAACTATGTAATTCTCATAGACAAGAGAAAAGAACAATGTGAATATACCATGCTTCTACAATAGATCCTCAGGTGAAAAGATTTAGTTTTCAATTTTGTAAAATCAATTCAATAAAAATGCTGATATCACAATTGCATATGCCAAAACGTAATACTATAGTCTTGATTTTTAGTGAAAAAAGTCTGACTTAGAAGTTGCAAGGCCACAAACATTAATAGTGTTCGATTATCACCATGTGAAGCTGATATCCTCAATGATGACTTTTCAGAGCCAACGTACAAACTGCATGGTCCAGGCATTATTTCAATTGGGCATGAAATATAGCCTTGAATATTTCTAGATTGGGCAGAACATGGCAGAAAGCAGGAAAGATGTACCATTTGCCACTGCTGAAAATAAAATATCTCACATTGCCTCCCCCATTTAGAAAATATTTGAGAGAAAAACAAATACCGGTGCTGTGTTGTATCCTGGCATGGCACAGGTAAGGTACTTAAACAGAAAGTATTTCTTTAAATAAAATCGGATAATGTACTCTTACTGTAGGAAAGTTGTACCTCAGTTAGGAATATCGTAATGTTGATATGAGGACTACAACATTTCAACCACAGTATTTTTATTAAAAACATGTTTTAACTATCTGATTCTTTTCTGCATGTTTCTTTGATGTGAGGGTGCATGTAAGGAGTAATTATTATTAAATGGAGGCATATACAGCATAAGAGTATAAATGGACACCTTTACTGTGGCAATTCAGTTACTGCAGACAAATTTCACTTTCCCAAAATGGACTCCATTGAGTTACTATACAAAAAACCCTAAAAACTAACAAACAAAAAAATAAAAATACTGTACTGTAGTGTTCTTTTTCCACTGGCAATACCAGAGAGCTGTGAGCTCCTTAAATAGGGACTAATTGCCTGCAGCTGCCAGTTTACAGCTAATAAAAAAATAACCTTTGCTGATTTTTCATTTTAGGGCTGTAGCATTTTGTGAGAGCCTTTTAGCTCAGAAAACAGCTGATCTCACAACTTCTTCCATTGGACTTTTGAAAGTATCCTTCCAAAAACCCAGTGGAGCTGAAAGCTGTCCACCATGATCAGCGTACAGAATAACAGCTGCTCTGTTTTGGCTGTTACTTCTGCATTCCGATGTGTTCACTTCGCATGTGCACGGGTCACACGCACGCAAAGAGTCATGTGCATGCACAGTGCTGCGGTGCTGGCATGTTGTGAATGGCACAATGCCATTCTCAGTTTTGTGCCCCCTCCCCAAGCCATCCCTAAATCATAATATTGCAACACTGGGAGCCCACCCCAGTGTGTGAAATGTGTTTTTATCTGTAAAACAGAAAACAGCCCCTCTTCATGTTTTTGTCCTGGTGTACCCTGCCCACGGGTGCTCAACATCGAGGTGCCCATTCCCCATGTCGGCATTTATGTCACACACTGGAAGCTCACCCCAGTGTACCAAAATGTTTTCAAATTGTCCTGTGAATTAGAACATGGTTCCTCATCGATTTGTTTCCCCTGCAAAACTGAAAACAGTCCCTCATCATTGCTGCGATCCCCCTTTCCGCCTCCTCGCACTCCCACTGAGCACTCACCTCCACACACAGACCCCTACACCCCTTACCCCATACTTACCCCCCGAGCTCAGTGATGTCATCTTCTCTGGACCGGGACACGTCTGCACTCTGCAAAGCCCAACCGCGAACCGAAGAATTAAAGGTAAGTGTGCTATACAGCCATTGAATGGGATTTTCAACTTATGTTCATATCTCAACCATTTCTTTGAACTGTTGCCTCAAATTTTCACCATGGGGTTCTTGGGACCCCAAGTCAAAAACTGTCACTATCATTTTGTTACTTGGCCCGGAAAGGTGATTTTGTGATCACAGTATGGAATCACTTTTCAGGAGGGATTCATGAAATGAATGTGCCACTATTCATGAGATGGGGTCCCAAAAAGCCCATGTTGCAAATCTGGTGAACAAATTCCAAAAAATGACTATGTTACAAGCGTGCATTTCGCAGTTTCTATGCATGCTCCTAACATCGCTAATTTTTAACATTTTCACTCCACATTTTTAACATTGCCATTTTTGCACACCTCCTTCGCAACAATACAGCAGTCATTTTCCATAACCTGCCTGAAAACATGTTTTGTTTTTGTGTGAAGCAAATAAACAAATCAAAACGAAAGAAAAAGCCACTATGGTTCTCAAAAGAGGTGGCTGGGAAAGTCAGGGAGAAAAAGATAGCATTCAGGAAATATAAGGAAACACAGAAGGAGCAGGACAGAGAGCTGTACCAGTTAAGACAGAAGGAAGAAGGGGGGGGGTCAGAATAGCAAAGGCCCAAACTGAGAAAAAGATAGCCAACTCGGTTAAGAAGGGGGATAAAACCTTTCATAGGTACATCAGAGAGTGTAGAAAAACAAAGGGAGGGATAGTGAGGCTGAATAGAATGAATGGTGGGTGGGCTGAAGGGGACAGTGAAAAAGCAGGAATACTGAACAAATATTTCTGCTCCATATTCACAAAAGAGGAGGGGGAAGTGCCTAATCCAATTAACAGAAGCACTCTTGATATGGGGGTCGATTTTACAGAAGAAAGGGTTCTGCAAGAACTCCTAAAACTGAAGGTGGACAAAGCAATGGGGTCTGATGGAATTCACCCCAGAATTTTAAAAGAATTAAGGGGGGAACTATTGAAACCACTGACTACTCTTTTAATAAATCATGGGAGGATGGTGTGGTACCCGAGGACAGGAGGAAGGCGGATGTGATTCCCCTTCACAAAAGTGGGACCAAGATAGAGGCAGGAAACTACAGACCTGTCAGTTTGACCTCTGTGGTAGGGAAAATGATGGCGTCACTTCTGAAGGAAAGAATTGTTGAGTACCTTGAGGCCAGTGGGGCACAGGACCCAAGGCAGCATGGGTTCACAGCGAGAAGGTCGTGTCAGACGAATCTAATAGATTTCTTTGACTGAGTGACCAAAGTAGTAGACCAGGGAGGGGCTGTGGACATGGCCTACCTAGACTTTAGCAAGGCATTTGACACAGTCCCACACAAAAGATTAATAGTCAAATTAACCAGCCTGGGAGTGGCTCCCAGGGTGGTAGCCTGGGTAAAACATTGGCTGGACAACAGGACACAGAAGGTAATTGTAAATGTAGTCCACTCTGAAGAAAGAGGGGTTACTAGTGGGGTACCGCAGGGTTCAGTACCGGGTTCAGTCCTTTTTAATGTCTTTATAAGTGACATTGCAGAGAACTGGAAAAAAAAAGTATGCCTCTTTGCAGATGACACAAAGATCTGCAACAGGGTTGATACACAAGGAGGCGTGGAAAGGATGAGAAGGGACTTGGCAAGGTTGGAGGAATGGTCAGAAGTATGGCAGCTAGGATTCAATGCAAAGAAGTGCAAAATAATGCACCTGGGAAACAAGAACCCAGGGGGAAGATTACACATTGGGGGAGAGATAGTAACAACAACAAAAAAGGAAAGGGACCTGGGGGTAATCATATCAAATGACCTCAAGGTTAGCAAGCAATGTGAGAAGGCAGTAGGGAGGTCTGGGGGTATACTGGGATGCATAGGGAGAGGCATCACCAACAGAAAACAGGAAGTTGTTATCCCTCTGTACAGACAGTTGGTGAGACCCCATCTGTAGTACTGCATCCAATTCTGGAGACCCCATCTCTGCAAGGACATAGACAGGATAGAGGCAGTCCAGAGGAGGGCAACTAAAATGGTGCAGGGTCTGCAAGAGAAGCCATATGAGGAGAGACTAAAGGAGCTTAATGTGTATACCCTTGAGGAAAAAAGGGAGAGGGGGGCATGATAGAAACTTTTAAGTACCTCAGTGGAATCAACAAAGTCCAAGAGGGTAGCATCTTTCAGAAAAAGAGATGTGCAAGAACAAGGGATCACAATTAAAGATGGGTGGGCAGTTCCGGGGCAATGTGAGGAAGTATTTTTTCACAGAGAGGGTAGTGGATGCATGGAGCAGCTTTCCTGAGGAGGTTGTGGGGTCTAAAATTGTGGGAGAATTCAAGAATGCATGGGACAGACATAAGGCAGTTCTTGTGGTGGGGTAGGAAGAAATAGGCTGTTGGTTAACTAGGATCTGCGGCCTATCCTGTAGGTAGGGAAATGGGCAGACTAGGTGGGCCAAGCGGTCCTTATCTGCTGTCAAAGTCTATGTTTCCATGTTTCGCACCTGTGGTGCAGAATAGCACGTTTGCTCTGTGCAATCACCTTTCAGAAAAATTAAACAAAATGACACTGGCACTGTTCATGAGGAGGGGTCCAAAAAAGTCCATGTTGAAAATTTGGTGAAAATATTCCAAAAAATGACTGTGTTATGAGCCTGCACTGTGCCTTTTCTAGGCACACTCCTAATATCGCTAATTTTTGATATTTTCACTTTACCTTGTTAACATAGCCATTTTTCTACACCTCCTTCACAACAGAACAGCTGTCATTTTCCACAACCTGCCCAAACCATGTTTTGCACCTGTGGCTCAGAATAGCTCGTTTGGTCTGCACAATCCCCTTTCAGGACAATTGAACAAAATGACACTGGCACTGTTCATGAGGAGGGGTCCAAAAAAGGCCATGTTGAAAATTTAGTGCAACACCTCCAACATATGGCCAACTTACTCCTGGGCATTGAATAATTTCTACGCACATGTGTAGCTTTTGTCACTTGTAACGCTTCACAGCCCTATTGGCTCTGGCCAGAATTTGTTACTTTTGCCTCAGCAATGGCTAACAAATGCAACACACTCTGTCTATCATGTAAGACTGAGATTTTAAATGAAATAACCTCCTTACATAATATGAGTGTCTGTGATGTGGCCTTTCATTCATGTATACTCAGGTCATCTTTAAGGGATCTGATACCAGCATGAGAGGTGCTATTTAAGCAGGGGCATGGAAATCAGAACCCTGAGTGCAAATGGAAAAAGGAAGGGAAGAACCATGATGCAGAACATGTGTTGTTGTGGTGGTTTGCCAAGATAAGGGGCAGAGAGGCAATGCTGAGTGGCCTACTTTTAGAACAAAAAGCACATCGGTTGGTGAATGCCATGAGCAAGTGATTTTAGCACATCAGAGGGATAGCTACCTTTCTGGAAACAGTAGCATAACATGAGTTTTAAAATGGCGCATGGAGAGAATCTGAGCACTGACCACAGCAGTGCACAGCAAGGCTTAAAGATGTTTCATCTGGGTTATTACAGGGTACAGTCCATCTGATATCTTTAAGGCTGATGAAGCTGGCATGTTCTACCACTTAGTAGGACATGTCTTGTTAACTTTCAAGGCTGAGACTCTCCACTGTGGATGAAACAAGTGAAAGTGCAGATGTCTGCATTAACCTGCTGTAATAAGACCAGATTTGGAAAAAGGATATACCCATAGTAAGAAAGCCAGCACAACCTTGTAGTTTGTTGTGGTCAGAGATGTACCAAGAGTTTGCAGGCACATTATGACCACTTTGATGATCAGAAAAATGCTCACCTACTGACTAAAAGATTAGGACTGTAAGCGCCAATCTGGCAAGATCACACTAATTATTGACAATTTCAAAAGCCATTAAGATGTCTGAAGTCTTCATAACATCTAGCTGATTTTCCTTCCTCCCAGCACCACCTATTTAAACTAGCCTCTAGGCCAGGGAATTACCTACTCCTTCAGGTGATGTTATGTTTACTTGATGCAGTTAAGCATGCTTCTGTATCAAAGTAATAACTATTGGCCATAGTGTATGTACTGTATCAGAGAGAACCGGGGGGGGGGGGGGTCACCTGTATGAAGATGAATGTTCCTTGAGGCTGGTGTATAGATACCTATGAAGATACATAGACAATGATGGCATAAGATGACCTGTTAGCCCACCAAGTCTGCTCACCCTACCAAACTACTCTACGCTGGCCCTAGTAGCCTTCCCTCCCCTTTGTTTCTGCCCCTCCTTTTTAACTAACAACATACGCATGTCCCTTCCCTGTTTGAAGTTGTTCACTATTTCTGACTGTACCACTTCCTTGAGCAGCTTGCTCCACTTATCCACCACTCTTTCTGTGAAAAGTGCTTATGGACACACCTTTTGAACCTCTCCATGAGCTTAAGTGAGCTCCCTATCATCCCTGTAGTTGAACTCAAGGAAAAATGCTACTTGGTGTCCACTCTATTTATCCCATGCAGGCACTTGCATATCTTGATCATGTTGCCCCTTTCCTTCCTTTTCTCAAGGATGAACTATACATGTTCAAGTCCTGCAGTCTCTCTTTTTTTGCTTTATCCCCTAGTCAATTGATCTTCTTGGTTACCCTGTGCTGTACTGCTCCCACTTTGTCATTTTCTCTTCTTAGGTGAGGAGTCCACCATCTTGCGCAGTTTCCAGATGTGGTCACACTAATGACCTGTACACGGGAGGATCACCAATCAACTTCTACTGCTTTTTCCCTCTTCTGATGCAACCCGGAATCTCATTTGCCTTACCCACAGCTCTGTACAATGTGCTGTTGTTTTTTGGCTGTCTGATATCATGACCTCTAGGTCCCCAAGTTGCCAGGGATGGTCTGGCTCTCCCATTGCTGGGAGGCAGACCTCTCCTGGCAACTGATGAGGTAAAGAACCTGGGTGTCATTTTGGACAGCAGATTAGCACTTGAACAGCAGGTGTCATTTTTTGTCCAATCTGGCTTTTATCATCTTCAGAATATCACCAGGATCAAGCCATTTCTTGCTCTCGATGACTTAGCAATGTACTTTTGTCACTTCAAGGTTAGATTATTGTAATGTTCTGTACCTAGGGTTATCTGGGGATCTGATGTGATGCCTGCAGCTAGTTCAGAATGCTGCAGCCCAGATGATTGTGAACTCTTCATAGAGTGAGTATATAACACTAATTCTGCATGCGCTGCACTGGCTGCCGGTGTGATGACATATCACCTCCAAGATCTGCTTGTTGACTTACAAGGCCCTACGTGATCTGGGTCCTGACTACTTAAAAGAGCTCCTGTTTCTCTGCCACCCTATGTGCACCCCCTGCTTCACTGATGTGGGCTTACTCATTGTCCCCCCATCTAGACTGAAACTATCTGGGGACAGAGCTTCTGGAGAGGTGGCTCCACTAATTTGGAATGCACTACCTTTGAATATGCAAATAGCCATCTCGGTGGTGGCATTCAAAGCCTCTCTGAAAATGTATTTATTTCAGAAAGCCTTTTCTGATTAAGTACTGCCTGTACTTATTTATAGTGTTTTAAATATTGCTGCTTGACTTTGATTACTCTGTACAGCACTCAGAGTTTTTTGGAATGGGTGCTTTATAAATAAACTTTGCCTTGCCTTTTCCTCTGTGGTGCCTTTCAGCACAACTCCCCCATTTCATATAGTACACTTGGGTTCCTCTTCTCAGTGTGCATCCCTTTACTTTTTTTGCATTGAAGAACAGCTGCCAGATATTTGACCAGCCCTACAACCTGCCCAGATCCTCTTAGAGTTCCCTTATCCCTTCCTTTTTGTCCACCCTTGCACAGATTTTTGGGTCACCTGTGAAGAGGCAAATCTTTCCCTTGATGCCTTCCTCTAGGTCAGAAATGAATACATTGAGAAGTACTGGGCCCAGTACTGACTCTTGTGGTACTCCACTTGTTACTTCCCTTACCTCTGAAAACTCCGAATTAACTATCAAACTTTGTGTTCTTCCCATCAGCACTAGGTCAAAATGCTGAACTTCACAACAGTGCAGTCAAAAACCATGCAGGAAAATGACACTGTGAAAAACAGTATCCAATGAACATAGCATTAGCGACAATAACCTCAATGGTAGCAGTCCAAAAACACAGACAACCACTACCATTTCTATTAAATGCCAACTACTTTCTGTTTTTGCAGGGGTTTCCGCACCCACCAATGTGGGGGGCTTTGTCCCCACAGCCCCAAAATTAATATAATCAACTCTGCAGGGAAGGATAGAAACTTGGGGGTGGGGGTGGGGGGTTACATCAGGGAAGGGACAAGATAGATAAAATAAAACTTTCGGTGGGGGTGACAAGATACAAAGAAATAAATCTTGTGAGGAGACAGAAAACATAACAATCTGGGGACCAGGAACAAAACTCTGATCCCCAGCTCTCCTCAGCCCTCACTACTTGTACCTTAGACTTCTCCACCATAGGAGCAGCTCAGACAAACACCATACTGTTAGGTACTTGTCTGCCTCCTCCCCTCTGATAACAGCTACGGGTGTAGTGATTCCTGACTTGCGCTATGCTATCCCTGTAGCTGTCAAGTTATTCGCAATTTTGGCAGCGTGGTTCTAACAGCGCTATTTTTGAAATGCTATATTCAGCTGGTATGCTTCCCAGTCAGTAAGTTCTCCTCCCAAGTTGCCAATCTATCCCCACCCCTAAGTCCCATATCTTCTTGACCAGCCTCCTGTGAGGTACTCAGTCAAAGATGCATCCCAAAGAGCCACTCAGATGGAATGAGGTGCTAAGTATACAATTTAACAGTCAATGGTAAGGAAAATCCAGCACTCACACACTGTCAGCAATCATTTCAGAAGTCAGATGTGATGTAGTGATGTGACAACATTTTTTTGATCATGTGTAGCAAGAAGGTGCAGAGCAGAATAACAAATGTCTCAAGTTTTGCACTGGTAGCACTTTATCAAGAAGAAATGCAAAACACTGAGGCATTTGTTGTTCTGCTCTGCATCTTCCTGCTGCACTTGATTTAATAAATTGATCACACTATATCACATCTGAATTCTGTGGTGATTGACAATGACTGAGTCCAAGGTTTTGCTGAAATGCAAGTGTACCACCACATCTACTGCTTATTCCCTATCTGCTGCCCTGGTCGCTCAGTTAAAATGGTCAACTTAATTTGTCTGGCAGCACCTTCCTACGGGAATTGCTGAGAGAGAGGAGAGTAAGCAGCCAACTTAAACCTAGAGGTAGATATTTATACTTTCTCTCAATACTTAAAGGAACAGTGTAAGGGGGGGGGTAGGTGGAGGAAAAAGATTTTTAATCAGAGTTTGGGGCACTTTGAATTGTTTCTTTAAATTTGTAGGAGTTGATGTGGGGAACCTAGCTCAGGAACTTAATTCTTGGGGTTGACGAGATTAAGGAAGCCCTTTGAATCAGGTATGTGTTTGGGGGAAGGACCTGTTAGTGGCTTAGTGGGGACAGACAAATGGGGGACACAAGGAAGTAGCAAGCAGAGAGAAAAAGATAAACACTCAACATGTCTCAGCATGCTAGTGTCCCAGCGCATGAGCGGCACAGCACATGAGTGGGGCATCTAGCTTAGGAGCATCTGCAGAGTGTACACATATAGTCCACAGTTTGCAGGAGACTCTGTAGGGTGGTAGGTGTTGTACACACAGAGAATAAGACAAGTACAGGTAGGAGGGTTAAAAAAAAAACATGAGACACCCTATGCAGGGTAGGATAGCAAATTAGTTTCAGGCAAGCTAAAGGGAAAGGTAGGAGTATACCAGCAGTAGGAAGGTGACAAAAGAGCACATTGAAATGTAAACAGGCACTAGGAAAAAGAAAGGAAAGATTATTTGAATTGTGCAGTGGAATGGGTGTGTGGGGTCACAGTCTTCTGGAACACCTTCTGGAGACTGATTTACTGATCCATATGTACTTACCTCTTTGGTTGCAAGCAGAGGTAGCTGGACTCCGTGCTGAACTGGCAAGGGTGCAGAGAACCTTCTGCTCCACCATGTCTGCCACTGCTCCCTCAAAGGATGACTAGGCAGAGGCAGAGTGGATGAACCTTGGTTGGCTCTGGAAGGAGGGTGGCGGGAAGAGTGCACATTCCTCAGCCTATACTGAAGTGGAATTCCTTCTCCATTCTGGAGGGACATGGCAGCTGAGAGCAGGCATTAATTGCAGTGAGATGGGTGGAAGTGTGGGTTCTCAGAAGTGAAGGCCCCGTGAAGGAAGAAAGAAGCTCCAAGCTGAGAAGCAAGAAACAGCTGGTGAAGGACTCTATTGTTAGGGTGATTGACTTGGGAGCAGGGGGAGGAAGTGAGAGGGAGTTGAAGTGCTTCCCTGATGGCTTGGAGGGATGAAGAGCATATCCAGAGGATCGCTAGGGCAGCAGGAGCTGGGAGTGAGCTATATGGCATTGCTCACCTGGGAACCAATAACCTTGCAAGGAAAAGGGTAGGGGGAGTGCATGATAACTTCAGGTACAGTAGTTGGGGAGGGGCCTGAAACAGGCAGCATGTACAGTGTTTTTTCCTTTTGAGGTTTTACCTGCATATGGTCAGGAAGATGCAACAGTACTCTGCACCAGGGCATTTAATGACTGGTTGAAGGCATGTTGCATGGAGGAGGGGTTTGTCTACATGGGGGACTGGGAGCCAGCCTTGGAGAACATGGGTCTATTTTAGGAGATGGCCTGCATCCTTCTGGGAAGGGGAACACAGTTCTTGGTGAGAAGTCTAAATGCTACTTGGATGAGCATTTCAACTAGCTGGAGGGAGGCAGTAGAACAAAGGGAGGAAGCAACAACTGCCCCCCATGAAAGAGAAATAGGGATGGAGGGCCTGGGGAGAAACCTCCTGTAGGGAAGAGGCATGGTAGGGTAGGGATGGGCACAAGGCAGAAGAAAAGGGGAGTAAAAAATAACAGGCAAACAAGAGTAAAGAAATCAAGGAATGTTTAAATAAAAAAGTAGGAGTAAAGTCAGGAGATACTTCAGGGACAAATACAGTTAAGAATGGGTGCTGGAAGCAGGACAACATCAAGGTGAAAAGATGTAGAGAGACATGTGAGCAAAAGCAAATGGTCTTGGAAACAAAATTCCAGACCTGATTGGGTTGAAGGAAGTAACCCTTAATGGTAGACACAAATTTGATTTCAGCCCTGCCATTAACATTCATGGTGCCAGTCCATGACCAGAGACTGAGGTACCCCAATGTTACTACTGCAACAAATTTGTCTGATTTTTAGCTTATGGAGAGACATAGTAAACATATACTATTTACTGCATTGAAAACTGATATGTACTGTAGATTGTAAGAAGACAGACAGCTATTGTAGATAGACAGATAGACCAACAGACAGTAAGACAGGTGTACAGATACTCTATACTGTGTTGATATGGAATTCTGCTTTTTGTTTTGCAGGACGTGCATCCAATGGCATCAGTTGCACACAGGGTTCACTACCAAGTAAGTACATCAAACAAGTGCATCTACATTTTTTGTGCACTGTGTAAAGTCTTGCCTATCTCTCAGGACAAAGGAGACCAAACAATCAGAGCCTTTAGCTGAAATCTTCATTATTTTGGTAAAAAAAAAAAGCTAAAAAAACCTTCATATGTATTTCATTTGGCTACTTTAATAGTATGAGAGGAGACTGTAAAATATAATACAGTATGCAACAGATGGACAGAATTCAGTTGAAAATACAACTTAGCACGTCTGTATTTAGAAAACTCCCATGCAGATTTTCTGTCTGTCTTACATGTGATAATGGTCTAGTTTTCTTAGTTTATCACAGTAATGAAAACGTGCAGTATATTTCTTGATGGACATTGTCAGATGCTGAGACAATATTTCCATGATGATGGCATAATACAAGAAGAACTGTTCAGTAATCAGTATGCACCATAACATAAAGGTTAAATAAGGTTGTGGCAATAGTTTTTATGAGACAAACTAAAGAAAACATTGACAGAAGCTATAATTGTTTGGTTAGTTGTGCACCCAAATATTGAATACTGATAGCATAGACCTGCAATATAGAATAAAACAACATGTTATTAAATGTTTGATTATAGTTTAATCATTGCAGGGGTAACAAGGAAACACATGGCATGGTAATCTGAGAGTGGATGTAGGTGCAGGTTCACTAACTGGAAAACATTTGTAAACAATTATGTATTTCAAAATATTACAGAAAATACTCTTTTGTCCAGTTATAATTAAATGTAACAAATCTGCAAAAGAAAAATCAATTTCATATTCAGTGAAGAATATATGAATATTATATTGTGTCCTAGTCCTAAATAAAAAGCAGCAACAGGGTAAGATTAATAGTTCAAACTATTGAATATTATAACTCCTACTTTTGCATCAGAAGGCATACATTAATCTCCATAGATGTACAGCTTACTCTTCTTTCTAAAACAGTCCAGCTTCGGTCATAACTGGAGGAAAGTCCTCAATACATTAGTATATGGTGTTACAAGTATTGGGGTCACAACCTGTCCAGTTTTGGACTGGATCATTTGGTTTTCAGGGTTCTAATCCAGTTGTCCAGTTTTTGTCAGAGGTAGCCCAGGTTTTGAGACATTTTGAGTGGGTATACATTCTTAAAACATAATCTGTCAAATTATTATTGGCTCGTCTGCGAGTCTAGGTTACAGATAAGTTCTGATGTCATACAGACCTTTGATTGTAAAACCAGCCAGTTTTGAAAGAGTGTAAAATAGGGCTGATAAGGCTTTTAGTAGGGTCTAGAATCTTTTCTACTTTATATTTTAGGTATGGTCTTGTACTGCTCCATTAGAGTCTTCACTGACATTACAAATGGCTTTGAAGGAAGAGTGATGCACTCAGTTATAAAAAGGGGTGGAGTTAGGGGCAGAGTTTGTTTTCTTTTTTCATTTTTTGCCTCATCAAAAGATGTCCACATTCATATGCATAAAAGCAATTTAAACCAGTTGCTCATGTGTCAACAAATGTATTTAACCAGTGGTTAAGGAAATTAATGAATTAAACACCTGCAGGATATTGGCAAAAGTATGGTGCTGTAAGGTGAATGTATTTAACCTTTTCCTACTGATCTAGCTAAAGTTTTTGAGTTGTTATAAAAAATCTCCATATTACTGTGGTCTTAGAGATGCAGTACTTTATTGGTTCAAGTTACATTCGTTAGTGATATTTCAGTTTGGGCAGTACCACATTAAGATTATTTTCTATTTCCCCATGGTGTTTGAAAATATACTATTTTAAGGCCTTTGCTTGTTTGGAAAAGCACACTTTTAAGGCCTTTGCTTTTTTATGTCTTTATCAAAAGTTACTTCAGATTCTGTTTAAAGACTGTATTCAAAAGTATGAAGATAACCTTGTTTTGTTTTCATTGGTAAACATATCTCCCTACTCTGAGAGTATGTTACAGTAGTGCCGGACCTCATAGCAATACTGCAGAAGTCCTATATAGTACTTAGAACTCACTTTTGCTTTTTGCATTAGATGGCACTCTCCTTGAATAAGTAGTCACATTTGAATATCTTTATTTATACATTTCAGAATCATTGGTACTATTTCAGTCTGTCAGCAAAAGGATTTACTTGCATGTGAGTTCCTCATGAAACCACATGATGCCCACTGTGCGGGGTAGGGTCCATTGATTCAGCTCTCGGAGAGCGGGGAGCAAACAATACCTTTTTTAGTCTGCACAGTTTGAATGTCCCTTTCTGAGCACTGTAGGTTAGGGTTGTAGTCAGGCTGTTTTTAGATAAGCCAGGGTTTTAATAGTGGCCAAGTCAGAGAAGTTAGATTTATTGTTTTTAGTTTAGACATCCACCAGCGTGGGTGTGTTTGGTTGGTGTCCTGATCACTTAATTGGACTCTGACAGAGCATTCATTTTTACTGGACTGCTGTGGTAAACTGTATCAGTGTTTTCAAGTTGCTTGATCCGGGCTGGCCCAGTGGCGCTGAGGGTTGAGGCTCTTGACGCCACATCTCGCGCTGCACTGGCAACCCGGGTTTGGGACAGAGTCCGGGCGCTGGGGGTCGGAAAGGGAGGGAGATGGATTGAGCATCCGGAGGACTGCTCTCCTCTCCTGGGGAGGGATCTAGGGGTTTCCCGGTGCATTAGTGGCCCCCGGTGGAGACGGGGGGGTACTACATGTGTGGGACTTACAACTGGGGGACGAGCGTGGAAGGCATCTACAGGGATAGCTAGCATGTTGATGCCATTGCACACCATGCTCATAAGGGGAAAAAGAATGATGGAAAAAACCTCCTACACTGTCAGTGAGATGATGGTGGCCTGGGGGAATCACCCATATCCCAAATGTTGGCCCAGACACACCCAGATCTCCCTCCAAAGCCAACCTGTCGACAACAAGTGGGCACTTCACACCTAGTAGCTAGCCACACCGGAGGGCGGAATGAGCCCTGGAGATGGTATCAGGGGTCGAGCCTGCCGGTGACATTTGGGAGGGAGCAAGGGAGATGGTGGTTCAGGCTGGGAGTTGGGTGAGTTCGAGTGGGCACTCCTAAAGGATGCCTGGGGGTGTAGGTGAATAAAATAAAAAAAATGTAAAAAAAAGTTGCTTGATCTACCTAGTTTGATTTTTCTGGGTGGTTTAAATTTGCTTTTCATCATGGCACTTCTTGGCTTAAGAGGCATTGGCTTTGTTCATCACATTGGACCCAACAAACTCGAACCTAACTCCTTTGCCATTACAACTGTATAGGGAGAGAAGACTATGTGCAAAATGGAAAGTAACGCACAATGGAAGAAAGAACCCAAGAGTGATATTTGAGATGAGTGGGTGGTGCTTGACAGCATTTCAGAAGAAAAGGATTTAGGGGTGATGATATCAGACATCCAAAAAATATCTGCATACTGCAACAGCATGGTGAATAAAGCAAACAAAATGCTGGGTTGCATAGGAAGGGGGATAAGCAGTATAGGCTGAGACGTGGTCCTGCCACTGCACAGGTCACTCATGTGGCCACAGCTAGAAACCACAGAGGGTACTGGAGCCCACACCTGAGGAAGGACTGCAACAAGGTGGAGGCAGTACAGTGCAGAGAAACTAAAATTGTTTATAAGCACGGAGATAAAACATGCAAGGAGAGGCTGCAGGACTTAAACATGTACTCCTTTGAGAAAAGAAGAGAGAAATGGGTGACATGGCTGAGGCATACAAATAACTGCCTGGGATAAATAGGGTAGACACCAAGGAACTATTCTCCTTGAGTTCAAACACAGGTATGAGGGCAAATTCACTAAAGCTAGATGCGGGGATATTCATAAAGGACATCCATGAGAACTTATTCATGGAAAGGGTGGTAGATAAGTGGAATAAGCAACCTAAAGAAGTGGTACAGACCAAACTGATTGGCAGCTTCAAGAAGGGATGGAAATGGCTGGTGGGTTTAGTTAGAAAAAAGGGTGAACAGTAGGAAAGTGGAGGATTGCCACAAGGGCAAGGCAGAATAGTTAAGAAAAGAGGGCAAACTGGATGAGTCAAGAGATTTTTCTTGCAATCTACTTCTATGTATTTATGTATGTTTTCATTTGAGTTATCAGGGAATGGAGTTACTGTGTGGAGGGCTTGCTGAGCAATGAAGCAGACCCTCTTAGATTGCAGCTAACTGTTAGTACATTCATACAACAGGACTGAAGGGTGACCTTCAGAGCAGTGGAAACCATTTGATTTCCAATGAAAGAAAGTAGGACATTGTAAGAGTGCCCTTCCTTGGTCAACTGGTACTGGATTAAGAAATATAACCTGTGTACTGCCTGTGCTTTCTCCCCCCCCCCCCGTCAGCACTGGTAAGTTAAACAGGCTGGGGTTGTGGGATAGAACCATGTAGATCCCTTTGCATGGTATACCCATGCCTTTACTCCCTCCCATTGCTATTTTGTAAGTGAACCAGTGGAGGAAAATGCAACCTTGCTCTTGGACTATGCTAGCAGTAGCTGTTAGGGAAGTTCAACTTTTGTTTGGATATCTTATCCCAGTGATTCATTTAAAGCTCTGTGGACCACAGCTTTGATTAAAGACTGTGCTTGAAGTTTGTGCCCCCACCCCACCTATTTGCTTTGTGACAGGCAATGTATTAGACTTGGTGTGGACTGTTCAAAAATTAGTCATCCTCTGAGTTTTTCTGTCTTTCCAGATTTTTGGCAATGGTGCATTAAGGTTCATTATTCCCCACCTGTTGGCAACTTGAGGGGTTTTAGGAAAAAAAATGTTTTAACTCAGATGGTTTTTAAGTCTGCATCTTGATGAAGACATTATCAGACAATTGACACCCTCTGCTGGCCTTTTACTTTTTTAGTGTATTTGTATAGTATCTTACTCAGCTGTAAGAATGTGTGTGTGTGTGTGTGGAAGTTTAGTGGTAATAGGTGGAGTGCGCGACTGACTGGTTGAGGGGCTAGGGTGATCTCTTCTTTGAGGTGGTTATAGGGATTATTGTTTTTGGGCTTTGTGTGTTTATGTTTACTCCTTTCTAGGCACATCTACTCCACTGACCCTGGGCTGTGGTTCCATGGGTAGAGGGGCAGTAGTAGCAGGTGTGTTCCTGGAAAAGATGTTAGGGAGGGTAGAGTAAGGAGTGTAAGATCATGGAAATGCCTACGGAGAAAGTGGAACCAGGGTGGGAGTCATTCTTGGCTGGTTCAACTCCCCAGGGTTCAGCAAAAAATCTGAAGAAGCAGGTGGTAGCCAGACCAGCCAACTCTTCTCCTCCTTTTCTGGCTGTTCTGTACAACATGAGGTCACTGAGGAATAAGACAGTGGTGATAGAAAGGTTCATTACTGATTCCTCATCCGTCTTTGTAAGCATCTGGGCTTTGATTCTGGCCTGGTGCTGGAGGCATTGATGCTGGTTTGTGCTCAGTGGTATGTTACCCGAGAAGTGTTCATCAAGGGTGCAGGGTGGCCATCTACTACAGACCTGCATTGGGTCTCACTGTGTACTCATGGGTACTTCAAGGTAATTTGAATGTGTGCCTACTAGGGGTGTGTCAGCTATGGGAGGCAGAATTGTCCTGATGCACTGGTCCCTGGGCAATGTTTTTTTTCCTGTAGGAGCTAGAAGACTTCACAATCAACCAGGTGTTGAATGCCACTGGAAAGCATGTGCTGGGAGACTTCAGCACCTGGGTAGATGATGCAACTTTGCCCTTTGGTCAGCAGCTTGTCCAGTTGATGTCATTATTTGGTCTTACTCAGACAGTTACCTCTGCTTCCCACCTATATAGTCACACCTTTGACCTAGTTTTTCTGTTTGGTCTTGGTATTAGTGTAGTCAATGTGGATCTGGTTGTTTTGTCAGATTATCATGCCATGGCATTTTATTGCATGGTGCACCATTTAAATACCCCCCCCCAACTATGGAGATGGTTCAGTACCATCTTAAAGAAGCCTCACAAACTCCAGGAGGTACTTGAAAGTTTGGGCATGATGGCAATGTGTCTTCAGGAAGCCAAGAAGGCTATGGGACACTATCATATGGTTCATGTGGCTGCCTTAGATATCTTGGCACCCTAGTGTGTCTGGCTGTTGACATCTTGCTGTAGCTTACCATGGTACTGTGATGATCGGAGACTCTTGAAGACTAAGGGATGGAAACTGGAGCATTCTTGATGGTGGTCTTATTCCAAAGACAGGTTGGCTTTGAGGACTCAAAACATATAAACATACTGTAGACAGTGTCAACAGAGAAACACCATTGATACATCCAGTCAGCCCTGTTTTGTATTGTTTCATTTTGGTATCTATGGACAGTCAGCTTAAAAAAGACAGAGGGGCTGATTCTCAAAGCACTTAGACAGACACAAGGTGCCTGCATCAAAGAAGAAAGATGCACGTGGCACCTTGCATCAAAAAATGCACCCCAAACAATTCTCAAAAGTAGCCTGTGACAAAGGCAGACAGCTTGTGGCAAAGTAGGCTGCACCAGCCTTGCCCCATACAATGGACTGCAGCATGGCACTAGGGGGTTTTTGGCAGATGCAAGCTGCCACATCCCCTAAAATGGTATTTCTGAAACCTCCCACAGAGGACAACTGTTGTAGATAGACAGATGTACCTAGGTGTCCTTTGGGGGTTGCGCCAATGTGCAGCAGGGGGCCCAAGCCCCAATAGCACATGCCACCCCCCCACATCCCTGATCTCCAATAATATTGTTTCAAATATGCTGTTGGGCTAGCAGATCTCCCCAAGCCCTGATCTCCAATAATATTGTTTAAATTATCCTGGTGGGCTAGTGGCCCCACAAGCCCCGATCACCAAGTATATTAATAGAGAGTTCCCTGGCAGGCTAATGGCATGCTCCCAAGCCCCAATCCCCCTATTATGATGTCCAAACTATTCATCAGTGATCCGGTGGATCCCCCAAGCCCAATTCCCTGTTACATACACAGTCAACATACCTGATGGTCTAGTGGACCCCTCACCCAGCAGTGCCCTACCACCCCTCTCCCCAACCCATGACTCAGCCAGCGACTAGCACAGCCCACTGCTCACCACCACAGCCAGCTGTGGACTGAGCTATGCATGAGTGAGTACTGTACATAGTACTCAGTGCTTGACAGCTGCAGTCAGTCACTGAGCACATACTATGTACAGTATGCGATCATGCATAGCTCAGTCGGAAGCTGGCCATGGAGGTGAGTGGTTGGTTGTGCCAGTCGCTGGCTAGGTTACAGGTTGGGGGAGCAGGGTGGTAGGACATTGCCGGGCGGGGGGGTCCACTAGAACACCAGGTATGTTGATTGTGTATGTAATGGGGGATCAGGCTTAGGGGATCCACTAAACCTCCAATAAATGGTTCGGGCATTGTAACAAAGGATCAGGGCTTGGGGGGGGCAGCCCATCAGGGAACTGTCTGTTAATATACTGGGTGATCAGGGCTTGGGGGAGCCTCTATACCACCTGGGCACTTTATTTTAATATACTGGGGGATCAGGGCTTGGGGAAGGGGCTGCTAGTCCACTAGGAAACTGTCTATTAATACTATATGTGATCAGGGCTGGGGGGCACTTGCGTTCTTCCTCTGTACACTGCTGCAGGCTTGTGACAACCTGTCCAGGTGTGCCATCTGTCTGGCACACTGCTAGGCACACAGCTAGGGTTACCGCAAGCCACAGGACTTTGCCATCAGGACCCTGTCCAATACAGAATTGGGCACAGGCTACCTGACACATTAGCAATCAGTGCAAACCGCCTTTTACTTGACTTGCACCCAACTTTTGAGAATTGACCCCAGAGTTCCTGTCAAAGATGATTGTTGCAAGAAAGAATTGACTGGCTCAGCTCTTTCACACTGTCAACATGTTGGTTAATCCCATTTGTCTGTGATGATTGAGACTTTTCAACACAAAAGTGCAAAGGGTTTAACCAATTCTTTCATGACAAAATGTCCTCAACTCAGACTTGGATCTTCTCAAGTAGCCTGTCATGAGTCAGCAGTACCCAATCAAGAATGGGTATAGATGATTTGCCATTCTGGGTTGAGTTTTACCCATTTTTATATGAAGAGTAGCTCTGGGTGATCTCAGGGCAGCACCCCACTTTCTGTGTTTCGGACCCTTGGCCTACCTGGCTACTTCTTGCTGCCTGGAATACCCAGGGCCAATTTTCACTGAAATTGTTTGATGTTTCATGAGAGAGTGGGCTTCCTGCAGCTTTGAAAAGAGCTTCAGTTTGACCTCTCCAGAAGAAACCACTTCTGGACTCTGATACAAACCAATGGTTTAGGTGGCACAAGCAGTGAAATAAGAGACATACAGTGAAATTAGTTATCTTTTGAAACCCATTTATTGAAAGTGCAAGTGCATTTTTTACAAATGGACTGTGCAATAGGCAGCATAACCAGACATATCAGGCACTGCCACCTCCTGTGTGATCATCCTCTGGACTCAGTCTGGTGAATAACAGGCCTGTCTTGAATATTCCTTTTTTGTGAAAGGACAGTGAGAAGCTGATGGTAATGTAGCTGGAGTTTCATATGAAGCAAAATTATATATTCAAGACTCTCCAGGTGGGATTTATTCCCTGTTACAACACAGAGACTGCTCTCTTTAGAGTGTTCAGTGATCTCCTCACTACAAGGCAGAGATGCCAAGGGCTTTGTTCCATTTTGGTCCTTCTTGATCTCTCGTCACATTTGATACTGTGGACCATGGAATGATGTTAGATTGCTTGAGGAACTATGTGTGGCTTTGGTACTGTTTTGCACTGGTTTGAGTCCAGCATTACTGGGAGAACACAGCAGGTAGCTCTGTGTAGTTCCACCTTTGTAACCACTATACTCAACTGTGCTGTTCCTCAAGGCTCAATCCTTGCACCTATATTGTACACTCTGTACATGTTGCAGTTGGTTGAGGTCATCAGATTGTATGGTGTTAATTTCACTGCTGTGTAGATGACACTCAGCTCTACCTGTCTTGTATTTCTGACAGGAGTGATGTGTCCACTGTGTTGGGTTCAGGTCTTTGGGAAATCAGTGACTGAATGGTTTCTATCTGACTAAGCCTCAACCTTGGTAAAGCAAAAGTAGTGATTGTCAGTTCAAGTCTGCATGAACAGCAATGGCAAAGTGATAATGCCATGCTACCACCACTGAATGGCAATACACTTTTGAGATGTGACTTCAGTGAAGGATCTTGAGGTCATGGTGTAGTGCAAGCTGGCACTGGAACAGCCAGTGTTGGCTGTAGTCCATGTTGATTTTTTTCACCTTTGTAAATTGCCTGACTCAAACCACATCTTTAGCCTGCTAGCTTAGAGATGATCATCGGCATCTTTGTCACTTGTGGATTGGACTACTACAAAGATCCATACTTAGGGTTTTCTGAAAGTTTGACACATTGCCTGAAGCTGGTCCAGAATACTGTGCCCAGTTGGTGGCAGAAACTTCTCAAAGGGATCACATCATGCTGGTTCTGCACCCTGTGCACTGTCTGCCAATGCAGTGGTGCATCACTTTCAACATTCAAGATCCTACGCTGCCTGAGTCCTTGTTTACTTAAACAGCTCCTGCTTCTTCACCCCATATTTTTCCTGTCTGCTCCACTGATGCGGGCTTCCAAGTAGTCACCTGATCATGTTTATAACTGTTGGGGGAACACGGCAATTGGGGAGGCAGAACTGATTGTTTGGTGCTCTCTGCTTACCAAGCATCCACTGTGCCCACTCTGTGGAGGTATTTAATGGTTCTCTGAAAACCTAGTTGTTTAAGGAAGTTTACTGTTTTATTTAGTGTATTTTTATTTTTTTACAATGATCTGTTATTGTTTTCTTATTTCTTATTTAATTTCTAATCTCTGATGTAAGGTGCCCTGAGCCTGCTAGATAGGGCACCATAACAATAAACTTTGTCTTGCCTTTCCCCATTAGCAATGTCTTGAAAAGTGGGCTGCTCTTATTTTTAATACAGTGCTACTCTACCTCAATTATTTGCTCCTTGATTATCCACCACCCTCACTATCCACCAACATTTTCCCTGTAGCAATATTCTGCTGTGTTAACTCCCTTGGTTATACACAACCCTCAATATCCATGATACACCACAGTCAAACTGGGTATTTTATCATTTCCTTTAATGTTTTTCACACCCCATTATTCACCAGGTCAGATAAGAATATTCTGTTGGTCCTTAAAAAGCTGCCATTTATTTAAGACAGCCTGCCTTGTAAATAAAAGTTCCCTTTCTATACTGCCTGTGTGTAGTGTCTTTATTTCATCATATACAGTGATTTTGCTATTTTTTATAATCTTCCTGAAGGTTCTCTGATAATTGCAGATTAAATATCACTTACAGAATGCATATTTGGTTCAATACTAGAGAGCAAAACAGTTTTTGACACCAAACTGGAAGTGATATACATAGGGTTAGTTTACATATCATGCTTAGCCCTTTGAACTCCAGTGTGCTGAGGTGAGAATACTAGTTAAGGAAAATTAATGAAATGATACGACTCATCTATACATACCATCCTACATTTACACACATTTTAATTTGAACCACAGCTCATTACTTTATAACTGTGCAGAGCCAGCTTCTCTTGACAAAAGATCACCGCTTTAACACTAGAAAAATGTTTTATTGTCAGTTTGTACATCATATGCAAACCTCAGAATCCTCTGTCACTCTGGTAACAGTTTGTCTATGAAATCTGTTATTATGTAGATAACATCTAATCATATTTAATTAAAAAAAGACTGCTAATCATTTTTCTAATAGTCTTTCAAAGCCACATAATTGTTTATTTCATTGAGGGTGTATAAATGTAAAATATTGCCGGGTGTAACAAGCTGTCAGTGATTTGTAACAGTTCCAGTGGTCATTCCCTTTATCAAATAATTTGAGGATGTGATCATGTCGTATACAAATGGTACTACCTGGTTGTTCCTAATTATTATATTATAATATGTATATGATCGTATAAAGTATATTGCCTTGTATTAGCATACAAATACAGGTATCAGCTTATGCAATGCTGTCTGAGTCTGATGTTTTGTTTTCCATTTTAAAAGTGACAGAGATTGTTTAAATTAAAAGAGTGAATTATCAGTGCAAGGCATATTTCTGCTTTCTAGTTGTTTTTATAGTGTTTTTTTAAGTACATAATATGATTTTCTTTTTTAAAAAATACATTACTGTTGGTGCAGTGTATGAAATAAGCTGAAAAAATTGATTAGCAGTTCTACATGTGACATTGCTACTCATCATAGACAGACTGGATGGGCCTTGCAGTCCTTATCTGCTGTCAACTTCTATGTTTCTATGTTTCTATCTGTAACAATGCATAGCACTTGTTACAGATTGATTAGCACAATTAAAAACATACATATAGTTTTATTTATGTTGTCTTCTGTACCGTATGGACTCACTCAAAAAATAGCAGCCTACTGTTACACATTTCCAGAAATGGTTAGTAATAGTCCCTGTTTTGAAGAGCATTTGATTTGTTATACCAGCTATTTAATATCTTGGTTCGTGGTATTTGGTTGTTCTATGAGTTGAGTGTCACAGATTCAACTCTCGATCAAGGTAAGTTGCTGAACAAAACAAAATGTCAAGCAATAAAAGACACAATCAGACAGCTATATGACAAAAATATGGATCTGACAATATAATAGATTATTATACGAAAAGATAAGCCACATTGACTATATAACTGGATGGGAATTTCTGTGACTTCGATCAAAGTTTTTTTTGTTATTAATTTACTGCTGTGGAAAGTGTTTTCATTAAGTGAGTGTAGTTTAGATGTGACTTTGGATCTTGTGATATGGTAGGATGTCTAGGGGACTGGTATCATCCTTGCAATAAGAAATGAGTGTTTTTTTTTTTAAATCATGTTACATACAAATGATTGTCAGTGTCAAATCCCAAACTATCAAATGCACATTGAATTGCATTTCTCATACCGATAACAGGGGTCAATATCTGAAACGTTATAATTCTGTGCATTGTTGACACAAGGAGGTAGAATATAAATAAGGAGTCACTTTTTGTCTGTTCCATAGGTTCATCTATAAAAAAATATTTTTAAACCTCGCATTTTACTTGTATTGAGATCATTTAAATTTGTCACAATAAATTTACATATCAGTATTCACAGTATGCTTATTTTGATTTTTAAAAATCTTGATACCTCATTTTCTAGTTTTGTTGCCTAAAGCACATTGAGGGTGGGGGAGTCAGACTTAAAATGTTGACTGTAATATAGTAGTAGTACTGAGTTCAGGAGATCTGCATTATTATCACTTAGGAGTGCACTAATACTCATGTCTATCATTGTCACTATACTGTGAATGAAGAGATTTTTAGGGAGCAAGAAATGCTTTATTGATGAACCACTGTTTTGTTGGAAGGGGTGATATGTCCACTTCAACTGCTTAGTAAAGGTATGAAACAATTCAGATATGTTCAGTTTACAATTTAGATCTGTTGACTTAAAGCGGCTTGCCAATAACTACAGCTTTACCTAAACTGATATATCATTCTCAGCCTGTAATTGATAGGCATCTACGGCTCAAATAAAGAAAATGCTTATACTGATGTCAAAATCACCCTTCATTCATGCATAAGTATGTGACACAATCAAGCATCCTTCATTCGTAGAATAACAAATGACTATGTTATTATGCACTCACATCAAATTCACAAATGAATATGAAAACTTATGATCTGCCACTACAAAAGCTCAGAAATAAAAGCACAGCTGTAGATGAAAATAATGTTCCAGTATACCAGTTCAATATAGAAATCAAATGCTAGTCTTGCCTTCTTGAAACTAATAAAATGTGCATACATGCACTGTCACACTGCAACTTCACGCTAAATATTGACAGCATGATTTCTGCACTTACACAGCTGATCAGCATAGAGGTAGGACTCTAGTTTAAACTACTGAATCTGATGCATTCAGATTACCTTACTGATGCAGCCATAATTCCTTTTTTCCCCAAAAAGGAGTTGAGTGCTGCTTTGTCTCAACTCAGAAGACAGTGGGGACCTGCATTGTGAAACACTAAACTGCTTTCCCGGCATGTGATTTCCTTTTGAAATTACAGTACCTTCAAAACTGGCTTATCATATGTTTATAGGGTTGTAGAGCACAGTATTTTCACAGAAAATGTGAAAAGATAAATACATAGCAGCTCTTAAAGAACTTAACATCCTATTGAGGCAGTCCATAAGAACACGCCTTGTTGCCTCAGAGACTCAGTTGGTGTGAGCAAAGATGCAAATTACTGTATCCATCTAAGTGGAGCACTAGCTAAGCCATTTTGTTAGTGTCAGGGTAATTTTTTTGCCTGCACACATTTCAATTCTGAATGGATTTTGATTCAGATAGCTAAGAATTTGGGATGGCAGGCTGATTAGGAACTTGACTGTTCTTCTCTGGGAGTTGGTTGCAGTAATTTCTTCATTTGACAGACAACTACCTAGATGTTCACATAAACTGACCACAGTAAATTTCAGAAAACAAGCTGATAAACCAGGTAAACTATATGTAAACATTTGCCTTTGAAGAAAAAAAACATTGTAGCCAAAATATCTATAAAATTTGCCTTTGAATACAAAATCACTGTAGCCAAAAGAAAATAAAAGTGCAAATACAGGTACAAACTATTGAATGGTGTAGTAAAGTGATTTTGGTAGATTTTGCATTTATAATATGTGATTGCAAAGATAATACACCTGCAGCATGAATTAATAACTTAATTTTTTAAAACAAATCAGCATATTTGTACTAGACACCCATTACCCACCACCCTAGATTATCCATCCTTTTTTCCCTTGAATGAAAGTAGATGGATAATTAAGGGATTACGGTAAACAGAATTTTGTTGTTTTAAAACATTTTTATTTCATATTTCTTTGATATCAATGATTACGTTATAAACTAAATGATTTGCAAACTATTCATACAGATGCTTAGCCATCTTTACAGTCTTCAAGAATGTGATAAGAGGTTTTGTGGATTGAATTTTCTTGCCATGTCACTGTGAGGTGGGCGCATCACTCTTCATGGAGTTTTTGAAATGGGCACTTTCTGAAAATTGAGCAAAAACTTTGTAAATTGTTCACTTCATAATGTTTGCAACAATTTCCACACATAGTGGCTTTATTCATGATCATATACACTTTGGTGCTTTTTAATGTAAAATACAGATATTTTTACTTATTGTTTATTCAATATTATACAATGGCAAAAAAAATAGCAACTTCTCATTGGCCAGCTGGTACTATCACCCTGTTGTAAAATCTAGCATCACCAACAGGAACAAGTGCCAGCCAGCCGCATCTCACTAACTGCCAAAAAAAAAAAAAAGTAAAAATCACTCCGAGCCGCCATGTTGTTTCTCTCGCTAAACATTACTGTGGCACCGGCACCATAAGAACGTTTTTCTTCTTCCCTTTTTGGTAAATTCCAACCGGAGTGTTCTCCACGGACTATGACTACATAAGCAAGTGCCAGCTCCTGAACTTGCAGAATTGTAAAAAATCGGACACTTTTTAAGGCAGGCCGGGTTGCAGTTGTGCCCCCTTTGTGCAGTTCCGAGTGCTGTACAAATGCTGTCAGCGGCGAGATGTACGAGGCAGGCGGGGATCGCTTGGAGTGACCGGCGAAAAAATCGGACACTTTTTAAGGCAGGCCGGGTTGCAGTTGTGCCCCCTTTGTGCAGTTCCGAGTGCTGTCAGTGGCGGGATGTACGAGGCGGGCGGGGATCGCTCGGAGTGACCGGCGAACTGGTGAACACAACTTTCTTTAATCCCGACCTCTTCCTGTTTAACATTCCAGTCTGTTATCCTACGGTTCTGCTTTGATTTTGTTGTTTTGGTATCATAATGTTTCGAAGTATGTATCTGTCACCCTGTTGTTTTGGTATCCTAATGTTTCTAAGTATGTGTCTGTCACCTTCCCCATCTCCATTACATAAAGTTATCATCTATGCAGGGTATTTTTCTGGCTTTTGCATCTGCTTAGATGATTTAGTTACACTGCACTATTTTTGTAGTGTAAGAACAAATTCATTACAAAGCTATAAAAATACAAAAATAATTATTTTCTATTCTTTTTGAACAAAATTAAGCGACACATTGTATAATTGCAATAAACCACTCCAGGGTGTTGGTGATGCTGGTTTACCCACGCCTGGCGAGGGTTTACTCACTCGGCCTGCGGCCTCGTGACCAAACCACGCCAGGCGTGGGTAAAACCAGCATCACCAACACCCTGTCGTGGTTTATTGCTTAATTAACTGAAATATAACTTTACAATCCCAATAAGGGAATACAGTCATACAATACATTGTATATTAATCAGATAATCAACAGCTGCCTTTACTCTGTCACTACATGGGGGAGGAGTCCAACAATCCAATTAGAATACATTTTGCACCTAACACTTATCCAAGCTACACATACATATCATTAAAAAGAATGTGCAGAATGCCTTTGCCACAGCAATGTGGCTTACTGTCTGATGTGACATGAACATGACAATATAAACCTTAGATGACAGAGACAAAAATCAACATTAGTACTGAACCAAATATACATTGGGCCTGATTTTGTAAAGCTTTGTGGTCACCGCAACAGACTTGCAGCCAGGATTCTGACGCAAGTGCCAACTTCTGCTAAACCCCACTGATGGTGCAATTTTCAAAGAAATATGCAACACACTCCTGTCACAAGTCCCATGTGGCACTGCAGCTCAGTTCTACCTTCTCCCCCCCCAGCATATCTTTAAGTCTGTGGGGGAGCTAGTTTATGGGGCTTGCACCACAACTTTAGCACAAGCTGCTGTAAAATGAAAGTATTGTCACAACTTGCATCCTGAGTTATAAAATCGGGTGAAAGTTGCAGCAAACCCTTGGCCACAGGTGCAGCATATGTTGCGGGGATGCAGGGGTTTGCCACCAGCCCTGCATTCCCATTTGAAAATTGGGCCCATTCTCTAAGGCAATAGCTAAAACTAAAAATAGGGGAAATGTATGTAAATAGTACAACTAATTTTTAGATGTTACCATACAAAGGCCTCATATTTTCTTGTATGGCTACTAAACATTTAAGTAAAGAGGGGAATCCTCTGAAATATATACAGCATGTTTTAACTTTTAGAAACAACATGATGCACTAGTAACAGTTTATGTGCAGCCCTAATGAAACTGCATCAAAAAGGCACAATAGCAGGTATGGGGAAGAGGATAATAGGAGTACTGAAAAAGACAGCACTGCAAGTCACTACTCAGATTGCATTTTAAAAAGAAAAAAAAGTGTCTACCAGCATCCAAAACAATTATAAAGCAATACTCTCCCACAATAAAACTATCCACCAACATTACTGTAATCCAACCACTTAGAAAAGAAAGTGAAATAGTGTCCAATGAAACAAGTTCTGCCCCCAGGTACCCAAAGTACTTGGAATCAAAATGAAGATTAAAGTTATTTAAATGTTCTGGCTATTATGATTCTGAGCTCTCATCTTCTTTCCTCAATGCAACCTCTAGCTCAATCTGCTCTGTGAGTTTCCCAGCATCAGTAGGTTTGGAGTACAAATAAACCTTACCTCCATAGCCATTGGAAAGATATAGTGATTATCTCTTAACTCCCTCAGTTTCATCTGGACCTCATCAAATTCTTTGCAGCATTGTGTAGCACTGTGACTCAAATCAGAAAAGAGTGGATATGGTGCTCCTGCTAGCTGCCCCCTCTCAACTGTCTAGCTATGTTCAGCACTCGATCAAGATGTTCTTCACTCCCCACAACTAATAGCATCATGGTGATTCAGCATTTGCAGAAAGGCAACAGAAGGATAGTCTTTTCTACTTGTTAATGGTGAAAAAATAGGTTCACTTGACTGGGAGTAATGTGAATAGTTTAAGTGGGGTTGGGAGGCTACTGATACAAGCTGCTACCCCAGTAATTATACCACTGAAAGTCCTGTGGCAACTTAATTATCTTCACTTTGTGCCACATAGCATTTACCACCCCATCCTTTAGGAGAAATGTTGAAGCACACTTAACCACAAAAGCAAGTCAGAAAGTTATTGCAAGACACTTTATTTCCCTGACTTCAATTTAAATCAAATGATTAAACTCACTGCACCATAAATACAACTCCAACAGCTGATAACTAACTCTCCCTGTTCAAAATCTGTATGCATAATTAAAAAAAATGACTCAGATACTTTGTTGCCAAATTAACTGCTCAATACAGACCTTCTTATTTATCTTGGGTGTTACCTTCCTTCAGACTTCTGTTAATGTGATTCTGAAACAAAAGGGAAGGCCTAGCCAGTTTAATATATCCATCAGGCCCTGGGAAAATCTTGTAAAGTTAGAGTCCTGATACAATATTCTGGCATAATAAAAGTGTACGTTCCATTCCTAGTGTTACTAAAAATAACCAGATAAAAATGACCTGAACCTCAGTTTAGAGAGACTTTTTTTAAGAAAAAAGTTTAGCATAAGGTTGATTCAACTCACATATTCAAAATAGTAAAAGCAAAGTCAGATATTACACACACACACACTCAAAAATATTGAGTATCCCTTAAGTCTCCTGAAATGATTGAGATATGCCTTCATAACTATGAAACAAAAGCAAGCTCTGTTCCTGACAGGGTTTCTGAATCAAATTGAGGAACACTGGCCCATGAAATGTATAGCAGAAAAACATAACGTTGTTGGGTATTCAAGCCAATGACTACACTGGAAACAAGGAATTGCACATCGCAAAGCAAGGTTCATTGAACTAACACACACATATATACTAGCAGCTCAGCTTTCAATGTACAAGTAATGATCAAATATCTTCCCTTGGGAGGATGAATCAGACAGGCTTGGAGGCTTCAGCACTTCATTTCGGGGTTTGTAGTTCCTCACCCTTTGTCTCTCACAGTAGATGTTATATACGATTTCCACTAGATGTTATCTTTACAGAACTCAGCATATGTCCATACATGGTAATCTTTCTCAGGGTACATTAATGTATTGTACACCCTCACTTATAGCTCTTACTATCTCTAATTGTGTTTATATGTTCAGCATTTTATCATACTAACAAGTTGTGCAGAGTACTAAACTAGCAAGTCTGTTTTTGCAATAGCAAGGACATCAGCAAGAAAGCCTTAGAAAATAAAATATTCTCATTAACCCTTTTGCCTTCTCCTGCCAGCACATTATAATATTTTCTTTATGCCAAATTGTCACATTCCTACAATGTGGTACCCAAGATCAAATCACGGAAATAAGGACCGAACAAAAAAAAACTAAAACCTTGAGGCAATTCTGTTTTGGTAAAAGTGTTGTTTATTTTATTTTTTTTCATTTACTGTGCTTCTTCCTTCTGCCCTCTGAAAAGTTCTACTTAAGAACTTAGGACAAAGCCATTTCTATGTGGTATGCTGGGTAGGGAAAATGAATCGCATGCATTTGAGTGAACCTGTTTAACAGTGGACCAACTGTCTCATTCATTTAAGGACACTCAAGACTGTAGGATGGCAGTGCTGCCACTGCAAAACTGCACTAACTCAAGGAGCACAGCCAGAAATCATGAAAAAGTGTCCCCTTAGTGCCAATTAAATTGTTCATTTTTGGGTTTTAACTCCACCTTGTAGAATGTGTTGTTAAAGCAATTTATGGAGCCTAATCCTGCATAATAAAAACAAGATGACTACAAGCATGATGGATTGGCATGAGCAGGCAGAATCTATTGCTATTTTTAAATAACGAGTTCTGCAAAGTGGAAGTAAGTTAATAACTAACATTATTAATATTTTAAAGGGACATGTTTATTGTCTTTGCTATATATTGCTCATAAGTTATGAGTGATCATTGGCTTAGAATAGAGTAAAAGGCTTTTGATAGTGCAATTTCACCTTTCCCTAATGAGGTGGTTTGGGAGTTTTACAGAGATGAACTAGAGACAGTTAATATGAATAAATATATTGCTGTGGGTCCAAAATCCTGATACAGCAATGGGTCTCCTTTTAAAAAAAGTATGTTTTGCAAAATATTGAACCAAATATCCATGACAGAGACAAAAAAGCAACATGCATTTGTGACTGTCACAGAGTGAGAGAATAAACTTCGGATGAGGCAAATTTACAGGCTTAAAACACATCTTGGTGTGATATTTATTTTTCAAAAGTTTGAAAAATAATAAATGAAAACAAAAACATTGCAAAGAAAATCACATCAGTAGTTTCTCACACAATACAGTGCTGGATTCTTGAGCTCCTAAGACCCTTCTCATCTGCATTCAACAGCTTGTCTGCAGTAGCCCCTCTCTCCTTCACTCTCAAGACTGAACTCTACTAGACTGAACTGAAGTGAACTTAGTGAAGAAGTATTTATATATTTTTGGTGGGATCACCTGACTGAGCCCTCTTCTGTATTTACATGTCTGGACATGTTTCAAAACCAAGAGGGTTTTTGTTTCAGGGGACTTCCGGGTTCAGTTGAAGGTACAGTGTATATCTCCACAGAATTGACTCTCTATTGACTCTCTATAGCTATGATCCACAGTGGCTAAGCACTTTTATAAAGCATACCATTCAGTCTCATACATAAAGCCTTATACAGTAATAGGTTTATAGTGTGAATTTATGAAAATACTTTAAGGATTTCTTATAACTGTACTAAACATGACATTATTATTTTATATGTCTTCTGAATCCTTTTTATTTAAAAAGGCTTTATTAACTGTCTTTGTTCCTATTTAAAATAGCCTTCATGCTTTTTGTACACAAAATGCACTTATGCACTTTACACAACACCTCTCCGGGTATTTGGCATCATTCCAGGGACTGAATAGATGGAAATGGAAAAAGAATGAAAAGAGAGAATTAATAGGAAGCTTAGCAGAGATAGTAAAGAGCTATGCTAGGTGGCCAACCTATGGTAGAGGGGAAAAAGAAGAAAAGCAAAGAGAAAAGCATTAACTGTTGCACACAGATATTTTGGTAGCTAGGAAAAAAGGTGATAGAAAAGTGGTCCATCAGTCACAGCTGAGGGTGTAGCCTAACTCTGCCACACACCTCCCTCCTTAAGAAAAAACAGGTCTCAAAACTATACTGTTTTTTCAAGAACACCCTCTCAGTCATAAATATTCTGCCAAAACAGTAGAATGGGGGTTGGTTAAAACTTTCTCTCACCCACTATGAGAGCTTTACCTCAGGGTCCCTTAATTCAGCTATTTTTATTATTGTCCACCATACCAAGTTACTGCAATATGACAATACTTTCACAACATTACCCTGGGGCTGACATATAGTTCAGCACAGTACCCACTTATGCTCTCAGAGGACTTCAGTTTGTAGTGACTTTCTATCCCCTATTTCACACTGGTTACTACAACTCAGACATTTCATATGTAATATCAGTCATTCATCAATAGGCATTGTTTCAGCACCCATCACTTGGCATCTTTTCAGGACCCATCACTTGGCATCATTTCAAAAAGCTGTGCCCCTACTGTTGTACCTTCATCAGTACATTAAAAAAAGATGAAGTAATACACAGCAGTTGTATGCTGATGTCTAGCTTCCTCCATACAGTATAGACATTTCTTTTATGTTATACATTTCTTGTAATCATTTCATACAGTTCATTTATCCATTTCCCTTTCATATATTTTCTGGTAGACAAGGAACCTTCTCATGCTGGCTATCAACCCTCCAGTTCCTAACTCCAAAAACTGTGAGATTTTCTTTCAGTTCTTACACGGTTCTGCTACCCTCAACTGAGTGTACTCAGCACCAGCCTTAATGCTATATTAATTTCAAACATTACATGTTTCATACATTTCATACCATATCACAGGGGGTTCAAAACATGGGAAAGTCCATCCAACCACTGTGGTGTCTTCCCTGTTGCTTGTTGTCTTCACCCCAGTATGCAAATGTCCTGAAACAGTCTTACCTGGGGCCTAAATCTCATCGTCCTCCAAGTAGCAGCATCCCGGCAAAATGGGAAACAACAGGATTTCAAAAGTGACTGTCAACAAAGGTTCCATCAGGGGGTCCTCTTCCTCTAGAACCCATGAATCCTGGTCCTCTGCCTCTGCCATGAAATTCTCCTGTTGGGAACCCTCCATCAGCACCTGGCAGTGCTGCTCCACCTCTCACTGGCACTGGTCCGCCTCTGCATTCCATCAAACTAAAATCCATTTCTTCTCACCTGGGCTCTTGTATGCACAGTGGGAAGCCTATCCTTCTCCAGATCCTTGGCATCCACAAGATCCTAGAGGTATGCAATCCTGCTCTTTGCCCCCTATGTCTGGATACCAGGGCTGGCATCTGGGTACTGGTCTCCCCCTCATTTCTCTGTACAACCAGTACTATCCCACTTCTAACACTAAGTTTGTTACAGAGTGAGGGAATAAACTTCAGATGAGGCAAATTTACAGGTTTAAAGCACTCCTTGGTGTGATATTTATTTTTGAAACGTTCAAAAAATAATAAATGAAAACAGAAAAATTACAAAGAAAATCACTACTTAACATCAGTAGTTTCTGGCACAATACAGTCCTGGATTCTAGAGCTCCTAAAACCCTTCTCATCTGCATTCAACAGTTTGTCTGCAATAGCACCTCTCTCCTTCACTCTCAAGACTGAACTCTACTAGACTGAACTGAAGTGAACTTAGTGAAGAGGTATTTATATATTTTTGGTGGGATCACCTGACTGAGCCCTCTGCTGTATTTACATATCAGGACATGTTTCAAAACCAAGGGGGGTTTTGTTTCAGGGGACTTCCGGGTTCAGTTGAAGGTACAGTGTATATCTCCACAGATATTGACTCTCTATATCTCTGTTCCACAGTGACTAGGCACGTTTATAAAGCATACCATTCAGCCTCATACAGTAACAGGTTTATAGTGTGAATTTATGAAAATACCTTAAGGATTTCTTATAACTGTATTAAACATGAAATTATTATTGTTTTATATGTCTTCTGAATCCTTTTTATTTAAAAAGGCTTTACTAACTGTATTTGTTCATATTTAAAATAGCCTTCATGCTTTATGTGCACAAAATGCACTTATGCATTTTACACAACACCTCTCCAGGTGTTTGGCATCATTCCAGGGACTGAATAGATGGAAATGGAAAAAGAATGAAAAGAGAGAATTAGTAGGAAGTTTAGTAGGGAAAGTAAAGAGCTACGCTAGATGGCCAACCTATGGTAGAGGGGAAAAAGAAGAAAAGCAAAGAGAAAAGCATTAACTGTTGTGCACAGACATTTTGGTAGCTAGGAAAAAAGGAGATAGAAAAGTGGTCCATCAGTCACAGCCAAGGGTGTAGCCTAACTCTGCCACAGGGACAGTGCATAGTTATGCCTTCATTTGGCTTTTTAAGACAGTACAGTATATATAAAAGACAAAGAACCTCTGTGTATAAACACTGAGGCAAGGGTTACCCCAAAGGGCATTTGGCTGGGAAGCCAAGTTTCAAGAAAATACAAAATCACACATGCCCCCACAATGCAAAGCATCATGGGCTGCATATGCAAATCACCACAGAATGTTATGTTGGTCCAACTTTAAGCAGAATTGCATGGTGCCGAAAGGCCTCTCACACAGTTTGCAAAGGGTGCTAACAGAAGACATAGACACGTGTATATATAAGTAGACTATTGCATATGTACATGACATGATGATAATAAATTTAGTCATTCTTGTGCTAATAACCTTTGATTTTATAACTTTGGTTGATCTGTTAGAATCTGTAAACATAAAAATGATTTATAATAGTGTTTATGGTCATATGGTCCTCTCCTCCTCTTTTATCACCCTTCCCCCTCCCTCTCATTCCCTTAGATCCACAGACTCATGCACTTTGGTGATCCCAAGGCACTCCACTCTCATCGGTCAATCAGGCTTCTCACACCACTTCCCCAAAATTTGGAACTCCCTCTCCCCTCAAATATGTCACTCCTTCTCCTACTACTCCTTCAGTTCTGCCCTACACAATTATCTTTCATCAAGCTGCTCTTGCCATAACCCTCCCTAACTATGCCCTCACTTATGGCTGACTCACCATTTACCTGTAACTACCCCATGTCTAGCCATTCTCCTTTCCCCATTTACTTTATCTAACCTTTTCTTTGCCCCATCCTTTGCAGCTTCCCTTGCCCCTTGCAGGGTTCTCAGCATCCTGAAGGAGTCCCTGTTGGGCTGTGCTCTCCTTTCCACTCTTCCTCCCTTTGTTTCCCTCCTTCCCCCATTTCTTTATGCCCCTAACACTTGATACCTACCTGCTTAACTCCTTTCTCCCCTTGGCACTTCCACTATCTTCTCCCCTTTTTCTCTTCCAGCCTTGCCTGCACCCTTGCAGGGTTCTCAGCAACCTGGAGAGACCCACTGGGCTCAGCCTTCCCCTAATCTGGCTCCCCCTTCACTCTTCCCCTCATCCTAAAATTGGCTCTGTGGGCCCGGCCCCCACCTCCCCTCCCCCCATCTCTTCACTTTGCACCTATTTGCCAATCCCTCCAAATCTCCACCTCCCCCGCTAAGTGTCCTTGTCCCCTTGTTGGGCTCTCAACATCCTGGAGGGATCCTTGGGCACACTGGGTCCAACTTTCTCTCCTGCCCTCCTCCTCTCCCCTGTGGCATTTGTTACCAACTTGCCTAACCTCCCTTCCTCCCCTGGCACTTTATGAATCCCCTATATCAATTTAAATACTCTTTGTTCCCCCTAGCACCGATCTCCTGTATTGTATTTTCTGTTTTTCCTATACCAAAGCTAACCTCACGTCCAGCAACTTATTTGCTGTTTTAGGTTTCTTGCCTGTGCTGCTCTCCAGTTCCTCCACCCTTTTCACTTAATTTTTTTTGTTATTGCAAAATGTTTTGTTCAACATGTGTAACATTTGTGTCTTATGTACCTTAAATGTATTACTGTTCATACTCTATGTCCACCCCCCCCACCGGTCACACTGGGAGATGAGCAACTTGTTCAGCATGCTTTCCTACTGAAACATTTCAATAAATAAAATAAATAAATACAGTATGCCAGTGGCTGGAACTCATTTCCTTGGATTTTGGATGTTTCTGATATGGAAATTAAAAACTATTTAACGTATATACTGTACTTTTCAAATTCTTCTTTGCTGAACTCTCGCAGATCATGAACAAGAGGTCTGCATCAAATTATGGATTCAATTTAAAGTTTAAATGAAACTATTGGGGATGCTAAAACATCTGTCAAGATGGGTGTTGAAGTTTAAAACTGTTGTGATACTGAGCCAATGATTACACTGGAAATTAGGAATTGCATAATTGTATTGTGTCAGTAAAGGGTGTATTGAGGTCATAAAGTAGATATTCAGGAAGCCTCCTTTGCCTGCTGGTCATAATCTCAAGTGGTGTGAGAGTGGTTGTTTTTGATGGAATAGCACTAACTGCCATTAGCATTAATGGAAGAAATGGTTCATACTAAGGTTGTTTGAGGAGTAGGGGCAAAAAAGCCCATGGGTGCTCCTACACTAATCATGTATTATAGTATAAGAGATTGTATCCTGAAGAAATCAGGTTGTCCAGACTATGTTTAAATATGATTTTGGACTCCGCTAATGATTACTTCAAGAGGCAGTTTATTCCATGGATTGATAGTTCTTAAGATAAAAAATAATTTTCTATTTAAATGATTAAATGATTTGCCTGACAATTGTAATGGGTGGCCTCTAATCTTATGAGTGTAGCTTTTAAATTTGAGGCCAAGTTCTGAGATTAAATAGGGGTCTTGAATTAGGTTATAGAGAAAAAGTAAATCCGCTCTTATACGTCTGCTGGTTAGGGACATGAGTTTCAGAGATGTGTTTTAATTCTTGCCATTAGTGGCCACAAATTTCCTCAGCATGGTTTTAACTGTTTTATAAGCTCTTTCAGCCTGCCCTGATGAGGATGGCAAACAATGTGAAATTTTTGTTTCACCCCAAAAGGTACACTATTTGCTGCAGCACTTTACCAGTAAATATTGGGCCTTGATCTGTGTGTATGGACACTGGCAGTCCCCACCTAGAAAGCACCTGTTCCAGTAGCACCTTGGCTGTGACATTAGCGATGGCATCTTAAAGGGGAAAGCTTCTATCCATGTAGAAAACAAATCAGTGATCACCATCAAATGTTTGTTACCCCTTGCAGTTGTTGGAAAGGGACCTACATAGTCGATTTGTAACTGTGCCCAATGCTCTCTAATCCTCTGTCCCCTGAGGAATGCTTTTTTTCTGTTTAGGCAATGGGTTATTCTATGCACATACCAAGTAATTATTACAGTATATTTTGACATCTTTCATAATATCTGGCCACAAACCTGCATTTTCAACATGAGCTATTGTATTCATTGTACTTTGGTGCCCTCCAGTGCTTGTTTCATGTACCATATAAAGAAACTCAGATCTCAAATCTTTGGGAATCACCCATACAGGAAAAACATATCCAGTATACAGTAGGATCTTCCAGTCAGAAGTAAATTGTAGGTGGGATGCATACTTTACATAATCTGGATATGAAAAGGGTTGCCCAGTTGTCAGTTGTGTAATAATTTTCTTGAGATCCACATCAGCCATTTGTAAAGCTGATGGATCAATAGATTGCACAGGTGTCTGAGCTGTAACCACTTGAGGCTTATCACTGACAGGCGATTGCCATAGAGCTCCCTCTGTGGCTTCTTGTTTAGCCAGTGAGTCAACCTTCTCAGTGAAAGCTGCATATGGTGCTTTTTAGAATATGCCTTTACCTTGTGTACATATATAGGTCCTACATGAGTCTTAGCTTGGCTGAAGATATATTGTAATAGCTGACTATGCACTTAAGGTTGCCTATCAGGAGATTGGAAATTGTTCTATACCCACATGGGCATAAATTTAGTCAGTGCAATGAAAACCCAAACTGGGTCAGACAATATAATTAGATCTTTTTCTGCAACATTGTAATTCTGTAATACACAAGCTACTGTGGCTAACCCAGCATACTGGGCAGAACAAGGGGTACATTTAAAGAAAAGTTCTTTGTCAACATCCCCTTCCATTATATAGACACCAAACTCAGTATAGGGCTTGCCTTTCCTGTAATAACTGAACCCATCTACAAATGCCTGGACTTCACTGGTGACAATGTATTCTTCCAATAGAACTATGGATAGGGACTGAACTGCATGGCGATAGTCTGCACTAGGGCATTCATGAGGTTCTTCCTCAAAAGCAGTGCATGTGACAACACCAAAGGGGAGGAGGTATATTTGATAGTAACATCCCTGTCCTGGAGTAATGATGCCAAATGTGTAAGCCTAGCATTGGATACAGCATCATCTTTAACTCTGCTAAACAAATCAACACAAAAGGAAAAAGCCACTATGGTTCTCAAAAGAGGTGGTGGGGAAGGTTAGGGAGAAAAGGATAGCATGTAGGAAGTATAAGGAAACACAGAAGGAGCAGGACAGAGAATTGTACCAGTTAAGGCAGAAGGAAGCAGGGAGGGAAGTCAGAATAGCAAAGGCCCAAACTGAGGAAAAGATAGCCGACTCAGTTAAGAAGGGGGATAAAACCTTTTATAGGTACATCAGGGAGCATAGAAAGACAAAGGGAGGGATAGTGAGGCTGAATACAATGGATGGTGGGTGGGCAGAAAGGGACAGTGAAAAGTAGAATACTGAACAAATACTTCTGCTCAGTATTCACAAAAGAGGGAGGAGGGGAGATGCCTAATCCAATTAACAGAAGCACTCTGGATGGGGCGATCCCAGTCCTTTCACAGAAGAAAGGGTTCTGAAAGAGCTCCTAAAACTGAAGATGGACAAAGTAATGGGACCTGATGGAATTCACCCCAGAATTCTAAAATAATTAAGGGAAGGACTAGTGACACCACTGACTACTCTTTTTAACAAATCATGGTGAATGGTGTGGTACCTGGGGACTGGAGGAAGGCAGCTGTGATTCCCCTTCACAAAAGTGGGAGCAAGACAGGGGCAGGAAACTACAGACCTATCAGTTTGACCTCTATGGTAGGGAAAGTGATGGAATCACTTCTGAAGGAAAGAATTATTGAGTACCTAGAGGCCAGTGGGGCACAGGACCCAAGGCAGCATGGGTTCACAGTGGGAAAGTCATGTCAGATGAATCTAATTGATTTATTTGACTGGGTGACCAAAATAGTAGACCAGAGAGGGGCTATGGACATGGCCTACATAGACTTTAGCAAGGCATTTGACACAGTCCCACACAAAAGATTAATAATTAAATTAACCAGCCTGGGAGTGGGTCCCAGGGTGGTAGCCTGGGTAAAACATTGGCTGGACAACAGGACATAGAAGGTAATTGTAAATGGAGTCCACTCTAAAGAAAAAGGGGTTACTAGTGGGGTACCGCAGGGTTCAGTACTGGATTCAGTCCTTTTTAAATGTCTTTATAAATGACATTGCAGAGAACTGGAAGGAAAAGTATGCCTCTTTGCAGATGACACAAAGATCTGCAACAGGGCTGATACACAAGGAGGCATGGAAAGGATGAGAAAGGACTTGACAAGGTTGGAGGAATGGTCAAAAGTATGGCAGCTTGGATTCAGTGCAAAGAAGTGCAAAATAATGCACCTGGAAAATAACCCAGGGGAAGATTACACAATGGGGAGAGGTAGTAATAACAACAAAAATGGAAAAGGACCTGGGGGTTATCATATCAGATGACCTTAAGGTTAGCAAGCAATGTAAGAAGGCAGTAGGGAGGGCTGGGTGATACTGGGATGCATAGGGAGAGGCATCACCAGCAGAAAACAGGAAGTTGTTATCCCTCTGTACAGACAGTTGGTGAGACCCCATCTGGAGTACTGTGTCCAGTTCTGGAGACCCCATCTCTGCAAGGACATAGACATGATGGAGGCAGTCCAGAGGACGGCAGCTAAAATGGTGCAGGGTCTGCAAGAGATGCCATACGAGGAGAGACTAAAGGAGCTTAATATGTATACCCTTGAGGAAAGGAGGGAGAGGGGAGACATAATAGAAACTTTTAAGTACCTCGGTGGAATCAACAAAGTCCAGTAGGGTAGCCTCTTTTAGAAAAAGAGATGTGCAAGAACAAGGAGACACAATTTGAAGATAGAGGGGGGACGGCTCATGGGCAATATGAGGAAGTATTTTTTCACAGAGAGGGTGGTGGACACATGGAACAGCCTTCCTGAGGAGGTTGTAGGGTCTAAAACTGTGGGAGAATTCAAGAATGTATGGGACAGACATAAGGCAATTCTAGTGGGGTAGGAATTAATAGGCTGTTGGTTAACTAGGATCTGCAGCTTATCCTATAGGTAGGGAAATGGGCAGACTAAATGGGCCAAGCAGTCCTTATCTGCCATCAAAGTCTATGTTTCTATGTTGACAGGAGGTATGAAGTGGGGGTATGGCTCATATGTAAGATCAGTGAGTACCAGCCCATGATTTAAGTAAAATGCTTTACCACCCAAAATGTTTCTAGCAAATTTTTTATACTGTAAATACAGTGAAGCCTACCAGGATGAAGTGCAGTGTCACAGGTTTACTGCATGACAAAAGGGATTAACTCCCACTGAAACTGCATTGTTTGCTGCAGTAACTCTACTGCAGAATTTTGCAGTGATATGCTTTGTCCTGGTGGGCTTCACTGTATGCTTATTCAACCTGAGCAAGCACTCTAGAAGCATACATGATGGACAAAAATTTCTCATGTTGCTCCTTTGCCAGCACTAAGGAGATAGAGGTCTCTGTGGCTGCCACTTGTGGGTGAAAAGGTAAAGAGGATCTGGGTTAGCTAATGCCATTGCCTTAGTTAAGGCATCCTTCAAGGCATTGACAGCTTCGGTGTGGGCTGGACTCTATTTCCACTAAACTCCGTTCTTGAGGAGGTCATAAAAGGGTTTGTCTATCTCAGCAAAATGAAGGATAAAATCCCTCAAATACCCTACCAATGAATGAGTGGAGAGCTACCTATGAGGTAGGTCATGGTAATCTGCACACAGTTTCCACTTTGAGCTGGTCAGCGGATGACCTTCCCATGCCAGAGTGATACCTAAAAAGTTAACTTTTCACTCTAAAATCTGTGATTTTCTAGTATTCATTTTCAAGCCTCTCTGTTTAAGCAGGCTCAACAACTCATTTAACAACTGCATATGTTTTTCTACAGTGGCCGTGGCAAAAAGCAATTCATCAACATACTGCAACAAGCATTCAGGTCGAGAGAAGCCCTGTAACATCTCCTTCATATGAGGTAAAAAATAGAAGGAGAATTATGGAAACCCTGGGGCCAGCTGGTCTAAGTATAGTACTGTCATGTAAAAGTGAATACTAACTTGTACTGACAGGATGCAAAGGGATTGACCAGAAGCCATTTTGATTTATCAAGTAAAGATTACCACTGACAATCAGGCTTAGTTTGGGGGAAAATATCAGGGGTGGATGCCACTGTAGGGGGCATGCTGGAGTGGTTTGATTATGGTTCCAATAAAATTGTCAGTCTCCAAGAGCCATTAGGCTTCTTTACTAGCCAGATTGGGGAATTATTGCTGGAGGGACACATTCTGAGTGCTCCTTGTTCTATCAACAAATCTATAGTAAGCTGTACATATGGTTCTACCTCCATTGAGAAGCTATATTGCTTTTGTGGGAATGGATCGTCCCCTTGGATCAACACAAACGCTTGCATTGTGCCACAGTGTTTGTGTTTTGCAATGACTTCCTCATGCCTGTTCAGTAATTCTTTTAAACCAACAACATCCTCTCCTGCCTGTAGCATATTTAACACATCAAACATTTCTGGCTTCTTTATAGCAAAAACTGGATGAGCATTTGAGATCATTATATCTTCTTCCAACATTCCCTCTACTTGACATGGCACTTGGTTAGCTAAATCTACTACACAGCCATGCCTGGTAAGAAAGTCTGCCACTATGATTGTTTTGCTGGTGGGGTAGATTCATAATAGTCATTGTATGCACTGCCCTCAGTTTGCCAATTTGTACAGGGATAGCAATTGATTCCATAGCTTTTGAGTCATTACCTGAGAAAGACTGTAATGGAAACACTTGACCTGTAGAACGTTTTGACTGTTGAGGCTGTTCTGTATGGTAGACAGATACTGATGCACTCGTGTCTATTAAAACTGGCAGTATAGCCTAGAGGTTAGAATAATGAGCTGTGAATGAGCTTGGTACATCCAGCAGACCAGGCCTAGGTTTGATTCTCACAAACTCCACTTGCATACTGTATGACTCTGAGCAAGTCACTTAACTGCCCAGTGCTCCCAGGTCACCCCTGAAAACAGGTACTTGTTCCTAGTGGGCCTTACCTGGTTACCAAAGATTAGAATAAAAAAAAAAAATGTGTGTCAGTGGCCTCCAACTGATGCTAAGACTGTCGGGTGCCCTCACTTGTCTGCCTCCATAGGGATTAGAAAATGGACAGAAGCCCCTATTCCCTATTGTTGGTCAGGGGGCCTCAGGGACTGACCTGCTTCATAGGTTTTGACGTGTGCCTGCAGCTCTTGGATTTGGTTCCCATCTCATCTATTACATTGGGTTTGTTAGGATCCCAATAAAAACAGCCTCTTCCATGGCTGTGACTGTGCTCATAATTTGAATTGTAGAGTGGTTGCCCTAGTAGTGGCCCTTCATTAGTAAAAGTTAGTAACATTTCTGTTGGCAGATCTGAAGAGATTGCTACTGTGGTCACCTTCTTGGGACCCTTATCATAGAGCCACAAAGTGTCCCAAGCCACTTGCATTTTATTCAAAATGGCAGTGTAAGGGCTTGCACCATGACATGCAATACAATCATGTCCTTTATTTAGAGCAGGCAGCTATTGATAAAGGCATGCTTATAGGTGCTGTCTTCAAGGATAGCTTGCTGATGAGGTGGTGGTTGCTGTGCCTGGTGGCCAGGTTGAGGTGTTGGGGGTTGCAGGTTAAAGAAGAAATTGTACATAGAGTACAGTTGGGTGGCATATGCCATGGGGGGGCTTCACCCTGATTCTGTTTGCATTTGGCCAAGGCACTAAGGGGTCTCATGTCTGGAGCCCATTCATCAAAATAAAATGACTTACAGCTCCCTGCCAGGGGTATTGTTCCTTCAAAATATTCATGGGAATGGCATTCCACTGCTCAGAGGGTAATGTAACAATTAACAATTTAGCACTGTCAGAATCTGACAAATTGTACAACACTTCTGCTTGGGAAACCTTTAACATGTGCTTAAAGATATCATCCTTGTCTGTTCTGAACTTCTTCCTCTGTGTCTAGTGGTCCTCCCAGTCATCCATGCTGTAGTCATTTGATATATCCCTGGTGTCTGGTGGTCCCCCTCCCCCAATCCTCCATGGTGCTTCTCATTAGCATATCCCTGGTGTTTAATGGACCCCACCCCCAAATCAATTGCCAACCTCTTACCCACCCCCTTGTTTAGACTCCCTGCCCTGCCTTGCACTTCCCTCACCCTGATCACCACTTTCCAGTAAGAATGACACAGAGTGGCAGCTGTCATAGCACTCCACTCATTCATTCACTCACTCCCCTCTCTCACGCTGGTTATCAGGGTGAGGGGGTGCTGGGTGAGGGTCGTATCTTGGTGGGTTGGTAGGGGGTTGGCAATCAGTTGGGGAAGTGGAGGTCCACTAGATACCAGGGAGATGGTCATGGGGAAGGAAGACCACTTGATGCAAGGGATATGTTAAATCACTACAGCATGGGTGATGGGAGGGAGACCACTAGATGTCAGGGAAGTGTTACTGCTGCTGCCCTGCACTGATGCTAGGGGTTCACTGCACCCATTCAAATAAGCCTATAATATGCAGACAAAAGGCCCCTTAGTGCCTTGCTTGCCCAATGAGCTCTTTTGCATGCTCGGCCTTAATATGGCCCACAGAAGCCCTGGCACTATCTCATGTTGGGTAATGCTATCTCTAGTGGGCCATATGCAGCCTTGGTCCATGTCGATGCAGTACATATCCACTTAGTGCTGTGCATTCGGTCAATTACCGTGTGCTGTTGGAATGCACTCATTGGTTTTACATGATCAAATGCAAGAAAAAACAGTCAATAAAAATAATCCCAAATGATGAATTTGTTTAGATGAGTAAAGGGAGAGGAGGTTGGTTAGTTCAGCACAGGGACAAGATACAGTATATAATCTCTAACCTGGTCTCTACCTTGACTCCCTCTACAGTATTTATCTCCTTCGGGCCTTTAGCTCTCACTCCTTCTGTATTTCTTGTTGCTCTACATCCACTGGTCAGTCATTTTTCTCAGCTCAGCTGCCACCAATGTGGAACTCTCTCTTCACCTCCTTTAGACTAACCCCAACCTACTCTTCCTTTAAGACCTTTCAGTGGGTTCACCTGTCTCCCACTTGCTCTATTGTCACTTAGCCGGCACCTCATCTAGCTTCCCCTCCACCTCTATTACTAGCCATTGTGTGGCAGTTTTACTGAAAACATGAGTTAATGTCTTACCACCGTTGTCCTTGGTAGCTTTCTGACACTACATTTTGGCTGTAGCTATGACCATGGATTTGTGATCTCAGTTGCTCATAACTGTTATTTCTCCTGTTTCCCCACCTCCACATCACACCTGGAAAGAAGCTCTTTTTCAGTGTGCCCTTCCAGGTTTCTACTTCTCAAACAAACAAACAAGTCAGTGAATCAGTCAATCAGTAAAATAATACGCAGTAGAAAAGGTGAACAAAAATCCTTGCCGTTGTCAAAATAAAATGACTGCTGTAGAGATCTGCAAATCTGTAATCTTGCTTGTTTAAATGTTCTCAATGTTGGATCAGTGGACAATAAAACATTTATGGAAGCTGTCAATGATGATGTTGATGATGACAAGACTGGGGGTGGGGATTGTGGGAGGAACTGATTCACAGTTCAGCTTAACCATAACAACCACCATGCAGTTACATGTAAAAATCCTAAAACACTTGTGATGTAAGTTGGGGTGGCACTTCAGTTATGTGTATGGAGGGGGCAGTGCTTTGAGAACATATTTTTCATCGTAGCGGCAGCTTCAAAATTGAAGAGGCAGTATATGTAAATATGACACAATTCCAGCATCAGTGTCAGCCAATCAGCCAAGCTTCTGGGCTGTGGGTGTGTACAGGATAACCAAATTGTGAGAAAATAATTTCAAGAGATCCGTTTCTTCATCAGAAAAAAGAAAAGCATTATTAAAAGCTAATGACATGTCAGAGGTGTCTCCTGGCTAATCAAGAGTATCATCTTGTGATGTCTTATGGTTCCAGAACTGCTCAGCTCTGCTTTTCAGTTCTCAAATCCCTAAGTTGTCATGAGGCAACACTCTTGATCAGCCAATAGATGTCAGTGACGTCCCATTCACTTATAATTGATTTTTCCATGTCTTATAGTTTTATCCCTTCTGTAATCTCTGGATAGGGCTGTATTTTTTGCATACGGTAGAATACTATTTGTATTACTGAGCATAAAGCATTTTTTATGACTCAACATATTTTATCCCTTTTGTATGTGTACTAAGATATTTGAACAATGTTCAAGAAAGTACACTCCTTTTGGTTGTGATGAAAAACATACTACTTTTATTACTTCTGTTTAGGGCTGTATGGAATGTTCAAATTCTGACAGAAAAGAATTCTGCAGAATTTCAGAAAATTCTGCAGAATTCCATCAGTAGCTGAAATCCAACAGGTTATATGCAAAACAGTTTTTGCAGATTAATAAGCCACAGATTAATAAGCAGTTTACATAAACTACGGATTCTTTTTCCCACAATGCATGGAAAAATATTCTGCAGTTTATGTAACCTGAGAAAAATTTTTCCATGTTTTATACAGAAATACTTTTCAGAATTCTGTGGAATTTAAACAGAAATTCATAAAAGCATGTTGGAAGACAAATTGCCAGTCCCCACCAGATCCGATGTCAGAATCCTACATTCTGCACAGCCCTACTACTTTTGCTCCTCAGGCTAAACTCAAGGCAAAATTGTTAGCAGAGGAAGTTCCACCTACTGCCAACTCACAGTATGAGTGACTAGGCTAGGGAGGGAGTACTATAGATATTGTCACTTATCTCCCTCATTTGTTTCCAGCTAACTGTAAAGACTAGAGACAGCTTCACTCATTACAAAACTAATTTTGGTCTGGGGGACAGTGAAACCTAGTTCACCCTAATTCCCTGAATTTACCCCAAACCTGAATGGTGCACTTTTGTGGTCTGACTTGATTTTCAGTCCTATTTTCTATCAATTTATAACTATATGTATTGCTTTTTCAGTCTTAAAATATACATAACATAATTTTAAAAGACTATGTTCAGGCTACAATTATAGTGAAAGAGGAAACCAGCAAAAGGAAGTAAATGTAATGTTAGACTAAATAGTCTCCTAAAAGTTGGTTATTGTGTGGTGTGGTGTTTTTAGGGTTTGAACAGCTGGTCAAAGTTGTGTTGCTGTCAGTCTATCTCTGACATTATGCTTTAAATAGGGATGTGCAGGTCAGCTTTTCCAGTTCTTCTGGGTCAGACCAAGTCAAGTAATGCAAGTGTAACCCAAACCCAGTTCTCAAACTGTAATATACTGGTAACAGAAATGGCTCAATGAGTTTAATAAACAGAGTAAAGTTATGTACAGCTGTGAGTGAACCAATTGCACTCAGGAGGCCTTTGTGAACTAGTGGGTTAATTGTACACCTCTTCTGGGCTACCATGATAATCATCTAGGATGGGATTCTATGAATTTTGAGACCTAGGTTTGAATCTTACCTCAGCTGTACTATTGAGTGGTTAGCAGTTGCTTCCTAGAGTCAAGTGCTTCCCTTCTACTGCCTGCTCTGGCTAGGATTTTCCCCATTAAATATCATTGGTGGGATCATCTAATAGCCACATGTACTTCCCCAACCTGTTACTGCCTGCCCTAGCAGGTTTACATAAGCCCTGTTTCTCCACAAGTAGGGATGGGTACATTTTTTCTTCTCACGTGGTTCAGGGGAAAAATAACCCAGTCCACAATCTCAAACACAATAAATAGGCCTTTAATTATTAAAAAGGACTAAACACAGTAAATTACAAAAAGCACATGAACTGGAGTAGCACCCCAAATATTGCGATTGATGTTTCATGCCACCCTGGTGCTTTTTCAAGACCATTATTTTGAATTCTCTGCTGGTTGGTGCGTGGCTTTGGCTTTCATTTCTCCTGAGCCACTCTCCTCCTTTTTGAATTTTTTCTTCTGCCAGAGGAATTCTGGCAAAATGCTGATTTAATGTCCACTAAATATTCTAAAATGTCCATGAAAATGTCACAAAATGTTGCCATCATTGTGATTTTGGTTATTTCCAACTAATTTAAAAAGTATTTGTCCAACTTGCACCACATTTGGAACATCAGCTGTCCCAGTGCCCATACAGAAGTATGCCAAGTTTCAGATATCTAGCTATGTTTAAAATTGTCTGCGTTATAAGCCTCTAAACATTCAGAAATGTTAAAATTACAGTTATCAACTATGTAAACTAAAAGCGTTTGTGCAAATTGCACCACATTTGGAATGGTGACATTACCCATATCCATACATATGTGTGCCAAGTGTAAGATCTCTAGCTTTAAAGGTGACTGAGTTATAAGCCTCCAAATTTTTAGACATTTTAAAATGACATTTCAAAATTATGCAACTGCTAAATTCTATGCCTGTATAAGTTTAAAGCTAGAAAACAGAATATCACCAATATTTTAGGTTTGATTACCCTAAATGTTGGGCATTAATGTAACCACCATGGTCCATCATCAGGGCATCAGGCAGCCATGCTGATAACCTGGGTTCGGAAACAAGTCCCTAGAAGCCATGTTAGGAGGCAGATCATACTTAGAAACATAGAATCTGATGGCAGATAAGGACCGCTTGGCCCACCTAGTCTTCCCAGTTCCCTACCTAATGGATAAGCTGCAGATCCTAGTTAACCAACAGCCTACATCCTCCTACCCCCTCACTAGAATTGCCTTATGTCTGTCCCATGCATTCTTGAATTCCCTCACTGTTTTTGACTCTATGACCTCCTCAGGAAGGCTGTTCCATGCATCTACAACCCTCTGTGTAAAGAAATACTTCCTCACATTACCTCTGAGCTGTGCCCCCATTATCTTCAAATTGTGCCCCCTTGTTCTTGCATGTCACTTTTTCTGAAAGATGCTGCCCTCTTGGACTTTGTTGATTCCCTTGAGGTATTTGATAGTTTCTATCATGTCCCCACTCTTCCTCCTTTCCTTGAGGCTATACATCTTGAACTCCTTTAGTCTTTCTTCATATGTCTTCTGGTGCAGACCCTGCACCATTTTGGTTGCCCTCTTCTGGACAGCCTCCACTCTGTCTATGTCTTTGTGGAGATGGGATCTCCAGAACTGTACACAGTACTCCAGATGTGGTCTTACCAACTGTCTGTACAGAGGGACAAGAACGTTTTGCTTTCTACTGGTGATGCCTCTCCCTATGCATGCTAGTATTTCCCCCAGCCCTCCTTGCTGCCTTCTCACATTGCTGGCCCACATTTAGGTCATCTGATATGACTACCCCCAGGTCCCTTTCCATTTTTGTTGTTGTCAGTATTTCACCCCCCATTGTGTACTCTTCCCCTGGGTTTTTGTTTCCCAGGTGCATTACTTTGCACATCTTTGCATTGAATCTAAGCTGCCATACATTTGACCATTCCTCCAACTTTGCCAATTCTCTTTTCATAATTTCCACCCCACCTTGCATATCAACCCTGTTAGATCTTTGTGTCATCTGCAAAGAGACACACTTTTCCTTCCAGTCCTTCTGCAATGTCACTTATAAAGATATTAGAAAGGACCAGCCCCAGTGCTGAACCCTGTGGTACCCCACTAGTACCCCCCCTTTCTTCACTGTGGACTCCATTTACTATTATCCTCTGTTTCCTGTTGTCCAGCCAGTGTTTTACCCAGGCTACCACCCTGGGAGCCACTCCCAGGCTGGCTAATTTGTTTATTAATCTTTTGTGTGGGACTGTATCAAATGCCTTGCTAAAGTCTAGATAGGCCATGTCCACAGCCCCTCCCTGGTCTATTACTTTGGTCACCCAGTCAAAGAAATCAATTAGATTCATCTGACATGACCTTTGTGCTCTGAGTCCATGCTGCCCTTGGTCCTGTGTCCTACTGGCCTCTAGGTACTCAATAATTCTTTCCTTCAGAAGTGATTCCATCATTTTCCCTACCACTGAGGTCAAACTGACAGGTCTGTAGTTTTCTGCCTCTGTCTTGCTCCCACTTTTGTAAAGGGGAAATCACATCTGCCCTCCTGCAGTCCTCAGGTACCACACCATCCTCCCATGATTTATTAAAAAGGATAGTCAGTGGTGTTACTAGTTCGTCCCTTAGTTCTTTTAGAATACTGGAGTGAATCCCATCAGGCCCCATTGCTTTATCCATCTTCAGTTTTAGGAGTTCTTTCAGAACTCTCTCTTCTGTGAAAGGACTAACATCAACCCCCCATCCAGAGTGCTTCTATTGAATGGATTAGGTATCTCCCCCTGCTCTTCCTTTGTGAATACTGAGCAGAAGTATTCATTCGGTATCCCTGATTTTTCACTGTCACACTCTGCCCAACCACCTTCATCTTTATTCAGCCTCAGTATCCCTGCCTTAGTCTTTCTTTGCTCCCTAATGTACATATAAAATGCTTTATCCCCCTTCTTAACCGAGTTGGCTATCGTTTCCTCAGTTTGGGCCTTTGCTATTCTGACTGCCTTCCCCACTTCCTTTTGCTCTAAGTGGTACAGTTCTCTGTCCTGCTCCTTCTGTGTTTCCTTATACTTCCTGAATGCTGTCTTTTTCTCCCTAACCTTCTCCGCCACTTCTTTTGAGAAGCATAGTGTTTTTTTCTTTCATTTTGATGTGTTTATTTGCTTCACACAAAGGCTTGTTGCTTCTGTGATGGCAGTTTTGATGTTTCCCCATTGTTGCTCCACACCACCTTCTTGCCCATTTGTTAGTGCCTTTCTGAGGCACTCTCCCATTGTGAAAAAATCCGACCCCCGAAGTCCAGTAACTTCACTTTTGTATGGCTTGACTCTACTGCTAAGTTTATCATGAACCACACTGTTTGGTGATCGCTTGTTCCCAGATGGCTACCCACTTCTAGATCTGAGATACTCTCTCTGTCCCCATTTGAAAGTACCAGGTCTAAGATTGCTCCCTCCTGAGTGGCTTCCAAAACTAGCTGTCTGAGGCATGCCCTTGTAGGGCATCGAGAATGGCCCTGCTCTTGGATGTGGCTGCAGCAAAACCTCACAGTCTCTATTTTGCAGTTTCTGTGAATCTTCCAAGAAAGTTTGCATCTAATTTTTCAATTATCTAGCTCCAGAAAGTATTTAAGTTGTAAGCATAGAAATATTTTCAGAAATATTTACATGAATATTAAATTGCTAGACTTTGAGCCCCAATAACTTCCCCACCCTTAATTCAAATGCCATGATGACTTGACAGACCTTTTGGGCCTTTCCCTGACAATATGTATGCCAAATTCAGACCCCTAGCTTTAGCAAGGACCAAGTTATGGGCAATTACAGAATTTTGGAAAATTCCCCAAATTTTCATGAAAATTCATGGAATTTCACAAAAATTCTGCAAATTTGGAATTTGCTAATTTTGCCCACCTCTGTCCATAAGTAACAGTCCTCCCTGCCAAGTCCAAGGTGATTAGCTAATTGTTAGTACAACAGGTTGAAGCAACAACATCTTTTAAATAATCCCTTTGGAAGGGGGAAAGTACTGAATGTATGAGGCCTGAATGCACATTGCACCTACTGCCGACCGACCCCCTCAGAAAGCTCCCTGCAGGAGCATGGAATCCACCACGAGTGCCAGAGGTAATAAACACCTCTTCTACTGCACCCTTGTGTGGGGGAATAGCCCGTTGATGCACTGTGCGCATCGACTGCTCCACCCACCCTGGCTCGGCATTTCCTTTATAGTCACTGTCTAATGATGTCATTTCCTGTTCCCAAATTTACTAAGTCCCCACTTCCCCACTTGCAGGTTATACCAGATAGCCACTAGAGGGACCCTCTGTCTCTATCACCTCAGCCTCCCCTCTCCTACTTCCTATACCTATCATACCTGCCTAGGTATGTCTGTCCCCTTTCCCACCTCTGCCTCTGCCCACTCCTTACCCTTGTCCTGCATCCAGCTGCCCATCTCTCTGGACCTCGCCTAGCCAGCCACCACCAACAGTGTCCACTAGGAGTCACTATTCTCACTCCTGTTCTAGCCCTAATCCCAGCCACTGTAAGCCCCTCTGTACCTGGCTTCCCCTTTCTCTGCCAGGCCTTTTCCCAACTGCCCAGCTTGAGATTTGAACCTTGTACCCTGTTCACCAGAGTCTGTGACAGTACCACTACTCCAAAGTGGTATCTTACTCTCTGAAGGACAACCAAACCACTTGCCCTTCACCACCCCACTTACCCTGTCACTATGTTCAGGCACCTTCTCCCCAAAATTGGTATATCGGACCCTTCTACAACCTTCGTACTACTGCTCTCCTCCATCTTACTATCCCTTCCCTTGTTAACTCCCCCCCAAGCAGCTACCCAGTTCCTTCCCCTTCACCTACTATTCTGACCCATCTGACAAAAGCCCCCTATAAGTCCTCTGCTTCCCTTCCAGCCATCCCATGGTCTCACTTCCCCACCCCCCCTCCTCTGTCTATTCCTTTGGCTGCCTTCTGGCCTCCCTCTCCTACCCCAGCTCCCCTCCCCTCCACTCTACCTGCCCCAGCTCCTCCACCAACCTGTGCAGGGCTAAACCCCGGTCCCTCCACACTCTACGCTGCCACCTAACTATTGCCCTACTTCTGCTGGCAGCAGGGGATATACACCCTAGCCCTGACCCTACCCTGTCCTCAAGCCCCAACCACCACACCCCAAACCCCTCAGCTAGGACATCCACCAACTCTCGCTCTGACTATCTTGCCCATGGCCTCCGCTTTCTCCATTTAAATACTCATAGCCTAGCCCCTAAACTCGAACAACTCCAGGTCCTAGCAGCCCACCATGTCCCTGACATAATCATCCTATCTGAGACCTAGCTAAACCCCATCCTCCAAGACAATACCATCACTATTCCAGGGTACACCATCACACGGCAAGACCAGCCCTCCAGAGGTGGAGGTGTGGCTATGTACATCAAATCAACCCTACACTTCACTGTCTCCCTCACTAAAGCCGAACCCAAAGCCTTCGAGCTACTAATGGTAAAACTGCCCCCCCTCCTCTTTACCTATCTATGTGGCTGGAATCTACTGCTGCCCAGGCACTTCAACCACTACAGTCACCAACCTCCTAGGTCAGCTCTCATCTCTCACACAGTCAGGTGAACTATATGTCCCGGGTGATTTCAACCACAACTGGCGAGCACCCACCTTCAACAAAATCCAAACTGAAATAGCCACCCTAAACCTCAGTCAAACCATCCTGGAACCCACTCGCTCTAATCATAAGTCCGGTAACCACTCCCTCCTTGACTGGGCGCTTACTTCCCACCCCCACCGTGTGGTCAGTTCAGGCCTCCTCCCTGATTCCATCAGCAACCACCATCTAATCTACTTGGTCCGTAAGATCCACAGAACTAAAACCCCTCCAAAATTCATATCCCAACGGTCTTACAAATCCCTTAACCTCCTCCTCCTCCTCCTGGCTGACTTGGCCCACTCAGATTGGGTCCCAAGCCCTATCTGCTCTAACATGGATATGGCCCTCTCTCACTTTCGAACCATCTTCCTTGCCATCTGGGACAAACATGCCCCCCTGTGCCAGACTAGAGTCCAGGGCTCTCACCTACCCTGGATCTCCCCTGAGCTGTTAGCTTGCCAACAAGCCCATGATAAGGCCTGGTGAATCTACAAATCCTTATCCCTCCCAGATAACTACATTACCTATTGCACACTCTGCAACAAATGCACAAAGGCCACCCGTTTAGCTAATGCTGATTATTTCAACAATACCCTAAATGAAAACCTTGAGTGCCCCTCTAAATTCTGGAAGGTCATCAACTCCCTCTTCACCCCCCCAAACAACAAGCCCCGCTCCTCTCCTCCTCTCCCATGGGACTCTTCTCTCCGACCCCATGTTGGTCACTTCTGAGTTTAATACCTATTTTACTACCTGTGCCCAGGCCCTCCTAAAATCCCTCCCCCCAGCAACCTCTCCCACGCCTCGGTCACCTACCCACCTTCCGACTAGTAGGAACACCTTTTCCTGCAGACCTATCTCCCCTGCTGAAACCCTCACTGCCCTTCACTCCCTGAACCCCTCCAAAGGCAAATCCCCCTGATGGCCTGGATAACAAACTCCTCTTCCTTTCTGCCCCGCCATTGCTACTCCCCTCGCAGCCCCACTAAACCTCTCTTTCTCCACTGAGGAACTCCCCTCCGAATGGAAGCATGCCACTGTCATTCCCCTCCCTAAAGGTGGTGATCCTACCTCCACTACTAACTATCGCCCCATCTCCCTCCTCCCCACCCTCGCCAAACTCCAGGAACACCTAGTGCTTTCCAAACTCTCTTCCTTTCTCTCGGAAACTAACTTTTTCACCCCTTTTCAGTCTGGTTTCCGAAAACACCACTTGACCACCTTCTCCCTGCTACGGCTCATGGATTCCATCCTCACTGGGATGGATAATGGACTAATCACTGCCGCTATCTTCATTGACCTTAGCAAAAACTTTCGACACGGTATCCCACCCTCTCCTCCTATCCCACCTATCTGGTGCTGGGTTAACTGAATCTGCCACTAACTGGTTCAAGGCCTACCTTATAAATAGAACCTAATCCACTAAAATTGCCGACCACACCTCTCCCCCATCACCACCAGTGTCCCCCAAGGTTCAGTTCTTGGTCCCATCCTCTTCTTCATCCTTCTAAACAACCTGCCTAACTCCTGCTCCTCTACCGCAATCGATATGTATGTGGACGACATGGTCCTCTATACCTCCAGCCGGACCCTCGAAGAAGTCTCCTCTAATCTCCAAACTGATTTCAACAAAATCCAGCATTGGTTCAATTCCAACCAGCTATCCCTAAATGCAAAAAAAACTGTCTCTATGACTTTCGGCACTAGACAGCGGCTATCAAAATTCACCGGCCCCCTCAGCTTCCACACCCTAAACAACTCCATCCTCGAGGATGTTCCCTCCTTCAGATATCTTGGGGTTTGGCTGGATTGACACCTCACCTTCTCCTCACACATGGATGCCATCATTTCTAAACTGCGTCCAAAACTAGGTGCCCTTTATCGCAACTGCTCTTGTCTCCCTCTACCGGTCAGAAGGGAACTAGTTCAGAAAATGATCTTACCCTCCTTTGACTACTGTGATGTCGTTTATAACTCTGCCTCCAAGACCACCCTAACCAAACTTGACCCCCTCTTTAATGCCTTCTGCCTTTTCACCCTCGATGCTCCCCCTGCTCTCATCACTGTGAGCTCTATCGATCTCTGGGCCTACCTTCCCTGAGCAACTTTGCTCTTAACTCACTGTGCCAAATTCACTTCCAACTTTTGGCTCTGCTCCCTCCCTCCCTACCTCGCATCCTCCCTATCTCCCCCCCACCCCATCCACTCCCTCCGATCTTCTGATGCAAGACTATTGGTCATCCCTCACCGCAGGACCACTGCTGGCCAGTCAGCCTTCTCTTACCACTTCCCTAACCTCTGGAATTACCTGCCAGCTCAGATCCACCTTTCATCATCCAAACACTCCCTATCCTCGGCTCTCACTAATTTTCTTGCACCTAATTGCAACTGCCCAACCCCTTCCCCTCCTGCCTTCTCCCACCATCCCTCCCTTGTGCCTGACCAGCGGCTTGGCCTTCGCCATATTGCCTGGCTTATACACTGCCCTTCGCACTTCATCTCTCCCCCTATTTGTTTCCCTCATTACCTCCCACTACCCTCCTCACTCCTTCCTTCCCTCCCATTACCCATGCTCTCACCCTCACGCACTACTACTGCTCACCCCTCCCATCCTTGTTTACCACCCCCTCCTCTCCTACTCCTACTGTCAACTTGCTGCATCTCACTTCAGCTCCGGTCCTGCTACCGCCACTCATGCTTTGCTACTGGCACTTAAACATGTTTTAATCTGGAATGTTCCATGTTATGTATACCTTATCCTTCATGTATGATCTCTGTACTGTTTCACCTATTGTTAAATGCATTATAGTTCTACTGTATTGTTTCACCTCATGCAAATATGTGCTCATGCTTATCCCACCCAGTTATGTACATCACCTGTCTTGCAATATATTCTTTTTTGTCTGTTATATGATCTGCCTCCACTGTAACCCTTCCCCCCAGGTCACACCGGGAGACAAGCATCTTGTTGCTCAGTGTGCCTTTTCTGGTGAAACAATTTAAATAAATAAATAAATAAAAGTGGCACATTGGGGCAATTCTGGGGGTCATCAGAATTCCCACAATGAAAAATGAATGGAAAGCCCATTCCTACAAATCAACATGAATGAGAAGCCTAAGCAGCAGGATAGCTTGGGGGGACTTATCTGAAGCCCCCCTCCACACACACACACACACACACACATGATAAGAGTTTTTAGCATTAATTGGGGGCAGGCAGCATGGTTGGCACTAGTAGCTCCCTGACTGGTGGTATGGCACCACAAGGTACCTGCTCTTCCATCTGTGTACCAATACCCTAACCAGATGAAGTTACTGTAAAAAGAGGCAGTGGGGTTTATCTTGCACAGGTTTGGGAACTAGAAGACCCAGGTTCAAAGTCCACCATAACTAATCGTTGCAACCTTAAACAGGTCACTTATCTTTTAGTGCTTCAGTCCACCCAGCTGTACAACTGAGTCAAAGCAGGACAAGACAGAAAATGAGAATCTTCTCAGTTGATCTATTCTTGTTCAGTAACTGTTAAACATAAATTCCATCCCTCCTTCCCTCTTTATAAACCAACTGCTACACTTAGCCCCTTTTCTCTTTACCATTTGGCATATTTATTTATTTGAATTTTGGTAACTGGGTAAGCCCACTAAAACCATGCAGTCCCTTTTTGAGGGGTGACCCGGGGGAGGGTACATAGGACACACTAATTTACAACAAAGAGCTACAGTACTATACAAAATAGATCAATACAATAAGGTTAAATATATCAAGGAGATACAATAAGTGGAGAGTCAGAGTTGATTATAGTATGTATCACGAGCCACAAAGCAATAACTGAGTTTAAGGAAGTGTCCTAAATGCAATAAAATGTTTTTGACAGGATTGTAATACGGTACAGCCTCTAGGATGGTTATGTCTGTGTTTAAGAGTTTGTAGTTATTGATCACTGATGTACAGTACAGGTGCACAGCACATGCGTTCTCATGGAACTTCAATGCAGCAGTATTATATGGATAGAAAAATATGTTTTGGAGTTGTAAGAAAATCAAAGGTAAGAGCCTGCGCTTGTAAGTCAGGTGAGGCAGGTACCGGTTCCTGAGGCAGATAAGTGCTTATTCCAAGCATGTTTGAACTGAGGGAGGGTAAAGCAGGAGAGGATAGAAGGGGGAGGGAATTCCACACCAAGGGAGCTGCATAAGGAGGAGTGGAGAGACGACCTGGACTGTTTTCTGACAATAATGTCAGAAAGGCTTGGTGGAGTGTAGAGATGTGTGAGCTTATAGGTGAGGCATAGTGAGGAGTACTGGATTTTGTGTTCAAGTTGTTAAGGTTCAACCTTATTTCATTCCCATACATTCATGATGGGGGGTGGGCCCTGCAATAGTCAGAACCCTCTTTTTACTTGAAAAGGCTGGGTCCCTCCAAAACTTTGAGAGGCACAGCTGTGCATGTTTCCTATCCTCCATCTTCTAGAGTGACATGGTTTGGGGGTGGGACTCATGTAAAAGCAACTGCTGCAATTGGAAGCATTTATATGATTCCAACCCTGAGATCATGTCACTCTAATACAGTTGTTTATCATCTGCCTTCCAGCTGACTTCCCTTCCTCATACCAACTACTCAGATATTTTTAACCAAGTTGCTATCTCAGCATAATAGGGTTTCAGAGGAACACCTAAACAGACTGGTGGTGGGGTAATGCAGCATGAGGGAATCACAGCTTTGCTCACCTGAAGACTGGGAGGGATCCATTGTTTCAAAGTACAACACACTAGAGCTGTGTGGAATATAAAATTCCACCCTAGGAAGCCCATAGAATGACCATTCTGATTCCATGAAATTTCACAGAATTTTAGCAAATGTTCCACAGAATTCTGCCAAATTTTATATGTCAGTTATTTTGCTATAATGTTAAAGGTTTACATCCAAATAATCCCAAATTTGAAATGTAAACAGTACCAAATGGCTTACAAAGGTTTACAAATGTTCAGAGTCATAAGTTGAAAGGGGCAGAGTTATGGGTGGCCAAACATTTAATCAAAATTTAATTTTCAGTTATTTTGAAATAATTTTAAAAAATTTCATATCCATATTTCTCCACAATGTCCCGATTTAGAGAAGCATCCAGCATGGGTATAAGCACCACATTGCAAGTCTCAAGCTTCAATGCGGCTGAGTTATAGGTAGCTAAACATTTTGCCAAAGTTTTGATTTCTGAAATTTTAGTATAAGTTTGACAGTATTCATTCAAATGTTATGAAATGTGACATGTATACAGGTTATCACTACATTTGTATATATACATAGTTTCAGATTTCTACTTTCAAATGGGACTGAGTTATAGCCTGCCAAACATGTTGCCAAAAATTAAAATTTCAGTTACTTCTCTCTAATTTTAAAACATATCCAAATTTAACCCTGGGTGAAACATGTAAACTACTATTCCACATAGTCATTTCTGAAAAAGTTTATATTTGCACTTAAATGGAATTGAATTAAAAGTAGTCAAACTTCCACAACATTTAAAAATGTAATTTTGCAAGAATGTAAACTACAAATTTATAAACCCTCGAATGTTTATATATTTATTTTACTTATTTCTTTTGTTAACCAGGTTAACATATGAGCCAATGCCCTTTTTCATATGTGACCCAAGACAATGATACAGTTGCAAGATGTTAAATCAAAAACAAGATAACTTTTACATTCACTTAATACAAACAATACAAATTTATGACATGTTAAACAGTAATTAATGCAATCATTTAAAATAGCAGTGACATTGCAAGCTGTTCACAAAATGATGTCTCAATTTCTTTTTGAATAAATTATGACTACTCAATGTTCTGAATTCATTTGGAAGATTATTCCAATGTTTAGGTGCTTGAGTTGAAAAAGCTTGAGCATCCATTTTAGTTTTAGTTATTTTCATGTTTAAACAAGGAATAGAATTTGATCTCAAATTTCTAGAAACTTCCCTAAAAGATATTAATGGATATAAAGGGGAAAGATTTTTTTGTCTCAATACATTATCCGTTACACAACAAAGAGAATAAATGGAATTTAAATTTGGTGGTAAAAATCCAGAAACTTGATACAAGATACAGCAATGAGTGCTATAAGGTAATATATAGACAAATTTAGAAATACTGTGAAATATCATTGTGAGAATATTTAACACTTGTTTAGACAGAGTTGTAAACAAAAATGAGTTATAATTCAGTTTTGAAAGTAGTATACTTCGAGCTATGTGTTTCCTTGCTTGTAAGGTTAACACATTCTGTAGTCTAAATAATACCCCTAATTTTTGGTTTACTGATTTTGTCAAATTCAATATATAATTTGAAAATGATAAATCTGAGTCCAAATTCAATCCCAGATACCTGAAACATTGCACTTGCTCCAAGTTAATTCCATTTTTACCAAAGATTATCAATTCACCTAGTTTATCCAACTTTTGTTCAGAAGCAAGCATCATACTCTTTGTTTTTGAAATATTCAATGACAGTTTTAATTCCAACAGTTTTTTAGATTTTGAAAATCACTAGTTAGATCTTAAGCTATTTTATCTGAAGAATTTGAGCTTTTGTACAAAATTATGTCATCTGCATTATAAAATTGTTTTAGTCCTTGATATTTTACTTAGTATGATATCCACAAAAATAGAAAACAAAAGGGGTCCCAAGATTGATCCTTGGGGTACTCCCTTTTCCAAAAATCTGCTCTCTGACACTAATCCCTCATAAAGAACTTTTAGTTTCCTACCTGATAAATAACTCTCCATCCATTCTAATGACAATCTAGATAATCCCTTTACAGCCAGGCTCCCGAGCAGCAGGCGATGGTCAACAAGGTCAAATGCCTTAGACAGGTCCACAAAAACAGCACCAGTGAGCTCACCCCTCTCCATAGCCTCACTAATGTGATTTGTGAACCTGGTCAAGGCAGTGCCTGTACTATGAAACTGCCTAAAGCCATGTTGCTCGGGAGCCCACTCTGTTGCAGATAATTTCTAATTTGTGCATCAAGTATTTTTTCCAAGATTTTACCTAGGGGATGGAGAAGAGAAATAGGGTGATAATTCCCCAAATCTTTAAAATCACCCCCCTTATGAATTGATCTTATTATAGTTTTTTTCCATTGTTGTGGAAAATTCCCTGTAACTAAAGACAGATTTAATCATTTTGTCAAGGGCATATAAATATGTGAAACTATTAACTTCAAAAACCTTGGCTGAATATCATCAATTCCAACATTTTTGAAAGGAATTTGCTTCAACATTTTTTTTTAGTTGTTTAACTAGGAATAGCACACTAAGCTGAAAGCTTTTTTTACAGGAGTGACCTGGGAGCACAAGGAAGTTAAGTGACTTGCTCAGGGTCACACAGTATGCAAGTGGAAGCTGTGGGATTCAAACCCAGGTCTGGTCTGCTGGATGTTACCCGATTTGCAGCTCAGAGCCTTAGACCACTGCACTATATTGCCTCCTCAACAAACAGAACCTGATAGATTTTATTTCTGTAAAATGAAATATTGAACCATTTTGAGAATCTATAGTTATATTCTTTTGAACTTGATCTTCCTTATCTACACTATATTTATTCATATCCAAAACGTTTTGTAAGAACACTGTACTTATCTCTTGTGGATCTTTTATAATAACTCCATCAACAAGGAACTCTCTAGATTGTTCATTTATTGAAGGAGACACTAGGGATTTAATTGAGGACCAACATTTTTTGGGATTTGACAAATTTGAGTCTTGTTGTTTTGTATAATATTACGATTTACATAACCTTAATTTTATCTTATATTCATTTCTATGTTTCCAGTACCTTTGAAAATCTCTTGTATTTTTACTTAAACAAAACTGTTTCCATACTTGATCCCTTTGTTTCATCAGTTTGAACATCTCTGGAATAATACATTTATTCACTATTCCCCTTACTCTCCTTGTTAATATTGGACAGCAATATTTGTGTTGTAAAATAATCAACTGTTGACTCCATACAAGGTATTACATCCAGGTATGACCAATCAACTGCTTTTAAATCAGCCAATAATCCTTCATCTAAGTCTTCAGAATACTTTCTGTAGGTAATCAGATGAGGGGGAGGATTTATTCTCTTTGATTTCCAAGTGTAATAATAATAATAATAATAATAATAATAATAATAATTTTATTTGTATAGCACCTTTCAATATATCAAGGTGCTGAACAACTTTGACAGTTCAAACACTACATAAACAAACATATACATAAAATCAGCATACAACAAGATAAAATATATAATAATAAAATCCAAAGCATTAATAAATAACTAATTATCTAAAAAAGCCATGCTCCACAAGTAAGTTTTCAGATCCTTTTTAAAGAGTTCCACGGAGGTGCACTGCCGTAACCGACATGGTAGAGAGTTCCAAAGAGTGGGTGCAGCATATAAAAATGCTCTGCTGCCAGAAGATTTCAAGCTCACTCTTGGGATCTCTAACAACCCCATGTCGGCCGAGCGGAGTGATCGGTCAGGGCAGTAAGGCACCAGGAGGTCTTTCAGATAGGCTGGACCCTGGTTGTGAAGGGCTTTGAAAGTCAACAAAATGACTTTAAAGGTGATCCGCCACCGCACAGGCAGCCAGTGCAGTTTACGCAGCACGGGAGTAATATGACAGAAACGACTTGTTCCAGTCAAAACCTGGGCTGCAGCATTCTGCACCAGCTGTAGGCGATGGATTTCAACCCCAAAAAGCCCAAAGTACAGGGCGTTGCAATAGTCTAAGCGTGAAGATACAAAAGCATGAACCAAAGTAGGCAGGGAGTCAAATGGAACAAGATGCTTCACCTGGCAATGTTCCTGAGATGATAAAGGAAGTCTTGACAACAGCTGACACCTGAGCTTTGAGAGTCAGCCTGTCGTCAAGAATGAATCAAGGCTACGCACCTGTTCTGAGGGACGGCAAAGATACTCCACTGAGAATAATTCCAGATGGAGCACCGATATCCGCCTCACCACCACCACCAGGATCCACTACCAGCACCTCTGTTTTCTCCGAGTTCAACTTTAGCCAACTAGAATCCATCCAGTCTTGGATCTCCCTCAGACAGTTGTTAAACACCAGAGAGCTCCATCCTGGTCGGGTGCAAAGGACAGATAGAGCTGGGTGTCATCCGATAGCAGTGAAACCTCAGCCCATATCGTCTAATGATACCTCCGAGGGGCAGCATATACACTGCAAACAACATGGGCGACAGCACGGATACCTGGGGCACTCCACACAACAGAGGGATTGGGTCAGAGAAAAAATTCCCCGACACATCTCTCTGCGATCTCCCGGTAAGAAATGACGTGAACCATTGCAGAACGGTTCCAGACATTCCACAAATTTGCCCCAGGCGAGCTAATAGCACCATGTGGTCCACTGTGTCAAAGGCTGCAGAGAGATCAAGAAGAACAAGAATGGAACGTCTCTTCTGATCCCTCGCCATCAGAAGATCATTTAACACCCGAACCAGCACAGTCTCGGTACTATGTCTTTTGCGGAAGCCCGACTGGAAGGATTCGTAGACATTATGGATGGTTAAATGGTCATCCAGTTGAACCGCTACGACCTTCTCAATAACCTTCCCAATAAAGGGGAGGTTAGAGATAGGTCGATAACTAGAATAAGAGTCCGGGTCCAAGGAAGCTTTCTTCAAGAGAGGAGTTACCACAGCCTCTTTCAAGGAACAGGGAAACTCACCTAATTCCAAGGAGCACCAGACTATTTGCACCAGGACCGGACCAATGATGTCCAAACAACCCAGAATAAGGAGTCGGACGGGATCCAAACCACAACTTGTGGGGCGCATAAAATGGATGATCCTCATAATGTCCACGAACTCAGGTCGTCGAAGGAACTCCAGGAGAAATGAGGCACTGTCATCTCATGCTGACCAAAAGCTTCACCCATAGAGCTTGCGGACCCAGGTTCTTCCTGATGTCGGCCACTTTAGTTACCAAAGTATCGGCGAGCTCGTCACACTCTGCTGAAAAGCTTTCGAACATGCAGGCAGGCTGGGTTGCACAGTCTGTCTACAGTTCGGAACAGCTGAACCGGTCAATTCTGAGCAACTGCAATCTCCCTGGACAGAATTCTGCCTTCTTATGGGTGATTGCAGATTGATAATTAACATAATGTTCCATCAATCTAGAGTGTAATTACGGCATCAGAAGTAGGACCTCGCCAGCGACGCTCTAACAACCGCCTGTCTCCGCATCTCCTCAGGGTCCCATCAAACCATGGGGCTCCGGGGCGAAGGGATCTGGGGCGCTCACAAACAGGAGCAATGGAATCTAGAGCTGTCATGACGGTCTTATTATAGGCCAACACTAATGCTTCTGGGCCATTGCTCACCGAACCGAAGGATGAGAGGTCAAGGACCGCCGCTAGACCTTGTGGAGTTACATTCCGTAATGGGCGGTACCTGACCATCTCCACAGGGGCTGGTCTTCTCAGGGGGGTGCAAAAATTGAACCTCACGATGTGGTGATCAGACCAGACGACTGGTTCCACACCCATGTCGGATGCGTTGATCCCTAGAAGGAAGACTAGATCTAAAGAGTGTCCAGATTTGTGCGTAGAGTGGAAACCACCTGTGAGGCCCAAAGAGCATCAATTGGAGAAGTCATTACCCAAATTTGAGAGTTCATCGTCGACCCAGGCGTTGAAGTCACCCAGGACCATCAACCTGGGTGACTCAAATGACATGTCGACGAGGAAGTCTGCTACTTCCTGTAAGAAGCCTCTCCCATCTCCGGGTGGATGGTAGATGAGGACGATGCGAATGCCTACACCTGCTATGACTGTACACTCAAAGGACCCAGTCTCACCGACTACCACATTCGTGAGACCCAATTCCGTCTTAAAACAGACTGCAACCCCCCCGCTCCTGCGGTCCAATCTCGGGCAGTGTATCACCAAGTACCCGGCCGGAATCATGGCCTCCAAGATGGGGCCAGAATTTTCATCCAGCCAGGTCTCGGTGATGCAGGCCAGGTCAGCCGAACCAACAAGATCGTCAATAATAGCGGTCTTATTCCTAACAGACCTGGCATTGCATAACACCGCCTGAGTTGGACAAACTTCAGGGGTTGTCAAGCCTTTCTGCCCACTAATCTCCGTGGTGCCCTTGGGTATGGCTACCAGACAGGGAAAACCTCGATCTGGATTCCATTTTGCCCCAGGGCGCCTCCTGGACCTGACTACCCCGATACGATGGACCCGCTCATTCATCCACCCCTGTTTGACAACCCCCCCCTCCGACGAACAATACCCAGAGCTCTACAGCACTGGTAGATGTCAAAATGAAGAGGAGGAGTGACAAAGTGTAATATATTACCTGATGGTCACAGATAACTTCTGGTAAAACTTCAGTCTTTTTTATTTTAGTTTGATTATTTGTCAAAATCCAATCCAAGATTGTATGGTTATTTGTCTTCAAGTTCATATGTGTAAAAGTTTGAATTAACTGACACAGTCCTGCATTTGTTAACAAAGATTCAACATTTGGAGCATCACTAGAATCCCAGTGGATATTAAAATCACCCAATACTAAAAAGTCACCACTAAATTGATAATGAGAAACAAATTATAAAAAATCATCAAGACCTTTATGTGCAAACTTTGGTGGATTATAAACAGTGCAATGCAATACCATTTAATCTGTCAGGTTCTTAACCCTTACAAGGAGTCTGTGTGTGACAGTTTTATTAATTGCATGTGGCCAGAAATTGCAAAATAGTATCTGTACTTAAAATTAAATCCCATGAGTCTTTGTGAAAATGGTCAAATTTCATGAAAAAATCCCGTAAAATTTGAATTTGCTAATTTTACTCAGCCTTATCTGGTAGATTCTAATTAAAGGATAGGGGTATGAAAGGCAGGTAGTGCAGGAGGTGACCAGGTTCAGGAGTTAGATACACAGTTTCACCAAGAAATGGACAGCTGAGCAGGGTAGCACAACATTGGTAGACCCCCAGGTTGGAACAAGGAAGCAGAGAGTGTCAACAGTTCCATCCTGCATGCAAGATATTTAAGGATCATATCCAGTAAATTTATGATCCAGGGAGCCTGATGTGCATGCAAATCTGGGACTTAAGAGGTACTCAAAAAGATGTAGTGGGGGAAGAGAATGTCTGGGACAGCAGGAAGGAATAATTCAGCTATTTCAACAGGATAGATCAATAGGAAAAGGAGTAGGAGACTCACATTTTAAGGGAGTTTGTCACTGTAAAGAACAAAGAAGATATCAGTGGGATCAGTAGTTTTATTGAGTCAATCTGGCTAAGCTAAAGCGGGGGTTAGTCGCCCAGAGAGGAACAGCAGGACTGCAAAAAAACTCAGGCCAGATTATCAAATGAAGTAGTGATACATGCATTGTTAATGTTAAATTCCACAAAAATAATTCTGGACGCTTCATCTATATGCTACCATAAATATGTAAGAAAATGTTACCAATATGTTTTTCTACTACACATTTAAAACTGCTAAACAAATTTATCTAGTTGTGTTAGACACCAGGATACACTGACTATGGATATGCATGTCAAATGTTAAGTCTATGCCTGCAAGCAAAGAGGTTACAAACATCCACATTTTTGAGAGTTTTCACAACAGTTTGCAAATATTTACATACTGTAGTAACGTTTTCAGCCCCTGTAGCTTAAACATTTCTAACCCAGTTCTCTCTCCATATTTATATACTTTTATAAGTATTACAAAAAGGTTATTTGTGCTAATTTACACATGTCTAGCGCCAAAGGTGCCTGAGTTCCAAGCAAATGAAATGTGTTCATGAAATTTCCTGCAAAAAATAGTGACAAATCTTGAGCACATATAATTTTGAGACAATGCATCATATTGTCATGAAATCTGGCACAGTGTTAGAACACCTAGCAGCAAGGATTCATGTCAAATTTAAGATCTCTGACCCAATAGATGGCTGAGGTATATGCAGATAAACATTTTCATTACATTTTGCACAACAAATAAAATGACAGACTTTGAGCTCCTATAATTTTGAAACTATCCACCAAATGTCATGATATTTGACATGTTTTGGCCCTCCACACAGGTAGTAAACATACCAAATTTCAGAGCGCCAGTGTACCAGACAGCAGAGTTATAACCAAATTACTATATTTTAAACATTCTACAAAATGCTGATGAAATTCAACAAAATTTCATGGAATTTCATCAAATGTCATCAAAATTCCTTGAATTTGGAATGTTCTTATTCTGCACAGCTCTACAACACAAAGGAGACTCCAATGTTGCATGATCCCACTTCATGGGTACAAGGTGGCAGCTATATTTTGATAGTAAAGGGTCAGGAGAAGGAGGGTTAGGTTAGGGGTTGTAATTGAATGATTAATTTATTGATAATATTGCAACCATACACCAAATTCTGGCTGAAGTTTTCATACATCTTCAGAAACACAGATTATGCATACTATTGCAAACACAGCATACTATACCTTACCTTGACTACATCAGTCATCAAAATGTTTAAAAATTCAGCAACCAAAGATTATATAAAAAACATTAATACATAATTACAATTTAAATATTGTCTCACCAACCTGTGAATTCTTAAGTCATATCCAAGAAGCATACAAACAAAGACTTACTGTAAGTTTGAGCTCTTACTAATGGTTTATTCCTCTTTGTCTGTTTATGTAACTGATATCCAGTAATTTATTTTGGTAACAGCAAATAATGTAGTTTATGCTTTGGATCACATACTGTACTTTTCTAAACATTTCTCTTGCCATTCTCTCCCATCTTACCTCCAACCTCTCTAGTCTGCACATATCAAATGCTTCTTTATAACTTATTTCACACCCCAGTACTATTCTAAGTGCCCTTTTCTATATTCTTTCTAATTCATCTGTTTCATTTTTTTGTAATCTCCTCCATGCCTATGTGTGACCCATATTCCAATACAGGTCTAACCATCGTAGAGTAGTAATATATTAAATAGGGTAAATTTAATCCAGTCCTTTTCAAAGTAGTCAACAAATACAACCTACTCTTAGCTTTTTTTAACCATAGCTGATAATGCTCTGCCCATCTGAAATCATTTTGAAATATAATACCCAATAGTTTTAGCATAATAACCACTCAACTTTGCCCCAAAAATATTAACTAATTTTCTCCCTCCCATTTAGTCTGCCTCTCAAAGTATAGTTCCTTTTCTTACTTGGATTTATTTGCATAAAATTATCTGACCAGCTTGCAATATGATCCAAATCATTCTGAGTGGTACTGTCTTCTACATTTTTCCAAATATCTAAAACTGTGGTATCATCAACATATTTTATGTAGTTGATGCCCTCCGCCCGAGATAAGTACACACACGGTTCTACTCCCCCCACCTGAGATCAGTACATGCACTGCTCCCCCACAAAGGTGGTCATGAATGCCAAGGCAGAAGAGCCCTCCACAGAGCAGCAAGCCAAAGCTACGGTTCTACCCCCCAACCCGAGATCGGGTACGCAATCATGCATTACAAGGTGTGAGCTTCTCTGAGTTGGACAGAGGACCAGTGGAGAATGTTTTGGTGCCAGTTTTGAAGTTCAAATCTTAGACTGTTTTCCTTGCTTTTATTGTTGCTATTCATATGCTGATAGAATATTTTCTCTGAGTTTATTCAGAATAATGGCAGTTATTTAAATGTTTCAGTAGGGTACTTTAATTTAAAAAGCCTGTTATTAACTGTTCAGGCAGAACACTTTAACTTAAAAGTAATTCTGCCCTGCCTGCGCTAGCTTCTTCAGCTTAAGTAGTTACAAGTAAATTCAGCTGTATTTCATTCAGTTCTCTACCAGCATTATATAGTAAATACTTTTATTTTGTTCTCTTCAGCTAGGCAGATTTAATTAATTTCCACCTGATTTTGCCTGTATTTGGAGTGATGCTCTGCCTGTGCCTTAGCAATGTTTCCTATTTAATCACCATGTTTTCAGCCTAAACATAATTTTGTTTAGCAAGGTCCCTTACTCCCAATCTACTCATTCTCCATCAGGGACCAGTTAGTTAGACTCAGCCACTGCTCCATTTTAAAACTTTTCAAAAGGGGATTTTTAGGTAACAACACCTCTCCCTATCTCACTTCCCCCTCCCCACTCTGGTACAGCCCTGCCCCTTTTTACCTGTATTAATCCATTTTCTCTGCTTGTTCCACAGTACACCCATGGCTCCCCCCTCAGGGTGGTCATGAGGGCCAAGGCAGAGAAGCCCTTCCCAGAGCAGCAAGTAGACCCCGGAGTCAGTTGAAAAACCAATTATGACTGACTTACCACACATTGTGACTGATTTTTTCAACTAGTTTGAAATTTCTGACTTCAACAAGCTGAAGAAAATCCAACCAAGTTTTTCAACTTTCACCCTCGTTTAATTTTATTACGTAGTAGTTTATCATTCTTTTTAAACTTCGTATCTTTTTTTTTAATTAAAATTTTGACTATAAAAGTTAATGAAATGTATGGAAAAGCCCCCCCCCTTGAAATTAGTGGGGCACGTGCACACACAACCTTCGCCTTCTGACATCACAAAACAGGGCTGCGTGTGCCTATGTGGGGGCGTGTTGGTGGGTTAAGGTCAGTTTTTAGCATTTGGGATTTAGCAGCATTATAACTTCATAAATGGGCAGAAACAAAAGGAATTATTTATGTCCCTCGGCTCTGGGGCAGGGGAGGTGTTGCATATGTTGGAGGGAGCAACAACTAGTCAGCAGCAGCTAAGAAGCTGGCTGTTCTTTAAAATGCAAATACAAAGTGCAGTGAAACAAATCTTCACACAGTAGGGACCCACTAAAGCACAATAACCAGTCAAAACAACAACAAAATATGCCAAGTCCCTGAAAGTAACAAGTTGAAACAGGGCAGTAAAACAGTATACAGTACAGAAAAATAAGCAGCAGTAATACTAGTTATTTAGGAAAAGAACTGAGAGTCTAAAATACAGTATAGGTAGGGCCTCTTAAACACCCCACAGAAGCTAGAAGGTAATCGTTTGCAAACAGAGCTAACCATCAATATACGTTAGTTTACTAGTAGTCATAGAATTTGTGAGACTAAAAACAGTTTATGAGAGGACCCTTAGAAATACTTCCTATATGGTATACCAGAACTGAATTGTATCCATAGTTTAAATTTAAAGCAAAAAATGTCATGCATATTAAAAAAACATTTTCCGACAGTTTCTGAACTTATTTTGGCTTTCAGCATGTACACTAATGTGTTTTGTAAAAACTTTTATTCATCTTGCCGTGAGGACTTTAATAATTAGTCTATCTGATTCCTACAGTGGCAAGCAACAAACATTTTGTCCATTGGACCCGACCGAGCTTGCTCCGTGCTCCGGCCTCCTATGGGTCTGGGAACTCACCAACCGACCACCTGCGTCTGGCCTGCTCCACGACCTCTTGGGGAGTCTGACCTACTCACAATGTCACCACAATCAGAGAGAGCCCAGCCAGGCCACCAGCAGTAGATCGATGATGATTGATCGCCTTGGCTTTTCAAGTTTGGCCCCCTGGGCCCCACAAACCCCAAGCCCTCAACCAGCCAGACAAGCCAGCCGAGCATGCAGCAGACACACAGGCAGACTGAGTAGTCTGTGACAGACCATCCTCCTCCTTCTTCCTACTGCCCACTGCTCAGCCCTGGTGGGCCTTACATACACATCCCATACAGTACCTTGATCACTGTAGTAGCCTATTGCCAGTTCGGTCAGGCGTCGGGTGATGATTCAGTCAGTGTCAGTGGGTGGCTTCATGGCTCAGGCTACTGCTGCTGCTCTACTCGGTGGTGGTGCTGGTGTTTTTTTTGGAGCTGTGTGCTCCCTCCTCCCAACCCACACAGTCGGTCCCCAACCCAGATCCACATCCCCACTCCGATACTCTGCGCAGTGGAACTAGTGCACCTACCACTTCTCCTCCTCCTTGACAACTCTGAAGACCTTACCAAGACTGAGTGAGAGTCACCCAATGGGCCCGGCCGATGGGGTCATTGGCTGATCCCGACCATGACCAGACCACTGACTTGCTGGCTTCATACGATTGCTGCCTGGCTTTGCTGGAGGACTGACTGGGACCTGCACAGCCACAGACTAGTCTCTCTCTCTCTGGGCATTGGACACGTCAGGACAGTGAACACAGTTAACTTATTTCTAAATTAAAGGCTGAACCATCAAACTTCATCCGTGCAGAAAAACGCTGCTCACTCCATTGCCCACACACCAACACAGATGCCTCTTCTCCTGATAGTCTCCTCTTCTATGTAGGCATGCTGTCCCCGCCACTGTGCAGCCAGTCAAAGACACTATCAAGCTCTGGCTCCTCCTTCTAGCTCTCCTAATTGGTGGATGCTTCATGTCCAGCAGCCAGGGGTGCATTTTATTGGCTGTAAGGCTCAGTGCTGGCGGTTGAGGACCGTTACATTTTCACAGTCCCCCTGGCTCCCTCCCTCCCCCAGAAAGAAAAAAAGAGAAAATACACTGCAGTGCACCACAAATACAAACCTGGACTGGTCATGGAGTCATCAAATGCAGTGGATTTCAGCTCCACTATTTTATGACTGCAATCCAATGCAATTGCAACTGCATTGAATTGCAACTGACCACTTCAACTGCTGACCACTGCTCTGGGGTCTAGCAGCAAGCCAAGGCCATGGTTCTACTCCCCCCACCCAAGATCAAGTATGCAATTGGCCATTACAAGGCATGCACCTCTCTGAGTTGGACAGGAGCCCCGCCACGTCCACCACCACCCTTGGTGAACACTGCCCTATCTAGGTGAGATCACATGCCACTGTAAAACAGTCAGCCTATTTCCCCATTAGCAGTATGTCAGTTATTGCCACTAGTGGCTGCTACAATGCCACAACAGTATCTCCACTTAAAAACACTGCATCCTAGAATCTGTTTTGAATGGCTGTACAAATCAGATAGCTAATTAGCCTAGTGTTTCAATGCGAGCTGAAAGTTCTATAATAAGTACTTATGCTAGCCAGCTGGTCCTGTATCGCTTTAGAGTCTGGTAAAGCTTTAGGTGCAAGAGATATCCAAGCTGAAACAGGCATATAAGGCCTAAGGCACATTAAACAACCTCAAGGAAAAAAAAATGTAAGAAAACTCTGGTGCTATTAGGGTCTTACATAAAGACCATTACTTGGGGCTAGAGCTGTCCCATCTCTCCAATAGATTTGTGCCCTAACTGCTGTTATCTGTGGCAAGGTGCACTCCTGAATGGTGATGCCTCACCCTAACACTGATCAGCCCCCATATTACCGAGTCCCCCAATGCAAATGGATTAATCTAGGTCATGTACCCTTCAGGGGTCCTGTCCTGGTTATCATGTACATCTGCGTGATCATCTGGGTTGACAAACTAATGAGCACCTACTGAGCCCCTAACCCACTTTGGGATGTGCAGGATTGTCATCTCCCACACCTGATTGTTTGCCCTGTGATCTCTATAGTGGACACCCTGCTAATGATGCATAGGTCAACTCACAAGGGAGCCTGCTACCTCATGCTAACTGGATTAAAGGGCAAGAGGGTAAGATTAGCTCACTTCATTGGACAAAGAGTCCTCAGCTTGATTGCTGTAATGCTGATACTTTGCTCCGGGGATGTTCAACCAAATCCTGGGCCCCCTGTAGCCAGTTTTATCATAGGATCCCCTCATGATCCAAACTGGATCAACACAAAGGGCCTGAGAGTTGCCCATATGAATGTCTATAGTCTGCACCCCAAAATGCATGAGGTCCAATCCTGGGTAGACCTATACAAACCTGATGTGTTGGCCATCTCAGAAACCTGGCTGAAGCCACACATTCTTAACCATGAGATGAAGTTAGCTAGCTATGACACCCTCAGAAAGGACTGAGAGGGAAAAAAAGCTGGTGGGGTCCTCATTTATGTAATGTATGCATCACCAGCATGCATAACCTAACCCCATCCTTTTTACTCCAACAGCACTTGTGTACTACCTTGAGCCTGCTCCTGGTACACTCATGCACTGCAAATGGTTCTATTGCATTATTACTGTTTTGTACATTTATATGTTCTTTTGTATGATTTTGGACATGTATTATAATTTACCCAATATTTTACTACTGTTTATTGTACAATACCTTGTGTTCCAACTGTTGCACAATCTTACAATGTTGTATTGTTTATACTACCCATATACTATTGTAACTGATCATCCTTCACAACCCTGTGTAACCCCTCCTTCCAGGTCGCACCATGAGATGAGCAACTTGTTGTTCAGTGTGCCCTCCTGGTGAAACATTTCAATAAATAAATAAACAGAACCTCACTAGAGGCTTCGCCAGCCCCTCTCCCTCAGCTTAACATTACTGGCTGTGAATCAGTATTCATTAGGATTGTCCTAGGCCATGCAAAGCACCTAACTATAGGCTGCATATATAACCCTCCCAAAGTTGCCCACCATGCTCTGGAGGACCTTACAAAAGCTCTGGCAGGAACTATTCCGATGGAGTTACTGCATCTGGGGGACTTCAACTTAAAATGGGAAATGAGCACAGAGCAACCCTTTAGGGCCTCACTCCTTGATGCCTATCTGGCACAGGTCATCACTGAAATCACAAGACATAACACCAAAGCAGGGAACCATTCCACCCTAGACTGGATTTTAGCTTCCAATCCTGCAAATATCGAAGTGGCTGGCATAATGTCTGATGCCTCGAATGACCATTCGTCAACTTCTGCATTTAGAAAAACAGGACGGCAAAGGATCCCCCCAGGCTCATTGCAGCCAGAGACTTCTCAAAAATCTCAGCTGAGGCCTTCCAGAGCTACCTGAGCAGTGTACACTGGACTCCAATCAATTTTCTCTCTAGTGTAGATGAAGCTGCAGTATTTTTTAAACACACCTTCTCAGCTGCAGCAAACCTCCATGCTCCTATAAGCAGAATTCATACAAATGGTTGCTGCTAGAGGTGGATCACGCGAGAGCTAAAATCCCCAATGGTAAGCTGAGACAAGGCCTGGAAGAAGAATAGGTGCTCGACCCTCCCAGAAGACGTAGTTGACTATAGGTCACTGAGGAATCAATGAAAGAAGGCCACAAAAATTGCAAAGAGGGAGTACATTAAAAACTTCCAGCAGAATAACCTGTCTTACTCAAAGTCCTTTTGGTCCTGTATAAATGACTTGATAAAAGGTCATAGAAAACCACCCCAGTGTCAGATAATAAGCAATGGTCAAGCATTAACCAAAGGAAGTGAGGCAGCTGCTGCCTTCGATAAGTCTGTCACTGACCTGGACATTTATCAAATGAACTTACCCCCCTCAAAAGCAGGAGCTGGTGACTACTGAAGCACTGGATCCTCTACCCCTGCACTTTCACCCAAGGACAGTATGCACCAAAGAAGTGCTCCCCCTCCTGTAGTCCATCAAACCTACTGGATCTGCCAGACCAGATGGCCTGGGCCCTAGGTTGCTCAAGGCAGCTTCCTCTGCCATTGTCCTACTCATTACTTGGTTCATAAACAGGTCCTTGCTTGATGGAGCTGTTCCTAAAATTTGGAAGCAGGCTCACGTGGTGCCAGTCCACAAGGGAGGCCCTAGGGAACCAATAGGTAACTACAGGCCTAGCTTCCTACTCTGCACCCTGGCTAAAATCCAAGACAGGCTAGTCTATTGCCAACTTAGAGACTATCTGGAAGCAAACCAGCTACTGGTGTCCACCCAGCATGGCTTCTGACAAAAGCACGGGACAGACACTGTGCTCATCAGATTCACCTCTGATGTCCTCTCAGCACTGGACAAAGGCTCCCCTATAGCAAAAATAATAATATTTTTCAAATATCAAGGCTCATGCAAATAAGATAAATAAGACAAAAATACAGAAATTCAAAAATACAGAAATACAGAAATCAATATTATACAATGGCAAGAAAAAATCCTGGTCTCTGATTGGTCAGTCTTCGGCTGGACCCGTGATGTAGACCAGTACAACATCATGGGTCTAGTCTCAGCCTCACTGTGAACCTGCAGATGAGCTTATGGATATGGATCTTGCTCCTTTTTGCATCTCCTCTTAAGAAACAAAAATATTTTTCCACACTAATAAAAACATTCGTTAAAATTATTTTGTTATTTTATACATAACAACGAGCCATTGTATAATAGCAATAATGCCCTCCAGGGTGTGTGTCGTTTGGGATAACGTCACACCTCAGTTGTTGGACGCACTTGGCCCTCAACCACCTGAGGCGTGACGTTATTCCAGCACGACACACACCCTGTCGGGCATTATTGCTTAATTATAAAAACAGACAAAAACAAATCAATGAACAGTAAAACCATAAGCCTTTTCCCACAGGAAGGATTTCTTATCCTGTTTAAAACTCCCCACAGTCATGCATTCCCTGGTCCAACGGAGTAGAGAATTCTAAAGGGAAGGGGCCGCAAACACAAAAGCACGGGCCCCAGCAGATTTTAACATCACCCTTGGAATCTCTAGCAACTGCTCGGCAGCTGAGCGGAGTGATCTCACAGGTCAATAAGGAATCAGTTCTTTCAGGTAATCAGGGCCCAGATTGTGCAGGGCTTTAAAAGTCAGTAATCTGACTTTGAAGGTGATCCGCCACTGAATTGGTAGCCAGTGCAGTTCCTGCAGCACCGGTGTAATATGGGAAGATCTAGGGGTACCCATCAACACCTGAGCTGCAGAATTCTGCACCAGCTGCAAGCGGTGGATATCAACCCCTCGGAAGCCCAAAGTAAAGTGAGTTGCAGTAGTCTAGGCATGAGGTCACAAAGGCATTGATCAAAGTTGGCAGATCACCGGACGGAACAAGGTGCTTGATCCTAGCGATGTTTCTTAGATGGTAGAAGAATGACTTAACTGCCTCTGACACCTGGGACCGAAGAGTCAGCCCCGCATCTAATATCACCCCCAGGTCTCACACCCGTTCAGAAACCTGTAGCTCAACATCCCCAAAAAACAATCCAGATGGGGTGCTGGCCCCAGATCCCCCGATCCAGCAATCCGGATCCAATACCAAACACCTCTGTCTTTTCAGAGTTCAACGTCAGCCAGCTGGACCTCATCCAGTCCTGGATTTCATTTAGGCAGCTGTTAAATACCGAGATAGCTCCTTACTGGTAGGGTGCAAAGGACAGGTATAGCTGGGTATCATCCACATAACAATGAAACGTCAGCCCATACCGTCTCACAATGTCTCCGAGGGGAAGCATGTACACCGCAAACAACATGGGGGACAGTATAGAGCCCTGAGGAACTCCACAAAGTAGAGAGATGGGATCACAGGAAAAACACCCTGACACCACCCTCTGGGTTCTTCCAGTGAGGTATGAAGTGAACCATCTGAGAACAATCCCAGAGAGCCCACAAATACATCTCAGGTGCTCAAGCAGGACCCCATGGTCAATGGTGTCAAATGCTGATGACAGATCTAATAGTACCAACATGGACTGTTTTCTCTGGTTTCTCACCATAAGGAGATCATTGAGCACCCAAACCAGTGCAGTCTCGGTACTGTGCCTCTTTCGAAAACCTGATTGGAGAGGTTTGTAGATGCTATGGATGGTCAAATGGTTCTCCAACTGGGCCGCCACTACTTTCTCGATCACCTTCCCCACAAAGGGGAGGTTCAAGGTAGACCTGTAGTTGGCAAGACAGTCTGGGTCCAAAGATGCTTTCTTCAACAGGGGTGTCACCACTGCCTCTTTCAAGGAACAGGGACATTCACCCGAGTCAAGGGAACACCAGACTATCTGTGCTGGAACCAGGAAAATGGACTCCCCACACCCCAAAATTAGGGAAGTAGGGCCTGGATCTAAACTACAGCAGGTAGGGTGCAACCCTTGGACAATCCACGTAACTTCTATGATTTCTGGGCAGTCAAAGGTACTCCAGGAAAATGAAGGGGTGATGACCAGGTCCTGACCAACAGCAACCCACAAAGAATGCATCAAACAGATCTCTGACCTAATGTCAGCCACCTTATCAGCAAAGAACCGAGCAAGCTCATCACACTGCAATTGTGAAACCGCTCTATGGAGCTGTAGACAGGTTGGGTTGCATAATCTGTCCACAGTTCTGAACAGCAGAAATTTCCCCAGACAGGAACTCTGCCTTCTTACGAGAGATTTCTGACTGATAGACTTGATAATATTCTAACAGTCTAAGGTGGTCAGCATCCAGGCCAGATTTCCTCCAACAATGTTCTAACCTGTGTCCAAGTCGCTGCAACTTCCTCAAGGCCCCATCAAACCATGGAGCCCGAGGTTGAAGGAAGAGAGGACGCACATGAACTGGAGCAATAGAATCCAGGGCAGAGGTGATGGCAATATTATAAGCCACTACCAGCACCTCTGGATTACTGTAATGCACAGGAAATTGTTATAGGTCAAGAACCACAGCAAGGCCATTGGAAGAAATATTCCACAAAGAGTGGTACTTGACCATCTCCACAGGGGTCGGCTTACAAGGTGGGGCACCAAAATTGAATCTCACAGTGTAGAGATCTGACCAACCAACTGGTTCCACCCCCACGTCATAAGCCTCGATCCCAGGAGGAAGACCAAATCAAGAGAATGGCCACCTTTGTGTGTAGCAGTGGTAACCACCTGTGTTAGGCCCAGTGAATCCATTAACTGGAGGAAGTGTTGTCCAAATTGCGAGAGTTCGTCGTCTATCCATGCATTAAAGTCACCCAGGACCATCAGCCTGGGAGACTCAAAAGCCATGTCGACAACAAAGTCTGCTACTTCCTTAAGGAATTGCTTCTCATCTCCAGGTGGATGGTAGATGAGAACAATTCAATAGCCCACACTTGCTACAACAGCACATTCAAAAGAGATATCTCCTCAACTGGAACACTAGTGAGTGCCAATTCAGTCTTAAAATAGACCACAAACCCCACCTCCACGGTCCAACCTCGGGCAATGTATCACCATATACCCGGCTGGAATTGCGGTCTCCAATATTGGTCCCACATTATCATCCAGCCAGGTCTCAGTGATGCAAGCCAGATCTGTTGAGCTGACAAGATCTGAAATCACAGCAGTCTTGTTCCGGACAGATCTGGTGTTGCACAATATCGACTGGGTTGGACAAAACTCCTGGGCTGCCATGACTACCTGCCAATCACTAATGATGGTGCCCTTGGGTATGGGGACCAAACAAGGTGGGCCACGCTCCAAGCTCCACTTTGCCCCAGGGCATCTACTGGGCTTAATCACCCTAATAAGAGTGCCCCGCTTCACTCACCTCCACTGATAACCCCCAACCCCTTCCCCCCATGGGCAATACCTAGAGCCCGACAACATTGGTAGATAGAAAAAAACAGAGGGGAGGAATAGAAAGGGCGGAGGGAGTAGAGAGCGGAGGCTGAGTAGCGCATGACTGGCGGTGGGTAACAGGCAAACACATCTCATAAATCCACAACCTCCCAGTATTTAGAACTAAGAAATTTAAAAACAAAATATTGTATGCCTAAAAGTCAACCCCTTATGAGGTTCAATCCAACTAGATAGCTAAAATTACCAAACTACTAATTTAACACAACCTAAATGATACCCCAAAAATAATGAAACCCAAAGAGCTCGCCCTCCGGAGAAATCTCTCACAAATCTCGGAGGAGGACAATCAATACAAATCAGTAATAAAAGAAAATAATAAAACAAACATAACTGTTAAAAATAACTACAATAAAAACAACTAAACAAAACCAATTTAACTTCCCCACCCCAGGACTCTCTCACAGTATTGGGGATGGGGAAGAAGAAACAAAATAAAATTCAGGCAGGTTTTTTCCTAAAGGTCCTCTCACAACAAATAGGAGAAAAACATACAACAAAAACACAGTATCAGTAATCCATTTGAAATTATTGCCACTCTCACTGCCAACAGTGGTTATATTTTTTCCAGAATCCGAGGCTTTAAGGCTAGTGAGGCCTTCTCATCACCCACACTTTCCTTCTCAGATAGTCCCAAGATTCAGTAACAAGTCAAAGGGCATTACTCAAAACGATGTATAAACTCGATGTAGGTCCATAAAATAGAAGCAGTCTCAAATAGGCCAAAGATATCCACAGTCCTCCAGAAGCACAAACAGAAGTGGGCCTATTCCCAATCCAGCTCGGGTTCTCAGTAGCGCTCAACCTCAAGTTCTTCCTCTTCTTGCCAGAAGGATAAGAAGCGATACCACCCAAGGTCACCCTCTGTAAAATCTGTCAAAAGGGCCTCGGTCTCCACTCTCCACAGAGTCAGAGGCTCTATGGGGGCTGTCTTCATAGACCTAACCAAGGCCTTTGATCTGGTAGATCACTGACTACTGATAACGAAACTGAGTAAACTTGGTCTTGATCAACACTCTCTGAACTGGTTCAGCAGCTACCTGTCTGAACACTCCCAGCAGGTCAAGTGGAGGGGTGCTATCTCTGGATTTCTACCTATATATGATGGGGTATCACAAGACTCAATATTGGGCCCCCTCTTGTTTTCACTGTTCGTGAATGACCTCAGCAACCACTGCTGGAGCAGCTCTATGGTGCAGTATGCTAACTACAGGGTTCTGTAAGGATCTCTGAATAACATGGATGAATTAGGGCCACAACTCCAGTTAGACTTTGCCATGATTGAAACTTGGTTATTAGAAAATCACCCGGTTCTAAACTCAAAAAAACAAACAAAAGCCCTCCTGTTTGGACCAAGATCCCTAGGCTTGACCACAGCCTCTTACTTCCACTTGTCACAGCATCTGGCTCAACAACAGAGGTGGTGCAGTCCTTCAAGTATCCTGGCCTGGTGCTGGACCAAAGACTCACTCTAAAACCCCATGTGGACATTGTAACCAAAAATATCTACCAAAAGCTTGGCCTGCTCTACCGCCTAAGCGCTCAAATGATACCTGAGACCAGGTTGGTGATTGCTAAGAGTATCCTCCTCCCGACCTTAACCTATGCTGCTCCAATTCTGCATGGAATGGCAAAGCAGGATCACAGTAGGTTACAAACCCTATATCACAAAATTGCGTGCTTTGCCACAAGATCCCACTTGAGGAGTCACCACTGTGATGTACTCGCCTCACTCAATTGGCCATCCTTCAACCACATACTTCAATACCCCATACTACAGTATTTAACACATATAAGCTCCTTGATGATCACCCCCCAGCTGGGCTACTAGTCCCAAAGTGATCCAGCAGACTGCTTTGTACCACAGGAAAAAGGCTCCTGGAGAACCCTGGGTCAGAGCCACAACAGGCAGCAAACCCTGTGTCTGTGCTGCACTTGTACAGTTGAATAAGCTCCCTGGCCACTTAGAGGAAGCTCCGTCCCTAGGGAATTTATGTAACAGAGTACGCAAGCACTTGCTGATCACAGTCACTGCTCCTGTCCCTGACAATAACTATACCTAGCAGTATCGTGACATCTCTTCCACCGTCATTCCCCTCTGCTCCTTACCTATGGCACAATGAAACATGCCTTGGCCATACCATAACAATCTCTTCTTTCATGTTATGATTGCTGTGATATGTTGTTGTTTAAATGTATAGCCTTGCTGTAAATAACTTTGCTGTATAATATATACTGTACTCTATCTTAACTGTAATCCTGTAGGGTCCATTCAAAAATGTACTACTCAGTTCAAATGCTTCACAATATGTAACTAATTCTGGGTCGTCCCTGAAAAAGGAAACTTTGGGGCTTAGTGGGCCTACCCAGTTAACAAAATTTAATAAATAAATAAATTTATATATGGGCCATTTGTAAATAAATTGTTTATCATAATTAAATTATTGTATTAATGGTATACAAAGGAGAGAAAGATTAGGCCTTTTTTAATGAACTAAAAAAGGCCAAAATTGAGCTGGACCAACTCTGACATGATTTTGACCCAATGGATTGGACCAGGCGATACCCAAACAGTCCAAATCTCTGATTTGACCTCCTGCTAGTTTTAAGGTAAGTAAATTAAATCGCATACCAACAAATCCTGTTCTCATGCCTTGATAGAAGGTGCCCAAATTAGAGTAACACCAGCACTGCTTTGAACAATTGCTCAAACTGCCTATCTGCTGTAAAGCTATTAGGCTCAATTGTGATTACTGTTACTGCAATTATTAATGTAAGAGAAAAGCTATAAACTGAGCCTTTCTTTTACGTCAGTAATTGTTGTAGTGGTAACTTGACATAGTCCAAGGGTGATTTCAGACAGAAGTTGAGTACTTTTAACTCCAGTTGGGAAGTCAGATGATTTCCAGGAATCAGTCTTCATAATTGATTCACACTAATGGATCTGATATACAGGCATTAGGACCCTGCAGGAGCCAGAAATTTTCAGGAGGGCTCGGCGCCGAGGTAAGCTGCATGCACACATGGAACCATGAGACTGGTTCACACTATATGGCTTACCTAGGCACCAGCTATCAAACACCTCAGTTCTTTTTTTTTTTCCACCATTCAGTGCACATCAGTGATGATGTTGCTCACCCACCGAGAGTCAGAACATCACGTTTATATGACAACAACTTCAGTTCATCTCAGTTTTAGTCTTTCAAGCTAGAGTCTGTTATTTTTGTGTCAGTTTAGTGATTTTACAAAAATGTTTCTGTTAGTCACCCACAATTCTACTGAGTTGATGGTTGACAGCCATGGATGACAACAGTTGAGAGCCTTCTCAGGCAAGCTGTGCGGCAGCGGAGCTGTGTCTGGTCCATTTTCCCCATTGGAAAAGGGTTTTGATAATGGGTAGTGCTGTGCCCAGGGATAAGGACAGTCCTCTGGAAGCACAAACAGAAGTGGGCCTATTCCCAATCCAGCTCAGGTTCTCAGTACCACTCAGCCTCGAGTTCTTCCTCTTCTTGCCAGAAGGAGAAGAAGCAGTACCACTCAAGGTCACCCTCTGTAAAATCCGTCAAAAGGGCCTCGGTCTCCACAGAGTCAGAAGCTCTCACCAGGCCATCATCATCACCAAGGGCTCCTGGTTCTAGGAGGCCAAGGGCTCAGGCCCAGAGTCCCTCTTTGACTTTTAGTGGTGATTCTGGTGGGCAGTTTCACCACTGGACATCTCTAATGGAGCAGTTGGTGTGGTGTCTGGCTCATTTGGGTGGGAGCCTAAAGCCAGGTGAAGCATTTGATTCTGGTAACAGCCCTTGGGTCCTTGCATGTGACCAAGCCACCAACTCCTGTCTTACTGACCACACCTCCATTCAGTGTTACTATGATGGAACCAGTTGTGGTATCATTATTGGTCATTCGAGTACCAGTTGGGTTATTTTCAATGGGGCCAACACTACTGCTGCAGCCGGGCTTACGCCTTTCAGGGCACATCCTGGTGTTGGCTCCAGTATCACCCTCATTGCTGGGAAGCACCCCAGTACTGGATTCAGTTTTGGTTGTGGAGGTGTCATTGACACCAGTCCCTCATAAATGGGGGCTGGTGTTGCTGGTGTTGCCAAGACCATGTTCTGGATTGGAGGGCTGACAATGCACCCACCTCTATGACCCTCCCTCTGGGGAGGAAATGGAGAGGGATGAGTCTGACCCTGACTTCATCATATCTGAAGGCTGCGATGAAGACTTTTCATATTGTTTGAAATCTTCAGAACCAGTCTCTTCTTCTGTTCCACAGAAGGATTTAATTTTCCAGGCTTTACTCAGGAATATGCATTCTGCACTTGATTTTGAGCCTTCAGCCATTGATCAGGTAAATGTCTCCATCTGCAGTGATTAAACATTGCAACCATGTCAATCAGTTTGATTCCTCCTATTCCACCAGCATTTGAGACCTTGTCAGATGTGGCCTGGAATAGACCTGTCTTTGTTCCTTCTATCTGCAAACAGATTGACAGGAAATGTACTGCTCCTAAGCACAGACCAGTGTATCTCTCGCCCAGTCTGTCCAGGTAGGAGACAGAACAGATAGTGGCCATAGCCTCTCAGTTCCTCACCTCCCTGAGGGTTCTAAAGAATCTAGAGATGTCTCAGCTCCAACCCTCACATTAGCTGCTATTCATAGGAGTTCTTCTGGATACAATTAAGGCCTGGGCCTTCCTTCAGCAGAAAAGAATGCAGGTGATCCTGCAGATAGCATGCTACATATTGGAGTGCAAAACTGTGCAGGCCCACTCCATGCAATGCCTGCTGGATCTGAAAGCCTCCTCGGTGTTCATAGTGCCCCAGGCACCACAACACATGAGAATGACTCAGTGGATGCTCAGTGCATAGTGGTCACAAGCATCACTTCCTCAGACCTACCCCATATGGGTGACCAAGCCCCTCATTCAGTCACTCACATGGTGGTCATTGGAGTACTATCTCCTCTAGGCCTTTCTCTTCTCCCAACTGGAACCTCAGGTGACGCTCATGGATGTCTCGCTGTTGGGTGGGGCACCCACTACTATGGCCTCCAAATACAAGGTGTCTGGGGTCCATCACAGACTTATCTCCACATCAATGTGTTGGAGATGTTAGCTGTGCTGCATGGCCTGCAAATGCTAGTGGATCTTGCCATCAACAAAACTGCCCTCCTCCTGAAAGACATCATAGCCGTGATGTAGAACATCAACAAACAAGGAAGAGCACACTTGTATCCTCTCTGCAGGGAAGCAATGAGGGTATGGGAATGGTGCCTGCAACAAGATATACCGCTCCAAGCCATTTACCTGCCGGGAGCTCAGAACCCCCTGGCAGATGAGCTCAGCTGAACAGAGGCTGATCCTCATGAGTGGTCATAGCTCCAGATGCCATGAGATCACTGTTCAATGACTGAGGCACCCCAAGATGTGGACCTTTTTGCTTCCCCACTCAATTCCAAACTGCCTCAAAAATCCAGGGTGTGGCATTTTCTTTCAAGATACATTCAGACTACAATGGCAAAATCTATTTCTGTATGCATTATCTCCAACCCCTGTAGTGCAGAGGTTATTGCTCAAACTGGAAGCATGTGGGGACAAGATGATACTGGAGGCCCCCTGCTTGCCTCGACAAATATACTTTTCTCTGTTGAACAGACTATTAGTCAGAAAATTGATGATTCTTCCTCTCAGTTTGGGCTTACTGACTCAGGGTCACCTGGTCCATCCCAACCTGCACTCCCTTCACCTTCAGGCCTGGCTCCTGATGACATAAAAGTGAACAGGATAGGTATCTCATAGGGTGGGTCTCTGAAATACTTTTGGCTGTATGTAAATCTTCTATTAGAAAGATTTACACAGCCATGTAACCTGCATGGACCCCTTTTGGTGCTTTCCTGACAACAAGGTTCTGGAATACTTGTTGGATCTTTCTGATGTTGGCTTGCAGTATTCCAGATTCAAGGTCCACTTATGTGCTATTTCTGCATACCACAAGCCCATCAGTACCCTCTACCTGGTAAATCTGACACTCTTCAAGAGGTTCCTTAAGGGCTTGTTACACATAAGGCCTCCCATCAGGAAGTTAGTGGCTGCCTGGGACATCAACCTTTCGCTGGATATGCACGCCCACAAGTTCTTTTATCCCCTTTTGACATGTGAGCTGATGTTTTTAACTTTCAAAGCAGCTTTTATAGTGGCCATCACCTTGGCTTGCAAAGTGTCTGAAATCCATGCCTTGGTCACAGATTCCCATATACTGTTTTCCACAAGGACAAGGTAGTTCTCTCCACACCCCCTAAGTTCCTTCCCCAACTGGTAGCAGAGTTCCATCTGAATCAGCCACTTGTGCTGCTTACCTACTTTGCTAACTTCCAGAATGAAGGAGAATGCACTCTACATTCTATGGATGTTAAGTGAGTCCTTAAGTTTTATCTGGACAGAACTGAGTACTTCAGGTAATCCAAACAGCTCTTTGTCTCCAGTCCCAATCGAAAGGGGCAGTCTGTTACAATCAAGTGCATATCTGCCCGAATTGTAAGCTGTCTATGCCACTGCTATACCATATCGCAAGTCAAGCTGGAAGATCAGATAAATGCCCACTCCACCAGATCAGTTGTAATGTCCCTGGCAGAGATCTACTATGTGCCTATCAGTGATATTCACAGAGTTGCAACTTGGAGCACAGTGCACAGTTTTTTTAAACACTATGTCTTGGATGTCTAGGCCAGGCAGCATGCCACCTTTGGCAGGATAATCCTAAACGAACTTCTGCCCTGAATGAGCCCTCAACTTCTACTGCTGTAGTCTGAGCATATTGTCTAAGCTTGGTACTCTGACCCATTAATGTGACTCAGTGGTGAAAACTGATTCCTGAAAGATATAACAGTTTTGTACCGACTGTAATTCTTGATCTTCTAGGAATATCTTCAGCATTGATTCACACATCTACCCACCATCCCCCAGGCTCATTTCAGCCTGTTTCTTGGTTTTCAACTTTTGTTCTTGGTTTGGGCTATGAAGACACTGTGTTACTGGGTTGCTGACCCTTTCTACATGTCGTCAGAGCTATCTTATGGCCTTAGGGTTAGTGCATAAGTGCTAGTTAGGCTATCCTGCACCTCCTCGTTTAAAAAGGTACTGAGACAGTTGAGGGCTTGTGTTAAGGTAAGCTATGCAGCGCAGCCAGTCTTGTGTGCACAACTTGCCTCAGTGCCAGTCCTTCTGAAAAGTTCTGGCTCCTGCAGGGTCCTAGTGCCTCTTGTTCACACCTATTAGTGTGAATCAATTGTGAAGATATTTCTAGATGAAGAATTAGGATGTGTATATAATTTTCATTTCTGTGGCATCCCTTTGGCACTTTATGAGTTGCATGGTATGATACTAACATACTAAAATGCCAGCAGAATAGGCCTAGAGGTCTTTCGTGTCTGCTTGTTTGGTCAGCCCCCACCCTGGGAGCTGACCTTGCTGCCCCCCTCTCTGGCTTCTGCCTTCCCAGTCCCGGATATTCTCACTGCACTGGTTTTTGCTTCCAGAACCCTTCCCCTGCACCTGCTCCACCCCCTCTAGAACCCCTCCACTGTTTCTGCCTCCACCAGCCCCCTGGGCAGCGCATTCCATGTCTCCACCACCCTCTCTGTAAAGTAGCACCTCCTCCTTTCTCCCTTGAATTTCCCTCCCTCCAGCTTCCACCCATGCCCTCTAGTTCCCCCCCCTCCTTCCTACGGAGCACCCTGACTGCTCCTCCCCTATTTACCTCCTTCATGTACTGTACCTGAAGACCTCTATCATGTCCCCCCAGTCCCTTCTTTCTTCCAATGTGAACCTATTTAGCTCTTCGTGCCTCTCCCCATAGGTCCTATCCCCCAAGCCCCAAATAACTTTGGTTGCCCTCCTCTGAACCCTCTCCAGGAGTTCAATGTCCCTCTTTAAATGTGGCCTCCAAAATTGCATGCAGTACTCGAGGTGCGGCCTCGCCATGCAGTTATACAGTGGTAGTATCACTTCCCTCCTTCTGGAGGTGAGCCCCCTAGCGATGCATCCAAGCATCCTGTTGGCCTTTGCCGCTGCCCTCCTACAAGTCTCCAAGTTATTCATCTTGACATCCACCACCACCCCCAGGTCTCTCTCAGCCATCAAGACTTGTAGCATTTCCACCCCAGGGTGTACACTTGGCCCGGGTTTCTGGCTCCCAGGTGCAGTACCTTGCATTTTCCTGCATTGAACCACAGCTTCCGCTTTCTAGACCACATTTCCAGATCCTCCAGGTCCCTCTGTAGGGCCACCCTCCCCTCTTCCCCATCCACCACCGCCCCCAGATTTGAGTCATCGGCAAAGAGATTCATCTCACTTCTGATACCCTTCCTTATGTCACAGATGTAGGCGTTGAACAGTAGGGGCCCAAGGACTGATCCCAGTCAACTAACTAGGCATAAAAATCAGTTGTTCTCTGATGGGTTTCTGCCTCCTTGGACTCACCATCCTAGCATGGAGACGAGGGAGAGGGGTGAATGGTGTACAGGAGCAGCCCCTTAGAGTGATTCAGAGGCATTGTCAAGGAGTGTGTGGGAGGGTGGCTTCTGTCTTGTGCTGTTAATAGAATAGTTGCTGTTAGCAGAGCCAGGCCTTGTCATCCGGAGTGGTTGCAGAGTGTAGGTGCATATGCAGCCAGCTGCAGGCAGAGGGGGCTAAAAAACATCACACTGAGCTTATGTGAGCCACATGACCTGCAGCAACCAATCACAGTATCATGCTGCACATGTCTCAAGGTCATATCCAGCTCTCTCTATCAGCAGAGATGGACATGTGTGTGCACTGAAAGGCAGTGTCTTCAGTTCTTTTGAGAAGCAGTTGTTTTTGTTAAAACAAGAGAGACCGAAATCATCAGAGAACAACTGCTTTTTATGCCTAGTTAGTTGACTGTAGTTTCTGTGATGTACAGATCAGTAGTAATTTGTGTGAACACAGTGAGTGCAATATGTGCTTGCTGAAGCTGAGGCAGATCACGGACTTAGGATCACCCAGGAAGGGGGCAGGGAAAGGTCTAGTGACGTTTTACATGTTTAATGTAAAGTTAATTTTTTTTTTCATGACTGCTATCGATGCAGAGTCCAGAATATATCTTTTTAAGATTTTCTATAACTTTCTCCCTGTGGCAAGCTTTAAGAGCATGGGATAGAAACATGGGACTGCTAAGGTTGAGAATAGGAGGGTTTGGAGAAAATGGATGAGGACATTAATTTCAGAGAAAGTATTGAATGATTGCTTTACAAGAGTCCTAGCCAGTGCTAGACTGTGAAGGCCTAGATATACTCTTCTATGCCAACATATTTTGATGAATCACTTCAGAGTTTTTGTTTTACAAACTACATTCTACTAGTACTACATTACTGATTCTCTTACTGTTTAACTTTCACCAAATTGTCCTGTGAATCCTAATTTAAATGTGAATCTAAGCCTTGTCTAAGGCAATTTTGCACTCCAAGGATAGTTTCAAGTGCAGGATCTTTCAGAGTGCAGTTCAGGATTTTAAGTATTACAGCTCTTTTGTTTTATGCTCCTGTGGTATTTTGCTCTGGATCAGAAACTAAATCAAAATCAACTAAACTCTTATATTTAGTTTAAAGTGATGCAGCTTTTTGTGAATACTCCTCTGTTTAGACCAGGTTTCACTGTGTTACAGCTCTAAGCTATGCCCTGCAGCTAATCCCATTTTTGTTTCCCTTTCTCCCTCTCCTCTATTCCTCCAGCAGGAATTTTTTGCCCCTCCCCCCCCCCGTACACTTTCCAGGCTTTATTAAATACTCTTCCTGCCCAGCAGCACCGCCACCAGGCAAGCTCCATCCCCTTTCTCACTAATATTGCAACTCCCCTTAAGATACAGAACGTAGTTATAGGGCCTGACACTTGGTGTTAATCACGTTGCAGCCACTGTGTCTTTGTTACCTGGTCCAGAACTACACTTCACTTTCTCTGCAGCTGTCTTCTTGCTGGTCTATAAGGAAACATTTTTATTATCTGATGATACTAATTTCAAATACAAAAATGTTCTCCCCTGTGCTCTTCATTACTTTATGCACCATGACTGGCCTGTTACTGATGACTGACTTCTGTGCCATCATCCTCACTGCTGACCAGGCTTACTTACAATCCTTCTCTGAATCACCTATACTCAGTGACCCCCACACAAAGCTGAAGCCTACCAGCCCTCCCCCATGGGCTCTGTCATATTGGCCCTCCTGACTAACCATGATCGTTGTCTACTTGGTTTGTTTCTCCACTCCCTCACTATACAGTCCCCCCATTGGCACCCTCATACGTGCCAACTCCTCTCACTTCTCCTTGTAGGGGATGTGGAAGCCAACCCTGTACCCTCAAACATGCATATTATCCATGGTAATGCTATCTGGACAGGATGCTGCAGCATCAGGGTTGCACACCTAAATGTGTGCAGCCTCTCAGCTAAGTTCTCTGAACTTGAAGCCTGGATGTCCCTCTACAAGCCACATCTCCTGGGTCAATCTGAAACATGGCTTAAGCCATACCACAGTTATGCCTTCTACTAACTCCCTGGCTACTCATTGCTGCTCCTTGACAGGCCTGGCAGAAAGAGGGGTGGTGGCATTGCACTATATGTGCAGGTCCATATTAGTGCCACTACTATTACTTGCTCCTCCCCTTCCTTGGTCAATGAATGGCTTGTTGCTGAAATTGTCCTGGGTACATCAAAAAAATTGTATATTGGCTGCTGCTGCAATTCTTCCTCGGGAGGTGCACAGGGACTATCAAATTTCATGAATAGCCTTGCATTTGCCTTCTCCTCCAGAGACATCATCATACTTGGGGATTTCAACCTCCACTGGACAGAATCCCCAGTACCGGAATATGCACACCTGCTAAGGACGCATCACCTTGAATAAGTCATCTCCTCCCCTACCAGATACAACCCCCGCTCCCCCAACCACTCCACCCTCGACTGGATTGCCACAAACTATGCAAATCTAGTCCTCCAAGCAGGCACTATGGCTGACTCTGTCGGTGACCACACCCCTACGTATATCGCTCTAACCACCAAATCAATACTTCCTCCAAACAAATTGCTATCTTATAGGAAATTCAAATCCCAGGATTTGGACTTAGTGCTAAGGGATGCCTGGGCAATAAACTGGTCCTCACTCTACCAACTCAGACATGTCTCCATGGTGATGATGCTTTTTACGGAAGCTCTTCGCAGCCTTTGGGACAAACACTTCCCTATCACCACCAGGAGGGTTAAAGGTGGTAACACCCATTGGCTATCAAATGAACTTCTGGCCCAAATGAAAGTAACGGACAAAACCTGGAAAACCTTCATGGCATCCCCTTCCCCCCAATTATTGAATGCATGCAGGCAACTTTGTAACTCCTGCAAGCAGACTGTGAAGTCACTCAAGTGTAAATACTACACTAACCTACAAAATGAGTCTCTTGGCAACCCCTGCAGTTTCTGGGTCTCAATTAATACCCTCCTCAACACCACATCAAATAAACAAATAACAGAACTTACCTCCCTCTCCGGTCCTATTACTGACCCAGGCAAGATCGCTGATACCTTCAATAGAATGTTCACTTATCTTACCACTTACACCAGAAAACTCCCTCCACAGCCTCCCTCTACCCAGAAAAAAACAGCTATGCTGCCCACAGACATCAAGCCCTGTCTTTCATTTCAGAGCCATCAATCATAGTGTCACTGGAAAACTCCTAAAGACGCTACCCACCAGGGGCAGCCCAGGCAGTGACCGTCCGTATCCCACCTCTCCGAATATTCCTCTCAAACGCTCTTGTAAAGCCATTGACTCACATATTTAACCTTGCCCTCTCATCATCTACTATGCCTAACTCATGGAAGCATGCACACGTAGTGCCTATTTTCAAATCCGGCAATCCCACTGCCCTGGAAAACTAATGCCCCATCTCCCTCCTTCCACATCTAAGCAAACTATTAGAAACAATCATTCACCACCAGCTGTCTGAACATCTAGATAAGTACAATCTCCCTGAGTGCCCTTCAACATGGCTTCCACAAATATCACAGCACCTCTTCGGCCTTGGCCCTTTTCTCCCACCATGCCCTTAGAAATATGAACATGGGTATGGCCACAGGTGCAGTGTTTGTGGACCTATCAAAGGCCTTTGACCTTATTGACCATGACCTTCTCCAATCCACCCTGCTAAACCTTGGCTGCTTCCTGAACGCCACCACTTGGTTTAGCAGCAACCTCGCTAAAATATCCCAGTCTGTTCTGATAGGCAAAGATACCTCTGCTACATTACCCATCCATACTGGTGTCCCCCCAGGGCTCCATACTGAGGCCTTTATTATTCTCACTATTTATAAATGATCTTCCCACAGAAAGCATAAACTGTAATGTGCTCCTCTATGCTGATGACCTTATCATCTACCATAGCGCCAAGTCCCTCCTGTCTATATCTTCTACACTCACTACAAACTATGGATCAGCTCAACATTGGTTCCTCTTCAAAAAAACATCTTGTTAATGAGAAAAAAATGAAGGCTATGCTCTTTGGCTCAAAGCTATACCTTTCAAAGGCCATCAAATCAAAAACCTTGTTACACATAGTCACCCCTGCAGGCCCTCCTCTTGACACTGTATCCTTCTTCAAATACCTAGAAGTGACTCTTGATCCCTCTCTTACCTGCAATGACCACATTTGTAACACTATGAAGAGAGTCCACCAGAAGCTGGGGGCAGCCTACAATGTTAACCACCTCCTGACCCCAGAGGCTCGTCTTGCAATTGCCCAGCAATATCTACTTCCCCTACTTGACTATTGCTCCCCAATGTTCTCCTCCATGTCCTCCTCACTGCTTTCTCATCTAAATATCACATACAACTCTATCTGTTGCTTTGCCCTTCAGGTCCCTACCTCCACTCATCACTGTTCTCTGTATCAGTCCTTAGGCTGGCTCTCTCTGCAGGGCCATTTTGAATATGCTATGGGCTGTCTAGTAGTCCCCTCTCTCAAGAACTGACATAAGTCCCCATACTCCTTGCTTCTCACTGACAGGGTGGTAACTCAGTGTCTCTTCTGTTTCCCCCCAGTAGTCCCCCATGTATCTGCTGTCATGGGGAGCAAGGCTTTCTCAGTTTCTGCCCCTACCTCTGGAACAGAATACCATCTGCTATCCATATGTTAACCTCTCATCAGTCCTTCAAATTGAAGCTAAGAGATTGGTTCATTTCTCAGGACACCTGTGCCTGCTCCCTTGGAAATAACCTCACCAGAAATCCACCTCAGGGGCCCAGTATACCATTTGCCTTACTTCCTAAGTACTGGCTACTACATATACAATTGACACTTTTTTGACTCCATTGTGAAAATGTTGATTGCTATAGTGTAATCCCTTATGCACTTTTTTTGTAAACCTTGGACTGGCTGAATAATGTCTTGATTTGTTGTAAGTGTATACCCTAGTTCTCTGCAAGCAGAGAAGCATCACATTATTTGTCATGAACTTGTTTTTATGTCCTTAACCCTATTTTTAAGATATGATGTTTATGTATCACTTTTTCTGATACCACTATACTCATTGTATTATATGTACTTACTGTATTATAACTTGTACCAATTGTCTGTGCCACTGTACGGCCCAGGATCGCAACTGAAAATGGTCCTTTGGATCAGTTTGCTCACCCGGTTATCAAAAACATAAATAAATGCATTTTAAGAATGGCAATGTTTCATAAGTGGAAAAAACATCAAAATACAAACCCTAAAGCATTGTCATGGCATCAAGGTTATTTTTCTAAAGCAAATACATTTGATAAAGCCTTCTGATGAGATGACATATGACAGGGGTACTTGTCATAAGGTTAAGGGGAAAGTATAATCAAGCTGAATAGATAAATCAATTCAATATCTAAACATATGAGGTCTTAAGATAGGAATGAGACTAAGTAGTACTTACAGAGACAGTAAACATAAAATATCATGAGATAAGTCAAGGAAAGATGAATAAACATGGCTGACAGTTTCTGATTATTGGAAAACAAATTGCTCCACCTAATAAAAAAGCTGTGAAATGTCTCATTGTGAAAGAGAAATTCAGGCTTAAGAATTAATTTAGCTTGTTATTTTTCTTACACATTAATCAAGAAGTAAAAAATAAATTGACAATTTAAAATCTCTTGGATACATTCAGGCACTGATCCACTGGAAAGAAATCAACTGCAACAAATTGCAATAATAAAAAGTTGAAAGCTGCCAGCAACAAAGATTCATTTATGTTAAAGAATTTTATAAGGGGGTGACACACACCATCAAACATGTAGATAAAATGAAACATGTACACTAATAAAATCATGACCTTAGTTTTATCCAATGTGGAGAAGTCTGAAATATTCCATCAACATATCTAAGGGATATGCAGTGGTTCAGTGTGTGATAATGCATTTATCTTGTACAGCTTCCAGTGACCTCAAGTAATCTCACGAGTGCCTTCGGCACTCGTGAGAGTTACGAGAGGTCACTGGAAACTGTATAAAATAAATGCATTATCACACACTGAACCACTGCATACTCCATTTATGCAACAGGTTTAGATGTTGTGTGAACATTTTGATTTTGGTAGGTGTAAATAATTTGTCAAAAAAGGGAAAAGACAATTGAATTTTATGCTGTTTTTTGCTAATTATATATAAAAAATGGTATCTATAAATGAAACACTTCTCATTTTGTAGATATTTTTGAGCTGAACATTTTCCGTGCTCACAGTACCATGCTATCATTTTTTGTTTTAAAGTTATTTATATTTGTTTGTCAAAAAAGTGAACAAAAATTACATTTTCTTCTGTTTACTTGCTAACCATATAAAATATACAGGGTTTATATAAATGAAACATTATTCATTTTGTAGATAATTTTGTGCTGAACAATTTTCGTGTTCACAGTACCATGTTATCTTTTTTCGTTTTTAAGTTATTGACATTTAAATATGGTTAGTACTGCTTCTGAGGCCGAACATTCTAAATGAATTCTGAAGAGAACTGTGTAGATAAATGAGCTACTGATGTAGTTACTGTGTGAATAAATGGGTGATGATGTAGTTACTATGTGGATAAATAAATTTAATACCATAGTAGCGAAGATAAATGGTTTTATTCTACAGTTTTTATCCTGACCCCTGTTGCATAAATGATATATATCCAGAGGCTGGTCACAAGGCAACTCCATAATTTTTACTCCAGTTCAGGCTTTCTGACCCGTTACCAATCTGTGTTCTGCACTAACCAGTCTACCTCCACTTTTCTGTTTAGAATAATCAATCATATCCACTGTCAAATGGATATGGGATTATGAGCACGGGAGCAATCTTCAATGGTCTTGCCTAGGCCTACGATGCTATGAACCATGTCCTGCTCCTACATATGTTAGCCTCTTTGGGTGTCTTTGCATCTACTCTCTGCTTGTATCATTCCTTCTTGACTGATTGAACCCATTCAGCTAAATTGGGCTCTACTATATCTACCTCCTTCCTAATCACCCCTGGGATCCTACAAGGGTCCAGCCTGGGCCGCTTCTATTTTCTGTCTTTATCAATGACCTTTCCAGCATGGTTTCCACTTGCAATATTCACAAGAATGCAGACAACACCATTTTATACTTCTCACACCCTACCATCTTCTACATTGAGAGGCCCTTCCACATGATTTCATCAAGGAACAAGAATGGTTCCAAGTCAACTAGTTAGCCATGAACCTAATGAAAACAGTTTCTGTGCTATTTGAATCCAGGCCATGGCTGAACTCTTCCCTCCCTTCTTGAAGTTAAACTCCCCCCAAGAAGACTTCATTGGCTCCATTACCTACAGTTACAGTGGCATCCCTCAGGATGAAATGCAATTCTGCAGTGTTTTGCAGCACTCTGCAGAATGCTGTAGAAGACCTACTGAATAAAGCAATGTAATTTCAATGGTAATTAGTTCCCTTTGTCATTCAGGAAGATGTGACACTGTCAGGATGAAGTGAATGCCACAGTTTCCTGCATGACAAAGGGGACTAATTGCCATTGAAATTACATTGCTTTATTCAGTAGGTCTGCTGCAGCATACTGTAGAGTGCGTTATAAGTGGATTTCATCCTGGGGATGCCACTGTACCTTGGACTCAATCTCAATCAACACCTAGACTTCTCAGACCATGTTTTGCATACCATGGCTAAGTGCATTGTCAAGTGCAGAACTCTTACAGTATGAAAAGCTGTTTCTCCCTCAAAACTAGAAAATAAATAACCGAAGGTACAATAACCAGGATGCAATGTAGTACTTTGCAATAAATGACATGTAATAAAATACTACATGACAAAAGAACTAAGTGCCATTAAATTGCACCATTAACTGCAGTACACTCTTGCACTCTACAGTAATACTGTAGGGTACTGCATTGCATCCCGCTTAGCTCTGCTGTATGATCTTCCCACTGCTAGACTATGGTGATGTTGTTTACTCTGGAGCCACCTCCACTAACATAACCAGATTCATCATATTTTTTAATGACCTTTGCAGAGATTTACCCTGGCATGCAGCCTGCCCTGTACCATGTACAGTAACATGAGCTAGTCTGGGCCCTGCCTTCTTTGAGACACTTTCTCCCATATCTCCATATCACTCTGGTGCAAGCCAAATTCTGGTCAGACAAACTACTGAGTTACCTTCCCCTGCACAAATCCATCATATTCCTTAAGATCTGAGAAAGCTACAGGCTTCACACCCCAAACTGTAGGTGCAGTTTAGGGCAGGCCTCTATCAGATATCAACTCCCTTAATATTTGGAGCAACCTTCCCTCAAGGCTAACTACCTCTCCCAACTTTCAATCTAAGACCCTAATCAAGGCACACTACAATGCCCCTCTGTCATATTGTAGCTGCCTACAGGGATCCTCTCTGGCCACACCCATTAGGAATGCCAGGAACTATAACTAACCTGTCCAACTGATTTGAGCTCGAGTTCGGTGACCTTCCTGTACAACCATAATCCCAACATTGTTTGTTGGTGCATGCCTTGTACTGTATCCTTGGATTCTTTCATGTCCTCATTGTTTATCCAGTAATGTAATGATATATTCACAGCATACCTTTATCTATGTTTGCCTCACCTAGAGAATGCAGTTTTATATTTTACACATTATATGCCTTATGCACTAATGAGCCTATTATGTGCAGCAGTGCCATGTAAAGCAGGCATGCAACTACACTGGTAGTATGGCAAGTGCTATAGAGAGGGAAGTAGCTACCAGCACATGTACTAACCATGCACTTTTACACATTATTTGTTTATTTGAAAATTAGTAACCAGGAAAGGCACACAGAGCCAAGGCTCATTTCCAGGTGTGGCCCAAGGGAAAGAGGGAGGGGAGTAAAATAATACTGCATACACAGCATCAAAGAAAACATAAAAAAATAATGTGCATAAAAGTGTACATGTTAACATAATCAAAGTGCAATAAAAATAAAAGGAACCATTTGGTAGTACATTAGGCATCATTGATGTGCAAAAAAAGTGACTATTGCAGTAGGCTGAAGAGGATAGGGATGGCACAACAATAATAACAGCTAAGCTGCCTAACACCATGGACCAGGATGAAGGCCTCTCGACATGCTCCAGTGAGTACATCACAGGCATCCTGTGATACCAACAGCAGTGACCAATACCACCACTAACTATGTGCCCTTACTCCCACAGATGCAAAATGCCTGCACAGTGAGTGAGCCACAAGGGAAGGTGGAAGATGAGGATGACACAGACACAATTGTATGGAGGGGAAGGCTGGCCAGAGGTCTGGACAGGGAGCCCGACCCTCTCTCAGGACCCACACACATTGGAGACATACAGGCAGGCTACTGTGGAGATCAAATGGCAAGGGTTGGCCACAGACCCAGATGACACAGACAGCAAAACAGCATAGTATTAGTCCCTGCCAGCACCAACCCCACACCCCAAATCCACATGGACAGATACTGCACAGAGGAGGAAGCCCATGGTGTGCCTGGTAAGGCACGACACAATTGGGTATATAGGGATCAGCACTGGAGACCAAGGCCCATCTGACAGGACAGGGACATATAGGAGGTGCTGAGCCATCACGTGCCTGTTTGGGAGGTAATTCTGGGAGGTCTGGCGGCTGGAGCTGGAGGACCACTAGGCCAGTAATGATAACACTGCCCAGCTCTGTGCCCTCACTAAAGAGGTACAGTAGCTGCAGGCAGAGCTCTGATATGTTGGCAACCTGCTGGAAAGGTTCTCTAGCACCTGAGTGCCGCAGCCTGTAGCACCAGTGTTGCCCCACCTGTACTATCCTTCTCACCCGTACTGCCCCCTGAGGACCACCCCACAGCAGAGACATACACCTAAACATCAAAGGGTGACAGCACAGCCATGCCCACAGCTCCAGCATCCTCTTCCCCCCAGACAGGCTGCCCATAGACACCAGGACTAGCCCTGCATGGACGGTGCAGCATGGGCAGGAGCAGCAAGATAGTGCCCAAGGACCACCACACACAGTTTTCCACCCAGTGACAGGGCCACCACACCCAAGAGGGCATTCATGAACGTCACACAGCACACACACACATACACACACACACACACACACATGGAGGCAATACACATATGGGCACTCAGCAGGGTCTGTCATCATCTTGCACTGAGTTACATGGCACATCTCCCAGGCACATGTTGCCCCACACAGTCCCTGTCCAAAACACCCCATATCAGCCCATGTCAGCCCTCCATCCTGCCAATGCATCTCCTGTCCTTTGTCCTGCATCTGGTTCTTTCTGGTCACTGCTCCTGTCCGGGTTGGGGGGGGTCAAGGTCTGTAGGTAGCTCTTTAGGTAAAGGCAGTCTCATCCTTGTGGTGATATTGTGCGGTATGCAGTACACAACAAACACATGACAGCTTGCATGGAATCAGCAGCTTTATTCCACCTGTCTTGTCCAGGCATCTTACTTGCATCTTCAGTTGAATAAAGGTGTGCTCCAACCTAGCCATCCTGTGGGCATCATTCTGCCTTCCTTCTGCCTCCCCTGCAGATGTGTGAATGTGCACAGGTATGGTCATAATAGGTAAACACTGTTACTTCTATGGGGTACAACAGAGTGATATGTTAGTACCAGCATCAGCATCAGCATGGCACTACATGCCCATGCCTTCCTACCTAGCAACTACCTCGACCTGCCCCCATTGGTGTCCAGAACAAGCCACAGTCATGACTGCTGAAATATGAAGATATCATGTATGGAGATTGGGTACTTGGCATTGATATTTATGACAATCCCCTCTGCATTGACAACTATCAGTATATTCATGCTGTGGAATTCTTTTCTGTTCCTGTAATCCTCCTCATTAACATGCGGTGCCAGGAGGGCACATGTGTGTAGAAGAGGGCACCATGGATGTCATGGAACCTATAATGCTCATAGAATTACCCCTGCACAATTTGTATGCCCTGCCTGTTTGTGAAGAACTGGATGTAGTCTTCTGGATGTGCCAGCAGTGCTGCCATCACCAGCCATACAGCACAGGACATGGAGGACTGACTCCCGCGTCATGTCTTCTGCTACCTGCTGGAAGTACCCTGTGGCATAGTATGCAGGGGAACAGCACCTGAGTCTCCATGGACATGGCCATGGACCTGTGTGTTTTTGACTGGATGTTGTCCCTGATCAGTCGTACAGCTTTGCAATGGTAGTCTAGGCTAGCCTGAACTGTTCCTTGCAGTGGGTATAATGAAGGCCCTAGATTAACACCCTTGGCCTAAAGATGTCTGGCCATGAATGGGTTCCCTCCTCCTCCTCACTGGTGGCTGCCACTCCCCACAGCAATGTGTACATTAGCAGTGATGGGCATATTGCCCTGCTAGTTCCGGGATGGGTCACCCTTGTATGAAATCACTCCCTTCCAGACTTGAACTGGTATGAATGGCAGCTCACCACACTGTATTGTGTGTGTGTGTGTGTGTGTGTGTATCACCTTAAGCATGGATTGTCAGGTAGCTGTAGACATGGCATCAGATATGTCCCATATGTTACTACCGTCCCCCACAGGGTCTTATGTATAGGGTTTCAATTGCAGAGACAGCACAGTGTCCTGGAACCTGCTCCACTACATGATTGGACAGACTACCCCCATGTCTTTCGAGAACACTGATGGTATAGTATGGACTGTGTTTCACTCGACAAGGGTATGTATGTCCCCTTGGTACCCCTGTAGCATACTGTGGGTGGAATGTGCTATGTGCCAGTCACTAATGACCATATTTCCTGTGCATCAGCCTTTTAATGGAAGCTCATCAGAGATTCTCCTGTGCAGGGGCCACAATCCAGCAGCTGCAAGGGCCCAGCAGGCATGGGTGAAGGCAATGCAACTGCCCAGGGGTCTCCCATCTGGTGGATGCACATTATGCAGATGAATACAACACAGCATGGTACGTTGTCTAGACTGTGTCAGTGAATATTGTACCATGGCCTTGGCAGCTGCTGGACGGGGGGTCATGGATGCTTGGCTGGGGGTGTGCAGGGGACATGGCTGGTACAGCATGCAGAGGGGATGCATGGTGACATGGCTAGGTGGGGCACAACAGGATGCATGGAGGCTTCAGAATGCAGTGGATGTGTGGGGGCATTGTCAGGACAGGCAAGCAGGGGAGTTGCTTGGGGGCATGGTCAGGCATGCACACACAGGTGCCTCACACCTGCCTTCTCTCCCCTACAGGACACACTTCTTCCACTGAGGGCCATGTGGCTTCAGAGGGTGGGCCACAAGGTCATGGATGTAGATCCTTATCTGCATCTGCATCCCCTCATGGAAGGGCAGAAGCTGGCAATGCCTGTATTCTGCAGTAAGTGGTGGTCAGCATGCATTTGGAGGTGCAGTTGGGATGGCAGATGTACAACTTACAAGAGGCAACAGCAATATGAGCCATACCCCAGGAGGCACAGGCCATGCTGATGGACATTTCACTGCTTTAACCGACATGCTTTGGCAGGCATTGGAAATGCGATCTGTGCTGGACAGGCATGTCATGGTGGGTACATGGGCCTTGTGGCACTGACAGTCATTTTCTTTTTCAGGTGCCATCCACTATTCTTGTGTTCCATTTAGAGTATGTTGCTTTTGTGTTCACCCCTGTGATACTGAGTATTCCGTGTGTGTGTTATTAGCCAGCAAGTAGTTTACCAACACCTGTAACAGGTTGTGTCATTCTTTTGGGGGTGTGCCTATGTTTATGGCAGCCTTCAAGTTGCATACAGCTTTGTGGGACCCGCACCATCCTGCTTGGCTGTTTGCAGCTGTATGCATAGTGGTGCATACATGCTGTGGCTCAATGAACATGACCACACACACTTTGTCCTTGGCCCAGAAGACTGCATGCAGTTGTGCAAGGGACCACTGCATAGAGTGTATTGCCATGGTGTATATGGCCACCCACACCCAATGTGATGTTTATGGCCCTGCACAACTGGAATATTTGCCATGTAACAGCCAAAATGTCTTCTTGTATAGGACCCTACATCTATAGAATATTTGAAAATGTATATTTTATATCCACAGTGTAACAAATGCATAAAATGCCTCCTTAATTTATGTGAGAATGTAAATGTACATCTGTGCTATGTACCTTTGTTTACAACATTTTATTCCCTTTAGATCTATCAGAATTAATTCCACACCTGACACAAATGTGGTCTATAAACTGACCTTGTTAGTAATAAAGCAGTATATTGCTCAGCAATAAAACTTCAGCATATATTAAAGAAAATACATGTATAGGAAAAATGCAACTGGCTCTTATATTCTGAAAGATTCTGATAAGCCATAAGAGGATCAGATAGTTATTCCAAACTAATGCAAACATTTAGAATTATTTTGTTTTTTTACAGATTTGAAAAACAACAACAACCATTTGTCAATGCCAAATGTTTGCTGCTTGCATTGCTGTTGTACCAGGTCTTGCTTGCATACATTTTTACTGTATATTTACCCAGCATAGACCAAGTGGGATGCAATATCGCATTTTCAGTGGGGGGGAGGAGGTGGGGGAGTGTGGAAGAGGATCAGAAGAAAGTTGACATACTGAATAAGTACTTTTGTTCAATATTCACAAAAGACGAGCAAGGTGATGGGCCACACATAGTGTAGAAGGGCATTAAGGGAAGGGAGGTGGACACTAACCCTTTTATGGAAGAGACGGCCCTTAGGGAACTAGCAAAACTAAAAGTAGTCAAGGCTATGGGGCCAGACGGGCTTCACCTGAGCATACTGAAGGAACTAAAAGACGAACTTCTGCACCTCTAATGACCCTGTTCAATGTATCACTGGAAATGGGGGAAATTCTGGGGGACTGGAGGAGGGCGGATGTGGTCCCACTACATAAACGTGGGAATAGGGAGGAGGCAGGAAACTACCGACCTGTAAGCCTGACTTTGGTGGTGGGCAAGGTTACGGAAACTCTACTTAAAGAAAAGATTGAGAAATACCTTATCATCAGTGGATTGCAAGATCAGAGGCAACATGGGTTCACAGGGGGTAGATCTTGCCAAACAAACCTGATAGAGTTTCTTGACTGGGTTTCTTCAAAATAGACCAGCTGAGAAGCAATATGTAATTTTCAGTGGGTTCCCATATTTTGACCCCAGATTTCAAAAGGTTTTTTGATGACCTGATGTTATGATCAAGACAGGTGGATTTTTTAAATACCATCTGAAAGGTGATTTTGCAGTGTAACCGTGAACACAAGTTTTAGAGGGGATTTGAAAAATGATACCTATCATGTCCAGGAGGTGGGATAACACAAGGCATATGCTGAATATTTATTGGCCAAAATCTGCAAAAATAAAGTTATGAGTAAATGCTGGCAAATCCATCATTTCTTCATAACTTTTTTTTTTTTTTCACATTTTGGCCCAGATATTCAAACTGCGCCAGGCTGTGGCGCAAGCATGGGCACAGCTCAACTTGGCTGTGCAGGGGTGTGGACTGGGTGATATTCAATGGAGCTGCGCCATGGCTCAGCAGCGTTGAATATCACACCCTGGCCACCCGCAGTGTGCATGGCGCAGTGGTACTGCGCCAGCGCAAGTGGCCAGAGTGGAGTATGGGACGCGCTAGCCGCTAGTTCCATTGCGCCATGCACAGCAACCGCGATATTCAAAACTTGACATGCAAATGGGGCCACAATGTATGCAGGGCACAAATGGAGCCATTGCATATCATTGTATTTCCATTGCATAATCTTGATCGACCACTTGCGCCTGGTGCCCTGCCAGGCAGCAGCCGTCAAGGACCGACGCCCCCTGCAGCCGGCAATGTGCACCACAGCCCAATCACAGGCATTTGTATAAATAAGTAAATAATTCCAATATCCCTGGTGGTCCAGTGGACCGCTGTTTGCCTGATCGCGGGCATCTGTATAAAAAAATAAGAATTCCTGCCAATATCCCTGGTGGTCCAGTGGATCGCTGTTTACCCGATCGTGGGCATCTGTATAAAAAAAATAAGAATTCCTTCCAATATTTCTGGTAGTCTAGCGGTACCCCCTTCCCCACCTGCCCACTGAGCCCCACCACCCCGCTCCCCGGTCAGCTGGTGGGCGGCAGCACCACACCCACCTGCCGCCCTGCCGCCTGCTGACTGACACCATCGGTAGGACTGTATGCCCATTGCTCCACAGCGTGAGCCAATGGGCATGCAATGATACTACTACACATTCCAGATATGTGAAGGAATCATTCACATATCTGGAATGTGCATCGGTATGGGCTGCACGCCCATTAGCTCACGCTGTGGACCAATGGGTGTACAGCCCTACCGATGGTGTCAGTCAGCGAGCGGAGGCGGCTGCAGCGATAGTGCTGCCGCCCGCCGACTGATGAGTGGAAGCGGTGGGGGCTCCAGTGGCCGGAGGGAGAGAGCCGCAGACCACCAGGGTATTGGAATTATTTAATTTTATACAGATGCCCGTGATCGGGCAAACAGGGTCCACTGGACCATCAGGAAATGGATCGAATTCTTATTTTACAGATGCCGTGATCGGCAAACAGTGGTCCACTGACCACCAGGGATATTGGACAGAATTTTTAACTAATGCCCACAATCGGGCATGGGGTGCCACCAGGTGCAGTGGGCATGGTGGCCACCCACAGGTGACAGCTGCCGTGTTGCGCCCTGCAATGCAGCAGCTCACCTGTGGGTGGCCATCCGTTGTTCCTTTTTTTTTGTTGGATCAACTTTGTGCTGGCGCAGGTAGGGGTTGTGCATGCATGGCTCTGCACATCCCGGGCTGAATATCAGGCTGTGCAAGGTATGCATGGGCACGCCCCCCCACCTGCGCCTGAATACATTACTGATGCGCTCCGGCACATTGGGATTTGTGCCGCGCAGTTTTCCCTTTTGAATATCACGCTGGGGCGCAACCCTTTTGAATATCTGGGCCGTTGACTGCAAATTTTCAGTGTAGTCTTTTTCTAACCACTCTTTCTGAACATGACAGGTGTCATTGATAGAATAATAGTTGAAACGTCATTTTACACCACAAGTTTAAAAACGCATTTTGGCCAGGATTTGAAAAATGACAACTGTCACATTCATGAGGTGGTATGAAAATATGATTATATTAAAAATTTGGGGTCATAATTTTGAAAATTACTAAAGTTGTGAATATGTGTGGAAAAATGTCAATGTACGCTCATGACTTTGTTGCTTTTTTAACATTTTTACTCCAAATTTTCAACACAGCCTTCTTATGACCCAATCTCATGAACCAGGGCAGAGAAAATGTTCAAATGCTGCTAGAAAGGTGATTTTTGTGCCACAAGTAGGAAAACACATTTTGGTCAGGATTTGAAAATAGACAGCTGTCATGTTCATGAGGTGGTGTGAAAAAACAGCTATGTTGAAAATTTACATAGAAACATAGAAGCTGTCAGCAGAAAAGGACCTCTTGGCCCACTTAGTCTGCCCTAAAGTCACTACTTACTGTGCTTTCATAGACCCTAATTTATCTCTGGCATTACACCCCCCCCAGCCCTGATAACAAGGTCTCCCTGTGTCTTTCCCATACATGTTTGAAACCTGTTACTGTTTCAGTACCCACCACCTCTGTTTGGAAGCTGTTCCAGGCATCCACTACCCTTTCTGTGAAGAACTATTTCCTTAGATCCTCTCTAAGTGTCCCCCTTCCAGCTTCATATAATGCCCCTCATCCTTGAGCATCTCTTTCTGTGCAATATGCCACCCTCTTGTACCTGATTGATACCCATGAGGTATTTGAATATTTCTATCATGCCTCCCCTTTCTCTCCTTTCATCCAGTGTGTACATATTTTTTTCCATGAGTCTTTCCTCGTAGGGCTTCTGATGCAGACCATGCACCATTTTGGTTGCCCTTCCCTGTACTGCCTGGGATGGGGCCTCCAGAACTGAACACAGTACTCCAGATGTGGCCTCACCATTTGCTCTATATAGGGGTAACACTACCTCCCTTTTTCCGCTCGTGATATCCCTCCCTATGCTCCCCAGCACCCTACTAGCCTTTTCTACTGCCTTTTTATACTGCTTTGCTACCTTCAGGTCATCAGATACCCTCAGATCCCTTTCCTGTTTTGTTGTTGTTATCACCTCCCCTCAAATGATATGTTGCTCTTGGGTTTCTGTGCCCCATGTGCATAGTTTAAATTTTTTGGCATTGAAGCCCAGTTGCCAAATCCTTGATCAATCTTACATTTTATTTAGATCTTCCTTTATTTTCTCTACCCCCACCCGTGTGTCCACTCTGTTGCAGATTTTGTCTCATCCACGAACTGGCATATCTTTCCTTCCGGGCCCTCTGCAATGTCACTAATAAAGACATTGAAGAAGACCAGTCCCAGTATTGACCACTGTGGCACCCCACTGGTTAACTTACCTTCCTCCAAGTGAACACCATTTACCACCATCCTCTGAGTTCTGTTACTTAGCCAGCTTTGTACCCTTTTTACTATCTTTGGACCCACTTCCATGCTGCCTAGCTTGTTTACCAATCTTCTGTGTGGAACGGTGTGGAAGGCCTTACTGAAATCCAGGTAGACCACATCCACCACTCCTCCCTAATCCACCTCCCTGGTAACCCAGTCAAGAAACTCTATCAGGTTTGTTTGGCAAGATCTACTCCCTGTGAACCCATGTTGACTCTGATCCTTCAATCCACTGATGATAAGGTATTTCTCAATCTTTTCTTTAGAGTTTCCATAACCTTGTCCACCACCAAAGTCAGGCTTACAGGTCAGTAGTTTCCTGCCTCCTCCCTATTCCCACTTTTATGTAGTGGGACCACATCCGCCCCACTCCAGTCCCCCAGAATTTCCCCCATTTCCAGTGATACATTGAACAGGGCCATTAGAGGTGCAGAAGTTCGTCTTTTAGTTCCTTCAGTATGCTCAGGTGAAGCCTGTCCGGCCCCATAGCCTTGACTACTTTTAGTGTTGCTAGTTCCCTAAGGGCCATCTCTTCCATAAAAGGGTTAGTGTCCACCTCCCTCCCTTCCCTTAATGCCCTTCTACACTATGTGTGGCCCATCACCTAGCTCGTCTTTTGTGAATATTGAACAAAAGTACTTATTCAGTATGTCAACTTTCTTCTGATCCTCTTCCACACTCCCCCACCTCCTCTTTTAGTCTTACTATCCCTGCTTTGCTTTTTTTCTTTATGCTTATGTACTTGAAAAAAGTTTTATCCCCCCCTTTTCTTTTGCAGACAAAATATTGAAAATTACCAAAGCTATGAGCGTGCAGTTAAAAAATGTCAATGTATGCTCATAACTTTGTTGTTTTTTTAATATTTTTGCTGCAGACTTTCAACATAGTCTTCTTATGGCCCCACCTCATGAGCAAGGGTGGAGAAAATGTTCAAATCCTACCCATAAGATGATTTCATACAGTGATTGCAAAGTCACCTTTTGGGATGGATTTACCTAATTTCAATGCCCTTGTTCATTAGGTAGGGGTCCCAAAAGGGCCATGTTGAACATCTGTGGAAAAAATATTAAAGCATGGACAAGTTATGAGGACAAGTTAAAAACCATGGTGGAGTGGTGGGTTCAGACTGGAAGGGTTGGGTGGGGAGAGGATAACGGCAACAGTGTGCTGACAGCAGCAACAGACATTGATGGATGCTTTTCTTTTTTACAAGACATATAAGAGTAAAAAAAAAGAATATGAAGGACAGTTTTCTTTATGTCAGGTACTGACACTATGTATTGGGCACTCCAGTGTTGATGTTATGTTTGGCAACACCAGGGGCTGTCTCCATGGTTTTGCACAGTGAAAAAAGGATGGAGTGGGAGTACTAGCCAGCACTAGGGATTGGGCACCCCAGTGTTAAAAAAGTATTAGTAAGGAGTGTGTGTGAGGGTTTGTGCAGTGGTGGGTGCTGAGTGAGAGGGTTCGGTGAGGGGAGGGTAATGATAGCAGTGTGCTGGATGTTTTACTTTTTAACAGGGTATAGAAAAATAAAAAATAGGACTGCAAGGATCATTTTTTTTATTTCAGGTACCAACACCATGGAAGAGGCACCCCAGTGTCAGTGTTATGTTTGGCGACACCAGGGGTGGGCTTCCCAGTGTTGCACAGTGAAAATGGGTGGGGTGGGGAATACTAGTTGGCATGGGGGGATTGTGCACCCTGGTGTCAGAAAATTAAGAATGGGGAAGCAATGGGAAGTGGGAGGGATACTTTACAGAGGGTGGGAGGGATTGTTTTTATGTTAGAAGGCAGGACGACAGCAGGCTGATCATGATGCTGATCAGCTGTGCCTGCTGCTGGTTTATGCAGATCAAAAGAAAGAGCTGCCCTATGGTTTGGTCAGATCTTTTCTTTGAACTGCACAAAATTTCCATCTAGCAAGACCCAAAGAGTGTCGTGATTAACCTGGCTGATGACTGATCCGACACTGTGGAGCTCTTTGCAGACTGCCATGCATTGGCCCGACAGTGACACACCTCTCAGCACCCACTATCATACCAATATATTCATCCCTGAGGAAGTGCAAAGGCAAACATAAAAACAGCTGTAGCTTCATGCTTAGAGATGGGTAAAATTGAACATTTCCATTTGTGCAATTTTCTCCAATTGTGGCAGTTTTGCTAGATTTTTGAAATAACTGTGTTTGTTATCACAGGACAATTAAATTGTATTGTTTCATACAGTATTGGAAAATGTGCAGTTTTGTATATAACACCTTTTTAATTTACAGTCACAAAATAGCTCATCTACTGGTAGAAAGATAATAAATTTCAACTTATCTATGGGATTGTGACATTGACATCAAAGAAGTCTGGTCTTTTGAAAATGTGGGGAAAACCCCTAGGAACAACACGTGAAATCTTCTCCCCGACTCCTAGAGGTCATACCAGATAGTGAGGTGGTATGATTCCCCACACTAACCTGGCTGGACCGAGGCCCTGCTTTCATGAAGGTGGATAATGTCCCCTTGAAGGCTTTTAGCCGAGGCGCTAGAGGCTGTCACCATGGTGTAGAATAAATTGACAATTAGTTGAGTAAATTGGCTGTTCGTGTTTCTGTTGAGCGCTGCTTTTTTTGAATTTTCATGAGGGTGTGCCGTGAGAATTTTGTCTGAAAGGAGAGACTAAGACATGGAAGAGGGCATGTACAGAATTTCTTAAACACCTTGCTTCACTCAACTGGTTAGAAGCTCCCGCCCATTGGGCAGCCATACTGGGCCCTTGCCTTGTTGGATAAAAACTACCTGAGCCACAGCTACCAGATTCAGGTATCCAGGGCAGGGGCCACCAAAACATTCTCACCTGCCCAATGCTTGTCAGGCTGTCCAGTCCTTAATCCAGAGTCTTCATAGAAAACAAACATTTTAAAACTTCTATATTTTTGCCTGAATAGCTTGAAATTAGTTGTTAAACAGTATAGTTAATACTAGAGTCTATGAAATGTTGTTGTTGATGGGTGGGGATCCTAGCAAGATATTATCTTCTTGTCAGCAGTATCAAAAGCAGCAGCAGTAGCAACAATAGTGGTGTAAATCATAATTTATTTTCTTGCTTAATTCAGTTCAGGTAGCAATATAAGCAGCAGCAGCAACAACATACACCGTGATATTTCTCCTAGTACTAGCATCAGCATTATGGTATCAGACTGTCATCCAGTAGGCATGCTGGCTCAACTTATACATGACGTTTATTTCAGTCAGTAGCATAAGTAAACCAACACGGCAATAACAACAGCAGTAGCGTAAACTAATTTATTTCTCTTGTACTGTAACAACATAAGCAGTAGGCTATTAGACTGCCACCCATTGAGAGTACCACCTAGGGTTATAGTGGCAATGTATTTCAATCAGTAATATATACAGTAAGCAAAGCAGCACAGCAGTAGTAACAGCAGAAGTAGCGGGGGCCATTTTTTCCTCCAATACCAGTATAATTATTAGGCTATCAGACTCTCACCCAGTGATCATGACATCTACAGTTTACAGGAAATTAATTTTAGTCAACAATATAAGTAAAACAGTACAGCAGCAGCAACAGTTATAGCAATGATTTTTGTTCTCCAGTACCAGCATCAGTATTAGGTTATCAGGCTGACACACAGTGAGCATGCAGCCTAGGATTATTGAGGAGATTGATTTTACTTGGCAATATAAGTAAATCCACTCAGCAGTAGCATTAGCAGGGGTATCAACCATATGTTCTTTCTCCAGTACCAGCATCTGCATTAGGCTATAAGGATGTCACCTGGCAAGTGTGCCACCTAGGGTTATCCAGGTGATTTATTTCATTCAGACCAACTACTGTATATTAGCTGCACAGCAGTAGCAGCAGAAATGACAGCTAATTTATTTTCTGGTTTACAGCATCAGTGTTAGGCTACCAGGCTGTCACACAGTGTGTGTGCCACCTAAGATTACACTATCATTTCATTGTAGACAGTACTGCGTGAGCAGCAGTAGCAGCAGTGATTTAAAACATAAATGTAGTTTACTTTATTCACTGTCTATGTAGCAGTATCACAGTTAGGATATCAGGCTGTCCTGTGGTTTGTGTTTTATTTTACATAGAACAACTCGATCTAGAGTTATGTCAGACTCCATTGAGAGCCCTTTGTTGAAAACAAAGAAGATTGCAATCATATGGGATGCATGCTCAGTGAAAATCAACCAGGAATCAAAAGAACAATTAAGGAATAATCCACAACAGGGTATGGGATGGGCTGGGATTTACTCACACCTGGCATGGTTCTGTTATGAGGCCACAGGCTGAGTGCCTAACCATGACAGGCATTAGTAAATCCCAATGCAACCCACCCCCTGTTATGGCTAATTACAATTATTCAATTAGCAAACTTGAGAATTACACAAAAAAGTAAAGGATAAGCTTTATTAATATTTATATTCTGTTTCAAGTAAAATATCCTTCCCCTACACAAAATAGTTAATTGTTGCTGGGCAGAAGCCCTCTTGTGTCCCTGAAGCCAGCTGGCAGAAAGGTGAATGAGCTGAGCATCATGGGACAGCAATTAAAGCTGAAAATGTGCCAGTTAGCTCTCGGTTGTCTACCACTTCAAAAACTGCAGCTTAGATGTGACTTTTTATATCATTTTCACTTTTCCTGAACAGCTTTTGCTTTTGTGGAATGGCACAGTTAGCAGGAGAAAAAAAAATGGCAGCTTTGCGAGAATGTATTGGAATGCTGAGTTAAGTGCAGTTGGCTGGTACTTTATGTGGTGGTTATGCAAAAATTCCCCCATGGCATAAAGTAGCAGCTAACCAATCAGAAAAGTAAATTTTTAGACCCCCTTGTATAATGGTCCTTGACATGCCACCTACAAAAGATTTATTGCTACTGAAATTGAGCTGTTTCCTGAAGAACAGTGGTGCAATTTAGAAACTGCACATTTTTTAAATACAAGATTTTTAGAACTATGCAGTGTGAAACAAAAAAAAATAGCAGCTACTGTATATGATATTTGCATAATGTATATGCAATTTTGCTAACAAATGACAGCTTTTTGCTGTTGCACCTATGGCTCCCAGCACTATTCCTTTCCACCCATTTAGTTGCTGTCAGTGTTAGGAAAGGATGCTGAAAACAACCTCCAGCAGAGCCAACCAGGATGCAGCACAGTAATGCTGCAGTATATCTCAAAATGCTGCAGTATACTGCAGGAAACAATGTAATTATATGGCAATTAAGCCCTTTTGTCATGCAGTATTTTGCGACATTATCATTTACTGCAAGTTGCTGCATTGTATCCTGGCTGGTGCTGGCACTGCTGTAGACTGATAGTAAAATGCTAAGGGCCCCATCGTCAGTCACAATTGATGGTGGCTCAAACAGGTGCAAACTATCACCTCTTTGTGCTGTCATCCCTTTGAGTTCTACACAAAAGAGTTTCATAGTCACAGTGAGCAGTGATGTGCTCCCTTCTTCTGCTATGTTATAGCACAAATAATTTAGATGCTGGAGGGTACAAACAGAGCTTGCCCGAACTAATATGCCAGTGCGCGACTCCCACAAAGTTGCAAGATGACATAGAGCCAGTACATGGAGCTATGCCAGGCTGTACACATGTAATGGATGGTCCCCTTGGAAGTGTCCCCAACCAACCTCTCCTTACCTTATGGCCCCCTTCTTCGCAAGTTGAAGTCTGATGTTTAATTTTGTGGCTCACTGGTTACATCCATCACAGCCCAGTGGTCCCCCCCATACCCCAAATGATGAGCAGTCCCTGGTGATTGGTGTCCAGTTAACCCCCCCATTCCTAGTTGGGTCCTCTCCGTATATGGTCTAAAAATCATGTATTGCACCTAGCATGGCCTTCCACCAGCTTTAGTGTTCCCAGTCACAACTCTGTAACCCCACCACTTGCCTGTAGCAGTGCTATAGGTGAGGAGGGTTGAGAATGTCTGCAACTAATTTAATATGGGTTGTATGCTTTGCATGATGACTCTCACCTGCTTCCCTGAATAGTTGTACAATGTTTAACAATCTTGAAGGGATAGGCTTCAGCCTCTGTTGTGCAAAGGCTAGCACAACAGGATAGCAAAATCACAACTTTTGCCAGATGACCACAGCAACCACTTAACACACGTGAATAGGGCCCTTAGTGTCATACAGCTAATTGGGTTTGAGTAACAAAAATTAGGTCTGAAGATCGCTGTCAATAACAGCACCATCCACTACAGTGCTGTATTGACAGTGCTCTCCAGAACAGCAGCAGGGCAGAATGCTACTGTGCAACAGAGCGCTAACAATAAAAATCATATATGTTTATGTGAGGGGTGCTCCTCCCCTCACACTCCTCGATTTATAGGATTCTCACTCGGGGTGGGGGGCAGATCTCGGAAGCAAAACATTTGTGGGGCTAGGAAAAACTGTTTCCATAGCCCCTTGTAAAAAAAAAAAAGTCTCACAAGACAAAATAAAGGCAGAGCAGGATTAGAACCCTGGTCTCCACCATCATTCTCCTAAGCTGCTCCATGCCTTAGCATTCCACATCATGGGAACAGCTTGGCCAGCCCCCTGCAGTCCTGTGCCCTTGTTCTGTGTCTAGCACCATGGACAGTGATCTGGGGAGCACTTACTACATGGCGCTCTTCAACCCGTATCTCTGTTCATGGGAGCGCTATATAGACTGTGCTCTTTTGTCCTGCACTGTTATTGTAGCACTGTTCTAACTGGATAGGCAAAAACTTATTGTATAACACTACTTTGGATATGGCCAATTATTACAGATGTGCCATACTGTTTCCTTTACCCCAGTTGTCTTTCTGGGCACCCATACATTGTATCGGGGTGAAGACTAGCTTTAAAAATGTCATGATACCAAACCAATTTTTTTTTAATGCCAGAAATAAAATTTCAATAGCTTATTTTCCCACTGGTGCATATCTCTGACCTTGATGTTGGAGGCCACCTTGGCTGCACCATTCCTCTGGCTGGAAAGGCGGGTGAGCTGCTGCCTTCATAACTAATTCTATTCCCACTCCATGACTGCCTGGCAGGAGGTGTGAGAATGCTGGATGACCAATGCTTTCCCTCCCAGGAGCCAATCGCCCAGCTTCTATAATGCACCAGGCCCCCAAGTCAACTTCAGCAGAGGATTTAATGTCTCTCACATGAACCCTGGTGGTAACAGATAATTGTAATTTCTTAAATGTTTTGTGCATTACTTTATCTTTATGTTTTTGTATCCATGAGCATTTTCTGAGGGGGAATATTTTAAATTCTGAAAATATAAGGGGCCAGAGTGAGGTCAGTAATTTACATGGAGGTACAACTGAGACTAGAGTGGGGGGAAGTACACTCGCTGCTGGAGTCAGGAGAGCCCAATCTGCATCACAGAGACAACCAGAGCACACACTGACATTGACTGCCATTACAGATGGGAGAGAATAAAACCAGACAGAGGGACTCACCTTGAACCGAGCCATCATCCTTGTGTATCAAGGGAGATCCATCTGATCTGGGAGAGTGTGAATAAATTAAATCAGGGATTGCCCTGCACCTGCATCATTGAATTGTATTTCTGGGAAATCATTTAATGGAGTGGGCCCTCTGGCCAGGATTTACAAATAACCCAGTTGGGTTGGAAAACTTTCAGGATTGGGGCTTCATTTGCCAGAAAGAGCAACTGTGTTTATTTAAGTGCACTGCTACCAGACAACTATGTGCAACATCCTCATTCCAACACTGTTTTCAAGGCTGGGTACTCAGTGAAGCACTGGTAGCTTCCACTGAATTAAGGGTTATCACTGGTAGCGGGGAGAGGTTTTTGCCACCAGTATAGGTGAGCAATAGCAAATACTGACTGCATGTGTGGTGTGGGTGTAGACACACTTGTGGGCTGAGAGCAGAAGGGCATGTGATATACAACATGGGAAAATATTATTAGGTTGTGCCTTGGAGGGCATAGTAAAGCAGCCTCTGTATTTAGTTTGAGCTGGGCTTGGATGGGCATGGAAGAAAGAGCTAGAATTGCATAAATCACCACATGGCCTTTCCTCTTTCCTTTCATTTAAGGGCCTGCAGTAGTCCCTAATTAAAGTCTTTCTTTTCCCCCCACCCCAATTGTTTAACCAGGTGAGACACACTAAGCTGAAAGCTTGTTTACAGGTGCAACCTGGGAGCACAGGGAAGTTAAGTGACTTGCTCAGGGTCACACAGTATGGAAGTGGGGGCTGTGGGACTCAAACCCAGGTCTCCAGATTTGCAGCTCAGAGCCTTCAACCACTGTGCTATACTGCCTCCTCCTTTTTGTTTGACTTCCTTCCCTGAGTGATTATTGTTTAAAACAGTATGTTGAGTACTTGTTGGGGTAACTGCTATTACATAACGCTGGTTCATGTGTGTGATGATTTCACGAGTAGGAGGGGAAATGTGTCCAGGGGATTGTACCATACTGACACCAGACCCATATAAACCTTTCTCTGGACTGAGGCACTGCATGATTTATTTACTTAGGATACAAGCTACAGGCAGACTGGATGGACCGTTGATCTTTTTTCTGCAATCATTGTACACGTTTCTGTGTTTTTAAGCCCCAGTTAGGAGTTTATTGACCTAGGGCCCCTCACCCATGTCTGAGCCAACAAGGATGAGGTGGTAATGTCAACATCCATGACAACCTGTTATGAACTGTATCCTGTATAGAGTTGTACTGTGTCATGATATGCTGTGTTGCAATTTGCTTTAACCCTTTCAGTGCTGCGGACATGTTTACATGTCCTAAAAACCTAAATTTACGCTTCTGACGAAGGACTTGTTGGTTCGAAAGCTAGAGCACTTTGTTCTTGTTGTTTCATCTATGTTGGTCCATTAAAGGGTATCAAATCATTTGCTTCCAGATCTGTTCTTACAAGGACCGATATGGCAAATACGACATCTAGATTTCAACATGGAAGATCCCGGACTTCGCCGTAAAATATGGCAGTTACATAACATCAAGAAGAAACTGGCACAGCTAGACAGTGACATCTATTTTCTAACCCAGTGCAAGAGGAGCAACACAATCCCTAAGGGTCTTACTATTTGAAATCCATTAAAAAACACAGACACTTCTATATATGCAGAACAACTCTGTCATAGGACCACTGAGAAACTGAGAAATCATAGGATTCACATGTCATATGCCAAGAAAGTGGTTTTGAAAAAAGAGTTCGCTGAAATTGTTACCATACTGGCGAGGATGTCTGGGGAACCTATTCAGGACATCTTGCAAGAGATACGCATTAACTTCCAAAGAACTTTAAGAAAAGCCATGCTCATGAAAAACAGGAAATTGGATGCCCTTCAACATAGCATACTTCCTAACAACGATGAAGAACATAAAGAAGTGATTGAACAACAACACCACACAGATGGGCACCTTTCAGTTGATAACTTGTCCAACCACACACTGACTACTGGGGAACTAAATGTACTTTCAGAGGGCCTCACGTTCTGCCCAACAAAGCCACTGGACAAAATACAGTTTTGTGGTGAACCGGAGGAATACTTGTGCAGATTGAGACTTAAAGAATTCTTTCATGGCAAGGAAGAAATCACTGGCAGTGAAGACATCACAATCAGTAACAATTTAATGGATAAGAAAAATAAATCTGAATTTATTCCCTTAAGTGGGTGTAATAAAAAACTAGACAATTACATTCATTGTTTCTGCCAGCAAGTCTGTGGTCAGATCCATACTAGGCAAAAACAGGCCCATTATAACCTCTCTCCACTGGAACAGAGAGCTATACAGACACTGAAATCAAACCACAACATTGTCATTAAAAAAGGTGATAAAGGTTCTACAGTGGTGATCTTAAACAGAGAGGATTATATTAATGAAGCTAACAGACAGCTAACTGATCATACGGATCCGCGACGGGTGTTCGACAAAATTCTTGTCGAACGCCCCAACTAACAAAAATCGGCATGTTGGCTGCTGGTTTCCAGTGCTGTATGTGTTTCTTTCGGTGGGCTTTGCCCCCCCTGCACCCCCTTCTTTAGGATTATCAACGCCGAGTCAGAGCTGATTTGGAGGAGTGCAGGACCCCCGACAGACAGTGCCAGGTTACAGCGGGTTCCCTACAGCGGCATGGCACTGTAGTTGCTGTAGGGGACCTCGTTGTCGAACTATCACTGTTGGTTGGGTAACCGTGATCATACCTAATACAGAGAACTGGAGAGTGACCCCACTACAAGATATAAAAAAGAACTACATGACTTAATTGGAACTTTTCCTGATCATGCCCCAAAAAAACTAACTTACCTCATCCCTGCTGAACCCAGGCCAGGGACATTCTACATACTGCCTAAAATACATAAACCTGGCAATCCAGGAAGACCCATAGTCGCTGGTAATGGTACCCTCATGGAGGGGATCTCAGGGTTTATAGAACCATTTTGAAACCACTGGTTATGGAAAGAGACAATTATATCCAGGACACTACGCACTTTCTACATGAACTTTCTGGTTATAAGGACTTACCACCTGATACCATTTTAGTGACAATGGATGTAACATCTCTCTACACTAATATTCCACAGAGGGATGGCATTTCAGCCTGCCTTAAATACATACAGGAGAAAGGACTGAACCAAAACATCAACCCTGAAGTGATGGGGAAACTTATGGAATTCATTTTGACATTTAACAACTTCAACTTCAATAGCAAACATTATGTTCAAACTATGGAAACAGCAGTGGGCACCAAGATGGCACCACAGTATGCTAACCGCTTTATGGCAGACTTGGAGGAGGATTTTTTAAGGCACTGTCCCCACAAGCCACTAGCTTATTTCTGTTACATTGATGATTTGTTTATCATTTGGATGGAGGGCACAGTTGCACTTAAAGATTTTCATCATGAACTTAATAACCTTCACCCTACCATAAAGCTTACCCTGGAGTGTTCTACCACCAATGATAATTTTCTGGACACCACAGCCACCATTAAGGGTGAAACCTTAGGCTGGCCCAATGGCAGTGAGGGTTGAGGCATTGGATGCCACACCTTGTGCCACATCAGCGACCCGGGTTCGGGAATGGACTTGGGCTTCCAGGGCTGACAGGGGGAGGGAAGGATAGAGTGTCCCGTGACTGCTCACCTTCCTTTGGGGTGGGTGAGGGACATGTGCTACACTGTAGTGACAGCCAGCTGAGGCTGGGTGCTCCACAGATGTGGGCATATGCAGGGGAAGGAGCACGGCGGATGTCTGCACATATGTGCATCTATGTCACTGCACAACTGGCTCCTCAGTGGGCAGGAAAATGGTAGAAAATTGCTGGGGTGACCTTGGCAGCTAATGGCCAGCCCTGTGTCCCCGGAGTTATGTGGCGTCTTCGCCAGCTCTGTGCTGCAGGTCCCTATGGGGGGGGGATTCCTGCCTTTGGCCGGACTAGTGCAATGGGGTGTATGGATTCGTATGCCTGACTTACTCCAGGGGTGCGGGTTCTGGTGGTCAGGGGTCAAAGGGAACTGCTCTGACCAAGGTGGAAAAACTGTGGCATAAAAAAAAAAAGATGGAATCTTACATACATGTATTTACAGGAAGCCAACAGACAGACAGAGATACTTACACAAGAAAAGTAATCACCCAAACCACACAACACAATTTGCCATCTACAGTCAAGCACTTCAGTGCTACCATATTTGTTCAAATGAGGACAGAGATACACATTTGGCTATGTTGAAAGACACCTTTATTGAGCAGGGACACTCTTCCAGAGAAATTGACAGGACAACAGAATGTGCAACACAAGTACCAAGGCAACAACTACTTCAATATAAAGAAAAGACAACTACAGACAGAATACTCTTAATAGTCACATATCATCCAGACCTTGAACTTCTGCATAAGATTATTAAAGACCTCCACCCAATATTTAGTGAGGATGAGACCCTTAAATGTATTTTTAAGGAACTACCAGTACTATGTTTTAAACAACCACCAAACGTAGCAAGCCTGATTATTAGGAGCAAGCTTTTGCCAGAACAGAATACCATGACACTAAATGGTACATGACCTTACAATCAACGTACCTGTAAAACCTGTGAGCTCATTTCCACTTTGGACTGTGTGATTACATCACAAAACAGACAATTCAATGTACATGGGAGTTATACATGTACATCACAACATGTTGTTAATTTTATTCAGTGCAAGAGATGTCCATAAACAGGTTATGTTGGAGAGACAAACCAACAGCTCTGCACTAGGATGAACTCGCACAGACATACTATTAAAACAAAGAAGACTGAAAACCAGTGGGGCACCACTTCTTGCAGCCTGACCACTCAATTTCAGATTTGTCAGTAATAGTCTTAAAAGGAAATCTCAAAAGCACACAACAGTGACGAGCTTTTGAGATTAAACTTATTTTACATCTCAATATGGTAGCAAATGTGATGAACACAGATCTGGGTTTCATGGGACATTACAGAATTTAACATCCACAGACCTCTTCTTCTTCTTCTTCGGACTGACATATTATAAGACTTCAGCACACGTGGGGTGTGTGTGTGTGTGTTTTGGGAGGTATGTAAATATGGCAGGTGTGGGGCTTGCTGTCACATTGAGGTAGGCTTCTATTTAGATGCATGGAATCACAGTGTGTTATTGCTCTTACTTCACACACATAATGAATATTAATTCCTTCTTACTATTTACCTTCACCTGGGAGTGGGGTTGATTCCGTTGCACCATATTAAGATTTCCTAGCCTGTTACTGTATATACAGTAGTGTTATTATAAAGCATCACACATTTTTTTAATTTTGAACATGTTGCGGTGTGGGGTCTCATTTGCATGGGGGTCCTTGACAGATCTATTTACATTCGGCTAATATTGTAGTGATTTGTGGAAATGTAGGTATGTTAGGACTCTTGTCTTACACACATACTATATATTTACTTCTAGTTACCTTACCCTGGGGAGGGTGGAAGTTTTATTTCATTGTGATTCTATCCAGAATCCTTGAAGATGTTACTACGCAGACAGGAGTAAGGTTAAATAGTGTCATATTTCTACTCTGTAGATATTAGGATACATGATCCCTTTTACTTGAGATTTCATGTCAAATTGAATTCCTTTGGGTAATAATTGCAGTGACTGATATGACAGATGATGCATTAGATGTGTGTGTGTGTGTGTGTGTCCTTAAAACTAGTTATCCCCCCATGTTATGGAGGTGGGGTATGGTGTAGTTGTGTGTGTGGAGGGGAGGAGAGAATTTAATTTTTATGTTTTATTCAGATTCCTTAGACATTTTCAGTACATCAGCTTGTTATACACTGAGAATTTATTGACATGAATACATATCAGGCTGCATGATCTTAATTCCTAGGTGGTCCTTGACAAGAGTGTTTTTGTTTGACACTTACTGTCTATTTATATTTATATCATCATTTATAAAGTCCTGTTACTACACTATAGGCTTTTGAAGTTTATGGGGCATAATATCTAGCTGGAGAGTACAGCTGAGTCATGGATTCAACTAAGTTTTACACATTGTACAGTGTGTAACTACTGACCTGTTTAAGACAGCTTTACTGGGTACTCTTTGTTTGTAATACATACATAGGTGTTTTCTGTAGTCCTAAGACAATCTTAGTATGACTTTAATTAGGGTGGGGGTTGTTTTTCAGTAATTGCATTCTTATACACATTGTGACACTCGTAATTTGATTTAAGAGCCATCTGCCCAAGAAGTTATCTCATATCAATTTAATATATATGCAGAAGAGTTCTTTGTAAGTCTTCAGCACTAACCACCTCTTACCCTAAAACTATCCCAGCTAAAGGTGACATGGTACTGCTAAGCTTCTCTGACATCATCTTCTGTTTTTTTTAAAATGAATATTTTAAACCAATGGAAATTTTCTCTGTTTTTTTCTGCATGATCAGGGTGTTAAAATTATTGTATTTTTCTAAATAACTATCATTATGCTTCTGATGAAGGACTTGTTGGTCCAAAAGCTAGAGCACTTTGTTCTTGTCGTTACATCTATGTTGGTCCATTAAAAGGTTTATAATGATTTGCTTCTGGATCTAAAAACCTAAATGCATTCTGAATCTTCTGGCAGCCTTTGATAAGAATTTCTTTGATCTGTAACATGATACATACTGCAGTCTATATTCTCTGTCATTGGTATTGTACATAATTTCAATTGAATCTTCCCATATTGCTCCTGTAAAAGGAATCTTGTTCTAGTGAGCTTACCATGTAACCAAATAATGAATGAATGAATGAATCAATCAATCAATAACTAAATAAATAAAAAAATACATTGAAGGACTTGAGATCATACTCTTGTGTTCATTGTGTTTGCCATCCTTCTCTTCACATTTGAGTTGCTAATTGCTTCCTTTACCTCCCTAAATGATAGTGTTTCCATTTTTCCCCTTGCTGCTAGTAGTGGTGTACTTCTCCACTTGCATATGATTAAACCTTAGCTTTACTCAGAGCACTGTGAATCTGTTTAGAAGTTGTTTAATGATAATACCATTTCCCCCTGATAAAGTCCTCATTTAATTCTTCTGTGTTCCTGAATGTGAACAACTGACAAGTTCCACACAAGTTTGCCTTTTCTATTGCAGCTCTGGTCATTACTAAGTGTGGATGTCTTTCCTCTGAGTCTTGCTCTGATTCACAGATGAAATATCAATATGTCCAACATACTATAAGATAGATAGTGTCCATGGGTGTACATTATCTCACTTTTAAATTCATTTTTGGTTTTTCTATTCTTTGTTACTGCACCTCCACCCATCAGCCCTCCGGTGCCCACCAATCCTGCCACTGTTCTTATCATCGACATACTGGTAATCCACCACTTACCAAGGACTGCACTGCCATGCTGGTCATGCATGGGCCTGTGGGCTTGCTGGAATCAGATTGGTGCATTTTTCCCCCAGTTTCTGGTGTGCAGTGACACGCATGCAAGCACATAGTGTCATGCATAACATATATGGCATATGCTGGCAGTACTTTCACTGCATTGTGTGCTTGCTTAAACTGCCAGCTGGCCTTCCCCAGGTGGCAGTCAAGCATTGAGATACAGTGTTCCCATCACCCTGAGGGTAGACCAGCTGTACTTGGGATGCTTGAACCTTTCTCCCCTGGCAAGCATCCCAATCACTTGAGCTTGCACCTAAACCTAGGTTACCGCTATAGTGAGCAGTAGCATTGACATAGTGGAAATTGGTGAACACTCCCTATTAAATTCTTAACTGACTAACTGACCAAACATTTTTTTTTCCAATTGTTTAACCAGGTGAGGCACACTAAGCTGAAAGCTTTTTTTACAGGTGCAACCTGGGAGCACAGGGAAGTTGAGTGACTTGCTCAGGGTCACACCATATATGCAAGTGGGGCTGTGGGATTCAAACCCAGGTCTCCAGATTTGCAGCTCTGAGCCTTAAACCACTGTGCTATACTGCCTCCCTATTTGCAATAGGTATCACACCCAGGTGCACAATATTCCTTTTTAACTGTTGACCCCTTTTCTTAGTTTGTGTTACATCTCAAGTAATTCATTGCACAGTTGGAGGAGCGACATGGAAGCACTGTGGCCCTCCGTACCTAAAAATAACAAACACAGTGGAAGGGATCTGTTCCACAAGTCCCCAAACAGTTAATCACACATCCAGTTTAGTGAAAGACCCACTCACTAGTGACTATTCAGTTTTTATTTCCACAACTCCCTTATTCATTCTCAGCACATGTAAGACAGTCCATTAAAAATAAACGTTTTATGGTTATAAGTAACTGCTTTGAACTAACCACTTCCTCATGATTAATAGCCCAGTGCTTAGGTTACAATAACAGTGAATTCAAACCAAGGATAAATGACCCAATCATAAATGTTTCTTAGTTTTAACTTTTTATATACAGAGCAGCAGCCCTCTTCCATTAGTATTTTGCTTAAATTATTTCTCTCCTGGCACATACAGTACAACATGCTAGTCATTCTTCAAATGACCACATTGTCATCTGGTCAATTGCCTACAATATAATTTCTTCATCACACATGACCAAGCTTACACGTAGTGGAAAGGCATCTAATAATTATTCTCTTGCTCCACGTGGGGCTCCTCCCATTCATAGCAGAAACTGGGTGTATGAGAGTTACTCTATATCCTCTTGACCCCCTTTTTTGCTACAGTACCACTGTCAAAGGTTTGAGCAAGGAGCTGTGAACCTGGAGACCAAACAGACCTAGATTTTAGTCCAACAACTGCCACTTACTTACTCACTATGTGACCCCTAGCAAGCAACCTAACCACCTCACTCCTGATTGTCTTTCTTTCTGTCTGTACGTAACCACAATTTTGTCATATATGTTGTGTGTGTGTGTGTGTGTGTGTGTATGATGGCTACTACCTACTGTTTATGGGTTGTAAAGCACTTTAAGATATAAGTTGCGTGAAAGGTCCTATTCAAAATCAAATTTCAGTCCTCCTTCCATTCCAGAGATCACAGTATCTGGGTCCACTGCCAACAAATCCTCTTTGTTAGCAGTAGCCCTGTGCTTAATATCTTTACTATTTCAAACTCCATGGGTTTGAAGCTTGATGTTATTTAAATATAAATAAACTTACACAATGTATTTTATTTATTAGATAAGTTAATTTATATTGTATCCCTAACATTATCATTTTAAATCACTGCTATTTACCAGTAATGTTTCTCCCTACAATTATTCTGCCTTGTAAATACAATACCACATGTATGCAATGAAAAAAATATGTTCTGTCATTTTAATCTGCATATGATATCCTCTTTTATAGTATTTATGGAAGAACTTTCCATTTTTATAGTCACTAAACTTAACTCAGAATGTTAAACCCCCAAATCAGAATCAAGATTATTTGTTAGATGTCATTATTACTAGGGTGCTGTTACTCTCAGATCTCTCTGTCACAGACTTGGCCATTTCCTATCCCCAGCTGATTTCTTTTAATGTTCCTGCCTCTTCAGATAAGCAGGACATGATTTTCTCCCTCCCATGCAGGGAAGGTCACTGCACTTCGCTGACATCCATTTTGTTTTCTTACAGCCAGATTCTTGAAGGGATATTGATTTAGCCATTGACTTCTATGGCCATAATCTAGTAATTATATCAAACAACCTTGCATCTGGTACACCTTAGACCTATTTCTCAGTGTGGGGGACTTTTAGTTTAAGGAAAACTTGCTAGGATTCAAAGCTGACAGGTTGCGTATTGGAACACTCCTAGAAATGTCTTGGCCTCATTATCCAGCAACTTTGATAAGAGCATGTAAGGTTCAACAGGATATTATTTAGGGATGAGAAGAAAACATTTTTGAAATGTTTCTATAGATTTCCTGCAGGGATCAGTGGCACTACTGCACTGACTGGCTTTTGTCCATCACTGAAATTCCATCATTTTATTACATATAATGCTATTGTCTCCAGTTCAGTTGTGGCCTATATCATTGTCTTTACAATATCATGTTTATAAGGAATTTCTTAGGTTATTGTTTTGTGAAGAACCTCATACAAATAAAAAGTTCTGTACTCATCTCACAAATGATCTAGGGTTGCAGTTTCTTCTTTGTTTAAAAAAGACCAAATTATGCCTACATTGCTCTCCACTATGGGCTAGAAAGCTTTTTATCTTTGACTAAGTGTGTCCCTGTTTCATGAAAACAGATAAAGTGTATATCATTGCACACTGTGTTAATATAAAGTGCTCTGACAAGAGCAGTGATAAACAGGCTTATGAAAGCTGCAGCCTGAAGGTGAAATGAGCTCTTGGGTGCTATATTTGAGTGTGGGTGGCAGCCTAAGCATAACAGTGCCTTTTTTGATGTCTGATATAAACCTTGTAACTCTTCACTAATAGATACAACATTTTTGTTTCTCTTTCTAATTCTTCAATGTGACTGTTCTGTGCTCCACACAAAAAATATTGCCTTATTTTGTAACGCTGGATCTTAAAGTAGATGTTGCTATTCAGGTATGGTGTTATAAAATAAACAACATATTATACTAAGTAGTAGCACTGGTACACATGCTCATAACAGTTGCATGTGTTATTGATAGATATTCTAAAAGGCAATGCTTCTTTCACATAGCTGTTACACCATTTAGTGCAATTAAAACATAATTGTACTTTCTTCCAAAAATAACACAGTATGTAATTGTTCTTTATGGAACAGTGCTTTATTGTAAACAAGCTGCAATCAACTATATTAAGCTATGAAGATCTTAAAGCTTACTGGCAAAATTTTGGTAAGATCCATTTTAAATGGGTCTCATTTTATATTTACTGAAAAACACCCTTGGCACCTTCTTTTCTAAATTTAAAATAAGGTGTTTAGTCTAATCAATAAAAAATTGTGCTTTGTGAAAAAAAAATGTTGGTTATGTGATTAAGAGGCTAGATTACATTGTTTGCAGAGCAGTAATGTAGACTCCACTATTGCCTTTACAGAGACAAATGTCCTCATCAGTGCATCTATGATTATTGCCAGTGTTTGCCCTTATCAAGGTATATACTGTAAAGCAAAACTTTTTACAGCTTTTATGACTGCAGACTGTAAAGGTTAAACTAGTTCCTCTGCTATGTTTTGTAGTCAGTGGTAAACTGATTACAATTTTAGTTGTATTATGTACATGGCTCTCAGTAGCAACAGTGGCAAGACATTGTTACACTGCTCTGACCACGTTGTTCCTTAGTGCATCTAGCATCAGCTTATAATCATGTTACTGCTGTAACTGGTTCTTTTAGTTCATGGAGTACACTGTCATAAAATAACAGTTAATACACTTTATTTTAAACTAGGACAAAGGAACATCAATGGAGATCACTGCAGAGAATGGTTAGAATATACAGATTAATAACATTTATTATCCTTGAACTGTTTTTCCAAATTCTGTAAGGTGATACAGCTGCAGCCAGCAGCCAGTGACAAGTTGCAGAACTGTATATCCAGATATAGTACAATATATTACAGAAAATACCATGGAAGTTAATGTAAATTCCTACGATGTAGTGTGATATATAGGGGATATGACAGGGCCTGAGTGAAGATATCATATTTATCTTCACGAGAGGCCAATGATATCATGATATCTCACGAGTGGGACAGCACAAGTGAGATATCTTGATGTCATTGGCCTCGAGTGAAGATAAATATGATATCTTCACTCAGGCCATGTCATATTCTGTTTATACAAACATATGTTTGGGCTGAATTGTAATGGAACCCCTCCCTGAACACAAATCAAAACACACCCACAACCCAGAACACAAGGGATAATGTTCTCAAAAATAAAAACATATGTATGGTAGATTCTACCAGTTTCAAAATATAAATAATGTTATTTGGTTGATCCTGCCAATTATTTTTTTCTAAAAATGTAATTTAAGCACTTATCTGGTTGATCCTGCCACTGTGATAGTCAGCGGAGCATATTACTTTCACTTTCCCCCTACAAGTAGCGTGACCAATGCTGTGAAGATCGCACCTTAGGACATTACAGTAGTTAATAATAAAAAGCTCTGCACCCATTTAGTTAAAAAAACTGTGCAATTCTATTTTACTTTGTGAGAAATTGCCGACTATGTTCAGAAAACAGAGTGTGAGTCGGCAGCGTCATAGAAACAGGAGGAAGCGCGAGCTTGTGTTGCTATAGCAGACTTGGTTTGCTGGCCAAGGCACCTAGCTTCACCTGAGCTCTTTCCTTCTAAGACTGCTTGAAAGGCAGAGTAAAGAAACTTACCAGAGCAAGGGAGAAGGATTAAGACTTAGTTTGGCTAAGCAGATTTACTGTGTGGTGGTGTTTTAATTTTTTACTTACAGGGATTGCTACTGTTTGTTGCTAACATTTCATTGCTTTATTTTTCTCTGATTCAAATTGCTGTTGCTGGTATACCTTCTTCTGCATTATTACAAGGTGTGCCTACAGGTGTGTGCTAACAGATTACTGCTGTAATCTTCTGATTCAAATTGTCTTTTGCAAGGTATATCTTCTGTTACTGCTTTATTTTTCTCTGGAGCAAAGTGTTTCTTACAGGGTATATCTTCTCTGAAATTATTGCAGGTGGTGCTTTACAGGTTTTACAGTTTTATCTAACATTAGGATAAGCTTTCAGGGTTACTGCATTTGTTGTTGACTGATTGTTTCTGCTCTTACCTCCTTGTTCTTTTGTCCGTGGTTCTTCTTTTTAGGCAGGGAAGGGCCCAGTCACCCACCCCATCCCCAACCACCCACGCACACTCCTTTTATAGGGTACCACAGTTGTGACATTTCCTGTGGCAGAGCAGGAAGGGGCGGATCAGGGGGCCTCCACAAGGTGATCTCATTTACAGGGCACTAGTAATTTAACTTGTTATAACAAGTTAAACAAAGCACAATTAAACCATTACTTGCATTCTTTTCATTTTTTTCCTTCTAATTACTCTGACTAGGTTACAAACCCAGCAACTTATTTGGAATGGATTTCATTAACTGCAGGTACTGTGGAACAATTTTCAGAAGGACAGTGTTACAGGATTTAGGACACTGTCCTACATGCTGAGCCTTTGGAGATCATGGGGCTCAGCTCCGGGCAGCATGGGCGAGATTGCCAGCCTCAAATTTCATATTGAAGAAATACATTATAAGAACCACCGCCATTTCCCCAGCATCCAACAGAAAAACCTCAACCACAGAGGGTAGTTGGTCCAAGAGGTTGGCAGGTGGTTAGGAGGAGCAAATCAGGTGCCCCATCACTCTCTGCTCTCCAACACATTGCCTCAAAACCATATAAACACTTAAACAGGTATCTGCCTCTATCTCTGAAATCAAATAAAGAGGCAGAAGACACTGTAAACAGGACACTGCAGCACAGGTGCTAGCACAACAAAACTCACCCAAATCGGAACCAAAACTAAACAAGCACAAAGGAATCCAAAAACTTCTGATCATAGGAGACTCCATGATTTGGGGAGTTGATACCCATCTCCAGCCAGGGTGATGGTCAGATGTCTCCAGGTACATCAGCATGGAGACACATGCCACATTGCTAATATTGTTCACAAACCAGAGAAAACATTGATGTCCTAGTACACATAGGGACTAATGATCTCACCAGCCGGTCAGTTGTGGAGACCAAGGAACACCTGACTAGGCTGGGTGACAAACTATCATCTATTTCATCCGCATCTCCTTCTCTGAGATCCTACCAGTCTGGGAGAGGGAGCAGATGGACGGAAGGTCAGAGAAGGGAGATAGGGGAGCTAAACACGTGGCTCAAGGACTGGTGCCAGGAAAAAGGACACAGATTTGTAGAGAACTGGCAACAGTTCTGGGAGCCGAAAGTTATTTAAATTTGATGGACTGCATCTGACTAAAGAGGGAGTCAGTGCATTGGGGCAGAAGTTTGCGTCTTTGCAGAATATTTAAACTAGCAAATGGGGAGAGGTTGCAGCACACTCGTCCGAATGGGAAGAACACCTCCCCTCAGCTAGTGGTCAAACAGGAATTCAGCGTGCTTGCGTTCATTTGCATCACCAGGTAAGAAAAATGGTTTGTCTCCCCATACGATGCACAGGGTAATGCCAAACTTCACCCAACAACTCAAACACCAAAATCTGGCCAATGGAAAATCATGTACACAAATGCTCACAGCCTGGGAAATAAGATCCCAGACCTGCAGGCAATAATGTCAGAGGCTAAACTGGACATAGTAGCAATTAGTGAGACGTGGTTTACCAGTAACCACACTTAGGAGACTTCAGTACCTGGCTATGTATTGTTCGAGAAGAGACCGAGGTGCAAAAGTGGGGGAGGAGTGGCCTGTATGTTAATGAAAATATCAAAGCTACAGAAATTCAGAATACACATAAGGAGCCAGAAGAACTGTGGGTCACCCTGAAACAGGAAATGGGACAGCCTTAAGAACTGGGTTGTCTACAGGCCCCCAGACCAGAGGGAGGACATAGACACATTACTGTTAGAAGATATACAAAACATGACAGCTAAAGGGGAGGTTCTGATAATGGGAGACATCAACATGCCAGATACAGATTGGTCAATACCAGCAGGAACATCTGCCAGAACTAGACTCATAGTGGATTCCCAGCAGGGGGAGGGCCTCAAACAACTGGTACAGCAACCCACAAGAGACAGGGCTATCCTAGATCTAGTACTGACTAACAAAGAAAGGATCACAGATCTCCAGGTAGAAGGTCACCTGGGGCCAGTGACCATCACATGGTATGGTTCAATTTGGCTACTACATCTAAATCATCCCATTCAAAGGCAAAAAATATGGGACTTCAGAGGAGCTGACTTTGATAAGATGGTCAACAGAGTTAAGCTAGCCCTGGCAAAAGAAACACAGGTAAGGGGTACAGGCAAAGTGGGCAAGCATAAGGATGCAATACTTGAAGCAACATCCCATTGTGTTAGACAGAAAAGGAAGTGCAAAGGAAGATGGAAACCACTTTGGTTCTCAAATGCAGTAGCAGAAAAGGTCAGAGCCAAAAGGCTGGCCTTCAGGAAATATAAGGGAACACAGCGGGATGAAGATAGGGAGGCATACCAAACTGCCCTAAGGGAAGCAGGGAAGGCAGTAAGGCAGGCAAAGTCCCAAACTGAGGAAACACTAGTATAAACAGTAAAAGAAGGTGACAAGACTTTCTATAGATACATTAGTGAAAGGAGAAAGTCCAGAGGGGGTATTGCTAAGCTTAATGGAGAAAAGGGAACATGTGAGGAGGAGGACCCTGTAAAGGCATCTATCCTAAATAGATACTTTTGCTCAGTATTTACTGAAGAGAAGGTAGGGCAGGGCCCACAGCTCAGCATCATGGACGCAGGGGGAGGTGAGCACTACTCCCTTCCACAAAGAAAGGGTCCTACAAGAGCTTCACTAAGCTCAGAGTGGATAAGGCAATGGGACCCGATGGCATACATCCCAGGGTACTAAGGAGCTAAAGAAGAACTAGCAGAGCCATTAGCGGAATTGTTTAGTGAGTCTCTGAGCACAGGTGAGGTCCCAGAAGACTGGAGAAGGCTCTGTGATCCCGCTCCACAAGAGTGGTAGCAGGGGAGGCAGGGAACTACAGAACCGGTCAGTCTTACCTCAGTAGTGAGGAAGATGTGGAGGCACTCCTTAAGGAAAGGATAGTGCAACACCTGGAATCCATAGGGCACAGGATCCAAGACAGCATGGGTTTACAAAGGAAGGTCCTGTCAAACTAATTCATAGATTTCTTTGACTGGGTAACCAGAGTGGTGGACCAAGGGGCAGTTGATGTCGCCTACCTTGACTTCAGCAAAGCTTTTGACACTGTTCCACATAGAAGATTGATAAATAAGCTGGGTAGGCTCAGGGTGGGTCAAAGTTAGGTCAACTGGGTGGCAAACTGGTTGACTGGCAGAAAACAGAGAGTGGTGGTAAATGGTATACAGTCAGAAGAGATGCAAGTCACAAGTGGGGTACCTCAGGGATCAGTCCTGGGGCCAGTCCTATTCAACATCTTCATTAGTGACCTTGCAGATGGACTAGAGGAGAGAGCTTGTCTGTTTGCAGATGACACCAAGATCTGCAACAGAGTAGATGAGCCAGATGGGGTGGGCAGAATGAGAAGAGATCTGCATAAACTAGCAGAATGGTCAGAAGAGTGGCAACTGGGATTTAATGCAAAGAAGTGCAAAATCATGCACATAGGGAAGAAAACCTGAAGCCACTTATAGGCTGGGAGGAGTTGCTAGCAGTCACAAAGGAAGAAAGAGACTTGGGCATCATCATCACTGATGACCTAAAATCATCAAGCAGACCTCTAAAGCAGTAAGTGAAGGCTAGGGGTGTTAGGAGTGTATTAGTAGGGGTATCACAAGTCGTAGAGGAGGTAATAATCCCTCTGTACAAGACATTGGTTAGGCCCCATCTGGAGTACTGCATGCAGTATTGGTGGCCACACCTTCACAAGGACATTAACCAAATTGAGGCAGTCCAGAGAAGGCAAGCAAAATGGTCAGAGACTGCATCAGAAGACATATGAGGACAGATTAACGGAGCTCAATATGTATACCCTTGAGCAAAGGAGGAGAGAGAGGTGATATGATCGCGGCATTCAAACACCTTAAGGGCATAAACAAGGTGAAAGAGTCTAACATGTTTAAATATAAGAAAAATAGCAGGACAAGAGGACACAGCATGAGAGTTAGAGGAGGCCGATTAAGGGGAATGTGAGGAAATTCTTTTCACAGAAAGGGTGGTGGATGCATGGAATGGCTTACCAGAAGTGGTGGCTATGAATACAGTGCAGGGCTTCAAACAGGCATGGGATAGGCATAAGGAGCAATACAAATGACTATGAATAGATAGGTCACGACAGAGCAAGGCCGATGGCACATTTATAAGGTAGAAAAAGAAATGGGCAGACTGGATGGGCCTTGATGTCCTTATCTGCCGTCAACTTCTATGTTTCTATGTTTCTAACGCTCGCGAGTCCTCCTGCTTCTATGACGCTGCCGACTCACACTCTGTCTTCTGAACATAGTCGGCAATTTCTCACAAAGTAAAATAGAATTGCACAGCTTTTTTAACTAAATGGGTGCAGAGCTCTTTATTATTAACTACTGTAATGTCCTAAGGGTCAATCTTCCACACCGCTTCGGTCATGCTACTTGGAAGGGGAAAGTGAAAGTAATATCCGCTGACTATCACGGTGGCAGGATCAACCAGATAAGTGCTTAAATTACATTTTTAGAAAAAATAATTGGCAGGATCAACCAAACAGAGGTAGGGGTGTGTGTGTGGGGGGTTGGAGGACAAGTTTTAAACAGAGGAGGCGGGGCAATGTACAGTGACAGACTTTCAGTTTCGATTCAATGACGTACAAGAGCGTGGAGATATCACTATAGCGTATAGGAACATGGAGATATCAATGATATCTTCATGGTCATAGTGATATCTCCATGACCTGCCTCAGATACTACTTTTTATCCATGAATTTATTCCCAAACATATGTTGTATAAGTTGCAATATATAAAGGATATGCATGGGGGACCATACATGTGATACCTGATTTATCTACACTGGTGCTGTTTGACCTTGGATAACCTCACAAGTGGTGTACGCCTCCATAAATTGTGTACATAAATGTACTCTGATGTAATAGCTGTGTACATGAATTACTAATGATGATGAGTGATGACATAGTAACTATGTATATAAACAAAATTTATATACACAGTTACTCAGATAAATCGATTTATCATAGTCCATTTACATCCACCCCTCTTGCATAAATTTGGATATACAATTGCAGTAATTGTCATGGTCAGATATTTCCTGAAATTTCTAAGATATCGCTAAAGAAATTCATTGTCTTCCTACAGTACCACTATAAGGCCACCAGAGAGGATCTCTTTAGAAATATGGCAAAATATCTGGAAATATCTGACTGTATCTTTTGCTGCAGCTGTTCTGCAAGTTTTCACTGGCTGCAACTTCACATAATGTTATGGCCTACACGTAATCTGCTACACCCTCATTATAAGTTTCTGACTCCCTATGCATTGCCCCCAAGTTGTTGACAATTGCAATAAGTAGTTTACTAGCCATGCCAAGTCCATCCTTACCCCAAACATAACTCCTTGCTCTATCCAACTTCTATACCTTACTTTATTTTCCCCCCCTTCTAAAATGAGCAGTCTGGATTGCCTTGACCAGGAGCTTTTTTTTTTGGCTTCTTCAGCTATTTCATCTCCCATTTCTCTTCTCTTGATCACATCCTTCATCCCATCCAAAATTACTGAGTCCTGGAAGATTGCATGGGTCATGTTGTTGCATAAAGGGGGTGAGACCTCCATTTCAGGAATCTATAGACCAGTCTTTCCCCTCCCCACTCTTGTCAAGTTTCAAGAGTCTTTTGCTCACTCACAGCTCGACAGTTTTCTCTCCTACTCCTCCTCCTCTTCCCATAATTCCCTGCAGTCTGGATTCAGGCAGAATCAATCAACTGTCACCTCTCTGTTATGGATTACTGACTCCATCATCACCAGTATGGGACAGGGGCATCTTACATCTGGTGTGTTTTTTAGTATTTCTAAAACTTTCACTGGGTCTCCTGCCCTTTCTTATTGAACAAGTTGGCCAGTGCAAGTTTGTCTGAGTAAACCTACTTTCACTTATACTCCTAACTGTCAAACAAAGACTAATCCATTCTGGAAGGAGGGTCTACCTCCCACCCCTTACAGTGGAGTTGGGGTCTTCCAAGGCTCAAACCTGTGCCCTGTTCTAGTTTTCATATTCTTCAAAGTGCTGCCCACAGTCAGTACCTCCATCCATGGACACATAATCAGTAAGTGTAAAATACCTTCTGTATGCCAGTGGCCCTCAGATGACTGCTCTCAGATCCAGACTTCAGGCCAACCTAGATGCCATTCAGCAGTGGGTCCTTTCAAACAACAATAGCTGGTCCTCAATTCAAAGGAACCTGTAGCTATAACATTTGGTTTCAAACTCTAGCTGTTTACTTTGTTCCTGTCATTCTTTCAGGATGTGGGATGGTTCTGTTCAACAGTGCCATTTCAACAAAACCTCTTGCCAAACTTGGTGCCCTCCATTGCAAAAAGTTTTGCCTTCCTGTAGCCAGACACATTTTTCAGGAAATGTTTCTACCCATCTTGCACTATGCAGCCCCAATGCCTGCACTAGTCAGGCTGAAGTCTCCTCTACAGTATCATGATTTCTGCTGATTTGCCCTGCACTGCCACCTCAGACCCCTGCCTCCATATAAATACTCACCACTGTGACTTGTATTCCTCTCTGGGATGGCCATTACTTAGGGGACAGCAACATTTGTAGTCTACCCTAGTAGCATTTAGGTTTTGGGCTAGCACTATCCCTGACTGTGACTTATTTTCCCTCACAACTATCCCTCCTCAATCACTCTAACTAGTACTCCTTCCTTATTCACACACACCACCTGCCACTTGAACAAATCACATTCTCTTGGACAATCCCTGTCCTCTGGAACTTTCTCCTTCCTCTTCTCTTCTCTTCTCTTCTCTAGTCCTGTATTTCACTTTGGTCCCTAAAAAGGCAGCCCTGGAAAATGGTCTGCCCTGCCACTGGTTGTTTTCTCCTCCCACTGTCAAGAATTGATTCAAAATTGCATGCATATCTTATCCCCATCCATATTCACTTGTCCATGGCTCATTATATTTTGGCATCCCCAAGGCTGGTATGCAAATTAATCTGCTGTCAACTGCTGTACCTGCTTGCTTTATTTTACTCATTAATGTTATATATTAATGTTCTCCCTTTTATTTGTTGATTTATATGGTTTGCACCATTGTATATTGCAATTACTTTGGTATCCTGTTGTATCTCATGTAACCCCTTACCCTAGAGCACACTTGACAACATGTTGTGTGCAACCCAGTGTGACCTTCTGGTCAACTGTTTTTAATAAGTAAATATTAGATTCTCTCTGAACAATTTATTTAATAAATTCAAATGCCTTACATTTTATTTACTTATTAAACAACTTATGGTAAGTATTGCTTACAGATAATAGTGAAAGGTGAGCCTTTAGTATTCAGTGGGGTACTGCTTCATATATTAAAATAGAACATGACAGGATCACTTAATAATTTTTGCCTTGTACTGCAACATTACTCATTCATTGTAAATAGATATACTGCTAAATTCCTTGGTATATGATTCAGAATATGGCTCAGCAAATGGCATTTCAGCAACAGCAAGTCAAATCACATGTGAAATGGTTACTCATTTTGATAATAGCAATTATTTTTCTACACTTTAAAGGGACACTATCAACCCCCTTAGGCCTCAAAGTGTCCCTGCTTTAAAATCATGTGTTATGATTATTCACATCCTGTAAAGATTATTCATATAGCTAGGAGTTTGATTATCATTTCTTTTTTCTTTTAAACAGTGGAAAACAGATGGTACGGGGTCAAAATGTTGCACGGCAGAATTCCTTGTGACTTAATTGCATTGTGCAATTGCCTGTAATCTTTTGTTCTGTGGGGTCCTCAGCCCCCACACCCCACATTATGGGGGGCTGTACCCCCAGACCTCCCCACTTAGGATTCTAACTCCAGGGGGGTCCAACTCAGAGAGCACACAGGTCCAGGATATGACATAATGCAGTGCGCTATTAAGCATATGACATTATGACCTGGTACAAAAACAGACTGTCCACCATTCTGGTGTTACCAAACAAAAACATGTTTGTTTACATTTCTTGATCAACTCCCACTGCATCTTTCCTGAATTTGGAAATTCCACCATCAAAGTCTAGCCACTAATTATACAGTAGGAGGAGAGGATACAAACCATTATGTGTGTCTGCACAGTTTGGAGGTGTTCCTAATGTTCAAGAAGTATGGAAAAAGAGTAGAGCAAGGATTTAATACAAAACAAGATTGGGTACAACCATACTATTTGAGTGCATTTCAGTTCTACCAAGAAAGAAGGCAGGTAAAAGAACCAGCAACATCAATGGATTTTAGAAAAGGTAAGCAATCATAACATGTGGGTTTTTAGCTAGAAATAATATGATGCAAAAAAGGTTGACAGTGTCCCTTAAAAAAGCCTGTTTCTTTTTTTTTAACATAGCATCAATGAGGCCAACATACTATGAGGGGAACTGTTTCTTAATTGCATCTTTAAATAGTTTGTTAACTGTCAGGTCTAGTGACTGGAAGAGATCAGTGTATTAAGGAAAAACAAAGACAGGAATGATGCTGTGTTCTTTCAGTTTTGCAGGTGCCTAATAAGTAATATATCTATTTTTATTGTTATTGAATTGTCCAGTTGTCATTTCTGTATTCTCATTGTTGTACTCTCCCAGGTTCTGCCTGAAAATAGGCAGGACTGTAGCCTAGTGCACTTACCCGGTTACCAAAAGCTAATAAATAAATAAATAATAAGTCTCTAAAGAACTTTTATTTATTTATTTAGTTTTTGTTGACCGGGTAAGTGCACTAGACAATTCCTGCCTATTTTCAGGCACGACCCAGGGGGAAGGGGGATACAGATGAATGCCAACTGACCTTGAACCAGATTAAGCTGTTGGTGGTATTTTTAGTGAATGAGGCAAATTTTGGCCAGGACACTAGGGAAATTTCCCTACTCTTTTTCGATAAGTGCCATGGGATCTTTACCATCCACCTGAACTACCACCAATCCAGGCAAATGGGACCTCGGTTTAATGTCTCATCCGAAAGATGGCACCTCAGAAGTGCAGCACCCCTCTCATGCTGCACTACAGTGTCAGTACTGGGATATTAACCCAAGTGCCAGATGTGGGAACTGAACCCACAGCCCTCTGATCCGACTCCCAGCCTCAGAGGTGAGTGTGCTACCTACTGAGCCACTGACATGAAGGATTAATAATGTCCACTGCTCCAAGGGTAGCTTGCTCTTTGGTTTAACAAAATTAATGAACTCCTGACTGGAAGCAGTAATGACATATTTGAGAAAAGATTTTTAAAGCTCTGTAAAGTGCATTTGAAAAATATTGCTAGACTGCAACCCATTTTTTACACTGAAGATGATCTCCTTACTTTGGTACATGCCTTTTTCACTTCCAGACTGGATTGCTGTAATGTACTTTATAAAGGCTCACCCCAGTGGTCAATTGTTTCACCTACAGCTAATCCAGAATGCAGATGTGAGGCTTCTGATATCCATTCAGAGAGCCCTTGGGAGTGTCCGAGGCTGGGTTGGGCAACATTATCAAAGGTTTACAAAAAGAGGACAGAAGAAAAATGTTAGTCTAAGAAAGATAGCAAATTGTTTTTTGTCAATAGCAATCTGAATTTTACTATGAAATGTGGTACTGTACTGTAGAAGATGTTTGGAAAAAACAGGTCTTCTATATTTACGGGGAGGGTGGCCATTTGTACAAAACAAAGTTAGGGTTAAAAAAACATTTTATCAACAAGACAAAGTTAAAAGTTTGACAAAAATTGCAGTGTCAGTGGCTCAGTAGGTAGCACACTCGCCTCTGAGGCCGGGAGATCAGAGGGCTGTGGGTTCAGTTCCCACATCTGGCACTTGGGTTAATATCCCAGTACTGACACTGTAATGCAGCATGAGAGAGGTGCTGCACTTCTGAGGTGCCGTCTTTCGGATGAGATGTTAAACCGAGGTCCCATCTGCCTGGATTGGTGGTAGTTCAGGTGGATGTTAAAGATCCCATGGCACTTATCGAAAAGAGTAGGGGAGTTTTTATTGTATTATTAAACATAATTAGAACAACTCAGTGTAATCAATTATACAAAGTAAGAACCAAAAACTTAATCTAACAAACTTATACAATAATCAGAGTAATTATCAGATTATTTTTATACATTATTTGAACTTAATAAAATGAAAAAACCCTTTCCACATTTTTAGTAACTGAGTCTGTACTGTCCTTGAGCATCCTGAGCTTAAATCCTCGAGAGTTCCTGTGAAACCAAAATACTAAAACAAAAATAAGGCATTTTCTTTGATATATTACCCATACCACCGTGCCTGCCATAAATAATAACGTAAACATCCAAAAATAATGACAGTGTTTCTTCATGAAAATCAGAAAGAGTCGCTGGATAAACCCCTAAAACCAAGATTTGATATGTAAGAAAATTCAGCCACTTAAAACCCCAAAGTGCATAAATAAACCCACAAACCCTTTGCATAGGAACAGTGTAAAGAAAATGCTCCATCGATTCCTCAGTATTTATACAATCCAAGTAAGGACACTTCCTTTCTTCAATGGCTTTGTACTTGGCATTACCCCTAACATTTAAACCGCCATAGAATATTAGCCACTGTGTTTCCCATTGCATTTGAGGCAATCTGCGACAGTTAAGTTGGGCCAATACTTTAGGATTCAAAGAAGAAGGGCAATTCTTAAAACATGGCTCTAAAGGAAGTAAATTTGCCATTACCACCGATAAAATTCTTTCATGCTATTACTGAATTGTCTCTTTCTCTATTTTCCATTTATATAATTTTGTGCAGCTGGTCTAAAATACTGTGGAATATAAATGTGAGGATTTATTTTTGGAGCCAAAGAAAGCCAATTCCTAAAGTATTTGTCCAATGATCTGGAAATCCATTTATCCCCACTACCTGCTTCTAATCGTAAGCCACTTTTCACTGAACACATAATGAATAAAGAGTGAGCAAAAATCACTGGATCCACCATCCCAAGACCTCCTTGTTTTTTACTTAAATATGTATAGCTTCTTTTAATGGGGTTTAATCTATTACCCCAAACCATTTGAAAGAATAAACCATACAGTTTAGTTTCTAGATGCACTGGAACGGAAAAATCATAGCTACATACTGAACACATGGTAAAGAAATTGTTTGATAACATGTATGCATTTCAGTTTGGACAATTTTCACTTTTCCATCTACTGACTTTATTCTCCACTGTTTGTAGGGCTATATCCCAATTTTCAACTGGTATGTTCTGGGGCCAAAATGTATGCCCAAACTTTAAGGGAGTTCTGGAAAAATGGATACCACCCTGCACCGCTTCCTTATGACCTGTTGCTCCGATAAATAAACCTTTTGTTTTGTGCATTTATTTTTGCATTCGAAACTTTCAAAAAGCCTCAAATGCGGTCAAAAAATGTGCACATATGAATGATCTCTGAAATATACAATCAAATCATCTGCATAGGCCTGTGCCAGAAGATGTTTGTCCTAAACATACCATCAGAAATACCTGGCCACAAAGGAACAGTAGATTAATTTTTGTAGTAGGGGATCCAAAGAAAGATATAGAGTAGGGGCTAAGAGGGCAACCTTGACGAACTCCAGTATGTAAATGAAAACATTTTGCCGTCTGACCTTGCACGAAGAGGAACACAATATTATGTTCATATAATTTTTAAATTATATTAACAATGTGCAATGGAACTCCATGATGTATTAACGTTAGAAATAAAAAAGGCAAATATACCCTATCAAAAGCCTTTTCCAAATCAGTGACCATCATACAATTCATGACTCCCACTTCAGAAAGATGTTCAATAACTTCTCGTATGATCATTAAGACTGTCTGAATTTGCCTATTAGGTATCCCACTAAACTGGTAAGGAGAAATTACCCATCTGGCGTAATTTTTTAACCGATTATTCAAAATACTGGTGAAGATTTTATAATCTGAATTTAAGAGGGTAATTGGTCACCAATTTTTAATATTTTGTCTGTCTCCAGATTTGAATAAGTAAATCAGCAATCCCTCAGAAAAGAGGAAAAGAAAACAGCAGTTTCCATAAAATACTGGAATAAAATATACAAGCATTGACTCAATTCCTTTGAAAAACTTTATACAGATTATTGAAAGGCCATCCTTACCGGTGAAATGTTTAATTTCAAATTCCTAATTACTTTTATTATTTCTTCTTGTGTAATTGGATCCAATAATGTTGAGATTTCTGCTAACCTGGGGGGGGCTTAGATGTTTTAAGATATGAAAGCATTTCTGCCTCTGTAATAAGAGAGGGGGTCTAGAGTTCGAAAATGCCCAATAATTGTTTCTCTGAGCTGAGCAACCATGGTGGCCAAAGAGCCATCAGGTTTTTGCAAAGAATCAATATTAGAAGAAGCCTTCAGATTTTTACAGGTTTCAAAAGGGTCCCCAATGGGGAATTTTTTTATGCTATTGGAAAAAATAGCCTGTAGGGTTTTTGCTCTATCATATTGGAAATTCCTCATTTCCTCCTTTATATTACTAATTTGGTCTGAATAGTCTAAGTGAGAGACATATGCAATTGTCATAAGTTTCTGCAGTTGTTGCCTAAGGGACAAATATCTCAAAAACTTAAAATTTTTGTTTTGCCCTTGCCTTTTAAACCAATTACATAATTCGAACTTAGTTGTTAACCACCAATCTCCTAAATCCTCATAAAAATAGCCACTGACAACCTGGCTGCTAGAATATGTTTCACCCCGGACTGTATATGTGGTATATCTAACATAGTGTTATTCAGTTTCCACCTGAGCTGCCTACATTCAGGGGAACCTGTAGATAATGAACTACAAGAAAGTAATAAATGATCAGAAAATTCACAGTGGATCATCTTAAAGGAATCCAGTTGTACATTATGAGAGACAAACATGTAGTCTATTAGGAAAACAATTTCCCTTTGTAAATGAATACCTTGGCCCTTGAGAGGAAGGGAGATACAGTTAAATAAACCTGCTATTTTAACTATATTAGCTAGCATGTGAGAATCACAATGAATTTTCTTTTTCTTCTGATTAGGTGAGTCAGAATTGTGCAATTAAAGTCACCTCCCAAAGCACCTTAACTGATGTCACCAAGTAGGGTTGAACAGCTTTTAAACAAGAAACTCTACCAGCTTTTGTCTGTGGATTGTAGATGTTAATAAATCGATAGCATATCATGCCATTTCCCATCTAATATCAAGACTCTCCTGGAATAAGATCTACTAAATTATGAAGTTTAAAGGAATAAGTATTGAATAAAATCCAATACCATCTGCTGTATCAGTTCCAAAGGACCAATAGGAAGGGCCCCCACCCAATCCCGTTTGAAAGTAGTGAGTTGTTCTGCTGAGTACATCCAGGTTTCCTGTAAAAACATACTGATAAATTTTGGTTTTTATATAGTGAAAAAGGCTTGCCTCTTAACTATATTAAGCAAACTATGAGGTGTTCAAAGAGCCCCATGACCACTGCATTAAGCTTATAAAAAAAGAACTACTTTATCATTTTTTCTCTCTTTTTTTTCTTTTCTTTATAGTTATCCACTGGCTGAGATTGAGTGGAAGATTTTTGGAGTCTGAATCTCCTAATTCCATCTCTGTATCTCCCAAGGAGTAAACAATGCAGCATAAGAGTTGCTAGTCTCTATGGGAGGAGTAAGTGGGGGTTTGGGATGCAAATGCCTAGATGATCTGCGTTGGGGTAGTGAAGGCCTAATATTTAAAGCCTTAGATGCTTCCTCAGAAGTCTCCACGAAACCTCAGAGTAACACACGGAAATCCAAAAGCTCAGGTGGGCCCATACTTGATTTTTAATGACTTCCATAACCAAAACAGTTTGTTCCACCTTGTCTGCTATTCCTAAGGATTTGTCAATGGGGGTACTACACCAAGGGTCTGAACTTTGGTTTGAGAAGAAGAAACAGGTAGAGGGGGTTGTGAGCTAGGAGGGGAATTGTACAGCATCCTGAGCTTGCTGAATTAAAAGCTCTGAATTTATACAGGATGTTTTATTTTTGCAGCCCAAGGCAAACCGAAAGAATGGCCAGATTCTTCACAAAGCTCACATTTGAGCTGATTGTGACAATACATAGTTGTGTGTCCAACCTCCCCACAGTTGTCCAACGTGGTTGGTCACAAACACTTGAGAGGTGTGTTTAGCTCCACATCTGTAGCAAGCCCGGGGTTGTCCACTATAAAACAAACCCTCTGTCTTTTCCTAATAGAAAGGAATTGGGAATATGGACTACCCTGTCTCAGATTGCCTCAGTTTAGTTTTGTATTTCCATCCTCCGCCCTAAAACTGTTCAGAATCTAGGATAGGTTCCGGCCCACTTAAAATTTCACACTTAAGGGACAACCAAAATGATATATCTTCCATGAACCCTCGTTTCTAAACATGACCGTAACATGTTTTATCAGGGGTTTAGTTAAAGGAATCACTAAGAAGGGGGTCCATAGAGGAGAGAATTTAACCTGGTTGTACCTATCCCAGAATAAGTCCAATGCATGTGGTGTCCTAAAACTGATGTCAAAATTATCCTCTCCAGAGATATTAATAAATGCATACACATCTTTTGGGGTAAAATGCAAGGACTCTTTAATAAGGTTTTCCCCACGTAGTGTCTATCTGGTCAATCCTCCAAACCCCTTTATAACGAATACGAACCGCGTTCCGGGTAGGTGCTTCTTTTTAGTGTTAGAAAATAATTCAGACATAAGTGGTTTCTGAGGAACGGTTCCGTTGGAGAGGTGAGAAGAAGCAATAGGCTCCTGCAAGGTGTTACCAAATCTGTATTCAACGAGGAAGGTAAAGATATCTGTGACTCCAGGGATGTAGCTCTCAGTGGAAGTTTTCTACCTCTAAACAGTTTTATTGTCCTGCAAATCTTGCTCCAGCTTTTGCTGTTGTAAGTCCGTTTCCACTCTGGTGAATGCTGTGAGAGGGTATAATCAGAGTCCCAAGTGGGATCAGGCTTCCATATGCCTGCTGCATTTTGCTCCAACCTGCTCCTTTGAGTGCTTGATCAGGGGACCAGAGCTCTGAAAAATTATGTGTTTGTAGACCAGATTTTATAAGAGGTATTTCTTTTTTTTTTTGGAAAGAAGAATTCAGTAACTCCAGTTTGGGAAACAGCTGAGGACTGATAAACTACATTATGCTGAGCCCCATGCTTTTTAAAAATGAATCTAGCTGATTTGTCTAACCATGCAGACTCAAACTGCTTTAGCTCTGATGCAGACAAAGTCTGTTGTACTTCCTTTGGGGACTCTGTTTTCGGCTTTTCAATTGTTAGGGCAGTCGGAGCTATAGCGGGCTGAATGCACTCACTAACCTCTATAGTACTGTTAGCAGCTTTACTAACAGTCAATTTTACTTCAGGAACTTCTCACATAGCTGCTGGGCTATAAAGAGTGGTCTCGCCCTGCCAGGACTCCCGACTGAACCGAGTCAGCCATATTATTATTAGGAACAACGCTGCAGCTGTCAAGCCCGATTCTACCTGCAGAGTTAACAACTAGGCTGAGCGGGCTGAACGCCGAATTGCAAAAGTCCATAGAGTGCTCAACTGCTTGCTTCTCCCTTACTCCCATAACACACTGATTGTGTAGCGAGAGGAATCACTTTGCTGTACATTTTTAAAGCGGGTAAAGCAGATTGTAAAGCCGGTTGTCTGTTTCAGTAGCGACTTCCTGAAATAAAAAAATTGTTGCAAAGACTCACCATGCTCCACGGAGCTTTCTTTTAAGTGCAGTCCTGTATTTTTCTCAGTTTTAAACACCTCAGTTTCAGGGAGAGCATATTGCAGGTATTAAATGCATCCATGTAGTCAGGTTCCAAGCTGGATTTGAACCTTGCATCCAAAGATTCCTTTTCAAGCATTTCCTTTCTCCCAGTCCTTTGAGAATTTTTTTTCTTAAATCAACTGCTGTATCCTCCCAAAGAACCACTGCATCGTGAAACTCCATATCAGAATCCATATCTTGAGTATTCAAAGTGTCAGCCTCCACATTGCACACTGTGGGAGCAGAGGCCAGCTCTCCCACCAAGCAGACGTCCTCCTCCTCTGCCATCTTGGTCCCACCAGAAAATGGGTCCCCCCTGCTCACAGGAAGCAGGAAGTAGGGGCATTTCCCTGGTGTCCTGGCCAAATTTCCCTCATTCACTAAAAATACCACCAACAGCTTAGTCTGGTTCAAGGTCAGCTGGCATTCATCTGTATCCCCTTCCCCCGGGTCGTGCCTGAAAATAGACAGGATTTGCCTAGTGCACTTACCCGGTCAACAAAAGCTAAATAAAATAAATAAATAAATCTGTCATAAACATCTTCTTTTAGATTAGCCCAGCTTGTTCTATAGGGGTAGAGGTCATACATCTTCAGCAGTTTTGAGTTATAATAATTTGAAAGGAACATTATTTATTTATTTATTTGAATTTTGGTAACTGGGTAGGACCACTGAGACAACTGCAGGCCCTTTTTCAGGGTCAACCCAGGAAAGACATGAAAACAGAATACAATACAATTACAGCAATTCAGAATGTTACATATTACAGGAGCAGCATTAGTCATATTATGTGCCTCTCTTTATTTAAAAAAAAAAAAAAACTTCTAGTTTGCAGTGGTCTGTTAAGCATAAGCCCACAATTTCAAGCCATGTGCTGCTTTTCCACAGTCTGTTCCGTGGAGAGATAGGTATGTGAAATCCCTTGTATATTTCTTGAGGATCTCTGTGATGGAGACTATGAAGGAAGTCCAGTGCCTTGGCAGGATTATAGGGACACCTGCTACTAACATTTTCTTGTGAAAGTGCCATCATGACCTAACTACAGTTTTCACCAATAGGAAGAAAAACAGAGAGAGTGTATCAAGTATTTTGATGAGTTGCATTGTGAGCCATATGCATTAAGTGAATCCTGGTCCTATGTGCCTTTTACGTGGTAAGGCCAGGATATGCACATCCTGTGTGTCCACCAGACATTCGAGGATGCACTAATTATGCACACCTGCACTGCATCCCTGTCTGGGGCCATGTACAGAGATCCTGTGAAACTACGTGGGCTGGTCGAGGCAGGGAACAGGGTATAGGTGTTCCCATGGATGCCCATTGGAGCACTGCATGCATGATGCCTCTTTTGCTCTGCCAAATCAGTTTTAGGGGACTTCCCATTATACCAGCCAGAGGGATGCCATAACAGCTGTGTGCCTCCCCTGACCAGAGCTCTTATGTCACCATTGGTGTTCAGCAGCCATGGACCCCTGCCCCTCATAATGCCAGAGAGGGCTATGGGGTTGGTAGGCTATGGACACCGCTTTCTGAAACTACATATTTTTTATATATCCATTAAAGACACAGCAGTACATATGTGAGCTGCCATGTCACTTGATCCCCCACTTTACAGAGCGGGTGATCCATTATGGTGTCCAGCCCTGCCCCTAGCATATAACTATGCAGCCAAGCTATGGGTGCTGGAGCCTGCCCAAGGGGAGAGTCTTACAGGCCCCATGCATCCCTCAGGACCAGTTATGCAGCACACACTTGCATGGCCATTCACGTGCTCCTGTGGACATGTACTACACCCATTAGTGAATAAATCTCTCTGTGAGGATTCCCAACAACTCTGAATTTCAGCTTGGCATGTGAATCAAGTTGATGTTGGATGCAGAGTGAAGCGAAACACTATTTTTTTATTTTTCACTCTTTACCCATTAAACCTGTATTTAGCTACTGCAAAGTAATGAAAACTTGGTATACCATTAGTTTTAAGGGCTCAATAAGGATAGCTAGATTAACCACATGTGAGTAATTTGTGGGAGATTCTACTACTCATGGCATCATTTAAACTCTCTACTACAGGCAGATGCAGCGTGTATCAGTCCAGAACTGATGCACTTTACTGAAGGACTCTTTCACGTTGAAATTACGTTATTCATGGAGTTGTTTTTTGTCAATAGCAATCTGAATTTTACTATGAAATGTGGTACTGTACTGTAGAAGATGTTTGGAAAAAACAGGTCTTCTATATTTACGGGGAGGGTGGCCATTTGTACAAAACAAAGTTAGGGTTAAAAAAAACATTTTATCAACAAGACAAAGTTAAAAGTTTGACAAAAATGCATCGTTTATAGAATGAAGTTAATAATTTAACAAAATGTATTTTGTCCACAGAATGAAATTAGCAGTTAGCCAGTAGTCTGCCCCACAAGTACCCAACACCTTAACATCTGTCATAAACCTACATCTTACTCTTATACCTTCCTTTACTGTTGTATGGGTAGCTATATAAGCCTTTTCTGTATACTGTATTGCTGAATGGGAAGAATCATCAGGATAACAGGTGCAGACATTCCTCCTACAGTGTCAAAGAACTGAAACAAATCAAACCATTGCTCAAATAGAGCTCATTAAGAGAGAACTGAAAATATTGTAACATTTTGCTGAATCAGTAAGTCTCAGCAGCACCCTGTCTGTTATACTGAAAAGTTAAATATGTTCAGGACTATATTGTGAATCTGTATAAGAACAATTTAACTGTTCCAAGCAGGTATATAGTACAAGGTTCTGCCTAGGGTAAACTGAATGTTGAATTCAGCAGGCACAAATTACTTAAACTTTAGTTATTAATATGTATTTATACAGTATATAAAAATCCCAATGAGTTAAGTGACTAATTCTATGCAGAATCTTTTTGATAACACCAATAAATTTTAGTTCTGGACACTCGAAGCATACAGTGGCATTTAAATTGTCTCAACTTATGCTATAGGTCCTGCAGTCCCTTTTCCAATGTTCTGCTTAAAACTGATTCCTGGCTTTCCACCCAAATCAATGATGTGGTTATGATGATCCCATGTTAAGCAGCCCACAGACAAGATTGTGGGAAGCATGGGTGTTGTGTGCCTTTTTAAGTCACTCTCAGAATTAACTATGATTCCATGTCCTCCACTCTGCATCTCGTGAGTTTATCTTGAGCAAGTCCTCTGTCCCCTTCTCCATACCAAGCTTCATCAGCAACATCTTCTTCTACCCTCAATAAAACCAGACTCCCTCCCAGACCTCCTTTATAAAATCTCCTCTGTAGAACCTTTGATTGTTGGGAACCTTAATATGACTAGGCACTCCTTTGCTTCAAATCATTCATTTCAAAAATGTTATCTCATAACTTCACTCACCTAGTAGTCGCTGAACCCACCCTCTCCACTTTTTCAATCATTCCCTCATCAACTGAGTCTTCTCTTCTCTTCTCTCCTCTCCTCTTTCCCACCACATAGTACACTATAGCACTCTTCATGAGTCTTTTAGTAAGAATGTTTTACTGTGTCAAGAAAACCCACCCCCTGCTCCCCCCAGTACATCTGGTGCATGTTATTTAGATCTCATGAACTTTCTAACTTCCTGGATGATTCTTGCCATTTTGGTTGGCCTCCCATTGCAATGTCTACTGACATTGACACTGAGGAAGATCTCTCTTTCACAATTCAAATTCATGTCAGTCTTTGACAATTGCCACCCTCAGGAGGCCTTGGATCAGTTGGTCCCACTTACCCTTGATCAGAACAGAGTTAATTGCACAGTTCACAGCCTGTGACTCTGCTTGACATCTCCATAAAGTTTCTGGCTTTCTTTGCTCTAGTCATTGAGTTACAGGCAACCAAGAACCACAAGCTCAAAGGCTATCAGGACACCAAAGATAAATTACATAAAAACCAAAACACAAAAGAAAACTTCAGAACAATCCGAACTCTTCTGCCAAGCTCTTGAAGGTGATACATGTCATTTGTGATTCCTAGGGGTGATCAAAATCAGGAAACTTCACTACACATAGTGCTACATGAAGTTTTCCAATTTTGAGTAAAGTGAAGTTCCACTGTGTAAACTTTCTCGCTTGGCAAAGTTTTCACTTCACCAGGCAAAGGCAATGGGTGGTGACACTTCTCTGCAAAAGGTGCTACTATGCACAGTTCTCCCTGTCTTTGCCTGGCAATGTAAGCATTTCACCAAGTGACAAGGATTATGCATCATTGTACTTCGCCAGTGAAGTGTAGTCACTTCACCAGTGAAGTGCAACTACTGTATGTGTCATTTCTTTTTTTTTTAAATGATGTTAAAGTGACACAAAATACCCTACCCATCTACATCCCAGCACACCTTCCTAAGAATAAGTATATTCCATTATCCGAGCAATCACCACACTCTCCACCCCTCTTTCCACTGTCCAAGCAAAGTTTCACATTTTAACAGCAGAGCTGAGCTTAGTCAGTTTTGCAATTCAATTGTACAGTTTTATCCTCCCATCTCTGTTGAATAATCAAGGCCACCCCCCCATGGTTCCACTCCAATTAATTGTATAGTACACCCCTACTCCATTAACCCTCATCGGACCCCCACAATACTCAACCAACTGACACAAAGGATAAATTTTGAGACCTGTAAAAAGAGAAAACTCCAGGCAAAGATGACATGTAGTGGCTGTTTGCTGGTGAAGGTGGTATGGGTAGGTCTTCCTTTCTTTACCTGGTGAAGTGAACACTTTGCTAGGCAAATAATTCTTTCCCTGCTATCTGACTTCTGATCTTGACCTTTTCCTATCCTCTGCTTTTCCAATGACCAATCTTTCTTCAACCCCTGCAATAAGACCTCTGCTGGGCAATCTGCCTTCTCCTCTCACCTCTCCATTACTGGAACAACCTCTATTCCCACATCACTTCCTCCTCCTCCTCCTCCTTGTCCTTCCTCCATTTTCTGTTAAAGTCCTGCTCAAGGATCACTTTCCCTGTCTTGTGACTGCATCTAACTATATTCCTGACCCCATGACACTCTTTTACCTTGCTTTCTTTCTACCAGCTTCTTAGCAGCCCACTCCTTACTTCAGGATGGTCCTTCTCCTCCTCTTCCTCCCTTTTCTTCCCCTGACATTTCTTTTTCCCCAACTGCAGTTGTGTTACTTATATTTTGATTTGCTGTAAAATGAGGGTTTTATTTCTTATTATTGCTTGTTGGAACTCCAGTGTATATATATATATATATATATATATGGCTTGGTAGTGCAGTATGCTGTAGTTAGGGTTGCCTGGCCACTTCTATGCTAAATCCCAAATTTTGCACTTTAGTAACTTTGGCACCATACTGCAGATTTGCCTGAAATTTTGCATGCATGGTCTGGCACCATAGGTCTCTGGATCTGGCAAGTTGTGCTATGCTTGGATGAGCAGATGTGGAACTGCAGAGCACCCAAAAACACAAAAAATGTGGGTTTGTGTTTCTTTGCTTGTGGCTACAGCCCACGTGATTTGTGTGTTTGGACTGAAATTTTCAGGGAAGCTGCAGTATGGGTCACTGATGTGTCTTTCGAAGATTTGGTGAAAAAATATTAAACCATTCAAAAGTTATTCAAAAAACAATTTTACCATTATAGTCAATAGGAAAAAAAATATATGTGTCTCTCGAAAGCTGCTGCCAGTTTTCCCAAGTACACTATTTGTGAAAGCAAGAGCCACCATCTTGTTTCAGTTAGCGGCAGTTAAAGATGGCTGCCATTTAAACAATAATGGCCCTAGGTAAACACAGATTGTTGTGTTTACCTATTCGGGGGCCAAGGAACACACTTAGGGCATCAGACTTTTACTCTGAGCCCCCAAAATGCTTTTTTCAGAATCAGCCCCCCCTCTGTTGCAATTTTCAAAAGAAACAGATGCAACACTTTCGCATTTGTGAAAGTGTCAAGCTACCGGCAGTATTCTACCCCATAGAAAAACAAAAAAAACTAAATCATTTTGTGGCCTCTTTTGGGCCAAAGTAATGGTTCCACCATGCTCCTCTGTCCCCCATTTGGTAAACACAAGTGTTTACTTAACAAAATGAGGAAAACTAGCCAGGGACCCACTGTCTTTAATATTCGATGCAGTCCTGCATTGAAATTTTCAATGCAGGATCCTGCATCGAATTCCTGTTCTATGCAATGTACACTAACTGCTCCGACATCGGGTGTCCAACCCCTGTGTCGGAATCATGTCTCCCCTCACCCACAAAACTCATGTCACACGGGTAGCTGACCCCAGTGTGCCGAACATGTTTTTTTTTTAAAACACTTGCTGACAGGGGTGCCCAATTCCCCTGTTGGCAGCATGCCCCCCAAACTCATGTGACACACTGGTAACCCACCCCAGTGTTTCAAAGCATGATGGCTTTCTTTCAGAGTTGCTGACAGGGGTGCCCAATCCCCCTATCAGCAGCATGCCCCCCCAAATCATGTGGCACACTAGGAGCCCACCTCAGTGTAATAGATTTTTTTTTATGAACTTGCTGATGGGGGTGTCCAATCCCCCTATCAGCAGTATCTCCTACTCCAAAAAAACTCATGTGGCACACTAGGAGCCCATCCCAGTGTGCCCAGAACTTTTTTCCCCCCTGTGATGTAAGAAAAGCTTCCATCACCGTCTTTTTCTTCCCTATAAAAAGGAAAACGGTCCATCGTCATCTCCCCAGTCCCCCTCCCATTGAGCACCCAGCTCCCCGTACCTCCCCTCACCCATACTTACCCTCCAAAGGTCATGAACAGCAATCTTCTCAGGACCAGAGATACGACAGCATTTTGCAAAGCTGAACCGCAAAATGAAGACTTAAGGTAAGCCGTATAATGGGAGTCAATGGGGGGGCAGACAATGTGGGCAAAGCAGTCTTTATCTGCCATCAAAGTCTATGAAGTGGTTTCAACTTAGGTTGATATCTCAGCCATTTTTGGGAGTTTTTGCCCCAAATTTTTAAAATGGGGTTCTTGGGACCCCCACCTTGTGAACACTGGCACTGTCATTTCGTTTCTCAGTCCTGGAAGGTGATTTTGAAGTCGCTGCATGGAATCACCTTTCAGGACTGATTCATGAAATTTGGTGAAAAAATACCCAAAAATGATTGCATTACAAGTGTGCATTGCACAGTTTCTGTGCACGCTAGTAACTATGCCAATTTTTAATACTTTCACTTCACATTTTCAACATTGCCATTTTTTTCACAACTCCTAATGAACAGTACAGCTGTCATTTTGCACATCCTGCCCAGAACATGTTTTCACACCTGTGGCACAGAATGGCATGGTCGCTGTGTGAAATCAACTTTCGGGATGGATTAACAAAATCATAGTGCCAGTGTTCATGGAGGGAGGTCCCAAAAAAATGTTCAAAATTTTGTGAAAAAAATCCCAAAAATGATCACATTATGAGTGTGCATTGTGCAGTTTCAACGCATGCTCTTAAATTCACACATTTTTAATATTTTATTTTATTTATTTAACAAATCGGAAAGACTTTTCAGCCAAAGGCTCTTTTACAGAGGTTCAACATCAAGTCACAAGAATAGCAAATTACAATGGTATCAGTATGTAGTACAACATGAGGAAAGTAATTACATAAAAAAGAACAATATTGCAAGATAAATATTGTGTCAAGTGCAGCCAGAGGCCTTGTCTGAAGAGGGCTGAAAGGGCCTACAAGGAGAGAAAGTACAGGGGGTGAAATGAGCAAAAAAAAGAGCAAGGAGGGAGATTCCATAATGAAGCTTGAGCAGGAAACACCCACAGGGTGGGGGGTAGAGGGAGAGAACAAGGTGAGGAAACAGAGGAGAGGGGGGAAGTGGGAGTGGAGGGGTAAGGGAAGGGGGGACTAGGTAGGATGAAAAGAGGGAAGGAATGGGATTTTCAACATTGACATTTTGTTACACCTCCTCATGAACAGTACAGCTGTCATTTTTTACAACATGCCTGAATTTCAGCATTACAAGAGTGCAGCGTCCAAAGGGCCCTGCACTCCAGCAATGACATACCACTAACTATTTGCATTAAAGTCTCTTAAAACGAAGGGAAATTCATTGCAAAAAAATCCATTAATGCATCACTTAGGGTTGATTGTACACTGACAAAAGTTTGAAAATTTGGTATTAGGGTTGCCAGCCCCTACCACCCCACCCCCACCCTCCACACATCAACAGGTGTCGCCATGTACGTTGGGGTTGTCAGGCCTAACACTCACCCCATTCTCCTATACTGCATCACCTCAGCTGGTTTACAAATGGAATGGGGTGAAAGTTAGAGTGACAGTCCCAACACACATGCTGACACCTATTGGTGTGTGGAGGGTCGGGGATGGGGGTGGTGTGGTAGGGGCTGGCAACCCTAACACCATTTTTCAAACTTTTGCCAGTGTACAATCAACCCTAACTGATGCATTAATGGAGTTTTTTGCAATGAATATATATATATATATATATATATATATATATACACACATTTTTAACATTTCTCCAACTGAGATAACCCATGAGATGCAGCATATCATTTTCATGGGGGTCCCAGGAAAGACAACAATAGGCAACAGTATATCTTAGCACAGTTACAAAGCTAGCAATAATATCCAACAGGGTAGGTAGTATTGTGCTATATCAAACCGCCTCACAGGCATTATGAGGCCCAACACCACAGGCAGAAGGCCTTATATACTCTGAAAAGTCTGGTATAGTCCATACCATCCATCCTGGACTGTAATATTGTGGTTAGAAAATTGATCATTTGTGATTTGTTTTTATAAAATATTTTAGGAAATTATAAAATATTCCTTTAAAGTAGTAGACATGAATAAAAAAGTAAATATGTTGTAAAGACCAGAGATTATAAATTGTTTTTATTCTAAGTGATAGCACATCACTATCAACAAATAAGCATGCAGGGCACAACATTCATGACATCTGGTAACTGCAGGATCTCTGTCTGTAGCCTGGCCCTCCTGGTGTGTTGGTGCATGGGAGCAGATTGGCAGACACAGGCAGGAACACAATTGGTTGCATCCTGGTCTGAAAGTGGATCCCCTGCTTGGTATGGAGCAGTGAATTGTGGAAGACCCTGTATCCCAGGAATGACTCAAAAAAGGGCTATTGCCCCAATGGCTGCTCCAGTCCTCTCTGTATGCCCAGAGGGCTGGGGCAGTATGGCAGGGGGTCAGTTCCACCACAGTGAGTGGCTGCTTTTCATGAAACTTGCACAGTGACTATGGAAGGGTCCCTGCCTGTGTAGCCTGCACGCCCTTTGCCCAGCACCCCGTGCCTTAGTGAATGGCATGCCTCTTTGCTACTCCCCTTATTCATCTGTGCATCTAGCTGCATGGGCCAACATTGGATCTGGCACAGGAGGGGGCGATCGCATTCTGTGAATGCTGCTGGGGTTCTCGGGACCCCAATGCATAGTTTACAAATGCACTGAAACCTATGCACCGTGGATAGGCAGAGTATAAATTTTAAAATTTTGAGGGGATAGGCCTCATCGTTTGTAATAGACATAGACTCTGGTGCTCTCAAAAAACTCTGTTCAGTAGGCAGTGTTTTGGGGAAACACTGCAGCTCATGTTTGTTACATGTTATACACATTTATAGTGATATGCTATAACTTAGAATAGAGCCAATTTTCACACAGTAGATGTGTTTTATGGACACCATTCTTTCAGTGAATGGTGAGTGCCCTGTTTTTCTTGTTCTTTAGCAACATATGCATAATGACATGTATAGGCATGTATCATTACATGACAAAAGGGACAATATGATCTATTCATATTGAGATGATTCCAACCTTTCATTTAAAAAATCAAGTGACTCCAAGCTTTCATAAAAAAATAGGTTTCTAACAAAAATGGTTCTGATTTTAGACTTTTTAAAAGATAATTCTTTAGAAAGCACTAACATACTAAAAGGCCAGCAGAATAGGCCTAACAGTCTTTCGTGTCTGCTCGTTTGGTCAGCCCCCACTCTGGGAGCTGACCTTGCTGCCCCCCCCTTGCCTTCTCTGGCTTCTCCCTTCCCAGTTCCGGATATTCTTGCTGCACTGGATTTTGCTTCCAGAACCCTTCCCCTGTACCTGTCCCACCCCCTCTTGAACCCGTCCACCATCTCTGCCTCCACCAGCCCCCTGGGCAGTGCATTCCATGGCTCCACCACCCTCTCAGTGAAGTAGCACCTCCTCCTTACTCCCCTGAATCTTCCCCCCTCCAGCTTTCACCCATCCCCTCTAGTTGCCCTGTCCTCCTTCCTTCAAAGCACCCCGACTTCTCCTCCCCTATTTACCCCCTTCATGTACCTGAAGACCTTTATTATGTCCCCCTGGTCCCTTCTCTCTTCCAATGTGTACATATTTAGCTCTTTGAGCCTCTCCCCGTAGGTCCTGTCCCCCAAGCCCCAAATCATTTTTATTGCCCTCCTCTGGACCCTCTCCAGGAGTTTAATGTCCCTCTTTAAGTGTGGCCTCCAAAACTGCACGCAGTACTCGAGGTGTGGCCTCACCAAGCAGTTATACAGAGGGAGTATCACTTCCCTCCTTCTGGAGGTGATCCCCCACTTGCTTCATAATCATTACTGCTAGGAACATAGTGCCCAATTTTCAAATAGTCCTTAGAGCGATGCAAGACGATGCAAGTCATGTCATTCCAGGGCTGTGGCAAACATGGTTTGCAGCAGGAACCCTTCACTTGATTTTATAAAAATCTGGGTCATTGAACCAAACTCCTCAGATTTGCCAAAAGTTGACTGCTGCACCAAACATTTTGTGCACCTACTGGAATTGCCACAGGAATCCAGTCCCCCACCCCGCTCAACACCAGATGGGCTAGGATGGTGGTGGTGGGATTAAGCTGCTGGACAGGGTGAGGGCTGGGTGCAGAAGGGTCATGTGAGGGTGCATTCCCTGGTGGTCTAGTAGACCCTGATCCCCAATGTCCCCCATACATATTGATATATTTTCTCTTGTTGTCTAGGAATCCCCCCAATCCCTGAAGTCCCCCATACACCTCAGCTGTCAGTTAATCAGTGCATACTGTATACAGTATGCGCTTCTTTACAGCTAAGTCAGTGGCCAGCCATGGAGGAGAGTGAGGGCTGTGCCAGTTGCTGGCTTATGAAAGGGATGGGGTGGGGGAGTGGAGTGGGGTGGGGGGTTGAGGGGTCCACTAGACCACCAGGGAATGTTATAGAAATGATTTGGCGGAGATCGGAGATTGGATGTCTGCTAGATCACCAGGGAAGATATAGCAGTATCCAACAATCCAGATACCAGAAAATTCAGTGAGAATATTTTTTTATTGATGAAAAAATGCAATACTTACTAATGTAAGATACATGAAACACATTTAGGTAAAGATTTTAGCTTCACGTCCCTCCAACCAGCCTCATGGTTTTATACCTCTCATTTTTCCTAGCACCTGCTGGTTTGCTGGAGTGCAGCCTTCTTTGCCTGCAAAGATATATCAATATGTATAGAGGAGATTGGAGATCTGGGGGGGTCCACTAGACCACAAAGGAAGATAAGTATATTGTACATGGTGCAATGCAAACACACCCTGCTGGGTGCCACACCACTCCTGCTGATGCTCAGCAGTCCTCCTGACTCCCCCGATGTAACTTCCCATGCCCCTTCTGCACCCAGCAGCCCAGTGTCAGGCCCTATCCCACTGGTGCAAGGCACTTAAACCATCTCCTGGCTAGTCTAAGTGGTGCCCCTTGCTGCATCCATGGTGGGGCTTACAAAATACCAAAAATGGGGATGTTGCAGCCCCACTGTGGTGCAAACCCCTTTGCGACCTGGTGCACCAGGTTGTTTGCTGCAACCTTGGTGCAAGGGGGCTTTAGTGCAGCTGTGTCAGTATTTGATGCAGGCTGCATTACAAAATTGCAAATGATGCAAGCTGTGATGCAAGTCACTCCTTGCATCAAAATCTTTTGGTGCAAGTGCCTTGTGTCATTCTAGCACCTTTGAAAACTGAGCCCTTAATGTTTTAAATGAGAGCTTAAAGTCAGTTATATTGATATCTTAATACATCATGCTGCTACATGGTTCCGTATATTGATATATAACAATGTAAGTTAGTTTTAAAAAATAAAATAATGTTGATAACTGTTGGAAGATTGTAATGTTTCTCCTGTAACAAAGTAAACCCACTTTGTTCTAGTTTTAGCTTTTTCTCCTCATTTGTTAAACCACAGGTTGTGCAGTACCTGGAAATGAACTCTGACTCACTGTGCCTTTCTTGTGCTGCATTTTTAAATAAATAATGTTAGCCTTTTTCAAGTACAGATAAGGTCAGTGGCATGCAGTTGTTCTTATTCGCTGCAGGACCAATCGGCAGATCATGCCATAGGTGATGAGACAATCAATTAAAGCAAAAGGAAACGAAGATCCTTTTCTTCTTTTAATAGTGCATGCCACAGTATGCTGTGATCTATTGGGGCACAGTGTGTGGTGGAAAACAACATACCTCTGGCTATAACAATATATTGCCTTTTGAAAGTGCTAACTTTTGAATCACTGGGGCTAGAAACTTAATTATTTTTACATTAAACTGTGTGGTCATGCCATTATGAATGAACCATGCATGTACAGTTTCCATGTGCCAGTACAAGTCTCTATCCAGTATGTCAGGATACGTCATTACAGTTTTAATACTTTACTAATGTACTGTATATTGAACAGAGCTATGCAGAATGTGGAATTCCACCAGTAGAATTCAGGTGCATTTTGTGATTTTTTGATATATTCCACAAAATTCTGACAGTGATATAATTTGAACCATGGATTAGTTTTCCATGGTTTACATAAATAGTAAAACACTAACACGTGGTTTATGTAAACTGTAAATTACTAATCTACAATTTAAATAAAAAGCAGAAAACTAGTCTGGCAGCCCAGTGATAGAGCTACTGCTCCCTACACTAGTGACCTGGGATCTAGAATGGGCTTGGGTTGCTTGGTGGCTGGCTCAGGGAAGAAGGATTAAGCATTCCAGGGATCCTAAGGGGGGGGTGGAGCACTGTATCCTGCCACAAGACTTCTACATGGCAGAAGCCAGGTGGAGACCCAGAGGGAATGCTTATGCAGGAATGGGCCACCTTCAGATGCTGATATTGGAGTCAGCTATGATGCAGCACAATAACTTGCAGTAAATGATGTGTCAGAAAATACTGCAGTAAAAAGGGGCTTTATTGCCATTGAATTACACTGTTCCCTGCAGCATAATGTAGCGTTTTGTGGTATACTACAGCATTACTGCATTGCATTCTGGCTGCCATGCCACTGTACATATGAGTGTATCTCCTTATGTCAGCCAGCAAAATGCATTATTGCCAGTTTGTTGGCCCTGGGGAGAAAAATGCTGAAACAATTTGACTTCTGTCTAAATGTTGGTTGGCGCACGTGAGTTCCCCACTGCTACTGGCCTTTGTATATGGATTTGGACTGCGGGAGGAGAGGATGCCACTTTCCATGGATCTCTGCCCTGGAAGGAAGATCTGAGGGGATAACAGAGGCATCAGGTGGTGATTGGAGACAGACGGCAGCTGAGACCCAAACAGGGAAAATCCCTAAAGACTGAGGGTGGCTGGGGAATAAACATCAACATGGGAAAAAAGCAGCTACCTTCTTGTGGAATTTCAGAATTCTACTTCCAATGTAATTCCTTAGAATTTCCAAACTTTCATTGAATTCCATCAGACATAAATTTGAAATTTCACACATTTCTAATATTAACATGTGTAGACACAGAGAGACACATAAAACTGTATTGATAAGATTCATTCACATTGAACCGACTCCAAGCTTTAAAAAAAAAGTTTCTTGCTATAATGATTTAAAAGTTAGAAATTACAAAGGCAATTTCTTTAAAATGTTGAACTGTAGAACCGTTAGGGCTAGTGCTGTATTTTGTAATGAAAATTGGGGGTTAGTTATGCAGATATCATATTGCACCAGCTTCCATTTACTGATCTATTGAAGAGCTAGATGGTTTAAAAAGTTTCTCAGTTTTCTTAATGCTATACCTTGCTTCATTATGTATTGTTTGATTTTCAGCCTCCAATGCATTTTCTTATAACTGCACCTCAAATATTTCACTCTTCCTTCTAGTGATCCCAATATTTCTTGCTGGATTTGCCTTTAAAGGTGTACGTTGATAATAGATACTGTACATTAAACACTATAGGCTGGGATATTCAAAGGGGTTGCACCATGCGCAACCCACTGATGTGCCCCGGCGTGATATTCAAAAGGGGATGTTGCACTGCCAAATCCCAATGCACCGAGGCAAACCAGTAATGTATGCGGTGCAAGTGCAGGGGGCGTGCCCATGTATATGCAGCACATCCCGATATTCAGCCCGGGATGTGCAATGCATATACAGGCACACACCCTCCTTGCGCTGCACAGGTGGGTGCAAAGATCTGCCCACAGAAAATAGGAACAAGGACTGGTCACCCACAGGTGAGCAGCCATAATGCAGGGTGCAATACAGTAGCTGTCAGCTGTGGGTGGCCACCTGAAAACCCGAGACACAGGCCAGGCTTCGTCCCCCCACACCCGATCGCGGGCATCATAAACTAAAGACATTCCCTGGTGGTCCACTGGACCGCACCCCATTGCCTGATAGTGGGCATATCAATAGATTCAGCCCCTGGCAATCCAGTGGACTGCTCCCAGCCCAATCGCGGCTTTGTAAAAGGTAAAACTCCCTGGTGGTCCAGTGGACCTGCTCCCCAGCCCGATAGCAGGCTTATTAAAAATACATTTCTCCCTGGTGGTCCTGTGGACCTGCTTCCCAGCCTAATCGTGGGTGTAGTTAATATAATAATAGCCCTGGTGGTCCAGTGGACCGAATCCAGCCTGATCATGGGCTTTGTGAAGTAAAATGTATCCTTGGTGGTTCAGTGGAGCCACTGCCAAGCCCGATTGCGGGCATTGTAGAAGAGAAAACCCTGGTGGTCCAGCAGTACCCCCTCCCACCCTCAGACCTGCCACCCCACTCCCCGGTCAGTGGCAGGTGGCAGCTCCACCCACAAGCCACCCACAGACTGACAGCGTACAGTACAGCTGTACACCCATTTATCTAGCGTGGACCAATGGGCGTGCAGACCATACTGTACTACACGGTCCTGATATGTGAAGAAATCCATTCACATATCGGGACTGTCATAATCGGCATAGATAATGTCGCACCACTAACCCGTACTGTATGCTGTCAGTTGGCGGGTGGCTTGCCGGTGGAGCTGCCACTGCTGCTGACCGGGAAAGGCGGGTGGTGAACTCTGGTGGCGAGATGAGGAGGTACAGCTGGACAACCAGTTTCTCTACAATGCCGTGATCCAAGCAAGCAGCGGCTCGTGGACACCGAAGCTCATTTGCTTCACAAAAATCCGCATCAGGCTGGATTGATCACTGATCCTCGAGATCTATTTTAACTGCACCAGCGATCGAGCTGAAGCGTCACTGGACCACAAAGACTATTTTAACTATGCCCGCGATCGGGCGGGGCAAGTCCACTAAGACCTGGGGATTCACCTGTTTACAAAGCCTGCGATGGGCGTTAGGGTGCTTTGCTGCCGAGGTGCCGGGGGCATTGGTCCCCGATGGCTGCAGTCTGGCAGGGTGCCAGGTGCAAGTCACTGGGGATCGGCATTCACAATGGCCCAATTTGCATACTCACTGCTGAATATCGTGGTTCCTGCACCTAACGCAACTGCACTTGTGCTGGTGCATCCCCCTGCTCCTCACTTGCCACTGCACCATGCGCAATGCAGGTGGCCACAGTGCCATATTCAATGGTACTGAGCCATGCTACAGCACCATTGAATGTCACCTAGATCATGCCCTGGTGCACCCCAGTTGCTCTGCGCCCCAGCCTGACACAATCTGAATATCTCGGCCTATGTTATCGGAAGGAGAGGTACAGTATCTGTTGGTTTGTGAGTCATTCTGAAAAACAACCCCAGTGTGACAGTGTGACCCCTGTCATGGAAGGGTGTTCTGAGTTTGTTCCAGCGCCCCCAAACTCACTAAAATGTTTAGGAAGCACAGAAACAAATAAAAAGTAAAAGTGCAGGACAGGAACAGCAATCCTCCTTGTGTTCTGTTCCCTGTATTTGCCAGAAACTGTCCTTGGCAAAGGGACAAAATGAAAAGTAAAAGCTGATGGCTGCACTTTACAGCTGTAGGCAAAAGTCAGGAACTGTTTTCTACAGCTCTAAATAAGAGCAGCTAATTAAGCAGCTTGTTGCTGCTTTACTTTAAAAAAATACACCATTCTGTGTGGTATAGGGTTTGCATCTACTGTAATGAAAGTTTAAAAAGAGCAGCTAAATACCTCAACAATAAAAACAGTTACAATCACAGTAGGACTCTGGAGCCCCATTAAGATTATCTGTGGTGTTTAGCTGAGCTCCTAGTAAGGTACAGATTGCTTTAAGTAGAAACAAATAAAATACATGTTTGAGCCTTGTTTACCAAAGGAAATTTACAAGGTGCTTACCTGAGTTTAGTGCAGGAGGAGTGCCAGTTTGGAAGTCAGAAACAAGACTAGATAAAGCTCAAATGATAACTTTTATGAAACAGTCGTTCTTTACCTGTGGGGAGCCCCTTTGTTTGCTGTATGTGGTGCTGTTATAGGGCCGGCAGCCCACAGACTGTCTGATTTTATGGAACTCCCAGTTAGTGAGGTCACTGCCAGAGGTGGAGCTAGGGGAAATTAAGTCCCTAACAGCTATAAAATTGTGTAGCCAGGACAGAATGAATAATATGGTAATGTTGCTAGGACTCCTATTAACCAAGGCTTAGAAATATCCCTTTTTCTTATGCTTAGGCCAGGATATGAGCCTCATAGAGATGTGTTTTTAGTTAAAAGACATAATGTGGGTGTTTTCCAAGGAAGTGATGTCACTAGGACACAGGATAAAAGATTGCTACTAGGGGCTTAAAGTTAGACAGGGTGTTAGTGGAGAGCTGTCTATCAGAGGTGATGGACCTTAGGAGTACACACGTTTGTGTGAAACAGGCAAGGAGATAGCTTGGTGGCACGGCAGGGCAGAGCAGAGCAGAGCAGAGCAGAGCAGAGCAGAGCAGAGGTCCTTCCTGAGCATATTGCATTTTTTTTTGTTTTTTCCTGTTTGTTTGATTCTGATATTTTGAAAGTGAATGACTAACCTTATTTTCCTGATTTCTTTGAAACCTAATTTAATCTTTCACTGAGAAAAATAAAATGATAAGTGCCTTGCCGGCGCTTTTTTTGCACTGAGTTTGTAAGTCTGCCTGGTTTATTATCCTGAAATCCCTACCCCGCAACACCCAGTTAGACACTTGGTTTCATAATCTATTTATCAATTGTTCCTTCAAGGTTTTATAGTTGTGCTATCTACATCCATTGCTGCTTCTCTCAGCTACTTGAACTTTTTCAGCTTAACCAGAAAGCTGTTGTGTACATCTGTGTTGAAGTTCTTACCTGCCTGTTGTTGTTCCAACATCTAATTACAGTATAGGTCTGATAGCAGGTGACTGTAGTTTTGTGTTTTGACCAAATATTCATTCATACTGTCAGCTATTGTATTATATAACTGATGGTTATCAAATGGGTAGGGAAACTGCTGCATCCTGAATGGCTAGGACCTGTGTGTTATGATGGCACAATGCCCAGGTAAAAAAGTGCTTGCAGTCAGGACATAGTACAATAACAGTATGAATGCCTTCTTTAAAATTCTTGATTTCCATTACAAACATGGCTGCCACCTTTACTCACTAAAGAAATCACCTAGGCCCTAAAAACTAAACTCCCTCAAAATAAAAAGAATAAACAAACTGATTAAGTGTTCTTTTCCTTTAAATTCCCCTCCTTACATAGACAAATTAAAAGGAAGTACTACTCACAGTTGTTTTTTTTTTTTTTATTTTTTGCAATTTAATAAACTTTATTAAAGATTTAACATACTATGGATCACAGATCACACAATCGATACATCAAATAACTAATCACAGTTTTAACTTTGGAGCTTCGTTTCTGACCATTGACACCCCCACAACACACACTATTCTTACCTGCCTACCGGGGAAATATTTAGTGCTTGCTCTGCCCCAGATACAATTGAATCCATGGCTTTTCTGAGGCCTTCTGTTGTCTGTGTTTGGAGAGTAGAACATTCAACCTGTAGAATTCTGTAGTAGTTTGAATTCTGGCATTCCATGATAAACAAACATTCTATCTATTGAATGTGTGGATAGACATATGCTTGAGAGATAGGGAGGTACCAATTTTTACTAGTTACTTTTAACAAAAGAAACAAACCATTTTTAATAAGAAAACAGCTTTTTTCTTTTAATGTTCTCAGTTTACCCATTTTATAAGCGCAGTAAGACACTCCACCCATCCATCCCTCTTTCTTCCCCTTTATCTCCCTCCCCTGCTATCCACCCTGGTTTTATCATTTCTGCCTCCCTTGACATTGAACTTTTCCACAGCGCCCTCCTCTCTTTTCTCTGCCATACCCTCCTGCCCTTCCCCCACTCTAAGGGGTAGAAATATTATTCCATCCTCTTACTCCTGTTCCTACTTCTTGTCCTATCTGGTGATGTGAAGTCCAACCCTGGCCCCTCCCCTCCTTCTTTCTCTGCCTCTCCAGCTGCAAAAGGCTTGAGCATATTTCACCTCAATGTTTGCAGCCTTTTTTCTCCCCAAAATTCAGCCTACTATCTATTTGACTTTCACAACATTCCACTGATGTTCTCTGTATTTCTGCATTCTGGCTGTCTTCCAGGATCCCAGACTCTAACTTGTCCCTTCCTGACTATTATCTTTTCAGGCAGGAGAGGGGAAAAGGTTGGAATGGTGTTGCCATCTATGCCTGTTAGTGCCTCTTGCACCTTGGCTCTCAGAGAGGATACATCTTCCTCCATGAATTCCTCCTTGACAGGCTAACATTCACCTCCTCTGTACCCATCTTCACTGGGGTTTTCTATGTCTCACCAAGAATATCATCCTCCTCCTCTCCCTGGTTGATTCTCTGTCACACCTCCACTGGTGAACGCATCCTGCCATGGGACTTCAGTGGCAACTGTCTCTCGCTGGCCTCCTGGCTGACAACCCACAAGGCTCAGACCCTTAATCTCACATAGATTAACTCTGAACCCACACAACTCAACCCCAACTCTCATAACAATTCCCTCCTGGACTGTGTTCTCTTCTCCAACCCCCACAGTATTCTTGCAGCAGGTAGCTTGCCTTATGCTTTCAGCAACCTCTGCATGATGTTCTGCATCAGGTAGATCTGGCATCCACCCTCCCCCTAAATACATCTGAACCAGGTCTCCTTGGAGACTCTACACCATTGTTCTATTGCATGACCATGCTGCAGCTGATTAGACAGCCATACACTCCACCACTTATATTAACTCTAACTTCTCCCTATTTTTCTCCAAATTCTCCTCAGTTTGAGACAAGCACACCTGTTCAGAAAATCCAGAGTCAAAACTCACCATCACCCCTGAATTACTCCTGAAATCATTGACCAGTGCAAGTCCCTTGATCTTAGTTGGGCACATTGCAAATTATGCCACTCCCTTCCTGACTTCTTCTTATATAAGACTATCATGAACTCCAGCACAAAGGTTGTCGAGGCTGCAAAATGACAATATTTCAAGACCAACCTTCAGAACAACAGTAATGCCCATTCAAAGTTCTGGAAAGTAATCCATGCCCTCTTTGACCTTCCCTCCTAGTCCACCCCTCCAGCCTTTAAGATACACAAGTAGCAATGAATTTGTCAAGCAATTTTGTAAGATTCCTTATTTATCCTTCAAAAATTTTGGGGAAAAAATGCTCTAAAATCCTTTTTGTAATACCTACAGAAAGAGTCTAGTTCCTATTATAGGACTCGAGCGTAGGGATGTGCGAAAAAAAAATTCTGCCTGTGGAATTTTGGCAAAAATCAGATTTACGCTTCTGTGAATGTTCGGAAATCATTTCACCAACTTTCACAGAAATTCCACTGAAAACTTCAGAATAAATGTAAGAATACGGGTTAATGTATTAAGCTGCGAAAAAAAACTCAGCAGAACTGATCACAATCAGTGTTCAGTTCTGCGGCTTATGTATTAAACTGAGGGAAAAAACCCTGCAGAGGTAATGCAAGCCACAGATAATTACATGATATATGGCAAAATACTAGGCAAGAGACTTTATTTCCACATGTCATGTAAAAAGTCCACAGGTCATAATTAAATTATGCAGTACCAGATGGAAATCCACAGTTATTTGGTGAAAGTTCAGAATTCTGCCTCATGCGAAAGAGCGGAAAATTCTGTGAAATTTCAAACTTCCGTGATGGTGGAAATCCACACTTTCACCCACCCCTACTCAAGTGCCATCTAGTAGATTCTCAACTAGACTATACGATGGAAGTGTTCTCTCCTGGTAGCGTGAACACACTAGCAAAGAAAAAAAAATCCCTAACAAAAGGTTTCATAATTATCAATGGGGATTTTCAAAAATCCTTAAAAATCATTTGACAGATTTGGTGCTACTACTGAAAATTGTTCTCTGGTGTCTAATTCCACCTCTATTGCTGCTCACTTCAATTAATTCTTCTCCACTTGTGCTCGCCTGTCCACTCACCCTCCAGCCCCCACCTCTCTACTTCACAGTCCCTCTTATCTCCCCTCCTCAGGTTTCCTCTTCCCCCTGTTATTACCCAGGCATCCTGTTATTATCCAGGAAACCCTGACTACCCTTTACTTCTCTAACCTGTGCAAATATAGCTCTGACTGGCTGAACTCTAAGTTATTCCGTATCTCCACTCCTGCCATAGCATCTCTTCTGACTGACATACACAACCTCTCCTTCTCCCTCAGTGCTGTCCCTCAGTCCTGGAAGTTGGCAAAAGTTCTTCTACTCCACAAAGGGGGGACCCTCCCACCCATGGTAACTTCCAGTCAATCTCCTGTCTCCCATTCCTTGCTAAGCTGCAAGAGAAGCTTGTCTACACCAGACTGTCCAATTTCCTATCCACTTTTTATTTCCTCTCCCTTTTCCAGTCTGACTTCCAGAAGCAACATGCCACTGTCTCCTCCCCATTGCATGTAGCTGATTCTATCTTCTCAGGGATGGTTCAAGGGCATATCACAGGTGTCATGTTCATTGATCTGGCTAAGGCCTTTGATTTGGTGTCCAACCCATTCCTTATGGATAAGGTGGCCTCTTAGCTCCTGTTGTCAACTGGTTCCATTTTTACTGCTCAGGCCATCTGCAGTCAGTAGAGGTTGGTAGCTACCTGTCACCTCCACATCCCATCCAGGCAGGGATCCCACAAGGCTGGGGCTAATGCTTTTCTCCATCTTCCTTAATGACCTCCCTTCAGCTTGTGCCAACTCGCATATGTACATGTATGCTGATGATACAGTCATCTACACCTCCAGACCCTCTACCACAGTCACGGAAGACTGCTTCAGCACAGCTTCCACAATGTCCTTTTCTGGTTCCATTCAAACCAACTCTGAGTCAACAAAAAAAACAAAAAACTATGTCTATGACCTTTGGCATCATGCAGGAATTGATCAAACCCCAACTCTCCCTATCTTCTCCACCTTGGATAGTACCCTTCTAGAAGTAATTTATTCCTTCAATTATCCAGGTGTATGACTAGACAGCAAATTTGTCCTCTGCCCACATCAGTGTCATCCTGGCCAAGCTCTATCCTAAACTTTGTACCTTGTACTACAATAAAGATTGTCTGTCTCTGCAGGTCTGCTGAGAGCTTGTCACAAAAATGGTGCTTCCAGTCCTTGCCTATGCAGACGTGATCTCTGTGGTACCAGTCCCTCAACTTCCCTGGCCAGAATGGTCAACCTCTGAAACTCCTTCTGCCATTTTGTTAACAACACTCCCTGTCCCGCACATCATTGCTCACTTTATTCCTCTTTAGCCATTCTCTCTCACCCCTCATATTGCCAGATCCACATTCATATCCAAATACAGGTTTGGGTCCCTTCCTTCTTATGTCTCTTCATTGCTTTCCATCTTCTCTCTCTCTCTCTCTCTCTCTCTCTCTCCTGCTTCCTGTGCTCTAGAGATTATTCACCTTCACCAATTCTCTTCCCCATTCTTCTGCTGGGTAATTAGCATTTTTCTATTATATCCCATTTCTTTGGAATCAACTACCCTCTTCCCTCCACTTCATGTCTTCCCCAGCTTCTGCAGGTATCACCTAAAACTTCTTCATCTCCCCATTCCTGTTTTCCCTCTACTTGACCGTTCCCTTTATATTTGCCTCCGACTCCTGTGTAGGGGTGGCTGAAATGCCTTATTTTGTTGCTTCTGCCGTGATTCCTCATTTTGTACTTACTCCTGTATTTAATTCATGTTCTCTGATTGCTCTTTATTGTAACTGTTAACTGTGTCTGTGCTATATATTTTGTATCCCCAATTCCCTTTCCCCGGTCACACCTGGAAAAAAAAAGAGTATCATCTCTGTGTACCTTTCCTGTTCACTAATTTTCAAATATATATATATATAAATATATATATATATATTTATATATATACACACAAAAATACATACATATATATATATATATATATATGTTATAGTGTCACGGTAGTGCCACTATAGTTAGGGTTGAGGAGCCATTTACATGTTAAACTCCAAATTTGCACCTTAATAACTTTGTAACCGTTTGACAGATTTGCCTGAAATTTGGCAAACACAATCAAGACTCCATCACCTAGGATCTGCCAAGTTTGTATCAGTTGGATATACGGCTGCAGTTATTAAGCATGATCTGCACGCGCGCTTACGCTTGCTTTCTGGCCCCCACGGTAGCACTCACAGGTCGCACGGGTTTGCGCGACTGGCCTGAAATCTTCAGGTAACGTGCAGCTGTGGTCCCTGATGTGCCTTTTGAAGATTTTGTGAAAAAATATTAAACGGTTCAAAAGTTATTCAAAAAACAATTTCCCATTATAAGTCAGTGGGAAAAGTTAACAAAAAGTTTGATAGTGTCATAAATGAACTTTTTACTGTCGCAAATGGCTCTTTTACTGTCACAAATCTGCCATTTTGTTTTCAGTTAGTGATCAGAAAAATGCTTGGCATTTAAAATTGAGACCGTCTAGCAACCTAATTCTTTTTGTATTCACCTAGTCGGGCCCTGAGGATGCTAGCCATGTCTTTATTTTGGGGTAAAACACCCCAGAAATATGTTTTTCAGATTTCTGGAAAAAGTACTTTCACAAAGTAGTGTCACACTCATGAAAGTGTCAAATTTTTGTGAAAGCTTTCGCAAATCACGACACTATGCCCAAAATAACAGTAATTCTTTGGCACCACGCTGCAAAAGAACGGTTTGGAGTTTTGGGTTGAAATTTGGAGGGAACACAGCCAACATCTCACAGATGTGCCTTTCCATGCTTTGTTGAAAAAATATTACATGGTGGCAAAGTTACAGTACTCCACAGTTGACACTTTTTCCCATAGGATAACATTACGGCGTACGACGCATTGCAGCAATCGTTTGGTGCCCTGCTGCAAAATAATGGTTTAGTCTTTTGGGATGAAATTTGCAGGGATCACAGCCAACATCCCACAGATGTGTCTTTTAGTGGTTTGGTGAAAAAATATTACAGGGAGGCAAAGTTATGGCAGTCCGAACTTCTGTTTCTTTCCCCATAGGATAACATTATGGCGTTTGCCGTGCCTTTCAGGGCCCGTATCTCGAAAATGGTGCGAGATACAGACTTTTTGTCAAAAAATTCTTAGCCCCTTTCTAGGGTCTAAGTACAAAACTAGCCAGGAAAATGATAATTCATATGACTTTTAAATTTTTTTTCTGTGTCGTACGGTTACTGAGATATAAGCAATTTACTATTCCAAGTCCTCATTTTTGTGTTCCGAGAGTCATTATTTTGCATACATTCTTTGTACTCACTGTCTTTCTCTATACAGCTTTTGGGGAAAACCAGCCTGTGTGCTTACATTACTGTTACCATTACCGTTTCTGCTTGCGGTTCTGTACCGGTTTCACTTACTGTTCACGTTTACGCCACCAAGTGCGTTACCCTTTGCGTTTTCATTTACGGTTGCATTTGCATTGTTTTTAACATTTCTGCCTACAGTACTGTTTCTCTTTCTGTTTCGCTTTGCATCACCATGCGCATTACGATTTGCGTTTGTGAGCACAATGTTACTATGTGACAAGACATCACGTGGCGGGAGCGCAGGAGGCGGTCCCGCCGCTGCATTACATGGCAGGAGCGCTTTCCCACTGCTGCATTACATTCACTATTTCTCATTATCATTCTCAAAAAGAAGGGAAATTAGAGGCAAAAAAACTCTGTTTAATGCATCAGTTAGGGCTGTTCCACAGTGACAAAAGTGAAATGCGATGTTGGGTTGAAACCCCTTTGCACCCTCAGCCCACCCCAACTGGAATTGGAGTGCGCATTGGGTCTTGGTCCTGTCACCCCATTCTCCTATTCCTCAGCTTCTTTCCACATGTGATGGGCTGACAGTTGGAGCGATGACCCCAATCGCACCTGATTCCCAGTTGGGGGTAGGCTGGAGAGTGCAAAGGGGTTCAACCCTAACATTGCATTTCTCACTTTTGTCGCTGTGAAACAACCCTAACTGATGCATTAAACGGAGTTTTTGCCTCTAATAAATATATATATATATATATATATATATATATATATATACACACATATATCAATCTGAAACATTTGGCATATATTTTTAAATGAAACATTTGGTTGTCTGCAGTACACTCAGACAACCATAAATACTGTAAGGGAAATAAAGATTTCTTTTCTTTGTCCACGTTGATGCAGTGTGATATGTTACAAAAGCATTGCCATCATCTATTGCTAGCTGATTTGTGTCTAGATAATTATCAGATATTACAGGATTTGCCATGTCATTTAGATTTGTAAGAAAGATTGTAACTGCACTGGCTGACAAATTTAGACATCCATTTCCTGCTTTGTTGTATAGGCTTTACTGCTCCCTTCTTTGCTCAGTTTGAGAGTTTTAGTCCTTTCTTAAAATGGGTAGGGACTACTCTGTGTTCTGACTTGTCAAAAGGATTTTAAATCCTTGTGTTTATGGGGCAACACCAATGGCTTTGGATTTCTTTTGGCAGTTGGATATACCACCATGCCCATTCCTTCCAGAACAGTTTTACAGTTATTCCTGATTGCAATCACATACATAGCCACCATTGGTACTTCTTTAAAGGAGAAAAAAACATAAATGCTCTCATATTAAAAAAGAATAATAATTGAATGTTATTTTATGTCATAATCCCCTTCTTACATAAATGCATACATACATACATACATAAATAAATAAATAAAAAACTTAAACACTAGTCAGGTTTAATTTATGGTGTTCTGTTGCTAACATTGAAACCCTCCCTTTCAGTCTTACTTGCATAACAAGGAAATCTCTGTTGCTTATCCTGCTATAGACAAAGTAGACACATGGGGGGGGGGTGAAAGAATGAGGGAGGATTAAAGAAATTAGAAGAATAGCCATGAATTTGGTAGCTACAATTCAACACAAAAAAGTGCAAAATCATGAACTTAGGACACAAAAACCTGGGGACAATGTGCCAAGTAAAGGGGGAGGAGTATTAGCAGTCATAAAATGAAAGCGACCTGGGGGTTATAATTTCTGATGATCTGAAGGTAGCTAAGCAGTGTGGCAAGGTAGTGGGAAAGGCTAATGGAATGCTTGGGTGCATGGGGCAGGGTATCACCAGCAGAATGAGGGATGTAATAATATCCCTGTATAGATCACTGGTGAGATCCCACATCCAGTACTGTGTACAGTTTTGGAGGCCACATCTCTGAAAAGACATAGATAGGGTGGAGTTGGTGCAAAGGAGGGCAACCAAAATGGTGCAGGGCTTGCATCAAAAGCCCTATGAAGAAAGGCTTAAGGATTTAAATATGTACTCCCCAGAAGACAGGAGGGAATGGGGGTTATAATAGAGACATTCAAATACCACACAGGAATAAACAAGGTACAGAAAGAGAACATTTTCCAAATAAAAAGTGGCTCAAGGACAAGGGGTTACAATATGCAGCTGGAGGGGGGGGGAGGCTCAGAGGAAATGTGAGGAAGTATTTCTTCATGGAGGGGTTGCTGGATGCTTGGAACAGACTCCCAGCAGAAGTGGTTGGGGATAGAATGGTCACATGATTTAAGAATCCATGGGATAGACACAAGGGTATCTTAGAAGCAAGAAAGGGAGGTATAAGCTGGAGTCCAGGTACTGTTTCTGGTGGCACTGCAGGTAGGGAATTTAAGGCAGATTAGGTGGGCAAAGTGGTCCTTATCTGCTGACAACTTCTATGTTTCAATCTTTCTATAGATAAGACTGGGGCCTTGCTCCATTACAAGTCTTCTGTAATGTATGAGTGTATGTGTGTGTGTGTGTGTGTAGGGGTTGAACATTACCCCCATGAAATTCTGCAAAATTTTGAGTTCTTAGATTCTGTGGTATATAGACTTTCACTCTAGTGAATGTGTAGAAAGGCAGATGCTTGATAGACGGGGTATGACTACTTGTTACTACCTCCTTTTGACAAAAGAAAATATAGGCTGGCAGAAGTAGAATATATAGGAATTCTGAAAAGATATATGTGTGGCACAGTGAGGGTTAAATAAAATGTTGTGCTGTGTTTCAAATTGTTTTTCAATTTACAAATTTAATAAACAGAATAAGACACTCCAGCATATGGGCTGTTATGTGAAGAATGCACTTCAAGATGCTAAAGGCACATGGTATTATTGTCTCATGCCTTACAATGAATGTGTGTGCATTTATGATATAACCTACACTCAGTTTTGAATTATTGCTTAGCAAGTAGTCGGTGTTACCTAATTATTTCGCATGCACACTATCCAAATGCACTTTACAAAACAATGAGTTACTGTATATACTGGTAGTGCAGAGACTTAAGTTGTATATATTAAATGCAGCAGCCATCAAGCATGCTAATATCATGCCTAGAGATGTGTGAGGTTGGCAAACTTCACTCCCCAGAATAATTCACAAAGTTTGCTAAATTCACGAAGTGCCAACTTCACAATGTTTTCAGCAGGTGAAGTGGCACTTTTTCAGGCAAAGATAAGGCAAAGTTAAGGTGAAGTTGCAACTTCACCTTAACTTCACCTGACTTCACCTCAGAAAGTTAAATTTTCACAATGTCACTTAAACTTCGCTGGCTAAGTAAAACTTTGCAATATCAGTAATCATGCATGAAACTGTAGTATCTAGAATTAGAACCTGTGTATGAGATAGGACATGTTAGCCAGGACAGTGGGTATGGCACTTTCAACAGTGAAACACCCTCCCTAGTATAGAACTTCAGTGTCAGTGCTGGGCATTAGCTTAAGGAGCTGGTGTTGAAATCTAGAATAAATTAATAAAGAATAAAATGTTTTGCAGTACAAAAGCTTGCATAAGTTAAAACTATTACATTCTGCCCAATAAAACTAGGACTCAGACTATCCTTCTTGTAGGCATTCTTCTGATCTCGAGAGAGTAGAAGCATGCATAAATAAGCCTAGAGTATGATAAATCAGATATGAGTCATATAATTGTCTTGATGGAACCAGTGCACACGGTCACCCATTATCTGTATGTGGAAAGGGAAACATGTTCATGGAGGAATGGAGCACTTGGTGGATAGCCAGTCAAAACTCCACATGTGTGTTTAATAAATTGTATGGTGTCTTTGAATTGTGAAACTCAATAGAATCAGGACCCCTCTGTATTTAAGCTGTTGTCTCTTGGCTGGCCATTAAGTTTATAGTTTTTTTACTCAAAATAGCCTAAGAGGTGACATCTTCTATTCTGTGGGTAGAGATGCAGCTAAATTAAATTCCACCGGTGAAGTGAACTCAAAATGGCCACTTCACGTTGTGCCAGCTCTACGCAGAGTGACCATTGTAAAGTGCTCACTTCACTTTGTTATTTTGACTTTGCATTGTCATTCCACCTTAAATGAGAAGTAAGGCAGAATGACAACCCTCCATACATCACATGGCTTACAGTACTGTAAGTCACATGCTTTAGCCAGGCAGGAAGGAAGGAAGTGAGTCAGAGAAGCAGATACTTTCACTTTCTCCTTTGCAGAGGTAGAGAGAGGAAGCATTTTGTGGAGAGGAGAGTTCTCGGCTGCATGTTCTGTAAGTTGATCAGATTCAAAACCCAAAAGCTTTTTTAAAAGCTAATTGTTTAGTTTTTTTTGTACTGTTTTGTCAGTTCATTTTTTTTCTTTTTGGTGACTGATTTCTTTGTTTTATAAGTTTTGTTTTGTGTGTGTGTGTGTGTGTGTGTGCCTGTGTTGTGTGAGTGTGTGTGAAGTCGGGACTCGTCGGAGAGAGAAGAAGTGTTTTCTTTTTTTGTAATGGAGGATCAGGGACAGTATGTGGCCCATGGCAGGAGGAGAGCAGTGCACACACATGGGAGGCATAGCCAGGTGGTGTTGGACTGGTCCAGAGTATTTGATCATCCCCCCCAGAAGCAGCAGCTGCAGCACCACCAGTGCCACATCCAGCAAGTCTGCCACCACCACCACCAGTGGCAGCTGCAAGAGCTCCAACGGCACCCTCTCCACAGCTGTAGGTAGAGCCCCAGGTCCGTGAACATGCTGCTGGCAGTGCATCTGCCCCTCCTGTGCCTTGTTCCCCCCCCGCAGCTCACCAGTTTGGCAGTTTTTTAACTGTGTCGGGGGGACAACAGCCTTGTGGTGTGTCTGCTTTGTGGGGTGCAGGTGCGCCGTGGCCCCTGGGGGACACACCTGGGGACCAGGGGCCAGCGCACCCATATGTTGAATCACCACAAGTTGGAGTGGCAGGCTGCCACAGAATGGGCCAGGCCTCCACCTGCTGGCCAATCTGTGGCAGAGGGTGCTGCTGTTGTGCTTCATTGCAGCCAGAGGAGGGTCACAGCAGCAGTTACTCCAGTACTGCCGCCAGCACCATCCTCACCACCACATCTACCTGGTGTTCCCCCACCAGTGGATCCCACAGTGCCTGCAACTCAGGTAGACATAGGACTTTTGTGGGCCATGGTGGAAGAGAATAATAAGAGGGTGGGTGCTGTACAGCAGTAGTTGGAGCAGCTAGAGCAACACCAGTTACAAATTGTGTCGATGCTCCATCTGCTGCTGGACCATCAGGGGATCCCCAGTATCTTTTTTTTAGCACACACATCCACCGCTGTAGTGTTTTGTCTTTTGTTAATGTTTAATAACAGACAGAGGGAAGGCCATAGTAGTAGTTTAAAGGGAAACAGTCAGCAACAGCAGATCCCTCCCCCACAAGGCTTACCCGTTGGTTAAGCCTTTGAAGTATGTTGCGGTGTTTTTCTTGCGCTGCAACATACTTTATTTTAATAGAGAAAAGTCCACGACACAGAAGTATGGTGAGCGCTATGGGGGTCCATTATGTGTAAAGTGCGGCTGCGCACCATGGGCTTCAATACTTTTGTATTGAAGTGCATGGTGCAGTGACACACCTTTACACATAATGGAGCCCCCACAGCATCCGCCATACTTCCGGGTCACAGACTTTTCTCTATTAAAATAAAGCAAGCCTTGCAGGGGGCTGGAGCTCCTGTTACTTACTGCTTCCCTTTAACTATATATACATACACATACATACATGCTCCTTATTGCCATGTTATTATAATCCGGTGCCTCAGTAATGTTTACCTTCTGTTGTGGAGTGGTTGTGGAAAAGCAGGACTGAGCAGTGCAAGTATAATGTGCTAAATTGCATGTGTGCAGTCAGTGTTGCTTCCTGTGTGTGTGTGACATCAGATATTGTCCAGCTTCTTGAAAACATATATATGCTGACTTATTGCAGTGTTCATGGTATAAAGAATAGAGATAAGAATCTATAATGTATATTTTGATGTCACCATCTTCATCAGAGGACCATGTGATATGATATTTTTTCAGAGGTGTCTGGCCAGAGTGCACCTTAGTCACATGACTTTTAGAAGAGTATGTGTTTTTGTGCTATTATCTCCACAAAGTCATGTGTGAACTGTGAGTGACTGAGGTGCACAGTGACCCGAGACCTCTGAAAAAATATCATATCACTTACTGTGCCGGTGCTGATGGCACAAATAAAATATACATCATATATTCTTTCTTATCTTTCTTCTTTACAAACTGCAACAAGTCACACCATATATATGTTTGCACAAAGCTGGATAATGTCTGCACACACAGGAAAGAACACTGACAGCACACATGCAGTTTAGCACAGCATACTTGCACTGTTCAGTCCTGCTTTTTGACAAACACTTCATAAGTCTCGACACAAAGTAAACATTACTGAGGCTCCAGAAATATTTCTTTTTTGAAATAGACATTAAAGCAGCAGTGCAACAATCTGGTGAAAATTTTGACCTATACTTTTTCATGCTATTTTACATTGCCACTTTACTTACCTCCTGACTTGTATGATACCATTCTTTCCAGTATTTGAGTCTGCTTTAGTATTTTTTCATGTTTGAAATAATAAAAGAAGTGCTCCTTTTAATACAGTGCAGGCCAGGTCTTCATCAGACGTTTCCACTGTATTTGTCCATCAGTTGTTTATATATCACTTCTGTTGTTAGTAAAAGTAACAATTATGCAGCAGGCAGTGCTTTCTGATCTCACAGAACAATATTTGTTCAAAAACAGCTGCAAATAGTGATGAAAACCTGGTCCAAGCCATATTAAAAGGAGTGCTCCATTTATCTTTTCAGACATGAGAAAAAGTACTAAAGCAGATGCAAATTGTGAAAAGAAGGGTATCATACAAGTCAGGAAGTAACTAGAGGCTGGCAATCTAAAATAGCATAAAAACGTATAGCTCAAAATTTCTCCACACTGTTGCACTGCTGCTTTAATTTATAATTTAATTATGACATTATGTGCTTACAATCACAACACACAAAATTCAACTGTCTTGTGTCCAGAAAATTCCCAAGTGCTGGTGCAGTGAAATGGGAGTGTTACACCACATGCAAAGTCTCCCAGAATTTATTGCGCAGTCACTCATGTGTTCAGTGGTCACACAGAGTTCCCAGAATTTTTCTGCATCCCCAAAATGCAACTGTCTTGTGTCCAGAAAATTCTCAAGTGCTGATGCAGTGAAATGGGAGCATTACACCACATGTAAAGTCCCCCAGAATGTACTGCACAGTCACTCATGCATGCAGTGGTCACATAGAGTCCCCAGAATTTTTCTGCATTCCCAAAATGCAACTGTCTTGTGTCCAAAAAATTCCCAAGTGCTGATACAGTGAAATAGAAGTGTTACACCACATGCAAAGTCCCCCAGAATTTATTGCACAGCCACTCATGTGCACAGTGGTCACACAGAGTCCCCAGAATTTTTCTGCATCCCCAAAATGCAACTGTCTTCACTAAGGTTCACTAAGGTTAAGAAAAAGAGCTAATAGGCTGAGGCCCATAATGCTCTTATGCTAGTCCATAGTATAGTAAGACAATTTGAATCCAGAAACAATTCATTTATCCAAATTTTGTTTAAAGATTTAGTTTAGTCAATCATAACGACAGAAGATGGAAGTTTATTCCAAGGTCCAATTGTACGCAGAGTGAAGAAAATTTTTCGATTGTTATGTTTAAATGGTTTTCTTACCAGCTGTAATGGATGGCCTCTAGTATTATATGAAAAGGACTTGAATTCTAGCCCTAATTCATTCATCACACAATGATCATGTATAACATCTTACAGAAAGAGAATATCACCTCTCAGACGTCTGGTAAAGAGTGACATGAGTTTCAGAGTTTCTAACCTGCTTTCATAAGATACAGAATTTAAGCCAGATATTTTTTTCGTAAATTTTCTTTGTATTTTTTCAAGGAATACTCTGTCAGATTTTTTTAAAAGGGCTCCATATCTGCGAGACATATTCTAGATGAGGTCTAACTTATGACCTATATAAAGGCATTAACACATCACGATCCCTAGATCTGATATTGCGAAAAATTGACCAAACAACTTTATTTGCTCTGCAAATAATGGAGTGTAAATGTTTAGTATAAGAAAGATCATTTGAAACAATAATTCTCAGGTCCTTCTCATCTGTAGTGACACTGAGCAATGAATCCTGTAAGGTATATTAATAACCAGAATTATTGTGGCCCAAATGCATCACTTTAGATTTAGATACATTTAATTTCATACCCCATATGTTTGTCCAGTTAGAGATAACATCAGGATCATGTTGAATAGTTGTTATCTGATCAGAATTTAGACAAGGTCCCCCTATTTTTACATCATCTGCATATTTTATAGTAATTGAAGCACAATGTTTAGTTAAATCAGAAATAAAGGCTTGAAATAGGCAAGGACCAAGTACAGATCCCTGTGGTACACCACTCAACACACTTCTGATGTTAGATAGATGTCCATTTATGATCACTCTTTGAGTTCTATTTTTAAGCCAGTTTTCTATCCATATTTTAATGTAATGATTAATATAAAGCTCCCTTAGATTAAATATTAAAGCCCAGTGAGGCATAATGTCAAAAGCCTTACTAAAGTCTATAAAAATGACATCACAGGGTATCCTTTTATCCAGAAAGGAGCTAAATTGTTCATAGAAACAAAGTAGATTGGTAGTACTACTTCTGCCCTTTCTAAACCCATGTTGTTTCTTGTCAGCTTCATCAATAACAGGTGTAATAATATCTCTAAGTAGACTTTCCATGATTTTACAGATAGAGGAAGTAAGACTAATGGGCCTATAGCTTTCCCAGTTATGTTTATTGCCTTTTTTGTGGACAGGTACGACAGTGGCTTCTTTCCATTCGGATGGAATATAATTGTTTAATAGGAACAATTTGAACAAAAGCTTGAGTGGTAAAGCAATATGGTCAGTAAGTAAATAAGTATAGTAAATGACCAGAAATATTGTCGGGACCAAAGCTAAATTTACTTTTCAAAATGGACAGTTTTTTCTTAATGATGTCTACTGTAAACATAATGGGCGTATCAGAGCTAGTATTAGGGGGCAAAGAAAAGTTAGTAATGGATGGAGTAAATATTTTACAAAATTCAGTGTTGAACACATCAGCCATAGTTTTTGTTTCACATATGAGACTGTTATCAATAAGGAGAGGACCAACCTTACATGGAGTTTTCTTTAATGAATTAATGTATGAATAGACTTGTTTAGAATTTTCTTTATTAGCTTTATGTGCTAAATTTAATTCCCATCTAGACTTAGATTTTCTTATACCAGATTTACATTTCTTATTTGCTTTTACATAGAGCTCCCAATTTACCGAGGTCTTATTTTTTTTGATAGTTTCGATAATTTTTGTTTTTAACTCTAATCAGTTCTTTAATTTGGTGATTCAGCCATTTAGGTACTTGTTTCCCATCAAATTTATTTACTGTAGAAGGGACATATATGTTTCTATGACCAGTAATTTTAGATAAAAAAATAGACCAACAATGGTGAGGGGATTGATTTTCAAAAACAGGTACCCAATCGACCATCTCAAGATCCTGTTTAAAGGCAATAAGATCAGCTTTATCATATAGATAGACAATAGATTTATTTGAATTAAAAATCAAATATGATTGAAGGGAGAAAAAAAATGGAATTGTGATCACTATCGCCAATTGGGGAAGATATTTTAACATCATTAATATCCAAGTCTGAGCTTGCTAGTACAAGGTCTAAAATGTTGTTTTCTCTAGTAGCTGATGTAACCCACTGTTTCATATTTAATTACTGACATATAGCAAGAAAGTTGTTCCCTTTTTGGCTAGAAGCTGATAAAGTCTGCCAATCAATATCAGGGATATTGAAGTCAGCTGTAATAATGACATTTCCTAATTGGCTGGCTAGTTCAAATTCAGAAAGAATAGCATCCATGATTATAATAGGTGAATTGGGGGGAAGGTAACATGTACCTATAATTAAGAAATCCTGATCTGGTAGGAAAAGTTTAATCCATATAGTTTCTGTAGGATGACCATGTGTTTTTACAGCAGTAGAAATATCAATAACGCTGATTTTATTATTAATAAAAATAGCCACTCCCCCACCCTTCCTGTCCTGCCTGTTTTTTAAGAATTGAGTGTACCCTAGTAGGTGCTTAATCCAAGCCGAGTTGTCATCACCCCAAGTTTCACAAACAGTGATGATGTCAATATTATTTTTTACTGCCTTATACTGAAGTTCAGTATATTTGTTGTTTAAACTACTGGCATTTAGACTTAGAAACTTTAAATTTTGACACAAGATATTGCTTAAGTTAAGAGATGAGGTAGAAACTTTCATCTCCCCCCTAAGAACTAGTTTAAACAATCATTTATGATAGACAAGAACTGTTTACTTAATAAAGCATTTCCCTGCCTACTAAGATGAAGACTATCTGAACAAAACAATTCTGGCCATTCACAAAACTCCTCCCAATGGGTAATACACATGATGTTTTGACACAGACACCAATGGCAAAGCCAATTATTAATACTGTGAATCTTAGAGTTTAACAATGGGGAAAACCTAGGAATAGGTAAAATCTCAGAAAAATAGATGTCAGACTAATTCGGTCAGTTTATTTGTCATTGCTACATAAGCTGATTTGATGAGTTGGATAGAATCATGATAGATATTATTGGCTTCTACATGAATGATGCAGAGGGGATTTGGATCCTAAGAGCTGAATATATTGTCCACCATACGTGTTATGTCTGTGATTTTAGCACCACTAAAACTGGAAGCAGCCCTATTTAGCTTGTCTGGTTCACAAATGACTCTATTCAAATGTTTAACTATGGAGTCACCAGCTACAAATATTTGTCTGGAAAAATGGTGTCACTTCTTAGATTATTTAGTGAAGTTACATTTTCAGAGGTAATAGTATGTGAATTGTTAGATGAGAGATCAATTAGAGGGAAATCCGGGATTATAATTGGAGGTGGTGATACCAGAGAAGTAATATTTTGTATACCCATATTACAAACCACTGGATCCAAAGATGTAGTGTCATTATTACATTTCTCAATGTATGGATCAGCAGGGTCATCGGAAAGAAAGGACAAAGGATCAAAACTATTTTGTAAGGTGATATTAAATTGTTCAGCCTTTTTCTTTTTTTGCAGACTTTTGAAGTTTGAACATTATACCAGATGAAATCATCTACACAATTGCTCTCACTGAAATCAGTTTCACAAGCTCTTTTTTTTGAAGTTTCAACTGAGAGAGAGCCAATAGTACTAACTGAAATAGTGTTGCTAGTAACTTCAGAAGGCAGTAAAGCAGGGGCAGCAGGGGAAACAGATTTTAATACCTCAGATGGTACAATATCTTCGGGGGCAGGGCAGTCATTCACTGCTATGGGCTGTGAATCAAGAGCAATAGCAAAAGTAGAAACAGAATCAGGTCCATTACTAGTAAGATGACGTTTTTTGGACAACATGTCCTGACTAGATTCAAGCACTGCTAGGCGTTTATAAAACATATTAATCTCGCATTGTAGTACCACATTTTCAATACATTTGGGGCACTGAAAGTATTGATTTTCAAGCAAAGTAGCATGTAAACTAAACATGTTACAAGATCTACATAGATGGGCAAGTTCACCATTGGTGGTAATAATACTGTATGGATTACACAGGGGGCTTGGGATTGTTGACATGATTTTTTTTCCAAAATATAGAGAAGATATAAATCAACCCTGCTGACTTCCTTAATCAATAAACGGAAGTACTATGTACACTGCTATCAGGAAAGTGAAGCTATTTAAAAACTGATAGCAAACAAATGCACTGAGTAAATGGTTTTAACAGTACTAAATCTCTGTAGTAAACCTCTTATTGGTTAAATAATCAGCCTTTTCAGTCAAAATATGTCAAAGTACAGCTGTCTTTGGTACATTAAGTTGACTTATATAATGAACATTTTCACTCACCACACACCCAGCACACCAAACATGCTCAGACGTGTGTGTCTTTGCATGCGTCTTCACGCGCACCCTGCACGCGCTCGCCCTGCTTGCAGCAGGGCTCGAAGAAATAGTGTAGCGAGACCCGGAAGTAACAGAGGCAAGTTCAACCCCCTAAAACTATTCTCCAAAATTAGCCCCAAAAACTGCTGCAAATAGTGCGTTAACCACTCATTCATGGAAAAGGCACAATGCTACAATGCACTGTTAGTAAAAGATTTAAAAGCACCTAAACAAAGTGTCACTTCTGATTTGTAGTCCAAAACAGTTCTGGACTACAAAACACTCTTCCTGCAACCTGTCAGTACAGGGGCAGGGCTCCAAATGCTGCTCAGCAATGCGTGTGCTAAATAAAAGAATATTGTGTTTTATTTTGTCTTTAAAACATCAAGGGAGAGAGCCAGCAATCAGCTCCCACTGCCCAAAAACAGATCATACAGCAATAAATGTCTTGTGTCCAGAAAATTAACATACTGTGATGATGATGTCATGATGCACACTGTCTTGCCAAACTGTGTGAAGGAGGGATAACATGACTGAATCCATTCAGTGTTCTGTTAGAAATGATGACCGTGACAGAACTGTTGTTGGTCCAAAGTGTGCTGTGATTCCTGCCAATGTGATGCCATCACCTCAACCAGATGGAAGGGTGCCCTTTGTGTCTACACTAATAGTAGCCTTGGTGAGTTGATATATATATGTAAATATATATATATATATATATATATATATATATATATATATATATATATTTTCTAGGTGAGGGTTGATACACACACACACATATATATATATATATATATATATATATATATATATACACACACATGTACTCATATTGTTTTGTATCACAGGTCATGTACAGGTGTGCACATTGCAGTGCTTGATGAGAAATGTTGGTGTTGAAATTGAAAATGGAATGCTCTCAAGCCAATTCATAGGTTTCATAGGTGAGTACGAGTTCAAGGAACAGGCTCATGATTGAACTCGCCATCATTTGTCTAATGATGGTAATGATATTTCTTGTCTTCCATAAACAAATCCAGATAATTTTTAAAAGAATCAATACTATTATTCAAGACAACATGTGAAGGTAGGGAATTCCACTTATTAGGCACTGTCTGAGTGACAAATTGTTTTCTACGTGTGGTTTTACAAATCTCCTCATATAGTCTAAGATTATGTGATCTAGCATTTGTTGCTGAAGGATGTTTCATTAAACAGTATGTTTCACAGAGTAGTTCATCATAACATGGTTTGTAGGCCTAACACATATCTCCCCCTGAAAAACCTGTATTGTTGTGATTATAGTCCCAAATTTCTGAGTCTATTCCCATAGTCTAGATGTGCTACCTTAACTACTGATTTTGTCAGTCTTCACTCTATTATTTCATAGGTTTTCAAGTCTTTAATTGTGACAGGTGTACAGAAAGGGGCACCATACTCAATGTGCAATCTCACTAGGGATGTGTACAATGGTACCGGGGCCTCAGGTTTGTGACTTTTTATATTCTTCAGTATGCATCTTAGTATTCCGTGACACTTTTTCACAGTGACATTTGTGTCATAATCAAATTTTAATTTGTTTGTGATGGTCTCACCTAAATCTTTTTCTGAGGAAGTTGCTTCAAGCTGAATATTGTTTATAAATACTTTGCTGATGGGTTATTTATTCCAAGATGCATTACTTTACATTTTGCAATGAAGGTAAGTATTTTGTTTGGGAGGAAGGGAAGCATATTTGTAAGTAGGTCTCATTAATGGTTTATTATTTGGTTTTTCAGGACTGGGTCAGTCCTGAAAAAGGGCTTCAGCCCAGAGTCCTAACCTGGTTAACAAATAAAAAATGAAATGAAATGAAATGAAAATCTGCATCCTTCTCCAGTCCAGTAATGATGGTCATGGTCATCGATTGAAATGATTTCTGCTTGTTGCATGTCTGCCCCAGCCCGGTGGGGGCATGATGTTGAATAAGTTCTTTGGATAAGGCAAGTTTGACACAACAAAGTATCTGGAAGGTTCCTAAAAAAAGAAATGAAGGACTTATTACAACTTGATTGCAGCAGTAAAACATTATGTTTAAGCTGTGGCTGTTCTACCATGGGTATCCAAATTAACACGGATAGCAAGCTGTCCCACTGCAATCATCAGATCACAAATAAATTTAGTACCAGGCTGTGTAACAAATACGCTGTGTCAGTGTCCCTACGTCTCAACTCAAGTTACATTTTAAAACAACATCTTGTCAAGCAACATGACCTGGGTCCAACTTTTCAAACACTGTCATTGCTGCACAGCTGCAAATTTGGAATACAGGGCATGATATGTTGCAGAAATATTTTTTGTGACATACATGTCACCTAGTTTATGAACCATCAGTTGGATTTATTGCACTGTTATGAAAAAAAAGGAACAGATGAAATAAAATTGATATACTTACCAGTATGGACTGGAAATGGATATCCCATAGGCTCCTGTAGACAGTACTGCTGCTGTACCATTAATACAGACCTTCAGTGAGGGAGAGTTGTTTGTTGTTAACCTGTAAAAAAACAATATAAGTTGGCCATATGTGTTTGATCATTACAGCTCAGAAATGCAACAGAAAACAAAACACACAGCTACAGTGGCGTGAAAAAATATTTGCCCCCTTCCTGATTTTCTCTATTATTGCATATTTGTCACACTGGATGTTTTCAGGTCTTTAGACAAAATATATTATTAGATAAAGGGAACCTGAGTGAACAAATAACACTTTTTTTTACTTATTTCATTTATTTAATGAAAAAAGTTAACCAACACCAACTGGCACTGTGTGAAAAAGTAATTGCCCCTAGTTAAATCAACCCAATTAAAGGGATAATTAGAGTCAGCTGATTGAACACAGCCAGGCTTGATTACAGCCAGCCCTGCTCAATATAAACCTCACTTATTTTGGCCCTTACCATCAGAGTCAGTTGCCAGCACAAAGATTCAACAAGCACATTATGCCATGATCAAAGGAAGTTCCTGAAAAGATCAGAAAAAATTTGTTGCCCTCTATCAGTCTGGAAAGGGTTAAAAGCTATTTCTAAGGCTCTGGGACTCCATCAAACCACAATGAGAGCCATAATCTCCAAATGGAGAACACTTGGAACAGTAGTGAACCTTCCCAGGAGTGGCCTGCCAAAATTACTCCAAGGCGCAGTGTAAAATCATCCAAGAAGTCTCAAAGGATCCTAAAACAACATCCAAAGAACTGCAGGCTACTCTTGCCTCAGCTAAGGTCAGTGTTCATGACTCCACAATCAGAAAGAGACTGGGCAAAATGGACTTCATGTGAGAGTAGCAAGGCAGAAACCACTGCTAACCAAGAAGAACATAAATGCTCGTCTCTCATTTGCCAAGAAGCACCTGGATGATCCACAAGCCTTTTGGGAAAATGTTCTATGGACAGATGAGTCAAAGTGGAACTTTTGGACAACATGGATCCCATAATGTCTCACGTAAAGCAAACACAGCATTCCACAGTAAGAACACCATACCAACAGTCAAACATGGTGGTGGTAGTGTGATGGTGTGGGGATGCTTTGCTGCCTAAGGACCTGGATGACTTGCCATAATTAAAGGAACCATGAATTCTGCTCTGTACCAGAAAATTCTTAAGGAGAATGTCCAGTCATCCTTCCGTCAGCTGAAGCTGGCGTAGTTAGGTCATGCAGCAAGACAATGATCCAAAACACAAAAGCAAGTCCACATCAGAATGGCTAAAAGAAGTAAAATTAAAGTTTTGGAGTGGCCTAGTCAAAGTCCAGACTTAAACCCAATAGAGATGCTGTGGCAGGACCTGAAATGAGCAGTTCATGCTCGAAAACCTACCAAATGTTACTGAATTAAAGCAGTTCTGTGAGGAAGAGTGGGTTAAAATTCCTCCACAGCGATGTGAAAGACTGATATTGAATTATAGGAAGTGTTTGGTTGCAGTCATTGCAGCTAAATGTGGCATAACCAGTTATTAAGTGTAAGGGGGCAATTACTTTTTCACAGAGTGCCAGTTGGTGTTGGTTAACTTTTTCATTAAATAAGTGAAATTAAAAAAAAAAAACAAGTGTTATTTGTTCACTCAGGTTCCCTTTATCTAATATTACATTTTCTCTAAAGACCTGAAAACATCCAGTGTGACAAATATGCAATAATAGAGAAAATCAGGAAGGGGGCAAATACTTTTTCACGCCACTGTAAAGGAAGTTGAACAGCATGAAAAACATTAGTACACATACTCACCTTATAGTTTTAATAATAAGAAGCCTTGTGCCTGAAGCTGATGGATGTGGTCTCTTGTTTGATTCCCTCTGCCTTGGCATGGTCAAGACATGAAATGGAAAACATTGTCACAATGGTGGTGGTGGACTGGTGGTCATAGCTGAGGCACATGATGACATTCCCTTTCACATCTTCCTGCATCTGGTGGTGGTGGTGGCATTTCCAAACAGCAGTCTTATCCCTTATGGTGTTGGACGGGTGGTAGTCCAGAGGGACACACAGTCACATTCCCTATGATGGCAGTTGCAAACAGTGGTCTTATCTCTTATGGTGTTGGACGGGTGGTAGTCCAGGGGGACACACAGTCACATTCCCTATGCTGGCAGTTGCAAACAGTGGTCTTATCTCTTATGGTGGTGGATGGGTGGTAGTCCAGGGGGACACACAGTCACATTCCCTATGCTGGCAGTTGCGAACAGCGGTCTTATCTCTTATGGTGGTGGATGGGTGGTAGTCAAGGGGGACACACAATCACATTCCCCATGCTGGTAGTGGTGAACAGGTAACAGTGGTGTTATGGTGGTGGTAGTCCAGGGGCCAGGATATACTGTGCTGTGCTGTGTGTTATGAATGTGACGTGACATATGGAATTTGAGTCACTATGAGTGGGACACTGATTTAACTTTATGGAAAAGAAAACATGTATCATACAAGAAATGTGACAGTCTTTTAACCACTTAAGTTAAAACCTGCCAACATTAACCTCATCATCATTCATCATCATCCTCATAAAGAAAGCTGCCCTCGCAGTCTTCTTTGTCTGAATTCTGACCACTGGGAAATTCTTTCTCCATTGTGTTATCATCTACATCAGTGGTAGGCCGTTTCATGCTGCCACTGCCACCAGGATGGTCCCTTTCTACAGCATCATCTAAACTATGACTATGCCGGGGTATGAATACTGAGGTTGCAGTCTGAGCTGGTATGTACCTCTCATTCATTTTTATGAATGTCAGCAAACTGACATTTGTGTTAGAGAGGTTTGTATGACAATCCTGAGCTATTGCACCTGCTGAGCTGAATAATCTCTCGACACTCACACTGGAGGGTGGGCATGTCAGGTACTTCAGTGCCACAGTAGTCAGCTCTGGCCATTCACTGACCTTTCCACTCCAGTATAAAAGGGGATCATCAATGATTGACAGATGCCTGTTTTCAGACACATAAGGCTCATCCATTCACTGTGCTGCTCTAAGTCTAGTGTTTGATGCATCATCTGCTTCTCTGGAATCATTTATGTCACAAATCCTGACTTGGGACAAAGCCTGCTAAAATGGGTTAACACCAACCACTGTTGGTGACAGACCACCTGGAACTGCAGTCCCCTTCCTTAAAGGATATGCTTGATACTACTCCTCCAGGTTCACCTTCAGCCTGATTATGCTGCTGAGGTTTTTTTACCTTGGCACATGACTTCTGTGCTCCATGAACCAAGCGCACCAGTTGCCCACTGACAGTTTTTACCGGTTCAGGCCCGCCTTCCAGTACTGAGACGATTCCACGTTTGTATTGTGGGTCCAGTATTGTTGCTATTGCAAAGTTGTCACTATGCTGAATGCTCAAGATGTGACAATTCTGGTCAAATACTGTCAGCATATGTTTCAGCAACATACTACTAGCACTGTCTCCAGCTATGCTGTACATTCACCAATGTCTGCCTCAGCATCCACAGCAGTGGAATTGATTGGCTAATGGATGCAGACTCATCAATCACTGCCTGTGTGGCATGTTCAAAAGGCCTCAAGATTGTTATTACAGAGTACATGAGATGCCATTGTTCAGTCATCGTAGACATGGAGGTCCTGGAACTGTCATGTCTAGTGTGCATGACAAGATATTCTGAGATGGCTTTGTACTGTTCATACAACCTCTCTGCCATGTATAAAGTGGAGTTCCACCAGGTGACAACTTTCAGCTTTAAGTGGTGCTGCTGGAGGCTGTTTTGGATCTGCAACTGCCGAAGTTGGTCACGGGCCTTTGCAGAGTGTGAAAAGTGAGAACAGATACAGTGTGCAACTGTCAGCATTTCCTTTATATCAGGGTGCTGCAGAAACTCCTGCACCACAAGATTTAAACAGTGGGCCATGCATGGAACCTGAAAGAAGCCACCATTCGTGATGCATTTCACCACATTTGACCCATTGTCACTTGCTATGAACCCAGCTCTCAGGGACAGGAGGTTCAGTCATTTGTCAGTTTCAGTCAGTACCACATCCAACATGTTTTCACCAATGTGTGAAGAGGTCACATTGTGCTTAGCAATAGTTGCTGTTGAATTCCTGGAAGATTTCTACCATGACACTCCACCTTACTACACTGATTATTCACACTACCAACAGCACAAACAACCCCCGGAACCTGTGCCCAGTGTGCAGTTATACACACATATGAATTCCCCACTGTTTTGCCACTTGTCCACATATCCATACTTAAATGGATGAATGGAGGGGAGGAATGGTGAAGGGCATGTGTCACTGAGTCAGACGCAGTACAGTATAACTCGGGGACAGCATGGGTCAAAAAGTATGTCCTGGATGGGACTTTCCATTTTGGACAGACAAGTACAGCAAACCATTGGAATCCAGAATTCTCCATAAAGAGGAAGGGCAAAAGATCAGTTGCCAGCATTTCAGTTACAGCAGTTTTAGGTTCATGTGACAGTGTATGATTGGGTGGGTACTTCAGCTTATGCATAAAAACACTCTGTAACATGAGCTGACTTAAAAGTTTTACATGGGGTGTGATGACAAATGGTTCTGCTCTGCGAATCACAGGGGGTGGAGTATAGACTTGTGATGAAGACGGTTGCACAGGTGATGACAAACCCAGAAATGCAGTTATTTTCCCACATTTACCAACAGGGGATGATGTACCACTTGCACTAGACATACTGCATTGACCACCACCACCACCACCACCACCAAAACTGCTACTCTCACCACCACTGGACAAGATTTCAAAATCATTCAGGTCCACCACCTCATAATGTCTGTAGTAATCCTCTGTTGTTATTTCATCACTACTGCACACATTTGATTTTCTATTTGATGTTACAGTCGTGAAAGGGGATAACATGCTCGTTATGGTTGAAAACAAGGGTGAATGCCCCACTGCAGTACGGATATTAGCTGCCATCTTGTGCTGGGTTCATGGTGTCATGTGCCTGTTCTTAAGATGTGTGTGCTGTCCCCCTGTGCCCAGATGGCTCCCCTTTTTACCTCAACTCACATGCACCTGACAAAGCTGGCAGATTGCAACTGACTCTCATTTGCATCTTGCACAAACAAATCCCAGACAAGGGACTGTGATGCTCTAGTTTTAACATGTCCCCCCTGATGCTACTTATTGGACTCCAGTTTTTTAAGCCATGAAGAGGGGGTGTGCTACATGATTTTTCAGGCAGGACACACTTGGACTGAAACTGACCATCACGACTACCTATCATTATTACTGGGTCATCATCAACAACTGAAACTGGTAAATCACATCTTTTTACAGTGGGGGGGATGCAAACAGACTCAGACACAGCCACCTTGAATTTCTTTTTCTCCGGTTCCCAACAGGGGTCACTGACATCATCATCATATTCATCAACATCATCCACATCTTCTGTTTGGAAGCTGACATGTGGACTGCATGTTGCAACCACAACAACATCATCAGCAGCAGCAGCACCATCTTCACCTGAAATTTTTTCACCACACTGTAAATTACTGCATGGCAAATGCATGACCTGAACTGCGGTGGAAAAATGTGACATTGCGTGCTATCATTGACATGATGAGCAGAATCCTCATGTTCAGTTATTGGGATGTTACTGGGGAGTATGACATCATCTACACTGTCACTCACTGGCACTGCTTCACACTCCACTATATTTTTGGACACAGTAAACTGGTCAGAAGTGGAACTTGAGGCAGCAATACTCATACCACCATCAGCAACTGCACTAACACCACCAGCTGGGACAACATCGTCTCCTTCAACTATGAGTGAAGATACTGATTGCACTGTAAAAAACACTGAAGGAGAAATACCTTTCCTCACATCAGCAATGCACTTCTGCCACTGCGTACTACCATGCCCACAGACAATCTTACCACTGGCAGCAGTGCCATGGCAAGAAACAGCTTTGCTTGCATGTCTCTTTGTGGGCATTTTGGGGGATCAACAAGAATATTCTAAACAAATATAGATTTTGGAATGCTCACTCTGGGTGGCAGCCGGGAAGGGGGATGCTGGATGTGAAACCAAAAAAACAACTGTGGCTTCAACAAGAGATACAGACGCAAAGTCACAACAAGTTCAACAACACCTTAACTAACCAGTGGTGCTCTCACGTCACAAACAATCCAATCTGGAAAAGAATACCTTTTGCTGGTGGGGGCAGGAGCACTGACTGCAGATTACATCAGTGCAATACCAAGAAAAGATACCACAATGGCAGTACAAAGCCATGCAGATGCAGTGGATAGCAGGTTCACACTGCTGCACCTGCAATTACACTGTGGCACAATAAAAGGTGTATTATTTGATGTCATGCACCTCACACACATACTCACACAATTTGTCTGCAAGTAATGTGCAGCAAATTGAAAACTTCAGTAATATACAATGTATTTTAAACAACATGAAATTATGCACTGCTGCACCAGGTCCTCCCACACAACCCACACAATCAGCAAAAAAAATCAACAATTACTGAAAATATCACTGTGTGTACATTAACACAGTCAGTTATATAAGAAAAATATAACCAAAAACCAAGAACTCCCTATTTCTCCTACTTAAGTCTACATACACTGCAGATATGCCCCTCCCCCAAAGCACACTTCCACTGTCTCTCAGTACACAGACTGAATGTTGTACATTAACATTCAAAATCCACACCCAAACAGTACATGTTCAATGATATGAGCACAGGAGGGTTTCCTACAATCAGTGAACTAAATTTTCAGCAAAAAATGACTCAAAAAGACTTTTTTAACAGCTTTTAGAAGGTTTGAATCACAGAGAGCGTTCAGAGCAGACTGTCTCCAACAGCTTCCTACACACAATACCCTGAACTGAGGCTGTGCAGAACAATCTAAAGTCCATGTGACCTGAAATCCCATAACTCACTGCAAAATCTGCCTTTGAAGCATAAAACAAGGTGACATGAGGAAAAGTACATTGTTTTTAATGTACTTTGTCAATTTTTGTGGAGTAGTGGTTTGGGGAAGGTGGAATAACGCAAAGTCATTGTTTTCAATGGACTTTGTGTTACCTATTGTGATGGGAAGTACTCAGCTTTGTGCTGCGGAGCACTCTGTGAATCCGCTTTCACTCTGCAAATCACTCCATGGAGTGAATTGAGGCCACTTCGCCCATCTCTGTCTGTGGGGTCCTACTTTCTTTCAAATTTACAGCTGATAGAACTGAGGCAGATGGAGGTGAGCTGACTTGCTTATAGAAATGGTTATCAACAAAATATTTGCAGTTAGCATTAGCTGATCTCAGCTACACAAAACTCCCACCAACTGTCAATTTCAGAACCTTGTGTTTCTAATTATTCATAACAATTTTATTAAAACATGATTTTCCCTTAGACTTTGGCAGTAATTTCAAAACATTGTCTAAGTTTTGCACCATTTTTCTAGTGCAATTTCAAAACTCATGAAAATAGTTGTTATTTTATCATTCTGGTACAATGGTCACACACAATACATGGCATTTTAGTTCCTTTTGTTTCACAAATGGGATGCATGCATCACTATATGATGTGTGAGGCTTTTGTTTTTGCTTTAACGCAGATATAAATCTCACAAATATATCAAACTGCTCAAAAACAGCAATCAATCATTTTTGCATGTTTATATTGATGAAGGTGCAACTCAAAATTTGATATTGTACTTGCATCAAGTTTCTTGAAATCCGGTCTTTCATCTCTTCATTTGGCTTTTCCCTTCTGTGAAGTCATAACTCTATGCTTATTGCAAAACATCCTCTTGCCATGGAAATATTATGATACCACATGCACAGGATTATGATATCAGGGCACAAAAGGCAACAGGATTAGATGAAGTTGAAGGGGAAAAGAGCCAGTTGTCATGCAAATGCTGTTTAGAATAAAATGTATAGAAATCACATTTTTCTTAAAATGTTATAGGTCTTGCCAGTAAATCTTTTCTGGAAGGTGGAAAGTCACTTTTTAAAGTGTGTTTATGCTACCTGCATGATAGCATTGCAGTCTACTGCTTTCCACAGTCATTCCACCCCACTGCATTCCAGAAAACTATTTACACACACACAGTCTGCACTGGTATAGGCTGATGCTGCATTGTACATGGCATGCCTGGCATTTTCCCTTAGCATTTCTACTAGCTAATTTTACTGTAAATAGAAATGATACTCCATAAATGCACCTATTGTATTGGAGTAAAGGGTAGGTGAAAATAGCTTTACATCAGGCAACCTCAGCAACTGGAAGGAAAGTTTAAATTTACCAAATCCTCTATGGGCCATCTTGCACTGCAGTGAGCAGATGTGCTATTTTCCCACAGATTAAAGAGGATGATTTTCTGTGTTGCATAAAACCAGACTAAATACTGTAATACAAGCAAAATATGAATCTTGTATTGAGAACCCGTAAATTTAAAATAAGCAAGCCTGTGATGAAGATAACAAATGGACAGGTGACAAACTATTTTGCTGAATGTTTGCCAGAGTAAGCCAGGAATGACATACATAGAGAGAAACAGTGTACAGGGTGATAATAGTACTATTTTGTGTATCTTCATAGTATATTATGCAAGAACATCACTTCTTTAAAATTTGTTATGTTTTGCTTTCAGTTATAACACATTTGCAATATGAACCAGATGCTATATTTGAAGAAAAGTCTGTCTACACTACCAGAAAAAAAATAGTAGACTGGGCAAAACTGATATAATGGCATGGGATACCATGGGGCTGCACTGGGGCAAGTGAAGCAATGCGATTACTCATCAGCAAAAAACACCTGCACTGGTACAGCTCCCAACTAAAACAGTGATCATTCTGCACCACAACAGAACCATCTATGATGTTCCCTAAACTGTGTACATCACCTAATTTTCACCAATGCAGCTCATCTGCACCTCTTGCAACAGTACACATCAGGCAGTGTAACTGGGCCTTTACAGCGCATCTAGGGAAACTCCCTACTTCTCTGCAGTACCACTGTGGGCCACCAGAGAGAATCTCTTTAAATATATCACAGAGTATCAGGCCACATCTGAATGGATCTATGGCTGCAAATGTAGTTACATACTGTAGCTAGCCAGTAGCTTCAATGGGTTTCAAGGCTATGATCTCAGTTTTCATTATTTAGTGATTATGTCAATAACAGGGACATTATTTACAGTATGATTCTTTCAGGAACCAAAGAAATGTTCTAAAATGCTTTCAGTGTCTTTTCAGATCTGACAATTTACATACATTTGTACAATTGCATTTTAAATTCTTATTTGCATTTCAACAGCCCAGAATTATATTTTAAGTGGATTTTTTCTGATACTAAATTTTAGAGCTGGTCAGGTTCTAGTAAGTTCTTTTTCAATATCAGTTTTTCCAGTCCCTAGCTACAGTATAACTACAAGACCACACTGCATTCCTAAGGAAATAGATTACCGATGTTTCATTTACTTGTCTGTTAAATGGGTAAAAATATACTGAGCCAAATGCTGTTTTTCAGACATGACCTGGGCTGGTGAGGCTAACAAAGCTAGACCATTATAGACAAAGATAGGTAACATTCTCTATGTATTGTACAAGGCAAAATTAGACAATCAGTATTGATTAAAGCACTGACAATGTGATGACCCATTAAGTGTTCTCTCAGATTAGATGGAGCATGTTTAAAATGTTCCCACATATAAACAATACTGTTCTTAAGGGAAAACCATCCCCAATGTCATAAAATATTGATTATTGAGCCTATTCTAAATGACTGTGAGGGGCATTATGGACCACATACCAAGTGTTATACACTTACACTGGTTGTAGTAGCACTTTGCAATGCTCATTATAGCTCAGCATGTTGAATGTGTACAGTAAGTGCACGCATACTTGAAAAAAGAGGATGGATAGGGCATGGCTGTCATCAATTTGAAGACCAGACTATTTTCAAAGGTTTCAGGTGTCATAGAAGAGGATGTCTAAGTGGGTAATGCCTAACATTAGCCTGCAAGGGCAATGTATTTGCCAACAGCAAATAAACTAATGAAACAAGCCCTTCTTTGACTAATAATATAAGTTTTAGACTTATTGGTATTTAGAGTAAAATCCATTGTTTTATTGTGACACAGAAGGGAAATAGTCTCCTGCACAGATACCATTTCCATATCTCTATACAGTACACAGTTGAAGAAAACAATTCATTAAGCTGTCTCCTAAGATTCTCTGATGCTGTCAAGAGAAACTCTCTGAGACTGCATGTGCTGCAGAAAATCTCACAAAATAAATCTCCTTAGAGATCTCTAGAGATTTTGGAAAAGTAACTTGTTATATTGATTGCTACTACTTTTGAGTTTTTCATTAGAGGGGGCTTCTCTCTCTCTCTCTCTCTCTCTCTTTCTCTGTGTGTGTGTGTGTGTGTGTGTGTGTGTATATATATATATATATGTGTGTGTGTATATGTATATGTGTGTATATATGTATATATGTGTGTATGTGCGTATATATGTATATATATATATATATATATATGTATACATATATATTACATATAAGGGCTTGATTCTCAAAGCTCTGAGATTGACCCAAGGTGTCTTTGCCAAACATAAATGGTGCAAGCAGCACCTTGCATCAGAAACTGCCCCCTGAGTGATTCACAAAGGCAGCCTGTGTCTACTGCAGGCTGCTTGCACAAAATGGGGCTTGTGTCATCCATGTGCTCAAAAATGGGCTGTGACCTGGTGCTAGGAAGCATGTGGCAGATGCATGCTGCCACATCCCTAATTGTGGGATTCTCAGAAATCTTCCAGAGAGAGAGAAATTCCGAATACCCCTTGCTGGTCTAAGGGTACTTAAAATATTCCCTCTGGGAGAGTTTGCTGTTAGTGACACTGTGCCATGGTTCCAGATCCCCGATGTTGCCAGAAATAATATTAATTGCCATGTCCCATGCCCCCTACCTGATGTTGCCAACAATATGAATAATTACCATGTCCCATGCCCACTGCCCCATCTCCAATGGTGCCAGAAATAATATTAATTACCATGTCCCATGCCCCCTACCTGATCCCCAATTGTGCATGAACAAGTTGTATTTATTAGAACCCCTGCCCTGGTAGTATAGTGGCTCCCGCCCTCACCCCAGCAGGTAGTGCCCAGCAGGTAGTGCCCACCACCCCATTCCTCCCCCAGTTTGGAATCAGAGCCATCAACCAGCACAGCCTACCTCACACCTCCACAGCTGGCTGCAGACTAAATTGTCAATGAGCTCATACATTAAGGTTCATGAGCTCATTGATCAGTGAATGCATACACAATACAGTACGCTCATTGACAGTTCAGTTTGTGTCCAGCTGCAGAGGTGTGAGATGGGCTGTGCTTGTCACTAGTTCTGAATTTGAACTGGGAGGCAACAGGGTGTTGGCCACTACCTGCTGGAGTGGGGGCCAGTATACCACCAGGGTAAGGGTTATAATAATTATTATTATTTGTTTTCATACCATCAGGAATTAGGGAGGATGGCATAGGACATGGTAATTAATAATATTTCCAGCACCATCAGGGATCAGGGAGGGAACATGGGACATGGGAATTAATATTATTTATGGCACCATCAGGGATCAGGCATGGGACATGGTAATTAATATTTTTTCTAACACAATCGGGAATTGGGGAGGGGGCATGGGACATAGTAATTATTATGGGACAGCAGCAAAGACAATGAGGGACTGTTTTCTTTATTTAAGGTTTTAAAACACAAAAAATAGACAGAAAAAGACATTGCAGGATACTTTTCTTTATTTCAGGTACCTCTGACACTAAAGATTGGGCACTCCAGTGTCAGTTTGGTATTTGGGGGCACTGGAAGAGGGCATGTGAGTGTCCCAGACTGCTGAGTCATGGGGTTGGAGTACACCAATACTAGGGGATTGGGCACCCTCATGTCAGTAGTTTGATGTGGTGGTGGAGGGAAGGGATGAAAAACAAAACCAAGGAGGGGGAAACAAACTGACACCAGGGGATGGGCACCCTGGTGTTTGTATTTAAAAAAATCACACACATTTAGATGGCCCTAGGATTGGGAACACCAGTGTCCAATTTAAATTAAGGAGGCCACTCATGCATCTATGTGTTAGATGGCTGAGGTAAATGAAAACAAACTCACACATGCAGCACATTCTGCAGCTGTGGGGCTATACATTGACACATAGTCCTGCCCCTGCTGAATGAACACAGTTTAATGTAATAAGCACACATGGAAACAGCCCTGCTGCCGAATACACAAACACATTCTTTTAAAACAACCACATTAAGCAATGTGGTCACAAAAATGCACTTAAACTCAGATCACTGATTTTTGCAAAAGTGCATGCTCAGAAATGGAACTGTTTTTGTTAAGTATTTTTAAAAACTACTTTAGTTCAGGAGCAAAAACCCACAAAAGCACACATATTGGGCCAAACTCTATCAAACCTGCAAGATTCAAGTTTCAAATCCTCCTAGTTTTTTTAGTTATTCAAACAAAAAATCTTAATTTATGTAACTTAGTTTTTTTGCCCATCTGTAACTTTGTCCCTGGTGAATCAATTCCCACAACATTTTCAAGATCCAGAGATCCTGGAAAAAAAAATATCTGTGCTTTCCAAATTTTAGGTAAATTGGTTGAATGGCAACAATGTTTTTATGATGCAAAAACTGGGGTTTAACATTAAATTGCTTGCTCAATCCTAATATACAGGCTCGACCATGAAGACAGATAGATAGACAGACAGACAGACAGATAGATAGACAGAGAGACAGATAGATAGATTATGAGGACGCGACAGTGCCCCTAAATTTGGGTTGCATTGGCATTTGAATGTTAAACCACATTTTTGCATCCTAATAACTTTGCCATAGTTAGACCAAATAACACAAAATTTGGCATGCACAGTCAGGCTGTCAGAGTTGCAAGACATGACAAGTTTTGTGAAAGCACCTTTTATGGTTTTCGAGATATGGAGTGCACAAAACTGAAAGAATCTAACCTGTTCTTAACAGTGGGTATTTTTGCTCTCACCTACAGTCCAGACCGTATGGAATTTCTTCATGACATTTTTAGGGATGATAGGGCCTGTGCCAAGGGTGTGCATTTGGATGATTTGGTGAAAAACTATGATACTATATTTGAATTATAATGATTTTTTTGAGATAACGTCCAAGTTCAACCATTAAAAAAAGCTATCCAGACCGTTTATTTGCTCTACTTTACCTCTTGTGTTGAAAAATAAAATCATGTCAGCTGCCATATTCTTTTCTCTGTTTCAACTCACACACATTGAAAATGCATAAAAATAATCTGTTTTTAAAAAAAGACACCAGAACCAAACTCAATGGGACCCATTCAGTTAGATTCTGTTTAATTTTTAAAACCTTGCCTGAAATTCATTTTCTGGGCACCCAAAATCCAGGGTGCCTAGCTTAGTGAGAGGAGCCTTTCAACCAATTTCTCTATATGAGAACAGCTGCACTTTTGACTTCTGCAGCCACAGCTGGAACTCGTGCTGCGGGCTGCAGTGATAGGAGTGAGACACCAATCCTGTTCTGTTTTCAGCTGGCTCTGTTTATACAGTATGTTTCCCTGGTGTCTAGTGGACCCCACCCAATTCCTGTCCCCAATAATGATTCCCTGGCATGTAGTGTATCCCCCACCCTCTGATCCCCATTCTCAGTAATGTTTCCCTGGTGTCTAGTGGCATACCCCACCCACCAATTGCTGTCTCTGTAAAGCAGTTATCTTTGCCAGGTGTCTAGTTCCACTTCTCACCATCTGATTGCCATCCCCATCAAAAATGTATGTTTTGCTGGTGTCTAGTGCCCCCCCACCCTCAAATCACCATCCCTGTCTGCAGTATTGAAAACCACCCCTCAATGTGCCCAGTTTAGCAAGAGGAGCCATTCACCTGCATTCTCTATATGAGAACAGAGGGACTTTCTTGACTTCTGCAGCTTCCCTGATGTCCAGTGGTGGCCCTATTGCCATCCCTTTTATTACATTTCCCTGGTGTCTAGTGGCACCCCCCACTCTCCAATTGCTGTCCCTGGGCTTGCTCACATATAAGGCCCTATATGACTCAGCTCCTGGCTACCTGAGTAACTTTCTGACACTTGCCCTCCTTGTGCACTCACTCCACTCCTCCACCAAGGGCCTCCTGGCAGTTCTGAAGGCTAGACTGAAAACCTTAGGAAACCATGCATTTGAGTGGCATTTGAGGTGGCTGGCCCAGCCCGCTGGAACTTGCACCTCAGATTTCTGAAGAAGGCCCCATCTGTGGAGACTTTTAAGAGGGGTCTGAAGTCGTACCTTTTTAAAGAAGCCTTTTTTTAGGTTTTTTTTTATTTATTTATTGAAATTTCGGATAACACCTTTGAGAATACGCTCCTTTCATAGGTTCCACCTCAGATGAACAATACATATTGGAAAAGTATGAGATGGAGAACAAACAAAACAAGGGAATTATATAAGACATTACAAGAGTGTATAACTAGAGAAGTTTCAATACATGTGGCATTATACAATGCATGCCATGATGCATATTTGATTAAAACCTGGAATTCAAAGGGTCATATTAGAGGGGGTGGGGCCTTATGAAATGACCCTTTACAGGAAAATGAGAACAGACTCAGCCTAATATCTAATAATCAACAAGGTAAGGGATGGCATCAGCCCAGGGGCCTCATCAGAGGTGAGAAGGTATGGGACAAAGCATTTTAAAGTGAGCAAGGGAGTTCAGGAGATATAACAGTGGGAGGGGGGATAGAGGAAAAAGCCATAGAGGGATGAGGGGAAAGAGTGGAAGGGATCAAGAGGAAATGTGAAAGGAGAATAATTAGCAACTTAGAATAGTTATTTACATGCGGAGAACAGTTATGCATACGGTCAGGTTAGCATAAGTTTAGAATAAGTGCTGGTATCAAGAAGGAAGGTTATTGGAAGCAGTCACAACTGGCATCAGCAACTAGCTGTTGCTTAAGTTTAACCTTGAAGGAGCCCAAGGTGGATGCTGAAGTGATGTCATGGTGCAGCGAGTTCATCCATAGTGAGGCATGGTAGGCAAAGGACCTTTGTCCCAGAGAACTGTGACAGTGGGGTATATTAAAAATCTGGCAAGTAAAGCTTTAGGTGCAACAACGTCGATAGTGGGTGTAATAAGCTTTTGCACTTCTGGGGGCATTTTGCCTAAGCTTACTTTTTTGGACAGTAAACATGTTTGGTACATGAGTCTACCTTTGAATTGGAGTCAGTTAGCCTGAGCGTACATGTTGCAGGTATGCGATAGATGGGCTGAGCTGGTAAGGAGCCTGCATGCTTTGTTGAGTGCAACTATGATGTGGTGAAGAGTTGTTTCAGTAGCTGATCCATAGATTGGTAAGCCGTAATCCATAAGCAAGACAAGAGAGCTTTGAATGGCCAGGTAAAGAGCCTCTGGGGTCCAACATTGCTTATACTTATAAAGTAGCCCAATGCGGGTGTTAACAGCCCTAGCAATGTTATCAATGTAATAGGCATAGGTCATCGTACTGTCAATAGTAATCCCCCGAAATTTAAAGAGCTGAACTAGCTCCAGGGGAAAGCACTCTTCCTTGGTGAGAGACAGAGGGTAATTTCTGTGCCTATTTTGGGAGCTGGAGAACAGCATAGTTTTATTTTTGATGTAATTCATAACTAACCTGTGATTATGGAACCATCTTTCTATGACTGCGAAATTACTCTGTAGCCTGGATTCAAAAACCTTAGGGTCTTGATCACTGGTAAACAGGACAGCATCATCAGCATATAAAAGGATGTCACTCTGACAGGAGTAAGGAAGGTTGTTGAGGAAAATGATAAATAAAAGAGGGCCCAAGATGGACCCTTGAGGAACTCCAGATAGGACAGGTCTGCGATCCGAGAGAGTGTTACTAATCTTCACCTGCTATGTATGGTTGTACAGGAAACGTTCAAACCAGGCTACGCTGTCACAAGCTAGGCCAATGCTGGCAAGCTGTTTGACCAGGAGGGCATGATTCACTGTGTTGAAAGCTTTGGTTAAATCAATGAAAGCAGCACTAACCAGGTGTCCTTGATCTAAGGAGTGGTGAATAAAGCCAGTGAACTCCAGAAGGGTGGTAGTGGTACTATTACCATTTCTGAACCCGTGTTGTTGCGGGCATTGTAGCTGATATTTTTCTAAGTATTCAACCAGTTGGTCAGCCACTATATACTCAAGAGCTTTCAAGAGTGGGGGAAGGATAGAGATAGGCTTGTAGTTCCCAGTAATTGTGCAATCCCCAGACTTATGAACGGGTGTCACAATGGCAGATTTCCATTTCTTTTTTTTTTATTTCTTTTTTTTAGTGCCCACTCCACTTTTGCCAGGCATCCACCCAGTCATGGACCCCTTAGCTGCGGCATCCTCAGATGAGCCACACTCCTGGGACCCCTGGATTACCCCCCAGGGTGGAGATGCAGCACCCCTGGCCCTTTGGGGCACCGAGAACAACAGCATAGGGTGGGAGTCAGCCTGGGGAGCCAATTGCAGCTCAGAGGTGGGCTTCATTGAGGCAGCAGAGACAGGCTATTTATTTTCCCTCTGTGGGGGGGTGGGAATGTGTAATGATGCCAGTGTCCATCCCGCCCCCAGGAACCTTGTGGACATCAGTTGCTGTGGCACCCCTGGCCTCCGCTAGGAGTCCCTAATGCACCAATGATGACCCTCACAATCCCCCCAGAGAAGGAGAGCAGTCGTAGGATGTTCAATCCTTCTTCTCTGGCTGGCCCTTCTATGATCCGAGTCCATTCCCGAACCTAGGTCATTGGGCAGATTTCCATTTCTGAGGGAGCCGAGAGTAACTAAGTGACATGTTAATAATATGTGTGAGAGGTGACAGAATTTCATCCAGCATAAGGGCTACAAACTTAAGATCCAGGGTGTCACCACTAAATCTTAATTTCCCTAATACCTTGAGTAGGTAATTCCTGGCTTCATGGGCTGAGGCAGTTTTGAAGTAGAAAGGAGGATAGTTAGCAGCAGCATTGATCTTATTATTATTAATTTATTATTGATTGTAATTGTCTGTATTTATTTTACCGACCCTGTATTTCTCATATGTAATTTTGTATGTTTCTTATACCTTCTTGTAAAGTGCCCTTAGCCTACAGGATTGGGCACTGGCTAACTAAGGATTTAATTACTTCCTTACTTATTATGTTTATATTTTGTGTCTAGTGGCACCCCCACCCTCTGATTGCTGTCCCTTTAAAGCAGTTATCTTTCCCTGGTGTCTAGTGGAACCCCCCACCCTCTGATCACTATCCCTGTAAAGAGGTAACCTTTCCCTGGTGTCTAGTGGCACCCCCCACCCTCTGATCACCATCTCCATAAAGAGGCTACCTTTTCCTGGTATCTAGCAGAATCCCCCACACTTTGATCACTGTCCCTGTAAAGCAATTATCTTTCATGGTGTCTAGTGGCACCTCCACCCTCCGGTCACTCACCCCATAAAGCAGTTATATTTTGCTGGTGTCTAGTGGCACCCCCCACCCTTCGATCACCATCACCATCAAAAATGGATCTTTTCCTGGTGCCTTGTGGCACCCTCCACCCTCCAATTGCTGTCTTTGTCTGCAATGTTAAAAACTGTCCCTTGATATGTGTTTTTTTTTAAGCTGCAACATAGAAAAAGGTCCCTTGCTGATCTGGCCCCCTCACCCCCACCTTTAACTCAGCACCCATCACCCATCACCCCACATCCCCGGTACACCCCATACATACTCACTCACCTGAACATATCACAGCGATAAGATCAGCTAGCCAATCAAAGACATGTCTTGCTGCTGGAACCTGTGACAGCAATATAAGAAACTAAGGTAAATGTGGTTCAATGTATTTCTAAGAGGTTTTCAACATTGATGCATAACTTAGCCATTTTTGCATATTTTGACACAAAATGTTCAACACGGCCTTTTGGGGACCCCACCTCAAGAAAAATGGTGGTGGAATTACACAAATAGAGCCCAAAAAGCAATTTCATGGTCACTTGGTGCAATCAACTTTTGGGCAGGATTTGAAAATTTTCACTGCCTTTGTTCATGAGGTGGGGTTATAAAAATGGTATGTTGAAAATATGCGGTCCAGATATGTAAAAATGGCACAATTATGTGCATACATTGACAATTTACTACACTCACTCGTAACTTTGATCATTTTAAATATTTTTACCCCAGATTTTAAACATAGCCATTTTTACATCATCTCATGAACATGACAGTTGTAATTTTTGAAATCCTGGCCAAAATGTGTTTTCTTACCTGTGGCATGGAATAATGTTGCCATGGCATGGAATGAATTTTAGGCAGGGATTTGAAAATTCTCAGCATTGAGCCAGCCTGGTGGCACTGGAGGTTGAGGTGCTGGTCGCTACACCTCATGCCATGCCGGCAACCCAGGTTCATGAATAAGCCTGGGCCACTGGGGGCCGGCAGGAGGGTAAGAGGATTGAGCATCCAGAGGACTGCTCTCCTCTCCTCTTTCCTGGGGAGAGAGACTTGTTGTCCTGCTCATTAACTGACCTCTAGTAGTGGCTGGAAGACAGTATGGATCAGGAGGCATATACCAGTGTCCTTACATCGGTAGGGGAGAGGTGACAGGAGAAACAAGAGGAAAAGGAGCCTGGCAGGTTCCATGACAGCCCCACATCCCTGAGGGCTGCCCAAGGTGTCTGGATGAGGTCTCTGGGGAGGGAAGGCTGGCACCATCCTCCCTGGGCCTGCTTCTGGGGGAAATCCACAGGGGAATTTCTGAGGATTGGCAGAGCTGGGACACGCAGGACTAGAGAAGTGAGTTCCTCCATGAGGAGGACCACAGCCACCTGCCAGGGCTCAAGGTGGAAAAATAATTTAATAGAAAATTTCAGCACAGTGTTAATGAGATGAGGTAAAAACAAGGCTGTGCTGAAAATTTGGTTGTCGTTTTAGCTGAAATGCAAGTGCAGGGCCTGCAGGGCCCTGCAATTCAACTGCAACATTTATGTACAGTGTTAGTTGCAGTAAACTTTCTCGGCAACAAGGCACACCTCAGCAGGTGCTATACACCGAACAGTATACCGAGCGGAATACCAAGCAGTACTGAGGAATGCCTTAGAAACATAGAAACATAGAAGTTGATGGCAGATAAGGACCACAAGGCCCATCCAGTATGCCCATTTCTTTTTCTACCTTATGAATGTGCCATTGGCCTTTGCTCTGTCAATGGCCTATCTATTTACACTCATCTGTATTGCTCCCTTATGCCTATCCCATGCCTGTTTGAAGCCCTGAACTGTGTTCGTATCCACCACTTCTTGAGGTAGGCCATTCCATGCATCCACCACCCTTTCTGTGAAAAATAACTTCCTCACATTACCCCTTAATCTGCCTCCTTCTAATCTCATGCTGTGTCCTCTTGTCCTGCTGTTTTTCTTATACTGAAACATGTCATAATCTTTCATCTTGTTAATGCCCTTAAGGTGTTTGAATGTTTCAATCATATCAGCTCTCTTCTTCCTTTGCTCTAGGGTATACATATTGAGCTCAGTTAATCTGTCCTCATATGTTTTCTGATGCAGTCCCTGCACCATTTTGTTTGCCCTTCTCTAGACTGCCTCAATTTGATTACTGTCCTTGTGAAGGTGTGGCCTCCAGTACTGCATGCAGTACTCCAGAAGGGGCCTAACCAGTGTCTTGTAAAGAGGGATTATTACCCTCCCTCTTCCAACTTGTGATACCCCTAATAATACACACCAACATCTTACTAGCTTTACCTACTGCTTTAGTGATATGCTTGGATGATTTCAGGTCATCAGTGATAATGACACCCAAGTCTCTTTCTTCTCTTGTGACTGCCAGCAACTCCCCTCCCAACCTATAGGTGGCTTCAGGGTTTCTCTTTCCTATGTGCATGATCTTGCACTTCTTTGCATTAAACCCCAGTTGCCACTCTTCTGACCATTTTGCTAGTTTATCCAGATCTCTTCTCATTCAGCCCACCCCATCTGGATCATCTACTCTGTTGCAGATCTTGGTATCATCTGCAAACAGACAAACATTACCATCCAGTCCATCTGCAATGTCACTGATGAAGATATTGAAGAGGACTAACCCCAGGACTGATCCCTGAGGTACCCCACTGGTGACTTGCATCTCTTCTGACTGTACACCATTTACCGCCACTCTCTGTTTTCTGCCTGTCAACCAGTTTGCCACCCAGTTGACCAACATCTGACCCACACTGAGCCTACCTAGCTTATTACTCAATCTTCTATATGGAACAGTATCAAAAGCTTTACTGGGGCCAAGGTAGGTGACATCAACTGCTTCCCCCTTGGTCCTCCACTCTGGTTACCTAGTCAAAGAAATCTTTGAGATTAGTTTGATAGGAACTTCCTTTTGTAAACCCATGCTGTCTTGGATTCTGTGCTCCTATGGATTACAGGTGTTGCACTATCCTTTCCTTCAGGAGTGTCTCCATAATCTTACCCACTACTGAGGTAAGACTGATTAGTCTGTAGTTCCCTGCCTCCTCCCTGCTACCACTCTTGTGTAGCGGGATCACATGAGCCCTTCTCCAGTCTTCTGGGACCTCTCCTGTGCTCAGAGATTCACTAAACAGTTCTGATAATGGCTCTGCTAGTTCCACCCTTAGCTCCTTTTGTACCCTGGGATGTATGCCATCAGGTCCCATTGCCTTGTCCACCCTGAGCTTATCAAGCTCTTGTAGGACCCTTTCTTTTGTGAAGGGACTAGTGCACACCTCCCTCCCCTATGTCCATGGTGCTGAGCTGTGGGCCCTGCCCTACCTTCTCTTCAGTAAATACTGAGCAGAAGTATCTATTTAGGATAGATGCTTTTACATGGTCCTCCTCCTCCTCACATGCCCCCTTATCCCCTTTGATCTTAGCAATACCCCCTCTGGACTTTCTCCTTTCACTAATGTATCTATAGAAAGTCTTGTCATCTTCTTTTACTGTTCATACTAGTGTTTCCTCAGTTTGGGCCTTTGCCTGTCTTACTACCTTCCCTGCTTCCCTTAGGGAAGTTTAGTATGTCTCCCTATCTTCATCCTGCTATGTTCCCTTATGTTTCCAGAAGGCTAGCCTTTTGGCTCTGACCTTTTCTGCTACTCTGTTTGAGAACCAAAGTGGTTTCCTTCTTCTTTTGCACTTCCTTTTCTCACTAACACAATGGGATGTTGCTTCAAGTATTGCATCTTTATTGCTTGACCACTTTGCCTGTACCCCCTCACCTGTCTTTCTTTTTGCCAGGGCTAGATTAACTCTGTTGGCCATCTTATCAAAGTCAGCTCCTCTGAAGTCCTATATCTTTGTCTTGGAATGGGATGCTTTTGTTCTAGTTGCCAAATTGAACCATACCATGTGATGGTCACTGGCACCCAGGTGACCTACCTGGAGATTTGTGATCCTTTCCCTGTTAGTCAGTACTGGATCTAGGACAGCCTTGTCTCTTGTGGGTTGTTGTACCAGTTGTCTGAGGCCCTCCCCCTGCAGGGAATCCACCATGTGTCTAGTTCTGGCAGATGTCCCTGCTGGTATTGACCAATCTGTATCTGGCATGTTAATGTCTCCCATTATCAGAACCTCCCCTTTAGCTGTCATGTTTTGTATATCTTCTAACAGTAATGTGTCTATGTTCTCCCCTGGTCTGGAGGCCTGTACAAAACCCCAGTTCATATGGCTGTCCCATTTCCTTTTTCCAGGGTGAATCACAGTTCTTCTGGCTCCTTATGTGTATTCTGAATTTCTATAGCACTCCACCCCCCTTTTTGCACCTCAGTCTTTTCTGAACAGTACATAGCCAGGTACTGAAGTCTCCCAAGTGTGGTTACTGGTAACTTATGTCTCACTAATGGCTACTATGTACAGTTTAGCCTCTGTCATTATTGCCTGCAGGTCTGGGATCTTGTTTCCCAGATTGCGAGCATTTGTGTACATGATTTTCCATTGGCTGGATTTCAGTGTGTTAGTTGTTGGGCGAGGTCTGGCATTTCCCCCCCTGTGCATTGTATGGGGAGTCAGACCTTTTTCTTTACCTGGTGATGCAAATGAACAACAAACATGCTGAACTCCTGTTTGACCACTAGCTGAAGGGGGAGGGGTGTTCTTCCCATTCGACGTATGGGGTGCTGCACCCCTCTCCCCATTTGCTAGTTAAAATATTCTGCAAAGATGTCAAACTTCTGCCCCAATGCACTGACTCACTCCTTAGTCAGATGCAGTCCATTTGTGTCCTTTTTCCTGGCACCAGCACTTGAGCCACATGTTTAGCTCCCTTATCTCCCCTTCTCTGACCTTTTGTCCATCTGTCCCCCTCTCCTAGACTGGCAGGCTCTCAGAGAATGCCTTGTTAAGGGGTCTGTAATGTCTTAAGTGCCGAGTTCTAAATTAATTGCATTCCCATTATCAGCAGCTTAAATGCACCAAGTGGCACTGTTTTTAGTTCAGTTTATCTTGTTCACTTGACATTTTCATTCAGGTGTCCCCACAGTCCACATCAAGAGGTCACTATTTCAGGGGTAAGAGGCATGTAGAGTTGAAACTGACATGTAGTGAAATACAGTCAGTAACTCCCAAAATGGCTGCTTTATTATTTTTTTAAACCTAATGTGCAGACAAGCAGACAAGTGCTAAGTGTTAGTGATGTCTCCCCTCAGATGAACCATTATTGGCAAAGTGCTGAGGCTGCTGTTCCTATGGTGCACATCATTTATACAGTACTGTGCATACAGGCATAAAACAAAATAAAGCTAGACAGTCATCAATGCTACTTACAAGGTTGTAGTCTGGCGGATGGCACCTTAGTGATGTGCCACAGCATCAGACAGCTTTATGTCTATTCACTGCACAACAGATATTTAACATCACAGCATCTTTTGTTTAACATATACAAATGGTGAATGTACAACAACTATATGTTCTGTTCTACACTTCCTATGGTGAATAACAAATGATGGGAAGATTGATTTCAGTCCTGTTCCAAAATATTAAGCTAATACGACATTTTTATCCAATGGTACTGTCAAAGTGAATAAACATTTGCTGTACATTCACTGTTTGCATATGTTAAGCAAAAGATGATGTAGTGTTATACATATGTTGTGCATTTACTAGGTATAAAGCTGTCTGATGCTGGATCACATCCATAAGGTGCTATTCCCCAGACTATAATCTTGTAAGCAGCATTGATTTATTTATTTCGTTTTTGTGGACCGGGTAAGTGCATTAAACAAAACATTGTCTATTTTAAAGCATCACCCAAGAGAGTTACAGACGAAACCAGCATATTAAAACAGGAGAGTTCCAGACAGCATATAGCACAGAAAACAGTGAGGTACACAATAAACACATGAATATACACAGAGAGTACAAGGAATTCAACAGGCAATCATCACTGTAAGAGAAAAAAATAACACATGTAAGTACAGAGGGCCCCATGAAACATAGGGTGGGAAAAGTTACCCAGAGGACTAATAAGGGAGTCAAGGGTAAGTGGTCAGCAGCTTGGTTCTAAGAGCAGTGAGCTGGGTTAGGGGAGTCCCAGAAGTGCTAGTGGGGCTTTGGGGAGGGACATGAACCAGGTCAGTACTCCATATAGCTTAGGGGCAAGAGCATGTGTCCTTGATGTGTAGGTGGCTTTTGAGGCCATTTTTAAAGATATGGTGCGACTGCACGTTTCACTTCCTTGATGACTAGCTAACTTCACTTTTTGTGACTGTTCTGTATGAAACTGTGCTGAACAGAAAGGGTAGAGGAAAGAAGACTAGGAGGAAGCAGGCAGATGTTTTTTGTGCAAGCTTGCAATGAATCCAGAAACACCAGCTGAAGCAAAATTTAGACAGTTTTGCTAGCTGTCAGTTTTTGGGTACTTGAGAGTTTGACTGCTTCCCTTTGCTATGGATTAAAAAGAAAATAAATAAACTGTGTGTAGACTGGGGAGTAATTGGATACACAATTTTGCACCTAAGACCTACATCACCTTATCTGTTCAATCAACATAAGAATCAGTCTGTTAAATCTCAAAAGTGCATCCATTCACACAAGTAGGGCTGAGATCCATTGTCCAATGATCATGTGTTGTCCTGTCAAACATTCGGCTCAGTTCCAAAATCAGTTAGTACTGTAGCCCCTGGCTGAAAAGGAGAACATACACACACAATGGCAGCCTTTCTCAGGACTTGAAAGGATAGGATAGAACAGTCAGACAGTCAGTCAGCAAAGTGTAAGGAGAGGAATGACGCCTACAATCCAGACTCCAGAGACACATTAGACAATGCCTCCTTTTGTTATGGCTGAAAAAAAAACAGTAAATGTGCATGGACTGGGAAGGATACACAACTTTACAACTAAAGCGTGCATCACCATCACTGGACAATGGCAGAATCAGTGTATTAAGTCCTTAACATGCATTCTTTCATAGGACAGTCAGCAAAGTGCAATCAGAAAGTAAGCCTACAATCCAGACATCTGAGAGAACATAGACAAGTGCTTCTCTAAGTTATATCCAGAGTTTGAACTGTAGGCTTAGTATCACTCTCTACACTTTGCTGTATATTCTGTCCTGTCCTGTTCTGTCCTGAGAAAGGCTGCCACTGTGTGTGTTAGTGCACAACACCTGATGGTAGGAAGATGCATCCCAGTCTCAGGTACATCTACTGTATGTGGTGCTACCCTACTTGTTGTGAAAATGGATACAGTTTGGGGAATTAGCACATTGATTCTGTTGTATCATTAAGGTGATGTGAGATTTAATTGAAACATTGGGTATCTTCCCCAGTCCACACACAGTTATTTCAATTTTTTTTGTTAAGCCTCAGCAAAGGGTGGCATTGTCTAAGTAGTCTCTGGAGTCTGGATTGTAGGCTTAGTACCTCTCATTACACTTTGCTGACTGTCTGAATGTCCTGTCCTGGGGGAGGCTGCCACGGTGTGTGTTCATTCACCTCTTCAAGCCAGGGGCTGCTGTACTAACTGATTTGGGAACTGTGCCAAACATCTGACAGTGCAACACCTGACAGTCCAAAGATGCATATCAGTTGTACTTTTTTTCTGAATGGATGCAGTTTTGGGACATAACACATTGATTCTGCTGTTGTACAGTTAAGATGATGCAAGCTCAAGTTGAAAGGTTGTGTATCCAATTTCTCCCAAGTCCATGCACAGTTTTTTTCTTTAAGCCATAGCAAAGGGTGGCAGGAAAACTCTCATGTACTCACAGACTGACAGCTAACAAAACCATAGGAATGTTGGCAAAATTGGTGTTTCTAGATTCCTTGCAAGCTTGCTCATAAATGTCTGTCTGCCTCTTCCTAGACTTCTTTCATCTATCTTTCCTGTTCAACACAGCTCCAACTAGAATAGACATTAAAAAATAAAGCTAGCCAGTCATCATCAATGCTACTTACAAAGTTGTAGTCTGGAAGATGGTACCTTAGCAATGTGTTCCAGCTTTAGACAGCTTTATACCTATTGAATGCACAACAGATATTTAACACCTCAGCATCTTTTACTTAACATACACAAAATGTGAATGTACAGCGACTATTTAATCTGTTCTACTCTACCTATGGTGATCAGTGGATCATGGAAAGATTGGTTTCAGTCCTGTTCCAAAATATTCAGTCAATGGCAAGTTTTTAACCTATGGTAACGTAAAACTCAATACACATTTGCTGTATATTCACTGTTTGTGTATGTTAAGCAAAAGATGATGTAGTGTTATGCATCTGTTGTGCATTCACTAGGTATAAAGCTGTCTGATGGTGGATCACATCCCTAAGCTGCTGCCCCCCAGACTATAATCTTGTATGCAACATTGATGATGACTGGCTAGCTTCACTTTTTATGCCTGTTCTATATGGAGATGTATTGAACAGAAAAGGTAGAGGAAAGAAGACTAGGAGGAAGCAGGCAGACATTTTTGTGCATGCTTGCAAGGAATCCTGTAACACCAGTTGCACCAACATTCCAACAGTTTTGTTAGCTGTCCATTTTGGGGTACTTGAGAGTTTCATGCCAGCCTTTACTGTGATTTAAAAAATAAAATCAAACATAAATGAATAAATAAATAAATACACTGTGCGTGGACTTGGAAGGAATCACATATTCAATTTTGTGCCTAAGACCTGCGTCACCTTAACTGTTCAACACAAGAATCAGTCCATTAAATCTCAAAACTGCATCCATTCACAGAACATGTAGGGCTGAAATGCATAGTCCGACCATAAGGTGTTACCCTGTCAGACATTCAGCACAGTTCTGAAATCAGTTAATATAGCTGCCCCTGGCTGAAGAGAACATGCACACATAGTGGCTGCCTCTGTCAGAACAGGAAAGCACAGGATAGGACAGTCAATCACTCAGTCAGCAAAGTGTAAGGAGAGTAACTAAGGCTATAATCCAGACTTCAGAGACACCTTAGACAATGCCTCCCTTTGCTATGGCTGAAGAAACAACAACAAATGTGCATGGACTGGGGAGAATACACAACCTTTCAACCAAAGCATGCATTACCTTCACTGTACAACAGCAGATTCAGGGAGTTAAGTCCCCAACATGCATTCATTCATAGGACAGTCAGTCAGCAAAATGTAATCAGAGACTAAGCCTACAATCCAGACACCAGAAAGAACTTAGACAAGTGCTTGTCTAGGTTATCTCTGGAGTCTGGACCGTAGGCTTAGTACCACTCTCTACATTTTGCTGGCTATCCAGTCCTGTTCTGAGAGAGGCTGCCACTGTGTGTGTTAGTGCACAACACCTGACAGTCAGAAGATGCGTCCCAGTCTCAGGTACAGCTATGTAGTGCTACTCTGCTTGTGAAAATGGATGCAGTTTGGGGAATTAACACATTTATTTATTTATTTATTTTCTGTTACCTGGGTAGGTACACTAGACAGCATAGCTGCCTATTTTCAGGTATGACACGGGAGAGTACAATAAAGGGTATGCAGACAATAGTAGATACAAGAAAACATCATGGGAACAAGTAGAAGTCAGACATATTACACTTACACAAAATGTTCAGCAATGGCAGTACATTTGCACGAATCTATATGTAGTAACAAAACAGAAATATAAGTGCAAATGACTAACAGTCATAAGTCATACAACTAGTGAGTAAGTGCTAGAAGACAGGAAACAGCAATATTTCCAGGGAGGTTTGAGAGTAGTAGAGGTTGGAGCCGGTAGGCAACTAGGAGGAACCAGTACAGGAGTGGGTGGATAGAGGACAGGAGCAGGGTTCAGAGCTTAGAAGAGCCATATGAAGCTCCTGTTTGAAGCTGTGTGGAGAAGGGGAGATTAGACTCAGTGGAAGGGAGTGCCATAGTTTAGGGGCCCAGCTAAAGAAAGCATTCTCCCCCATTTTGGTTTTATATCTCAGTTGGACAAGAAGGGATTTGTCAGCTGATCTCAGTGGGTAGGCAGAGGTCACAGGTTTGAGCAGTAGAGTCAGTTTGTCAGGTATGTGGGAGGAGATTATATTCTTTATAAAACAGTAGGAAGTAAACTATCAGAAGGCTGAGGGGGTAAACTATCCTAGACTGGAGTATATTGTGTATCAGTGAGTAAGTCTGGACAAAGACAAAGCAAAACAGCAAATGCTGTTGTAGCAGACATCTCACTTTTGGAGGAGCCCTCCAGTAGTTGCCGGAAAGGCTATTAACCCATATGCCAATTTGGGTCTCAGGATCCCCTGTGCAATGGCCATCCTTGCCGTGGATGTTAGGCTATGTCTCACCTTACATGCCAGTCCAAGTTGAATATTGACAGATTTAATGTGTGAGGCTAGGTGCAGGACATAATCCAAGGCAGGATCAAGGTTTACTCCTAGGTATTTAAAAGAGGTAACTGTGTTAAGGGTAGAGCCATCAAATGCTCTGATACTTAATGGTTGGGTGCAGGACTGAATTTTTGAACCTGAACAGAAGAGCATGGTCACCATTTTATTTTTATTTAAGACAAGCTTGTTTTGCAATAGCCAGCTATGAAAGGTATTGAAGTTACGATTGAGATCCAGGTTGATATCTGAGAAGTTTGAGGAGGATGAGTAAAGAACAAGATCATCTGCATATAGCAGAACTGAGCAAGCACAAGTGAGCGGTGGTATGTCATTTATGAAAACTGTAACAGAACAGGACCAAGAATCAAACCCTGGGGCACTCTGACCCAAGTAGGAGCAAGAAGGGACTTAGCATCTCCGATCTGGACAAATTGTTGCTGCCTTGAAGGATCATTTTGGAACCAGGCAGTGAGAGAGTGTGAGAAGCCTAGGGATGACAATTTTGATAGGAGCAGCGGGTGGTCAACTAAATCAAATGCTTTGTAAGATCAACAAAAGTAGTCCCAGTGAGAGAGCCTTTGTCCATAGCGAGTCTGACATAATTTGTAAACTGTATGAGAGCAGTGGATGTACTGGGTCCATGTCGGAAACCATGTTGGTCAGGGGTGAGGAGTTTGAAAGTGTACAGGTAATCCAAGACCTGGGTAGCAACAATTTTCTCCAGTATTTTAGAAAGGGTGGAGAGGATGGCAATAGGGTGGTAGTTATCCAGGTTAGTGGCATCCCCCTTTTTGTAGACCAGTACAACTCGAGCAATCTTCCAGAGGGAAGGGACATGTCCTATAAGAAGAGACAGGTTGAAAAGTCTAGTCACTAGAGAGACAATAGATGGTGCAACGGTTCTTAGGAATTTTGATAAGAGTCCATCTGCCCCTGCTGATCCAGCAGGAGAGAGGGACTTAAGTAAACATAAGATTTCACTCTCAGCGACTGGACGAAGGGTGAAAGATGGGTGGGAAGGTTTAAGGTTCTTCTGCTAAGTGACAGGCAAAGGCCCAGGAGGTGCAGTATAGGAGGTGAGGTCAGTGAATCTGGAGTTAAGAGCATTGGCGATAGTGAGCAGATTATTGCAATTACAACCATCCATGACCATATCAGAGATGGTATTGCACTTGTTTTTCCCTATGATGGTATTAACATGACTCCAAAAACCATGAGAGTCACTGACAGAGTTACTAAGGAACTGACGATAGTAATTGCCCTAGGCAGATCTGATGGAAACCTTACATAGGTTTCAGAGTCTTCTGTACTCTGCCCAGTCCAATGGGGACTGGGTTAGCTTAGCTTTGTTCCAAGCTTTATCTCTCTTTTTGAGAGAGGACAGGAGTGAAGAATTTAATCAGCAGGTAGCAGATTCCTGGATACGGTACCTTTTTACTGGAATATATTTGTCTTGAAGGTTCAAAAGCGTGGTAAGGAGGCATTGAGCAGCATGTTCCATATTACAAATATTGGACAGAAGTGCCCCATCCATGTTCTGTAGCTCCAAGATTAGGGCTGTCTTATCCATTTTTGAAAAATCCCTGAAAAGAATATCTCTGGGGGGTGGCTTAGGGTCCCTAGCCTTCCAAACACAGTAAACTGGGGAGTGGTCACTGATTAAGTCTGTTAAAATTCCAACAGTACTGATACTCTCAGGCCTGTTGGAGATGACCCAGTCTAGAAGAGACTGGAGACTGCTGTTACTAGCCTGTCTGGTTGGGAGAGTGACCAGTTGAGACAGGTGTAACCTGCTGAGTTCAGCAGCATAGAGATCAGAGTTTTTCCCCTAGTCAATCCAGGTTGAGGTCCCCTATAACAATTAACTCTTGTCTAACCTTTAGCAAGGAAAGATGGTCAATCATCTTAGTCAGGCCTGTTAGTCCATTTTTAGGAGGGTTATAGTGCACACTACATTTAGCTTCTTAGTGAGACCTAAGATAATAACTATATGAATAGTTTCACATAGACAGGTAGTGTTGACCGGAAGGACCGTAATGTCAAGGTCCTGTCTGGTATAAAATAAAACACCACCGCCCTTTTTAGCATTTGGACAATCACATCTGTGAAGTTTATATCCATTGATCCTACATAATGAATCTGGTATATGGGGTTTTAACTAAGTCTCAGTTAGACCTAATACATCAGGGGAGTTGTGAATAATCCAGGCTTCAAGCTGAGCAGAATTAGTTGATAGACTTCTAATGTTCATATGTGCAAGCCTAAGCCTCTTTTCTGTGAACCAGTAAGATGGGTTCTTGGGAGCGATGCCATCAGGAGGGCCTGGGTTAGGTTCAATATCACTGGAGAGAAAGAGATGACATGGGGTACCCAAGTCTCAAGGAGAGAGGTTTGGGGTTTGCCCTCAAGTGACATTAAAAGGGGAATGGCTAGGTAGTCAGCTATACTAGCAAATGGGATAAGCTTTAGGAGCCAGGTTTCAGGGAAAGAGGTATTACCCCTGATAATTAGGTTTGAGAAAAAATAGCTCCAGTCCTCGACTTTATTTGAGTAGCCAGAGTCAGTAGATGGCTGGCAGAGAAGATCTACTGAGAGTTGGAGGGCGAGCATGAGGGAAAATACTTCTATAAAGCTGCAGTGAAGTGAGATCACCCCCATAGTGTACACTGGTAAGGAAAAGAAGGGAACGTAGAACTAGGGAAAAAGAGAAAAAGCAGCGAATTCCGGAATGGAGACGGGACTGAAGCAAATGTGCAGTTGACTGCAGGAGTGAGACAGTAACTAAGTCCAAGGATGAAACTATCCAGCAGGCATTGGTATAAAGCTGCAACTGGAAACATTATGAAGGCTTTTGCTAAGGGTGGAGATATTCACCAGTTTTCTGGGGCTATCCAACAATGAAATTCACAAACTAGCTGCCTTGAGATCCTCACCCCAGAAGAAATGGTCCAATCACTGAGGGGAAAAAGAATATCTGCCCCCAAGGAACAAGCATTTAATAAAATGTGGGGGAAAGGTGGAGGGGAGGGAGAAAATTTGACTTCACGTCTCTCACAGAAAAACAGGCTAGGAGCATACAATTAAATCAAAAACAGCGTCATGAAATCCAAGATTGCAGTGCACACAGAAATGCCATAAATACCAGGGAGCTGCAATGCCAGGTACAAATTTAGTTTACAGCTCGGCTGGACAGAGACACATTTAAGTCAGTCTGTACAGGGGTTTTTGCAGTCTCCTCTAGTCTGCAGTAGTGCAGGTGTAAGTTGAGGTAGAAATTCAGCTACAGCTTGGAAGGCAGGGAGCCGCTTAGAAAAGGTGCCAGAATTCAAAGTTAGGCTGCCTGAGGACTTGAAATGAAACCTGTTGGCTACAGTACCTTGCTGGCTTCGAGGTGGGCTGGTGAGGTCCAAAGAGCCATGGGGAGCACCGCTATGACCCCAACAGGAGACCCTTAGGAGCCTAGGGAGAGAAGAGGGGTAGAAGATTGTATTTAGTCAGGGGACAGAAGAAGAAGGAGGAGGTGGGGACAGACAGTCAGATTGAGCAACTAACTGGGAGGGATGGACAGAAGTGACTAGCTTGGTGGGGAGGGGCAAGAATCAGCAGTATAGATGAGAAAGGAAATCCCACACCAAGAGTAGAAAGCCAGTAGACTTTAAGAAATAAAAATCGTACCCTAAATTATTCCTTAAACAGTTGATAGGTGAGCAGTCAGCCAGTACATTCTAAGAGTTTAAATCATTCCGTTATTAATCATAGAATCATCAGAAAAATACAGTTAATTACTAAATGCACAAAGGAAAAATACAGTAGCACTTAAGTGAAATGATTTTTAAATTTGACATCAGTGTCTCTTACAGAAAAACAGGCTAGGAGCATACAATTAAATCAGAAACAGTGCCATAAAATCCGGGATTGCAATGCACACAGAAATGCCATAAATACCAGGAAGGGGCAATGTCAGGCAGAAATTGATTCTACTGATGTATAGTTAAGGTGATGCAAGATTTAATTGAAACATTGAGTATCTTCCCCAGTCCATGTGCAGTTATTTCTTTTCTTTTTCTTTCTTATTTGTTAAGCCTTAGCAAAGGGTAACATTGTCTAAGTAGTCTCTGGAGTCTGGATTGTAGGCTTAATACCTTCATTACACTTTGCTGACTGCCTGACAGTCCTATCCTGTCCTGTCCTGTCCTGGGGGAGGCTGCTGCGGTGTGTGTTCATTCACCTCTTCGAGCTAGGGGCTGCTATACTAACTGATGTGGGAGCTGTGCTGAACATCTGACAGTGCAACACCTGACAGTCAGAAGATGCATCTCAGCCATACGTTTTGTATGAATGGATGCAGTTTGGGGACACAACACACTGATTCTGCTGCTGTTGGACAGTTAAGGTGATGCAAGTTCAAGTTGTAAGGTTGTGTATCCGAATTCCTCCCAAGTCCAAGCACATGTTCTTTTCTTGTTTGTTTCTTTAAGCCATAGCAAAGGGAGGCATGAAAACTCTCATGTACCCCAAAACTGACAGCTAACAAAACTGTAGGAACATTGATGTGACTGGTGTTTCTGGATTCCTTGCAAGCTTACGCATAAACATCTGTCTGCCTCCTCCTAGACTTCTTTCATCTACCTTTCCTGTTCAACAGAGTTCCATTTAGAACAGGCATAAAAAAGTAAAGCTAGACAGTCATCATCAATGCTACTTACAAGATTGTAGTCTGGCAGATGGCACCTTAGCGATGTGCCCCAGCATCAGACAGCTTTATACCTATTGAATGCACAACAGATATTTAACACTACAGCATATTTTGTTTAACATAAAGTATATGCCTTTATTACCACATATTTAACCTTTTTCTCTCTACTCTGTATGTAATGAATATTTTTTTATTTTTGCTACCCTGTACTCTGTGATATGCTCTGTATTTTTGTTTTGTTGTACTGGTGGCTACTTATAATTAAGACCTGTGAATGAATGGGCAGTGCTTCTATGCAGTACTGGAGTGCAGCAGTTTTGGGATTTATTGTGTTTTTGTGACCTGTCATCTTGCATTTCAGTCCCTACAACAAATCTGTGGTGCATGCAAAGGTAGAGGGACTGCCCCAGACACTGGCCATAATGCCCATGCAGTTCAGTCCCTACAACAAATCTGTGGCACACACAACAGTTGAGGGACTGCCTCAAACACTGGCAATAAATGCACCCACAATTCCAGGACATGGACCTATTCAGGACGGTGTGCTGTGAACCCCAACCTCTGCATTCTGTAACCCCCAGCACAGGAATGGCATGCACAGTACCATATGGCTGAGCTCTGACTTAGGCATTTCACTGATCACCACAGGTGCCAAGCTCTGCCATGCTGCAGACCCAGGATGCTCATGGCCATGCCTGCCTGCCTGTCATGGGGAATGTCAACTGTCGAAATTCCCTGGTGTCCAGTGCCCCCCCAATTGATCACCCACCCCATACAAAAAAAATCCCTTGCTTTCTAGTGGTCTCAGCAAAAGTCTTTTTTTTATTCAACTTTCTGCATTATAGCTTTGAAAACCTTCCAAATACAAATTACTCTATGTGCCGTCATTATGTGTAGTGTTGCTTCTCTGGTGTTCTTGATGTGTACTAGAAATAATACAATTAATGGCACTGTTTCATTTAGAATCGCAGAAGTAAAAATAAATAAATAATTAAAAAAAGCAGTGTTGGACTTGTGGTCACATTTCCATTGATCTCAGGGGTTCGGGAAAAGAAATTGGACAGTGGGACTTGAAACACTGTAAATTAAAAATTCAAACAGTTCTGAATGAAACAGTTCCACTAATTTAATTATTTGTACTACACATAATGAACAGTGGAGAACCAGCACAGTGTGCTTGATAGAGTGCCCTGAAACATGGTGTGAGCTATTTAAGGAAGCCACCCATTTTAATGAATATGCAAGTATTTAAATGCTGCTCTAATTTAAAAAGTCAATCTGCTTGTTTACTCCACCTTGTACAAAGGAGCATGCGAGTTCCAAATGTGCATGGGGAGCAGTCTGTTACTGCAGGGAGCAGTGACCACAATTAAATATGCACTTTAAATAAATTAATTTTTTGGAACTTGTGTGTGCTTACTCTTCTTTGGTATACATGCTTCATTTGGAGCAGAGCATCTTTAGATTCCCTATGCCAACATAATCTTACATAAGCTGTCATTATTAAAGTTTCAGCAGCTTTACAAACTTTGTGTTGCTGAGCAGTCCATGAACTTGGTCCATGACCTGAGTTCAAGAACAATTGGTTAACATTGATGGATATTCTGGGACCATTCATGAACTTCATTTCTCCTGGGTTGTGCCAGCAAAAGTTACTGTAGAAGTGCCACTCATCAGTGATTAATGTTACAGAGGAAAACCCAGCACTGCAAGTGCAGTTGTAAATAAATCAGAAATATGGATAATCCAGCCTTCCCCTTAACAAAGCATGGTCAGAGGTGGAGTGAATGATGAAGCAGTGGATCTTAAGGGTGCTAATAGAACACACATACACACACACACACAAAATAATGTGCACCAGGAGAGAATGTCCCAAGTATCCACGTAACTTTTGTAATCCATTAGTAAATGATTACATTATTACATAAAAAATTGCCATCACTCTAAACAAATGCAGATCAAATATTACAGTTCTGTTATGCTCTGTGAGTTCATAAAACTGTTCAGTATACAACCTCATGGAGCAGCTTGGGTGGGGAAATAATATTGACTCCCATCTGGAGCAGGCACATACAAGCAAACAGCCTCTGCTGGGCTCAGCAACACTCCAAGAGAATGGGATATAAAAATTAAAAAATGATTTCTGTTATATGTGTTTTATGAGTCATTATCATCCACTGCTGCATCATTCATTCAACCTCTTTTCATGCTTTATTAGGGGGAAAGCTGGGCTATTTCTGTTCTATTTACAACAGCACTTGCAGTGGCCAGTTCCACCCCTATCTTATTGGTCCAGATGGGGTGAGCATAGAGCGCTCATTGTAACTGTTTTATTCCACACATAATACTGAGCTTCCTATGTTTTCTTCATGAAATATATCCCAGTAGACAAATTAAGTCAGTTGGGGTGGAGATGTAGAGAAAGGAGCCAGGATATTTTAATTATTATAGTCAGTCGGGGTCCAGTCCAGAATCAGATGGGAGGGAGATACAGAGGGAAGAGCAATATTTTAGTTAGTAGGGTCAATCAGTGCCCAGACCATGGATTAGTTGGGAAGGAGCTGCAGAGGGAGGATATTTCAGTTATTATGGTCAGTGGATGTCCAGTCCATGCATTAGTTGGAAGGAATGCAGTTTGCACAGAAGTGCAGATAGAGGGAGGATATTTTAATTATTACATCTAGTCAGTGTCCGTTCCATGGATCTGTTGGGACAGATCTGAAGAGGGAGGAAGAATGGTGTATTAATTGTTATAGTCAGTCAGTGTTCACTCCCTAATCCCTCTGTAGGTGTGTATACAGTATGTACTGTATGAAGCTGTGAAACATTAGATAATAAGCTATCACTATTGTATTAGAAATTGAAATTGACTGTGTTTGTTACTGAGATGTTAGGTTTCAGTTAATAAACAGTCTGCATACTGTGCAATTTTCTCAACCAGCACATTACTTGTTCCTGCTAACAAGATTTATGTGTTTAAAATTGTCCATGTGAGAGGGGTAGATCAAACTATGTATTTACTGATATTGTGTGCTAGCACATTCAAATGCAATTTTGTGATCCATTATCATTTATTGTATTTATTTAGTTCTTAACTTATTAAATGTATTTATTTACTGTACTAATTTCAAAGAAAAAGCACACATTCCTCCATAATCCATCACATTTTCTAGCTAGTTTACATTTTGCTGGCACAATCCAAGATTTACAAATTTGCTCTGCTTAGAGCACCTTTATTCTAAATGACAAGCCTGAGCAAAACTGAAAAAAAAAGGGGGGGATAAAGACCTGCAGTTTTGCAAATCAGTTTATTACTAGTTCCAGTTTATGGATTTATTTAGAGCATGTTGGAGTAGACACATGTAATGTGTTTTCAGATCTGACATAGCCCACTTTTATACATCAATGGGTGTCTTAAATTTCATTTTTTTCATCTGTGCATAGGCTGCAGCTTTCCTGATTGCAGCTGTACTATATGTGCAGCTCAGTTCTTTCACATTCACTGTCAGGATTCCTGAGAGAATGAGAGACAGAAGGTGTGATCAGTGTCCAGTCTATGTATTAGTTGGAAGGGAGCTGCAGAAGGAGGGTATTTTTATTATTACCGTCTATCTGGGTCTGGTCCATGAATCAGTTGGGAGGGAGCTGCAGAGGGAGGAGGGAGAATATTTTTGTTATTATGCTAAGTCAGTGTCCAGTCAATGCCTCTGTTGGGATGCAGCTGTAGAGGGAAGATATTTTAGTCATTATGGTCATTTTGGGTGCAGTCCATGCATCAGTTGGAGGGGAGATGCAGAGGAAGGAGGGGGATATTTTAATTATAACTGCCAGTTGATTCCAGTCCATGCATCAATTTGGATGGAGCTGCAGTGGGAAAAGGGTGGTGTTTTGGTTTTTACCATCTGTGGGGTCCAGTCTATGGATCAGTTGGGAAGGACCAAAGAAGAGCAAACTACTACATGCAGGACTGTCTTCAGTCCAGAATGAGATAGCCTTTATTTCTGGGGGTTCTGTAAGGGGGGAGGTTTGAGTTTAGGACATAACAAGAGTTGCTATAGGTTTAGGGTATAGAGCATATTGTACAGTGTCAGGCACAGAAGGGTAGTAGTGAACATTGTAGCAAATGGCCCTTTTTGAGAAGTAAACACCATGTAACACTGTATCTGTCATCTGTAACCTTGTCTCTAAAATGGTTTACTGTTTCAAAAATCAGAGAACCATTTCAAGCAATGTACAGTATTACCTTGCCAGAGCTTCTTCTGATTAACCCATCCCTGTAACTTAACTATTATAATTCTGTTCCTAAATAGTGATAGCTGTTTTTTTTAAACTAAATGTAACATTCTGCATTCTATATACATTTACACTGCAGCTCACCTACAGAGCTTTATCCTACCAGCAGTCTCAGAGCCTGCAAACAAGGCTCCATTTACTCTGCAATTCACCTATGGAGTGTTCTCTTGCCGGCAGTCTCAGTCTGCAAACAAGGCTCCATTTACACTGCAGCTCACCTACAGAGCTTTCTCCTGCCAGTGGTCTCAGAGCCTGCAAACAAGGTAGCTAGAAAGAGGATTCTCATTGTGCTACTCGTCTAAGATAAACAATTGCTTTAAACTGTATTTTCACGTGCTCATTTTTTACACTTGTTCAATTGTTCCTTTTGCTGGTATTTTATATTGCTGAATTTATTGCTGATCTTGTGCTGCTCTCTTCCCTATCTGTACTTGTACTTTAAATATTTACGATCAGCAGACAGCAAGTGATTGAATTTGTCTCCTCAATTTCTACTGCTTCCCCTTACCTTGTGCTTATTTTGTCTAGCTGCTTAATTTGAATTTTATTCCTCTTCACTCCATTTCTGTCCTCGTCTGGATGCCAAGTTGGCACATGTGCAGTTCAGTCCTCTCCCCCTATTCTTTGTTCTCCTTCCCGCTTTTCCATCTGGCCCTTTGTCTACCTGAAACACCCCCTGTTCCAATTCCTTCATTACCATGTGTTATCACTCTCTACGGGCTCCATTGACACTGTAGCTCACCTATGGAGCTTTCTCCTCCTGGCAGTCTCAGAGCCTGCAAACAAGGTAGCTAGAAAGAGGATTGAAATTGTGCTACCTGGCTAGCCTGTCCACACTATGTGTGGACTGCCCGCCCACCCCTCAGCCACCCTGGGTGGTCCCTAGGTTTATAGGGCCCCTGGAGTCACATGATAGATCATGTGACCCTCCAGCTAGCACTGGTAAACTCCCTAGTTTTACATTTACAGCTTATCCCCACTGACCAATAATAACCTGTTTCCTGTGCTCATCTTTTCTAACTCCTCCCAATTTCCTGTCCCCTTTACTATTTTACCCTCACCTATTATCCCCTTACTCTCTTCCTTTCCCTTCCTCTCCTACCCAGGACTGAACCCTCAACATTTGTCACCAGAGGCATCAATCCTATTACTTCATCAATCAGTCCTGCCTACTTAGATGTGACCTTTGTTACATATATAGTTCTTATTCTCCCAGCTTCGCCTCTCTGCAATATTCCTGTAGTTGATCCAACTGTTCATAGTAATATTCACCCTAAATAGCATAACTCTGTCATTGTTATTTATACTGTGGGCCATCCCCCACAACACTTGTTACCAAGCCCCAGCTAATCCCTTTCAATCTGAATAATATTACAACTTCCCATATTTCTGCCATGGGAAGCACCATTCCTTACCTATCCCTTCCCCTCCAGGGCAAGACTGCCTGCTCAGAATTTTTTAATTACCACCCATTACTGCTCTTTGAATCTTTCCTCCACTTCATGCCACTGCACACCTCCTGTGATGAGCCCACCCTTAGAAAATTGCTACACTGTCCTAAGTTGCTTAAACATGTACTTTTTCATTACAGGTTTCTCTTATTTCTTCTCCAGGGTAACATTCACCCCAATCCTGGACTTATCTGGCAGCCCCATCCTACTATTTGTAACTCAGGTGGTCTCAAGCTCAGCTCAGCAAACATCTGTAGTTTGCTCCAAAACATTTACCTACTTTAAGTCTGGGCTGTTCAACATAAGCCTAATGTCCTAGCAGTAGTTGAAACCTGGCTCTTCCCAAAGATACTGGACTCTGCTCTTTCCCTGAATAGCCATACTCTTTACAGAGAAGATGGGATGGGGAAAAGGGTGTGTGCACTATCTGTCTTTTTGACTCCCTTAAAGGACAAGTGCTTCCAAAGTTCATCTCAGGACATACATCCCAGGCTCTAGATATCAAAATTGCCATAGGCTGTAAGGGAAAGTGTCTTAAAGTACTTTCTGTTTACATCCCTCCGGAACACTAAACCTGACCTTAGCTCCATTATTGACTTTGTCTCTAAACTTCCCTACTGGTCCAAGGTTGTCTTGCTGGGTGACTTTAATATCAACTGGTTGGCCCCTGATGCTGCTCCTTATAGGGATGGGGTTACAGCCATTGTCCTTACCCGGGTTGTGTCCTCTCCCACCAGGATCAATTACAGGATGGGTACCAGTACTCTGGTTGATTGCATCCTCTTCAAGCACCCTGAGAGGCTTTCAAACATTATGGTCCTACCAGACACACTTAGCAACCACTCTTCTATCCTCTGCCACTGGACCGATCGCTCCCCAAAACTTCCTGTAAAGGTAACTTATCAGTGTGACCTCAAGAAAGGCATGCTCTGGCAATTCCAGAACTACTGTCTCATATGTGACTGGTCCCCTATTGATTCAGCTACCTGTGTAGATAATGCTCTTGCACACTTCATCTCCACCTTCAATTCTGCCTGCGATAGTTTTGCACCATTCACCAAATGCATTATCAAAGACTCTAGTAACCCCTGGATCACTCCAGCACTCCTAAGTCTCATGGTTATGTGTGATGACCTCTGGTACAAAGCCCTGGCACCTGGTCTCCCAGCTGACAGATAATGCTACAGGTCTGCCAGAAATGAGTGTACCCATGAAATGTGCCTTGCAAAAGCTGCCTACTTTAAAAATTGTCTCTCTTCATCCTGGGGAAATGAGTGCAAATTCTGGGATAATATAAAGGAACTCACTGGTAAGCCCAACACATCCCCCCTTCCTTGTTAAATATCAATGGTGTCACCACCCAGGACCCTCAATGTGTTGCCGACACTTTTAATGCTGCATTCACAGATTTAGCAGTGTGCTCCCCCTTATTTTTTCTGTGATAATCCTGGTTCTCTACCAACTTTGGGCCCCATGCTTACCCCCACCTTTCCACTTTAGGTTAGTCACCTTTAGGGAAGCAAGATTGTACCTAGCTCAGGTTTTGGTAAAATCTAGATTTAGTGGTGACTCATTGGACCTTAAGCTACTCCGCTTGGCCCTGGATGCAATCCTACCTCCACTCACAAAAATCCTAAACCTCTCCCTCTGCCTTGGCCAATTCCCAACACAGTGGAAGGATATGGTGGTAACTCCAGTACATAACAGTGGTGATAGTACCTCCTGTAGTAACTATCACCCCATCTCAATCCTCCCTCACATTTCCATAGCTCTTGAATGGATAGTGACCGACCAGCTCATTGATTACTTCACCAAGTACAATCTACAATGCAAACAGTAACATGGTTTTAGGAAGGAACATAGCACCACCACCACTGCCCTCCTAGAATTTATTGATTTTACTCAAAAAGCCCTGTACTGAGGTCACTTAGTAAGATCTGTTTTTATAGACCTTATGAAAGCATTTGACACAGTCAGTCATGTTCTCCTTTTAAAGTCCCTCTCAGAGCTGGGCCTTTCCCAAGAAGTCACGTCCTGGTTTTCCAACTACCTTAGTGGGAGATCACAACAAGTAAAAATCCTCAGCACTCTCTCTTCCAGCCTACCAGTTTGTTCTGGGGTATCACAAGGGTCTGTATTAGGACTGCTTATTTTCAGCCTCTTCCTCAGTTCCCTTCCCTCTGTGTGCTCTGGCAACTTGCTCTTATATGCGGATGATGCTGTTGTATACTCTAGTCACCCAGCCCCTCTCCCCCTGCAGTGCAACTTTCAAAAGAACTTTGAGGAAATTGAAGCCTGGCTTGCCTTACACAAACTCATCTTAAACTATAAAAAAACAAACACAGTGATGCTATTTGCTAACTCCCCGAATAAACATAATGACGTGCCTCTCACTATTCTCAATAGCCATCACCAGGCTCTGGATCAGGTAATAAACTTTAAGTACCTCGGCATCAAGCTAAACCCCTCCCTCTCCTTTCATGAACATATCAATCAGGTCTGCAAAGCTGTGAATACTAGAACTGGCCTACTCTACAGGCTCAGGTCATGTTTTACTGCGGATGCCCTCAAGCTGGTCATTGCCAGCTCAGTCTTTTCCATTGTAGACTATGGAATAGTGATCTATGGCAGCACTAATGACACCACATTAAATAGGGTTAAGATTGCCCTTAATAAAGCCTGTCACCTTATAGTAAATGGTCATAGGCTTACACATACCTGCGACATCTATCAACAAGCAAATTGGTTGAATTTTACAGGGAGACTTCAATACCATACCTGTCTACTGGCATGCAAGTTTTCACTTGGTCCCTCACTGCCTATTGCTTGGCAACTCCTCACTGTTGCCCCTGCTCCCTGGGCTACCAGAAGCTCCACTTAAGTCTCCTTTCTTATCCCATTTTGCAGAACAGCTCATGGATAGCGTGCTTTTGTGTACAGGGCTCCTCTCTGGTTAAATAGTCTACCACCCAAGGTTCTCTCTGAAAATAAAATAGGCCCATTTAAACTTAAACTACAGCAATACCTATTATCTTCAAACAGTTCTGACTGTTCCTAGTACCGCTACCCATCTCACAGTATGCATCCTCCACTAATTCTCTCTCTTGACTTTCCCTTGACATTATCTTTCTTCTACCTACTCTCTACCTCCCTACCATCCACTCTCCCTAACTCCTTCCTCCTTCAATGGCTTTCCAGCTCACCCTCTCCCCCCTTCCACTCTACCTCCCACAGTTTTCTTCTATCCCTTCCTCCTCCCATAACCCTACATATAGGTTCCCCCAGTCCCCCATCTATTCACCTGCTACCTCCTTCCTTACTGTGTGACAAGGTCCCATTGGACTACCACTCCTCTTACCTGTGCCCTCTTTGACCTGCTGTCTTCCTCACTGCGTCTTCTTGACCATTATTTTATGGTATTTGTTGTGTTCTACCTAGCATTTTGTTTGCACAACCCTGTATAATTGCCTCTGCATTAATACTTACTTTGTATCTTGTACTGTTTTTTTTATTCTATTTTAGTAATGTAATTACCTTGTAAACTTTCACTGTGATCAGTTTGTTAATCTTTTGACATGGAGCCTTTGTACACGAGTCTCTGATTCAAAGGTTTGTAATTCTGATATTTCAATAAATGAATAAAATAAAAAAAATATACATATAATCAATATTTCTTCCTATTTTTCTTTCAACAGAGCAACAGGTTGTAACCATACATTTTTTTTTTGTGGTTGCTCTTATCATTACAAATAAATGAAATATTTTTGTGACTTTTGTAACTTTTTTGCTATATTTTCTGGGTATGACAATAAAACTGATTGTGGTATGAGTAGTTGCATCTCTGGCATCAACTCTTTTATTTCAGATTGGTTCTACTGCCAGAAGTGTTTGACTATATAATATACCCAGGATATATGTCTATGGGTCACTGTGTTTCCTTTCTTTGCTGCTTACCCACCTAGAGTACAATACTCATACCCCCAAATTAACTCTCTTAAGTGAGGCCAGCAGTGGGCAATCTGCCAAGCTCCGCTTCACGGTAAGACTACACAATTCCATGAGGTGGCTGGTGGGCAAATAGGCACACATACTATATATCAGTGAATACTACAAAACATTTCTTATTTAATGTACTTAAAATTGCTTCAAAGAAGAAAGAAACATCTTGTTATGTGAAACAGTTCATAAAGATACAGTAACTTATCATTTGTTTATAAGGAATTACACTTATTCAGATCACTAATCAGTACCTTAAAGATGAATTCTAAAGTGCTGTCATGATTAAGCACAAATAATCCTGAACAAATTCTCGAATACTTAGACCTAAGAGATACAATCTTTTGGCATACTTTATCTGATATTAAGCATATTGGGCTAAATATTCAAAGGAGTTGCACCTGGCACAACTGAGTTGTGCCAGTGCAATCCCAGAAATGTGCCCCAGGGCAATATTCAAAATGGGGAATTGCACAGCACAATTCCTGATGTGCTGGGGTGCAAAGATAATATATGCGGTACATCTCCAGGGTGTGCCCATGCATATATGGCACATCTCGATATTCAGTGAGACTTGCAGTGCATATGTCTACACATCCTGGAGATGTGCCAAATACCTGGGCACAAAGTTGAACATGGAAAAATCTTGCTCAAGTGGAAGCCACCCACATGTGAGCTGCCATAATGCAAGGCACATCACAGCAGCCGCCAGCTGTGGGTGGCTTCTCCCCCCCAGAACACTGTACAGAAGCACCCACATTACTCCCTGGTAGTCTAGTTGTACCCCCCTCCCCACCTGTACCCCCAATCACTGTAAAAACTGCCTTTCTAAATCTCTGGTAGTCCAGTGGTTCCCCTGTCCCCACCCATAACACCAATCACTGTCATTTTGTTGAAATTCTTTCCCCAGTAGTCTAGTGGTAACCCCTTCCCTGCCCATAACCCTGATCACCGTTATAATGTAATTGTAAAATCCCTGGTAGTCCAGTGGCATCCCCCACTCACACAGGACCCCCAGCCCACCTAGCCCTCCCCGGTCATCAGCGGGCAGCATACCCAACCACACACCTCCATGACTGAACACCAAATGACTGCTTACAGTATGTGATGCAAGCTCATTGGTCCACACTGTGGTCCAATGGGCTTGCAGTGCATAGTGTAATAGTCATTCACAACTTTGTGAAAGAAGTCATTCATTCAAAAAGTTTTGAATGACTATTACATTATACACTGCAAGCCCATTGGTCAACAGTGTGGATCAATGAGCTAGCAGCACATACTGTAAGCTGTCATTTATCAGGCAGCCATAGAGGTACAGTGGTAGTCATAGAAAGGTTTCTCACTACTGAGATATACCTGGGTACACTGAGGCAGAATCACATTACAGTCAATGCAAATTGCCTCATTGGTACCTCAGTGGTACCTCAAGGTACCTGGAGGTAGGAAACCTTTAGATAACTACCACTGTATCTGGGTGGGTATGCTGCCCACTGATGACTGGGTGGGGAGCTGGGTGGACTGGGGTTCCTGTGTGGGTGGGAAAGTGGGGGTGCCACTGGACTACCAGTGATTTTACAATTACATTATGATGGTGATCGGGGTTATGGGTGAGGAGGGAGGAACCACTAGACCACCAGAGATTTACAAAAGCCATTTTTACAGTGATCGGGGGTATAGGTGGGGAGGGGGAACCACTGGACCACTAGGGATTTAACATAGCCATTGGTATGGTGATCGGGGGTATGAGATGGGGATGGTGTACTACTGTGGTACCTAGTACTGGGACTGCATGCTGTGCAGAGTGTAGGGTGCATTTCACTGGCCAGCCCTGCACAACTCATGCAAATGGGACCATAATGACGTGCAAATGGCTCCATTTATGCCTTGGATGCAATATGGCTCAATTTGCATATTTGTGTCTGAATATCAGGAGTTTGAGCATGGCATATGTCTGATACGCTGGCACATTTCCCATTCCTGGTATTCAGACCTGTTTTGGGGATGCGCCAGCACATTGTATTTGTGCTGTGGGCATTATTTGGTATATTTAGATGAGATGCACCATGGCACATCTCCTTTGAATATATCCCTTTGTCACTCCACTGCAGCTCAGTTGTGTGGAGCAACCACTTGTGTCCATGCCAGGCGTACTTTTGAATATTGGGCCCATTATTTTCAGAGCACTGTCAAATATGGCAGAATCACTTTTATAATTTTTTTTTTATTCATTTATTTGTTAACTAAGTAAGCCCACTAGTCCCAGGGACCATTTTCAAGCATGACCTAGTGGCAACTGGTAGTGTCCATAGCAAAGGGCAAGGGGCATGTAAAAGAATATGGGTGGCAGTGAGCAAGTAGAACACTAATATGGATATTTGGAAGCACTTCTGGCCACCAGATCTGTATAAAGCACACGATCACTGTGGGAAGGTTGGTTTGCTTCTTTCTGGGCAGCCATGGGTTATGGAAGGAATTGGTGGCACACCATCATTAATTCCAAACAATTCTAGGTGGCTCAAGGAAAGAAACTACCAGTGCCCTAGTATATCTGTATACTACGGGCCGGATATTCAAACTGCGCTATTTTGCGGCGCAAGCCCTTGTGCTGCACAAAATAGTTGCGCTGGGGTGTGTCCAGAGTGATATACAAAGGAGTCGTGCCCTTGAGCAACTCCTTTGAATATCACCCCCTGGCCACAGCCACTGTGCATGGCACAGTGGAACTTGCACCACCGCAAGTTGTCAGAGTGGCGCATTCAACTTGCGGGTGGCGCAAGTACCATTGTGTCATGTGCAAAATCCCCATATTCAAAAGGTGACATGCAAATGGGGCCATAATTCATGCAAGGCGCGGGGGGGCCATTTGCATCTGATTATGGACCCATTTGCATGCCATTAGCATGCAGGTGCGCCAATCCCCGAGGACTTGCACCTGGCGCCCTGCCAGGCAGCAGCCATCAGGGACCGATGCCCCGCAGTCTCATCATGGGCAAATATAGACTTCTCATCTTCACTGGTCCGATCGCTGGCAGTTTAATTTCACTGTCTCGAGTCGCTGGCAGCAATGGTTACCTTCAACGCATTCTGGTGGTCCAGTGATCGAAAGCTGATTTGGCAGTAGTTGTGATAAACCTCTTCCGATTATCTTGGGAAATTAGTGGCATATATCTATCATAGGATTGTAATGATGAACAAACTTCCTCGAACAGCTCTGGTGGTAGTGTCTCCCTCACCCCACCCACCACGAAGCCCCACCACCTGCTCTCTCACAGCAGGTGGCAGCAACCCACCTCGCCTGCTGCCATTTTCCCGGCCGCCTGCAGTGCCCGCTTGACAGTGAGTCAGAGCCACGGGCATGCAGCCCATACCATACAAGACAGTCTGTTTTTGTGAATGAATGAATGTATTCATTCACAAATCTGACTGTCATGAACAGTATGGGCTGTATGCCCATTGGCTCTTGCTCTGCACCAATGGGCATGCAGCCCCACTGGGCAGCCAGTCGGCGGGCTGGGCGCAGGCGGTGGATGCTGCCACCCACCAGCTGCTGGAGGGGAGTGGGGGTTTCGTGGGCAGGTGGGTGGGGGACACTAGCCACCGGGCTATGTTCGGGGTTTGTTCAACTTTACATCCCACAATCGGGATGTGCCACTGGACCACCAGGGATGAATTCAGGAGGGGGTTATTAAACAACTACAGCCCACGATCGGGATTTATGGTCCACTGACCAGCAGGGATACGCTCGGGAGCCATATTGCTGCCCGTGATCGGGCTGGTGGGGGGGGATTACACTATGCCCGCGATCGGGCCAGTGGGAGGTGGTGGTGGGGATTTAGTCATCTGCCCATGATCAGGCTGCGGGGGGGCACAGGAACTGGGTTGGGGGCCAGCCACAGGTGGCTGCTGCTGTGTTGTGCCCTGCAATGCAGCAGCTCACCTGTGGGTGGCCCTCGACTTAAGCCTTTTTTTTTGGCTCAAAGTTGTGCAGACGCAGGTTGGGGGTTGCGCCTGCACAACTCTGTACAGCCCTGCTGAATATCGGGCTGTGCAGTTAATGCATGGTTCCTCCCCCTCCAGTTCAGCATGCATTCATTTGCATTGCGCTGTTGCTCAGCATGTTTTCTGTGGCGCAACTGCCTCCTGCTGAATATCGCAGAATGGAGCAAGTTCGGACTTGCGCAGGCGCAACCCTATTGTGCATGGCGCAACTCTTTTGAATATCTGGGCCAAAGTGTCTTGCCTCTAGGGTCTCTATTTAAACTAAATGCTCTGCTCTGCTCTCAGAACCACTAATAATGAGCCCCTGTGTTTCTTGATAAGTGCAGTTTTTAAAATCATAACTGCTTGTGAAAACTTTGCACCCTGCTGTCAGCTTTAGTTGAATATAAAATTACACTGAGATGTGTGCACACTGTGTCAAAAAGCTCAAGGTTTTAAATACAGATTGCTGGTGCAGAAACTTGGAGGTCTTGTTGGTGCTATAAATCTGTCACCAGTGCTGAATGCAAACTCCTGGCAGTGGGATGCCAAGTTTTCACAGCAGTTAAGATGTTAAAACTGCACTTATCAAGAATTACAGGGGTTGATTATTAATGCTTCTGAGGGCAGAGCAGAGCAGTTAGTTTAAATAGATAGGCCCAGATATTCAAACTGCGCTCAAAACTGGTGCAACAGCAGGAGCAAGATTAAATCAGTTACAATGGCAAGAATAGTGCGTATATTCAAAACATGGAGCAGAGCAAATTGCGCAAGCAACCAACGCCTGAATATCGCACATACCGCGCCATCGCTAACCAGGAAGGAGAAGCTGAGCTAAAATGCTGCGCCATGGCAACCATGGAAGCTCAGCTGAGCAGTGCAGAGCTGCCATACGCAAGCACAGCCCCCAGAGCAATGGAACTGCACATCCAGAGAGGCAGGCTGGGGCCCACCGCCAGCCATGCCACACATGGGCACAGGAACTCACTGCAGAACCCACACCACACTGGCACACCCCAAGCACAGCATCACTGGGGGTGGGACGGCTGATCCACGTGCCCATGGGGACAAGCCAACTAACTAGCTGAGCCATGATGCCCCAGCACAACCACTGGCAGGCAGAGAGTGCCACACCCAGGGGGTTGACAACCACAGTGCACATCAGTCCCCCCTGTACGCACAGCACAGCGTGCACCGTGCCCCCAAGACACCGCTCATGTGCAGTGACAGGCACTGCAGAAAACACCATGCACCCCCCGTGCCACATGTCAACCCCATGCTGCAGAGAAGCAGACCACCCAGACCCACCCTGTGCACCCAGCAGTGGGTGGCAGCAGATGGCGAGAGCAACAGAAAGGCAATGCTATGCTGGTGATACCTCCCCATGGACACACACACACACACACACACACACACATATATCCAGGACCATAGATGGCATGTACACCCCTGCAACGGAGCACCCAGAGCCAGTTGCAAAGCAGACACCAAAACAGCAGTTGTACCAAAATAGAATTTTATATTCAAACACAAAGAGGTAACAAAACAGCTAAAACTATGTACAAGTTGGGGGACGGGTAAAAGGCAGGTGTGCAAGGGGAGGGAAACAACTTGGAGAGGGAAGTCAGTGAAAGGGATGGGGAAGGGCAAATAAAAGGTGGGCTACGGCCCAGCAGGCTCCTGCCCTCCCTGCCGTCTTCCCTCCTGTGTCTGTGCCGCTGCTCCCCTGTTGCTGTAGGGCTTGCAGGAGCTCTCTGTTGTCGCCGGCCAGCTGTGTCAGGCACTGGACATCGTACGCCATGCGCCGAAGCATACCGAGGCCTAGGAAAATGGGAACACAGTCAATGGCTGAGACTGACCACAACCCTGAACACCACCCAACCTGCAACCCAGCTAACCCAATGTGCTGCACATGTGATGGCATGCACCCACCCACAGTGAACATGCACATGGCCATCACAAACAGGCGGCACCAGCCATGCGCACCACCACCCACACACACTGCCCACGTCAATCACAGGTACAAACTAGGCTGTCATGTGATGTTGCAACGGTGCGATGCCAGTCACACAGCTATGTGCCCAGTGCATGCCTGGACCACCTGTGATGCATACACAGACGTGTCGTGATGCTGCACTGTGATGCAGGTCACCTGTGTCACGCCTACATACATGGATACATAGACAGTGTCGGCAGATAGGGCCTATGGGACACCTAGTCTGGCCATTTGGCCTTGTATCATCACTCTCATGTCCTATAAGTCCATTCCCCTCACCCCTGACCTCCAGAAGTCCCTCATGGCGAGCCCACACATACAGATCTCCCGTGACCAAGTCAGCCCCCACCACATCCTCTGGCAGGGTGTTCCACTCGTCCACCACCCATAATGTGAGGAAACACATTCAATGTTTCCTTAAACGAGCCCCTCCAACTGCATCCCATGCCCTCTACACCTGGAACATCCTCTACGCTGACAAATATTGGTTCCTGCACACTGTTCCCCTGCACAATACTTGTATGACCCCATCATATCCCCACACCTCCTCCTCCAGGGAGACATGTTCAGTTCCGTCCAACCTGTCTGCATAGGACATGTGGTGCAATCCATGCACCATCCATGTCGCCCCTCCTGTGAACGCCTCCACCCAGTCCCTGTCCATACGCAGCTATGTGTTCCGGAACTGTACACTGTACTCCAGTGTGGGGACTCACTAGTGTTACGTATAGTGGAACTACTACCACCCATCTGGTTGTGTCCATCATGGTTGGTGGTCCTGCCCCCCCAGCATGCAATAGCATCCATGACGTAATGATACTCACACTCCTCCAGCAGCTCAGTCTGCTGCTGCTGCTGTTGATGCTGCTGCTGCCGCTGCGGGCCGACGGCCTGTGGGACTGGGGCCCTGGCATGGCCCACATCAGCCGCGTCCGGCACCGTCACCATCCAGCCTGTGGGAGACATATGGTGAGACAAACATCAGTGTGACTCAAAAGCAGAGTGCCCCCTGCCCCAGTAAGACTGCCTGCCCACACAGCCATAACCATCCATCGCACAGCTGCACACACTGACACACCGATGCACAGCCACCCAGGCACACACACACCCCTACAGAGAATATAGGTGAATAGATGGTACACTCACGTGGCTCAGCACCAAGGCCCCACCTGGCATGGGAACGCAGCGCGCTAACAGCTCCGGTCCTCCGGGGAGATCACTGAACCGGTGCCGCACTGCTCCGCAGACCAGCCCGGCCAGTGACCCCACCAGGTCAGTGGCCACTTGCTGCCACACATGGTCCTCGGTCCGTGAGGGGCCTCACCATACAGTTGGTCATAGTGGGGCTCCACTAGGGCCACCAGGTTGGCCACCTCAACTTGGCTCCACGGCACCGCCCTCCTCCTAGCCATGGCACCAACTTTACAGCAGGCAATATGGGCCCGCTGCGCTGTGACCTACGATGAAGGTTGTTGCGCAATAGACCAGCACAGGCACCTATCGCGCTGTTCGCTGACGCCGTCACTATTTTACATGGCACTGTAGCCAGACAGCGCATTAGGACGTGACATGGCATGCACTCAGCGCCAGGGGTCAGAGGGCATACCAAGGTCACGGCAATGACGCAGGCTACGACAGCGCCATAGGATGCATAGGTATCCTGGCGCGACTGCAGGCACAGCACCAGTGCCACAGGGGACTATGCGCGAGGTGCCACAGCGCCATATAGTGCCCAGTGCTGCAGCTCCACTGGCACAATGGTGGCCATGTCCAGAATAGCCTATCGCTCCAGCAGTTCTGCAGGCGACGATCGCGCGTAACCCGCCTGGGCATGCGCAATGCAGTGTAGCACACAACCACAAACATGCGCCATCGGCTCAGCCGGACCTTCCCTATTGCGCTAAGTGCATTTACGCGATATTCAGCCGACATATGCAAAGCAGGCGATCAGCCATTCAAAGCGCAGTGGCGATTAGCATGTCATTAAAGTTCGCCACACCTCATTTGCATGTGTTGCGCTATAAAATACGACACTGGGTTGTGGCGGCCAGATTTGGTTGTTGCAGCTGAGAGGTGAGTTACATGCTGTGTGATGCTCAGGACAATGCACATGGGCAGGGGTGCTGGAGGGTGTCACGGGATGAGGGGGCTGAGCATGATGAGGGCACTTAGAAGGGGGCAGAGGGCACCCTTTCCATCAGTATCTGCCAGGCAGCGAGGAAAGGGGGGGGCTTCTGCCCCCGGCCTGCAGCTATGCTCATGGGGAAATGCTGTGGACTGCAGAGTGACAGGTGTCCACTTCCACCCATACAGATCAGCATGACTGACGAGAACCAGGCCGAGGGTGTGGACGGCGGGCGTAGGAGGAGGCCGAACTTCACCACAGCAGAGACCGAGGCCCTCTTCCAGGCCTACCTGGAGGATGAGCCGCTTTTGAGTGGGCGGAGGGGCACCCCTCAGCAGCATGCAGCTGCATGGGAGGGGGTAGCTCTGGCTGTCAACCTGCACGGAAGCCACCAGCGCTCAGTGCAGGAGTGCCGCAAGAAGATGGGGACTGACTGCAGGAGGCTGAAGGAGAAGGTGGCAGCCTTCAGGGTGGCACGTGCTGCCACTGGTGGGGGACCACCAGTGGTGTTGCAGCTGACCCCGACCAAGGAGACACTAGTCGCGGCCATGCAGCCGAGTGCCATTGCGGGTGTTCCTGGCGGAGGATTCCAGACAGGTGGAAGCCCATCACTGCACGGTATGTCATGGTGATGTTGTGTGGGGGGGCTGTTGTTCACATGCACTCACATGTACTCTCTTTCTGTTTCAGATCCTGTTCGTCTGCAGGAGAGGTGGTGGTGGGTGCTGACAGTGAGGCAGACCTGCTGGACCAGGAGGAGGGACCTTCCACCTCCGCCAGCAGCCTGCACGCCTGCAGCAGCAGGCGGCTGGGCTGACAACTCCGCCGGCAGTGATACGGGTGCAGGGGTGCACAGCCTGTGTCACAGCAGTCTGGCATGCAGTGTGCCAGCATGCTGTGCCTATGGTGCAGGTAACGCACTGGCACTATTGATGATGGCAGGCCTGCAATGGCCAGTGAGAGGTGTGTGTCCCACGAGGGACACACGGCAGGCCAGCATGTGCCCCGGGCCGTCCAGCTCCACACCTGTGTACCAGCATGCTGGCACAGTCACAGGCTGGGCCTGTCAGCACCGTGGGGCAGCACCGTGGCTGAGCAGGTGTCTGGCACTGACAGCACAGGGTGGGAACAGGTGGACCGGGGCTCAGCAGTTGGAGGGGCAGCAGCAGCAGTTGCACACCAGGCCTGGGGGACAGCGTCAGGCAGTGGCACTTGTCCACCGCCTTGGATCAGCCCATACCTGGTCCTGGCGAACAGCGGCCACCCTCAAGGGGTGCTGTGCACCAGGACCATCCACACCCTGGGGGTCACGATGCCATTGGGGCACAGTACCCTTTGGACGTGCACACCCGCCTACTGCAGGAGTCGGTACAGCTGCAGGGGTGGGTTGCAAGGTCCGTGGAGGCACTGACTGTGTCCGTGGAGCGGCATAGCAGGGAGTGTGCTCGGGACCGGGCCGAGATGGTCCATATGCGGACGGATGTGACCGCTGCCATCGACAGGCTGAACCAGGCAGTGGTCTCTGTGGCGACCGCATTGACCACACTGTCTGGTGACCCTGTACCATGCACCCCACACAGTGCGCACTCCACTCCCCATTCCCGGCGTCGTGCGACACCAGGCCTGTCGATGCCGGGTTCTGCTGTGGGCATCCCGAGCACCCCTGGTGCAAGTTTCTTTCGCGGGATGCAGACCCCTGTGCGGGCAAGGTTGTGGTCACGCACTGGGACCCCTGGTGGTGCAGTAGTGCCACCCGATGTGGCCCCTGCGCAGCCTGCCAGTGCTGCTAGGCCACGGCGGGGCCGCCCACGCATCCGTGGTGGCTGGGACAGTGCTCCTGACTGAGCTGTCTCCCAATGCAGGCCCTGTCTGGTGCTGCCCTGTGTGCAATGTGTGTCATGGTGGTGCACTGCTGGGTGCTCTGCTCACCAAACTGACACACGGACCACCTGCACACTCTTCCAACTGCTGTCCACAGGTGCGTGTGGATGATGATGCCTGCATTGCACTGTACACCAGGTGCAGGTTGCCCAGGTCCTGACACACGTACGTGGACAGTCCAGGTGGTGAGGGTGGTTGGTGGTGCTGTGTGATAGCGTGTAATTTCCGCATTGCTGTGCTGCTGCCCCGTATGCTGCCTGGTGTGTGTGTGTGTGTTTATTTGAGTGCTCACCCCTCTCTGCTAATGTGTTGGTATGCGTAGACCCTTCAACTCCCCTGACCTTCATGCACGGTGTGTTCCCCTGTGTGCCTGTGGTTTGGCGATAGACAGTGTTGCCTGACATGTCCCTTGACTTACCTGTGTTGTGCGTAGTGCTCTTCTGCAATGGTGTCCGGTGCAGCTGGGCCTGCCGGGTCAGTCGGGGTCCCTCCGTCCTAGGGGGCGCTCATCACCCATATCACCGGGCGCCACTGGCGCCCCATCGCTGTCCCTCTTGGACCTGTACGGTATCCCATGGTCTTTGGCCATGTTGTGCAGGATGCAACAGGCCAGGAATATCCCACAGGCCTTTTGGGGCTGTACTGTAGAGGCTCGCTGGAGGTGTCCAGGCATCGGAGCGTGCCTTGAGTACTCGAACACCCGCTCTATGATGTTCCGTGTTGCGGTGCCTCATTGAAACCGGGTGCTGGGGCTGGGGTTGTGGGGCACCGGTATGGTGTGAGCAGCCAGGACGGAGTGGGTATCCACAGTCACCTGTGTGGAGATAGTGGAGATCAGTGTTAGATCAGGTCCATATTGCCCATATCCTTGTGTGCCACTACCATGGCACCTGTGTCATTCCCACCCTTGCACAGAGTTTGCATTCCATACATGTGTACTCACCCACTAGATGACCCGTGGGATGTTCCCACTCTCGAATCGATGGCACAGTGCAGATTGGTGCCTTATGAAGGCATCATGTGCTCTGCCAGGGGTGTGGCACAGACATTGATGATGGCCCAGTGGCATCACACACCACCTGGCAGTTGACACTCGAGTAGCCCTTTCGGTTCGATATGCTTGCTTCGTCCGGGGCCAGGTGGCGGCGAATGGCCACATGGGTGTCTATGGCACCTAGCACGCCAGGCATTTGTGCTACCCTGTGGAACTCCTGCATGTTTGCTGTACGCCTGCCGCGGTGCTGGGAAATGGATGTACTCCGCAGCATGAGGCAGCAGTGCGCTGAGGAATTGGGTGAGGATGCGTGACGGGCCGACCGGGCGTGATGCCTGTGGTGTCCCCTGTCGGCCTCTGGAAGATGCCCGTGGTGAGCAGGCACATGCAGGCTGTCACCTTGGTCTCCACGGACAGAGCATGACTCCGTCGTGAGGGTGCCTGCATCACATCACTGCACAGCTCACTGAGCCGTCTCAGTATTGCCCTGTTCAGGTGGTACCGGGCCACGATCTCAACATCACTGTACAGCTCGTAGCTGATGCAAGCACGATACCGCCTGTCGGGGGCATACTGCCGACGGGCCCCTCCACGGCCACGTCCCCCTGCAGCATGCTGTCTCACCCCCCTCATTACAGCTTCCATGTGGAAGCTGACACTGTCCATCTCCCTGGCTTTGCCCCTCAGCTGCTGTTCCTGTGTTACCCCCACTGCCCCCACTGCTGCTTCCACTGCACCGGCACCCCACTGGCCTCTCTGTCCTCCAGGACCCACTGTCCCTCTTGTCCTTCCTGCTCCTGTCTCTGTTCTCTCTCTCTCTCTCTCTCTGTCTCTGTCTCTCTCCCCGGTTTTGCGGCCTGCTGGGGTTCTTGCGCGCTCCCTTGAGCCCATTTTTATTTTGGCTCTGAACTCGGTACTGGCGCAACTTCTGGCTGAGCCACTCTTGCGCATTAAGCAAGTGTTCAAATATCGCATTGTGCACTTTATGCTGGACCCGCCCCTTGAGTTGCGCATGCCTTCATTTTCAGTGGCGCTGTGGCTCAGCGTGTTTTCGATCAGGCGCCAACTGGCCCCTTCTCAATATCGCAGAATGGCGCATTTTTGGAGTTGCGCATGCGCAACCCTGTTGCGCATGGCGCAACCCTTTTGAATATCTGGGCCATAGTCTCTAAGCTAGGAACAGTCAGCAACGTTGAGGAGCTCAAAGGTGAGATCATAAAGAAACAGAAGTACATTTCATGGACTGACATGTCTCAATCAGGAGCTTGCTTATGTGTACATAGTAGAAAACACACAGGACACAGTTTATACTGGTATTTACACAGTACAAAGCTTAAATTTAACATTTTTTTGTGGTTCTGTAATTGCCATTGATCTTCTTAAAGAGACAATTATTCCACAAAGCTAGTATTTCTGACAGATACAAAGATCAGTGTTTAAGAGATCCCAGCTTGCCAATTTAACCTCTTCATTGCTTCACAAATTGAAAACGAAATTGGAGACCCATTGAGGAAAACCAATCAGTCACCATGGCCACAGACTGTCAAGTCAGTGGACTGATGTTGCTTCTAAAGGCAATATCTGAAAGAGATGTTAATTGGGGAGTGGTCAAATTCTTGTTTGCCCTAAATCTTTCACACACATTGTTTGAACAAAATAATTTATTCTGTTGGGAGAGGTGTGGGCAGGGGGTGGATGTCTTGAGTCCCTAATCCTTTCAGTAATTGTTGGGAAGAATCCATAGCTGTGTTTGAGGAATACTGCAAGATCTGTGAACATTTAAATATATTTAAAGTATCACAAGAAGTGAAGATGATTCCATTTTTATTGCCCTTCAGTAATACTAGGAATATTTCTTGCTAGTGACACTAATTGCTACAAAAGACCCATAGCATTAAAAAAAAAGTAAATGCATACAGTTCCCATCTTTGACATGGACAGCGACTGCAGATATATACCTGATTTTTGTCATTAAACATTGCCTTTTTAGATGGTTGCATTAATTTTTTTGTAATTGGAAGGTGAGTGCACTGGAACAAAAGTGTGTCTACTTTCAAACAAGACTTAAAACCTAAGACAGGGCTTGTTACATGCAGCAATTATGGGGAATTGATTCTGAATCAAATGGAATGCTAAGGAAACATTTCAAGAAAGGGATAAGGTACAGGTTTACAGCATGAGATAAAGCATTGACCAATTTAAGCAACAAATGACATACCTAGAAGGATTAAGCTGCACAGTACATTCAGTAATCAATATATAAAGAGTTTTGTGTTATAATGCATAAAATGATAGGGAGTTTGCAGTGGACCCCTCTGAGACTCAGCTGTTAGAACAGTTACAACAGTACTGTGCAGTGGCAAGCATTCATGTCTTGTTTATATGCAGTAGATCATTTATAAGGAAACCATGAAATCAGTGGGGGGGGATGAGAGGTGATGGGGAGGATGTTTAGAGTATCTAATAATCTCAGACTCATGTGAGTGTTTATGGAGGAGGGGAAGATTACTGATTGCCTAGTATTCAGTATAACCCCCCCCCCACACACACACACACACACGCACACAAGCAGGAATGTTACTTTAAATATCAATGGCAAGTATAATAAATTCTTAAGAAATCATATGATTTAATAGCAACTGTTGATTTTACTCCAGTTAAACATTTTGGTACCTGGCCACCCTTACCAGTATTTTCCCCATTGTTGTTAACCTGTAAGTGTCTCAGCAGGCTAACCCAATTGTGTCTGACAGACTTTATTATTTCCTACCACATGTTCTAAGGCCAAGGCCATCAACCTATATCATTTAAGTCTATGTTTGTTGTTTTGTTTGTTTTATTTTTTTGTTAGCTTACTGTGCTAGAGGTTCAACTAAGCTTGGCTTGGCTGGAGGGAGAGAAGAGATCTTGGTTTTACAGTATATCCCCTTCCACTTGGAATTCCTTCCTGGGATTCTGACGGGAAGTCAATTGTAAAATAAGGAGTATTTTAATTTCAAAAGATGTTCTCTCTTAATTTACTGTGCTACAATATTTGGATGTGAGAATATTGGGCCAATTAATTTTCCTAGTGCACATTAAGAAAATCAAACAAAAAAAATGTTTTATACTGCAAAACAGCAATACAAAAAATGGCTTCAACATCTTTATTAAAAAATTAACTTGTATTTTTTTAATGTGGCATGCAGAGAGGACTGAATGGGTATCAGGAAGTGATCAAACATTCAGCAGCGTGACATCAGAGCAAGCTAGTAGACACATCATCGTCTACAAATCTTGCATGTTTTAACCCCCTTTTGATGCTCACCTAAAGGAGATGGGAATCCACCTATTGAAACAGTAAAAATGACTGACATTGGTCCTACGCTTTTACTTAACTATTGAATAAATTACTCTTTTTTTGTATAAAATGTTTGTAGTATGTTTTTTTTTTTCATTTTTATCTCAGATGCTGTAGTCAGTTTGGCCTGTTCAGAGTCTTTTGCCAATGCCAAAATTTTTCCCCAGAGTGAATTTTGTGTCCTTGGTGGAGACCCACATTACCAACAGTACCACCATCCAGAAAGTATGATTAAAACAGATCCACTTAGCAAAATATTAGCTCAACCCCTCCCTAACCCCTCCCCATCTCCTCAATCAGTGCTCCCGGGACTATGATTACTATTTAGAGACTAGGCAGGAAAAAGTATTGTCTCAGTCCTTGTGGGGAATTCTATAATAGGGCTAATTATGAAGCAAAGCAGTCTTTTTTTTCAAGGGTTCAGGGTATTAACCGAGTCAAGGATGACATTATCTGCATCAGGGTCAAACCTCATTGCTACAAAGCCCCTCAAATTGATTTTAATATTGCAAATCACCACTGTGCAAAATCAGTGCTAGACAAAATTTATAAGCTGAATCCCCTGATTATCTAGTGAGTGATACATTGAAACAGAATCCCCAAAATAGGCTTGATGAAGCTCAGAACACAACAGGGGAACTAAATACAACTGTGAGTCATGTAATTCATACTCACACCTCATTCGAATTGTGGGCACAGGTACTGGCCAACTTTCCAATACTGAAACACAACAGTCAAGTGTCTGGTCGCAGTTTGGCCAACATGGATGTGACTGTGAGTGGGTTCCCAATGAAAATTATTTATTCTTTAGTCCTACTGCATTTGTGGTGGAGGGTGCCTGGAGGGGGGGTGAATTAGGGTGTCAAAAGAGCACACCACATTTGCAAGGTGGACTGATGAAATGCCAGGTGCTGGCACCAGCCACAGTTGGTCAGTCAACTGACCATAGAGCAGTCACTGTAATGGCCTTCATGAGAGCATCAAAATACTGCTGTCACCTCACCCCCCCTTTTAAATTGTTTCTTTTTCTATTACTGACTTTATTATTCATGTTTCTTCTCAGGGCATTAGTCGTTTGTGCTGTCACTTGGGCCACAGCTAGCATATAGAATGGTACTTATGGGCTGCTAACCAATTACAGAAAGATGCACAGGTGTGTCCAGAAAGAGTGGCATAACTAACAATCACAATTTCTCTTTCCTTGAAACTAACCATGACAGACTTCAGTAATAAGCAATGGAAAAACAAAAAAAAGGGTCCAAACATGAATAAGATCTGTAGTCATCAGATGGATCATTCCCTGCTGGACTTTTTGCATTGTTCTGAACCTTTATTTGGTGTGCATCCGGTCACTGGTCATTCATTCACTCAATAAATTGGAGCTGTTAGCAGTGTGCAAGGAGGAGAGAGACTATGAAATAAGGCACTCGTTCAAGCTGGCACTGACATTCAGTTAGCAGGAGGGAAATGTTGATAAAGGGTCTTCCCCAAAAAAACAGAGACTTGTTACTTTATATAAGGATACGTTTGTGCTAGGCAGTTCTGTGCTGTTTAGGTATCCTACTGTTGCAGCTCCCCAGCAATGTGTCTGACAAACTTCTGATGTGAAGGCTTTGAAACAAATAACTAGGGAGTTATTGGCAAGTTGAAAATAAAATGTCTAGAGAGGCCAACATTCTTTTAAGTGATTTCATTTTTTATGAGCTTGCTGTCATGGTTTGTGACAATATGTGACCACCACCTGGATTTGCATTTCCTCTTCAGTGCAATTGATTAGCGTTTGTACTGCATGAATGATACACTGAAACTAGATTCATCATGGGGAGTAAAAAGGCCAAAATAACTTATACTGTAGATTAAATTAATCATCACAGTAATCCACCAAGAATGTGATGACTTTATAGCTCTGTTGGTACAGTTTGCATGAATTCATTGCTGTCTGCTCAGAAACAGAAAACACACTTTAGTGCAGCAGATATGACCAGATGTTGGCTGGTAGGAATTATCTAGTTGTTAATATGTAATTGTATTTTTAGATATTAGAGTGTTGTTTTAGACAACAATATGTTTCTCACACTGCTCCAAGTTTTGATTATTCATTTCAAAGCCAAGGTATGTCATTACAATGCGTATTGGTAAAGCAAGCTACTTTTTCAATAATAACATATCATCTCCTTCTATATTGTACTACTTTACAACAAACTACAGTACAGGGTATATCATTCTTAATATCCACTGCTTTCACCTCAAGAAGCCATGTCTTTCTATAGGACCATAGTTGGCTCTGTTTCCTGAATCTTGTCTGGTCCAACCTGGATTCAGTCCATTCATTTCAAGAATGTCATCTCTTATGTTTTTATTGTGTTTCTCTATGTTGATATCCAAATGAAACTGTTAGTAACAGCAGCAGCATAATAAGCAAAAGGACTAGCTGATCTGGATTCATCAGTGTAGTCCTACAGTATAATGTGTGATTTGTAAAATAGCTTGGCCACTCATTTCATCCTTGTAGATACAACCAAAATAAAATGGAGCAGCTGCCAGTTTATAGGGGCTACAAATGGCAATGTATGTATACTACTGAAAATCAAAAAACACACAGGACACAATGAGCAGTCAGTTTATAAGACACACTTTATTCTTTATTACACACTGACCAAAGAAAACTGAAATGTACATTTTAAATTAACATACTGTAGCTGCCATTGGTCATTTTATAGATCGGTGGCAGTGATGTTAATTTAAAATGTCCATTTCAGCTTTCTTTTGTGGGTGTGTAATAAAGTGTGTCTTCTAAAACCAACTAATCAGTGTGTCCAGTGTTTTTTTTACAGTAGTACAGTACACACAATAAGCCACATGTAGGTAGCCGAGAAAAATAGACAGCTGCTCTGTTTTTTTTCTGATTTTGCCAAACGATGACTACTATTGACATCTTTCTTGTACTGACTGCAAAGATAGCATCTCCAAATTGTACCACACAACACTGAATACAAAACCATTACCCTAAATACAAATAAGGAAGTGCTGTCAAAGATATTACAGTACATACAAAAGCAGAGCTTTTGAAAGTTGGGATAAATGTTGAAAGACATGGTAATTTCTTCCATAAAAAAAGTACTAATAAAATCTACAAAAATTAATTGTTAGCAAATATGTCTGTCTTTTAGCATAGAAAGACTGCTAATTAAGTAATGCAAAGCAGTATGTTCTGTTTTTGCTGAGAGAAATATGCCTGTCTCTAACAATGCCATCTGCTGGTGAATCAGCAATCAGTTAGAATGAGCGGTGATTGCCATCTTGGGACCAATTAAGGAATCACGATTAAGCACCTTCTCAAATGCAGCCTTTAACACTGTGTTACCTCTCTAACACCTCAATACCACTCATCATACCGGGGTACCACCTAAATAATGAGTGTCATACAATGAAACACTTTCATAACTACCACTGTGTGCATATAGGAAGGGATGGGGGCACAGCGACCAGTGGGCCCCTGGGCCCTGCCCTCCCACTAGGAAATGAGGATACACTTATAGTATCTCAAAAAGTAAGAACATTTTGTGCAAACAGCTGCATTAATGCACCAGTTAGGGTAACTTAATGTCATAAAAGTAGGGAAATGTGGCATTAGGATTTCCAACCCCCAATGCCACCACCTCCCAAGCAGCAAAAGGAAAAAAAATTTGGGTTTTGGGTCTCCAGAGTCTTGGCAAATCAGTGGTGGGATCTTCCTTGGGGTTGTCAACCCTAATGCCCACTCCATTCCATGAGCAAGCAGCATCACATATGATCGCCTTTCTTCACACGGGGTCCACAGGGGGGTTAGGGTTGCAACCCCCAAGGAAGACCCAACCACTGATTCACCTAGACTCTGGAGACCCAAACCCTAATGTTTTTTTTTCCTTTTGCTGCTTGTGGGGGGTGAGGGAGCCTTAGGGCTGGAAACCCTAACACCACATTTCCCTACTTTGTGGCATTAAGTTACCCTAACTGGTGCATTGATACAATTTTTTTTCAAAAAAATTATAGTGATGCTATAGCACCACTATAGTTAGGGTTGAGTAGCATGTTTAATGTTAAACCTCAAATTTTGCACTTTAATAACTTTACAACTGATCAATTGATTTTCACAAAATGTGACATGCGCTGTCCCGTGGGGTAGATCTCTTGAAATGGCAAGTTTCATTCTGGTTAGATGTCTGGATTCTGAGATCCAGACACTGCAAATGGTCATAAGTTGCCACTTTTTGCAGTTTTTTTTCCTCATTGCCTTGTGTCCAGATGGTGGGGAATTTTGGTGTGATTTTTTATGACAGAGACAGCTTGGGTAACAGAACAGGCATGCATTTGTTTTGTGTAAAAATATTAATCTGTTGCAGTGTTATTACATTTTTCATGTCCCATTGTTTTCAAAGAGGAAGATCACTTTTCAGGACAGAGCGAGAAAATTTGAGAAAGGATTTGATCTCTCAAAAAAGGATTCTGTCTCACGAGACCTGTTCCTTTTTCCTGAGAATAAAATCCTTTTCTGTGAGAAAAAAATCATCTTTTTGTGAGCCTACATCTTGTTTTCTGTTTTTTCTTAAATTTGTTTTTCAAAAGCCACAAAAATGACATATTGGAGTGACACCACCACACCTAGCTGGCTGATTAGGATCCTGTTAGGTGCTATCTGCACTTCAAAGTTAGAAATATGCCCTTGAAATGTGTTTTTTAATATAATGAAAAAAGAATCCTTTTTCCTATCATGAGTCACGAAAAAAGGATCCTTTTACGTCACTCGTGAATCCTAACATGTTTATTCTTTTTATTGTTCGACAAAACTAATTGTCATTACAACCATTACAAGAAAAACATCATAATAATCACATACAATAAATACAATAAATAAGTGTCAACATGGACATCACAATACCTTAAAAATGTACATATATTCGTTTTACCATTATAAATGATACACCAAATACCATGGTTAAATATCCTTATAGACATTTTAAACATCATAATACAATAAGAGTTACCCAATTTCATGCTTCCATATTAGCTAATAATCCATATAATGAAGCCAAAATATTTTCATATTACACATTTCCAAAAGTGACTGAAATCTGAACAAAATTAACTTATTGGAGGAAAGGACATTCATATCACATTAACCCTATATTTTCTCTATTATAGAAACCTTTTATTCTAGTGGACTATATTGCTGGATACATTTCTTTCTAATACTGATAATTTTTGCCAGGAATATTGCTAGATTAGTTAATACATCTATGTTTTCTGAGTTAAAAATCAGATCCAATATGTACCTATCTGGGAAATTCATCCCTTTTAGGTGTTGCCCAAGGTATTCATACCTAACATCCTTGTACACATGAATCCTAGCTTGTCCCTTACATTGCCCTCCCCAGTGCTCTGTTGTTTTTCTCTGGTGTCTCGTAACCCCCCACCCCCAATACCCCTGCCCCTTCATTTTCCTGGAGTCTAGTGGAACCCCCCACCCTCTGATCTCTGACTCTGTAATACAAATAATTTCCCTGATGTCTAGTGGCACCCCCACCCTCCAATTACCATGCTCCTAATGAAATGAATTTCCCTGGTGTCTAGTGGCATCCCCCACCCTCTGATTGCTGTCCCTGATGTTTACCTGGTGTCTAGTGGCACCCCCACCCTCTGATCACCATCCCTTAGTTTTTCTGTTATTTATTTAGATATCTGCTTGATTTTCTGTTTTAAACTCTGCAATCCCTGTTTCTTCTTGTCCAAGATTATATTGAGGTCAGGGTTTTAAATTTGTGGCTCTAGATTCACAATCAGTTTGTTGTGCACCAGAATAGACTTATCTCTTTGTTGTTTAGATAACTTGCATTTCATAAAGATTAATGCTTGTATCAGTGCACTTTATCTTACTACTCTATTTTTTGTTGGGCTTTGTCTGTTTCAGTTCCACAATTACTTTCCTTATTTGGTTATACTTCACTTGAGCTCCCTCCGAATTACATTAGCATCTTTGTCCAATGTTCTGTTTTAGCTTTCCAGTTCTGTTTCCTTTCCTGTCGGATGCCCCTCCCATTCCCTCACAGCACAAGTTTTTATTTATTAGCCAATATCGGGTGTCTGACCCCCAGCATTACAAGCCACCCCACAAAAATGTGGGACACTGGGGAGTCCACCCCCAGTGTCCCAAACTATATTTTTTCCTTTATATCCTGTGAAAAAGAAAACAGTCTCCCAACATCTTTTTTACCTGAAAAAAATGAAAATGGTTCCTCATCATCCCTGCCATCCCCCTCCTCCATGCCGACCCTCCCACTGAGCACCCACCACCCCACCACCCTTACCCTATACTTACCACCAGAGGTCAAAGACTGTCCTCTTCTGTGGACCGAGACTCATCTGCACTCTTCAAAGTTGAACCATGAACGTAGGAATCAATGTAAGTGCCGCATAATCTATTTCAATGGCATTTTGAACTTATGTTCAAAAAATTGCAATTTTTTGGAATTTTTTCTTAAAATTTTCAACATAGCCTTTATGGGACATCACCTCATGAACACTACCACTGTCATTTTGTTAATCAGGCCTGGAAGGTGATTTTGAGGTCGCTCTGTGAAATCACCTTTTGGGACTCAATAATGAAATTTCACCACCAGTGTTCATGAGGAGGGTGTCCAAAAAAGGCCATGTTGTAAATTTAGGGACAAAAAGTCTTAAAAATGGCTGAGTTATAAGTATTTGCTGAAATTTTTCTACGTACATGCATAACTTTGGTAAATTTTCATATTTTGAGTCCAAATTTTCAGCATAGGCATTTTTGCACACCACCTCATGAACAATATGGCTGTCTTTTTTCACATCCTGTTAGAAATGTGTTTTTGCACCTGTGGTGCAGAATGGCATTTTGGCAGAGATTTGAACATTTTCACCTATGGGGTTTATGAGGTAGGGTCATAAGAAGACTATGTTGAACATTTGGGGTCAAAACCTGAAAAAATGTCAAAGTTTTGACCATTCATTGCAATTTCGCTAAACCCAGCTAGTAATTTTTGAAATTTTAAATATTATGACCACAGGTTTTTAACATAGCCTACTTATTACCTCACCTCATGTATGTCACAGCTGTCATTTTTCACATCTGCCCAAAATGTTTTCTCACACCTGTGACCCAGAATGGCATTACAGTTGTGCAGAATTACATTTTGGCAGGGAATCGAAAATCTCCTGTAACGGGTACATGAGGTGGGGTAATAAGAAGGCTATGCTGACAGTTTAGCATGGTTGTCCTATAAATGAAAGTGCAAGGCCTGGGTGCCCTGTGCTTCCACAGCTACATATACATATGTATATATATATATATATATATATATATATATATCTATATCTATATATCTATATATATATAGATATAGAGATATATATATATATGTATACTGTATGTAGGGATGCATGATGGGTAGGAGTTTGATATGCAAAATATTCTAACTCTTGCAGAGTGAGCTATGGATATTCAAGAGTGCTGAAGGCATGAGTGAGAGGATCCATAGCTCACTCTGCAGGAGTGAGAATATTTTGCATATCACATGATCTGCACATCATGTGTGTGGTTTATACAATGGGGGTGTGGGCTCCGGTTGTATATGTTATAGGGTGGGAATTCATTGGTGGAAGTGATACAGGAATGGATTGAGAAGAGTGGTATGGTGTTGACCATTCAGCATATTTTCTTATGTGTACATTTCTTTTGGGGTGTAGGTTTTATTTTATATACAGTGGTGGTGCTTGGTGTACTTATTTATAGTTCATTTCATGTCTGGTTCTGTTATGTTCACAGAGGCTGGTTAAGAAAAACATTTTTTTTCTGTAGGCAACTTTAATTTTTTGCCTGTACTGGTAAGTGTTACAGTTTTGTTGATTAGAGACAGTGTGTTGTATTAACAGAGAAGCTTATGTTTTTTTTTTTTAACACGATAAAAGATTAGTATTGCATTTTAAATCAGTTTATGTTGGCTGCATTGGTGTGTCTACCGGATGTTCTTGCTTTGCTATTTAGAGTTGGGTGCATCGGTGCATCTTCCTGTTTCTCCGGGTTTGCTACTTACAGTCCGAGTTGAAGGAAATTACAAGCTGTCTTTTCTTCTGGAGTTTCTGATACTGGTGACTTGTAAGGAGAAAAAGAAGATGGTTAGTACACAGAGTTGAAGAAATGTGCTTTATGTCTGACAGTGGTATGTTTCATTTACCTTGTATGTTGATAAATGTTATGTGTGAGGCATTGATTATGGGATATTGGATGCAAACTGGCATGGATTTATGGTATGCGGTTGTTCAGTTTTCAGAGATTCTGGAGGTGCCATTTTTGAAGTACTTGGCTTGCACTCTGGTTCATGAAATGTGCTGTAATTTAGGGAGGTGGATTCTGAGTGGATGTTATTTGGAGTGCAGGTGGCTACCTGAAGGACCTTCTTACACCTGCTGTCTCAGTCCACTCCCTCCTCTCCTCCTCTGGGGGCCTCCTTGCAATTCCCAGGATGAGGTTAAAAACAGCAGGTGACAGAGCATTCAGTATTGCTGCCCCCATCCTGTGGAATTTGCTTTCTCCAGCTGTTAGGGAGGCCCCCTTCTGTTGAGGTATTCAAGGCCCACCTCAAGGCCTTCCTGTATAATCAAGCCTTCCCAGACTGCATTTTATAGTCCTCACCTGGTCTTAGAATTGTAGGTTTAAATGTAACCCTTGGCTACTTCAAGTTTAGTTACTGCTGCTGAGGGTAGTATTTATATAATCTTGTTTTAAATTGCTGGAAATATTGCATTTTATGTTCAGAGTATACTGACTATGTATGTTTATAATCTGTATAATGAACTTTTGGTATGTTTGATGCCCAGAGCCTCCGGGATGGGTGTCTTTTCAAATAAAATTTGCTTTGCCTGCCTTGCCTTGCCTAGTGCAGCTGATGTCGCAGGGATATGTATAAATGGTAGATATTTTAACTCCACTGATGTCAGCTTCAGATATCTCACTCCAGTGGAAATAACATGTTTTATTGTCACTGTGGTGCTCCCACCCACGTTGTTTAAATTGTATGTATATAGATAGATAGATAGATAGATATAGATATATACATGCATATATATGTGTGTGTATATATATATATATATATATATATATATATATACTGTATATACACACACATATCGCACATCTATGGAGGGATGGGAGCCCGTAGTAAAATAAAGATACTATTATACGATCTTAAAAAATAAGGAAATAAGTTGCAAAAACTTTGTTAATGCTCCAGTTAGGATCAAAGTGATAAAAGTTGTGAAATGAGGCATTAAGGTTTCCCTAACATCTCACCCTCCCAAACTAGGCAGGAGAGCAGGTGTAAAAGTTACTTAGGCTTCAAGCCTACCTTTTATTCTCATAAAGTCTACACATCTGACCTTATTTACAGATGGAATGGGGTGAGCGTTAGGCTTGAGAAGCCCAAGGCACACCTTGACGTAGTGAATACCAAACCGACCAGGGTTTTATTGATTCTGTGGAGCTACATGGTGGTTTGCTCCTTTTATAGCTTTTATTGTGTACTCTATTTAATAAAATAGTAGTTATTCAACTATTCAGCTGAGGAGTGTGGCTTCTTGAAATTACTGTGTGATTTTGGCTGCAGCTGCACCCTCTTAGGCAATGGATCTGTTTTTGTTGCCACACTGATATAAGTGAACATTGCATTATTTCAACGTTCACTCAGAACTTCACTAATTTTCACTGTTGAGTCCAAACTTTCAACATAGGCATTTTTCCACACCACCTCATAAATGTGATATGCCATTTTTTAAATCCTGGATGGGATTTGTTTTCATGTTTCTGGTGTGAAGTGACATTTTGGCCACTATACTATAAATGGCACACATTGTGTTTGTAAGGCTAATCATTAAAATAAGTATCTTGAAAATTTGGGTCAAAACTGAAAAAAATATATAATTAATAAATGTTGTGTGTAGTGCCACTCTTGACCCCAATGGGTATGCTTTGTGATCCCATCCTGGTGAGGTCAGTTCGGGGTGAGCTCACTGACCCAGATGGATGGGGTGAGTATGGGGGGATGGTGCCGTTATGCAACACTACCACAGCCATGGAATGAAAGTTGCAGGATTGTCCACATGGTCCTGGGTACCATATAGTGAAGGTAACTGTCTTTTTGGCATGGGGCTCTGGACCTCTGCACCCGTGGGTGGCAGACGGCCCTGTGCATTGGCTGACAGATGCACTCTTTGTCCTGTGTATCTGTATCTGCAGCTACATGGAAGCACAAGGGCCAGTCTGAACATCTCAGCTTATTTGCTGATGGAATGGAGGGAGCGAGAGGGTTGATAACCCCAAGGAAAACCCCAGGCCTGATTTGCAAAGACTCTAGACAGGCAAAATCATACTATTTTTCCTTTTTGCTGCTTGTAGGGTGGGGTGTGATGTTAGGGTTGAACACCTTAACACCACATTTTCCCACTTTTGTTAGTTTAAACCCAACTGGTGCATTGATAAAGTTTTTTTTTGCAATGCATTTCCTTACTTTTTAAGATAGTAGAATCCTGCTACACTCCCTGACAATGTCAAATTTCTTGACAGCATCACTCCCTACTCTTTCTCCCTAGGACACCTCTCTAATCCCTGAAACCTACTGCACTTTTTACAGCAACCTGAATGTAAAATTCAACCTCATTGAATTTTCTTTTGCTATAACCAGAATGTTAACACTTTTCACCTGATTGCAACTTTTATTTTGGATTGTAACCCCAACTCCATGTATCATGTATTCCACTTGCTATGTATTTAGTTCTCTGTTTTGTTTGTCTTCATTCTGACATTGAACCTCTGTAAAAGAGTCATTGTTTCAAAGGTACTATAATCTGAGATGTGAATAAATGAATAAATAAAAAAAATATAATGATTCATGCAGGTCACTTCGGGACCTGCGTGAACACAACCATGTGATCATAGACGTGCAGGGCTGTCTGGACCCAGAACTTCTGTGCCTCCATTTCTCCACATGTGTATGTGGGTGTGGTTGTGCAAGGCCCTCTGGGCGCTGCACTTCTGTTCCACCAGAAACACAATTTATGTGCTTCCTTGTAATTTATTTCTGTAGGGATGGACCATTTTCAATTCTTTTTTTCTTAGGGGCTTAGTGTTGTAGTCATTAAGACCTTTGTATTTATATATACATTGTCCATTAACTCCAAAGAGTGACAGAGTTATGGATTTTTAAAATTGCAATATTATTCCATGGGAATTGTAATTTTAATTTTTATGTTTTTTTATATGGCCCCTGATTTTTTTTGGGGGGGGTCATTAAGAACTTTATTTTGATATATACAGTAGATTGTTCCTTAACTCCAAATACTGAGTTATGGCTTGTTAAAGTTGAATTGTGGGAAAAAACAAAGTCCAAATTCTTTTTTTCATATGAAGAGATCTTTTTTCATGAGGCTGAAAAAAAGTTTGCTTCGTATGAAAAAAGAATGTGAAAAAAAACCTTAGTCCAAGTTATTATTTTGTATGAAGGCATCTTTTTTCATGAAGTTGTGTTGTTTATACAAAAAAAAGAAAGATTTTTTCATACGTAATAAGAATGTAAGAAAAAACAATGTCCAAATTCTTTTTTCATATGACGGAAATCTTTTTTCATATGGCCATACAAAAAAATAAATTTGGGTCACGAAAATGTGTTAAAATACATTTCTGGGTGTTTTCTCCAAAACCAAACTACAGAATCCACCTAACAGGGGCCGATTAGCAAGATACACATGTTTGTGTCTCTGCAGGATATCATTTTTATGGGTTTTCAAAATAATTGTTTAAAAAAAAAACAGAAACAAGATGCTGGCCACATGAATGGGTTTTCAAAATCATAAAAAAAAAAACAGGAATAAGATGGCGGCCATATGAAACAGTAATCTTTTCTCATGAAAAAGAGTACCCCCATATGAAACAGAATCATTTTCTTATAGGCCAAATTCTTTTCTCGTATGAAACAGCTATTCAGAAGACTGTACCGAGCATGTTTAGAACTGAAATTTCAAATCCTTGTAACTCTGGAATGAATTAATATTTTTTTAGCAAAGCACCACTTTGGCCCAAGCTCTTTCTACCCTGAAAATTTCAAATCAAAATTCCAAACCATTGGGGTGCTAGGTGATGACAAAAAAAAAAAAAACCCTCCCCAATTTTTTTCATTTCTTTTGCTGTCTGGATCTCAGAATCTGCACATTGAACCAGAATGAAACTTGGCAAGTCAAGAGACCTGGCCTCTGAGACCATGCAGGCAAAACTTCATGCACATCCGTTGAATGGTGGTGAAGCAATTAAAATGCAAAGTTTGGAGTTTAACATCAAACAGGCTGCTCAACCATAACTATAGTGGCACTACCATGTCACCATATTAATATACACACATATGTATAATATTCATTGCAAAAAGCTTCTTAAATGCACTAGTTAGGGTTCAAGTGACAAAAGTATGGAAATGTGGCATTAGGGTTTCCAACTGTAACACCCAACCCCCACCCTGCAGGCAGCAAAAGGTGTGGGGTGTGCCTTGGGGTTGTCAGTCCTAATGCTCACCCCATTCCATGAGTAAATAAGCTGATATGGGTGCAGTATATGAGAATGTTATGTTAAAAATTTGGGGTCAAAATTTTTAAAATTACCAAAGTTGAGAGCGAGCATAGGTGCATTTCAACTGATACTCATAACTTAAGTCATTTTTATACATTTTGACCCAAAATCTTTAACATAGCCTTCTTATGACCCACCTCATGAAAAAGTGAAGTGAAAATGTTTAAATCTTGCCTGAAAGGTGGTTTCGGCAAGCAACCACAAAATTGACTTTTCAGCCAGATTTGTGTAATACCACCAACATTGTCCGTTAGTTGGGGCCAAAAAGGCAATGTTGAAAATTTGGGCTCAAAATATGCAAAAATGCCAAAGTTATGATACAAACTTTAAAACACCATTGAAATATATTGACCCTCATTTACCTTACTTTCTCATATAGCAGTCAGAGTTTCCAGCAGCAAGACATGTCTTTGATCAGAAATAGGGACCACTGTTTTACTCATTGATCTTATAAATGCAGGAGGAGGCAAAGCATTTTCAGAAACAGTGCTAGACTGCAATGTTATTGTTTGACAGTATTGTGGTGTTCAAATCCCTAAAATGGGAAAATCCATGTTTGGCAGGGACAGGGGAAAAGTTTGGATACAAATAAATCATAGACACTTGAGAGGTATTGGCTGTGACAGCCCTCCTTTGGTCCAGAAGATAAGTGGAATCTCTGAAAAAGGAAATTCATTTTTAAAAACAGCATGCTGCCCAGCCTGGTGGTGCTGAGGGTTGAGGCACTGGACACCACACCTTGCACCATGCTGGCGACCCAGATTCGGGAATGAGCTTGGGTCATTGGGGGTCGGCAGGGGAGGACTAGGATTGAGCATCAAGAGAAAGCTCTCCTAGTACTGGGGTAGGCTGGGGAAATTGCACCATGCTGCAGCCACCCCTGGGGATGCCTGGAGGTACCGTATACAATAGTGTAACTGAGGGGGGACTGCGGCGGACGTCTACACATATGTGCACAGACGTCATTGCACGTCCATGATCCTAATGGGGAGAACAAGTTAAAATAGCAGCACAAGTCCACGGCAGCTTGATGGCCACAGTTCCACCAGCTGATGATGCCTGGAGGCATGTGCCAGTACTGGTTCCTTGTCAGGTGTGGGGGCTACAGGGGGGCCCCTTTCGCAGGTGTAGATGCATCTGCCAGCTGGGCATGTGAGCTTCAGGGTTGGCAGTGGAGCGGAGGAGCAGTGGCTGGATGTGAAACAGGACTGTGGCTGCAAGGTAGAAAATGTTAAATGATAAAAAAAAAAAAACAGCATGCTGGTGTTTCCCGACTCAGAGACAAGCATGCAGAATCCCAGTACTCAGTAAGTACTGAAACTGAAATGTTCACTCAGCCAATGTCTGCAAAAATCAAAATCAAACAGTTCTCCAAACTCCAAAAGGCATCAGACTCCTTAAGTGCTGAGATCAAACATTTTATATATACTGTACCTAATTTTGTTCACCACATTGGCAGTAATTCTGAGTAAAATCCATTTATCCATGTTGGCCAACAGAGAATGATCATATAATTTACCCCTTTTTTCAGTGATGCCCTTTGCCACTCACTGCCTAATGCCACTCTCAGTCACAATCTATATAGTGCTGCCGGTCCCTTCTCTATAAACACTGGTGCCCCATCTCAGCTGTGTGCCAGCAGTTTAAATGGGGAAAAGCCAAGAACTCCCAAATCCAAGAGGAAAGCTGATCAAAGGCAGACAATGAGTGTGATCAAAAGCCTATAATCTGATCAGCTATCAGTGGCACACATCAAAGGCAGCCACCAACCAGTGAGAGAAACAAAGTTTCCACTTCAACAGGTAGTCCTCGCCTTCTTCCTCTTTTTTTTTTTTGATCTGGTCACAGATGGTGTTCAGTAGTGTTGGACTACTTGCCCCAGATCCTTAGCGTGGCTGCATTGGTGTTGGAGTTGGACTAGTCCCAGTGTCCTGACTGCCCTTTGGATCACTGTTCCATGAGCTTTCTACTGGTGTTGGTAACCTGGGGTTTGGGCACCTCAGCATCGATTCCTAGTGCGCATGCAGTCCTCTAAACTCTCCATCTCTCTCTTTTTTCTTTGCATTTCTGTTTGTATGTTTCCAAGTTGGCGCTCTCTTGTGCTTGAAGCCCTGCCCAGAGCCAATGGCTGTCAGTCCTCTCTTTTTGATCTCAATGAGCAGCAGATCCCATGACATCATCCTGACGGGGAGGTGGTGGCAGAATGAAATGGTTATTGCAGTGCAGAAGGGAGCAGCTCTGGACCCTTATCTACTGCAGAAGCACAGTCCAGCACCACCACCACGAACAATACATCAGTGATGGGACATTTTCTACATAAGAAATGAACCATAGACAAGCAGCATGTTTTCAATGATTTTGGTGAAACAGTATCTACTCCTAGTGGAATACTTATTTGTAGTTAGCAATACACAAATGCAGGCAATTTCCTTCCCTCTCAAGTGCTTCATACTGGAAACTATGCTGTAGATATTCCTGCACCTAAATTTCCTATAACTGCATAGGAAAAAAAAGAATGTCCCAGACTGTATTAAAACTAAGGTGGATGGACATACAATTACAGCATTAAGGATACCTCTCAACTGTCCCATGTTTTGAGGAACAGTGCAATTTTTCCCCCAGAACCTCTGTGTTCCACATTTTAGGCTGTTTTTTTTTTGAAGCAATAATACTGTTCTGTTGTGCTCAAGAAACTGAAAACTTTATGAACATGAAAATGTCAGCCTCTTGCTGCAGTGATTGAGTGATGGAAATTTAAATTAAATATGGGGACAGCATCTGAGGGTGGGGGAGCCACTAGACACCAGGGAAATTGATTTCATTAGGAGTATGGCAATCAGAGGGTGGGGGGTGCCACTAGACACCAGGGAAATTATTTATATTTCAGGGAAAGTGATCAGAGGGTGGGGGGGGTTGCCACTAGATACCAGGGAAATGTGGTCATTTTGCTACAATGGGTTCATGTTTCAGGGGGCAGGGCTATCTAGATAGTAAACAATGTTAATATCTCTTTCTACAGTGTTCGTTCAGCAGGGTGGGACTCAGAGTTAGTGCAAAGCCCCACCCCTGCTGAATTGAACTATTCATGATTTACTTGTTTGCTTGCCCTTGATGGCCATTAGCTGCATCAGTGGCCTAATTATTTTAAAACTTGTCAACAGGGTACCCAATCCCTGTGCCAGCAAAATAGTGTATTCTGACACTAGGGTGCCTACCCCCAGTGTCAGAATAGTTGCTCACCTTATGATACCTCCCACCCAACACTCCAACATCCCAACACTTGAGTGTCCAGTCCCCGGTGTTCACTCAAACCACCCACCCACCCACATTCTGTGACAATGGGGTGCCCACCTTAAATGTGGCCAAATATTAAGCTAACACTAGGGTGGCCAATTCCCAGTGTTGGTACCTGTAATTCAGAATTGTCCGTGAATGTCTTTTCTTTGAATTTTTTTAACCTGAAATAAAGAAAACAGTTCATTGTTATCTGCTGTGCCGCCATTCTCTCCCCAACCCACCCCAACCTGGCCCCCAACTTAACACCCACTACTCCTCACCCCCACACTCCTCACTCCACATATATTTGGTTCTATGCCATAATCCTATTTGGACTGAAGACATGTCTTCACCCTTTAATGCTGGACCCGGAGCTGAGGAAATCATGTAAGTTCAGTTAATATATTTCAATGTATTTGGAACTTTAACCCATAACTTATGCATTTTTAATATTTTTCTCCCAAATGTTCAACATGGCCTTTTTCAAACCCCACAACATGAAAAAGTTGGTGACATTTTCAAATCTGGCCTGAAAAGTGATTTTGCAGTTACTGAACAACATCGCCTTTCAGGCAGAATTTAAAGATTTTTCACCTACCTGGTTCATGAGTTGGGGTCATAAGTACAGTATGTTGAACATTGTGGGTAAAACTATTAAAAAACAACACAGTTATTAAGCTGCATTGAAACAGTTTAACACTCACTCATAACATCAGTAATTCTAACCCCAGATTTTCAAAATAACCATTTTATTGGGACCACCTCACAAACCTGACAGGTGTCATTTTTCAAATCCTGGCCAAAATGTGTTTTCACATTTCTGGCATGAAATGACATTTTGGCCAGTATTTTATAAATGTCTCCTGCCATGTTCATAAGATGGGGCATAAAAGACTGAGCACTATTTAAATATCAAAGTAGGACCTGGTGAGTGAGAGTCCCCCGAGGCCTGAAGAACGCCATTATTTGGCCTTAGGGGTGAAAGACCGACTGACAAATATCCTATATGAACTCTGTTTTGTGACTATTTCTCAGTCACTCTATTTACCATATCTACTGTAGTGTTGTTGAGGTGGAGTTCTGTGTGTTGGAGTGTGCTGAAATGGATGTTTGTATTGATTTTCTGGAGTGTTTATATAATAGTGTGATTGCAGGTTGTGTGTTTATGTGTGGAATAAAAGTCGTTAGTTGGATTTGAATTTTAACTGTGAGTAGATAGAAGTATAGGATGTGCCTAGGGCATGGATCAACAAGGTACAGCTACTTGGCAGCCAACCTCCATAACCTCTGACCCTTCAAGCTCCCACCACTTCCTGCTGAAGTGTATGGGAGATGTAGGGCTTTGGGGATAGCCTGAAGGAGGGATCGGGGGGAGGCCTGATCGAGTGACTGCTGAGGAGTCACGGATTTGGGTGGTGAGGTCCAGGAGATGCCCTGGGGAAAAACAGGTACTGGAGAGGGATCCTACCTGTCTAGTACCCATACCCAAGGGCTCCATCATTAATGATGGGCAGACAGCTTATCCAGCAGTCTACCCTCATCCTACCTGGGCTGTGTTATGCACTGGCAGGTCAATGAGAAACAAAAATGCCATAATAGCAGATTTAATTTCCTTGGTAGACCTGGCATGCATCACAGAGACCTGGCTGGATGAAAATGCTGCTCCTGTTTTGGAGGCAGCAGTACCAGTCGCATACTCCATGATACACTGCCTGAGGGAGGATCACAGGGGGGAAGGGGTGGCTATATGTTTCACATATAGCTTGGGCCTCATGGTGCTACCTACAGGTCCCACAAGGTAATTTGAGTATGTTGCCATGTGGGGAGGGCTTGGTGCGGGCTTTAGCGTCTTCCTGATCTAGCACCCTCCAGGGGTGATGGAGATTTTCTTGCGGGAGATTGCTGAGCTCATTGCAGGTCTGGTGTTGGAGTCCCCCAGATGGCTTATTCTGGGGGACTTCAATGCCTGGATCGATGATGAGCTCTCAGGTTTTGGAGCTGATCTCCTGTTGAATATGAAGGCCATCAGCCTGACACAGTATGTTACATCAATGACCCACTCACATGGCCACACAATTGACCTTGTGTTTTCAACTGGCCTGAGGGTAAGTGATCTAAACATAGATCCAGTATCATGGTTGGCTCACAACACCATGGGGTTCATGTTTGGGGCCCCCCCTCCTGATGGTCCTGCCCCTGTGGAGATGGTCCATTACCACCCTTTAAGAGAAATGTCCTCATCAGACCTATTGGTGGTGCTGGACCTATCAGGTGTGGAGGCTACTTGTGAGACTGGAATGGAGGAGGGAGTGGCCACCTATAATAGGGCGGTCAGTGCCGCATTCGATCTAGTAGCACTCATTCATTTCCATCCCCTATCTACTCACAGAGACTTCCTTGGTTTGATGAGGAACTTAGGGAGTTAAAGATTAGGGTTGGAGGTTAGAGAGGCACTGGAGGGGGTCAGAATTGCTGGAGGACGAATTGGCTCTGATATTGCATTATCGCAACTATCAGAGGGCAGTCTCCCAAAAGAAGAAAGATTTTCTGTCAAAAGAGATTGCTGCAGCAAGAAACAGACCAGCTCAGCTCTTTCACACTGTAGACAGGCTGTTACATACAGCCTGTCTCCATGTAGGGGTGGGGGGCGGGTTTGAGCACTAGATGCGAGGAGTTCACTCTGTGCTTTGCCAACAAAGTGTCCTCTATCTAGGCTGAGATATCCCCCACTGCCACTCAAAGGGATTGCAGAGTCCTCCCTGAACAGTGCCTGAGCACTTCTCCTGTTTGGTCTGAGTTTGTGCTGGATAGGGTGGAGGAGGTGGTGACTATGATCTCAAGGCAGCTGCCAACACAATGCGACCTTGATCCAGGTTCCACCTGCCTGTTGGTGGAGTGTTTGGACCTCATTGGGTTGTTGTTGCCAGGATTGTCCAGAGTTCTCTGAGCAGCGGGGTCTTCCTATCATCCTTGAAAGTGGCGTTGGTCAGGCACTTACTGAAAAAACTCTCATTGGACCTAGAGTGTCTCGGCAACTACAGGCCAGTCTCTAACCTCCCATTTTTAGGAAACGTTATTGAGAAAGTGGTGGCCATTCAGCACGAAGAGCATCTTACCTCTTCTTCCATTTATGAGGCATTCCAATCTGGATTTTGGGCTGGATATAGCATGGAGACTGCTCTGGTGAAGGTGCTTAATGATCTCTTAATGGCAAGGGACAGGAGTGAATCTTAGTTCTCCTGGACCTGTCAGCAGCATTTGACACTGTGGACCACTAGGTGCTACTCGATCAACTGTGGTACTGGTGTGCCCTGTCAGGAAATGTTATCAACTGATTCAGGTCATGCCTGACAGGCAGAGTGCAGAGGGTGATGATGGGGCTTGCTACATCTAACCCAAAGCCTCTGTCTTGTGGCGTGCCACAGGGTTTGGTCTTGCCACCCTTGTGGTTCATAGTGTACATGTTGCCATTAATAGACATTATCAGGTGATACAGGCTGCATTTTCACTGCGAAGCAAATGATACCCAGCTACATCTGTCCTTTTCACCTAGTAACCAGATGTCTTCCTCTGTATTTAACAGCTGCCTAGAGGAAATCTGGAGTAGGATGTCCCAAAACTGGCTTTGGCTTAACCCAGACAAGACTGAGGTACTAGTGGTGGATCCAGGTCATCATGGTGGATGGGTTGATAGACTGGACCCTCCTGGCTTAATGCTGGGGGGGTCCTCTTACTCCATCCACAGAGGTGAAGGATCTGGGCATGATCCTAAACAATGGCCTGACACTGGATGCACAGGTGTTGGTTGTCATCAAAAGTGATTAATATCACTTGAAGAACATTGCCCAGATCCAGACCTTGATTCCACCTGATGACCTACCCACACTGGTACATGCATTTGTCATGTCCAGGATGGATTACTGCAATGCAATATACCTGGGGCTATCTGGAGGTAGCCTTCACCGACTGCAGCTGTTGCAGACTGCAACAGCGAGATTACTATCAGAAGTGAGAATAACTGACCATAATACTCCTGTTCTCCATGAGCTGCAATGGCTGCCGGTCAGGTGGAGGATTATCTTCAAGGTAGGGCTCCTAACCTACAAAGCCCTGCATGACTGGGAACCAGCCTGTCTGAAAGATTTTCTGGTGCCCCAACCAGCTGACCCTGGCTCTCCTTTTTGCTAAGGGTTGCCTCCGGGAGTTCTCAGGGCTAGGTTGCAGCATTATGGGGATCATGCGTTCTCAGTGGCCTCGCCTTCCTTGTGGAACTCATTTCCTAGATGTTTACGGAGGCACCTTCGGTAGAAGCCTTTAAAACAGGTTTTAAAATGTTCCTTTTTCAGCAGGCATTTTATAATTATATGAATTAATGGGATGTATTATTTTATGATGTTCTAAATACTTATTTTGATAGATGCGTTTATGTAGTTTTATTCTTGCTAACTTGAAACTTATTAGTGTATCACATGGTATTTTGTATCTTGCTTTTAATGTTCAGTGCTCTGAATCCCCACAGATGGGCTCTCAATAAATAAAGCATCTATATATCGATCTGTCTGTCTGTCTATCTATCTATCTTCAAATGGCCCATAGAACAATGAACTTTGCACTGATCTATGGCAGCAGAAAACCTCGGGTATGTCAGGAACCCTGCACTGTATTTTAAAACTGTGGGTCCCTGTGCCAAAGTCCCAAGAGTTGCCACAGCCACAGGGGTTGTGCCAAATGGAGGGGGGGTCAGCTGAGGGACTTGAAGAAGGGTCCCATCAAGCCTCCCACCCGGCACAAGCCTAGACATGCTGCAGAAGTGTGTGTGTGTGTGGAGTAAATATGCCTGGATGTTGGGGACTGGGGGGTCAGTGGAGCAGTGGGGGTGCCAGTGGGGGCAACAGGGGAATGGTGGCAGTGAGAGTGATCTGTAGAGGCACCTGGTGGAGGTGCCATGTGCAGTGGCAGAGAGCCGATCAGCCTAAGTATGGGGGATTGGCATGGCCAGACCATCATGACCTAGGCCTTAGGTGGCAACAGCCCAGGCACCAGTCCTACAGGACCCACAGTCCACAGCAGTGTAGCCAGGCATCTGCTGGCTGCCATGTTGTGGGCTGTGTACCAGGAGAATGTTGCAGTGCCCAGGGCATGTAACTGTCCACCTAATATACCCTGCAATCTGCACACATTGCCACCCACTGTATGTAGAGAATTGTGGGACCTGTGGGGCCAGTGCCAGGGCTGTTGCCACCTAGGGTCTGGGTCATGATGGCCCAGCTGTGCCAACCCCCATACCTGGGCTGATCAGCTCAGTGCCACTGTGCATGGCAGCTCTGCCATGTGCCTCTTCAGATTATTCTTACTTCTGCCATGCCCCCATCACCCCCTATGTCATCCCCACTGCTGCATTGCTTCCTGGTCCCCATCTTCCATGTCCCCCCCAACTCTCTGCCCTAACAGGCAGTGGCACAGGGTCCTTAGACCAGCTCCTGGCTGGTATAATCTGGGCCCCCTTTTGTCACTATGGTGGAGCTTCTGGATTTTCAAACAAGGGGATGTTGCAACCCCACCATGGCAGAAGCCACCTTGTGACCTTCTGCAAGGGCTCTTCTGCTACAATGGTGGTGCAGGGTGGCTTTGCCATATGGCATCCCGATTTTGACACAGCCTGCATTCAAAAATCAGGATTGCTGCAACCTTTGATGCAAGATGCAACTTACATCAAAGTTGTTTGGTGCAGGCACCATGTGCCAAAGTTTTGCTTTTAGAAAATGAGCCTATGTTTGGGTCAAAATGTCACAAAACAAATTATGAAGTCACTTTTGCAGGAATGGCCATTTTCCCAGTGGGGACCTTCCCATGCCAGTGACCTGAGTTTGAGTGGGAGCTCAGTGAACTGCTGAATGGACCATGGCTGAGAGGAAGGTGCTACAGCATGAGACACCAACTACAGCCTAGGGATGGACAGAGTATTGTTCTGGTGCATAGACAACATGTTGTGGAGGGCCAGGGAGCCTTCCTTCATAAGGGATTGGCATGTGTGTTGAGACCAGATAGGCCCATGCACTGCATCTGGCACTCTTTCCAATATTCTATTTATTTCATTTCATGCAGGTCCCAAATGAGCATATGATTCCACTATCTGAAAAAGAAGGGAATTTGATTAAAAAAAAATATGTTAATGCAGACATTAGGGTTGAAAAATGCAAAGCATACAAAGTAGGGAAATTTAAAAAATGTTAGGGTTTTGGGTCTCTGGCATCTTGGCCAATCAGACTTGGGGTCTTCCCTGGAGTTTTTCAACCCTAATGCCCACTCCCTCCCTGAGTACACAAAGTCATATGTGACCTTCTTTCTTCATGCAGGGCCCGCATGTCATTACATGAAGAATGCTCTGACGGATTGTGCTGTTAACATGTGACAAACCATACTTCTCTACCTCCAAAGAATTTATCACTCTGAGGCACTGGCTTGGAGCTCTGTCTTATACTTTGGACAGAAAACCATGGGCTGGGGTTAGAGGGTGGGTGTTAGGGTTGATAATCCCAAGGAAGAGCCCACCACTGATTCACCAAGACTTTGGAGACCCAAAGTCCTAATATTTTTTCATTTCCTACTTTGTGCACTTTATGTTCTTCAGCCCTACTCTCTGCATTAATGTAGTTTTTGCAGTGAACTTATACAGTATATGTTTCATTAAGGAAGGGATTCTGAACCAGAAACAGCTCTTTTTCAGATCTGTACAGGGGTGTGGGATAATATAGGGGTTTAAGAATACAGGGTACCAAATGTGTGTCACATTTGCTGTCCAATTCTGCATATTGTACATAACATTACTAATTAACCACTTGTGAGTACAGAATCATGTGGTAAAGCAATTTACAAGCAGCAAAATTCTACAAAAACATTTACTGTATAATATACATGAACATAGAAACATAGACTTTGACAGCAGATAAGGACTGCTTGACCCACCTAGTCTGCCCATTTCCCTGCCTACAGGATAAGCTCCAGATCCTAGTTAACCAACAGCCCATTTCTTCCTACCCCCCACAAAAATTGCCTTATGTCTGTCCCATGTATTCTTGAATTCTCCCACAGTTTTAGACCCTACAACCTCCTCAGGAAGGCTATTCCATGTGTCTACCACCCTCTCTGTGAAAAAATACTTCCTCATATTGCCCATGAACCGCTCCCCCTCTATCTTCAAATTGTGTCCCCTTGTTCTTGAACATCTCTTTTTCTGAAAGATGCTACCCTCTTGGACTTTATTGATTCCACTGAGGTACTTAAAAGTTTCTGTCCTGTCCCCCCTCTCCCTCCTTTCCTCAATGGTATACATATTAAGCTCCTTTAGTCTACCTCGTATGGCTTCTCTTGTAGACCCTGCACCATTTTAGTTGCCCTCCTCTGGACTGCCTCTATCCTGTCTGTGTTCTTGCACAGATGAGGTCTCCAGAATTGGATGCAGTACTCCAGATGGGGTCTCACCAACTGTCTGTACAGAGGGATAACAACTTCTTGTTTTCTGCTGGTGATGCCACTTCCAGTATATCCCAGTATCCCCCAGCCCTCACTACTGCCTTCTCACATTGCTTGCTAACCTTAAGGTCATCTGATATGATTATCCCCAGGTCCCTTTCCATTTTTGTTGTTGTTACTACCTCCCCCCATTGTGTAATCTTCCCCTGGGTTTTTGTTTCCCAGGTGCATTATTTTGCACTTCTTTGCATTGAATCCAAGCTGCCATACATCTGACCATTCCTCCAACCTTTACATGTGTTTCATCCTCATTTGGACTCATCAGTGTGCCATATCTGCGTCTAAACAGTTATGTTAGAAAAAATGTGAGCCATACAAAGATGAGAGGACATATTTTCAAAACACATGCTGCAGGCACAATTCCCAATTATGGGCATAACCTGCATCATGTCAAATACCTCCAAAATGGTTGCAGGCAATTTTCAAATGTTTTGACAAATTTGTGATAATCTCCATACTTTTCAGTAAAAATGATTATCATATCATTATTGTTATGCATGCATCATATTTTATGACCATTTGTGGCACCAAGTTATACCAGTGTGTATGTGGTCTAACAGTTATGTCACAAAGTAGTGCAATTCAGCACATCATATTCAAATGATATAAAGATCTAAGTTAGATGTTTTACATACAAATGGATCATATCATCCTAGCAACCTAGAAATTGTTTGGGCTGGAAGAAGCTTGACATCTCCTGGTATGTCCCTTCTGTGTTGCCTCCAGTTCAAGAAAAATGCAATTTACAAATGAACACTAACTGATCATGTTAGCCAAGATGACTAAGTGACAACTTGAGGCCCTAAAAGTGTGGTTTCAAGAACAGTAAGGAGTAAGACCAAGTTGTCATCAGCAGTGTCTTGCTCTTCATTTCAGTTACATATCATTGCACACACAGGTAGAGGTACAGTAGGAGCATCATGGCTTTCAGAGACATTTTTTGTTCACAACTCAGATTCTGTTCAGTAAAATTGCTGTTCCAAATGCATGTCACCATAAATTTTCACTATAGTAATACTGGAATAGAAAATAAAGTATTGCATTAAATTGTTGAATATAAAAAACACATTTAAAGTTAAAATTCCACTTTGCACATATTTTGTCAAATAACTAAATCCTTTTTTAGTAGATTTTCTCTTGCATCTGCAAACTGACATAGATGTCCATTCTTCTGAAATTAGAATTTAAAATAATTTTGAAAAATAATATGAAAGATTTTGGGATCCTGTGAATATTCAGCCTCATGCTTCCTGATTTCTTATTGACTGTGCTGAAGAACTACACAGCTGAAAACTCATTCTGTTGTAATGTACTGGTTCTGTCATGGACCCAGCAGGTAATGGCAGCAATCACCAATGAATGTTGTCCCCAGGACAGCTAGGTTGTTTTTCTGGCATTTTTAAATGAGTTGTAAGTAATGACTCTGAACCCTGGTTTCATTTGTTGCCTTCTCTTTAGTTGTGCAGCATAATCTCTGTCTGCACTATAGAAACTATAGTTCACTTGGGTGCAGCTCAGTAGTACAGTGGGTATGTTGTTGGGTTAGCAAGCAGGAGAGCAGGAGTTTAATCCTCATGGGATCCTTGCATTTTGGCAAGTACTTCCCCTTATTTTTGCAAAAAGCAAATAAGATTAAAGGTCACTAGAAAGGAAAGTGAAATGTGTATAATGCAATCAAATGTATAAAATTAATGCAAAGAGTATTAAAAAGTATGTAATTCCTAGTGAAACAGAACCAAAATTCAGAAAATGTGCAAAACGCTTCTCTCTCTAATGTATTGTTTATACCTCCTGTTCACCAGTGTTACCCACTTCAGCTATACATCTCAAAGCCCCAAAAGAAGATGTCTTCTGCTCTTATCCCTTACCCTGGTTTGCCCCCCCAGGGTGGAGTCCTCTGAGCCTGGCCACAGCCTCAAGAGGCAGTGACTGTCCATCAAGAATCTCCTCGGTGCGTGGCAGATAGTCTTTGGGCCTTAGATAGCAGGCTTCATCCTACCTCAGTGTTTATTTTATGTATTGTTCAAATCCATGGGTGCCAGCTCATGAGGAGCTCCATTTGCATCCAAGATCAGGCATGCTAGGTCAGAACTTGGCCAACGTCCAGCCATCCCACAATGCCTCAGCTGCATTGCCACCTGTGGTCAGCTAGATGGTAGTGTTGCAGCAATGTCTGCAATCCACACTCCTTGAAGGAGGAGACCATCCTGTGGGATCCTTAATTCTCCTTCTGCCTGTTGACCCTCCAGCAACCTGAGCACATTCTTAAAACTGGATTGCCAAAATAATGAGCAACAACCATGCCACTTGAACATATAGTCTGTTCATAGAGCATTATTTGTAAAAAAAAAAAAAAAAAAAAATTATTTTAAAAATCGTCTTGTGTTTCTATATATTGTTACATAGATATGTCACACCAGGAGCAAATTCTGCATGGCAGCAGAGATGTAGAGAATTTTTCAGGAAACAGATACAGTGCTTGCTACAGTAAAGTTGATTGGTACTGTGTTACCATGTGAACTGCACGTTAGCGGCATATATGCTATTCAATGGGTACTGCAATTGCGCACCGCTCGGTGTACCGCACAACTTTGTAGCTAGCAGAGTACTGTACTAGCCCCTTACCACTCCAGCAGAGATTGGAGTGGAATTATTTGTAGAGTAGAATAGAATCATCCAGAAAGACAGCAAACACAAACATTTCCAGCATCAAGCTCTTCCAGGATATACTGTCTGGCATCACAAGAGAATAAGTTCAGCAACCTACACATTCCTCCATTTTACATTGCAGCATCACTTTGTACAGAGGCAGTCTTGGGACTCGGTAAGACACAGGCAAATACCTGAGTGCATTTGTGAAGGGCACACTCCCAAATGTTAATATTTCAGCTACTCAAATGAGTCCTCCTCAGAGTCTTATTGAACAATTTATTGGTGGTATGCAATGCTTTATACAATTTGTTGATGCAGGATAACCCACCTGAGATACTACATCATGTTTCAAGTGGGGTTCTACTTCTACCAATTTCTGCTGCTGGCTGAACTGGAGCACTGAGAGGATTACCCATGGTTTCACAGTGAGCATTTGTCTCTAGTGAGGTTTGAACATGCAATCTCTCAGTTCCCAAACATGTGATCTAACCACTAGTCCACACTGCTTGCAAAATATTTGATATACTATTCTTTTTTTAATTTGACACCTATGTACAGCAGTGTTGCCATATACCTAAATGTATTTTCCTATAGCTATTTTGTTGATCTCGGCGTTGCACCTGAAACTGCTGATGTTGCACTTCATCTGTTTGTAACTGCCTGCTTGATGGTACCCCCTTTCCCCTTCCCCTGGGTTGCACCTGGAAAAAAGCCTCAGCTCTGTGTGTTTTTCCCAGTCACCAAATGTCTAAATAAAAAGTTCATTAATAAATAAATGTACCTGACAGTGCTTTGGGAATGGAGGTATACATGATAGCGCATCAGGAATGGAGACATTGTTAAATGTATCATATCCCTTTTTTATCCAGGGACCATAATGTCAATATCCTTTCTGTTTGTGACCTTCAGCAGGGTTTATGGGATGCTGCACAAAGAAAAAACATGGAAACCAAGCTTATCATCTGCTTAGGCTCCCAACAGCTCTCTGGTTTAAATGACAGACTTACTTTCTGCTAGCATATTTCAGCCACCTTATGGTTTACCACAGTAGTCTGTCCATTTTACCCACACTCCCTGTCATATCTTTGCTTTCATGCATGCTTCGCATGTTTGCATGTTTGGATATGCATGCACACACTTTCATCCAATGCACGTGTGTGGGCGTACTCACATGGGCATTCCAGCTGCATGTGCATATCCATTTTCACTTTCCTCAGAAGTCACTGTATCCCTCCCCCACCTTTTTCACCTTTCAGCCTTCTTACTATGCCCTGTTACTTAGTCTCCACTTGAGGACATCATCACCTTTTTGTTTTCCAGCTTCTATTCTTACCTTGCCTATTATCACTTTTTCTCCTAGATCTCCTAGATTCTCCCATTTCTTTCCTCACATATATACCTTTTTCCCCATACCTTTCCACTGACTTTGCTGCTTTTTTCCTATTTAGATAATTACTGAAGAAGACTTATGGTCTGAACATTGATTCTAACTCTATATTCTATTTTCAGCATGTATTTAATATTACTTTTTTTGTTTTGTTGTCAGTCAACACATTGACACAGCACCTTTTTTTTGTTCTTACACCAAATCAAAAAATATATATTTTACTAATATCGGGTTCTATGCTTGAATGTGTACCAGGTACACGCAAAAGGCATGTTTAGTTTATTAGTCTAGGAATTAATACCTTTGAGCCAGGGCTCTTTTACAAAGGTTCCACGTCACAAAGAACATTTAACAAAGCACGATACATATTACAGGTAAAACCAGACAGGAAAGTTACATCATAAATTTGCTATTAACAGTTTAAGGCAGTAACGTTTTTAAGTTTCATAGAAAAACAAGCTATAACAGGTTCAAGCGAGTAGACAATTTCGAGGTTAAGGAAACTTCCAGGGAGAGGGTGATCATTAGGCACCAAAAGGAGGCTAGAGAGGAGGGAAAGGTGGTGAGTGGGAGAGTAAGTGAGAGGGGACAGGAAAAAAGGGGGGGAGTGAGTTTGGGTGGGAGACAGGAAGTAGTAGAGGTACCAGAGGGTTCATTAGTCAGGGAGGAAGAGGCCTCAGATGTGAGGATGGACATGAGAAGTAGTAGTCTTTATCTAGCGCAATCACAGTTGCTAGTGGTGGTGAGGTGGGCATAGAGCATGGATTTGAAAGCTTCAAGCAAGGTTGAGGATAGAGTAGGTGGACTAAGCGCATTGAACCACGTCGGGGCCCTGTATGCGAAAGATCTTTGTCCCTGTGCAGTCCGGCATCTCAGAACCAGGAAAGGTTGGCGTTCAGATCTGGTGGAGGGTCGTGAGCCAGGATTCAGTCAGAGTAGGTTTTGAATACATAATGGAGTCAGTCCCAAGATAGATTTTTTGCCATTGTGCAGGTGAGATAAATAAGGCGATTTGATAGGTTCAACCAGCCTGATTCATAGTACAGATCACACGTGTGAGTCAGTCTTTGAGCCCCCGTGAGGAGCCGGTAGGCCTTATTTAGAGTGATTGAGATACGCCTTAGAGCAGTGGAGGTAGCTGAGCCATAAATAATAAGGCCATAGTCAATGATTGAGATTATGGAACTCTGTATAGCTATTCTCAATGCTGCTTGATTTAGAAATTGACAGTTACGGAATAGTATTCCAAGGCGTTGGTTCACTGTTTTCGCAGTGTTGTCGATGTGGGTTGCAAAGGTGAGCCCTTGGTCAAAAGTGATGCCAAGGTATTTGAAAGTATTTACTTGGTCCAGTGTAATTCCAAGAGGTTTGTATGGTGAGTGGAGTATGCCTATTTTGTTTTGGTGATTGGAGAAGAGCATGGCTTTTGTTTTATTGTGGTTTAGCACAAGTTTACTATCCAGGAACCACCTTTCAACACTACAGAAAGCAAGTTGCAGGCTTTTCGTAGGGAGTTTGGATCCTTGTGGGAAGAGAGAATTACAGCATCATCCAGCGTATAAGATTATTTTCTCCTGGCAGATATCTGGGAGGGAGTTAGGAACAGGCTAAAGAGGAGGCGGTCCAAGAATTGATCCCTGTGGTACACCGAGAGAACTGGTTTGAAGTCGGAGAGTTCATTAGAGATTTTACAGCCTGTGACTGATTGTACAGGTAACTTTTACCCAAGCACAAGGACCTTGCCAGGCCTAGGCTAGAAAGTAGGGAGGTAAGTAGGCCATGATGGACTGTGTCGAAAGCTTTTGTAAGATCGATAAAGACTGCACCTGTTTGGCACCCTTTGTCTAGGGCTGAGTGGACTTCTCCAGAGAAATCAAGTAAGGCTGTTGTTGTACTATGTCCTTTCCTAAAGCCATGCTGTTGATTACAGAGTAGATTGTATTTGTCCAGGTAATCAGAGAGTTGGTCTGCCACTATTCGTTCAAGTGCTTTGTAGAGGGGTGGGAGTGTTGATATCGGTCGATAGATTCCTGTTGAGGTTTTGTCCCCCCCTTTGTGCACTGGTGTAACTATGGCAGATTTCCATTTGTTGGGAAATTGACTTTGGCAAAGTGACAGATTAAGAATTTTTGCAAGGAGGTGAATTACTTCATCCAGGGTGAGAGACAGGATTTTTAGATCTAGCGTGTCACTACTTGTTCTGGATTTGGAGCAAGCCTTTCTTATGTACTTGTGTGCTTCGTGCACTTTGATTTTCTTGAAGTAAAATTGTGGTTTGTCACGGGGGTGTTTTGTGATACTAGGCTAGGCACAGGTAAGTCCGAGAAGAAATCTGGGGAGGACCCACTAAGGTCTGTGAATGTCTTATTAAGCGCATCTGCAATAGACTTTGGGTCAAGAGTGGTGGATCCATCAACTTTCATAATGGTAGGTGACAATTTTGATTGTTTACCCATTATGTTTGGATGTTGTCCCAAAAGCTCTTCCAACACCCCAGGTGGATTCAAGGGCATTTTGAAATAAGGCTCTTCATTTGCCTAATTTGTGAGGTACATCTATTTCGTGCCTGCTTGTATTTTAGGGTATCATGAGGTGAGCCTGTGTCTCTGGCAACTGCCCAGAGGTGGTCCCGAACCTTGAGCTCGGCAAGTAGTTTGGCAGTAATCCATGGATTTGATAGCGCTTTGATTTTATGTTTTTTTACTGGGGCGTATAAGTCGCATGCAGAGTTGAAAGATTTAATGAAGTATTCTAGTGCAGTATTAATATCAGTTGATTCAAGGATTGGCGTCCAGTCCTGTTGTAGGAGATGGGTTTTCAACTTGATAAGATTCCCATAAGGCAATACTCTGCTTGTTATAACTTTGGGGGGTGGCTTGAGAAATTTATTAGACCAGGTACAGAACACTGGGGAGTGGTCACTGAGGGAGTCAGGGAGGACTTTAATGTTTTTTATCCGGTCAGGGTGATTTGTGAGAACCCAGTCAATAAGAGTGCTTGTACCAGTTTTGTAATTTTCCGGGTGGGGAGGTTACCAACAGGTCAGGTTTGCTGCTAGGATGTCATCTTTGTAAGAGCCAGTGTCAGAGGTGAGCCAGTTTATGTTGAAATCCCGAGGAGGAGGAGCTCATTTCAGAGGGCTGCAGACTAACAAAATCAAGTACAGACTTAATACTGGCATGGTGGTCTTTGGAGGGATATAGACTGCGGCCACTGTGAGAACTTTGTTTAGTGCACCAAGAAGCAGTTTGATAGGGAGGAGTTGCATCTGGTATTTGTGAGGTGAAGCTGCCGCGTTGACAGGAAGGTTGTCCTTTATGTAAATAGCACAGCCCCACCTTTCTTGCTTGCCCGGTCGAGTCTGAAAAGATTGTAGCCTTCAAGCGAGACCGCATGATCCGGTGCTGGGAGATAGCCAGGTTTCCACAATGGCTATTATATCAGGGTTTTTGTCCAGCGAGAGTTTGAAGAGATGCCAATTTGGGAAGGAGGCTGCAGATATTTAGAGTGATAATGGAGAGACCACTACCAACTTTCCTGTTTTGTCGGCTTCAGTGCAACAGGACCAGGATTTGGGTGTATCCACCAGATATTAAAAGTAGGAGGAGCAGGAGTTTCAGCGATGCCATTCGTGAGTTCATAATAGGTTGGAGTGAGTTTCTGCTTGTACTTTTTAAGATGCTTGGATTGTCTTCTGGAGTCCCAGTAGAGGGTGATCGTTAGTGAGTTTTAATGATGTGGCAGTTTCCAATTAGGAAATATGGCCTTTGCACCCAGGTATTAATTGGGTGATGTTTGTTTAAGACTTCCAGAGTAAAAGCCATGGTACAATGTTTGGGTAGTAGTATAGAAAGGTGAGAGTAGGTGGAGGGTAGGGTAGGCGGAGGGGAGTTGGCATAAAGGGAAAAGGAGGGTGACGGTGAGCAGGAACAGGTGGTGGGGACTAAGCCAAAGCATTTTTTAGCAGGCAGGAGAGGCAGAATACTGTGGGCTAGGCAGTCGGGGGGTGGCGAGCAATAGGAGGGTGGTGGGGTATGGTTTTAGTGGGCTAAGGTGGATAGCTAAGCACTATGGCGAAGTACAGAGAAAATGAAAAAAAAGACTGGGAGGGTTTGGTGCCAGAGGGTTTAAAGAAGTACTATAGTACTGCTGAGATCAGGATCACATAATATGTTAAAGTTCCTGAAAGGTGATAAACTGTGGCCTGGGCATATGCAATTGTAAATCCTTTTGTCTATATGTTTCCTTTGTTCTTCAAAGTCCTCAGAGATAAGTACAATACCTTGGGAGTAGGTCAGGCAGTAGGCATATGCAATGTGTGAAATCCTTTTGTCTGTATGTTTTCTTTGATCTTCAAAGTCCTCAGAGACAAGTACAATACCTTTGGAAAAGGTCAGACAAAATGTTGATTCAGTCACAAAATGTGTTAAAATTCCTTTGTTCTTTAAAGTCCACAAGTGCAGTTGCTTTAAGAGTGGTCAGATGAGAATGTTGAAAATGTTGATTCAGTTGCAGGACCCAGCATCACCATGTTTGTAAGACTAGTTGTAAGGCATATGCTTCCTTGGGGAGGCTTCAAGAAAGTTGATTTAAAATTAAAAAGCTGATACCTGATGATGGCGATTTGCAGAAATTCAGTCCAGAAGACTTTCACCAATGTTGTGTGCAAGAATGGCACAGGTATTCCTATCAGAAAAACATGTAAATGAACAAAAACTAACCTACAGACACAGACAAGCACAAACAGCCACCCACACAGCCCCAGGAGCATGGACCAGAGTGTGCACCTCCACACCTGCTGAAAGGCACATACCAGGCAGCATTCACTGTTGCCAGCTGCCTGTCCATGGGCCTGCCCCCCCCGTGCTCAGATCCAAGAGGACAGATCATAGGACACAGACGGGCATCCAATTGGTGGGCCATCCTGGGTCCGGTAGTGGATACCCTGCTCCACATGAGCAGGGGTTCGTGGGCAGGTGTGGATCACAGGATATGAAAAGGATGAGTGTGACCTTATGCAACTAATGAGCATGAATGCCACAGTATGGCTGGCTACAAAATGGACTCATGAGACCCTGGCATTCGGAATGTCAGCATGCTCTGTTATTTGACATGTAAGCCTGATACCACACGGAAGGTAGTTATTACATTATCTACTACTATCATATATATGTGTGGCTACTGATATAATGGATGTGGTGGAATAGTGCCAGCAGTGTTGCCCCCAGACCTACCATGTAGCTAGTAGGGCTGGTGCTTCATGGTGGGGGTTCCAAGTTGGGACAGGGAATCCCCCCACCATAATGCCCCAGCCCACCTAGCTGCATGGTAGGGATGGGGACAACCCTATGGGCACTATACCACCACATCCTGTATACCAGTAGCCATAAAGATTTATGGTAGTAGATAGTGTAATAACTACCTTCTGCTGTGGTACCAGTCTTACATGTCAAATACCATAGAATGCTGGCATTCTGAATGCATGGTCTCAGTGCTCCATTCCAGTGGTGTACATAGGAAATTCAGTATCTGTGGTGCTGTCCCTGGCCCATGTCTGCCTGTCCTGCTGTGCCGAAGTGGCAGGTGTTTTTGTTGGGGGTGAACACTACAGTTATGTCAGGGTCCCCACTGCCATAACCTGCACCTCCCCATGCCCTGCACTTTGTGCTTTTGTGCATGGTGTGGAATGTAAGCACACTTCTAACACTCTGCCTGGACCACCCATGTGCATAACCACATGGCCGGTGGGGGGGGGTCCAGTTCGCAAGTGGCTCACGCACTATCTGTTCATGCTACCAGGGAGTCTGCTGGACCTCTCTGTGCATCATTCTGATGCAGGGGTGTCTACACAACTCCATATAAGCAACTCACACATGTGTACATAGGGCACATCAGTTGTAAGGAAAGCCTTGCTATGGGATTTGAACTCTTCAATTCAATTCACTTTATTTACAGGGTAAGCAAACTGGGCCAAGTCCTGTTTTCAGGAATGACCCAGAGCCTCATACAAAAATAGAAGCTGATATGGTATACACAAAAGTACAAAATACATTAAGCAATACAAGTGCAAGGACACATGTATTGCTTAATGTATTATGGTATACACAAAAGTACAAAATACATTAAGCAACACAAGTGCAAGGACACATATTTAAAAACAGTTACATGAAGCAATAGATTGAAGGTAACTAGGAATACCTTTCTTAAATGTTATACAAGTAAAGACATTTACACAATTAGAGGGTAAAGAATTCCAAAAGTTTGAGCACTGTACAGAAAAGACCTCTCACCCATTCAAGTAGTGCATTTTGGCAATGATAGGTGTAATACAATAGAAGAATGTAACAATCTAGGTTCATCCTTAATCTCCAATAGGGCAGACAGTGGAGATTTATGACCTTGAGTAAGTGCATTATTGATCATACAACCCAGGTTGTAATGATAAGTCAACCTGGGAGGTAGCCACCCTAGGGCATTGTTTAAAGTACAGTGGTGCATTTAAAATGGCTTAGCAAAGACAAATCTACATATTGAATTAAAAGTTTTATTAACTAAATCCAAATCCTTTTTTGCTAATTTAGTAAACAGAAAAGAGCTGTAATATAATGTAGATAATAACACTCTTTTCGATATAGTTTCTCTAGCTTCTTTGGTTATATAATCTTTAATTCGATTCAAAGCACCTAGTTTCTGGTTCACTGTCTTAACTGTCTTTTTGATATGAGACGAAAATGTAAGATTGGGGTCAAGTAACACTCCAAGATATTCAGTCTCGGAAACTTGTTGTATTAAAGATCCAGCTAAGTCATAAACTAACAAAGGTTTAGCATTGTGCAATTTAGGTGTAGAACCAAATAAAATGCTTTGTGTTTTTTTGGTGTTTAATGTTAAGTTATGTTGCAAGAGCCAATTATTTAATGCAGTGAAATCTTGATTTAGTGAAAAGTTAATTTCACCTACTTTCGCAGAACTAGAAAATAAGATGATATTGTCTGCATAAAGCAGTGCTCTAGTGGTACTAGGGATTTTAGAAATTGGATTGATAAACAGGGAGAACAACAGGGATCCCAAGATGGACCTCTGTGGAACTCCCTGTTGAAGCATGCAAGTCAATGAATGAATCCCTCCTAGATTTACTTTTACAAGACGATTAGTAAGATAACTATGAAAACTTTCACAAGGCCCACCTGTCAAGCCAGAGTCCCTCAGTTTCCAGAGCAGCATGGCATGATTAACCAAGTCGAAAGCTTTTGATAGATCAATAAATACTCTCAAATTATACCCCAAAGCCCAATAACTACTGTGCTACAGAAGTCTGAATAAAGTAGCTCAGAATATTGCAGTGTTATAAAATGCATGGAACTCCACAATCAATGGCAAACAATAGCAGTGCATTAAACTGGTAAACTTTTATTAAGACTTTTCCATAAGGACTACAGACCTCAAACATAATGCATTCTGTAGTTATATCAAACTCTATTGCTATACAACTATGCATGACTATTGGACTTAATTCACTATATGTTCCCCTTCTTCAGCAAGGAGAAACAGAATGAGAACAATAACAATATTTTGTTTGTATTGTTCTTTGAAACTAGAACTCCTAGGTGAGTGATGTCTGGTATCTGACATATGAATGACTTGATTTGCATAGAAACTTTGAAAGAGTAGCATTTGAGTACCAAGAATCATCTTGTCCATACTTTTGTCCTGTCCTGTATGGTCACTGTGGTAGTACTTCCATCACCTTTATTCTGACATGCCTGGAGTTGTTATCACTACTCACAATACTGAAAGCTGCTATAGCATTGATATGACTTGATAGACAAGAGTACTTTAAAAGTAAGAAAATGTTGTCTTTTAATGTAATTCCCAACATCACAACATAGAGCAACAAACAGTTTAATAAATTTCACAACATCTAACAACTATAAAAGATTTTCTTGAACCAGCAAATCTGTTTATTAGTTTGCTAGAATTTTCCTGATGAAAAATTAAGCAGTTAAAAAAAAACTTGCATTTGTAAGAGATATGTAATTCAGTTATTTAGTAATTTGTATGCTATTTAATTTTTGTAGGTGCTTGGTACCTTTTACTGGAAAAAGAAACATAGCCATTTTCTCATCATGATTTTCACCAAATGTCATTTCTGCCCTCCTGGTTTCACACTCATGGATTCTCTGCAGAGTGTGTTTCCCCTTTGGACACCTGCATACATTTTGATCACCTCTGAGCATTCTGTAATACATTGATTTATGGTGTTGAATCAAAACAGTGACTGAATGCCAGTGAGAGAAATATTGTGAAGTAAATAAAGTGAGTGTAACAACAGAGAAATGATTATAACAGCACATACTTAAGTGTACAATGTACAGGTGATAGTCCAACAGGGTTTTGTGCGATGTCAAAGATAATTATATATATATGAATGGGGTGTGTGCGGGTGCAGTGGGCAAAGCTCCGCACATAAAATCGTCAAATATGACAGTTTCAGAAAGATCATTTTCGGTGTTTTGACAGTTCGCGTTTATGTCCCTTCATTGCGGTTGATTTTGCTGATGTTGCTTCGCTGTTATTATGGTCGTTGTTTTGCTATTGCTTTTTTGCCATCACGCCTTGATTTATTCATGGTCACTGGCAATTCTGTTTGTGCAGATCTGTTTGTATTCAAATAATAAAGGGATTGTTTACCTCTTGATGTCTCAAGCAAGAGAACTGTGCAAAACAGTTCCCCAATGACAATAATAGCAGAAATGGTGGGTGAGAAACACAAACATCTCAACTACAACTATTTATTTGATTAGCTGGTGCTTTATATTTTTGTCTAATGCCTGTCCCACTGGCAAGCAACCTGATAGCCCCCCTGCCTGAGCTGGGCATTCCACCCATGGAACGCTCCCTTCCCACCCACAAGCAACCCAACAGCCTCCCTGCCTGAACTGGGCCTTCTGCTCCCCATCTACCCACCCACAGGCCCCCCTGCCTGAACTTGGGATTCCACCCATGGAGCAGCTCCCTGCCTGCAAGCAACTCAACAGCCACCCCTGCCTGAATTTGGTATTCTGTCCACTGAGCAGCTCCCCATCCACCTGCAAGCAACCCAACAGCCCCCCACCTGAGCTGGGCATTCCACCCATGGAGCAGCTCCCCACCTACCCACAAGCAACCTGACAGGTACAAAACTACAGGACCCAATCAGAGACTACTCCTCCTCCTTTTTCTGCTTTTAAATTTGGTGCCTTTCTGCCAGAGTCAGCCCTTGCGGCTCCTGCTTTTTATAGCTATACTACTTCGGCTCTTTCCATCCTGAAGGTCTGAAATTTAATTTAATTTCATTTCCAGCCCTGAGTCTTGGAGCTTGTAATTAATTGTTGGCTTGGCTCATCTTGTAATTAAGTTTTAGCCCTGCTCAGCTTGTAATGAATTTTTAGTCTTGCTCTGATTCAGAGCTTAAGCTTTTCTGGGGGTCTATAGCTGATTATTTTTGTTTAAAGAAGCTACATCCATTTACATTGGAGATTTGTGTAAGAACTGAAAACTTGCAGCCTTCATTTTTAGAGTGTAAATGCTGATTTGTTACACTGCTTAGAACTCTGCTGTGTCTCTTCTCTGCCTCTGCCTCTCCCTCTCCACTTCATTGTTCTCTCTCCTCCTGATGTAATTTGATTTTCTGGCTACCTCCTTCTGCAGCACCTTTTAATCTATCACCCACCCTCTTTTTTCTTCTCCACCTCCCTGCCTGAGCTGAGCATTCTGCCCGCATAGCAGATCCCCACCCCCCAGCAAACAACCCCACAGGTACGAAGCTACAGGACCCGCTCGGAGACTGCACCTCCACCTTTGTCTGATATTAAATTTGGTGCCTTTCTGCCTGAGTCAGCCCTTGTGGCTCCTGCTGTTTCAGTGGACTCTGAATTAATCTAAGCACAGCAGCTGTACGTGGAGCTGTTAATTTTTTACTTCAGCTCTTTCCACCCTAAATGTCTGAAGTTTAGTTTAATCTCATTTCCAGCCCTCAGTCTTGTAGCCTGTAATTAATTGTTGGCTCAGCTTAACTGCCATTCACTGCTTATCCAATGTAGGTTCAAGGGTGCTAAAGCAACATGGCTGGCAAAAGATATAAGGAACCATATGTCAAAATGTGATGCAGCCTGGAAAACATACAAGAAGACTGGTCTTTCTTCAGACTGGCATGCATACAGACAGCTCAGAAATTCATGCAAGTCCAAAATAACTAGCACAAAGAGGACCGACTACCGTTCTACCCAAACAGAAAATCTGAGTAAGCCTAAAGAATTCTGAGCCCTGATAATTCCCTCCTCAGAGATAAAACCTCCACCTGCCCCGATTTGCTCTCATAAAATGACAAAGTACTATCACAACCAGCATCAGTACTGGACAATTTTAACAATTTCTTCACAGACCTTAGCAACCACATATCCCACATCACTACCATCCAAGTCAACCAACCCTCTACAGTCACAATTCCATATCAAACTAGCTACCCAAAAAGAGGTTCTCAGGCTACTCCAAAATCTCAAGAAACATGGCTCCCCTGGACATGACTCACTTGAGCCCAGGTTCTTGAAATGGGGAGCACTATCACTCGCCATGCCAGTAAGCAACTTCATTATCAGATCCTTTCTCAAAGGAAATGTACCCCTCAAAGTAGAAAATGGCTCTAGCAATCCCCATCCACATAGGGTGATTGGACAGTCCTACCAAAAACTACAGGCTGATCTCAATTCTCTGCCATTTTGCTAAAGTTCAAGAAAGAATACTATATAATCAATTGTAAGACTACCTCAAACATCACCAACTCCTTTCACCCTGCCAGCATAGTTTTCACAAAAATCGTATGACTGTCAGTGTACTAATTAAAGTCACCTCTGACATTTAGCAAGCATTTGACCAAGGACCAGCAATGGCGGCCATCTTCATTGACCTCACTGAGGCCTTCAACCTGGTGAACCATAAGCTGCTATTAATGAAGCTAAAATCCTTGGGTCTTGATCAACCATCCACATCCTGGCTCCATGACTACTTATTCAGTTGCACCTAAAGTGTCAAATGGGGTAACTGTCAATCCTCATTCAGACAGATCATCCATGGAATCCCTCAGGGATCCATCCTGGGCCCCCTGCTCTTTTCATTATTTATTAGCAAGCCGTCAGACTTCTGTGGTGGTGTGTCCAGTCAGCTTTACTTGGATGATGCCATTTTATGCCATTCTTTAACTGGCACCTGGAATCCAACTTCCACCAACTAGAAGCATGGTTCTTTGAAAATAACTTACTGCTAAACATGAAAAAAATGAAATCCATGCTTTTCCATCCCATCTTCTTTAAAACTGCCCCGAACCTGCTACTCTCCATCTGCTCAAATAATGGAGAACACCTTGAAACAAAATATTCCTTTAACTACCTTGGCATCTTGCTTGATCCTAACCTCTCCTTCGAGGCCCATATCCATAAAACCGCCAAAACCATACACCAGAAAATTGGTCTGCTATACCATCTTCTTCCCTTGCTATCCACTGCATCCCATCTTAAATTTGCTACTGCCTCACTGCTACCTCTGCTATCTTACAAGGCTCCACTATTCTTGTCAATCAAGACCTCTCAAACTAACCAACTGAAACTAATATATCATAAGATAGGGTGCTTCACTGCTGCAGCAGCTCCCTGCCAACACCATTGCACTGTACTAGCATCTCTGGGCTGGCTACAACTCAAACATAAATTCCAATACTCTTTGCTATGCCTTAATTTTAAGCTCACACATCATCACATTCCACCCATCCTATCTGACATCATAGTATGAAAACAGTCCAGATGGTCTCTTTGCTCTACCTCTTTTCCACTTTTAGACATACCTAGGACACATCTATCAGCAGACAGAAGATTCTTTGCTTATGCTGCCCCCTTGGCATGGAACTCCTTCCCCCCTATTATCTCCTGCTCTTCCCTTTATCGCTTCAAACTTGTCCTGTACCACTACCTTGCTGTCTCAGGAATTGTACCTGCCTTACTTGACTTACAGGCTCCTGCTCTTATTCTGGTCCTCCTATAACTCCAAAGCTTAATTTCTCTTACTCCTCCATAACCATTTGTTCAGTAATTGAATTGCAGTGGGGACACTGCTATAGATAATATTTTGTACTGTGACTCTCTACATGTATTCCTCAACTTGTTAATTACACTACCTGGAGACAATTGCTTTTATGTTAACATTGATTTTGTATAGCTCTGTGCCTCTAGTTATGTTGTATACTGTTTTGTCCTATGTATCCTTCCCTGGATCACCCCTGAAAAAGGGAATGCATAGTCCCAGTGGGCTTACCCAGTTACCAAAATTCAACTAAATAAATAAATAAATGAATTGCTGTTGCCTTTTAAGGAAAAGTACTTTGTGCAGTTGCACCAGTATATTTAGGGCTGAGAAGGCACTTCTATTGTAAACCACAGTGTTTGCACATTAATACAATGACCACTCATGGTCAGAATACAATTAAGAAACAATACACTTAAGGGTGTGGTATATCATGGGATATCATCATACCTCATGTACCCAAGAAGTGACTATATCCCATGATATACTACACCCTGGAGTGTATTATTGCTGCCATGAACTAGATCTATATTTGTGTAACTAAAAATATTTAAAAAGAAAGTTTGTAAAATGCTTTAATTTATTTTGTAATATGTAGTGATACACTGAAATTAAATATTCCTTTTGCCTTTATATTTAGTAATGCCTGCATAGTGTGGTCAGGAGCCAGGCTAACAACACGTACTGGAGTGACTGTTTTTTTTTTTAATCTTGTGGTCTGCGTGGGTGATGAGAAGGTTCCTGGTGCAACGAGGTACCTGAAACACAGCAAGATGTATGTTTTTGACATGTAATTGAAGCCAAAAGAGGGGTAGATGTCACAGTTTGAAAGGAAACTGACTGAGCAGCAGGGGCACTTCCAGTCTTCCGGTACTTCGGAATAGTTTATTAAGTCACTTGATCTCACTATTTACTTTGGCCCTGGCAAGTGATAAATACAGGACAACGTTAGATGAGCAGTAAAAAAAAAAATTTGAAATGTCTTTGTAAGTGCCGCAGTGTGGAGCTTTACAGGAATATTGACATCTAAGTGCGCAGCTCTGCAAAGAGAGAGAGAGAGAGGGAGACTATAAATCAGTAAGTTACTCAGTCTTGCTCTTTACCTTGGTCCTGGCAGGTAATGAATACAGGAGAATGTTAAATAAGCAATAAACAAAAATTGTAAGAAATATGTTTATAAGTGGTATTGTGTGTGGCTTTACAGGAAAAGGACCACCAAGTTCGTGCATCTGAAAAGAAAGAGAGGGAGACTATAAAGCCACATGCAGCAGTGCTTTGACAAAAAAAATTGCAGTTTGGCTTGTGGTACTTAATTTCAGCAGTCTGAGGCTGCCAACAAAACAAACAAAATAACTTTACTAGAAGCAAAGTCACAGGAGTGTTTCTGTGGCAGTTCTAAGAAAGGGCAAGCAGATGTGTTTTGGGGATAGTAAGTAAGAGGGCTAGTTATCAAAGGTTTCTTGAAGCCGTGATTATGTTGTCAGATTTAATCATGGCTTCATATACCTCTCAGATAGTCAGCTTCTTAGACTTTTTTTATCCAGTTCATAATGTAATTTGAGATGTATGTCCTTAAGCCCAAGGCCTCTATATTCTAAAAATTTGCTGATGATTAGTTCAATTGTTTGGTGTTCTAGAAGGTTAAAAACATGAATTTGGTTTCAATACCATTTTTTGCTCACAGATAAGAAAGCCGTTGAAGAAGAGTCACCTGATGCAGTTCACTGTGTAGCAGCTCTTGAAGTCTGCTCCATCCACTCGATGAATTAAATTACTATTTCTCAGTCTTGACTATTTCCTAAACATTAAAATTACCTAGTTTGGCTTGCTGAAGATGCAGAGACTGCAGATTACACTGAAATGGAAGCTGAAATGTGTATGGCACCCCCAAACACATGCCTCCACCAAAGCTAGCAAAAAGGCCAAGGTCCAAACAGCTACTGGAGGCCACGCCACTACTACTACCACTGCTGAATGGAACCTTCTGATGAGAGATTCTTAGCGGAATTCCAGCCCTTTCATGAGGAACTGAGATCTCTTACCTCAGAATTTAAGTCCATAGATGTGACACTAGAAGATATCTCTAAAAGAACTGTTGACAATGAAGTGCGTCTGGTTTCCCTAGAGAAAAGAACCGATAAAGTGGAGCCAGAGATAGTAGCTAACTGACAACACTTAAAGAGACTAGAGACCAAAATTGAAGACCTTGAAGGGAGAAGCTGGAGGAATAATGTGGTACTGATTGGCCTTCCAGAGAGAGAGAGGAGGGGGCTGATACCATGGTCTTTGTACAAAAACTTATCATGACACTTGCGGGGCCCTCTCCCTATAGGGATAACTGCATTATTGAATGAGCCCATCAGGCACTCAGAACAATGCTGCCTGGAGCAACTCCCAGACCTCTCATCTTTAGATTTCTGAACTTTTTGGAACGTCAAAAGTTTTTGAGCAAAATGAGAGAAGTGCAAGAAATAAAATGTGGAGGTGTCAAATTGCGAGTGATCCAGGACCTGCCTACTACAGTCCACTAATGCAGGACCCAATTCCACCCAATTGTTTCTAAACTTATCACTGCTGGAATCAAATTCCAGATAGATTACCCAGCCAGGCTGCAGGTATCAGATTGACAGAGCTTGGGTCATGTTCGAAGAAGTAGACACGGCCATGACTGAACTCAGGAAGTCCCTTCCCAATCTATTCAAAGAACCCTGAAAATGGTCAGAGTTTCTACATTTCTTGCATACAGCATTAATCAGGAGAAAAGTGGAAAAGAGGTAACTGCTTGAACTGTCCGTATGGTTAGCAAGGATCCATAGCCCCCCACAACTCAGAAGGTGCTGTGCTTTAATTCGGCTACAATCTGTGAGGAGTGTGTTTTCTTGAGTTTCATTCTCAGTAGCAGTTGAACTGGATACAAGGGCATATGCCTGTAAGTTTTTACTTTTAATCATTTAAATGGCATGGGGGCCACCTTCAATTTTGGATGGACAGACAACTATATGTGGTTGCTGGCGGCTGTACTTTTGACAGTTGGATCAGAGAATGGGGCTATAATAGAACTGCATGCAGCATTTACAGCCGGAGGGACTATGTAACTGGACCTGGATATGTGGACTACTCCTATTAACAATCATTGCCAGTACTCTGGATCATGTTAGGCAGTACACACAGAAAATGCATCTCTGTTCAATGAGACTGCTAGAAATATAAGTAATGGGTCACTGGACACTATTTTAATGCAAGCACACTTCACCACTGTTAGATAGCAGTCCAATGCCCTGATTAAAGGGAAACTCTTTAAGTTTGATAAAGGATTCAGGTTAAATGCCACAGTGTTCTCCAGAACTTCTCCTCTTAAAGGAGCAGCTCTCTTTAAGTTACGTTTGTCTTCAGTTATACCACATTTGCGGTTAACATGTTGATGGTTTATATTAGTGTAACACAGAGTTTTGATGCTATATAACTTGTTAAACAGAGGCTTTTATAACAATTGGGGTCTGGTGGGTGGAAGGAGGGATGGTGAATGGGAAAGCTGTGCATCATCGCTATAGCAGTAGTATGTTAGTAGGGTGATTTGGGTTGGTATTTTATTTTGTTGGGATCCACAAATAATGATACTAGATACAACAAGGAAGCTTGTTTATCAGAGAGATTGCTTGTGCTTTCAACTTAATGTAAGGGGGTTTACTGTGGGACTGAGACTGCTTAAGGAACTGGGGGTACAAGAATGGAGGGGAAGGGGGAGGGGGAAGTGAGGATAAAAGGGTATGGCACCAGCTGGCAATCAGGGAAGTGTTTCTGTGGTCTGATTAAATATTCACAATAAGGATTCAGTTACTTGGTTGAATGTCAAAAATGGCTAATCCAGTTAATATAGTTACTTGGAATGTCCGAGAGGTAAGAAACAAAAGATATAAAATCCTCAAACACTTGCACAATACTAAGGGAGAAATTGCTTTACTTCAAGAGACCCATCTGCTGGAGAGTGAAGCTAATCAATTTAGGAGGCAGTATGTGGGGCAGATTTATGCAGCAGGGGACAGCACGCAAAGCAGGGGGGTTGCAGTGCTGATCTCATGTGAAATTCCTTTCGTCAGTAGTCAATGTATCAGACACCAACAGGGTAGACACATATTCATCAGAGGGACTCTCAATAGATCAGAGATGATCCTGGGTAGCATATATGGCCCAAGCATCGACTCTCCCTCTTTCTTTATGGAATTAATAACAACATTATCTCCATTTCTCTCCCTCCCAATTTTATTAGGAGTTGATTGGAACCTTCTGTATGACTCAGACATGGACAAATCAGATAGACATTGAGCCAGTATATCCATAGCTCAGAGAGCACTGTAAGAGTTATTAGTTCATTTGGGCCGATGTGACCCCTAGAGGGTGTTGCACCCCCCTGCCAGGGAATACACATTCCACTCCACTGTCCATGGGTCTTCATCCAGTATAGATTACTTCCTAGTTAGCCAATCACTGTTGGGGGGGGGTCCTGGACAGTGGAGTGGAGCCCAGGATCATTTCTGATCATGTGCAGTAGCTTGCAAGATATTGTTTTCCCCCTCCCACCCTAAAGAAATGATTTAGAAAATAAATAACCAAATATTGAAAGATGAAAAGACAATTAAACATATTACTACCTGCCTAGTTCAATTCCATCAAGATAATCTGGAAACAACTGGAAACTGGATATGGAATGGGGGGCATTAAAGTACTATATTAGGGAAGAATTAATTAAAATAGTTGCCACTAGAAAGAAGGATGGAGACAAATGGGTGCTTTCCCTTCTCTCCCAAATTAGAAATATAGAATTACAACTTTTGAGTGGGTCAGTGGACTAGATTCGACAGAACCTCATTAAACTCAGAGATCAATATAGTGAGCTTCTCCAAGATAAAGTGGAACTAGCCATTTTGAAAATGAGGGCTACCTATATTGATCAGGGTGAAAAAGCAGGCAGACTACTTGCCCTTCAGGTTAATAAACAAGAGGCATCAAGAATTATTACTGCAATTTGCTCATCAGAGGATGGGTCTCCTAAGGCAATTACCCGGTATTCTGAGAACTACTACCACAGCCTTTATAGTCAAATGCCTAACATTCCCCCACAGCAAAGAGTTGATGATATCCTCATTAAGGTTCCCCTTCCCACTCTCTCAGAATCACAGATAAACTCACTATTGGCCCCATTTACAGATGCTGACATTACAAGTGCAATCCGAAACTTACCACTAGGCAAAGCCCTTGGGCCAGATGGGTTTTCCCCTAACTTTCATAAAGCTTTTGTGCCTAAGCTAGTTCCCTGGCTTCCTAACTTATTTCAACACATTCTGACATCAGACTCAGTAGACCTTTGTCTGCTTGAAGAATTGATAATAGTGTTACAGAAGCCTGAGAGGGAGCCCAAAAATGTCACCAGTTACAGGCCAATTTCATTCCTTAATTATGACATCAAAATTCTGGCCAAACTTTTAGAGGACAGACTTAGTAGAGTCTTACCATCGCTGATAGGCTTAGAACAGGTCAGATTTATGAAAGGGAGGTCATCTGTGGATCATCTCCGTAAGTTGGCTCACATTTTCTCTGCGTCCAGGGGTGCGACACTCCTTGGTGCTGGTGTCCCTGCACGCAGAGAAAGCCTTCAATAAGGTTGACTGGCAATTCATGTTTAGGACTTTACACCACTTTGGATTTCCCCTCCAATTTATTCACTGGATTCAATGTCCCTATGCCAATCCTAGCACCCGTATGTATTGTAATGGGGTATTCTCCTCCATTTTCCCCTTTGCATTCGGGCACCAGACAAGGATGTCCCTTATCCCCTTTGTTATTTAACCTTTACTTAGAACCCCTGATAGTTAAATTAAAGGAATGTCAAACAATTTGAGTATCATGTTAGGGCCATAAGAAGTGAAAATATCAGCATACATGGACAATATACAGTACACTTTCATTTATCCCACCCCCATGATTCTATTCCATCGACATTGGAGGTTATCCAGGAATATAGCTCCCTCTCTAACTACAAAGTAAATCTTGAGAAAATAGCTGTTTTCCCCTTGAATTCTAGAACCCACAAGTGTGAAATACTAAATTTGGGCCTAAAGTGGACACCTAAATCTTTAAAATATCTGGGTATTCACATAACCAAGAAGTGAGTTGCAAATGAAGAAACACAACTTAGATGCAATCTTGCATATGATGCAACAAGACTTGTCTTGTAGGAAATCACTACCACTGTTGCTATGGGGGCACATAAATTTTGTAAAAATGAATTTTCTGCCATATCTATTTTACTCAATTAACCTTCTAAATCTGTGGCTACCTTTGAGCTGGTTCAAGAAGGTACATTCATGTATATCCAACTTTATATGGTGGGGGAAAGTACCAAGGAGAGCATATCATAAATTAGCAGCCCTCAAGTGCCTTGGTGGCCTCAGACTTCCTCATTTTGGATTATATTACTGGGCCAGTCAAGCCAGTAAGTATCTCCGCTGGCTCACGACTAAGGAAGAACTAGAGGCACTTTCTTATGTGCCCACCTGGCTTATGATAGAAAAAGATATAACAACCGGTGGGATCTCCCCAGCAGCCTTACTGCACCTGAAGACTAGAGACTTGCCATCAGGACTATGCCAACCATTGGTCAGGGTCTCAGTGAGAATCCACTCACAGTTATGCTCCCTTTTGAAATATAAGCATAACCATGACCCCAAGCACCCTGGCCAAAAACCCCAACTTTAAAATAGGGGGTAAATTAATCTCTTCCTCCTGGACCCCATAATTGGCTACTGTGAATGGAGAGCTTAATGACAGAAGATTACTCCTAGCTCACCTCCAAAGAGATCCTGTCCAAATTCTCTATTAATAATAACACAATCTTCAGAATTTACCAACTTAGACACATGTTAGTTAGGAGCTCTAATTCTCCTTTTGAACCATCCAAGATGGGCAGATTTATACTGTCTCTCAAATCACTGGCTTTGCTGCCACATGCTGTCTCCAAAATTTATGCAAAAGCTTATCCGAAGGTAGACGGAGTGCATAAATATTGGTCCTCATTTTTCTTAACGACAAACCTTTACTGGCAAAAGATTTGGAAAAACTGCTACACATATGTCACTCAGGATAGGTTGAGACTCATGCAGCTCTAAGTACTGAGTGACATGTACATGACACCGTACAAACTATATAAAATGGGCAAAGTGGCTTCCTCCCAGTGCATGAGGTGCAAAAAAGATGAAGGTTCTTTGCTCCACATGTTTTGGGATTGTGTCAGAGTAGTCCCCTTATGGAAACTCATTAAGGAAAGAGCTGACCCCTTACTAGGACTTGAGGATCTTTTCACTCCAGAAATATGCCTAGTGGCTGACCTTGGGGGTATTCCGGTGAAAGAACGTTGGTACTTTATAGCTCTGATTGCCCTCTCAGTAAAGAAACTAGTCCTTCATTACTAGATAGACGAAGAGATCATATCTTACACAGAATTGGTGCAGGAACTACTCCTCAGCCTCTGCAATGAGCAAATGATAGCTGGTATCTGCAATCGTACCCATAGACATAAGAAAATATTGGAGAAACTACATGCTCTATACTGTCTATGAGGTCTTCATTCCCAATAGCTTTCCTGGGACAAGTCTTGCACACAGGGGTAACATAGGAATTTCTGGTGCTGGAGGGGGAATTTTAGGGCTGGGATGGAGGGTGGGAGGATTGAAAATATTTCCCTTTGACATTGTATGTTCACTTTGTACCATGTATTTGAAAACTATACAGTGTAAATTTAAAAAAAAAGAAAGATGTTGAAGGTTGAACTCTAAAAATTTCCAGGTTTGTAATGTATAGGGCCATGTGGATCACTATACTACTTGCATCTGTTACAAAATATTTAGAATTGAATTAACAAAATAAGATTACAATTTTGCCCATGTGCAGTTCAAAAGCCCACACATTTTTCATAAAGTGTTTTTTTTTCTTCAAAAATGGAGCAGGTCCAGTTTTTGTGACTTGTCCATTTTTGTGAGATGCAAAAGCCACACATTTTCATTAGTCTTCACAAGCAGGAAAGTGGAGGAAACATGTTTTGAGACAGGGCAATATTTGCTCAGTGTTTTCTAGAAAATAGTTGTTAGCTCAATTGTGTAGCCTGTGTGGTCAAGCGAGATTAGTATAAGATTGTCACTTTTACATTTAGTTTTTTTAAACATCTTTTTAAAAAATAATAAAAAAACAGTTTGATATTTTTGTGACCCCAAACCTGTTTTCATATGACAAACAACCTCCCAACTTGCATAACATTATATGAAAGCAGCAGTAAATATTTTTAACAAGAGAATTAGAATGTATAGGAATTCTGGACTGATATATCAATCAGCAAGGGTTAAGACAGGGTGCATGTGTTCACTGGCTATTTGCAAAGCCAAGCTGAATGCTTGGGTAACTTTGTGATGGGTTGGGCTCTTTGCATTTGGCCCTTATATTACAGACCCATGCCAATGTGAAGAGTAGAAACATATACTTGGATGGCAGATGGGGTCACTTGGCCCACCCAGTCTGCCCATTTTTACCTACCTACATTCTCACTGCAGACCCAACATGATCTATAGCTCTTTGTCCCTCCCTCATTCTGCTGTAATTCCCTTGTGCATATCCCATGCATTCTTGAACCAATCACTGTTATCACCCCCACAATCTCCTCTGGTAGGCTGTTCCAGGAATCCACCACTTGTTCTGTGAAGAAGTACTTCCTCACATCTCTCCTGAATATACCCCCTTCCAGCTTCATAGCATGTCCCCTTGTTCTTGAACAGCTTCTTTTCTGAAAAACACTTCTCTCATGTACCTTATTTACCCCGTGTGGTATTGATAGGCCTCTATCACGTCCCCCTCTCCTCCCTCTTCTCTTCCAGGATGTACATATTGATGTATTTAGTCCTTTATTTTGTTTTCTAGTTTTATGGTAATTTCTAGTACCTCCTGAGATCTTCTGTTTATATTCTTTCTTGTCCTTTACTCCTCCATGGTTTTGTATCTTACACATACAAGTTTGATTTTTATCAAAAGGGGGCAGCAAGTTCACTTGTACAGCCTTATTCTCTCCCACTATCCCGTCTTTTGTTTCCTTGTGATCAGCATAGGAGCAGCATGATTGCTCAGTCCGATTGTTATCTTTATTTAATTTATCCAGTATAATCCTATTAAGGAATAAATGATTTTTGATGTTATCTATCTCATCCTTAATTACTATAAGGTTCTTCAAGATTACCACATTAGTAAAATAGGGATGCTTTATAATTTCTTGAAGTTGTTTAGACAGGGAACTGGATGCACCAAAGTCACCATTACCTGTAAAGTGTTCTTGATCATAAGTAATATCATGTTTAACACTTGTATTCTCCCTACAAGTGCTATATTCCCTATGAGTTCTCTCTAAATTCTTTAGACCGTCGATAACCTTACTATGATTTTGTGCAATAAGTTTCATTTCTCCCCTTTTGAAAATTATATTTAAATTTTCTCTATCCTTCTGAGTCATTATATTTGGTGACCATACTTCTTTACTTTCACAATATGTATTGTCACCAAATCATAGTTCTATTGTTTTTTCCAGTGAAACACAACAGTTATCTCTGCTATCACTTCTATACTGATCATAGGTTTCTAGGCTGATCTCCTGTAAGTCCCTATGTGAGGAATGGTCAGTGGGTAACTAAGGCTCAAAGGATTCATAAGAAGTCCACCCATGTGAATCATAGAAACATAGAATTTGACAGCAGATAAGGACCACTTGGCCCACCCAGTCTGCCCATTTCCCTACCTAATGGATAAGCTGCAGATCATAGTTAACCAGCAGCCTACTTCTTCCTACCCCCACCCCCTAGAATTGCCTTATGACTGTCCCATGCATGCTTGAATTCCACCACTGTTTTTGACTCCACAACCTCCTCCAGAAGGCCTTTCCATGCATCCACAACCCTGTCTGTGAAAAAATACCTCCTTAAATTACCTCTGAGCCTCCCCCATCTTCAAATTATGCCCCCTTGTTCATGCACACCTCTTTTTTGAAAGATGCTACCCTCTTGGACTTTGTTGATTCCCTTGAGGTACTTGAAAGTTTCTATCATGTCCCCCCTCTCCCTCCTTTCCTCGAGGCTATACATATTAAGCTCCTTAAGTCTCTCTTCATATGTCTTCCAGTGCAGATCCTGCACCATTTTAGTTGCCTCTCCTCTGGACAGCTTCCATCCTGTTTATGTCTTTGTGAGATTGGGTCTCCAAACTGCATGCAGTACTCAGATGGGGTCTCACCAGCTGTCTGTACAGAGGGATAATAACTTCCTGTTTTCTACTGGTGATGTCTCTCCCTATGCATCCCAGTATCCCCCCAGCCCTCCTTGCTGCCCTCTCACATTGCTTGCCCACCTTTAGGTCATCTGATATGACTACCCCCAGGTCCCTTTCCATTTTTGTTGTTGTTAGATCTCACCCCCCATTGTGTACTCTTCCCCTGGGTTTTTGTTTCCTAGGTGAATTACCTTGCACTTCTTAGCACTGAATCTAAGCTGCCATACATTTGACCATTCCTCTAACCTTGCCAAGTCCCTTCTCATCCTTTCCACTCCACCTTGTGCATCAAATCTATGGAAGTTCCTTCAAGGGAAAATGCAGAAACCAGATTATTTATTATATTTATTTACTATCTTTACTATGTCTGCTAAGAGGTGTACTATGTATACTGTGTATGTTAGCTGTACTCTGGCTATGTCCATTGAAACTCCTCTCAATCTCATTTCTTTGTTTACTCACAAGTACTATCTGGCTTGGGGTACTTGTTAATGTTCAGTTTTTACCAGATATAATGGGTTGTTTAATATTTCTCTGCCATAATTCTGTAATTGTAAGCCAAAGGGGATCACTTAACTTCACCTTTTCATCAGCGATTTTCATTCTTTCTTTACCCTCTTTATTCGTATTTAAATGTAACCTTTTCTGATAGTTTTTTTATTCTTTTTATCCATTTTGATTTTGTTATCCTTGTTTGTAACTAGTTTTTCATTCCTTGTTTGTACCATCTATATCTAAATATAAAGAGACTGTTTTTTATACTTTGAAACATATTATTTCACCCTAATTGAGTGCAGGGCAGAGGCCAACAGAGACAATTATATCAGATTTGTTAAACAAGGAAACATACAAGTCAATTCCTTAAATTATCAATCTCGTTGCTCTCATGCAATACAATGTACAATATGCAAATAGCACCTGTTACTTGCTAGTTAAGTAGAACTAAACAGAACGATTAGTTAAATACAAGTCACCTTATTAGAATAATAGTATCAATGAAATAAAATAGCTGCCAATCCTATTAATAGGCTCAAATATCCATCAATAATATTTAGCAAAATATGGAAAACTAAGTGCAAATGCAGAGTGCAACAGCAGATATAATTAAGTATAGTCAGTACAAAGTGCAACAATGCATACAATCAGTACCACAACACATATAATCAGTGAAGAAATTCAATTTTCCAAAAAACTACAATCTATAAAATAGTCTGGTCAAGCTAGACTGGATCTAAAAGGTCTTTCAGCTTACTTCCTTAATATCACCCTTCTTCAATCTATTTGCGACTTGTTCTGTGTAATCTTCTGTTGTTTCTCCCTTCTATAATAGTCCATGTATCGTTGTATAAATCCTGCTCACAGTTTTTATTTTTCTTTAGCCTTCCTTTCCTTTAATCAGTTAGGTCTTATCCTTCAAATGTTGCAGAAGGGGGATGTTTACTCCCAATATTGCAAGGTGGCAAAATGGCAGAAAATAGTTCTAATGATACCCTGCTGGTCCTTTGGGTTCTGCTCTTGTGAATATCAAATACCTGTACTCTCTTAATTCTTTCTCACCAGACAATACAGGCCACTAAAATAATAGAATATGAGTTAAAGACTTATAAATGTAGAGGAAAGCAAGAAATTTCCCACCCACTTGTAAATTTCTGAATGAATATTATATATTTAAATATCTATATTCTCTTAGTTCCTTATCACCAAGCAACACATGACACTAAGATAATAAGTATAAAAAAAGATGAAATGAAAATAAAAAATTCCCACCCGCTAATACATTTCTAAGTATAACTAAATACAGCACTTCAGTAACTCTAAAAAAACTCAAACTGAGCATACACGCATACAAGTCTGAACTAGAATAATAATTTATTTTAGTTTATTTCAACTTACTTGCTGTTTAGCTATTTAACTAAGTATACTTTCCCAAATTCTTAGCTCAAAAAGGAAAAGGGCAATTTCTTCGCTACAAGTGGAGTGAGTAGGGTAGTATGAGTAAGGTGAGCATGGTTTCAGAATGCCTCCCTGGGTATCACCAGGATTTCACTAACAGCTCCTGTTACAAACAAATGTTGTCAAATAATCAAAAATAATCTGAAAGATAACCCCCTCCACGGCTTCTTCTCCCACTCCTCTGCTTTTGCTCTCTATTGTAATCTCCGATGAACCTAGTTGGACAACTCTGAATAGATTACAAAAGACTGGTGTATGTGTATATGTTTTTATATATAAGGTTCCTCTTGCAGAACTAAATCAATCTTAATCAATCTAATCAATTTCTCGTGTGGAGCTGATTTAATCTAATTGGAATATAATCAGAGGTAATCTAATCCCAATTAGCAAAACTGTGTTTTTAAACAATAGGGTAATTGGTTAGCAGTTAAATTATATCTAACTCTAGGGTTCGAGTTATTAAGTTTAATAAGCTCCCAAATCAGCTGTCTGCCTCTGTTCACCTCCATTAACCTCCGTACACCTTCGTCTTTTTTCAAATAAAATAAACAAAATAAGGTAAAAATAAAACTACCTCATGTTTTGCCTCAGTGCAGCTGTTTAGCCATTCAAGTAAGCCAAAAGAGAATCTTAGTGGCAAAATATATGAAATTGCAATGCACATGGAAGCACTTGAAAATCCACAGCTGAAAAAAGCACCCACAGCACTTACAGCTCTACAGCTCAGGGAAGCTAAAGGAAACTAAAGTAAATATAAAATAAACATATACCACAATATTTCACATACGAAAAACATAAAAAAACATGAAATGTATAAATGCTTAAAATTAGAAGTTTAAATTAAAAAGTTTTAAGGGTTTGAGAGTTTAGGCATAACTAATTTCTAAATAACTAAATCTCTTGTTCTTTGCAGGACTCCAAAGGTTTTACTAAATTCAAATTCAGTTAGTTTCTAGTTCCAATTCTGCTTTGCTCTGCAATAACTGCTAAATAGAGCTGAATATCAAGAGTTGAAGCACAAATTTTGCTTTTCAGGGGAACGTCTTCTTAGGGCTTCTTGTGGTCATCCCGAATTACCATTTTGTCTCCAGCAGGCTCACAAACCCCGATTTCAGTTCCAAACACTTTTTGGGTGTGGGGTGGAGTTTCCCCTGCACCACCAGCTGCCACTTCCTTGCTTACTAGCCACCATCAGTTCTTGTATCTCAAGGACTGCAGCCGGCTCCTATGGAAACAAAATGAAATACTCTAGGAGAGGACCCTGGAGTGGAGCATATAAGATTTTCTGGAAAGAGAGCTTACATTAGCACGACGGTGACATACCTTTTATAAAAATAAAACTGGAAAAGCTCTCCTGCTTCTTCACCTTCCTCCACAAGACAGAGAGCATCGTGCCACACAACCTCCTCCTTCATCCACTCAACTCAATATGTCTGTCCCAGAATGACACAGGAAAGTTGTTAAAGGGTACTATAATAAAGCATCCCTCGGAAAATGTTGAGGAAAAGGAGTTTGTAGTAAGGGAAGAGGGAGAAATTATGATAGATAAGGAAAACAAGAGGTTATACCCATTACCTAAAGACAGACATCCAGAAATGGACAATAAAATATCAGATGAGAATGGGAGAATTTTAGAGCTGGATGGAGGGGAGGCTGAGACCAGCCAGATGCCACCCGGTAATAAGCTTTATACCATACAACCTAGAAATGAGAGCTTGGATAATAAAAAAGGATCTGACAACACAAAACACAAATAAGTTCTTTGATTTTGAAGGCACAGAAATGGAATATCTCATGGGAATTTACAGGATAAATAAATTACATGAAAAAACAAGTGAAAATTTAAGGAACTTAGTATGATATACTCTTCATGTAAGAGATGCAGATGATAAAATAGATACTATAAGACCTCCAAATGCAGCACATAGGGATTGTGTACTACTGTATATTAAATTGGGATCAGTAGTGGACATCACATGGAGCCAACAAAAAATATTGAATCTCATGGGTATTGTTTTGTTGCCAGTCCAGATTGTGCCCACTCAAGATAATCCAGAGCCAGAGAGAAAAACTGAAGAAAGACTCATAGATAACATAAGGGATAACAATAATATCAAAACCCAAGGAGGAAAGACTAATCCCAATCAAAAAGAAACTGAGGGTTTTACTTACAAGATAACAGAGTATAATAAGAAAAAATGAAAAGTGGAACAATAAGACTGTAACAGTATTTGGATGGGAAACTAAAGAACAGGATACCTTAGGATATATTAAAAGGGAAATTACAGCTTTCCTTACTAGAATAACATATATGACCATTTCACAGAAAGCCATAGAATATATTAAAATATACAAATGCGTAAATAACACCTCACAGATAGATATAACCTTTAGAAATTGTAGGATTGCGCAGAATGTATTAAATCAAGCAAAAACACTGGATGCAATCAGGATATATGTTATGTCAATGGAGGAATGGAATGATCCTAAATTAGAAAACGTTTTGGATATAGTTAAAGTAAATCGAGTGGAAAAGAAGGTTACATAAAAAGAACAGAGGATTTAGTTCCCACAATTGGATATGAGATATTGGATAACAATCAGTGACTAAAGCATAACAGAATTAGGGAAGACTCTTTGTTTTTAGAAAATAAGAAATTAAAAATATTGTCTTGGAACATAGAGGGGATTCATCTAAAGATCTTGGATCCAGAAGTTACCCAGTTCCTGCAGACCTATGATATTTTATGTCTCCAAGAAACTTGGTGCACAATCGAGGAAACTCCCAGACTGCCTGGATATTTAAGTTATCTAAATCAGACTTTAGATTAAAAAAGTCTGGAAGGAAAATTGAAGGTTTATCTATATATTTAAAAACAGACTTAAATTACATTATTAACAAAGAATATAATAACTATGATGACATTCTTGCATTTCAAATAAAAGAGGCTAGCATTCAAAATAAGCTAATAATAGCTAATGTGTATTTGCAGTCATCTAATAAATAACTAGACAAACTTTTATCTCAATTTAATCATTTTCTAAGATCTAGTATGGATACAGACCCTGATCTGCCAATTATTCTATTAGGTGATTTTAATGCGAGGATATTGCCTGATCAAAATATTTCTGATTTTAACTCTCTTATTCCAGAGCTTAATCCTAGAATTAACAATAAAAGAGTTGCAAAAGATTTGAGGACAAACAGAGGAAGGCTATTGGCCTCTCAACTGACAGATAAGAACTTGTTGCAATTAAATGAATGAATGCCAGGAGATAAATCAGGCAAAATAACTTATAGTAGCCCACAGGGTGCATCTACAATTGATTTAGTATGAGGACACATTGAAGCTATTAAACTTACACATGATTTTGTGGTTTTGGATACAGTGGAGTCTGCTCATAATCCAGTGTGTTTAATAATACAAATGGATCAAATGATCAAGAGAAATTTCAATCAAATTAGCGGGGAAGATGTTGAAATCATAAATCAAAAAAGGATACAGTGGACTCCAAGCAATATTAATTTTTTTGATAACCTACTATATGGAACAACAATGATGGAATTGGGATCTTCCATTTTATTTAAAACTGATTATAATACTTTTTTAGATAAATGGCAGACTATTAACAACTTTATTAAACCACATTGTATAGTAAATAAAATGAGAACAAAAGTAACAGCAGGTAAAATTTGGTTTAATTCTAGATGTAGGAAAGCAAAAAAGAATTAAATAAAGCTTTAAGGAAATGTAAGAAATATAAGATTCAAAATGTGACTTAGAAAAGATACATGTTTATTAATATTAATGAAGAAAGAAAGAACTATAAAAAATCTTGGACCAAGAGAAATCTTGTCATACAGAAATTCTTTGGGAAAAACAAAGGAAAGCTACAATAAATTTATTTGTTTATTGGATATAATCAGAAAGACCTTTGAGTCAATGACTCATTTACAAAGGTTCCACGTCATACATTAAAACACAGGCAAACATTAGCCAACAGAGACGAGACAGTACAGTACAATACATAATGAAGAGTTACATTACATTTCAGTACATGGTAGTCATAATACATAGTGAAGAAATACAGTACATTACAATACATGGCAGTCAATGTAGATCAGGAGGTGATCATGATCAGTAGTTGAGTCCCACTTTAGCACAGCCACAATAGTTGCAGAAAATACTGTAACTGGCTGATAGTTAGATAGTGAGGTAGTAGAGATTTTGACCAAGAGATAGAGATAGTTATGGGTGCACTTAGAGTAGAATGCTGTAGGAAAGGGTCAGGGGCAATCACAGGTGTTAGAGTCTAGGAGGAGTTTCCTTAGTCTAGCTTTAAAAAACAACTAGCCTTGTTTTGTTGGCTATTTGGATTGGGAGAGAGTTAGTCCAGTTCGGGGCTTGGTAGCTGAAAGTCCTTTGCAGTTGGGAGGTATGGGGGTAAATAAAGACATCAAGAAATGTTGGCGACTTGTGAGTCAGGGTTACAATAGATAACTTACAAAGGTAGAAGCACATATTCTTCCAGATACACGGAAAGGGTATTTTACAGAACTCTGTATTTCAGTTGAAGAAGATCGCTTAGCTAAAGAATATAAATATGAAAATCTGTACTATCACACTTCCTTATATATAACTCCAGAAGAGATAACAAGGTCAATATTAAGACTGAAGACTAATAAAGTACCAGGACCTGACAAGATCATCAGAGATATATATGTACAAGTACTTTATTGTCTGGTGGAATCCTGTAATATATAAGACATTTAATTCCATAGTACAGGGACATGATCCACCACATAGTTGGCGGGGATCTACCATTTATCTTACATACAAAAAAGAAAACCCAAACAATCCTAAGATGTATAGGCCAATTAGCCTTATTGATATAGCACAAAAAATATTTACAAGAATCATTCTCAATAGGCTAAATGACTGGGTGGAAAAGAACTCTATTCTTCATAAGACCCAAAATGGTTTTAGGAAATCAAGATCTACTATTCAGTACTGCTATGTTTTACAATATATAGCTTGGAAGTATGTTCAAATTAAAAAGGGAAAACTTTATTGCTGCTTTACAGATTTTAGATATGTATCTGACAGTATAAGTAGATGCATCCTCTGGGAAAAACTATATAAATTGGGCATTTGTCCCAATTTATTGAATGTTCTTATAAGATTACACAATAATACTTGGGCCATGGTTTAATATGATCACTTAGGTAATGCAACTTCATCTTTTCGCACTAATATAGGGGTATGACATGGCTGTCTATTGGCTCCAACCCTATTTAATATTTATATTAATGATATACTTATAAAGTTGCAACATCCTGATTTTCATGCTCCTAAGGTAGGTAACATCAGGGTAGATTGCCTAGCATATGCTGATGATCTAGTGTTGATATCAACCTCAGCCCCTGGACTTCAAAGAAAACTTGATCACTTAAATGATTTGTGTAAAGAACATCAACTAAAAATTAATATGACTAAAACTAAACTTGTAGTTTTTGGAAATCAAATTAGGAAAAACTATCCAGTATAGATTAATACAGAGAAGGTGGAGCAGGTAACATTCTATGACTATCTGGGAGTTAGGTTTTCAGAAAACATTAAATGGACTAATCATGTAACTATTTTATGCAATAAAATGAAAGCAGCATTTAATGCATTTAAAATCTTTAATGCTAAAATGGGTTGAAGTTCTGTAAAAGGTGTCATGAAGGTACTCAATGCCAAAATAAAGTCAAATCTGCTTTATGCAGCAGATGTTTGGGGTTTCTCATGTTTAAAAAAGTTACAGTTGACCATGAACAAATTAATCGGATATGTTCTTATGACTCCGCAGTCAGTCCCCGAGGTAATCCTTAAACTTGAAATGGGACAGTTTTCAATTGCCACTTTAGTAGCAGAAAGACAAATAATAGCTGTTATTAAAACACTTAGTTTGGAAGAAATTAGCTTACCAAGATGATGCATGGAAGAAAAGATTGCTTATTCCTCCTTGGGTTTCGAGGCAACATCAATTAAGATAATTAAAAATCTTATGTTTCTTAATGGTTTGGGTCTTATTATGTGGGATATTTATCTATACCCATGGGAAGAAATTACCAACCTGATTAAAAATAGACTTAAAGACATAGAGAGATCAGATATGAAGGAGAAAATAAATGATTAAAATTATTTAGGTGGTATAAATACATTAAGCAAGATCATGGGATGGAACTATATTTGTTAAAACTATCGGATCCCTCCAAAAGGAGATTAATAACTCAATTTAGATTTTAGACTTATAAAGCTAATTATATTTACCACAGACAGAAGAGGGAAAATGTGGAGTCACGTGATGCGGGACGCCAAGTAGCTGGGTCTTTGCGGAGCTCCATCCCTCGCCCATTGTTTTCGGCTAAAATCTCCGATTTCTGTGCTATTTTTCATTCTGGTGGGTGTTGTATTGAAGGACGAACTATTGTGTCAGTGCTGCATGGAGGTAGACATGAAAAAACAGCCACCGAAGCACAAGCCGCCAGTGACTCCTGAGAAGGTGGCGAAAAAATCAAGGGCCTCGTCCTCTGTGTTAAGCCATGGGGCTAGCGAGGGGAGTACAGCTGAAGAGCCGCTCACCTTATCTCGCTTCATTGAAGAGATTGGGCCTCTAAAATCGACGATTTTGGAAGTGGCAGGAGAGTTGAAAAGTATGAATAAAGCGATCGAGGATCTTTCTAGGAGAACCACAGATAATGAAGCACGGGTAAAATCTCTGGAAAGGAGCAGGGAGATGACAGAGACTTCGGTGACTAAATGCTACCAGAAAATTCAGAAGCTAGAAGCCAAGGTGGAGGATTTTGAAGGCCGGAGTTGGTGAAATAATGTGTTTTTTATCGGTCTCCCTGAAAAAGCTGAAGCAAATGAGCCACTTTTATTTGCACAGAGGATGGCTGAAAAAATCACAGGGCCTTCACCTTTTGGGCCTAAATACACAGTGGAGCATGCCCATAGGTCGCTGAGACCATTGCCATCTCCGGATCGCCCACCCAGGCCTTTCATCATTACATTTTTGAACTATCAAGAACGACAACTGATTATTGATAAAGCCAGGGAAGATAAAGATATATTTTGGGAAGGGGATAGGATCAGAGTGGTCCAAGATTTACCATTGTTGGTCAGACAGAAGCGTGCCACTTTTCACCCACTCGTGAAACGTCTAATTGTGGCAGAGGTTAAATTTAGAATGGGATACCCTGCAAGGCTGCAAGTTTCAATAAATAATGGCTGGAAGTCCTTCGAGTCGGTGGATGCTGCTACTGCAGCGCTGAAAGAGGCTTTTCCGGATCTTTTCAGGAATCCATGAACTGGATGGGGGACACTGCTATTATAATCATACTGTCTCCGGTTTTTGTTTTCTTTAAGCTCTAATTTGTTTCAAATATGTGGTCTGAAAGAGGTGACTCAGACCGGGAATCTTTTGACCGTTTGAAGTTAGAGACTGAATGATTCTACAGTACGATTTGTGGGACATTCTGTTATTCAATTATCGTGGACAATCTGGGGGTTTAATTTTGAATGATACAGTCTCTATGGGATAACACACGTGGGCAGATTGTTTACTTCTGGAATTGAGATTCAATTTTGTATGGGGTTTCTGATGTTGGGATTTATGGATAATCTTGTGGCCCTGGCATCTGAGCTAGAGCTCGATTTATTGGTAGGTGGAGGCTAGCTCATTGGCTTGGACATCCGGACCGGGAACTATTTTGGGAACCTTCAGAGCATTGGTATAATATAGATTTTAGTGGTAACAGGGTCATAAGCCTTTATGTACCACCTTACTGTGGATATTATAATGTCAAGTATTGTTTCTGACCCTTTTCTTATTTTTATCTCGTTGGATACTTTTGAAATATGGTACTTAGTGGTTCTGACAATTAGATAACTGTTATAGGAGAGGAATTATTTTGCCTTTGTAGAAGTTACAATTTGGATCTCTCCTTTGTAGGGGGTACTCTTATTCTTAACTCGGTGGGATTGTTACTTTGTAGCGGGTTTAGTCAAGAATGGTTGGCTTTTACATCTTGGAATAGTCATGGGAAGATAGATGCAGACATCATAGTTGGATATGTAGATTAATGCAAGGAGACTGTTATGAAGGTTGGAGATTATGAGGCGTTGAGGAGGGGGTGAGGTGAGGGAGCTAGGTATCCTGATATCATGGGCCATAATATGAAGTGGTGGTTTGGGGGAAGGGAGGGGGGTTCTAGGGGCTATATAGGTCCGGGGAATCTGGTTGTGCATTTTGGGTGGGGTTTATGGGGAGGGTGTATGTTGGGGGTGGGGAAGGGGGTATCTTGTTTGTCTGGGGGTGGTGGCACAAGGTTGCTGGTTTCTTTGGACACAATGGGATCAAGTCATGCATGTTTTGTTTTGCAAATTTCTAGTTAGGCATAGGGCTGATATTCTCATTAAGTTCTGCACATGGAATGTGAAGGGGCTAGGCATAAAATAAAGCAATATAGAATACTGAAATATTTGGAATCAGCTAAGGTCAAGGTTGCTTTTTACAAGAAACTCACTTGTTGCAAGAAGAAAGTAGAGCTTTGAGTAGAATGCAGTATCGGGTGGTTTTCGCCACATGGCACCTCAAAAGTAAAGGGGTTTTGATTTTGCTTCATAGATCGCCCCTTTGTCCCTGTAAAAGTCATTCCTGATAAAGAGGGTAGGATTGTGTTGAGTGGTTGGAAAGCTGTATAAGAAGGAGGTGTTATTAGGGGCAGTCTATGGGCCTAATTCTGATAGCCAGGAGTTCTTGATAGGCTTGCTTAAGGTATTGCTACCTTTTAATCACCTTCCCATGATTATAGGGGGGGATTTCAACCTGGCTTTAGACCCTTTGTTGGATAGGTCCTCTAGATCACATATTCATGCTTCACCAGCCTCTTTGGCCCTTACAGATCTATTGGATCGTATAGGCCTGGCAGATGTTTGGAGGGTTTTCCATCCACAAGTAAAAGAATATACCTTTTTTTCTCCAACGCATAAGTCAGGGTCGAGAATTGACTATGTTTTTATTTCGCGTTCTTTGCTTGAGGGGGTGACCTACACTGAAATAGTGGCAGCCCCATTGTCAGATCATTTGGTGGTGGAGGTTGAGCTCTCTTTTCCCTCTGTATTAGGCAAGGGAGGTAGGTGGAAGGTGAACAATCAACTTCTCAGGATGCCTAAGTTAGTCCAGATCCTGGCGGAGCAAATAAAGGAATTTCTCTCTTAATGAGAGGAGGAAACCAGGCCGGATATTTTATGGTCAACGTTAAAGGCCTATATGAGGGGTCTTTTAATAAGTCAGGCTACTAGGAGGAAGAAGGTGAGGAATGCAGTTATGGTAGAGTTGTTGAGGCAAATTAAGGATTTGCAGACATCATTAATCTCTAATCCGGTTGAGGAGATCGAGCTGAGATTGATTAAGACTAGGGACGCGTATCTTAAAATTTTGGGAGAGCAGGCCGAGCTGGCTATTATTAAAACCAAAGCCATTTACGCGGATCAAGGGAGAAACCTGTAAGCTCCTGGCTAGGCGGTTGGCACAGCTAGAAGCTTCTCGGTTAATTGAAGGAGTTAGGTCGGAGGAGGATGGGTCTATTAAGACAACTCCGGAGGACATTGCTCTTGTCTTCCGTAACTATTATGAGTCGTTGTATAGTGGAATGCAGTCTCCACCTCATTTAAAGGATATCCAGGAATACCTTGAAAGGGTACCACTTCCTAAACTGGAGGAGGCAGACTGCAAATCCCTTACTGCTGAGATTACTTATGTAGAGGTAGAGGCTGCAATTAAAGCTTTGCCTAAAGATAAGACACCTGGCCGGATGGCTTCGTCCAATTTTTATAAACCTTCTTCCTAGTTAGCACCCTTGTTAACCAAAGTATATCGGCATATTTTATCTGGGGCAGATACGGATAAATATTTGTTTGAAGCTCTAATTGTGCTGATACCCAAGCCCAATAAACCTCGGAGAACCCTGGTAGTTACCGCCCATATCCTTGTTAAATTATGATATTAAAATATTAACTAAAGTGTTGGCTGAGAATTAGTATTTGATGCCAAATTTAATAGGCCCGGAGCAAGTCGGTTTTATGAAGGGTAGATCCTCATCGGATCATTTTAGGACGTTGTCGCATGTCTTCTCGGCATCTGAGGAGGTGGGCCTACCACTGGCGCTGATTTCTTTGGATGCAGAGAAGGCATTCGATAGGGTCCATTGGGCCTTCCTATTCCAGACAATGGAAAAGATGGGTTTTCCGAAAGAGTTTGTGGGGTGGATTAGGGCTATCTACTCAAATTCGTCTGCGAGAGTGGCATGTAATGGGGCTATATCGATGCCCTTTGTTTTACGGGCTGGGACGAGACAGGGATGCCCTCTATCCCCCTTGCTCTTTAATCTTTATTTAGAGCCTCTGATTAGGTACATAGTATTTAACCGTTGGATTGAGGGGATCAGCATCAGGGGCCAGGTTATTAAGGTCACTGCCTTTGCAGATGATCTGCTGATTTATGTGTCAAATCCTGCCTCTTCAGTTCCAGTGTTATTGGATGTAATTAAGGAATTTAGCTCATTAGCAAATTATAAATTGAACCAGGAGAAATCAGTGGTCTTTCCTTGAATAGTAGGGTATTTAAGAAGGATATCATTAGCTTGGGACTGGGTTGGAACTCTAAATCCCTCAACTATTTGGGTCTTATTTAACAAACAACCCGGTTCGTCTACGTCAGCTTAATTTAGATGCTTTAATTGAAAGTTAGATCTAGATATGAAAAGGTGGGCTACTCCCCTGTCACTTTGGGGTAGGATAAATGTGGTAAAATGAATATTTTTCCTAGGTTTTTACCCATTATCTATGCTCAATATCTGGATTCCCTGACATGGTTTAACAGATTGCATAAGATGATAGCTGACTTTATATGGAATTTTAAGAACCGAGGATGTCGTATGTTAAGTTAGCGGCCCAAAGCTTCAGGGGATTGAGGTTGCCACATTTTGCGCCTATTTTGGGCAGCACAGGTTAATAAATATGGTAGATGGGTTGGAGCATTGACATCGTCTAATAGTAATGACTATGTACCGCTTTGGTTCAATCTGGAGATTACTTTATTTAAAAAGTGGGTCTTAATCCTGAGGCCTTGCTTTTATTCCCTTGCGTGCTCTTTTCAAGGGACTCCCGATAGGAGTCTCTGAGGATACATAACCAACTTTGTAGTTATTTAAAATATGACTATTGCAAAGATGGTTATCAACCAATGTTGGGCAACCCTCATTGGCTGATAGGAAAGAAAGTTATAGCCAAGAACTGGTTATCTAACTTTGGTGAGTGTAGGCTAAAAGACTTGTTAGACGAGGAGGGCAAGCCCAGGATGGTTCAGCAGATACTCAACAAATTTAACTTATCCCTAAAAGAAAGTTTTAAGGTATTTCAGTTACGTCACCTTCTTATTCAACGAATGGGTAGCAGTGGGATCACTCCATCTGGTATTGACTTTTGGGGAGAGGTAAAGCCCTTAATAGGTATCCCTCATGCAGTTTCAAGAATTTATCAGGTGTTACTGCATTGGGCATTTTCTGACAAATTGTCCCTCATCTTACTGGATTAGGGCCTTTCCAAATGTTAATTTAGATTGGTCGCATATTTGGAGGAGTTGTCATAAATTTTTAAAGCAAGACTCTCTCAAATTGGTGCAGTTTAAGATCTTGCATAATATGTACTACTCTCCACAAAAGTTAACCGATATAAAGTTGATGCATGATCCCAAGTGTTATAGGTGTGGCCAAGGGGAAGGGGATTTGTTTCATTTCTTTTGGAAGTGTCCGAAGGTTGCTCCTTTATGGGCCGATATTAAAGATAAGACTAGCCCTTTATTGGGCTTAGAAGAGATGTTTAATCCTGAGGTTTGTCTCTTAGGGGTAATGTCTGAAGTTTTGATTACTCTGAGGAAATATCACATGTCATTGATCTCTATTACAGTCAAGAGGCTGGTTTTAAAGCATTGGAAGGATTCTATTAGAATTTCCTATTCTGAGTGGCTAGCAGAACTGTTGGCTTCTCTGAGGATAGAATATAGGATAGCCATTATGCATGACCAACTGCATCGTTTTGAAAAATCTGGTCCCATTGTCTATTGCTTATTCATGATTATGGGGGGTATAGGTCCCAGGGTTTCGTTCATAATACAGCAACTTGTGTCTGGGGTGGGTTTTAGGCTGTGGGGGGGGACGTTGGGGGGAGAGACTCTTGGGGGGTGGGGTTGCAGAGGTTCATGGTTAAGGTGTGAATCTCCATTGTAATTATTTCCGAGATTATATGCATCTGTACACCATGTAAGTGTCTTAAGTTTATTGTTTACCTCTGTATCTGGGTTGTATTAAACTCAATAAAAAGTGAATGGCAAAAAAAAAGAGGGAAAATGTAAATTCTCCTTATTGTTGATGTAGTTATATGGAAGATGATGCAAAACATATCATCTTAATTTGTCCTTTATATACAAGACAACAGGAAAAGTATCTGGGTGGTGTCTTGGCTGGTCTCATCCTCCCCCCAGAAGACACATTAACATTTCTATTAAATACAAATAATAGGTACATTTTTTTAGAGAAAGTTGCCTCCTTCTTGAAAATAGTACATTTATGAAAGTGTTTTCCTTACTAATGAAGTATTGTATAAATAAGAATTCTTTTTGTAAAAAGTAAATAGTTTTGTTAATATTTAACCACAAAATACTGTGATAGTGACATATGAGAAATAATTTATCTGAGCTGGCTAAGAGCAAAATTAATGTCTAGTAATCTTAGAAAAACCCCTAGTTGGGATGCTGTGATGGAGAACATTAGAAGTATCTTGTATAACGATTTTTATACCATTATTTATTTTTGTATGTCTATGAATCTATTTTGTATACCTCGTTTGAATATTGAAATGGTTTTTAATTGATCAATAAAATCTTTGAACTGAACATTTAAAATACTACATACAGGTATTCAATGTCTTTAATCTCTTCTCATATGGATTTTGATGCAGACTCTGCACTATTTTAGTTGTCCTTCTCTGGATGGCCTCCACTCTACTGCATGTACTTCTGGAGATAGTCTCCAGAGCTGGACATAGTCCTCTACATGGAGTCCTACCAGTGATCTACAGAGGGGCAACACCACTGCGATCTATCTGCTGGAGATATCCCTTCCTATGCACTTCAGCATTCCATTAGCCCTCCCAACTGCCTTATCATGCTGTCTTGCCACCTTTGGGTCATCTGATATGATTACCCCTAGGAGACTTTCATGCTTGGTTTTAGTAAATATCACTCTACCCATTGTATACTCTTTGTCCAGGTTTCTGTGCTCTAAGTACATTAACTTGCAGTTTTTTGCACTGAAACCCAGATGCCATACCCTTGAACACTCCTCAAGTTTTCTCAGGTCTCTGTTCATCCTTTCCACCCCTATCCCTTAGACTGTCTACTCTGTTACAGATCTTGGTGTCATCCACAAAGGGACATATATTCCAATGCAAAGGTGTAGGGTCTTGGACAGGTCTGGGACTGTGCTTGATGGGGCACCTGTTTTGCATATGGCCCATAGGACCATTCATAAAGCAAGCTACAGGCCTCAGGCCATGCCCAATCATTCATCTGCTTTACTCACCATGCACAAAGTAAGTTATAACCTTAAGGTCCTGTTGGAGGGTGTACCTGTTTTGTGTATACATGACCATGTGCAAAGCAAGCTAGAGGTCCAGCACTATACTCAATGGGGCACCTGCTTTGCATATGGATCACACTGCACAGTAAGTAACTGTGGATATCTTTCTCAAAAAGACAGAACATTAATTGCAAAAAAACCTACATTAGTGCACAAACTAGTGTTCATTATTAAAGTGAGAAAAGTAAGGAAATGTGATGTTAGATTTCACTGGTGTAATAGCACCAAGTGATAGCTGCAACTGTTCTTTGCAGGATTTCCCCAATCCTGACACATTGGCACACAAGACACCACAAAATAAGCAAGCAAACAACAAAAAAACTACCTTGCTGAACAATTCTCATTAGCAAAAAGTTTTTTGTGAAGTTCAGAGGAGAATCAAGCAAAAAGTTGTCCTTTATCTTTATCAGCTTGCCACATGCCTTTCCTTGTTAATACACCTCTGAGCTTTGTCCATTGTCTGGTGTTTGTTTGCACATCTCCATTGTGCCACTAGATGATGTGGGACCACAACACTCTGGTATCAGACAATATCTCATGAATGGATCACAGGTCCTGCTTCATCCTGAGCAGCAGATTGACAGCCTATCTGAGTCCCAGTTGAGTGAATCCCAACTGAATCACCAAGACCTCTGTAGGGCCTCTCCAGCAAACCCCAGTCACTGCCTTGGGAAACCTTCCTGCTTGTGCATCTGACTGTAAAGTGTCCAAAGTGTTGTAAATGTGTCATAATGTTTGGAAATCATGCACAAACATTCTGGCACATTTACAGGACACAGCTACAGTAGTAAATCTATTGGCAATGCTGTGTTCAAACCTCTAAAAAGCCAGGCCATGATGTTAGGGCAACTGCAACACTGCTTTGTATGATTGTTCAAACCCTAAGGAATGTGAAACCAGAGTCAACAAGCCTCAGTGGATTTTGTATCATAGCATTGCACTGCATTTTCCTACTTTGTACATTTTGTACTGTAACCTTAACTTGTGCATTAACATATTTTTTTTGCAATGAATATCAAAGTTAATAGTAATGCATGTATCAAAACATAAGAGAACTAGACAAGACAAGTGAGTAAATAAAGGAAGAGGGTTTAAAAATAATGTTTAGAAATAATATTTCACAGAAAGATTGAATACTTTGTGGAATAAAATACCAGGTAAATCCACTAAAGATATCCCACTAAAAATATCAAAAGATGAATGAACTAGAGGATATGATTGGCAGCAAGGTAAGGCGGACTGCTGATAATTTCAAGTAAACTCAATAACTTTGTTTGAATGTTTTTTGGGGGAACTGTCACACTATGAGACACCCTGAATCACCTGTGATTCCCTTTAACAAAATAAAGATACAGTGCATTTTACTTAATTGTAATACAGCGATTAATTTTGATGCAATACAATAATACAATAACATTTATTTCTTTATATCTTTCATATGATATGATATCAGTATTTCAAATACTTCACAGAGAAAAAAATGTGAAGTACCTAAAAGACTGAGACCATTAAAATCTTAATATTCTTGGTATCATTTGAAATAATTCATTGAGCTAAGAAGAATGATACCAACACTGGTTTAAAGGGATTAACAGCTTAAAGGATTTGTTGTTAAAATATTGATGATTTTCTTGTTTCTTCTAATGTAAATCTATTTGGTACCACTGAACAGTGCACACAATTATTGAACTGGGAATAATCATACTGAACTCTTACAAAAAGGACACATTTCTGAAACATTAGAAATACTTATGTGTTGTAAGAGGCAGCTGAGCTTTAACCAGTGTTAGAGCAGAGCTGATTTAATTATAACCACCAACCATATGGCCTTTGTAGATATCATTAATGATATTCCAAGCTATTCAAACAACAACGTCCACTGACTCTTGTCATCAGGTATTTGAGGACAGTGCCTTTTTATCCAATTATCCCCAATTAAAATTTTATTTGGTGCTTCATATAATGTTATAATTCATTTCTTAGTTAATTTTCAAACTCTGTTATATAAAATATTTTAGGCACATACACACGCTGATCTCTGCATTTAAACTTTAGTTAGTTCCACAAATACATCATGAAGAAAAACAGGAAATCATGCTTGAAAGCAAATTAGTAATAATTAGTACAAATGATATTACTATCATTTTAATGGAAATATTAAAACAATAATTTAAAAAACTTACAGTAGCTTCATGATTTTTAAGGTTCTTGTGGGGTCAGGTGAAAAAGATTGCTTTGTTTAGTAAAGCTTAGATTTTAGACCTTTAAACAAATGCTTGAGTGTTCAACAATTAACAGGTATTGAGGTAAAAAATGTTGTGGCTTTTAACAGCTGAGGAAGCAGAAAAATATAGAAGATTGGGATCTGGGTTGAGCTCCACTTAGCCAGACAGAAGAAGAAGCAGGAATAGGAGCAGGAGAATGGAATGGGATTTACATTCCTTGGACAGGGGTAGAGCTGGGCGAAACTGGGAAACTTTTGCTCTGCAAATTAATGTGCAAATTTAGCACAATTTGTGGATGAATTCGTGGATGCAAAGTACAAAATTCTACATGCGAAGTGTGGAATTTCACCCGTGAAGTGATGAAGTTCACCTGTGAATGATGGAATTTTGCAACAAATGGCAGAATTTTGCCATCTGCAGGCAAAATTCTGCTGTTTGCAGGCAAAATTCTGCCACTCGTGTGCAAAATTCCACACTTGGTGGCGAAATTCCACAAGAAAAAGAAGATATCACATAGGCAGATTTTGAGCCTAATAGCAAATATTTGTAGATTGCTCCACAGAGGTGAATTTGCTGACTTCCCTGAAACTTTGCCTGTGAATTGAAACTTTGCAACATCTCTAGATGGGGGGGGGGCAGGTACAATAGGTGGGAAATGGAGAAGAGCATGCTGTAAACAAACTCCAGCTTAAGTGGAAGGGAGAAGATAGGAGGCTGGGGTCAGTAGGAGGGAAGTGGGGAGAATTGAGGGTAGGATGTAGACAAATGACTGGAAACTAGGACTGTGCAGATACCTTTTCACGAATATTCATATTCTGCAGCCAAATATTTTGGTGCTTATTTATTTGGTATTCAGCAGCCCATCTGAAACAAACTCAATAGCCTCTCCCCCAGCCCAAAACCTAGTAACATAAATGTAACTCCTGTTCTCCCACCCTCTAGCAGCAGCCCAATGCCACCCTCCTCCCCCCACGCATCCACAGTTTTTATATTTTAATGATTTATTTTCTGCATTCGTATATAATATATTTCCTGATGGATGACCAGCACAAACCACCTCCTTCCATGGCCAGCCACCATCTTTCTTAGTGCTCCTTTTGTTCACAAAACTATGCATCCCCCACCACTCAGACAGCATCTCTGCACCAGCACCCTATTCTTAATACTGAGAGAGAAGGTGACCAGCACAGACCCACCCTTCTCCATGGTCGGACATCTTCACATGAAGGAAAGCACTCATGTACTTGCTGTATCTGCATAGTAAAACTTGCTCTATCTGTATAGTAAAACCAGCTGATCATGTGATCAGCTGTTTTTTACTATACAGATAGGACAAGCTCACAAGCATTTTAGTTCATGTGAAGGCGGACAACCATGGAGGAGGGCAGGTCTGTCACCTTCTCTGTTGGTATTAAGAACTGGTTGCTGATGATGGGATTCTGCCAAGGTGGAGGGGTGGGGAACATAGTTTTATGAGCAAACGGAGTGTTAAGACAGATGTCAGCTGGCCACAGAGGTGGGTGTGTTTTGCCTGTTATCCATATGGGGATATATTACTTACAAATGTAGAAAATAAATCATTAGAACATAACAAACTGTGGGTGCTTGGGGGAGCACAGTGACTTTGGGATGCTGATAGGTGGGAGGATGGGGGTTACATTTATTTTACTGGCTTTGAGGATGGGAAGGAAGGGCCTTTTTATTTGTATTTAATCCATTTTATTTTATCTAGCTGAATATTCTTTCCTGAATACAAATAGTCCCCTATTCAAGAAGGGCTTCTTAATATTTGGGAGCCCCACTATTCATGGTAATCAGGAAATAATATTCAGTCCCTGCACAGCCCTACTGGAAAGCAACATTTTAAATACAATTTTATTCAAAATTTAATTTTGGCTATGCTAACCAAGTTTAAACAATTTAAGAAAAAAATTGACAATCTTGGCAATGTCCAGCAATCACTGGCCCTAGTAATTAAGTATGTGAGGAAGATAAGAGTATCCACGCCCCCTGTTTGGGGCTATGTGATGAGATGCGCAGTATGTCATTCGCTGTTGGATGGCACACTTGATTTCATGTGGTCCAGGGGCAGGCATAAGAAGTACAAAACAGGAAGAAGTAGGAGATTTGGTGGGGGCTGGGGGCTGATATGTTGTGTGCTCTGGTTATGATTGTGTTAGGCTGGGAGAGGGAACATTGATCAACCGAGGCCAAGGGAATGCTGCAGTCATGGACCTCCCAAACTGAGCACTGTTCTCATGGGCCTAAGTCAGCCAATTCAGTCACAAGCCTCAGGATAGGATTGTACTCACTGTGATGGAAGCCTCTTTCAGACTGCAGATGTCAGTACTTGCCAGGCTTCAACAGTGGCTATTGGAAATTTACCTAAAAATCTTGTTTTCTGAGCAAGATGTAGATTCCTAAATGGGAGAAGATGAGCAGAACTCTACCCTGAGCCAAACCACTGAGACCCTGCACAGATCTCCCTTCTACAGAAAAATGTAGAAAGTGCAGGGTGTTTAACAGTGAAGCTTTTTTACCTACCAACTCAGGGTGGGGAGAGGAAAGATATTTGCCAGTGCTCTGATCCCCAATATTGCAGATTGCAAAGTACTTTGATAACCACATTATGAACATTGCCTCTGGACTTTAGTATTGGACAAAAATTTGAAAAATTTGAATAAAGTTTATATAATTAAAAAAAGTATGGGATAAAAATGAAATTGGGTTTCAGTTCCAGGGGGAACACTTCCAGGGAATAGGGAGTTGGGTCCACTAGACCACCAGGGACAGATGTATGACTATTTAATAGGGGACATTGGGGACTGGGGAGGACTGCTAGACATTGTGGTCTGTATAAAATAACAGTTTTATGGTCTACTGAGTTACGGTTCATTATGATCCTGTGGTAGCTGGACTTATCCATTGCCCCCTGAGGGTGACCCACAGCACCTCCAATCCATCCTGTACCTCTAGGTTCCCTTGCACTTCTGCCCCTCTTATACCCTCCTTCACATACAAGGCAACAACTCCAGGGGATAGGGAGTGGGTCCACAAGACCACCAGGTACAGATGTATAACTGTTTAATGGGGGACATTGGGGATCGAGGGAGGGACTGCTAGACATTGCAGTCTGTATAACGTAACAGTTTTTCAGTCTGCTGAGTTATGGTTCTTTATGATCCTGTGGTAGTTGGACTTGTCAGTTGCCCCTCTATTGACATGTTGGACTAGAGCAGTTCTATATGGATTTACAATATTGGTCACAGGTGAGGTATATCAGCATACAGGAAATCCCCTACTCTTTGATGTGGGGTGCTGTTTGCTTCCTGACTGGGGAGACATAGTGTCAGGAGAGGAGAGGGTGTTGGATGCCAGAGTGGAGGAACCCCTCTCCCCCTCCACTCAGAACAGTGAGGACACAAGTTTTGAGTTATGACACTATTATATGCAGGATGATGCAGGAATGAAAGAAAACACTGAGGATTTAGTGAATGACACAGATGCTGTAGCACCATACTATGATATGTCTGAGGCAGAACATCTTGAAGCCAAATTTATAAAAAAGAAAGATTTTTCTTGCCCAGATGATTCCTCAGGAAGAAGCTAAAGCAGCCCTTCAAAACATCCAGTTACACACTGCAAGAATCTCTGCATGTAGAAACCAGCAGACTGATAGCACTTCTCATAAAACTAACAGCCAGTAACAAAAGCTGAGGGAAACAACTCACTGTGAACATTTGAGTGGTGGAATGGTGCCAGTGGCAAGTTGTAAATTGCTAGACAGTATTCTACCACTGAAGGAATGTGAAAACACTCTGCAGTGTCCCTGTAGTTCGGAACAGGAGCCACCTAAGGATTTAGAATTGGGAATGTATTCCTCGCATCACCAGATAAGAGACAACCCCGAATGCTGATTTAAAATGCAGCCAGAGGATGCACAAAGATCACCTGATTGGATTGCTGAGGCACTGTTAGCAGTGGGCTGGTAGAGAACAGAGGATGGGAAGGTCTGGGACTTGAACTACACAGAAGTCACCATGCCTGCAGGTCAGTGCCATTTGACTCATACTGTTGGAAAAGTGAGGGAATTGCAGCAGCAAAAGGCAGTTTCCCAATATCCAGCTCTAATGCCCATTAGAGAAATAGAAGGAAACATTGCATCTCCTTGCCAAGCAGCTGAGTCTTCTAATGTTATTATGGTAAAAGGACACTCCTCTGTTTTTGATAAGGAGACCTGTGATGGGAGTAACGGTGAAAGGGAGGTTGAAATGCACATTATAAGGAATAGGAAAAAACATCTAGCTAGCTTTTCTATTTTGCAGGATATCCAAAGAATGGTATAATTCTAACAAAACTCTAGATTACATACTTTGAGGGACATTAACAGAGTGAAAAATAGATGGTGAAGTAGGACAAAGGGGACAGGACCTTTTTCAAAACCTGAATGAAAACAATGCTTCAGATGTTGCACAACCCCCACAATATGAGCCTCACACAGAAATTAATAAGAACAATGCAGATGCGCCGCATGAAGGACAAGGGAATATTCCCTCACAAGGCAATTCCAGTTATTCAGCTATTGGGGGGGGGCATGGGGTGCAAGACCAGGACCGTGCCCCTTGTAGTGGGCTCTCAGAACCACCAGATTGCATCTTTGTAGCCAGATGTTTATTAAAGGAGACAATGAACTTTTATGAGTATGAAATATGTGCCCTTATCCATGCTTCAGGGACACCATTTTCAACATTAGTTTTAAACACCCTGCTGGTTTTGACCACTTTTGGAAAAAATGTAATGAACTACGAGCCCATCCTGTTTGGGTACCTTTCATAGCTATCCCCCTTACTAAGCCATGCTTTAGGAAAATCATGGTTCTTTTTAAAAATAAAGGAGTGAATGTGGCAGGTAGCATCTAATGGCTGAAACAACACTGTCCAGTAATTGAACAACCAGAATCTATTCTAGACACTAAGCATATTTGGACAAGGGGTTGTCATATTAAGGTTGCTCTAAAACAAACAGAAGTAGGGCTCTCCTATCTTTCAAACCTGCTTTTTTCTGGGAAGGAAGGGAGGTGTGATTTTTTTATGCAGGCCAACCTTGAGCATGTTACCACTGGGGTGCCAAAAGCCATTTAAGTAAATCATGTGACTAACTTTAGTGTTATCTATGTGATGAAGTAGACCACTCCAGTCTACAATGTAGAAACAAAACAAAGTTTAATCTTTGTGAAGATACAGGACACACTTATCATAACTGCCCCTGGGCATCTCATAATAGCCCAGACCCCACAGAACAAGCTATACATGAACATTATGTTTTTTTAATTACAAAAAACAAGACAAAGGGAAGAACAGAAGAAGAATAATACTGGGAAAAGTACACACGAAGTTAGCCCTGGTACTTTCCATTCTGTGGAGGTCACCACAGTTGACCTTGAGAAATGCAAGCAAATTATACCAACTGTTATACCTATACCAGTAAGCACATCACTAGGACATGATGCTGCAACCCCTACAGAGCAGGTGCAACCTACTCATACTGAAGGACAGTCCCACTGACCACTTGAAGAGGAAAGGATAAACATAGGTATACAGCAAACTGAACAGATATACTTTCAAATGCCGACCACATCCTTCCAAGAACAACAAGACCCAGTGCCTCCCACTTTAACACCAGTATCAGAACCAGTTCATAAAAACACTAGAACAAAGAGAACTGGTGGATAACCTAAGTCCAAACAAATCAGAAAAAAACAATTTATTCCTGGGAAATCACTTCCAGGCTCTTCAAAGCAAAGACTGGGCAGACACAGAAGAGGAGTCAGAGCATCCTCCGTAGTTTCCTCACAATCAGAGCCTTATTCTGAGACTGAAGGCATTCAGCCTGATCCTCCTATAACATAAAAGAAGAAAATCAGATGCAAGATTGAGTGTCCAAGAAGGAAAACATGATGTATTACTTGCATACAGTCCTCTTTTTTCTTTTACAAGAATGGCTGACATTTCTTTAAGAACTTGTAATGTGAACAGTATAAGAAATAGGAAAAAACATCTTGCTACCTTTTCTATTTTGCAGGATATCCAAAGAGTGGTATAATTCTAACAAAACTCTGGATTATATACTTTGGGGGAAATTAACGGAGTGAAAAAAGATTGAAGACTACGGCCTTCTTTTTGATCCATTGGGAGGATACCTGTTCTGTCGTAGCTATTTTATTTGCACCACAAATGTTACAGTAACTCAACTTCTGGATTTGGTCCCAGGGAGTTTTAATTTCTGATGGTTAAAAAAGCTTTGCGACCGATAAACATATATGCTCCGCGATCTAAAGCAACCAGAATAGAAATTTGTTAACTTATTCAGCCATATCTATAAATATCTAAAGGAATCTGTTTTGGTGGAGATGTTAATTGTGGCCCTTCCCCTAAAGGTTGGGATAGAAAAACAGAAAAGACTTTGTGATACAGTATAATCCTAATTATCCAAACTGCCTGGGAGACAGCAGATCAGTTTGGATAAATGGGAGTCTGGATGATCGGGCTTGCATTGTATCTAATGTCATTTTATGTTACGCTCCTATACCAAGTGAGCGAATGATTTCCATTACATCAACATACATACTGTACTTCTTGTATCTGCCAAAAATTAGGTTTCCCCTTTCACTTACACTCTCTTACAGCACCACAAGATCAGATGCCGATGCCACCATGCCAACAGGCTCTACTCTGTACACCGTCTAGACCCCTTCCCCTCCCTCTCTCCATTCCTCCATGCCCACTCACCCCTTCTAGATGCTCCTCCTTACCCACCATAAATTGTCCTCCTGCTCCAATTAGCTGATATAATGAACTGCATTACCTTAAATTCTTAATCTGGACTGCAAACTGAAACTTGGCGATATACCCGGATGGCCTGGACCACTTGGGACCAAGAATTATCCTCAAAAAAATGCTGTTAAAGCATTTTTATTTCCACAATCCCATTGCACATAGGGTTCCTCTGCTCCTGTGCAAGCCAACATGGCAATCAAAAACCAGGCTACCGAAAGAAAAACACAGACTTACCCAGGAGAGAGTTGCGGTGGCAGGCACCATCCATACTGGAATTTTCTTCCAACTCCATGGTTCTCTTCCCCATATATCTTTCCACCACAACCTTTTAGTCACTAAAGAGGATACAGTACATGACTTGGGTACCCCCTTGTGGAATAAATACTGCAAAACTAGCAGCAGAATAGTAGAACGGTATCTGATTATCCTATCCAGTCTATCCTCCAGTTCAACATTTGGGAGACAAGGATTTGATCTGTTAGACAGGGAGTTCTGGATAATCTGGAGCCAGATAAATTGGATTCTACTGCACTAATTTTTTGAATTCTACATACCAGAAAGCTGGGTTCCAGGATGTTTATGAGATAATTAAGAAACCTTCTGAACATACCTTTTTAAGGGAGCCATTTCCTCTAGAATAGATTTTTGGTTTCTTTCCCCTTCTTTGCAGGTACAGGAAGTAGATACACTTCCTCAAGAAACATTGGATCATAAGATAGTAGTGATTATGTAGGGCAATCAGTTAGAGAATAGCATAGGCCCATGTTTTCTGGAGAATGAACCCCTCTTCTTTAACAGATAGGGAATTCCAGGAAGATCTTCTTGAACTAATTTGTGTACGAAAATCAGTTTATTGTTTATATGATGACCCAACAGAATGGTGGGAGGATACAAAAAAATGAGATTAGATATTTAGCTGAATTCTTTACGAGAAAATTGGAGAACTCTAAATGATAACTTAGAGCACAGTTAGTGAAATGATTGTCAATAGCTAAGAGTTCTGCCATAGAACTTATAGATTAGATTAAAATGTGCAAAACCTTTTTTAATAGAACAAAAATATGAAACACAGAGAACTAAATTCCATATTAACTCATATGACAGCTGTGCTGACATTGTCAAACACTAGATTTCTCTGAGATAAAGGGCGAGAATGATAAGCTACAGTCTGACAAAAAAGTGATGCTAAAATAGTCTCATCATATATAAGTCAGACATTTGGTAAAGATTTCCAAGGCGGAAATAGGAATTGGGATTTTTATATCTTCTTTTCATTTACCACAAGTTTTAGATTCAGATAAACTCTCCTTGACTACAGATATTACAGAGACAGAAGTTCAAGAAGCTATTAATTTTCTGTCAGCTAATACTGCTCCAGGGCCAGATGGTATATCAAGCAAATTTTACAGTTTTCCCAGCATATTTTACCAATGCATACAGTTCTTTTTAATATCATGCTACAGTTAGGCCAACTTAGTCATAGTATGTGTCAGGGTTCATGTTCTTCATTTACAAAAAAGGTGATAGGACAGATCTAAGGAACTAGAGGCTCCTAAGCCTCCTGAACTATGTTTTAAAAATATTTGTGAAAATATCATGTAACAGGTGGGCAAGAGTGACACAATATATAATAACCTCAATGAAAACCTGGTTGATACCAGGAAAGAATATTCAGAAAACCACATTATATATTCATCAAGTTATAGAAAGAAGGGTTTCTGTGAGATTAGATGGCATTGTAGTTGCATTGGATCAAAAGAAGGCTTTTGACCTTGTGAGGCATACCTATCTTTGGGAAGTTCTTAAGGCATACAGGATACCTGATGCTTTCATTAACACAATACAGTTAGTGTATTATAGTGCAGAAATAATATCCTTGTTAAACAGTGGACAGGAGCCCCCTGCATTTTAAAGCAGCAAGTGTGTCAGGATTGCCCTTTAAGCCCATTGTTGAATATTTTTAGTCTAGATCTTTATTTAGATAACTAGAACAATTTGCAGAAATTACTCCATTGCTCTCTGTCACAGGTCAAACAATAACAAAAGCATCTGCTTATGCAGATTACATGGTTTTGTTTGTCAAAGATAAACTCTCAGGGGAGAAAAAGCAGTTTCAGTGATTGATTCTCAAACACCAGTAACAGTGGACAGATTAGGTGGGCTAAGAGGTACTTTTCTGCTGACAGCTTCTATGTTTCTATGTTTTATGGGTATACCATTATGTGAATGTCACCATTTGGGGGCCGCAATTAGGGTGCCACAACCAGTTTGCCCGTCATGCAGGTGAATTGGATTTTATGGCACTCAGCAGGGAGGGCACAGTCTGGGTGTTGTGTCCCCTGTCCCATACTCCTCTGACCTGGAGGTGATTATATTTAAGCAAAGGGGACACAAGGGGCACAGCCCCTGCAAATAGGCAAAATGTGCCCCAGGGCATTTGGTGCACTGGGGGTTGGACAGCACAATTGCCAGGTGAGATGTTCACCATCGGCATTGCGCTTCTACCCTAATGACGGTCATGGATTTTCCTGTCTCCTTGATCTAGGTGAACTGTTCTATGTTTCTGTGTATCAAAATAAATAAAAAGAGTAAGGCTTTAGCTTTACAGAATGTTACTGAGTTGAGAGGAAAAGCTTTTAAATATAGTTTCTGATAGGGAGCAAAGGCCAGAAATAGATTTTGTTCTGGGAATTGCCACAATCTGGTACTGTGAATAGATAAACGCCCTTGCAATGACTTTAAATAATTTTGAATTCACACTTTTACCACAATTTAATAGAGACAGTGAAACTATTGGCCCTGGAACATGTATACATAGTTGTGCAAGTACAGATTTTTTTAACTGCACATAAAAAATGACTCTGGATGCACTCCAAGAGCATTACTGCTGTGAGATCATTCATCGGGCTGGATAAACAGGATGCACATGTACTTGCTTTTCATATTTCTGCATTATGGGGTGGGAGATGCAAATTTGAAATTAAATGCTCTTAGTCTGTAATGTATACTTATGCTCTTGTTGCAATGTGCAGTGGGGAAGGCATATCAGGCAACTGCATAGCTGGCTAATTTCTGATGGTAAGTTGAGCATGTCTGGCACTCAGTGTCAGGCAATTGAATGATGGGCTGACGTATGTTGGGAAAGCATATGAATCCCTATGTCAAGCATCAGTAATAACATACTAAAATGCCAGCAGAATAGGCCTAACGGTCTTTCGCGTCTGCTCGTTTGGTCAGCCCCCACCCTGGAAGCTGACCTTGCTGCCCCCCTTCGCCCTCTCTGGCTTCTCCCTTCCCAGTTCCGGATATTCTCACTGCATTGGATTTTGCTTCCACAACCCCTCCCCTGTACCTGTCACACCCCCTCTTGAACCCCTCCACCATCTCTGCCTCCACCAGCCCCCTAGGCAGCGCATTCCATGGCTCCACCACCCTTTCAGTGAAGTAGCACCTCCTCCTTTCTCCCCTGAATCTTCCCCCCCTCCAGCTTCCACCATGCCCTCTAGTGGTCCCTCCTCCTTCCTTCGAAGCACCCTGACTGTTCCTCCCCTATTTACCCCCTTCATGTACCTGAAGACCTATATCATGTCCCCCCGGTCCCTTCTCTCTTCCAATGTAACCATGTAACCATGAATGATATAGAAGTACTAGGGACAATTTTGGATATGAATATGTAGATATAAAAAAAATGGCAACTAAAATTGGATACTGCAGAGCAGAAAATTCTAGATGGAAATCATGGCAGATGACTGAAAACAAAAGGTTTTCTTTTTTTAATTAAAACCTTTATTGTACCAATTTTTTGCATGTTTCCTATATTTTTCCAGTTCATGCCAGTCAGCAAACAAGACTTATTGGTCTCTTTTTTCTGTTATTATGGGGTAGTAGATTGAATCTAGGGAAGCGTCATACAGTATATACAGACCTGTCGAAGAAGGAGGCCTGGGGATGGTAAATCCCATAGTTTACTTCGATTGCATCTTTTTTCCTGCTAATATTTCTCCCGTTCTTGCAGTTAATAATTTACCATGGGTTAACTAATTTAAGGAATGGTGTACACCCTTACTTCCCTTATGGGCAAAAGGGACAATAACATTTAACAAAACATCATCTCCCTGAAGCTTTGTTAAAGACTTTTTTTTTTTTTTGGCTAAAACCATGAAGGTTGTCAGAAACACAGATTAAGTCCCATACTAGGGAATAACCATATTCTTTAATTTTACATGGCCATTTTTTAGAGGACCCTGTCTTTCCATGGAGTACTCGAATTCCTATGGAAAGTATATTATAGGCTACTATAGATAAACGTATATCAGAAAAATCAAGGGATGTCCTATGGCTTTGTAGCCACAAAAAAGTGAATGTTGTGCCTGCCCAGTGGTGCTGAGGGTTGAAGCCCTGGACGCCACACCTCACGCACTGCCAGTGACCTGGGTTCAGAAGTGAGCCCAGGTCATCAGGGGTCAGCAGGGGAGGGAGAGGATTGCGCATCTGGAGGACAGCTCTCCTCTCCTGGGAGGGAGGGAGGAAGGGGGTCCATACTCTGTGCTTGACTGGCCCCTGATAGAAGCTGGGGGCATAGCAAGCACAGAGTTGATGTCAGGGGGATGGGGAGTGGTGACACAATGGCAGCAATGCCTTGGCATGGGGTGTGTGCCATTCCTCTACAGGATAATGTGAAAACACCTGTGGATGCTGGGAAGAAGGAGTGCATGGAGCATGCCTTCTATATGCCCTTGCCAGCCTGACTACCTCCGGTCTGATGCCACTTACAGTATTGGGATGCTTGCTGCCCCACCTTGGCCCCACTTGGGGGGAAGCCACAGCTCCACGGGGGCCAGGAGGTAACTATCGGGTAGGGCGAGAGAGGCAGGAGGATGGCTCCTTGACAGTCCCGAAGGGTTGGGATCTGCAGGACATAGGGGAGCTAAATAGAAATTAAAAAAAAAAACTGAACATTAGAGGTAACCAAAGACATAAAGCAATTTCAGACATGGTTTGTTTGCAATGTCAGTGTTTTATGGAAAAAGAGACAATGAGGCATTTGTTCTTTGACTGTTCTTACATAGTTACTTTCTGAACCTTATTGGCCCAAATATGGAAAGTTGTTTTTTTCTAGTTTGTCTTATGACACTTTTAGTTTGGGTCATCTAGATGTTTCTTGGAGAAAATGGCATAGCAACACAATATATGTCATACTGCCATGTATAATGTGGGCAATATGGCAAATTAGATGTCAATGGATACTTCGACAGAAGACTTTCGCAATAATAGACCTAGGGCCCGATTCTAGTACAGTTACACCTGGCATAACTGCACTTGCACCAAGTAGAATGGCGCATGTAGCAACTTACGCCAGCAGTTGCGACATGCACGATTCTACAAAGTGGCCTATGACATGGCACAGGCCACTTGCACTAAACAGCTGTTACGCCCGCAGTTGCGCCATAAACCCCCTGCAACATGGCACTAGGGGGTTTACAGCAGCAGTTGTGCCCCATTCCAGAAGGGGAGCAACAAAGTCCTCAATGTCAAGATTCTACAAGAACCCCTGGAGGAGAACCAGCAAAGTAAGTTACACCAGCTTTTAGCTGGTATAACTGACGGACACCCCCACAGGGGTCCAGTAGACCCAGCAGCAGTCACTGCACAGTTTGCCTCCCCCTCCCACATGTCCAGCATTCCCCTGTGGGTGCCCCACAGGGCGGCTCACCCCCCTGCCCCTGAATCCTATATTATTTGTCCCACAGGACTGCCCACCCCTGCCCCCGAATCCAACATTAATTGCTCCGCAGGCTGCCCACACCCTGCCCCCAAAGCCTCCAGTATCTGCTCACAGGGCTGGCCACACCAACAGCCCTGAATCCACCCAGATATGCCCTGCAGGGTGGCGCAGTCAACCCCCACCAGGCTCTCCGACTCCTCAGTCGCAACTCAAATGCGGCAAACCTGGTTACCAAAATGAACAAAATGAAAGAATATATTGTGTTCCCTTTTCTTGACTTACCATGTGAGTGCTGTCCTGAAGAGCACTAGAGGATGCTATTTCTGGTCACTGTTATTACAAGAGGAAACAGTGGCTTCTGATTGTTGGCACCGGTTCAGCAAGGCACAAAGGGCATGGTGTGGGCATACAAATACCCAGCCTGGTAGTCTAGTGACCCCCACCCAGCCATGCCAGTCCTCCCCTCACTCACTCCCAGCCGATGACTGGTACAGCTCATCATTGTTTGCCAGCCACTGACTGAGTTCCATAGTAGTGCTAATGTACAGACATGCTCAGAATTTAATTTGTGAGTGTGTCTTTACTGTAGCAGTACTAAGGAACTCAGTCGGTGGCTGGCCGTGGAGGTGAGAGGTGGGCTGTGCCAGTTGCCGGCTGGGGACGTGGTTGGGTGCTGGGTGGACTGGCACAGCTGGGTGGGGGGCCACTAGACTACCAGGGCATGTCTGGGTGTAAGCCGCATTTGGTGACTCAGGGTTGGGACATGGGTGAGTGGGTTGACTGCGCTGCCCTGCAGTGCATATCTAGGGTGGATTTGGGGAAGTTGGTGGACAGCCCCAGGGGCAATTACTGGAGGCTCTTAGGGGCAGTGAGTGTGGGCAGCCCTGTGGGGCTCTGATTGTATACTGAGGGTTGGGGTGTGGCAGCCTGGGGGGAGCCTTGTGGCTTGCTGGGCATGGGGGGCACTTGTGACTCAGTGAGCAGGTTACACATGCTCGCCAGGTACACCCTCTGTTCAGTGTACCTTGCCACATGTCACAAGTCACAGGACTTAGCTGCGGAGACCCTGCCCCTTCTAGAATAGGATGCAGGGTCAATGTCGCAGTTGCGGTTGGCTCAAGTTGTTTTTCATGGTGACTTGTGCCAACCTTGTAAATCAGGCCCCTTATCTATAAAATTCAATATGAAACAAACACTGTTTACCATCATGAATTATACTGTTTGGAGAGATCACACTTTAAGTCTTTGTGGAAAGAAGTCCATTGAGTGGGATAGGGTACTACAGATATGATTCTTGTTTTCCAGATGATTCTTTTTTCTTCTTCTTTAGTCCTTTTCTACAATTCTTTTGAATGGAACTTAGAATAGTTATGTAAGAATGATTTTGATGGCATGTCTCCTTTGTTGTTATGTTTCTCTGCTGTTTTGGTTTACTAAATAAGGAATTTCCCTACTTCATCAAAAACAACTACAAGAAAAGTCCTGCAAAACCTCTGTTTAATGTCTCATCAGAAGGATTACATACACCAACAGTATGACAATCCCCTTATTACTGTACTTGGTTGTCAGCATTTATTTTATGAGCCCAATCCTGGTGTAGGACTAGGACCCACAACCTTTAGAGAGCAGCAGCTGTTGCCACAACAGCTATGGAAAGCCACGGACATTCCAAGCTGACTGATAATGTTGCTGAAAAAAAAATGGCCATACCCACTGAGGACTCTCATAGGAGTGAAGTGCCTTGGCTGTGAAGTTATCAGTAATTGGATCATAGTTAGCCTCAGCCTTAACTGTCATGTTTAAAATGTTGCTGCAAATGAAAAATGATCAGTGAGCACTAGTGGATTTTCTGCAACTTCTTTAAACAACTTGAGAGGAGTGGGTGTAGGTTTTTTTGGTTACAAGTACTGTGTTTCTGGGATTGGCCTCCCTTTGAATTGCATTGCTCTGACTATTCCTAATGCACACCTCTGACTGCTGAAACCTTGGTATGTAGTAGCTCCATGTTTACATTTTGGAGTGAGTCTTAACATCTGCTGGTACTGTATTTTCATGTCTAGTGGCCCATCCAGTCTGCCCACCCTATCTATTTATCCTCTGTTTGCCCTAGTGGCTGTACCTTTCCTTTATCTTTTGCCCACTACTCCCTTGCTATGGCCTTGTACCTATTCACCCAATTTTGAAACACCCTACTATTTTGACCACTACCTCCTCCTTTGCCAGAGTCTATCCACAGACTACCAACAGTCATCTAAGACTTTTGTCCAAAATACAGAGATAGGTCACCACACAGCCATCACCTGAGGGCATGGGGTCAAAATGGGGGCAATTTATTTATAACTTTTGATATGTGGGGGGCTCTTCCCCCACACCCCCCATTGGGAGGCTGTGCCCCCAGCCCCCCCACATAGCATTCTAACTCTAGGGGAGTCCAACATGGAGAGTGCACAGGTCCGGGGTTCTCGCATAATACCATACACTATTAAGCGTATGACATTATGACCCAGTAGGTCACCTGAGATCTCACCTGATCCAAAACTAGCTGAAACTCCAGAGATTCAGAGCACCTTTGAACAAACCTTACCACCAGTGGTGTGTCCTCTAATGGAGGACACTGTGGAAGAAGAATGACCCACATTATTCACACTTATTGGTGGAAACAGCTACTCTGAACTACCAACAAATAAAGTGTAGAAGTCTGTCTACAGTGTGGAAGAGCTGAAATGTTCAACTCCTCCCCACCACAATCAATCCTGACAGGAACTCTTCTTTTAGGATATTGCCCTTTGATATACCTCATAAAGGGTCCTCAAAGGCAATTTGTCTTCCATCAAGTGCAGTCTCAACCATGTATACTCCACTATCTGCCTCAATGTCCTCAACTACCTCAGGTCATCATTGTACCATGATGAACTTCAGTGGAGAATAGTAGATAGACATAGAGAAGCATGATGGTATAAATTGCAGCCAATAGAGTCTTATTATAACCCTCCTCAGTTGTGTAAACACCCTCAGTGCAGGGAGCCAACATGCTTGAGGTGTCCAGTACTGTAAGAAGCTTATTATGCACTTAATTATATTTTGGCAATACTTAATCTCCAGTGGGGATGGGGAAGTGTGTGACAGCTGGGGGCCACAACCTGAAATTTCCAACAAAATTATGTAAAGTAAGAACAAATTTATATGCATGTTGGGCAGATTTAGAAAGACACTCCTAGCCTTTGCAACATGTTGTCTAAAATGTATATTATTCAGATTCTGGTGGTTTCAACACTTACATAGTCTTTCTGCAACCATAGATTCCTCCTAGACACAGACGTTTTCATTCTTTTCATGTTTGTGTAATAAAACTGCCTTTTTTCTCTAAGATGACTCATTGTGTACTGGTGTTAGAGACAGATAAAAAAATCTGACTGCTTTGAGCTAATATTTCTTATGCATATCCATTTTGGTACACACTTTATTAAGATAAGAAAAACATATTGTTAACAAAAGTAGCAAACTTGAAACAGACTTACTGAGCCATACAGTTCAGAAGACCAATATCAGAATGATGCATTGTAATAAATTGTTCATGGATCACTTAACAGTTGCATAATTTTGAGTCATGGAACAAGTACTTTTCATTAGCAAATGGCAACAGTTTGAAACCCTGTGTTACATAGGATATTATGCTGGTAGTAGAACTTGTGATGTGATGTTTTAAGATACCGGTGTTTTTTGAAGGAAGGAAAAACAATTAGTTCATCATTTCTTTTAGGACCTAGTTTGTTTTTATCACTTTAGTAGAACAAAATGAATTACCTATTTCCCTGCATGTACATCAGGCATGTCTAAATTGATATCTCAGGCAATTTGTTGCAAAGCAAATAGATAAGCTTTCAGAGGGGCTGCAGTGTTTGCGAGGCAATAGTGCATAGTTGGCATTTTCATCTGATTCTGGGGAAACACAATAAATGGAAAGACACCAACTTTGCTTTCACATTAAGCCAGCCTTATCCCTACTCATTAACTTGTGCCAGCTGTATTTTATTTTTAAATTAAGTTTTGAAAAGGTAATTGCCCCAACACTCAAGGGAATAGCTTAAAGGCAAATACCTCGGTTTGGGTCTTAATGATGCTTTTATTAATCTGTTCAGCTGGTAAAATGACTTACTTTTTATTTATTTAAAAAAAAGAAGATTTATATGAAACTCTAATAACCTTGGGAGCAACTTATCTATTATATTGGTTCATGACTTTCTGTAGCAGTAAGAGTGAAAGGGAGTGGTATAAAAAGGAAATAGTGGTCTTTGTTCTACTTATATCTGAAGCATAAGTAAAAAAAAGCGATACCGTAGGTACCGTCACAACTTTTCAAGCAGTCCTAATATGATTTTCTTTTATTAACACAGGCATCAATCCTATGAGTCACCAGCTCTACTAAGATTATATGTAAGAATATTAAATAAGGGTGACAGTGGAACAGTAAGAAAACTGTTGCTGAGGAACATCATTTGAAGGACTTGTCATTTCCTGTGGCTTTGTGAATCATACTACCATTTTTGAACAGTTGGATTTTTTATTTATATAAATATCCACTGTGATAGTCTTCTGTAGGTGAAACAGTTATAGTACAGTATAAGCAGTACAGTACATCTAGTTTTTAAACTGTCTCATAAATAAATAGGTTAGCATTGTTTTTTTTTAATTACCAGAACACTGTCAACTTTGATTCCATTGTTTGCAACATTTAAATAACTCAAGAGCAACTTTCATGAATGTGTTTTGCAACTTAACTGGCTTGTATATGGTTTTGTACTGAGACCAGACAAAGAAATGTGGTGGCCATGTTAGTCCAGTTGATGATGCAGAGACAACATCAAGATCAAAGTGACAGTTCTGTGGGACTGTCACTTTGATTTTGAAGTTGTGTCTGAAGAAAGCACTCTTTAATGACAATGGGATAGAATAGCCCAATGTTTCCTGTCTGCTTTGTTTTATAAATGTAAATTAACTTTGTCGTGCTATGATGTTTAAACAGGCTACACTATGGGCCTGATTTTTAAAGCTTCTGAGAGGGACGCAGGGGACTTGCAGCTGAGATCAGGATGCAAGCTGTGACATGCGCTCAACAAGGGGTTCGGTGCAATTTTGAAACTGCGGTACAGCAACCCCCAGATGGCAAGTCCTTTGTGTCCAAACAGGACATTTGCATCCCGGCATGGAGGAGGTACTGGGGAGCCAAGTCCCCTTCTGTGATATCACCCGGCACACCTTCCTACAGCACTGGGGTGCCAGGTACACCCCCTCTGTGCATTCATGTCCCTCCTGCACCACTGTGGGGAATCCAGTACCTGTTACACCAAGTCCCCCATGGCGTATCCTTGTGGCTGGGCAATGGGGCTTGCACCACAACTTTGGATGCAAGCTGCCATAAAATGAGGGATGTGTAGCGATTTACATGCCTCTTCTAAAATTGGGACCACACTGTGGCACACTCTTGGATGGACCTGTGGTATTACTTGCGGGGATGCAGGGCATGGCCGCAAACCCTATGTCCCACTTCTAAAACCGGGCCCCATGTCTCTTTTGAATCCATATCCAACCTCTATATTTGACATGTTATTCAGCTCTGCTCTTACTGACCTGAAAAGAGAATATAACTCTTGAAAGGCTGTCTCTAAAACAATTTTGTTAATCCAATAAAAGGTATTACTTGCAAAATATGTTTTCTATTTTTTTGTTCTACTGAGTCCAGCAAGCACTTTAGAATCTCATCAAGAAATGCAAAAGCTACTCAGTGGCATGACAGTTTAATAGAAACTGTACTGTAGTTTACAAAAATGTCCCAGAGAACAATATCAGTACAGTGGCTAGAGTAGTAAACAATTGTTACAGTAATATACATCTATACAGTTATAAAAAAACATATCTCAGTTTTAGGGAATATAAAATTAGTTCCAAGTGAATTTTTAGAATTTTACTATTAATAAGCAAGAATAAAGAAAATTTGGATGATGCTATGTGGATTAAAGCTTGTATGGGAGTGTACTGATAGTGTGTTCAGTAACGTTACCAGTGGATTACTGACAAGTACACAGGTGGGACAGTTGCTCATACATGGCCTGCTTGAACTGCAACTTGTTTCTCATGTCCTCAAATCTGTCAAGTACAGTACTCCAGTTAATTCTGTTTCACAGTTTCTTCTTTAGTCATCTGTCCCCTGGTGCTCCATTTCACCTGCATGCCAGCTTAACCTGAAATCACTCAGCTGCTGATCTTCTCTGGTATATGCTACATGATGGCATAATGGGGAATTCCTGCTTCAGTAACACCTCTTTTTCAATCAATGAGTAAGACTGACTGCTGTTGATCTTTTATGCATGGATCCCATGGGCCAGATACTCTCACAGTTCTCATGGGGACTTATTTAATTTCCATTCCAATCCACCTGCAAGTTTGTCGGACCTAACATTCCTCTGCTGCTTATATTCTCTTGTGCAGCCCACTTAAAGCCCCACTAGACAATGTCTATATTCATACTTCCTCTTTGAAACAACAATACCAGGACCTCCTCCTGCATTTTTTCACATGCAAATTTTAACCAGATACAGTACAATTTAATAAACATTCATGACAATTAATTGTTTTGGATTGATTTTTAAAGTTGTCAATGCAATAACAAGTCACAATGGGGCCTATGAACATGAGTGCGGAGTGCCTACGCAACACATATCCATGGCGCTTAGCCACCCTGCACCCATTGTGGCCTTCATGTGGAATGCATAAGCTGGGGCACACTGCCCCTATGCACCTGATCCCTGGCTGCACAGATCACAGTATGCCAGGGGTGGCCAAGGGGCATGCTTGCACTACACACAATGCACAAATGTGATAGTGCTGCCCACGGGGGTGCAGAGGAAAGCACCAGTTATGCCAGGTGGGACCATGTCATAACTCACTGTGTTCCCCAGTGGATTACACCTGCCAGTCATGGAGGAACCAGGACCCAACCACTGGAGCTGCCCCAACCCACAAGGCTGATGGAGATGGCTGGGCTGGCTGCATGGGTGAGTGCCCATATATGTGGGCAGTGTGTCCATCATGGAACCACAGCAGATGTGCCCTCAATGACCTGGCCCCTATGTGTTGACCAGCCCCCCAACACAGGTCATCCCACAACATCTGTGCCAAGCACATCCCATGCTCCCCACACATGTCAGCCTCTGCCCACCATAGTCAGTGCAGCCTCCCACATACACATATGGTGTACATCCAGCAGACTAGACCTGAGTTTGATTCTCACAACCTCCACTTGCATACTGTGTGACTCTGAGCAAGTCACGTAACCGCCCAGTGCTCCCAGGTCACCCCTGAAAACAGGCGTGTGTGCCTAGTGGGCCTTACCCAGTAACCAAAGACTAAAATAAATTAAAAATAAAATGTACCCCATCCCTGGATCATCAAGTCACCCTCCCTCCTGTGCCCAGTCCCAATGGACCATACCCCAACAGCACTGCCTGACTGCCCACCCCTGAATCTGCAATCCTGGCACCCTGGTTACATCTGTGGTGAACCCCCCCAACCTGCCCCCCCATACCTGACTGTCTGTGCCGTGACTTTGGATGGTCAGCAGCACTGACCTCCTCACACCTTCATGGCTGATGGCCATCTGATCATTGCTGGAAGTGCACTGCCTTTCAGTGGTCATGATCCCAGCATGAGTCAGATGGCCAGTGACCATGAAGGTGTGAGGAGGGCAGTGCTGCTGGCCATCCAAAGGCACGGCACCAACAGTCAGGTGTGAGGGAGGTCACTGGTGCCATGGCAGTTGGAGGGGACCACTGTTCACCAATGCTGTCCCGGGGGTACCAGGTTCAGAGTTCAGGATTGGGTGGCTGTGTCAAGTTGGCAGGTGCAGTGCCACAAAAGGCAGGGCATACATATATGTGTGTGTGTGTGGGGGGTGCTTTCACAGGTCCACTGGTGTACTGTGCCAGGGGAGGTCCACACACTGCTGGGATGGTGTGGTGCTGTGTGCCAGGGAAGGGAACATTCCAGTGGCAGCAGCTATAGGGGCATAGACAAATGGGTCTGAGTGCCTGTGCTGGCTACTCTGCACCCGGACCTGCACCTTGGCGTGCATGTGATCCATTGTGGGACACAACATGGGCATCTGATTGGATGCCCAGCCAGGTCCGTGACTCCACCCCCAGCAACCCTAGAGAATCCCGTGTGTCAGGGGAAGAGCCACAGACAGGTGGTGGCCATTGATGCATATGGCCGGTGTGCACTTGTCCACAGGTGTGGAGATACCTGGGCAGGATACATGCCTCTGGCACATACTTCCCACCCGGTAGTGCATAGGCCCCATTGTGCTGTTTTTTTACTGCTCAGGCAGCTTAACAGAAACTTTTAGAAAATGTTTCTGCAACTCAACTGGCAAACATCTGTAGATATGTCACCGTGTAATGCAAAACTAAGACAAAACTAAGATGCAAACTTTGGAAGTTTTTGCAAGGCCATGTGCTGGGCCCATCAGCACATGAGCAACTCATTTAGAAATGTTAAAGCAACTTGATGGTAATACCATATCTCCTCACCTTTGCAAATCAACAACAAGGCTTGAAGCATCAGAGACAAATGACCAAAATCAGTGATACATCTTAGTCAAGGTATAGTAGTGTCAGCCAGGATGCAACACACTTATTGTTTCTACCTGTTACAGGCTGCAGAATTCTACAGGAATGCAATGCAATTCAATGGCAGTTACTCCACTGTGCCACGCAGGAAAGTGTGGCATGCTTATCACAGAGCATTGTGTCCCAGCTGATTCCACTGTAACAGTAGTACTGAGCAGCATGGGTATATGTGACTTCTCCACTAGGTTATGTTGTGTGAATAAATTCCTTGCAAATCACTTTGGGATACAGTATATGAAAATCACCATATATTTGTAAATTATAAACTATAGCAGTATATTTTATTTATTTGTTTAAATGTATTTTTTAACCAGGAAAGCCTCACTTAGCTTTGATAGCTTCTTTCCAGGTAGAGCCTAAGCAGTGGGTTACATGTACATGTTTTATTTACAAGGGAAATATTGGCAATTTCACTAGGGGAAACTACCCTACTCCTCATCCTGGGTAGTTCAATTTCACCCAATTATTTTAGCATGAATTAATTGAGAATCACAGCTAGATAAGGTGTTTATACTACTGTCTGTCTGGAAAAATTGCTTTTTGTGCAAACAATAGAGAGTTTTTTTGATTAAATACAGAATAAGACATGAGGAAATTGCATAACAAGAATGTTACACACCTCAGGTGTAAGATGCTTAATAACCCTATGGGTGAAGTACCACATGTACAGTGTGCAAAAAATGTGAGTTTTGCACTCCTGCCATGCGTTGTTTTATGTAATTGCTGGTCTTTGCTTTTTCACCGTGCCACAGTGCTAGTGTTAGTTGTAATAAAATGGAGTTTGAAAAACTGCTGTGTTTTAAGAAAACATATAATAAATTGCAACAAACAAGTGCTGTAAGATTTTTTTTTAAGAAATCCAGAAAGGTTTTGTTTCTTTGTTTTATTAGGATCCTTGAAGTTAAAGAAACCGGGCCTTCATTGTGATATGCAAATCAGCTGTTCACTGTCAGTAGTCTCCATGGTTTTTGTAGTGAGAGAAAGAGAGAGAGGACTGCTATTTTTATTTGTTGTTTTTTAGGCTCCCTGTTTGATCTGTAGTGAAGTGATGAGGTGAGTTCATTTCAAAATGAAGAGAGACATTCATTTTTTGTTTATTCCCATAGGAAAAGCTTGTGCATGTTCACCATTATTTTCGTTCATTTTTTTTTTCACTTTATCTTTTAATTAAAATTTGAGTATATGAGAAAGCACACATCTAATACAATAGAAGACTATCCTCAATGTCAGGTAAAAAATATCACTTAACAGAACACAGTGTTTAGCGTAAACATATTGGAGAAGCCTTATATACGTGTATTGATAATAAAACATAAACCTAGACAGGATGTAAGTGGAGAGCAGAAGGATTACAATCAATAGGGTATTATATGATCAGAAATAGCAACTATATATGAAATACATGCTAGGGCAGGCTATGGCAAGGCAATCAGTAAATTGCAAAAAGTGATAAATGTGGTAATATGAACAATGTTCAGTAATGGAGAGGTGAATATAAGAGAAAAGTGTGCAAAGAAAGAAAGAAGAGAGAAAAAAAACAAGGAAGAAGGGAAGAAGAGAGTGAGAAAACAAGGAAGAAGGGAAAACAGAGGAGAAATCTGTGCACAAAAGTTTCAAGAAAACCTAATCTAAGAGCAAAATAAGAAGGAGGGCTAAATATCCCTAAGAATTAGGGTCTAGAAGAACTAGGTTCGATGTACTTGAAGTAATCCTGCCAACATCTGTCCATGTTCACCATTATAACTCTCAGATTATAATGGCGAATAATGAACTGCTATCCCTAACAGAGACCAGGTATTACAGCGTTATTACTTCCCCAGATTCTCCATATCAATCAGGTCTCTCTCCACCAGCACCAGCTGAATGTGAGACTCATTTATACAGCTTGTTTTTATAGGTATTCGTGGGCAGTAGACCAATTCTGGTGAAGCAATATATTAGGTCTACTGTAGATCTCTTTACAAAGGCAGTGTGTGTATCATGCATCTTGCAGACTTTTACCTTAGTATTTTTCTTAACCCATAATCTTGGTCAGTTCTTGCAGGTACTTTTTCCAATTTAGCAAGCATTGTAAAAGACTGGCTGCTGCTTCATGTTCCTAACTGCGAAAGATGCATCGTCAGATTCTCTGGGTACAGAAGGAGCCTGTTATCCCTAATTAAATTAGACACACCTTAGTTAAAACATGACAATGGAAACTTTTGCTTAGGCAACTTGTATCTACAACAAGAAAACATATCTATGATGTGATGCAGTTTTGCAGAAACGTCTGTTCGAACCCCATAACATTCCCTAACAGCATCTTGCATTTTATGTTTTCAGTTGTTAAATATCACCTGTGGCAAGCACATTCCACTTTCTCTACAAAAGAGACTTCTAAGGAGTTATGAAGTAGTCCAAAAGGCAACTAAAACATTACAATACATAGCTCAGACAGTGGGCACCAGACAGTCTGTTCAGCAGTTCCAGGAATGTTGGGCAAATTGCCCATGGGTTTTGGAGAAGGATAGGGAATCACATATGTGGGTCAACCTATGGTTCTCCTGCCAAGTTGTTCATGTTCAACGCTGTTTGGTAGTATGATACTGAGCTTTCCTTTTTCACTGCTTTTGTGTTTATATATTCACTTATTTGAATGATAGAAATAAGTTGTATTTATATTCCTAGTTGATGACTGAACTTGGTTTGATGTTTTTCTTATTGTATGAACTGTGTTTCTGTTTGTTTTTTGCACTTTTGTATGATTTGTTTCTTTTCAATAAAAATGTTCTTACTCTTATTCAACAAGTGCCATGGGATCTTTAACTTCCATTTAGACATTGCCCAGAGATAGGTAGATAGAACCTTTGTTTAACATCTTCTCTGAAGGACTACACCTCATCAGTGCAGCGTCCCACCTTATTCTGCACTCAGTGTCAGTTATGGGTATTATCCAAGAAACTGGAGATCTCTATGGAGATTTTCATGAGATATCCTGCAGCAAAGGCAGTCCCAGAGATTTTTTTCTCTAGGTATCTACAGAAAATCTTGGGAGATAACTTGCTGAATTGACTGCTATCACTGTATTCTAATTTTCACCTACTACAAGTATTTAAGTTACCAATGCTACTGAGAGGTGTTCATCAAGCCTTCACATGTTGCCTTCATTTCTTCTGCCCTTTCAATAGTTTCTTACCTTCTTTTCATCCTTTACCTCTTCTGGATTGAGGGGGGTACTTGGTGCCAGTTTCTTTCATTAGCAACAGAGAATGGCAGTGAGCAATAAGCACATGTAACCATTGTCTGCCACAGAGGACCAAGACAATATTTTATAATGCATATGCTACTGCTATAAAACTTCCAAGTTAATGTATGAAACATCATTACAATCAACATGGCATGCATGAGATGTAGCCTAATACAATGGCAGGTTGCAACAAGATCACTATGTAGAATGCATAAATACAAGAAGTCCAGATATAGCTGCAGTAACTGACATGGTCAAATATTTCCTGACATTTCTGTGATATCTCTAGAGACATTCCTTGCCTGCCTGCAGTACTGCTGTAGTGCCACTAAAGAGTATCATGAACTATTTGGCACCATATTAATTGATGCAACTGTAATATCAAATTTTTTCGTAAATCTTTCAGAGGCATATATGTATGCATTCTATACCCCAAAACCCAATGTAACATATCAAGGGTGTTTAAATGCTTTTGTGTGTATGTGTGTATCCCATAAGCTGAACTGAAAGCTTCTCACCTAAATGTACATTCTGTACTATGCAACAGTCCATGCAATATCATTTATTATAAAATGGGGAGAAAAATACTGCATTTTGATTAGTTCTTATCTGTGCATCAGATCTGTTCAATGCATAGGTAAAAATGATTCCTTAAAAGCAGGACAGCATTGGAAAAAAAAAGAAATCAGTGTGCCATTAGAACACTGATTTTAAAAAAATTGTGCCATTTTCACCCCAACATTAGCAAATAAACATGCTTCACTAAAGCCGTCCAGTAAAATTATTAAACAGTTTTTGGTAATATTAAATGCTAGACACACAAATATGTCAGTTACATTTTAAAACAGAAGTATTTACTAACTGGTCTCACTCTGTATTGAAAGAATTGTGCTGCTGCTCCCACTGTCTCTGCTGTGTATCACACTCCCTCGCTCTGCAGTTCCTAATATAAAATCCGCTTTGACAATCCACTTGGACAGCTCTTATTTTTATAGTGATAGGCTCACTTCTGTTAAGAAAACCAGGCAGGGGAAACAGAGGTACTTCCGCTCACTGGGTAAGCTGGCTTGCTCTGTTATGGGAAGGGGAGTGGCTGGTTGGTCCTGGGCATCTCCTAGCAGCATTTCTACATTGCTTACAAGGGGGAAAAACATTTATACATTTTATCACCCTCAATAGCTACTCTATCTCCCATCCCAGGCTGACAAAAAAATGCTGTTGTCTCCTGCAGCCTGATACACATGGGGAGTGGGGCTCCTGCCTAGCAACAATCTCTATGGACAAAAGCACAAAACTAAAATGATGTCATCTTATATCTGGCAAAAGGACTATTTAATCAGAATTTCTGATAATAATAGCCTTTGTTCCCAGAACCCCACCAATAAAGACATAGACAAGATTGTGCTTGGTTGCTCAGTTTGGCAATCAATTTACTGAATCATCGAAAATTCTCATTATTTACAAAACATGGTAATCACATGGTACATTTCCACAAATTCCATTTTACAATCTCTTCACCATAATATTTATATACAGTATATGCATTCATATTCTTGTTCAAATAATACATTGTATCACTTTCTTCTTTTTCTTCTGCCCCCCAGACGTATATCATTGGGGCCAGCCTCTTCCTCTTATGTTGTAAAGGGGTTCGAGTGGTACACACCTTACCCCTGCCTTTTGCTTATCAATCCTGTGTCCTTTTTGTGGTTCCCTTTTGTCCCCCTTTCTTTCCTGTCCTTCTCCCCCCTTTTTCCTTTTTCTCTTCCCTCGTCCCTGCCGTCCACCTTCGGCAGTCCCAACTGCAGCCTGCCACTGTGCTCCACCTACCACAGTACCCTCTGCACTTTCCTATAGGGTGGTTGGGTGGGAAAAACTGCTGGAGCACAATTGTGAGCTCCCTCTTCTGTGTAGCCCCTTATAACTGCCCCCTTTAGTCCTGCCTCCTGGCCCTCTCAGCCACTCACAAGTTGCCAGCTCATTGTTCCCATCACTCCCTTTTGCCCACCCCTTCTGTGACCTCCTCAGTTCCACACCCTTTCTGTGACCTCATACACCCCTTTGTTCCCCTCCTTTTCCCCACTTCCCCTTGCTCCCCCCTCCCTCTCTTCTGAGCTTCCCACACCTCTTGTCAGTGCCTTGTGACAATGGGATCTGCCCTTTTAATTGGGCAACCCTCTTTGTCCCCAGAACCCTGCCAGTAAAGACATAGACAAGATTGTGTGTGGTTGCTCAGTTTGGCAATCAGTTTACTGAATCATCCAAAATTCTCATTACTTACAAAACATGGTAATCACATGGTACATTTTCACAAATTCCATTTTACAATCTCTTTACCATAATATTTATATACAGTATATACATCCACATTCTTGTTCAAATAATACATTGTATCACTTTCTTCTTTTTCTTCTGCCCCCATACATACATAATGGGGGCCCGGCCTCTTCCTCTTATGTTGTAAAGGGTTACGAGCGAACACACCATACCCCTGCCTCTTGCTTAACAATCCTGTGTCCTTTTTGTGTTTCTCTTTTGTCCCTCTTTTTTTCCTGTCCTCCTGCTCCTCCCTTTTTCCACTAGTCCACCTCCAGCTTGCGATGGATGGTGGGCTTCCCTCTTTTTCCTCCGCCCAACCCCCTCAAACCCTTCCCCTTCTTGGCTTCATCCTCATCTTTCACCTAACTTATTTCTGCTGCAGTCAAACTTTGATGGTATTTACTTTTCCATGCTAAACAGGGCCAGGCCCAATCCTGACAGGTGTACTCCATCTCCCCGGTAATATTCATCTACCCATTCCAGAATGCCATGGTGGATGACTAATCCTCCCATGCCCTCAAACAATCTGCCCACCCATGCATTTATGCACTTCCAGGCCCTATCCATTCCCTTGAGGCTGTCTGTCTGGTGCCACACTCTGCGAGACATGATCTCGGACAAAGCCAGAGTAACCTCTGGCCACCACTCTTTTATTTTTTCCACATTATGCTCTATTTGATAAAATATGCCCAGCAAGGGCTTTGCCCCCAGGTCACTGCCTCCCAGATGTATCACACTTAGGTCTGGCTGCCTATGGTCCTTCCTGATCTACCCGTGTTCTAGTAGCAGCTGCACCCACCTCATTCCCCACTGGCCTTTCCATACCAGCCAGATTGTGTCACTATCCAAGTGCAGCTGCTTTTCCCCTAGTCTCCTGGCTGCCCATTCTCTGCCCAGTAGATAAAGGAGTGCCTGCAGATCCATGCCTTGAGCCTCCTGGATGTCCCTGCATAACCAGAAGCACAGTGGTTAGTATCATGTCTTACTAGCCCCTTCGAATTCCCCCCCCCGCTTCCCATTCAGCCTTGCACCTGCTATGGGAGACAAAACAGAGACATGGTTAATGTTGTATATTGCGTATGTACTTCTTATAGCAGTCAGACGTCCACCTGCCCTTCTCTTTGATCACCCCAGGCTTGTTACCTTGTGCTGCCAGCACTGAGGCCACCCCAATCCTAAAGGAGTAGGAGGAACATCCCTCTTCTGGTTCCCCCAAAAATCTGAGGCCCTTGTGCAGCATTGCTGACACCTGATACCCTGTAACTGGCCTGCCATCCCCATGTATGAACAGCAGTGAATTTCCACCTTTTGGGTGATCTGCCACATACACGTGCAGTGCCCCCACTGGGCAGATAGTTGTGTTAGGATGCTTCCTTAACCACACCCTACTGCCATGCCCCTGCTGATCTGTCTTTGACCTTCTTAACAGCACCGCTATTGCTTCGTACACCTATTCTATTCCATTGTAGCCCCCTCGTCTTCCTGCCGTGACCCACCACCTTGCTCAATCTAAAGGCCCGCTATACATGGTAACATACAGGGCTTTAAACAGCACTGTTTTACTCCTTGAGCTGCAGATATGGTGTAGCACCCCCATCAGCTGCACCATCAGCCACTCTGATATCGACTTTCTACTATCTTGTTTCTTATCAGCTCCCCTTACCCAGCCCTGCATTATTCTGTGGAGCAGGTTGCTTTTAGTTGAGTCTTCCCACCCTTCAGCATACAGATCTGCCCTATGGCTACCAAATGTACCCCCATGGCTGCATGCACCATGTTCTGTCTCCACCCTGTTACAATTAACTAGCCACCTGCTCCCTCATCACTGCCCCACTTACCTGTTCACAGTACTGTTCCTGGAATTTTTGAAATGCCCTCCAGGAGGTTTCATAAGCTCTAAGGGTCCTGGGAGCCAAGGAGTTGCAGAACAGTACTTCGGGTCCCCAATCCAATCGTCCATACGTACGTCAGGATGGTGGTCTGCCATAGATCTGCTCAGGGAGTGACAGTCCTGAATTTGACCATCTGCAATCAGGAAAGGCAATCAGCTATTACATTATCCACACAGTCAATGTGCTTGGCCCTGAATGAGATGTTCAAAGCCAGGCCCAAACACACCATCCTTCTCAACACCCTCATAACCCTTTCAGACTTCATCCTTTTCTTGTTCATCATGTCCACAGTGGCCCGATTATCACTCCAGAACATCATCTGTCTGTTCCTGAGTCCCCCCCCAAACTATCATTGCCACTCAGATGGGGAACAGCTCCAGAAAGGTGATGTCCCTCATCACTCTCTCCTGCACCCAATCCTTCGACCATGGTTCTGCGAACCATTTTCCTTGGAAATAACTCCCTATGCCACTTCCTCCGGCCGCATCCGTATACAGCTGCAAATCTGTATTGTATAGCCACTCATCCTGCCAGAATGCCTGCCCATTGTATGCTTGGAGGAAATGCTCCCAGACCACCATGTTCTCCCTGGTCCCTTTGTTAAGGTCTATCCAATGGTGGGGCTGTTTCGCCCCACCCCCGGGTTGCCCAGGCTAAATGCTGCATAAGTTTGCACCCTGGAGCAATGGTCTTACATGCAAAATTCAGGTGCCCCAGTAGCTGTTGAGCCTGTTGTAGCTGTACTCTCCTGTGCCCCCCAACCATCCCTAACAACTCTTGTAACCTCTTTATCTTTTGGCTTGGTAAGCGGTATTGTTCCCAGCTCATGTGTAGCACCAGCCCTAAGAACTCTATCATCTGACTGGGCCCCTCCATCTTATCCTCCACTAGTGGGACTCCTAATTCCTGGTATAACAGTGTAAAATCTCTCAGCATGGCTTCGGTCACCCTTTCTCCTTCCCCAATGAACAGGAAATCATCGAGGTAGTGCACCACTGTCTGATACCCATACCATGTCTGAAACACCCATTGCAGCCATGCACTGAACATCTCGAATGTGGCACATGCTATCAAGCATCCCATAGGCATGGCCTTATCGAAATAATACTGACCCTCCACCTGAAAGCCTAGCAAATCCCAGTTCTCTGGCCTGACTGGAAGTAGGTGGAACACTGATTCTAAGTTCATCTTGGCCAACCAGGCCCTCTGTTTACACCGAATGAGTCACACCACCTACTCCAAGGTGGCGTATGTGACCCTGCTGTCTTCTTCCCCAACAGAATCATTAACTGAATCCCCTTCCGGGTTGGATAGGTGATGTATCATCCTGTACTTGCCAGGCTGTTTTTGAGACGCAGCTCAATGGGGAAATCAGGTTTGGCAATGGGAGGGAGGCAAACGGGCCTTCCACCCTCCCTGCTGCCACCTCCATCCAAATTTTGTGCCAAAATTGACCTTATCCTATGTGGATTTGAGGTTCTTTGCCCTCATTGCCTTTCTCTGCCCTTGAAACTGTAAACTAAAACCTGTCCTAAAACCCGTCTGCAATTTCTTGATTGCCTCTTGTTCTGGGTAACCCCACCATCCACCTTTATATTTCTCTGCTCTGATGGGCATCTGGGCCAGCGGAACCCTCTGCCCTTAGGGGCTATTAACTGTCCTGATATTGTGTTTTATAGTTGATGCCCTTACCCCCTCGCTGCTCTCCCTCTATTCCCTTCCCCCACTGTTGCCCCAGAAAGGACCTTGGGTTGGCCTGAAAGAGCTGCTGGTATGAATTATCCTGGTTTACAGACCCTTTTTCCCAGCTGTACCTGCATTTGGAGGCTGGATGGTGCCCCCCGCACTTAGAGCACACTTGTCTGAAACAGCAGTTTGGCCATGAGCAGAAAGCCCTGTTGTATCCCCAACAGGCCTTCGATGCTGCACCACCCCTCTTGTCTCACTCTGACTCCTTCTCAGTTGGGCCTGTGTAAATCTCCATCCACAGGTCTATCTGCCTGGCATCCCATTTCACATCCCCAAAATGTGCCATCCTTTTCCAAAATTTCTCTTCATGTCGCAGTCAACTGTGCCCACCTTTTTATCCAAATTCTTTATGATGAGGGAATAGGTCAAGAGTGGGGTGGCTAGCTCCAGTCTCTTCTCAATGACAATGGCAGTGAAGTAGGTAAAACCTGTGGACCAATTGTCCCAAGTTTTCCCTTTCCATGATTTGTCATCCTCTCCCTTTCCTAACAGCATTACCACCACCGTCATGTCCTTCTTCTCAAAACTATCCTTCTCCTCATACTTATACATGTTGTCAACATTTGCCAGAGTGAAGATGTTGACATAGTCCCCATTTCATATTTTCTCTTTTATGGCCGTCGGCACGTGGTCCTCCAACCTGGCCCCTGGTGCTTCTATCTCTCATCCCACTATGGGCCCACCTGCTGTGGCCCCACTCCCCCCATCGGCTCCTACCCCTTTTATTTCTCCTAACACCTTCTCCAGCTGTCCCGAGCCATTGTCCCCCATACTTTTTAACATCTGTTCTACATACCCTTTGACACTGCTTTCCAGTGTTACCACCTGATTACCTGTTGTGCCTGGCTGTGGGAAGCTGGGCCCCAGCTGGTGCACTCCAGCTAGGTTGGGTGTGGGTATCTGGTCCTGAGGAGGTTGTACCTCTTTGGGCAGGGAAGGCAGAAAGAAAGGAGTGGGCAGCTCTGGTACTGGCATGGGCCCCTGGGCTGGCTTGGGGCTAGGGTAACAGGGAGTGGGATCAGAGGAGCTGCCAGTTCTGGCACTGGGACCAAAGGCCTGGACTCCGGTATCATAGGCCCTTTCAGCACCCTCTTGTTCCTCTCCTGTCCCTTCCCTTGCTTCCCCTTCTGTTTGGTGCCCTTTTCCCCCACCATCCAGCTTAGCCACCTCCAGCAACCATTTAGCTTTGTTGACCAAATCCATCACCACCAGGTAACACTCCTTCTTGCTTGGGTTCAACCTCTTTGATGCCATCTCTTCAGTCTGAGGGATCTATTGAAAAGAAAATCACACAAGTCAGCTTGTGCTCCAATGGTTTACTCCTCCCAGAATGCCCTGACCTGCATCCCAATCTCTTATCATTGACTCTATGGAACCTGTCACATTCCTCTGGCTGCCCCCTGCCCATGGGGTTCCATATGTGCTGTCCATTGCCAAAAACTCTTGGAGCAAAATTGTGAGCTTCCTCTTCTGTGCAGTCCCTTATAACTGCCCCCTTTAGTCTTGCCTCCTGGCCCTCTTGGCCAGTCATAGGTTGCCAACTCATTGTTCCCACCACTCCCCTTTGCCCACCTCTTCTGTGACCTCATCAGTTCCACACCCCTTCTGTGACCTCATACCCCCCTTTGTTCCCTTCCCCTCTCCTGCCCTCTCTCCTGAGCTTCCCACACATCTTGTCAGGGCCTTGTGACAATGGGGTCTGTCCTTTTAATTAGGCAACCCTCTTTATATGTAAATAAAATTATTTTTTCTAACAGTAAACACTTAAAAAAAGTAGCCCATTATATAAGCACAATAAGACACTCCGGGAGTGTGCATTGAACAGATATTATTGCATGTACAGGGGCTGAAGGCACTCAGCCTGTGACCTTGTGCCTCAATAAGCTCCTGGGCGTGCAGTAATATTTGTTCAATGCACACCCCATTGTGTCTTATTGCTTACTCAAAGTATTAAAGGTGCTGGGAGATGCCAAAGCAATCTTTCCCATTTAGACTTAGGTCTTCTATCTCCTCATTATGTCTTTTCATGTTCTGTTTCATTCCATTTTATGGATTGCAGGACCATACTGACTGTCAGTTTTCTTAACTAGCAACAGGAGATAACAGTAGGCAGTCACCTTGTGTAATCACTGTCAGGCACAGAGGACCTAGTCAATATTTTTACAATGCACATACTCTAGCTATAAAAGTTCCAGACCTATGTATTAGACACATATTAAAGTCAGCATGGTATGTATTAGATCCAGTCTAACAAAAAAGGTCATTTGCAGCAAGGGCAGTACAGTTGCAGCCAAAGATGTGACTAGATATTTCGTTCAATTCCTGTGATCTCTCTAGAGAAAATTTCCTGCCTGCCTGCAAGAATACTGTGAGCCACCAGAAAGAATCTATTTATATACTGTATATTGTGAAATATATGGAAATATCTGAACTTCTTCTGTATGTGGCCTGCATGACCATTACAAGAAGGCAGTAATTCCCAAGCTGTGTTGCAGGTTTGTGGCGTTGTGTTTGTCTCAGGAAAATCTAGCACGTTATTTTGAGGTACAGTAATACCATCTATTAGACTAACTGAATAATTTCTAAGTAATCCTCCGAACCATCGAAGTTCCCTTCGTCAGATGTAGAGGACATTAACCAGCATTTCAGAATATGCACAGGAGTTTGTGGATCAGAGACTGTTAAGCAAAGGGGAGGGTACAGAGGAAGTACAGCCATTTAATACAGTAGAAGTGGTTTCCAGGAGATGCTCCTCATGTCACTTAAAAGATGCACCATCAGACATGCAAATGGTGAGCTACATCAAAGCTGTTCCATAACAAAAGGAGCAATTTCTGAAAATTTTCAGTTAAGTATGCAGGATGTATGAGGCTGACAGTTCAAAAGGTTAAGTGAACTATGTTTCTATGGTAGCTCCTATGATTGATAGTGTCCCAAAAGTAGGTGTAGATTTTTTAAAGCAAACTGTAAATGGTAGGACCCAGAACTATAGCACAAACTATCCAAACTCAGTTTGAGACCTGGCAATGTGTAAGGAAGTTTAAAATTTTGTTCAGCCCATGTGTATCAGTTCCAAAATGCCTCATGAATTAGTCTTCCCAGAGAAGTCTTGTCAGAGTGTCTTTGAGGTTTCCTCTCAAAACTGGCACTTTCAGATCCTTCAGGGAATGGTTGTTCTAGAGCTGAGCACATCTCTTAGAACAACCATAAAATAGTATGTTCTAGCAAAGCCCAATATGTTTGTTTTTGTAGATCCCTCCAAGGCATATTGTGTGTCTGAATTCTATAGCCTAATCTCTTTTACACAGAATCATGGGTATACACATCCTTTTGCATGTGTATGTGGTGGGAGGGGTGAGCTATATACTGTAGGAAATATCTCAACTGGCACTACATTTTGCTGTCCAGGTCACTAGTCAGACCTCCCTACAGCCGACTCAAACAACTGAAGCCCTGCCCATACCACAGAACTGGTTTCAAAAAATGTTTTCAAAGCTAGTTCAGTGAAACCAGTACAGTGCACCCATACTACTGTATGTAGTAACCATTCGTGATAGTAGTTTAGTGTGTCCACATTGCTGGGGTTAAACCAGTTCTCTTTTTAACCATGCCTAATAATTACAACACAGAGAACTTTGATTTATCTGCCCACACTACAGCCAGAATTGCTTTATTTAAACCATTTTTTTTGTTCCTGCTCAGTCATGTGAGTGAAACCGTGCTAGCACTAAAACATTTTTAAAAACATTTTTAAGGTTAGGCACCAAGCAGGGCTTAAATGTGTATTCATTAACATTTTTGTGGGGCTTGTACTCTGGATGCAAACAGTCCTAGGTGAATTTAAACAGTTTTTAAGGCATTTAAAACATTTTAAGATATAAAGTGGGTACAGGGCCTAAAGGTAAATATAATCTTTAAAATCTTCACAAAGGAGTGTGTATGACTGTAAGAGTTGCTGCAGTTTGCTGCCTAAAAATGGAAATATCTATTAAAAGTTGTTTCAAGAACTAGTTTAGTGTAAAACGCAAATGCTGATGGAGAGCTAATGTCTGACTATAGTTCATGTTTCAAATCCTTGACATTCAGTGACAGAAATCCCAGATTTATGAGGGATCAAGAAAATGATTGAGACAAAATCAGGGACATCCCTCAAAATCATGGACAGTTGAGAGGTATGGGTGTGACAATTCAATGTGAATTGCACAGTTGTCCCCAAGATTCATTAGCTGCCTCCTTAGGAAAGTGTGGACATTCTATTTTTCTTTGATTTGCTTCTCTAGATTCTTTTTTTTTTTCATTTTTTTAGCTAACATCACCAGATATTTCTGTTCTTCTATTCCCAACAATTAATTGTGTGAAAGAGCTCAGATGCTCTGTATGGCTGTGACCTTGTCAGGTATGATTACCTTTCCAGCTAATATCACATGCTGCCTTGAACTGTTTGGGGTTTTACCGGTGTCATTCAGAATGGGTTCCATAGTATTGCATTTCTTCTGAGTTCATGATCACAAGTCACCAATAGAGATGCAGCAAATTTAAATTTTGCTGGTGAAGTGCCTGCGAAGTGGGAACTTTTCGTTTCCATTCCACTACATGGAGTGGCCAATATGAAATGCTCACTTTGCCTTGTAATTATTACTTTACATTGTAATTCCACCTTAACACGAAGTAAGGTGAAGTGACAACAATATTGGCAGCCCCTCACACACACAGTCACCAGAATTAATGTGCATCCCCAAAATGCTACTGTCTTGTGTCCAGAAAATTCCAATTGCTGATGAAGAGAAATGAGAGCATAACAAGAAATGCAAAGTCTCCCAGAATTAATGGTGCACTGCAAAAGCACAGAAAGACTGAGATTGTGCTGCACACTCAAGAGATGCAGATGCAAAGGCACACCAACACCTAGCCAGTGCTCACAAGTCATAAATCCAAATCTGGAAAATAATAACTTTTGCTGGTTGGGGTGGGGGTGGGTAGTGCATAGCAGTAACAGTCCACTACCAGTAAAGATACCACAAAGCAGTACAAAAATTTCATGCAGGTGCAGTGTATAGCAGGTTCACACTGCTGCAATTACTCTGTGGCACAATAAAAGGTGTTTGATATGATGGCACACATTGCACACACTCACACACAATCTACAAGTAATGCAAAGTAAATTGAAAACCTTTAGTAATATAACCAAATGTTTTAAACAAACTGAAATTATACACTGCTGCACCATAACAATCAGCAACAAAATGTCAAGAATTACTGAAAATATTACTGTGTGTACATCAACATAGTTATATAAGAAAAATATAATCAAAACAGAAAGACTGCCTTTTTCTCCCAGTTAATCTACATACACCACAGATACACCCTTCCCCCAAAGCACACTTCATAGTACACAGTACACAGACGGAATGTTCTAAATTAACATTCAAAGTCCACATACAAACAATAAACACTCAATAATCTGAGCACAGGAGGGTTTCCTACAATCAATGTACTAAATTTTGAGCCAAAAAAAAGACTCAGAAAGGCCTTTTCAACAGCTTGTAGAGGTTTTGAATCACAGAGCTCTGAGAGCAAACTGTCTCCAGCTACCACTACACACACACACTACACAGAGCTGAGGCTGTGCACAACAATCTAGAGCCCATGTGACCTGCAAGCCCATGAATCACTGCAGAATTTGCCTTGGAGCTCAAATACAAGGTGAAGTGATGCAAAATACATTGAAATCAATGGTGGAGAAGTGGTTTGGGGAAGGCGGAATAATGCAAAGTCATTGGTTTCAATGGACTTCGTGTTCCTCATTATGATGTGAAGTACTCCACTTCACGTTGCTGATTACTTCGTTTATTCTGCATTACTCCATGAATCACTTCGCAGAGCAAATTTTGGCCACTTCACCCACCACTAGTCACCAGTTGGTTCACCCATGCTCCTTCTTTACTAAACATTCCCCTGCTGTGGATATCCTCATGCATATTTCACATGATGCCTGATTCAGAATGGCCCTGTAGAACTGGTGAGAGTGTTAAATATATGGATTAGATAGTCAGCTGGAATCCTTGGCTGTCTCATAAGCTGAGTAAGATACATTCAGTTCTTTTCTGTGGCTGCCCTATGTTCTTTTTCTTTTACAGGTAACAATACAGGACGTTGGCTTGTTTTATTCCCATCAGTGCATTGTGGGGATGATCCCCAATCTTCAGTTCTTTTTTAGTTTCTCAGTCATGTTTTTCTGGGTGATGTTGAATTCTGTCTTGCATTGTCTGTGGCTTACAGGTGCTATTTTGAATGGTCCCATAGTTTCTCACTCATCTCATCCAAGGTGAATGATCCCCCACCCTCCAGTTCAGTCGAACTGTACTCCAGCTTGACAAGACTTTCCTCTGCTGATGATTTCTTACAGCATACTCTGCATAATACCCTCAGTGATAATGTCATGATCAGTATTTCTTTTAAATGATGATCTACTGCATAATATTGAATTGTGTGACTGATGGAACACATTATCTAGTCCATGGTGCTGCCTAGTAGACTTTGGTGGACTCTGTAAGATACAATATAAAAGTAATATACTATAAGTACTGATTGCCTTGATAATGATTCATGTTTGAGTCAGAAAGTTTGAGTCACCAAAAAACTCTAATACACAAGCATATTTTGCCATCCTCATCGTGTTATGGAGCTATACCTTTTGTAGGATCTACATGACTGTGGTGCAAAACATACAGCTCTTTCTTTTCACTGGTCAACCACAGAAAAGGACTATTGTGATCTTCATAATTTCTTCCACATATCTATACATCACAGAAAAGGCATGATCAACCAGATAAGTTAAAAAACAAATAAAAAATACCTTGCACATTGGCACAGTGGTAGTACTACTGCTCACAATGCCAGCAACCTGGGTTTGGGAATGAACCTAGGTTGTTGGAAGCCCAGCTGAGAGGTGATGGTTGAGCATCCCACAGGATGCTCTTCTCTCCTATGAAGGGGAGACCACTCTGCCATGAAACTTCCCCCTGGGTGATCACAGGTGGTAGTGGTGCAGACCAGCAGTGTACTCAGGGGCAAGACATGACACAACTAGCTGATTCAGCACTGATGCTACATGCTCACATTGGCTTCAGCACATGTCTCGTGGAAGGAGGAGGAGGGATTGAAAAGTGTAAACATTTTTCAGTCATTGCAAGCATGGTAGTCCTCACAGAGCTCACAGACCCCACACCCACTGACCCAGACTAGCTCCCTGCAAACAAGTGAAACCTTTATGAGGGATCTCAGACAGCCCAAGGACCTCCACCATGAGGAGAGAATACAGTGGATTCAGAGCAGGTAAGCCCTGGGAGAAGATGGGGTGACTGGGTTGGGCTTTTGTGGAACCTGAGAGGGGACTGAAGCAGGCTGAAAGTGGAGGCACATAAACAAAAAGTAAAAAAAAAATGAAAGAAGCCAGTATTATTAGCCATGGTGGGGACAGGACACTTAATGGGGAGGTGGAGAACACGACAGGGGAGTTGTTTATCTAGAACCCACAATTTTAAAACATAAGGTATGAAGAGTGTTATAACTTATTTTTATACACCAGTGTTGTGTAATGCTTAGATAAACTACTCAGTCTTTGCTCTCATAGTTTATAAGGCACCAGACTCCTTGTGTGCATAAATACCATTGCTGTGTAGAATTAGTAAATTCCAATTTCATGGATATGTGATAGAATTTCATAAATGTCTTCAGAATTTTGTTGGATTTGGTGAAATGTCATGGAATTTCACAAATGTGTTTATTTGGTTATGTTTTAGCCACCTGTTGAATAAGACATAGAAGATAATGTATGGTCATCGATTGTTAACCGGTTTGTTAACCATTAAGAGGTTGCCAGGGCGACCATGTAAACCTCGAGAGAGCAAAGCTTGAGAGGTTTATGTTGTCATGGCAACCTTGAGATGGGTTAAAAAAATGGTTGACGATCGATGTACCACACATTTTATTTTATAGTGTATGGTACCGTTTATGTTTAAAAAATGAGAAAGCAGTTCCTTATTGCAGTTTTTTTGTGCCACCTCCACTCTGCTCCAGATCATGATCTCACCCCATGGCCATTTCATGGCTGCCCAATCAAGTTGCATGCATGCGCAGCCTGTTCCTGGTTGTTATCCTATTGATGTGATGTACCATTGATGGGTTAAGAACATCGTGACTTCGCATCGATGGTAAAATGTTGTCATAAAAAGGTAGGTTTCTACCTATAACAACATTCTACCATACATTATATGCAGATTGTGCTGTTATGTGCCCTAAAGGCATAATACATGATATTGCATTTTTAGAAGTAGCTACAAACATACAGTATGGGGACTCAAAGTTTAACATTTTATTTTTTGTGAAATGTTGTAAAAATATTTCTCTGCTTATAACTCAACTACCAGTGGTGCTAGATACATGCAAAGTATCATGCACAACCTTCATGAAAGGGTTAATGAAACTCACAAGTATGAGGAGATTTGGTTAAGCAATTTTTAACATACGGAGGTTTTATTTTCTGTATTTAATTAATTGCTGAATTATGTGAAGATTTTCTAAAAATGTGGAAGTGTGTTGCGTCCCTACTATTACAGGTATAGACCTAAAGTTAGACATGGATATCCAGTGTCAATACATCTTGGAATAAGCAAAGTTGTAGACATTTGATTCAGTAGTTTTAATTTTACAGTGGAACAACTGCAAATTACTAACTGGTAACATTTTCCCCAAAATTCATGGTAGTGTTATAGATAATGCCACCAGAATTCCACTTGTGGAATTTAGCTTTCTCAAAGCACTTATCATCCTTGAATCTGATAATATTAGCTAAGTATTTTGCAGTCCTGTTGTTCCTTCTTTGGAGACTATCTTGTCCCACACCTTTTTCCTCTTGGCTTCACCAGATGGACTCAATGGAACTGCTTGTCCCTGCAGCCTCACAATGACACACTTCCTAAAAAGTCAGCCACATAGTCATTTTACCATCAAGTCTATACCACTGGAATAGTTTCAAGTCTTCCTTCTTAATGACCCAACCATTTTGTTCTCCATAAGGCTTTTTTGAGTGCCTCTAAGTCCCGGCTTTCCAAGTATATCATGCTCTCAGGCTAATCATGTTTGCTGGTATGATTCTTATATGACCAGCTTTCTAGTCAGAACTGCTGTCCCTCTTTACTCCTTGTTCCAATTTTGGGGTTTATTTTTCTTGTGCTACCCAGCTCAGCTGGTCTTCCTTTGGTGAATAAATGCATCTAACTCCTTCTACTGGTGAGCCCTGTACAAGTTGTCACCACAACCCCTGTTATTTAGTTTAAAATCCCACTGACTGCCTTGTCCCTTGACATGATCAGACAGTACCCCTCCTCTAGGTACAATTGCAATAAATAATACAGGTATTCTATGCTCTAAATTGCCTCTAAACTGGGCCAGAAAAAGGAGACCATCAGTCTTTCAATAGAATGTTAGGAAATGTTAGCTCATCTTACATCTGTCATTGTCATCCCCCATAGGCCAAAGGACTATGAAGACCTTGGAGAAGATTCCTCCAGACATCTGTCCTCTTAGAAACATTCCTAATTTAATAAATTACCTCCTCATGCCCTTAAAACTTGACCTCCCTATTATAATATGAGCAACAGTCAGCTTCTCCCTCTAACTACAATGCTTGGCGATGGATCACACTCATTTAACTAGTGTGCAATACTAGCAAATAACCTTATCTGCACTGGTATTATGGTCCTGCAATGTCCATCCAACTCTTCCACTTATTTTGCAATGGAATTCCTATGACTCCAACCTTATTATCACTATATCCAGCCATTTCCATTGTGTTCCACAGCAAATTGGGTGTATGGTTAGACATACAGTAATTCATGGATATGGCTTCCACAAAACTATCACAAAATTCCATGATTTTCACCAAAACTCATGAAATTTGATATTAACTACTGAGGTTATATTGCATTTTTTTGCCTAAAACGTGGATATCCTTTCAGCAAGAGATTAAAAGGTTGCTACACTCAGCCTCTCTTCTAGAGCCTGTGAACCTGCTAAACACTGTGGGTTGTGTTCCCTATGGACTTTTAATTTTGCAGTTAAGTACTTGCAAAATGTAATTTAAATATTTCTAACAGTATGGCTGTTTATAACTTTAAATGTTAAATTTACATTATACTTATTTCTCACTGAACACATTGTGCATGTTCAGTGGTGAAACCTTCTGTTTATTGTGGATTTACTCCAAATTTAATACTTTTGTATTTAATTCACATTTCCTGGATTTCTGCCATTTCAGCTTTGTTTGCTATATTTACCAACTATGCTCTTGCTTCCCTTTTTTCTACTTCTGGCCCTCCCAGTTTCTCCTCTATTTGTCAGCTTCCATCTCTTTGCCACCTTCCACCTCCTACCCATCTCATTACCCCCTTTTCCTCTAAATGTCATTTTTTATCCTTTTCTTTCATCATCCATCCTAGCCTCCTATCCTCGTCTCTCAACGTTAATACCCTTTACATGGCCAAATTAATTTTTGCTCCTCTTCCCTCCCTTTTTCCTTCTCCCACCCCTCTGATGAAAACCTTACTCAATTCTACTGCCATTCACTTTATTGCTGCTGCTGTGTGAAACTAAGCCCTCGACCCTCCTCCTCCTTCATTCCCCAAAAGACTATGCAGCTACCATGTTGAATCTAGGAGTCTTCTCTCAAAGCTTAACCATCTTAGGCAGTGGGTCTACCAATATTAGCCTACTATCTTGGTTATCACTAAATCTTTGCTATCTTCAAGGATAAATGATGGTGCTATCTCCTTCACTGATTATGGGCTCCACAGACAGAAGCATGGGAAGTGTGCTGGTGGTGTTGCTCTAAATGTTCATCATGGTCTCACCTCTGACACAGTATCTAGAGCTGCTGTCCCCTCCTCTTATGAAGTTATTTTCTGCATGCTGTCTTTTTTTCTGTTTCCTACCTGTTTGTTTGTTTTTTGGCTTTTTTTAAGCCTCTCCCAAGGCTAGATGCCATCGCCACCATTGCCTCTCTATCTTCCTATGTGGAGCTGCTTCTTCTTGTGGATTTTAATTTCAATTGTCCCTCTCCATCTGCCAAACTGACCATTCAAAAATGAAATTCCTTAATCTCACCCAGCACATCACTGAGCCTGGCAGCCTCTATCCCTCCTCCATAAACCACTCACTTATATACTGGGTTCCCTCCTCCAATCCTTACCCCATCATGGTCTCTGCTGCCCTTCTAGAGGCTATCAGTGACCATAGCATGATCTATAGTGTCCTACAAATTTTTTTCTTCTCATCACCACCAAAACATATCTGTTTGTAGTCATTTTGGTTTCTTAGCCTGAATTCCCTCCTTGATGACCTCTGCAACAAGGACTGATTTCTTCTCTCAATCATCACTGACATCGATGAGGCCCCATCCTTCTTCCAACTGAAATTCATCTGAATCTGGGATAGACATGCCATCCCTTAAGAGGACCAGGTCCAAGGACCCCTACCTCCCCACGTCTCACAAAGCTCTTTAATATTTATAAAGCCTTTGACTTTGCCAGACACCACTACAAAGTATTAGGCTCCCCGATGACTTGTTGATATACAAGCAGCGTAGAATGCCTTGCACAGAGACCATTAGGGAGGCAAAATCAAATTACACTATTTCACAAGAAATCTCTAGAATAACTTTAATGACCCTGAAATGTTATGGAAGATAATTCATTCTCTTTTTGACCCCAACCCCTGTTGGCTACAACTGCACTTATTGAGGGAAGCATCCTCCTTTTTTAACTCCCAACCTGCCTTCTGTTTTAAAAAAAAATTTCACCACCTACATTCTTTGGATTTTCCCCGTTAACACCACTCACAAGATTTAATACAGATTTTGGGAGGGTTTTATGTGATAATAGCGCCTACAAAATGAAGCTGACCAAAAATAGTGCGCGTACATCACCGAAAATGGCAATGAGCACTAAAGTGATGACAAGGAACAGTGAGCTTAGTTTCTCTGGGGGTGGCAATACAAATTTACTTTTTATGTGGGGCTATACCCCATGGTACCCCCCTTTGTGGGGACTTTGCCTCTTGCCCCCATAAAGTATATAACAATCACCGGGGGGGTATGATGGGGGACAGGGGAGAACATAGGGGTGGCTACCCCAGTGGGTGATACAATTGGGCAGGGGAGAACATTGGGGAAACCTGTGGGCATGGGGGAACAAAGTCGGGAGGGCAGGAGAACAGGCATGCAACAACAGCAAAAAAAAATATTTTAAAAAAAGGTATACCTTGCAGCCAGTCCTGAACCCAGGTCCGCCAGCCACAGAGGAAGAGACTGCAACCACTACACTAGACAGGCAGCTCAGAACTGTTCCTACAAATAGCACCCTATGTAGTCTATAAAATGACTACTCCATACAGAAACAAAAGCGCTGAAGTTACCATGGGCTATTAAGAGCACATAGCCCATTTTGAACTCTCTATTTTTATGTTGCCCAAACTGAGTCAATGAAATTGACTCACTATATTCATGGGATACCATTTGGAAGATGAGCTGGGATGACATTTGGCACAATGCTATTTAATTGCTATATAAATTCTATTTTTCTGGAAATGTATGGGGAAGATTTCCACAACTCAAAGGACATGGGGCAGCAAAATTGATTGCCTGGCATATGCTGACAATACTTATTCTGATAGTTTTGTCTAGGTCTGGCCTACAAAGAAAACTAATTAGATTTTATGAACTCTGGACAAGCCTTAGCCTAGAAATACAAGTAAAGCAATCATAAGTCATGGTTTCTGGAAGGAAGAAACTTCATTCATCTTTTTTATGATTAATAGTAAACAAGATATGGGCCAGATTTTCAGCTGGCCTGAGTTTCTGCAAGCCCCAGGTGTGCCAAAGATATGATGCACCAGGGCTTGTGGCACACAACTAGAATTTTATAACCCTTGCATCCCTCTGATGCCTGCTAGACCATCTCTTTATGATCTAGCATGCATCACCATTTGGGACTCCTGACATGGAGCTTGTGTCTGAGATTTGGTGCAAGCTGCAGTAAACCAGGGAAACTGTTGCAACTGTGGCCAAGCTTGAAATATAGGGCAGCAATTACAGCAACTGAGACTGGTGTTGCTGTAGCAGTGACAAGGCTTGTTGCAAGTCATGTGCCCACCTTTGAAAATCTGGCACAGTGTTTCCACATTGATTACCTAAGAACCCACTTCTCTTACATTTGATCCTGGAATAAACAGATATAATGGACACATAGTAAAAGCTTCAAATTCATGAGTACCAAACTAAACTTCAGTAATAACTATGGTGGGTACAGTGTAAAAGGTGCACTCACTGCAATTATTGCATAAATTATACTTAAAAATATTGTATGACTATGAAATTATGGGCATAAGGTACCCTAGAATTTGAACATATTAATTTCCATTTTTAAAACAATGGAGTTTGCCCTTTGAAGGGGCAGACCAAGTTGTCCTGGTGAACCCCCCCAGCAGAAATTTGGTATGGCTCAGAGAGGTGCAGGAGTGGGGGGGTGGTTTAGGGATGAGTCCAGGGACAATAGTTGGAGACAGGAAGGGGAGGAGCACAAAGAGGAACAAGGTAACCATAGGTGGTTTTGGGAAAGGGGGCAGGGAGGGAAGGCAGGGTACTTAACAGGCAGCAGGGAGGTATTCTGCCTCTTTTGCTGGACAATTTTGTTGGCTTAATTTCAACAGGCAACAAAATTGGATGGCATGCTCGTTAGCAACAAAGGCTTTCACACCACTGATTCTTGAAATGAATAATTTATTAGATTTAAGTAGTCCCAATGTTTCACCTAATAAATTAGGCTTCTTCAGGGGAACTGTAAAAATATGTAAAATATGCATAATTACTTTTCTTATTGATTTTTATACAGAACTATTCACATTCATTTGAACAATTGCATTTTAGTACTGTTATACATGATATAATATTTGTATATCTGTTGATAATCATTAATTTAAGATTCTGAATTATATGCATAAATAAATTGTTAAATCATAACTTTTTGCTGCGTCTCCTGTTATGAGGATCACTAAATTTTATTTACAATGTTTTCCTTACTTTATAACATTGCCGATCAGGGCCAAAAAACGATTGCCATGTCTTCTTGGGATAAGGCTATCTGGGACTATTTAAAAAATTTAATAAATTATTCATTTCAAGAATCAATGGTGTGAGAGCCTTTGTTGCTTACGATCATGCCATCCAATTTTGTTGTCTGCATTTACCAAAAAATGGCAAGCTCCACCAAATACCAGTAGGAACTTCATTTAGAATATTTGCAGTTTCCCTGGACACTCTTTATTCATGTTAGTTTCAACAGGACCAGCACGTCAGAATCTGCTATCATTTAGTTGGTGGAATTTTGGGAAGAATCAGCCTGAGGTAACAATTTTGGTCATTATAAGGTAAATATATTAAAAAAAAAAAAAAAAAGCATATATATACAGAGGTAGCAACTTTGGTCATTTGTAAGGTAAAATATGTAAGAGAATTTAAATGCATATATATATATATATATATATATATATATATATATATATATGTGTAGATGGCTAGAAGGAAGTTGTAAATTACTTGAAAAGAGAGTTTTTGCTTATGGTTTTTAGCTGCTATTGAGCAAGAAAGTTTTGAGTAAGAAAAGCTTCAACCACAGGTGGGGAGAGTTTTCCAAAAAAAAAAAAATAAAATAATTTATGGTGAATATGAGGGAGAGTTAGTCCTAGTAGCCTTCTAGTCCTGAACTGGTTCATGCTTGTAGAGAATTTCCAAAATGCTGTGAAGATAGAACCAGGGACTGGGAGTACCGAACGGGGGGGGGAGACACAGCGTGTTTTCAAGGAGTGGAGCACAGAGCGAGAAGCCGATGGCTTGTGCAAGGCGCTGCAAATGAGCTGACTGAATGCATTAGGGCTCTCAATTTGTGGGTGAATGCAACGGCAGGGCCAAGAGGCATTTTTGAGAAGAGAAACTGGTGGCATGGCCACTCCGACATTTAGGCCGGTTTTGTTGAGGACATGTGGCAGGCGGTGGTGGCGTCTGATGTCACACTGCATGGTGGAGGAGAGGGTAAAGGAGCGAGTGAGGTGAGCGGATCTGAGCATGGTTACAGGAGAGCCGGGCACAAAAACGTGGCGATCAGGCCTTACAGGCTGGGGGAATAGGCCTGAGTAGCCTAATAGATGGTAGGCTTGTTTGACTTGGGGAGCAGTCAGTATGGGGGATGCGCTGACATCTGGGCCAGGCTGAAGCCATGCCAGGCACAGAAACATGGTGATCAGGCCTTACAGGCTGGGGGAAATAGGCCTACATATCCTAATGGATGGTGGTTTTTTTGACTTGGGGAACAGTCAGTGCGGGGGATGCACCAACAACTAGGCCGGACTTAAGCCATGCGGCCAGTGGTGGTGGCGTCTGATGTCACACTGCATGAAAATGGGGGGTTTTAGAGAGTGAGTGATTCGAATAGTCCTGGAGCCTGATGGATGGGCAGGTGGCTTGGCTTACAGTCAGTGCAGGGGAGGCAAGGGGCCTTTGGTTTTGTTTGTTTTCAACCTCCAGCAACGAAATTCAGAAAGGAATGGAGAAGGAGATATTTTAAAGTTAAAATTTACTGAACCAAGAAATGAGAGGCAACAATTTTATCATTGGGTTAGGCGGCAAGCTGGCTTAAAGGCAACATAGGTTTGGGCAAGCCTTGTCAGCCGAATAGCCAGGATGCGGTTGGTGGGTGGCATCTGATATCACTCCGTGTGGGAGGGGGTTTTCTCGGCGAGGTACCATTGGGGGGGGTACGGAAGGCTTGCTCGTTATGAGAGGATGCCATGGTGATAACCAGATGGGGTACACAGATAAATATATGATCCTGCGATATGGCACTGTAAGGGGAAGGAAGGGCTGGGAGCCAGGAGCCCCCATGTGTTTTATGAACAGCGGATGCTCGTTTTGAGGAGTAGCCTCAGTTTTTGGGAGATCACAGTTTTTGCAAGCAGAGTTTATGGCTTGCTGAGCTAGGTCCCTGCCCCTAAAGCCAAGGGTGCAGTTTTTTTCTGATTTCTCTCCCATGTGAAGGGGTGGGGTACAAAAAAAAAAAAACTAAATATATGAAAAGGAGGGAGAGAGGAAGGAGGGCGTGTGTGGGGGGAATCTTGGGTGAACCCTAACTTATAATTGGAAAAGGGAGCCCCAGGCATTCGCAAAGGTTTTTAGTGTTACAATAACTGGAATTGCTGTGTGTGAAGGGGCCGGATGTGTCAAAGATGTATCATTGGGAGATAATGAATGATATTTTTCAGTTTTTCTTGCAGTAGTGGTGGGTAACACGATTGGAGAGATGGCACCGAAGAAAAGCTAACCTTCCAGAACAGAGGCATACAAGGCAATCATAGAACTGGCGGAGAAGGCCAACATGATGTGGCAGCTGGTGGAGGGGGATGAGCCAGGGAGAATGGGGGAAAAATGGAAAGTGGAGAAGGGGAGAAGGGGTGAAGGAAAGAGGCAGACAGGATGGGCAGATAGTCCAGCAAGGCCACAGTGGCAAGGGACAGTGGAGCTCCCTCCCCGAGCTGCCAGCCCAGTACCGTTGCCTCCTTGTGACCCAGAACCATTAGTACAGCCCCCAGAACCAGTGGTCATCCCCTCGGTGGAGCCCATGGCAGAACCCGTCCACAGCTGCCCTCATACCCCTGTCAACAGCAAGCCCAGCACAAGAAAAGGGACCAATGCAGCCCACAGACAACAGGCCTCAAGGAATGGACAGGCCAACAGGTAGTGTGTCGGGTTCTGTGGGGGAAAGTATCAAGGATTACATTGGCCAAATCATTGTGACTTTGGTGGCAGGAGGGGCTAGGCCAGATGGAGACTGCATTGGCAGAGATCAGGTCCAAAGGGGGGGGCAGAAGGAGAAAAGAAAGAAGCAGAGAGCATGGGGAAAGACACTAGAGAAATTGGAACACCAGGCATGAGGATAGGTGAGCACACGTGCTGTTGACCATGAAGGAAAAGATTTGGAAAGGAGAATATGTGGACATATTTGCACTGGTAAGTAGGGAAACGGCTGCCAAATAGAAGAAGTCAGAGAGTATAGGCAAGAGTGAAATGGCAGCTGCCATAGTGTTACTAGGCAAGAAAGAGGAAGACAAATTCACCAAGGGAAGACATGGGATGGTTGGTTTGTGGCCTTTGCCACCTATTCAGCCATTGTGCTGGAGAAAAAAACAGAGATGGGGATTCCATTGATTACATATTCTCTGATCATAAGGCGGGCAAAAGCAAAAGGAGGTGTGGGGTGGATATACTATGATGAGTTTTTTCACCAAAGAATGGCCACTTATGGGGATGTCAGATGGGACATGAAACAGTTGGATTTATGGATGGACTATGTGATCGACCAATCCACCCCAGAGGGTGAGACGGGCAAGACAGTGGGTGTACTTCAAAAATGTTGCTAGGGCTACAACAGAGCTTTCTGTTCATGGCCAAATTGTCGGTTTAGGCATGCATGCTCGAAGTGTGGGGGGACTCATCCTGCAGTGCGCTGCAGGAATCAGTGGCCCCAGGGGAGTCAAGTGGGGAGTAGTCAAGTGGCCAACCAGCAGCCCTTTCAGGGGGAAGGGTTATAAGGGTCAGACCTGGAACAGAGGCATGAGAGGCAGAGGATATGGAAATAGGGGAGCCCACTCTTATTGATGTAATGGAAGGGAGGGTGAGGGCGAGGGAAAGGGGACAGACAGGGAACACAAGGGGTAGGATAGGGACAGCACATTTTCAGGTAGCCAAGACTTCATCAAATTGGATGCCTGGGAAGAGTGGCTTGCAGAGTATCTGGACAAGGCGGCAGTGGAAACCTTAAGAAAGGGTTTTAGGTCAGGTTTTTCCCTACAGTGCATGATGCCAAGACAAGCAAGAGAGGCAAATAATCTGGGTTCAGTCAGGGGAAAAGAGGACATCCTGAGACAGAAGATAGAGAAGGATAGGGCAGCAGGGAGGGTAGAAGGCCCATACCCTTCCCCCGATAGCTAACTTGAGGATCTCCCCACTGGGTTTGGTTCCCAAGAAACAAGAAGGGGAATATAGGGTTATCCATCACCTGTAATTCCCAGCAGGAGATTCAGTTAATGATTTCATAGGGGAAGGGCATAGCCGGGTGTCTTATACCACACTGGAAGAGGCAGTGCAAATCATTCGGGCTACTCCAGATGCATGGCTAGCAAAGACAGACATTGAGGTGGCCTTTCGTCTACTGCCGGTTAGAAAAGAGGACTGGGACCTGTTGGGTTTTAAAATAGGGGCGCAGTATTATTTTGATAAAGCAATGCCAATGGGTTGTTCGATAGCATGCGCTGCGTTTGAGACATTCAGCACCTGTCTGCAATGGATCTTTCAAAAGAAAACAGGGCACAAGATGGTCATACATTATTTGAATGATTTTTTGTTGATAGGCAGAGGAAGAGGGGAAGCGGAGGAAATGCTAGCCAGTTTTCAACACTTGTGTGGTGAGCTGGGTGTACCATTGGCACCAGAAAAAATGGAAGGCCCTAGTAGAGTGCTGGAGTTTTTACGAATTGAGGTGGATGCACGGGAAGAGGTATTTAGGCTACCAGACAAAAAAGTGACAAAGCTAAGAGAGTTGATTCAACACCATGCAAGCCGGAGGCACGTACAGTTAAGACAAGTGCAGCAAATCTTGGGACATCTGAATTTTGCATGCAGGACAATAGGGCCAGGAAGGACCTTCACAAGATGACTAGCAAGAGCAACAGCAAGGGTGATGAGGCTGCACCATTGGATTGATATAACACAGGAGGTAAAAGAGGACTTTAAGGTCTGGAGGAGTTCCTGAGTAGCTACAATGACATATCCTTTTGGCAGGAAGAATGGCTTTATAACACCGATTTAGACTTGTACACGGATGCGGCAGGGGGGAAGGGCATGGGGGGGTACTTGAGGGGAAAGTGGTTTGCAGAACCATGGCCTGTTGAATGGGTAAAAGATGACAGGGTAAAGGACATCACACTATTGGAAATAATGCCGATATGGGCCTGCACCCTAGTTTGAGGAGAGGAATTGAAAAACCAGAAGGTTACATTCTGGTGTGATAATAGGGTGGTGGTGGATGTCCTGAATAACGAGGGGGGACAGTCGGCACCAGTAATGCAGGTGTTGAGGCAGCTAGTGCTAAGGGGTTTGCAGTTAAATATGTCATTTAGGGCAAAACACATAGATGGGGTGAGGAATATACTGGCAGATAGCCTTTCCCGTTTGCAGCTGGACCATTTTTGGGCACTGGCCCCAACGGTGGAGGAACAGAAAACGCCCATTCCAACGAACATCTGGGATGTTGGCAAGATGGAGCAGAGACACTATTTCACAGCTCATGGGCACCAAGGACCTTGAGGGCCTATGAAGGGGCTTGGAGGGTGTTGCAGGCTTTCAGGGCTACACACCACATGGAGGAAAGTGGGCCAGTTATGGTAGAGCAGCTAGGAAAGTTTACAGTTGAGCAATGGCAGAAAGGACTGGCATACACAATGATGGGGGTGTACTTATCAGGGATCAGTGTGGTATGCAGCCTGAAGAGGTGGTAGAATCCCACAAAATCAATGCTGATTCAAAGGATGATGCAAGGTTGGAGTAGGTTGAGACAGAAGGACAGGGATGGCCGGCGACCAATAGTGGAGCACTGGTTAGCCAGACTGCGGGACATACTGCCAGGGGTGTGTAAATCCAAAGATGAAGCACAGCTATTTTTCACAATTTATGTGACAATGTTTGCAGGGGCACTGAGAGTGAGTGAGGCAGTGGGGCATGGCAAAAAAGATGAGGACGGGGGCCTGGAATGGGGAGATATAGTATGGGGGCAAACAGCAATACAGCTGGTAATCATTAGGTCAAAAACAGACCAGGGGGAAAGGGTTGTATCATAACCTTAAAAACGCATGCTGAGGGGTCATTATGTCCAGTGAAGGCTCTGTGGGCTTATGCAGCAGAGTGCTACAACAAACAGGGGAGGTTGTTTGTACATGGGATTGGAAAGTGACCAGTTATCAGGTAACAGCAGTACTTAAAAAAGGCATGGAGTTTCTGGGTGAGGACCGGGCAAATTATTCCTCCCATTCTTTTCGGATAGGAGCCACATCAAAATGGGCAGTGGAAGGAGAGTCAGTGGACAAAATGTTGGAAATGGGGTGATGGCAGTCTGCCAGCTATAAAATATATATCCGCCCATTTAAAGATTAACATGCCATCTTGTATTGTCTTGCAGGAACAGATCAGTGAAATGGGATAAAATAAAAATTAAATATAGGGGAATCAGGAAGTAAGGCATTAAACAATATTTGTCTAATTTATAGGTAGCGGGAGGATCACATAAGTATGGATCTGCAGGCATTCCTATATTTATTGGGCAGAAAAGAGAGCAGAGAAGAAGGCTGGGGGAAAGCAGCTCTACCAAGATGTCAGACACTGTAGATTGACATGACGTGGTATCCGAGGGATGAAGTGGGCACAGTTACTCCCAACATTGCTGGAGATGAAGCAACGAAGACCCACACCAGACTTGATTATTGTACACTAAGGGGGGAATGACATAGGTGAAAAACCATGGGTGGACACGTATCTAAGAGTAAAAAGTGACTTTGAAAAAGTTAAACAATGGTGGCCCGGTGTCACTTTGGTGTGGTCTGACATGATACCACAGAGACTATGGAGACACGCATGCAGACACGTAGTGGTACAGAGGGCCAGGAGAAAGATGAATAGGAGAGTGGGGACCCTTGTAAGGAACATGGGGGATGAGTAATACTGAGAGGAGTGGAAGAATGGGTGGATGCATTTTATAGGTCAGATGGAGTACATTTATCAGACCTAGCAATAGATATGTTCAATACAGAGATGATGGGTTGCATTGAGGCATGGAGGAGCAGCAAGGCAAGTAGACTGGGGGGAAAGAAAAAAAAGAGGGGGTTGGAGGAAGGCCAGTCATCCAACGATGTTGAGACAGGCTATGGGAAAATGAGGGGTGGGGAAATGGGAGGGGGAAGAAAGAAAAAAGGAGGAGAAGGAGAAGTAACAGCAGGAGAAGAAAGCGGTCTCGGTTTGCACTGTTACCTATAAGAAAGAGAAGAAGAAGAAGAAGAAAGCTCCCAGGTTTTCACCTGGGGAGGCGAGAACAAGCAGAGGAGGAGATTGAACCGATGTGGACTATATAATACAATATAATTAAAGAAGTGTAATACGGCAATAAAAGAAGATGATGATGATGATGATAATGCAAACAAAAGAAAATGTGGTTTTAATAAATTGATTGCCGATCTGAGCACAACAACACACTGGTGGTCTGCCTTTTGTGGGAGAGAGGGAATCCAATACAATGGAGTTTGCCCTTTAAAGGGGCAGACTAGATTGTCCTGGTGAAGCCCCCTCCTTGGCAGAAATTTGGTATGGCTCAGAGAGGTGCAGGAGTCAGGGGGGTGGTTTAGGGAGGAGCCCAAGGACAATAGTCGGAGACAGGAAGGGGAGGAGCACAAAGAGGAACAAGGTAACCATAGGTGGTTTTGGGAAAGGGGTCGGGGAGGGAAGGCAAGGTACATAACATGTAACACAGAGGTATTCTGCCTCTTTTTCTGGACAATTTTGTTGCCTCCCACCCACCCAACAATGTTTTCAGAGGGGCTGTTTCAAAGGTGGATGAAAGCAGGTGTCCGGTCGGACGTGGTGGCCTGCCAAAGGTGGATGGCAAAGAGAGAGAGAGAGAGAGCGAAAAGGGGAAAAATGAGGGGTGGGGAAAATGGGAGGGGGGAAAGAAAGAAAAAAGGAGGAGAAGGAGAAGTAACAGCAGGAGAAGAAAGCGGTCTCAGTTTGCACTGTTACCTATAAGAAAGAGAAGAAAAAGAAAGCTCCCAGGTTTTCACCTGGTGAGGCGAAAACAAGCAGAGGAGGAGATTGAAATGATGTGGACTATGTAATACAATATAATTAAAGAGGTTTAATACGACAATAAAAGATGATGATGATGATAATTTAAACAAAAGAAAATGTGGTTTTAATAAATTGATTGCCGATCTGAGCACAACAACACACTGGTGGTCTGTCTTTTGTGGGAGAGGGGGAATCCGGGACAATACTTTCTGTATAAAACTTGACTTCACCAGTCATGGCTGGAACACAGCTGGGGAGATGGTAGTTCCATTTATCTGTAGAGAGGAGAATTTTCTTCCATTATTTGAAAATGGACAGACACCCTGTCTGTAGGTTTACTAAAGTATACCTTTTTGAAATTATGAAGTGCAGTATTTTCACAAAGGTTTTAAACTCCCCTGGATTATGAAGCTAAAAAGCAGCCTAGACATGTTAGGGCATGGTTATGTATTTTGATTCCCATTATTGGAACCTTTCAGCTTCCTGGAAAAAAAATAAATGATAGGATAAATATGCAAGCTAATATGAAAGATCTTTCTACAATAAGATTCAAACATCTTGCAAATGGCTAGCCCAAAGTAAAACTAATATTAGATTTGAGCCATACTTACAACTTTTAGTTTTTCTCTTGGAGAGGAGGTTACTTTTGTAGTTCAGGACTGAATGGCACAATAATAGCTTTTTCAAAAAGTGGCACTTCAAGGCAAAATACCTGGATGTGGCCTGTCTTTTGGGGCTTGGTTACACAGACAATCTCCAACACATTCTTCTAATATGTCCGAGATTTAATTCCAAAAGATAATTTCCTCTGGGCTCACTTCTTGCAAACTGATAGTTCCCACCACATATACTGGCCATTATCTTCCTTGATTCTTCTTATCTTATAAAACTCACATCTCAGAGTGATTTCTAAAGTATATTAACACACTTCATAATCGGTTAAGTAACACGAATCTGTTTGGAGGTTCAGGTTACAATGTTGTATCTGCAATGTGTTTTTAACACTTTGAGGTTGGTGGAGCAATTTGTCCTTGTTTGGCTTTATGTCCCCACTTAATAACGTGAGTAGAGATTATTGGTTAGTACCATGCCAAGAAGAAAAGTACGTAACCAGACCTGAAAAACTTGCCCAGGTAAGTCCATGTTTACATTCAGACATTTTTTGAAGGGGGGCTGAATTTGCTAAGGACCCTTCCTTGACCAAATTGAATGCAACTTATGTACATCTCTTTTTTGTATGTTCTGACACTTTTTAATGTAAACAATATGCGATGCAAAACATGTGGATTGTATTTTTTTATATCTAATTAGTGTATACTTGTTTTTATATTGTACAGACATATTTTGAACTAACCCCAGTCATCCCCTATTAAACTGTCTCAGCTCCTGCTCTTCCTCCCTCCTCCTTTTTTTCTTCTTTTGCCCCATCCCCATGACACTCTCTTTGATCTCCTCTCCCTAAATTTCTCCACAGGTCATAGCCCTGACATACTGGACCCTTATCTTGTCTACCTCCCTAGTTGTGTGATATATGCCCATCTTTCTTTTCTTCTCAACCATTCTTTTGGTGTCAGGGCTATCCTACAAGTGTAGCAACAAGCCAAAGTTCTCCCCATCACAAAATGGTGACTCTTCCACCCTTGGGAACTACCAACCTAGTTGTCATCTCCCTGTCCTAGCCAACCTACAAGAAAAATGTGTTTTCACTCAGCTCTGAGTTATATTGGACAACTCATCTGAGCTTTGGAAATTGCATTTCACAGTCTTCTCCCTCCTTGGAGTGACTGACTCCCTTCTTAAAGTGATGGACCAGGGTCATATTACTACTGCTATTTAAGTACAACTGGCTCAGGCCTTTGACAAGGTGGCCCACCCACATATCCTTGACAAGTTGTGGGGAGCAGGACTCCCTACGTTGTCAGTGGATTGGCTCAGTTACTACGTCTCTAGCCAGCTATAGTCAGTCCAGGTTGGTGATGCCTTCTCCCCCTCCCTTTGGTTCCCTAAGGCTCACTCTAGTGTCCCATACCCTTGCCTGTCTTTCTACATGACCAGCCCACTGTCTATGTTTAAACAGACATCCACATGTATGGTGATGGCACTCTTTGCCACTGTTGCCACCGTCAGTGATCTGGAATTGTCACTGCAGCATGACTTGAACAATGCCTAACACTAGTTGGAGTCACACCAGTCAACATTTAATGCCTTTGGTATTAGTCAAATATTTGCAAGGCTCATCTCTACACCCCCTCCAAATTTCTAAAACCCTGGATGGAAACCTACTTGATGAGGCTTCTCATTTCAAGTACCTAGATGTGTGGCTGGATCATTGCTCAGACTTTTCTATCCACATCAATGCCATACATAAAAAGCTCTGCTTCAAATGTGGTGCATTTTATTACACTAAGTCTTGTCTACTCTACCTGTTTGCCATAAGATCTTCCTTAAGGTGATTCTTATAGTGTTTGGCTATGCAGATGTTGTCTATTGGGCTGCTTCAAATTCCTCCCTTACTATATTATACTTCACTAGACCCTCTTTTCTATGTTTTCTTCTGTATTGCTTCTAACTCTCCACCTGTCAACTGCCACTGCTTACTCTAAGCTAGCCTCTCTCTCCCTGTGTCGAGGTGCATCTCTCATTGTTCCTATGTCCTCTAAATATTCTAGTTCTCATCCTTCCATTTCTATCCTCCTTTCTCTCTCATTCCCCCATCAACCTACTAACACCAATCTGCTGACTCCTGGTCTTACATTCTGCTTGCTGCAAAATTACTGTGTGGGCAAACTCTTTCATTCCCTCTGTCATAATTTACCCCATTTGCTTCACTGCTTCTCCTCATACCTCTCACTCAGACAGCTTCTTATAGCTTATTTTACTCTCACCTTCTCCTGTTCCTTGACCCTCTTTGGCCACTCAGTACACTTCTTAGGGACTGCTGGGTTATGAACTGTACACCTCCCTGAATACCCAATATCACCCTAGTTATTTTTTTACCTTGTTTGGCATATAGATTATCATTATGTGCCATGGTTCTAGTGTTGATCTTCATCTGTTAGGTATGTATTTTTTTTCATTTGCACAAACTTGTATTTGTTTATATTGTACTTATGCTGCTATTTTGTTTTTAACTTTATGATGTATTTTCCCCTATACCCTTCTGCAGTGTCACACCTGGAATTGAATCTTGGCTAAGTGTGCCTTTCCCAGTCAACCATTTCTAAATAAATCATTATGTTTCATGATATACTGGGGATGGAAGTATAGCCTAGAAGTTAGAGTAATGAGCTGTGAATGAGCTTGGTACATCCATCAGTCCTGAGTTTGATTCCCATGCCTTCCAGTTACATACTGTGTAACTCTAAGCAAGTCACTTAATTTCCCCAGTGCTCTTGAATCACCCCTGAAAACAGGCACATGTGCCTAGTGTGCCTTACTCAGTTACTAAAAAGAATAATAAACAGTAATACAAATATAATGTGCCTTTTTATTTTTAACGGTCTTGGCAATTTTGTTAGAAATCACTTTGGTGACTGCTTAAGTATTCTGTTTCTTTCACTGCATGACTAGAGGCCAAGGAATGGATAAGTAGTTATGTGGAATAATGGTTATTTTTGAGTTTTAATAGTCTTTATGAAATGTACTTTTAATGTAAATGTGATTTTCATTGAATCTTGTAAAAATATTTAACACTAAAATCAAGATGATAAAATACCATATGCTGTCAATGCTGTCAATGCTGGGTCACTTCTCCAAAGTTGTCTGGGATGACAGTGCACTTAGTTTTCATTTTCAGACTTAAAATTTGACCAAGATGATTGGTATGCAGGGGTGTACATGGGACAAGATGTATGTGGCTTTGTTGCTTTTATATACTGTATATTAAACAAGTACATGAACAATAGATGCAAGTTATCTGCAGTGGCCAGACTACAGTACATTACTATGTCATTAAAATACAATTCAAAACAACACATTAATTCTTTGGGCTCTAAATACAGCTTGAAATTACGTAACAGTCAAATAAACCACATGAAGGGGTAGTCATAGCTGGTCATTTTTTAAACAGACTTTATGTATTTTGTAGTACATTATCTTTCCTGCTCTGTAAAAAGCCTTGTACATCCATACTAGATGCCACAGGATTCATGGCCCCCTTGATGTAGGCACAAATCTGCACAAAAAGGACAGTATATCACCAGCCACACACACAATTCTTCATAGTCATATTTTCTTCTTTATTTATATAATGTTTGCAGCATGAAATCCTCATGTACCCCCCATGTTTCACCCAGGCAAGGGCTTCTTCAGGGATAGGAGGATCCAGGCATAATCAGAATCAAATGATAAATATTTCAATCACATAATCACATTTCATCAAGCTTTTTTTGTGCAACCTTCCTAAGACTTATGTCTTGGACAGCAAGTATTAGTTAAATAATAATTGGGACATATGTCTGTCAATTCATAATTTCATACAATGTTCATGCTTAAAGCTAGTGCAACAGTAACATCCTATCCACAGCCTTAAGTGTTCTCCATCACCAGTAAAATACCTCTTAAAAATAACACAATGACATTAATTTACTCTAATTAGAACTCTTAAAACACATAATTAATTAAATAAATTGTATTACTGTAGCTGCTATGTTAGATAAATTTATATATTCATACCCCAGCTTCTTCTGTAATGTGGATGTCAAACAGCTGTTCCTTCAACATTAGATGTTAAAACACCATCTAATCAATAAAATAAATAAAGCCGTAACAGATCTCCATATTTAATGCTTAAAATGAAAACTTTTTTACTCTTACCGTTTCAATTTCCCTTTTTTTCTCTCTCTTTGTACTTCCCTGTGGTAACAATTCTAACTTATGCACAACTCACATATATATCTGGCCAGTAAAGGAAACTATGAGGTTATAGCTGATGCATAACTGTCTGTGAAGCTATTTTTAAAAGTGCACAAGAGCTGAAGAGGATATTTTTGTGTGTGGAAGTTGTATCTGCCTGGACAGAGGAGTATGGATTTGCCATCATATAGAACATATGAACTTTATGTATACATCTTTATTAAGTGCTTGTGTAGCAACTTACAATTGGATTTGCTAAAACATGGCCACATGACAAAACAGAAGTAATTTGTGTTTGTGATATAACCCTATTGCCATAGCAGCAGGTAAAAGTTTCTTAAATCTCGTCCTCAAACTAATCAATAGTCTTTATGAGCATCAGCAATGCATTACATAATGGAATGCATCACTTACAGAACATACAAATGCCTGCATGGGGCAAACAGGGTGGCTTACAAACACATATTTGACTTAAGTACAAGTATAGGCCTGTTGAGGAATTCACTGAAACTGGTGCAGGAAAGATTCTGGAGGGATAATCATAAGCACTTTTTCATCAAAAGAGTGGTAGGCAAGTGGAGCGACTGCCAGAGGAGGTGGTGAAGGCAGATCAGAGGGGGGTTTCAAGGTTGGGTGGGAGAGGCACATGTCCATGGTAATTGTGAAGAGGACAGTGGTAAGGGAGAGGGATGACCACTAGGGCCTATGTTGGGCTGTTAGGTAGGGTGGGCAGGATGATTTTGCTGCTAGGCCTGTTTCTGCTATGCAAATAATCAGAAAAGAAAATGTTTACAGTAACACAATGAGATTACATTAACATGGTCACATTCCCATCACAGGTTCCATAAGGAAATCAATCTTTGACTGAAAAGGGATTTTCTAAAATTTGCTTTGATCAGTTCACAAACAAGTTTGTAGTTGTGGCTTCTAGTATTCAGACACATCTCTCTTCTTTTTAAATGTAAGGATCTCATGATGTGTTCATTATATATTGCTTTGTGCAGCAAAATCTTGCCCCCTGCATCTCCTGACTTTTAATGTAAACAAGAGAAGTTCACTGAGTCTCTCCTTAGAGTTCTTATACTGAAGTATCCAGAAAGTTTGAGTTAAACTTTTCTGAACCCCTTCCACCCTATCAATGCTATTCTTATGTCTAGGGGCCCAGAACTGGGCACAGCAGTCAAGATGGAAGTACAGTAGAAAAGGGGTTGAAGGGGTTATGGCATGTTTCATAAAGGTTATCCCTTTGAATGAGTAACTCCTTTATAAACTTCTTTAAACATTGCATAATGCTGTTTTTATCCTATAGTATTTATGATTTGGTCAATTTGTGTAACTATTGATTTTGAATTTTTTATGGAAAATACTACAAAGGACGTTACTCAGAAATAGAGTTATTACTCTAATCATAAACTGGCCTATGTAAAACTACATGTTTTGTCATCATCATCATCATGAATCCTTAAGTGTTCACTCATCTCAATAATACGTAAATAAGTGATAAAAAACACTAAAATACCCCACCAGCTGGTTTGTCGTGACAGAGCTGCAATGAATAAATAAAGCTTTCTAAGTGTCATGCTGTAATTTAATTACTAAATGAAGTAGATGGTCTTAACTTAGTATATTGGCCTATGCAGATGATGCAATCAATTAATCAAAAACTGTTGGAGGTCTTCAGAAGACAATAGATATAGTTGCTTATGTACTTCAGAAGTTATCATTAGAAATAAATGTTGAAAAAACAAAGGTCATTAAAATGGGAAAACTGTGTAGACGTGTCTGTGTTTGGAAAGTAAAAGATAAAAAGTTGCAGGAGGTAAAAGAATATAATTACCTGGGGGGAATAATAACTAATTCATTAGATTGGCATAAACAGATTGATAATAATAAGAATAAAGGGAAACAAATAGTATTGGCCCTAAATAGATATGGTAAATTATTTAGTAATAACTCTTTTGAGGCCTCGTGTAAAGCGTATGTGACAAAAGCAAAAGCAGTGATGTTATATTCTTCAGAGGTATGGGGACTTGAAAACATAGTGAGTCTATTAGAGACAATTCAGAATATGTTCGCCAGGATAAATTTGGGTTTACCAATTGCGGTTTCAGGCAGCCATTTAAGAATGGAAACAGGACTACATTCTTTGGCTTTAGCTGAAAAAATACGTGCATTGAATTACTGGAAAAGGATAGTAAAAAAATGATATTATTATAAGGTATGCTTGCTGGTTAGAGGATAGAAAGTTACAGGAGAAAGGCTGTGGTTATAATTCATGGTTCAACAAATTGGATATTGATATAAGAAAAGCTTGAATGGAATCACTTTATAAAGTTAGACCTATAACATAAATTGACATATATGTTGATCATATAAAAAAAAGATGGATTGATATTCAAAGGCAGGAAGACTTTGCAAAAGTTTACTCATCTTCCTTGTTTTCGTTTCATAAAAAAGTAGTGGACAACTGGGATCCTCAGAATTACTTGATCTGGTGTCAAAATGATTTACATAGAAAGATATTTGTTAGAATAAGGTTTATCATCCATTTGAAATGGCATGCTCAAAAAATACCATGGGAAAAATAAGTAACCAAGAATTATGTGAATGTAAAAAACAGATTTTAACAACTGATCATTTGATATTGGAATGTAACCTTGTGAAAGGTCCCAGGGAAAAATGGCTTAACCCAATATTTCAGAATTTGTATGGTAAAAGGAGAAAGGATATAATGGTAAAGTTGTTAGATGGAAATGTAATGAGATATTCATATCCTGTAATACACTTTTATTTGGATGTGTGCAATATATTGAAATTCAGGTTATAGAAATGTAGTTTTTGTGTAAAGCTGAAATATTCACTGAAATGTCATGTTTTGTATTTTAATCAGACTTTCAGTGTTTGCCTTTTGGGATATACACTAGCTGATTTTTAACAATAAAACTTCATTCATTCATGCTAGATGAAGAGGAACTGGGCTTCAAAGCCAAAAGTGCAATATTATGTACCTGGGGAACACAAACCCAAGAACAACATATCACGTATCATGGGGGGTTAACAACCAGAAAACAGGAAAGGATCTTGGGGGTCATCATATTTGATGACCAAAAGGTAGCAAAGCAGTGTGATAGGGCAGTGGGAAAAGCTAGTAGAATGCTCAGGTGCATAGGGAGGGGTATTACCAGCAGAAATAGGGAGGTAGTGTTATCCCTGTATAGATCAGTGGTGAGGCCCCACCTGGAGTACTGTGTCCAGTTCTGGAAGCCCCATCTCAAGAAATACAGAGATCAGGTGCAGGCAGTACAGAAAAGGGCAACCAAAATGGTATATGGCCTGCATCAGAAGCCCTAAGAAGAAAGACTCATGGAGTTAAATATGTACTCTCTAGAGGAACGGAGAGAAAGGGGAGACATTATAGAAACATTCAAATACCTCAAAGGTATCAATAAGGTACAGGAGGGTGGCATTTTGCACAGAAAGAGATTCCGAAGGACAAGGGGGCATGTTATGAAACTGGAAGTGGATGATGTGAGGAAATACCTTTTTTTTACTGAAACAGTGGTGGATGTCTTTAACACACTCCCAGCAGAGGTGGTGGGTACCAAAACAAGAGCAGGTTTCAAACATCCATAGGATAGATGTAGGGGAACATTGGTAATAGGGCTGGTGGGGATGTCTGGAGATCAATTAGGGTAATTGGTAGCACAGTAGGTAGGTACGGACATTAGGGCACACATGGTGGGCCAGCATGTTCTTTTCTGCTGATAGCTTCTATTTTTCTACTTTTCTATTTAACAAAATAATTAGCAACAGTGTGTATATAGGTACAGATATGTCCATTCATGCACTAACCAGTGGTGTCATTGTTTCCCACATTTAAAAGTTCATGTCTGCAATTCAGTGGGTGGGAACTTCCAGCCACCCCCCAATCCATCAGCTAAATTAAGTCAGTTCCCTCAAGCCTCACTTGGAAGCACAGTTTCTTAGTTGCAGCTGGAGATTCTGCTAGGGCTCTGTCCTGTCTATCACTTTTCTCTGTGCTTTTGGGCTTTCTGTTCAATCTGTGCCTTCAGCAACTTTTGAAGTTAGCATTTTGTCCTTCCTGGCCCTACTTTGTGCTTCCTTTTGTTCTCTAAGTTAGCTAATCCTGCTGCACTTATGTACTTGTGTAATTCCTGTGTTGGTTCTTGGTGCACTTACTAGTTTCCATAGTATGTCACACCGCTGTTTTGGCTTGTACTATCTCAGTCTTTTCTATTTGCCATTCATACCAAGTCATATGTAAAATTCCCTTTGTTTCATTGCATTCCTCCTCTGTTAATTTCACCTGGCTTCCTAACAAGGCAGCTGCTGTTGCTCCTGCTGTGTCACCTCAGTTAGTCTTACTCAATCAGTCTACTTCCCATTTAACACCTTAGTGTTAATGTGCTTCCAGCTTCCAGCTTTTCCTGCATGAGGATGGGCTTTACCTATCATTCTGATCTCTGACGTAAGTTCAGTTTCCAGTATCTTTTAGGCTTTGCATTCTACATCACTGCCAATCATTGCATTCAGCAGTCAGAATTCAGTCAGAATCTTGCCCCAGGTCTTGCTTTGTGGGTAAACATGTTTTCACTCCCCTTGAAGTCTGCATCTTCAGGGTGAGTCCCTCCTCTAGGTCAGCAGTTCTTCTTTGCAGGTTGCTTGTCTCCTACATTGCCTTCCTGCAGTCTCACTAGGTGGTAAGCTCGAGCACTCTAGGAGAAGCTTTAACCATATAAATCTTTGGTCAGTGGTATCTGATAGTGTAGCATTTAAGACTTCAGCTGCCAGAGGGTGGAGTCCTAACCCCACAGGAGTTCCTTTAGCTGTGCTGACCATGTCAGCACCACCTCATAAAGCTATTCTCACTGCATCTAACTAAGGTCCACCTTGTCTCATTCTGTATCCTCTTCCCTTTAGAATCCAGTTAAGGTTAGGCCTTCTCACAGACTTGAGGCTGTGGAATAGCTTTTCAGCAGTCACTGCTCTCCTCATTCCATGCCTTCAAGGGTAGACCTCCTTTGTGGAGAACTTCCTTTAGCTGCAGAGATCACATCACAGCACCCCATAGCACAGGAATAGAGAGAAAGGTATCCCTCTAAAAGTTTCACCTGAGTTTAACCTCCAAATTAGCAAACTGATTTATAATAATAATAAGTACCCATGCCAGGGGAGAGATGGTGGCCAAAACCATGGATTTCTAGAGATTTCCTCCATAATTCGTTTTCTCTGCTGAGTGCCAAAGGCCATAATGTACTACATATATCTACATTTATAGCTATATCTATCTATCTATCTATCTATCTATCTATCTATCTATCTATCTATCTATCTGTTCTTTGCAAAAAAAACGCTGTTAATGTACAAGTTGCAGTTCAGATTAAACCATCAAAAGTAGGTAAATGTGGTTTTAGGATTCCCAACCCTAACACCCCACTCCCACCCTGCAGGTAGCAAAAGGAAAAACATTGCAGTTTCACTTCTCCTGAGTCTTTGCAAATCAGGCCTGTGGTGTTCTTTGGGGTTGTCAACCCTAACACTTACCCCATCCCATCACTAAAGAAGCAGAGATGTGCAGATTATATGAGAATGGTTTGAGCGTTAGGGCTGACGACCCCAAGCATCACCACAGGCCTGATTTAAGAAAACTCAGGAGAGGTGAAACAGTAATGGTTCTTCTTTTTCCAGCCTGCAGGGTAGGGGTGGGAGGTTAGGGTTGGGAACCCTAACATTACAGTTCCCTATTTTGTTGGTTTAATCTAAACCCTAACTGGTGCATTAACAAAGTTTTTTTGCAAAGAATTTCCTTACTTTTTGAGATAGTATAACCATATCTCATTCACAAAGGTCTATTCGGAACCTGTGTGAACATATCCATTGTACAATGGGACTTTTAAATCTGAGACTCTGACTGGAACTCTGATTGGCTGACTGGCACCTTTCTGCCCATGGTAAATCCTGGCATTACCCATGCAGAAGGTGCCAGTCAGCTGCATTTGGAATCACCCTTTTTAAACCAATCCTCACCCCAAGAACAGAAATGATAAAGTTGCCATATTGTTTTCTTGCTAAGCAGTGTTGGAAAAAAATGTGACTTTTGAAAATGGAGACCAGTTTTCACATGATTGATTCTGAAGAGCTGGATGCCATATTTAGCTCCGTTAGTACTGATGTCATTGAAGAAGACACAGCAGCCAACAAACCAACAACAATTTATCTCATTCATTTTCCAAAGCAAAAAAAAAATGCAACATAAGTCAATATCACATAAAAAAGTTCTACAGTTTTCCTTTTTTGACATACAGTTATTTAGCATTTATTTCAGCGCTGTTATTTCTCTGCAGTTCACTTTCATTGTTTTTTTTCTCCTGTTGCATAATTAATACATTTTAAAATAATTGTAAGCTATGTAAGCTACAGGATTTAAAGTTACATCAAAACCAATAGAAATCTGGAACTATTGTTTGTAAGGAAGAATATATCTTACATTTTCTTTATTAAAAAAATTAAAAAACTTTATTTGTTGAAATATTTGGCACTTCTTTTTGGGGGAAATTATATAATGGTAATACAGCACTCCAGGGTGTGGGTGATGCTGAGATTTACCCACACCTGATGTGGTTTGGTCACTTGGCCTGCAGCCTCATGACCGAACCACACCAGGCATGGGTAAATCCCAACATCACCCACACTTTGTTGTGGTTTGTTGCTTCATTTGCTTATGAAATCACAGGGCCCTTGAGGCTCTGCACTTCCATCCTTCATTAGATGCATACTTCCTATGTTATCCTATGGGAATTTAGATTTTTTAATGTTCATGTTTTTTTATATGGCCTGAAATTAATTGGGGGGGGGTACTACAGTAGTACTGGCAAATTAGTAAAGGGATTTTTAAGGATTTTTAAAAATCCCTATTGAGAATTGTGAAACCTTTTGTTAGGGATTCTTTTTTTATTTGGTAGTGTGTTCTCTGCTACCAAGAAAGGGTGCTTCCATGTGATAGTCTAGTTGAAAATCCACTAGATGGTGCTTAAGTACTGTAATTGGAGCTAGCCTTTTTCTGTAGGTATAACAAAAAGAATTTTGCAGGATTTTTTCCCTAAATGTTTTGAAGGATCAATAGGGAATCTTACAAAATCGCTTGACAAATTCAGTGCTAATACTTTATGTGTTATGGTATGCTTGTAGAACTTATTAAGACCATTATTTTGATATATAGATTGTCCCATAAGTGCAAATATTGAGAGAGTTATGGCTTGTTGAAATTGAAATGTGGAAAACATAAAAACTAAGTCCAGGTTCTTGTTTTCATATGAACAGATGCTTTTTCATATGAACAAGGCCACCTCATGAAAAAGTATTACTTCATACAAAAAAGAATCTAGAAACATGAAGTTCAAATTATTTTTTCATATGAAGGGGCCTTTTTCATGAAGTTGTTTCATTCATACAAAAAAGGATTCCTTCTTAACAAAAAAAATCATTTGGAGTTAGTGTTTTTTTCAAGTTTTTTTTTTGTATGGAGGTATCTTTTTTTATGAGGTCGTTTCATGCATACAAAAAAGTATGCATTCATACAAAAAAGAATCTGAAAAAAAATTCAAATTTATTTTTTTGTATGAAGAGATCCTTTTTTGTATGGTCATATGAGAAAAGAAAATAGAGTCATGAAAAAAGATAAAAAAATGTATAAAAAACACATTTCTGGGTCATTCTTCCAAAATGTAGATCCAGAATCCAACTACCGGGGTCCCAATTAACAAGATACATGTGTTGGTGTCTCTGCAGGATCTGACTTTTATGGATTTAAAAAAAAATATATAATTTGTTTTAAATGGAAACAAGATGGTGGCCATACAAAAAATATATTTTTTCTCATGAAAAAAGATTACCCCATACGAAAAAAGATAATTTTTCATATGGACCAAATTCTTTTTTCATTCCAAGCAGCTATCCAAAAAGACATACAGAGCATGCTCAGAAATGAAATTTAAAATTCTTATAACTTTGGAACAGATTAATATTGTTTCACCAAACCAGTGAAAGTCACCACTGTGCCTCAACCCCTTTCTACCTTGAAAATGTCAGAGCAGAATTCTAAACCATCTGGGCACTAGGTGATGACAAAAAGCAGCATAAAAGCATGATTATTTTTCACTTTTTTTGTTATCTAGATCTCAGAATCCACTAATCCGACCAGAACAAAACTTGGCATGTCACTAGATCTTGCCCTCAAAACTGTGCGTGCAAAATTTCTTGCAAATCTGTTGAACAGCTGTGGAGACTATAAAAGTATAAAGTTTGGGGTTTAACACAGAAATGCCTACTCAGCCCTAACTATAGTGGTGCTGCCATGCCACAATAAAAATTGTAGTTTTTTCCCTAACAGGATTTCCTCTGTGACTTGAGTTTGTATGGTGGCTTACTCATCCTACAATTTTGCCATTCCCTCTCTCCATCTGAAAGTCATACCTCTATCTACCATCAGTCACTACCAGCTTCAATTGTCAGTTATTACTCCAGTCTCTATGTTTGCCACCTACTTAGTAGTTGTTTTGGGCTCCCTCCCAGGGTACCTTTAGCCTAAAAGAATTAAGTTCCCCTACTATCCGTAGGAGAGGAACACTCCTGAAAAAGGTTACTTTGCCTTCATGGTACCCCGACTGTGTGGTAGCCTTTTAGGTGACAGAGAGTGTGAATTGCCAAAGTGTCCATGTATAACAAGCAAAACTCATTTGTTCAACTACCTTCATGCCACAGAGGACCCAGCCACGATGCAATGCAAAAACTTGCAGTAAATTATATGTCACAAAATATTTCAGTAAGAAAGGGTTTAATTGCAATTAAAGTACACTGTTCCCTGCAGCATACAGCAGCATTTTGTGATATACTGCAGTAGTACTGCATTGCATCCTAGCTGGTGCTGCTGTGTCAACAATGTTAAACAAGCATAACTCCTGACTTACAGCCACTGAACCACCAATATTGTGATCTGATTTCATACGGTAAATTCCCCATACAAATATTGTGGGTTATGATTTTGCTGCAATATTGCCACCATAAGGCAAACAAGTTAGCAACAATGATAGCAAAAGTGAAACCATCATTTATATTATGATATAGCTATGAATATGACACACAAGACCAAAATAATATTTTTTTCATACTTATCATAATTTTCTTTCTTCTTAGCTCAACATTATCAATGGCTAATCAGTACATATAGGTGACCTATATGTACTGATTACCCATTGACAACGTGGAGCACTACAGAAACTAAAAGTGATGCACCAAAAAGAAAATAAGGCACTCTACAGAAAAAATAACAAGCTACAGTATTACATAATTCTAAGTAAGGCTGTTCAGAGTAAATATACTTCAAGTATCTTTTTAGAAGAGTGTTTTCAATGTACCCCTCACTGAAACAGATAAATAAACTATATCTTCATAAAGAGATGCAATTCTAAGTAATGATGGATCTGAGTCTTTGACATCCAAAAAGTGTCAACCCAAGGCATTCCTCATATTGCCAGTTTAGTGGCTTTCACATGTGGACATATTTTTGTATGTAAGTCTCGAATTGGTGGATAGTCCATTCTACATATAGCAAGTTGCATAAACATCAAGCAGCATGAACCAAAACAATTGTGGAGCATGTTTATTATTTGTTTTATTTCTCATTTTTGCTTTATGAGAAATATTCAGAGGTACTACTCTGGACTTCATATTGGCAAATATTACACTTGCCACAGGTAAAACAGTCCTTTACTTTGGGTAGAGCCCAGCTATTCCATATGCCTTAGTGTCCACAAAATTGTCTTTTTTTTGTTTAAAATTTTATTGATTTTGCAGTAGTACAGGAATAGTCAGAGGCATTACAAAAAATAATACAAGGATCACTATAAATAAGTATAGCTATAACTAAAAAGTATATCAGTATCCTGAAACAGTACAGTAAGATCTTAAAAAATATATTCTAGACAAGAAACATAGAAACATAGAAAAATAGACTTTGATGGCAGATAAGAACTGATTGGCCCACCCAGTCTGCCCATTTCCCTACCTATTGAATAAGCTGCAGATCCTAGTTAACCAACAGCCTACTGTACTTCTTTCTACCCACCACCAGAATTGCCTTATGTCTGTCCCATGCATTCTTGAATCCCCCCACTGTTTTTAACCCCATGACCTCCTCAGGAAGGCCATTCCATATGTCCACCATCCTCTCTTTGAAAAAATACTTCCTCACATTGCCCTTGAGCCATCCCCCTTCAATCTTCAAATTGTGCCCCCCTTGTTTTTGCACATCTCTTTCTCTGAAAGATGCTATCCTCCTGGACCTTGTTGATTCCCTTGAGGTACTTAAAAGTTTTTATCATGTCCCCCCTCTCCTTCCTTTTTCTCAAGGGTATACATATTAAGCTCCTTTAGTCTCTCTTCGTATGGCTTCTGGTGCAGACCCTGCACCATTTTAGTTGCCCTCCTTTGGACTGTCTCCATCCTGTCTATGTCCTTGCAGAGATGGGGTCTCCAGAACTGCACACATTCTCCAGATGGAGTCTCACTAATTGTCTATACAGAGGGATAATAACTTTCTGTTTTCTACTGGTGATGCCTCTTCCTATACATCCCAGTATCTCCCTAGCCCTCCTTACTGCCTTCTCACATTGCTTGCTTACATTTAGGTCACATGATATGTCTACCTCCAGGTCCCTTTCTATTTTTGTTGTTGTTAGTATCTCTCCCCCCCATTGTGTACTCTTCCTCTGGGTTTTTGTTTCCCAGGTGTATTACGTTGCACTTCTTTGCATTGAATTTAAGCTGCCGTATTTTGACCATTCCTCCAACCTTGCCAAGTCCCTTCTCATCCTTTCCACTCCCCTGTGTATCAGCCCTGTTGCAGATCTTTGTGTCGTCTGCAGAGAGGCATACTTTTCCTTCCAGTCCCTCTGCAATGTCACTTATAAAGACATTAAAAAGGACCGGACTCAGTACTGAACCCTGCGGTACCCCACTAGTAACACCCCTTTCTTTAGAGTGCTATTACCCTCTGTGTCCTGTTGTCCAGTCAGTGTTTTACCCAGGCTACCACCCTGGGACCCACTCCCATGCTGGCTAATTTGTTTATTAATCTTTTGTGTGGGACTGTGTCAAATGCCTTGCTAAAATCTAGATAGGCCATGTCCACAGCCCCTCCTTGGTCTACTACTTTGGACAACCAACACTGTATTTATAAATAAGGACAATGCACACAAAGTTGTCTTTAATTCGTCTGTTTTTCACTTGATAAGCCTTGCAAAAGGTGACTGTAGCTGTGGCAACAATCCTTTGTGCCAGGTCAGGTTCCAAACAGAGTTCATGCCAATGTTTTTAATTATAACTCTTGTACTGTAGGAATGTAAATAGTATTCCTTAGCAAACAAGAAGTAGTCATACATGAGAATCAATTCCAGATAAGACATGATGAATGTTGTTGGCATACTTGATATATCTGGATGCTGCTATTATATAGAAAAAATGTTCTGATGCTTCCAGATCATGCATATGTTGTTTTGATGTATACAAGGAGGAGACATCAATTGTAAGCTAGTCAAAATCTCTATTCCACAACACATATTTCACCTTAGTAAGGGCAGGTGTGGTATTCATCAAGAATAATGGAATACTAGATTTTTGGTTAGATTTGTTTGAGAGACAGTTCCTCAGAGAATTAGGCAACATATGTTTTAGCAATGTTTGCTGCTCAAATGTCACAGGTCCTAACTCTTGCATTTGTTCTTATGTTGAATTACTCTTACTTTTATTAGCAAGTTTAATTATTACAGTATATCATAAAAACCTGTAAGACCATGTTTCTGTATTGTTCCTTCTTTACTGTCTTTTCAGCCAATTCAGTAGGTGTTTCTTTTTTTATTAATTTAGTATCCTTTTCTGCTTTTAATTGGCCTCCACTGGGCACTATTTTCTCCCAGTCCAGTCATCCACTGTCCCTTGGACGTACATCTGACCTTGCAATGCCCAATGGTACCCTCCTGTGGCACAGCCTCTGAGGCTCCTCAAGCCCAGGATTAATTTAGCTTAGTCATTGCCAATATCCAAGTAAGTGGTGCAAGGCTTGTGAGGAGAAAGGCAGTGTCATCCTTCTGAGATCAAGGGAGTTTTCTTCTCTTGTTCCTCATCCCTGGGTGCCTTGTGGGTTAGGACTGAGTGGACATCTGCATGCAAGCATGCAGAGACATTCCATTCAGGATGCACCCAACCCATCACAGCTCTGCTTCCACTGCTACCTGTGGTCATGCAGGTGGCTGTAAAATAAATTCTAACATACTATTTGCCAGCAGATTAGGCCTTATGGTCTATCAAGTCTGCTCGAACCTTAGATCCTTAGTTGGGTGCCGAGACCCTCCCATCCCTTGTGCTCCAGAAACCCCTATCATCCATCCCCCGGACAGCCTATGATCTGATACATCCACTTTCTGTGTCTGTCCCACCTCTCTTGAAGCCCTCCACTGTGGATCTCTGAACCAGCTCACCAGGCAGTGCATTCCAAGGGTTCACCACCCTCTCAGTGAAAAACCTCCTCCTCTTTTCCCCCCTCACCCTTCCACCTTCCAACTTCAAACCATGCCTTCTGGTGATACCTCCCTGCTTTAGTCCAAAGTTTCCCTCCATGTTTACCCTATTTATTCCCTTGAGGTACTTGAAGACCTCAATCATGTCCCTCCTGTCTCTCCTCTCCTCCAATGAAAACAGGCAGAGCTCCTCAAGTCTGTCCTCATACGTCAAATCCCCTAGCCCTCGTATCATCTTTGTTGCCCTCCTCTGTACCCTCTCCAGGAGCTGTATGTCCCTCTTCAAGTGTGGTCTCCAGTACTGTAAACAGTACTCAAGGTGTGGTCTAACCAGTCCATTGTACAGCGGCAGAATCACTTCCTTGCTCCTAGAGGTGATCCCCCTTACGATGCATCCCAACATCCTGTTTGCCTTGCTAGCCGCTCTCCTGCACTGCTCAGAGTTATTCATACGTGCATCCACCATGACCCTAGGTCTTTTTCCCCTATTGAGGCCTCCAGCGCTCCTCCCAGGGTGTACCTGTGTTTAGGTTTCCCGACCAAGATGCAACACCTTGCACTTGGTGATATTGAAATTTAATTTCTATGTGAGAGCCCAGCTTTCCAGGGTGTCCAGGTCCTTGCAGGGCCAACCTCCCCTCTTCTCCCTCAACTACTGCTCCCATCTTGGAGTCATCCATGAAGAGACTCATTTCACACCCTATACCCTCCCTGATGTCTGATATGTATGCATTAAACAGGATCGGACCCAGGACTGAGCCCTGCGGTACCCCACTACCAACCTCTCTAGGGTTCAAGAGCTCCCCACAGACCACTACTCTCTGGGTGTATCCAGCTAGCCAGTTTTCAATCCATCTGACCATCAAAGGGCCTACTCCTAACCCCATCAGTTTCTCCACCAGACCATTGTGGGGGACAGAGTCAAACCCCTTGCTGAAGTCCAAGAATAATACATCCACAGGCTTTCCCCTGTTCAGTTCTGATGTTACCCATCTCAGAACTCCACAAGGTTGGTTTGACATGATCTACCTGGCACAAACCCATGTTGCCGACTATCCAGACCTCCCACCTCCTCAAGAACACCCCCAACGTTCCTTTAGTATACTCTCCATTAATTTTCCCACCACTGAGGTCAAACTGATGGGTCTATAGTTACCTGGTACTTCCCTCGACCCCCCTTTATGGATTTGCACCACATGTGCCTCTAACCAATCCCTAGGTACCCTCCCTGTCTCAAGTGACCTGTTGAAGAGCTCCGCCAGGGGTGCAGCCAGTATGTCCGCCAATTCTCATAGTACTCTCGGAATGCCATCCGGCCCAGGAGATTTGTCTTTCTTTAGGGCCTTGAGGGCTAACCACACCCTTTTGGCGGAGATAGCATCATTCATCCCCTCCACCTTACTGGCCTTTTTATCCTTACCCAGATGTGACACCCCTGGGGTACCTCTCCCTCCTTTTTGCTCCATTTCTGTTGCTCCCCGATCCCACTTACTGCCGCTTCTATCCCCTTCATGCCTTGCTTTGTAGATATCCCATCCCCCTTCCTAGTGAACACAGAGGCAAAGTACTCGTTAAATACCTCTGCCTGGTCCCTCGCCTCTTCCACCCACCCTCCTTCTGATCTCAGTCTGCTGAGATGGCCCTTAGTTTTTCTCTGCTCCCCAATGTACCAGAAGAACCCCTTTTCCCCTCCATGGATCCCCTGTGCCAACAACTGCTCTTTACTGGATTTAGCTCCCCTCACCATACGGGTGACTTTTCTAGATGCAAGCTGGTACATTTCCTTATCCCTATCCCCTCTTGTTGTTTTATATTTTTTGTAGGCCACCTTCTTTTCTCTGACTGCTACCTGTACCTCACTGGACCACCAGCATGGTTTATGTGACCTTGCTCCCTTACGTTTCAACTTAGCGCAGATCCTGACTACCTCATGAAGTCCCCGTTTTATGACCTCCCATCTCCTTTCCACACTTGTCATTGAGGTAATCCTTCAAGTGATCCTGAGAATATTTCCCATGCCCATAAGTCTGCCCCCTGAAGTCCACTGCCAGTGTCCTAGATCTCCCCCCCTCCCTCCATGCTTTTTTTGAAACCAGACAGTATTGTGGTCGCTCCCAGTCAGGGGGTCCTGTACAACCATGTCCCTTACCAGATCCCCATCTGCCAGAACCACATCCAGGACATGCCTCTCCCTTGTGGGCTTCATCACATGCTGTGTTAAGAACACATCCTGGAAGCCATCCAGCAGCCTCTGGTCCTTGGCCACCTTAGAGGACATGGTTCCCCAGTTTGTACCTGGCATATTAAGGTCCCCCATCAACACCACTCTTCCCTTTTGGTCCACACTGGGCAATGATGTTGTCCAGAAACCATCCTCTAGAACATCACTCACCTGGAGGCACTATATACACCCAACTTGACCTTATCTCCTGCTGGGATCAAGGTGACCCATAAGGCCTCCACGTTTCCCTCTGCCTCTTCTACCCTAGCAATTTCTATGTCATCTCTAATGAACATAGCCACTCCACCCCCTCTGCCCTCCTTTGTATCCTTCCTAAGCATATTGTACCCCCTTATGTTTAGGTCCCAGTCATGGTTTTTGTTGGCCCATGTCTCCGTGACCGCCGTCACATCCACCCCGAACAGCATGGCCTGGAACTCTGGCAACTTGTTTCCCAAGCTCCTGGCATTTACTAACACCAACCCCACCCTTATCTCTGATCCTCTTTGTCGAACCCCACCCAGATTCCTTATACTTCCATCCTCCCTCTGCTCCTCCTGATACCTCCACCCCCAGTCTGTTTCCCCCTTCCCCCCCTTGGGCTTGAAGGCTACTCCCCTCATCTGGAGGAGAGGGCTTCTGGTCAGCCCCTCCCTTATCCCTTCTCCCCTCACAAATTTAAATCCCACCTTTCTTGTATGTAGTCAGCCATTCCCTGTTTAAGGACTTCCTTCCCTAATGGGGCAAGATGAAGCCTGTCTTTGGCATATAGTCCCTTATCCTCCCAAACTCCATTCCAGTTCCCTAACACCCCCAACCCACTCTCTTCACCCCACTTCCTGAGCCAGTCATTAACCTCTGTGAGCTTCATTTTTCTCTCCACTGAGGCCTTTGGTACTGGCAATGTCTCTGAAAAGGAAATGTTGCATCCATTATCCCTACAGACTCTGGCAAGTTCTTGGAACCTTGCTTGGATTTCCAAAATGCTATTTCCCTCTAGATCATTAGTTCCCAAATGCACCAGGAAATCCGGTTTCCCTCCACAATCCCTAACCATTTCACACACCATGAACTTTGCTCTGTGCACTGTCAGCCCAGAGATACTCACTACCTTCACTTGGCTATGGCATCCACCCCCCTGTCCCTCCCACTGGATACCCTTAATCATCGAGTCTCCCAATAACAGAACCTTAACACTGCCATCATCCTTATGGTTACCTCCACTATGCCCTCTCAGCCCCCCTTCCCCCCCCTTTATTCATGATCTCAATTCCATGGGAGTCTTTCTGCCTTATTTGAGACCCCCTTGTCACCCTCCCCTTTCTGCCTCCCTTACTATTTTGCCCGCTTAACTCAAACCCCCTCTAAATAGGTGTCCCCTTTAACCCTCTCTTATCTGAACCATTTATCCTGGCCCTGATGGTTTCCCCTTCCCCCACACCGCCCTCCTCCTCCCTTGTGATAGTACCCTTGCCTCCAGAGGCTCTCTGTGGGTCCCCTTTAGCTAGGGCCCCATCCTTGGTACTGACCCCCCTGGACAGATTGGATGGGCCAAGTGGCCCTTGTCTGCCATCAGATTTTATGTTTCTATGTTTATAACTGTAGAGTACATTAACTTATTTGTCAGGACCCATAAGTGCACAAATATACCACTCTGCATTAATCTGTTTTCTAGAGCTGTGAATAAAAGCAGACAAATCGTGCTTTGTAATTTCATTATTTGTCTGCATCACATATGTCTTTTTCAGCATGGATAGCATGCATGGGATAATTTTAATCTGATGTTATTTTGGTTTTGAACATACAGGAGTTGCACTAGAAATGGGGGATTTACTCTTTTACCCCATCACTCGACTTTCTTTTCTATATGTATTCTTGAGCACAGATTTGCTACAAGAGTATCACATAGGATAACATCATTTTATAGAACCTGAGGTATGAAAGATATTGGCAGTGTGGCATAGATTCCTGATAAGGCTGTTTCAGTTCAGCCTTTGTCCCCTGTCTCAATGAAGTAAACCTGCACAGAGCTGGTGAGAGGGAGTGCTGAATAAACCATCCTGCATGCTCCCCTCCACTCCAATCTTCCCACAGCAGCTCTTGCACTCCTCCCATCAACCAGTCAATCAGAAAGCCATGGTTTGTATCAGCTGGGTGGGCTGTACAAGCCTCCTATATTTATGTCTGCACCTCTCTAGTAGCCTGCCCATGCAGTGGCTCATCTGTGCAAAGGACTGTATCACTAAGTACACCGAGAAGTCTGCCTGGAGCAGTGACGTGCAAAGTTGGAAAATTTCACTTTGCGGAACAATTCACAGATTTGTCTCATTTCACAAAGTTAATCCACTGGCCAAAGTCCAAATTCATAAAAAATTGATAACTGTAAAATGTGAAGTTGGCAACCTTGCCAACGGAGTTTGGTATGGAGGCACAGTTTGCAAAGTGCAAAGTTGGTGACTTCATTGGTGAAGTTTAGTACATAGATGAAGTTTGCAATGTACTGTCGGATTGAAGGTCACATGTTACTGAAACAGGTTATATGCCATAAGGAGGCTGTCTTCAGTGCAGTGTTCTGAAGACAGAGTAGGAGAGAAATCTGTGTGCTTGTCTGAGAAAAAGAAACCTTTTAAAATTCATCTCAAAACCAGGCTTTTTGAATCCAGACTGCTCACAAATTGTTCTAGAGGGCCTTGTGCTGCTAGATTTGTGTTGTTTTGTTTATTGTTTCAGTGAATATTTACTTTAAAGTAGTGGTTTCTGTTTTGCCAGTCTGTGAAGCAGTGGTGTTGTGGAAGGTAGGTATACTGTAAACCAAGGCAGCCCAGAAAGATCTGGAGCTTTCTGTCTAAGAAATGTATGCTATATTTTGGTTTTCTCACTCTTTCTTGTTCATTACTTTTGATCTGTGGTGAGAAATTTCTCATTTTTATTTCTGTGGTTTAGTTTAGTGTGTTTAAGTAAAGTATTTTGTCCGCGTCTTTCTGTAACAGTTTTACTTATTTTTTTTCTTAAAATGAAGGTGTTCTGCACTATGATCTATTAGTAGTCCAGGCACAGAGATGGGGAACACAGAGTCTGAGACATGTCGAGTGTCGTGACAAACCCTTGTCAAAATAAGTGAGGCACTATGACCTAGGTACTATTTCAGGCTCAGAAATGAGGAACACAGAGTGTGAGATGTGACACCTTACCTTCCTAATGTCCCACTGGATAACACTGCAACTTTAACAAGTCATAACTCCATCAGTCTTTGGAGTTAAAGGACACTCTATACATCCAAACAAGGGTCTCAATGTGTACTACAATAGTAACACTTAATACCCCTGGAAAAAATCATAGGGTGTACACAACATCCCAAAATCAATCCACACTTGACTGTGGTACCAAATCCACAATGCAGGTCTGGTAATCATTAAAAATGCATCATACATGCACCTCCTTGTGGCCTACAACCATACCAAGTTGCAGATAAATTTGACAAAATTTGACTAAGTTATGACTAAAAAATCCAAAAGGAATAGTTGGTAGAAGTCATTATGACCCAGCGTACCCCAAGAAGAAGTTACAGGCAAAGTTGCAAGGCAAAGTTATCATTGGCAAATTTCCTATGAAATAGAAAAACTTTGTGAAATGATTCGTGGAGGCTAATTTGGAGACTTCACCATAACTTGGTGGGCAAATAAAAACTTCACAACACCTCTAGCCTGGAGTCAGCCTGGGATCAGCTGTCAACCACTGATACTGCCTCTCTGACCTCCCACCCATTTGCTCTCTTTACCCTTGGTGGTGGATGCTACCCAACAAACCATATAAGGTGACTATGTCTGTGCCTGTTGATGGCTATTATTATTCACCTTCAGCCATATCCTACCTAGGTTTATGCTACTTACAAGTTCTGTGTTCCCCAATGTTTTGTCTGCTGGCTTTATTCACTTTGCTTACTATTTGCACTAAACAGCTATTTCACTGTTGCCAACTCCATTCAGTACATCCAACCCGGTGTCATTGTTTGATCATTGCTTCTGCTGCTCTGTTATGTAGTGTGCTGCCTATTTGCATTGTAGCCACTGAGCCATATTCTGCATGAACATCCCCTAATTATCATGTATAGGGTATGCACTCTGATTTAACACTGTGCTTTGCTCTTCTGTTGTAGTGGCCATTCTACTTTCCCATAGTTAGCTGCCTAGTACTCTAAGAAATACACTATACTGCAGCCTCATCTGCTTGTTGCTCACATATTTGAATTACAAAGTAGGTCTGTTACCAGGTGTTAGCATTTGCTGCTTAACATTTGTCTAGCACAAATAATTTTAAATCTCTGCCTAGCAGTTAACTGCTTACACTTATTTACTGTTTTAGTATTGTTTTACTGCTGTGTTTACTGTTTGTTATTTGTAGTTTGTTCATCTTCTGTGGTTTCTGTTCTGCCATTTTGCCTTGCTTCTATCCTCCTGCTGCAATGTTCCTTGCTTTATTCTGCCTGTTTCATTTCCCATTCTCCTTTTACCTCCTTGACCCCTGACCACCATCCAACTCCCTTACCCTCTTTCCCCTTCCCTTTAACACCAATCCACCTGTATCCCTCACTTTCTCACCCCGTCCCTCACTATCCACCCTAGTGTCCTGCATTCCTCATCCCTCAGCCTTGAGTTTCTCCACTGTTCACTCCTTTACCCTCACTACCACTCCTCACCCAGCTCTCCTACCCATCAGAAGGATAGGAAACCTCACTCCTTCCTTTGCTTATATCTTCTTCTTCTTCTTCTATCTGGTGATGTAGAGCCCAATTCTCATCCCTCCCACTCCGCTACTGCCAAGGAGCTTGACATCTTTGATCTGAATGCCAGGAGCCTTCTTTCTTAATTAGACCTCCTTTCTGTTTGACTTCAATTACATTCCCCTGATATCCTCTGTATCACTCAGTCCTGGCTGTTCTCCATGCCTCCTGATCCTAACTTGTCCCTTCCAAATTACCATCTTTTTAGACAGGACAGGAAAAAACGTGGTAGAGGGGTTGCCATTTATGTCTGACAGAGCCTCCCTTGTACTGTGGCTATTAGAGGGGCCATACCCTCCTTCCATGAATTTCTACTACTAAAACTCTGATTCCTTTTATTACTACCTACAGTATATTCATTGGGATTTTCAATGCCTCTCATAAGACACAACACTCATCCCTGGTTGACTCTCTTTCCACTAACACCTCTCACTCCTGTGCAGGTATACTCATCCTGCTCAGGTATTTCAGTGTAAATTGCATTTCCATATTCTCCATATCTACCACTCATTTGAACCAAGGTTATATCACAGCCCACTCAGTGCAGTCCCTACTCTGCCAATCATACCATTTTGGACTGGGTTTTAACCCCCCAACCCCACAGCATTGTTGCAGCAGGCATCTTACCACATTTCTTTTGGTGACCACTGCATGACATTCTCTGTCAGAAAGAGCTGGCATCCCCCGTCTCATAAATACATCTGGTCTGGGTCTCTCCATATGCTAAAGATCAATGCTCTACTGAGTGACCTCTCTGCAACAGAAAGGTCAATCATCCTCACTGCCTTGAATATCAATGTGGCCTCATTCTCTGGGACAAGCACCCCCCCTCAGAAAACCTAGAGTAAAAACCTCCCACCACCCCTGGATTACCACTAATATCATTGACTTATGCAAGTCCTGAGACCTTGCATGGGCCTGCTACAAATTATCCCACTCCATTGAAGAACTTATCTTTTACAGGATACTGAGGAACAACTGCATGAAGGCTGTTAAGGCCATGAACTCTCGAGATTTCAAGGCCAACCTTCAGGCAAACCTTAATTCCCCAGCTAAATTCTTAAAGGTTATTAATTCCCTCTTTGATCACCCTGCCCAGTCTGCTTCCCCAATTCTGGTGGTAAATTGCTCACATGTGTCTGATCCTACCTCTTTTAATGCTCTCTTAAACAAGTTCTTCACAACTTCTACCATTCCTTCCCCTCCCTCTCCTGGCTCCTTTCTTTCCTCCCCTCCTCCACGCCCCCATCTCTCACCAGGTTTCCATTTACTCCCAGTAACCATCAAGGAAAACTTGCTTGCCCTTTCTTCCCTCAGTCTGGCTAAGACCAGCCCTGATAGTCTGGACTCCAAGCTCCTCCACCTCTCAGCTCCAGCCATTGCAGCCCCGCTTACTCATATATTTAATATTTCTTTTTCCCTCTGTGCTGTTCCTCATTAATGGAAGTTGGCCAAGGTTATTCCATTTCACAAAGGGGTTGCCCCCCCCCTCCTCTGGCAACTTTTGTCCCCATCCCCCTCTTCCCCTCATTTCCAAACTGCAATAGCAACTGGTACACTCTAGACTCCTCAACTTCCTTTCATCCTCCAACTTTCTCTGTGCGTTCCAGTCTTGCTTCCAGAAACACCATTCCACCATCTCCTCCATTCTGTGTGACATGGATGCCATCTATATTCATTGATCTGTCATTGATATGGCCAGTGCCTTTGACTCTGTGTCCCATCTACTCCTCTTGGAAAAGCATAGTTCTGCTGGTCTCTCAGTCCCTGCTGTTACTTGGTTCCATTCGTACCAAATTGGCCGATAACAATCTGTGCAGGTTGGTGGTGCCCTGTCACTCCCCTTCCAATGCATTCTGAGGTCCCACAGACTTCCATCCTGAGTTCCATCCTTTTCTCTACCTTTCCAAATGACCTTCCTACTGCCTGTGCCAACTCACTTATCTACATGTATGCAGATGACACAGTCGTATTTACCTCAGGTCCATCCACTGTAGCTGTGGAAGATCTGCTCCAGCAGAACTTCAGCAATGTTCTGACTGGTTCCAATCAAAGTCATTTTGAGTCAGCACTATGAAGACAGTGTCCATGAGCTTTGAAACCAATCAGAAACTGGCTAGACTCACTGACCCCCTTGTCCTCACCCCTCTTGAAGCAGTTCAGTCCTTCAAGTATCTAGGGGTGTGGCAAGACAGCAAGCTCGACTTCTCATACCACATTTATGTCATCCATACCGAGATCCAAGCCAGGCTGGGTGCCCTATACTATAACAAGGAACTGCTTTTCTCTGGATTTTCGCAGGGAGCTTGTTACCAAAATGGTGCTTCCTGTCTGACTATGCAGATGTGGTCTATGGCACTGCCCCATCCACTTCCCTGGCCAAACTGGACACCATTTGTAACTCCTTCTGCTGTTTTGCAGCAAATGCCCTCCCCACACACACCATTGTTGAGTGTATTCATCCCTATGCATATCTCTCCTGCTATCTTGTCACTAGGCTCACTGCACTGCCTTCATATCTAAATACTGGTTTGACTCCTTCCTGTCTTACCTCTCTTCTCTTCTATCCTAGCTCTCCCCTGCTTCCTGCTCCCTCCATTCCAGACACCATTGTTCTGATGCCATTCCTCACCCCCGTACCTCTGCGGTGCAATCTTCCTTCTCCTATTGACTTCCCTTACTCTGGAATAAACTCTTCTTCTCCTTCTATTACTGCCCATCCCCTGGCTCCCTCAGGCACCAGTTGAAACTTCAACCTCTACCAGCCTGTTTCTTCTACCTTTCCACCTGATACCTCCATGGCTGAACCATAATCCATCTGGCTTATTTGTTCTGGATACTGTTTATTGCTGCCAAACTTATTTTCTTCTACTACTTGGCACTCCCACACTTTATTTCTGTATATGCATTATTTAATATTTATTCTGTTTCTGTATCATATTGTACTCCATATTTGACCAGATGCTTTGGACACTTGTTTTGTACTGCTGCTTATTCCACCTTCCCCTCACTCAGATCACACCTGGAAATGAACAGTGGCTCAGTGTGCTTCTCACAGTTACTGATTTTCAAATACATAAATAAAAAAAATAAGTAAATTACTTATAATGGCTATAAAGAGTACTTAAAGAATGTTGCCCCAAGTGAGGGTACCCAGAATATTATGCTGCAGACAGTGGTCTGTGAGTGGGATGTCACAAGATAATGATGTTCATGTTTGTTAGAGTCATTGATGTCTCCAGGAGAACTTTGAAAAACATAATATTCAGAGGCAAAGCAGCTTATATTTCTCATCTGCTCTGTATTTCTTCCCACTGTTATTTGTTACCAAGAGCATGCAGTATGCATGGAAACAAAATATCTGTTTCTTAAGAGTTAACCGGATCCTATTGCTTATTACCCACCTGATGTCGTAATAAATTGCTTGTGCCATCACAGTTATTTCTGTGAAAACAGCTGTGATGTCACAACAGAGCATTAAGATTTTAAATAAGGAATAATCTGTAGGGTAGATGAATTTTAAAGGATTAAGATCCTGTTTTTATAGGAACTTCTTCAGTAATAAATATGAGGGAGTAAAATGTACAGAAGGTACAAGCAATGCCAGCTGAACTATGTCTAAATATGTTTTCCAAGGTTTTACCAGTGGCATCAGCAGCTGTTTAAATAAAATTATTAAAGTTATTGAATATTGCAGGCATGCCTGTGAATCCACGTAGTGGAGATTAGTGATGGGCAAAGTCCCTAAAATTTGCTATGTGAAATAACTTGTGAATTGCACAAACTTTGCGGAGTGCAATTCGCAAATTCACAGAGGTGGATTGACCAGGAAGTGTGGAATTTCACAGCAAAATTCCACACTTCCCCACAAAACCTCTCCTGCTGTTTAGTGGGCACCTTCCCCCACACCAATCACCTCCCCAGTTAATAATATATATATATATATCCCTTGTATCTAATGGTACCCCCCTGCCAATCACTGGCTCCCAGTTTTAAAAACAATATATATATATATATATATATATATATATACTGCACATATATGTTTATAAGTAAAATCCTTGGTGTCTAGTGCACCCAGCACCGATCACCAGCCCCAGTTTAAAAAAAAAATAGGTTTATAACTAAAACTCCTGTGTCTTGTGGTCCTCTCTCACTGATTGCTGATAACAGTTTACAAAATATATTTATATATACTGTATATATATATATATATATATATATATATATATATATATTATTCATTATTAATAAAATCCCTGTTGTCTAGTGGACTCCACCCCACCCAGTCAGGGGTGCCCTCATCAAATTCACCACTACCACCCCATCTGGACCCCGTGCAGGTGACCAGCATGGCCCTCCACTCTCCACCACAGCTGGCCACTCAACTGACCTGGCTGGAATGAATGAGTGCATGCTTGTACAAGCATGTGCTCATTCATTCACCATGTGGCCACAATCCAGCTCATTCATTGAGCTTTCTTATGGGACACAGACAAGAGTGGAGGGCTGTTCCATTCCCAGCTGAGGGGGTTGGGAAGGGGAGGAATGGCATCTTGCACCCCGGAGGGGTCTAAGACATAATTTCCCCCATCCCAGTTTCCCTGCTGGGACCAGTACAGCCTTCCACTCTTGTCTGCATCCCCAAAGAAAGCTCAAAGAATGAGCTGGATTGTGGCAGCATGGTGAATGAATGAGTATATGATTGTACAAGTATGTGCTTATTCATTCCAGCCAGGTCAGTCAGATGGCCAGCTGTGGTGGAGAGTGGAGGGTTGTGCTGGTCACCCGCTTGGGGTCCAGGTGGGATGGTGATGGTGAATTTGATGGAGGGGCACTCCCTGACTAGGTGAGGTTCCACTAGACACCAGTGATTTTATTAATGATTAATAACATATATACATATATATTTGTTTGTTTGTTTTTTTAAAACTGATGCTAGCAATTGGTGGTGGGGGTGGCCACTATACACTAATATATAAATATATATTTACACTGGGGCCGGCGATTGGCTGGGGGGCCACCAGGCACCAGGGATAGAGCAGGGGTGGTGTACTTGCTTTGTTTTTTTTAAGTGCAATTTGTACTTAAAACCCCCAAAAGCAAGGCAAAGTGACAAATGGTGAAGTTTCATTAATTTGGGACAATTTAGCGAACTGTTCTGTGGAGGCAAATTTGACGACTTCTCCACATATTCACATGTGAAGTAAAACTTTACTGCATCTCTAATGTAGATATAGAAAGCAAAATCTTGAAAAATAATACATGCACACTACAGGTGGGATTTTTAAAACCTTTGACACAGGTACAGTTCATGATTCTAGGCTGTGCCAGTATCAAAAGAAATGTACCAATTTGTTTGATAGCTAGTTTCAAACATTTTGCTGCCTTTGTAATAATCTGCCATTTTTGCAATGCAAGCACCATTTTCTAAGTACAAACTGTGGTGTTTGTGACAAAAAGCTACAATATATTTATAGTGGTCTAAGTTTTTGCCATAAGTAACAAATTCCATTAATACTGTGCCAAAAGTTGGTGTTCCTAATAGTTTGAGCGAGATGCAGTGTTATCATTGCCATATTATCAACATTGTCTATTCTAATGTTGATAGGTCACTATTTTAAATAGAAACAGAAAATACCAGCAGACAATGATCATCAGTCCATCCAGTCTGCTCTATCATTCTATTTGACATGACAGTGCCCACATAAGGGTAATGCCAATATTGCATTGCACAATCATTCAGACCCTGAGGAATACCACTCCACTGATTCACCAAGGTTCCAGGGACTTTCTACCTTAATTTTTAATTTTACTACATAATACACTTTGTGCTTCAATCGTAATAGATGCATTAAGTATTTTTTTCTTATTTTTATCTCTTACTTTTGGAAAAACAATATTAAACCTTCTATTTTGTTACTAACACTGGGTGCCCAATCCTGGCATCCAATCATCTCAGAAAGGGAAAAAAAATCAATGGTTTGTGGCCACTGAGTGCACAACCCTAATGGCTCACTACAAACCAGCTCTTTGTTTACAGTTATTAGGTGCCTAACTCTGGTTGGTTGCTAATACCCACTTTTTTTAGGTTAATGACACTGGGTATCTAATCCTGGTATCAGGCAATCAGTACAAAAACAAACTCTCATCCACTAGCACCAATGCCACCCTTCTCCCCACACAAGTAAAAACTACCTACAGCCCAACCAACTTAGAAACCATACCCACCCTCCTCCATCCTGGCAGCCATATTTTAAATGGTTATCTACCATGGGATGATAAACACAACCCTCTTTTCACCTCAGCTAGTCAACTCATAAAAATAAATTTTGGGTTGGGTTACAAGGTGCCACTTATGTGGTAATGAGGTACGTGACTTGGACATCCTGAACATTTGAACCAACACTTGCCACAAATGGTAAGTTGTCAGGAAAAAACTAGGTTCAGAAGCATGCCCAATTACCATATTTTGGGACTCAAATTTTTCCAGGGTTTGTCTTTAATTGATGGCATCCAGACAAGGTAAAAGAAGAGTTGCACCAGTCATGCTATCATGGATGATTTTTTCAAAAGGTGAGTGTAAGAGGGAGTGTATTGTTTGCCTGACCAGGATTGGACACCCAGTGGTGGAAACTCAAAATAGGGGTGGAGTGCAGGGGTGTCTAGCCTCTAGGGTTCAGTTTCCAGTGGCTGCAGTTCATTCCAAAGGGCCACATTTTATGTAGAATGCTCACCAGTCTTTTATTGTCATGCAACCATACCACTTACATAAAAAAATACAGTTCATGTTGGAAAAGACACATTTTCATGCAAGCTGTGTCAAAATGAAAGATTATTTCATTTCATGCAGCCTCTGTGAATGCTCTAGTTCATGCCACAAATGGCAGTTTAATTGTGAGCCATGAAAACAGGTTCTCAAGTGACACAAGCAGGACCCATTTTTATGTTGCTTGCACGCATGTGCAAGAAACATAGTGCCATCATCGGAGATTTCGGAGGTGTGTAACTTCCTCCTCCAATTCAGTCAGTGAGCTGGCAGGTGCAGCCCCTGTAAGCCAATGCATTTTGGAGCTGTCTATGACATGCTCCAAAATGCAGTGGCATACAGTTGAAAGGGGGAGCTATGCTTCAGTGAGCACCGATGGCGTAGCTCCCCCACACACAGGCGTCACGCCCACACATCCTGTGTAGCCAACGGGTGCCCAATCCCTGCCGGCTGAGCTGCTGTCATCCCCCGTAGCTGGTGCCACGCTGGGAGCCCACCCCAGTGTGGCAATCAGTTCTTTGGCCGACAGGGGTGCCCAATCCCCCATCGGCTGAACGGCCACCCCCCATCCTTGTGCCATGCTGGGAGCCCACCCCAGTGTGGCAAACGGTCCCACGACATCTTTTTTTTGTTTTAAACCTGTAAAACAAAAACGGTCCCGCTGCACGCCTCCCGACCCCCACAACCCGCACTCCACCCACTGCACACCCAGCCTCCCCACACACCCCTCACCCCATATTTACCTCAGACTCTGGCCGACGATCTTGGTGGACCAGGAACACGTCTGCACTCTTCAAAGCCGACCCATGAACTGAGGAAATGCCGGTGAGCTGTATAATGGGCTAGATAGGAGGGGTTCAACTTTATTGCATATCTCAGGCATTTTTTGGAATTTTTGGACCAAATTTTCAACATGGAGTTTTTAGGACCCCTTCTCATGAATGATGTCACTATCATGGCGTTCTTCGGGCCCAAAGGGTGATTTCACGCAGTGACTGCACAGTGACTGCGAAATCACCCTTCAGGCCTGAATACTGCCATGACAGAGACATCATTAATGAGAAGGGGTCCCAAAAACCCCATGTTGAAAATTTGGTCCGAAAATTCCAAAAAATGACTATTTTACGAGCGTGCGTTGTGCAGTTCCTACGCAGGCTCGTAAGTTCGCGAAATTTCAATATTTTCACTCCAGATTTTCAACATTGCCATTTTACCACAACTTCTTATGAGCAGTACAGCTGTCATTTTTCACATCTCACCCAAAATGTATTTCCACCCTTGTGGCGCAGAATGGCTCAATCGATGTGCGAAATCAATGTACGGGACAAATTAAGAAAATCACAGTGACACTGTTCATAAGCAGAGGTCTTAAAATGGCTATGTTGAAAATTTGGTGAAAAAATTCCTAAAAATGACTGTTTTACGAGCGTGCGTTGCGCAGTTCCTATGCAAGCTTGTAAGTTCACAAATTTTCAATTCTTTCACTCCAGATTTTCAACATTGCCATTTTACTACATCTCCTCATGAGCAGTACAGCTGTCATTTTTCACATCCTGCTCAAAACATGTTTCCGCCCATGTAGCGCACAATGGCACAGTCGGTGTGCGAACTCAGTGTATGGGACACATTAAGAAAATCACAGTGTCACTGTTCATGAGCAGAGATCTTAAAATGACAATGTTGAAAATTTGGTGAAAGAATTCAAAATGACTGTTTTACTTAGGCAAGCAGTATGCTCCCACGATGCTCAGAGGGTTTGCTAGAATTTCAATATTTCCACTCCAGATTTTCAACATTGCCATTTTACCACACCTCCTTATGAGCAGTACAGCTGTCATTTTTCACATCCTGCCCAAAACATGTTTCCGCCCATGTGCGCACAATGGCACAGTCGGTGTGCAAACTCAATGTATGGGACACATTAACAAAATCACACTGACACTGTTCATGACCAGAGGTCTTAAAATGACTATGTTGAACATTTTAAATGAAAAATTTCTAACAATGACTGTTTTGACGTGCATTGCTCAGTTCCTACGCACGCTCGTAAGTTCGCAAATTTTCAATATTTGCACTCCAATGACTTCCAAATACCTAAACAGCACATAGAAGCAAGCAACATTCGGCATTGACAAATGCTTATTGTAACTCATAATAGCATAATTTCATTAATATTTTAAAAACTATTCATTTTCTAAATAACATTTAAAACAGCCTTACACTATTGATTGCAAACCCATTTCATTGTTTTTGATGTACAGTTTTCTGTTGTTTTCCCCAATTTCATGACTGCTAAAGCTCATGAAAGCATCAGTCTTATTTCCTGAAAGTGGGGGTCTATTCACAAACGTGACACACAGTGCTTGTTTCAAAAAAATCCAATTATAAAGCATTTCTGAAAAACTGAACTGTACATGCATATAACTTACATTTATTTTCTTGACAATTGAAAAGATTTACATTTTTAAGCAATGACACCTATCAAAACAATATCTTTGGTTCAAACTGTAATGAACCTTACAAGTTTAAGTTGCAACTCACTGCCATTTTGTGCTATTGGTGAGCAAAAAAACAACACGGTTTTAGAAACCATATTTGCCAACCATCTAAAATGTTTAAACCACTGAACCAACTGTTAGCAAATATAGAGGATTCAGAGATGTTTGCACTGATTGCGGGCATGCCAAATTATAGGTGATGTCATCTAGGTATACTTTTATTGTTACAGTGCAAAAATTGGGGCCTCTGGGGTAAGCCAGAAAAACAGTTTCTTATCAAGGGAGTCACAAGGTGCCCTGGGAAGTGAAGTGAGTGGAGAATCAATATAAATTAGTACATTTGCAAAGCAAACTGATTAATTACTGCTTAAGAAACAGGGAACAGATCTGATGAACCTAGAGTCACTTCTTACCTTAAATTACCATGTTACAATGCTACTATGTTAAATAACTCTTACATACTATATACCACCTCACTACTCTAATTTATTATATTAGCAGAGAGTAAGCAATTGTTTCAACAGCAGATGCCCAATTACGAACTGTCATTCAGATCGTGGCCAACTACAGAGGAGACCAGAGGTCTGTGCCAGTCACCAATGTGTGGGGCGTTCCTAAGGTAGGAGGGGTGACCAGTAGGGAGGTAGTCTTCAGTACTAGGGGATGGGCCAGGGTGGGGAGCTTCTGTCTCATATGATGTTGGGGGATCACTGCACATCACAGAAAAGTAAAATATTACATGGACAGGTGATAAGGGGGCTGGAGGACCACTGGACACCTGGGAACATTTGGTATACTATATGGTCAGGTGTTTGGGGGTGAGGGATCACTGAGCACAAGGGAACCTCCATACTCATACCAGCAGGGCAAGGGGTGGAGGACTACTGGACACCAGTAAAAATTTATATAGTTCATAGATTGATACTCAAGGGTGGGGGGGATTCAACTGAACACAAGGAAAATTCCATATTCATAACCATAGGGCAATTCAGATGTGGGGGGACCACTGGACACCAGGAAAATTCCATGCTCATAGTGGCAGGGTGATTGGGGGCAGAGGGGACCACTGGACACTGGAGAAAATTAAAATATTACATGGCCATGTGTTTGAGAGTGGGGGCACCACTGGACACCATGGAACTTCTATACTTATAGTGGTATCAGAGGTGGGGGGTGCCACAGACCATAAGGTAGGGGCTTTTGGCAATCCCAAGAAGCACTGGCCAGGGGTCATAACCTGTGTTTGCTCCAGACCTGTAATGAGGCCCTAATGGGAAGTAAATTACCCCATAGCACCTTGCTAGTGCTATGGGACCATTTGCATATAAGGGCATGAGTATGGTTGATTGCTTCAGAGTAATAATTGCTGTTTGTGGGCTGTAACAGCCCAGTTGCTCCCAAAATCTCCATTGCATCCTATTGGCCACATATCTCCTGCGTCCAGTATGGGCTGGAGGTTGTGGGTGCAGTTGTGATAGTGCCTGTCCAGTATATTGGAACGCTACTTTAATATTCACATAGTGCCAAGCATGTTCCACTATATCTGTGGTTGCCTCCAGGCAATAAAGTGCTCCTGAGGAAACATTTAATATGCTCTAACCAGCAGCTTTAAATATCCTGACCCATATGTATTATTCTGATATGCAAGGAAGAGCAACATAAAATGGCACTAATGTAGCTTCTTTCACACTCACATACAGCAAGTGGTGAATGATCTGGGTTTTCACATGCCCAGCAAGAGACAGATGGTGCCACTGCCACAGATATCAGTCACAACTACCAGACCTCACATTCACATACTCATGACTTGAAAACAAAGTTGTCCATGACATATGCAGCTAACAGATCTGAACAGTAAAACAAGTAAATGGGAAAAATGTTTGGAGAGACACGTCACCTCCTTGTACCCCATGGACATGATACCACTGGACAGATGGGCCTCCATGTAACATCTCATTGGAAGGACAGCACTTACAGTTATGCAACATGTAATACTGCTGGGTATGAGCCCAATGGAAAAGTGCCACAACATAGTATTACAGAAGAAGTCTATACAATATATTTAACTACAAACTTTACTCCCTTCCTCAGGAGCCCTTGTAGTGTAAATGATTGGGAGGTGCACAAAGTGTCAGAATAATCTAGCTCTTTGGTTGTGGGTGAAGGTGCAGTATGTGCATTTCTAATTATCCCTTTATGGAGCTGGTATATCTGAAAGAAGAGAGCCTTATATGATAGCCCCAACCCCTACACAACTACAGAGCTGGAGAGTCCTTCTTCATCTTGAGACAGTTGGCATGATCAGTCAGAGCCCTTATAAGGTATAAGACTGGGATTGTTTGCCTCCTCTGCAATAGTGGACTGATACAAACTGGCAGTGAGGGCCCAAGTCTTTCTAAAGAGAAAGGTTGTATAGTACTTGCATTAAATCTATTGGGGGTATAATAACATAGACATCAGTGAAATTGCCTCTTTGTCCGATTGTGAATTATTCTCAGTTTTTAGGGATCTGGAGTCACTAATGAATTACTGCCTATAACCTTTATACTGACTCTTTGCTTCTTCAACCCTTGGCAACATTACAGCAAATAATGCTATCTTTGTTTCATTAATTAAGAATTCTCTTTGCTTCTGAATATTTTCTGCCTTTTAGGCTGGACTGACCTAGCTTGACTTGTATTGCTTGACCGTAGTAGAAATAAAATGCAGGCCTGCTAAGGAGGAAGGAATTTAGAACTGAGGGAGCAGGTCTAGGAAAATATATACTATACAGTGAGCTCATGAATTTGAGACTGCATACAAATCATAACCAGTAAATTACTGATGGGAAAAGATGATCAGTTCATTTATCTTCAATGGCTGAAGAAAACAGCTGCACCCATTATTTAAAGTGTCATATCTACCATGTCACTGGAAATTATTCTTCTTTAACAAAAACCTTTTTTTCAGCATATGAAGCTGTGAGTATTATGCATAGCTCACTACAGATGAATGTTAAGAAATCTCTGAACTGTGACACTTCATAGCTGAATTTTTGTGAATTATTGTACTCTATTGAGAATTTACAACACAACCAATGTTAACAGAAAATATACTTTTAGCTCAAAATATGTAACTACAGTATGCAAAGAAATTCCATCCTCTTATCACCTGACACACTTGGTCTACAATTTGTTACTTTAACAAGTCACAAGAGTCCTACAAGACCTTGTTACCAGGAATGTATTTGCCCACAACTACTAGTGTGTGTGTGTGCATGTGTGTGTAATTTGGATGTTTATCACCTACCTGGCCAAGCTGTGCTGACAGAGTACATTGTTCTCCTGTGTAGGCAACCCAGGTTTGCCCATCCACCACAGGTCAGTAGAGCAGTGTGAGTGCTGTCAAGTCAGCTTTCCTAGACTCTGGGAGGAAAGGGAGACACCTGTCACTGGAGCAGAACCTCTTGCAATGTGTATGAGGGGCTTTGACATTATTGGTGACCATGTGATGCTAACCCTTGCAAATGTTAGGCACAGCAGGGGAGACTGATGTGAAGGTGTCAGGAGAGGTGGGTGGGAGTGGGGCAAAAACTGGGAGAAATTGCCGACCTGTACCATTTGTGATGGCTAGCTCCTAACAGTCTTGGCTCTTGCCCTTGCTTCCTCTTCACCCAGTCCAACACAGACGTTTTTCCTGGATGGGATGGTCTGTCCAGCCAGAGCCCCACTATGAGGAATGGACTTACAGGGCTCAGACATGGCACGTTTTGGAGCAGAGCAGTGCCAGTCAAACACAAGCAGGCCCATGAGTCATCAGACAGAGCATGACAGTGGTGCAGGTCAGGCGGGAGAAATATTCAATAAAAACACATAAAATATATCAATATATGCACATTTTTACAAACACTGAAAGGGGATGCATGAGAGATTGCCAAAAGGTTATCTACCATATAGTGATTTTCAAAATCAGAAATTCCAACTAAGCAGTTACTCTTGTGTACCATGTAATTAAAACATGGCAATCACATGTGGTCATGAATGCATCCTGCATTTGAGGGAAACAAGCACATGCTCTCATAGCATCTGTGCTCTGTCAGGGACATGAAGGATTTTTTTTTAAATTTTAAAACAACTCATTAGAAAGAGTCAGTACCACTTTTCATAATAAAGGTAATGTGTGAGTTGCTAACTGTTGTGTAATTTCACCTCCTTTGTCATCAAACAGTGTATGGTTTCAATTTATATTGTTTGGCATATGAAATTACTAAACAGTAACCAAAACAGTAAATGTGTGTACCCACTGCCTTCTTGTTTTCTAATAGTTTTTCCTACACTCAGACAATGTACTATTAAGTATCTTGCCAAATGTTTTGAAAGTCTGATTTATTTAGCAAATAGCAAAGGAAATTGGAGTTTTGTTTACATTAAAATGATTAATAATCACAAAAGCAAATGAGGATGGTAACTGGTGCTTTACGAAGTATAGTACTTGCCAGAATTATACCTTAAGACACGATAGTGTCTGCATAAATCAATAGTAACTGCAAACCTTGAGTGTGTTGTAAGGCACAAGGAGCATTCATGAGTACCTTTAAGTGCACTTGAGAACAGAGATGTTTTATTCATTGACGAAGCCTCAGCCCATGACCAAACACGTATTGTCTCCTCACCCACCCATCTGCACCAGCGCACAGCGTCCTCTTCCCTCCTGGACCTAGTGTTCACAAACTGTCCCCACAAAATCATTAGCAATATTATAATCCCAGATGCAATTAGTGACCACTCGTCTGTTCTCTGCACCTGGACCAGTAAGGCCCCAAATTCCCCTACGAAAATTATCCTATAACGTAAACTTGGTCCTGGTAAACTTGCGCTCCTAAAAACCCACCTCAACATGCTCAACTAGTCATTCATAACAAACACCCTTGACCCAGACAGAGCCCTAGATCTCTTCATCAATTCCTTTAACTGTATCTGTGACATGTTTGCCCCTCTTACCAAGAGGATGGTCAAAGACAACCCAGTGCTCTGGATCTCTGACCACCTACTGGCCCTCATGCAGTCCTGAGATTCCCTATAGCACCTCGCTAATGAGACTGGCCTACCTATGGACAGACAAAAGTACAGAGAGGCCCAGAACCAATGCACATGGTCCCTACAAAAAGCCAAGGCTGAGTACTACAAATCTGCCCTAACCTCTACCGGGGGTTCAGGGCGCAAATTCTGGAACAATATTAAGGACATCTGTGGCAAAGCCCCCAACCCTGCCCTCACACAAATCTTGGTTGAAGGGGGCCTGACCTCTGATCCCACTTGGATAGCCACTGCATTTAACCACACCTTCTCTGACCTCAGCCACATCCTCCCTTGCCACTTCTCCAATCCACCGCCTGTCTCCAGCACCACCTCACACCCTGGGCACCCTCCATTTCACCTACGATACATCTCCCCCAGGACTGCTGAGCCTTACCTCAAAAAGGCCATAAGCCACTCCCAATACAGAAGTGACTCCTTAGACTTGAGACTGCTCTGGCACACTCTTCACAATGTGATAATCCCTCTCCCACATTATAAACCAGTCTTTATGTCTTGGGAAATTCCTCTCGAGCTGGAAATCTGCCTCTATTACCCTGATATTTAAGAGCGGGGACCCTAACTCCACCAACAGCTACTGCCCCATCACAATTCTCCCTCCCCATCTAAAGCACTTGAGCGCATCGTCACTGATCAGCTCGCTGACCACCTCAACAAACACAATATACTTTTCAGCCAGCAACACAGCTTCCACAAAGGACATAGTACAACTACCACCCTACTTGAATTCACCACCCACCTACACACTGCCCTTGACAGTGGTCATCTTTCTGGTGCGGTCTTCATCGACCCCACTAAAGCATTTGACACTGTCAACCACCCCCTCTTTCTAGCTACATTATCTAAACTTGGTCTCTCTCAAGATGCCTTCGGCTGGTTCACTGACTACCTGGCTGACTGCTTCCAGCAAGTCAAAATTGGTACTACCTTTTCCAGTAGGCTGCATGTCCACTTCGGTGTCCCACAGGGGTTCATTCTTGGATCTTTATTTTTCAGTCTCTTCCTTAACTTCCTCCACCTCTCCTGCCCAGGCAATATCCTACTCTATGTGGATGACGCTGTCCTATTCTCCTCAAATACTGACCCCATCCAGCTTCACCTCTCCCTCCAATCCACTTTCAGCGAGGCTGAAAAATGGTTCACCACACAGCGCCTCATCCTAAACTATAAAAAAACTAAAGTCATGTATTTCTCGCACCCATTAAACTCTAGGAAAGACCACTGCCCGCCCGTCCTTGCTACCAACCAGACCCCTCTTGAACAATGCCAAATGTTTGCTTGCTGGTACTAACATTGAAAATGCAGGAGTTAGACAGATGCAGAATAGGAATGGCTGTGAAGTATTGAACTTCACGTGAACCCCACCTTCATCCTGTAGAGACAGACAGGATTTGGGGTAAGTGTTTGGGTTGTCACCCATGACGGTCAAGCCATGTCACCTCACCCTATTCTGTAGACATTGACACATGTTGAGGTGTGCCTTAGGGTGTTTACAGTCACCCCGTTCCATAAGGACATATGGTGAAATGGGTGCAGCATAGAAGAGTGGGGTGAAATCTTGGGCTGAAGAGTCCAATGTACACCTCGATGCCTGTCAGTGGCCGGAGGGTGGGGTGGGATGGCATGAGCAGCACAGTCAGTAATCCAAAGGCACACCCCGATGCCTGTCTATCTGTACAGGGTAGGACATTAAGGTTAGAAACCCTGATGCCTCGGGCGTTTGTTGGTATTTACAGTACAAATTTTCAACATGGCCTTTTTGTGACCCCACCTCATGGAAACATTTGGGACCTCTTCTCATGAAGAGTGGCAGTGTGATTTTATCAATGTGTCCCGAAAATTGACTTCCAACAGCGACAGTGCCATTCTGCGCCACACGTACGAAAACACAGATTGGGCAGGATGTGAAGAATGACAGCTGTACCATCCATAGGGAAGTATAAAGAGATGGCAATGTTGAAAATCTGTAGTGGGAATATTAAAAATGCTCGCACTTCCGAGCATACGTGGAAACTGCGCAATGCATGTGTGTAACACAGTCACTTTATGGAGTTTTGTCACCAGATTTTCAACATAGGCATTTTACAACCTGTGCTCATGAACAGTGTCACTGTGATTTTCTTAATATGTCCTGAACACTGATTTCCCACAGCAACCACGGTATTCTGCGCTGGAACTGCAAAAACACATTTCGACCAGGATGTGAAAAATGACAGCTATGCTGTTTATAAGGAGGTGTGGAAAAATGGCAGTGTTGAAAATCTGGAGTTAAAATGTTACAAGTGTGCAGAGTTATGAGCGTTCATAGAAACTGCACAACGCACGCTCATAACACAGTCATTTTATGGACTTTTCTCACTAAATTTGCAACATAGGCATTTTAGGACCTCTGCTAATGAGCAGTGTCACTGTGATTTTTGTAATGTGTCCTGAACATGGATTTCCCACAGCAACCGTGCTATTCTGCGCCAGAACCGTGAAAACACATTTCGGCCAGGTTGTGAAAAATGACAGCTGCACTGTTCATAAGGAGGTGCATAAAAATACCAAAGTTAAAAATCTGGAGTGAATATATTGCAAATTCATGAAGTTACATGTGTGCGTAACAATTGCACGATGCACGCTCGTAAAATAGTCATTTTTTGGATTTTTCTCACCAAATTTGCAACATAGACTTTTTGAGAGCCCACCTCATGAACACTGGCACTGTCATTTTGTTAATCAATCCTGACAGGTGATTCCGCGCAGTGACCGAGGAATCACCTTTGGGGGCCAATTAATGCCTTGACGGTGATAGAATTCATGAGGAGGGGTCCCAAAACCCCATGTTGAAAATTTGGTGCCAAAATTCAAAAACATGCCTGAGATATGCATCAAAGTTGAAAAAACCCTATTTATTCCATTATACAGCTTACCGGCATTTCCTCTGTTCGCGGTAGGCTTTGAAGAGTGCAGACGTGTTCCCGGTCCACCAAAGATCGTCGCGCCAGACTCCAAAGGTAAGTATGGGGTGTGGGGGTGTGTGTGTGGGGAGGCAAGGTGCACAGTGGGTGGGTGCGGGTTGTGGGAGAGGAGCAGGGAGACCGCTGAGGGACCGTTTCCTACTTTACAGAAAAAAAAACATTGCGGGATGGTTTTTGTTTTACAGGAACATTTAACAGGACATTTGGCATGCTGGGGTGGGCTCCTAGTGTTTTGTTGGGGAGCAACTGTAGCCGATAGAGGATTGGGCACCCTGTCAGCATATAGGGGCTAGAGCCGAGGGGATTGAGAACTCCTCAGCACAAACATACGTTTTGTGTGTGTGTGTGTGTGTGTGTGGGGAATTATGCCAACTGGGAGTGAGCTCCCCCGTTGGCACATTATTTGTGGATGGGGGACATTATGCTGATGGGGAGTGGGCTCCCCCATCGGCACATGAAAAAACTCAGAGTGACTGAAGCCGGAGGGGACTGGGGCCCCCATCGGCAAACAAAGACTGTTTCAGGGGGCACATGCTTCCAAGGGGGATTGGGCATCCCCTCGGCATGGGGGCTGCATAATACTGCTTGTGAACATGACGGCAAGCTGCCCGCCATGTTCACAAACAGTATTAGGCTAGCTAACGTTCTGCCCTGCAATGACGGGTAGCTCCCTCATTGCAGTAGAATGATTGACGCTGCAATGACGAGGCGGCCCCTGATTGCTGCAGTGAAAATGTTTGTACTTGGTGCACTTTTGGAGACCAGTGTCATTGGCACACTGTGCCTCCATTGGTCCACCAGTGCCAAGCCCCCAAATGCAGTGCCTCCCTTGGCTGTAACAGTGCCACACCTCCACAACCCGCTTTTCTCCTAAGCTGTCACATAATGTTTCTTGCGCATGCGCGCAAGCAAACATAAACATTTATTTGAAAGAAACAATTATTTTTTTAGGGAAAAATCCATCCTTTTGCACTGAATAAAAATCTTTGTAGTCTGTTTTTGAAACCGGAGCTTCTAAGGTAACCTTTGTTGCAAAGTATGCAGTGTAGAACAGGTGTGCTGTATCTCACCATGTTGTTGTCTTCTAAAATATTAGCTGGACGAAGGCAGGTGCTGGTACTCTTGCTCACAAGGCGAAAGTTGATGTCATCACTCTCCATAAATATAAGACTACACACCGTGGCCTTCAGCACTTTCACTGGGAGACTGTACTGTACGTTCTACAGTAGCTGTTGGTGCTCTTGCTGACTACCTCTTGTGGTGTGCATGGTGCCCTGAATGCTAACGGAAACCTGGAGCAACCAGTGTGGTCCTGCTCCTAGTAAGATGTGCTGGAGCGAGTGTGAGTGCTAGTGTTAGTCTGATTTCTATTTACTTTTGTTTATTTAATCATCACTGTTATTTGTTGGAGCAGGATGGTGACAGATGTCAGCACTATTGTCAGATGTGCTGAAGAGTAGATTAGTACCCATGTGGCAGATTACTAACCAAATGACATTGAACTACTATTATAAGGTGGAAATTAATTAAACAAGTTTTTCTTTCAACTGAAAGTGGGAATTTACTATGTGGGGTGGGTGGGATTTGACTGTCATTGAAGAGTGGCATACTCATATGGTACCGTTACATAAGCTGTTGACTTAAAAGATTATTGGAATATAATTATGGGCAGATACAATAGTTATTGTAAACTTTAGAGATTATCCTTGAGCACAAGTGCTCATTTACAAAGGTCACAGGTCAAATACATAGTCACAAAAAACAAGTACAATAAGCAGTTCCAGAAGAAATACAGTGAAGTCAGGATCACAGCACTTAAAGACAAAACATATCACAGGATACATACAGCGAGAAACCAAATAAAAATAATTTATGGTTACAATTGCATTGGACTGCAAGGGCAGATCACAAAGATAGCTGAAGCTGATTAATCTTGGGGAGATTCAAAGGTGTATCAGACAGTGTGTTTCACCAGATAGTGGCCCTGACAACAAAAGACTGCTTGCCCAGCTGAGTATGCCAGAAAGGAAGCTTACAGGCATCCCTGGCCATGTTCCCAGTGTTGTATTGGTTTGAAATGGTACACAAGCAATTTGTTAAAGCAGATGGTGTTAGGCCCAAGAGCACCATTCTGGCTAGCAAGTGCATAAAGGGTACAGGTACACTATGAATGGAGTTTGCCCTTTAAGGGGCAGACCAGGTTGTCCTGGTGCACCCCTTCCCTTTTCATCAAGATGGTGTGCTCAGAAGGGAAGGGGGGCTGGGAGGGGAGGGCAAGGGGATAGAACTATGGCCAAGCAACAGGAAGTGGAGGGGCAAGTGGAAGTACATAATAGGCAACACAAGTGTGGTTCAGCCACTTTTGCTGGAGTTTTGATTTAATTGAAACTGCAGCACATCAGACTGGCTGAACAATTGAAGAGGTTTGTGCACCAGGTACAGCAGGTAAGATAGCTTCCAATGAATGAAGTGTTTAAAAAAAATAAAAAAGTTAATAATGAGATATACTGATAGCTGTATTACCATACTCAAAAAAAAAATCTTTTTAAGATACATTGTTTGTGACTGCTTTACAATAATCTTCTGTTTAAAGGAAATTTTTAACATTGCTGGCCTGGATAAATGTGTTTCTAGCGGTTTAGGAAATACTGAGGTGGTATGCCTTGGTTTATAGGTGACTGGTTCATTAGGCTTTGGTTTGAGAAAAAAATAAAGTATTGTTGGTTCAAGGACATGCATTTTAGTGGTTGTAGGAAATTTGCAGCTGTACTGAGATGTATACTTGTTTTAAAATCACAAGGCGATTAGACACAGATAATAGAAGTTTTGTTGGAAAAGCGCTTTTGGCCCAGAGAAGGGTCATCTATTTAGAAAAGCTAAGGTTGAGTACAAGAGAAAGCCTGAGATTGTGAGAAGCTGAGTTGAATGGGACCTCCACTGGCCTTTAGCATCGCTGGTTGAGGGGAATCACAAAGGTGATGGAAACAGGTTTCGAGGCCTTACAGGATGTGGTAGGCTCCCTACATAATTTCTTTGTACTCGTTTTACCTAAGAGGCCCCCAAAAAGAGGCAAAATCAAGGGAGAACACTCATTTTCTGATGCTTCCAAATAGCTGAGCTCAGCAGCTCTCTACGGAAGGGTTTCCACATGCCAGCTTTACCGCGTGGCCTTGGAACAAATCCCCACCCCCCTCCCTGTTACCTACCGCATCCCCAAGTGGAGATTGGCTGATCAGATGGACAGCATCAGTCCGCTGCCCCAGGTGGCAGTGTTGCAAGATCCATGAGGCTTGAGGGGGTCTAAGCATTGGCCAGGTGGTAGGGGTATAGGGATGCAATGGGGCATGGTGAGTAGCGCTTTAAAATGGGGGAGGATAGGGGAGACATTTGCCTTCTGTGAGCTAGTAGAGCAAGGAGAGGCCTACAAAAGGCCTGGCAGGTAGGGACGATGAAACGGCCACATGGTGTGACATCACACGCCAATGGAGTAGGCCAAACAAACAAGCAGCTGGCAGATTTGGCTTGGTGACACTATACAGGGACTAGCGTTGTAGGGGGACACTTGCATGTTGCAAGCTAGGAGAACAAGGAGAGGCCTATAGAAGGGCCTGGCAAATGCGAGTGATGAACAGCCATGCAGCATGACATCACACGCCAAGGGGAACAGGCCGAGAGCCAACAGGGGGGCAGTTTGGCCTGGTAGGGATGGGGCCAGGCTAGCACTTCAAGGGGGGGATATTCACATACAGCGAAGCTAGCAAGCAAGGTGGCCTACCAGAAGGCCTAGCAAGTGGGATGATGAGCGGCCACATAGCGTGACATCACACGCCAAAAGGAATAGGCTGTAACTGAGCAGCGGGCATGTTTCTGGGGCAAGGGAAGGTTTCCTAAAGGCAAGGGGATGAAGTTTCTTTTGGAATGGGATACAAGGCAGTTGGCCTTGGAGGAAGAGGACTCTGGGGAGCCACAAGACAGGAACGAGCAGGAGCAAGCCAGAAGTCTGGTAAAAGGGCCAGGCCATGCGGCGTGATGTCACACACCTGGAGGGTCAAACAATGGAAGGAGACCCAGAAGATGGATGTCGGGAAACAGGGATGGATGAGGGGAAGAAGGAAATGAAGCGGAAGGCCCAGAGAGAGTTTTTGGCTATAGAAAGAGATTGTGGTTTTGGGGAAGGGTCATAATTTGGGGGGCAGCCGGCACCCGGCAACAAGGCTGGAGGCAACTAATAACCCAACGTCCAGGAGTATGAGGGGGTATAAAAAATAAAAAAAAGGGGGCATGTCTGGTGCTTTAAGGCGGCTGCCTCTGGGGGAAGCGGGCCTGGCCACTTGAGAAACTGTCCAAGGCAGAGTTTTAGTATCAAATTTTCTTTTCTTTATTCAGTTGTCTTCACAGTTGCAAGAAGCAAGGAACATGGCACCAAAGAAGAGCAGGCCTTCGAAGGAAGATGCCTACAGGGCTATAACGGAACTGGTGGAGAAAGCCAATAGATTGTGGGAGTTGGTGGAGAGGGAGGAAGCAGGGAGATCCTGGGAGAAAAGGAAAGTGGTGAAGGGTAAGGAGGGCAGAGGGAAATGGCTAGCTGAGAAGCCACACAGCCCAACCAGGGTACAACCACTGATAGTGGAACCTACCAAGGTGGCTAATCCAGTACCTCTGCAACCAACTGACCTGGTACCACCAGCACCTCCCCAGGACCAGGTTGTGGTTCCCCCAGTGTAACCCAGACCAGATCCCCAGCACACAGTGGTTCCTCCACAGCCACTAGCAGGGCAACCAACCCTTCAACCAGAGGGAAACATACTGGGGCACCATGAGGACAACAGGCAGCAAGGAGTGGACAAGGCCACAGGTGATACACCGGGCTCTGTTGGTGACAGCATCAAAGAGTACATTAGCCAAATCATTTTGGCACTTGGCTCAGGGGGTTTGGGCCAGATGGAATCAGCACTAGCTGAGATTAGGGTAGAAAAAGAGGTGACAAAAGAAAAAGAAGGAGGAGTAGAGAAAGAGGGAAGAGGAACTAGGGAGATAGGGTCTCTGGAGATGAGAGTTGGGGAACACGTCCCGTTGGCCACAAAAGAAAAAAATATAGAAGGGGGAGTATGTGGATATTTTCGCTTTAATAAGCCAGGAAGCAGCAGCAAAAACAAGGAAACAGAGAATATTGGAAAGAGTGAAATGGCAACAGTGGTAGTTTTGTTAGGCAAGAAAGAGGAGGACAAATTCACAAAAGGGAAGGCTTGGGAAGGGTGGTTTGTAGGTTTCACCACATTCTCAGCCACAGTATTGGAAAAGAGGCCTGAGTTGGGCATCCCACTCATCACATACTCTCTGATAATAAGGCGTGGGGTGGATATACTACGATTAATTATTTTGACAGAGAATGGCAACATATGGGGATGTAAGATGGGACATGAGACAGCTAGATTTGTGTACAGACTATGTGACTGATCAGTCCACCCCCAAAGGAGATTTGGGGAAAAAAGGTGCCACACCACAGAGGTGTTGATGGGCTTATAATAGGCCTTTTTGTTCCTGGCCTCAATGCCGCTTTCAGCACACATGTTCAGAATGTGGGGATCGCATCCAGTGAGCAGATGCAGGATGACATGGGTCCAGGGAGGCCAAGGATCTGGGGGGGGCAAGGATCAGGTCAACAGTTTTTTTGTGACAGCCAGGGATACAAAGGGCAGGCATGGAATAGAGGGGGGGAGGGGCAGGGGGCATGCAAGTAGAGGGAGCCAGAATCACTGGCCACAAGAGACAGACATGGAGCAGAAGGGGTGACCTAGGCAAAGGAGAAGGAAAAAAGGCAAGGGAGCAATTTAGAGAAGACAGAACCCCCATCAAGATAGAGGCATGGAAAGAATGGTTGGACAGATACCCAGATAGACAAATGGCAGAGATGATTAAAATAGGTTTCCGCATAGGTGTTTCATTGCAGTGTGGGGGTCCAAGTCAGGCGAGAGAGGCAAACAATCTGGGTTTGGTAAAAGGGAAGGAAGAAATTTTAAGACAAAAGATGGAGAAGGAAAAGGCAGCGGGGAGAACAGAAGAACCATATGATACCCCCCCCCATTGCAGAATATGAGGATTTCTCCATTGGGCTAGGTCCGCAAAAAACAGGAAGGGGAATACAGGGTGATTCACCACCTACCCTTTCCTGAAGGGGATTTGATGAATGATTTTATCGGTGAGGAATACAGTAAGGTGACATATGCCACTTTAGAAGACGCAGTCCGGATCATCGGGGCAACTGCCGATGCATGGATAGCAAAAACAGATATAGAGTCCACTTTCAGATTACTTCTGGTTAGGAGAGAAGATTGGGACTTGTTGGGATTTAAAATTGGGGAACAGTACTATTTTGACAAAGCCATGCCCATGGGGTGTTCTATAGCATGTGAGACATTTGAAGCATTCAGCACCTGTCTATAGTGGATATTTCAAGAAAAAAACGGGTTACAAAACAGTTATTCACTGTTTGGATGACTTTCTTTTTAAAGGCAGTGGGAGAAGAGAGACAGAAAGAATGTTGGCCGGCTTTCAAGAGCTGTTCAAAGAGCTGGGAGTGCCATTGACACCAGAAAAAACAGAAGGGCCCAGCAAAGTGTTAGAATTTTTGGGTATCAAGATAGCTGTTCCGGGGGAAATATTTAGGTTGCCGGACAAAAAAGTGAAAAAACTGAAGGAACTGATTCAGATACATACCAGTAGAAGATGAGTACAACTAAAACAGGTACAACAGGTAGTGGGACATCTGAATTTCGCATGCAGGGCTATAGGGACAGGAAGGGCTTTCACTAAAAGGTTAGCAAGGGCTACAGCCAGGGTAACCAGACCACACCACTGGGTGGACATGACAAAAGGAGTCAAGGATGATTTTAAGGTATGGGAGGTATTCCTCAGGGCATATAATGGTTGCTCTTTCTGGCAGGAGGAATCGGTTTATAACACAGAACTCTATCTTTACACAGATGCAACAGGGGGCCTAGGCATGGGGGGCTATCTGAGGGGCAGATGGTTTGCAGAACCATGGCCTACAGACTGGGTGAAGGACGGTAAGGTAAAAGATATAACATTGTTGGAGATCATGCCCATCTGGGCCTGCACCCTGGTTTGGGGGGAAGAATTACGGAATCAAAAAGTGACATTTTGGTGTGACAATAGAGCAGTAGTAGAGGCATTAAACAACAGGGGAGTTGGGTCAAAAATGGTCATACAGGTCTTCCAACTTTTGGTGCTAAGGTCCTTGCAATTGAACATGTCATTCAGAGCAAAACACATAGAAAGGGTACGCAATACCCTGGCTGACAGCCTTTCCCGTCTGCAGCTGAATCGCTTCGGGAAGCTGGCACCAACAGCAGAGGAGCACAAAACGCCCATACCAATGAACATCTAGGACATTGGCAAGAAGGAACAGAACTGTTGTTTCACAGTTCATGGGCACCATGGACTCTGAGGGCCTATGATGGGGCCTGGCGAGTGTGTCAAACATTCAGGGCAACACACCACATGGAGGTAAGTAGGCCACTCACAGAAGAGCAACTAGGGAAGTTCACTGTAGATCAATGGCAAAGAGGAACTGCCCACTCCACAATGGGGGTCTATTTGGTGGGGATTAGCATAGTTTGTAGGTTAAAAGGTTGGGAGGACCCGACAAAATCAATGTTCATTAGAAGGATGATACAGGGGTGGGGCAGGTTAAAACAAGGAGCAGTGGATAATAGAAGACCAGTAGGGGAGGAGTGGCTGGAAAAACTAAAGGATGTGTTACTGACAATCTGCAGATCGAAAGCCGAAGCCCAGCTATTCCATATGATTTATGTGGTAATGTTTGCAGGGACCATGAGAGTGAGCGAGGTGGTGGGGCACAGCAGTAAGGAAAGGCAAGGGGGATTGGAATGAAAAAATATAAGCTGGGGAATGAAGGAGATACAAATCCTGATTAAGATGTCAAAAATGGATCCAAGGGGTCAAGGCTGCATGGTAACACTAAAAAAACACGCAGAGGGTGCAGTATGCCCAGTGAAGGCTTTGTGGGCTTTCACCACAGAGTATGTGAACAGGACAGGGAAATTATTTATGCATGGTGATGGAAGGAAGGTCACAAGTTACCAAGTCACCGCCTTGCTCCAAAAAGGCATGCAATTCTTGGGGGAAGACCCAGCTAATTACTCATCCCATTCCTTATGGATAGGGGCCACCTCACAGTGGGCAGCGGCGGGTGAAATGGTGAATAACATTTTGGAAAAGGGACGCTGACAGTCTGCCAGTTACAAGAGATACATCCGAGTACTGCAGTATGGAGACTAACATATCAACTGTGTTTTGTTACAGATTTGGAGCCACGTTGGGGGGGGCATGGAAGGATGATATTGTGGAAAAGGAAACTAAGATCATATATAAGATATTTATTTTGCTTAAACCCTATAGGAAGAGGGAGGATCCCGGAAGTCTGGATCTGTGGCCACTCCTATATTTATTGGGCAGAAAGGAGAGCGGAGAAAAGGCTGGGGGAAAACAACTGTACCAAGATGTGAGACAATGTAGGTTGATTTGGTGTGGCATCCATGGGATGAGATGGGTACAACTGCTTCCTACCCTGAAAGAGCTGAAGGAGCTGTGCCCCATTCCAGACTTGATTATAATACATTTAGGGGGTAACGACTTTGGGGAAGGCCATGGGTGGACACATACGTACAGGTAAAAAGGGACCTAGAGACAATACAACAGTGGCGGCCTAGGGTATACCTTGCCTGGTCGGATATGATCCCAAGAAGGGTTGGGAGACATAAGCACAGTCATAGATCTGTGGCTAGGGCCAGGAGAAAGATGAACGGAAGTATGGGGACAATGATAAGGAAAATGGGAGGACAGGTAATATTGCAGGGTGTAGAAGAGTGGGTGGACGATTTCTACAGGTCAGATGGTGTGCATCTGTCAGATCTAGCCATAGACTTGTTTAATACAGAAGTGATGGGTTTTATAGAAGCATGGAAGAGGCATGCAGAAAATAAAAAAAAAAAAAAAGGACGGAAGGAGGTTCCCTGAGGTATGGGGGAACAATACTCTAAGTGAGGGGAAAGCCAGTCATCCAATGCAAGCTGGAGAGTGGCTAATGGGGAAAAGGGGGGGGGAGGAAAAGGAATAAGATGAAAAGAAGAAGAAGCTGAAGGAGAAAAGCGGTCTCAGTTTTCACCGTTACCTAGCAGAAAAGGAGAAGAAGAAGGCACCCAGGTTTTCACCTGGGGGGAGAAAAAGATGAAGAAAGAGGGATGATCAGAAATTGATATATGGATGGAAATAAATGAAATTGTGAGAGATATAATAATAAAAGATGATGAAATGGAACATAGAATTATGATATATAAATAAATGAATTGTCAATCTGAGCACAACAACAAGCAATGGTATGTGTCTTTTTGTGAGGGAAAAGGGGGGAATCTGGGACAATGGAGTTTGCCCTTTAAAGCAGCAGTGCAATGAAAAAAGTTATTCCAAAAAGCCAATTTTCTGCTATGGTTACAAAAAATATTGGCAGAACTGTTTATTTGGGTGTTCTGGATGCTTCCTATGCTGTGTACTGTACATCTGCATTTTTGTTTGGACTCATCCTCCTCCGGTCCTCCGTATTATTTCTATGGGAAAACGAGGCGGCCATCTTTTTTTCTTGAGAAATAATTACTTTAAAACTTTCATAAAATTCTTAAATGATAATGAAAACTGAAAATTTCACCACCAAAATAAACTGAAAGACATCTGGCATCAATTAGGAAGAAAAAAAGGTGGGGTCAGATTTTAACCCATTTTTGTTGCACTGCTGCTTTAAGGGGCAGACCAGGTTGTCCTGGTGCACCCTTCCCTTTCATCAAGATGGTGTGCTCAGAAGGAGGGGAAGGGAGGAGGGCCAGGGATAGAACAATGGCCAAGCAACAGGAAGGAGGGGCAAGTAGAGGTACATAATGGGCAACACAAGAGTGGTTCAGCCACTTTTGTTGGGGTTTTGATCCTCCCACCCACCCTACAATATAGAGCAAGAGGAGAAGATAGTCAAAAGGGACTGTATGGTAGGTCCGTCAAAGGTGGATGACAGATGTGTCCGTGGATGATTATTGGACTGTCAAAGGTGGATGGCAGAAAATAATATAGTTATTGGACTGTCAAAGGTAGATGGCAGAAAATAATATGGTTATTGGACTGCCAAAGGTGGATGGCAGAAAAGGGGAGAAAAGTGTGGGGGGAAGGGGTGGGGAAGAAAAGGAATAAGACGAAAAGAGGAAGAAGCTGAAGGAGAAAAGCGGTCTCGGTGTTATCAAGTTACTAAAGAGAAAAGGAGAAGAAGAAGGCATCCAGGTTTTCAGCTTGGGGGAGCAAAAGAGGAAGAAAGAGGGATGATCAGAGATTGATATATGGATGGAAATAAATGAAATTGTGAGAGATATAACAATAAAAGATGATGAAATGGAACATGGAATTATGATACATAAATAAATTAATTGCCAATATGAGCACAACAACAAACAGTGGTCTCTGTCTTTTTGTGAGGGAAAAGGGAGGAATCTGGGACAATGTGGTTATCTGCAACAAGTATGAAGTGACACATCTAATTACAAATGAGCTTTACTCCATTTAGCATCATGTCACAGGCAGCTGCATAAAGAGGGAGACCATAATCTATAAGTGACAAAATGGTCACAATAAGGTATCTAGTATCACCAGTAAGATTGTTCTGGTTATGGTACAGGGCATCCAGTCTTCTGTTAACAATGGCCACCAGAATATCAACATGGGGAAGGGGGCAAAAGATAAGGTGTCATCCAGAGTTACTCCAAGGTATTTGAATGTTTCCACCAGTTCAAGGTTGTGTGGCTAGCTGTTTCAGATGACAAAGGGTGGAACTTTCCTGTTCTGTGGGATGCTAGAGAAGAGCACAATCTTTGCTTTTTTGTAACAGAACCAGTTTGTTGCTGAAGAATCAGCTTTCTAGTGGCCTGAAGTTACTTTGGAGAGCGGCAGTGAGGCTGACGGTGTCATGGATTTGAAGCTGATGACAGCATCATTGGCATGGAGGAGAACGATGGCTGTCGACAGGCATTGGACAGTTGATTTATGAAGAGGCTAAACAGAAATGGGCCCAACATGGAGCTCTGAGTGACACCAGTAGATACTCCTCTATTGTCAGACAAGGACAGCGATCTTCACATGCTGGGAGTGATTGGTGAGATAGCTGAGGAACTAGTCAATTGTATGCTGTGACAAACCCAGTGCAAGAAGTTTGTAAAGTAGATGCTTATGGTTGACCAGGTTGAAGGCCTCAGTAAGGCTGATGCATATATAGACAGACAGACGGACAGCTAGACAGATAGATATACAGATGGACAGACAGACAGATAGATAGATAGATAGATAGATAGATAGATAGATAGATAGATAGATAGATAGATAGATAGATGGATAGATAAATATGCCTGCTGCCTGTAGAGGGAGGAGAGCAAGTGAGTTGGTGGCTTCAGAAACGTAAGCGCAAGCCTGAGTGGCCACTGCTATAGCAACACATGCTTATGCCTGCATCTACTTTTCTGAAGCTGTTGACTCGCTTGCTCTTCACTCTATCTCTTTCTTTACAGTCAGCAGCTTCAGTTAAACAAAACTACGTGGACTTAAGATAAAAAACACAGTTGTCTTACTTTTTGCACAGAGAGTGCCTTATTTTAAATCTCTGGCAGGACGTCATTTATTGATATCAACACCACTCGATCATGCTACATTAGTGGAACAAAAATGAAAATGCTTGTTCAATAACACAGTCAGAAAATGGCAGGATCAATCAGATAAGTTTTTTAAATGATATCTTTCTGGTTATCCAAACACATATGTTGTATAAATAGAACATTACATGGCCTGACTGAAGATATCATATTTATCTTCAACTGAGGCCAACAACATCAAGATATCATTGGCGTCTTGTGAAGATAAATATATCTTCAGTCAAGCCATGTCATATCCCCATATGTGTGTGTATATCTAGATAGATAGACAGACAGACAGATAGATAGATATCATTACAAAAACTCTGTTAATGCATCAGTGAGGGTTGATTCCACACCAATAAAAGTCTGGAAATTCAATGTTAGGGTTACCAACCCTAACCCCCACACCCCACCCTTCACAGACTAACAGGCATCAGTGTATGTCTTGGGGTCATCGGGCTTAACTCTCACCCCATTCCATTTGTAAGGATGCTGAGATGGTACAGCATAGGAGAGGGCCCTGTGCTCCCAGTATTGCAAGATGGTATCCATGGATGGGAGCATGGGCCCTCTAGGCCCTGCACTCCCACCTATCTATAAGTACAGAGACATAGCACAGGAGGGCACTGTGTTTTTAGTTTTGCATAATGGTATCCATAGGTGGCCGCACGGGCCTCTGGGCCCTTCAGTCCCACCCACCCATAAGTGTAGAGGCATAGCATAGGAGGGGCCAGTACTCCCAATTTAGCATAGATGGTATGCATAAGAAGGAATGTGGGCCCTCTGGGCCCCGCGCTTCCACCTACACATAAGTACAGACACATATTACAGACCTAGAGGCATTCCAAGCAACCCTCGTAATGCTTATTTGGCACTATCTCAGTAACCATAGCAACAGTGGAAAAAATTATTTCACAGTTGTATTTATGACCTAGCCACCTCCATGTATGCTTATTACTCCCAAAGGTGTACTGAGCTGCGCTTAGCGAAAAATCCGTATCTCAAACCGTTTTCAAGATATATGCGCTGAAAGGTGCCATGGCTGCTACAATGTTATCCTATGGGAATATTTGCAACTTTGGAGCACTGTAACTCTGGAACTGGTGTAAATGTTTTCACCAACCCAGTCGAAGGCACATCTGTGTTGAAAGAGCTTTCCACCCTGCAAATTTCAGCCCAAAAGTCCAAATTGTGTAGTGACAGTACGGTCACAAAGAAACTGTGGTTTTGGCGGAAGGCAAAATGTTATCCTATGAGAAAAATTCACAACTTCGGGATACTGTAACTATGGAATGGATATAACTTCTTTTTACCAAACTACTAAAAGGCACATCTGTGGTGCAAGGGCTTGCCACCCAGCAAACTGCAGCCCAAAAGTCCAAACCATGTTGTGGCAGTGAGGTGGAAAAGAAACTATGATTTGGGGACTTGTACTGTTGCAAATTGCGAAAGTGGCAGAGGAATTGGATTCTGGAGTTTGCTTGACCCCAAAATGTACTGGGGCATTAATCAGGCCATTTGTACTGTCACAATTTGTGACAGTACAAGCACGAAACTTTCGCAAATTTGAGAAACTGTTACACCATACAATCACAATTTACAACATACTTTCGCAATTTGTGATAGTACAGTGCGACACTTTGCAAATTTGTGAAAGTTTCGTGCTTGTACTGTCACAAATTGCAACAGTGCAAATGGCCTGATTAATGCCCCTGTACATTTTAGGGTCAGGCAGTTCCCAGAATCCAGTTCCTCGGCCAGACCCCATTTAGGTAAACACCGGCTGGTGTTTGCCTAACTAAACCCTTTTTTCCCTGTTTTAGGGACTGTAAGGGGAAGGGCGCTGAGGAATGTTAATATAAAAATACATGTTTTTTAATGTATTTGCCAACAGCGGTGTGCCCAATCCTGCTGTCAGCACTATAAGCCACCAACCCCCGCCAGTGTCCCAAACAATGTATTTTATGTATTTGCTGACAGTAGGGTACACAATCCCCCTGTCAGTACTGTAAGCCCCCAACAAGTGTTGGACAATGGGGAGCCCACTCCCAGAATCCCTAGATATAAACTACTGCCCCCCAAGTAATGTGGAACAGTGGGGAGCCCACCCTCATTGCCCCTAAAGTTTGTCTAGATTTTATCCCTGTAAAAAAGAAAACAGTCCCCCAAGGTCTTTTTTTATTATTTTAAACCCTGTAAAGAAGAAAATGGTCCCTTGTTGTCCCTGCTGTCCCCATCCCATCCCAACCCTCACACTGAGCATCCACCATCCCATACCTCTCCCTTGTCCTATACTTACCACGGGAGGCCATCCGCCGTCATCTTCTGTGAACGGGGACACGTCTGCATTCTTCAAAGCTGAACCATGAATTGAAGAATCAAGGTAAGTGCTGTATAATGGCTACCAATGGTGTGTTCAACTTATGTTGATATCTCAGCCATTTTTCTATTTTTATACCGCATTTTCAATGTAGGCTTTTTTGGACCCCACCTCATAAACACCGTCACTGTTGTTTCATTAATTGGGCCCGGAAGGTGATTTTGCGGTCTCTGCAAGAAATCACCTTTCAGGGCTGATTAATGAACTGACAGTGCCAGTGTTCATGAGGCAGGGTCCCAAAAAGCCCATGTTAAATATTTGGAACAAAAATACTGAAAAACACCTGAGTTACGTGCAGTCATTGACATTTTCCTATGCACGTGTGTAACTTTGCCAGTTTTTAATATTTTCACTCCAAATTTTCAACATAGGCATTTTTCACATCACCTCATGAACAGTACAGCTGTCATTTCTCACATCCTGCCCAAAACATGTTTCCAAACCTGTGGCATGGAATGGCACGGTTACTGCATGACATCACCTTTAGGGATCGAGTAACAAAATGGCAGTGCCAGTGTTCATGAGGTGGGGTCCCATAAAGCCCATGTTAATAATTTGGAGCAAAAATACCATAAAACACCCGAGTTATATGCAGTCATTGAATTCTTCCTACACACGTGTGTAACTTTTCCAATTTTTAATATTTTCTCTCCAAATTTTCAGAATAACCATTTTTTCACATTTCTCATGGACAGTACAGATGTCATTTCTCACATCCTGCCCAAAACATGTTTCCAAACCTGTGGCATGGAAGGGCATTTTGCCATGGATCAAGAAATGTTCACCTATGGGTTTATGAGGTGGGGTGAAAAGACAACTATGTTGAAAATTTGGGGTCAGAATGTGAAAACATGGAAAAGTTATGACCATTCATTGCTATTTCACTACACACAATTGTAAGTATGAAGATTTTCAACATTTTTACCCCAGATTTAGAACATAACCTTCTTATTACCCCACCTCATGTATGTCACAACTGTTTTATTTTCAAATCCTGTCCACAATATGTTTTTGCACCTGTGGCACAGAGTGGTGTTGAAGTTGTGCATAATTACATTTTGGCTTGCATTTCACAATTTCTCTGTACATGAAGTGGGGTAATAAGATGGCTATGCTTACAATTTTATCACTGTTGTACACATGGAGGGCCCTGCACTTCCATACGTACATACATATGTGCATCTACGGCAGGATTGGAGTGCAAGGTCGAAGGACCCTGCGCTCCCGCAATAAAATAGGGATACTATTATACTGTCTCAGAAAGTAAGGAAATTCATTGCAAAACACTTTGTTAATGCATCAGTTAGAGTGCTTACTAAAGTGACAAAAGCAGGGAAATGGGGAGTTAAGGTTGGGGTGCGCCTTTGGGTCATTGGCTCTAATGCTCACCCTATTCTCCTATACTGTGCCCATATCAGCTTATTTACTTACTTATGGAATGCGGTGAGCGTTAGGGCTGACTACCCCATGGCACACCCCAATGCCTGTCAGTGTCTGCAGGGTGGTGGTAGGGGTGGAATGACATGAGCATTATGACTGATGACCCACGGCCACCCCCAGGGCCTGTCAGTGTCTGCAGGGTGGGGTGGGATGTTAAGGTTAGAAACCCTAACACCCCATTTCTGTGCTTTTGTTGCTTTAGTAAGCACCCTAACTGATGCATTAGTGACATATTTTGCAATGAACATATATATATATATATATATATATATATATATATATGTATTCTTTGCAAAAACTCCGATAATAATCAGTTAGAGTTAAACAACAAAAGTAGGAACATGTTGTTAGGTTCCCAACCCTAACAACTCACCTCCTCCCTGCAGGCAGCATACCAGGAATGGGGTGTGCCTTGGGATTCTTCAGCCTAATGCTTACCCCGTTCTCATACACTGTACATATCTTAGCCTTTTTACTGATGGAAGGTGGTGAACGTTAAGCTGGAGAACCAAAAGGCTCACCCCATGCATAGTTTGCTGCCTGCAGGGTTGGGGTGGACTGCTAGGGTTGGAAATCCTAACGCCACATTTCCCTACATTTGTCACTTTAACCCTAACTGATGCATTAATGGAGTTTTTTTGCAAATAATTTCCATGCACTTTCTGAGATAGCATCATCTTAGCCTCATTTGCCTGAGGGCCCTGCACTCCCATCTCTACATAGATGCACACATGTATGTTGTTGTGGAAGCATTTCAACCAAAACAGCAATCAAACTGTCAGCATAGCTTTGTTATTAACCCACCTCATGAATGCTGTGCTGAGAATGTTCAAATCCCCACCAAAATGTCATTCCACACCACTGCAACATCATTCCATGCCACAGGTGAGAATAGAAGTTTTGGCCTGGATTTGAAAAATGACAGCTGTCACGTTCATGAGATGATGTAGAAAAATGGCTATTTTGAAAATTTGGGGTGAAATTATTTTAAATTACCAAAGTCATGAGCGAGCACAGTTAAGTTTAAACACATGTGCATAACTTTGCCATTTTTACATATTTTGAAACCAAATTTTCAACATTACCTTATGACTCCACCTCTTGAACAAAAACAGTGAAAAGTTTCAAATCACCAAGCAACTGCAAAATCACCTTTCAGGATGGACTTGCAAAACACCACTGACAATGTCCTTGAGGTGGGGTCCCAAAAAGGCCATGTTAAAAATTTGGTGTCAGTATATGCAAAAATGACCAAGTTATGCATCAAAGTTGAAAAACCCATTGAAATATATTGAACCACATTTTCCTTAATTTCTCATTTTGCAGCCACCAGTTCTAGCAGCAAAAAGTGCCTTTGATCGGAGGGTAGATCTTGAACCTGGGACCTGTTCAAGTGAGTGAGGGAGTATGGGGATGTACAGGGGTGTGTGGGGTGATGAATACTGACTGAGAAGTGGGGGTGGAGGGTCAGATCAGCTAGGGACCATTTTCTGTCTTGTAAGGGAAAAAACACTGAGTACCATTTTCTTTATTTCAGGTACTGGAACAGTGATCAGCAGGTTGGAGGTACCACTAGACACCCAGGCAATATAAATATACAAGGGGGACAGCGATTGGTGAGTGGGGGTATCACTAGACACCAGTTCAAAATAAATCTACAAGGGGAACAGTGATTGGTGGGGGGGTGCCACTAGACACCAGGGAAATATGTATTTTATAATGGTGATGGTGATCGATAGGTGGGGGGGTGCCACTAGGCAGCAGGGAAATAAAAAGAAACAGGGGATGGAGATTGGAGGGTGGAAGGTTCCACTAGACACCAAGGAAATACATGGAATGAACAGTTATAGGGACTGGAGGGTGGGGTGCTACTAGACACCAGGGAAATTTATAACAGTACTGGGAATGGCAATCAATATGATAGGTAAAGATTCTCCATTCATGAAAAAGGGTTCCTTTTTGTGACTCATGTTAAGAAAAGGGATTATTTTTTCAAATCATGGGGTCATGAAAAAAGATTCACAGTATTAAAAAAAAAAACATTTCTATGGCATGTCTGCAACTGTGAAGTGCAGATTGCACCTAACAGGGTCCCAGTCACCCAAATAGATGTGTTGGTGCTCTCAAGGATGTCAATTTGGTAGCTTTTGAATATATATATATTTTTTTAGAAAAAATGGAACAAAATAGTGACAAATAAAAAAAGAATATTCTAATATGACCCAGGATTCCTTTTTTCATTTCATACAGCTGTCATGAGGTGCTTACTGAGCATGCTCAGAAATATTTTTTTTTTTAACTTAAGTAACTTTTAAATGGATTATTACTTTTTCACCAGACTAGCAAAATAGACATCTGTGGGCTAGTCCCTTTCTGCCCTGAAAATTTCTGATCAAGATTCTAAACTGTCTGCAATGTAGGCAAGTTCAAAGAAAAACCCAACAAAGTCAATGAGAGAAAAATCACTTTTTCACCTCTCCGTGACTCCAAAACTGCACATCTGACCAAAATGTATCTTGGCACATCCAGAGACCTACCCTAAGTGACCAGACATGCACATTTTCATACAACTCTGTTGAATGGTTGCAAAGTTATTAAAGTGCAAAATATGGTATTTAATATTGAAGTGCCTACTCAACCCTAACTATAGAGGTGTGTCTGCACTTACTATATATATATATATATATATATATATATATATATATATATATATATATATATATATATATATTTATATTATAGGATACAGTGGCACCCCTATATTTAGGGTTGAACAGGGGTTTCTATGTTAAATATCAAATTTTGAAAATTAATATCTTAAGAACCATACAATAGACTTGCATAAAGGTTTCCATGCATGTTCTTGTGGGGTAGATATTTTGATGTGGCAAGTTTCATTGCAGTCTGATGTGTGTATTCCTTGGTGCGGATAGTATAAAAACATAAAAATTCACAGTTTTTTGCTGGTTTTTTTTGTTCCAAAGTTATTTCATTTTAAAATTTTGGTTTCTGAGAATGCACACTACAGTCTTTTGCAAAGCTTCTTGAAATGAAAAAAAAAGTTTTGTCCAAACAAAAAAGAATCCTTTCTCATTTGGGGCCAGTACTTTTTGTGTGAAAAAAAATTTCCTTTTTTGTTTACTGCCATCTTTTTTTCTGTTTTTCTTAAAAAAAAAAAAAATTCCAAAACCCACAAAAATGCCATCCTGCAGAGATACCAAAAAGTGTTTCTTGCTGGCTGGGACTCCATTAGGTGGATTCTGCAGTTTGCTGCAGGACTGACCCCAAAATGTGTTTATTTAAAAAAAATCATTTTTCATGACTTGCTTTCCCTTTTGCCATGTGACTTTTTTTGTTCAAATGAAAAAGGACCCCCTGATCCAAAAAAATATTTTGGACTTAGGTTTTTTTCACTCTTCCGTATCACCTTTTTCATTCAAACAAAAAACGATCCCTTCCTACAGAAAAGGATTTTAGACTTAGTCTTTTTTTGTTTGAAAGAATTCTTTTTCATTTAATATTTTAGTTCAAACAAAAAAGGATCCCTTCACATGGAAAAGGATTTTGGACTTAATGTTTTGCAGATTCTTGCTCTGTTTGAAGGAATCCTCTTTTGTGTTTCCTTTTGTCATTTGTTACTGAAAAGGATTCCTTCAAATGAAAAAAGGTTTTTGCAAGCTGCCCCACTTATTATGTCAATTTTCCCCAGTGTCTAGTGGGGCACGGAGTCATAATGTCGCAAGACATTATGCCTCATGGCAAACTCGTGCTGCCAGTACAGCATGATTTCTGCCATGAGGCATAAGTCTTCTTTCTGTGGGGGGCTCTTCCCCCACACACCCCGAACTCCCTCCACTAAAGATTTTCAACTCTGGGGGGTTCAACACAGGGAGCACACAACAGTGTAAAAAGATTCTGGGACCGGTAATCAAACACGGTCCCAGACGCAGCGACTTGGTTTCTGCTTCTGTGGCTCAGTCCTGTAAGCCACGGCAGCTGCTCGGTGGAACCCACTCCCAACAGAGGTGATATCCTCTGCCTGGGAAGGTGCTACTGGTGCAATACTGTGTACAGTAGTATACGCGGTATTGCACTATTAGTGGATACAGCCTACGCTGTAGCAGTTTAACCATAATGTCATATGCTTTTAAGCATGCAACATTATGACCCGGTAGGTCTAGGGGCACCCCCACCTCTCCGATCCTCATGCTTGTGATTTTTCCATTTTTCCCTGGTGTCTTCTGGTGCCCACCACCCTCCAATTGCTGTCCCAGTATTTTGGTAAATTTTTCCCTGGTGTCTAGTGGCATACCCCCTCTAATTGAAATCCCAGTTAATAATTATTTCCCTGGTGTATAGTGCCACCCCCCCATCTGATTGCCATCCCTGTAATTAATAATTATTTCCATTGTGTCTAGTGGCACCCACCACTCTCCGATTGCCTTCCCCATAATTAATAGTTATTTCCCTTGTGTCTAGTGGCACTTCCCCATCCTCTGATTGCCATCCCCATAATTAATAATTTCTCTTGTGTCTAGTGGCACCCCCCCACTGTCCAACTGCCATCCCCATAATTAATAATTATTTCCATGGTGTTTAGTGGAACCACCACCCTGTGATTGGCATCCTTGTAATTAATAATTATTTGCCTGGTATCCAATGGTACCCCACAGTCTCCAATTGTTCTTCCCGTGATTAAGAATAATTTCCTTGGTGTCTAGTGATTCCCCCCACCTTCTGATTGCCATCCCCATAATTAACAATTATTTTCCTGGTATCTAGTGACACCCCCACTCTCCAATTGCTATCCACCTTGATAGTGTTGGTTTCCCTGGTGTCTAGTAGCATCCCAAACCCTCTCATTGCCATCCCCATATTTAATTATTTACCTGGTGTCTAGTGGCACCCCATCCTCCAATTGCTGTCCCCCTTGATAGTGCTGTTTTCCCTGGTTACTAGTGGTAACCCCTACCCCCCAATGTCCGTCACACACTGAAACAAAGAAAATGGTCCTGCAATGTTTTTTTTAACCTGTAGGAAAAAAGGTCCCTTGCTGATCCAACCTTACTCCCCAACCTCCCACTCAGCACCCATCACCCATCACCCTACACCCACCCCAGACCCCACTGCAAACCCTCATTCACCTATACAGGTCCCAGAATGAAGATTCACTTTCCCACCGAATGCACATCTTGCTGCTGGAACCGTCACCTGCTATAGAAAGTAAGTTAAGTGTGGTTCAATGTATTTCAATGGGGTTTCAACTTTGCTGCATAATTTTGCCATTTTTGCATATTTATACACCAAATTTACAACATGCCCTTTTTGAGATGCCACCTCATGAACAATGGCTGTAGAATTATGCAAATGTAGCCCAAAAGATGATTTCATGATCGCTTAGTGAAATCGTCTTTTGAGTGGTATTTGAACATTTTCAATGCCCTTGTTCCAGAGGTGGGCTCATAAGACAGGTATGTTGAAAAGTTAGGGTCAAAATATGTTAAAATGGCAAAGTTATCCATAGCTATTGAATTTATGCTATGCTGACTTGTAACTTCTGTACTTTTAAAAATGTTCACCCCATATTTTCAGTATAGCCATTTCTTTACACCACCAAATGAATGTGATAGCTGTTATTTTTTAAATCTTGGCCAAAATGTATTTCCACACCTCAGGCAAGAAAAGACATTGTGGTGGCACTGAATGACGTTTTGGCATGGCTTTGAAAATATTTAGTACTGAGTTCATGAGCTGGGGTAATAAGAAGGATATGCTGACAATCTGGTTGCTGTTCCACAAATCACCATACGCACATGCATCTATGGAGGGCCCTGCACTCCCACATGCAAATAAGGATATGATTACAATATCTGAAAAAGCATGGATGGATAGGGATAATATCATACTATCTCAAAAAGTAAGACAATTCTTTGCAAAAAAACTTAATTAATGCAACATTTAGGGATCAGACTAAAGCAACAAAAGTAGAGAAATAAGACTTTAGGGTTTCCAGCTCTGAAACACCACTCCCACCCCTAAAACAAATCAGGGGTGCCATCTTACTTGTGGTTATCAACCCTAAAGCTCACCCCCATTCTATACAATTCAGAAAATACACACCTAATCGGGTGAGCTTTAAGGTTGACAAACCCTGATTTGGTTTAGGGTTGGGGTGGAATTTTAGGGTTGGAAATCCTAAAGCCACATTTCTCTATTTTTCTCACTTTAGCATGAACCCTAAATGTTGCATTATCAGAGTTTTCTGCATAGAATATAGATCTATCTATCTATCTATCTATCTATCTATCTATGTACAGCATCTCTGCTGAGGTCACCATTGTCAAGGGCCTCATGAACATAGTTAATGTATTTCAACAGCCCTGTGGTGCTGAGTAGCTTCTGGAAGCCATGTTGCTGTACACATTGGACACTGTATTTTTTGTATTTTTCAAGGTATGTGACAAGATGGTCAGAGGCTGTTCTCTTAGGGCATTGAACAGGGAGGAGAGAACAGAAGTGGATTGGTAACTGGCAAAGCTAGTGCAGTCTACACTTTTGAAAACTGGTGTAACCAGTGTAGTTTTCCACTTCTTTGAGAACTGTGAGTAGTACAGGGAAAAAGTTACAAATTCCAGAGATGGGGTGGGAAAGTTCCTCAATCATCAAGGTAAGAAGTTTCATATCAACTGAATCACTACCACACCTAGATTTGCCAAGTACCTAACTGATGTATTTTGAGGTGTTTTTGACTGAAACAGCCTTAAAGTAAAACTTAGGGTACCCTGGTTCAGAACCCAGTATCTGGGAGACTTCAGGACTGGGTTTCCTGCAGATGGTATGAGGGTAATGGAACTCAAGTCAGTAAAGGCTGTGTTGAAGTAATTGGCAGTTTCAGTGGGATCAAGGCCCTCTCAATCCTACAGTATATGTAAACCTTCAATTTCATTTACTTTAGAGTATATGGATTGATTTTCTCTCTCTCTCTCTCTCTTTCTCTCTCTCTGTCTCTCTCTCTCTCTCTCTCTCTCTCTTGCTTGCTATGCAACATATCACTACTCAAAATGTGTAGCTTAACTGGCCCTGAAAGATGTATAATAGTACATCTCACACCCTGGACTCAGATTTGATTTTTTGTAGAAAATTGTACCTTTTTCGTCAAACATAGTATCCAGATAATTATCAAATAACTGAGTAGTAATAGCAATGGGTAAATTGCATTTTTCTTGAACTGGAGGCAACACAGAAGGGACAGACCAGGGATGTCAAGCTTCTTCCAGCCCAAAAAATTTCTAGGTTGCTAGAATGATATGATCCATTTGTATGTAAAACATCTAACTTAGATCTTTATATCATTTGAATATGATGTGCTGAATTGCATTACTTTGTGACATAACTGTTAGATCACATACACACTGGTATAACCTTGTGCCACAAATGGTCATAAAATATGGTGCATGCATAAAAATAATGATATGATCATCATTTTTCTGAAAAGTACAGAGATTATCACAAATTTGTCAAAACATTTGAAAATTGCCTGCAACCATTTTGGAGGTATTTGACATGATGCAGGTTATGCCCATAATTGGGAATTGTGCCTGCAGCATGTATTTTGAACACATGTCCTCTCATCTTTGTATGGCTCATATTTTTTCTAACATAACTGTTGAGACACAGATATGAAACACTGATGAGTCCAAATGAGGACAAAACACATGTAAAGGTTGGAGGAATGGTCAGATGTATGGCAGCTTGGATTCAATGCAAAGAAGTACAAAATAATGCACCTGGCAAACAAAAACCCAGGGGAAGATTACACAATGGGGGGGAGGTAGTAACAACAACAAAAATGGAAAGGGACCTGGGGGTAATCATATCAGATGACCTTCAGGTTGGCAAACAATGTGAGAAGGCGGTAGGGAGGGCTGGGGGGATACTGGGATGTATAGGGAGAGGCATCACCAGCAGAAAACAGGAAGTTGTTATCTCCCTGTATAGACAGTTGGTGAGACCCCATCTGAAGTACTACATTGAGTTCTGAAGACCCCATCTCCGCAAGGACATAGACAGGATGGAGGCAGTTCAGAGGAGGGCAACTAAAATGGTGCAGGGTCTTCAAGAGAAGCCATATGAGGAAAGGCTAAAGGAGCTTAATATGTATACCCTTGAGGAAAGGAGGGAGAGGGGGTATATGATATAAACTTTTAAGTACCTCAGTGGAATCAACAAAGTCCAAGAGGGTAGCATCTTTCAGAAAAAGAGATGTGCAAGAACAAGGGATCACAATTTGAAGATAGAGGGGGGATGGCTCAGGGGCAATGTGAAGAAGTATTTTTTCACAGAGAGGGTGGTGGATGCATGGAACAGCCTTCCTGAGGAGGTTGCGGGGTCTAAAACTGTGGGAGAATTCAAGAATGCATGAGACAGACATAAGGCAATTTTTGTGGGGGGGTAGGAAGAAATAGGCTGTTGGTTAAATCTGCAGCTTATCCTCTAGGTAGGGAAATGGGCAGACTAGGTGGGCCAAGCGGTCCTTATCTGCCATCAAAGTCTATGTTTCTATATTTCTGCAACACAGTCTGACATCGCCCTGGTGTGGGCAGCTCTTGAAGAAAACAGTGAGCGGTTCGATGCTTTGCAGCAGCAGATGAACAGAATGGAACAACAGCAGCAGCAAATAGTTTCAATGCTGCACCTGCTGCTGGACCACCACGGCATCCCATGGCCACAGTAAGTTAGGGGATTGTTTTCTGCCCCCACACCTCCACCCCACCCCACTACTGTGTTACTGTTTTTGTGCATTTTTTCTTTGTTGTTGTTTAATCATACACATTTTCCCTTCCAGGGGAATCTTTCTTGCACCACATAGTGCAATACATTTGTGTGAAAACCACCCATAATTTCATTACAATGTGTCACGTGATGGAGGAATTCCCGTTCTGAAAATCTGCCCACATTCTGCCTCCCTTCTCAGCAACGTTAGGATGTGGTGGCAGGGAGAGCACATGTGCGTGCTCCTTACAGTGAATATCCGATTGTCTGGCAGCTTTCCGAATGTTTCTTAATGTTATAATAGTCAGTTTGTGGTGAAATGTGTGGGCATGTTTCCAGTACAAAGAGTCTTGTTAGTGGAAACATTCCCACATTTCACCACAAAGTCAACCTTATAACATAAGGAAACATTGGGATAGCTGACATACATTCACTATAGTGGAGCATGCACCTGCGCTCCCCTGGAATCATGTGCTAACGTTGCTGAGAAAGGGGGGCAGAATGTGTGTGGCTTTTCTGATCAGTAATTCTGCCATCACATGACACACTGTAATAAAATTATGGGCAGTTTTCACAGAAATATATTGCACTCTGTGGAGCAAGAAATATTCCAGTGGGAGTAATGCCCCCACATATTAGTTTATGTGCATCACCATAACTATATAATGTGGTGAATCTCTGTAAAGCAGCAGTGCAACAATCTGTTGAGAACTCTGACCTATATTTTTTAATGCTGTTACAACTTCCTTTACTTATATCCTGACTGACTGGAATGATACACAAATTTGCAGTAGTTGCGTCTGCTGTACTACCTTTTTTCATGTATGAAATAATGAAAGGAGCATTCCTTTTAAATTGGTGCTGACCAGGTCTTTGTCATTGTTTTCCTCTGCTTTTCTCAATCACATCAATTAGTTGTTATATATCACTTCTGTTGTTAATTAACAGTTATGCAGCAGGCAATCTTTTATGACACCACGGAACAATAGTTGTTGAAAAGCAGCTGCAAATAAATACAAACCTGGTCCAAACAATATTGGAAGGCGTGCTCATTTCTTTTTCATACATGAAAAAAAGTAGTCAAGTAAGTAAAGCAGACATAAATTGTGAAAAGAAACGTATCATTCAAGTCACGACTCGGAGGTAACTAGTGGTGGCTGTGGCAATGTAAAGTGGCATAAAAAAGTACAGTTCAAAACTGTCAGGACATTCTTGCAATGCTGCTTTAATTGTAAACATGTCAGTATGACATCATGAGATCACAGTAACAATCACAGAACACATAAAAGTGGCACAGAGTCCCAGATTTTTTCCTGTAAGTCCAAAATGCATCCTGCATGTGTGCAGAAAATTGACAAGTGTTAACATAGTGGAATGAGAGTGTTTCAGCACATACAAGGTCTCCCAGAATAAATGGCGCACTCAGTCATGTGTGCAGTGGTGGCACAGAGTCCGAGGTTTTTTTCTGCAGGCCCAAAATTTATCTTGCTTGTGTGCAGAAAATTGACAAGTGTTAACACAGTGGAATGAGAGTGTTTCAGCACATACAAAGTCTCCCAGAATGAATGAATGGCGCACTCAGTCATGCACACAGTGGTGGCACAGAGTACCAGATTTTTTCTGTAGGCCCAAAAGGCATCCTGCTTGTGTGCAGAAAATTGACAATTGTTAACACAGTGGAAGGAGAGTGTTTCAGCACATACCCCAGTATAAAATGATGACTGTGAGCATTGTGTTGCTGGTCCATGTGTTCTGCGAGACGATTCAAGCAAATGCAATGTGATCATCTCAACTGGATTGAAGGGTGCCCTTTGGCTGTACACTAATAGTAGCCTTGGTGAGTAGATATATATATATATGTAGATATATGGTTGTGTATTTTGTAGGTGAGGAGGTGGGTTGACATGGACATGTACTCATGGTATTGTTCTGCATCACAGGTCACACAGAAACTGTTGGTGTGTACATTCCATTGCTCAGTAAGAATTTTTTTGCACTGAAATTGGAAACGGATAACTCTCAAGCACACGAAAGTAAGTTTTCCTTTTTTGAGGGGAGTGGGGGGAATCGTATTTGCAGGTTTGTCTGTAATGATTTCTTATTTTGTTGCTTCTTCACAGATTTCATCAGCATCCTTCTGGAGTCTGGTTGTTAGTGATGGTCATGGTCATCTAATGAAATGACTTCTGTGTATTGCATGTGTGCGCAAGCTCGGGGAAGGGGGGTGCCTGATGTTGAAGAACTTTTTTGGATAAGGCCACTTCGACAGAACAACAAAAGCATCTGGAAGTTTCCTAAAAAAAGAAATGAATGACTTCTTACAACATAATTGTTTTGTGTCCCTCCCTGGTTCTCAAATCTCAGTCTAAAGTCGAGTTGCATTTCAAACTCACATCTTGGCAACTAACACAACCTGTGTGCAATATTTGCTGCAGTCTTTCCAAAACAATGAAACGGATTAAATAAAATCTTCATACTTACCAGAATGGATTTCACATGGATATTACATCGCTTCCTCTCTGTACAGTACAGCTACAGGACCATTCCCAATGAGTTTTAGCGATGGAGCTTTTTTTTTGTTACCCTGTAAAATAAACAAAATAAGTGTACCGTATATGTTTTACCATTGCAGCTCTGAAAAGCTACAGAAAACAAAACATACAACTAAAGGAAGTGAAGCAGCATAACAAACAGGAGTACACATACTCACTTTATGGTTTAAATATTAAGAAGCTTTTTGTCTGTGACTGATGGATGTGGTGGTCTGGACAGACTCAGGCTCAGTGGTGGCAGTGGCTAACATCATTCCTGGTGGTGGTGGTCCAGGGGACAGACAGACTCAGGCTCAGTGGTGGCAGAGGTTAACATCAGTTCCGGGTGGTGGTGGTCTGGGGGGGCACACCGCCTTTTAAAAATTTCAGTTAAAACCTGCCAACATTAACCACATCATCATCCTCATAAAGAAAGCTGCCCTCACAGTCATCAATGTCTGAAGTCTGACCACTGGGAAATTCTTTTTCCATTGTGTCATCATCTACATCAGTGGTGGGCCATTATAGGCAGCCACTGACAGTGCCACCAGGATGCTCCATTTCCACATCAGCAAGACCACCATGACTAGACTGGGGTACGAATACTGAGGTTGCAGTCTGTGCTGGTATGTGCCTCTCATTCATTTTAATGAATGTTAGCAAACTAACATTTGCAGGAGACAGGTTTATCCGACGATCCCTGACTATTGCACCTGCTGAGCTGAATACCCTCTCAACACTTACACTGGAGGGTGGGCATGTGAAGTACTTCAGTGCCACTGCAGTCAGCTCTGGCCATTCACTGACCTTTCCACTCCAGTACAAAAGAGGATCTTCAGTTATTGTCAGATGCCTGTTTTCAGACAAATATGACTCAACCATTCTCTGTGCAGCACTAAGTCCAGTTGTTGATGCATCATCCTGTTCTCCTGAATCATTTATTTCACAAATACCCACTTGGAACAAAGTCTTCCAAACTGGGTTGACACCAGCCACTTTGGATGACAGACCACCTGGAACTGCATTCCCTTCCCCCTTGCAGGATATGCTTGACGGTCCTCCATGTACACCTTCAGCCGGATTATGCTGCTGAGGTTTGCTGACCTTGGCACGTGACTTCTGTGCCCCATGAACCAAGTGCATCAGTTGACCACTGATATTTTTTACCTGTTCAGGCCCTCCCTCCAGTACAGATGCAATTCCATGTTTGTATCATGGGTCCAGCATTGTTGTTATGGCAAAGTTGTCACTATGCTGAATGCTCACAATGTGATAATTCTGGTCGAATACTATCAGCATGTGTTGCAGCAACATATTGCTACCACCATCTCCGGCAACATCAAGGCTATGCTGTACATTCACCAATGTCTGCCTCAGCACCCGCAGCAGTGGAATTAATTGGCTAATGGAGGCAGACTCGCCACTCACTGCCTGCGTGGCATGTTCAAAAGGCTGTAAAATTTTTATTACAGAGCCCATGAGGTGCCACTGTTCAGTTGTCATAGACATGAAGGCCCCAGAACTGTCACGGCTAGTGTGCATAACAAGATATTCTGAGATGCCTTCGAATTTTTCATACAACCTCTCTGCCATGTATAAAGTGGAGTTCCATCGGGTGACAACTTTCAGCTTCAAGCAGTGCTGAGGCAGGCTGTTTTGTTCCTGCAACTGCAGCAGTTGGTCACGGGCCATTCCAGATCTTGAAAAGGGAGAGCAGATATGTCGTGCAATGGTCAGCATTTCCTTTGTATCAGGATGCTGCAGAAACTCCTGAACCACAAGAATTAAACAGTGGGCTGCGCATGGAACATAAAAAAAACACAATTTGTGATGCATTTCATCACATTTGACCCATTGTCACTTGCTATGAACCCAGCTCTCAGGGACAGAGGGTTTAGCCATCTGTCAATTTCAGTCAGTAACACGTCCAACATGTTCTCACCAGTGTGCGAACAAGTCACATTGTGCATAGCAATTATTGCATGCTGTCGAATTCCTGGAAGATTGCTACTGCGACAATTCACCTTATTGCACTGATTATTCACACTACCAACATCACAAACAACCCCTGGCACCTGCGCCCAGTGTGCAGTTATACACAGATATGAACTCCCCGCTGTTTTGCCACTTGTCCACATATCCATACTTAAATGGATAAATGGAGAGGAGGAATGTTGAAGGGCATATCTTACTGAGTCGGACACAGTGCGGAACAACTCGGAGACAGCACGGGTAGAAAAGTATGTCCTGGATGTAACTTTCCATTTTGGACAGGCATGTGTAGCAAACTGCCTGAACCCAGAATTCTCCACAAAAGAGAAGGGTAAAAGATCAATTGCCAGCATTTCCACTACAGCAGCAGTAAGTTCACATGACACTGTATGATTTGGGGGGTACTTCAGCTTGTGCGCAAAAGCACTCTGTAAAGTGGTCTGACTTAAACTTTTTACACAGGGTGTGTTGATCACAAATACTGTAGCTGTTCTCTGTGATGAATGGCATTGGCAGGGGGTGGAGTGTGGACATTTGATGAAGACGGTTGCACAGATGATGATGACAAACCCAGAAATGCTGTTATTTTGCCAGATTTGCCAACTGGGGTTGATGTACCACTTGCACTAGACATACTGCATTCACCACCACCTCCACCACCACAAAAACTGCTACTCTCACCAGCACTGGTCAACTTTTCAAAGTCATTATGGTCCTCCACCTCATCATGCCTGTAGTAATCCTCTGTTCTTATTACCTCATTACTGCACACGTTTAATTTCCTACTGGGCTTAACAGTCATGGAAGGGGAGAACATGCTGGCTATGGTTGCCGGTGATGAGGGTGAACGCCCCACTGTGGTATTAGCTACCAGATTGTGCTGAATCCACAGTGCCAAGTGCCTATGCTTAAGATGCATATGCTGTCCTCCTGTGCCCAGATGGCTCCCCTTTTTACCTCGATTTACACACACGTGGCAAACCTGGCAGATTGCAGCTGACTCATCATTTGCATCTTGAAAAAAAAAATCCCAAACAAGGGAGTGTGATGCTCTGCTTTTAACATATCCATGAGGATGTGGCTTATTTAAGTCTGTTATTTTAAGCACTGAATTGGGGGAGGCACGTGATGTTTCAGGCACTGCACACCTGGACTGCAACTGACCACCACGACTACCTATCATATTGATTACTGGGTCATCATCATCATCAACTAAATCCGGTAGCTCACAAGTTTTTATGGGGGGGAATTCCTGGAAACAGACTCAGACACAGCCGCTTTGAATTTCTTTTTCTCCGGTTCCCAGCGGGGGTCAATTACATCATCATCATATTCATCAATGTCACACACATCCACATCTTCTGCTTGGTTGCTAGCATGTGGACTACATGTTGCAACAACAGCAACATCATTGTCATCATCACATTCATCATCAGCATCTACACCACCATCACCAGATATTTTTTCACCACACTGTGAATCACTGCATGGAAAATGCGTGACATTAAGTGCCACGGTGGAAGGAATATCACATTGTATGCTATCGTTGACATGATTATCAGAATTCTCAGGTTCAGTTACTGGGATGTTACTGGGAAGTATGACATCATCTATGCTGCCACTCACTTGCATTGCTTCAATCTCAGTATTTTTGGATACGGTACACTGGTCGGAATTAGAACTTGATGCAACAATACTAATACTACCTCCACCACCACTAACACCAGTAACACTAACACCACTGGCTGGAAAAACATCATCTCCTCCAACTATGAGTGAAGCTACTGATTGGGCTGTAAAAAACATTGCAGGAGAAATACCTTTCCTCACATCAGCAATGTACTTCTGCGTCTGCGTACTACTACCATGCCCACAGACCATCTTGCTGCCAACATTGCCATGGCAAGAAACAGCTTTGCTTGCATGTCTCTTTGCAGGCATTTTGGGGGATCAACCACAATATTATAACCAGATTCAGATTTTGATATGTTCACTCTCTGATTGGAGGGATGCTGGATGTGAAGCCAAATAAACAACTGTGGCTTCAGCAACAGATAAGAGACTACTGTGAGACTGTCACAGAATTAAAACAATTTCAGTAACCAGTGGTGCTGATGAGGTCACAAGAACAATCCAATCTGGTAAAAAATACCTTTTGAACACGGGGTTGGGGGGAGCACTGAATGCAGACAGTGCAGATTTTTATGGCACTACAAGCAGCAAAACTAAGAACAGATACCACGATCACAGTACAAAATCAGGCAGCTGCAGTGGATAACAGGTTGACACCGCAGTGCCTGCAATTACACTAGTCTATGGCACAATAAAACATGTATTATTCGATGCATGCAACACTGCACACACACTCACACACAGAACAGTTTGTGTACAATTCTGAACAAGGAATGTGTAGCAAATGCAAAAGTTCAATACTATGCCACGTTACGTATTGTAAATTTGTAATGTAAACAACCTGAACTTATGAATTGCTGCACCACATCCACACAATAATCAGCAAGAAAATCTCAACTATTACTGACAATATTACTGTGTGTACATTATCACAGTCAGTTAAATAACAAAAATATAACCAAAAAACAAGGAAATCACTATTTCTCCAACTTAAATCTACCTACACCACAGATACGCCCCTCCCCAAAGCACACTTTCATTGTCTTTCACCACTCACACTCAATGTTGTAAATTAACATTCAAAATCCACACAAAAACAAAATTGCTCGATGATATGAGCACAGGAGGGTTTCCTACAATCGATGAACTAAATTTGTATTCCCCCCCCCAAAAAAAAATGCTTTTTGAACAGCTTTTATAAGATTCCTATTACAGACAGCCATCAGAGGACACTGTCTCCTACTCCTTCTTACTCATACTACCTCAAACTGAGGCAGTGCAGATCAATATAGAGCCCATGTGAGCCGAAATCCCATAACTCACTGCAAAATTCACCCTCAGAGCTCAAAAACAAGGTGAAGTGAGGTGAAGTGCACTGCCTGAAATGCACTTCACCTTAAATTTGGCAGAGTAGTGGTCTGGGGAGGTGGAGTAACGCAAAGTCATTGTTTCCAATGGACTTCACATTCCTCATCATAACGTGAAGTACTCCGCTTCGTGTTGCGGTGCACTCCGCGAATCCACCTTTGCTCCGTGAATCACTTCGCAGAGTGGATTGAGACCACTTCGCCCACCATTAATCCCTAGGAGACCTCAACCAGGGTAGGGAGGGGCAGGAAGAGGGTGCCTCCTACCAGTACCAACTGTTCACAGGCACGAGTTAGGAAGCAGTTGATGGTGGGGGCTTAGAAGCCAGCAGAGCTCATCTTATCCAGGATGAGTGAATGGGACACAGAATCAAAGGCTTTGGCCAGATCAATGAAAATGGACACTGTGATGTGCCCCTCATCCATCCCTGAGAGGATGGAGTTAGTGACCCCAAGTAGGGAGGAGAGAGTGGAATGATCCTTCCTAAAGCCAGACAGGAAAGGGGAGAGAGAAGAGGAAGATTGAGGAGTGGGCAAAGTCTGCAACCTATGAGTAGACTAGTTTCTACTGCAACTTTGCAAGAGAAGGGAGCAGGGAAATAGAGTGGAAGTTGCCAGGAGTGAAGGGATCACACCCTTTGTGGAGGGGGAGAACTTTGGCAATCACCCAAGACTGATGGAGAGATTTGGAGATTAGTAAGGGGGGAGATGATATCAGGAGCTGACAGATGGAGGAGTTTGGGGTCCAAGCCATCCAAGTTAGAATTTGAAGGATTGAGTGAGGAAAGGACAACTAGAGTCTTCTGTGGAGTGATGGGGGGAAATCCAGTCCCAGAAGTATGAGGTAAAGGGAGAGGAGAGGAGAAGAGGTGAGGGAAGAGGAACTGAGCCAAGAGGTAGGAGAAGGGGATAGTACAACTGGTGAAAAACTCATTGAAGTGAGCAGCAACAGAGGGAGGATCAGACACTGATGCGCCATTAACCTTGAGGACTGGGGGAGAGGACTCAGCTAGGAGTTTGAAAAGGGAATGAATCACCTTCCAGGATTTGGCTGAGGAATTTTGGTTATTCTGGTGGTTGGCCTTTAAATAGGACTGGGCAGTACTAATGACCTGCATGCAAGAGTTTCTAAGTGCCTTGTAGGAGAGGAGGTCTGATGGGTAGAGTGATAATGTGTATCTGATAACAGTTGCAACCCCACTAAATCTAAACAGTCACTGTTTATTTATTTATTTTATTTAAACAGCAGTTTGGAAAACCTTTGAGCCATAGGCTCATTTACAAAGGTACCTTGTCACAGTAAGACAAACGAAAATACACAGTATAGCAGTACAACACATAAGTATAACAGTAACTTAAGACATAGATACAAACAAGCTGGTACAGGTAGGATTGATGCAAACAATACCAGAGTTATGTTGTCCTTAGCAGCTTAGTAGTTGACCTTGATCAGGTCACTTCTTCTCCTCCCAATGCATCATGTATGCCCTGTGGATTCTTCTACCAAGGTATCAGTAGCCAAGTACAAATATGCTTATCAATTAGTTAATTGACAAAGTGGTTGCCTAAATACTGCCAAACAACATTTTCACACATGCCTGCCCTACTGCCACTTCCCATCCTATTTTTTTGTGTTTTCCTAGTTACCATACAGCCTTACTTCTTTTTGTGGCATGGCTGCCCTGTTATGCAGATGTAAAATGCATGTCAGTTAAAAATAAATGCTTCGTCTGTGAATTGCATGATCAGTGGGTTTATTTGTATTTTATGTTCCAAAGTGGAGAATTTCTGTTAAAGCACAAATTTGTTTGTGAGGACCTGGACAGGTTTTGTGCCTTGTAGCCATGTTTATTGGGTTTGTGTGGGTGATACGTTATCAGGTAACTGTGCTTTTTAAATTATTATTGTATCACGTCAAGCAATCCTGTTTGTTAACATGTGCATGTTAGCAAATCCCACTCTGAGGAGGAAAAATTGACTCTGACAACTCACTACAATGAATATCAGAGGGCAATTTCTTTAAAAAAGACAGAGTTTCTGTCAATGACTATTGTTGCAAGTAAGAATTGGCCAGCTCAGATTTTTTGCATTGTAGACAGATTGTTTAAATCCACTCGGCCTGCAGTCCGAATGAACGTTTTTTTGCGGAGAAGTACAAAGAATCTAGCCAGTTCTTTCTTGACAGTATCCTCCATTCAGACCGGGGTAGCCTCAAGGAGCCTGTCATAGGTCAATAATATCCAGACTTGGAGGGGCACTGCCGATTTGCCATCCTGTGCTTAATTCCAGACAGTTGTGGAAGAGGAGGTGGTCCTGGTGATCTTGGATCTGCACCTGTAGTGATAGTATAATATGTTGATTATTGTCACTCCATTTTGTATGCTAGTTCATGTAATGCATGTCATTTTATACTCCATTTTGTATTGTGTGACTCCATTTTACATGCTGCTTCATTTAATTGGTGTTTTGCTCTGTAGATAGCCTCATTATTATGTTTTGCTTCAGACAGTGTATTTTGCTGACTTGAAGGTCGCATATTATCAGGCAACCTGTTTTTGTAGTTTTGTTTAAACTTCTGCTTAGCTCATAGTGTTCTAGGCACCCGGCCAGTGTTTGGAGCACAGTGACCTAGCAGGTGTAGGGAATTCTGAGCAGTCCTTATGGTGTGAATTTGCAGCATCCTGGTAGCCCGGCCAGCTTCTAGAATGTGGGAAAACAACACTATGAAGGCTGCACAATTATTTTTAGCATAGAATAAGATATAAATGTAGCTTTCTCAATGCCTGGTTGGAAGCCTCATCTGCAGGGTGGACGCATCGCTGTGGAACTTTCTCCCGGTTCAAGACTCCTGGCCAGGCTGTGAGATGATTAGGGGCTCCCCAGCTACTGGGAAAAGGCTTGGATATAGCATAGAATCGGTGATGTATCATGTTTTGCTTAATTGAAGTATATATTAATGCTGATAGTAATATTGCTAATGAATGAATGCTAAAGTGTAATCATTAATGCTGATAGTGACATTGCTGCTAAATGAAGTGTAATTATCTTTTGCTTGCAATAAATTGTGCTGATGTGTGAATGCCAAGTGTGATTATTCCTTTGTGACTCTTCGATTAGGCAAGACAGCACCCTGTTTATTGATAACTGGACCCTATGCCTATTTGGCTGCTTATTAATAGCCTTGAATCCCTAGGGCTAGTATATACCATGATTGTCAGGTATTCCCTGAGAGAAGGCAATTTCCCATTAGCTATGAAAAGGGAAATGATGAAGTCCCTCCTTAAGAAACCATCTTTGGACCTTGACAGTCTGATGCATTAGAGACCTTCCTTTTTTGGGGAAGATGATTGAGAAGGTAGTTGTTGCACAGCTTGAGGTTCACCTGGACCTATATAACATCTACAAGCCTCTCCAGTTGGGGTTTACACCCTGTTACAGTACTGAAATTACTCTTGTTCCTCATGGTGAGAGACCAGGGACTTTGTTCCATCTTGATTCTTCTGGATCTTTCATTGGCATTTGACATGGTGGACCATGGTGTTCTGATTGATCACCTAAGGAACTATGTGGGACTCATCAGCAAGATTTTATGTTGGTTCCAGTCCTACATTACCAGGACACTGCAGCAAGTAGCTCTAGGTAATTACATCTCTGGAATGGCTGTGGTATCCTATGGAGTTCCACAAGGCTCAATCTTGGCATCTATGCTGTTTGCCGTGTACATGTTGCCAATGAGTGACAACATTAGACAACATGGAACAGACTTGTACTATTATGCAGATGATACTCAGCTCTCTTTGTCTTGTACCTCTGATGGGTTGAATACATTTTCTGTGCTTGGGTGGTGCCTGCAAAGAAATCAATGACTGGATGGCCTCCAAGTGATTGTGTTTCAACCCTGGCGAGACAAAGGTTATGATTGTCGATCCAGGTCAACATGGGTCATCAATGACAAGTGGTGGCCTTGTCTTACCATTTGTGAATGGTCAGTCACTTTGAGCTATGGATGTGGTGAAGAATCTGGGCATTATTCTGGACTGCAAGCTGACAATACAACAGTTGTCAGTGGTAGTAAGGAATGTTTTTTACCATCTCCTTAACATTGCCCGGATCAAGCCACATCTAGCACCAGCCGACATGGAGATAACAGTCCACACCTTTGTCACCTCCAAACTGCATTATTACAACACTCTTTACTTAAGGCTATGTGGAAGGTGATGTCATGCCTGCAATTGGTCCAGATTGCTTGACTGGTGAGAATTTCCCAAAGGGACCACATCACACCAGGACTGTGCGGTTTGCACTGGCTGCCTGCGCAGTGGCGTGACACCGTCAGGATATGTTTGTTAATATTTAAGGCCCTACATGCATTGGGCACAAGCTACCTGAAAGACCTCTCAATGCCCTACACACCTACCTGCCCTTTCCAATCCACCAATGCAGGCTTGTGTTATGTCCCCCATTCCTGCCTTAAACAATGAAGGGACAGGGCCTTTGGAGGTTGCTGTCCCACTCCTCTGGAACTCACTGTCAGAGGGAATTAGTTCTGCTCATAGGGTGGAGCCTTTAAGCATCAACTGAAGACATATCTGTTTGCACAGACCTTCTTAGAATAATGTATTAAAACTTTTTACTGCTTATTTATTATATTTACATGTTCTTTTTACTTAAATGTTTATGTTATTTTGTTGTTGTAAGGCACTTTGAGACATTGGATAGGGTGCCAAACAAATAAAATTGCCTTGCCATGCATTTTCAATGGCATGCATGCTCGCAAATTTGGTGGTTGCTACTTTTAGGGGGTTCAGAGAGAGTTCAGAGTGAGTGTCTGTGTCCTCTATGTGTTGTTACTCACAGTGTGGAACTATTGTCAGGTCATTTGTGAGTTCCGTCACATGTTTACTTTGGAGTGGACTTGCTATTTGTGCTATGCTTTTTTCCACTTCTGCCAGAAGGCATAGCCAAACTGTTTTTGTAATCATTATTATCTTTCTGGCTGTTTGAATATAGCTGCTCTACCCACCACTCATTAAGTCTGCAGAGTCTCAGTTTTGATTCTGTTTTAAATGCTTCCAGTGTGCTGCCCTTGATGTGTTTCTGAGATTAGATTTTACTATTTACATTTTAATAGGGTCTAAATAAACAAAAGGATAGGATTTTCTCTATAAATTGCTTACTTTCTTTTATCCACTGTTTGCTCATATGTATTGTGTAAAATTACATATTTTTCTGTGTATAGAATTTTCCTCCTCATTTTGTTTGTTCTTGTGCTTTTTCTGTTTAGTCTGTTATATGTGCTTAAAATATGAATAGAACCTAAGTTTAAGAAGTGCAGTATTTAATGTGAACATTACTAGGATACACTAAAGGTCAATGGACTGTAAGCCATGGTGATATTTATTCCTGATTTGTAGTAAGCTGAAAATGTTGTACTTTATTCCTTTTTATGGGTCTGTTGCCACAAATAGAACTACTTCATGGATGACAAAAATAAGAGTTCTCCCAATACAGAAATGTCATTCTGGTAGAATGAATCCATTAAATGGGAATTCTTTCACATGGTTATGATTCCAGGCTACAAAAGCAATGATACAGAAAAGGTATAAAGAGCTCCTGAGACAAATAACTACCTATTTGACACTGGTGAGATTCTCTATATAAAGCACTTTGTTTTGTACTTTCCATTACAAAAACATACAAAATGAAATACTAGTACCTTGGAAAATCTATATGCCCCATGGGACAATTGTAGTTGAATTACTAAGGGTGTGGAGACACTTACAAAAATTACTGTTTTGCCCTGAAAACAGATCACTTAAGACAATATGTAACAAGAAAGAAGAACCATGGATATAAGAAAATATCTCATCCAGTGTCGCAGAATTTCTAATGAAAGGAGGAGGGGAACAAAGATTTTGCTGGGGGAGTATCAGTAATATATATATAACATACAAGGTACTTTGTGATTTCTATGTACAGGGACTCATGGTTTTTCTGTTAATCATGACTGTAAATAATAGGATACACTATGTTTCAAAAACTGGAATTCAAATGAAGCTATAGTATGCATGATCACCACTGGTTTAATAGGGAATCATAAATGCTGATGGGTGTTGGTGGAGCTGGGGGGCAAGAGTGTATGTCCAGATTGATGAACCTAGAATATTTTTTATACTTGTTTTTTTTGTTTTAATATAAACAGTACAGCCATTATTAAAGCTAGCAACTTTGCGAAAAGGTCAAACATTCAACCTAGATGTACTTAAAGCAGTTACATTTTTACGTCCACAAACAAAATGTCATCATGTACAGTAGTTTTTTGTAATAATGTATTTCTGGCATTGATGCTGCAACATTTTTTTCACCAGTGAAGATGTGGTAAAGTCAAAAACTTTACCCTTTACAAAGATCTTGAGAAGTGACCCCACTTTGACAAAGGAGGGACAGGGAGGGTAAAAAGGTTGGGGGGGGGGTGACCCTGTACACCAGAGATGTTATAAAAGCTACAGAAGTTATGGGAAGACAGAGGGAGGCCGAGGCAATGTGGGTCACCCTGGAGCCAGGGAATGGAACAGCAGTATGCACAGGGGTGATCTACAGATCTCCGACATGTTTGTACTGGAGGAGTTGGTCTGACTGGGGTGACAGACCAGTCAGAATGCCAAGAGGAAATGCGCTGGCCCTTTTCCATGCCGGGACTGGCAAAAAGGAAATAGCTGCGGGGAAGCGACTACTGGAGCAACATCAATGGAGAGACCTCCTGAGGAGTGGAGTGAGGGGGTCAGAACCACCTGTTCCGGATAAAAGGATGGTCGCTGCATCTGCCGGAGGGGAGTGCAGGGTCTGTTCCCATTAGGCAGAACACGAGGCCCAATGGAAGGTGGGCATGTGCTGGGCTGCTGGAGTGAAGGACTGGGGGGGGGCCCTAACCCAGGCAGAAAGAAGGCCCTCAGAGAGCCGGGAACTGAGAGTTACAGCATTTGGAAAGAAGAAGACCTGAATCCTAGCTGGGACTCATACTGGCAGCTGGTGATGTACATTTCTTTCTTTGTTGTGGGACAAATTATGCCAAAAATAACTGTTGACCGGACACTGTTACTGGCAAATTTCCAATTTTAAACTGTAAATAATATGAAGCAACCCAGTGAGAGTGGTCTGAAGAGCATCCAGGACTTTATTTTGCAGTGATGGGAGCTTTGCAAATTGTGCATCACATTGGAGACTATTTTAATCATAAGAAATAACATTTTTAGATATTAGAGAAGGAGGAGAAGGGGAGTAAGGGATTTTAATTTAGTTGAAGAGGTGGTTGTGATTGTGTGTTGGTCGGATGAGTTAAGGGGTGAGTGTTGGAGTGAATGCTGTAGGGGAAAGAGGACTGTAGTTGAAGAAGTGTGTGTAAGTGAGTGAGTGAGTGTGAGGGTGAAATAAGTGGTGTGAGTTGGTGTGTGAATGATTGAGTCATGTGCTGGGGTGAAATTAGTACAGTCAGGCAGTACTCCCCCCGACTTAGGGATCTCCAGCCTTTTGACTGCCCTCCACTTCCTCCTAAAGTGTATGGCAGATGCTGGGCATTGGGTATAGTGAGGAGGCGGAGAGGAGGAGGGGGTCCTGAAGATCTTGGGGGGAATAGGAGAGGAGTGGACAGATAGAGACAGTGGGGACCAGGAGGCACCCTGGGGTGAAATGGGCACAGGACAAGGGTCCTCCCTGTCTTGTGCCCATACCCAAGGGCTCTGACTTAGTCAAGCAGGTGGTGCAGTCATCCTCGGATTCTCGCCCCTCCTGGATGGTGTTATGCAATGTCAGGTCTATTAAAAATAAGACCGCAGTAGTTACAGATCTTTTGGCTTCTGCAGACCTGGCTTGCTTCATCAAGACCTGGTTGGATGATAATGCGGGCCTTATTTTGGCATCTGCAGTTCTGACTGGGTTCTCAGAGATACAACACCCAAGAGTGGATCATGGGGGTGGGGGCACAGCCTGTTTCAGATTGGAACTGGGCTTCAGGGAGGCACCAGTGGTAAGTACCAGCTCTTTTGAGTGTAATGTGGGTGTAGGTGCAGGCTGCAGGATCCTTCTCATTTACCATCCACCAGGTGATGGGAGGGTTTTCCTGAAGGAGGTAGTAGACTTCGTCACTGGCATGGTATTGGTGGCCCCCAGATGGTTGATTCTGGGGGAGTTCAATGACTGGGTCAATGATAAACTCTTGCCATTGGGACAAAACCTCCTGCAAATGATGGATTCATTGAGCCTGACATGGGTTATTATCACTGCCACCCACGGTGGGGGCACTTGTTGGACTTGCTGTTCCACCTGGAGATGGAAATCTCTGATATGGAGGTGGATCCTATCAATTGATCTGACCATCATGTCCTGGGGTTCAGTTTTGGTGGCCCCCAAGGTAGGCATGCCCCTCAGGAAATTGTACAGTACCGTCCTTTGAGAGGAGTTACCTCAGAAGGCCTAATGACGTTGCTGGACCTTTCGGGAATTCCGATGGATAACACTCACCCAGGGACCTTTGTTCTAGCCTATAATAGGGTGGCAGGTGGGGTCCAGGATGTCATTGCTCTGGTACATGTACACTCCCTTACTCTTTGCCTAGGTGCTCCATGATATGATGGGGCACTCCGGGGGTTGAAGAGATTAGGGCGAATGTTGGAGAGACACTGGTGGAAAACTCACCTGGAGAAGGACAGGCTTATATTGCTAGATCATTATAAGGACTACCAATCAGCAATTTCCCATAAGAAGGCAGAATTCCTGTCCAAGGAAATTGCTGCAGCAAAGAACAAACCAGCTCAGCTCTTCCAGACTGTGGACAGACTGTGCAATCCAGCCTGTCTGCAGTCTGGTCAAGCATTGTTGCAAGGAAAGTGAGAAGAGTTTATGCAGTTTTTCACTGATAAGGTTGCCTCCATCAGGGATGAGATCAACCAGTGCCTCCCCATTGGACCTTGCATTGATCGATCAGGTGGCAAAAATGCCCAGGTAACCTGATCTACCTTCAGCCAACCAGTAGTCATGGATATAGTGAGGATCATCCAGACTTTGCAGACAACTTACTTTAGTTTGGACTCTGGCCCAACCCACCTTCTAGTAGGTTGTGTTGAGGTGATTGTCCCAGTCCTAGCTGGTATAGTAAGGGTTTCATTGGAGAGAGGGATCTTCCCAGACCCCTTAAAAGAGGTGGTGGTTCAGCCCCTCCTGAAAAAGTCCTCCCTTGACCTGGATTGTCCAGCAAACTACAGGCCAGTCTCTAACCTGCCTTTTACAGGTAATGTTATTGAGAAAGTGGTTTCTCTGCAGCTGGAGGATGATTTATCCAGGCACTATATCTATGACCCTCTCCAGTTGGGTCTCAGGAAAAGGCATAGCACCAAGACCGCACTGGTCCGGGTACTAAATGATCTCCTGATAGCTAGAGATCGGACATCCCATTACAACTTGGTTCTCCTTGATCTCTCAGTGGCATTTGAGACTGTGGACCATGGGGTGCTGCTCCAGTGCTTGTGGTTTTTCTGTGGACTGAGGGCATCAGTCCTCAGTTAGTTTTGATCTTTCCTTGAGGGCAGACTCAGAGAGTGGTGTCAGAGATTTTTTCTTCTGCCCCTCACTATCTGCCCTGTGCGGTGCCACAGGGTTTGGTGCTGTCCCCCATGTTGTTTGCAGTGTACATGCTGCCATTAAGGGACACTATAAGATGGTATGGCTTGAGTTTTCACTGCTGTGCAGATGATTCTCAGCTGTACATGTCTTCTGTGCCTGATCAGGAGTTAGATATTATCTCGGTGTCTAACAACTGCCTAACTGAGACACAAGACTGGATGATTACTAGCTGGCTGAGGTTAAACCTGGGAAAAACAGAGGTATTGATTTTGGACCCTGATCGTAGGACAGTTGGGACATGGGTGGGACAACCCTCTGGACTATATCTTGCAGGAACCCAACTAAATGCTTCGAGCCAAGTGCATAACCTGGGCATGTTCTTTGATGAAGGCCTGACCTTGAAGACTCAAGTGTCGACTGTAGTCAAAGCTTCCTTTTACCATCGAAGGAACATTGCCAGGGTGAAGCACCTGGTTCCATTCAATGATCTACCTACCTTGGTCCACACCTTTGTTACCACCCATCTTGATTACTGCAGTGCCCTTTACCTAGGCCTACCGGAGGTGGATATCTGCCAGTTGCAGCTGATGCAGAACGTGACTGCCAAGTTGTTAACTGGAACCCCTAGAGCCAGTCACATAACACCTATGCTGCATGAACTGCACTGGCTGCCCATACAGTGGCAGATTACCTTCAAGGTCACATTGCTGACCTGTAAAGCCCTACATGACCAGGGACCCCAGTACTTGCAAGATCTGCTGTATCCCTACTCTCCCTCCCTGTCATTCTGATCCTCCAACGAGGGATTGATAGAAATTCCCAGGGTATGTTTAAAAACATTTGGAGGAAGATCTTTTGCCTTTATTGCTCCAACTGATGGGCCTGATGGGATTCACCCAAGAATTCTAAAAGAACTAAAGGTAGAACTAGTGACACTGCTGACTACACTCTCTTTAATAAATCATGGGAGGATAGGGTGGTACCCGAGGACTGTAGGAGGGCAGATGTGATTCCTTTTCACAAAAGTGGGAGCAGGACAGAGGCAGGAAACTTCAGACCAGTTAGTTTGACCTACATGGTAGGGAAAATGATGGAATCTCTTCTGAAGGTAAGAATTGTTGAGTACCTAGAGGCCAGTGGGGCACAGGACCGAAGGCAGCCTGGATTCACAATGGAAGGTCGTGTCAGACGAATCTAATAGATTTATTTGACTGGGTGACCAAAGTAGTAGACCAGGGAGGGGCTGTGGACATGGTCTACCTAGATCTTAGCAAGGCATTTGATACAGTCCCACACAAAAGATTAATATACAAGTTAGCCAGCCTTGGAGTGGGTCCCAAAATGGTAGCCTGGATAAAAAATTGGCTAGACAACAGGACACAAAGGGTAGTAGTAAACGGAGTCCACAGTGAAGAAAAGAGGGTTACTAGTGGGGTACAGCAGGGTTCAGTACTGGGACCGGTCCTTTTTAATGGCTTTATAAGTGACATTGCAGAGGAACTAAAAGGAAAAGTATGTACTATATCTTTGCAGATGATACAAATATCTGCAACAGGGTTGATACACAAGATGGAGTGGAAAGGATGAGAAGGGACTTAGCAAGGTTGGAGGAATGGTCAAATGTATGGCAGCTCAGATTCAATGCAAATAAGTGCAAGGTAATGCACCTGGGAAACAAAAACCCAGGGAAAGAGTACACAATGGGGGGTGAGATACTGACAACAGTAAAAATGGAAAGGGACCTGGGGGTGATTATATCAGATGACCTAAAGGTGGGCAAGCAATGTGAGAAGGCAGTAAGAAAGGCTGGGGGGGATACTGGGATGCATAGGGAGAGGCATCAATAGTAGAAAACAAGAAGTTGTTATCCTTCTGTACAGACAGTTGGTGAGACCCCATCTGGAGTTCTGTGGTCAGTTCTGGAAACCCCATCTCTGCAAAGACATAGAGAGATTGGAGGCTGTCCAGAGGAGGGCAACCAGAATGGTGCAGGGTCTGCACCAGAAGACATACGAAGAAAGACTAAAGGAGCTTAATATGTATACCTTTGAGAAAGAAGGGAGAGAGGGGACATGATAGAAACTTTCAAGTACCTCAAGGGAATCAACAAAGTCCAAGAGGGTAGCATCTTTCAGAAAAAGAGATGTGCAAGAACAAGGGGGCACAATTTGAAGATAGAGGGGGGACAGCTCAGAGGTAATGCGAGGAAGTATTTTTTCATGGAGAGGGTTGTGGATGCATGGAACAGCCTCCCTGAGGAGGTCGTGGAGTCAAGAACAGTGGGGGAATTCAAGAATGTATAGGACAGACATAAGGCAGTCCTAGTGAGGGGTAGGAGGAAGTAAACTGTTGGTTTACTAGGATCTGCAGCTTATCTGTTAGGTTGGAAAATGGGCAGACTAGGTGGGCCAAGCGGTCCTTATCTGCCGTCAAATTCTATGTTTCTGTGTAACTCTGTGGAATTCTCTACCTCATTGGGTATGAGATAGCCTGACCTTCAAGGATTTAAAACTGCCCACAAAATGTATCTCTTCCTCCAGGCATTTGAGGGGACTTGAGAGTGTTCTTAGAGAAGAACCGTGTAGAAACATTTTATAGCCGTATTTTATTATAGTATTTATTTTAATTATATTTGCGTTTGTTTATATGTACTGTTAAAGGCTCCCTGAGCACTGCAAGGGCACCTAATATAAATAAAGTTATGATGATGATGATGACACAGAGGGAGGAAACTGACAGGGAACTAGTGGAGGACATACACAACATGGCAGCTACAGGTAAAATCTTGCTACTGCAGTATTTCAATATGCCGGAGATGGATTGGACCACCCAGGTGGCTGCTTCAGTCAGAAGCACAGCCATCCTAGAATCCCTGCAGGGGATTGGACTCAGGCAGCTGGTGCATGAACCAACCAGGGACAAGTCAATTCTGGACATGGTATGGACCAATGGTAACAGTGTTGAAGAAATACAGGTTTAAGGGCAGCTGGGGTCCTGTGACCACTGCATGGTGTGGTTCAGCATGGCAACATGGACTCAAGTATGCCACACAAGGGCAAAAGTATTAAATTTTAGGAGGCCGGATTTCACTGAAATGGGTAGATGTATACAAGCTGTCCTGGGGAAGGGAGAGGTAACAGAAGGGGTGGAGGAACAATGGAAAAACTGAAAGGAGCCATTGGGGGGATAACATACCAAGTGTTAGGATAGTGGCCAAAGGGAAAAGAAGAAGAAAGCCACTATGGTTCTCTAAGGAGGTGGGGGACAAAGTCAGGGCTAAAACACTGAGTTTCAGGAAATATAAGAGGACCCAAAGGGAGGAGGACAGGGAGATGTACCTTGAATGTCTAAGGGAAGCAGGAAAGGCTTTTAGGAGAGCTAAGGCACAGACAGAAAAAGGTTTAGCATGGTCTGTGAAAAAATGGGACAAGGCATTTTATAGGTACATCAGTGAAAGAAGAAAAAACAGTTGGGGATTGTGAGGCTCAAAGGGGAGGAGGGAGAGAGTAATAAGGAGGATCTTGACAAGCCAGAAATACGGAACAAATACTTCTGCTCAGTATTCACTAGGGAGGGGATGGGTCAAGGACCACAGATGCATAGCAGAGGCAATGGGGGGGGGAGATGTGGATACCAGTCCATTCACAGTGGAGATAGTTCTCGAAGAACTCACAAAACTGAAGGTGGATAAGGCCATGGGGCCAGACAGTGTCCACCCAAAGATATTAAGGGAGCTGCAAAGGGAACCGGCAGCACTTCTGGCAGCCCTGTTCATTGAGTCACTCAACACAGGTGTGGTTCCAGAGGACTGAAGGAGGGCACATGTAATCCCACTGCACAAAAGTGACAGTATGGAGGAGGCAGGGAACTACAGGCCAGTCAGCCTCATCTCGGTGGTGGGAAAGATCATGGAGACACTGCTGAAAGAAAGGATAGTGGCACACTTGGAATCCAGGTGTGCACAGGATCTGAGGCAACATGGATTCACAGCAGGAAGGTCATGTCAAATGAATCTGATAGATTTTTTTGATTGGGTGACTAGGGAAATAAATAAGAGAGGGCAGTAGATGTTGCCTACCTAGATTTCAGCAAAGCCTAGAAGACTGGTTAACAAGATGGGTAGTCTGAGCATGGGAGACAAGGTGGTGAACTGAGTTAGGAACTGATTAACAGATTGGACACAGAGGGTGGTGGTAAATGGGGTACAATCTGGGGAGAGCGGGGTGACCAGCGGGGTACTGCAGGGATCAGTACTGGGACCAGTCCTGTTCAATGTCTTCATTAGTAACATTGCAGAGGGGCTGGAAGGAAAGGTCTGCTTGTTTGCAGATGACACCAAGATCTGCAACAGGGTGGATGCTCTAGAAGGGTTAGAGAAAATGAAGAAGAATCTGGAGGAGCTTGAAAGATGGTCTGAGATGTGGCAATGGAGGTTATTTTTTAATTTTTTATGTATTTTAGTCTTTGGTAACCAGGTAAGGCCCACTAGGCACCAGTGCCTGTTTTCAGGGGTGACCTGGGTGCACTGGGGAGGTTATGTGACTTACTGAGAGTCACACAGTATGCAAGTGGAGGTTGTGGGAATCAAACCCAAGTCTGCTGGATATACCAAGCTCATTCACAGCTTATTACTCAGACCTCTAGGCTATACTGCCAGCCAGGTTCAATGCAAAAAAATGCAAAATAATGCACCTGGGTAGAGGGAACCCTCAGGAGAGCTACAGGTTGAGCAGAGGAGCTGACTGTCACCAAAGAGAAAAGAGACCTAGGGGTTATCATCTCTGATCACCTTATGGTATCAAAGCAGTGCGCAATGGTGGCGGAGAGGGCCAGTGGCATACTGGGGTGCATAGGCAGGGGTATCATTAGCAGGAGGTGGGAAGTGGTGATGCCGTTGTATAAAACATTGGTAAGGCCTCAGCTGGAGTACTGTGTGCAGTTCTGGAGGCCACACCTGAATAAGGACGTGAACAAGGTAGAGACTATCCAGAGAGGGGCGACAAAGATGATGCAGGGCTTGCACCACAAAACATATGAGGAGAAACTAAGGGAGAGTCCTCAATATGTACTCACTGGAAGAAAGGAGAGAGTGGGGGGACATAACTGAAACTTTCAAGTACCTCAAAGGCATAAACAAGGTGCAGATGGGAGACATTTTCCAATGTAGAAAAAGCACTAGAACAAGGGGTCATGATATGAAATTGGAGGGCCTTTGGGCAGACCGGATGGGCCTAGCGGCCCTTACCTGCTGACAATTTCTATGTTTCTATGTTGCAGCCAGAGTGGGGAAACCTAAGTGAAGTAGCTTCACTGAGATACTAGATCTCTCAGTGAGGGTGTGCCAGTGGGTAATGGGCATGCGAGAGCATCTGTAATTGCATCGCAATGAAACCTTAAATAACAGCACTGTAGGAGACAGGGATGCAGGGGGAGGAAAGAAGCAAGGAAAGGATCCACCATGATAGCAAACCAAAAGTTATGCACAGGAACCCAAATACTGTAAATTATTCAAGTTTAACACGATTCATAGCAGACACTGTTTTGTTCACTCTAATAAATGTTTTTGGGGCAATCTGTACTGCTTGGGTTCTTGCGTCAGCTTTTTGTTTGTTACTTTTGTTTCAGTGGTAGCTGAGCCTCAACAGCAGCATTGTGCTCTAAGCATAGGGTCAGTTTGTGCACTCCAGTTAAAGTGTGGAAAAGGTTCCACCAAGTACGAGTTCTGCAAGCTGTGGTGATGGAGAAGTCAGTACAGGGTCTGGGAGTTGTAGTGATTTGCTATGCCTGAGAGGAGGAGGAAAAGGACTGGTCATATGATTGTATGACTAAAGTAACAATGGTTCATTAGTTTCTGGAATTCCACTGTTTCCATGTCCACTGCAAGCAGCTCTCTCAGCTGGTTTTCCAGTGCATCTGGTGATTATACAACCACTCTGAGCAATCCAGAAGCACAGTGGTTCCCCCTTATTCCTCCTCCTCTCAGTGCCTTTATTTTGCCTACTTGGGATAGAATAGATCCACCCAATATAGGCAAGCACACTACCTGTCCATGTTGTATGAACCACAAGGCAACAGCTGTCACCACAGCAACCTGTGCAGGGGTATAGACTGTTGCCAGTCCACCTTAAAGCATTATATAATATCCCTGATCCTAAATCACGCCTCAGCAGCAGTACCACACAATTCAAAGGATTCTTATTTGCCTGGTTCAGGCATATATTGATAAGTAGTGGAAAACATACATTTTTCAGGAGCAAAATAACACAAAATGTAAAGTGACAGTGGTATAATAGTACAGAGTATACTATGTGAGACACATGGGCCCAGATATTCAAAAGGGTTGCACATGGCACAACAGTGTTGCACCATGCGCAACCCACTGATGCACCCTGGCTTGATATTCAAACGGGAAAAATGCACGGCACAAATCCCAATGCGCCAGAGTGCATCAGTAATGTATGCAGGTGCAGGTGGGGGGGGCGTGCCCATGCATACTCTGCACAGCCCGATATTCAGCCCGGGATGTGCGGAGCCATGCATGCACAACCCCTACCTGCGCCAGCACAAAGTTGATCCAAAAAAAAAAAGGAACAACGGATGACCACCCACAGGTGAACTGCCATATTGCAGGGCGCAACACAGCAGCTGCCACCTGTCGGTAGCCACCCGAGCTCCGGCTGCACTTCCTTGGTGGCGCCCCTCCATGCCCGATCGCGGGCATTAGTAAAAGTAATAAAAGCTCCCACATCCCTGGTGGTCCAGTGGACCACTGTCAGCCCGATCACAGGCATTTATAATTAAACTAAAGAATTACCTCCAATATCCCTGGTGGTCCAGTGGACCGCTGACAGCCCGATCACGGGCTTAAGTAAACTGAAGAAACCTATTTCCCTGGTGGTCCAGTGGACCGCTGTCTGCCCGATCGTGGGCTAACTAAATAAATAAAAATCATCAATATCCCTGGTGGTCCAGTGGACCTGCCCTCCAGATCGTGGGCTAAGTAAATAAATAAACCTCTCAATATCCCTGGTGGTCCAGTGGACTGCTGACAGCCCGATTCGCGGGCTTAAGTTAACTGAAGAAACCTATTTTCCTGGTGGTCCAATGGACCGCTGACAGCCCGATCGTGGGCTTAAGTATAAAATGAAGAAACCCATATCCCTGGTGGTCCAGTGGACCCCCCTCCCTACCCGCCCACTGATCCCCACTGCCCCACTCCCCCCGGGTCAGCGGTGGGCGGCAGCATCCCACCCACCTGCCGCCCCGCCGCCCACCGACTGACAGCATCGGTAGGGCTGTACGCCCATTGGTCCACAGCATGAGCCAATCAGCGTGCAGCCCGTACTGTACTACACATTCCAGATATGTGAACCATTCGGGTGGGTGGCAGGGTGGCAGGTGGGCAGATGGCGGGGTGGCAGGCGGGTGGGGTGCTGCCACCCACGGCTGACTGGGGGGAGCGGGGCAGTGGGGATCAGTGGGCAGGTGGGGAGGGCGGTCCACTGGACCACTAGGGATATGGGTTTCTTAATTTTTCACTTAAGCCCGCGATCGGGCTGTCAGTGGTCCACTGGACCACCAGGGTAATAGGTTTCTTCAGTTAACTTAAGCCCGCGATTGGGCCATCAGCGGTCCACTGGACTGCCAGAGATATTGAGAGGTTTATTTATTTACTTAGCCTGCAATCAAGCGGGCAGGTCCACTGGACCACCAGGGATATTGATGATTTTTATTTATTTACTTACCCCGCGATCAGGCGGGCAGGTCCACTGGACCACCAGGGATATTGATGATTTTTCTCTTTTTTACTGCAGCCCACTATCAGGCTGTGGAACACATTGCCGTGCTGCAGGGGGCGTCGGTCCCTGACAGCTGCTGCCTGGCAGGGCGCCAAACGCAAGTCGTCGGGGATCGGCGCACCTGCATGCAAATGGGGCCATAATGACATGCAAATGGCCTCATGTGTGCCTTGCATACATTATGGCTCCATTTGCATGTCTACTTTTGAATATCATGGTTGCTGCACATAGCGAAATGGAACTTGCACTAGCGCATCCCCCTGCTCCACTCTGGCCACTTGCGCTGGCACAGTGCCACTGTGCCATGCACACTGCCGGTGGCCAGGGTGAGATTTTCAATGATGCTGTGCCATGGCGCAACTCCGTTGAATATCGCCAAGTCAACGCCCCTGCGCAGCCAAGTTGCGCTGCGCCCAGGCTTGCGCCACAGCCTGGTGCAGTTTGAATATCTGGGCCATGGTATCCTTCTGCTAAAAAACATTTTTTCTGTTATTCTTTGGTAACTGGGTAAGACCCAAAGGCACAAGAGCCTGTTTTCAGGGGCGACTACAAAGCAAAAGGACACAAAGTAGGGGGTATAATGAAACATGGCTTAAAGGACCCTCATGCACCCACCCTGCTGTGGCAGCTCAAAATTAGGGCCAATAGAAAACATACCAAAGAAAGCAGATTAAGTATTTTTATAGAACCTAGTGGACATACAGCAGTGAGCACTGGGCACTTCTCTGTTTTGCTTTCTTTTCTATTAGAATTAAGTTTTAGGACACACTCAGTTAAAGCTGGCACTGGTGTTTCTTTTTGCCAGCACTGGAGTCCTGCATGATGTTTTATTCCATACTCTACATTTCAGCTAGAGGTCAATTAATCCCCCCCACCCCCACCCACACCCACACACATTTTATTTTCATAGACAGGTGAGACTAAGAGTTTCTATTGATAGTCATTCATCATTTAGTAGAAGACATCGTTTCTTTTTTTCTTTTGAATTTTTCTTATTTGTTTTGTTTTTTTTGTCCCTTCTGGTCTTGCATCCATCAGCAGGATAATCCCTCATACAGACACAATTTCCAGTTGATCAGTACATATTGCCTTATCATCATTGTCAATATCAAAATGACTTCGTAGAGAACCAGTGGAGCCAGCAAAGAAGAAACCAAGGTTTACTTGAATAAATGTCAAACTGTAGCAGTGTTGTAGCGAACCAAGACTTTTGAGGAACCCTCAGGAAAAAAACCCTCTAGGCAAAGTTCGAGGAAACAAAATGTTGCTTTACTTCAGCATCAAATAAGGATTCAGAGCAGCTTACTTTGGCAGAACAGATACAAAACTAAATACATTTCAGCTTGATTCAGTGCTCCAGTTCGTCTCTCTCTCTCTCTCTCTCTCTCTCTGTCTCTCTCTCTCTCTCTCCCTCCCTCCCCTTCTCTCTCTCTCTCTCTCTTTCTCTCCACCCCAAGCTTCCATATCCTCCTTCTTGCTCTGTCTGATTTCTTTTTTATGCCTCCCACGTGAGGCTCATTTGTGGCCTTCCTCTGTAGGGATTTCCAAGCCTGCATCTGTAGGGGTTTCCAAGCCTGCATACAGTCAGTGCATATAGCTTTTAAAGGGTCAGGCCAGAAATGAGCTGGGCTGGGTCTCAGTCCACCCTGTTCTCCTGCTAGTATGTTAGTGGAAAGGGAGTCTCAGATGAAAGTTGTATAGACTCCTTTACACAAATGATCCACATTTTCAGGCAACAACTACTGTAGGTACACAGATCTGAAGCAACACTAACAGCAATGCTGAAGATTCTTTTAGAGTAGACACTGGTCAGAGAGCAATTCAAATATAAAATGGCAACTCTGAATCATTCAGGTCAGATTTTCTCTTACTTTGCCAATTTTTAAAAGAGTTTTCTAATATGCTAAGTTTTCTAGGGTCTTTTAGATACTATTCAGCCATAGTGGTGGAAGCATGACCTTGGCCAACACAAGAAGAACTAGTGTCCTTATCAATATCATGTAGCCCTTCTCAAATGTCACCATCTTCATCTTTTCTATTGGATGTTTCACCCACAGGCAATAAGGTTTATGAGAGTGCATGCTTAAGTGGTTGTGAAATCAAAACAGTATCCATCATTTCTTCTGGCACTTTTCCAATGAGTAGATATTTAAACCTATTGATGTCTGTGAGGCCAGAGGTGAGAAAGGATCCCAGGCTAGCCTTAAATTGAGGGTCTAACACTGTGGCCAGAATATAATGTTCTAATACTAACATCATTGACAATGTTGGGTTCCACTTCCAGGAATATACAGTGGCGTCCCCAGGATGAAACCTAATTCTGCAGCATTTTGCAACATTCCTACTGAATAAAGCAATATAATTTCAATGGCAATTAGTTTCTTTTGTCGTTCAGGAAAATATGACACTACCAGGATGAAGTGAATGCCACAGTTTCCTGCATGACAAAAGGGACTAATTGCCATTGAAATTATATTGCTTTATTCAGTAAGTCTACTGCAGCATACTGCAGAGTGCTTTGTAAGTGAGTTTCATCATGGGGGATGTCACTGCAGCTAGCTTTTTGACACGAGAAACTGCAGTACCTTCCTCAAGATGGTTCCACCATGCTGTGGTGACATCCATCACATCAACAGACATGATGCCAACTGTCAGCACTGTGATGTCGGTATGTCAATGTGTTTCCTGAAAGGGGGCTATGCCCCTCGCACCCCCCGCTACTTGAATAACCAACTCCATGTCAGAGTTTTTCCGGGGAGGGGTGAAACACTAGGAGATGCAGTCCTGGTATACAATGGGGACCATTACAGCGACCTGCCGATTTCTGTCGCTGTAATCGTCTTCACTGTTTAGGTGTCATTGTTGCTACAGTATACACCCATCAAGAACAAGAAATGTTGCCTTCTGCTTTTGGAGTATATTCCTAAAATGGAACATCAGGGCTATTACTTGACACAAACTAGTATTGTCTGAGCTCTTTTCCTGAGTGGCTCCATCAAAATGATTGAAGAATGTGGCACAATTGTGACATCAGGGTCCATGGCTTGAACTGAATGACACATCACGTTTCCCTGTTGAGTGATCTTTGGCATATTGATGTACTGCTTTACACTGCTTAGGAAGCCAATTTGCCATGTAGAAAGAGGTATTACACTTGGTGACCACCTCTTGCTTTAGCTGATGTGTGGAAAATTATTGTCCTGCTGTAGCTGCCGCAACAATGTAAGATCCCGATTTAAGGTTTTACAACACTTCACAGCAAAATTTTGCACAATTAGCAGGAAAACTTCACGTTCCAAAGTCTTCCAGGTACTGGGTGGCTTTGCAATGCTCCCAGATTTTTAGGACTTCGCCTGAAATTCATGGGCGAAGTTTAACTTCACAAAGTCTCTACTTCTTGCCTGAGGTTCACTACAGTGTGATCTTTTGAAGTAAAACTAGTAATGTACAAGGCAGCCTTCTTTTTACATGCTGTGGCAGATGTAATCAATATAGAAGATGTTCCAGAGGAATTGAGAAATGGTGCCCAGTGACCAATGGCTAGCACATAGTCTACAGTTTGGCCACAAGTCCACATATCAGTTGTAGAATGTATTTGTGGCACTACTATGAGCTTAAAGGCCTATGCTAGTTTTTCACACAATTCACAATAGACATTTGGTACTGCCTTGGTGGCAAAATATTTTCTGAATGGTATTTGATATCTTGGAACTGCAGTCTGCATTACTTGTTTAAAGCCAACAGATCCAATACTAGAGAAGGGATGCAGGTCAAAGCTATCATTTCTGATGCTGCCTTATTTAATTTCTGGGAAACTGGATGGTGTGATCATGCTGTATTTACATGCCCTTTGAAATGACTCTTGCATGGTTAACTGTTTTGGTTTGGGGCATGGTCTATTGAAAGAGAAATGGAGAGTAATAATCAAGGGGAACTGTCAGATACAAAGGTGCCAGATGGTGATGGTGACAGGGAGGAAAGATCACATTGTTTGCTTTTCTTTTATTAAGTGGAGTTGAAAAATAGTTGGCAATTCCACCACTTTTTGATAATGAAGAAACACCATTTAGGTCACTATCACCTTCCTCATTCTCTGTCCTACCAGACACTGATGTACAATGTTTTCTGTCACATGCACATTCTCTTAAAGTGTCTTATTAAGGTGGCTGTTACAAGGTGATTTTCCTGTTGCTCCCTACTGACACCAGTTTACAGAATGTGTACAATGTGCCTGTTGTACAATGGGAGGGCTTTAAGCCTGAGGTTCAATGGGCGGAGCAACAATGTCACTCCCCCATTGAGCTTAATTACGTCACTTTTACTGGACACCCTCAGGATTCGTTTTTAGTTGCAGCCAGAGGCGCTGCCCTCTGCAACCCCTATCTGTATTTGTGCTGTGTTTTTCTATCATTTTGTAGCTGCCTCCGGCTGCACGTTCATTCCTCTCTGCTCTCTCTTTCCTTGTCTCCTTCTGCCTCTTCTCTGCCCTGCAGCTCCCGCCACTTCGTTCTGTTTGTCCTCCTGGACATCTGCCCTGTGCCTGCAGTGCCCCTTCCTGATTCCTCTTCGTTCTGGTCCACTGCCATTTCATTTGCTCCTCTTTCTTTGGTGCGGCTCTGCTGCCCGATCCTTGCTGTCTGCCTTGCACAGCTGTCCCTGTCGCCCTCCCCCCCCACATTCTCCTCTTTCCTTGTTGTCTGCGCTCATCTTAGTTTTTTCCCCCTCGCTCGTGATGCCTCCCTTCCCCCTCTCTCTACTCTTCGGTTCTTTCCGCCCCTTGCACCGACTGCCTCAGTTTGCTTCTCTCTGTGTGGCATTCTCCCTCTTCCCTGCATAATTCTTTTTCTGTGCATTCCATCTCCTGTGCTCCTGAGACTCGACCGTTGGTCTGGCTATGCAGAGCTGCTCGTCGATCACCGGAGGGCGCCAGAGCTCCAGGGCTGAAGCACCCTGGTTCTGCTCCTGCACCGGCTGGTGCCAAAGTCTACAGTGCTTGGACTGCTAGTCCTACCCTGAGATTTGCTGCTCACCTGCTCTATGCCCGCTAGTATTCCCTCAACATCATGTGGGATGCGGCTGTTCAGCCTGCTTCCTGATTCTTGCATGGCTCCCATCTATATATTATATGGCAGACATCTCTGTGGCTCCTCCTGATCCTGTCGCTCATACCTTTGGTTGTCTATCTCAAGTCCCTTTCCTTCTCATGTTACCTGTTTGCCTGCCTGCTTTGCTGCATCCCTCAATTCCATTAGCTTCTCCTATCACCTGTAGCATTCTTTAGTTTCCTTCCTTCCTGTAGATGGATTCTGTCTCTGCACTGCACTGCCGTTTGTCCAGCTTTTGCTGTGTCAATTGACTTGGTTTTCCTCGGTTGGATATGCTCTGTACTTAGCCTGTTCTTTGTCATGTAACCTCTGTATCCACCCTCAGCAAGTGCTTGCCACCACTTACTTTTTGTGTATTTTGCTAGCTGCGTATTCCTGACCCTTGCATTCCTGCTCCTTGGGCTTTCCTGGATCTTGGCCATCCACTGTATGGGTGCCCCTCCTTGGCCTGTTTTATGGGCTCGTGCTTTAATTGAATGTTGTATGGTTGGGGGATGCTGTTTGTTGCAGTGTGGCCTGCGTTTGCCATATTCTTTTGGGTATCACTATCTGTACTCATGTGCCTGCCTCATCAATCCACGGCTGGGTCCTATGCTACCCATATACCTCCCTTTGCCCTTTTGTCTTTTCATACCTTGCTTTCCTGAACCAGCCTCCATGGATTCAATCCCTCATCGTACCTCATCCGTTTCCTAATTACATCCCTCTTGTACCAGCCCCATGGCTTCGATCCTCCATTGTACCTCATCCATTTTCTAATTTTATCTTCCTTACACTGGTGCCTTTTCTAGCACCAGCCACCATAGATTCTCTCCTCTCTTGGCTCACTCCTCATCATGCATCGTTCAATTTTGCTCACTCCTCCTCATTCCTCATTCAGTTTTTGACCCTCGATTGCTCAACCTGATTTGCCTCTGGTTTCTGATCTCCCTTCCTGGCCCCGGAGTCTACCTCCTTTCGAGGAGCCTACTTCATTCCTTCCCTCATACAGGTTCATTTTCCAGTTCTTTCTTATCTCTTCTTCCAATACCATACCAGCCATCCAGGATTCCCTCCTCTCGTGGCCTGCTTTCAATACTCTTTTTGGGCGTACCTACCATATCTTCCATGCCATCTATCAACCATGGCCATCCTGCCACATGCATCGAGTTCATAACCCCTGTTATATCGAGTTCACAAATCCAGTCATCATTCATTCCATTTTACCTCAAGGTTTTTATCTTTTCATCATTTACTCGAATATTTCTATCACTGAATTCTATACTACCTTATCAACTACAACCTCAAGGTCTAATCATTCAGAGTCTAATTGCTTAATTAAACATGCCTTTTCAATCTCAGTGTATGCTTGCTTACATCACTCAATCAAGCCTGTCTGCTTTATCATCGGTCTCCTTATCAGCACATCTCCCTTCCTGGATACATTCAGTTATCAGCTATTATGGATTTACCTCAGTCATGGTGTTGCTCCTTCTCGTCCGATTTGCTGTCTTTCCACCACATCTCACCTCAATCTGCTCGTCTCTTTCCATCAATCCATCGATATGCCTTGGCCACCTCCCTCTAGCCTACTGTGTCAATCACCTCGATTCAACTCTGTCTCCATTCCTAGCCTTGCCTTCCTGCCAGTCGCCCCTTGCTAGGGGCTGGCCGAATAATGTCCACTATCATTCATGTTTCTTTCCAATTTATTTCTGAATCTACCTCATTTTGTGAAGCCTATTTCATCTCATTGCTCTATTCATTCCTGGCTCCACCTCCTTTCAAGAAGTCTACTCGGTCACGTAGCTGACCCCATCTGACCTTCCATCGATTCAGGCATCCGTGCTACCTCATCCAGCTTCCCCTCCTATCCCCTTGTGGAGCCTTCCTCCTTCACGACGTCTACTTGGGCCGCGTAGTCCGTCATTGATCCCTTCATTAGTGATCCTTCGTATCCTTCACCACTGAGCTCTGTAATGCCTAGCCTCAACCTGTTCATCTTATTCAATCCCTCTCTGGGAACACCTTAGCCTGGCTTGCTGCCCAGTTTACGCTGTTCCTTTGCTCCATCTGGCCATGCCTCTCCTGACCCGTGTACCACCTTATCCGACTCACCACGTGCAGTTCTCCTCCCGTGCCAGATGGGTCTTATGTTACCCTGTTGCCCACCGTATCATCCTTTGGCCTTTCATACCTCCTCCCTAGTACTTGCCTTCCTGGCATCCATCACTCTTCTTACCTCATCCTTTCCTCTGCCCTTCCTCAGCCTAGCACTTATTCTTGTCTCGACAGTCATGGATTCTTCCACTTTTGGCTTCCCTCCTCCTGTCATTTTATCCAAATTGACTCCCCTCAATCGCCGTCCTGTGCTTGCCCTCTAGATTGCTGACCTTCTGGTTCCTGATACACCTTCATGGCCTTAGTGTCTGTCTCCTTTCTAGGAGCATCATCATTTGTATCACTCCATAGAGCCTGATACCTTCATTCATGTTCTTTCTTGTTCCTTCCCATCTCCTCTTCTTCCAGTTCCATACCAGTTCTTCAGGATTCAGCTATCATGGCTTCCCTCTGCTCTTTGGGTCACTCATCTTCATTCTTCATCCAATTTCGATCGCCCCTCTTCGTACCTCCTACAGTTTCGATCCTTGATCACTTCACTTGAGTTGCCTCTGGTTCTGGATCTCCCTTCTCGGCCTCAGACTCTACCTCCTTTCAAGATGCCTCATTGGCGTACTTCCCTCGTGCCAATTTCCTTTTTGGTTTTTTCACATCTCCTCCTCTTCCAGTTCATTTCCAGCTATCCAAGCTTCCCTCCACTCTTGGCCTGCTCTCAACATTTTTGGGCATACATATCATAATTCCTATGCCACCTATCAGCAGCAGCTATTATGCCGAATGCACTAAGTTCATAAATCCAGTCATATCGAGTTCATGAATCCAGTCATCTTTCACTCAGCATTACTTCAAAGCTCATCTATTTTGAACGCTTACTCTAACATTCCTATCATTGAATACCATACCACCTCATCAACTACAACCTCAAGGTCTAATCGTTCAGAGTCTAATCATTTACATCGCATAATCAAGAACGCTTCTTCAACCCCATTGTCTGCTCACTCATATCGCTCCATCAAATGCACTGCTCCATTAAGCCAGTCTGCAATATTATTGTTCTCCTCATTGACTCATCTGGAATATCCTCATGAGCACATCTAGATACCCCTTGCTGCTCTGACTCATAAATGGATTCACACCCTCCTATCTTTGCTTCCAGATCTACTATCTCACATCAACTACTCGAGCATACCATCCTTAATTCCAGCAAGGTTTATCTAGTTCCATCGTTCCCTCAAGCATTCCATCTTTGACTCCGATGCTACACGTTGACCACAACAACAACAGGATCTAATTGTTCACATCACTTAATCTTGCTTTATCGACCTCAATTTCTACTTCCTCGCCTCACTCAATCAATCATACCTATTATCGATCTTATGCTTCCTCATCAACCCGCCGACCTCCTGCAGCGATCATCTTCATCATCAGTATTAATTTTGCCTCATATTCGCATCTGGCCCATGTTCAGTCTCGTTCCATTTCGATCTGTGCTTTCTTTTAGGAACCTTCCATATTCCATCATCATCCTCACTACTCACATCCCTCTAGTTACCGAACCCTTTCTTTCTAAAAATATACATCTTCAAGTCAAACGTCGTCAGCCTGGATGGAAGGCAACCTAGGCCTTGGATCCCCAGAGGTTTCCTCCTCAAAAAGTTTTTTTTTCCTCTCCTCCATGCCAATGGTCATAATATTAGTTAGAATTAGTGATTTTCTTTTTGGCTAGTTAGGTTCCGCTGTTGGAGGAGGCAGATGGTGGCCCGGCTTTCCCCTATCTCCTCAGGAAGTTAACCCTTCTCACAGACTTCATTAATCACTTCTCTCTTCAACAATTCAGGTATTCTTTTTGGGCTTCTTCCTAACCTATCTTTAGCCAACTCATTCATTTCCAGCACCTGTAGGGAGGGAGCCTTGACTAGGGTTCCTTGCGTCATACCCCTACAGGAGGTACATCCCATGGACAGAGATGCGGAAAGCCACATAAAATTCAAGTTACTCAAGTTGCACAAGCTTCATCATATCACATCCAGTTGTGTAAGCACATTGAATAGGACAGCTTTTTTCATTGCCCACCATCCACCCCTTCTCCTCCAGCAGCTAGCCTCTCTTACCCATGGGCTTCTTCCTAACCTACCTTTAGCCGACTCATTCATTTCCGGCACCTATAGGGGGGGAACTCTCACTAGGGCTCCTTGCATTGTACCCCTACAGGAAGTACATCCCATAGACAGAGAGGTGGAAAGCCACATAAAATTCAAGTTACTCAAGTTACACAAGCATCATCATATCACATCCAGTTGTGTAAGCACATTGAACAAGAATTTTGGGGGTCAGTATAATAGAGTTACATCCCCAAGGAGTGGCCTTCTTAATTTTACCTCCTGACATAGGTACCGGTTGGCTAGCAGTCGCAGTGTTTTCATTCATTAGTTATTATCATTATTAACATCAGGAACATTGACCTCCTCATGTAAAATAACAGTGACAGCAGTCGAGACAGGACTATCTTCCTTGCCACCTCCAATTGTGTTGGCCTCCTCTGAGGACCCATATCCAGGGATTCTGACGAGAGTTTTGTCATTTATCACCTCAGTATCAGAAGAATCAGATGACTCAGACTCAAGCCCATTGAGCTCAAAGTTGCTAGCACTGCTGTTATTGCCTGTGCTACAGTCTGAGTCATGAGATGATTGGGATGGAGGATCACTGAACACATACATTATGTAATAATCCTTTCAGTGGCTCTGCGGGTGATGCCCCAAATGACCTTCTTTGTTTCAATAACAGTTCCTCTACTACCTTATCCTTTACTCCTCTTACATGGCACAACACCTGTGCCTCTCTTTTTTTTTTTGCTTCATGTGTCTGGGAGTGGATCACTTGTAGGGAAAGGGGATGCACCTCTGGTGTCACTCTGACTGAGAATGATTTATTTTTTCTGTCAAACATAATTCAGCAATGTCACTAGGAGGAGTGTGATTGATAGTTCTACTTATAACCTTTTTCTGCCTTTTTTGCCAAACTGTCTTGCAACCCACCATTATTATTCTTCTTCTTAGTCCCACATCTGTCCATGCTTTTTTTTCAAAATGCAATTTTGTTATGAAATTGTGCAGCTAGCCCAGTAGACGTATGGCACACTGGCCAAGGAGCTTTGGACATGCAGTACGATCAGGATCAGGTCAGGACAATTGTATTTTTAAACAGCAGGATCATTTGGACAACACAAAACAATATTTTTAAAAATGTGATTTTTGGATGAAATTGGGCAGCTAACCCAGTAGGCTTATGGCAGTCTAGCCACCAAGGTGCTTCTGCTTTGTGGGATGTTAAAGCAGCTGTGCAATGAAAAAAGTTATTGCAAACAACTAATTTTCTGCTACAGTTATGAAAAATATTGGCAGAACTGTTGATCTGGGTTTTCTGGATGCTTCCTATGCTACATACTGTACATTTACACTTTTTTCAGGATTCTTACTCTCCTCAGGCCTTCAGTATTATTTCTATGTTAAAATGAGGTGGCCATCTTTTTCACTTGAGAAATAATTATTTTAAAACTTTCATAAAATTCTTAAATGATAACAAAAACAGAACATTTCACCACCAAAATAAACTGGAAGACATATGACATTAATTAGGAAGAATAAAAGGTAGGGTCAAATTTAACCCATTTTCGTTGCCCTGCTGCTTTAAGGGTCAGATTGAGAACAATTTAAAAAAAAATAGTAATACCAGAATAATTTGGAAAATATGCAACAATATTTTCTCAAATGTGATTATGTTTTGCAGGACAGTCAGAGTCAGGTCAAGAACATATTTTTTTTTTATTGTTTCAAAGTGAGATTTTGTAAATAAAGTGGCCACTGGCTAGCTAGATCAGTAGGCTTATGTCACATTAACCAAGGAGCTTCACCTTTTCGGGATGGTGCAGCTGCCATTTCCTTTCCTATTTCTTTTCTTTTTTCTTTTGTCCAGGGGCTAGCTGCAGTGACACAAACAGAACAAACAGAAAATGGTACATGTGTGCCAGTGTGGGGCCCAGGTGCAGGCCAAGGGACAGCTAATCCTTTAGGTATATAACAGAAGAACAAGGATTGCCACACACTAAGGTTGCTGCTGGCACTGCAGGAACAAATATCCACATGCATAAATTATGCTGAAAAACATATCTATTACACGTATAGGATGTAGTGATGGATACAAAATACTCAGAGGTGCAGTGTGCCAGACACACAAGCCACTAGTACAAGTGCACCGGCACTTCGCTCACTAGAGCTTTGGCAGGGGGCCACCTTAGTTTGTACTACTCAATCACATTCCCCATCCCTATGACCTTTTGTCACCTTCCCCCTTTTCAGACCACCTCCATAACCCCCATTTTATTTTCTTAACTTTCTTTCCCTTCACTCTCTTTTGCTTTTTTATATTCTTCTCATTTTCTGTCTTCTTTTCTTGCATTTTCTTCTTTTTCTCCTTTTTTGCCTTCCTTTTGTTTAAACCAGCACAACCCCCACTACCACAATATTATTGTAACCTTCTCTCTTTTCAGACCACCTCCCCAACGCCTAATTTTCTTTCCCTCTTCTCTTATTTGCTTTTTATATTCTTATCATTTTTTGTCTTCTTTTCTTATATTTCCTTCTCTTTATCTTATTTTATCCTCTGCAAGTTTTAAATCAGTTCTCACCCCCAAGGCGTCTGTCATCCTCAGAGTCCCATTGCCCCAACCCCAATCCTCACTTTCACTTTCTTGGAGTCCCATCTGGCATCTGCTTTGTTTAATGCTTTTTGGTTTTTTTCTTAGTTAAACTTCTTCTTTTTTTCCCTCTTAGTTATTAATTTGTCTCAAACTTTTGTTTTACACCCCCACCCCCATAATGTTTGTAACCCTTGTGTCCCACCATCCCAACCCCCACTTGCCTTTTCTCTCTGTCCCGTCTGGTGTCAACTTTGTTTCTCATTGTTTTATTTGTAATGTGAACTTTTTTGTTTGTTTTAAAAGATAACTTTTTTATTTTCTTTTCATTGTCTGCCTTCCCCCCAACAAGGCCCATCAGTCCTCCACCACCACCACACTGCAGTTATGTCCATCCACTCCCTTCCCAAGTCCTCCCTTCAGGATCCTATGCTCCCCTCCTCTGCAGCAAAATGGCACTGAACTGCAGCACAGTCCCACTTTTATACCCTGGTCTCTGCATGTCAACCTGGGGTATGAAACCAGCTGTAGGAATGCTCTTTCACCTCTCCCCTCAGCAAAGTAAAAAAAAAATCAATAAATCAATAAAGCAAACATGAGCCAAACAGGCAGTGCTCAGCCCAGAGTTTTCTGAAAGCTTAGGGGATTTGGCACATCCCAAATCAACACTATTGTTATCTTGTCATTGGAGGAAAGGGAACAATTGTTCCTGGCAGCATGAGACGTGGGCCAGGACAAGGTGTTCCAACCTTCCAGTTCTACAAAAGCATGTTAGTAGAATTGCCCCCAGTGCAGCCTATGGAGCTTGTCAGTGTGGAGGATCTGGAAGTGGAGATCTCAGTGCAGGGCCGTGAGAGTGACGTGGTAAGGGTGGGTAAAGAGCATGAGAAAGTTGATTGAGGAAAGACAGGAAAGAAACATGACTTATGCAAGGAGAAGGAAGGACAGAGGGAAGAAAAAGAAGGTGAAGAGGAGGACAAGGAAGAAGAAACATGAGATAAATATGACATGAGAAATCAGATACATGAAATGAGGTGATGATGAGTGTGACACTGAGAAGTGGAGGCCATGATGGGAGGAGATGGAAAAACTAAACAAGCATTGGCCATTGCCAAATGTTCCCTTGCTTGTATTTGCTGGGCAGTTGTTGGGCACAGATAAGGCAGATGTTAGAATTAACAAAGTAATAACACAAGTTATAACAATAAAAGTGTCATAATTGGAAAATGAAAAGGTTCACACATAACTTTGATTTTGCTTAGACAGTGATCTGTAATTGAACAACCACTTCAAAAGCAAAACGAGAACATTCAGTTTTCTAATGCAATACCAAGGTACACCCCCACAAAAGCTATGCCACAATTCAGATCAATGGCAAACTATTCATACACTTTTTCCTGTAGTATTAGTAATATATCTGCTGAGACTTATTTATTTTTGTCACAATGACCCAGATGCTTACATTATGGTGTTAAAAACAAAGGTAAGCTGAGTAACACTGCTCCTTACCTAAAGTGATCAATGAGTGTAGGAATAAGTTAGAACATGTTTTACTTGCTTTTTACCATGTATGAGAAAACAATAATTCCATGAGTTGCAAGCACTGCATCATGGGTATGCAAATGATATGGGTTGCACAACATCATTGCCATTCACTGAAAAACAGCTAAAAACAGTAACAAATGTGAAAGTAGTAAACATTAGGAAATGTTGAACAAAAGGCAGAGGTGAGTTTTCAAGCAGGAATTAAAAAATGCACAACAAAACCCTCTACATTGCATTTTCCTGTCTTGTGATGGGTAAGAACTTCAAAGAGAAGAGGATGAGGAGAAATGTGAAGAGTGTGTAGAACTAAGGAGGAGGAGATTCAGTATTTGGAGAACTGAAAAATAAGGAAAAGGGCATGCCCCAAAAGCCAGTTCACAGTTCAGACTGATACCAACCTATTCAAATGCTTTACAAACATATTTATGTAGTTCATAGAGAATGTGTGTTGAGTGTTATTTACTTATAATGTTATGACCACACTGTTTTATGTCGTGTTCAAAGCACAGGTACCTGTAAGCAGAGTAACACAGTTCCTTACCTAAAATGATCAATGAGTACAGGAATATGTTAGAACATCTGTTTTACTCTTTTTTTTACTATGTATGAGAATACATTAATTCCATGATTTACATGCACTGCATTATGGGTATACAAATAAAATGAGTTGTGCAACAAATCTGCCATTTCCTGAGAAACAAACATCTAAAGAGCAGTAAACAACAGCTATGTGTTATTAAATCTGAAAAAAATCCAGTGGTAAGAGTTCAAGCAGAAATTAGGAAACATAGAAGAAAGACCTCTAACTTGTGTTTTCAGGCTTTACGACCAAACAAGGATTTTAAATTGAAAGAAGAAAAACACAGAGAATGGGTAGAGATAGGGAAAAGCACAGTATTTTGCAGCTGTAATAGGGTGAGTAAGAGGACCACATCCAAAAAGGCACTCTCAGAGTTCACATTGACTCCAATTTTTTGGGGTGCTGATTTTTTCAGTGTCAGTAGTACTAGTGCAATTGGCTTGGGTGAATTGATGGCAGCCTATAATCAGACTGTATCTGAGACACTTGATGTCATCATGCTGGTCCGTATATGACCTAGGTTCTCTCTCCCAAGACCCTCATGGTTTGATGGGGCTCTTCAAGTGATGAAGACCATTGGTTGGAGATTGAAGCATTTTTGGTGGAGGACCCAGCTAGAGGAGGAAAGACTGGCTTTGAGAAATCACTGTGATGACTATCAAAGGGCAATTAACCATAAGATGGCAGAATTTCTGTCTAGGGAGATTGCTGCAGGGAAAAATAGACCAGCTCAGCTCCTTTGCACTGTAGGCAGGCTTTTCCATCCTGTCTGTCTGCTGCTGCAAAAAGCATTTTCAGCAATAGAGTGCGAAGAGTTTGCTCTATGTTTCTCTGACAGGGTGTCCTCTATTCGGGCCAGGATCTCACCAGTGGGTCTGGACCAGACCCACAGGGTGGGGCCTGGTTAGAACAGTAGCACTTTGATTGCCTGGGCAGAATTTTGACCAGTGGAGGTGGCTGAAGTCTCTGAGGTGATTTCAAGGCTGCAGCCCACTTGTCGTGAACTGGACCTAGGCCTGACATGTCTCCTAGTGGGATGTGTCAATGTCATTGGTCCACTGTTTGCTGGGATAGTAGGGTGCTCGCTTTCAGGGGGGGGTCTTCCCCAATGCCTTGAAGGAGGCACTGGTAAAGCCACTTCTGAAAAAGCCATCTCTCGACCCCGACATCCTAGCAAATTATAGACCAATCTCCAACCTCCCATTCCTAGGGAAGGTTGTTGAGAAAATAGTGGCTCTGCAGCACAAGGAACACCTGGAGGCCTGTGCTATCTATGACCAATTCCAGTCCATGTTCAGGGTTAGGCACAGCACCAAGACAGCACTGGTCCGGATACATAATGACCTCCTCATGGCCAGAGATGAAGGAGAATGATCAGTTCTCATTCTCCTTGATCTATCATCTGCATTTGATACTGTGGACCACACCATGTTGCTAGATTGCCTTAGAGAGTAATGTGGACTCACCAGTGTTGTCAGCAACTGATTTGAGTCCTTTCTCTCAAGTAGGAGGCAAAGGGTGGTGATGGGGACATTTTCCTCTTCCCCCTGCCTCTTACATGTGGAATCCCTCAAGGTTCTATCCTGTCACCATTGCTGTTCTCAGTATACATGCTGCCCCTGGGGAGGATCATCAGACAATACAGTTTGAGTTTTCACTGCTATGCCAATGATACTCAACTGGATATGTCCTTTGTGACAGGGACAAGTGGTGCTGTTGAAGTGCTGAACAAAAGCCTCACCGAGATCCAGGACTGGATGAACTCTAACTGGTTGAAACTTATCCCTGCAAAGATAGAGGTACTAGTGATTGAGCCTGGCCATGGGAGGAGTGCAGGCACCTCTGGTTGGAAGAAAGAAGAGAGAGAGAGAGAGAAGGGGCATGATTGGGACCATCAAGAACTTGAAAGGGATAAATAAGGTTGATAAGGAGAGTCTCTCTAAGCTGAGTGACAATCATAGCACGAGGGGGCAAAGTCTTAAGCTGGAGGGTGGGAGATTTAGGAGGGAGGTCAGGACACACTTCTCAACAGAGAGGGTGGTGGACACTTGGAATGCACTGCTGGAAGAGGTCATCTCGTTGAAGACAGTGGGCAACTTTAAGAGAGGCTGGGATAGGCATGGGGGGAAGGTAAAGATCATGGGTAGGGAGGATGGGAGGAGTGGGGAGGAAGGGCAGGGACATTAGCTCAAGTTGTGGACCCTGCAATATGAGTAGACTTGATAGACCAAATGGCCTTCTTCTGCTGTCTTCTTTGTATGTTCTTATGTTCATATGACAACAGGCTTAGTTCTGGGGCCAACACCATTGATGGCATCCTCCAGGGTGCAAAATCTGGGTGTGATCTTCGAAGACAAGCAGACATTTTAGGCTCAGGTGTCAGCTGTCGTCAAAAGTAATTTTTTTCATCTGAGGAACATTGCTCAGATTTAAGCCCCTAATCCTGCCTGAACATCTGCCAGCACTAGTGCATGCTTTTGTAACATCTAGGCTTGACTACTGTAATACTCTATATCTTGGGGTCAGTGGTGGGAACCTCTGCTGGCTGCAGCTGGTGCAGAATGCAGTGGCCAGGCTGCTGACAGAAGTATCCAGATTCTATCATGTGACCTCAGTCCTGCGGGGTATGCACTGGCTGCCGGTCAGGTGGCAGGTTCTCTTCAAGGGTGGCTTGCTCACCTATAAGGCCCTATATGGATTGGGCCCTGGCTATCTGTCAGGGGTCAACAAATTTCTAAATTACATGCTAGTCCAAGGACAAGTGGCCTAGCCAAAAATAGTAGTCCCAGTGTTGCGAGTGATAGTCCATGGTTAGAAGGCTAGAATTTAAGGAAAACTTAGAAAAATGTACGTAGGAACAAAATACATGGTTTAGAGGTGGTATTATGAATACTATGTAGCTGTAGCTACTTAAAAACAGGAAATAATTATGCATTTTCTATTAAATTACAGTAGGTGGATGTGGAAGTGTGAGTCAAGTGCCAGTCCCAGAACAAAGTTCAACAAACTAACATAAGTACTAGTAGATCAGGAAAATAATTTAGAACTATGTATGTATTTATTTATTTATTGATTGTTTTGTGATACTAATAAAATCTGTTTCGTAAAGTCTTTGTGTAGTGTGTGTATTTTCTGGTGATACATGTAATCTAGAATGGGAGAGAAAGGGAACTACCGGACACTAATAAAAAACTGTCTTCAAGTAAAAGGCTGCTAAACTAAACAAGATAGGAGGCAGAGTGGAACGGGATATGGGTAAAAAAAATGGCAACACCAAAAGATTTGTCTCCAGGATGGTGTTGCTTGATTTGATGTTTACTTTTTTAATTCTATTTTTTAACTTTTTTCCCCTTCCCCTGGGCCCTGCTTGTACATTGTCCAATGCCAGCCTCACACGCTCACCTGACACACTCCAGAGGTAGACATTACCTTCTGGTTCTTAGCACACCCCAACCAAAACAACAAACATTCCTTTATTTTAATGTTTGATCCTTATCCTGAAGCAGCTTATCACACTCTGCCTTTACTTTTGTCAGGGCAACAAAGCCCAACTCTCACTCTCTTCTTCCTTGGCTTTATTGCTTGATCTGGTCTTTTCCTTTAGGCAACTTTTGCCCAGTTGTAGGGCACATTACTTTCTGCCCTTCACTTTCTCATCAGGGCAACATGAAGCCCAAAGCTCAACTCTTGTAGTCTGTTAATCTCCTCTGACTCCCAGTCCTTAGACTTTTTGGGGGCCAAATTTGCTCAGTCAGTTACTGTATGTTTGTAACAGTTAAAGCTGTTACCTTTTTCTGCAGTTCAGATTACTTAGTTTGCAAATCCCAACCCTTTCTCTTCCCGACCCATTCTTTAATAGTTCTGGAGCATCTGGATTTAACCTGGCTCTATCTGTTCTCCTTCTCGCTCCTCCTTTACTGCTGCTCTGTGTCCTTGTCCTCTATATCTGTCCTGATGGTTCCGGCCCTTCTCTGATCCAAAACCAACAAACCTTCTTCCCATTTTTGTCAGTTCTTTAGTTTACTTTTTTTGAGGGGGGCAGATTTCCTTAAGGTAATGCTTAAAGGCAGCCTGAGTCTGCACAGTGCGCTCTGCATTAGGCTGATCTTACCGCACCTTCTGACTCCCGCCCTTTCCCTCCCCCAGCTCACCGCCAGTATTTCAAGCACCCTCAGGCTCCCTGTCAGTATCCCCCACCCCAACACAGCTCAATCTCCTGTGCACAAAAGTACCATTCCCTGGTACAAAATGGGCAACAAAATGAAGTGTTATTTTTGCTTTTCAGCTTACCGTGGTCCTCATTGAAGCACACGATCTTTTCCGCATCCTGTCCATTGTTAAATTAAAAGAAAGCGCGCCTCCGATTATCCCCCCTCAGTCTGTGCCATGGCTATTAGTTCTCACCCCATTCTGATTATATCATTGGCAGTATGACCTGCCATTCTGACTGCTATGTTCCTCCCTGTTCAGTACTTGCTGATCCAATGACTGTGGCTCTTCTGTTTGCTGTCTACTCCCTGTATTCCCTGCTCGCTCTCACTCATCTTGTCGGCACACTCTTCTGCGTACTCATCACCGTGGATCAGCTCCCTTGCAATCCACCAGTGTACCCTGCTGGAAAACCTAAGGAACTGCTAGAAAAAATGTTTTGGGGGGGTTTAAAACCCTACTTGTCCACAGACAGGTAGTTCTCATTAAAGTGCTTGTCCCTGAGTTTAAAATGATAGCTCAGGACGTCGGGCTATAGGATTTGTCAAGCCCTGCTATCTGTCAGACCTCCTTACCCCAGCCATTCTGACTCACTCCCTCCATTCCTCCACCCAGGGCCTCCTTGTGATTCTGAGAACCAGGCTGAAAACCACAGGTGATCACTCATTCTGGGTGGCCAGCCCAATCCTCTGGAATTTGCTCCTGAGATCTCTTAGGGAGGCCCGTATGGTGGAAGCTTTCAGGAGGGGCCTAAAAACTAACCTTTTTAAGTTAGCATATCCTGAAAGTATAATTTAATGCTCTCTTTTTATTGAAGTCCTGATTTTATTGAATTGTTGCTATTTTGCTGTATTTTTTAATTTGTACGCTTCTGAATTTTATGTACGACACCCAGGGATTGGACACCTAAAAATAAACATGTATTTATTTATTTATTTAGTTAGTTATTTACTTACTTATTTATTTACTTACTTACTTACTACTTACATGCAAATAATAGCTGTTTGATTCATGGAATATATCTGCTGAATCTTGTTTATTTATATTGCATTGACCACAAACCTCTCACTTTAGTATTCAACACGCAGATAAGCAGAGTAATACTGCTCCTTACCTAAAATGATCAGTGAGTGCAGAACATGTTAGAATATGCGTTTGACATTCTTTTTACTACATATGAGAATACATACACTTTTTGAGTTACATGCACTGCATCATGGGCATACCAATGACCTACTGGGTCAATATGTCACACGCTTAATAGCGTACAACATACCTGTGCAACAGGAACAGAGTGGTAGTGAACAGTGAGAGGGTGCAATACCACTAAAGAAGTGTGCACGGTAGTGCACCCTCTCTCTGTTTCCATGCAAAGGACAAGACCTCTGCTGGGACAGGGGGCCGGCGAAATGCTGTTGTAGCTCGATGGGATTAGCCACGAGCAGCAAGGGATGCCAGCAGTGCGTTTGGGACCAGGTTTCAGTTCCCAGTTCCAGATGCAAGACATTTTTTGGTTTTTGCACATTGTGTGGTTTGAAGTGATGACCCCCCCCAAGGAGTTAGATTTATTAGTAGAGGGGGGTGGGGCGCAGAAAAAATGAGATTGTGGAGCGAGACACCCAACAAACACTAATAGAAGCCCTATGTACTTGTCCATTTCAGCTGCTACTGTAAAACTTCTGAAGCTCATTAACATACACTACAAGCAACAACACACATGTTAGGTGCCGCATTGGCATATTGGTAGGATTCAGAAGTTTTACAGTATCAGTCTGATACTAATATGTTCACTTGCTTTGCAAGAGAACAGAAAAAGAGGAGTATGGAGAAAAGTAAAACAAGAAAGCAACTTTTTCAGACAGGGAACTCCTCCTCCTCCAGCCCCACCAGCATGAGCATCCCTATAGTACTGTACCACCTGCTGCTGCCCTACCTGGCCATCCCCAGCCACATCATAGCACAGTGGGGAAAAAAGGTAACTCATCTGCATTTGCCACCAAATAAAGTACTGCATGCCAAGCAGTCCACTCATGTAGCAAAAAAAAAAAAAAAGTTCTGTTACAGTATATGTGAATATTTGACAGAAGACACCATAAATCCACTGAAAACATTTTGCAATAAGTATGATAGAAAGATCAGTAGGGGTCAACCTACCCAAACTTTGGGAACCAGAGTTCTAGTTGTTCATTTATAGTATGAACATGGCATCTTCTTTACTGCCACATCCATCCCCAGTCCTGGTCAGAAGGACCAGCAGCAGCAGCAGCAGCAGCAGTAGTGATAGCCAGGTGTGGACAGTGGTGGGGTTAGATTATTTGTTCAAGTAATTCAGCCATCATGGCAGCCACAGCAGCCAAAGGATGTATCCCCATGTACTAGCACTGGTTAAAAAGCATCACTCCAACCATTTAGCAAAACAACTATATTTTGAGTCAGTACATACAAACACTTAACTGCCTCTTACTCACCTAAGTTCTGTCAGAATGACACTCATTGGGGATATGATGACCCTTGATCTTGAGCCATTCTCCATCATTAACGACATTAGCTTTCAAAGACTGTTGCATGAAGTAAAGCCCAAATACAACATTCCATCACACTTTACATTTTCCAGGCATGTTCTCCCCAGTTCATACAAGGTAGTATACAAGCAGATGGTGACACTTCTAAAGGAGGCAGAGGTGGGCTATGTGCATTGCACAAGAGATACCAGGAGCAGTAGTGCAAACCAAAGCTTTCTAAGCCTTATTACACATGGTGTTGTGTCCAGGTCTAGCACCACCACCAGTCCCATCCTGCCTCCACCACCACTAGCCTCTTAGGAGTTATATTGAAGCAGCCAGCCTCACAGAGGAACACCAATACAGGAATGCCTTAATTAATTTGTTGGTCATGGAGGTGAATTATTCTAGTTAAAAACATGTAGTCCTCGCAATCACTACTGCGCATCTGGATATAGCCTCATAATCTGGGGATGTGACTCTTCATGACAGACAGAGGTAGTAACATGCTGAAGACAATCAATGATGGGGATTTTGCCCATGCACCTTGTTCTGAACATGCACTAAATCTGCTGCTGAATCACATGATTGACAAACATGTACCACTAACAGAAACACTTGTTACTATACTGGACATCACTAGAAATATCCATCACTCCACCAGATGCAATGAGTTCACCCACCATTACTATAAAACAAGCTCAATGTTTCTCAGCATTGCATAATCAAAGACATTTTCAGAAGATGTATCTCTGTCCTTTATATGGCGGAGAGTCTCAGGGGACAAACACCTGTGTTCTTGGCTTTGGATTTTGATGATATGGCAACTGGAGGATATATCCCAAGGGTGCAGTGGTTAGTTATGCAAAAGCTTGTTTCACTTCTGCAACAATATGAAAAGGCCACAAAAGATTTTAGTGCTGAGTTAGCAACCCTCAGCATGGTGATTCTCATGGGAAGTTTATTTGAATGCCACACATCTTATTATTTATGATCATCTATAGTAACCCAACAGTGCTAGGCTGGTGGTAGCCATAGTGACACTAGAGGCAAAGAATTGCAGTGACGATGGTTGGAGAAGAGAAAGTGGAGACACTCCTAGTTTATTTGAGTAATCCCAGTAGCAGAATACAATACTCATTAAAGAAGTGGCAGAGATGTTTCTGATACAACTTACAGAAAGGTTTAAGAGCATTAGTCTGCACACACAATTTGGTGTGGCAACATTACTAGATCCTAGATATGAAGATGTGATCATTCTCCCGAGATGAATAGTCTATATCAAACAGAAACTGTTACATACACTTAAAAACATAAAAACATACACAATGAAGGCAGAAAAAGACCAAGGTTCCATCTTGTCTGCCTGTAGCTCCCTATTTGCCCTGGTACCTATTGTCCATACAGGATTCTATCCCCACATCCACCCTTCTGCTCCCCTTTCCTAATGTTGGTAACTACCTTAGTAACAACCAAGCTCTTCACTCTGTCCCAGCTATACCTGAAACCATTTATGGTCTTGGTGCCAACAACATTCACTGGCAGATTATTCCATGGTTCCACCACCCTATCCATAAAATAGAACTTCCTCACGTTTCTCTTTAGCCTTACCTATGCACGTTTTCACTTTTGACCTTGGGTTCTTGAATGTTTACTCTTGCAGTTCACCTTGTTTATTTCCTTCAGGAACTTGAAGGTGTTTATCATATTCCCTCTCTCTCACCTGGTCTTCAGCAAGTACATGTTCAGTGCCAAGAGACAATCCTCATAAGATCTGCCCTGTTGGCCCTGAATCATCTTGGTCACCCTGGTGTTGCATCATCTCCTGCCTGTCCCTGTCCTTCCTTAGTTGAGGACTCCAAAACTGAGGACAGTATTCCAAGTGCAGCCTCACCAGTGACCTATATGGAGGTGGTAATACCTACTTTCCCCTGCCATCAATACCCCTTCCAATACACTTTAACATCCTATTAGCCTTACTAAATGTTTTGTTAAACTGACTTGATTGTTTGAGGGAGTCACTAATTATGACTCCCAGGTCCCTTTCTTCTGCTATAGAGCTCAGTTGTATCCCTCCCATCTAGTACTCTGATCTGGGGATTTTGTTGCCTAGGTACATAACCATGCCATTGTTGGTGCTGAATTTCAAATCAGAAAGTAGGATCATTATCCACTGGTGAAAAATACATGCTGTTCTTAGGTTCAGTTACCAATTCATTTTTTTTCTTGCTCAGCCACCCTGCAGAAAACTCCAACAAGTTTTGTCAGCCACCATTGATTTTTTCAAGAAGAGGGGGTCCTATTATTGAGAAAATATAGTACAATGTTCAAATATCAGTAATATTTGTGACTGAGTGGCTCCAGGCAATTCCTGGAGTGGTTCTTACAATTCAAGAATTTAATAGTGAATTCATAAAATTATACACTCACCAAAATGGTGTCTCAAAAAATCCTTTATATTTCATTCAGGTAAGAGAAGCACACAGGGCTGTGTGTTTTCACTAGAGATGCCATCAATAATGTCCTGATATGACGGCCATCTCGAGGTACCCTTTAGTACTGAATTCTGTCACGGTGTATGTCCTGGAATCAGTGGACATCATTGTCTGCATGGATATTCCCACAGGTGTGGGAATGCATGACAGGTTGTCATGCCAACTGACATCTACAACAACCTCCTGTTTCCCCAATTGTGCTCAAAGATCACTCAGTATGATACATCTAAATTTAACAGTAACTCTTGGTTGAGCTCTGTTTTACACAGCGATACCTTACTAGAAAATAAACTCTATAGCACATACAATGGGAGGTGGCAGGAGGTCAACATGGCACAGAAGGTCACTTCTGATGGCTCAGTTTCTATAGCAACTCCAGATACTGCTTTGATATTGTAAACTAGTTCCATGATATGCAATGAACAAATACTCAAATATAAAAAGTGGAAAAACAAAATGACAAAAAACAATAATCAATACAAATGATACAGACAAAAAAGATTCATTAAACCAAGTATAATATCAATGATTAGATATAGTCAGACTCCTTAAAGGCCATGTGTCCCACACAGAGATCATGGGGGGAGGGGGAAATTAAGGATGAGGGTATAAGGGATATAATTTGGGCAGGAAAAGATGGCTATATGGAATCATGTCTATTTCGGGCAAAGGGCTCCCAGAATAAGCATGGCAACACAACAATCAGATGTAGTCTCTTAATTAAAGTAATGGTATCCACCCAGTGCTCCCCCAATGTGTAATGTAAGATGTTTGTGTGGAGTGCATATCACTATTTCACAACTCTTTCCTAAGGTATAGATTGCCTTAACCTATTTCAGCAGATGATGGTCAAAAGGTGTCTCTCAATATTTGATTTCTTCCATCAGAATCTGATGCAAGAAATCAGATGTTGAGTCACCTTTTGACCATCATATGTTGAAATAGGCTAAGGCAATCTATATCTTAGGGAACAGTTGGGAAATGATGATGGGTGATCCATGCAAAGGGGGGATTCAGAAGAAGTTGTCTGGATCATTATGTAAATATCTGTAGGGCTTGTCATTATGTTGATATGCCAAGGGCAGCTTGCTGCTCACACTCTCCCATTTTTTTCCTGAATGTTACACAGATTCTGGGCAGTGTTCATTTTATGCAGTTCATCATTAAATATAGATTGCACTCCTGGCAGAGAACCACAAGAATACTGTAAAGGAACTGCTTCATTCACGAGCTAAAACCTTATTGAAAATTTTTGGGGCTAGGTATTAGAGGCAAGGGGACCTATTGCAGACTGACATTCTTCTGGATTCGACCCACAAGATCAGAATTACTCAAACATTATGAATCTCTTTCTTGCTTTACTCCTTGTCTACCCCAAAATGTATCAACCTAGAATATCACTTGGAACTTGCATTAAGCTACCAACTTTGCATCAAGCTAACAAAGGATGGTACTGCTGTTCTAGTAAAGAATGTAAATGTCCTCTGGCTACAAGCAAGGATGTTCTCATCTCCATCGCATGCTGCCTGTCATTGCATATGGTAGTCAGCCAAGATGGTGAGAAAAGGGCTGTGCTGGTTGTCATATGGGCTCCCTGGTCCCTGTGGCACCATTGCTTATTGTATAGGGGGTAGCAGGGTGGTTTACCTGGTGCGAACAGTTCAGGGGGGGCACTAGATATCAAGGACTTCTTGTAATAACCAGCAGTAAGTGATCAGAGGGTGGGGGGGACCACTAGACACCAGAGACTAATGAAATAAATAAGGGCTGATGATCAGAGGGCAGGGGTGCTCCTAGACACCAGAGAATAAAGGAAATAACAGCGGAGCCAGTGACTGGAGGGCATAGGTGGTACTAGACACCAGGGACTATTGAAATGACCCACTGAACTGCAGAATGAATGTATGAATTGCGGATTAATGTATTAAACTGCAGAATGAAATTCTGCAGAACTGATCTCTAACAGTGATCAGTTCTGTAGAATTTCACTCCACAGTCTCCTTCATTAATCGACAGTTCATACGTTCATTCTGCTGTTCTAAGTAAGAATTTCCATGAAAGTTGACAAAATGATTTCTGAACTTCTGCAGAAGTGAAAATTTGACTTTTCAAGAAGTTCTGCCTGCTGAAGTTTTTCCGCACCGCTCAATGCTTAACTGTTTTAATAGGTTGCTGTTGTTGGCTGAGAGGTAGAAGAGTGAGCATGATACTGCAGCACCAGATCTATTATGAGACTACTGGCACTTTAATGATTTTGTCTCCCACAGATGGAGACACATTGTCGGCTTACAGCAGTAAAGTGGACCATCAGCTGGAGGATGAGTCAGGAAACAATGTGCTGTGCTATGCTAGTGCTACAAATTTTACTTTTAAATATAAATTGTTCTGTTTGTTGCATACTTTGTGCTACTTATTGAGAGTCAGTTACGTGGGGAAGGGGCTGACTCACACGTTTGTCTCACATAGCGAGCAAAAGAAAATGGTGGCAGATCGAATTTGAACATTATGGGTGGAACCATAATTCCTGTGAAAAGGCAGTTCTCGCTGGCACTAGTTATGCCCAGGTTCTGTTGCCTGACAGATGCCCACCTTGCAAATGGGCTCAGCCAGTCAAGAGTCTGTGAAAATGTTTGCCCATTTTCTAACAGCAAAAAGCTTTTGACATTTGTCTAGTTAGGTTACCACCCCTCTGTTTACACACAGAAATACAGATTTACAAACCTATTATGCTTTTGAGAATTTTCATTGTATCTGTTTTGACAGACACCATTAAAAATGGAAATTATGTCTTCCTGAATCATTTGTACATTCTACATACTGTCATTTTGACAAATTGCCTTTGCTTCTCATGCATGCCGTGCCAACTGTAAAGGATCTATAACTGATAGGTATGGATTATTTATACAAAGAGGTTACTGTAAAAATGCCACCTTGGTTCTCTGTGGCTGGCACTGATCACACAAGCTGATTTCTCACTGTTGTTCTCTGTCAAAGAATTTGCCATGTAGAATGGTCCTACATTCCAGCAAAGGGAATGCAAGAATAAGGCAGTAAAGAATTCCAGATAGCAGCATTTTACTGCCTATATTAGTATTGTTACTTACTAGTTTTACATTTTTGGAATTGTAATTGCTTCTTGTGTCCTCTGGTGCTAAGCCTGTCAGGCCTAAATTCCAAATTATACCATGGACATAGGAAGAAAGGCAAAATCCTTTATTCTGATTGGCTGGCTGGCACCTTTCTGCTATGGTAAATCCCATGATAACCCACGCAAAAGGTGCCAGCTAGCCACATCTAGCATTCCCACCAAAATCATTCTGACCCCCCCTGAATATGAAAACAGGAAAACTACAATATGAACTCACTGTTAAACAGCTATGGTAACCAATGCATTTCAAATGGCTGTATCTTTTACCACTAAGCTTCCCAGAAAGTACCTGCATTTTGTGTAAAAAAAACAGCTCTGTACCTCCCTATCCCCAACATTCTAAAATAGTATGACTACTGCATGAAAGTTAACGTGAAGCACTCAGTAGTACTTTTAAAAGTGTTCACCAGAAAACAGTTTGGTACCGCTGCACCCACCTCAGTTGTTACTCTCTCTGGCTCTGCTCCATCCCGCTCTCAGTCTTTGCTGCTGCCCCACTCACTCTATCTCTCTCTCTCAGTACTCCATACGTTACAATTAAAAAAAAATGGCAGCTGAAAACAAATTCCCCTGAACACCACCATGACTACATTGTGCCTGCAAAATTATACCTGGAAGTAAAAAAATTACAATCCCGGATGCCCCGCTTTGCACCAGTCGCAGAGCTGATGCAGCTCGCTTTCTCCTTCTGTCATCCACTCACTGCTCCAAACACATTTTCCAAACCTGGCAACAGAAAGTATTAAAAAAAAACAACTCTGCTCTGATAACCACAATGGACCACATTTCAGTGCTACACTGCGCTCTGTCTTCTCTGTCAGCAGCACTTAATCATATTGTGCCTATCAACGGGGGACCACTTAATGTAGGGTGGAAGAATATCTGTACAAAAATATATATAAAAAAAAAAAATGTTTTACTAATGTTTTCTCTATTTTAATAATTGACATATGGTATAATTGCAATAAACCACTCCAGGATGTGGGTTATGGGAGGATTTACCACAGCTGACCTGGATTTGACCACTCGACCTGCGGCCTTGTGTCCAAACTATGCCAGCCGTAGTAAATTGCCCCATAACCCACACCCTGTTGTGGTTTATTGCTTAATTCATATTTCTAACTAGAGTGCTATTAGTGTGAATATTGTAGAATAATACTCCCCCATTCTTCTTTTGTGTAAACTAAATTGATCCAGTGTGTTTAGACTATCATCATATTCCAGGTTTTCACTACCTTACATCATTCTAGTAGTTTTTCTCTGGATTTTTCTAATTTCATTCTCTCTTCCATATTTACTGAAGTCTTTGCCAGACTTGTGAGCAGTAGTCTGTCAAGGTTCTTCCATAAGTTTTGTACAGAGGTTGTAATATGTTTTTAGATTTATGTGAGAAGTGTAAGCTAAAATCAGACATGACCATGGTGCTTTTTTATAATTTATTAATAAAGACTTTTAAAAAAGAAAAACAGGATCACATTTTTATTGGCCTTCATCTGTCCACATTACTTTATTTTTGTCATGAAGTCATAATTCGCCTCTTATGACATCACAAGCTGTTGCCACAGAAAAGGTTCTGATGTTACATGCTGAGTATTATGACTTCATGGGAGGAAAAGCAATGGAAACATAGATACATACATACTGTAGATACATAGACAGTGTCGGCAGATAAGGGCCTATGGCCCACCCAGTCTGCCCATTTGAGCTTGTAAGTTCAGTTTATGTTTTCCAAGAAGTCTGTTGCCCCTTACCCCTGACCTCCAGAATTCCTTTATGTCTATCCCATGCATTCTTAAATCCCGTGATTGTTTCAGCCCCACCACTTCCTCTGGCAGGGTGTTCCACTTGTCCACCACCTGTTCTGTGAAGAGATTCTTCCTCACATTTCCTTTGAATCATCCTCCCTCCAACTTCATCCCATGCCCTCTAGTCCTAGAACATCTTTTTTGCTTAAATATAGTGTATTCCTGCACCCTGTTCCTCCCTGTAAGATACTTGTATGTCTCTATCATATCTCCTCTCTCCCTCATCTCCTCCAGGGAGTACATGTTCAGTTCCTTCAACCTGTCCTCATAGGACTTGTGATGCAATCCATACACCATCTTTGTTGCCCTCATCTGAATCTTCTCTACCCTGTCTATGTCCTTACGTAGGTAAGGTCTCCAGAACTGTACAGTGTACTCCAGGTGGGGCCTCACTAGTGTCTTGTATAGTGGAATTATGACCTCCCTTTTCCTGCTGGTGATGCCCTGCCTATGCATCCAAGCATCCTATTTGCTTTACCTGCTGCCTTGTCACACTGTTTCCTGCCTTGAGGTCATCAGATGATAACCCCAAGATCCCTTTCCTGCTTGGTGCATGCTATATCCTCACCCCCCAACTGATATATTGTGCCAGGGTTTTGTGCCCCATATGCATTATCTTGCACTTCCTTGCATTGAATTTCAACTGCCAAACCCCTGACCATTCTTCAAGTTTCTGCAGGTCCTTCTCATTCTGTCTACACCTCTGGTGTGTCTACTCTGTTACAGAGCTTTGTGTCATCAGTGAACAGTGAAATTATGCCTTCTAGGTCCTGTGCAATGTCACTGATGAAGATATTGAATAGGACCGGTCCTAGCACTGATCCTTGTGGTACCCCACTGGTCACTCTTCCCTCTGTGGAGTGACAGCCATTTACCACCACCCTCTGTGTCCTGCCGCCTAGCCAGTTACCTACCCACCATACTACTGTCCTGCCCACACCCATATTCCCCAGTTTGTGCAATAGTCTTCTATGTGGCACAGTGTCAAAGGCCTTTGAAGTCCAGATAGGCCATGTCCACTGCCCTCCCCTGATCCACTCCCTAGTCACCCAGTCAAGAAATTCAATGAGGTTGGTCTGACATGACCTCCCCTGGTGAAACCATGTTGCCTTGGGTCCTGTAGTCCATTGACAACCAGATGTCCCACCAATCTCCTTCAGTAGTGCTTCCATGATCTTCCCACTACCGAGGTGAGGGCTGACTGGTCTGTAGTTCCCGCTTCCTCTTTGTTCCCACTTTGTATAAGGGGACTACATCTGCTATCCTCCAGTCTTTGGGTACCTCCCTGTTTCCAGTGATCAGCTAAACAGGATAGCCAGAGGCTCAGCCACCACCTCTTAGTTCTTTAAAGACCCTGGGGTGCACCCCATCTGGCCCCATTGTTTTATCAACTTTATTACTTCCAGTTCCTTCAGGACCCTTTCTGCGTGTAAAGGGACTTGTGTCCACTTCGCACCATTCTCACCCTTGTACTCCATTCAGACCCATTACCTCCTTTTCCTCAGTAAAGACTGAGCAGAAATACCTGTTCAATATGTCAGCTTTACTGTTGTTCATCCTCCACGCGGCCCCCATCCTCCCCTTCAGTCTAACTATCCCTCCCTTTGCCTTTCTTTTTACTCTTATGTACCTGTAAAAGGTTTTGTCCCCTCTACCCACTGATTTTGCAATGTGTTCTTCTGTCTGAGCTTTGGCTTCCCTTACTGAACTCCCTGCCTCCCTTTGCTTCTCCTGGTACTTCTCCTTATCCCCTTCTGCCTGTGTCTTTTTGTATTGCCTGAATGCAATCTTTTTGGCTTTCACTTTCTTTGCTACCTCTTTGGAAAACCATAATGGTCTCCTCTTCCTTTTCCTCTTGCTAACCTGCTTAATACATAATTCTGTTGCTCTTGTAATCCCCATTTTAAATACTGCCCACTGTTCCTCAACCCCTGATTCCTGCCCCATTCCCCTTAATGCCTCTTTCAAGTATCTCCCCATTTTCCCAAAGTCTGCCCCCCCTAAAATCCAGGGTATGTGTTTTTGTGTGGTTTGGTTCTGCTCTTTCTGTGATTTCAAACCACAGTGACTGGTGGTCACTGTTATCCAGGTGCTCCCCCACTGTTACCCCCATCACACTGGCCCTGTTTGTGAGCACAAGGTCCAGTATTGCCTTCTGCCGAGTTGGTTCCATGACCAGTTGCTTGAGGAAGGCACCCTGAAGGGAGTCCAGGATAAATCTGCTCCTAGTTGAAGCTGCTGCTGGGATGCTCCAGTCCACGTCTGGAATATTGAAGTCTCCAAACAGTACTACCTCACCCTTGTCTGCCATCCTTTGGATGGCTAGCATCAGCTCCCTATCTGTTTCTTCCTCTTGGGCTGGTGGTCTATAGACCACACCTGTGCGGATGGGTGGCCCCATTTTCCTTTCCAGCTTAACCCACAGTATCTCTCCCCCATTTTGTTCTTCTTGGATCTCTGTGGACCTTATGTCATTTTTCACATACAGTGCCACTCCTCCTCCCTTCCTGCCTGCCCTGTCTCTTCTGAATATGTTGTAGCCAGGTATGGCCATCTCCCAGTCATGGTTATCATTACATTTAAGGAGTAAATTGTATGTTTTCATATGATTGGAATTTCCTGAAGCTCAGATGTTTTGGGAATGCGAGATCTGAGTCCTGCTGATGTTTTCATTGTTTTGCAGGAATCAGGAAACTCATTTTAAAGCGGCATCGAAAATGAGCAAAACATTTTACCTTATCTTTTTTTCATTATAAGTAATTCCAGGCCTCTTTCAGTTTTCTTTGTTGGTAAAATTTTCTACTTCCCCAAAACAGATGTATTTTATAAATGTTTAAAGTTTGTTTTTTTCTCTCAAGACAAAAAGATGATTACCACATTTAGCTTAGAAATTGTACTGTAGACCTGGCCAGGCTTAGGACTGAGAAAATAAAAGAAACTTAGGGAGTTCAGCACAGGAGTTACCATGAAAAGCAGATCTGGCATGTTTGCTAAAATTGTTATGTATTGTACCAGAAACTAGCTGTTGGCTTTGAGTGTGTATATCACTCAGAAAGAACAAGCATCTGTCAGTGCCTAACGTTTGCTTGCATGTATTTCTATGCAGGTGTTTGGTACTGATAGTGCAGAGGCAATAATTAAGTCCGGTTTTCCTCTCTAGCACTTGCCTGAGGTTTCAGCAGAATGGCTCATTCTGAATGAAAAAAAATATATCACACTTAGTACACTTGGATAAGGGTGAAGGAGTGAAACACTGAATAAGTCATTATGGGCAGACAGAACAGGGTGTCAAAGCAGTTTTTGGTGTATTCATAATTTCAGATATACAGTACTTTGTCATTACATAGCTGCAGGTTAGTTTTAGAGTGGTTTTCAATCAGGGTTAGTTGCCTCAGAACGCTCTCTTTCTTTTTTTATGGCTAATGAATGTATGATCGGTAATTTTTTTTTTTTGCAACCTTAATTATACTAATGACACCAATGGGGATCAGTGTGGACTGACGTGAAATGGCAGTGGTTTGTTGCATGACAGAGGTTAGGATATATAGTGGTCATTATACTGATGTCCCAAAAAGTAATCTGTGTTTTATAGTGCTGCAGTTCCTCTCCCTTTTTGGTTCTGTGTACTGACTGCACAGCAATATCTAGGTGACATGTCTGCAGGCTGGGAGTGAGACTCTGCCTTTGGTAACAGAAAGAGGTAAATACCACCTGTCTGAGTCTGAGACAATGGGTTCTGCTGCGACAGCAGAACGGATCTTGACAGCTCATCAGGGTTGACAAATTTACTACCTCCTATACAGAGCATACAGTTAATACTGAAAATAAACAGTCTGGTATTACAGTGAAGCTTTTAAATTTCTTTTTTTTTGGAAGGCAGTGCCTGGAGTTTAATGGGGTGGAGCAACTAACCGGTCCCACCGCTTGGGTCATAGAAGGCTGCACCTTCCAACTGTTTCCTCCAATGTTTTTTCTCCTTGCAGCCAGAGGCTCTATAGGGCATTGCTCGTCCCTCCCTTTTTTGGTTTATATTTGGTTGCTGTTGCTATTTTGTCTGGCCACCGACCATTACCGGCACTTCTCTCTGTCTCCCCTGTTTGTTTGTCTGTCTTTTGTTTCCTGTGCTTGTTGTGGCAGCCCCTGTGGTTGTTGTTCCCGTTTGTTCCATTTGTCACTCAGTGGCTTGCCTATTCCTTTTCTTGCTTCGTCTAATTTCTGTTTCACCTCCCCGGGGCCATCTGTCCCCCCTCCCCTACTCCATCATTCCTCCTTTTCCACCGCTTGCCCCATGGCTGTCTCCTTCTCTCCTGCCTCTCTTGTGTCGCCCCCCCATCTTGTCCGTACCTCTTTTTTGGGGTTTCTTTCCTGCTATAAGCCTTTTGTTTTCTGCCTTCACTCCTCAGCCACAGAGCTCAAAAATCAGGCCGAGCATTTCTTCCATATAAGTATTGCTGGATTTCTAAACTTATACCCAAGCTCCCCATTGCTGCAGTGTTCTGTCACCCCACCTTAGAACTATATTGCCCATTCATTTTACTACCTCCATCCTGCATACACAAATTCATTTCAACATCTGAACATCCCCTTTTGCAATTTGCATTTGCTTAGTCCTACACAGGGCTCGTCTGAACTCAAACTTTAACTCTCATTGTTTTCCTTTTGCATTCTTTCCATGGCATTTCAGCCAGGCGTTTCTACAGTATATTTCTTATTTTACCTATTCTGAACTTTCCTTTATTAATTTAGCTGCGTGGTTTCCTCTTGGTCAGCCTATGGCTACCCTGTTTTTTTCCTATGGTGGGGAGCTGTGTGGTCACAGTGAGGTATTATGGCCAATCCACAGAAGGCTGGCCCTGCTTACAGCCCAGTTGCACAGCTTGCTTTTCTTGAATTATTTTTTTTGGGGGGGTTCATGCCCTACCAATTGCGATTTACTATTTGCATGTTTATTGCTATCCTAGTCCAACATTCAGGACCCCTACACATATGTTTCCATTCCCTTCACTGCTTGTATATCTGTTATCCTAGTCCTACATTCAGAACCCCCATGCATCTAGCCTTCTCATTCATTCCTAGTTATGTGCTTCAATGTGTACAGCTGCCATCCACGGTAGGTCAGCTGTACTCAGTTTATTTAAATCTTTACTATTTCACTTAGTGTTTTGGCTGCCAGCATTTAATCAATTATTTATCCTAAATGACTTGACCCAGCTATTGGCATTGAATCAATTTATTTTATCTTACACTTTATTTCATTGGCTATTTGGGTCAGGTGCCTCATTTATAGCTTCTCTGTTATTCCCACGTTGGGGGACTGCGTTGCTGTGATGGACACCATAGTTCCATGCCATACCAGCCTTCATGGCATTGGCACACTCAGCTTGGCACTTCAGTTCATTTGCTATTCTCACCTATTCCCATACTGGTGTTTGTAACCTCCTCCTATCTAGCCACTGGCTGCTGGCTTCACTCGGCCCTCTATGGTGTTTGCACAATAGTATCATCATTCTCAATTTGCCTTAATGGGATTGGTTGGCAAGCCATCCAGGGTGCTCCATCTTCCTGCCTCCCCTCTTTTCCACCCATGTGCAGGTGCCCTATCTGTGCAGACTGCCTTCTTTGGGGTCCATCATCTCATACTCAGCATACTGTACCAGATCCATTGAGGGTCATCATCCTGCATTCCCAACTTTGGGTTCTCTCTCACTGGAGATTGCTGTAGTGGGATATGGCACATACACATGTTGCCATAGAGAGTTATGGCATGTCTGTGTGTAGCCATAGCAGGTTATGGTGCATCTGTGTATAGCCTCAGTGGGTTATGGCATATATGTTTTGCCATGGTGGGTCATGGGACGTCTATACATAGCTGTAGTGGGATACGATATGTAAGTGTGTCGCCGAAGTGGGATACAGCACATATGTGTGTTGTTGTTGAAGGTCTGTGTGTAGCCATAGTGGGTTATGGTACATCTTTACATAGCCATAACGGGTTACAGCATGTATGTGTTACCACAGCATGTTATGGAATGCCTATGTGTAGCTGTAGCTGGATACAGTGTGTAGGTGTGTGGCCATAGCGGGTTATGGTGCTTATGTGTCTCACCATGGCAGGTCATGGCTCATTTGTGTGTAGCCATAGTAGGATAAGGCACATCTGTGCATAGCTGTAGTGGGTTGCAGCATGAATGTGTGTCACCATAGCGGGTTATGGCACAACTGTGTGTCACCGTAGCAGGTTTTGGCACATCTGTGTGTGGCTGTGGCAGAGTATGGCAGGTCTGTATGTCACTGTGGCAGGCTATGGCTCTCTCCTACATTGTTCCTCTCTTACGTCCCTTTTGGGGTTTGTTTTGTTCTATCAGTCTTGTCCTGTCTGTGGTACTGTCTGCTGTCCACTCAAAATATCCAGAGGCCTGGAGGGAAGGTGACCTAGGCCTCAGATCCCCAGAGATTTCCTCCTCAAGGGTTTTTTTCCCTCTCCTCTGAGCCAATGATCATAATATTTAGATAGGTTTAGTAATACCCTAGGTCATGCAGATAGGTTCCGCTGTTGGATGGAGATGGATGATGTAGCTGTTCCCTCTCTCCTTAGGAGGTTATGTCTCCATGTCTTACATTCAGACCTATGAGTGGGTCACTATTCATCCATCGTCTTCCTCTACTCTACTCTACCACAAGCTCCTGGCTATACTACACCTACTGATCTCACTCAGGTCCTCAGTACAGATAAGCGTTCATCGTCTTACTTGCTCTGCTCTAACCTCTTTTGGTCTCCTTCCTAAGGTACCTTTAGGCAAGGGAATCATTTCTGTGGCACCTCTAGGGGTGGAACCCTCCTCTAGGGTTCCTCGCCTTCTTACCCATACAGGGTGATATATCCCACAGATAGAGAGCCGAACAGCCAAAGACTTTCCAAGTATGCCTTCCTAATAAAACTTTTAAATAAATAAATAAGTTGCACAAGCATGACACCATATTCAGTTGCATAGACCCATTGAATTGGAAGGCAGTGCCTGGAGTTCAGTGGGATAGAGCAACTAACCACTCCCCCTGCTCAGGCCATAAAAGTCCACACCTTCCAAATGTTTTCTTCAGCATTTTTTTCTTGTTGCCCCACCATCCTCCATCCTCCTCCAGTGGATCACCTCTCTCTCTCTCTCTCTCTCTGTGTGTGTCTCTCTCTCTCTCTCTCTTCCAGGACTCCTTCGTATGGTACCTTTAGCCAAGGGAATCATTCCTGCAGCACCAATAGGGGTGGAACCCTCCTCTAGGGTTCCTCGCCATTGTACCCCTTCAGTGTGGTATATCCCATGGATAGAGAAGCAAACAGCCAAAGACTTTCCAAGTTGCACAAGCATAACACCATACTCAGTTGCATAGGCCCATTGACACATACAGATTTTTGTCTCCAATTTTGGGGAGCTGGCAGGCAGGCTCCACTCCCCCCACTTGTGGGGCTCACATCCAGCCCGGTCTGTGTCCCAGTCACTGGGTTCACAGCCGAGACCATCACAGCACCTGCCAGCTCCATTTTCTCCTCACCCTTGTTGCAGATGCATGCAAGTGCATGGAGGTGCATGCATGCTATGGTCCCACAACACCTTCCCTTCATACCACCCACCGTCTGACACTGCCACCAGGCCTCCACCCAGTGGCAGTCATATGGCGGGAACAGCAACATCCCTTCCCAGGAGCGGAGAGCTGCCTCATTACTGCTCAATCCCGCTACCACCCTCCTCCCCATCAGAGTCCCAGTGACTCAGGCCCATTCCCAAACCCGGGTCGCTGGCGTGGCACAAGGTGTGGCATACACTGCCTCAACCATCAGCGCCACTAGGCTGGCATGAGCTTTTAAATTTCTTCTAGATATAAGTACACATTGTGACTGCAAAATATCAGTGGCTGTGATGGCTAGGACTTATAAGTAAAATAATTTGCTGCATGCCTTTGATTAGACCATTGTAGACACGAGACTTCTAAGCTGTCATTTGGTCACTTAATTCAGCCACGATATGTACTTAGCTGCACTGTAATATCACACTGATTTTTTATTTAATAATATCCAACTACTTGAAATAACTGTGTGCTGTGTATAGGAGGTAGTACAACTGTCAGCCCTGCAAAGATGTCATGCTCTGATCTGCTCTCACAGAGGAACCCACTATCTCAGACTCAGACAGGCAGCATTTACCGCTGTTCTGTTACTGAAGGCAGAGTCTCACTCCTGACTTGCAGACATCCAGATGTTGCTGTGTCTCGGTACTCAGAACCAAAAATGAAGAGGCGCTGCAGCACTATAAAACATAGATTACTTTTTGGAATATTAGTAGAATGATTACTACATCGCCGAGTCTCTGTCATGCAAAAAAACATTTCCTTCTCATATCAATCAATCAATCAATCAATCAATCAAAATCTTTATTTTGCCAGGCAGAACATCTTTGAGAGAAGCTCATTTACAAGATGGACCTGGAGCAAAACAATTGCAAACAGGGTTAAGACGTTACAGGTTGAATGAACGTACATAACAATTACATAGTAATAATAACAACATAATAACAATAACATATATCAGTACACACTGATCCCCACTGGTGTCATTAGCAAAATTAAAATCACAAAAAAATCACTTATCATTCATTCATTAGCCATAAAATAGAGTCCTTTCTGAAGCAAGTAACCCGAGATGTAAACCACTCTAAAGTAACCTGCAGCAGTGTAATGACCGCGTACTGTATATTTGAACTGATGAACACACCAACAACTGCTTTGACACCGTGCACTGTCCACCTATAATGATTTATTCAATGTTTCACTCATTCACCCTTCTCTGAGTGTACTGAGTGTGATATATAGTATTTTTTTCCAGTGAGAGTCAAGCTGTTCTGTTGAAAACCCAGATGTGCGCTAGAGAGGCAGACCAGGTAAAACAGCAGAACAGCTGACTGCCAATCATGTCACATGAACGAGCATGCCTGTGACCTGCATGAGACTAGCACAGACACAGAAGCAACTCCACCTAAAGCCTGAGCCTGTTGTCTTTAACTGACATAACAGAGCCTTGGGCTTTGGTGTTCTCCCATGCCGAGTGTTTTTCATTAAGACAGTGCCAACTTCTCTTAATCATCGTGATGCCAACCATGACTACAGACCCACATAAGTGTCCATCATTTAAATAACAATGCCAGGACATTTTTCAGCTCATTACTTTATTACACAGAATATTCACTTTCCAGCAAAAAAAAAAAAAAGAAAACAAAGTGAATACCTTGGGCCTGATATTCAAAAATGTGCAATGAGTAGTACAAAGTTTGCACTGCACTTTGCAAGTACTGAGGAGTCTGAGGATGCTGTATTCATTCTGATTGCACATTGACACTATATGACTAAATACAGGGCCATGTCAGAGATGTGCTAAGTCAAGTAGCACTGCCCCGACATGGATCCCTGCTGTGCAGAGGATAGTGCCACAAATGTGGATGATGCTGGAGTGCGATTTGTGATTTTCAGAGGGACCCATGCAAATGATCCCATTGGACATGCAACATACTAAGGGTCCATTTGCATGTCCATAATGGTCTCATTTGCATGGTTAGCAGTGGCAGATTTGTGAGGTGTGGGGACCCCCCCATGTTCCAGTCCCATGGATGGAAGGATCACCCCTGGTGCCTAGTGTTCCCCTTCCAATTGCAGCTCATACACCATCATAATTATCCCTAGTGACTAGTGGTTCCCCCTGATCACCAGCCTCTAAACCCAAGGATTATATCTGGTGCCTATTGGTTCCTCCACCTCCAACTGCTAGCCCTTAAACCCAAGGAGCATCCCTAGTGCCTAATGGTCCCCTCTCTCTCCGATTCTCAGCCCGTATACTATAATGAGCATTCCTGGTGCCTAGTGGTCTTTCCTCCCTTCAATTTCTGGTCCATATCCTATAATAAGCATCCCTGGTGCCTAATGTACCCCCCAATCCTGGACCAGTAAAATGATAGCACATCCCTTGTGTCCAGTTGCACTCGCCACCCTCTGAACTGCACCCATGAACATTGTGAAGAGACCCCAGCAGCCAGTGTCATTTCCCCGGCTTTGTCCTTGATCCCACAACAGATAGCATAGTGTGACAAATGTATGGCACCCAAATATGCATAGCAGCACATCACACCAACAGTCCCTGGTGTCCTGCGGTAACCCCCCACCCATCGTTGTGACTGTCGGGAGGGATTAGGACTCCCTGGTATCCAGTTCAGTTTCAGTTTTATTCTTATATTTCACCAGGATGAGGCACTAGGCATGGGCCTATTTTCAGGGCCATCCTGTTACACAATTGCTACACATAAAAAAGGACATATACATAGTTACCAGCACAGATGAAAGAGAAAAATACACACATACAATAATAGCTCCATGTAAAGTTCAATGATAACAAGAGCAGTTAAATGTATATAAATCCTGTACAGCAGACTTGAAGGTTGAGTAAGTTAGCTTATTGTGCACCAATGGAAGGACTGAGTTCCATTTTCTGTCAGCAATATAATCAAATCGCAATTTGCCATAGTTTTTATGTGTGGGTCTAGCTGCCCCCCCCCCGACACTGACCACCCATCCATCCACCTCCTTCCCCTTTTCCGGAATCTTCAGTGCCACGGGCCCCATATGACAACTGGCACAGCCCACCTCTCACCTCCTTGGCTGGTCACCATATGCACAGGCAGGAAATGTGTATCCTATTTAATATGCCAGGTACAAACTGGGGAACCATGTCCTGTAAGGTGGCCAAGGAGCAGAGGCTGCTGGACGGCTTCCAGGATGTGTTCTTAACACAGCATGTGATGGAGCCCACAAGGGAGGGGCATGTCCTGGACGTGGTTCTGGCAGATGGGAATCTGGTAAGGGACCTGGTTGTAGAGGATTCCTGACTGGGAGTGACCACAATACTGTCTGGTTTCAAATAAGCATGGGGGAGGGAGGGTGAGATCTGGGACACTGGCAGTGCACTTGGGGGCAGACTTTGTGGCATGGGAAATATTCTCAGGATCACTTGACGGGATTACATCAATGACAAATCGCGGAAAGGAGATGGGAGGTCATAAACGGGACTTCATGAGGCAGTCAGGACCTGCGCTAAGGTGAAACGTAAGGGAGCAAGGTCACATAAACCATACTGGTGGTCCAGTGAGGTTCAGGTAGTGGTCAGAGAAAAGAAGGCGGCCTACAAAAAATGTAAAACAACAAGAGGGGATAGAGATAGGGATAAGGAAATGTACCATCTTGCATCTAGAAAAGTCAGCCGGATGGTGAGGGGGGCAAAGTCCAGTAAAGAGCAGCGGCTGGCACAGGGCATCATGGAGGGGAAAGGGTTCTTCCGGTACATTGGGGAGTGGAGAAAACTAAGAGCCATCTCAGCAGATTGAGATCAGAAGGAGAGTGGGTGGAAGAGGCGAGGGATCAGGCAGAGGTATTTAGCAGTACTTTGCCTCTGTGTTTCACTAGGGAGAGGATGGGATATCTACAAAGCAAGTACGATGGGGATAAGGCGGCAGTGAGTGGGATCAGGGGCAACAGAAATGGAGCAAGAGGGAGGAGAAGGTACCCCAGGGTGTCACATCAGGATAAGGATAAAAGGCCAGTAAGGTGGAGGGATGGATGATGCTATCTCCGCCAAAGGTGTGGTTAGCCCTCAAGGCCCTAAAGAAAGACAAATCTCCTGGGCCGGATGGCATTCATCCAAGAGTACTATGGGAATTGGTGGACATACTGGCTGCACCCCTGGTGGAGCTCTTCAACAGGTCACTTGAGACAGGGAGGGTACCTAGGGATTGGCGAGAGGCACATGTGGTGCCAATCCATAAAGGGTGTTGAGGAAGTACCAGGTAACTATAGATCCATCAGTTTGACCTCGGTGGTGGGAAAATTAATGGAGAGTATACTAAAGGAACGATTGGGGTGTACTTGGAGGAGGTGAGGTCTGGATAGTTGGCAACATGGGTTTGTGCTAGGTAGATCATGTCAAACCAATCTTGTGGAGTTCTGAATGGTAACATCAGAACTGGACAGGGAAAGCCTGTGGATGTATTATTCTTGGACTTCAGCAAGGCGTTTGACTCTGTCCCCCACAATGATCTGGTGAAGAAACTGATGGGGTTGGGAGTAGGCCCTTTGATGGTCAGATGGATTGAAAACTGGCTAGCTGGATGCACCCAGACAGTAGTGGTCTGTGGGGAGCTCTCAAACCCTAGAGAGGTTGATAGTGGGATACCGCAGGGCTCAGTCTTGGGTCCTATCCTGTTTAATGCATACATATCGGACATCAGGGAGGGTATAGGGTGTGAAATGAGTCTCTTCACTGATGACTCCAAGATGGGAGCAGTAGTTGAGGGAGAAGAGGGGAGGTTGGCCCTACAAGGGGACCTGGACACCCTGGAAAGCTGGGCTTACACATGGAAATTAAATTTCAATATCACCAAGTGCAAGGTGTTACATCTTGGGCGGAAACCTAAACACAGGTACACCCTGGGAGGGCGCTGGAGGCCTCAATAGGGAAAAAGACCTAGGGGTCATGGTGGATGCATGTATGAACAACTCTGAGCAGTGCAGGAGAGCGGCTAGCAAGGCAAACAGGATGTTGGGATGCATCGTAAGGGGATCACCTCTAGAGCAAGGAAGTGATTCTGCCACTGTACAATGGACTGGTTAGACCACACCTTGAGTACTGTGTACAGTACTGGAGACCACACTTGAAGAGGGACATACAGCTCCTGGAGAGGGTACAGAGGAGGGCAACTAAGATGATACGAGGGCTAGGAGATTTGACGTATGAGGACAGACTTGAGGAGCTCTGCTTGTTTTCATTGGAGGAGAGGAGAGACGGGGGTGCATGATTGAGGTCTTCAAGTACCTCAAGGGAATAAATAGGGTAAACATGGAGGGGATCTTTAGACTAAAGCAGGGTGGTATCACCAGAGGGCATGGTTTGAAGTTGGAAGGTGGAAGGGTGAGGGGGGAAAAGAGGAGGAGGTTTTTCACTGAGAGGGTGGTGGACCCTTGGAATGCACTGCCTGGTGAGCTGGTTCAGAGATCCACAGTGGAGGGCTTCAGAGAGGGTGGGACAGACACAGAAAGTGGATGTATCAGATGATGCTGTCCCAGGGGTGGGGATGGATGATAGAGGTTTCTGGAACACAAGGGAGGGGAGGGCCTCGGCACCCAACTAGGGATCTGAGGTTTGAGCAGACTCGATAGACCGTAAGACATAATCTGCTGGCAAATAGTATGTTAGTATGTTATTTATAGGACAGGGTGCACCCGCACCCTGTCCTATAAATAGGAAACATATTCCCTGCCTGTGCATACGGCAACCAGCTGAGGAGGTAGGAGGAGGGCTGTGCCGGTTACTGTATGTGTCCCATGACACCAAAGATTCTGGTAAGGGGGAAGTGGAGGTGGATGGGTGGGTGGTCAGTGTTGTGATAGGGGGGTTGCTAGACACTAGGAATTTCTAACTCCTACCAACAATCATGGTGATGGGTGGCTGGAAGGTACCATAGGACACCATGGGACTGTTTGTGTTTGCTGTATTTCTATGCATATTTGGGTGCCACATTTTTCCACACTATGTTGTCTGGTATGGGGCAGGGATCAGAGCCCAGGGTCATGACACTGGCCACTAGGGACTCTTTACAGTGTTTGTAGGTGGGGACCGATGGGTAGGGGGTGCCACTGAACACCACAGATGTGCTATCATTTTACAGGTCTGGAACTGTGGTGGGGGACACTAGGTGGCAAGGATGCTCATTGTAGGATATGGGCTGGGAATCTGAAGGAGGGGGAACCACTAGGCACAAGGGATACTCATTATGGTATACAGGCTGGGGATCGGGGGGGACCACTAGGCACCAGGGATACTCCCTGGTTATATGGGCTGGTGATCAGATGGAGGGGGACATTAGTCACCAGGACTTCATTCCTGCATGGAGGGTTGGGATTTGGAGGGAGGGGGACCACTAGCCACTAAGGATTCATTCCTGCATGAGGGGGCTGGCAATCGGAGGGAGGAGGACTACTAGCCACCAGGGAGTCATGATTTAATGGAGAACTGTGAACAGTGGTTGGGGGCACCACTAGGCAGCAGGGATTCATTCTTGCTCTACCATGCCGGCAGTCAGTTGGAGGGAGAATCACTGTGTACCCGGGACAGCTTTGGGTGGGTGAGCTGTGGCAGGTGGCTGCAGTATATGTGACCACCACCAAGGTATTGCACCCCGTTAAGAGGAGGTTAGTCCTGGTGGTAGTTTATGCCCATTTAGGTGAGCATTACTGCTGGGGCAGACTTTTGAATATCCTGCTGTGCCTGTACGCAGGGTAGGCCCCCTGCTTTGCATAGGCACAGTGGTTCTTTTGCACTCTGGCACAAATTGGTTTCACCTGTGCTGTGGGGGTATTTGAAAATGGACCCCACCCACACACTGGGTGAAAAACCTGGTTTTCATTCACAAACACCTGTTTGTGCATGCATAATCTTTTAAATACTGGATACCTGGTCTTTAATGTCTGCAACCAGTGGTGAGCATTCTGAAGCTTCAAAATTCAGGAAATGTTGGCAGGGCTTGGGACATCAGGACAGATGTTCTAAAATCAGAAAATCCTTAATGGCCGGCTCCATGGTGCCAAGCAATGGGTGTTTACTCAGCATATTGGTGACCCGGGTTCACGTCCTGAGCTTAGTCGTCTGCAGCAGAGACTGACAGGGAGGGAGTTTGGAGTGTCTTATGGATGCTTCTGTCCCAGGGGGTGTGGAAGTACCAGATCACAGTTAGGCAGCTTCTGGTGGTGTTTTGCAGTTGGTGTTCTTCGTGGTGTGTGGCCTTGACATGCCACTGAATGCCCCACCCCCAGGATGCTGCTGTGGCTGGACCAATATGTAGGAGGTGAATGGGTTGGGGAAGAAAAGGGAAAATGCCTGCTCAGCTGACTGGATGATGGCAGATGGTTTTCCCACTTGCCACACAGCCCGGAAGAGTCCCAGTAGATCCCACGCTGTGTGTACTCGGTGTTGAAGGAATGTCACTGAGCAAACTCTCCCCTCCTGGTACCCTGCCCCGGGGGCCCCCCTTGAAGGGATACATCGGGTCAACTGGGGCCACAGTACTGGGGTATGACAAAAATGGCAATGGGGGCATTTGGTGGGCAGGGGAAGTCCTAGGCAGTCCAAAGGAGTGGCAGGCCATGGGGATTGGGAGGATAAAGAAATAAAGCAAAAAAGAAAAAAATCCTGAAAACATCAGGACACTAGAGAGGTAAGCAAATTTAGAAGTAAGGTTCTACTAGTTTAGTTTGGTGTGACTCTATTCAGCTGGTTGCTGAGTGTTGTCATGTAAATGAAACAAGCCATTCTCTGCCTGATAGGAGCAGCTGACACCTTTCAAGTGCACAAAGTTTCCACACAGCAAGCAGTGAGTAGTATCATAACCAGAGTGCTTGGTCATTGGTGTGCACTGTGAAGTCTCTTGCAGCTTGAGCTGCAATGGGTTCGGCAATGACACACTTCTAAAATGTCATTCATTGTAGAAAGACATTCCTTGAGCAAGCACAAGCTAATATAAAAATTACTTCTTTGGGGTTCCGGGCATATTAAACTATGAAAAACAAAATATTTCTGTCTCATAAAATGATCTGCCTATGTCAATACCTATTGAAAATTAAATGTTGATTAAAGATATGTGTGAGGTTATAATACATTCAATTCATTTACACCCAGTAATGCAACAAGAATTATGCCTAACACATTTTCACACTTATAAATATTTGAATAACCCACCAAACATGGCTAGCAGTGCAGAACATAACCATCATCCTGAGGTGTCAATTCACAATTCATCAAAGCAGCTTATCACAGGAAGCCTCAATGCTAAAGAACAGTACTTTGATTTTTTTGTCCATTTCACCTTAATAAGTTAAAGGGGTCCAGATAAAAGTCTTCTGCTTTCTTAAGGAGATTTGACATAGTCATGTACACATCCACCATTATAAATGGGCACACATTCATAATCAGAAAACCTTGTTGCAGTACTGTTCACAATGTAGACTCCTTTTTAGGGCTGCAGTGGGTGGGGCCCTCCAGACCTTTTATGATGAGTTGAAGAAGGACTCTGCATTCTTTCCAATGAACATGTTGGACTTGTGTCAAAGTTGCCTCTGCATCTGTGAAGCAGTCCACCCGTGCTGTCCCTACCGACCACAGCAGTGTACTATTTCAGAGTGCCAGTGGTCACAGCAGAACTGGCACACTCTGTTGTGCCCAAGATGGCCACCACACTGTACTGCACATACGCTAGCTATCGCACATGTACAGTAGCATTTGGTGGCCATTTTGGTCATGGCAGAGTGGTCTGTGTTCCACCATGACTGCCAGCAGTATTTATTTTTCAATATTATAAAAATTCCCCCACCAACCCTCCCTCTCAGCACCCACCACCCCACACCCTCCACAAACATAACTGTGACACTGGGGGTGCCCAGTACTCCAATGTCATGATCAGGGATCTACGGTGTTTTTTCTGACACTGGGGGTGCCCAATCCCCCAGTGTCATGATCAGGTATCATCAGTCTTTTTACCTGTAAAAATAAACTGGTCCATTGATGTCTTCCAACATATAATTGTGAAACTAGAGCTGCCCAATCCCCCAGTGTCACGATCGGGGATTGTCAGTCTCTTATTTTCACCTGTAAAAAAAAAAAAAAGGTCCATCAATGTCTCTTGCGGCTGATCCTTGCATCCTTGTCCACCATCTGACCCTCTCACTGAGCATCCACCACACCACCCCCCAAGCCCTTACTTACTCATCGGAGGTCCAACATCATAATCCTCTCTGGATCACAGACATGTCTCAATCTTCAGAGCCAGACTGTGAACTGAAGACACAGATATGCAGTTCAATGTATTTCAATAGGGTTTTGAACTTAGTGCCATAACTTGGGCATTTTTACATATATTTGGCCCAAATTCTCAACATGCCTTCTTTGAGACCCACCTCATGAGCAATGTCACTGTCATTAGGCAGATCTGTCCCGAAAGGTGATTTTGCAGTCCCTGCATGAAAATCACCTTTCAGGCAGGAGTTGACAATTTTTTCTGCCCTTGTTCATGAGGCGGGGTCATAAGAAGACTATGTTGAAAATCTGGTGTAAACATATTGAAAAACAACAAAGTTATGAGCCTACATTGAATTTTGTGAATGCAGGCTCATTACTTTGCTTCTTTTCGATATTTTTATACCCGAACTTACAACATAGCCATATCTTTACAGCACCTCATGACTGGGATAGTTTTCATTTTTCAAATCCTGGACAATATGTTTATTACATCTCGAAAGGTGATTTCGCAGTCCCTGAATGAAATCACATTTTGGCCAGGAGTGGAAACTTTTTGCTGCCCTTGTTAATGAGGTGGGATCATAAGAAGACCGTGTTGGAAATTTGATGTAAAAACATTAAAAAACAAAAACGTTATGAGCCTACATTGATTTTTGCCAATGCAGGTCATAAGTTTGGTAATATTCAATATTTTTGCCTCAAATTTTCAACATAGCCTTTTCTTTATAGCACCCCATGAAAGTACAGCTGTCATTTTTCATCTCCTGCCCAAAATTTGTTTTTGTGTCCAGAAAGTTGATTTTGCAGTCCCTACGCAAAAACACCTTTAAGCCAGGAGTTAAACCTTTTGTCTGCCTATCTTCATGAGGTAGGGTCATAACAAGGCTATGTTGAAACTATGGTGTAATAATGTTACAAACCAATACATTTATGAGCCTATGTTACATTTTGCAAATGCACTCTTGTAACTTTGATAATTTACAATATTTTTACCCCAAATTCCTCAGCTGCAGCCATATCAGCTCTAGTCAGAGTTTGTTTATATAGTAACATAGTAATATAAGGTTGGAAGAGATACTAGAGCCATCAAGTTCTCCATTTCTTAATCAGGAACTGAGAAGTATGTGGTGCAAACAATTTAATTTATGAAGACTTCCCATCCACCCAACAACCCTAAGTACTCTGTGATTCCCTTGGTATTAGAAATGTGTCCATTCTTATATTGAAGGCCTGTACTGTCCCCCTGTCCACTACCTCTACTGGTAGACTATTTTGTAGGTTCACAAGCCTCTGAGGAAAAGGTACTGTACCTTCAACATAACTTATGAATTTAGCACCTTTGAGCTTCAGGGCATGCCCCTCATTCTGATAGAGCACACCAAATCAAATATTTCTGTCTTTTTGACCTTTTTGGTACCCTTCATTATGTGGCAGACTGTGATCATGCCTCCAACCTACTTTTATGCAGGGTGAACATATTAAAGGCTTTTATTTTCTCTACAGAGCTGTTATGCTCCATACCCCTGATCATTTTGGTGGCCCTGTGCTGCACCCTCTCTATTGTATCAATGTCCTGTTAGTATTGGGGAACTCAGAAATGCACACAGTACTCCAGATGGGGCTGGCCAGGGCCTTGAAAAGTAGTCATTACTTCCTCTATTCTGCTAGTCACCCACTTTTTAATGCACAGCAGTATTGCAGTCACCACACATTACTTGTCACGCTCTAGCCCATTGTCTATTATGACCCCAGATCCTGTCCCTCCTCCACAGCAGTAAGAGTAGCCCCACAAGATATACAGGTCCTACCTCTGTTTCTCTCCCCCATGTTTAGGTCCTTGTATCTGGCTACACTGAATCTAAGATGTCAGGAATCCAGTTAGTCCCCAGCTTGCTAAGGTCCTCCTGAAGGTTATTGACATCATCAATGGAGTCCACTGCCTTGGCCAGCTTGGTGTCATCAACAGACTTAAAGTGATTTACCAAGATTGCAGTAAAACGTACATTTCATTGAAGCTAATGTCAGCAAATGTCTTTGTAGAGTAATGTTATAATTTTCAGTGCAGTCTGTAGTAGTGGAGAATCATAATTTGGCCCAGTGCGGTAGCCAGATGATCCCTTCAACTTCCTAATTGACTTGATCCAACCACACACTCAAGCACATAATGACACATGCCCAGGAAAAGCATGGCGCTGCACCCCATTAATGTCAGTAGGGGTCTTAATTTAAAGACATTTTTATAGATAATAATGACCAGTTGGAGATTAATCAAGGACACTGGTTGACCAACAAGGCCCTTGTTAGTAGACTGGTGCACTTGATTAATCTTAACTAGCAGTCATATCTATAGAAAACATACTTAAATCTGACCCCACTAAACTTTAATGGGGCACTGCCCCGCTCTCTTCCTTGGCACACATCATTATGTGCCTAAATGTGGGATTGGATCAGATCAGTTGAGAAGTGGAAGGGATCAGCTGGCTACCTTGTCTGGGCCAAAATACGATCCTTTACACTTCCATACATACTGCACTGAAAATTATAAAATGAGCCTACAAAGACTTTCAACTGTATTAGCTTCCAGGAAATGTAAGCTATACCACAATATGTAAAACCTACAAAATCCCTTTAGAGGAAAATTAAAGTCAAAATTAAAAAAAAAAATGTGCATTGTTTTAATCTGTAGGTGTGCCCCTAGTAAGTCCTTCTCTTTGTTTGCTGAAAGGAGAGTTTTTTTTCTAAGTTTGCTTGTTGTTTTATGGCTTCTGGGGATCTTCATGTTTGCATTTTTTATGGCTCTTCTTGTTCCCACAATGCCTCCTATCCTGTGTGACAGTGATGTGTCTAGGACCATAAATTCTACAAGAACTGTTTTTGTTTGTCAAGTTTACAGTAGTAGAGCTGTGCTTTTAAATATCTCAGATGGCAAATAGCTGAGGAATAACTGAGTAGGCTTCTCGGTAAGGGAAACAGCAGCAGTATTAGTTAATTATAGCACTTGTGACTTGGGTTGATTTGTGTGCTTTTTTATGGTTGTGTGTAGTGTGATGAAACAAAATGCTTTAAATACAAAGCATTCACTTCTGTTGGCTAGACTTAGACACGTACCTAGAAAACAGAAAGCTTGGATTAGACAAAGATATTTAGTTGAAACCAGAATATCAGGCTCCAAACAGTAGATTGCTGCTGCAGAAGTTACTACTTATTATAGGAGTAGCACTGTCGCTGTCCTAGCAGGCAGGCTAATATTTCATATGTTGATATATTGTGTGAATATTTAATTGGTGAAAAAGGGAACAAGACATTTTTTTATTAAAATATTTTCTTTTGGGGGGGAATTGCTAAGCCACTTGACTCAAGTTCAGTACAGATTAAAGGGAGGGGGATTCAAATTAATCTATACAAGATCTGTCAGCTGCTATTTTCCAAACAGAAATGCATACAGAGATATAAAATATGTTTATAGAGATCCATTTATATTGTTTGTTATTCTGGACTATACATTGTGTGACACTTATTCTTGTATGTCGATCCTTATCTTTAATAAAGCATATTTAATTGCAAAAAAAAAAATGCATATGGAGTGTTAGCCCATCTATTAGGTGGTCTTAAAAAATCCAAATTTCATGTTAGAAAAATGTCACATTTAATGCAGTAGTACTACTTAATCAGGAAGTGATCAGTTTCCAGTTTTGTAGTGTCACAGTAAATATGGCGGTTGCCTCAGCTGCCTATCTAGTACTGCTGCTTTCAACATGGTGGGTGGCAGAAATGTAAACAAAAAAAAAGAAAACGTAGCAAAATTTTGGGGTGATAGTACAATGCTGGTGGGAAAGATTGCCAGGTACATGCTCAATAGAGCACAGGGAATACACTGTTAAAAAAGCGTATATTCTTTTTAACTTGCACTGCTGCTTTCAGTAAAAAAAAATAACACAAATTGCATTTGCATTAATTTTTAACTGCAAATCCTGACTTCATCTCACAAATAGAAAAATGTTCTTAGATACAACTGGGTGAATGCAGTTGCAGGTGCAGCACACATTTATGTCTACATCAGACTCTTTTGAAAATATGTCTCAAAGTATAAAAACTAGAGTCTTGAAGTAGTTGAGGGGTTTATTGGTTAAGTCACTGACCTATCACTACAGATGTCCAAGATTGTTGATTTGGATCACAAAGATAGTGGGTTTTAAGGGTTTTTGCAGTTCAGCAAACAGCTAAAGGATAAAAAGATCCAATCAGCAGTCATGGATGCTGGCAGGATCTTTTCATCCTTGTGCAACTTGTGAAGTTTTTGTCTGTTTTGAACTGATCTTAGGAACTGACTGAATACTACAAAGGGACTGCTTGGAGATCTTCTTGTGGATTGGCTTGCAGTTCATGGCAGACACAAGTCCATGCCACAAGTACACTTTACACATTATAACATAATCTGGCATAAATCCCTGCCTTTGCTCAAAAGAGGCCATGCAACTAACTACAAAGGAAAATGAATAAATGTCTACCCTGTAGAAACTGTCTCCCTACCAGGGTAGTACTACTGTGCATCGGCAGACTAGCACTGTATAAAAAATCTTATGTTTCACTTGCCTACACTGTAGCTGACTAGTGGATGATTAAAGAAGGTGTTGTCGATATTTTACATTTCAAAACCTCTAATTTAGGACAACATAGACAGGGGAAAATGAGCAGACTGGGTGGGCCAAGTGGTCCTTATCTGCCATCAAATTCACTGTTTCTATGTTTAAAACAAGAGTTGACAAGTTACTACAAGGTCAATCTGTACCAATTGTTTGTGTGTTTTGGGGAAGGAGAACACAGAAAACCAAGAGATGTGAAGTCATCCACACATGCTGCACATGCACAGATCCATGTACTGATGTACAATCATGCACAAAAACACACTCATACAGACATGTAGTCATCTCCATTGACTGATACACATGTGGAAGGGGAGAAGAGCTCATGGGTGAGCTGAAATCTGCCTAGGTGTCCATGTAAGGTAACATAAAAAAAAATTAAAAAGTGAAGTCTTTAGGTAGACTTGAGACACAGCCAATAATGGGCAGAATGAATAGCAATGGGCACAGTACTCTAGCACGCCAGAATTTAGGGACTGTTACAGAAAAATGTTTTCTCACCAAATGTTGTTAATCAGGTAAAATTCACTGTTTTCAAAATGGCTGCCTAAGTGAGATGACCATTGAAACTCTATGCTCATTTAGTTCCATGCCTCTTTTGTGAAATGATTGTCAGTGGCTGCTAATCATGGTAAATTAGGAATAGTAGATAGGAAACGGTACTGAAATCAGGAACCTCATTTGCACTTGCGACCTGAAGTTAGAATTGTACCCAGGTATCCAGTGTAAACAGCTTGATAATTTAACCTATTTGGGGAGGCTCTGAACTGAATACAGCAACAATTTTGCATGGCTTAAAACAGGTTGAGGTATTGTGAACAGAACTATGATACATAAGACAAAAAAAATTCTAAAATTTCCTAAATGATTATGCCATTTTTTTTTCAGGATCAGGAGAGTACCCACGCCAGGATACTTTCCTCCCAGAAACTCTCCCAAAAATGGTGCTTCCTCGATTGTAAGTATACACTGAAACTACATCAAACAAATCACTTTAATCTAGTTAAAGAACAAGTAAACACTATGTGAGTCATTGTCTTTGTAATCAAAAGAGAAGCTCGAGACTCAGCCTAAAAACTGAGATACATTTTTCAGATGAAGAGATATCCAGAGGGGATCTCTGATCAGATAGATTAGGAATGTAGATTAGGAAAGCATAGCAGTCTTGTCTAATATGCTGTACTTACACTTAATGTCATAAAATGGGTACAAAGATTGCTGGCTGCTGATTGGCTGATACCTGTTGGTACCTGTACTTTTTCCTCAGCCTAACTCACAGAGGAAAAAGTACTGATGACAACCATCCTGCCTATTGAATTACCACATATTAGTGGACACACATGAGTATTTTGCCTATGACAAATCCCCCTATACTTTTATATATTAGTCACCACCTTTACTCTCTCCATGCCCAAATTCGTACTCCCCCAATTTCCTTATTTATATGTAAATATGTGAATTATGCTAATAGATCTTGCCTAATTACACATATCCATGTGTTGGTATCTTTTATGACTCTATAACCTGTTCTATCATTGTGTTTTGTTCCTTGCATTGTACCATATTTTTATGTAACTGACCTTGATCTAACCAGGTCCATCTTGCAAATGAGCACTGCTCAATGATGTTCGCCTGGATAAATAAAGATTTGCTTGATTGATTGATTGATTTTTACTTTCACATTTGCAGATTTTGGGGCTATTTCTACCCTTAAACAGTAACAATACAATTAAAACATTGAATTGACTGTTATTCTGTAGTCATAGAAACATAGACAATGACAGCAGAAGAAGACCAATGGTCCATGTAGTCTGCCTGTAACACCCTATTATGCCCCCTGAGACCTTTGCCAATATGGGGCCTTTGTCTACATTATCTGCTCCATGCTCCCTTTTGTACCACTATCCCCATAAGTAACTACTAAGCCTTTAACTCTGTCCCATCTGTGTTTGAAACCATTAATGGTTTTGGCACACACCACCTCCACTGGCAGACTATTCCATGGCTCAGCCATACTCTCTCTCTCTCGCTATAAAAGAAAACTTCCCATGCCCCTAAAGACCCCCCCCCCCCAGTTTCCAGTTTCCAGTCTTGACCCTGTATTCTAGATTTGCTGTGCTTGTTGAATGTTTCCTTGCAGTTCACTTTGTTCATTCCTTTCAGGCACTAGAAGGTCTCTGTCATATCACCCCCTCTCATCTGGCCTCAAGCCAGTACATGTTTAGTGGCCAAATTCAATTCTCATAGGATCTGCCCTGCTGGCCCTCAGTCATTTTGGTTACCCTACACTGCACCATCCCCAGTCTGTCCTTGTCTTCCCTTATGTGAGGACTCCAGAATTGGGCAAAACATGCTACAATGGTAATTGTACAAAAGTTGATCAATAATGAGGTAATGATGGGGTATGGCAAGGCAGAATCACACTACAGCCAATAAAAATTGTAACTTGAGTGCTTCAGCATCACCTCAGGACTAATCAACTTTTGTACAACTACTACTGTAAGTCTGGTCTCACTAGTGCTCTATAGAAAAGTAGTAATACCTCTTTCCTCCTGCTGTCAAAACCCCTCCCAATACACTCCAGCAGGCTGTTTGCTTTACTGTAGGCTTTGATACGCTGTTTAGATTGTTGAAGAAGTCACTCATGATGGCTCCTAGGTCCCTTCACTCCGAAGTGGTGTCCAGATTAACACCTCCCATCCAGTACTCCATTCTGGTATTCTCTTTCCCTATGTGCATCACCTCTCTCTTTTTGGCACTGAATTTCGGCTGTGAAACACTGGACCACCTCACCGGTCTTTGCAGGTCCGTCTGCATCTCCTTTACCCCCCCCCCCACTGTCTACCCAACTATAGAGCTTAGAGTCATCTGCAAAGAGACACATCTTAGCCTGTATTCCTTCTCTTCTGTCATTGTTGGACATATTGAAAAGGACTGGACCCAGACTGATCCCTGTGGCACTCCACTGGTGACTTCCCTCTCCTTGGATCTGACATCATTTACCACTACCCTCTGCTGTCTCCATTCCAACCAACTTCTCTTCTGTCTATGTCCTTTGATGCACCTAAATCCTATAGATTCTTCAGCAACCCTCTGTGGAGCACTAACCTGAATGCCTTGCTGAAGTCGAAGTAGAGTAAACCCACTGCACAGACCCTGATCCACTCTCCTAGTTACCCAGTCATAGAACACTATCAGGTTGGTCTGTGAAGACCTCCCTGCCATGAACCTGTACTGTTTACAATCCTGGGACACTTTTTTCTCCAGGTAGTCCATTGGTTCCTGTTTGACTAGTGTCTCCGTCAGTTTACACACAGCAGAGGTAAGACTGACAATTCTGTAGTTACCCAGCCGCTATTTGTCCCCACCCTTGTGTAGTGGAACTACATCCACTGCTCTCCAGTCTTTCAGAACACCACTGTCAGAATAAAGCTATTGAATAGCCATACCACGGGTTCGTTAATTCCAATACTAGTTCCCTGAGCACTGATGGGGGCACCTGTCTAGCCCAAGAACCTTATCTGTCTTCAGGGCTGCCATCCCTTTTCTGACACTTTCACTAATAAGCCTCATTTCTAAGACCCCCTTTTCAGTGGCCTTTATTTTGCTTTCTAGTAAATGCCATCTCTAGTGAATATTGAGTAGAAGTAGTCATTCAGAATGGTTGCTTTCTGATTGTCTTTCTCTTGCTCTGTCTCCTTCTATTAGACTAACAATACTGCAACCTGACTTTCACTTATATAGAACATGTGAAGAACTGTTTTTCCACACACTGGACCCCCTCCGCAATATGTAGTTCTGTGTCTGCATCTGCAACCCTGACAACAATCTTGGCCTCCCTAGTTCTCACTTGGAAGTCTCCCCATTCTCCATCTCAGTGCTTCTCCTTATACCTCATGATGGCCTTCTTTCTGGCCCTCACTGCTCTGTGATCTTTCCAGAAAACCACATTGGTCTGTTGTACCTGGGTCTCTTGGTAACCATTCCCATGCATGTCTTTGTTACCTCGAGAATGACCCCTTTTATTTCTCCTCATCTTTTCACCACTCCCCTGTTACTGTCCACTCCAATTAACCTGTCCTGGACTAATTCCCTCATCTGATTAAAGTGTGCCCTTCTGAAATCATAAACATCAGACTTTGATGAGGGCTTGCTGGTACCAGTGGCCAGCTTGAACCATATGGTGTTATGGTCAGTGGACCCCAATGATTCCCCAACTCACACTACGTCTAACCTCTCCACATTGGTGAGCACCATGTGAAGAATGGCAGTCTGCCTTCTGGGTTACTTAACTATCTGCACCAGCATGCAGTCTTGCAATGTATCTAGCAGGGGCCTGGCTTTTAGTGCTACCGCCTTCTGAAATGTCCCAGTCACTGTCTGGCAGGTTGAGATCCTGCTTTACTACCTCCTCCCCCTCTTTGATACCCCCTTCACTAATTCTGACCCACTTCCCTATTGCTTTCATCTCCCTCAGTGGGAAGACAGGGTTAGTTTGTCATCCAAAATGACACACATTTTGCAAACGTCCACCCTCTCTTCTAAAACCCATTAATAACAGGAAGGCAGAGGTGATCCCTAAAGTATAATACCAGGTGATCTGGGTCCACAACAAACTATTCAGGTTTGCTGGGTTTGAGCCTGAGCCAGATGGAAGCAATTAAGTAGCTGATCTATGAGATAGCATTCTTTGTCACAGACATTTTCACAGCAGTGAATGCTCAAGCCACACCTCCACATCATATCACCAAGTGGCAACATGTGAACCATGCACAACAAAGAGAAAAGGACAGAGCCCTGAGGGACACCACACATGACTGCAGATGGGGGAGAATAGTAACTCAACAAAACCACAGTCTGGCAATGATATTCCAGGAAAGACCTAAACTATTAAATCATTATTTCAACTAATCCAAGACTCCCCTCAGATGTCCAACCAGCTCTCAATGGTCCATTGTATTAAATGCTAATGACAGCTCAAGGAAAACCACAACTGATACGCTCCCCAAGCCTTAGCTAGGAGTGGATCATTCAAAGCCCATGCTAGGGTTGTCTTTATATTGTCATGAGATTAGAAGCTGAACTGGATGGCTTGTAGATTCCGGAAGGAGAGGAGGGCTCTGCCATGATATTCTTCCTCCAACAGTTTTCTATTCTGCCCTAGACCTCCCTTTGACCTCCTCTCTTGAGATTAAGCGAGCCTACCAGGCATTGGGACCTCACCCGATATTGCTGGAGGCTTTACCAAGATCAATTGTGGCCTGATTTCTATGCTATAACAATAAGCAGAAAATATTACTCACAGCATAGAGGAAAAAGGTTGTTCAGTACCAACGCTATTAGGTATTTTTTGATAATGACTACCCAACTTCTATACAGACGCATGCATACCTTTACTCAAAATACTGCATGCTAAAAATCTCAAATTCTTCACTCCGTACCCTGATAAATTCATGGTATATTTCGCTGAAGGCATTACAACATATACAACAGCAACAGAGACACAGGATACACTTCAGGCTAAAGGTTTACTGTCAACACAAGATGCTAGGAAAATAGCTGCAACAGTCGAATCTCTGGCTTCAGAAATTGCCGGCTAAGCCTGGAACACAGCAGAGGCTCGAAAACAAGCAAAAGAGACACTTCAACAAATTAAGCAGCAACTTGGCATCTCCCAACATGCCACAAACTCTGGGGACGTTCATACCTGAGCTGCATCTTTTGGACTAATTGACGAAAATTGTCTGAGCTGCACCATGTGAGGGGTAAGTCGAACCATGCCCTAAGTCGGGTTTTGTTGTGATACTCCCACACTCCACTATCTGTAGTCTCCTTTCTGTGCTATCTCCCATGTAAGCCACTGCAGTCCTACTGACACATCTCCCTATATTACATCTTCCCCCTCTGACTATTTTTCCTAGAAGCTGGACTGCCTTATATATTGGAACTCTGGGGAGAGCGCCTTTACTTCAGTTCCTTTATATTGTGCTACAGGCTGAAACCACAATATCATACATATATAGTTAGTATTATTTGGCTGGGATCTCACTATCTCAGAGCTGTGTTGTGGAAGCTGGCCAGAAGGGTGGCATGTTTTACTGAGCCGTTGTGTAACACAATGTACACCACACAGCCCAAAAGTGCCCTGAAGGCATAAAACCACAACTTTGCCCACCTGAACTTGAAATTGCTATTTATTTTCAGTGCTGTTGTATGTGCTGTATATGTTCAGTATGGGCAAGACCAATTGCCCATATTTACCATATTTCCAGAGTAGCATACAGGCCAAGTGTAATCTTTTATTATGCACCCTAGGTTTACATTCAGAGCAGACTAGCTGCTACAGTTAGCAAACTACTGGATTTGAATTATTTAATAAATGGGTGCATGGTGCCTGACTCAGAGAGCTGCAGGACTCTTAGATGCACCTTCCTCTTCCCCCCTTTTATTATCTTCTCTCTTACTGCTCCTTATCTCTTACGTACTTTCATATTCACTTGTTCTTCCTTCCTCCCTTACTTCATATTTCTGTCATGGATAGGGAGCGGACCCTGGCCAGTGCTTGGCTGATGTAAGCTTCCCTAAGGGGCTCACCCCGATGATACATATTGTTCAGTTTTGTCCTATGGATTCTCTGGTTATTTATTGCTACAGGGACATTGATGCTTTTATTGACTGTTTAACATTTGCTTCCCCAATGGATTATCAGCTACAAACTACTGACGCTGCATGGCACTTACTTAGTCTGTGGATAATTTTGCTGATTAGCTTATTATTCTACTGCAGGCTTTCAGATATAGACAGTCAGCCATATAACATATACTATATGTACGCTAGCTTTGGTCTGTTGTCTGCAATTTGTATCTAAGGTCTTCCCTTATGTAGCCACCGTCTCTGTCTTCCCCATGTGAATATGCTGCCCCTATGGGGAACTCATCATTTTGCAGCATCCAAAGAAGCAATCTTTGCCACTTCCTGCATGTATTATTGTTCCCTTCCCATTACTCAGACCTACTACATGAGACACCTAATCCATGCTATTATGATATACCATATAAGGGATACTGTTTTGCTCCTACAGTAACATCCTTCCTTACTACTCCGTACCACGTAGTGACTACGCTGTTGAGGCCTTTCCACTAGTTGAATAGATTGCCCCAGACACAGGGCCTGTCTTTTGTGTATAAAGCCCTTTAAGGGGCTCCTGCCTTGGAAGCCCAGTACTGCCACCTTAGTTCTGATGCCCGGTTGGCATCTTACTCTGCTACATAGTTATTGTGTTCTTGTTGAATGGTAAATTGTACTTGTTTACTGTTTAAACTGCACAACCTTATCTTAAATTTACAGGAGGATAGGGATGGGGGCGGGGACAGGTACCAGAGGAGACTGGTTATCTACCACACATAGTTAACAATGGGGACTGATGTACTGGTAGTCTCTAAATGTTAATGGATTAAATAATCCGGGGAAGAGATCCTACACCCTAGCTCACATTAAAAAAGAATGCCCTAATCTCATTTTTCTGCAGGAAACCTATCTAGATGCTCAGAAACATGCAAAGCTTCATAAATTTGGTTTCAAACAGGTCTATAGCTCTTAACTCCCTAAGGGAAAATGACAGGGGTAGCTATATTGATTCCACAATACACCACTTTTCAGGAGCGAAAAGTTGTTAAAGATAAAGCGGGAAGACTGGTACTGGCCCAAGAGCTTTTACAGAATATAGAAGTCTCATTGGCTTCCATTTACATTCCACCAAGAACCAAACTACCAGAGATTAAAAACCAAAAGTTTGATTTAATCTTTGTGAATACTTCCATTATGTTGTTACTTAGCGGAAACTTTAATATGCTTAGATCCAATACCTGGGACTCGTCTAACCCATGCCCTCCTAGACAGCCGGTCACCCATAAACAGTGTGTGAATATACCAAAGGACCTACACTGGACAGATATATGGCAAGACTTACATTGCCATGACAAACACTATACTCATTACTCTGCGATACGTGGAGTATACACTAGGACTGACTACAGTCATACACAAATGGAATATATGCATAGAATCACAGAGTGTGAATTAGGAGACATCCTACTTTCTGATCATGCAATGGTTTGTAGACACCTTCATTTATCCCAGTTTAGACCCAAAATACAGTGGAGATGGAATATATATTACCTTCAATCAGAAGACTTCCACCACTTTTTGGTGGAGCAAATCCCCCAAATCATGGGGACCATTACTGTGTGGTCTTCTGGATTACTCTTAAAATGGTCCTCAGGGGTCATATTATTGCTTATACTTCTTGGAAGCACTATTAAAGGCAGCAGCGACACAATGACCTTCAGCAGACTTATCATTTCCTGCAGGCCATGCATAAACAGCGGGATAGATCAGTCACAAACCAACTGGCTAAAATTAAACAGGAAATGGACGCCATTTACCTACACAAAAAGAGATAGCACTCTTGCACCTCCAACATAAATACTATGAGGTGGGCTCTAAAACCACCAGAGTCCTGGCTCATCAACTTTGGAAGCAGAAAAACAGAGGTACAGTCACCAATATGTGACACCCTCACACAGGACAACTTTTAAAGGAGACCCAACAGATAGCTGAAGCCTTCAAATCCTTTTATAGGACACTTTACTCCCCTGAGAATGCTGCAGCCCACAGGACATGGAAGAGTTTTAAAACCTTTTGGCCAACTGAACACTTACCCAAGACCAGGAAGATGCCCTCACCTCTCTAATCCATTTTGGGGAATTTGAATGAGTTGTTCGTTCAACAAAAAAGTCAGAAGGCCCCAGGTCCTGATGGTTACTGCAGAATTCTGTAAATGACAAGAGTGAACTCCTGTTACTCCCCCCCCCCAATTGCAAGCACGAAGGAAGCACTACAAGGGGGACTGATATCTAACACATGGCAGTATGCTTCAGTCTCTTTTATTCCCAAACTTGGGAAGAACCCCACGGACTATGTGGCCTACAGGCCAATTTCAGTTCTCAATGCAGATTACAAGTTGTTCACAGCAATATGGAGGCAATATAGTGCAGAGGTTTAGGACTCTGAGCTGCAATCCTGGAGACCTGGGTTTGAATCCCACAGCCCAAACTTGCATACTGTGCGATGCTGAGCAAGTGACTTAACTTTCTTGTGCTTCCAGGTTGCATCTGTAAACAAGCTTTGGCTTAGTGTGCCTTTCCTGGTTAAACAATTTCCCATCCCCCCCATAGTAGCACATCACTTAGAATTCCTACTTCCTGCTTTAATACACCCAGATTAGGCTGGATTCATATGCGGAAGACAGATGGGAGATAATATCCAACAAACAGTATATATGTTACACCATGTGCATACCCAGCAAAGGCCTTCTTTAATATTTAGTCTAGATGCAAAAAACACATTCGATAGGGTATCATGGCCCTATCTTTCTGCAGCATTGATCAAGATGGATTTTCCAGAAACTTTTTTGTCTCTCCTTCAGAAAATCTATGCTTCTCCACAGGCCTTTATCAAAGTTAATAGTCATTCCTCCACTGCATTTGCCCTGGGCTGCAGTACATGTCAAGATTGCCCACTTTCCCCATTACTGTTCACCCTATACTTTGAACCCCTTGCTCATGCAATTAGGGGCAGTGCATTATATAAAGGCATACATATTGGTGACACAGAACTCCAGGCTGCTTTATATGCAGATGGTATCTTCCTTCTGTATCTTGGCCTGCCTTAGCGTAATAACAGAATATAAATTAAAAGCAAACAAAATAGAAGCCCTTTCCTGCTATCATACTCCCAACCATGAGGTGAGAATACAATGTCTTTTCTCAGGGATCTACAAGAACTTAAATATTTAGGTATCAGGCTCCCCTGTCAACTTGAACATCTCTATGAGACAAGTTATGGTCCACTATCCCACCAATTAATGGCAGTTCTGCATTGTTGACATGCTCTGCATCTCACCTTTATACATAAAATAGATTCCATATGTATAGTAGTAATCCTCTGGTTCCTATACATTTTTCAAAATGTCCCCCTACTGATACCACCACAGGAGTGGAGGAAATGGTTGTTAGCACTTTCCAGATACATCCGGGGTGGACACCGACCTTGATTAAGACTCTGTACATTAATGCTCCCCAAGAGTAAGGGAGGCCTGGACCTTCCAGATTTAAATTTATACTGCATGGCTGCACAGCTTTGCATCCTATTTCTTTGGAGCCACATGGGCCTGGCCCCCAGTGGTTAGAAATGGAGAGGGAAATGTTACCTTTCCCACACATGATCAGAAACCTGTTTGGGGAAAATGGGGGAGTCCTAGCAGCTGAGGTATCAGTACCGAGTCAATGTAGCATGGACAAAACTGTGCATGGAATAACACGCTGTAGGAAGCACTAATGACTCTGCAGCTACTCGTGTTGTTCAGCATATGGTAAGAACCACTAACTCTGTTGCTGTAGGCTGCCATGACGAAACATGAAGGACGCTGCCAGGGCAATGCCTGGCCAAGCTACTCCCATGGTGGAGTGGCTAGAGCACCTGCCTCCAGCAGCATCGGGGACCTGCAGCTGTGGTTCAGTTCTCCCCACATCCCACTGTAATGTGGCTTTCTAAAAAAACTTTTCCCCAGCTCCGCAGTTACCCCTTTCCCCAATGTCCATGCCCCCCCAAAGTTAATTATAAGAAGTCTGGGGTGTGTGTGGGGGGGTGTGCGGTTGGCAAAGCCCCTTCCCCACAAAAAGAAAGAGAGTTGTTTTTTGAATGGTGTGTGCTCTTGTTTCAGTCTGGATTTTGTCCTGACTGTTAGAGCGCATGCTGTTGTATCTGCGGCATTGTGTCTATGCACAGTTTTATCCGTGACATTATGACCCCATGCCGAGGTATTAAACCCCTGGATACACCAAGTTAAAGAAGTATAGCATAAGGTGGTATCAGACACAGGGTTACAGTACCAGATACCATGAATATGCTCACTTGCAATCTTCTAGATTTTGCTCCAGCAAGACTAGATACCGCTTTTCAGGACTGGCAAAAAAGGAACAAAGTTTAACTAAGTCAATTATGTACCGGTACATATATGAAATCCTTTATGGAATTGCAACAGCCATTTGGTCTTGACCACAGGGATTTTTACCATTATCTCCAGATCCAGCATGACCACACAGCTTTGTCCATTGAATCCTGAGATCCAGGAAAACAGGCTGGCATAATTGCAGCTCTGGTACTACACGATTGCAAAACACAGCACGTCTCATTTTCACCATTTATAAAGCCCTACAACATACCTATAAATATAGTACTGTGTATCTGGCTTTACGATGGGATGAGGAGGAGTTAGATATCCAGATTGAAACAACAGAATGGGAAAGGGGATGTTATGAGATTGGCAGGGTTACCTCCTTGCATATATTTATTTATTTATTTGCTTTTGGTAACCGGGTAAGTTCACTAGGCACAAGGATGCTTATTTTCAGGCACGACCCGGGAGAACACATTTTAGAAATACTAAATTGTATATGTGATGTAACACATGAAAGCAGTAAAGTACAGAGTCAAGTTAAAAACTTCAGGTATGGGGAGACAAATTTAGCAACAAACACGAGTAGTTTTAAACAGTATGATGAAATTACAGAACAGTAGGACAGGTAACACAAAATAAATAAAAGTAAGAACATAGGCATTGCAATAGAGGGCATACATAGAGACAATACATCAAGTCACAATGAGGTGGTTGAACAGGGAGGAGAGGAAGGGAGGGTGATAGGAGGGGGGGAGAGAGAGAGAGAAGAGGAAGAGGGAGAGGGAGCGGGAGAGAGAGAGAGAAAATGAGAGAGAGTGAGAGAGAGAAAATAGAGAGAAGGAGGGAGAGGACCTGAAGGAGGGTGTTGAGAGAGGTGGGGAAGAGATACCAGAGAAGAAGATTGAAACAGTGCAGGGGAAGAAGAGTGGAGCTAAGGTGGATTGAAGCAAGTGCAGGGGTTGATATGGCTGGACTATGCATGGAAACACCTTATCAATTTTTTTTGCACTCCTGCTATCACTGCAAAATATGCAAAGCGTGGGAATTCAACATGGTGGTGGGGTTGCGATGATCTCCAGGCCATCCACACACACACACACGCACACACATCATGTGGTCACGTCCAGTACTGCACCCTTTTCAGCAGGTGTTTGACAGAGCTATCATGGATGTTCTGCATTTTCCTGTACAATTATGTTCACAGATGTATCTATTCCCTATATACCCCCGGGGTGTGAGAGACAGACTTGTTAAATATCTCCTTGGAATCATGCTCATTGCAGCTAAGAAATGCATTACAAGGAAGTGGTTGAAAGATTACCTGGTTACTTTAGACCAATGGAGAACTACGGTTAATGACATATATAAAAAATGGAGAAAACTACTCAGCCTAAATGACAAACAGGAGGTCCTCACTTCACGATGGACTTCATGGATACTATATGTAATGCAGCATGATCCCACTTCTGTCCCTTAACAGCTCTGCCACCTGGCTCTTAAGTTTTCAGCTAGCTGTAGGTGCTTACATGAAGCATGCGCCAGACTGCATAGACCCCAGGGGACACTGCAACTATATCATGGGAAGTGGGATGTGAGATCACCCTACATGAGCTTAACTGAGATCTCCTTGTCCCTTCCCCCCTCATTTTACACCACCATACAGTTGTGTTACTTATCCTGGAAGATTTTCCATGACTTTTACATTTGTGTATTATTGGAAGAAGACTTATAAAACATCAGTGGTGATGCCACCATCTTATCCTGGGAGGTACTTTTTCACCCCATCACTTTTTAAGTAGGGAATATTCTTTTTGTAGTCCAGGAGAACGACTGGCCGTCCACACATAAGCCAGGGCAATGCATACACCTAAGCTGCTTAATAAAAACATATTTACAAAAAAAAGGGAACTGAAATGTGTATAATATTTTTGCTGTTCCTTCATCTTCCTCAATGCTCATTCCAGACTTTTTTATTCTTTCCATGTTGTCCTTTGCATGATATTTCCACCTTATATATTTTCATTATTTTTCTTTTTCCCTCCTTATGAGATCCTTACTTTTCTCTGGCTTATCTGTATATAGCTATGCTGGTCTCTCTCTCATTCCTCTTGTATATAAGTTTTCATTTTGTTCTGAATTACCTCCCTCACATGCATGTCTAGCTGAAGTGGCTTCTTTTGTTTCTTGGTCACATTAACTCAGTTTACACACTTTTGGGCAGCTCCCAGTATTATCCCTTTAATTGATAATCGCTTATCCTCTTCCCCCTCTATTCAGTGTATACCCTTCAGCTGATCTTTAGTTGTTTCTTCCATTTCATCAGAATCAGCCTTCCTGAATTCTGAGGCTTCAGTTCTTAAAATCGTAGCATACTTTTAAATGTTGCATTGTTGCGGTCACTTAGTCTAATTGGGTTCTCAACTGAGAGTGCCCTGATCATGTCCTGAAAGGACATTAGCATGTTCAAAGTTTCTTCCCTCTTACTGCTGTAAACTTCAAATATTATATTTACTGCCACTGAAAAGTCACATTCTATGTCCAGGAGATTGAGGTCCCCCATTTGAATAGTTAGAGGCATAGAAACAAAGACACTGCTGCAGAAAACGATTACTTATCTATGTAGTCTGCCTTGTGTTTCCCTATCATACCTTGAGACCAACTGTCTAGATGTGGATTTAGCTCTTGCTTCCCTTCACTTCCTGCCTTACTGCTACCCCACACGCAACTTGGAGGCAGTATAATGTAGTGGTTTAAGGCTCTGAGCAGCAAATCTGGAGACCTGGGTTTGAATCCCACAGCTCCCACTTGCATACTGTGTGACCCTGAGCAAGTCACTTAACTTCCTGTGCTCCCAGGTAGCACACGTAAACAAGCTTTCAGCTTAGTGTGCTACTTCTGGTTAAACAATTGGAAACAACTATCAAACCTCTTACTCTGGCCCAGTTATGCCTGAACCTATTTATAGTTTTTCATTCCACTATCTCAGCTGGTAGGCTCTTCTACAGCTCAATCACTGCCTCCATGAAGTAAAAGTTTCTCACATCTCTTCTGAATGTCTTCTCCAGCACTTTTCATTGGTGCCCCTGTGTTATTGACCCACTATTCCTATTGAATAGTTCCTCACAGTTTATCTTTTTGTGTTCCCTTCAGGAACTTATGTGTCTGTATGGTGTCTCTCCTCTCCCTTCTGGCCTCTAGTGAGTACGTATTTAATGCCTTAAGTTGATCCTCATATTATCTGCCCTGTTGGCCGTGAATAATTTTGGTTACCCTATGCTGCACCATCTCTAGCCAGCCTCTGTCTTTCTTCAGCTTGGGACTCCAGAACAGGTCACAGAATTCCAGATGGGGTCTCACCAATGATTCATAGAGAGGCAGTGTTATCTCATTTCTGCTGCTGATGAAACCCTTGCCAACACACCCTAACATACTGGGTGTCTCGCTGTAGGCCTGATTGCATTGGTTAGTTTGTTTTATGGAGTTGCTTATGATCATTCCCAGGTCCCTGTCCTCTGAAGTAGTGGCAAGAAGTGGGTGAAGCTGGCAAAATTTCCTTTTGCTTGGAAATGCACATATTAAAGCAACTTCACTTTCCTGATGACAGCAATTCACATAGATGTTCACTTGGTGAATTGACCAAACCCACGTGATGAATCTATGTGAACTGCCAATTCATGGGCAAATTAGGTAATTTGAGAATTTTGCCTTATGAATTTGTATAATTTTTCTAGTGAAAACAATGTGAATTGCATCTGTGTAAAAAAAATCCCACCTATCTACTGAGCTGTAATACCACCCCCTCCCACCTTCCAAATACTTCCTAGTCATATACCCCCCCCATCCCCCACTGGAACCCTCCTCCCTCCCTCCCCCTGCCCTAGTAAATTTCAAAATAAAGTAGAACTAGAGTTAAGAGTGGCATATAAGTGTTCAGTACCCTTCCTTCCACCCATTCACCAAATACCTTCCCCTTGCCTTCCCTCACTCAAGTCCCTCCATCAGGCCAAGCAAGTCATAAGACCCTCACCCAAACCCCTCTGACCCCCACCACTCTCTTCCCCCATCAACACCCAGAAAAAATGTGATCTGTAATAAAGAAAATGGTCCTTTAGTCCAGAGTGTCTGCTCTGTTTAGTGCCCTTCTCAGTAATGGGCCCTACATGACTTTGGTGATGTAGTTTGCTCTTTGTAAAACCTGACTGGCTAAAAATATACCTGGGTCACCAGATCACTGGTACCCAAGTGTGCCAGCACCTGAACCTCCTCCTCCTCTCCCTATACCTTCCTCTCCATCATGCCAGTGTTCTGGATGGCAGATGCACCTGAAAGGCACCTGACCACCCCCTCCCCTTTCCCCTTTATTCCACCTCCTTCTCCATACCCTAAGTGTACAGTATCCTACTACTAGAATTCTCGCTCCTTATTGCCTTCTTCCTGTTTCTTTACTGGCTGTCACCTTGCCATTTGCTTTCCCTTCCTGACCAGCTCAGAGCCCCCCTCCAGAGAGCCAGGTAAGTATCCCTCTTTCATTGGCACAAATCAATTTAAATTTGGAATTAGGGGAGCTTGAATAACATTCTTGTGGCTTCCCTTGCCACCCTTCCCCATCCACCACCTTCCTGTACCCATGGGCACACCTGTGTGGGGTGGGCCCATGAGTACTAGCTTAGCTAGTGATGCAGCAGGGATATCTCTTTTCTTACTGCTGCCAACTGTGCCTGGAGCTCATCTAATTTCCTATGTAAGGGGCAGTGGCCAAACCTCCAGAGTGTAGTATGGGAGATGAGTGCCTCACAGTCCCTGTAGTAACTATCTTACCACTGTAGTTGCGTTTCATATTTCCTATAGTTATCCTTCTTACAATACCTTATATCCCCATCCTACTAAGCAATATCACCCTATTCTATATGGTGTAATGCTGACCCTACCAGCTACTACCTTTCTTCCTCTGACCTCCCAAATCCTGTTCCAATTTACTCTACCCTGACTAGATGCACAACTGATTTCCCCCTACAGTGCCTTTACTTTGTCAGCCTTCCTGGTTTGGCCTGTCACTCCTGTCCTACATTTTATTTTGTTCCTTCCCCTTATCATGTTAGTTGGAGGCATAGTGATTCAACTCCCAACCCCCTGCAACAGATAATGTTCTCTGAGACCCTTAAATCAATGATGAGTACATACACTATACTGTAGGCACTCAATGACAGTTCAGTCAATGGCCAGCTGTGGAGGTGAGAGGTGGGCTGTGCCAGTTGCTGGCTGGGTGTCAGTGTGGGGGGAGCAGGGATGTGGGTACTACCTGCTGGGGCGGGGTATGCGGGTCCACTAGCCCACCAGGAAAAGGGATAATTTCATTAATATTAATATGGGTGGACATCGGGAATTGGGAAGGGGGCACTAGATGACCAGGGATGGGGGTTATTGTAATGGAATCATAGAAACGTAGCAAGTGATGGCAGAAGGAGAGCTTTTGGTCCATCTAGTCTGCCCTGTAGTAGTCCTGCCTAAATTACCCTAGCCCCCCACTGCCTATTTTGTGTGAGGGCTCCCTGCCTGTTTTGTGGAAGGGGGTTATTGTAATAATACTAACACAGGCAACATCAGGGATTTGGGGAGCACTAGAACTCCAGAGAAGGGGGTATTTTAATAATATGAATACCAGCGACATCGGGTCTGGGAAGGAGGACAGTGACACATTGCTGCATATAGGTCAACTCTTCCAGAGGAGAATTCTCTTTCTGGGAGAGTTCTGAGAATCCCATTTTTGGGGATGTGGCAGCTTGCATCTGCCACATGTACCCTAGCACCATGTCGCAGTCAATGTTTGGGTGCACAGGTGGTGCAGGTCCCGATTGGGGCAGGCAGCCTGCGGTTGATGCAGGCTGCCATTGAGAATTGCTCCCAATGCATCGTTTGGCACAAGGTGCACTTTGCACCATTCTTTGTGGTGCAAGCCCCTTGCACTGCACTGGGGGCTTTGAGAATCCATCCCATAATGTTTACAGCCAGGTGTACATTTTCTTAAATGAAAAGATGAGGGCTCCTACAAACATACAGAATTTAGACATAAAATAAGATGCTAGATCCAGGCACTATGACCTTGTTGTGGGAGAACAGATCTAGAAAACTCAGAATCCATCCAAAAATGGAAAGTCTGAGTTCTTAGAATGTAACCAAAACCTTATGTATTGTATTTGAACTTTCCTGGCTGTTTAACATGTCATTTTGACAATAAAATAAAAACATTTTATCTCCCTCTTGTGCAATTAAATGGTCCCCTTCCTCACCCTTTAGATCCATTCCCTTACACAATCCCTGCAGTTGCCATCTTGTCCCCACAAGGTAACTGGAACATCAGGTAGTTACTCTTTGCATGTCTTCACTGAAGACATCCATACTGATCAAAGGACTAGGATGCCCATACTCAGAGCCAGCCATGTGTGCTGCACTTACTGGAGTGCTGCAGTTAGCATATGGCCAGTCCAGGGGCAATATGCAGATGATTAGTGCACTCAGATCGTAATGCACTAACTGTCTGACCATGGGGCCATGCTGGCATAGTGCATAGTGACTATGCATTGCGCTGGCACAGCCCCAGTCTTAAGATGGCCTGCATGAGCCCACTAGAGATAGCACATCTCAAACGGGATAGTGCCAGGGCACCTATGGGCCATTTTCAGCCCTATCATGATAATGAGTCCATTCATCATGCAAGGTGCTGTAGTCCATTTGAATGCCTATTTTGGCCGCATTAGCATATAGACCCTGGCTGCCCCCACACCCGAGCTTTCATGTTCCCACACAGCCATTGTAGTCCAGTGGTCCCCCCCCCGATCAACCATCTGATAGCAATGATGAAAGCGTGAGAAGTATGTTTCCTTCTCAACACATACACATACGTTGTGCCCCTCTCATATGCCTTGTGTCAAATCTGCAGAATAAAATTGAAATAAAATATCCCAATTAGAAGCAACGAAAAGCCTTAGTGGTCTAGTGGACCTCAGGCCCACTTCCCAACCTGTTCTCTTAGGACACTCCCCCCCCATATCCCCCCCCAAGTCACCAGCATAGCCCCCTGCTCATGATGTCAGCCAGATACTGTCTGACTGTCACCGAGTGATTACAAGTACTGCAGAAACTGCTGAACAACATCTATTACTTCTATTGGAATGAGAGAATTCCAAGGGTTTTGGGCATACACCGTTTGTTTTAGTGATCAGGTATGATGTGATGTGGATTAAATATCAAAAATCTACCCCCTTACTGACAAAAACTTAGATTGTGTGGTTCACTGTACAGTTGTATTTACCAACAAGTAATAACCCACCCACTGATTTGCCATATAGTTATTAGGTTCCAAATAAAATCTGAAAATGTTGAATAAAAGACCTTCCTGTGCATGTACCCTGCTTCAGACAATTTTATTTATTTATTGCAATTGTTTCACCAGGAAGCACACACTGAAACAAGATGCTCATCTCCCGGTGTGACAATGGCAGGTTGTAGGTGTGATATGGAAACTGTATACTATACCCAAGTGTCCCAGCCAATCAGGAAGTTGGAATTCTACAGTTCTTTTTATTTATTACTAACTCTTTGAACTAGTTTTGAAAATTCAGATAGATGCAAATATCTTTAAAATCTCTAGAAATATACAAGCTGAATGAACCTAGCCATCCACAAAATGGATGCGCTTCATTTGACCCACTCTGTTTAGCTGGGTAGATGCTTGACCCTAAGCAACACTATTTAAACATTTTTTAATTGATGAGAACATGCTTTATAACTGTGCGTGAGATGTCACAATTTACTTCATGACAAACTGGAGTATTTGCCATTAATAACATTAAGTTACTGCAGTATCCTGCAATATATCATCATCAGAGAATCGGTGGTAGAAGTGCTTGATCCTTGTGGGTGGCACTGCACAAGCTGATAAAAATGTTCCTTATGACATGGTGCAGGCAGACATGTACTGTCAGCAGCTTGCTTGTTGGGGATTTGTGTACGGTCGTTTATAGATCTTATAATGGACTCCATCAGCAGACAGGCTGAAGTGCTTGCAATCATTACATATTCTTGACTATAAACATGATTTTTTAAATTAATTTCTTTATACTATCTTTAACTCCATGGACAACTTGTTGCAAGGGATCATAAGGACCTCCTTCAGTACATCTGCCAGTTCTTCTGAGCCTCTCAGCCTTGTCTCAGACTCTGCCAGTCCTGCAACACTCAACTCCTTTAACCTGAAATCTCAGGAAGTTAACCCTGTGTTGCCCCACCCACATGCTGCTGTCCGCAAGAGGAACCAATCTCTTGAGGTTGTTTCAGTGAACAGGAACATCTTCTGCTGGTTGCCCCTGCCTATGTTACCCACATTTTCTCACTAAACCACCTCCTCCTGGGCACAGCCTCAAGTCCCACCCACTCCTGGTCCTCTAAGTGCCATATTTGTTCCTGCAAGCAATGAACACCCTGGGACACTAGGCAGAAGTGCAGTGGTGGAGGATTACTCTCATCCCAGTTAGAGAAAGTGAGAGTTCCACTGGATGTTCCTTGCGTCTTTTATTGGCCTACCTTGATTTTCCATGGCTTGGGATGAGAACCCACATTGCCAGTATTACAAATCGATCCGCAGCTACTGTATTAACAGGCCAGCTCTGTTAATACTTTCACTGTCATCTAATCTCCCCTACTCCATAAACACCCTGACCCTGACCTTCCCTAGTGTCTACAAGCAAGCAGTTAGTGGAAGGCTGAAGTACAGAGTGGGACCTGAGAATTTTATAAACTCCCTTCCACTTCCATAAGTAGCTAGATGGATTAGAGGACTGCAGCTTCCTCAGAATGTTTCTTGATTCTAGAAGCTATACTCTCAATTTTAGATATACAAGCCAGAAGCTGCCAACATTGTTCAAGAGTGCAATCTGATTTTTCAGTAGCAGGATTAATAGTGGTTAGGATTAATGGTGCTTTACTTTAGTGTTCTTAAGGCTTGTTTTCTACCTGAACATACTGTAATAATTAGATTTTTCTTATCCTTCTTGTAGCTACTAATGCAGACCGCTTCTATCGAATAGACAGATCTCAGGTATGTTATGTATTAGGACTACTTTTTTCAATAAAACTGTTAAACTTATTTGATATTTTATAACATAAACATTTATCTTAAATTAGATGTAATATAACAAAGATTTTCTGCAATTTGTTGCCAATCTTATGACCAGCACTTTATGGATTTTGCTTAGTGGCTAGTCCCTTTCACCTTCAGTTAACTCTACTTTAGCTATCAGCTGCTTATAAAGTATACAACTATATTATTGTTACAATACTTAAACATTCTAAAACTCTGTAACAGACTGCAACAGCACTGTCCATAGGAAAGACCTAAGCAAAATCAGTAAGCCAGGATCATTTGTCTTGTGTTCTTTATGATAACTCATCTTTGCATATTGCTTTTATAAGAATATGACATAATTGGCTCATTGGAGCAGAGCTGTAGGCAACAACTCAGTATGCTGGTGACCTGGAATTACCCCCACAATCTGGGATGAAAGTAGCAGAGGCTGCCAGGGGAGGACTGAGCATTAAATTGGATGCTATTGTCTTAGTGGGGATCACTTATCCTACTACACTGAAGTCTCCTATCACTAAGAAGCAGGAGGCAACATATAGAGACATTTAACTTCTGGGAAGGGATTAGTGAGATGGATGGACATTTGATACTTTTAGGGTGTCATTAATTACATTTTACATGTCACAGAGTGATGGTCTGAATAGGGAAAAGATTAACCTGCCTCTCAATTGATGACTGATTTACCCTACCCAGTCCACTAGGGTCACAGTTAACAGGACTTTTCTCTCTGATGTCCCAGACTGTGCCTGGATTGTAGAGTCTGCTTCTCCCCTCCTTTATGGGAGGAAAGATAAAGAAGAGGGAGCCTCCATTAGCGATGCAGTGATGGTATAGATTCCTTGGAGAACCAAGGGAGTCTAGGCCAGCATGCAGCAATCAGAATGAAGTCAGCAGATTGGTAGAGCCTGAAGGATTGATGGGGGGGGGGTGTAGGTTCAAAACATATATGACTCCTACAACTGCATCTACTATGTATAGCTCAGCAGAACCAATGGAACCTACTTAAATGAACACCCCATTTGTAAGCCAAATTTGTGCATTTAACCAGGCTGCACATTTAAGCAGATTTTGTCAGATTTCAATCATGGTATAAAAACAGGACTCTAACCAGAAACCAGCAGTGTCTAAAACGGAAGTACCATTAGTGCCAGCTCATTTTGGCACACTGCCATTCTGCTGCCACTACTCTGTGTTCCATAGCTCCTGATGTGATACTTCTTCAACTACACCCATAAGAACTGTTGACAAAACGTGTCTTAGAAATACACTTAAAGGACAACAAAGAAATATACTACATTCTATAATTAATAATTGATGAAGTATGTAATTGCTCACTTACTGAAACTGCTATACTAACGGAAACTGAAATTATACAGATCATCTTGTTTGTAGTAAGGTGTAGTAAAAATGCACAGTGGATTACAGCTCTTGCACTCAACCCCTAAAAGATTTGGATCAAATTCTGGAACAAAAATTAAATGTGTGTTAATTGTTGAAGTGTATAATAATCCAAAGTTCCTAATGCCCATTAACAGTTAAGTATTGTTTGCAAGAGTTTGCTTTCGCAGGACGGAAATATCATGGAGACTGAATTCCTCTTTCACCAAAGAGAGTTTGTTTCATGAGGTCAGTGTTCAGGCTCATTCAGTAGCAGACTAGTGTGAAAAGCTTCCATGAATAAACAGTTAGCTTCAGGTTCCATTCTGGGAATTATCATCTTAAAAGTACTAAACTTATCATACATTTTAGAAAATGCAAAGGTAAAAGCTAAGGCCTAGATCCAGTCAATTAATGATGAGAGGGAAGCCAGGTAGATGCAAAATAGATATGACTCATACAACTTCATCTGTCTAGTATAGTTTAGTGAAGGACTGGCTGAGGCACAACAAACTACAGAATGTCTGCACAATGACCCTGCATGAAGCAAAAGCAAATAATTTTGCCTGCAACCTTCAGAAGAATATTAATTCCCAAATAAACTGTTGGAGGGTTATCCATTCTATTTATAACCCTCCCCCTAGGTATCAGCCTCCACTTTCAAGCTTGGCAACTCCCATTGGTCTTGTCCAACACTGCTGAAGTGGTTGGTGCTGTTTATACACACTTCATCACTTGCGCTTCTTCTCCCTCTTGCCTCCCTAATTCCATTACCCCCACTCCCCTCTCTCTCTCTCTCTCTCTCCCCCCAGCTACCTTCTGTTTTCATCAGTAATAACCACTGATGTCTCGTCTGCTCTGGTCACTCTCAACCCCTCCAAAAGCCATAGCCCTGATGACTTTGACCCCAAACTTCTTCACCCTTCCACCCCAGCTACAGCTTCTCCCCTCCTGCTGCTTCTAAACCTCTCTTTTCAGCTTGATTCCATTCTCCTATGTTGGAAACAGGCTGAAGTCTTTCCTCATCACAAATGAGGTGACACTTGTGTAATCCCCACGCCACTTTTGGGAAGTTGGCTCCCTCCCCATTAAAAGAACTAGTACCCACATATGGCTTACCATTTATTTTTAGCAGAAATACTCAGATTAGTACCACCCCTAGCTTTAATGTGTATACTGGGTTTATTATCTAAAGGAAAAGGGGGGTGGGGGTACAATTATCAAAATGAACCTTTGTAAATACAACCAGATCCAGGGGAGAGGATACTAGGTGTATGCTAGACCTAACTGCTAAGGGGTCCCCAATAACTCCACGCAGAAAGCAATCATCAGAATGTCCAGTGCAGCAGCTGGGATTATGCTGTATCGCTTTATTCACAGATGTTACTAAAGCAAAAGTGGACCCTCAATGGTTGATCATGGCAAAACAAATACACACCTTTTCCAGAAACTCTTTGCTAGGCAGTAAAGTTTTCCACAGAAACTTCTCTATCCATTTTTTCCAAAGTGCTTGTGGCTTGAACCACATACTTGAGCTACTTTCAAACACATTTCCATTTCCCAAATTGGATACTCGTGGCCTGAGCCACATTCTTGAGCCATTTCCAAAACGCATTTCACAGTGTGAACTCATGACCTGAGCCACATATATAAGTTTCATCCTGGGCATTGGTCTCAACCCAGGGGACCTTGGTGCCCATCAACGAACTAGTTAGCCCTCCCTTGTAGACTGCAGATGGTGTTCCTCGCATCTTTGCCCCAACCGACAGTCTCGGCCATTCCTTCAGGGTTATACCAAAAGAAGCCTTCAATCCCCATTGAATTGCTAAAGACTCCAAACTCTAAACTTTGAATTTGACACTGAGGTGTATGAGGGGTCCTGACAGGCATGATCTAGCCTTATCTTGGACACACACACCTCAGCCAACTCCCTAAAGAGAACAGTTTCTGCATTTGTACTCACGTCTGTTGCTCCTTCCTTAAGGCATGGAGAACAAACCAGAAAACACTGTTTTTCTTCATGATAGTGTTGTCAGAATTTCTCACACAATGTCCTTCTCTAGGGCCTTCAGGGGATTGCCCCTTGGATCCACTGAACTGGTAGTCCCTCTCACTCCCCCGGAGTGAAATCAAGGATTCCTGATGCAAAAGGTCTCCACCACTTCACTGGCAGCTGTAGATGTAATCCAAACTAGGGTGAGAAACACAGGGCTCTCTGTGACAGTACCCCAATTGGTAGACCTCCTACCACTCTGACTCTCCAGCTCAGACTAACTCAACACTCTAAAACATCCCCTGAGCAGCTGAATAAAAAATAGTTATGCTGCTGTGAAAGTTCTAAAAGACATAATCTTCCTCACTCAGGCTAGCTGAATAAACAACGTCATTATGTAGAAATCCCCTAATGAGTTCCCTACCAGCTGCATTTCCTACCAGCCTAAGATTAGTACTAATAGGATTCTAGTAACCCCAGGGGACTGGGTGGTTACACTTGCACACCTGAGAACTGCCACCCTATTTTGCTTCTCCCCTCTCTATGCAAACTTCAAGAAAAATGTGTCCTCTCCCACGTGGGTGTAGAGTTTGGATTTTCCCGTGAGGGGGCGGGCTCTCAGGCTCAAAACTACTGGCCTAAACAGAGTCTCCCAACTCTCCAATGTTCTTGTATCTTCTTTATCTATCTCTTTTCCAGTTTGGCTTCTGGAAACCCCACTTCAGAGTCTCCTCCCTACTCTGTGTTACTGATTGGATCCTTAAGGGAATGGATACAGGACAGGTTTCTGTTACTATGTTTATTGCCCTAGCAAATGCATTTGACTCAGTAGCCCACCCTTTACTTTTGGTTCAGTTACATTGTGGCAGATTCTCAGACATTGCACTTTACTTGTTTCAGTCCTACCTCAATAGATACATCCATTCTGTCCAGGTAGGGGAGTTTCTCCCATCCCCCACCCCATTAACCTGGTGTACTACATGGCTCCATTGTGGGGCCTATACTTTCCTCCATTTTTCTTAATGACTGCTCCTCTGCCTAAGTTTCAACAAACATACACATGTATTCTGATGGCATTATTTATTTATTTATCAAGTCTGGGATTACAAATATCTTTGAGCCAAGGTTCTTTTACAAAGGCGCCACGTCAGAGAAATACAAATTATGGGGAACATCAAGACAGACATTACAACAATGTGGACAATACAAACAGATTACAGATTAATACAATTCAAGGGTAACATTGTAAGCAAGGCAGCCAGCGGCATTTGTCAGAGAAAACAGACAAGAGATTAGTGCCATGGTCATAGGGAGAGGGAAGAAGGAATGTAAGTAGGGTGGGGAGAGGGTGAAGAGTGCAGCATTGGGTATACCAATATGTGAGGGTAGAATCCAGTGAGGAGGGGAGTGGAGGGGAGGGGGGGACCACTAGAGCAGGCAGGGAAGTGGATAAACAAAGTTAAGTTGGGCAGTCACAGGAGCTGTTGGTAGTGAGATAGTCCCGGAGCCTAGTTTTAAATGTACCAATTGTCAGGGCAGAGGAGATGGTGGGGCTGAGGCCATTGAACGAGAGTGGCACTCGATAAGCAAAAGAACATTGTCCCTGTGAAGTATGAGAGTGGGGGAATTTCAGTAGCTGTAGCATGGATCTCCGAAGGCACCATTTGTTGGTTTGGTGTTGTAACAGAGTTAAGACCCCAGAAGGTGCAAGGCCAAGGTAGATTTTTTTCACCATGAAGCAGGTGAGAAACTTTATGTGGTTTGATAGTTGGAGCCACCCGGTCTGGGTGTACAGGTCACATGTGTGGGTGAGACGGTGAGCACCAGTGATGAGCCGACATGTCTTATTTAAAGCAGTTGAGAGGCGTCTAAGGGTTGTGGTTGTGACCGAGCAACAATGATGAGACCATAGTCTGTTACAGAGATCACAGAGCTCAGGACTGCAACCTTCAAAGCTTCTGGCGTGAGGTGCTGTCTGTGTTTGTAGAGGAGACCAAGCCATGCATTAGAAGCTCTAGCTACATTATCTACGTGAGGTCCACAGGAGAGATTAGGGTCAAGCTGTATCCCTAAGTATTTGAAGGACCCCACCTGATCTAGAATGTTCTCCTGGGTGGTGGAGATAGCCAAGTGGTGTAGCTTGTGCGGGTTATGAGAGCTGCAGAAGAGCGTATATTTGGTTTTCTTGTCATTGAGGACCAGTTTATGATTAAGAAACCACGTCTCTACAGAACTGAAACCAAGTCGAAGGTTGTGTTGAAGAGCTGCACGACCTTTGTGAGTGGAGAATACAACAGCATCATCAGCATGTAGTATAATCTGCTCAGAGCAGTGGTAAGAGAGGGAGTTTAAGAAAAGGTTAAAAAGGAGGGGACCCAGTATGGATCCTTGTGGGACACTCTAGCGAACAGGCAGGGTGTCAGAAAGAGTGTCAGAAATTTTTACTCTCTGTGACCGATTTTCTAAGTAGCTTTTAAACCAGAGAGGGAAGAGTCAGGTGATAGCCTGGCATTCAGTAGTTGGTCAATTAGTAGTCCATGGTGTACTGTATCGAAGGGCTTGGAGAGGTCAATGAAAACGGCCCCTGTGAGAAGGCCGTTATCAAGGGATTTGTGCAAAGCTCCAGTGAACTCAAGAAGGGCTGTGGTGGTGCTGTGCCCTTTCTGGAAACCATGTTGTTGTGGACAAGGTATATTGTATTTATCCAAGTGGTCGGTAAGTTGATCAGCCACGATGTGCCGAGTGCCTTAGAGAGTGGGGCAGTATGGAGATAGGCGATAATTTGAGTGATCTGCCTTATCCCACTTTATGGACAGGTGTCACAGTGGCTGTTTTCCATAAGTCCGTGAATTTTCCACAGCTGAGAGAGAGGTTTAGGATTTTTGTTAATGGATGAATGACCTCATCAAGGGTGAGCAACAGAAGCTTAAGCTCCAGGGTGTCGCTACTAGATCTAGATTTAGAGATAGCCACAGTAATATAGCAGTGAGCCTCATTCAGCCTGACCTCCCTGAAGTAGAAGAGGGGATGGTTAGACTGTAGGGCTGAGGTATTTGGGGAGTATGCTCTGTTTTTGAAAAAGTCATGGGGTAGGACAGCAATGAGGTCTGAAAAAGCTGTGTTAAAGATGTTGCGATCACCTTGGGGTCGAGGGTTGAGGATCCATCAACCATTAACATGGCCAGAGAGGTTTTTGGCTGCTTCCCCGTGACATCCTTGATATTGTCCCAGAAAGCACGACCATTTCCCCATGTATTGGTGACAGCGTCTTTGTAATAGGTGGATTTCATGAGCCAGATGGCTTTTGTGTAGGCATTTTGTGCTTGTTTGTAATTTTGGATGTCCAGTTGTTTGCCAGTGGCCCTGGCAACTGCCCAGAGGTGGTCCCTTAGTTTCAGCTGTGAAAGAAGAGCAGTGAGCCATGGGTTAGAGAGAGATTTTGTTTTGCACCTTTTAGCAGGAGCAAAGAGGTTGCAGGCTTTGTTGAAAATTGAGATGAAGTGATCAAGAGCCAAGTTAACATCTGTTGCTTAGTAGATGGGCATACCACCAGGGCATCCACCCACATGTTTGAGAAGGCCTTACAGCAGGATTTTAACAGAGTCTGCTGATGGTTCTATGCTAACCAACTCTCATTGAATATCAAAAAAACCTGTCACCATGACTTTTAGCACTTGCCAATAGCTCAGCAGGCTGAAAAAAAAAAAGAAACTGCACACCCTAGGCTAACACTTGTAAGCTTACGAAGGAACAACACTTGTGCTCCAAATTCGGCTGCTGAAATTTTATTAACAAACTGTTAAGCATATTCCTACAAATAGGTCTGTTGCCTGGGAGATGCTACTCCAGCGCTTCACCTGCAAAGGCTTCATCAGGGGGTGGAGTACCAGAGACTGCCACTCACTTAAGTACACATCATTAAGTGACAGCGTTGCTTACATCATCACAAAAAAAAAATCATATAAAATAGTTAATTAAACATCAAACTACAGGAACAATCTGAGACCAGGGTTCCTATCTGGATAAATAGAAGCAATCACCCATTCCCATGATTACTCTGAGACTACCTAAATGATGGATAAGAGACTACAGTGGATCCCCAGAGCCACTGCCACGAGAAAAAATGTAATGAGTGATCACTTCTGTTTATCCAGAGAGTAACCCTGGTCTCAGATTTTATCCTAGCTGTTGCAGTTTATTTTGCCATAATTGCACTAATTGTTCTGCTATTGTTACTTCTTGTTTTCTTTTCTATGTGCAACATTGTCTAGTTTGATGGTAAATTATTTATATTTTTATTGATTTTTTTTTTGAATGATGATTTAAGCAATGATGTCACTAAATGACATGTTCTTAAGTGAGTGGCAGTCTTGCACCCCCCGATGAGTTTCAATGGCAGTGCCAGTGCATTTCCCCAGGTAACTGATCTATTAGTAGGAACATGCTTAACAGTTTGTTAATAACATTTCAGCAGCTAGATTTGGAGCTCAAATGTTGTTCCTTTGTAAGCTTACAAGTTTTAGCCTGTGGTGTGCAGTTTAATTCTTTTGTTTTGTTTAGTAAGTGGGGGTTAGCCGCCCATGATTCTGCATCCCCCTGTGTCTACTGGAGCACAGTCACTCCTTATGCTGAGTTGGTCCATTGACTGAGCCAGGCTGTAAGTGGAGCACAGCACTCTCAAGAGGGACCTTCGACTCCATCGATGAAGCAGGGGGACAAGCAGCCGGATGGATGGCAAGAGAAGAAGTACTTCAGCCGGAGTATACATGGGCAGACTGTGGGGAAACGGTCACAGTGTGCACAGCCATCACTGTTGGCTTTATTCAGGCATGGGTCCTTTGTTGGATCAGAGCAGGAGCCTGGTGGGGGACATGGTGTAGGGTGGGAGTAGCAGTCGGGGAAATCTGAGGCATTTGGAGTACATTCATTGGCACCACAGCTGTACAGGCCTTCCATGGCATGTAACTCAGCCTACTATAAAAAAAAGATAAAGGGTAGCACAATAGGTTGGGACTTTAGGGCAGATTAGTTGGGTCAGGAGGTCCAATTGTGCTGACAGCTTCTAAGTTTCTATGTTTCCATGTTTCCATGTTTTCTTTACTCTCGATGATACTCTCCTTAATATTGTCCCTTGCTTCCAATACTTAGGTGTGTATCTTTATAGTCATTTTGACTTCTTGGTCCATGCTGATGCAACCATCAAGAAGTTGTTGCTGAAATTAGGGTCCCTTTACAGGAACAAATCCTGTCTACCACTTCCAGTCCAGTGGGGAGATCATGGTCAAGATGATCCTACCTCTGACGATGCAGATGTGGTCTATGGTTGGGTTCCAAAATCCATCTCAGACAGACTGGACCCCCTGTTTCATTCCTTCTGTCACTTTCTTACTAATGCCTATCCCTTCCCCATTATTGTTCCCTTTACCAGCTCCTCTCTCATTCTGTCTTTCCTCAAGCCACCTCTCCCATGGGGCTTCCTTCATGTCCAAATTCTGTATTTTTTTTACTACCTCATACCTTTCTGACTTACTCTGCCCCTCCACCCTGCCCTCTTTCTCACTGCACTCCTAAAAATATCGCTGTTTTGTTACTTTCTTCAACTCAATAGAATGGCAGGTACCACTCTTGGGTCTTCTGCCCTCACTCTGGAACTCGCTTCCACTCTCTATCTGTTTACCCCCTCTTAGCTCTCTCCCTCTCAAACCACTTATGCAGTCTCATTTTGCTTCCCCTTGTACCTGCCCTCACCATGCTGTTACATAACTCTGTTGAACCATGCCTCCATGTCTCCTGTTAGGTGATTAGTTAAGTTACTGTAATCTGATTTTCACCCTATGCTTAGTTCTTAGTCTTTGGCCCTATCATTGTCTCTCTGTATATTAAATTTGGTCTAGGGTTTTCATTGCAGTACTGGATCATGTTTAATTTATTTTATTGATATTTGTACCAGCAATTTCTCAGGACTTTATTTTGTCCTGTCACTTATGCACCTTGCTGATTTATTCACTGTCTTTGTAACCTACATTTCCCTTCCCCCAGGTTGCATCTGCAAATGTGCTCTGACTCAATGTGCCTTTCTTGGTTACCAGTTTGCAAATAAATAAAGAAATAAAGAAAAAAAATCTCAATGGCTTATCATTGAGCAAAACACCCATGCACTCATAATGCAGTACTTGTAGAACTCTGCAGTAACCCAGTTTCCAGAAATAAGTAAGCAATAATACCTGATACAGTGTGTGGTATTGGGCAATACCAGACCACCCAGCTATGTAATGAGGCCCAAAGCCACAGGCAGAGGGCCTTATAGCCCATGCAAGATCTGGTATAACCTATACCCTGCACCCTGGAGGGTATTATTGCACTTAGAAAAGGGGTTACATGTGCCATTTTTATGTTCCATTTAAAAAATTATAAAAAATGACTAAAAAGCTATTTTAAATAGTTTCATTGATAAAGTAGTCCCTCTACTGCTATACTTTCCAGTAGGGGGCACTGCAGAGTTTCCTTTAATGCTGCATGTTTTCCTTAACTATCCAGTTACCCCCCTCCCCCAACGTTTACCAATGGTTCATTTTATTTTTTATTTTTAAATTAAAGCATGTGTCTATTGCCCCCCCCCCAAACCACTACCTCCAAGATGGCAAAGCAAGCAGAGGTGAGACAGAAAATGACGGTGCTAATGTCTGCTGTCTGTGCAGTCCTGTTAGAATTTTTGTAAATTATTATTTTGCTCTCGTTTTCACATCAGGTCTGGCTAAGAAGCATCAGGATTGTGACTGCAGTTGGGAAGCACTGTTTGCCCCCTCCCCGAAACAGCATAGTTACATCAGGTGCAGAGTGGCTAACAAGCTTCACTTTTGAAATGTAAACCCCTGCCCTCCCATGAGCAGCAGTAGATAGTCGAAATGAGGTGCTGCACCTTTGATTGCTTTGTTTTATTGTGTGGAAGAGTGGGTAGCAGGTGAAGACAACACTGATCATAAAAAGAGACAGGAAAATGCTGCAAAAAAAAAAAAAAGGAAAAAAGTGAATGTGTTACATGTGTCTGAAAATCTAACGCAATTGTATCAGCTTCAGTACCTTAGAAGAAGGATGGTAGAGTGAGTGCTGTTAGCTCTGAGGTGAGGCAAGGGTTGATGGCGCTGTGAGCTGTTTTCATTTCTGAGTTATCCTTTTTAAATTTAAACTTGCAAGGGAGATAGCTGGGGGGGGGTTGTTATGGGACAGCGGGGCAAATAGGCAGCAACTTGGTATTGAGTCTGGAATTTGGGAGGCACAATCAAGTGGTTACTTGCTCGCTAAAGCAAGAAAACTAATGACAGCAACTTCAAAGTGAAGATTCTATTGATGCTCACTAATTTTGGTAAACAGGCAGGCAGGCACTGGGACAAGTTATTTACTGGTCTCTGTTGCCTGATACCTGCCCAGGTCCTGGCTGCCATCAACCAATCATTAATCTGGGCTTCTCCAACCCATTTTCTAATTATATGTATTGGACTGTTACAGGTGTAGTTCTAGTGTAACCTACAATGCAAAAAAGTCAGTGTACCCCCTGGAGTTAAGCATCTTCATCTTAATCAAATCTGAGAAATACAACAGAATGAGGTCAACAAGTGAACTTTTTAAAGGTTTAGCGAAGTACTTATAGCACTTGTCACTTACCAAAAAATGTCTACTTAGAAATAAAATACAGTAGCCGGCCCAGTGGTGCTGAGGGTTGGGGCGCTGGATGCCACACCTCTTGCCATGCTGGCAATCCGGGTTCGGGAACGCACCCGGGATGTAAGAGATAGGCAGGGGAGGGATAGGATTGAGCATCCGGAGGACTGCTCTCCTATCCCTGGGGAGGGTTTGGGGTTTTCACCGCTCTGCAACATACCCCGATGGAGATCAGGTGCGTTGCAAGGGTGGTGCACTTGAGGATGGTGTGTGGCAGACGTCAGCACACAGTGCCTCTGACATCATTGCATGCCCACATTTCAACAAAGGGCACTACATGGAGGAAAAAGTTTGATGCGACTGAGCAGCTTGATGGCTGCACTTAACTCTGCCCTGGATGTCTGTCATGGAATCGCGCTGGGGTCCTGGTCCTGGCCCGGTACGGGGGGGCATGGGGGGGCCCCTCAGTGGGAATGGGAGCTGCCGCACCAGGCCCTGACATGCGAGTGAGCCTTCTGACTCCCGGGCGGTGGAAGGCAATGGCTGGAGGTACTGCAGGTCATGCTGCAGAGGCGGAAAAATAAAGTAGTGATAAAAAAAGAAAGTGCAGTATACCAATTAAGAATTTTGTCTTAGGCCACATTTCCCCTCCCTTCACCCAAACAGACTGAGAGATACACACTTTGGAGAAAAATGCCAAAACAATGTATTTATTAAAACCAAATTGTAAGCTAATTTTTTAAAGATTTAGCCAAGTACTGTACTTACAGCACGTGTCACTTACTAAAGAAGTGTCTACTTATAAATGCAGTACTGTATAAGAAATAATAGTTATCCCTTCATTAAACTGGAGAATAAGAGATTAGCTGAAGTATTACTACTGATACTTCCTATATGCATATATCACAGAACAACTAATTGATAAAGATGATCTCTGTAAAACGTTTAACTTTATTTTGACCAGTTAATGAAATTAAAATAGACAGTATCAGTAAAACACAGACTGAGTTTCATCTTTGCCCCATTGTACTTTATAGTACAGAACAAAACACAGACCATATTCACAACATTTACAATCTAACTGCAAATAACACACATTTTTTACCATTTCTCTACCCAGTATAGCAAAATCTAATTTCCAGTAGGGTTCTACTCTACCCACCTCTGCAAATAACTTGAGCACTGCCACATTTCTTGCCAAGGGCATACTGTGACTATTTGGCTACAACAGGATTTGAACCTACAATTTCCTGGCTCTCACGTTCATGCTGCAACCGCTAGACCACACTGGCTCACATGAGTGCCAAATGTTACATTTTTGTTTCAGGGAGTAATGTTTTTTTTAAGAATCTGCTTTTAAAAGGTTTCAGAAAAGATTACACAAAACCGGAACCTGTCATTTAAATTACACGTTGAGACCTTGAAGACAGATTATCCTGGATGAAAAATTGATCTATGGAGATGAGATGTACTGTGTAAAGGGTACTGCTGGAAATAAGCTCCAGATCAGTGTGCCTTTCCACGTTACCAAATTTCAAATAGATAAATAAATTAATCTAAAATGCTTATCACTGAGAAAAGCACTCATGCAATCATTATGCAGTACTTGAAGAACTCTGCTACCTATTGTGCAGAAATAATATGTATAGAACTGTTACAGGTATAATTCTAATAAGACGTACAATGCAAAAATGTCAGTGTGCCCATGGAGTTATGCATCCTCTTCATGGTCAAACTTGAGAAGTGTAACAGAATGAGGTTGACAAGTAAACTTTTTAATGGTTTAGCTAAGTACTTACAGCACTTGTCACTTACTAAAGAAGTCTCTACTTAAAAATACAGTACAGTATACCAATTAACAGTTTTTGTATTAGCAGGCTACATTTCCCCCTCCTTCACCCAAACAGACTGAGAAATACGCAATGTTTTGGAGAAAAATGGCCACAGCCATGTATTTATTAGAACCAAATTGTAACTCAGGTTACAGCATTATTAGCATGTTGTGCACAGCAAGGGAATCATATCAGGCTTTTTACAGTGCACCTCATAATATCCCAGCCATCCTTTTACCCCAAGGGAATCGGTGTAATGGGTACAACCTCCGGAGGGACTCCGGCATCTAAGGCATAAGGGGTGGCTGATGGTCCATCTGCCATGTGCCTTTCTCTGTCAGATGTCTCCAGAAGAGACTACCCCTCTGACTGCCCCAACAGGGGATACTTCTGCCATCTGGGCCCTCACCTCTTGTTAGCCTTGTGATGATCTGTCTGCAGAAGGCACATGATTCCCCATTACCCCCTTTGTATAGAACATGTAGGACTGCAGTGCCATCACGTTTTACATGACTGACACAGTATCACTAAAACATCCCCTACCAAACTCCTTAACTCCTTTACCCTTATCAAATAAGGAAAGAAAAGTGGAAAACCTTCTCATCCTCTGAGATGGTCCCCCCAGAATGAGAAAATGAGTTACCTACATCCTACCATTCACATACCATGCTTTTATGAGGGTGGGAGGGTGAGAATTCTAGCGGGAGGAGGGAAGCAAAAAAGATCTGCACAGCCTGTGCTCTAATTTGAATATCCCCTTGCTCCCCTTCTCCGCTACAATCCCTCCAGCCCCCTCAGAACCACTTATCGACTTACCTAACCCCTCCTTAGTTGGTGTCTACCTACTTCATTCCCTACCCCTACCTGACAGCTCATGTGCCAGGAGGGGCAGTGGCCACAGACAAATCCACACCTGCAGCAATCCTTAGCTGACTTTCTTCTGACTTAGTAGGCCACATTTCCCCTCCCTTCATCCCAACAGACTGAGAGAAAAATGGTCTCAACCATGTGTTCAATAAAACCGAATTGTAACTCAAGTTACTGCATTATTATCATGATCTGCACAGCAATGGAGTCATACCAAAGCTTTTTATAATCCAAATCTTAATATCACTGCTATACCCTTATCCCAAGAGGAACCAACAAATGGGTATGACCTCCAGTGGGAGTCCAGCCTCCAAGGCATAAAGGGTGGCTACTGGGCCATATACTATATGCCCGTTCTCCACTACATGGTGCTACACCTGTTGGCAATGACTGATCAGGCTATCCCTCTGACCATCCACTAGCCAGGAGGTACTCCAGTTGTCCAAGCCTTCACCTCTTGCCAGCATCAGGAAAAACTGTCTACAGAAGATGTGAGTCCCTTTGAACTCCTTTATAGAGAGCTTGTGAGACTACCGTGCCACCACTGAATGAGCACTGCTCCCAGTGCTCATCCCAAAAGCACTTCACACTAGCAAATTCTCCACAGTATGTCCTAGATCAGCGAAAACCTATCACAATCTTTGTTTGACAAATTCACACCTTCCCAAGCATAAAACTGGAGTACTTTAATGGCTATCTCATCATGCCTTAGGATAGACCACCCCAAGTGTCCATAAAACTCACGTGGCCATCTTGGTCAACCTGCAGGCTTTCTTTATTGTAATGGTGTCCCCTGAATGCTGCCAATGCCTCTTCTGGATATTGTGCGACCAAACTATGTGCATCTTGAACCAGGATTCCTGAAGCAATGCCAAGTTCTCCTTCATCTGGTGGAACAACTTCAATGACATTAACACTCCCAGGACATTTCCTCCTTGATGTACCACCAAAAAGCTAGGAGGACTCTGCTGTTGAGCTTCAGCCATGACCCATGGAGGCAGGTCATCCCATCTCATCCCTCAACATCTCAACCAGCATAGCTGTATCTGCTGAGGGTCCAGAAGAAAGGTTCTCACTCTCTGGGAACCACCTTGCTGTAACTGCTACCCAATCAGTGAAGGAGGGCCTGCATAACCACACTTGCCCTTCTTGGGAAATGACAGCTGCTGGAAATAAAAAGTTAAAGCAACTGTGGTTGCACATAATGTTCAAAAGCCTGGGACTTCCATCAATAAAGTGCCTGTATCTGGTTGTCTGTTAGCCCTTCATCCATGGCATATTTGGCAACTCCAGTGCAGAAGAAGTGAGTGCTGAATTCCACTGAGTCCACTCCCAATCTCCTCATGACCTTGATGTGGCAACACTGGAACACTGTTAGCAGGTTCCTGTCTTCATGCCTAAAGAACTTGACTACTTCACCGGCCCTTTGCATTATGTATTCCTGTACCCAGGCGCTGATGTCTCACTGAACACCTGGGGGAGATCTCAGGCTGCACCAACATCCCTGAGCCAGCTGTTTGTCTTGCTTGTCTTTCTCCTTCCAAGCTGGAAAAACACCCCTTCTTGGGTCATTAACACATCCTCATTGCTCAAGGCCACTGCCTTTCCTGGTGCCCTAATCGACTGGACCAATTCGGATACCAGAAAAGCCTCACAAAAGCCACCAGGAATGTCATGCAGAACAACATTGCCTCTGATAGTGATAATTACACCCTCAACAGTTCACCCCACACCTGTTCTAGTAGGTCCAGACTAATCTGCTGATGCCTATCTGGTCATTTTGGAGTACCATGAGCCCATCCCTCCAGCACATATGCTGTCCTTCAGACCAGTGACCTTGGAGAATCATAAAATACCTGCCAGATGCTGACCCACTGTTCCAGATGTCAAACAGTGTCAATGGCTCAAAAAGTTGCACACTTGCCTCTGTGACTGAAAGATCAGAAGACTGTTGGTTCCATTCCCACACCAAGAACTTGAGTTAAATCCCAATACTAACACTGTATTGCAACATGAGGGGGGTGCTGCACTGCTATGGAGCAGTCTTTTGGATGAGATGTTAAACCTTGGTGCCATCTGCCTGTTCTGGTTGTTGTTCAGGTGGGTATTAAAGATCCAATGTCACTTCTCCAAAATAATATAGGAATTTCCCAAGTGTCCTGGCCAAATTTCTCCCATTCACTAGAAATACCACCAGTAGCTTAATCTGGTTCAATGTCAGTTGGTTTTCCCATCTGTATCTGCCTTCCCCGATATGAGCCTGAAACTAGGCAGAATTGTTTAATCCTCCTTTTCTGGTCAAGAAAACCTAAAATAAAAAAAATAAAAAATAAAAATGAAACTTCACATTTCATTTGCACTACATAGAAGCATAGCCGGTCCACTGGAGTGGGTGATGCATTCTGACACCTGTGGGCCTGTCACACACACAGAGAAAGTTCTCAACCCCACTCTGGTATTCCCTCCACCCACCCACATGTTGGGCACTAAAAAATAATGAGTAACTCCCAGGCATCTGTGTCACCAATTCCCAGAAGTAGACTGGGACTTCCCTGGGATGCACCTGTGCTTCTGTGGCCAACGCCCAGAATCCTGCCACTGCAAATGAGAAGGCAAGTCAACAACACTGTTATCTACACCTGGCACATGCACAACTTTAAATGGGATATTAAGCATCAAACATTTTAACACAAAGACCTACATTTGATTACCCAGAAGGCCTTTGACCCCTGCCTGCCATTTAATAGTGTGGATTGCCCCAGTGTTGTTTGTCTGTCTGGAAGGTTACTTTTTTATCCCTAAAACACTTCTCCCACTACCAAGGTGATCACAATGGGGAAAAACTCCAACAATGTAATCTTCTTGGTTCTGCCTTCTTCCTCCCATGAAGGGGACAACTGTTCCATGCACAATTCCCCTTGAATGTAAGTCCAAAACCAAAACCTCCAGATGTATCCACAAACAGATTGAGCTCCTGACTGGTGGTTGCATCTGGCCAATCAACACTTCATTAAAACAGTTCAGGAAAGCCGCCACACCCCAAGGTTTTCTCTCATGCTCTCTGACACCCAAATCCTATGATGAGGCTTGAGACATCCCATGCTTCTCTTTGCCAAATGCAAAGGAAAGTCCTACCTGTAGGAATTACTTTGCAGGCAAAGTTGAGGTGGTCCAGCATCCTGCCTATGGAAATTGCTTTGCAGGCAAAGTTGAGAAGGCCCAGCAACTACTGCAACTCACACAAGATAATCTTGCATGCCTTTGCTGCTCTGGCCAACAACTCCATCAGTGCAAGCACCTTACCCAGTGGTTGGCGAAACTCAGTAGCTACAGTATCAACCTCAATGCCCAGAAATGATAGCATGATACATGGCCTCTTTATTTTCGCCAGCACCAAGGGGATCCTCACTTAAAGCACACCACCTGGAAGGAACCAAATAAGTGCCCACAGTCTCTGGTTCCTTACCTGGCATAAATAGGAAATTCTCCAGGCAGTGTACTACCTCAGTTCAACCCCAACCCCCACCCATGTTTGCCTAATGCAGGAATGTACTAAACTGCTCAAACACAGCACACACCACAGCTCACCCCATGGGCATGCAGTTGTCAAGATAGCACTGGCCCTCAAAATTCATACCTGATAAACCTATGGCCTTTGGCTGTACCAGCAAAAGCGAGGACATTGACTCTGTGTATGACATACCTAAGAGGGTCCCCTTGCCCCACTGCATGGACCATCTCTACAGCCCTATCAAACACCGTATAAGACACTGCCAGAGCAGGATGGATCAATATGGTGATTGAATGAGTCCCCCTTTGGGTAAGACAAATTATTAATTATCTGGAACTCATCTCGCACCTTCTTGGGGACCAGGCTGATGGGTGACATCTTGAGGTTGGGCTGAGAAATACAGTGAATGGCCCGCTAATCTTACCCATTGCATCTCTTTGTCAGCATGGCCTGAATGACCTCAAGTCATTCACTGGCAGACCACTGATTCTTCCCTCATATGACTTACATGGGCCATTGTACGGTCTTCAAAAAACATTCCCTGAAGCTATCTGCCAGGAGGCAAGTGGCTGCCCTATCTAGGTAACCGCATACATACACACACAGCTGCCAGCAGATTAGGCCTATCGGCCTATGTTGTCTGCCCAATGCAGGTCATTGGTACTGCACCTCAACTGTTCTACCACCCTCCATTTCATCCCCCCTCTTCTCCTCTCTGTACTACTCTGGTAATCTCCTTGCCCCCCTCCATACCATACACCTGTGCCTGTCCCATCCCTTCTTGAAACCTCCCCACTCTTCCCATTTTTACCAGATCATCTGGCAGAGCATTCCAGGGCACCACCACTCTCTCTGCAAAATAGTAACCCTTTGCCTCCCCGCCTCTCCCCTCCTGCTAACTTTGGACTATGGCCTCTTGTAGTCCCCTCTTCTCTCAGCTTGAGCAAACACTCCCTGTTACCTCTGTTGAACCCCTTCAGGTATTTGAAGGTCTCTGTCATATCCCCCCATCCCTCCTAGCCTCCAGGGAGTACATGTTCAGCTCTCTGAGTCTGTCCTCATATCACAACCCCTCCATACCACTGATCATTCTCATTGCCCTTCGCTGGACCCTCTCCAGAAGTGCAATGTCCTTTTTAGGCATGGTCTCCAGAACTGCCCACAGTACTCCAGATGTGGCCTCACCATTGAGGTGTACAGGGGAAGTATGACCTCCTTTCTCCTGGATGTTATCCCCCTGGCTATACACCCAAGCAATTTGTTTGCTTTGGCTGCTGCCTTCCTGCATTGCTCCAAGTGGTTCCCTTTAGCTTAAGTCATAACCCTCGGATCCTTTGCCATTGCTTAACCATACTTCAGTTTGATCCACTTTAACTGGCATTGTCAGGCCAGTTATGCCTCTTCTGCAGTGTTGTAGTACCACTTTTGCACTGGGTTAATCAGTGCAGGAGGCCACATGCCATACACTCATACCTGTACCTAAGACTCTACCTTAAATGTACTTTTACTGAAATTATAACCACCTCCACCTGACCCTTTCCCCTTACTGCCCTGACCACCATTTCTTGGTGGCTGTGGTCATCTGACTGTAGAATCATTGTTGGAGTCATGAACCCCACCATTGAGATAAATGATCCATAACAATGGGAGGTTCAACATGTTCCAGGTTCTGACTGGGTCATTTTGCTTCCTTCAATGAAATTCTTCATTGTACTCCAGCCAGCCATCCCTTGGTTTCCTGGCATGCATGTCCATCACCCAACTGTAACAGGTCCATAAGCCAGCTGCCTTAAATGTATTATCTTGGATCAATATAGCTGCAAAAATTGCAAATCCAGCTGACCATTTCTCCCAGGTTTGGTGGATTGTGACCTTCTACTTAACCTGTACCCCGTCATCCTTGTATGTCTTTTCTTTTTCACTGTCAGGCACTTTGGGTCTGTTAAGCAATGTGAATAGATCCACATACTACCTGTTGCCTATCTGCTGCCTCACCTTAGCAGAAAGCTGTGAACTCAGCAAACCCACTTGCTCTCCCAAGCTCACACAGCTTGTAACCACGGGCTATGGCCTGGCTTGCTGCACAGGGGGCAGCTGGGTTGGGGCTATGATCCCCATCTCCTAAACTAATCCTGGTGCTGCCCCATTGGGTGAGGCTCTGCTTGTCTGTGCTCCTGAATTTCAAAGAATGCCAAATACCTTATAAAGCTTCTACTCAAGCAGTGACAGGCCTTGCTGGGGGCATGGGGTGAGGGAGAGCTGCGATAACTGGAGATGCACTCCCAGGCTGCATAGATTGCTCCAGGGATGTAATCACTGGTTGAGGGGGAATAGGCTGCACCAGAGCCTGGGGCATGGCCCCCAGTTGGATTAGCCCTGTTGGGAGAGCTGAAGGAGGAACACCCTCAAAGTCTGGGGGTCCTGCAGGCACTAGGAGACCATACCCTTGGCACTGAGGAGCAGGAGCCCTCCCCTTGTGAGTGCATGGGGGCCTCTTTGTCCTCAGGGCAGGACACTCAAAAGTATGCCTCAGAATTTTCTTCTGTTCCTCAGTACTTAAATTCTCAAAATCTGGCCTACCTGTTCGATGATTCACTGGAGTAGCAGGCACCTGCCAGGCTTTGCGTATCCTTCCTTATTTTTTCCTAGGGCTGCCAGTGGTTTATTCAATAACATCAGCACCTGTAGGTGTCTCAGGCTGCTATTGCAGAGCCAGTTGAGTTTGAACTCCAGCATTCCACCATGATTTCCCTTTTGCCTTGACAAAGGCCACTGACTGCTGCTCAAACTCTGCATCAGTCATCATCCTTCATCTAAGCATCCTGGACCACTACAGGATGTGAAAACACAAAGCACAAAAAAATCTGTGGAGGCTGACTCAGTGGTGTGGAGGGCTGAGATTCTGGTGTCTTGCCTCCTACCATGCTGGCATCCCAGGTTTGGGAACAGACTTGGGTCACTAGGGGTTGGCTGGGGTGTAAGAGGATCCAGCATGTGAGGGATTGCTCTCCTCTCCTAGGGAGGGGGAGAAAGTTTGCCCAGCTGTAGACTGCCACCAGGTGGAGGCCTGATGGTAGTGCAGTGTGGGTGGGTGGCATGAAGGGAGGGGACGATAGGAATGTCAGGTGTGTGCACCTCCACACACATGCTTGATGTCCTGCAGCAGAGGTGGGAAGAAAACCAGGAAAAAGGAGAGTCATTGGCTCTAAAAGCTTTGCCTGCTTGTCCTGATTCTGTGCTGTCACCAGGGAACTTGTCATGGTCCCCTCTGGATTGTTCATACTGGAAGAAAAACAGCCCTCTGGCTCCACCACAAGTGGGAATTTGTGGGGGAGTATCAAAACCGAGGTGAGTCCTGAGGGAAACAGCAGTCAGCTTGGGGAAGCTGGAACAATGCTGGTCAGCTGCCTCTGGACTAGGTGTTAATAAACACCTTTGTGGAAAGAAGAGACCCCATGTGCAGCATCTGCTTCCACTTGGAACTGCACCAGAGGGTTGCACTGATAGGGAGACATTGAGTTAGACTTGTTCTGTTTTTTTTTTCTTAGTCTAGGATCATGGGGAGGGCTGTGCCATGGCATCTCAGGTGTTACTAATGCTTCTCCTTTCATAATTCCAAGTATAGGTAAACAGATATTCTCTCATACCATATTATTTTGCATGCTTTGACCCCATTTAGGCTTATATGGCCATTATTGTCTTTGAGAGGATTTAAGCCCCACACAAACAGACAAATTGCTTCAATAACATTACAAGTTAACTTAGTCAAGCAAAACATTGTAGTAGGTGGGTGTAGCACCAAAACGGGGCCCTCAATGCAAATACGTAACACTGGGGCCATATTCAGCTCAAGTATATTTAAAAGGGTACTATCTCAGCTCAGTGTGCTGAAGAGCAGCCATTCATCAAACAATCTTTTCAGGCTTTGATAATGAAGTTTGTGATGGTGAAAACCATGTGAGAAATACATTAGGAAAAATACATTAGTTTCACCAGCTGAAGTATATTTCAATGTTTTAAGAAACACAATGACTTACCCCATGCAAGTTTTATGCAACAGCATGATTTCTGCTGCACTTTATTATTAATAGTATGAATTTTCCATACATCACCCATACAGAGGCAGAGTCTTTTTGTAAACAGGCCTGCATGTCCACTGGCCATTGCAAAGCTGTCTAATGATGATCTGTTTATTTAAACTGCATTTGCAATATTGCTAGTTTCTGCACACTACCCCAGAATTTGGTAAATTTCTATCAGTGTACAACAGCTTGGAATAAGTAAGCAGTAATACCAAAAGAGTGGATTGTATGGCGCTATAACCACCCACCCAGGGGTGTGATGAGGCCTGACACTGCAGGCGGAAGGCCTTATAGCCCCTGGAAGGGTGGGTACAGCCCATACCCCCATCCTTAAGGGTATTATTGCACTTAGAAAATGGGTATATGTTGGGGGTATTTTTTTTTAAACAAACACAAATTGTTATAAAATAAATGTTGTGCCACAAAGTAGTCCCTCTGCTGGTAGAATTAATGGTAGAAGGCACTGATGTTTATGTCAGACTGTTTGCTTTCTATGTGTTGTCCCTCTCTTGCCCCCTCCAGCAGTTTACCACACAGAATAAAATGCTGTAACAGTATCACTTAGAAGTTTTTTTTTATTTTATTACTGGCAGTTGTATTGTGACTGTGATAGGGTGAATGGCTTTTTCTGTTTTATTCCTGGCAGCTGCATTTGACCATGATTGGGTGAACGGTTGAGTAAGTGAGTTATTTTTTATTTTTATTTTCACTAATGCACCCAGAGATGGCACACACAGAGGAGCACAGATGGGGCTGGGTGCCAGGGCTGAGCAGTGGAAATAACAAGCAGGAGGCAGCAGCAGTGATGAGAGCAGCAATAGTTTGCTGGGTTACACTGCCACACATGGAAACGTGCTGCCAGCTTGCGACAGAAGAGATAGTAGTCTAGCAGCCAGAGTACAGGGACATTAGTAGGAAGCAAGTCTGTGGAAGTGCTTTTCTTTAAACAGTAGGCAGTTTCAAAGGTAATTTAATTTGATGAAGGAGAACTGACAGAGCATGGTGGTGAGGGAGCTACCGCCCGGTGAGTAGCTCGCTTGGTAAGCAAGAGGAAAAAAATGGTGGTTCTTAACTTTGAATTTTGAATGTGGCACAGGGATTTCAGTGTGTAATGTTGCAGTTGGCACAGGCACTTATTTTGGATGGGTACTGTTGTCTCATAAAGGCCCACCTAGACAAGTCTCTCAGCCAGTCAGAAGTCTCCAACTATTCTACCCATTTTTAACTCTACATGGACAATATAAAAAGAGCTGCATCCTAAAATTAAATGAATTTGTAAAAGAGTCCCAGTTGTCACCCCCCACACACACATGCAACAAAGACTATGGTATAATACTGCATGGTCCCGGAACAAGGATGCAGATTAAGTGGGGAAGGGGTACCTGAGACCTAGCAGTCATATTTAGAAGAAAATAACACAAGCAGTATCTTCCCAGACAAAGCTAATGCCCACTGACTACTCCAGTCCAGCCTGTAAATTCCCCAAAATGCAAGCCAGTACTTATCATTTTTTTAAACATTCACTTGAAATATCCACAACAGTCTCGTGAACACTTTCTAGATCATAGAGCTTATCACTACATTTTTTTGAAATTTAATAAACTTTATTACATTTTTTACAAAAAACAAAACCACAGACAGATGATAAAGACCAAACATCTTACCTCAAATAAACCCCACAAAAATATTCCACCCCCTCCCAACAGAGAACAACAAACAAAATAAGCATTGGTCTACCTAATAAAACATAATACATAATACATACCACTGGTATAAAGAGGGATACAAATCATACCACTAAGACAAAACAATGGTACAATTAGGGTTTCCAGTTTTAGGTTACAACCGATAAACACCAATAAAACACCACCGTGGTGAAAACCAGGAAATCAGTTATAACCAAAAAACATTGAATTTCATTGTGGCCCACTCTTCCAGCTGACCAACTATGAGTTTGATATGTGGGTGGATCGTGGTTTTTTCGTGTTACAACTTTCACTTATATGGTGAAATGGAGCTCTAATACTGTTCTGCTCCTAGCTCACCATCACCATCTACATATTTATATATGTATAGTTCTACAGTTATGGTGTATTATTTTGCAAAACTAATGCAATATTAATATGGTGCAATATCTATGGTGCTAAAATTCAATAGTCATGGTACACAGTTGAAAAAGTGTAATATCTATTTTTTAACTTGAGTGAATAAACACTGATTTATAAAGATTTTTGTTGTCCGAGAAATTTATTACACTGAAAATAACAGATTTTTGGTAGTTTTGAAAGCGGGAGAAAAATGCCAAAAATAAACACTTTTTTTTACAAAAAATAATCACCTAAAACTGGGAATCCTAAGTATAATACAATAAAATGCCATAATAGAAAACATAACGAGTATCAAAAATAACCAAGGAAATGCTTCACAGCTTTTCCCTCTACATAACCGTATGTACAGAGTTGAGAACTTAACCAAAGCACAATTTTGCCAGTTACAGATCCCATGTTTTCATTTTAACCCTCTACTCAAAGAAAAAAACAACATTTTGCCAGTCACAGATCCTGTATTTCCCATTCAGTCCTCTAATACCAGAAGCATGCACAAAATGTTGCCAGTTACAGCTCCAATATTTCCAGATACTCCTTTAATCAAAAAATATATACAAGATTTTCCAGTTACAGATCCTATATGTTGTTTTGCCATCTATCCCCATTCCCAAAACATGCTCACAATTTTGTTTTTAAATTACAGATCCTATATTTCAAGCAAGTAGCCATAATATAAAAACACAGAAAATGCAAGCCAAACTGAGATAACCTCATGTGACTCCAAAGCTATGGAGCTGTGGAAGCACATGGTAGAACAAAGACAGCTTGAGCTAAGAAAAAAGGCAGTTTCATGAATAGCTAAGAGTGGGATTTATTCAGCAGCTCCAGTTAGCCCCCAAAATGTACTAGCTCCACGTGTGATCAACCATGTACCCGAGACCCAGGCATGCACTCTTGTATTTGTTATGAAACTTGTGTGTTAGATTTGATGCGTAATGTTTCATTGCTGTTGATTTCTCCACACCCACAAGTCTACTTGATGCTGAAATGATCTAGTCAGTTACAGATTTGCTTAATAAATCAAACAATCTCCCACCAGCAACTCAGTTACAGCGACATATTCCCCCAATATTTTTTTTTAATTTAATATATACAGATAACAAAAACAAAAGAACTATCTGCTCCCAGGGGATTGTTTGCATGCTGAGAGTGAATCCTGGAGATCCTGACAGTCAAACAAAAGGCACTTAAAAAGTTCTGGCCACAGCAGAGAAATAAGAGGGATTTGCACAGCCTGTACTCCAACATAGATATCCCTGTGCTTCTTCCCTCCACCACAATCCATCCATCCATTGGGAACCATTACCTGCCTGCCCAACCCCTCCCTTAAAATGTGTGTCTACCTTCCTCATTCCCTACTGGCCAGCTCAGGGGTCAGGAGGGGCAATGGCCACAAACAACCCCCCCACCCACAGCAATCCTTTGCAGGCTGTATAATACCTTCACTAAACTGGTATCTGAGGTACAACTACTGATGCTTCATATATATACAGTACTTATATCACATATTGATAAAACGGATTTCTGTAAAACATTGAGCTTTCTTGTGACCAGTTAATGAAATGAAGAAAGAAAAAGGTAGTATCAATATAACAGAGACTATAACAGAGAGTGAGTTTAATTTCTGAGCGCATCTGTGCAGTAGAGCTAATACTGCACTCAGTCGGGCTGCTGGCTGTGGAGGTGAGAGGTGGGCTGTGCCAGTCACTGGCTGGGGATGGGTGGGAGGGTGCTGGGTGGGCTGGCATGGCTGGGTGGGGACACTAGACTACCTGGGAATCTAGATTTATTAATATAATATGGGACTGTACAGTTTGGGGGCCACTAGACTACCAGGGAATCGGGATTTATTATTGTAATATGGGACTGTATAGTTTGGGGGGGCACAAGACTGCCAGGGCTGTTGTACTGCTGCATATGTGGCGGGCGACTCACGGTTTAGGCTGGAGTGGGGATAGCAGTGCTGCCCTGCGGTCTTCCTGCCAATGGCTGTTTCGAGTCTGGGGTAGAGTAGCCCTGTGGGGCCCTGCTGGGTGTGCTGGGCATGGGGGTGGGTGGGAACAATGCACTTCCACAGGACAGCTGATGGGTCTACAGGACCTCAAGAATCCAGAGTTATACCAGCTAAATGCTGGTATAACTTACATTGCAGGATCCTTCCTGGGGTTCTTTAGAACCTCAAGGTGGGCACTTTGTGGCTGCCTTTCAAGAATGGGGCACAACTGCTGCCGTAAACCCCCTAGCACCATGCCGCAGGGGGTTTATGTCATGTAACAGCTATTTGGCGCAAGTGGCCTGCGACATGTCACTGTAGAATCGTGCATGTTGCAACTGCTGGCATAAGTTGCTCCATGCACCATTCTACTTGGTGCAACTGCTGTCACGCCTGGTGTAACCCTTCTAGAATCGGGCCCCATGTCTCAAACCTCTCCATTCCAGGGTATGCCTTCTATAGATGGGATTCATGGAGAAAGGAAAGGGGGTGACACTATACATCAGGGAGGGTGTCACTTCCACCAGGGAGAAATAGTGGAGGGGGAAGTTAGAGATGCTGTAGATACAGATCCAAATGGCAGTGAGAAAAATATTGAGGCTGGGTGTAGTTTACAGACCACCAAATCAAGACAAAGACAAGGACAGGGAGTTGGGTTCCATGATCAGTATGGCAGCAGAAAGGCATGAGGTGGTGGTAATGGGGTACTTCAGTTTGCCTAAGGTGGATTGTAGTGCCCCATCTACCACCTCTGCCAGGAGCCAATTGATCCTGAACACAGTCCAGGATGGATTACCGGTTCAGAGAGTGAACAAATCTATATGACAGGGAACCATCATGGACCTGGTATTGATAAACAGGGACTACATGTGGGACATCAAGGTGGAGGAGCTCCTGGGGTGCAGCGACGACCAAACGGTGTGGTTCTGACTTAATACAGGGAAGGAAACAGCAGGCAATAAGAAAAAAGTGCAGTACTTCAGAAAGGTTAACTGTAGTAAGATAGGTGAAATACTCAGGGGACATCTAGTTAACCTTAAGAGAGGTATAGGGGTGGATCAAAACTAGACAGGGATAAGAGAAGCAATAGCAACTGCCCCAACACCTGCCTTAGCTGAAGGGAAAAAAACTCCAAGGCAAGGAGATCAAGTTAGTTCAATAGGGAGGTAGGACAGGCAGTGAGGGAGAAGAGGTCCACATATAGGAAGTATGGGAAGTCCTGACAAGACAAAGATGAAGGTGCCTACTTGGGGAAAGATAGGGAGGCTAGTAGAGTGTTCAGGTAGACCAAGGCCAGGAAGGAGCTGCAAACTGCAGAAGGGATCAGAAGGGATAAAGGAGGGAGAGAAAGCATTCTTCAGGTATATCAGTGAAAAAAGGGACACAGAGGTAGGCATTATGAAGTCAGAAAAGGGGAGGAGTGGAGAAAGAGCAGTAAAGAGAAGGCAAAGGTGTTGAATGAATACTTCAGCTCTGTCTTTATTAAGAAATAGATGGGCCAGTGCTGCAAGGCAGGAAGAGGAGGGAGAAGAGGAGGAGGGGGACATGACTGAGGACAGGATAACAGAAGGCAGGGTTAGGAAAGGGCTCATGTTTCTGAAGGTAAACAAGTCCCCAGATCCAGACGGCATGCACGCAAGGGTGATGTGGGAACTGGCAGTGGAACTAGAGAATCCACTGGCAGATCTGTTCAAAAGCTCATTAGATATAGGGGTGATACTACAGGAGTGGAGAACCACTTATGTGGTACCATGGTACCATTGCAGAAGAGTTGGCCTAGGAATGTCTCTATGAACTACTGGCTGGTCAATCTGACCTCCATTGTTGGTAAACAGATGGAGACCATTCTGAAAGAAAGGATAGCCATGTTCCTTGAGGCAAATGGACTCCAGGATGAGAGACAACATGGTTTCCTGTTGTGATCATGGGAGATCCTGTAAAATAGACCTGATCAACTTGTTTCACTATGTAACAAAGGCAACAAACAAGGGCCAGGCAGTTGGCATTCTAAACTTGGTATTCAGAAAGGCCTTCAACTCAGTGCCCCACAAGAGGTTGATCAGGAAGTTGGAGGATGTAGGGGATGGAAGCAAGTTAACAAGGTGGGTGGTAAACTGGCTCAGTAGTAGGATGAAAAGGGTGGGGATGGGAGCTCTCAGGTATGAAGGAAGTCACCAGTTGGGTCCCAGAGGGTTCAGTGCTCAGCCCTGTGTTGCTTAATGTGTTCATTAATGACATTGGGGATGGTATTAAAGGCAAAATCTGCCTCTATACAGATGACACCAAGCTCTGTGCAGAGGCGGACATACTGTTGATGAAATGGTGCAGCACCTAAAGGGAGACCTAGCAACGCTGGAAAGGTGGTCTGGAATATTGCAGCTTGGGAGCAATGCAAAGAAGTGCAAGGTTATGCACACAGGAGGAAAGAACCCTGGACTGAGTATGGTCTTGAGTAGTGATTTTTAAATGAAGTCACTGTGACTGCATGGCGCCACTAGCACAATTGTGTGTGACCACAGAACTCTTTAGAGTCCAATTACAAAGGTAATGGAATGGAGAATTTCTTACCTTTAAATTTACATGGATTATACATTTTAAGTGAAAGTACAGTACACCTGGGACTTGATTTAATGTATACTTTTTTGAAAAGAAATGTATTATATTGGGGGTATATTGTATATTACGTGTCTGTGATGATAAAAATAAGAAGTGAGGCCATCAATAAGTTATGGTGGCAACACTCGGAGGCCCTCTGAGGCGGTTCCATGTCATAATAGCGATCGAGCAACAGCGATCTCTATTATGGCGGGTATACATCACTGAAAAATAATTTCGGCGATGCACTCTGGCAGCACACTGAAAAATGGTGCCCGAGACCTACAGGTCTCATTTTTAATGCCCCCCCCCCCACATGGGGTTTCACTCCCCCACACCCCCTACTTATGGATTCTTAATTCCAGGGGGGGTGCATGTCGGGGGGGGGACTTGAGGCAATACATGTCATCAGGCGGCAAAAAGAAAACCCTGTACCATGCCTCCCAGCCAACCACCCTGCCCACAACACCAGTGATCCTGCTTGGCAGCTGTTCACTGTAACCCCTCCCACATGCCATCCCTCCCCGCGTCTCCCCCCCCCCATGTGGGTGCACATGTATATGTGCGAGTTCCTGTCACAGTTTTTGCTGACTGCAGTATCCAGTAGCCCTCCTCCCTAGGTAGCCATGATCACAGTTGCCAAAATTGAGTTGCCATTTTCTAGGTGCTCAATCTCAGTCGCTGTGGTCATGGACTACCCTCTGAGGCCACCAACATTTACAGCTTGAGAAACACTGGTCTAGATGTGGTCAAGGTTACTGAATCAAAGGAGGAAAAGGCTATACAGTATAGAATGGCAGCAGCCAAGGAATACAAAATGCTGGGCTTTATTGCTGGAAAGTTTATGTGCAGTGGGGAGGAGGCTATCCTGCTGCTGTACAGATCCTTGGTGCAATCACAGCTGGAGTACAGCATGCAATACTGGAGTCCCTACCTGAGAAAGGATATCAACCAGCTTGAGGCAGTTTAAAGGAGAGCAACAAAGATGATTCAGGGACAGCAGGGCAGGGCACATGAACACAGACTAACAGAACCTATTATGTACCCAGTTGAGGAGAGGAGGGACAGAAAGAACTTAATTGAAATCTTTAAGTACTTAAAAGGTATAAACAAATTGGATATCAGGGATCTTTTTGTCTTAGTGAAAGAAGACAGGCCACAAAGGGACACTGTTATAAGCTGGGAGAGGAGATTAAGAAGGAGGTCAGGAAACACTTGTTTACAGAGTGGGTGGTCTCAGGATCAAATGAAATCCTGTCTGATGTTGTCTCTCAAAAGATGGTAGGGGGTTTCAAGAGAGGATGAGACAGGTTGGAGGGGAGGGTCCGGGTTGGCAGGGAAGGAAGGTGGGTCACTCTGTAATCACTAGATCAGGGGCTCTGTAATCAAGCAGACTCAACAGACCATAAGACTTTCTTCTTCTGGCTATATAGTATGTTCCTATGTTTGTAAGTAAAATGGGGTCATGGTAAAAAAAAAAAAAATGAAAGTTATGGAAAAGAGGTACCAGGACTTAGACACAAGGAAATCAACAAACTATGCCATTTAAAGGAGATAGGAAATTATTCTACATAGTTAACTGCCTTTCCATCTTCCTTTCCATGCCAGTTATGTACTCTGATATGCTTTGATGATTTTTGGACAAATAAATAATCTAGCTTAAGGGTGCCTTTAAATCTACATTGAGTTCCACTGTACTCACCAGCTACTGCTCTTGATTTTCATATTTCTAAGACATTCTATGACATCAGAAACTCCCATTCCATGCTATTCATCTGAATGGCCTGGAATGGAAGTTTCTGATGTCATGACATGTTCAGGCAGTATGAAAACAGACAGCAGCAACTGCTGAGCACAGAGGGATTCAGGGTAGTTACAAAGGCAACACAATTAGATTATTAATATAACAAAAAAGGTAAAAAACATATCAGAATAATGGATAGCCAATAAAAGAACAACTAGAAGGCATCTAGAGGTCCAAAAACTGTTTCCTATTACCTTTAAATGCAGTTTAAGTTGCAATAATGATCATGGCCAACATGACTTCTGCCCTACTGAAAATTCAGAATGCAGAAACTGCACGACAAGAGTGTGTTTTGGTGTGGCGTATAGGACCAGAGGAGTACATGAAGTAGTAATGATACAAATACTCATTTTATTATGAGATATAGCTGCCTGAACAGTGATTAAGTCCCTTCTTGGTAAGTGAACTTAGGCACAGTTGGGAAAATGCAGTCCAATTTCATTTTAAACAGTTCTTAGGCAGTGTTGTAATGTAAATGTTAATTCATAGCAAGGGCTGAGGTTAAAAATAAATTCTATAGGCTACATTTTCAAAGAGCCCTTAGATCAACACAAGGTGCATCAAACAACCACCTTGCATAAAATCCAGGTGCGCCAAATACTGTGCACTATATTTTGCAAGAAAAGCATTCTCTGTGGCAAAGTCCCCCCAAATGACGCAAGAGGTCTGCTGCATCAAAAATATGTTACATGTGGAGAGAATGACGCAAGCTTAGTCAAAAATGAATGGGGCGAGAATGAGTCAAGCTGAGTCAAAAAGACGATGAAGGGGTTGAGAATAACTCAAGTTGAGTCAAAAAGATGATGTGGGGGTAAGAATAGCTCAAGCAGAATTAAAAAGATGAGCGATGCATGACATGAGAATGACACAAGCTTTGTCAAAATGATGATGCATGAGGTGAAAATGATTCAACCTAAGCAAAAAAAATATGGCAGATGACATGGCCAAAACAATGGCATGTTACTGTAAGCCCCCAAAATACTCTAAGCTGGTCCCACAGGGGAATATTGGCTCAGTCACCAATCTGCTATGTAATCTACCCTCTCCTTTATATGCTTCAGTTACAGTTAGACCAGCTTTGGCTGATCTAACAGTGTCATGCATCTTCAGTGCAGTGTTAATGGTTTCCACCTTTGAAACACAATAAAAAGGGAGGGATGGTGCATCATTTTTTCGAAGCAAGCCCTGTTGCAACTTGGTGCACCCATTGTTTTGACACAAGCCTGCCACAAGCCACTTTGCCACAGGCAGTTCTACATTTGATGCAAGTAATGTTAGAAAATTGGAACTGATGCATGTTTTGACATAGCTTGCTGCTTGCATCATTCTTTTCTGGCACAAGCACCATGAGTCATTCTCTGAACATTGAAAATCGAGCCCTATCATTGTGACAGTGTTGTTGACGTTACATTGGATGGCCACCTGGGGACCAGTAAGCACCGTATGTTGTGGTTCAACATAAGAACTGGGCCAGAATTCGAGCCACACTAAGACGAGGGTACTAGACTTTGGGATGGCAGATTTTAAGAAAATTGGTGAATGCCTCAGGGACACCCTAGCAGGGATAGGGAAATTGAGGGTAGTTGAGGAACAAGGGGCAAAAGTAAAGGGGGGGGCAATGACAAGGCAACAAATTTCTGTGTCAGGTAGGTTAATAAGGGCAAGAGAAAAAAGAGACCGCTGCAGTTCTCTAGAGAAGTAGCAGAGAAAGTAAGGTAAAAAAACACCAGCATTTGGACGGCACAAGAAGACTCGGAAGGAAGAGGAGGATAAGAAGAGTTACCAGAAGAAACAAAGAGAGGTAGGGAGAGCAGTTAGGAGTGCAAAGGCACAAACGGAGGAGAATATTGCCCCATCAGGAAAAAGGGGGAGAAAGCATTCTTTAGATACATAAGTGAGAAGAGAAAGATAAAAGGAGGTATATTAAGACTAAAAGGGAAAGGAGGGGTTTGTCAGGAAGAAGAACAAAATTAAAAAAGCAGACATACTGAATAATTACTTTGGTTCAGTATTTACAGAAAAAGGGGTAGGTGATAGGCCAACAATAAGGGACAAGGGCATTAAAGAAAGGGAGGAGGACACTCATCCTTTTACAGCGGAGAGTCCTCAAGGTACTAGCACAATTAAAAGTAGACAAGGCTATGGAACCTGACGGGTTGCACCCTAGGATACTGAGAGAGCTCAAGGAGATGCTGGCTGCACTTCTGACATCTCTGTTTAACCTATCACTAGAAACAAGGGAGGTTTCAGGGGACTGAAGAAGGGCAGATGTGGTCCTACTACACAAAAGTGGAAATAGGGAGGAGGCAGGAAATTACAGACCTGACAGCCTAACTTCGGTACTAGGTAAATAATGGTATCGCTACTGAAGAAAAGGATTGGGGAATACACTGTAACCAGTGAATTGCAGGATCTGAGGCAACATGGTTTCACAGGGGAGAGGTCTTGCCAGAGAAATCTGAGCAAGTTCTATGACTGGGTGACCAGGGAAGCGGATCAGAGAGGAGCTGTACTGCAGATGTGGCCTACCTGGATTTTAGTAAGGTCTTCAACATTGTTCCAAAAGTGGCCCGGTGGTGCTGAGGGTTGAGGCACTGGATGTCACACCTTGCGCCACGCCGGGACCTGAGTTCAGGAGTGAGCGCGGGTGCTGGGGGTCGGCAGGGGAGGGACTGGATTGAGTACCTGATGGGCTGCTCTCCAGTCCCGGGGGAGGGTGTTGGGGAGCTTGGTGCTCCTGCGACACCTGGTAGAGGATGGGGGTGCCGCAGTAGCGTGGAGCAGCATGTACAATAGTGTGCCTGATGCTGGCATAGTTGCCGTGTGCCAAGCGTCAGGAGCATTCACATGCTGGGGGGGGGTGGAACTAGAACAGAGGAAACACCCAGCTCATGGGGCAGGCGACAGCACTGGTCCCCCATGCACTCCGCCGGGTTCCGCCTCGGATGGCCTTCCAGTATCCACCCCCAGATGCCTACCTGCAGTTGGAGTCTGAGTCACAAGGAGCCCAAGAGGCGCAGGGCTGCCCTCCTCGGGCAGGTTAAACTGAGGGTGCCAACTGCAGGTGGGGGGGATAGAGGAGGTACAGCCCAGAGGGGGCCTCAGTCGGGCAGAACAAGGATCAGTTGCCAGAGAGAGGTCCTCACGAGCCACAACCGGGGCGAAAGAAAGTTGAAAAAAAAAAAACATTGTTCTAAATAGAAAACTGATGAGCAAGCTGGGCAACCTGGGAATGAGTCCAAAAGTAGTAAAATGGGTAAGAAGGTGACAAAGCAATAGGTGTCAGAGGGTGGTGGTAAATGAGGTCCACTCTGGAGAAGGCATGGTTTCCAGCAGGGTGCGACAGGGGTGAGTACTAGGCCTGGTCCTCTTCAATGTCTATATTAGTGACATTGCAGAAGGGCTACAAGGAAAATATGCCTGTTTTCAGATCACACAAAAATCTGTAACAGAGTGCAAACACTGGGGGTGGAAAGTATGAAGGACGATCTGAAAAACTGGAAGAATATTCAAGGGAATGGCAGCTGTGTTTCAATGCATAAAAGTGCAACATCATGCACTTTTTACTTATTTAACCAGGAGTAGCACACTAAGCTGAAAGCTTTTACAGGAGCGACCTGGGAGCACAGGAAAGTTAAGTGACTTACTCAGGGTCACACAGTATGCAAGTGGAAGCTGTGGGATTCAAACCCAGGTCTGATCTGCTGGATGTCAACAGATTTGTAGCTCAGAGCCTTAAACCACTGCACTATATTGCCTCCACTTAGGGCACAGAAAGCCAGGGGTAATGCACCAATTGAGCAGGGAGGTATTAGAACCACAAAATAGGAAAATAACCTATGGGTAATCATTTCTGATTACCTGAGCATAGCAAAGCAGTGTGATAAGGCAGTGGGGAAGGTCAGCAAGACGCTGCAGTGCATAGGGAGGGGCATTCCCAGCTGAATGATGGAGGTAATATTATCCCTGTATAGATCATTGGTAAGACCCAACATTGGGTATTGTGTCCAGTTCTGGAGGCCCCACCTATAGAAGGACATAAATAGTTTGGAGGCATTACAAAGGAGAGCTACCAAAATGGTGCAAGGCCTGCTTCAAAAGCCCTACGAGGAAGGACTCAAGGAAACAAAATATGTACTCTATAGAGGAAAGGGATATATGATGGAAACATTCAAATACCCCACAGGTATTAATTAGGTACAAGAAGGATTTTCCATAGAAAAAGATGCTCCAAGACAAGGGATCACACTATGAAGTGGCTGGGGGGTGCTCAGAGGAGATGTGAGGAAATATTCTTCATGGAGATGGTGGTGGTTGCCTGGAACAGCTTCTCAGCAGAGGTGGGGGGGGGGGCTAAAATGGTAACAAGATTCAAGCATGCATTGGATAGACACAACAGGACCTTTGAGGTAAGGCAAAGGGGGACAAGACTGGAGATTGAGTAGGGTCTGCGGTGGCACAGAAGGTTGTAAATATAGGGCAGACTAGGTGAGCCAAGAGGTCCTTCTCTACCAACAGTTTCTATGTTTCTAATATTTTTGTGGTTGGTGGTTCTACAGTAGAAAACCTCCTGGGATGCAAAGCATTTATGTAAATGGGCCTGGCTCATGGAGTGGAAAAAGTACTGAAGCAGTGTGGTCTACTGGTTAGAGCACTGGCTTTGGAATTGGTAGACTGTAGGTTCAAACTTTGCTTGAGCCAAATACTCACTTTGTTATCCTGAACAAGTCACTTAGGGCCAGATATTCAAAACTTTGCGCTGGGCAAAAACCATTTGCGCAGGTTTAGCGCGGGATTAGCGCGGGTCTGCCATATTCAAAAGGCCAAATAGCATGGGCAAACTGCATTAGCGCCGGGCAAAATTATAATGTATGCAAGGGGCAAACTGACATGAATACAGGCGCAATGCTATATTCAGCAACTAGCGCCACGCTAAGTGGTTTTGCGCGACTTAGCGCGACACTTAGCGCGGTGCACATTACCGCCCAGGAAAAGCTGGTCTTAATCCTGGGCAATCAGCTTTGCGCCACATTATGGCTTTGGCGCGCATTTGGCGCCGGGTTCACGCTGGTTTGCGTGACCCTAACAAATAAATATGACACATAGATAAAGCCAAACATAGAGGAAGCATGCTGCTAACTGATGGCATCACAATGATGCCATCATCTGTCACCAGTCCCAGCCATGCCAGGCAGTAAGTGGTGACCCTGCCACCAGTGGACAGCATGGCAGTGTGGCCATACAGCACACACCTGTGGACCACACTTCCATGGACACCAACAGATGCCAGCACACACATGCAGCACTGTGGGCATGGAGGATATTGAGGGGAGCATATATGGGTGGCGAGGCTGTGCTACAGATCAGGTGTGGCCACAAGGCTGGGACACATCATGCAGTGTACATGGGTCAGTATTGGGAATACCCCAACACCAGTGTGCCTTTCGGATAATATATGCCCCCCGCCACATACCTCACAGCTGTACAACTGCCATAGCCCACAAAGCCAGAAATGTACATGTCACTGTGAGCATCCATGCCACAGGTGCAGCATCTGTGGGTCACACAACAGCGCAACAGTAATGTCCAGTGTCAGAAAACATCCGCAGGTTGGGCGCTCACTGTGTATAGTGCAGTCATCATCACTGCCTACACACCATAGGCATTGCTGTGTCCACGCACCACTGGCCCCCTTGCTACTGTAGTTTCTGCTGTGCACTGTAGCATGCCCTACAATGTGACAGTTGCATGCAGCACCACCACCACCTGTGCCTATGGTGTCCTGTCCCCTGGGGTATAATATACTATGCTATGCTGTACTGTTTACACATAGCCTGCAGCTATCATCATGCACTGCCAGACTGACCTACAGGTGGAGCTGCGGTTGGACCTGGTCAGCCCCTGTACTTCCAGACTGACCTACAGGTGGCTCTGTGGGACTCTGCAGTAACGCTGGGCAAACTGCATGCAAATCAGGGTATAATGAGATACTAATCCTGTTGTTTGCCCAGAGACTACGTTAAGTAGGCTCATTTACATGGCACTTTTGAATATGGCACATTTTAGCCCCGGGCAAACGGTTTGTCTGGGCTAACTGCTTAGCTCCGCTAATGCTGGCGCTAATGTGTTAGCGCCGCGCTAACGGGTACGGGAATATTATACAGTTTGATCACTGTTCTTTCACATCTGCTGCTTCCTGCAGCTGTACTGAGTCCATGCATTTGCTGGCACACACATTGGCCACGTAGTTCGCCTGTACCTGCCCTCATGTTGCTGTGTACTGTGTTGTTGTTGTGGGTTGCACTTCCTGGTTGCTTTATTCAGTGCTGTCTTATTCCAGGGCTATTTTTGCCCTGCACTCCCAGCCCAGTTTGCATGGCCTCATTACCATGCCATATTCGGAAGCTGTTTGCCCTGGGCTATTCCTTTTGAATATAGCGTGCTCTGTGCTCCGGGCTAGGTTTGCCCACTGGGCAGTGCTAATTTTGCCCCGGGGCAAAGTTCTGAATATCTGGCCCTCAGTCTCTCAGTGCTCCAGTCCACCCAAGGGCATGCAACACTGGGCTTGCCCTCATTTCTTGCTGTAAACTTCTGGGATACACAACTCTGGGATATATAGCACATTCACTGGCTTTGAGGTAAGGCCCAGCTTGTGGCTACTTGTATGGCAGGTTGATTTGAAATCCAAGAGCAGGAGATTAAAATGAGTTTGAAACAAATTATATACGTTCATCCAGTATTTGGGAATTGCTAGGTTTAATATTGTTTTGAAATGATATGTAGCATTTGTGGCCAGCTGGGGATGGCGTGGCAAGCAAGGCTGTTTGGCACAGAAAGTGCAGACCAGATGGGCTAGCAGGCCTACTGTTGCAACTGAGTTCTATGCTTAGATATTTGATGCATTTGCCCAGATAGGAAAGTGAAGTAGGCATGCGGGCCAAGCCTGGTTTGTTCAGGAGTTTGTTAGTAAAGCAGTCGGACATGGGGCAAAGAAAGAAACAAAAGGGCTGTGTCACTCTCATCGAAAAAGGGAAAGCAGGATGGCTCGAGAGTCGGTGAGCCACATGGCAGGGAGAGCTGCAGGGGGAGTGATGAGAAGGCATAAGCAGGTGGGTGGGACTGGGCTATGGATCCGCCTGGGGAGACTCGCTGCAATGGGAAGAAGCGGTCGGCCAGTTTGCACTCCCTAACTCAGGGGGACAGCGCAGAGGGCCAGGCAGCGAGGGAAGGGAGCAGTTTTTTGCCAGGACCCCCACGTGGTGGGACCTTGATAGCTCCATGGTAGAAAGAGTGCCATGGAGGGCTGAGGGGCTCGCAAGCCAGCAAGGGCACACAGTACAATGGAGCCATACCACGTGGCACAGACATCATGGGTAGTAAGGGGGGGGATGCGCTTCGGCGGAAAAAGGGCTGAGCCTGAGAGCAGGCAGCAGGCAAAAGGCACCATGAGAAAAAGGGAAAAGGAACCAGTGAGGCCTACTGGGCTGCAGAGGTGTCCTCTGGGTCATGGACACCATTTAAAAGGATGTGGGGGCACACGCTGGAGCACTCCACCAGGGCCCAAGGCAGGCTGGGTGGCAGGGCAAGCATGAAGGCCAACAGGAAGGCCGTGGATGTAGGGAGGGCCAGTAAGGCCCACTTCAGGCTTCGGTCCCACGTGGTGGCAGGGGAGGCATGGGCATGGAGCGTATCTGGTGGCATGGGCAGGCCCACAGAAACAGGGGCTGCTCAAAGGGCTGTGAGGCACTGGCAGTGCAGAAGAAAATAAAATAGAAAATGGTAATAAAGGAGGACATGCCTTGCTAGTCGGGCAGGACCTGGAGGGGTATGCAAAGATGGGTAGCAAAGTGGGGGGAGATGGGGGGAGTGCACGGGGGCCGAGGAAGAGATGTGGGCCTAGGTAGTGGCGCATTGAACAGTCGGAATACAGGTGCAGGTTTCAACACCTGTGGTGGAATTCATTGAGGAAGGGGCCGAGGAGTGGGTATGGGCCCAGCATCTGGCGCAGTCATTGCAGGGCAGACCTGGGGTACTCTCGGGGCTGGCATGTGAAGGGACGCCTAGCATGGCTAGAAGGGAATCATCAAGAACTGGGCTGCTGGGCCCAAGATGGAGAACGAGGGTGGGTTTGGGGTCATAGGCAGCCAGGGAATGGGGCCATGAGTGTGGGAGGCCCACCGGACAGAGGGGCCCAGCCACGTGTGAGGCCACCATTGGGTTAGAGGGGCATCATGGGGCACATAATGGTGGCAAGAAGTGGAGGGGCCAATATGGGCCACAGTATAGGCATCCTGGAGGCCCAGCATCTCAGGCAGGTACCAAAGAGTGCTATGGTGCCCCTGTGAGCGGTTGGGGCTCTACAGTGCCAGGCATATTGTTCTCAGCACTGGAGGGGCCCCCAGCATGCAGCTGGCTGTAGGGTGGGCTGGCCACAGTCCTTTGGGCCAGGAGGGCCCTGTAGGGGGGAGGGACTTGAATGGGGGGCCCTAATGGCTGTAGTGAGGACCATATTCACATATGTTTTGTTATGCAGTATAGGCAGAAGACATAGTACCAAAATGAGTTCTGGCATCCAGTGTGACCATACTAGTGGAGGCTGCAATGTTGGTGGTTCAATATGACCAAATTGATGGAAGCAGTGAAGAAGAGGGAGGCTGAGGAGGAGGAGGCTCTGAAGAAATGGAAAGAACGGGATGAGCGTCCAGGGGTTGGCAGAGGGGGAAAGCGGCCAAAGAGAGTGGGATCCAGCATTCCAGCAGCACTGAAGATAAGGATCGAGCAGGACCGGGCCCCAGCAGGGCCACAACTGGATGGGGGTAAAGACGAGTTGGACATGAACAATGAGGCTGATTTACAGGAGTAAATTGAAGGGTTGTTGGGAGATATGGGGGAGGGGGTGTCAAAGATGGAGAAAGCCCTACAGGCCATCAAGGAAGGGGGAAAAGGGGGCAAGGTGGTTACGGGCATGACCAGGAGTACGGAAGTTGTCACGATGGCCTGCCGGTTTTAACTTGGGTGACCATGTGCTGCATCAATCAAGGAAAAATATGGAAAGGGGAGTACATGGATATCTTTGGACTGGTGGATGAGGAGACAGTGAAAAGATAGAACAGAAGGAATCGGTAGGAAAGTCGGAGATAGCAGTGGCGCTGGCAGTGGTGGGGCACAAGGCGGAGGAAGTCAGGTTTAAAGGGAAAAACATCAACACATGGCATGTGTGGTTTCTGATCTATAGTGCTTTAGTCCTGGAGAAGCAGACAGATCTGGCAGTCCCATTGCTGACATGTATGGCAATCATCAGGGATGCATACTGGGTGAAGCTGGGGTTCAGGTGGCTTAAATATGATGAGGCTTTTCAGAGGCAGATGGCAGAAAAAGGGGACCTGAGGTGGGACTGCACCCATGCCGAGCTGTGGGTCTGGATGGTATCTGGGCCGGCAGTCACACAGGGGGTGGAACAGGTAAAGAAGGGGGCCCAAGGGGGGCTGCACAAGGCAGCAAGGACTGTTGGGCTTTCAACAGGGCCTTGTGTAAGGGTCTAGTTGTAAATTTAAGCACATCTGCTTATGGTGCGGGGGATCGCACCCAGCTACAAATTGCAGGGTGGGGGGTGATAAGATGGGACAAGCCAGCGGCCAGACCCAGGAGCAGCCTTTGGGGTAGCAGGGGTGGAGCTGGCAGGGGCCGGGGGGGCCCCAGGAGAGGAGGATATGCATCCAATTATGGATGGCATTAGACCAGAGCAGGGGGCAGGGAGGTGGGGATATGCTCTGGCCCACACACCCATCAAGCATGCAGTGGTGGCGCTCTCAACCAGGGACTACCCTGACAGGGGTGGGACAGAGTTGTTGAGAAGGGGTTTTAGGGATGGTTTTACACTAGGTTTCAGGGGGTGCATGGGTGGGGATGCGGGTGAAGAACTTGGGGTCCATGAAAGGTAGGAGGACATAGTCTGGGGAAAGATCCAGAAGGAGATGAAGGCAGGTCGGTGGAAGGGCCACTGACCGACCCCCCATAAGAGTTTCTGGGTGTCACTCCTGGAGGTGGTGCCCAAGAAGCAGGCGGGGGAGTTCTGGCTCATCCACCACCTGTTTTACCTGAGGGAAGGGTCAGTGAATGGAGGGATTCCAGAAGCTCTCAGCATAGTCTCTTATGTATCACTAGACCAGGCAGTGGAGTTGATCCAGGTGGTGGAAGGGGTATGATTGGCCAAGATGGACATCAAGTCTAAATTTTGGCTGTTGCCTGTACAACCAGCAGACTGGGACCTGCTCGGCTTTCAGTTTGAAGGTGGGTTGTACTTCAATAAGGCAATGACCAAGGGATGCTCCGTGGCCTGCACAACATTCGAGGTGTTCAACTCATGGGTGCAATGGGTGATTGGGATACGATATGGGCACAAGAGGGTCGTCCATTACCTGGATGATTTTCTCTTGATAGGGGCCAGCCAGATGGAGGCCCAGGAGATGTTGGCAGACTTCCAGGATATGTGCGGGGCCATAGGGATCCCATTGGCAGCCGGGAAAACCAAGGGCCCAGTGTGCAGGCTGGAATTTCTGGGGATTGAGGTGGACATGGAAAGGGAGTGCTTTCACCTTCCAGGGGATAAGGAAGCATGGGTCAAGGGCCTGCTTGCTCTAGTGGGGGGGGCAGGGTGCCGCTGGTACAAGTACAACAGCTACTGGGGCACCTTAATTTTGCCTGCAAGGCCATAAGCCCAGGCAGGATGTTTACTAGGAGGTTAGGGAGGGTCACGGGAAAAGCAAAGCTACCACATCACTGGGTTGACATCAGTAGGGGTGAAGGAGGATTTACGGGTATGGAAGATATTCCTGGACTCCTTCAACAGGGTGACGTTTTGGCAGGAAGAATGGGCCTTGAACGCAGACCTTGAGCTGTACACGGGTGCAGCTGGGGGGCTGGGTATGGGGGCCTACTTCCAGGGTAAGTGGATCTTGGAGGCATGGCCAGTCCAATGGCAGGAATGGGGATGGATGAGGGACATCACTTTCCTCGATATTTTCCTGATATGGGTAGCTTTGGAGGTATGGGGTACATGGATTGCGAGGTGTGCGGGGGGAAGGACATAGAGCTAGTGGGTGGATCACGGTGTTCACACCTGGGGGGAGGGGTCCGAGTAACGTGGTACCTGATGGTGGTGAGTGAAAATGGGGGTGGCGCGGATCATGGTGTCCGGATCCTGAGAAGCATGACAAACAGGAAGAGACCAGGATGAACAGCTGTAATAAGAAAGACAGGACTGTTATGTTCTGAAAATGACAGGGGACTGTTATGTTCTAAATTGTAAATACTGATTGTTGACATTATGATGATATTGGATGTAACAAGAATAACTGTGCCTATGATATAATAAATGCTGCCAGTGAGCATCCAAAAGTGATAAAGCTTTGGCCTGAAGTTATTTATAGTCGGGGATCCGGGGACAAATGTTTTTTGTGCCAATGTTTAGCTATACAGTGTCAATGTAAACTGAAGAAGTCTAATCCCCTAATCCCCCAAAAGTCAGACCTGAATTTAAATGGACTGAAATAATCGGTATCACTCTAAAGATTCCAGAGCACACACCCTGGTGTGCACCTATTGTGCCATTCTCCAGTATGAATTGATATATTCACAAACAGTATTTGTTGCCTTGAAGAGGTTGGATAAAACTAGTGCTGTACCAAATTTTAATGATGCCAGCAAAACAGCATTAGATTGTTGATGTCACTTTAGTGTAACTTAAAGATGTTCCCTGGTGTTTCAGATTCACATTTTTCTAACGCATCCGAAAATCTTTCCAAAGCTGTTTAATGACACAAGTACATTCATATGTAAACAGAACTAATATAAGATTAATGTGTTACCCAATTCTGGTGTGTCCAGCAAAGGATCTAAATAGAATGACAGCCAGGAAAAAAGTAGTGCTGTGTGTAATTTTCAAATTCCAGCAGAATGAAATTTCACAGAATTTTCAAAATTCTGCTGAAATTCTGCCTAATTTCACCAGAAACAGAATGGTGGAATTCCAAGGCAGAGAAATGCAAATGAGTTTTTCTGCAATATTTCTGCGGAATTTTATTCTGTGGCTCTCAATATTTTCTGAGGAAATGGTTGCAGAATGATATTCCATGGAAAAAATGCTATTCTGTGGAATATTATTCAGCTGATCTTATTATTTTCTGTGGAAATGGTTGTGGAATGATTTTCAGTGGAAAAATACTGTTCCACAGAATATTATTCTGCAGATTGCAGCAGGTGGAATTTCGCAGAAGAACCAGTGCCATTCCAGTGGAAATTCTGCCAGTGGAATGGTCATTCTGTTCTAATTTCACCGGTGTAATTCCACTTTCTACACAGCACTAGAAAAGACTCCCACAGTTACAGATGTTGATATCTTTCATGACATGCAATGTACATGTCCGTCTGTCTTTGGTTACTCATTAATGGTAAAGACTTTGTCGGCTCATATGTACTTTTGTATTGTTTTAATGGCTTTCTGGCATGTTTTATTTTTATTGGGACTTCTAGTTAATTTTTTCTGAGTTGACCACACGCACCGCCAGCGGACGGTCGGCGACCGCTAAGCCGACCCGGGGACCACGAGGCCGGGAGGGACACCGAGGAAAGGCACTGGAAAGCAGCAACATTTTTGCCCACCCACCCTTCCCCTCTTTGTGTGTTATTTTTATAGGCATCTTCCCGCCAAAATCTCTTCCCCGCCTCAGCACTACTCTAGCCAATAAACTGCATCACCGCCCTGCTGTACCACCTAATCAGCAATCCTTCCCCTACTGTTCTCCTGGTAGTTAATCATCAATACCACTTTCACAATGGGGAGACTCCTCCTGCTACTTCTCTCCCTGTCATGCATGGGGTTCCTTAAGGAGGATGTCCATATCACACAAAATATGGTGACCCATCCACCTAGCCTCTCTGTCTCATCCTCAGTGAATAATGTTCAAACCCTCATATATGCCCTACCATTGCTGCATCAGTATCCATGGGGTGACTGCCATAAAGGGACGCAAATCACCATGTATGTATTCTGATCAATGCTCCATTACTGCATATACAGTTCCCCCTTACGCCTGACTACCAAACTGCTGCTCGGTGTCTCGACACGGTGTCATAGCCCCTTCTGGAGCACCCCAAAAGAGTGGCAACAGAGCAAGAAAAGGAGGACCAAAGACAGCCCCCTCTTCCTATCTCTTGCAGCCCTTATGAAACTCCTATTCTTTCTACTACTCTGTATTGGAAATGTGGAAATCAACCCAGGCCCCCCCGAGCGTATCACCTCACCAGCAGACCTAACTCTATCAAAGGCCTCAGTTTTCACATATTAATGCATGCAGCCTCCTGAAAAACTTACACTGATACAAGGCTGGGTTGCCCATACCTTGCCAGACTTTCTCGTGGTATCTGAGACATGGCTCAAACCCACCACAGGAGATAGGGATGTTAATCTACCCAATTATCAGTTATTCAGAGCGGATCGCCTAACAAGGGGCAGTGGAGTAGCTATATATGTAAAGTCCAGTATACCTGTATCCTGCTTTACTGCAACCTCGATGCCCAAAGAATTCGATGTATATCCCTCAAAGTATCTCTCCCTAATACAGCAGCTTTCCAGCTAGTAGGCTGCTACAGGCCCCCCTCTGCTGACCACAAGCTTTTATCCCACCTGGGGAATCTACTCAAACCAGGTCTGAAGAAGTCATTATCCTAGGTGACCTGAATCTAAACTGGCTTTCCAAGGCAGCTGCACCTTTGGTATCATTCTGTGATACACATGGGCTCACACAACTGATAAATGAGCCAACAAGAATAAACTCAAAGAATAGAAACAACAGCACACTACTTGATATCTTGCTGGTGAACAAACCCCATCTATTCACACACACTGGAGTGCTCTTCAGTGACATAAGTGATCGCTGCCTCATTACAGGAGTCAGATCTTCCAGCAAACCAACAACCCCAGCAAAATTTCTAATGAGGAGAGCCAAGAAAAACCTCAATATTGAAGGATATTTGCATGATCTAGCTCACTGTTCAAGCTGGCAAGAGTTTTATCTTGCACACTCTGTGGAAAAAGCACATCAGGTGCTAAACAACATAATACTAAGTGCCCTTAATACCCATGCCCCAATCACTAGTGTCCGAATAAAAAACAAATCTTGCCACTGGTTTTCAGCTGACCTCAAATCTGCACTGTTGGAGAGAGAGACAAATTATGGAAGATGGCAAGAAAAAACAAGAACCCAAATGACTCGGTGTTATTTAGGAAAGCCAGGAATAGCTGCACCAAGAAAGTAAGGGATGCAAAGGCTGTCTTTTACTTGGCTGAACTTGACTCCTCCTATCACAATCCTGCTAGGTTCCGGGGCACCATCAAGTGTATTGTAGGGCAGGATTCTGGCACCTGTCTACCAACTCAATTGCACCACAATAATGGTTCTATCTCTGGCAAAATGAAAGTCCTGGATGCCTTCAATAACCACTTCACAACTGCTGGACTTGCCTTTGACACCTCTCCAGCTAATCTGCTGCGTGCACAACTAAGCTCCCAGTACACTGGTGCCCAGAGAGCTGATTCTTCCTTCTCCTTCAAACTCGTCCTGTTGAAGCAAGTAGAGGATCTTTTATGGCAGTTGGATATTAAAAAAAGCACAGGGGCAGACTCTCTTGACCCCTACTTTCTAAAGATTGCATTTCATGTACTTGCAGTTCCCCTAACACATCTCTTTAACCTATCTTTAACCTCTGGTTCTATTCCTACAGTGTGGAAGACAGCCCAAGTGGTTCTCCTTCTAAAATCAGGGGGCCCTATGGACCTTAATAACTACAGGCCCATTTCCATTCTTCCAGTGCTATCAAGATGCTAGAAAATAGTGAGCATCCAGCTAGAGTACCTTGATGATGCTAACCTCTTGAATCCAGCTCAATCTGGGTTTAGGGCCAGGCACAGCACTATCTCTGCACTGGCCAAAGTTACAAATGACTGGCAAACCGAATTAGATAAAAAGAATAGTGTCTGTGCAGTATTTCTTGACCTAAGTAAGGCATTCGATACTGTGGACCACGAGCTGCTACTCTCTTCCTTGCATTCCATTGGCCTAGATCCACCCTCCCTTAAATGGTTCAGGTGTTACCTTATGGATAGGTCACAGCAGGTGAAAGCTGAAGGTGATCTATCCCCTTTAAAACCACTGCTAAGAGGAGTTCCGCAAGGATCTATCCTGGGCCCTATCCTTTTTGCTATCTACATTAATAATATTGATTCAAATCTCACCAAAGCCACTGTCCACCTCTTTGCTAATGACACTGTTTTGTATGTCAGCAACCCATCACCTGCAGTTGCCCGTGAAATCTTACAGGCAGAATTCTCCTTGCTGCAATATCAACTACTTGAGAAAAAGCTTCTTTTAAATGCAAAAAAAACAAAAGCAATGCTTTTCTCCAATCATAGCTCTACCAGCACCTCCCCACTAAGCAGTCTCCCCCAGCTATGCACTATCCTTGGAGAAAATCTGGAGTATGTAGAAAAATTCAAATACTTAGGTGTGTGGATTGATAACAGACTTGACTTCACACATCATATTGAAGAACTGCTGAAAAAACTTCGCCAAAGGCTTGGCCTATTCTATAGAATTAAACACTTCCTAACAAGAGACTCAAAGATGAGGTTAATCCAGGCCACTTTTCTTTCAGTTGTTGACTATGCAGACTTCTTTTATAGTCACTGCCCCATCTCCTACCTAAGCAAGCTGGATACCCTGTACCATAGAGCAATAAGATTCATAACAGATCTTCCAGCTAACACTCATCATTGCTCTCTCTATGCTGCAGTTGGATGGGTTTCTCTACATCTCAGAAGGAACAGAAACGCAGCACTATGGATCTACAGAGCATTGTCTAAAAAACATCCAAACTATATTCTAGACTGCTTCATCCAGGCCATAGCTAGCTCCTATGCCCTAAGAAGCAACAACCTCATCATGCTCAAAATACCTAAAGTCAACACCCAGCTAGGGAGGGCGGCAATCAGCTATTCTCTAGCTATGGCTTGGAATACTCTACAGAAATCCCTAAAGCTGTCCAATCTTATATCTATAGCATCCTTTAAACAGCTTTGCACAAGCTTTTTCGCAGAGAAATGCAGCTGCTACCACAAGAGCTAGACTTGCCATTTCACAACCCCCCCTTCCAGACAGCCACCACATATGGCATTTTTTTTGTTCCACAGTTCTCCCTCCCAGGCAGCCACCCTTTTTTATAGTACCCCAGTTCCATTTAATTCTACCTAACTGCCTACTACCTACCTAATCCTTCTCCCACTAATCACTGGCCCTTACATTATTCCTAAATGCTCCCCATTCATCCTAGTATTACACTATGCTGTGTGTATGCCTTGACTCCTATATTGGGATATGTATATACTTTATCTTTTTTATAATTTTCCTGTAACCTACCTTGTCATGTACAGTATGTCTGAATCAACTTCTTACCCTTGATCATTGTATTTATAAGTGTTTTTTCTGTATTTGTTATGCATATATTAGTGCATTGATATATATGTTGTGTACCAACTATCGAACCTTGACCTTATCAGGTCCATCTTGTAAATGAGCCTTGCTCAACGATGCTCACCTGAATAAATAAAGATTTGATTGATTGATTGATTGATTGATTGAAACTTCATTTTGAAAGTAAATTCAGCCAAAAGCAGCATAATAGTTCCTATATTTCATTATTTTCTTACATTTATAGCCATATTCTACATCTTTAAAAAAGTTTTGTGAAAGTAACAGGATTTACATGATTTTATGCATAAAAGCCTACTCAAATCCCTCACGATTTGGGGAAAGTTTGTTTTAAAGAGTGTCATTGTATTGGTAACGTATGCTTAACTTTTGTATTAGTGGAAAAAAATGCAAAACGTATGACAAATGTTGTCACTTTGTTTTTATTTGTTCATTCACACTCATAGTGATACCTAAAACAATGAAGTTATAGTTAGGAAACAATAATCAGATCCTTTACTGATTTTTTTCCAGCAAGAGGCATTAAGTCTCACCATGTAACTCAAAAACAAGCATAGCAACCCATGTTTTCTTTTGTGGATTTTGAATGATCAGATAAATATTATGTACTGGGCATAAAAGTAACATTTGACATGGGGTATAGAAGCCCCACAGAACATCTTTAAATTGTGCAGAAATTAAAACTAATTTGTTGATTGTTCATTTTCTCCACATTGCACATTTTTAAAAACTCATTAAAAATGCGATCATTTTTATAGTCAAACTAGTCAGTGGTCTGAATTTTTGCTCACCACTGTACATTTTTTTTAAATTTGTTTTTATTTTAATGAGCATGTTGTAGTATTTATGTGCAAAATATGTGAAAGTTTGCCTTTTTTGTCCAAATCATTCAGTTTGTAAATCACACCTTTTTTCAAAATGCATGCTTCAAAACTTTTCTGCACAAACACTGTGAGTACATGTTTTCATACTCAGATGTTGAATCCTAACTTGCTTCATGCAGGCCCTATTTGGGCCTTGCATATTTAGTCATAAATTATTTGTATTTCACTATTTTCACCCAAATGTTTCTGTCAAATGCCTTTTTACCACAACCGTCATGATCCTTATAGGTGCTAACTTTCAAATCCCCCAAATCAATATGGGGTTTTTGTGGTGTATGCTGGGTAAGCTGCAAACACCCATTTTGGGTGGATTTTAAAGTTGACACCCACATGATTTGTTAGGATGTGAGTAAAAAAGCTGTTGAGGCAAAATTATGTAAAAATAGTCAAACACCAAAAAACATTGAAATGAATGGACACATTGTAGGCCTATTCAAGTCCATGATTTTTAAATCAGAACTTGTTTTTATTTTCTAATGTTTTTACTTACTTTTCCTGCAATGATATTTGGGCTCCACCCTCATGATATTGGGGTATAAAAAGATCTCAACAAAAAGGTCAATGAAAATATTAAATAACAAAAAAGTGATGACTTAAAGAAAAGCATTGAAATAAATGGACACATTGAAAATGAATGAGACCTGTTCATTTCAATGAGGTTTCTAGTCAGAGGAGCAGCATATCGAAGTTAGGAGTCAGCACCATGAGGCAGAGGAGCTGCAGTGAGAGACAGAGGTGGGTGCCAGCATAACGATGTGAGTGCTGGAGTGCATGGAGCAAGGGAAAGGGTAGGGGGGTGTTTTTAAACAGCTTTGGAGAAAGAGGGAATACTGATGGGCAGGACTGAGCATCCACTGTCAGAACTTCTGTGTGTATATGTGTATGTGTGTGTGTAAGTTAGAGGAAGGAGGGTGTCAGGGTCCTGAAAAGGTTGTAGAGGATGGGGGCTAGATGTTAAACGGACAGATGAGATGATAGATTGGTGGTGGGAATGACCACTGAACCATAGACAAATCCTATTCTAGTGGTTGGAGGATTTGTACCAGGAGATCTTGAGGATTTGAAAAGTGGGAAAAAAATTGGCATGCTTGACAATGGGGGAGCGCAGGGTGGCATTGGTGCTAGTGGGTGGGCAAGAATGAAGGATTATGTGGCAAGGTAAGGGAAATATGTGGTCAAACTTTGTTTTTTTGTTTCCTGCATATGTGAGCAGCAGTGGTTACCTAAACAGTAACAGTATACAGTAAAGGTTTCTCAAAAACTGGCTTATTTTTGGAATGTTCAGTTTTTGCCCTGCATGTGTGCAATGATTGAACATATTTTTGTTAATTTTAAAATTAAAGCACATTTTCAAAAACTAAGCAGCTAAGAGTCATCCTAGGCCAACATTCTAATAAATCTGAATGTCTCAGCTTTCAAATCCTAACTGTTTTGGCTGTTGGTGAGCAAAACAACATCTTAATGTTGATATTTTTTATTTGTATTCAGCCTTCTAGAACTTTTTAACCACTAAAGGGATAATTACCAAATTATAGGATCCAGAGATCCTAGCACTGACTCGGTGCATAATGATTTTCAGGTAAATCAGTCAATGACTGGTGGGTTATTAAAATATTACAGTAAAAAAATCAGCTGCCAACTCAACACTCATATACAGATGCTATTGCATAGAGTAGATAATATATTGTAAAAAAACTGTACTGATTCTTGAGTTAGGGTTTCAGTACAAGGTGTAAAAAGTAGGGGAATTAAATGTTAGGGGGAGAAGTCCCCTGAGCCTTGTTGAATCTTTGGTATGGTGTGGTGTTTCTCATGGTTGAAACAATTGCACAATGCAGCATTGGCATTGCCCTAACTTTGCAACTGGCTTTTTAGGCACAGAGAAATATTCACACAGAAATATTTGAAAAGAGTGGTCTTGATTGACAAACAGTGAGGCAGGGCTTGCGTCAAGCCCTGAATCAAATACATTTTATGGCACAGCTGTGTCACACATCTCACCACAAAATGTGCCTGATTCACGAAGGTTGGGTGCATTTGTGACACTTTTACTTATTTACACAGTACCACACAAAAGATTAATATACAAGTTGGCCAGCCTGGGAGAAGGTCCCAAGATGGTAGCCTGGGTAAACAATTGACTGGAGAACAGGACACAGAGGGTAATAGTAAATGGAGTCCACTCTGAAGAAAGGAGGGTTACTAGTGGGGTACCACAGGGTTCAGTACTAGGACCAGTCCTCTTTAATGTCTTTATAAGTGACATTGCAGAGGGACTGGAAGGAAAAGTCTGTCTCTTTGCAGACGACACAAATATCTGCAATAAGGTTGATACGCAAGGTGGGGTGGAAAGAATGAAAAGGGACTTGGCAAGGTTGGAGGAATGGTCAAATGTATGGCAGCTTAGATTCAATGCTAAGAAGTGCAAAGTAATGCACCTAGGTAACAAAAACCCAGGGGAAGAGTACACAATGGGGGGTGAGATACTAACAACAACAAAAATGGAAAGGGACCTGGGGTAGTCATATCAGATGACCTAAAGATGATCAAGCAATGTGAGAGGGCAGTAAGTACAGCTGGTGGGATACTGGGATGCATAGGGAGAGGCACCACCAGTAGAAAACAGGAAGTTGTTATCCCTCTGTACAGATAGCTGGTGAGACCCCATCTGGAGTACTGCATGCAGTTCTGGAGACCCAATCTCCGCAAAGACATAGACAGGATGGAGGCAGTCCAGAGGAGTGCAACTAAAATGGTGCAGGGTCTGCACCAGAAGACATATCAAGAGAGACTTAAAGATCTTAATATGCATAGCCTTGAGGAGAGGAGGGTGAGGGGGGAAATGATTGAAACTTTCAAATACCTCAAGGGAATCAACAAAGTCCAAAAGGGTAGCATCTTTCAGAAAAAGAGATGTGCAAGAACAAGGGGACACAATTTGAAGCTAGAAGGGGGACGGCTCAGAGGTAATGTGAGGAAGTATTTTTTCATGGAGAAGGTTGTGGATGCATGGAACAGCCTTCCTGAGGAGGTTGTGAAGTCAAAAAGAGTGGTGAAATTCAAGAATGCATGGGACAGATATAAAGGAATTCTAGGGGGTGGAGGTTGGAAGAAGTAGGCTGTTGGTTAGCTAGGATCTGTAGCTTATCCATTAGGTAGGGAAATGGGCAGACTGGGTGGACCAAACGGTCCTTATCTGCCATCAAATTTTATGTCTCTATCTTTCTATGTTACAAGAGCTTGTGCCAAATATTTGGCACAAGCCTGTAAAACAGGTACTCAAGGTTGTCACAGGTTGGACCAAAAAAAGTTGGTCTAACTTTTGACAATTGGCACAGGAGATCAAGAATCCCTCTCGCCGGTCGAGGAATGCAACAAGTCCTGTTTGGTGCACCTGGGGCTTGTGGCATTTCCAGAACTTTTGTCAAATGGGCCCTGGGTACCAAAGTTAAGGTAATACCATTAATGCATTCCATAATTGTTCAAAGCCTGAGTAACAACACACCACAGATTCATCAAGGCTCTGGGGATTTTTTCCCCTAACATTTAATTTACTTACTTTTTATACTCTGTGCATAAATCCTAACTGATGCAGTAATAAAGTTTTTTGCAATGAATGTTGTGACTTTGAAAAAAATATATATATATATACTGTATATATATATATATATATATATATATATATATATATATATAAAACCTGTCATGGACATATCTTTGCAATGGCAATGCTGGCTTTTGTCCAGAATTGTCAGTACCATTAATTTGATGACAATCGAGGCCTGGATTGACAATGACATTCTTCGACCAACATTGGCAATACTTTTAATGACAAACAGTGGCTGGATTGACAAAACCAACCTTTGGCCAGCATTCTCAGTAGTCTTACTGACTAACACTGCCTGAATTGGCAATACCAAGTCTAGGCCACCAATGTCTATCAGTACTGTGACTGACACCAGGATCTCATTGACACACCATCTAGAAACTCTGACTCAAAATAGTAATAAGGGTAAATACAGTACATGCTCATGCATGTACTTGCTAATACTGTATCACTCTTTCTGAGAGGTTTTCCAGTGGCCTTTGACATTTATGTGTTTTATTTACCTAAGCAAAGTTGTTTTTGTACCACACTGCCTTCAGTTTCATATATTGTAAGCACTGCCTGTGAAAGCAGTGTATGTACAACATATGCTGACCAGACAATGACTCCGGGATGGCAAAATCCCTCACAGTGACAATCTTGACAGGTTTCGAGATTGTTGCTGTGAGGGACCCGAGTGTGAAATTTCACCTTTTCAGCATCTTTTGCCCACCCCCTTCAAAATAACCCTGACTCAGAGTTAGATATCTTAAGAAGGGGGAGTACCTGTTGACAATGGAGATCTCGCCATGCCGAACTTCGACAACACTGTGTTGTTTCCGCATTGTAGAGCCTATGTACAGTACATAGGAAACTGTTTATTTTCTCTAATACCCTTTGTAAAAGTGCAGTTGGTTTGAGTTTCATACATGCTTAAACATGCCTCCAAAAGCAATGGTTCCATGTGCAAAACAGTTTCTTTTTTTTACATTTTGTTATTCTTTCTTCCTGTCAGCAGCTCCTGTCTGCCTTCCGAGCTTCCAAGGCATACTCAACTCTTTGCATCCCTATCTGCAGCTGCCTTTCTCCATGTAGGTTTGGATTCTCCTCTAAAGTATGGACAGGGTGGGGGATTTATCCTGAGCTTTGATTTTTAATCAGGAGGTGCCATGTTGGGGGTGCAAGGCCCAGATATATCAAGGTCCATCACTGTGGGTGCTGGGGCCATTTTGCATGTTCACCCTCTCCTCTGAGATGGCATATGCAATGCCACCAGGGGTGTGCACATTCAAAGAGAACCTGTGCTCTGACAATCGTAATGTTCCATCCCTCCATTGGCAATGTTGCTTGGATAGTATCCTACCAGATGAGATACCATTGGATACTATCATATTTGTCGGGTATTGGATAGCCTTGGATGACATATACATCCAACCAAGGATCTGACCTCCTGGGATCCTCTGTAAGTAGCCAAGGTATCTATGGATCTGACCTGTAGCCAATGGATGTAACCATCATAGCCAAGGACCTGACCATCAGATCCAACAATCCCAGGTTGGATCTGATGGATCTGACCACTGTATCTAACCATCTCAAGTTGGATCTGATGGATCAACCTTGGATCCATTGGCCAGATCCTAGGTCAGATACCAGCACTATCCAATTGAGTATAGTCAGAACCACAAAAGCACTATCTGAGCAACACTATCCCTCAAGTCTCTGACTGCATTACCAGCTGGGGTCATCCAGCTGACTATTGCAGTGGAGAATGGAATCCTCCCTCCCTCTCCAGATCTCCAGAGGATGAGAGCATCATCTAGGACACTTGATCCTGCACCCCACAGCCAGCCCTAGTAACCCAGGTTCATTTTCAAACTTGGGTCACTCATATTGAGAGTGGTAGCCATATACTGTGCCAACAGGCTGGCCTGTAATTTACACCCTCTGCAAAGCCACAGCTGCCTTTAGTTTCCACACATGATCACCACTGCCTGCAAAAGCAGTGAATTTTCATGTGACATGGTTTATTATTCCTAACGCCGTCTGAAAAAGGACTATTGACTTCAGTTTCACACATCACACTGCCCATGAAAGCAGTGTGTTTATGTGTAAAACTTTAGTTAATTTCTAAGACCCTCTGAGAAAGTACAGTTTGACAGTGTGAAACCATGCACATGAAAGCTCGTTATAAACAAAGATCACCTTCAAAGTCTGTGAATGAGTGGCCAAGACATTCTCAATTTAAAATAATTTAAATTCTGTAAATGTTTTCAGTGTAAAACCACCAAAGCACCTGTATGGTGGTAAGATCTAATACAACTGAAAATTTCAGGATAACAGACAAAGCTTTTTATCAGAGCAGCAAAATAATCTTAAAATCAATATTTTTCCCAGGTTTTGCCCAGCCCATAGCTCTTATACTTCATTGATCTTTTTCCAGATTTGGCAGTTTGTGAGACCTTGCCACAAATAATGCACATTTGAATTTTCAAGTTACCTAGGTCTAAGGATTGCAAAGTTCAAAGCAGCAGAAAATCAAGATTTAACATAGAAGGACATATTCAGACCTACAGTAACTATAGTGGCTCTACAGTGCCAGAATAATACAATGAGAGAGTCACTACCTACAGAGTCAGAAGTTATGATTGCAAATAACCAGTATAATGACATTACATAGGTCACATAAAGAAAATATAAAGGCACCTTCCTGAAAAAGGAAAAAAAAAAAAACTAAATACAATCACTGTCAAATAATACTGACTCAACACAGAAGTTACATTAATTTACATTGATGCACATTAGACTGTCCCACTAGAAAAATGTTAATATGACCAATGCCTGCAGCTGGTGAAAAATGCAAATATGTACCCACTGGTCTGTGTGAGATACAGTAGTTCAGTCACATTGGTCTACTTATAAGAGGTTACACTGGCAGCCTGTGATGTTTCAGAAAGATTGCAATATTCTTTTGTTATGTTAGATTTTTTAGGTCCATCTTGCTTATCTGATCTTTTGGAGTCACCCATACTGAATCAGCCTCTAATTGGTAGGCAGTCTCAGGAATGAAGCATAGTTCTTCAGGGAATTGAATATGATTTTTGCTGTGTCATGAGACAGTGGAATGCCCCAGACCAGGAGAACTGTCAGGATGTTGCAACAATAAAGGCAATTAACTGAAAAAAGACTTTTGTTTTTTGTTTTTATCTGCTGCTAGCTAGAGTCACTAGTCACAGTTAGTCAGGTTTAAATGTTATTGTTTTAATTGATTTGTTACAAAACAATGATTCATGTATCTGGTCACATGATATGAACATCATAGCCATTTATGCTATTTAAATGTGAATACTACACTGAGAATCCAACCCCTGATGAAGAGGGACTGATCCCTCAAAGCGCCGGGGGATTTGTTGTTTGAAAGTGGCTTAATAGAAACTTTGTTTTGAAGCCTTGTGAAGCACCACATTATTTGTGTTTTGTTAAATGTTATTGTTGGCCGTTTGTCTATGTGAGGTATACAGAGTGTCTTTCACAGATGAGTACCACATAAACAGATCACTTGATCAAAACACTGATGCTCTCCCACACTTTGAGCCCTTTATGTCCACTCTAAAGAGTGAGTAACCAGGCATGTTGAGGTCCCATGTATTGGAATCGGAGGCCAAGTTTCTGTTATTGCCACAATGTCCAGATTGGACTTGACCAACAGTGCTTGGAGCTCACTGATCTTGTTTCCCAAGCTTTTGATGTTAAGGCTAAGAACCTTCCATGCATCTCTTCTGTTCTTTGGGGATTGTGGAAATGATTTCTTAGCCATAGGTGTTCTGATACAAATAGGTCTTGGAGGTCTGTCTGTGGATGATACGATATGCGGTATGTTTTTCTTTTCTAGGGGAGCTGTGACCAAGAAGCCATATGATGAGGTGGGTGAGTTGGATTGTTTGGCCACTTGCTCCCCATTCTCTAGTTTAAACTACTGATGTGCACATCGAGTTTCTGACCAAGTGCACTTACACCTGCTTTGGTGAGATGAAGAACATCACTCTTGAATAGCCTTCTCTCCCAGAAGTCTTTCCAGTGCCCTATGATGTAGAATCCCTTCTCCTGAACACAGGGGTGGAGTCAAGTATTACATTCGTTAATCTCTTCTGCTCTGACTGTGGAGTTTCTTTTCCTCTTTCCCCAAACTGTGAAGACTTCTGAAAGGAAAAGAAAGAATGTCATGGGCTTGAGCAGATATGTCAGTTTTATAAGGTTTTCTTTTTTAACAGGAATGTCTGGCTTGCCAGATCATTTGTGCTGATGTGAAGAATCAAATTGAGTCAGTACATTTGCTAATGATTCCCTTGATGTGATTTGTGTGTCTCCTGACTAACTTGCCATGGAGACAGTAGATGAAAACTGAATGGTCAGTGTAGTGTGCAAAGTAAGGGTCAATATCCCTAATCATCCAGTCTCCTAGTATGATTGTGTATTTGCACTCATAGTTTCATGAGGTGGTTCGTTCACTATTAGTTTGCTGGGCAATGTTTGTGTCATTTGTTGTCTCGGTTTTGGTGAAATTTCCCACAGATACTGATATAAGAGGAGCACCTGGGTTTCGTGAGACTGGTTGATCACTATTAATATGTGAGGTGACATTCATGACTTTTGTCTGGGCAGGGTGGGTGTTCCTGTGCATCCCTTAGGGAAGAAAAATAATCAGGTGAAAACTAATAGTATTCAAAGAAGAAACAAGTTAATTGTGAGCATTTGTGGGGAGTATAAGAACTCCAATTAGTTCCCCATTGCTGCCCACTTAGCAACACTTAACAGCTCCCAGCACAACATAAATAGCTGCTATGTGAACCAGCCCAGATTCTGAAGCAACTGGATTAAGTTCACAAAACACACACTTGACTAAAATATAAAGGTCACTCAACAGAAAACAACCACTAAGAGAGGTTTCAGCCACTTCCACTTACCAGTTCCCAACACAACATAAATACCTGCTATGTGAACCAGCCCAGATTCTGAAGCAACTGGCTTAAATTCACAAAACACACCCTGAAATATAAGGGTCTCTCACCAGAAAACAACCACTAAGTGAGGTTTCATCCACTCCCTCCACTTAGCAACACTTAGCAGCTCCCAACTAGCTGCTTTGTGAACCAGCCCAGATTTTGAAGCACTGGCTTCTTTTTGATGAGGGATCCAACACTGCATTGAATGCTCTAGGTGTTTACTTAAGTTGCCAAGAAAATCAAGAGATGAGCATCACATGGAAATGCCATGAGGCAGACTAAACAAGAATCAAAGATGCATAATAAGAAAAATTGCAAAAGTCTCTTCAAATTAAAGCACCATGCATCCACCAGGGGACATGTGCTCAAGCTGCGGGGTGAAGGTTCAAAAAGGACATCAGAAAGTATTATTCATGGAAAGTCTGGTGGAGGGGTAGAACAAACTTCCTGACAAGATTATGGAGGCAAAGACAATAGTATGATTCAAGAGAAAGTGGGGCATGTGTGAGTGAGTTAGACAGGAAATGGAGAGGGAAGGGATGACTAGGATGGAGGACAGTGACAAAAGCATCTCTAAGTAGGGTATTTTCAGACTAGATGAACTGTTCATGTCTTTTTGTGTACGTCACAAACTATATATCTCTATAAAATTAACTTTCCTTCACAAGTGACTCAATTGGATATATAGCTCTAACCTATTGCATGCTTTCCTATCCTTCTCACAGGTTATTTGTAGCAACACAATAAGTCAGAAGGGACATCAATGTGGCTGTGAAATATATTCAACATTCTGTAGATAGTATTGAGCCAGTTACTCATAGTTGGTCAGAAATTATGAATTAAGCTGACAAAAGTTGGGTTCCACATCAAGTCCATGGCTCACAATACCGCATGGTCAGAACAGTGCGGATAACACCGCATAAGTCAGTACCATGCCCAGAATCAGCGGTGAGTGTAGATTTTCTATTACAACACCATGCTGCCATGGACCACTGCTCCAGTGAAATGTCTACACTTATGTGTTTTTTTGTTGTCAGGCGGTATTCCACGGTATGGTATTGACTTGCATGGTGTCTGCGCTATTTTTGCCCGCACAGTATTGGGAGCCACGGACTTGACGTGCTACCTAAAAGTTGAACCTCATTTTGAAAAGAGAAATAATGAAGCACAACATGTAAACATGACTATGACACATTATTAGCATACTCCTGAGAAAACTATTACAATCATGACCTCTTCATGTTGCGAACACATTATGCCTAGGAATTCCAGCTTTCAGTATTTATTTTTTCCCAGTTGTCTTTTGAATTTTATTACTTTTTCATTTTTTTTTTAATTTTTAGGAAAACAGTTTTTTTTCAGGTATTTACAAATGAAAGTAGTAAAAAATACAAGAACAACAGTGATGTTTGTCAGAGTTAATTTTAATTTTTTTCTAAAAGAATGTTAACGTAGTGTCTCACACTTATAACACGGGTACCTGAATCACTGCATACCTCTCAACTTCTCAGCATTAAAATGTATATCACTGTCTTTTAAAATGCTAAGCAAATGGCCAGCATGCATAGCACAATTTTAGCTTACAGAACAACATGTTTAAGAATAGTTGCCACCACATGTTTCCAAACAAAGAAAATCTAGCACTGCATGGACCACAGTGCTAGAGAAACAAACCAGTCCTGCTATCATGTATTCCAGCACCTGTGAATCAGAGAAAAAGCCAGGGAAAAGTAATTTGGTGCAATATCCTTTATTACAAAATGCATCTCAGATACAAAAAACAACAAAGCTCCAAAGGTTGTGAGATACCTAATGCATTTCACACATCACAATACTTTAGCAAAAGCCTTTGATAAAGCACTGTGAAATGTGAAACAGGTTAGGTAACTCACAATCTTTTGAGTTTTGTTTCTTTTTGTGTCTGAGACATGTTTTGTAATAAAGGATATTGAGCCTACTGTCACTATTTTTCCCTGTCAGTTTCTCCAGTTCACATGATCACCATATGTTTAGTGTTAAGGACTGTTACAATCAAGTTGATTTACATTTTTGATAGTTTCTTTATCCAAAATTAGCTCCAAAATATTGAGAGAACAATGTCCAGGCAGTTTCTATTTTACAGTGTATGGTGAAGGGTTGTTCAGGATAGATTCCAGTATCCTGTAAAAAGTCATTCTGCTGTAGTAGTGATGACTGTACTGCAGCAGTATGACTTTTCATTCTGCTGCACTAAGAACATCACACTATACAGCTGTTTGTCAACCACACACTCCTGCTGTAAGTGCCATGCTGAGGCACATAAGCAACAGTCTTTCAAAAAAAAAGAAAAAAATGTTACAGCAGGCTCATACACACATACCTTTTTTGGCTATGGAGCAGTGTGTGTGTGGGGGAGAGTGTGGAGGATGGCAACTTGACCACATTAAAGTGAAAGGTCAGAGGGCAGTTGCTATGGGTACTGTGATTGTCGGCAAAGGGGTTGTTGGAGAGAGAGCCCAGCCTAGCGGAGCTGTAAGATCACAGTAAGCTGTGTAAAATAAGAAAGGCATGTCATGTCCTTGCTCCATACACTGTATAAAATAGTGTATGGGAGCCACCTAACACAGGACTCTTCTTACCCCTCTTGGTTACCATAATGGCTGAGGCACCTCTAGAGCTTCACTTTTGAGGTCCTCGTCATCATGGTAACCACTCGGGGGAAGAATAACCTTATTGTGTATGGGCACCCATACACTATTCTATATATTAGAAGCCGGGATTGCTCACGAATGCTGAGAACACTGCGTTTTCATTTAACAGTTTCAGTCTCAGGATGCAGCAGAATTCAGTGGCACAACCAGAAGATACCATGGAGTAAAGGAGCATGGCAGCAGAAAGGACAAATTGCAGAAATACGAATTTCAGACTTTGCTTTTTCACCTGCACACGATGGCACACACAGCTGGGGGAAATTGAGCAGGGGTACTGCACTAAAGACCAGAGTGCTGAGTGAACAGCATTATCAAGGGAATGGAGGTGCCAACAACCATCACAGGGGAAGTTTAACTGCTTGGTCTAACTGCTCCATATCATCATGATAACTGATTTTACCTTATGTAATTTCTTTGTGGTTTTACCATTTATAAATATATTGTTTTATAATGATTGTTTGTATTGACTAATCAAACAGTAAACTACACCATACCACACCATAGGTGAATATTACAATCACTGAGGCAGAATTCAGAATGCTGAAATAAAATATGCATTTAAATACCATGGCTATAGAGGCTGTTAAGCAGAGATGGGTGAAGCTGGCAAAATTTACTCTGTGAATTAATCTGTGAATTTTGTGCAATTCACAGAGCACAGATCAAGCCATGAAATGTGAGGCTTCATCACAAAGTGCAGAATTTTGCCCATGATGTGCAGAATTTCGTGGGCAAAATTCTGTACTTCGTGGTGAAAATTTCACGATTCAGATGAAGTTGAAGTTACTGAGGTCTGGAAAAACTTCAAGAAGCTCCACAAATGTGAATTTTTGTCACTTTGCAGCAATTTTACCAGCAAAATAAAACTTCAGCAATCTCTACTGTTAAGCCATGGGGGTGGCTCAGAGGTGATGTGAGGAAGTATTTTTTTCATGGACAGGGTTGCATGGAATGGCCTTCCTGAGGAGATCGTGGAGTCAAAAACAGTGGGGGAATTCAAGAATGCATTGGACAGACATAAGGCAGTTCTAGTGAGGGGGTAGGAGGAAGCAGGCTGTTGGTTAACTAGGATCTGCAGCTTATCCATTAGATAGGAAAATGGGCAGACTAGATGGGCCAAGTGGTCCTTATCTGCCATCAAATTCTATGTTTCTATGTTTCTATTTGATTGCTTTCTGTTTTTCACCGATTGCCTGAAAAAACATCCTGTGCTTTTTTTTTCTGAGCTCCATCCATTAAAACTGAAAACTGGAAACCCTAAGTATGTCCTGTTGTGCTTAATTTTGACCCATTTCTTGCATTCACAACATAAGCCTAGGGCGATGACCTTTGCTATCTCTTTGACAGAGATTCAAATTTCACAGCACCAAGAAGGATGGAGCATGTGTAAAAACAAATAGAAAAGGTGGTATCTGGGCTCCATACCTAATGATAACACTGTAGTGCAGTATTAGGGGCACTGCACAGTCTCCACAATTATTAAGTTCCCACGGCATCATTTATATAGAGAATTGCAATGTCTAGAAGAACAGCAAGTGCTTGATGTTAGTAAATGTATAATGACTTTGGGCTAGAGTCTCAAGAGGAGAACTTAAATAAAGAGGGGTTGCCCAACTTAAAGGGGCAGACAACATTGTCCCAAGTCCCAGACAGGAAGTAGTGGAGGCTCGGGGGGGGGGGTAAGCAGAGGGAAGGAGGAAATGAGGTCACCAAAGGGGGGAGAAGGGGTGGTAGTGTCCTGGTGAGGTCACAGGGGGTGGTGAAGGAGAGACAGTGGAAAAGAGAGTTGGCAGGCAGGGATTGGTAGGGTTGGACAATGGGCTGGGCTAGAAGAGGGCTTGAAAAGGGGCTGCACAGGAGCAGGAGGTCACAATTTTGCTCCCAAGGAATTTAGCTTTGGAAGCACATCAGTTCAGCAAATAGTCAGCCTGTGGACTTGTTGATCTATAGATATTTGGAGTTTAGATAATTTATACAGAGATAATTAAAGTAGATAAAGTAACAATAATACACCAGCAACAGTAAGTATTCGTGGAAAGCTGAACCATTGGAAAGAAGAACTGTAAAGTGCTTAAATCAGGACTGCACAGAGGTAAGGTAGTAGAGCGTTTTGGTCATGATATTGTCCAGAGGTGGAGTGAGTGAGGACAAAGCAGGTGAGAAAAAAGGAAAAAGAAAATCGGTATTCCAGGGCTAACAGGGGAGATACCAGGGGGGATAACGGCAAGTGAAGCACAAGGATTGTGTACGTAGCCAGTAGGTGATTGTTTGTAGCATTCCTGCGAGCAGTCGGGAGAGGGCGTCAGGCTTGTGAAGAATTTGTTGGCTGAGAGAGTGCTGGGGAGAGCAGCAGTGAAGGATTGCAGCACGGTTCAGAGGGAGAAGGGCGAAGGGAACAGCGAGCTAGTGGGACAAGTGCAGGTGCCGTGGTGTGAGCAGAGAGCACCAGGGAGACCGGTGAGCAAGAGAACTGGGGAAAGTGGCGAGGACTAAGGAAAACAGGTGTAGCAGCGGTTTGGACTTTTTTGGGGGCAGAATGCAGCGGCCGAGAGAAACAGGGGTTGAGAGGATGGGTTTAAGGCGTTGGTGCACATGAAGTTAGAGCAAGCAGAGCGAGAGAGAAGCCTGGGGCCTACCGCGTGGGAAGACCCGGGGGGGCACCACAGCTTGGAGGATGCTCAGGGCATAAGAATAAAGAATGGAAAGAAAATCTGGCAGCATTTTAGAATGCAGTAGTTAAGAGATGTTTTGATTTGATCTTTGCAGTACAACCATGCGAGTTACAGGCAGGGGAGTTACAGCATACCCTTCGTGGCTAGCATAGAGGACAATTCAATTCAGAATACCAAAGGATAAAGCATAAAAAATGACAAATTGAGTAAGGAAACAGTGTGGAGTCTGAGTCTGCAAGGTCCTAAGTTCGGATGTGGGTACAAGCAATTGTAACACAGGCAGAACAGAGGGAATTTTAAAAAATTATTAAGTTCCCACGGCGTCATTTATATAGAGAATTGCAATGTCTAGAAGAACAGTAAGTGCTTGATGTTAGTAAATGTATAATGACTTTGGGCTAGAGTCTTAACGAGGAGAACTTAAATAAATAGTGATACTCCAAAACAGACTATTCTAAGTGTGACCTCTGCATTGTGCAAACATGAAATACTTTACTTTATGTTGACCTATTTCTTATATTTTTCTTATTGTAACACTGGAGAGGAAATACCATTCAAGGTGGGCTATCAACAGCCTGATAGAGAGCCAGTCTTTCAGGAAAGCTGGAGCTTAAACAGTAGGAGAAGCAAGTCCTATGAAACAACCTTTGACTTCTCAATCTGTTTTCTCTCTTTTTGACACAAGTCTTCACTTTTAAGTGACTGTAGGCTCTGTACTGAGGAGTCTTTTGATGGGTAATATTTCAGCCATAAACCTCAATCTGATTCCCATTCAGAGTTCAAATTAGGGTCTTGATGGTGATCCATGAACACTACTAAAGGAAACCTGCTGCTTTTCAATTCATTTCCTCTACTGTCTGCACAGCAGAAAAAAAAATGATCTTGATAGTATCTCTATTTCCACATAACTGGCAATCATTGTCCTAGGAAATTGCTGATATTTAGAGAGAAAATAGATAGAACAGCATTCATAGGAAGCAATTATCTAGGACTGTTATGGAGCATTAAAAATTGTGTAGCACTGTGTATTGACAAACTCATCTTCATTTGAAAGCAAAAATAGGAGAAGCATACTCAATATATTAGACTTGAAAGAGGAATTGTCTCCAAACTTAAATACAAAAGGTTTTGAATTAACTGTTGCAGGTGCTGAAAGTGATGTATTGGCTCAGTGACACAGGAGACAAAATCATACCAGTATCCAGTTTGCACAGTTACATCTGAAAGAAAAAATAACTGTCATTGGTACAAGTCACAAACTAAACAGTGGTGAACAGGAATCAGATGCAGTAGCTGTAATTCTGGTGGGGACCTGTGCTATCTCAAGGACAGAGTTTAAAGCAGCAGTGCGATAAAAATTGGCAAACAAACAAAAAAAAAATGACCCTATCTTTTCTCAATATAAAACATTTCAGGCATCTCCCAGTTTTATCTTTTGGGGTTGCCTCCCCTATGGTGATGCCAACACAGTGTCCTACTGCACTGTTGGCAAAAGTGACAGTTCACCAACAGGTCACTGTGTTGGTGAGCCTGAGACAGGGGCATACTGTCTCCCAGTCATGCACCCCCTCCTTGAATCAACTCTGACTGGGAGTTGATTATATTAAGTACTGGGGTGAGGGGGGCAGAGCCCCCAATATCAGGGGTTCAGGGGCAAGCCCCCCAATAAAAAAACAAGATCAGGAGAGATTCGGGATTTATGTCAACTGCAACTTGTGGTCTACATAAATCCCGTTGCTGTGATGCCAATCGAAGAAGGTGTTGTTGAACCGGTATCATAGATCCTATTTGGTGGTACAATTTTCTAATTCCACTAAACTTTGAGTATCTTATGGATGTTTTTATTTATTTTGTTCTCAAGAAAAAAGGATGATTGTCACATTTTGCATAGAAATGGCACTGTTGACCTGGCAAGGGCTAGGATCAAGAAAACAAACAAACAAAAAACAAAAAAAAAAAGAGTCACGAGACCACATTCACAAAGCTTTCCCCCAGTACAAAGCCAGATTTATGCTGAGTTGGTATTCACAAAAGTGTAGCTTGTGCCCGCAAACCGGATTGCACTTGGGCAAAGTTTTGAGGGGGCTGCAATACAAATGAGGGGAAGGGGACATGCATGTAGGTGATGCCTGATTCACAAACCATTTGCCTCATTTAAAGGCCTCTTGAGTGGTCCCCTTGCATGGGACAAATACTGTTGGCTAAGACCTGGTGATATCCCATATAACTCTAGTGGCTGGCAGATGTACTACAGCCCCCCCACATCGCTGATTGCTATCCCATTGTGTTGAAGTTACATTTTCCTGGTGATCTTAGTGGTCACTCCCTATCCCCCATCACTGATCACCATTCCAGTCTTTGTAAAGTATAATTTCCTCGTGATCTTGTGATCCAAACCAACTCCCCTGCTCTCCGATCACCATCCAGTTGATGAAAAAACTATTCTCTGGTAGTCCAGTTGTCCCTCCTCAATCGCCATCCCAGTAATACATGAAATAACCTCCCTGATGGTCTAGTGGTCCCTCCCCTTCCCCGATCACTAAACTATCACCATAATGGTACAGTGGTCCCCCCCTTCCCCGATTGCTTTTTTGTGTAGAGGAAAACACTTGCCAGGTGGATAGCGGTCCCTTCTCACCTGATCACCTGCGCAATAGATATCAAAAATTGTCCCTGGTGTCCAGGGTAACCCCCACCATCCTGACCCTTCATATAATGTTACATATGTTCTGGTGATCTAGTGGAACTCCCACTCCCCCACCCTGGCAGGGAGTATCCCAGCTCCCCACTGCCCCCCCAACCTGACCCCTAATTGGCAACAAGCACAGTCCTCCTCTCTCCACCATGGCTGGTCACAGACTGAGCTATCACTGAATGCCTACTGTGTACAGTATGTGCTCAGTGACATTGATTAACAGTGCAGTCAATCAATATTATTGAGTGCACACTGTATACAGTGGGTACTCCACGACAGCTCAGTCAGTGGCCAGCCATGGTGGAGAAAGGAGGGCTGTGGTTTGGGAAGTCCACCAGGCACAAATGTGGCATTATTATATGAGGAGTTGGAATACGGGGGTTGCCCTGGATACCAGGGACAATTTTTCATATCTATTGAGCAGGCTATTGTGTGGGGGTATCGACGGCTAGCCACCAGTGAGAAGTGTTTTCCTTTACATGGGATGGGGATCAGGCAATCAGGGAAGCAGAGGACCACTGGATCCCAGGGTGATAGATCAGCAATCGGGGAAGGGGAGGGACCACTGGACCACCAAGGAGGTTATTTCATGCATTACCGGGATGGCGGTTAGTGATTGGAGAGGGGGGAGGGATCGCTGGACTACCAGGGAATAATTTTTGTATCAATGGAACAGTGATTGAAGAATGGTGAAGGGGAAGAACCACTAGACTACCAGGGCATTATTTTTATTATAAGAGGATGGTGATCAGAGGACAGGGGAGGAGGGTGGGAGTGCTAGACTACCAGGAACCACCACTGATTGTAGAGCAGGGCCTGGGGGGGGTGCTATACTCCATCACAGCCCATGGAAATGTGTCCATAATGGGCATACAAATGGCCACCTAGCACCTTGCATGCCCAATGGGCTCATTTACATGGCTGCTTTTGTGACTGGGAAATAGCATTTCTGCACTATTCCTTGCAGGTCTATGCTCCTGGCTGCATGCCAGGGCAGCGCTACTAGGGCAGAGCTGGTGGTACTTGGGTTACTGCTGCCTTGGATCACCCCTATTCACAGCTGGATAGCACAGAGCACTACCCAACTGTGAATAGCAATGTTTAGCACCTGGGCAACCGTAAAGCGCAACACAACATTTTGCATTGCACTCTGTGATTTTTTTGTGAATCTGGCCCCTAGTGCACAGCATAAGTGGTAACTGGACAAATACATTTGACAGGTGTGCTAATATTTTATTAACTGTTGGTGAAACTAATTCTTTTGCAAAATATTTCTCATTGCACTGCTGCTTTAAAATTCCACTGCAGCCAGAAGGATGGGGTATGTGTAAAAAAGAAAAGAAACTTAAAGACGGCATCTGGGCTCATACATAATGGTGAAACTGTAGTGCAGTATTAGGACCCCACACTGTTTCTGTTATCTTTAAGTTCCCATAGCACTTTTTGAATAGAGCAGAGAATTCATATGTCTAGACAACAACCACCTATGTTATAGAAGTTGATAAATGCATATTGACTTTGGGCTGGATTTTCAAAAGGGTTGGATGCAAATGCATACACAGTATGTGCTCTTCCTTCATCTGTGTCCAAGCAGCCCTGCTGCTAGTTTTAAAAGATGCATGTTTGGACAAAAATAATAATTTGCATTAAACAAAATTGACGCAGGTTCCATTTGCTTTATTTTTTAACACAAGTGCATAATTTTGGGACATAATAGATGTCCTAATAATTTGGATTCATTTCTGTTTCAAAAATAGCATCAAGCATGTCTTAAATGGATCCTCTTGAACCCCATTTCTTTAATATGAACATGCAACCACTGCCCTTCCAGCACCTAATGCATTGCTTTGAAAAGTAGCGATGGAATATGCTATTTAAAACCAATACCTACTATCCTAAATATGAATGACTAAAAGAATACTGTATTTATAGCACACCTTTTCTGTATGCTCAAGCCATAGGTTTCCTGTGATGTGGGCTAGCCACAAGTGGGCACCTGTCAAAATGGTGACCCACTTGTGATGCTGGAAAGAAAGGTGAGGGAGTGAGTGAGTGAGGAAGGTGACCAGATGGGGAGGTTCACCCATATAGCGACAGGACATCACTATAAGTATATGCGCATGGGGGGGTGAGCGTGATGGAAGGGAGGAGGGTTGGCCTGGTGTGGTTGGCATGGGGCTGCTGAGCTGACCCTGTAGTGTGGTGGGTGGGTGGCAGTCTAAAGCTGTGAGGGTTCTGGATTCAGGTCTGGGCATGCCTACATTTTGTGCTCCCGGACCCAAATTATTTTCCCCCTGATTTTGCACCCCACTGACATGCACCCCCCTGGAGTTAAGAATCCTTTAGTAGGGGCTCGGGGGGCAAAGTCCCCTGTGGTGGGATTGCGGAGGGCTTAGCCCCCTGCATTAACATGAAAATTCAAAGTTTCTGGCTCCATTTTCCTATGCGCCGGGGGTGTACATTGCCGAAATTGATTTTCACCGTCACCATAATGATGGTCACCTTTTGGCAATTGCCATTATGATGTAGAACCCAAGTCATACTACATACTAGAGTATAAACTGACAAAAATACAACATGGCATAAAACAACATTCCGTATTGAATCTTAAATATGAAGGGACAGATTTTCAGTTAACCAATGGTGCTTCTGCAGCCGACAGCATCCAATGTTAAGACACTAACAGACAACCTAATAGGTGGTCTAACAATGTCTGAAGTTTATATGCAGTTGCACAAACTTTCAGTGATTCTCTAAGAGTTTGCAACAAAAAAATGAAATGTGTCACTTTTTTGGCACAAGATGCTGCAAATCACAAAAGGTAGAGAGTTTTTGAATATAGGACTCCAGAGTTTTGGCACATATGGTTAGATGTTGTGCGAGCATCTGAGTTCTTTGAAAATCCAGCCTAAAAAAAATATTCATTTTTTATTTCAATTCTATTACAGTATATTCCTTTCATAGAATGCTTATAAATACTGTGTCATAAAATTGATAACCCGATTTCTTTAAATTGCATGTGAAAGAAATGTAAAATGAGGGGAACAAAATAGGGTAGAATTAGAATTCTGACTGTAAATACTTTTCATCATTTTAGTATATAATCACATTTTTGGTACTGCACTAAATTTGAGTGTGTATGCTTTTGAAAGGAGTCAGATTACAATCTAAACTTCCCAGTTTGACCTTTCAATGTATCTTAACCCTGCCATGGGGGAACCACCTTCAGTGCTGAAAAAAAAAACAGTTTAAATTCCTGCCCCATCCTATCCATGGCCTCTCTTGTGAGACTGCCTACAAGGGTGGTGTGGTGTTGTATGCTGGGTGCTATGATAATTCTGGTGATATGGGCACCAGTCCACTAAGAAAAAGGCTCAGTGTATGTTAACCAATTTTGCATAGTCCACTGCAAAAAGTGATATTTACTGAATTTTACAAATGATGCTTTCTTTTAATGGTTCATGTCAATATTTCATATTATCAGGCTTCTTACAAGTTGTGACATTAATGTTCAGGAAGTATTTTTGTACACACTCTACAAATAGAATTACTATTGACATTAAGAACAATAATTTTTACACTATAGAGTATTTCTAAATATTGCAACATTTTTACAAACATATCTGAATTCATATGTATGGCATCAGCATTACATTATCAGACATTCCAGATAAACAGAACTTTCTTAATTCTGCCAGTCTCTTAATTTTTATTTGAGCTAAACCCCATCATAAAGAACAATATATCATTAGCTTGTCTTGAAGTCTACAAATCTTCATCCGTATGTTCCAAATTTGCATACAAAATATTGTCTAACAAAATATTCCAACATTTTTGGCTGAAAAAGAAGTGCTGCTGGTGAGTGTTTAAGTACATATGGTATTTGTACAGAATTACTGACGGTTTAGTTTGCTTTTCAGGAACATTTACACTTTGTGACAGAGATTTCTCAGGATGAAATTTTTATCCTGGATACAGAACTCATGATGCCACAGTCTGTGGGAACTCCACCAGGGATGCCAGATCTGGTTGTTGAGCAGTCATTTGGGTAAGGTTTACTCTATACAAATCATGTAGCTATATTCAGTCATTCAAAAAGCAGAACTACTGAAAATTCCAGTAATCTCATTCTACTCTTAAATGCCATTACAGTCACATATTCTTTTTTGACATATTAATGTAGTTTTCTTTTAGAAATTAGAAATAGAATTGCTTATTGTTTTATTGGTTTATAGTATACGGACTTCAGATAGATAGAGAGAGAGAGAGAGAGAGAGAGTGCACGTGAGAGAGAGAGAGATACAGACAGAGAGAAAAAAAAATAATTGGGGCAAGGGTATCTTATAGATAAGACCTCTGATTTATAGCGAGTGAATTAAATCTGCACCACTGCAAATGAGGTATCCACCTTGTATACAGGGTGTAGCAGTATATACACTGGTTTTGATAGTGCTAAAGAGCCTGCATTGCAGTGCTGTTTTCATGCTGTCAAAACCCTACTCTTATCACTGTACACTGTGGTGCACAAACAATCTCCCCACTGACCAAATGGCAGGTAGTGTACTGACAGTAGGAGCTGTCAGTTCCTGTCAGCATCGCCCACCAGCCTCTGATTTGAGTTCTGTGAAGATGGCAATCTTCATTTAGCGTGTTAATTCTCAAAGCTTGACAAATTTGTGAAGTGTGAAGTGATGACTTTGCAAGGCTTTCAGCAAAGTGGAACTTTTTCAAATGAAGTCATGCAAATTCGCAAAGTTACAGCTTCCCCATGACCAGGGTCACTGTAAAATTGCATGGAAAATAACCTCCAAATGTGGGCATCTTTTGCAAACATTGCTTGGAAATTGCAGGAATTGTACAATACATACATCTCCAGTGCTCCACAATACTGTATATCTACTAATATGCTGTGAATTCAAGATTGCATGGGATAGACAGAAAGCTACCCTAGCAGTGGGAAAGTGAAGGTGAGATACTGATCAATTACAATCTGGAGTTTATGCATTAGGTAGGGAAATGGGCAGACCGGCTGAGCCAAGCTGTCCTTATCCGTCATTAAATTCTGTGTTTCTATGAAGCATATATTGCCTGGATTACTTTGTCAAACAGATATGTATACTGTCTCTTCTACATGCTTACAACTTGAAGAAAGTTTGTGATGTTCTACTTGATCAGTATATAACATATCTTTTAAAATCAAAAACATAAACCTCATGCAGCGCTGATTAGATTTTATTTGGTGATCCACAGGTTGGCGATATTAAATAAATTCAAAAGCAACATCATTTGTAAGTGTGTGTGTGTGTGTGTCTACAGCCCCAGCCATATTATAAACCAATTATAGTTCTGGCGCTCACCTCATCAGCTGTCAAATTGTTCCATGGCTCCATCGCCCTTCCTGTAAAATAATACTTTCCCACTTCCCTCTTGAAACCCCCTGTCAGTGTCCAGTCATGCCCCCATGTTCTTGATCTACTACTTATGCTAAATAGTTCCTTGCAGTGTACCTTGTTCACTCCTTTCAGGATCTTGAAGGCTCTATCATATCTCCCTTCTCTTCATCTGACCTCCAGTGAGTACACATTCAGTGTCTTGAGTCGATCCTCGTAAGATCTATCCTGCTGATTCAGAATCATTTTAGTCACCCTGTGTCACATTGTCTCTAGCCTGTCATTACCTTTCCTCAGGGGAGGACTCCAGAACTGGTCACTGGGCACAGAATTCCAGGTGGAGCCTCAGCAGGGATCTAGAGGGAGGTAATAATGCCTCCTTCCTTCTGCAGTCAGCGCTCCTTCCTACACACCCCAGCATGCTGTTTGCCTTATGGTAGACCTTGTTACACTGGTTTGATTGTTTTAGGGGGTCACTGATTATGACCTCAAGTCTCTTTCCTCAGAGATGATGCACAGTTTTACCTCCCACCTCCAATCCAGTACTCTGTCCTCAGGGTTATGTTCCCTATGAGCATCACTTTGCACTTACTGGCACTGAATTTCAACTGCCAAACTTTCTACCACCTGTGAGGAGTATCATAAACTAATTTGATGAAACGCACACTCATTAAGAAAAAAATAGATATTTATGGCATCACAGAAACATGGTTAAGGGCAGGTGACTGGGTCGAACAAATTAATGGCTATGATTTTTTTCACAAAGATAGTGATGACAACAAAGGTGGAGGGGTATGATTGTATATAGCTTCACATCTTAAAGCACAAAAAAAATACTATTATAGATGATGAGAATTCTAAGGTAGAACAGTTGTGGTTAAAGTTTAGAATAAAGAAAAGAAATGTAGCGCTTGGTGTGTGCTATTGTTCACCTAGCCAAACTGAATTAGAGAACACCGAATTTATGGATTCTTTGGAAAAAATCAACTTGACTGATGACTGTATCATGGTGGGTGATTTTAACTTCCCAAAAATCGATTGGAACCTTTTACAGGGTAGTAGTAATGTAGAAAATAGGTTTATCAACATTTGCTTAAGCCACAGTCTAGAACAATACATAAAAGAAGGTACTAGAGAAAATAACACCCTGGATTTGATTTCTGCAATACTTAGGGAGGAGTTAAGAATGTATATATCCTACAACCCCTATACTCAAGTGACTATAACATGATGCTGTGTTCCTTGGTAGATGACACTCTAACAGTAAGAGGAAGGACAAAAGACAGAAATTTTGCTGAAGCATACTTCGTGGGTATTAGACAATACCTTCAAAAGTGGGACTGGAACAAAGAGCTGCAGAATGTCTCCTTGGAGGAAGCATGGAGTGGGATAAAAAGTATAATACATATATGTATTGATAAATGTTTTCCAATGTCAAATAAGTACAATGGACTGGGTCGAATATCTAAGTAGTTTATGAAAAAAATTCATAAATTTATCAAAGCTAAGGAGAAGGCCTATAAAAAGTATAAGGCAAATACAACTCTAGATAGAGGAGAAACATATAAACAATACATTAAGAAATGTAAAGATGAAATAAGAAAAGCCAAGGCAAAGGCCAAATTAAATTTGGCACAAAATAAAAAAGATAGCTATAAACAATTTTATAATTATATAGGAAGTCTGAGCAAGGGATGCAACCAAATTTGTAACTTAAAGGATGGTGATATAATTACAGATAATGAAACAGACATGGCTAATAAATTTAATAACTATTTTCTTAGTGTTTTCCATGACCATGGAGATGTAAACAGTACACATATCAACAATTATGAACAAGGGGTTCAACAGGATTATTTCATAGCTGAGAAGCAGGTCTTTCATAGGCTTAAAAAAGTAGACAAACGTAAATCTGGTGGTCCAGATTGTATCCACCCAAGTACACTTAATAATATGGTGGAGGAGTTCTGTGGTCCTCTTGCACTTTTATTCAACAGATTCCTGGATCAAAGCAAAGTGGTCAAGGACTGGAGACCTGCCCATATTACTCCCATCCATAAAAATTGGAGATATGACCAGCGTAGAAAACCACCTACTATCAGCATCACCTCCATTGTGGGAAAACTAATGGAGGGTTTTGTGAAAACCTTTCTCGAGGATAAGCTTAGGGATTTAGGCTCATGTGATGTTTCTCAGCATGGTTTTATGCAGGGAAGATTATGTGTTAGCAATTTCCTGGATTTTTTCGAACCAGTTAGCCAAGCACTGGACCAAGGTTTACTGGTAGATGTGGTTTATTTGGATTATTCCAAAGCCTTTGATTTGGTTTCTCACAAAAAATTAATAGAAACCCTTGGGGAAGTAGGTGTTGACCCACGCCTCATTATATGGATAAAATCTTGGCTGGAAGACAGGGCACAAAAGATCCTAATCAGATGCCACCATTCAGATTGGGGAAGGGTGTTGAGTGGAGTGCCACAGGGATCAGTTTTGGGTCACCTGTTATTTACGACTATCGTGTCCAGTATGCAAGTGTCTGGTGGGGCCAGATTATGGAAATATGCATATTATACAAAAGTTGGTGCTATTGTAAATAATGTGAGGTCCGTTAAAAACTTCCAAAATCGACTTAAAGAATTGGAGGTCTGGATGCATAAGCATAAGTTGACATTTAACAAAAGTAAGTGCAAAGTAATCCACTTCAGATCTAATAACACCAATGCACAGTACACAATAAATAACAAAGTAATATCCAGTACTGTAAAGGAAAAAGACCTGGGGGTAACAATGATTACTAATCTGAGCTTTGATACACGTAATAAGGAAACAATTAAGAAAGCTACTAAGATTATGGGTAGTATCCTCCGAAATATAAAGAGTAGAAGAAGTGTTAGTGCCTTTTTATAGGTCCCTGGTTAGACCTGTTCTAGAATATGATACCCGGCTTACTACCCCCAGAGTATTGGTTATATCAAGTTGGTGGAGAACGTGCAGAGAAGGATGACAAAAAAAGTCAAAACAGTTAAAAACAAAAACTACTCAGAGAGGTTGCATGTTCTGGGCCTGTATTCGCTAGCTTACAGAAAGAATAGAGGGGACCTATGCTTTGTTTACAAGGCTTTTCATAATGAATTACTATGGGAAGCTGCAGGGTCTTAATATTTTATTTATTTCATCTAGGATTACAATACCTTTGAGCCAAGGCTCTTTTATAAAGGTTCTACATCAGCATATGCAACAGTCATCATTTTTAGTTACAAACATATAGTCATTGACTTACAGACATGTAATAACCAGTACAAAGACATGAGCTATGAGTAAGACAAGGGAAGGAGGGTGGGTGGGTGGGGGGTGAGGGTAGGAGATCGAGGGGTAGGAGGTGCAGAGGCAAGGAGGAGTACGGGAGGTGGTTGGGGGCAGGGGCAAGAGTGGAGATACGGGATAATAAGAAACAAAACACAGGCAGAGCAACAAGAGCTCATGATTTGCAATTGAATGGGGAGATATATAAAATAACAAGGAGGGGCTAATGGTTCAGCCAGAGAGTTGTTGAATTATGGAACATACTTCTGAAAGAAGTGGTGGAAGCACCTAGTTTGGTTTCCTTTAAGATTAGGTTAGATGACAATATGGGCAAAAAGACACATGATTGCTACCATTGATAAGTGGCAAGTATGACATGGCTCTAGTAGCCGCTTGACTTGAAACAACAACCTATGAACCTCTTTAGCTTTTGCAAGTCTATCTGTATCTTCCTAACCCCCTCCTCACTGTCCACCCTGCCAAAGAGTTTAGTGTCATCTGCAAAGAGACACATCTTGTCCTGAATTCCTTCTCCCATGTCATTGATGAAAATATTGAAAAGGACTGGACCCAGGACCAATCCTTTAAGGTGTGGCACTGCACTGCTGACCTCCTTTTCTTTTTTGATTTGGCTCTGTTAACTATAACTCTCTGATGTCTCTCTGTCAACCGGTTTCTCACCCATCTAACTGTGTTCATCACTGTACCCAGATCCTCTAGCTTCTTAAACAACCTTCTGTGAGGTACCAAGTTGAAAGTCTTGCTGACATCTACTACCCTTATTACCCATTAAAGGATACTATCAGGTTAATCCAACAAGACCTTCCTCCCACAAACCCATGCTGTTTACTATCCTGGAGTCCATTGCTTTTCAGTTTGTTCACAAGGTCCTCTTTGACTAGTGTCTCCATCAGTTCACCCACAGTAATGGTAAGGCTTACAGGTCTGTAGTTACCCTGTTGCTCCTTGTTCCCCGCCCTTATGGAGTGGGACTATGTCTGCTACCCACCAGTCTTTTGGAACTACCCCTTCTGAACTGAGCTACTGAATAGCCTCACAAGGAGTTCAGTTAGTTCTGCTGCCAATTCCTCGAGAACCCTTGGATGTATCCAATCTGGCCCCGGGGCATTATTTATCTTTAAGGCTGCTATCCCTTTCCAAACCCTTTCACTTGTAAATACTTGCTGCCTCTTCTCAGGGATCCCCTTACATTGCCTTAATGCCACTCTCTGGCAGAGGCCTGTGTCTTGCTTTGTAATTACAGAGCTAAAGTAGTCATTAAGAATGGCTGCTTTTGGCCTATCCTCCTCAATAACCCTTCCTCCCTCTGATAGTCTGACAGTTTTTTCTCCCTTCTTTCTTTTTCCCCAATATATCTGAAGAACTGTTTTCCCTGCCCTTGGCCTCCTCTGCAATATTCAGCTCTGTGTCTGCCTTTGCTTCTCTGACTGCCCTTTTGGTTTTTCTTTGCTCTCATGTGGTACTCCCCGAATTCTTCCATCCCTTGTTTCTATTATAGATGGTGAAGACTTTCTTTTTGACTCTCATTGCTTCCCTGTCCCTTTCTAGAGAAACATATTGATCTCTCATACATTTTCCTTTTGATTACCATTCTCAGGCAAGGCTCTGTTGCCTCGAGAATGCCCACCTTGATTGCCATTCCTCTTTGCTCCACACCCCTAATGCTATCCACTCTAACTTGTCCCAGATCAGTTTCTTCATCCGGTTGAAGTTTGCTCTTTTGAATCTGAGACTTCAGCTTTTGATGTGGACTTACTTGTCCCAAGGGCCAGGTCAACCAATATAGAGTTTCTGTTGCTGGGCCCTAGTGGCTCCCCTACCCTTTATTTCTCTTACCACTTCTGAGTTGGTGAGCACCACATCGAGAATGGCAGCCTACATAGTGGATTCTTTAACTAACTGCACCAGCAGACACTCCTACATAATATCAAGCAGGGCCTCACCTCTGGAGCTCCTGGCCGCTGGAATGACTGAGTCAATATCTGGCATGGTTAGCTCTCCCACCATCACCACCTCCCCCTCTGCCTCCTGCTTTCTAGTACTGCCTCTAGCGCCTTCTCTCTCTCTCTTTCTCTCTTCACCTGTCCTGGTGGTCTATAGACTTTGTAATGTTATTTTTCTACTGGAAGAAAACTGTTTTAATATAGTTCACCTGTTTTACCAGATTGTTTTAGCCATTTAACACTCCCAGGTTCTGCCTGAAAAAAGACATCTGCATACCTAGTGCACTTACAGTACCTGGTGAACAAAATCAAATATATTTTTCATCACAATCTTTGCATGTGAACATGTACTGTAAGTGGCAGATGTCAAGGAAGGGACCACTGCCATTAATAATCTGAGAAACATGTTTAAGTTTAGAATTTGCAGGGACATCCTAAATCCTCAGCTGCTTGAAGCAAGATCCATTCAGATTGAAGTTCACACAAAGAAAAATCTACCCTTCCACTTGCAAAATGTTTTGTTGTTCGCACTCCATGTAAGTGAATGGCACAGTTTGCACCTTTAGTGCCACCCATTGTTTTAGTTGCTGTGACAACTCCAATACAGTAGATTACTTCAGCTCAGTATTTAAGTGTTTAATGCACACATGCTTAGCCATTGGATTTTGAAACCAAATCAGTCAGTGAGTCAGATGCAAGTAGCCTCACTCAGAACCCCTTAGAACCTCTCACTCAGAACCCCTTAGAACCCCACTATTACCCCATACGATATTGTTTTGGCAAAACCCAAGTCTTCATGACACATTATCAATATATCTGTTGATATATTTGAGTTTTTCTTAGTAAATTTTATTATTTTTTACATGATTCAGGAAAACTCCAACAATTGCAAGAAATTGTAAATATTATGGATTTTGTTAAAACAGTATGAGTGCAATTTTCCAGTGGCTCTGCCCATGACTTCCCCTGACTTTGTCTTAAAAAAGTGCCACTTCCCCAGGAAAATTTATTCTGAAGTGGTAAAGTGAGCAATTTGTATTTTTTTTTTCTTTTTGCTAAGGAGAATTTCACAGCTTCAAGTATACTTAGAATGGCAGAAAAAGGGGAGATATTGCTGATGGGTGATCTGAATATGCCATATGTTAACTGGAGTGCAGTTGCAGCTGCCACTTCGAAGAGTGGAGTTATTCTAGATGCCCTACAAGGAGCATGCCTTAGACAACTAGTACTGGAGCCCACTCAAGAGGGAGCAATATAAGACTTGATTCTCTCAAATGGAGATGGAGAGAGGATCACAGATGTAGAAGTGGGTAGCCATCTGGGAACTAACGACCATCGAACAGTATGGTTCTCAATAAACACAGCAATAGAGTCAAGCCATACAAAGACAAAAGTACTGGACTTTAGGAGGGCTGACTTTGCCAAAATGGGTGCGTGCCTAAGGAATGCACTAGCAAATGGGCAGGAAGGAGGGGTGGAAGAACAATGGGGAATAATAAAAACTGCCATCACAGAAGTGACGAACCTTTGTGTGAAGCAAATAAACAAAACAAAATGATGTAAGAAACCACTATGGTTCTCAAAGGAAGTGGCAGTGAAGGTTCAAGAGAAAAAGAAAGCATTCAGGAAGTACAAGGAATCACAGAAGGAGCAGGACAGAGAACTGTATCAGGTTAAAGCAAAGGAGGCTGAGAAGGCAGTCAGAACAGCAAAGGCCCAAACCGAGGAAAGATAGCCAACTCAGTTAAGAAGGGGATAAAACCTTTATAGGTACATCAGGGAGCGAAGGAAGACCAAGGGAGGGATAGTGAGGCTTAATAAAGGGAGGGAGGGTGGGCAGAGGGTGACTGTGAAAAGGCAGAGATACTAAACAAGTAGTTTTGCTCAATATTTACAAATGAAGAGGGGGAGGTACATAAAACAAACGGTAGAAACACTCTGGATACAGAAGTTGATACCAGCCCATTTACAGAAGAAAGGGCTCTGAAAGAACTCTTAAAACTGAAGGTGGACAAAGCAATGGGGCCTGATGGGATTCATCCCAGGATTCTAAAAGAACTAAGGGTAGAACTAGTGACACCACTGATTACCCTTTTTAACAAATCATGGGAGGATGGGGTGGTACCCGAGGACTGGAGGAGGGCAGATGTGATTCCGCTTCACAAAAGTGGGAGCAAGGCAGAAGCAGGAAACTACAGACCTGTTAGTTTAACCTCAGTGATAGGGAAAATGATGGAATCACTTCTGAAGGAAAGAATTGTCGAGTATCTAGAGGCCAGAGGGGCACAGGACCCTAGGCAGCATAGATTCACAGCGGGAAGGTCATGCCAGACGAATCTGATAGATTTCTTTGACTGGGTGACCAAAGTAGTAGATCAGGGAGGGGATGTGGACATGGCCTACCTAGACTTTAGCAAGGCATTTGACACAGTCCCTCACAGAAGATTAATATACAAGTTAGCCAGCCTGGGAGTGGGTCCCAAGATGACAGCCTGGGTAAAGAATTGGCTGGAGAATAGGACACAGAGAGTAATAGTAAATGGAGTCCACTCAGAAGAAAGGAGGGTTACTAGTGGGGTACCGTAGGGTTCAGTATTAGGACCGGTCCTCTTCAATGTCTTTATAAGCGACATTGCAGAAGGACTGGAAGGAAAAGTATGTCTCTTTGCAGATGACACAAAGATCTGCAACAGAGTTGATGCACAGGGTGGGGTGGAAAGGATGAGAAGGGACTTGGCAAGGTTAGAGGAATGGTCAAATACATGGCAGCTTAGATTCAATGCTAAGAAGTGCAAGGTAATGCACCTGGGAAACAAAAACCCAGGGGAAGAGTACACAATGGGGGGTGAGATACTAACAACAACAAAAATGGAAAGGGACCTGGGGGTAGTCATATCAGATGACCTAAAGGTGGGCAAGCGATGTGAGAGGGCAGCAAGGAGGGCTGGGGGGATACTGGGATGCATAGGGAGAGGCATCACCAGTAGAAAAAAGGAAGTTATTATCCCTCTGTACAGACAGCTGGTGAGACCCCATCTGGAGTACTGTGTGCAGCTCTGAAGACCCAATCTCCGCAAAGACATAGACAGGATGGAAGCTGTCCAGAGGAGGGCAACTAAAATGGTGCAGGGTCTGCACCGGAAGACATATGAAGAGAGACGAAAGGAGCTTAATATGTATAGCCTCGAGGAAAGGAGGGAGAGGTGGGACATGATAGAAATGTTCAAGTACCTCAAGGGAATCAACAAAGTTCAAGAGGGTAGCATCTTTCAAAAAGAGAGGTGTGCAAGAACAAGAGGGCACAATTTGAAGATGGGGGGCAGCTCAGAGGTAATTTAAGGAAGTATTTTTCACAGAGAGGTTGTGGATGCATGGAACGCCTTCGGAGGAGGAGGTTGTGGAGTCAAAATCAGTGGCAGAATTCAAGCATGCATGGGACAGTCATAAGGCAATTCTAGGGGGTGGGGGTAGGAAGAAGTAGGCTGCTGGTTAACTAGGATCTGCAGCTTATCCAGTAGGTAGGGAAATGGGCAGACTGGGTGGGCCAAGTGGTCCTTATCTGCCGTCAAATTCTATGTTTCTATGTTTCTATTGCAACTTTGCAACATCTCTACTTCTGATCCCCATATATACATCTGGACCAATTGTGTGACACTGCCTCTCGTGGTAATGGCCTCCCTTACCCAGGTCACTGATCTTTAAGGTGTACACGTTTGATAGCCCCTTTCCCTGGTGTCCTGTGGTAGCCCTTTCCCTGGTGTCTTGTGGCCACCTTCCCCAATTGTCAATCCCAGAAGGTGTATACACAAGACAGTCCCTATCTCTGGTGTCTAGTGGTCCACCCTCCCTCTGAAAACAAGACCACTCCCAGGACTATGACAAAACCATTCCCTGCCTATAGTGGACCCCTAAACCCTGTGTGTATAGGACAACCCTTTTCCTCATCATTCCTACTCTGGAGCCTCCAGCCCCATCCCTCTCTAGTCATAACTCACCCAAGTAGTCAGCTTGGCTCCCAGAGATGGTGACTGACCTCAGCCCCTCGACTTACTACCCTGGCAAGCCACCATATGATTGGCATGCAATGAACATGCAACAATTGTAGAAACAGCTTTCTGTGGCTGCTGACCCTACTTGGTCATTGGCTTTAGCCTCTCCTTCCCACCTCTAGGGTTCCCTTATGCCTATCCTATGCATGTTTGAATCCCCCCACTGTGCCAGCTCCCACCACCTCCTGGAGTAGGCTATTACATGCCTCCATCACCATTTCTGTGAAGAAAAACCTCCTCATATTCCCCTTTATTCTGCCCCCCCTCCAATCTCATGTTATGCCCACTTGTTCTTGTACATCTTCTGTACTGTAGAATGTTGCCCACTTGCACTTTGTTTATGCCCTTTAGATAATTGAATGTTTCTATCATATCTCCCCATTCCCACTTCTCTTCCAATGTATGCATTTTGAGGCCTTTTAATCTCTCCTTATATGTCTTCTGGTGCAAGATCTGCACCATCATAGTTGCTCTTCTCTGAACTGCCTCCACCCTGACTATGTTCTTATGAAGATGATGCCGCCAGAACTGTACACTGTACTCCAGATGAGGTCTCACCAGTGTTTTGTAGAGTGGAATCACCACCTCCTTTTTTCTGCTAGTGATACCCCTTCCTGTGCACTCCAATATGCCACTGGCCCTTCCCACAGCCTTTGAACACTATTTGGCCACCTTTAGCTCATCTGAGATGATTATCCCTAAATCTTTTTCTTCCTTGGTGACCGTCAGCAACCCCTTCCCCCACTTCCTGTAACTCTCTGCATGGTCACTGCAACCCAGGTGCATGATTTTGCACTTATTTGCATAAAACATAAGTTGCCACACTTCAGACAAATTTTACAGCTTTCCCAGGCCCCTCCTCATTTTTTGACCCCATCTGAATTGTCTACCCTGTTGCAGATCTTGGTGTCATCTGCAAATAGGCAAACCTTCCCTTCCAGCCCTTCAGCAATGTCACTAATGAAGACATTAAAAAGGACTGGCCCCAGGACTGATCCCTGAGGCACCCCATTGGTCACCCCCCTTTTCCTTGGACTGGATCCCATTTACCATCACCCTCTGCTTTCTGTCCCTTAACCTGTTTTTAACCCAGTCATTACTCCAGTCAGTTACTCCCTGTCATTCAGATGGTGGTTGGCCAAACCAGTGAACAGAGGGTCTATCATCACATCTGTGAACTAAACAAACTTCTTGGTAAGAAGGGGCCTGAGGTGTTGGTGGTGGTGGAAGGACCTGAGTGGGTGGGACAGAGGGGGTTGTACTGCACACATGTGGGGCCATTATAGCCAGGGATAGGTTTTGCCCTATTTCTGAGAGCAGTACAGTGTTTAGGGGGAGTGGGACCACTGGACTCCAGGAAAGTAACTGTCATCTGTGTGCACCTTTGAGTTCAAAGGGAGGGAGGACCACTGACAACCAGGGAAAGGGCTGATGTATGTTTGATTGGTGATAGGTGACAGGGGTGCTGTGCAGCTTTGCACAATGACTCTGCAGCAGTGCATGATACCATTGTGCAGGATGATAATAAGCCCATAATGTGCATTCAAATAGATCCTTAGTGCCTCGTGTGCCATATGGGCTGATTAGCATCCCATGGCTGAAGAAGGATCACAGGACCACTGGTGCTATCCCATTTGTTACATGCTATCTCCATTCACTCCTGTGGACCATATTCCGGTAATGCACTGTATCACCGCAGCACGTTATTAATATGTGCTGTGCTGACACATCTCCACTTTCAAATAGCACACTCCGGTCAGAGTGAGCTGACTGTCCGAATATTGCCTCCATGCTGGCAGTGATCTAGTTCATCCACAGCACTCAGGGGTGTATGACACACACAGCCATCTTTGAATATGAGGATCATAAAGTTCTATTTCAGAACTGGGCTGCAACTATGATTTTGCACTTAATTATCTAACAGAAATACTGTGGCAGTCAGAGTGCTCCATTATTAGCCCAACTGTTTTTTTTTTTATTTTATTATTTATATTTAGTCACTGGTTCTTTCTCATGCACTGGCTGCTCCCATTGGCAGACAACCCTAGCCCTGTCACCCCAACTTCCACTAGGACTTATGGTCATGCAACTGAAGCTAACTGGTGTAGGGGTAGGGGCAAAAATTATAAACTGGATTACAAGCTGGCTATGTGGCAGGCTGCAATGGGTGGTGGTGAGACGGTAGCTCTCAACTCCAAGACCGGTGATGCGTGGGGTGCCATAGGGCTCTGTGTTGGGTCCAGTATTGTTTGGGCTCTTCATAGCAGACATTGCACACAGGGTGGTGAGCAAGGTAAGTCTGTTCACTGACAACACCAAAATCAAGCAGTGGTGGATGGAGAGGAGGGATGGAAGGAGCTGCAGGGGGACCTATGCAAGCTAGAGGAGTGGTCAGAGAGGTGGTAGCTGTGGTTCAATGCAAAGAAGTGTAAGGTTATGCAGTTTCAGATGAAGAACCCAAGGAGAGAATACTGGCTGAGAGTGAGGGTTGTTAAGCTGTGGATCACTGAAGAGGAAAAGTACCTAGGGGTAATGATAACAGGGACCATGAACAACACTGTCCAGTGCAGGAGAGAGACTGCAAAAGTGAACAAAATACTGGGGTACATAGCAAGGGGTTTTTAATCCAGGCAAAGAGAGGTGATCTTTCCCCTCTACAGGTCACTGGTAAGGCCACACTTAAAGCATTGTGTGCAGTTTTGGAGACCGTATCTAAAGCATGATATCAGGCTACTGGAGGGGGGTGCAGAGGAAGGCCACAAAGATATATGGGATGGAGGGGAAAGACTATGACAGCAGGCTGAGAGACCTGAATCTGCACAACCTGAAGGGGAGAAGGGATGGGGGGGCATGATAGAGACATTCAAGTATCTGAGGGGAATCAATAAGGATAGGGCAGATGGGGTCTTTAAGTTAAAGGGGGTCACCAGGGGGCACAGTTAAGAATAGAGGGGGGAAAATTGAGTTTTCTGGCACGGAATCATGCCATGCTTCCACCGGGCCCTCAGACAGCCTGAAAAAGTTTACTTTTGATGAGACTAATCAAGTGGATTAAAGAAAATAGAAGACTGGCACTGCCCTCCACACCTTGCCATGGCCAGCTGCCGACTGCACTAGACCTAGGCCAGGGACCTGCACTCTGGAATGATCCTAGTGGCTGTACCATGTATTGGGGCATTATGCAAGCTATGGACCCACCAGTGTATGCAGCCGTGTATATGTCCCTGGCAAGCCATAAGAGGGAATTGACATACTCCAGTGCATGCCTTGCTGATGCTGTATCTTCCTGCTGTCATACACTGCTGCAGGCCCACACTTTCCCTGTTCCGTTGTGTAACATGCCACCCTCTGGACTGCTGAGGTATCCTGGATGCCATGGGGTACAGTATCCTGCAATGCCATTTGCAGTGTACACTCCAGGATATGGATAGTGTGTCTGCGGCTCCCTGATTGTACAAACAAATGGGAGGTCGGCTGTAACATGCCTCTTTTGGGACCTGTGTGAGTGGGTACAGCATTGGCTGTCACCCGCACTGAGCAGTACAATGGCACTGGGACAATGGATCCACATCTGAGTGCCTGAGGTGTATGGTCACTGGGCATTATCACCCGCACACAGCTCATGCCTATGTAGGACAAATTCCAGCATCCTATTGCCAGTGCTCCACCACCCAAAAATAAGATGCTATTTCTTCTGTGAACTATCCAGGCTAAATATATAGCAATCAGCAGGCATAGTCTAGGAAAATACATTGTAAATTTGTGTAAAAGGAAGACCACATGGAAACTGCCTCTCAGCAGATCTGCATTGTGTAAATTCATTAGAAATAATGGGTACAAGTATCCCAAAAGCTCTCCATAGCCATATAGGCTCTGACCAGAATTTGTTTTATAATGCTACAAAGTACTACACTTACCACTTGCTCATCATAAAACTCAGTCCATCAGCTTAAAACCATACCATTCTGTAAACATCAGTCAGTCATATCTGTAAATATGTAAATAATAGAAATACAAGCTCCTTCAGAACCCTACAACCTGTAAATGGTTTGTTATTACAGTAATTAAGTCTGGATTTTAAAACTCTGTGTTTAAAGAGATACAAATTTTGAAAACACTAAAGACCATTAGAATAACATAATCTTGCTGGCCCACTTGTGCAGCAGTTGGATTTCCGCTTACAGCACTGGCAACCTGGGTTCGGGAATGGACTCGGGTCACTGGAGGGCTGGCCGGGGGGAGAAGGATGAAACATCTTAGAGACTGCTCTCCTTCTCCATGGGGAGGGTCGGGTCATCATCCAGCACTTGATGGACCCCTGGCAGAGGCCAGGGGTACCACAGTGACCGGCGCTCAACAGTACTTGGAAGGCGGGGCGGACACAGGTAGTCATTGCACATTCCCTCCCCCCACGTAAGGGGAAAAAAATCCACTCCTGCACCCACTGGCACAATGAAGCCTGCTCCAGCTGCACTAGACACTCAGGCTGACTCCCGCCTCTCCCAAGTTGACGGCATCCTTGGTCAAGGTGCCGTGACCCCACCCTGGTGGGTAAGCCAGGGGGTTCAAGGGAGGATGGCTGAATGTGAGCTGCCGCAGCTGGAGTTCATGACCGGGCTGATGGTCTTGCCACGGAAATGCAGGAGACAAAAAAGTATTAATAGAAAAAAAAAAAAGACGAATGTAATCTTTGACTTATAACCAGCATGAATGGAGTAAAACCTTTCTTTCTTCAGAATGTCAGAACTGTGGAATGGCTCAGTAAGAAAAAGGATATCAAGTGACAGTGGAATGACAAAATTAGCAGCACACTATGGGACACGTGACAAAGAGATGGCAAAACCTGAAGTGCCCAAACTACGGTAAGAAAAATAAACTTTTAATTTTTTTAGTGCATCTGGCAATGTACTACACAGAGGTTTTATATTCCCTAGCTAAAGACTGCCTGAAATCCATGTTTGGTAAATAAAATTAATACATAAAAGCCCTAATACTAAAAGGGCATAACCAAACTTCTAATGGGCATTGTTGGTAGCAGACCACATGCAAAAATTATCTCTTTGTGTTTATAGTGTCCACTTAGTGGCAGTCCCTTGTCATATGCAACATTATTCTGTCTACAGTACAGGAGGGTAAGGATGAACTAATGCCAAGTTTATAGTCAGTGAAAATGTCAACAACTGACACTTTAACCTTTGATTCAGCCCAGTTGACCTTTTGAGCCAGTTAATAACAACAACAAAACAAACAAACAAAAAAACACTCTAGTCCTCCCCAGATGGCCAGGGCGTGTCCCATAGTGACCTCTTTAACTACCCTGGTCATTTCCAAATCTATCTTATCCCTCCGCTGGCATTTTTTTAAATAAAACAAATGTTTTGAGCCCTTGGCACTGTGTCAGATGCAGTCTGCATTGTTTTTGAATATCTGACTGGAAAATCAGAAGAGGTTGGGATTGACTGGGTTGAGCAAGAGGAGTGGGATGGGTGCACATACCCCTATTTGTAGCCTGCTAAATCCGAATTCCAAGGACCCAAAGCTGAATCAAAGGACAGGCGGTTTGAATCAAAGCTAAATCAAAGTATCCAATTTCCACATTTGCTCACTATTACAACTGGCTTGAAAGCCTTTCCTTGCACGGTCACTAATGAAATTGTGACAATGTAGAGTAAAGGGCAGAGGTCATCATGCAACATGCCTTCAAGTTAAGATGTCCCTTCCAGTGATGATGATAGAGTTTTATGACACCCTTTGCCTCTGGGACAGTTATAGGCTAAAGGTAGATTGGCAGCCTGTGACAAGATGCACTATATAGCTGGATATATTGGGAAGTATCACTGAAATCCAATTGAAATGAATGGGGGATTTCCTGTGCTATATCGTGATACATCTGGATATTCTGCATCATGTTACTGTCTACCACTGTAGAGATGTCACAAACAGCAAAGGCCTGTGGGTGATGGAGATCATTGTGGTAACCTAAATGGATTTAGTGGGTAATGGGGCTAGGGAGTGGGGTGGGGTGTTCCACTGGAGGCTGGGGATTATTTAGGGACAGAGCTGATGATAACCCACTGGGTCTCCAGGTACAGTAATTAAGGAGGACAACATGTAAAACTAGACAACCTTCAATGCAGAACTGGGCTTAAATGTTAGGGTTGCAAAGGTTGTAGGGAACAGCATGGCAGTAACACCATGTCTGCATGTTTTTACGTGGCATAGGGCCCTGTTACTGGTGCTATGCCATGCCCCAAACTATATGGATGTTGAAAGCAAGCATGTTAATTCCACCCAATACTATTTGGCCAACTTATTTGCACTGTGACTCAGTTACCAGGCAGATTCCTTCTTCTGGTGACTAAGTAAGCCTTTTAAGTATGGCGGTTTTTGGTGGTGATGCAGTGGGGAGACTCTGTTCATTGAATCTGTGCAACCAACTGCAAGTCTGTGACTAACAATTTGACCCTTGATATTTAGAAGACATAATTGATTTTTCCAAGGCAATCATATGTCTTTACTGTACAGTGCTCCCTCACTATAGTGAACCCAGCTATAGTGAAAACCCAACTACAGTATAACGAATGATTCCTCTGATTCTCAGTAGTAAATGGAACTCTATTATAGCCATTTCTATTATAGCCATTTCTGCCAGCTTCCTCGCTTCCATACATCCTTTTCCAAGCCTCTACTACTGTAAACTATTAGTATACTTCCTTTTCCTGCCAGCTTGTACTAATAGGTATGGTAAGTACACTCATAACAATGTGCAACTGCCATTACAGTCTCAATCGCAATCTCTATGGTACCGATCCTGGCTTGACCATATCAAGAGATCGCTAAGACAATCTCACTTCCTCGCCTCTCCAGAGCAGGCCAGCAGAGTCTAATAATGGTGAATGAGTGAGTGAGATGAGCTACAGTATTTAAGAGGTGACTGTTGGGAGGGTGATTTTAAACCTTTTAGTTTTTCGTCTGGCATGTCAAACAGTACTCCCCCACTTGCCTAGTGGCTGTCATCCAAAGTGGTTTCTATCATCTTAGGAACATTGCCCAGATCCAGGCCCTGATACCAGCTGATGACCTTGCCACTCTAGTGCATGCATTCATCACGTCTGGGTTAGATTACTGCAATGCTCTGTACCTTGGGCTATCTGGAGGCAATCACCGCCATCTGCAGCTGGTGTAGAATGTTGTGGTTAGGTTATTGATTGGTGTTTCAAGATTTGACAATGTCACTTCTGTCCTCCTCAGATTGCACTGGTTGCTGATAAGGTGGAGAATTGCCTTCAAGGTCAGATTACTGATCTGTAAATCCTTGTGCGGCCAGGGACCAGACTATCTGTAAGACCTCCTGGTGCCTTACTACCTGACTAGCACTCTTCTTTCCTCCAAGGTTTACCTTCTGGTGGTCCCAGGGCTAGGTTGCAGCAACCTGGGGATTGTGCTTTCTCCATTGCCGCACTGGCTCTGTGGAGATCTCTGCCAGTCCATTTGAGGAGGCATCCTCTGTGGAAACCTTTAAGAAAGGGCTTAAAACATTTTTACATGATCAAGCTTATGACCTACATAATATATAATTGCTGAAGGTCTTATATTATACTGACTGTCATGTTTTTATGTGACAGATATATTTTAAATATTGTTATATTCTGCAATGAGTTGTAAATTTTGTTGTAAATCCTGTGATATTTTAAGAAATTGTGTAGCACTCCGATCCTCTGGGAAGGGGTGTTCTATAAATAAAGTTTCTATTTATCTATCTATCTATACTTCATATACTGTAAAATCTGGGAAATTGCATTTTCTAGCAATATAGCACTAGCTAATTGGCTGCATGTCCCCATAATGTAGCTTGTTATTATGTTGTGTGTAGGAGTAGTTGGGTTTGGAGCAATGGAGGAAGTGAGTGAGCAGAAGGCATGGTGGAAGGCATGATGGAATGTAACTTTCCGTAATCAAAAGTTGCTTTTTGACTACAACCAGTACTGTAATACTATTTTAGAATTACTACTGTTATTACTAACTAGTAGCATTATTTTACAATTCTTTAAAAGTGGCAATGTGTGAAGGGAGCATGTTAAAAGGAGTAATACAAGCTCCCAAACTCTTAACACATTCCAAAACTAGCACACGCTAACCTTTGCATTGCTCACAAAATTCCACTCATATTTCTGTTGAGGGGTGTTACTGGTTTGTGACATGTAAAAATTAAACAAACAGAATCCAGTACACAACACCCCCCCATGGCAAATCTGAGAAGTAAAACATTTAAATTGCCTGAAGTAGCTACTGAATTATGTTCAACTCCATGAAAAAGGGGTTCTCTTAGTTTTCAGATTGAAATTCCAATGTGAGCAAGCCAAACCACCAAACACCAAGGTTGAACCCCACGGTTTGGTCTTAACTCTGAAATGCCCCCAGTGGCTACTTTTAAATACAGTGCATTGCCTAAATTGACTCCTTAAGTGCTTCCACCCAGGTAACATCACAGGTGACAAAAGGGAGCACGCTATAAGGAGTGTCACAAGCTCCCATAATCTTAATACATTCCAAAACTAGTACAATCTAACCTTTGCATTGCTCACAAAATTATTTGTTAAATGCCTCAAACCAGTAACAGTTCCTTGAGCCCTTGATGGGCCAGTATGGGGATAATTCCATTGTTAATCCATTGTTTCCATTGTTACCCCAGGTCAACCCTAAAAAAGGGACTGTAATTGTCTCAGTGGACTTACCCGGTCATCAAAACTCAAATAAATAGATCCCTCACCGGATACTTACAGTACTTCTTCATCCTAGTTCTCATCAGGCAGGTCTGAGACTACTTCCCTTTGGAGTGTTGGACTCTGTGTCTTCTGAGCTTTGGACAGTTCTGTCTGTCTCAGCCAGCACCATGATCCCCCAATCTACAGAGCCTGGGCCTTGTCCCAAGAAGTTGTATGTAGAGATGCAGTGAATTTAAATTCCACCGGCGAAGTGAACGTGAAGCGGGCATTTCGCGTTTCCACTCTGCTACTCGGAGTGGGCAATGCAAAGTGCTCACTTTGCCTTGTCATTACCACTTCGCATTAAGGTGGAATGGCAATGCGCAGTAAGGCGAAGTCGTTGTTTTTAATGGACTTTGCGCTCCTCATTATGATTCTAAGTGATCCACTTGGTGTTTCAGATTTGGCAGCCCACCCCACACATCACATGGCTTTAAGTACTGTAAGTCACATGCTCATTAGCTAGACAGCGGGAAAGTGAGTCATACAAGCAGACACTTTTACTTTTTACTGCTCAGACAGAGAGAGAGTAGTGTGTTTTGTGACTGCTGCTACTTTTAGATCACAGCGAGGAGGAGATTTAAACTTTGATTTAGACCCAACAGCTTTTTTAAAAGGTATATTTTTTTGTCTTTTCTGTACTCTTTTTTACTTAATTTGTTCTTTCTGTAAATGTTACTTTTCTTAACTTTATAAGTAGTTAGTTGTTTGTCTGTGTCTGTGTGACAGTGTGTGTGTGTGTTGTGTAACAGTGTGGGTAGTGATTGCTTGGACTGAGGGAGCTCAGTAGGAGAAATGGACCAGGGTGAGGGAATGTCTGGGTTGGGAGCAGCTCTGGGAGAGCGTGGTAGTGGTAAGCGTCTGACCATGCGCATGTGTGGAGGGCATGGGCGCCCATTCCTGTTTGATCACTCAAAACTTGTGAGTGCCCCCCCCAGGAAGCAGGACCAGCACCACCACCTGTCCTGACTCAGAGGCAGTTGGACCACCACCACCATCACCAAGTCCAGCACCAGGTCCTTTGAAGCAGGATGTGCCTGTTCCCCTGGGCCCAGGTGTGGATCCCATCCCTGTTCAGCACCATGACCAGCTGGCTGCCAGTTCATCTGGCCATCCCCTGCCTGTGGTTGGTTCTCCCCGCACCTCTGTTGTTTGTCAGTTTTTTGACTGTGTTGGGGGGGACAGCAGTGTGTTCAAGTGCCACCTATGTGAGATGGAGGTGCACCGTGGCCCCAGGGGGACTCACCTGGGGACTGGGGGCCAGCAAACCCATATGCTCAATCACCAGCAGTTGGAGTGGCAGGCTGCCACAGAACAGAACAGACCATGCCTGCACCTGCTGGCCATTCTGTGGCAGAGGGTGCAGCTGTGCATTGCGGCATCCCTAAGAAGAGGAGGGCCACAGCAGCACCATTCTCTGGAGTGCTGTCAAGGATAACAACAAATTGGTGATTGCTGTGGAGCAGTGGCTGGATCACATAGAGGGACATCAGTTGCAAATTATGTCCATGCTGGAAGTGCTGCTGGATCACCATAGGGTCCCACATTAGTTTTTTTTTTCCTCACACCATGTGCCCCCCACACCTTCCTTGCTGTGTTATAAAATGTATTCCTCCACCATCCCTGACCCTTGTATGTAATTATGCCCTTTTTTTGTTGTCTTCTGTATGTGTGACACTTTGTATTCTGAGCAGTGCAAGTATACTGTGCTAAACTGCATGTGTGCAGTCAGTCTTCTTTCCAGTCTGTGTATGTACTGCAGACACTGTCCAACTCCCTGACTTAAAAACAAACATTAATGAGTACAGTGGTGGGGTGGTGAAGCATGGAGAGATACTACAAAACCGGCTTACAATACATCCAAGTAACTAGTAAAAAAAAATGAATGTTGTAATTCGTGACGTGATTGTAAATCGTGATTTGTGACTGTGATGACGAAGAAATGTGAATGCCTAAGGCTGTACTTCCCCGGGCCCCGATGAGCTGTAGCTTAAAACTCCCAGACTTAAAAACACATACCAATGAGTACAATGGTGGGGTGGTGAAGCCTGGAGAAATACTACAAAACAGGCTTACAATACATCCAAGTAACTAGAAAAAGATTAATGTTGTGATTCGTAACATGAATGATCATGAATCATGATTTGTGACTGCATTTGTGACCGTGATGATGAAGAACGTGATTTGTATCACGAGTGACTCGTGATGATGGTCCTGACTTAAAAATTCATATTAATTAGTACAATGTTCATGCAGAATTAAGCACCATACCTGTCCAGTACTCTGAAGGGAAGCCAAAGAAACAACTGTGACTTAAGTTACAGATGGAGATTGGGCCCTAAAGAGATGCAAATGCACAGGCAGATTAAGATTGCGCTGTGCACTGAAGACATGCAGACACAAAGGCACAACACCTAACCAGTCCTCACCATCAGAAATTCAGATCTGGAAAAGAATATATTTGCTGGTTGGGGCGGGCCACTGGGGGGGCAGTGTACTGTACTGCTGCAGTAACAGTCACTAGTACTAGTACCAGTAAAGATACCACAAAGAAGTACAAAAATCACACAGCTGCAGTGGATAGCAGCTTCACATTGCTGAAATTATTATGTGGCACAATAAAAGGTGTCTGATTTGATGACACACATCACACACATACTCACACACGCACTAAGTAATGCATAGCAAATTGAAAACTTCAGTAATATAACCACATATTTTAAACAAACTAAAATTATGCACTGCTGCACCACAACAATCAGCAAAAAAATGGCAAGAAATATTGAAAATGTTACTGTGTGTACATTAACACAGTTATGCAGGAAAAATATCACCAAAACAGAAAGCACTGCCTTTTTCTCCAAGTTAATCTACCTACACCACAGATACACCCTTCCCCCAAAGCACACTTCCACTGTCTCTCAGTAAACAGACTGAATGTTGTACAGTAACATTCAAAATCTGTACACAAACAAACACTTGATGATATGAGCACAGGAGGGTTTCCTGTAATCGAACTAAAGTTTCAGCAAAGAAAATGACTCAAAAAGGCTTTTTAACAGCTTTTTGAAGGTTTGAATTGCAGAGAGCTCTCAGAGCAGATTGTCTCATACAGTTTCCTACGCACACTACCTCAAACTGAGGCTGTGCAGCACAATCTAGAGCCCATGTGACCTGAAATCCTATGAATCACTACAAAATTCACCTTTGGAGCTTAAAAACAAGGCGAAGTGAGGCAAAATGGAAGGCAGAGTAACGCAAAGTCATTGTTTTCAATGGACTTCGCGTTACCTATTATAATGCAAAGTACTCCGTTTCACGTTGTGGAGCACTCTGCAAATATGCCTTCAGTCTGTGAATCACTTCATGGAGAGAATTGGGGCCATTTCGCCCATCACTAGTTGTATGTTCATTGATTGGCAAGAATCAGGAGAAGCTAGGGGCTGGGATGAGCACTGTAATGTGGAAATCCGGGGTGCCTTAATGGAAGATGATCAGTGGCATTTTTCCCTGCCCCCTTCCCCAGTGCTGTATGCTAACCCATCCTTTGATATCAACCTCCAGGAATGGAGCAGCCTTTCTATGATCAGCCATGATATCTGGGTTGACTGCTGGCCATAGAATGCACTCAAGCAATGGAACAGATTCCTCCTTCCCCCAGATCTTGAATGCATTGCATCCACAGCAGGCACTTGGCCCTACATCTCCATGCTCTGCTGATGCTTCTCCTTTTTGGAAAATGTGAGACTTATACCCGCAGTTTGGAGCCACATATTGTAAATGGAAGACATATAAAACTTAATTTAGCCAATCTGAGATGAATTTTCCATATTGAGAAATTATTTGAAAATATGTTTTTTATCAATTAGAAGGATAAGAGCAATGCTGAAAATTACTTTATAATAGACATATTATTTGGCAAGCTCTTCTGATGATTCTCCAGTCCATCTGTGTGCACCTTAATATAACAATATGTCTGTACTATAGCCTTGTCTTAGAATAACTGTTGGATGAGTTCTTTTTAATTGCCCAATTTGAGATGATGTACTAAGCTGCTCTTATAATTTGCCCCAGGCCATTTTCATATGACAGATCCTTCACACAGTTAAGCATTCACTTTAAGGGTAATGTATAAATTGTATCTTTTACCTTGCGTGGTACAGTACAGTGCAGTATAGTCCAGTGTCGGGTTCCTTCTTGTATAGTCATGATAATCAGGATCTTTCGCAAAGAACTGACAAGAATAGACAGTATCACCACTTATATTATTACTCATCACTGAGGACAGTGTGAAATCAGTGCCACAAGCTCTAGCAACATTTCAGAACCTATCGCTGGGCACCACTGGATGCTTAGTCAATGTGCCTGGAACTGCAGCAGCTTATGCTGTGGAATGTTCTGATTCCAGCTCAAGATCAAGATTAGTATTAGTGGGTATCCCATTAGCTATGCCTTTTTTCTTTCTTTTATTGCTTTTTGCTTTTGACTTTGAGCAAATGCCTTTTTCTGTTTATTTGTTTAAATTATTTTACTTTTCTGGTGTATTTCAATTGTTTTTGCAGGATTTTGTTTATTATGCCTTACTTTTGAGTGTCCTAGTAGATAATAATGGCTTTAGAGGCTCCATAAGTTCATTCACACATTCTTTCTACAAGTTCATTTGTAAGCTCTTTCCACATGCTTCTCTAAAAAGGGGCTGGTTGCAGGACATGTACATAAGGTGAGGTGCCATGTCTGGTGGGATTGGATATTGTCTTTTCCTTAACCATTGCCTTGGTTTTAAAATTAGTTTGTCTTTTGTGTTGTTTGTTATTACATTATCTGGATCTCTATACTATTTCCCAAAAGTAGAGCTAACCACTTTCTTTGTTTTTTAAAAGTCTGGCTTGTTAGGAAAAAAGGAATTCTGTACCTATGTCCCTGCTCTCTGCAATGACAGTTTTTATCAGTTTCAATGTGCTATGCAGCGAAACGCTGAAACAAATTGCCCAGATCTTATTAAGACAATCATTATTTTGTCTCTTGCCTTTCTTTAATACTTCATTATAATCTCCTTTATCCTACTTACTTTAGATTTCTGCATATCATGTTATAGATTTGTAAGCATTTCAGGAAGCCACATTAGTTTGCATATCAATCTCTTTCATTCTTTGTTTTATTTCTCACTTTATCAATCTACAGTACATTCTGCTGTTTGTGATGTTCTTGATGTTGTCAAGTCTTACCCATGCAATTGTTATACTATTAACTATAAGTCATGTAGTCAAGGCACCCTAACTACCTTACCCATCATACTCAAAGCTTCCTCAGACATAGCCTTGGATTCTGTTTTTATCCATCTTTGTAATTCTTAATCATGAAACACTGCCTTCACAGAGTTCTAAGTGCTTCCCCTGCCCCATTTCAGTTTGTGGGATCACAACAGTAGCATCTTTCCTCCAGCTTGGAGAGTGAGCAAACAGTTTCCTTTACAGTTTACAACAATGTTGATCCATGACTGATCTACAGGGAGTGTGCAAATGCTAGTCCATGCCCTTTTGTCTGGTGAGCTTGTGATCCACTTGGGGTCCCACATGGAGTACTGTGTCCTGTTCTAGAAGATACACCTCAGAAAGAACATAGACAGGGTGGAAGTCGTCTAGAGCAGGGCAATGTTCTAGAAGCTGTATCTCAGAAAGGGCATAGACAGTGTGGAAGCAGTCCAGAGGAGGGCAAATAAAATGGTGCAGTGGCTGCACCAAAAGCCCTATGAGGAGAGGCTGAGGGATCTTAACATGTACACCCTGGAGGAGAGGAGAAGAAAAGGGGACATGATAGAGACATACAATTACCTCACAGGGCTGAACATGGTGCAGGAGGGGAGTCTCTTTCAAATGAAAAAGAGCACCAGAACCAGAAGGCATAAGATGAAGCTGGAGGGGGGGAGTTTAAGAGGAAAGTTTGGAAGTTATACTTCACTGAAAGAGTGGTAGATGCCTGGAAAACACTGCCAGCAAAAGATGTGGAGGAAAAAGCAGTAGGGGGCTTCATGTATGCATGGGATAGACACTGGGACATATTAGTAAATAGGCAGGGAGGAGGGAGGGTCACTGAAGACCAGTCCTTGTTTGCCAATAATTTCTGCTTCTATTTTCCTGTGTATCTTTAGAGTAAGATTTGCTTTAAGCCAGTGCATGTGTGTATTCTATTTTTGTTCACTGGGTAGGTACACTTAACAATACAAGCCTTATTTTCATGCACAACCTCGGAGAGTACAGAAAGTGTTATAACAGTTATTCACAACACAGAGATTAAGGCAATAAATACAAATGAGCATGTGGCAAGAAAACAAAGATAGTTAAAAAACAAATTGATAAGTCAATCAATATTTAAACATCAAAGTAAGGTATAAGCAATGGTTACCAAAACACAAGGGGGCAAACACAATGAAGGCAGGCAAAGTTGACAGGATTCAAACCAATAATACAACTCCATAATACATAAATCATAACAGATTATAAAGGAATGTAAGAAGACATCAAGGACAGATACAGCTAGCAGGAGAATTTAAGAACTTATTTAACTCCCTTTTAAAGAATACTTGAGGTTGAGTGTCTAAGGGTCACAGGCAGAAAGTTTCAGGATTTACCAGCAAACAAGGAAAAAGCTTGCTTCTCCATATTTATTGAGCACTTGGTGATAGCCAGGAGTACTTGGTCACCAGATCGCAGGGGCAACCCTGATCAGAATGCTGCAGAACAGCAGCAAGGGAGGCAGCCTTAGTGACATGACAAACATTGTTGTAAGTGGCATTTAACTTAATCAGTTACCTTTGTTTGACTGAGATTATGTAACAAACCTATACATTAAATTAGGTAACAGAACATCCAGTGCAATGGCAAGTCAGGTATCACAAGTGAAGGAATAGCTTACTTTATAGGCAAGGTCTAGACTGATGTTAACAGTTATGCAGGCAGTAGCAATTTACAAAGAAAAATCAAGGGAAGGATCAAGGGTGAGGCCAAGGTATTTAAAGGAGTTGATGGGGCAAGATGTGTGCCAGACAAGTTTTTTGCAGGCTCTCAATTTGGGTGTCAGCCCAAAGAGCATAGTTGTATTAGAGTTGAGAAGTATCTTAGCCTATTATAACAAAGTCTGTACCTTACAGAAGTCCATATTGAGCTGGGATGGACAGTAGGCATATTATTGACAAAGGTATAAAGTACTATGTCTCCAGCATAAAGCAGAGATTAGACCTATGGTAAAATGTGATTAGACCTATGGTAAAAATTGATCCTAGATATTCATATTCTGTTACTGTATGCCTTATTTCATTATTCATGTGCCAATATTCCCCTTTTGCTTCATTTTGCAAAATACTGTACATTTTTTGTTACTTTTAAACATTTATTACTATAGCTAATACCTTGGGTTTTTTGTATTCTTTTTGTAATCAGATACAGCGCACAATAAATTTTAGTTTTTTATGTAGACACAGTATTTTAGTACTTAAGGTGAACTGCTACAGAAATTTTTTGTGCCTACCATTTATGGGAGGAGAAATATTTTAATAACTTTATTCAAAATCTTGGAATATATCCCAGAAATGGGATTACATATTGATGCTGCTGTGTACAATTCCTTTCAAGCTGATGAATGTCACTATGACTATACAATTTTTAAGTATATGCTAAATGGTTACTCTCATTGCTAAGTTTGAAGATCATAGTTTAATAACCTATTTTCAATACTGACAAGATAACTAATCAAAGAATGACGCCAAGCAGCAGGATGCTGTGGTTAGAAGAAAGTTCAATCTAAATTATGTACAGTTATGTGCTACAGTGGGATTACATAAAGTATTTTCAGAAACAAATGATTTGATACCTTTTATTGGACCAACATGGATGTTACAGAAAAGAACAAAGTGCTCTAGCTTTTGAATCAACCAGGTCCTTCTTCAAGAGCTTTGTGGCAGTTATTTTGAAAATCCCATACTATCAACACCAGATTATATTGAAAAAACAGAAATCATTTTCATTGGTTTAACATATACATTTAAAACATAACAGAGAATTACGTCAGAGAACCTAATTAACACCAGTATGCTTTTAACTGAGGAGCCTCAGAAGGGCAAAGGTTATCAAGAATTCTCAACAGCCAGAGACTTCTCACATAAATTTTAAAATGTCTCAGTATGCTAAGAAAGCATTCTAGTGTTAAAAAAACTTTGGGGTGGCATTCTCTCTAATACATATAAGATGAGCTTACAACTTACAATCTAATTGTCCTGGTGTATTAAAGAATGGATAATGAGAGACAAAATCCTGAAATTAGGTATAACTACAAGTTGAAAACAAGCCTCAAATTAACATATACATATATACATGATGCATGATAGTATCACTTGTAAGTGTAAGTGCCAAATAAAAAATTAAAAAAAATGCTTGTCAAGGACCCCTGAGAAAATGAGACCATGAGCCTGATAAGTGCAGATTTCAACACAGAGTCAGTGTATAACAAAAAAGCACAGAATCAGTCTAAGGAATCTAAATGAAAACCCAAAGGAATTACACCTTTTATGAACCCCCAAGTAAATGAGATCTGCATCTTAATATGAGCAGATTTAAAAATGTGACAGTGTGTAATCCAACCACTGACAACTAGTAGAAGGAAGTTAGGGTGTGCTGGTATCGGGTTCAAAGAAAGTTGCAGCCAATTCTCTGAGTAGATCTACAGATCCCAGTACCCCTGTCTGTATTAAGAAGGACTGTAGAGAGTAAAATTGGAAGCTCCTGTGATTGTAAATTTGGAGCCAAGGAGTCTTTAGAACTCATGCTACAGGGGAACAGATACCGTATATACTGCATGTTGTGGGTATTCCTGTGTGAAAATACAGATGCGAATTCAGCTGGAAAGAACACTGCCTAAAAAGTACCTGTGTAGCTTTTGGGGTTATTGAAGTGAATTAAGATCATTTTAAATGGACTTTGTTACCTCACAAAATGCCTTTACTGCTACCTTTGTTCTAGGGAATTTAAAGACCAATAATGTGAAAAACTGTGAGAGACTGCAGTCTGCGGGTGATTACCCTGCTCATCAGCATCATTTAATAAAAGCATCCTGTTTTTGATATTTAATCCAGGTTTGGACATTCCCCTTTGTTTAGAAAAGTGTTCTGTATGCTGACTTCCTTGCCTTGCAGCCTGTGTGCTTTGATGTGTCCTAGAGTAGTAAGGTGTCACCATCAGCCTGAAGGTCAAGTAAGTGAGCTAGCTAGTTTTGGTGCTTGCTCTCCATCTTGTGTTATTCTTCAGCTAAAATATTCCCTTAGAAGCTAGGGAGTGAGGGCTTACAAATGGCAAAGTCCATGATACTTGAAGATAAATGGTGTAATAAAGTCAGTTCTGGGATATGAAAAGTTTTATTGACATTGCCGTTTCCCTCAGTCACCTCTAATGTAAGTGCTTAAATAAATGCACATACATTTCCCTACCAAAATCTCAAGGAAGCTCCAGAACCTTAAAATCATTTTCTTCACACCACATTATCAAAACATTGGAGGTTCCTAAGGAGGTATACTAAATTTTCTTGTAGGCACCTCGTTAGCATATTTAAAAAAAATAGATGCACTAATTTCATCTACCCCCTTCCTCTAATTTTTATTTTATTTGTGTAAAGCTCAGTTTGATACACTTGCCATCTACCAAGTTATGGGGGACAACATCCATTTTGTAGGTTAATTTAGCTAAGGCTGAGGCAGTAGTGGTCTTTAGCTCTTATAAAGCATGCATATATGAAATGTTATAGCCATATTCAGAAGGGGAGGGGTGCGTGGTACATCTGTATGCGCCACCCTAAAAGTTGCACCAGTGCAACACAATGGGATAGTCAGACAAAATGCATGATCCCAACAGATCGCACATCCTGTATGAATATCCCAACATGGGTGTGCAGCACAAAAGAGGCAGCTGCCAATGCGCAAAATGCATCCAGTGTCTGCTCTGACTACCGCCAATGGGGGATGCGCTGAGCCCCCAAAGGTGATATTCAGCCAGTAAATGCAAATGGGCTTTTTGGGCATGCATGGAGCAAACGGGACTCATGCATGCCCATTATGAGCTCATTTGCATGCCAATACCTGACAGGATGAGCTGGGCCAGCCTGCCCCCCCTGCCCGATCCCAGGCCATGGAAAATAAATGTACTACCCCCTTTTCCATGGTGTAGGGTACCCCCTCTCTGCCCAATCCCTGACAGTGTCATAATAAATGTATTACCCCCTGTTCCATAGTGTACAGTACCCCCCTCCCTGCCCAATCCTTGATTGTGTCAAAATGAATGTATTAACCCCTGTTCGATAGTGTATTGTACCCCCCTCCCTGTCTGATCCCCGACCCAGTATTGTAAGCAACCCCAAACCCATTTTCCATAGTGTAGTTTCCCCCCACCCCAGTACCCTGATCCCCATTCAATCAATAATCTCATCATGTATCCTTTCCATAGTGTAGGGAGGCAGAAAAACAGCTGCCACTTGACAGTTCATGTCAGTTGGGGAGGGTTGTCAGTGGGTTCCACTAACACAGCATCCCCTGTGGTTGGGCCATGGAGCTTTCTCCTGCAACAGGGAAAGCTATGGCTATGTGAGGCTTACAGAGGCACTATCCCCACCAAGGGAGATGAGAGGGAAAAATGTTGGAGAAATAACCTGGTACCCAACTGAATGATGACTTTGTTCAGCCTGATCAGGGTATATCCAGTGAACAGGGTACATCCCTGAGAGAGACCAGTATGGAAAAAAAAGTGTCCGTGTGTGTCAGCTCTCACATCTCTTGCTTAAAGGCTGGTCAAGTTATAAGCATCCAAATATTCAAAACTAACATCAGTAATTAAAGTTGAATTACGTGAGCTTTTGTGAAATTGTGGAAAGCTGTGATACTTCTGTCAAAGCCATGTCTATACATTTTGCTCATCATACACTTGCGTTACCATGGTAGAGGAAGGTAAAGGCTGAGTAAAGTGGCAATAAGATAGCATTAATAGGAGGCTCCAAAGCAAATGTCTAGTGGTGCCAAGTATCACTCACTAACTTGAGTGATGAACCGTAAACGATAGTCATGGACATCACTGTGTACTACCATGAATTCATGCAATATGCCAGATACAGTAAGCACTAGAGCTCACAAATTTAATGACTTGTGAAAGCACACGCTTGTGCAGCATTGTTTTTATACAGTGCCACCTGCCAACTTTTTAACAAGCCTGTAGAGAACAATGTATATTTTTACTATTTAAAAATAGTGGCACCAAGTGGTGCCAAGATATACAACTAGTTGCAATTCAGGCCATTGTGACACAAGTATCTGGATATCTTTAGTCATGGTGGATCATGATGCTGGGAATCACTGTTGCAGGAGTATTGGAGAAGTATTGCAGTGCCGTGATGCTAGTGCAGATAAGGTGATTCAGTGCTGAAAAGTGCTTTGTGAAAGTTAAATTTCATGAGTGGAATTCTAGTGGCATTACCTTTAACGCATCCATTAATTTTGAGGCAAATTTTGCTAATTAGTCATTTCTAAACTATAAACAATAAATATTAATCTACTAAACCACATTTATCCAGCTTAATTAGATTCAAGGACATATTTACTTTGGTATGCATGCCAAATCTTTAGTTTATAACTACAGTAGTAGTGGAGCTATAAACATACAAATATTTTGATAAGTTTTACACAATTTTAGCAAATAAACTGTGACATTTTGAATGCCTGTAATTTATAATTTACGTAATCCATTATGTCTCTAGTTAGCAGATTCTATGACTCTTCCAAGAAACTATGCATATAAATATTCAATTATCTAGCTCTGAAGGTGGCTAAATTGCAAGCATAGAAATATTTTCTGAAATTTTCACATGAATAGTAAATCAGTAAATTTTGATCCCCTATACCTTCTCTTGCCCTCATACAAATGTCATGAAATGTGGCACCCTTTTAGGACCTCTTCAAAAGAATATACATACCACACATCAGATCGTTAGATATAATACTGACTGAGTTATGCCCAATTAAAGAATTTTGGAAAATTCTGAAAAATGGCTCAAAAGTTTGTGAAATTTCACAGAATTTCAAAAAAAAAATCCATGAAATCAGAATTTGCTAATTTCACCCAGCCCTACTCGCCAGACTTTTCTAGCCTGTTGTGTGCAGAATGAGGGGTTGCTATGTGTGAAGGAGATGACTAAGGAGGAGTTGATCAGGATTACTGGATTTAAGAGTGTAGAGAAATTGAGCAGGGGCATCCTAAGGCAGAGAAACACAATGGCTAATAAACCAGATACCAAGTTAGCCAGCAGACAATGGGATCAGGCAGCAACCGGCCATGAGGCTAACATGAGTTGATTGAATAGGAGTGTGCCTGAAAGAAGTGGACCAGGCTCTAATAACCTGTTCTAACAGGATGTAGTGGTAATATGTTAGAGCCTAGGACCATGTCAGAGCACCCAGTGTGTTGTAGGGTGTTCTGAAGTATGCATTTCAGGCTATGGCCATGGGTGAATTGTTCATTTGAAGATACTCCCAGAAGGAATGGAGACTACATGGCTTTAAAAATGTTGCCCAATGAAGGCTGTGAACAGACTGATCTTTAAAATTCTGCAATACTTATCACCCAATGGTGTAGCCAGACAAAGAAAATGCATACACCATGGCCATGTGTGTTGCCTCACCAGGCACCATAAGCACTATTTCTGCACACTATGACAGTGTTATTTACACCCACCCTTTCACTGGTAAGCACAGTTGCCACACATGGCTACCTCAGGCACACATATATCATCCCATAGTCTGTAAAATATGGTCCCTGGAAATCAAAGACAATTTAAGTGGCCAACCCATTTAGTTTTGACTCCCAAGAATGAAAGTACAGAAGGCCTCAACTTGCCCTGTGAGCTGTTGCTTGGTGCAATGACAGCAGTGCAGAGATTTTTTGTTGCCTTCAACACAATGGAGTACATGGAGTATGCCTTCCTACACATGTTATCACCAAGGCTAACATCATCTGCCCCTGCTAGAAGTGAAAATGGACTTTTCAACCTCATTCACATACAATGCACAAATCTGTCAGAAGTACAAACCAAACTACAAATGGGGTGTGACCTACTGTAGTGGATTCTCAGTACAGTATTAAGTTACTGCTTAACAAAATCAAAACACAAATAATGCTATTCAGCTCAAGGTATAAGCTAGACAAACTGAAACAACCCTTAAGTATTCACTGCTTAGACAGATCAACCCTGGAACATACAGTACTATGGTGTACAAATCCCTCTGGGCCACATATCTGATCAACAACTATGTTTATCAGACTGCATATCTAAGACGATTAACAGAAAATAAATCAAAGTACCAATGGTACTGGGCAGTGCCAAAGTCTGAATGGCAGTGCATCTATAAACACACAAACTCAAACAAATCAGAAACATACACACACACAGAGGCTCCTGCTCCTAGAAGGCTTTTTTGATATTACCACCAGCAGCAATAACCTTCTTGCTACAGAGAACCTTTATCAGTGTCACCACCTGCATCAATGACTCCCCTTTCTGACAGTTACCCCAAATCCACCCTCTGTAAAACATATATGGTATTATCCCCACTTAGTGCATTTCCCAGGTGGGTGAAACACCACCCCCAGAAAGTTACAAGATACAGGGAGCTGCAGCAATGAAAAAATAGAGTATGAGCAGCACTGTAAGCAGCTGAAACTGAGTTAAAGTTGCCCAGATGTGTGTTGAACATGTGTGCTAATGCCCTGCTACACAACCGTACAGTAAAATGTTACAACCAGTACTAGTTTTATTGACTACACAACTACAGAGACCACACAACAGATGTACAACCAAGTCACACACAAGGTAACATTAATCTTGACAAAACTATCATAAAATGCCAGATTTACTTACAGACCCCAAAGGAAGAGATGTGTGTTATATAAATAAAATATTTTTGACTTGCTTTGTAATATAAGCACATTTTTGCAATTTACTAAGAAATTCCCCTTTATTTACTTTGCCTGGCAACTTCGCCAGTAAATTTACCTTTAGGGTACATTTGGGTGAAGTTCTCACACATTGAGGCTACTGGTAAACAAGTGCCTCAAGGTCACATAGAAGAGCTTTTGTGGGTCACATGGTACATCTCTAGAGTGTCTGTGCTTCACTTTCATTTCTACAGTGTGTGTTAGGGGAGGAGGCTGCACCCAGCTAGGAGAGAGAGAGAGAGAGAGAGAGAGAGAAGAGAGAAGAGATCAGTATTTTTTAGAAGTTTACCAGTTTGTTTTTGATTCTTTAGGCTTCTTATTTTATTGTTTGATATGTTGGGATTTATTTTGTTTTTGTGTTTGTATAATTTACTCTATATTCCTCTAGTTATCATTTACTTTGAGATCTCTATTTTTCTTTTTGTTCCTCTTGGTGAGGACTGCTCCATTCTTTTACTCTTTAGTCTATAATATAGCCTTTAATCTACATAGATGTTCTCATACTTTGTTTATTATTTAAAAAATATGGGTGGAGAAGAGGAAAGAGCTGTGTCTGCAACAGAGAGATCGGGGAAATTTCATAGACCTGAGGAGGATGTGGAAGAGATGGGGAGTCGTGGTTATGCACCCATCCATCTATATTGGACAATGCATTGGTGCAGGAGCAAGGGGCATCAGGAGAAGTGATGCAGCAGCGCCCCCCCCCCCAGCACAGCAGTAGCAAGTAGTGGCAGCCCTGCATTACTGTCACAACTGCAGTTTGATCTCCCTGTGCCCTCATATTATATCACCACCACCACAGGATGATTCCCCCTCAAGAGTCAAATGCAACACCACTCCTCTTCTGGCTTATGACAGAGGCATCAGCCAAAGCCTTTGCTGGTATGGGAGTTCTTTATGATTAATCTCAATGACAACAGTGTCATAACACGGAACAGTAAAAGAGAAAGCCATTTTGGACAAAGGTGGGCAGCACATCCACTTGAAAATCAGGCACCTCCAGCAGTGGGAAGAGAGAAAGAAGGAGGGGGTGAAGGGTGATGATGCCACTCCCAGTGGTCTTTTTGCACTGTGGGGGTTGACACAGTAAGGGGCCATGACAGTCACACACCCAGTTGCTGGGGGATGATGCACACGGGTCTGGACCAGCAGTTAGACTCAGAAACAGGGCCAGGGGACAGAAGCACCAGAGCCCCCATCTTCAAATCCCCTACTAACAACATAAACTAGAGTGGAAATGGTGCTACTCTGCATGGAGATGGGGAGCTCTGCTACAGGGTTGTGTTAATGAAGGTTTTGCAGAATGGTATCTCTCAGACTCAGCCTGTACACTGGTGCCAAATTTCTTAACCCTTCAGATGTCTGCAATGGTACCTCAGTAGCTGCCACCACTCAGCATAGACACTCTGTTTGGGAATCTCTAGGTCTGAATCACTCCAGAGTCACACAGTAGAGTGCTCCATACCAAAAGACAAAAAACCTACCCCTCTGTCACAGCTGAGAACACCTCACTTTAGAAACAAAATATGGTAACCATAGCCTTCTCTTCAGAGACAGAAACATAGTTTTTGCCAGTTAGATAACCCAGTTAAATATACATTGAAGGACTCAGCCACAGAAGCATAAAGTATATAAAAAATTATATTTTAATACTTCAAGATATTTACACATTAGTACAGGATACTACAACAAGTCTGTGGGGGATAGCACTTCTACAGAGATAAAAATATATATTTTTTAACAGTAGAGAAAAAACACCCAGAAAAATCTTACTACACTTCTTAACTTTCCCGAAGTAGAGAGGCTTACCACACAGGACACTTTGGGAAATCAAGGCAAACTTGAATCGTAGGTGTTAACTGTTCAGAGTCCCAAACCTAACTAACTTGTGACTCTCAAAACTCAGGTCAAAAAGGTTCCCAGAAATCAGTCTCCACCTACTCTCAGTACACATGTCCTAGGACATAACTTCCAGGCCAGTGCTTTGTGTCTTGAGAGCTGGGTCCTCTGGGGAAACCAGTCTAATCTGGACCCTGGGATTTTGGAATTCCAGAGGATGTTTTATTTGTCCTACTCCCTGTCTTAAACAGCAGGAGTGATTGTTTCAGTCATTAGCCAGAGCCCTTCATGTAACATAAAAGGGCTTTCTTTACTTGAAACGTGAAAGGATTGTTTTGGCTTTCAGGTCTCCCAGCAATTGACCAGGGAGTGCTGTAGCACAGGAAATGAAAAAAAAAGAAGAAGCTTTTAGCACCCCTAAATAACGATAGTTTTCTTCATGTGAGCTGGCTGGCTCCCAGTGCTATGCCCTCATTTCACTCTTTGTATGAACCCTACATTAGTTCCTCATAGCACCGCTCATACATAAAAGTACTAGCTACTATCTGGACAGTCCATCTGCATTAATAAGCTATGATTCACTGTGGTGCCGAATGTCCATATTATATGACTACAGCACCAGGCTCCACCTTAGTAAGTTTGACTTCTATCTACTGGCCCTATGCAGCCATGTAAGGGAGTTGTGCTCAGTAACCAGGGTGAACTCCCTAACATACAGATAAGTTTGAAGTTTATGCAAAGTTCGGACAATATACATCTATATATATATATATATATATATATATATATATATATATACACACACACACATATGCACACTCCTTCTCTACTGTGGCATAGGCTTCCTGTCTGGGCAGTAGCTTCCTGCTCAGGTACATGACTGGTTGTTCCTTTCCCAAGTGCATAACTTGATTCAGAACAGTGCCTAACCCAAGATCAGATGCATCTGCTTTCACAATAAACTTAAGAGAGTAGTCCAGGCTGGTGAGCACAGGTGCTCAACTTAATGCCTCCTTTAGCTTTTGGAATGGGGTATTGCAGGTTTCCATCCACTGAACCCTTTTGGCATTTTCTTCCTGGTAAGACTGGACAGGGACCAGGCCATGCTACTAAAATTAGGCACAAAATGATGGTAGCATGCTGCCATCCATAGAAAGGCCAATACATTTCTCTTGATTGTGGACATGGCCCATCCCTGTATGGCTTCAATTTTCTCTGGCTCAGGCCTGGTTTACCCACTCCCCACCCTATGCCCAAGGTGTGTCACTTCTGCCATTCCTCTGTGGCACTTCTCCACCATGAATGTCAGCCAGTGGCCTGCAGTTGGTGGGACACCTAGGTCACACCCCTGACATGATCCTCCCAAGTCCTTCTACAGATGACAATGTCATACAAGTATGCTAGGGTAAATTATCCTGGTCCATTTAGAATGTGGTTCACAAACCATGGAATGGTGGCTGCACATTCTTCATCTCAAATAGCATTACTCTGAACCTGAATAATCCAAATGGGGTGATGAAGGCCAACCTCTCTTTGTCTTTGGGGGTCAGAGGTACCTGCCAGTAGCCTTTTGTCAGGTCTATGTTGGGAAGGTAAAGGGCTCTCTCTAACCTCTCTTGGACCTCATTCATCCTGGGCATGTGGTATGCATCTGACTCTGCAGCTGATGAACTTACAATAGTCAATGCAGAACCTCATGGTCCCATCATTTTTGGTTATCAGTACCACTTTGGAAGTCCAGGGACTAATGGACTCCTGGATCAACTGGAGAGCCAGGATCTCTTTGATCTCCCCCTCTATAGCATGTCTTACCCATTCTGTGACTCTGCAGAGTGGCTATCTCTTGTGGGGTTTGGGGCACTGTATCCAAGTAGTTCTTTGGTAGCGTGGTATGCCTCGGCTTCACTGTGAACATTTCACAAAATGTACGTAGTGCCATACACATTTTGGCAGCTAGGGCTGGTGTCAGCTGCTCTGAGAGGGTGATAGCATTTGCTCAGGATTCTCCCTTAATCTCTCCCAGGAGGTACACCTGCAGGTCTGCTTCTGTCTCCTCCTCTTGATAGCTGCACTCAGCAAAGACCATCTTGTGCTGGTCATTGTAGAGTTTTATCACATTTACATGGTAGACTTGCTGTTTGCGCTTCCTGTCTGGTAGCTCCACTTCATAATTAATATCATTCACCCTCCTGACCACTGTATGATGCCCCTCCCAAGCTGCTTGCAATTTATTCTGTCAGGCTGGGATGAGTACTGTCACCCACTGTACAACTTCATACTGCTGGGTTCTGGCACCATGGTCATACCATGTCTTCTGCCTATGCTGTGCAGTGGTTTGGTACTCCAGGGCAAACTCCATAATAACCATGAGCCATGACCTGAAATGTAGGACTTACCTACAACAGATTCCACTTAGGAAGCAAGTTCAATCACCCTCCCATTTATCCCTTACCATATAAAGGGGTTGACTTAACCTTTAACCAAACAAGAACTTGAAGGGTGAGAACTCTGTGGACTCCTGGGGACTTCCCTATATGCAAATAAGAGGTGAGGTAAGGGTAATATTGTCCCATTCTCTTGCATGTTGGTTGGCAAATGCCCTTAACATGGTCTTAAGAGACCCATTGAATTACTCAACCAAACCATTAGTCTGGAGATGGCATGGTGAGCCTCTGAGCTGTCTTACCCCACTCTTCTTCTAATTACTAACCATCAGATCAGACATGAAGTCAATGCTCTGATCCAACAGAATCTCCAAAGGGAACCCCACACAGCTAAATATCCTTGGAAGTTCACCAGCCACCTTCTCAGCCTTGATGGAGGACAAGGGTACTGCCTCTGGGTACCTAGCCATATAATATATGATTACCAAAATGCCTGCTTGCTAGTGTGATTTGGTGTGCTGAGTGGCCCCACAGTATCCATGGCAGCTCACTGAAATGGCTCTTTAATAATTGAGAATGGAATCAAAGCCACCTTTGCTTTGTCCCCAACCTTTCCCACCATCTGGCACTGCAGATAAGTCCGGCAGACATTTGCCATGTCATTAAAAATTCTGGGTTGGTAAACATTTAGTCAGCAGCCTTTTTGTACAGATGACTCCACATGTCCAGAATAGGGTATGTTGTGTGCTAAGACCAGAAGCTGCTTCCTATATTCCCTGAGAACTACTATCAGCAGAGCACCCCTTCCTCCAGTCCTCCCTTAGGAACCTACTCACAGTACAGGAGCCTGCTCTCCCAGTACACCTCCCTTTCCCATGATCTCAGAGAGTCACCTTTCACAATGGTGGCTAACTCCCTTTATTTACATAGAAACATAGACTTTGATGGCAGATAAGGGCCACTTGGCCCACCTAGTCTGCCCATTTCCCTACCTACTAGATAAGCTGCAGATGCTAGTTACCCAACAGCCTATTTCTTCCTACCCCCCCACATGAATTGCCTTATGTCTGTCCCATGCAATCTTGAATTCTCCCACTGTTTTTGAACCCACAACCGCCTCAGGAAGGCAGTTCCATGTGCCCACCACCCTCTCTGTGAAAAAATAACTTCCTCACATTGCCCCTGAGCTGTCCCCCCATCTTCAAATTGTGCCCCTTGTTCTTGCACATCTCTTTTCTGAAAGATACAACCCTTTTGGACTTTGTTGATTCCACTGACGTATTTAAAAGTTTCTTTCCTATCCCCCCTTCTCCCTCTTTTCCTCAGGGGTATACATACTAAGCTACTTTAGTCTCTCCTCACATGGCTTCTCTTGCAGACCCTGCACCATTTTAGTTGCCCTCCTCTGGACTACCTCCATCCTGTTTATGTCCTTGTAGAGATGGGGTCTCCAGAACTGGATGCAGTAATCCTTATGGGGTCTCACCAACTGTCTGTACAGAGGGATAACAACTTCCTGTTTTCTGCTGATGATGCCTCTCCCTATACATCCCAGTATCCCCCCAGCCCTTCTTATATAGCAAGGGATCATCAGTGATGTTAAGGTGCCTAGTGTACCACACATATGCAGCCACCATGCGTTGCACTGCCCATAATAATGCTGCCTCATCAGCCACTTCTTTTTTCTCTAGGTCTTTAAGTCCAGATTGGGACAAAACATTCTAAGGTATATTTGTTGGGATTTTCTCTTTTCTCTTGCATGTTTCTTAGCTGGTTTCCCCTGAGAGGTGTTAGCAACACCCCATTTCTGGTGAGTTTCAGGTTGTGCCTTTGATAACTGTCACTAACATCTGTGCTCCATGAACCTGTCTCATTAGAAGATCTGTCAAATTTTACATCTGAGCATGACAACCTTCAATTACTAATGCAACACCACATTTATAAAATGGATCCAGCATGGTGGCAATCCTAAATTTACAGACTAAGGATGCCTTAAATATGGGTATTACAGTCCAAGACATGGACTGTGTTTTCCATTAAGGCACAATCACCTGACTGATACAGGCAGTGCTCCCACTCACTGCCTGTATTGCATGTTTGAATGTCCCAGAGAATCATGATCAGATCATTAGTTACTTGCCACTGGTCTGTTGTCAGAGACATGGATACTCAGGCACTATCACAGCTTGTATGTAGCAGCAGATATTATGAGATGGCTTTATACTGCTCATACAAGCACTTGATCATGTACAGTTCTATGTGTGATGACTTCTAGCTTCATACGGTACAGAGGCAGTTTGCTTCGTATCTTCAGGGGCCTCAGCAGGTCATGAGCCTCTCTGGAATGAGTAAAGTGAGCATAGGTGCAATGGGCCACTGCCAACATGGACTTAATATCAGGATATGTTAGAAACTGCACAAGATTAAGATAGACTGCCAGGCGTAGCACCCTGAAAAAACACCATCACTTACATATTTCTCTACGTTGAAGCCATTATTGCTCATAGTGAAACCTGCTTTCAGTGAATGGTGTAAAGTCAATCATTGATCTCAGTCAGGAGCAATTCTAACATTTTCTGACCCATGTATGATCCAGTTATGCTGCTCATTGACAACATACAGAGTATTGCTAACACTGCAATTCAGCTTAGTAAAATTTCTCCCCTGCCCCAGTGTACTACTACTTCAGGTACCTTTGGTCATTGTGCTGTAAGGCACAGATGGGAGCTACCAGCTGTCTGGCCACTATTCCACAAATCCATACTCAGATGTATGTATGTATGGTGATGTTGAATGCTGCAGGGCATGGATTACCATGTGTGACACCAACCATACAGTTGTAGAATGACACACATAGATAAATATGTTTGGAATCTGCCATTTGGGACAGGTACAGACCACTAATCTTCTAAATCCAACATTATCTACTAAAGACAATGGCAATAGATTAGTTGCCAGCATTGCCAGCAGGAGTTAGATTCTATCCTGGTGTTTAACAACTGCCAGTCGGAGATACAGGACTGGATGCGTGCTAGTCAGCTGAGGCTGAACTCAGGCAAAACTGAGGTATTGGTGGTGGACCCTGATCATAGGACAACAGGGGCATGGGTGGGAAAACCCTCAGGTTTATATCTTGGGGGGGCCCCACTGATTGCCTTGGGCCAGGTGCGTAACCTAGGCATGACATTTGATGAAGGCCTGACCCTTAGGGCGCAGGTCTCGGCTGTGGTCAAATCTTCCTTTTACCATCTGAGGAACAAAGCCAGGGTGAAGCATCTGATCCCGCCCGAAGAGCTTTCTACCTTGGTCCATGCCTTTGTCACCAGTCATTTTGATTACTACAATGCCCTCTACCTAGGGCTACCAGGGGTGGATATCCGCCAATTGCAGCTAGTGCAGAATGCAATGGCCAGGTTGTTGACTGGAACCCCTAGATCCAGTCATATAACACCTGTGCTGCGTGAACTGCACTGGTTGCTGATAAAGTGGCGGATCACCTTCAGGGTCACTTTGCTGACCTACAAGGCCCTACATGAGCAGGGATCCATCTACCTCAAAGAGCTCCTGTCTCCTTACTATCCTACCCGCTCACTCCAATCCTCCAGTGATGGATTGCTAGAGATTTCCAGGGTATCCCTAAAAACTTCAGGAGTAAGATCTTTCACCTTTATGGCATCTACCCTGTGGAATTCTCTGCCTCACCTGATACAAGAGAGCCTGACCATGGAAGGATTTAAAAAATCCTTGAAACATACCTGTTTAACCAGGCCTTTGAAGGGACCTAGTTGGTCTGTATTGGAATGATATCATTTTACTTATGATTTTTAAGTACAATGAATAGTATTTGTTTTAATGTTGACTGTTAAGGCGCCCTGAGTTCTTGAAGGCCCCTGATACAACTAAAGTTTTACTTACTTACTTAAGCTGTTGCTGCATTTAGTTCATGTACAATGGCATGATTGGGTGGGTATTTGGACTGACACTGAATCATGCTGTGTAGTGTAGGCTGGACCTTTCTTGGTGTTGAGCTACCAAGCAGCTGGACATATGGGGTAGCATTTGACTCCTGAGGATTCACATGTGCTACTCTAACTGAAGCAGTGCTCTGGGGTGTTTTCTGCAATGGTGTTACTGTGAGTGGTACTACTCAACCCACTACTGCTGCTATATCCACTACTAGGCAACCTCACAGACTCTTCCTCTTTGTATTTCACCTCACTCACCCCTCCCTCACACTTGGCTATTTTCTCTTCCACTTCTGAATGTCTTGGCTAATGATGATGATGATGAGGGAGAGGGACTCTCTACATCTGCTTCCTTCTTGCGTTCAGTCTAGCATAAGGCGTGCCTGGACTTGATGTATGTGTGTTGCCGATCGGAGCCTAGGTGGCTTCCCTTTTTCCCTAAAAAATCTGAGCTTGAAACAGCTAACAGACAGCAAATGTTTCATTAGATGGGTCCAATTTATATAAATCCCCAACTAGTGATTTGGTACTCCTTGATTTTAAATGGTGGGAGTGGGACAGGGGAGGGGAAGTGAAGGGGTGGCAATGGCTGTTTTTTGGAGTGCTTTATTAACTTTGAAATTGTGTGTCTGGCATGTAATGGGTTCATTACAAAGAGGAAAAACTGGTGCACTGTTGATGGAAGGGACTGTGGCAGTTGGATGAGATAGTGGGCACCCCCCCACATCTTCAACAGCACCATTAGAGATAGAAACATAGAAACATAGAATTTGATGGCAGAGAAGGACTGCTTGGCCCACCTAGTCTGCCCATTTCCCTACCTAATGGATAATCAGCAGATCCCAGTTAACCAACAGCCTACTTCCTCCTATCCCCCACTAGAATTACCTTATGTCTGTCCCATGCATTGTTGAGTTCCCCCACTGTTTTTGACTCCATGACATCCTCAGGAAGGCCATTCCATGCATCCACAACCCCCTCCATAAAAAAATACTTCCTCACATTTCTTCTGAGCCATCCCCCCTCTATCTTCAAATTATGCCCCCTTATTCTTGCACATCTTTTTTTCTGAAAGTTGCTACCCTCTTGGACTTTGTTGATTCCCTTGAGGTACTTGAAAGTTTCTATAGTGTCCGCCCTCTCCCTCCTTTCCTCGAGGGTATACATATTAAGCTCCTTTAGTCTCTCTTTGTATGGCTACTGGTGCAGACGCTGCACCATTTTAGTTGCCTTCCTCTAGACAGCCTCCATCCTGTCTATGTCCTTGCTGAGATGGGGTCTCCAGAACTGCACGCAGTACTCCAGATGGGGTCTCACCAACTGCGTGTACACAGGGATAACAACTTCTTGTTTTCTACTGGTGATGCCTCTCCCTATGCATCCCAGTATCCCCCAGCCCTCATTACTGCCTTCTCACATTGCTTGCCCACCTTTAGGTTATCTGATATGACTACACCCAGGTTCCTTTCCATTTTTGTTGTTGCTAGTATCCCACCCCCCCTTTTTGTACTCTTCCCTGTTTTTTGTTCCCCAGGTGCATTACTTTGCACTTCTTTGTGTTGAATCTAAGCTGCCATACATTTGACCATTCCTCCAACCTTGCTAAGTCCCTTCTCATCCTTTCCACACCACCTTGTGTATCAACTCTGTTGCAGATCTTTGTGTCATCTGCAAATATACATACTTTTTCTTCCAGTCCCTCCACAATGTCACTTATAAAGACATTAAAGAGGACCAGTCTCAGTACTGAACCCTGCTACATCTCACTAGTAACCCCCCTTTCTTCAGTGTGGACTCCATTTACTATTACCCTCTGCATCCTGTTATCCAGCCATTCTTTTACCCAAGCTACCACCTTGGGACCCACTCCAAGGCTGGCTAACTTGTTTATTAATCTTTTATGTGAGACTGTGTCAAATGCCTTGCTAAAGTCTAGGTAGGCCATGTCCACAGCCTCTACTACTTTGATCACCCAGTCAAAGAAATCTATTAGATTTGTCTGACACAACCTTCCCACTGTGAATCCATGCTGCCTTGGTTTCTGTGCCTTGCTGGCCTCTAGGTACTCAACAATTCTTTCCTTCAGAAGTGATTCCATCATTTTCCCTACCACTGAGGTCAAACTAACAGGTCTGTAGTTTCCTGCCTCTGCCTTACCCTCACTTTTGTAATGTGGAATCATATCTGCCCCTCCTCCAGTCCTCAGGTACCACCCTATCCTCCCATGATTTGTTAAAGAGGGTAGTCAGTGGTGTCACTAATTCTCCCCTTAGTTCTTTTAGAATTCTGGGGTTGAACCCCTTAAGGCCCCATTGCTTTGTCCACCTTCAGTTTTTTTTTGTTATATTTGTACTCCCACAGCTTGGCCTGCCATCATCTGGCCACCATCCTCCACACCCCATGTGATCCCCATCAGCTCATTTGCTTGGACTAGCACACACAGTACCCATGGTGAGGCCCCCTACCCTCACCACCGGGTACTGATCTAATGCAAGAGCACAATTCCTTTGGGTCTGAGGGTGTGTGGAGGCATGGCCATCAAGCCACCATGACCAACTGCTATTTTTCTTCTGTGTTTTCTCCCTTCGGGAGTATGGATGTGCAATGTCATCAAGGCACTACATGCCAACGTCCGTTGTACTCCTCCACCTAGATGCACTGCACCTGTAGTGCCTCCGATTCCCATAGGGGACTGCTGCAGAGCGGTGCAAGCCCCAAACTCTCCCCAGGGAGAGGAGAGCAGTCAGTAGATGCTCAATCCTCTCCCCCCCCATCTGACCCCTGATGACCCAGGCTCGATCCCAAATCTGGGTCATCAGCATAGCATGAGGGTGTGGTGTCCAGTGACTCAATCTTTAGCATCACTGGGACAGCCTCCTTCAGTTTTAAGAGTTCTTTCAGAACCCTTTCTTCTGTGAATGGACTGGTATCAACCCACCCTATCCAGGGTGTTTCTATTGTTTGGTTTAGGTATCTTCCCCTCCTCTTCTTTTGTGACTGCTGAGCAGAAGTATTCATTCAGTATCCCTGCTTTTTCACTATCACCCTCTGTCCACATTCCCTCCTCTTTATTAAGCCTCAGAATCCCTCCCTTGTTTTTTTCTTAACTCCCTGATGCACCTATAAAAGGTTTTATACTCCTTCTTAACAGAGCTGGCTATCTTTCCATCAGTTTGGTCCTTTGCTATTCTGACTGCCTTCCCTGTCTCCTTCTGCTTTAACTTATATAGTTCTCTGTCCTGCTCCTTTGGTGTTTCCTTATAATCCCTGAATGCTATCCTTTTCTCCTTAAGTAGAAGGTAGATTATTGTGATTGTAGTAACCTTTTGATGGTAAGGGTAAAGAGCTGAGATAGAAATGTATGTATTTTTGAATGTTATAGAAGCCAGAAGGGGAAGGAAGCATATTCAATTCAGTGCTTTACAGTAACTGGTAATTGCTGTTTTCCTTTTAGACTTGGATTGTGGGCTTTTGGTGACACTGTACTTTCTTTGTTGTCTTTACTTAGAATTGTTTTTGGGCTGTTGAGGATTTAAAACGTAGTGATGGTGTATTTCTTTGCTGCAAATTTTCGCCCCCCCTTGCCCCAACTCTTGATTATATGCCCTGTTAAATCTGACTGACAGGAGCTAAACACTGGGTATAGTAAGGGGTGTGGAGTAGGAGGGGCATACCAGGAAAGGAACAGCAGCAAGTAAAGAGGTGACTGCTCTCTCAGTGGAAGGGAAGTAAATGCAAATCTAGGAGCTTTCATTATTATTTCTTCACATTAATATTGCATTGAGGAAAGGAAGAGTAGGAGTTTGAATAAGGTTGTGCAATGGCTACTTAAAGTCTGTTTTTGAGTGTGGATAGGAAGGATAAGAATATAAAAAGCAGTTGCTCAATATAACTAAACGTGTGCAACAAAGGAGGTAAGGGAAATAAAGAAAATGTTTTGCAATGATAGAGGAGGGAGAGGGGAGACTTGGGGAAGTGTTTGGTATCCTGCATCTGGAAGGGTGGGGGGTCGCTGGTGGGCAACAACAGCAATGGGTAGAGTGGTAGGCTGCAACAACTGTGGTGCACCAATCTTTCTAAAAATTGCCTGGAGTGTGGGAGGATGTTTGGTGTGCAACCACATAGAAAAACTTAGAAAGGAGATTGAGGGTCTGCAGGAGGAATTAAGACAGGCAAGGCAGATTGGGGGTGGGTTTAGCCCAATACTGGAGGGAGGAAGAAGGGGAGATGAGGGAGGGCGATTTAAGCCAACAGTAGTGAGGAGAGGGTCAGAAGAAGGGAAGCAGAGACAAAGGGGCCCAGGCCAGGAAGAACAATTGCTGGGGAAACCAGGTCAGGAGACAAAAGACAAATGGAAGGAGGAGATAGGGACTTGTGAGGGGAGGCAAAGAAGTGGCAAAAGTCATGGAGTGGAAAGAGAACAGGTTATTATGAAGAGAGAGGGAGCGGGCATTTGTGAAGGGCCTTCAGAAAATAGTTGTGCACTGCTAGAGAGGAAGAAGGTGGAGGAGGGAAATTATGAAATTAGAGGAGTAATTGATAAATGCCTGGACCAAACTAGAGTGGGGGAAGTTCTGCTGGGAGAATTGCAACAGGGTAAAAGGGAAATAATGTGCAGGAGGAAGAAGAGGAGCTGGAAATGAGAGAGGGAGATGAATGGAAGCAAGCAGGGAGTAAGAGGGGTGGAATCTTAGTGCTGGGGGACTCAATACTAAGAGGAGTTAGGTGGGGTAACAAGGGGGAGAGGCATAGTCACATTTGGGTGGAGGTCATGCCAGAAATGACAGCGGAAAGGGTGGGACAGTCTGTTCTGAAATATGCTAGAAGGGGTAGGGACAAGCCTCATTTAATTATACATCTTGGGACAAATGACCTGGCTGACAAGACAGTAGATACAGTCCAGAGGAGGTTTGAGGAACTAGCACAATTATTATAGGGGGCAGGAAGATCAGTAACTTTTTCAGAGATACTTCCAGTGCCAAAGGCAAGCACAACAAGAAAGCTGAGAATAGAGGAATTTAATGGATGGCTAAGAACCTGGTGTTGGGCTAAAGGGTATGGCTGTTGGGGGGGGAGGGACCTCGGAGGACAGTAGTCTCTATGCCAAGGACAGACTACACTTGAGTGAGGAGGGAAAGAAAGTGTTGAAACAGAGGATGGAGGAGTACATAGAGGAAGTTGGGAATTTAAACTAGGAGTGGGAGGTGGCAGTTGGGGAAGAGATATGCAGAGACCACAGGTTGGGAAACCATATGAGCTTACCCCCCATAACAGTGACAAAGGACAAATGGCAAGAACTGTTGGTGATGCTAGGAAAGGAGGGCAGGATTGGGGGGGGAAGGGTGAAAGGTGGTTACCCTTAATGCTAGGCACCTTGGGAGGAAAACTGCAGAGTTACTGGTTCTCATGGCAGAGGGAGAGGTGGACATTGCAGCCATCATGGAAACATGGGCCACCCAATACAATGACTGGGACCTGTCTGTACCAGGGTACAGGTTATTTTGTAGGGACAGGAGTGATTGGGAAAGGAGGGGGGTGGCACTATATGTGAAGGAATGACTGAAGTGTGTAAGGGAGGAAGGGGATGAGGGTAGTACGGAGTCACTTTGGATGCAAATCCAGGATTCCAAGAATAGGATTCTTAGAATGGGAGTGGTGTACAGGCCACCATCTCAGATGGAGGAGTTAGACAGGGAACTAGCGGGACAGATCAGGAGGACCTGTGAGAAGGGTAGTGCAGTGATTGTGGGGGACTTCAACATGCCAGGAGTGGACTGGAGCACCCCAACAACCAGGAACAGAAGGCAGCAGGTACTATTGGATGCCTTCCAGGACAGCTTCCTGCTGCAAATGGTCAGTGAACAAACCAGGTTAGGGAATACCCTTGACCTTGTGCTGGCAAATGGGGACTTTGTGAGAGAACTTACAGTGGAGGAACTGCTGTCAGGGAGTGACCACCACTGAGTATGGCTCACATTGGATATGGGCAAGAAAGGAGTGGAATCTGGCACAATAGTGCTGGACTTCAGGAGGACTGACTTTGGGAGGATGGGGGAAGTGATAAAAGGGTACCTGGGCAGAATTCAATCTAGTATGGACACTAACCAGAGGTGGGAGCTCATAAAACTGGGGATAGTAGAGGCAACCAAAACCTGCTGCAAAGCCCAGAGCAAGAAGGCTAGGGCTAAGAAACCAATCTGGTTGAGCAAGGAGGTCATGGAAAAGGTAAGGAGGAAAAGAGCTGCCTTTAGGAAGTACAAGAAAACAGGGAGGGGGAGGACAGGGAGGAGTACTTGACAGAATCGAAGGAGGTGACAAGGGCAGTAAGGGATCAATGAACAACTCGGCACAATGTAGGAAGGCAGCTGCAAAGGCCAACAAAATGCTGGGTTGTATTACAAGGGGTATATCCTTGAGGAGGGAGGAGGTGATTCTGCCACTGTATAGGTCATTAGTTAGACCACACCTGGAGTACTGCATGCTGTACTGGCGTCCGTATCTGAAGAGGGACATTAAGTTACTGGAGGGGGTGCAGTGCAGAATGACAAAGATGATCAAGGGGCTGGGGGACTTATCATACGAGAGGAGGTTGAAGGAGTTGAACATGTACTCACTGGAGGAGAGGAGAGGAGAGATGGGGTGACATGATTGAAACCTTTAAATACATGAAAGAAATAAACAAGATGGGTACAGAGGGGCTGTTCAAAGTAAGGGAGGGAAGGGCCACCAGGGGCTATGATATGAGACTGGAACAAGGAAGGTTCAGGAGGGAGATGAGGAGACACTTTTTTACAGAGAGGGCGGTGGCTGGGTGGAATGCGTTACCTGCAGAAGTGGTATGCAGTAGAACAGTGGACTGCTTCAAACAAGGATGGGACAGGACAAGGGGGAGGGTTAATGAATGGGAAGGGTGGAAGGGAGGGGCAGCTGCAGAATAAGAGGTGCTAGCTGCACATTCGAGCAGACTTGATAGACCTCTAGGCCTTAATCTGCTGGCAAATTTCGTATGTTCGTATGTTCATAACATTCCCTGCCTCTGCTTGTGAGAACCATAGTGGCTTTTTCCTTCATTTTGTTCTGTTGATTTGCTTTATACACAGGCATGTTGCCTCTCTGATGGCAGTTTTGATTTTTCCCATTGTTCTTCCACCCCTCCTTTTTGCCTGTTTGCTAGTGCTTTTCTGAGGCACTCTCCCATTTTGCCAAAGTCAGCCCTCCTAATCTCCAACACCCTTGCTTTTGTATGGCTTGACTCTACAGCTATGATTATTGTGAACCACTCTGTTTGGAGTCACTTGTTCCCAGATGGCTACCCACTTCTAAATCTGAGATCCTCTCTCCATCCCCATTTGAGAGTACTAGGTCTAAGATTTCTCCCTCCCAAGTGGGTTCCAACACTAGCTGTCTGAGGCATGCCCCCTGTAAGGCATTGAGAATGACCCTGCTCTTGGATGTGGCTGCAGTAAAGGTGCTCCAGTTAACATCTGGCATATTCAGCTCCTCCATCAACAATATATCTCCTTTTTCTGCCATTCTAAGGATTCCTTCCATCATTTCCTTGTCCATTGCTTCCCCCTGAGATGGAGGTCTGCAAAAAACTCCTGTGCAGATTGTGGTGCCACTTCCTGTCTCCAGGATGACTCACTGTGCCTCGTCCCCTTCCTGTTTACCCTTTAGTTCCATTGCTTTGATTTCTTCCCTTATGTAGAGAGCTCCACCTCCTCTTTTACCCTCCCAGTCTCACCTGCAGTTTGTGTACCCTGGTATGTTGACATCCCAGTCATGGTTCTCTGTGTACCATGTTTCTGTGACTGCCATGATATCCAGATGTCCCTCTTCCATCGAGGCCACTAGTTCAGGGAGCTTGTTACACAGACTATGGGCATTGGTACTCATTGCCCTCCATTTTTTGATGGCCTTACCCCTTTAAGGCCCATCTCTGTCCTTACTGCCTTTGCCTTTTTCTGTATTTACTCCAGTCCTGCTCACTATTGACTTATCTACCTTCATGTCTACTTCACTAACTACCCTGTTTTGTGGTAGGGGGATGGGATTTCCCTGATTCTCTTCAGTGCCTTCCCCCTTAGCTAATTTAAATGCCTGCCAATGAAACATTTAAACTTATCACCTAGGATTCTGGTTCTCCTTCTGGACAGATGCAGACCATCAAGTCGGTATAGGCCTGCATCCCTCCAGGTGGACCCCCAGTCCCCAATGAAGCCAAATCCCTGAGCTCCGCACCAGTTTTTTAACCAGTCATTAAATCACATAGTGCAGAGTACCCAAGCATCACCCATGCCATAGACAGGAAGCACTTCTGAGAAAGTTACTGTGTATGCTACTTGTCTAAGGCCCCTCCCCAACTCCTGCTGCACTGCTCTGATCCCATTCCCAGCCAGGTCATTTGTCCCTAGGTGGACAATGACATCAAGCTCCAACCCCCGTGCAACTGCTCCCATGATCCTGAGGATTTGCTTCCTGTCCCTCTAAGCCATGGCACTTGGCAGACACCTTAACTCCCTCTCCCCTCTCCCCAAGTTCTATCTCCCCAACAATTGAGTCCCCCACCAGGAGTTGTTTCCTTTCCCTGTGGGGTCCTGTGCCACCCTCCTGTGGGTCTCCTTTGTGGAGGTTCCCAGCATCCTCTTTGGTCTCCACTGTAGGTGCCTACATAGAGGAACCATGCTCCCCCAGAATGGTGAACGAATTGTGGAGAGGCACAACTGGAGGGATGCACCTCTGATCCACTAGCCTCTCTGAGCCCACTGTGGTTCAACCACTTCTCTTTCTTGGCAATCTCTGAGGCAGTGGTGGTGGCCTGGGTGACTCCTGGGTGGGGGAGAAGGTTTCCTGAATCCTCGTTAGATCAGCATGGAGATGGGCAACCTCCTCCCTCAGACCAGAGAGGTGCCTGCAAATAGGGCAGCAAAGCAGCCTCCAGAATGTCTCCCAGAAGACTGCTGCTTCATAGTCAGTGCATTGGACCACTCACCACATGTCTGCCTCCCTTCCTGTTCAATATAGCTTTTTCTTTGTTTTTTTTAGGGTATGTGAGTGTATTTACAAGATGTTGCAAAGTTTTAATTTGCTGGTGAATTTCTGGGAAAGTCACCAACTCCGAGGAGCAATCCACAGATTTTTGCTATCAGCTTCAAAATTTGCCTATGTGGCTTCGCTGGTGACTTCATGGTAACTTCTCCATTAAGATGGGCAGATGAAGGATATTAACTTTGCCAGTAACTTTGCTGGTAACTTCACTGGTAGAGACAGTTAGGAGTAGTCTGTTCAAAATGGTGCTACTTCTTGTTAGCAAGTGCTTGAGGTCACATTGAAACAACTCCTACAGGTCAGATGTTTCTGCTCTATTTAGTGTGACTCATCCTTAGTTTCATTTAGTAGTCTGCGCAAGGAGTGAAAAGAGACAGAGCTGCACTTTTTGCTAATGAAAAAAGTAGTGAAAAACAACTTGTTCACCTTTCAGATGGTTGTTCTATATATTATTTTTACTTTATAGTTAGTCAGTGTTTGTTTAGCTGTTGCTTACCTCTTAGTTTGTGTATTTTGAACAATTCTCTCTTACTATTAACCTCTTTTAGTGTGTTTTTTCCACCCTTTTTACTCTTTTATGTTTGTTTTAACTTAGAATGAATGGGACGGAAAGTCTGGAGGAGAGGGGTGCAGGCAGCAGAGGGGATACATGGGTTTTGACTAAAGAGGACCAGTTCCATGGCAGTGCTAGCAGTAGGAGACAGCAGAAGTACCCAACCCTCCCACAGTGCAGGATCCCCAGCCCTGGCAAGGAAAGGAGGCAAGGACACCACCACCAGTTGTGCAACCACCATCACCACCAGGTACACCATCAGCAGCTGTGCACCATGATGAGGAGGACCTGCAGCCAGGACCATCTTGCTCCTCCCCTCTTCAGCATCAGCCCAAGTTCCTTGTGTGGGACTTTTTCAAATTGGAACCCACCAACAACAGTGTGGTGACTTGTAAATTATGTCACACTTGTGCAGTGTGGGAAAAGGGGAAGTCATCTAGGCTTAGATAGGCAGTACATATACCTGTGAGGGAGGCACCTGAAAGAGTGGAAGAAACATTTGAGGCAGAAAGGTGATGAACGGGGGTAGGTGGTGTCACCCCTAGTGTTTTCTCTGGCATGGGAAAAAGAAAGACATATGGTTGGGCATGAGGGGCAGGAAGGGGGAGAAGGAGGGGACTGTGACAGGACCAACAGACAGTTTCAGGTGGTGCAGTGGGGGGGAACCACCTGAGAGACCTGCCTTAGATCCTTCTGATACATCCATCCATCCACGGTGAGGTAGGGGAGCTCTCCTGTCAAGTTATGGGGCTGAAGGAGATGCTGCAGGTGGTGCTCTGGACCCACCAGGCAATTATAGAGGGTTTGGCATAATTCAGAAGTGGTGGTATACCCTCTCTCCTCAGGCTGTAGCCTTCCAATCTGGCTATTTTCTTTTGTATTTGTCACTCTTTTTCTCTGTCTTAAATCATAAAAATGGAAAGAAAACTGAAAAAGAAAAAAGTTGTTCATCTATCCTTCTTATTTCTCTCTGTCTGTTTGCATTTCTGTATTTCTGCTATAGCTCCACAGTCTATATTTCTGTCCTATCTGCTTCGGTTCTATATCCCCCCCCCAAATAAAAACACCAAAAGAAAGTTATTTCCTTTATATTTCCTGTGGTGATGCTGTGTCTCCATCCAATACATCACACCTTTTCTTTCATTCTGTTTCTCACTATTGTTTCTGAACATTGTTTCATCTACTGGCATAAATATTTTAGGTGGCTACAGGTTAGTAGTACTGCCACTACCACATGGTACTGCTTTGTGTCTTTACTGCCACCAACACTGACCTTTATGCATTTTGTGTTAATTGTGCCTTAGTCACAGTACATCTTACCTCTGTTCAATGATTTGTCTGAAGTGTCCAAATCTCAAGCACTGTAGTACACACAACTGTCAAGCACAATATATAAATATATCATTACTGGAAATATTTCTCCCAAACCCATCATCAGTAATCCTGGTAATAAACTGAGTGTTGGTGCCTGTGCTACTATGCTGTTTAATTCACCTTCTTGTACAGTCTGTGTTGTCAAACACTTTAGTACACACAATTGTCAAGCAAAACTGTACAATATATATGTTTCTCACTTCTGTAAATTGTACTCCCAAACTCCAAATCAGTAATGCTGGTAATAAACTGCTGCTGGTGCTTGTACTACTATGCCACCTAATTCACCCTCTTGGGCAGTCTGTGTTGTCATTAAGCACATGAGTGCACATAACTTCTGAGCATAATATATAAATGTCTCACTTCTGGAAAATGTTCCCCCAAACATAAAATCTGTAATGCTGGTAATAAACTGCTGCTGATGCCCCTGCTACTATGCTATTTAATTTGCCCTCTCAGACAGTCTGTGTTGTCAAGCTCTTTAGTGCACACAACTGACAAGCACATGATATAAGTTTCTCACTTCTGGAAATTGTTCTCCCAAACCCCAAATCAGTAATGCTCGTAATAAACTGCTGCTAGTGTCTCTGCAACTCTGAAGCAGAAGATTCAATAACACTGAAATTCCAACTGAGAAAAGAAGTGTTCCAAATTTGTGAATTCAGCTGTCAGCCAACAGGGGTTACTTAATATTAAGTATAACAAGTAACAGAACACCATTACTTTAAGAAAAATATGACAAAAAATCCTTAAAAAAACAATGAAGTGAAGTCCCATTTCAACAAACAGGGTTTCTCCCAAAATTTAAGTGCCATGATTCATGAGTAAGTGATGTGAAACAGAAGATGCAATAAACAGGGTGTGATTCATGATAGTGAATGACGTGAAACTAAAGATTACATAAATGGGGTTGCACCCAGAAATTAAGTCTTATCAATCAAAACAGTCAATAAGCAGGGCTTGATTGATGATCATAACTAAGTGACAAATGGAGTTGCACCCAGAAATTGAGTGTTATCAAACAGAAGATTCAAAATCACTTAAACAGCTAACGAAAGACACTTATAAAATGACTTATTTATTTATTTTTTGTTGTCCGGGTAAGTGCACTAGACAAATCCTGCCTATTTTCAGGCACGACCCGGGGGAGGGGGATACAGATGAATGCCAGCTGACTTTGAACCAGATTAAGCTGTTGGTGGTATTTTTAGTGAATGAGGGAAATTTGGCCAGGACACCGGGGAAATTCCCCTACCTCCTGCTTCTTGTGAGCAGGGGGGATCATTTTCTGGTGGGACCAAGATGGCAGAGGAGGACAGTGGAGGAGGTTGTGCTGGGGCTGCTGAGCCCGAATCGATGGTACGGCTGGGTTGCACCTACAGGGTGGCTAGCATCTTGTACCTCAAGCCCAGCACTCTGAGATAGAGCTCTCAGGCAGTGGACCCACCGAAAATGGGGAGTTAAACCCTCTTTATGCCATGGAAATGCAGAAAAGTGTAAAGGTTTCAAATGTCAGTGTTATTCTTTCATGTGGGGAAAATGGTACAGCTGGGTTGCACCCATGTGGTGGCCAGCTTAGTGTACTGGAATCCCCACAAGCCAAACTGAAGACACACAATACGGAAGTTGTGGATAGTAAGAACACAGGAAGTGTTTGGACGGCTTTGGAGGAACCCACAGTCCTGGGAGAAAAAGCTGCTGAGGCAACTGCATTGCCTCATGAATCCCAAATTCTATCGAAAGAGTTTGTAGTTTCCTCTGATTTATTAGAGCATAAATGGCAGATAATGGAATCTGCTATTGCCGAGTTTTCAAAAATCCAAGCCGAAGAAGAACAAAAACGGAAACGGCCTGTTTTGGACTCCCCTTCTGGCCTACAAGGTACTGTACCTAAAGTATTGAAAAGTTTTCTACCTACTGACGTTACTTTGCCACAGGTTTCTAAACCTTTGCCTGATAAATCCTGGTCCCCACAAAAAGTGCTGCGTGAAGCAGGCTGGACACAAACTGATACGGGAAACTGGATAGCCGATCCAGTAATTCCCCTCCCTGGAACAAGTATAGAAGCTGAGAGAACAGATGGCATCCTTTTACAGGATAAAGTATCTAGCTATGGACCTGATTGTTTTACACATTCTCCTGCAAGACTTTCAGATTCTTCTTTAGGTAGTTCTTCACAATCTGGGTTACTTGATTCACAAATGCATGATGTAGTGTTACCAGAAGATAACTTATTGCATGTTGGTGCTCTTGAGACTTTAAACAAAACACAGGTTCTTGCTGCTGAGCTTAATCCCATACAGGATACACCTGTTTGTATTTCAACCCCTGCTACATTTGCTAGTTTATTTAAAAGAACAGTTTCCTTAGCAAAACGCAGGAAAGCGGTCCGGTTGCAGTTTCTTGGCCTTATGGATGGTATGCCAGATCGATTTTATATAGGAAAGATTTTAATTAAACGAATGCTGGGATTTTCCCCAGGAGAGGTATATGCTCTTATACATACCCCAGGGGATAATAACTATGATATTAGTTTCTGTATACCAGACCTGTTAAATAAATTTTGGATGAGATATACTTTGTTAAAAACTAATCCAGCTTGGTTACACTTTCAAGCTATCCCTCTTACCAAACAAACATTTACGGTAATAACTGTTCTTTTTAGGAATGAGGGTGTTAATGTGGACGATATTACATCTTGGTTAGAAAGGAAAAGTTCAGTTCAAGGGAATCCTGAACCTATACTGGACAATGAGGGGTTCTGGAATGGAGGGTGGAGATACACTATGAATTTATTTCAAACTGATGAGGGCCTACAGTACCTACCCAGTTGTTTTTATTTGGGATGAGATAAGGGTTTCATATTTTATCCTGGACAACCTAGGCATTGCTACAAATGCGGATCGACCAGACACTTAAGTAGAATGTGTGAAGTTATTAAATGTGCACAATGCGGAGAACAAGGGCATGTTCTTCTTTACTGTCACCAGCCTAGTAAATGTTCTCTTTGTGGAGAAGCACATCCCTTTGCTGATTGCCCTTTAGCGGCTCAAAATAAATCTGGAGATTACAGTATCCAAGATTTTTACATTAACCCTGCGATCAAAGCTGCCTTACGATACCAAACAATTTCCCCACCTCCTGAACGATCTCATTCACATATTTCTACTAGCCATGAACATGCTCTGACCCAAAAGGAACCTCAACCTAAAATAAATCTTGATACCCCCGAACCCGGGCCAGTATCCACAAATCTTGTCTCTCAAATAGAAGTTCCAGGTAATGCCTTGGCTTCAATGCCTCCACCTCTCCCACCTGAAGAAGATTTTACCTTGATAACTTCTAGAAGACGTAGCCTCCGATCTGGTAATACCAGATTAATGATTCTTGACCCCCCCCACAACAGACACCCATAATCCGTTTACCGTACTTCAGGACGATACAGGTACTGAATCGGATTCATTATCTGTACATTCGTCACAACAAGACGTTACTTCTGATCTACAGCAAAACTTACCACAAAGTGATTCAGTTAAAAAGAAAAAAAACAGATTGGGAATGAGGAAAGGGAATAAGAAAAAATAACATGTTTTAAGAATAGGATGGATTTCTTCTTTTTTCATTTTGTTTTTTTGATGTCAGCAGTTTATAATCTTTCAGTGGCCTCCTTGAATGTGAATAGTATATTATCGGAAAGAAAATGGATGCTGATTTTGTCACTTTTTGAGAATGTCTACTATGATGTGGTGTTTTTACAAGATACTAGATTATATTCAAAATTGGATGTAGAATCAGCAACTGCTGGTTGGAAATGGGGGATTACTCATTGGTCAGTAGGTGAAGACCAATGCAGTGGTGTTGGTATTGCCCTTAATAACCATACAACGCGGGTAATAAAATTGATAGATCTTTTTCCCGGTCGGGTATTGTTAGTAGATGTAGTAATTAATGATTTACAGTGCCGTCTTATAAATGTTTATGCACCACAGACTAAGATTGAACGGATTGAAATATTTTGCTTATTTCAACCATATTTGATCACCTCCAGGTATGTTTTCCTGGGAGGTGACTTTAACTGCAGTAGATATAGGACAGACAGAGGATGCCGAACCAATAAAATATTTTGTGATGCTACGTGCCTGAACACTTTATTGGTTCAAACGGGCCTTATTGATGTTATGGCCCTCAACGGGGCTCCAGCAAAAACATTTTTTCAGGGCACTAAATCTACATGGATAGATTTTTGGTTTCTTTCAGACTCTCTACAGACTATTGATACTAAGACGGTACCTGTTACTGTATCTGACCATGCCATTATAACAGTTACAGTGGCAAGTCATATGCCTATGCATAGAGGTCCAGGATACTGGAGGTTGAATTTAGCTTCATTACTTCTCCCCACAGTAGAAGAAGGATTTCTAAATATTTTAAAAGCTAGGAAATCAGTTGTGTGTCTTTATGACACCTATTGTGAGTGGTGGCTAGACACAAAAAACTGATATAAAACGTTTTTTTTCAATCTATAGGGAGATTACACGGGAAATATAAAACTGATATGTATTTGGAATATAGAAAATAATTTTTGGACTTGCATTTCCGGGCAGCTAATGGTGAATCCTCAGTTCTTCCTAGGTTACACGATATAAGAGAATGTATGAATAAATTCCAATATGACCGTGCAAAATCACTGGATAATGAACGTTGGTTTGGCACCCAAGGTTCACGAGCCTTTTTGAATTCATTCTAATTTAGTGCTTCTCAAAGACAGCAAAAACATATGACAGGGCTTAAGAATAAAGTAGGAGTATGGTGTACAGACCCCAGAGTACTTATGAACATGGTTAATGTACATGTGCAGAACCTCTTTGGAGTTTCTGAACCCATGAGTCATGCACACGAGGCTTGGTTGGGACACATTAATTTGCCTCAACTACCAGATTTAGAGATATCTACATTAGTGGCATCATTTACAACACTAGAGGTTAGTACAGCTCTGGCACAAACAAGAACAGGAACAGCCCCAGGGAATGATGGTATACCATATGAATTATATAAAATAATGTTTCCACATTTATTGGATGAGTTCACTGCAGTTTTAAATGAAATACTAACAACAGGAATAATGCCCCACAACATGAGTGAGGGGTTAGTAGTATTTATGTACAAAAAAGGAGATAGAGGGGATTTAGTTAACTGGAGACCCATTACCTTATTGAATACAGATTTTAAACTGTTTTCCAAAACACTAAACAATAGATTGTTACCCAATGTACATTCCCTTTTACACTCTACACAAACCTGTTCCATTCCATTCCACATAGGAAAATAACTGATAGCCTTATACTTTTACGGGAACTTTTCCAAAAAGGATCTACGGGGAAATTTCAGGTCTGATTTTAAGCTTGGATCAAGCGAAGGCCTTTGATAATGTAAGACATGAGTATTTGTGGGACTGTCTAGCTGGATATGGTATACCACATGATTTTATAAAATGGATAAAAATTTGTTATACTAACACTACTGCTCAGGCATTTTGTAATGGATGGATAGGGAAGAAATATCCCGTACTACAGGGTGTACGTCAGGGTTGCTCCCTGAGTGCTCTTTTATACTTATTCACTATTGATCCTTTAATATGGAAGATTTATGCTTATGATAATATATGTGGACTCTCCTTTATCAGTACAGATCCTGAAGTTAAATGTGTCGCATATGCTGATGATTTATGCTTCTTGTTAGGGGATCTCCCCTCAGCACTGGTGTTAAAAAGGGTTTTGCAAGGTTTTTTATTATATACGGGTGCACAAGTAAATTATGACAAGTGTAATTTTATTCCAGTAGGAATAGAACCAGTATATTTTACACAGGTTATAGGTATACCGGTGATTAAAGGTACGTGTAAAATCTTAGACCTTTATTTTGGAGCAGGAGACCTAGCATATTTAAACTGGAAATTTAAATTAGAAGAAGCAAAAACCAAGGTTGATATATGGAATACATGGAGATTGTCAAAGTTAAAACAGATACAAATAGTAAAGACCTTTTTACTGCTCATATTTTTATATGATAGTGCAGTATTTAGCCTTCCTACATGTTTGGAGACACATATTTATGGCTGTTTCTTTTCCTGTATTTGGGGCAGCAGACTTAACCCTATAAAAAGAGTGTTGTTGTTTCGGGAGAAAAAATATGGGGGACTAAAAATGTTGCATCCGATAGTTTTCTTTTTTACTATGTTTTTGTACACAAATCTGCAACCTATATTTGCAGACAGAGACACATTATGGAAAGTATGGCTTCAGGATACTTTAGGTGATATAACGCTTTTTTGGCCTGAATACAAGATATTCCCAAAACAACGATCCATAAATCATCTCCCTCAATCTCTCAAAATATGTTTTGGAAAAATTAAATTATGTGGCATTTCAAGATACACTTTTCTGCACTCTAGTAGAAAACAACTTTATGTTTATATAATACAAAAATATTTTCAAGATATGGCCCTCTTTGATTGCTATTCACCTCAAATAAAACTTTCCATTGGTATTATGTTAACCTCACCCCGCATACCACCCTATATGTGGCATGCACTATGGTTATCATTATATGGTAAATTAAATGTGCGTGCTAATCTAAAACATAAACAAATTTCGGACCGATATTGCCTAGGGAAACTTGTTTGGAAGTAATTGAGACTATGGAACATTTATTTTTGGACTTTCCCTACATCAAAGAATTTTGGATCTGGGTTTTGGAAAAATGGCCCACTTTCCCTTTATGGCCCCTAACATTGGAAATATTGTGCATAGGGATCCTACCAGTCACCACCTTTCAACATGACAAAGTCACATTATGGCTGGTTTTACTTTGTTTTAAGTATTATATTTGGCATGTGAGATGTCGTTTTACTATACAACAACATTATTTTTCACAAACCACTTTATTTGACATGGTTGTAAAGGCAATTTTCAGACTAAAAAAACAAGATTACGAGGAATTCCCTCTATCTGTTTGTCAATCTAGATGGGACTCTATAGATTGGTTGTAACCTTCTTGAGTTAAATTTAGTATAACCTTCTCAGATTATGCTACAACATTCTGCCTGGCCATTTACATTATATTTCGGAGTGGTGTAACACCTTCAGATAGATGCTTTACTTTCCAGTTTAAAAAAAAAAATTCCCTAACTCTATTGATAGGATGGGGGAGGGTGACAATTTTCTTAGTAAAACTTAATTTCTGCCTGTGATATAAGTAGGACTTAGTATGTTTATGTCTCTATATTTATGGTCCTTCCTTTTTATGTTTGTATACTCCTGGTCTTTAAAGTATAAAGGAAATTAATACTGATTTTGTTTATATGACCTTTTTTGGTTATGAATAAAACATCCCCCTACTCTTTCATAGAGAGGGGGGGTTTGACTATAATGTTTTTTCTTTATGTTTGGGGTAATGGTATGAATTAGTACCTGTGATTGTTTTTAAATTTTTCCCAAGGTTCTAGTTTTGTATGATGTTATACAGCTTTATATATAATTTTTTTTCTGATTTCAAAAAAAAAAAAATTCCCCTGCTTTTTTAGTGGAGGGAGGCACTCAGTATTTAATATTTTGTTTTAGGATTCTACTGACAAAGATTTATGTGTTGAATGTATGATGTAATACTTATTTATGTTTATTTTTCGTGTTTGCCTTATGTTTTATGTACAGTAACACTATTTTGTATATGTCTTACCTTTAAGTGTTAATAAAAAAATCCCCATCTCTTTTCATAAGGAGGGGTAGGGGGACTGGCTATAATGTTTTCTTTACATTTGGGGTTATGGTATGAATTAATACTTGTGTTTGTTTTTATTTTTTCCTATGTTTCTGGTTTTGTATGATGTAATACAGCTTTGTATATATTTTTTTGTTCTGATTTCACTACAGTTCCCCTGATCTTTTAGTTGGGGGGGTGCTCAGTATTTAATACTCTGTTTTAAGACTCTACTGACAGAGATTTTTGTGTTGAATGTATGATGCAATACTTATTTATGTTTATTATTCATTTTTGCATTATGATTTGTGTGCAGTAACACTATTTTGTATATGTTTTACTTTTAAGTGTTAATAAAAATTCCCCTACTCTTTTCGATAAGTGCCATGGGATCTTTAACATCCACCTGAACTACCACCAATCCAGGCAGATAGGACCTTGGTTTAACGTCTCATCCAAAAGACGGCACCTCAGGAGTACAGCACCCCTCTCATGCTACACTACACTACAGTGTCAGTACTGGGATATTAACCCAAGTGCCAGATGTGGGAACTGAACCCACAGCCCTCTGATCTCCCAGCCTCAGAGGTGAGTGTGCTACCTACTGAGCCACTGACACTGATAACTTAACTGATACTTAAACATAGAAACCCAACTACATAAATTTATCATGTCTGAATATTCTCTAAAAGCTAAATAATAAAAAGGAGCAACTGAAGGACTTAGGTTGCTTTGCTGTACCCCTCTGGAGGATCTGTTTGAACCTGATCGTTGGCCCCTTCCACATGCACAGCTTCATTTTTGTCAAAAGAAAATACAATTTGGAAAGACATTGACAGAACATTCCAGTACTTCTCATGGACAAACATGCAGTCTGCTGTTCTCTTTACTCAATTGCTTTGTGAATCTTGTGAATATTAGTAGCAAAGGTAAGTATTTAATTTTATTTCCTTTTTTTATGGGGTGTTGTAACCACTTTATCTCTAAGCATTTTTTCTTACTGTTTTTCTGTATTCAGGTATTATCACGATGGTGATGAAATGTTGCTGCATAGGTCCAACCTGTATCTTTTTTTATTTGGAATTCAGTATGTTTTCCAACTATGGGAAGGTAAGTATGTTTTTTTTCTGGGGGGTTGTATTTTGAATTCTGAAAAGTTTTGCAGATGTCTGACTAACTGTTTTCTGTTCCTGTTGCTCTAATTTCAGGTAATTTTCAGCATCTGACTGTTGTAATGATGTCGGGCAGAGAAGATGGTTGTGGCATGATTGCTGGAGCAGAAGATAGCTGCACAGCACAGGAGACTTGTGAAGACAAGAAAAGATTATTTAGACTCTACTCAAATAAGAACCCACTCTGGTAGTGACCATACAGAATAGCACTTGTCACCTGTGAAGAATAAAATACATTTCATTTTGCCTCACTTAACCACTGTGGTGGCCATCCAGTATAGCAGTTGTAGACTCCCGGTTCTACTATACCAGTCATCTGTTTTTTAATAAACATAAGAAATTGTATGGCCTCCCTTTGGTCACTGTAGCACACTGTATAACTGTGAAAAAGGAGAACAAAAATTAAAAGAAGAAAAAAAAATTAGAGTGATACTTACTGTTATATTAGTGCTGCTGGCCGTGCTGTGGTGTGTGCCAGTGAGATGGTGAAGGGACAGCCACTGTGAATGGTGAAACCTGTAGGGAGACAAAAGGAAAGAAGGAAAAACATTTTAATATCTGTCTGAGTTATGAAGTCCTTTTGTCCTCTGTGAGGCTGAATACTGCAGTCAACAACCACGTAACCAGAGAGAGAGAGAGAGATAAGGACAAATTAAATGTGTTGCCTACAAAAGTGCTGAATACTACTGTGTTACTGTCAAACTCATCACATTTATTCTGATAGGAAACATTCTCAGTTGGGCTTTCAGTGGTATTGAATCTTCTGCATGATGCCATTTAATTGTGGGGTAAAAATATTAAACATATCAATGCCAAATGATGTATCCATATAAGTAGTTAGTCTAATAATTTTGTATTATAAATAAATATTTCTAAATGAAATAAAAAATAAAAGAAATTCATAATCATACTTATAGTTACATTATAGCTGCTCAACGTGTGTGTGCCACTGAGATGGTGTAGGAATAGCCATTGTAAGTGGTGAAACCTGCAGGAAGACAAAAGGACAGAAAGAAAAACATTTTTTTTCCTTTTTTCTCTCTGTCAAATAGGGTAATAAGTCATGATCTGATTCAGAGAGAAAGAAAAAAGAAAAACATTTTAATGTCTTACTAAGTAACATGGAAGGTCTTTTGGCCTCTGCAAAACTGAGGACTACAGTCACCCCAGCAACAGTGAGCAGAAGGACTGTGAACAACAGTGAAAGTGACTTACCATGACAGCAGACAAGAGACAAGTCTTGCTAGGGATGATGTCTTGCAGCCTTGATGAGCTGGCTGGCTGGAGGGTCAGCTTGAGTATCCTCCTGTCATACAGTTCCACACTGGACATGACTGCAGTAGGTATCTAATGGTACCTTCTCCAGTATCAATTCTGACTGTCTGCAAAGTATTTTTAGCTGCTTCACATGATAGGGGTTGTTCAATACCAAATCCAGTAGATATTATCTCAGGGCAAACACTGCATTCACTTACATGAGTTTTTAACTGAGGGGGGAGTAACTGTAACTTATGCCATAGAATCAATCCAAGCAGTAATCCTTAGAGTCAGAAGCACTTTTGCATCAGTGTGGAGGTGGTAGACCATGCTGTTTGCGTCTATGTAGGACCCAAGCAGGACAGAGGAGGAAGAGGTGGTTCTGCCTGGCTGTCTGAATCACTCATGCTTTGCTTAGCTGGTAAAATGGCATTTTTATATTGCATTAGTGTGGAGGTGGTAGCCTATGCTGTTTGTGGCTATGTAAGGCCCAAGCAGGCCAGAGAAGGAGGAGGAGGCAGTGCTGTTTCTTGCTGGCTGGAGCAGGCATTGTCTCTAGACATAACATTCAGGTGGTGGAGGCAGGTACTTGATTAGGCACAAGAAAACAGGAGAATAAAAATTGGGGAAGAGGAACAATAAAATGAATGAAAATAACAGAGTAATTTGTGAATCATACAGTAAAGGATTAAACTGAAGGTCAAGGAGGAAAACAACACACCTTTTTTAGTCTTGAACCTCATCAAGGCAGCAGTCCCCACATCTTCCAGACAGGAGTTGTCACCAGATGGGAATTCTCTCTCCATTACTGCTTCATCAACCTCAGTGGTACAACACAATTTGTTAGCACCAAAAACACCTTGTTCTTTATCATCACCTTCATGTGGTAGCAACAAGGACATGATTGCCATGTGCAGAATGTGACATTCATTTTAGTAAATCTTAGCATGATAACATTTTCTGGTGACAGACTGGTGCACCTGTCCTGCACAGTGTCACCAGCCAACCTGAATACAAGTTCCACACTGACATTCAAAGGTGGGCAGATGAGGTATTTAATTGCAGCCGAGGTCTGTGCCGGCCACTCAGTGACCTTGCTGTTCCAGTGTAGTAAGGGCTCATCGGCAATGGTAAGGTACTTTGTGTCTGCTAAATATGGATCTACCATGTGTTGCTCTGCTCACAGTCCTGCTGCCTCATCAGCCTCCTCCTCCTCCTCCTTTTCTTCCATGTCTGCAACTCCTATCTGACTTAAAACATCACAAATGGGATTTGGCATTTTCTTTTTTAAGTTGCATGTTTTCCCAGCCTGTTTTCCATGTGAGGAAGTGGTAGTAATGCTCAGTCTCTGTGGAGTTTCACGTTGTGCCTTAGATACATGTGTCTCTAACATCTGTGTCCCACATACCCCTCTTGTCAAAAGTTCAGTCAACTTTTGGACCTGCCGATGCCAACCTTCAATTATTGATGCCAGCCAATGTTTATAGCATTTATAGCATGGATCAAGCATAGTGGCAATCTTCAAATCTTCAGACTGCAGAATACCAGAAATATGTGTGTTGGAGTCCAAGACATGTGTAACTCCTAGGTGACGCTATTCCAAGGGCTACTACCCCTGCCTGCTTGGCTAGTAGCAGGTTAAGGGGCCTGAGTTCTGAAATGGGTGCCTCCACCCTGAGGTCAGAGTTGGTAGTGATCAAGTTAACCTGGTCACAGCCCTCTGGAACACTGTAACCACCATCTTTCCTTACTAGTGGGTGGAACAATACACAATAATCACTTTCACAGTACGCCTGATACACCACACAAGTACCCACACTGTTTGCCCTTACCACCAGTGCTTTCCTCTGGCCCTGCCCTGGGGACCCTCTGTAAAACAAGGTCATACACAGCAAATAACAGCAGTACAGTACTCTTGCACAAACTGGAACCACAGTTAGGGTAAATGCAAAAAAGAGTTAGATCTGATTTATTTAAGGGGCTTGAACAAGGGAGGGGCATAATCAGGTTAATTTGCTTAAAGGCTCTATCAATCAAACAGTTATGCATGCACTTCAGGGTCCGTAAACAGTCACACACTCTGGGTACCAAGATGGAGAATGGTGGGCTAGCCAGGAACGTTGCAGCTGGTTGGGTACTGTGATGAAAGAAAACAACATGCACAACACACACTGTTTCTAATCCAGAGCTGGAGGGCTCAGCTCATGAAAAGAAAACAAGACAATCAGATGACACACTTTTAGATTAGGCTGTTGTTGCAGGGAGCTACCCTAATGATTACTCATGATACCCAAGACTGGACACAGGCTAGACAAAAACTGAGACAGCAGGTGGTCAATCTGGAGTGCCAGGAGAAGCAGGGCCCACACGATTTGCCAAGGCATCATTCCTGTTCAAGTGTGGAGCAGGGGGCTGATCCCCAGGCAGGTCTCTCGTCGGTCACTTTCTCTGTGCAGTGGGGTAGTCTGGCAGGGCCAGCGTGGCATGGCCAAATGGAGATGAATGCAGATTCAGTCTGATTAGGCTGGATAAAGCTTCCAGCAAGCAGAACACAGTTCACACAGTGGGGAACCAAATCACAGCCCACTTTCAATTCAATTCAATTCAACTTTATTTTTATAGCTTCTTTCAAAACAAAGGCGCTTAACATAAAAGCAGACAACCAATATAAAGAACATTAAAAATAATATTATAAATCACTAGGGAAAGCCAGGTCAAATAAATAAGCTTTAAGCTCAATTTTAAATCTACTGGTGGTTGGGCATTCTCTCAACCGACAAGGTAGAGAATTCCACAGGGTCAGCACTGAAAAAGCAAAAACACAGGAACCAGACATCTTTAAACGTATCCTGGGAATCTCTAGCAATCCTTCATTGGCAGAACGGAGAGGGTGGATGGGGCTGTAAGATACCAGGAGATCTTTAAGGTAGCCAGGTCCCTGATCATGTAGGGCTTTAAAGGTTAGCAAGCCAACTTTAAAGGTGATCCGCCACTGAATAGGCAGCCAGTGCAGCCCAGGGAGCACAGGCATAATATGACTGGATCTAGATGTCCCAGTCAAAAGCCTGGCTGCCGCATTCTGCACCAGCTGCAAGCGGCAGATATCAACCCCTGGAAGCCCTAGGTAAAGGGAGTTGCAGCAGTCAAGACGGGTCATAACAAATCCGTGAACCAATGTTGGAAGTTCATCCAAGAGAACCATATGTTTCACCTGGGCAATATTCCTCAGATGATAAAAAGAGGATTTGTCGACAACTGACACCTGAGATTTTAAGGTCAAGCCATCGTCAAAAATAATGCCCAGGTTACGCACCTGGTCTGAGGTAGCGTGTGGCACACCACAAAGTAATAAACCTGATGGTTGTCCAATGCCCAAACCTGCCCTCGGATGACCCAGGTCCACAACCAACACTTCAGTCTTGTCTGGATTCAGTCTCAACCAGCTGGAACTCATCCAAGATCTGATCTTGGCAAGGCAACTATTTAGCACGGAGACTGCATCATTCTGTCTGGGCAGAAAGGACATATACAGCTGAGTATCATCTGCATAGCAGTGAAAACTCAGACTGTATCACCTGATGATGTCTCCCAATGGCAGCATAAATACTGCAAACAACATGGGGGCTAATATAGAGCCCTGCAGCATCCCACAAGGCAGGGAGTGAGCGCCAGAGGAATAAATTCCAGTGGTCACTCTCTTAGACCTGCCTGTGAGGTATGAATGGAGCCAAATTAGGAGTGTACCAGACAGTCCACATAAAAACTGCAGCCGCTCCAATAGCACACCATGGTCTACAGTGTCAAATGCAGCAGAGAGCTTGAGAAAGACCACAATGGTACATGCCTTTCTATCTCTAGCCATTAGGAGTTCATTCAGTACCTGGACAAGAGCAGTCTCTGTGCTATGCTTCTTCCTAAAACTGGATTGGAGAGTATCATAGACATTGTGAGTTATAAGATGATCATCCAACTGCAGTGCAACCACTTTTTCAATAACTTTACCAACAAATGGCAAGTTAGAGATAGGTTGGTAGTTAGCTAGACAGTCTGGATCCAAGGAAGATTTCTTAAGGAGTGGTCGAACAATTGCCTCCTTAATGGAGTCAGGAAAGACTCCTTTCTCCAAGGACTTCCAGACAATGTCAGCATGGATTGGGCCGATAACATCTACACAACCCATCAAAAGGGATGTAGGGCCCAAATCCAAACTACAACTGGTTGGACGCAGTGTTTGGATGATCTTCACAATGTCATTGAAGTCCGGCTGGTGAAAATCTGACCAGACAGACAAAGTGCCAGTCACTTCCCGTCGACCACTGCAATCACTCATAGAGGTGGATGAACTGATGCCAGACCTGATGCTGGCAACCTTATCTGCAAAGAATCAAGCAAACTCCTCGCATCTGAGCTAAGAAAAAGCTTCTCTTGGCTGGAGACAGATTGGATTGCACAATCTGTCAATGGTCTGGAAAAGCTGAGCCGGTTGATTCTGTGCAGTAGAAATCTCCCTGGGCAGGAATTCTTCCTTCTTACGGGTGATTTCTGATTGATAGCTATCATAATGTGCCATCAATCTAAGCCTGTCATCATCACGGCCGGACTTCTGCCAAACTCTCTCCATCCTTCGACCAACTCGCCTCATCTCCTTCAAGGAGCCATAAAACCACAGGCTCCTTGGGCGAAGAGTGAGAGGCTGAACACAAACAGGAGCAGTCTTGTCCAGAGCATCTCCAACAGCCTTATTATAGGCTAGAACAAGATCATATGGACTCATGCATTCGCTCGACAAGCCCGAGAGGTCCAGTACCACCGATAGGTTACTGGGCTTAATCCACCTTAAAGGACTGTACTGAACCAACTTTGTAGGGGCAGACCTATTGGGGGGACCCTGAAGCTGAAACTTATGGTGTGATGGTCAGACCAGCTGACCGGTTCCACCCCTAGATCAGTAATCTCCACACCCAGAAGAAAGATCAGATCCAATGAATGACCCCCTACATGGGTTGAGAAGGTAACTACCTGTGATAGGCCCAGCGTCACCATCAGCTGGAGGAGATTTTGACCAAAGTGCTAGAGTTCATTGTCGACCCAGGCATTGAAGTCCCCTAGATGTATCCATCTGGGGGACCTCAATACCACCTCGATGATGAAGTCTGCTATCTCCTGCAGGAATGCTCCACCATGTCCTGGTGGATGGTAGATGAGGAGAATCCCGCAGCCTACATCCTCACCCAGGATATATTCAAAGAATCTGGTACTTCCCAATGGGCACATCCATAAGGCCCAGCTCAGTCTTAAACATAATGGCCACACCCCCACCCCTACGATCCTGTCTTGGACGATGTATCACCAAGAAACTGGCTGGAGTTACCGAGGCCAATATAGGGCCTGCATTTTCATCCAGCCAGGTCTCGGTGATGCAATCCAGATCAGTTGTTGCAACAAGATCAGCTATAACAGCTGTCTTGTTTTTAATCGATCTGGCATTGCATAACACTGCCAAGGCAGGATGAGCTGTCGAGGAAGACCTTGGCACCTGCCTGTTTATATCAGGGCCCTTGGGTATGGGGAGAAGACAGGGAGGATCCCTGTCCTGACTCCATTTCACCCCAGGGCATCTCCTGGATCTCACAACTCCAATCCCCCTCCCCCTTCCTGTCCCCTCCAGGCCCATCTCCCCCCTTTCTTTTCCGTTTTCTTAATATACCCAAAGCTTGACACCTAAAATAGGTGTCCTATGTCAATGGGAGGCACTCAAAAGGGCATAATTCCCTGAGCCTGGTGGGGGAATAATGCCCAACTGCCACTAAGCCTCCCAACACATTATAAAAAAAAAACAATAATTAAAATCAACCAACCCAACTAAAAAGATGAATCGATCTTAATAAAACTACAGGATTAAAATAAAATAATAAAACTAAATAAACAAAAACAAAACCAATCCACTCTAAGATGATCAGTACTTCCTTCTTCTGCTCTCTCTCACAGAGCAAAAGAAATAGAGGGAGAGGTCAACAAATATAGTCCCACACACTGTCTCTCACACAGAAGGGGAAGAACAAATGAAAATAAATGAAAATATAACAACTAAAATCCAGTCTCAAAGTAACTTTGTGCAGTACTTGACCAGGAGCTCACACCTCCAGGGACCCAAAAGCAATGTCATTAGGTTTCTCCAGTGGGCTCTCACCTCCACCCAGGACCAATGAGCAGACACAAGTCACAGCGAGCAGTTGGTTCTACAACAGAGAACCGTTCCTTAAGTCAAATCCTTAGGCCAAAATGCACATGTTCTCTTTCCACACTGATCATCAACACACAGGTTAACAGAAGGCAAGGAGAGTAACAAACAGAGTAGTCAGAAACCAACACTCTGTATCAACCAATTCTTCTCCCAACAGGAATCGGACATCCACTCCAATACAGTCACTTAAGTTATTTAATCCACAGCCAGGTGCAGAGAGAGTCTCATCAGCCCCGAACTCCCCGAGACCCATTTGTTACCACAGCAGCTCACCAGCCGCCGAGCAACCGAATGGAAGTATCGTAAGGACAGCCACCAATGGCAGCAAACCTTACCACACACAACTAGGTTTGGGCCAGGGCTGAATAATACTCCTCCTCAGCAATTCGCCCGACAGCTGCCACAGGACAAACTTCTTCAATTCCACCTCTCGCTCCTTCAGCCCACACCAGAGCCAGAAGTCGACTCTGTCTCTCCCTTGCAGAATCAAACTCACAGTCCCAGCCTTCACACTTCCAAAAGTCAATCTACAAAACTCTTGGGTAGCGTTCAAATTGTGCTAAAATTGCCCAAAAAATATACAGCGACAGTCTGAAAACCAGTCTAGCAGGCACAGAGGTCTAAGATCTTACACTCTTTGAGGACTCCCCAGCTCCAACTTCCAGAAATTTCCCACAACAAGCTAGCCAGCACAGAACTGCAGAGTTCCACATTCAGGTTTTGCAAAAGCCAGGGCCACCCATGATATTATTTCTTCTAAGCGGGCTTTAACAAAGCACTTCAATGCCTGTATAATGCTGAAAATTAGACCCACTAGCTCCCGACCGAGAGTTACTGCACCTCGACAATTGTCAGATGGCAGCTCAGTGTTCACTTCTCACGATCGATACAGACACAACCGAGTGAAACAAACTAAGCAAAAAAAGGCAAGTATAAACCAATAACTAAAAGAAAAATTGTTAAAAACTATAAAATAAGATGAATTAGAGCTCAAAAATACATATTAATCACAACTCAAGCTCAGGCAGCTCACACATACTGCTGCCATCTTGCCCATCATATGCAACCCACTATCCTTGAGAGCTACTTGACAGACTTTCAATACACAGCACATTTACATGTAAGGAAATTCAACTGTACCAGGCAAACCGCTCTCTCCGGTCATGATCACAAAGTTTCTGCACAAACCGGGGATACAAAAGCAGCTGGAAATCCTGACAGGCCGATCGCATTCAGCAAATCTTCGGTCTTCTTCAGGTTAAAGCCTGGTCACAGTCCAGTGGCTTAAATAGACCTCACAACTCAGATTCAGTCTGAATAAACTCTCAGGGACAGCAGGCAGACAGGCAGGCCAAAATTCAGCCCTTTCACAGTCCTCCCATGCAAAACTACGCAGAACTGCTGCTCAAAAATCACTTGAGCTGTTACTTCTTCACTTCTCAGCTCATAACTGAAACTAGCTGCAGCAGCCTGGGAAATTCCCCAAGATCCAAAAGGTTCAGTTGGATGATCCTCCTGTCAGTCAGAACAAAGGCTCCCCCTTCAGGTGCAAAAAGGCACAAAAAGCCCCAAACTACAATTCCTACAGATTTTGACTCCAGACAGCTCCTGTAGTCAGGCTCCATTTTAGGTCCCACCAGTACTGATTGGCCCAATTCGCAGTCCAGGACCAAGATATTAGAGATAAAAAAAACAGTCCTTGCTGCAAAGAAAGCAGGTTAGAAAAACTACATTATCATTATCACTCTAAATGATTTTCAGCAAATAGTTACATCTTTCAACAGAGCTCTCTCTCAGATTACTTATGACTGCAATCCAGGCAGCTCTTAAAGAGACAGTACACAGAGGCTATACAGGCACTCTCTGGCAATCACATTTAAACTGCTAAAATGCTGGACACCAGGCTGACAGTAAGCATTTGGGCAAGCTCAAGGAAGACGTTTCGGGAACACCCATTTGTATGGGGGTTACACATGGAGCATGTGTTCCATTAAAGCACAACTTTCACTATCACCACCTGCCTCCAGCTGTTGATGAACATATTCACCAGTGTCTGTCTCAGCACATGTTGTAGTGGAATGGCCTAATACAGGCAGTGTCCCCCCTCACTGCTTGTGTTGCATGTTTGAATGGTCTGAAAATCATGATTAGGCCATCCATTTGGTGCCACTGCTCTGTTGTCAGACATATGGATACTCCAGCACTGTCACGACATTAGCAGCAGATATTCAGATATTGTACCAATGCCGGTAGTCTGGGTAACAAGCTTCCTGAATTAGTGGCCTTGATGGAGGAGGAAGATCTGGATACTGTGGCAGTCACAGAAACATGGTACACACAGAACCATGACTGGGACATAAACATACCAGGATACACTATCTACAGGAGAGACAGGGAGGGTAAAAGAGGAGGAGTAGCTCTCTACATAAGAGAAGAAATCAAAGCAACAGAACAAAAGGGTAAACAGGGAGGAGAAGAAGCACTGTGGGTCAATTTGGAGGCAGGCATGGCACCACAATCCGCACAGGGATTAGAGCACAGGCCTCTCTCAGGGAGGAAATGGACAAGGAAATGATAGAAAGTATACTTAGAATGGCAGATAAAGGGGAGATATTGCTGATGGGTGATCTGAATATGCCAGATGTTAACCAGAGTGCAGTTGCAGCAGCCACTTCTAAGAGTGGGGTTATTCTAGATGCCCTACAGGGGGCATGCCTTAGACAACTAGTATTGGAGCCCACTCGAGAGGGAGCAATCTTAGACCTGGTTCTCTCAAATGGAGATAGAGAGAGGATCACAGATGTAGAAGTGGGTAGCCATCTGGCAACTAGCGACCATCGAACAGTATGGTTCACAATAAACACAGCAATAGAGTCAAGCTATACAAAGACAAAGGTACTGGATTTTAGGGGGGCTGACTTTGCCAAAATGGGTGAGTGCCTAAGGAATGCACTAGCAAATGGGCAGGAAGGAGGGGTGGAAGAACAATAGGAATAATAAAACTGCCATCACAGCGGTAACAAGCCTTTGTGTAAAGCAAATAAACAAAATGAAACGAGGAAAGAAACCACTATGGTTCTCAAAGGAAGTGGCAGTGAAGGTTCAAGAGAAAAAGAAAGCATTCAGGAAGTACAAGGAATCACAGAAGGAACAGGACAGAGAACTGTATCAGTTAAAGCAAAGAGAAGCTGGAAAGGCAGTCAGAACAGCAAAGGCCCAAACCGAGGAAAAGATAGCCAACTCAGTTAAGAAGGGGGATAAAACCTTTTATAGGTACATCAGGGAGCAAAGGAAGACCAAGGGAGGGAGGGAGGGATAGTGAGGCTTAATAAAGGGGAGGGAGGGTGGGCAGAGGGTGACTGTGAAAAGGCAGAGATACTAAACAAATATTTTTGCTCAGTATTTACAAAGGAAGAGGGGGAGGTACCTAAAACAAACAGTAGAAACACTCTGGATACAGAAGTTGATACCAGCCCATTTACAGAAGAAAGAGTTCTGAAAGAGCTCTTTAAACTGAAGGTGGACAAAGCAATGGAGCCTGATGGGATTCATCCCAGAATTCTAAAAGAACTAAGGATAGAACTAGTGACACCACTGACTACCCTCTTTAACAAATCATGGGAAGATGGGGTGGTACCTGAGGACTGGAGGAGGGCAGATGTGATTCCGCTTCACAAAAGTGGGAGCAAGGCAGAAGCAGGAAACTACAGACCTGTTAGTTTAATCTCAGTGGTAGGGAAAATGATGGAATCACTTCTGAAGGAAAGGATTGTTGCATATCTAGAGGCCAGAGGGGCACAGGACCCAAGGCAGCATGGATTCACAGTGGGAAGGTCATGCCAGACAAATCTGATAGATTTCTTTGACTGGGTGACCAAAGTAGTTGATCAGGGAGGGGCTGTGGACATGGCCTACCTAGACTTTAGCAAGGCATTTGACACAGTCCCACACAAAAGATTAATATACAAGTTAGCCAGCCTGGGAGTGGGTCCCAAGATGACAGCCTGGGTAAAGAATTGGCTGGAGAATAGGACACAGAGAGTAATAGTAAATGGAGTCCATTCTGAAAAAAGGGGGGTTAGCAGTGGGGTACCACAGGGTTCAGTATTAGGACCAGTCCTCTTCAATGTCTTTATAAGCGACATTGCAGAGGGACTGGAAGGAAAATATGTCTCTTTGCAGATGACACAAAGATCTGCAACAGAGTTGATGCACAAGGTGGGGTGGAAAGGATGAGAAGGGACTTGGCAAGGTTAGAGGAATGGTCAAATGTATGGCAGCTTAGATTCAATGCTAAGAAGTGCAAGGTAATGCACCTGGGAAACAAAACCCAGGGAAGAGTACACAATGGGGGTGAGATACTAACAACAACAAAAATGGAAGGGACCTGGGGTAGTCATATCAGATGACCTAAAGGTGGGCAAGCAATGTGAGAGGCAGCAAGGAGGGCTGGGGGATACTGGGATGCATGGGAGAGGCATCACCAGTAGAAAACAAGTTATTATCCTCTGTATAGACAGCTGGTGAGACCACATCTGGAGTACTGTGTGCAGTTCTGGAGACCCAATCTCCAGCAAAGACATAGACAGGATGGAAGCTGTCCAGAGGAGGCAACTAAAATGGTGCAGGGTCTGCACCGGAAGACATTGAAGAGAGACTTAAGGAGCTTAATATGTATAGCCTCGAGGAAAGGAGGAGAGGGGGACATGATAGAAACTTTCAAGTACCTCAAGGGAATCAACAAAGTCCAAGAGGGTAGCATCTTTCAAAAAGGTGTGCAAGAACAAGGGGCACAATTTGAAGATAGAAGGGGGCCGGCTCAGAGGTAATTTAAGGAAGCATTTTTTCACAGAGAGGGTTGTGGATGTATGGAACAGCCTTCCAGAGGAGGTTGTGGAGTCAAAAACAGTGGTGGAATTCAAACATGCATGGGACAGTCATAAGGCAATTCTAGGGGTTGGGGGTGGGAAGAAGTAGGCTGCTGGTTAACTAGGATCTGCAGCTTATCCATCAGGTAGGGAAATGGGCAGACTGGGTGGGCCAAGTGGTCCTTATCTGCCATCAAATGCTATGTTTCTATGTTTCTATGTTTAATACTGCTGTTACAACTGCTCAATCATGTACAGTGTTGAGTTCCATCTAGTGACAATATCCAGCTTCATACAGTGCTGAGGCAGTTTGTTCTGTATCTGCAGCTTATGGAGCTGGTCACAGGCCTTTTTGGAATGGGCAAAGTGGACACAGATGTGACAGGCCTCATTAAAAACATCCTTGATATCCGGATAGGTGAGAAACTGTTGCACAACAAGATTCAGTGTGCCAGGCATTGCACCATGACAAACCCACCTCACTGATGAATTTCTTGACATTTGCACCATTATCACTCACAATGAAACCTGCTTTCAATGAATGGGGGCAAAGCCACTCATCAGTCTCAGTAAGGAGCACTTCCAGTATTTTTTCAACTATGTGTGACCCAGGTCTACTCTTCATTGTCAGCATGGCATGCTGGTGAAGACCCAGAATGTTGCTACCACCACATTTTTCCCATGGCCAGAGCCAAACAGTGCCCCAGGTACCTGTGCCCAGTGTGCTGTAATGCACAAGTAGGAGCTACCAGCTGTCTGACAACTGGTCCACGTATCCATGTTGAGATGTATGTATGGTGGTGCTGAATGCTTCAGGGTATGGTTTACTATCTATGACACTGTCCCATAGAGTTCAGGAATGGCATGTTTTGAAAAGTATGTTCTTAATGGAATCTGCCATTTGGGACAGGCACGGGCCATCAACCTCTGTAATCCAACATTCTCAACAAAACAGAATGGCAGTAGATAAATAGCCAGCATTTCAACAGCTTCTGCATTTAGCTCACATGCAGTAGCATGATTGGTAGAGAATTTGGAGTGCCACTCAAACATGCTATGCAGTGTAGGCTATACCATTCTTGGGGCTGGGCTACGAAACAGCTGGCATCATCATAGTGGCATTGTTGGTGGGGTGGTATTTGACTGCTGGGATTTATATGTGCTGCAGTTCAAGTGACAACAGTGACTTTGTGAGTTTTCTGCAATGGTGTAACTATGCTTTTCTGACTTTGTGTAGCACTACTCACCCCAGCACAACTGCTGCTATTCATACTACAAGGCAGACCCATAGAATCCTCCTCCTCCTCCTTTTCTCTATAGTACTTCTCACTCGCCAGGTCACCCCTCCATCTGCCTGGTCTACTTCCCTGCCACTTCTGTTTGCCTTGCCTAATGATGATGAGAGACAGGGACCCCCTGTACTGGCTTCCTTCTGGTGCTGATGCAAGCATGACAGGTGCCTGTTCTGCAGGCGTGTGTGTATGTGTATAGGAATGTGCGTGTTGCCCATCAGTGCATTGATGGCTGCCCTTTTTACCCTTACTGACTCATTCTTGACATAGCTGACAGATAGCAACTGTCTCGCCAGCTGAGTCCAGTATATAGTAATCCCACAAAAGGGATGTCATTACCCTTGTTTTAACATGGTGCCAGGAGTGGGACAGCTAAGGGGAGGGGGTGGAAATTGGTGTTTTTTGGGGCAATTTGAGAACCTGAAGTATATGGGGAGGTTTGGTAGTTGGATCACTAGTGCATACAACATCCCCTACTCCATTTGCACCACTACCCTTATGCTTTTTTCTTCTCAGGCTCCCATAAGGGATATAACACATCATCAGCAGCACAGCCATTGCTGTCCTCCTCCTCCTGCACAGGTCTGTCCTCCTCAACCTGACCATCTCCAGGCTCTCTGACTCTCTCATCATCAGAAGTCTGACCAACATTTTCTAGATCTCCCACATAAACCAGTGGCGCCACACTATCAGGCTCAGCACCACCACCACCACCACCACCATCAGTGACAGGGACACCAGCAACCTCCTTCTCCTTGACCACTGCTTCTTGTTAGCTGGCACTGTGGGTTCCCTTGTCACATGGCACATCTTCCATCAGCATGGGTGCCACACATGTGGTAGAGAAAAATTTGGCTACACTAATGCCACTGCTGTGAAGTACTCCATTGCTACTACCAGCCACAGAGCCCATAGAAAAGGCTGCCACTACATCCACACACATTTCTTTTTTAACTGCTGCACTATTTTGCCCCACAGATTTGGAACTCTTCCTTGTTGCCTCCCCTGGCACCTCTCCTTTAATTGAGCTTCTCTTCTCAATCATTCTTCTGTGCTACATAATTTGATTTTTTTAAAACAGCACAGGGATTAAAACAACAGGGGTAGCAGAGGCAATTAGTATGATGCACAGAAACAAAACACTGTCACTTTAAGGAAAATATAATGAAAGGCGTAACAACAGTGACAGAACATATAGGATAGTGCATGGGGAACGGTTAACAACAGGGCTATTCTTTCACCAAGTTGGCACTATGATGACGGATTACCTCAAGAGCGCAGCTCGAGAGGTAATCCGTCGTCATAGTGCCAATGAGGAGAAAGATGCCCTGTTGTCAACTGTTCCCCATGCACTTTTCTTTATAGTGTATGGTGGAATGTCGTTTTTTGAGAAAAAAAATCACTACAGCATGTTTCTGCTTCCAAACATTTTTGCTGGGTTACTAGAAGGAAAAAATAACTTTACATTTTGAACGTGTTCACGCTTGACATTTTAACTGTTTCAGAACTTTACATTTTGAACTTTTTAACGCTAAACATTAGTACTGCCGCCGACATTGCTGCTTTCACTATGTGTCCTTTCTATGGAGTGAGCCCTAACTGTCAAATGCTGCTCGAGGACAGTGTGTGACATTTGCAGTGCAGTAGAAAAAATCCTTCTGCTGCACTGCGAATGTCAGTAGTGTGTGACTACAAGGTTTTGACAATGATGGATTTCGGTGGAGAACGACGTTCCACCATACACTATAATTTATTTTAAGCAGCACAGGGATTACAATAGCAGGGGCTTACAGGGGTAATTTATGATAGACAGTGACAGAACACTGTCACACTAAGGAAAATATAATGACGGGGGTAACAAGAGTGACAGCACAGGGATTACAATGACGGGTTAACAAGGATAATTAGTATGACACACAGTGATAAAACATTGTCAGTTTAAGGAAAATGTAATAACAGGGGTTAGAGCAGTGACAGCACACATTTTTTTAAACAACACAGGGATTACAATGACGGGGTTAACAAGGGTAATTAGTATGACACAGTGATAGAACACTGTCACTTTAAGGAAAATATAATGACAGGGGTAACAAAAGTGGCAGAACAATTTTTTTTAAACAGCAGAAGGATTACAATGACAGGGTTATCAGGGCTATTTAGCATGATACACAGTGATAGAACACTGTCACTTTGAGGAAAATATAACTAGAAAATCACTAAAATTGCTACAGAAACACAGTGACAAAATGGCTTAGTTAAACACAACAAACTCAAATGACAGAAATAAAAATGAGAAATTACTCCATAGATAAAAAAATTTACCAAAAAAGACTGAGAAACAAAAATATAACACAAATCTCCTGCTTACAAATAAAGCTCCAAATCTTTCTGGGCTACCCTGCTAGTTACCTTCCTAGCTGCTTATAGTATTACCTTCCCCCACACCACTGCTTCACAGACTACCAAAACAGAAGCCATTACTTTAAACTAAATACTCACAGATAAAATGGACAAAAAAAAAATCTACAAGGGAAAGGCCCTCTTCAACAATTTGGGAGCAATTTGAATTCCAAATTGCTCATTTTTTTAAATGAATTTGAAGGTTTTGGTCTCTCTCTCAAGCATACAGACTTCTTTCTAGTTTCTCTGCACGACACACTGTGCTGAGACAGCCTCCTTCACATGGTATACAGGCTGTTTCAGCAACATGTGACCTCCAGTCTTATAGTACATGGCAAACTTTGCATCTGCACCAAACGTCGGCCGTGAAGTTGCAACTTCACAGTCTTGTGAGACTTCACCCCAGCTCTGCTCCGCTGGTGAAGTTTCAACTTCGCATTTTGAGGAGTTATCACCATTCTTCAAAGTTGCGACTTGCCATGGAGAATTAATTCATGAAATGAGGTGAATTCGCAAATTAATCTGTAGAGAAAGTTTTCCAACTTCACACATCTGTAAGCACCATCCTTCTTTTGAGCATGTCATCATCTCCACAGCCACTGACATCCTCCTCCTCCTCCTCCAGAGCTCTGTCCTCCTCATCATCACTTTCTCCAGGCTCTGTCTACCTCTCATCATCCTGAGACTGATACGCATTTTTAAATTAAGTCATTTCTAAGTGCACACCTATCAGATCTCCCTCCTCAGACTCTGACTCATGCTCAGACTTCTCACTTTCATTGGGAATGGGACACTGTCATCAGGATCAGGCTTAACACTGCCACCACCAGCAGTCACAGGAACACCAACAACAGCCTTCTCCTCAGCTATTGTGTCTGAGTCAGAGATTTTGCTCCCTTCTGTGCTGCTTCTTTTGTCACCGCCTCCCTCAGCCCCTACCAGCATGGATGCTACAGATTAGGCAGAGAAAAATTTGGTCACACTAATGCCATTGACACTGCCTCCAACTACTTCTTTGCTGCTATCCCATACAAGATGCTCCTGCATACATACTTGTTTTTAGCTGCAACACCCATTTGCCTCAGAATTTGTCTCAGAGAACATTTGCACCTCTTCGCTGCCTCCTGACATCTCTGCCTTTAGTACAGCATCTCTTCCCAGTCATTTTTTTATAATTATAATACTGTGATGAAAAATGTAGACAGCCTGCAGTACAACGAACTAGCAGTAGCAGATGACACTTCCTTCTAGAAATTATCAATAAGACCCTCAAAATAAAAAAAAAAGAATTTTCTGAGCTACTAGTAAATCCAACTCGAAAAATGTTGCTGTTATTTTAACATGATGGAGATTAGTAGGACACAAGGGTAATTAACAAGTTAGTGCAACAAAATGACAGAATACCATCACCTTAATGACTAAATAACTACAACTAATCTAGAAAGAGACTGAAAACAATTTCATTTAAACACAGCAAAATAAACTACCAAAGTAAAATGAGAAATGGGAGACTAAAGACCAAAATTAATGACCAAGAATGAGTGAGAAAATGAATATGTCAAATGTACTGCTCAGTCAAAATTGCTGCTGATCTTTCTGGGCTACAGTACCTTGGCTAATGAATACACCTTTCTCCCCCACAGCAGTGCTTCACTATAGAGAAAACAAAAATCACAATTTTAAACTAAATAATCAATGAAAACAGAAACAAACAACACAGATCTAGCAGCACAAGGCGCTCTAGAACAAGGTGTGGGTGATTTGGATTTAAAAATCTAGATATTGATGGATTTTGAAAGTAATTTTGCTCAGATTAGCACAGACAGATGTCTCTCCTGCTCTCTGTTCAGAAGGATGCACTGAATACAACCTCCGCATTGCATACAGATTCTTTCAGTACCATGTAGCCTCCATCCTCATAGTTTGTGAACTTCACCTGTGGGCCCCCCTTCACTGGCGAAGTTTCCAAATTCACAATTCACAAAGTTAACCCTATACTGAGACTATACAAGGTGGATAAACTATGCAATAAAGAAGACTTCATGAATTAATTCAGAAAGCACATTTTTTCAACTTAACATGCCACTGTTCATAACTTCATAGGACTCAAGAACTGAAAAACGAAGCTGAATGGTTCTGGAACCCCAAATTACAGTGGGATGCTCTTAATTAGCCAAGACACATCTCCTCCAGTTACTCTTCATTATGCTTTTTTTTTTTTACTCAAATTTAATTCCAAACAGAAATGTGATTGTTTAGAAGTAAAGAGTGGAAAAGAAGGCAAATATAGATAACTGATGCACATGAAGGGCGGGATCATGTGTACTATCACCTCAGTGGCTTTCATTTTATCAGTGTTTTAGCCATTTTTATTAAATATGCTATCTTCTGTTTTGGAAAAACGCATTTTAAATTTACAGTCACACTAGCTGAACATCCAACCTCACAATAAACATATACAGTACTAGAAGTCAGGTCCCTCGTATAAAGACCTAGCCATTTTTTCCATGTAAAATGCAGAGGCATATTTATAAGACAGAAAGACAAGGCATTTTATTTTATAAAGCACCCTATTGATAGAAGGCTAAGAGTGCTGTACAAGTTAAGGAACAATTACAGTCAGAAAAGAAAAACACTGTAAATAACATAGACCAATAAATAATTTAAATATTGCTAAAATGCCTAGATAGCAGTATTATTTTCATACATTTTATGACTAAAAAAGATGACATTTCACTCATTTTTTGAACGTTTCCACCTAGGGGGAACTGTTAAGGCACAGCAGAAGTACGTTTCAAATATGTGGGACCACTACTGAGAACATTCTTCTACCCCCTGAAAGTTTAAGGCATGGTCTCAGGACAGCCAGAAGTAACTACAGAGTGGAGTGGAGTGAGCGACCGGGCACAAACTAGGCTAAGAAGACTTTTATGTAGCCCAGCCTGAAACTGTGCAGGACCTTATAAGATAACAACACAATACTAAAAGTGGTGTGCCAGGGCCAGCCCGCTGCCGCAGTGGTAATGTACCACTCACAATGCCAGCAACCTGGGTTTGGGAATGAGCCCAGGGAGTCAAAGGGCTGGCTGGGGGAGAGGAGGCAGAGCATCCAGGGGACTGCTCACCTTCTCCAGGGAGGGAGGGAGGGAGGCTGTCCCCAGGCGGAGGCCTGGGTTGCAGCAAGTGCCCAGCCACATAGAGGAGGGGGAGGCATGACAGACATTGGTGGTCATGCCTTGATGTCAGGGTGCACGTCATGCCCAGAACAAGGAAATGGCTCCCTGCACTCCAGGGAGACAAACACCCAGGCACAGATCCACAGCTCTCCTGCCTGTCCCAGACCGGTGCCCCAATGAAAGGAAGATATTCGGTGTGTATGGGCCCACCTCATCCCTGCTGGGGGAGGCAAACCAAGGCTACATGTGGGAACTACCACGGGCTCCAGGTAAGAGGGGGCATGGGACAGATGCCGTAGGTGACTCCTGAGAAAGCGGAGTGTAGGGGGCAGGGGGAGCATAAACAGTAAGTAAAAAAAAAATTAAAGGTGATGTGCCACCTGCTTGGTAGCCTATTCAGCTGCCACAGCACAAATGTAATATGTCCTGAGAAGGAAGATCCAGAGGTCAACCTGACTGCAGCATTCAGCACCAGCTATAGGTGGTGCTCCAACCTTCCTGATAGCCCTAGGTAAAATCTTTTACACATGCACCTGGGTCACCAACTCCTCTTGCATCAGATGGGATCTAGTCTGGGTGCTATTTCTTAAAAAAAAAATTACTATGGACCACAGATACCACATGATGTTCTAGTGACAGCCAGAGTCCAAAATAATGCCCAGATTTCTGACCCTATCCACAGCCACAGGTCTGAGCCATTTAAAGATGGCCACATAATGCCCCCCCCAGTAGCCAACCATCCTCAATCTGATTCCACTAGAAACGCCTCCATCTTGGTCTGGTGTAACCGCAGCCAGCTGCAAATTCTCTTGAAGACATCACTCCATAAGATACACTGGAGCTGTCCCAGTGAGTTTCCTTTATTCAGCAAGCGAGGTCATAAATGGATGCACCAGAGATACCAGGTCCTCTTGCATCAGATAGGGTCTAATCTGAGTTATATTTCTTAATTTAAAAAATCCATCATGGACTACAGCCACCACATGATGTCATGATGCCCAGAGTCCACAATGACGCCCAGATTCTCAACCCTATTCACAGCTGCCAGAGTTGAGCAATTTAAAAATGCCCACATAATGCCCCCCCCCCCAGCAACCGACTCTCCAGGATCTGGTTCCATGAACAACACCTGCATCTTGGTCAGGTTTAATCTCAGCCAGCTCTTAAATCTCTTGAAGGCATTGCTCCAAATAGACACTGCTAATTGCCCATCAGGTGTAAAAGACAGGTACAGCTGAGTATCATCTGCATACCATTGAAAACTCACCACATACCATCTAATGACCCATCCCGATGGTAGCACATATATAGTGAATAACATGGGCAAGAGAACTGACCCTTGCAGAACCCCTCAGTTGACCACAGATAGCTGCAATGAGATGGTCTCATTCACAACCCAGTGCAATCTAGTGGTCAGGAAGGACTCAAACCATTTCAGTGCTTTTCTAGAGTGTCCCCTCTATTCAGCAAGTGAGGTTGTAAACACATGCACCAGCTAACCAGCAGCTAAGTACACACTGAGTCCAATTCACAGCATGTGGTATGCTGCCAAGAGGCCACCTTGACCACATCATTTACTGAAACTCATTTCAGGAACATGGGGTGCCTCCGTGCCTCTCAATCTGACCACTGCTGGCTCCTGACAGGCCACCTGTAGTCATTCCAGCTCTAATGGAGGATACCCTGTCAACAAAGAGCTGGCCAAACTTGTCATTTCTTTTTGGAGCAAAGCTCCTCCAGACTGCAGACATGTAGGATGGATAAGCCTGTCTGCAGCGAGACAATAAACTGTGAAAAGGAATTCTACCTTTTTCAGAGTTGTTGCCCTCTGGCAATCTCTATAGTGAGACTGCACAACCATTCTCTTCTTCACTGAGCTGAATCTCTTCCAGTAATGCTTTAACCTCCACCCTGTTGCCTTCAACTGCCTAAGATCATAGTTACAGGTCAGTGGGCAGACATAGATTTATGCTGTGGTGTCCAGTGCCATCAAAACAGCCAAATCAAAGCTATCGATGGCTGTCACTTTCCCACCATCGCACGCAACTTCCATACCCAAGATTTCCAGCACATCCATGAGCTCCTATGGCTGCTGATTACACAATGGAAAGTACTGCATCATCTCCATGGGGTTTAGGGGGCCCCATAAGGAACAGAACATCATAAGGATCCAACAACACTACTGGATCCAGTGCAAAAATGTAGTCCAAAGTGTGGCCATGTTCATGGGTAGCAGAGGTCACCTGTGTGAAGCCCAATGAATCCATCACTTGGAGAAACTTCTGAGCAAATTGTGAGGATTCATTGTTGACACATTGAAGTCTCCCAACACAGTTAAGTCGTGGGAGTTCAATGTGAGTTCAGCAATGAAGTTTGAAAAATCCTATAGAAATTCCTGATCCATCCCCAGAGGTAAATAGACCAGGAGAAATCTACACTTCACACCCTCAACACCGTTTGCAGCTATACATTCAAACATATTTGTTTCCACACTGGGTATGCTGTCAGCCCCAAGCAGATCTAAAACAGATGTCCACCTTGTTGCCCCAATGCTCCCTCCTTGCACAGTGCATTACCAAGAACCAGTCAGAGATGGCCACCTCCAGGACTGGCCCAGAGTCATCCTCTCAACAGATCTCTATGAGACGTACAAGACCTCTTGAAGAATCTATGATCCAATCTGTTATCATGGCTGTTTTATTCCTCAAAGATCTTGTGTAAACAACATACCATGAAGAGGAGAAACTGTAGTAGCTGGGCCATTAGCTACCTGCCTCCTATTCCTAGGGGATGTTTTCCAGGGATCAGGACAAGGCAAGGAATACCTCGCTCTATGATCCTCTTATTTCAAGGGGGCCTGCTCAGCCTGACACACCCAATTTAACCCACTCTGACACCTGCTCCCAGGTCATAATCCTCCAAGTGCTTCATCTCCTTCAAACCCCCAGCCCTCTACAGTGGCTGGTATCCTCTTCTGCAAAGGTGGGGGTCTGAAAGGGATGGAGCTGGTGGAATAGTCCTGCAGAGTAGATGCGCTTAGGGACTGGTGTACCCACACATATACAGTTGCAGTCAAAGACATGGCCATATTGATATTTCCAGAGAAATTCCCTGCCTGCCTGCCTGCCTGCAGTACCACTGTGGGCCACAAGAGAGAATCTCTTTAAATATATCAGGAAATATCTATAGCTGTGTTTACATCATACCTCTCAACCGTACTGTATTTCGTGTGATGTCCCGCATTCTGACCCCTGCAGTCTGCCTGTACCACTGCCCCGCATTCTCCAGTTAATTTCCGCATTCTCCTGTTCTTTTCCACCTCACACGCCAAAACCACGTGGCAGCATCACGTGCAGCACTAATCCCTTTGTTTGCACTGCAGCCAGCCAACAAAAACACATTGGGGGGCGGGCTCTAGTGGCAGTTTGGCTAGCCCACACACACACCCTCCCCAACCCCACAAACCGATTAACGACTCGTCTGTGAGTCTGTCTGCCAGGTACGCCTTCAGGTCCACTTTCCTGCTATAAAGCAGTCTGGAGGGGGAAACCATAGCTCTGGGAGCATTTGGAGAAAAGGAGGATGGCTTAAAGATGGACCGCAAGGAACCAATCAAAATCGTTGCAGTGCTGCGTACCATGAAGCCGGAACAATGAGGCCAAGTGAGAAGCCAGAAGGAAGAACGCTGCACCACCAACCAGCTGAGCACTGAGGGACCACCAGACCAACAGAGGGTTGGTATTCTATATCAGCTTCTTGCTGTGCCTTTTTGTGCTTTGGGGATTTTTTTTTATTTTATATTATACGGAGACGGGTGGCTGGGCAGGGGATGGAAGAGTTTTGGTTTGGCAGGGCAGAGCGCGGCAGAGCAGCAAGGAGGTGCCCAGACCTCAATCTGCAGAGGAGGGGGGTACACACCACATACAGCAGCAAACTGGGGTTGATCTTATCGGTAGGACAATTGGAGGGGAGAGTGTCTGGGAGAGACCCTGGGCACATCGTCTTTGCCCCGCTTCTAGCACCTGAACTCCAGTCCTTCCCACCCTCCCCCGGCAGCAGCAGCAGCTAATGGATAGATTTGTTGGGGAGGCTGGTGAGCACTGGCCCTGTGCTATGGCTGGGGCTGCTGAAGATTAACTCCCTCTGGCTGAAGTGGCCATCAAGAACACCTGCTTGAGTGAACTGGCTTGTGTCACACAGAACAGCGTCACTACACACATTTAGGGTTTGCATCACTCTTTATTTAATAAAGGACACATAGGCACAACACATTTTGATTTTCTCTTTAATTTGCAGCACAAACCACATGCCAAGCATACAAACAATAGTTTTACTGTGGTAACATTTATTTTACATGAAAATGCCACAGTGCGTGACTCCACGCGCTGTGAAAAATCAGGCGTACCACATTTTTCCCATTTGTCACACATTTTGTAGCCCTCTGTCACACATTGGCAAGTTGGGAGGTTGAGAGGTATGGTTTACATGGCAGCAGCACCTCCAACTCCAACCGCAACAGTGCGGTCCCGACAACCTGTGACTCAATCATCTGCCCGTCTACACGGTCCCTCTTGTGAATCACTCCAATATGAGCTGGTGAGGGACCATGCGCCCAGGGGGGGGGCCAGAAGGCAGCTCAAGGAATCATGAGCCACTGAATGGGTTGCAGCAGCGCACATAGTCCTCACGATAGTGGAAGCCGCTGTAAGCTGATCACTATGCTCGGTGTTCCAAGCTTGCTAGGGAATCCAGGAGCATGTTTTTGAGTGGCTTACCATGGTCCAGTGTTTGTCTACACAGCCACACTTGCGCTGGAGCAACCTGAGTGCTTGTGTTACTCCAGTGCAAATGCGACCATGTAAACATGGCTTAAATGTATCTATGGCTGCAACTGTATCTCAGCAACAAATCTAAAAACCTTACCTAACTAAAAAAATCACATCTCTTTCTACTAACTCTAAATCCCATTTTGAACAAACGTTCCACCCTTACCCCACACTTGTACCACTACATTGTAAGTTGTACAAAAGTTGGTCAATGTTGAGGTATGATGTGGTAGGAGCAGTAGTGAAAAAATGTGGCAGTAGTGTGTTATTAATGTAGTAGTGAAGTGTCAGCTGTGTGCTGGATTTTGACTGAACTAACAGCCAAAATGCTCCAGATGGTGCTCTTTTTACGCTGATTCACCTGATATATTTCGAGTTTCCAGTAGGTGTTCTCACAGTCCACATTGTGCAGTCTTTTCTTCCCACTCCTCCCCTTTCAATCAAACAACCAAGGGCCTTACACCCTGTACCTGCAAAAACTGTTCATTGATTTTTTTTGTTCATCATATGCCTCTTTTCTATGAGTTGCTGTATGTATTTTTGTATTATTACAGTATATATAAACGTATTAGTGTAATACTGTATATATTGTATGAATAATATATGTTGTACAGCATGTTATTTTTTGTGTGTTGTAATGAAATAAAGAACAATTTGATATACCAAGACTGACTTCTGATTTAATTTATTATTTTTATTTTTTCACTTCACCTCCAATTGCCACCACTCCTTGTCTCTCCCACACTATTCCAGACCTCGAGGTGATTGGTGCCCTGGGTACCTGGGTCCCAACCTGTGTAACCACCAGACATATTTTTTTTGCTTATGGAACCTCTTTTCTCTGACCCCCAGCCACTATCAGAGCCCTTCTTTTCTGTCTGTCCTGTCCATCCCTCTGATTGGAGTGTGTGCAGAGGGCTGATGTCCAGCATGAGTAAATAACAAAATAAAAAAAAAACACTGGCTGACCATATACTTTATTTTTATATTAAATGGCCAACTGAACATGATCGCCACACCCTTTTCCCTAGCTCTCCTGTCCCTCTGTGTTTTCTGTCCACTTCTCTATTTCCCAGCTATCAGAGTCCAGAAATGCCCCTCTGGAAATAAAAAATAAAATACCCATACTGGCTGGCCATATAGTTTTATTTTAAATGTCCTGCCAAATATGATCACTGCCCTCTTTTCTCCAGCTCCCCTTTCCCTCAGTGTTTCCTACGCTATACCTTCTCTCCTTGTGATCAGAGGTCGGATATGCCCAGCCTGGAAATGAAAATACCCAGACAGGCTGTCCATATATTTTTATTTTAAATGGCTGACCAAACATGATTGTGGCCATATTTCTACAACTCACTTGCTCCTCTGTGTTTCCTGCCTGGAGAGGTAAGAGGAACTGCAGTCTTGGCATTGGTCATTTAAAAAACAATCTGGCCAGTCTCCATGATTAATTATTTTTGTAGCAACATAGGTTAGTACCCAGGCTTACAACGCTGATGGGGAGGGCCAAAGGTGGGTGAGAAACCAGGAGGTACAGGAACACACAAGAGAGAGAATAGTATCTGTGATGGTGGTGGTGGGCAACTTATAAAAATGTGGCCACTCAGTAAAAAAACTGCAAAACTAGTTTTATTATTATTAATTTTATTATTATTTATCAGTTGTTGTCTTTTAAAGTGAATCCCACATCCTTTGACAATTACACATGAAATTGCATTGTTGGGGTCCCACTCCCTCTCTTTCTCTATACTTTGATCCACAACTACCTACAGATACATATTCATGTAAGTGACTATTCTACCTTAGCCAGTGATGACCCATTTGCACCTCAGTCCTGAGTTCTTAGCTCTGTATGACCCTGCCATTCAGAGCCCTGCTTCTTCACTCTAGTTGCTCTATCCAAGACAGCACTCATGTTGCCTATATTGCCTACTTCAAATGGGCTCTGAATTTGAAAGACAGTGTTATGTAGGATTTTAACCAGCAGAGGCCACTATGAGTCTTTTTATCTATTCCTATCACATACTGTAACATCTTCTTTCAGAATGGAAGTTATGATTGGATACTCTCTTTAGTGAGTACTGCTACATCAACAGACCATTGGCAATTATCTAGGGCAAGAGGGATATGATGAGTTTAAACTAAAACAGAAAAAAAAAAACACTTGAGAAAAACGTTTGTGGCATGTGGAAGTTTTATAGATTAGTCACACAAGCTGTTGTTTCTTCATGTAATTCTGCAATTAAGGCTTGCTATATTATTGTGTACCTTTCCAATCTACAGTATGTGAGTTACTGGATGAGTGGCTAAGGGGCTAATCAAAGGTTCCTCTTACGTTAATTTAAACTTTATATTTAAAGGCAGCACTCTTTATGATCACTACTATATGCCAGTGACTTTGCCTATGACAGGTTAGTAGGCTTTGTTCTATTATGTTACATTTTTACACACTCTGGTTAGCACTATTTTTTGGGACACTAGCGGTGTTCGTCCCTCTCAATTTCCTTTACTCCTGTTGGTACAAACCTTCTCGAGACCAGAGAGGCCTGCCACTTGCTGTGGTAACCTTTCCTCCCAGCTGAGACATTGCACTTCAGTGCATCTGCTCGGCTAAGTAGGGGGCATTCATATTGGCCCTCCTTCCCTGGAAGCCCAGTTAGCATTTTTAATTTGGTACCTTTGTTCTTCTTTTTTTATACAGTGTTAGTGTGCACTAAATGTTGTCTCAGGTTTTATACATATGTTCTGTCATTTTGTCTTTTGGCTGCACAAGAAACATGTTTTTCTACCATATTACATGTGAATGGGGATGTTGATGCCTGCAGTGTCTGCCTCCCACATCAGACAATGAATGCTTACCTTTGTACCGGGTATGTCAGTGATGACTTAATGTTTCTTTAAGTCCAGACTTCACAGATGAGAGCACTTGGGGACGTGACCTTTTTTCTTTTAGAGTATTCTTTGGGAAAAATAATCATCAGGGGAAATACATATGGCCCTTTTAACAATGGCTACTAATACTACTATTAAAATTATATTCCACAATGTTAATGGATTAAATAATTTAGTTAAGCAGTCAAAGGTTTTGGCATCCATTAGAAAATTGCACCCTACAATTGTCTTCCTCCAGGAGACACATCTCAGCCTTGAAGAACATACTAAATTGGATAAATTCAGCTACACCCACATAGTAGCCTCTTCCTATGGAGGAGGTAAAAGGGATGCATGGCCATTTTAATCCCTAAGAATACTTCCTTTCAAAAAAACAACACCTATGTTGAGCATGACAGACATTTTGCCTTAATCTCTTGAATTATAGTCACCCTGTCTAGTCTATATCTTCCCCCAGGCTCTGATGTGGGCACTGTGAGACCCTCTTTAGAAAGATCATGGAGCTTCACTGAGGGATTCTTTTCATGGGAGGAGACTACAATATGATCTTTGATTTTAATGACACCACTAATCTGCACCCCCTTCCCAGAAAGACAGGTGTACAGAAGGCTGCACAATCCTACATCAAAGAGGTGGGATGTTTCAATGCCTGGCATTCACTCCACCCATACATTCGGGAATACATGCATTTTTCAGCCCCAAATAACCTTTACATGTGTATTGACCTATGCCACAGCTCTGGGGAGGATCAACACCTTTTGCAGGACTGCCGGATATGCCCCATCCTTCTCTCTGATCATGACTCATTGTTAATGACGTTAAAATGGGGGCCCAAGCAAGGGAACACTCTTTGGTGCTTCAATAATAATTTTCTTAATCTCCCTGCTTTTCAAGACATGATCAAAGAAAAGATCCAACAGTTGATTGCAGATAATAATAATTCAGGAGTAGCTCCCTGTATCCTCTGGAACACAGTTAAAATGATTTTGTGAGGAGAAATAATATAGTTCTTTTTGCATTATAAAAAAAACAAAAGCAGAACAACTAAACTTTTTACAGGCACAGTTACAGACTCCATAAGATCAACATGCAAAAGGAAATCAGGCCATAGCCCCTCAATCAGAAGTCACCTGACAAACAATACAAACTATTTTAGATGTCAAAACTGATCTAGCTCTTCAGCTTTTAAAACAAAAGTATTACAAAAGGGGCTCTTGGGCTGCCTGCATCTTGGCTTATTGCCTTAGACAAAAAATAGCTCAAACAACAATCACCCAAATTCATTGTCCTACCTCTGGCTCTCTCCTGAAGCAACCTAGGGACATTTTACAGGCATTCAAACATTATTACCAATCCCTGTATACTGCTGATCCTATTCCTTGCCAAACAGAACTTAACACATACCTGGATAACCTACATCTCCCTAAATTAAACCCTGGCCAAGTGGCTGTACTTGAAACCCCGGTTACTCAAACAGAATTAGAGGGGGCTATGCAAAACTTGAAACCTGAAAAGAGTCTAGGGCCAGAAGCTTATACTGTGGAATTTTCATAGAAATTTGTCAGCAGAAAAGGACCCACTGGCCCATCTAATCTGCCTTTGTTCCTTCCTTATAGGTAGCACTGACTCTACCACTCTACACCCCACTACTGTGCCCCCCCAGTAGGTTTCAAGACCCTTTTTTCTGTTTGGGTATATATCCTTCCCTCTCTTGTTTAAACCCATGTAGTTTTCCCATGCACTCTTGCATCCCGCAACTGATGATGCCTCAACCACCCACACTGGTAGCCCATTCCAGGGTCCTACTACTATCTCAGTGAAACAGTGCCCTCTCTTATTACCTCTGAATTGACCACCCTCCAGCTTCAAGCTGTGCCCCCCTTGTTCTTGGATTGTCCTTGAACTCTAAGATACTCCCTTTCCTCACCTTGTCAATTCCCTTCAGGTATTTAACAGTTTCGATCATATACCCCCCCCTTTCCTGATTTCCAGTGGATACAGATCAAGCTCCTCCATCCTTCTCTTCATATGTCCTCTAATGCATACTATGCACCATTTTGGCTGCCCTCCTCTGGAGCCTCTAGACCCTATCAATATCCGTCTGAAGGAGAGGTCTCCAGAACTGCATCCCATATGCTAGGTGGGGACGGACCATTGACTTGTATAAGGGCACTATCACCTCCCTTCTCCTGCTTGTGATACCCCTCCCTTAGCATGCCAGCTTATCGCTTGCCTTCCCAACCACTTTACTGCACTGGTTTGCCATCTTAAGGTTGCTTGAAAAATTAATCTCCAGATCCCTCTCCTGTTCTGTTACGTCAACATCCTCACTTTCTAGTGTGTATGTGGCCACTGGGTTCTTATTGCCTATGTGCATTATTCTTCATTTTTTGATATTAAATCTCAGTTGCCAACTCTCCAACAACCTCTCTAGCTTTAGCAAGCACTCTCTCATGCTCTCCACCCACTGGTGTATCCACTCTATTGCGATGCTTTGTAGAAAAGTTCATATACAATATCAATACAATATACAATGGATCTGATGCAGTGTTTTATTATTATACCTAGATTTAAACACTTTTTGTCAGTTTCTTCTCACCAATGTCTGGTCCTCATGAGACACTGGGCTCTCAAGAGCAGGGGTCCTTACAGTATCCATCCTGCTGTGAACAAGAAACAACACTAGCAGTCTAAGACAACAGTGTATTTTTTAAATTTGTCAAAATATTAATTTATGAACTCCTCCACAAAGCATCACAGTAATCAGGACACTGTATTTTGCCAGGAAAATGAGTGATCCATGCAAACAGTCTAAGAAAGGTTTATTTCATTTGCACTGCCAGACTGAACATCATTCCTTGTTTGATGTGCGTGTCAGACTCAAATGGCATAGGCAGGGCTGAAATGAAAACGTGGAAATTAGTACAGATGGAGCAAAAAGAATGCTTATATACCTATGTAAAGAGTAAAAAGATGATAGTAGCATTACAAATGTGAAAACCTATGACAATTTTAATCAACATGAACATGTAAGAATTAAAACTGTGCACAGTCTATTAAGAGTATTGCTACTGATCTAGTGTCATATTTTGTTTTGCAAAATAACAGTGTTTACTTTGTATTGTTTTTAGTCATATTTATTTCTAATGTTTAGGTGTAAAGTATGGAAAGTATGCCTGTTCACAGGTGACATGAAAATCTGAAACAGAGTGGACCTCCGGGGAGAATCTGAAAAAGCTGAAAGACTGGTTTAGGGTTTGGCAATTAGAATTCAACACCAAAAAGTGCAAAATTATGCACAAGGAGCACAGAATTCCAAGGGCAACATATCATTTGGAGGGAGGTGGTAACAACAACAAAAAAGGAAAGGGACCTGGGGATCATCATATCTGATGACCTGAAGGTAGCAAAACAGTGTGACAAGGCAATGGGAAAGGCTAGTAGAATGCTGGGGTACATAGGGAGGGGTATCACCAGCAGAAACAGGGAGGAAGTGTTATCCCTGAAAAGATCAATGGTGAGGCCCCACCTGGAGTACTGTGTCCAGTACTGGAGGCCCTATCTCTGAAAAGACATAGATTGGGTGGAGGCAGAACAGAGACAGGAATGGTCTACATCAGAAGCCCTGTGAGGAAAGACTCAAGGAATTAAATATATACTCCCTAGTGGAAAGGAGGGAAATGGGAGACATGATAGAAACAATCAAATACCTCAAAGGTATTAATAAGGTACAGGAGGGTGGCATTTTGCACAGAAAGAGATGCTCAAGGACAAGGGGGCATGACATGAAGATGGAAGGGGAAGACATAGAGGGCATATGAGGAAATACGTCTTCACAGAAAGGGTTGTGGGCATCTGAAAGAGTCTCCCAGCAGAGGTAGTGGGTACTGAAATGGTAGCAGGATTCAAACATGCATGGGATAGACACAGGGGTGACCTTAACAGCAGGGCTGGTGGGGGCAGTTAGGCCAGAGATCAAAATAGGTCTACAGTAGCACAGTAGGTAGGAACTTTAGGGTAGACTAGGTGGGCAAAGAGGTTCTTTTCTACCAATAGCTTCTATGTGTGCTTTGCCCTTTTGGCTCCTTACTTCTCCCACCACTGCACCCTGTATCAGATACTTGGATGGCTCCCCCCTCAGTCCAGACGTAGCTACCTCCTGGCTTGCACCATAGGTATGGTGATCCGTAATCCTATGACATCCCCTCTCTCACCCCTACTCCAGTCAAAGATGTTTAACTGTGATCTCCACCATGCTGAAAACCTCATGCTGGAATGCCTGCAAGTCTCCACTTGCATAGGTTAGAGGGCTTTCTGTTCTGCCACCCCTACCCTTTGGAACTGCCTGCGATCCCCCTGAGAGCCCTTGACTCACCACGGCACTTCTGCTGTCTCCTCAGGATGCACCTACTGAGCACTACTATCTGCTCTTGCTCCTCTGGGTGATTTGAGATGTAACCTTTCCCCCGTTTATGCATTCTAAGCCTCTGCCAAAATAGGAAGTTTAGAAATGAACTTTTTTTACATGTATGGTGCTATTTTGCTATTTCTGTTTATTCTTTTTGTACTCTCTGAGTGTTATGCCCTACCTCCCCCATTACACAACCTCCATATAATTTCCCCCACTATTCAGTTTATCTAGTGCATTGTATTGTCTTGGATGTATTTATCCGCAGATGTATTGTATCGCTATATTCTTGTGCCATCTCAGTGGCCCAGGTCATGCAGGAAAATGTCCTTTGATAAGTACACCAACCTGGTCAACAAATGAATAAATGAATAAATGAAAATGAACTGAAATGTATACTGGGGTGAATTCTATTTGTTTGGGAAAGTAAGTGCAGGGACAGTGTAAGCAGGCTGAGGGGGAAGAGATTGGGAGTGGAGAGATAGAAAGCAACTAAGAGAGAGCAGATAATGTGAATAACAATGGATAGCAGGGTTTCGGAACAGCAGAAATCAAGGAGGGGAGAGAGAAAGCAATGCAGAGCTGCAAACATATATTGAGAATGGCAGGTTGTTGGGGTTAGAAATGGAGTGGAAGGAGGTGGAAAGCAAGTGCTGAAAGAGTTCATGTATATTGATTGTATCAGCATTTTAGGGCTGAAGGTAGAGACTGAGGATGGAAAATACAGAGAGGAAGTACAACACAGAATGCAATATGAAGTAATGCTAAAAGCAGTAAGATGCCAGCAGAGATGGTAGGGGGAGAGAAAAGTGGTGCAGAGCAGGTACTATTAAACAGCAGCTGACACCATAAGGAGAACTATAACAAAACATAATATTTAGACACAGCTCTGCTTGTATCTCACATTAGTTCTGTGTTTTTCCTCCCCATTATTTCTTATGGAGGTCATTTGCATGAAAACAGGATGTTTGCTCCTGAAGATTTCATCCATTCCTGTTACTTTCTCCCTACCTAAAGTCATAATGCTCTGCTTGTAACATTACAGTTAATCCCATGGTAACAACAGAGGATTATGACATGAAGTAGGGAGTACGCTAACGAGACTAATGCACTCTCATGGATACAGAGCATGTTTTCATGGAAATTTCAACAGTAATAAACAATGGGGAGGAGAAATTGAAATAATACATATAGAATGCAAGTTAAATTGTACCTAAATGTTATGTTTTTCAAACTTTTCTTTGAAGCGTCAGCAGCTCTTTCAGTATGGCACTTGGCAGGAGGTGGGTGAAGGAATCAGGGAGTGGTGGAGAGAACAACTGCTGGATGGCATGTGATGAATACAGAGAGTGGCAGTAAGTTGGGAGACTGAGATGGGGAAGGGAGAAGATCTGGGAGGGTGGAGAGAGGGGAAGTGCTGCAGAAAGGCTAAAGTATACAGAGAATGGCAGTTATTTGGATAGGAGCACAGATCAGTGAGAGAAGGATAGAGAACAAATGGCAAGCAGCAAATAATGTGACTAATCCTCATGAATACACTGCATACAGGTTTTCAAATTAAATCAAATTTTATTTTTAAAAAGGTGCCTTTCCATATGATCAAGGCGCCTGTACAAATGCAAACATAAAATAAAATCAATACATAAAATCACCAGTGTCAAACACAAGCCAGTCACAATCCATCAAAACATCATAAATGCAGCTGAACAATGTTAGCCATCAAAATCAGAAAAATGGAGATGAAACAGGTAGGTTTTTTGTTCTGTTTTAAAACTTTGGATGGTCAGGCAATCCCTTACCCAATGAAATAGAGAATTTCACAGGGTGAGGGGCCACAAATGCAAAGGAACGGGCCCCAGATGTCTTCAGACACACCCTGGAAATCTCCAGAAATCCCACATCAGTGGATAGGAGTGGCTGGGAAGGGCAGTAAGGACAGGAGGTTTTGCAGGTAGCTGGGTTCCTGGTTATGTAGGGCTTTATATGTCAGCAAGTCGACCTTGAAGATGACACACCACCACACCGGCAACCAGTGCAGTCTGCAGAGCACAGGTGTAATATGACTGGCCCTAGAAGTGCCAGTTAATAGCCTGGCAACTGCATTCTGCACCAGTTGCATCATAGATATGATGAAGAAACACAAAAAAAAATGAACATGTCATTTGTGAGAATGCCAGTAGTGTCTGTACAATCAAAAGCTCAGTGAGAATGTGTATCGTGGTGCACAAGTTAAAAAGCAGAACGTGAACTTCAATGGCCATGTAACATGTATCCATTATTTAAAAAATAATCAGATTGAATCCTATGAAAGGTAAAATACAGTAACCAGTGGTATTATGGTATTATTAGTGAAACTGTATACTTAGTGGATTCTACAAGTTTACATGCAGGACATGTAAATTATGAGAAGTATTGTAGAAACAGTGGTGGCTGTATGGTAATTATGTTGAAAAAGAAACATGGGTGCCATGGTTGGTGGTGTTTGTTGGAACCACTGCCAAAAGTTGAATGTTTTCTCTACAGGTATCTCTACTGCTTTTCTGCAGGGGAAGAACTGTTTTGTTACTATTTTGTTTTGTGCTTACAGGTTGTGCTTACATGTTTTGTTTTGGGCTTACAGATTTTGCAGTCTCTTTCTCACATTGAAGGAGCTAATTGTTTTTCTTCCACAGCTCTTCCAGAGGATTAGGAGTGTAACTGGGGGGTGGAGCTGACAAAGGCAAGGCATGGCAAATTTTATTTGCATAGTGCCCTATCCAAGGGGCTCAGAGCATGTTACATAAAGCAATAGAGAATAAGAGAATAAAACAACAAAGAATAAAACAACCCCAGCAAAAAATAAAATTAAATCAAAAGCTTTTCCAAAAAATTAAGTTTTGACAGAGGCTTTAAAGGCCTTCACTGAGCTGGCACCCTTGAAGTATGAAAGAAGGGAGTTCCAAAGACGTGGAGCAACCACCCAAAGGCCCTGTCTGCTGATCTCCTTAAGCAGGAAGGTGGAACAACTAATAAATCAGAATTGGTGGAGCGTAGTAGGTGGACTGAGGAGTATGGAATCAAGAGCTGTTTAAGATAGTCAGGTCACAGACTGCATAGGGCCTTGTATGTTAACAAGCCTATCTACTGGATTTTTTTACTGGAGTGTACTGGACAAAAGAAGGCATAAGGCACATTGTGATTGTCCCCCTCAACTGAGGGTCACTATAAATTCTGAGTAAAATTAAGCCATTTGTCTAACTTAGATTTAAATTAATCAAGGGATGTAGAATTAACTATCTCTTGGGGAAGATCTTGAAGGAGATACACACACTCACAGGCAGCCAATGCAGAGAGTGTAGGACAGGAGTAACATGGTCCCTCGTAGAGGTGCCAGTCAGCATTCTGGTAGCAGCATTCTGCACTAGCTGCAGGCAACGTATCAAACCTCCAGATAATCCCAGGTATAGGGTGTTCCAGTAATCAAGTCAGCTAGTGACAAAGGCATGGATGACCATAGCCAGGTCAAAGGGGAGTCAAGAATGAGTGGATCCTGATGATATTCTAGAGATGGAAAAAAATGGCCCTGATGACTGATGGGACCTGTTTTTGAAGGTCCAGCCAATAATCAAAGAATAATGCCAAGATCCTTCACCACCCCAGTCATCGACAGAGGGCGACTATCCACCAGAAGGGCAGGCAGTTTCCTGTCAGTGAAAATGTCTCCATGACCTGGTTCGATCACCATAACCTCTGTCTTGCCAGGGTTGAGACTCAGCCAGTTTGCAGACATCCAGTCATTGATCTCAGCTAAACAATGACTCAGCGTATCTGAGGCAGAAAGAGAATCGGGGGCACAAGACAGGTACAACTCAGTATCATCTGCATAACAGTGAAAACCCAGACCGTACCATCTAATGATCTCTATTAGTTCCTACTATTAACATATACACGGAGAACAGCAGAGGCACCAAGATAGACCTCTATGGGACACTACAAGGCAGCACGAAGGAGCCTGAGGAAAAATTCCCTAGGACTACACACTGCAATCTTCTGGTTAGAAATGAGTGAAACCAGCACAATACAGTGCCAATAGCACCCACCTAGTCCCGCAGATGATCTAACAGCACGTCATGATCAACCGTGTCAAATGCTGATGAAAGGTCCAAGAGCACCAGAATAGTATAGTGCCCTCAGTCCCTTACCATGAAGAGATCATGAGCCACCCAGACCAGAGCCATCTCAGTGCTGTGCTGAGGCTGAAATCCTGACTGGAGAGGTTCATAGATGGAAAGTGACTGCAGGCACTTCATAGGTTGGTCAAAAACTACCTTCTTAATAAGCTTCCCCAAAAAGGGAAGATTAGAGATGGGCCTATAGTTTGCAAGAACGTCAGGATCAAGAGATTTTTTTTTTTTTACAGAGGGTGTCTTATCATAGCCTCTTTCAAAGACATAGGAATAAATCCCTATCTTAATGACCCCTTGATGATCTCAACAAACACTGGACCCAAAGAGTCCAAGCAGCTGATGACAAGCCAGATCTAACCCAGGTCCAAGGCACAGGTGGTGGGATGCAAACTAGTGAGCAACCAAAGGTCCTTCCCTGCCAAGACTGGCTGAAACTCAGACTAACACAGCAGATGTTTACCAGTAGGCTGATCACCCCCAGTAAAAAATGGACTGGAGGAGGTAATACATGCTCTGATAGTGGCCACTTTGTCAGCAAAAATTCATCTGAACTGCTTGCTCTTTTCTGTGGAAAGAGCTGTCCTGGACTGGAGACAGGAGGGGTTTAACCAACTTTTAACAATGCAGATCAGCACAGCTGGATGATTTCTTGCTGCAGCAATTGATTGTGACAAAAATTCAGCCTTCCCATGATCAATTGCCTGCTGATACTCCAAATAATGGAACTGTAGCACCAACCAATCCTCCTCAGAGCACGACTACCTCCAGGAGCGCTCCAACCTATGCCCCTTAGTCTTCAACCGTTGGAGCTCAGCACAATACCATGGTGAGTGATGCTGAGAGGTAAAGAGGCAATGCGTGGTTGGCCCAGTAGCGCTGAGGGTTGAGGCACTGGACACCACACCTCGCACCATGCCGGCGACCTGGGTTTGGGAACGAGCTCGGGCCATTGGGGGTTGGCCGGGGAGGGTTGAGAATGAGTGCCCTTGTGGTGCTCTCCTCCCTGGGTAGAATGGGGTGGGTTGTCCTGGCATGCTGATGACCTCCGGTGGATTCTGGAGGCACTGCGGCAGCCAAGACAAGCACGTATTTAGCGTGGATGACTCCAGCAGGGTTACCGTGCGCCAGGGCGTCGACATGCACCATGCAGGGAGGGAGTGGGAGGGGTAACACACAGAACAATGGAAACCAACAGTGCCATGGACAGGTGATGGCACCTAATCCCCATGCCCTCCACCGGGCAAACCCCAACTGACCTTCCAGGTCCTCCGTTCCCCAGCCCTAACTTGTAGCCAGAGTCTGACTTGTAAGCACGCCCAAGAGGAGAGGGCAACCCACCCCGGGTGGGTCAAACCGGGAGTGCTGGCTGCAGGGAAGGGGGGAGGAGAGAGTAGGTGCAGATCAGGGAGACTTCAGGCTGGGCAGGATACAGGACTAGGATGTTGAGAGAGGTTCCTTGGTGCCATGACTGGAGGGAAAAAGAAGAGAAAAAAAAAAGAGGCGATGCAGTAGGGTACAATTGGGTCCAGAGCCTCAGTCAAGGTTATATTATAAGCATCAACCCTGGCTTATGGACCCTGAGCACAGGCTAGCAAGAAGCTCAAAACAACCAGTGACTCCTGGAGTTGGTGAGGCTCCGATTTGTTTTTTGGATGATATCAGATTGTTTCCACAGAGGGGGTTAACTTACAGGTGGCCCTGCACTGGAACTCAACCACATGGTGACCCGACCAAATGACTGGATCAACCTTGACCACCAAAATGTCAAGTCCAAGTGAGAAGACCAGATCTAGAATGTGGCCATGAATGTACATCCTAGAGGAAACTGCCCAAGTCAATCCCAGCTGAAATATCAGCTGAAGGAGCTCATGTCCAAAAGGGCAGAATTCATCATTTACCTAGGCATTGAAGTCCCCCAGAACAAGAATCTTAGGGAGTCCAAAACCTGCTTAGCAATGAAATCTGCCAGCTCCTGCAGAAATAGACTGCCACCACCCATGAGGCCAGTAAATGAGAACTATTCTGCCATTGACTCCCAGTGCACATTTAACAACAACAAACTCAAAGGACACTGGTGTTTGCACTTGTAGTGTGATGAGACCCAGGGTGGATCAAAAACAAATGGCCACCCCGCTGCCTCTATGGTCCCTCCTTGGGCAGTGCAAGACCAAGTAACCAGGAGGGACAGAAGCCACCAGCACAGGGCCAGCATCATCGCCCAACCAGGTCTCGGTAATGTAAACAAGATCGGTTGAGGAATCAGCAATGAAAGATTCCATCACCATGGTCTTATTTCTCATCAACATTGTGTTACAAAGAATGACCCGAAGGGGATGAGTCAGGCAGGCTGGACACACTACCTGCTGCCTGGTAACATCTGGCGAAGCCCTAGGGAGGGGGACCCAGAATGATGGTCATCTGTTCTGACCCCTTCTCCTCAATGGGCATCTCCTGGTCTGCACTACCCCAATCCTGCCGTCCACATTACCATACTGGCTGACAGCCTCCAACAGTAAAGGCAATGGGATCCTGAGAAGGGTCTGAGCGACTGTGGGAAGTTCACCAAGTAGGTAAGCCTGACTACCTGTGTGCCTCTACACATTACTAAGCACTAAATAAAATAGTTCAAAACAATATAATAACAAGAAACAATAAAAACAACAAACACAACCACAAACACACAACCCACAAACACCAAACACACACCTGTCACACCAAGCACTTACACTCACAGACAATAAATTAAAACAACAAAATAATAAATCAAAAATCCCCTCCACCCTACCCTCCAATAGCAAAACAATGGGAGAATCCAAAGCCTGTTGCAGCTATAGGAAATTCAGAAATGTCCACAAGAAAAGCTGTTCATGTAAATGATGAAGAGGCGAGTCACATACAGTTCAACAATGTAGTCTAAGTAAGAGAGCCTCCAGCGCTGTTGCCCCCTTTGGCTTTTTAAAGTCTGGTTACACAAAGTTCAACATGCAGCTCCAACCAACAATATGACAGAAGAATCAAGTTTTCCATTAAAGTCACTGAATAAAAGAATAACAAAGTTCAGCAGCAGTATAGAGTCTAATGAGCTCTCACCTTCAGAGGCTGAATCCAAAAACAGGCAGACCAAGACCCTCCCACTGTCTTGGCCAGCATGTAACAGTTGCAAAATGAAAATAGAAGGCACTCTCACTGCCCAAAAAATGTTACAAACCATAAATAAACCAGCAACCTGTTTAGAACCCCACCATGAAGTCCTTCAAAATCCCATTCAGCTCCAGCAGAGGCAGCACATCCAAACGATGTTAGTATAGTCACAGAAACATGACAACTCTCCCCTAGAGTCTCAGGACCACACTCAGGAGAAACTCCAGTCATCTGTGCAGAAAGGCAATCCTGAGAGGTCAGCACACCTCCCAAAACAGGTCAGGTCACCGCACTCATAAGTAACCAAGGTCCAGATCAGAGCAAGTCAAATCCAGATCCCAAAGAGTTTTCCAAGGGCAACTTCAGTACTCCGCTAGCTCCTCCAAAAACACTAAGTGTTGATTAGGAATACCCCTGAGCCAAGCACCACCCCGGTCCCAGATGAACTGCCGACTGCCCTCCGGCAGCTGGCCCACGAATCACAACAGGGGAGCACTGACACAGAAGAGCTATCCCCAGCTTTCAGGTCTAATGGTCCAGACAGGACAGGCAGAGCAACACAGACCTCGAAGCTCCCCAAATGCACCATGGGAAGTTGGCAAAAATCCCTTATCGATTAGGCACTCCAAACCTCTCCAGGGAGCAGCGAGCAGCAACTCACTTGAAGCAGTCAAAACACAGGTGGGGAGCAACAGGTACACTCACGGTAGAAGATAAATGTTACAGGGAGCTAGATGTTGAGCAGAGTACAGACAAAGAGTAGCATGTCCGTAAACATTGCAAACAATTGTAAGGCAGTGAACAGAAGACAGGCATTCTACAATAAGAATAAACTTTAAAACCCCTAATTAAAAACAAAATCTAGTGCTTCTAACATAACTCACTTTTTGGCCCATATCTATCACTTACCCAGCCCTACAACAAATCTAACTAAAAACTAACAAAACCATAAAAATGCAGAGATAAAGGATTCTCCTAAGTAAGCTAAAGCAGACGGTCAGCTCAACATAGCCGCCATAGGAGGGCAACTAGACCAAAGGCTTAGTACCTTCCAACAGAAGGAAGATTTCAAAGGTCAGGCTACCTTTACATTCATCTGAGGGTGCTGTGGTTGGTGGTGTTTGTTGGAGCCACTGCCAAAAGTTGATTGTTTTTCTCTACAGGTACCTCTATTGATTTTCTGAAGGGGAAGTACCCACCCACCCTGATCCCTTCCCGCCCACCCAGTGCTCATCTTATAACATAGTCCCAGACCCCCTCATATTCCTTCCTGCAGAAGTAAGGAAGGGACAAGACTTACTGCACATCTCAAAAAAAGAAAAACCCTTCAGCTACAATCTTCCTTTTCCTTTTGTCCACACCACTTCAGCCTTCGGCTACAACCTTTCTTTTTCTTTTGTTCTTTTTATTTCATCTGTAACACTTCAGCCAAATTACTGCCTCACACTAAGAGGAGGAGGAATTTAATCTAACAAGAGAAACTGTTTTCTTGTTTCAATACACTCCTCCTGTGCTCAGCACCCAAATTCTTCCTTTTGTCCACACTTACTTTCTAACCATCATCCCATGTGCTCAAGGCCAAAATTTTTCTTTTCATCCACACTCTTGATGACTATGGCCATAGTCAACTGCAAGTGGTGCAGGGCATCCTTTCTCAGGGCACACATACAGGCACTAGGGCATTGTCTCACATGTTGGACTATAGGACAACTAAAAACCCAGCTCAGGGAGACTTGGAACCATAGAGCACATCTTCAACACCTGCTGGAGAACTGCATGCCCATTGAGCCTCGTTTGCCATACCATCTCCACCAGGGTAACACCTCATGCTTTCAGAATCCCCCGGTACAGAAGAATGGCAGATGGTAAAAAGGGACTGGGGCAGATTCCACAGGACACAACAGCAGCCTCCAAATCAGGACACACCCATCTGGATGACTACCTGATTTGCACCTTTGGCCCACACAACAGATAAAAGGAGCATGGCCAGCTCAAAACACTGTTGATTGAATCCCCCTTCAAATAAATGCATTAGTGATATGCCAAAGGTACCACACGGCATGGAAAAACATAAAATTCTCATTCCAGGTGATTCCACAATCTGAGGAGTGGAATTGCACCTAACTCACCACCCTAACACTAGTGTGGTAATCAAGTGTCTTCCAGGAGCCTTGGCTAAAAGAGATTCCAACCAAATAGATAGGCTACTATGAAGGAAGGGAAACTGCACCGATGTTTTTGTCCATCTAGGTAGCAGTGATCTGGCAGAATGAACAGTTGAGGAGACCAAAATGCACCTGTCTCAACTGGGGGATAGATTAACTGCACTCTCACCAATCATTGCATTCTCAGAGGTCTTCCCAGTATGGAAAAGAGGGGGCAGTACACAAAAAATACTTAAGGATGAAATAAAAGAGTTGAATGCATGGCTCCAAAACTGGTGCCTAGAGAAAGGGCACATCTTCACTAGAAATTGAAGGGATTTTTGGGACAGAGGTCTCTTCAGATACGATGGCTTGCACCTCACTAAGGAGGGAGTGTGGGCACTGGGGCAAAAGCGTGATGTCTCAGTGGAGAGTTTAAATTAGGATATGGGGAGAGGGTGTCAGCAATAAATGAAACTGCAGCCTCTTCCCAAAAATCCTCCCAACTTGGGGCAACAATCAAAGAAAGGTGTCATCCAGTAAGAAGGAGCTTAGGGAACACTAGAAAAACAGAATCTAATGACAGACTGAACTCAAAAAAGGGGCAAGTAAAACTTGGGCAGCAATGTATATGAATGCATGAAGCCTAGCAAATAAAATAGCTAACCTCACTACTATTATCGCAGAGGCAGATCATGACTGGGTTGCCATCACAGAAATCTGGTGCAATGAGCAACATGAATGGGAAGTAACTATTCCAGGATACTGCCTTTTTCAAAAAGACAGACCTGGCAAAAAGGGTGGAGTAGCAGTATTTGTAAAGGAAGGGATAAAGGCTACAAGGACCCATGACACACACTCTGAAGCCAAAACACTTTGGGCTACACTGGAACTCAGGTGAGGGTGGTGTACAGACCCCCAGCGATCGGGAAAAAGGGGGAAAAGGAGATCCTAGAAAACATACACAAAATGAGTGTTAAAGGAGAAATGATAGTGGTCTGTGATTTTAACTTACCCTATATTAACTGGATCACCCATACAACAGCCTCTTCCAGGAGCAAAGACTTTCTGGAGATTCTACATCTCTCAGGTATGAAGCAACTCCTGAAGGAACCTACTAGTTGGGATGCTGTCCTTGACCTGTTATTCACAAATGGTGATGACATCTCTGGGGTAGAAGTTGGGATCCACCTGGGGTCCAGTGACCACCACATGGTATGATTCCAAATAAAAAAAGAAAAAGAAACCAAGCACTCCAAAATTAAAATCCTGGACTTTAGGTGAGCAGATTTCACCAAAATGAAAAAGAAGCTCAAGCAGAGCCTAGCCAACATAACTCAGGTGAGGGGAGTAGATGAGTACTGGATCTTTCTCAAAACAGCTTTACTGGATGTCTCTAGCCTATACATACACAAAGTGAGCAAAGCAAAGAAAAGAAGGAAACCCCTTTGGTTTTCAAAGGACTTGACCACCAAGGTCAGGGAGAATTGAACTGCCTTCAAAAATACAAGGAGACAGGCTGTGAAAAGGACATGGAAGCATACAAGCAGGAACAAAAGGAAGCAGAGAAGCTAATCAGAGTGGCCAAAAGCAGCAAGTGAGGAGAGGATAGCCAGAGATAAAAAGGGAGACAAAACCTTCTTCACATACGTCAGCAACAAAAGGAAGAAGAGTGGAAACATACTCAGACTGGCAAGGGAAAATGGCAGGCACGTGGGGGATGATAAAGAAAAAGCCAAAATCTTCAACAGATATTTTTGCTCAGTTTTCACTAAAGAAGGGGAAGGGAGCAGACCACCATGCCAGAAAAAAAGTACAAGCAGCAGTGGAATTGACTTGGAATATTTAACGAAAGAAAGAGTCCAGAAGGAATTTGAAAATCTCAAGGTGAACAAGTCTATGGAATCGGACAATGTTCATCCAAGAATACTGAGGGAGTTAAGGGAGGAACTGGCAACTCCACTGACCAGACTATTCAACCTATCTTTGGAACGTGGAGAGGTTCTGGAGGTCTGGAGGAAGGCCACAGTTGTCTCAATTCACAATAATGGTAGCAAGGAGAGTGCTGACAACTACTGTCCAGTTAGCCTCACCTCAATTGTGGGCATAACAATGGAAGCCCTACTCAAGGAGAGAATTGTATCCTTTCTCAAAGATAATAGAAGATTAGACAAAAGACAGCATGGGTTCACAGCTGTGAGGTTATGCCAGACAAATCTCAATGACTTCTTCAACTGGGTGACCCAAGTAGTGGACCAGGGTGGCGCTGTGGACATGGTGTTCCTAGACTTCAGCAAAGCCTTTGATTCAGTCCCACAAAGAAGGTTATTAAATAAACTGGGCAACATAGGGGTGGGTCAAAAGGTTGCAGACTGGATAGGGAGTTGGCTAAAAGTAAGGACACAGAGGGTAGTGGTAAATGGCTCCCTATTGGAAGAAAGGGAGGTGACTAGTAATGTACCACAAGGATCGGTACTGGACCCAGTCTTATTCAATATGTTTATCAGCAACATATCTGAGGGTCTGGAGGGCAAAGTGAGTCTTTTCACAGACAACACAAAGATATGCAATAGAGTGGACACTCCCGGTGGAGTGGAATGGATTAGGGCTGACCTTAGAAAACTAGAAAGTTGGTCACACACGACAACTAAATTTCAATACTAAAAAGTGCAAAATCATGCACATAGGGAAGAGTAATCCAGACACAGAATACCTTCTAGGAGGGGTCAAATTAGAACCAACAAAGCAGAAAAGAGATCTTGGAGTAATCATATCACATGATCTGGAAACATCCAAACAATGTGAGAAAGTGGCATTAAAGGCAAATAGAATTCTAGGCTGCATAGGGAGAGGAATTAATAGCAGAAAAAGAGAGGTTATCATGCCACTTTACAGATCTTTGATGAGAACACATCTGGAGTACAGTGTACAGTTCTGGAGACCATACCTCAAAAAGGATATATACAGACTTGAGAGTGCAGAGGAAAGCTACAAAAATGATACAGGGACTCCATGATCTAAACTATGAGAAGAGACTGCAAGAACTCAACATGTATTCCCATGAACAATGGAGAGATATGGGAGACATGATAAAAACATTCAAATATATGAAAGGAATAAAAAGGTACAGGTTCGGGACCTTTTCATTTCAAGAGTCACACAAGAACCAGAGGTCACAGCATGAAGCTTGAAGGGGGCAAATTTAAGGGCAATGCAAGAAGGTTCATCTTTACAGAAAGGGTGATGGATGCATGGAACTGTCTGACACCAGAGTCAGTGCAAGCAAAAACAGTTGGGACATTCAAAAAAACTTAGGGTAGGTACAAAAGAATCATAACACTGACTAGCAGTTAGGGAAGGGTGCAGGCTTATGGGCAGACTAGATGGATCTGGAGTTCCCCTTCTGCCATCACTTTCTGTTTCTATGGCAAAAATGAAATTATTTGCATTGGGACTGCATCACTGAAATTGTTAAGCACAAATTCAGGCACTCACAACTTTAGTGGAAGGACAGTACATGCTCCAAAAGAAATTTCAATTAAAAAGTCATTTTATTAACATATAAAGGCAACAGGGGTGTGGGCTAACATCCCTGTTAGTACCCACCTAATGCATTTCAGATGCACTGTCCTTTATCAAAGGCTTGTACGCACTTTTCTTGTTTTCATTATCACTGAAATTATGCAAAGTTTATTAACCAGTATGCATACTGGTGTGTTGCAAATTTACAGCGGCCACGCTGGGCTGCTGCTTGCAGAGGAGTTGAACTGAGCGTTTTTAGCATTTTGAGTATTTGAGTGTTTTTTTTTTGTATAACGCTATTTTTAATAAGCCCTGGAAGGAATTGATTTTATATTGTTGCTTACCGCCGTTGTTTGAGAAATTCAGAGCTTCAGAGCATGATTGGGAGTGTGGAAAGGATTACAGTCGGTGTGGAATTGGTGTGAAGGAACAGCATTTGGAGTGACGGATTTTGGCTGGGGTGAGAGCCCAGTTGGACCGAACTGCAGGAAGTGTTTGGTTCACTGTGTACTGGGACCAGCGGAGCAAGTGGAAATAATAGCGAGTAGGAAGAAGCTGAACTGGATTACTGGATTTCCTTGGAGATTGCTTTTCGGGCTAAAGGGATCTGCGATGCTAGTCAGTGGTTGAGTGGTGTGGGTAACTGGTGGGTAGGAGGAGGGAGCTCCTCTGCCTGTCGGAAGAATCTAACCTGTCTCCCACTGTGGAGAGCATTAGAACTGTATGGTGGATCCTGGGCTGGAGAAGGTGGCCTTCTTATGCTGGTCAAGTGAGTTCTTAGGATGGGATTGTGCTGATGGACCATTGTTACGAAGATTGAAGAGGAATATGCAAGTCTATGACACCTCCCTGTGTTTCCTAGCTGTGTTGGTTTTTGCTCCTTGAGAACTGGTGAGATTGAAATTGTTTATTCCGAACTGTGAAATTTGGACTATATCAGATTGGAAGAGTTCATTATCAGTTAGTGATAAGACAAAATTGGCTGTTGCCCTGCTGAATTCTATGACTATTATTCGGCGAAATCCTCCTGTTTTGATCAATTGGACTATTGTATTCTGTACTTGGGGGATTTCTTTTGGTATTTTATGTAGAGGGTGGGGGGTTGTTTTCTTTGTTTTAGGGGGTTTACTTTTGGTTATGATGAATGAATAAGGGGGGGTGAGTTTTGGTGTTAGGACAGATAAATATGTGTTGTGGGGTGTGTAAAATGGGGCAGACAAGAATTGTGTATGGGGTGTCCCACCTTCATGATTTATGCCCCTTTGTTACCCCCCCAGTATCTGGTATAACAGCTCGCCGATGCCAGGAGGTGGAAATTGGAAGGAGACGTGGGGGAAGAAGATGACAGGGAGCCCCATACACAGGAGAAGGGAATAGGATTGAGGTAGTTAGGTGCAGAAGGCACCCTGGGTTGAGACGGGGTTTGGAGAGATGTCAGATGGAATTAATCACTATCCCCAGGGTTCCCATGGGACCTAGTGGGCAGGTAGCTAGAAGGGCTGCACTGTCCACCAATCCCCTGAGGGTGGTGCTATGCAATGCCAGGTCGATCAATAATAAGACTGCAATTATTGCAGATCTGATTTCATCAGTCGACCTGGATTGTATTACGGAAACCTGGTTGGAAGACATAGCTGGGCCAGTGTTAGAGGCCACCGTCCCTCAAGGTTATTCCGTAGTGCAGTGCCCCAGAGTGGAACGAAGGGGCAGAGGTGTGGCTATCTGTTTTAGAGCTGAGCTGGGCTTCACCGTGCACCCAGTGAGAACACCGGGTTCATTCGGATGTGTTGCCATCTGTGGGAGTCCGGGCGCAGGCTGTAGAATTCTCTTGATATACCCTCCTCCTGGGGCGGTTGGAGAATTCTTGCAGGAAGTGGGTGACATGGTGATTGGTGAGACATTGGAGTCCTCCAGATGTTTAGTTCTGGGGAACTTCAATGTCTGGACTGACGACGAGTCATCCAGGCTGAGTTATCACTTCCTTCAGCTGATGACATCACTGGGCCTGTCACAAGCAGTTACTACTGTGCCTCACCAGGGTGGACACATGTTGGACCTGGTCTTCTTGCTGGAGCTTGAGATTGAGAATCTCAGAACTGATTGGGTCATTTGGTCCAATCATAGCACGGTGGAGTTCTTGCTCAGGTCATCTTCTGAGATCCCTCCCCCTGCAGAGATGGTGAACTATCGTCCACTGTGGGGTTTGACCCCGGAGGGTTTTTTTGGTGGTGGTGAACCTATCTAGCGTGGACAGTGCATGCAGGGGAGGTGTGGGTGAGGCAGTTGATGCCTATAATAGGGCAGTGACTGAGGGACTCGACTCCCTTGCACTGATCTGTGTACGACCTAGATCTTCTCACTTGAGGTTCCCATGGTTTGATGGGGAGCTCAAGGCTTTGAAGATCAAGAGTCAGAGGTTGGAGCACTGCTGGCAGGGGTCTGGCTTGGAGGCAGACAAACTGGCCCTGCGTGCACACTATGGTGTGTACCAGGGGGCAATCAACCATAAGAAGGCAGTGTTCCTGTCCAGGGAGATTGCTGCTGGAAGGAACCGACCAGCAATGCTTTTTCGGACTGTGGACAGGTTATTACATCCTGTCTGTCTTCAGCCAAAAATAGCAGTTTCTGAGGCCTTGTGCAATGAGTTTGCTCATTTTTTCTCAGACAGGGTGTCTGCCATCAGGCAGGGTGTTCAGCCAGTGGCCCGTACTATGGCTGACAGTGGTCGCCGGGATGGTCGACAAAACACTCCACCTGGTTGGGGGGAATTTAAACCAGTGGAGGTGGCCGATGTCATTGAGGTGATCTCAAAACTGAAGCACACATATTGTGAACCGGACCCGGCTCCAATGCATTTCTCAGTGGGATGCATCGACACTGTTGGGCCAGTGTTCGCCTTGACTGTCTGGTGCTCCTTGCTGGAGGGGGTTGTCCCAGATGCCTTGAAGGATGCGCTGGTGAGACCCCTTCTGAAGAAATCATCATTGGACCCTAACATCAAGGCGAATTATCAACCGGTCTCCAACCTTCCATTTTTAGGAAAGGTGGTGGAGAAGATTGTGGTGTGTCAGTTGGGTGATCACCTCATGGCATTTGATATCTATGAGCCATTCCAGTTGGGGTTTCGTGCAGGACATTCAACAGAAACCACATTAGTTCAGGTGCAAAATGATCTCCTCAGGGCAAGAGATCGAGGGGAGGGGACTGTTCTCATTCTACTTAATCTCTCCTCTGCTTTTGACATGGTGGACCATCGGGTGCTGCTGGACCACCTGAGGGACTTCTGTGAACTCACCGGCATTGTCATTCACTGGTTTGAGTCCTTTTTGACAAACAGAAGACAGAGGGTGGTGATGGGAATTTTTCCTCCTCTCTTAGCCTTCTGTCTTGTGGGGTACCTCAGGGTTCGGTGTTGTTTCTGTTGTTGTTCGCCGTGTACATGCTACCCCTGGGAGAGATCATTAGGAAGTATAGCTTGGGATTTCATTGCTATGCCGATGATACCCAGCTGTACTTATCCTTTGCCCCTGGAACATCAAATGCAGTGGATGTATTAAACAACTGTCTTGCAGAGATCAATGACTGGATGGCCTCCAGCTGGTTGTGACAGAGGTACTGGCGGTGGAGTCAAACAGGAGGCAGGTGGGGTTGCCCACGGGGGCAGAATCTGGACTTGTTCTAGGGCCAGTCCCTTTGAGGGCATCCTCTAAGGTGCATAATCTTGGCATGATATTTGACAATGGTATGACGATGGAACATCAGCTGTCTGCCGTTGTCAAGGGAAGCTTTTTTCATCTAAGAAATATCACCAGGATTAGGCACCTGATTCCGCCCCTGGACCTCCCCACCTTGGTACATGCATTTGTCACATCTAGGTTAGACTACTGTAATGCACTCTACCTCGGGGTCTCCGGAAGCATCTTCCATCTACTGCAGCTAGTGCCATGTCATCCCGGTGCTGCGAGAACTGCACTGGCTGCCAGTTCGATGGATGGTGCTCTTCAAGGTGGGCTTGCTCACAAGGCCCTACATGGACTGGCCCTTGTTACCTGGCTGACCTTCTTACATCTTCTGCCTCTGTTCGGCCCCTCCGGTCTTCCTCGAGGGGCCCCCTGACAAGTCCGAGGACAAGATTAAAAACTGCAGGTAATCGAGCATTCAGTGTCACCGGTCCTGTATTATGGAATTTGCTCCCATTGTTGGTGAGGGAGCCCCATCAGTGAAGGTCTTTAAGACCGCCTGAAGTTCTACTTGTTCAATCAGGCATTTGCTGACTCTGTTTGACACTAGTGTTATTAGTCCTTTTTAAATTTAGAGGGTTTTATATATTTATGGGATTTGTATGAGGATATAGTTGTGCATCTGTAAATTGAGCTTGTGTCTTTTGTACGGTGCCCAGAGCCTCTGGGATTGGGCACCAGAAAAATAAAACTTGTCTTGACTTGTTCTGAACCACTTGTTTACAAGTTCAAGACAAACATCATAATGAAGAAGCACTAGGGAAGATAATGACAAAGGGAAGATGGGATTGGGGATTACTGTAGTTGAGAGCTGTGGTGGCTAGAAATAAAAACTAAAATGCTGTATATGCACCTCTTATTCATTTTTTCTTTGTTTACTGTAGTGAGAAAGAAATAATGTGACCAATTTGGTAGTGGCTAATATTTCACCAAAACATCTAATTGTCTTCTTTGTAATTGTAATTTATAGTGGAAAGGATCAGGCTGCAGGTAGAGTAATGAGGAAGAGTAGTTTAGCTTTCATAGTAGGATAAAAGAATTGTAAGGTATGCACATTTTTCTATAAACAGAAAAAGAACTGTTAAGAAGAATAAATGAAGACAGTTTGAAGAGGAAATATGCCAAATGAGAACAAACTACTTTGGGCAACATGAGGAAAGTAAATAGAAATGAAAGGAAGTATGCCTAAGGACAGCAAGTATGTGGCAATTCTGTATTGGGAAAGGTATGGGGAAAAAAGGAATTGTGTGGAACAGAAATATTATGTTAAACACATTACAAACAACAGTAGCAAGTGGTAGAAAGTAGAAAGTACAGTAATGTATTAAGACAATGGCAACTTGGGGGAACAAAGATCAGGAAGGGAAGTGATAAAAAGCAAGTGCCACAGAGTGGCTAATGCTAATTATGGTGAATGGCGGCAGATTTAGTGGGCAATGATTGGGGAGGGGAGAGAGCAAGTGCTGAAGATCAGGGATGTGGGAAGGGGAACTACTGCAATGCTACTAATGTACAGGGAGAACACTGTCCATTTGGGGAAGAACAGATTGGGAAGAGGAGGGACAGAGACCTAGTGCCACAAAGCAGCTAATGGGAATGATGGTGAATAGTGGCATGTCGGGGGCAGAGATTGAGAAGAGGGGAGAACAAGTACTGGAAATTTATGGATGGGGAGAAGGAAACTGCTACAATGCTGTTAATGTATAGTGATAACACAAGCAAGTTATATGGGGCACAGATTGGGGAGGGGAGGGATAGAGAGCAAGTGCCGCAGAGCAGCTAATGGGAATTATGGTAATTGGTGGTGTATTGGGGTAGAGATCAGGAGGGGGGAGAGCAAGTGCCAAAGAGCAGCTAATGTGTAGTGATAATGCCAGCATGTTGAGGGGTAGAAACTGGGGAGGAGAGGGATAGAGACCAAGTGCCACAGACTGGCTAAAGTGAATGATGGTGAATGGTGGCAGGTTTGGTAATGGAGCAGAGATTGAGGTGGAGAGACAACAAGTGACACTGAAGAGCTAATGTAAGGGAAAATATGGGCATAGGTCCAAGCAGAGCCACTACAGAGGATTAGGTGCTAAGTGACAACATCAACAATCAGAAGCTAAAGTCACAGCCCTCACTTCTGGTTCATTAATAAGGGAGTCCACACCAACATACAGAGAGTGTAAAATGATGGACACTTTTAAAAATAGGTTAGATGCATACATGGGAAATAAAAATTGTTATGTCCACCAATGATTTGGTGGCTAGCTCATAAAAGGCATAACTGCCTCCTAGCTCGTAAGTACCTATCAACCTATAAATAACTTCTCTTTTATTACAGATGCAGATAAAAATTGTTCCACAACATGGGGTGGGGGGTGAATCTGATTGTCTTGTGAGAAATTACTGTGCTTTTTTTTCCCCCATCCCTGAAAGCTTTGTAACTGTTTTCTTCCTATATTCCGATGGGTGCTGTACAGGGTGCCCACCTGCAAGGCCCCTTCTAATTTAATTAATATTTTTTTATACAATACTAGAGAATGATAATTTCATTATTGGTTGGTTTCTTGGCTTTAGGTACTCTCATCCCTTTAAACTGTATTTAACAGGTTGTCCCAATAGACAAAAAATATGGGGATCTATATGAGGGTGTTGTTTAATATGCATATGTCCATGTTTGTATATATTCAGGTAGAGGGTTGTGTGTATTTATACATTTATATATTTAAACTGCACTAATGCACACTTTTTGTTTAAATGTTAAATCACACACTGTCTGTCCTGCTACATAAGTGTACCTACACTAGAGGGCATTACCTTTGATAAAGCCTGAAATAGGTGAAACATCAGGTTTACCTGTCCCTCCATGTTGTGGAACAATTTTTTATCTGCATTGGTAATTAAAGGGAAGTTATTTATGTTTATGTTGGTGTGGACTCCCTTACTAATGAACCAGAGGTGAGTGTCGTGGATTTAGCTTCTGAGAATATGGATATGTTGGGGGGCAGAGATGCTGGGGGGATACACAGCAAGAGTTGCAGAGTGGCTAATAGTACTGACAGTGAATGATGGCACGGGGGGCAGAGGACAGGGAAGGGAAGGAAGAAAAACTGCTGTAGAGTGCCTAATGTGCTGGGACAATGCTGGCATTGTTGGGGGTAAAATATCGATGAGAGGAACAACAGAGAACAGGTGCTGCAGAGCGGCTAGTGTGAATGATAGTGAATGGCAGCTGGTTGGGGGAGGAAAAGATCAGGGAAGAGGAGTGAGAGTAAGTGCCAGAAAGCAACAAATGTGCAGGGCCAATGCTGGAATTTTGGGGAGCAGATATTGGGAAGGGAATGCATAGAGAGCAAGTGCCTAACAATAGCTAATGTAAATAACAGTGAATGGTAGGGTTTTGGGGGATAGAAATCATGGAGGAGGGAAGAGCAAGTTCCCCAGAGCAGCAGATCTCTAGGAAAAATGTTGACATGTTGGGAAGGCAGAGATCTGGGAGGGGAAGGATCAAGAGCAAGTGGTGCAGAGCAGCTAATGTGAATTATGGTGAATGACAGCAATTTAGGGGCAGACATTGAGGAGAAGAGACAGCAATGTTACAGAGCAAGTAATGTCAATGAAGGGGAATGGGGGCATGTTGGGAGAGGTAGAGATCGAGGAGGAGGGAGAAAGCAATGGCCTCAGAATGGCAAATTCATAGAGAATAGCGGCATTTTGAAGGGGGTCAAAGATGAGGTGGACCTGGGATAGAACCAAAGAGCATATTATGTATATGGAGAATGTTGGTGGGTTGGGGGGAGAGACCCAGGAGGGGAGGAACAGAGTGCAAATGGCACATAGCAAATAATATGAAGCACCATTAGTGGAGAGATATTTGAGGGTGGGTTGGAGAGAGTAACTGCCTCAGAACAGCTAATGAGTAGGGGCAGTGCAGAACTTTTGGGTGGCAAATATTGGGGAGGTGAGGAATAAAGGCAAGTGTCACAGAGTGGCTAATGTAATTGACTGTGAATGGAAGCATTTTGGAGGACAGCAATCAGGGGGAGACCAAGTGCTGTAGAGCAGCTAATGTATAGGGAAAATACTGGCATGTTGTGGAGGGAGCAGCGATTGGGGAGGAGATGAATATACAGCAAGTGGCATAGAGCAGCCAATGTTAATGAGAATGATGGGGAATAGGAGCAAGTTGTGTGGGCAGAGTTACTGGGGGAAGAGTGCAAGTGTCATAGAGTAGCAAAATAGTAAGAAGAATGGCTGCATGTTGGGGGAGATGGGGAGAACAGGTATAGAGCTGGAGAGCATGTCATGCATATGGAGAATGGTGGTATGTTGAAGTGGGGAGAGATCAGGGAGGAAAGGAAAAGACAGCAAATGGCACACAGCAGGAAATATGAAATACCAGAAATGGCAAGAAGTTTGAGGTTGGGTGGGAAAGAATACGTGCTACAAAGCATCTAATGTGTAAGGAAAATGTTTGTATCTTGTCTGGGGGCAAAGATTGGGGAGTGGATGGATATTGAGCAAATGGAACAGAGCAGCTTATGTGAATTACAGCAGATGTCAGCCATCTGGGGGGTAGATGTCAAGAAGGGGGAGACAGCAAGTGCTACAGAGCAGTTAATGTGAATATGGGGCTACTTGGGGGAAGAGATTGGGGAAGGGAAAAGAAACTGATACAGAGCTTCAGTTGTATATGGATAATGGCAGCATGTTGGCAGGGGGGTCAGAAATGGAGTTGAACAGGGATAGAGCAAAAGAGTGTGTCATGTACAGTATATAATAAATGGTGGTATGTCTGTGGGGGGATCAAGGAGGGGCGGAATAGAGAACAAATGGCACACAATGGGTAATATGAAGTAACAAGAGTGGTGAGATTTGAGGGTGGGTGAGACAGAGAGTGCTGCAGAGTGGCTAATGTCTACAGAGACTTGCAGAAACCTGTGGGGGGAGCAGAGATTGGTGACGGGGGATTACAGCTCAAGTGGCAAACAACAGATAATGAGATTTAGCAGGAATTGGGAACACTGTGGAAAGCAAAGATTGTGGAGTAGGAGGGGAGACAGCAAGTGGAAAACTGCAGGTAATGAGAATTAATTTATGGGGAATGGTGGCATTTTGGGGTAGAGCATAGACTGTGGTGTGGGAGAGAGAGCAATTGATGCAGAGAGGCAGGTGTATACAGACCACAGAAGCAAGTTGACTGGGGGTCAGAGATCATGAAGGAATAGAGGGCAACTGGGATGGAGTGGATCATGTGTTTAACAAGGTGGGTTTGGACATACCAGATATAGTGGAAGAGTGTAAGGAAGAGTTGTAAATGTAAAGTAGAGAAGAATGCCATTCAGTGTATTGCAAGCACTGGGCAGAAGCACAACAGCAGAATGAAAAGTAGTGACAAGATTTCATGCAGATCTTAGAAAATGCATTTTCCAACCTTGGGACAGGGCATGGTCTCCCCCCCCAAGAATCTCTTATGAAACAATGTTATATGTACTGTGTACCTGTCTTAATACCTGAGAACCATTGAGAAACCTGATGACTCTGTGCCAAACGTTTTAATTCCTATCATGTATCTGCTGTAACTACTGTATATTGATACCTATGTATGTATTCTCTGTAAACTAACTCCGGGTCACCCCTGAAAAAGGGACCGTTGGTTTCAGTGGGTTTACCCAGTCACCAAAATCTAAATAAATAAATAAATAAAAAGAAAAACAGAGAGCGGAATTAAACAAGAGATTTAGGAGCTGTACGAGGTGAAGAAGGGACACACCCCCCAAAACCCTCTTACAGTTCAGACGGCAGTGTACCCATACACTTTACAAGCAAACATATTTAGCATGCTTCCTGAGTATTGTATATGTGTTGAGCCTTATTTATGTAATAAGGACCAATGTGCTTTAATTCAGTTCAGTTCAGTTCATCTTTATTGTTCAGTCTTATAAAAGAGATCATTACAATCATAAAACAGGAAAAAAAAGGTAAACAAAATTTAAAAAACATTATTAGTCAAAGTATAGTAATAATGCAGTCTTATACTGGGAATAAATAACAGTGTGTATGTTTGATTAAAATATTTAACATCTATCAGTATTTTATAATTGTTCTAGTAATCCTTTTCCTTATTTTATGGATTGTCACAAAAAAATTGGCTGTTTTCTTGATTGTATAATCTTCTACTGTTAATAAATATATTTAAAATAGTAATCTCATCACAGCCTTGTAAGGACATAAAAATAGGCACAAGCCATTTTTATGTTTGCTTGCACGCATGCACAAGAAACATTACGTGGCAGCTTAGGAGAGAAGTGGGTTGTGGAGATGCGGCACTCTGGCAGCCAACAGGGGTACTGCATTTGGGGGCTTGGCACTGGTGGATCAATACAGGCCCAGTGTCTTGACGACACTGGTTCTGCAGAAGCACCACCAAGTTAAAACGTTTTTGCCGCTGCAATCAGGGGCTGCCTCCTCATTGCAGCATCAGCCATTTCATTGCAATGAGGGAGCGACCCGTCATTGCAGGGCAGTACCTTGCCATCCGTATGCTGCCCCGACCCAGTATATTTGTCGAAAGGGGGAGCCCACTCCCTGTCTGCACACTGTAACCCCTTCCCCCATTTGTTGTGTGCCGAGGGGGTGCCCAATCCCCCCTCGGCAGCATGCGCCCCCCAACAGTCTTTCTTTGCTGATGGGGCCCCATTCCCTGTCGACTTCAGTCCCCCCAGTTCCATTTTTCCAATGGTGGAACCCACTCCCTGTCGGCATAATGCACCTCCCAGTTTGCTGTGTGACTAGGTGGTGCCCAATCCCCACTGGCTCCCCCCCACTAGTATGTGTCGATGGGGGTGCCCAATCCCCTGTTGGCTACAGCCCCCAAAAAAAAACACTCAGGTGGCACACTGGGAGCCCACCCAAGCATGCCAAATGTCCCTGAAAAGAAAAAACAGTACCACAATTTATTGCTTTTTTTTAAGCACCTGTAAAACAGAAAACGGTCACTCATAGACTTCGGTGGCCCCTCCCCCAACCCACACCCATCCTCTGTGCACCCCACCTCCCCACACACCCCGTCACCCCATACTTACCTCTGGAGCCCAGTGTGATGATCTTCGGTGGACCAGGAACACGTCTGCACTCTTCAAAGTTGACCGCTAACTTAAGAAATGCCGGTAAGCTGTATAATGGCATAAATAGGGTTTTTTCAACTTTGGTGCATATCTCAGGAATTTTTGGGGATTTTAGCACCACATTTTCAACATATGGTTCTTGGGACCCCTCCTCATGAAATCAGTCACTGTCATTGTGTTATTCAGTCCCAAAAGGTGATTTTTGCGGTCACTGTGCGGAATCACCTTTCAGGACCAATTAATGAAACGACAGTGCCACTGTTCAAGAGGTGGGCTCTCAAAGGGCCTATGTTGCAAATTTGGTGAACAAAAATCCAAAAAATTACTGTTTTACGAGCGCATGTTGTGCAGTTTCCACGCACACTCGTAACTTTGGGAATTTGTCATATTTTCAGTCCAGATTTTCAACATTTACATTTTTCCGCATCTCCTTATGAACAGTACAGCTGTCATTTTACACATCCTGGCCAAAATGTGTTTTCACGTTTCCGGCACAGAATAGCACGGTCGCTGTGGGAAATCAGTTTTCAAGGTAGATTGAGACAATGATAGTGGCACTGTTCATGAGCAGAGGTCCTAAAATGCCTATGTTGAAAATTTGGTGACGGATGTCAATAAAATGACTGTATTACAAGTGTGCGTTGCTCAGTTTCCATGCACCCTTGTAACTTTGCAAATTTGTAATATTTTCATGCCAGATTTTCTACACTGGCATTTTTTCACACCTCCTTACGTACAGTACAGCTGTCATTTTTCACATCCTGGCCGGAATACGTTTTCACACTTCCGGTGCCGAATAGCGGGGTCACTGTGGGAGATCAGTGCTCGGGACAGATTAAGAAAATTACAGTGATGCTGTTCATGAGCAGAGGTCCTAAAATGCCTATGTTGAAAATTTGGTAAGGAAAGTCCAGAAAACGACTACAGTATGTTACAAGCATGCATTGCACTGTTTCCACGCACCCTTGTATCTTTGCAAATTTGTAATATTTTCATGCCAGATTATCAATACTGGCATTTTTTCATACCTCCTTATGAACAGTACAGCTGTCATTTTTCACATCCTGGCCAAAATATGTTTCTGCACTTCTGGCACAGAATAGCGCGGTCTCTGTGGGAAATCAGTGTTTGGGACAGATTAAGATTGAGCGAGTGAGAGAGGCGGAGTGAACGAGCTCAACTGAGCTGTCGGGACTTCTGTGGATTTCTTTGTGGGCAGAAAAAGGTGCCAATGCAGGCAGGAGTCCAGTACAAAAGGGCAACCTGCTGCACCGGGAGAAACAGAACGAGTGAGTGAGGGAGAGGGACTGAACGAGCTCAACGGAGCTCTGTCGGGACTGCTGCAGATTTCTTTGTGGGCAGAAAAAGGCATCAATGCAGGCAGGGGCCCAGTACAAAATGGCAGCCCTACAGCGCCTGGAGAAACAGAATGAGTGAGTGAGGGAGGGGGAGTGAGTGAGTGAGTGAGCTCAATGGAGCTCTGTCAGCACTGCTGCAGATTTCTTTGTGGGCAGAAAAATGTGCAAACGCAGGCAGGAGTCCAGAACAAAAGGGCAGCCTGCAGCGCCGGGAGATACAGAATGAACGAGTGAGGGAGGGGGAGTGAGCGAGCTCAACGAAGCTCTGAGGGGCCTTTAGAGTTGTCCACCCTCCCACCCAGTGTCCTCTATGGTCCTATATTACAGCAGGATCTCTGGGGTGGAGACAAAGCAATGATTGGATGCTTTGAGGAGTGCTGTAATAATACAGATCTAGTTGTTCTGTTTATTTCTCTAAATGAGCTAAGTACTGAGCAATACTGTTATGATTGCTGTAATAATACATATTTATTTGTTCTGTTTATTTCTCTAACTGAGCTGAGTAATACTTGGAGTGAATAGAATTTCTAACTGGGCTAAGTGAAACTATATGAGAGCTGAGAACAAAAAGTATGGTAGCTGAGGGGTGAAAAACTGACAAGGAGGCTTTAGGATTGCTGCAGTAATACAGTATCTAAAGGATGAGATTTGAGATTGAATTACCCCTGTCAGCAGGGGGCCAGTAGGGGGACTAGTGTGTGGGGTGAGGACAGGAATTTGAATAAATAGGAGCCTAACAGTTGTAGTAGGGTACAGAACCTTGGAGTAAGAGCCCGTAACATAAGATGGGGGCCAAAATGGGGCAGGTGCCACATGTCAAAAGGGCGGGCATCTTTGGAAGGGTGGTGGGGTGTACAGGGTGTGGGTCCGCCATGATCCTGGACTGGGCTTGGAGGATGGGGGTGTGTGTGTGGTCTGTAGACAACTGGCTAGTTTGAGGGAGGAACTGTGGAGGTTAGGGAGGAGTCTAAGTGGCAGGGCAGATGAGTATGGTAGGCATCCTGGCAGGGGGACAATAGGGGATGGCAAGGGGGGACAGAGGAAGAACAACTAGGGACTGAAACTGACCCCAGTATCTGAGGCACTAGCAGAAAGAGAGGACAAGGAGGGGTGCCTGAGGTGAGGGAGGCCTCCTGTTTGGGGAGGAAGAGACCACGAGGAGTACCAGGGAGAGCAGATGGCTGCAGGTAGGGAGGGATCGGGTGGGACATGGGGTGGCATGGAGGGAACAAGTAGGAGGGGGACTGATGGGAAGAGATGTAGGAGGAGTATCAACTAGGAATAGATTTGAACCTCTGCTATGGGAGAGAGAGAGAGGGGAGCAGGAACATAGTGAAGGGAGGACAAGTGGGGCATGAGAGGGATGGCAACAGCTAGGGGAAAAGATAGTGAGGATGAAAGGGTAGAAGAGGGGGCCTCCTGTTAGGGGGGAAGAGACCACGAGGAGTACCGGGGAAAGAGCAGATGGCTACGGGTAGGGAGGGACCAGGGGTGGGACTGGGCGATGGCTGGAAGAGATAGCGAGGACAAAAGGGTAGAAAGGGGGCTAGTAAGGAAGGAGGGGGTGGTGACTGGAAGAGAGAAGTCTACGGGAAGTGGGAAGGATGGGAGAGACATCACTATCAGGGTAGAAGAGAATAGGGCTCTAAATTGACAACAGCAGGGATAGGAGAGGGGTTGGAAATCAGCAGGGGAGGAGGGGACGTCGACATGGGAAGCCCAGTAGGAAGTAGTCAGGCTGGGAAGAGGTTCAATGCAGATGATTGGAATAAGGCAGAGAAAAGAGGTGAGGAAGTCACAGAGAGTGCAGCTGGTGGGGTAAGGGGCAGGGAAGATCAAATATTGGGGTGGTGGAAGGGGCATTACAAGGTAAAGTGGCTAAGCGATGGGGAGTACTCATCCTAGGGCATTGTATACTGAAAGGGGTGAGATGGAGTGGAAGGGGGGAAGGCACACCTGTATTTGGGTTGAAGCTATCCCCAGGTTGATGGCAGGAGGGGCAGGGCAGGCACTGCTCAAGTGTGCAGCAAAAGGGAGGAAGAAACCTCATTTACTGTTGCATGTGGGTACAAATGACTTGGTGGGGGAGACTGTGGAAGTAGTGAGGGGGAGGTTCGAGTAGTTGGGCAAGCAGTGTGAGGGGGTGCGGGAGTCAGTGGCATTCTCTGAGTTACTCCCTGTACCATGTGCAAGCATGGGGAGGAAGGGTAGGATTGAGGGGTTCAAAAAGAGGCAGAGGGATTGGCACCACACCAGAAATTATGGGTTAGTGACTAACTGGGGTAGAGTCTGGGGAAATAGTGACCTGTATGTGGAGGACAGGGTACACTTGAGCAGGAAGCAGAGGGGAGTATTAAAGGCAGGATCAGAGGGGTATATCTCTACTAAGGTGGATTTAAACTAGTGAGGGGGTGGCCAAAAGACTGAGGTTAGTAGAAAGGTCCAGACAGGGGAGCCTAATGAGCTCACCCCCCCTAGATATAGGTAAAGGCGTAGTTACCCGGGAAGGGGACGGCAGAGTGGTCTGAGTGTAATACAGAAGGCACCACCACCCGGTAAGAATAAGGAGGAGAAAGGGTGCGGACTACTGGGAGGTGGGACACAGGCCAAGGAGGAGAAGAATGAGGAGAAGGAGGGGTATGGGTGGAAGGTGGTCTCTCTCAACTCAAGAAGCCTGGGGAACAAAACTGCAGAGCTTCAGGTGCTCCTTTCAGAGGGGAAGGTGGACATTGCTGCAGTGACAGAGATTTGGGCCACAGAGTACCATGATTGGGGCTTGGCAATCCCGGAATACAGGATATACAGGAGGAACCGGGGGTTGGAAAGGGGGGGTTGCACTCTATGTGAGGGAATGGATTCAATTCATAAGGGACTAGGGAGAAGAGGAGAGGACAGAGGCACTTTGGGTGCAGCTCCTGGAATCCAAGGGCAGAAAGCTGAGGCTGGAAGTGGTGTACAGACTACCAGCCCACTCCAGGGAACTGGATGGGGAGTTGGCAGAGCAGATAAGGAGGGTGTGTAGAAGGGGGAGTGTGGTGATAGTGGGGGATTTTAATCCACCACGGGTTGACTGGAGCACTCCATCACTAGCAGTACCAGGGAGCAGGTGCTCCTTGATGCATTCTAGGACTGCCTTCTCACGCAATTGGTAAGTGGGCCTACAAGGCTTGGTAGCACTCTAGACCTAGTACTGGCAAATGGGGAGGTGGTGAGGGAGGTAAGGGTGGAGGACCCACTAGCAGGTAGTGACCACCAAACAGTGTGGCTTGTTGTCGCACAGGGCAGGGAGACAGAAGGCATGGGCACTAAGGTGGTGGACTTTATTAGGGTGGACTTTGGGGGGGATTGGAGCAATACTGCAAGGAAGACTCCAGGATATAAGGCCGGGGATGGTTACAGAGCAAAATTGGGGAATCATAAAGACTGGGCTAACAGAGGTCACAGTTGCCTGCACCAGGGCCAGGAATAAGAAGAGCAGACACAAGAAACCATGCTGGCTGAACAAGGAAGTGCTGCAAGGGGTGAGGGCAAAGATGGCTGCATACCGGAAGTACAGGAGAACAGGGAAGGCAGAGGATAAGGAAGCTTTCGGGAGCTGGTCACAGGACATTGCCAGGAGGGTGAAAAAAGCTAAGGCCTCCAGGCAATTAAGTTCTACACAGGGCATAAAAGGAGGGGAAAAGGACTTTTTTTAGGTATGTCAGGGAAAAGAGAAAGTGCAAGGAACATATTGTGAGAATAAAGTGGGAAGGGGATTGGCTGGAAAAGGGGGAGGAGAAAGTAGAAATTCTAAATGAGTACTTCTGCTCTGTTTTCACTAAGGAGAGGGATAGCCAACTACCAGAATGGGCTGGAGCAGTGAGAAAAGGGGGGGAGGAGGTGACGGACAAAGTGATCACAGGAAGTAGGGTGCTAGAGGAGCTGAGGGCAGTAAGGGTGGACAAGACACCAAGTCCCAATGCCATCCACCACAGGGTGCTCATGGAGATGGCAGAGCTGTTGGCTGAGCCACTAGCAGATCTGTTCAACACCTCCCTGGAAATGGGGTGTGTGCCCCAAGACTTGAGGGTCGTCCATGTGGTGCCCATACACAAGAGTGGGCCTAGGGATCAGCCAGGAAATTATTGGACGGTAAGTCTTACATCCATAGTGGGTAAGCTTATGGAGCCGATACTGAAAGAGAGGCTGGTGGCATTCCTAGACAGTAATGGCCTCCAAGATGGGTGGCAACATGGGTTCATCTCAGGGAGGTCTTGTCAAACCAACCTAATTGAGTATTGTGACTGGATGACAAGGGAGTTGAACAAGGGTCATGCAGTATATGTCCTGTACTTGAACTTCAGTAAGGCCTTTGATACAGTGCCTCATGGGAGACTGTGGGGGGGGGGAAGCTGATGGCAGTGGGGGTGGGGAAAAAACTGACTAAATTAATAGAGAACTAGTTACAGGGGAGGGTGCAGAGAGTGGTGGTGGTGGTGGGGAGCTCTTGGCACCCAAAGCAGTGACAAGCGGGGTGCTGCAGGGGTCAGTGCTGGGCCCAGTGCTATTTGAGCCTTTATCTCTGATATAGCACATGGAGTGGGGAGCAGGGTTAGTCTGTTCACACATTATAACAACTTGGGGGCAGTGGTGGACAAAGAGAACGGATGAGGAAAACTGCAGGGGGCCTAACCAAACTAGAGACATGGTCGGTGGAGTGGCAGCTAGGATTCAATGTTAAGAAGTGTAAGGTGATGCACTTCGGGGCTAAGAACCAGAAGAGGGACTATTGGTTGGGGATCAGAGAGGAGGAGAAGGACCTAGGGGTCTTGGTAACTGGAAGCATGAACAACTCAGCCCACTGCACTAGAGCAGCAGCGAAGGTAAACAGGATGCTGGGGTGCATCGCAAGGGGGTTCTCATCCAGACACAGGGATGTGATCCTACCACTCTCTACAGATCATTGGTCAGACCGCACCTAGAGTACTATGTGCAATACTAGAGGCCATACCTGAGGAGAGATATAAAGTTACAGCTGCACACTCAGGCAGACTTACATAGACCGATTTGGTGTGTTCTGCTGGCAGATTCATATGTTCGTATGTAAAATCACAGTGACTCTGTTCATGAGCAGAGGTCCTAAAATGCCTATGTTGAAAATTTGGTGACAAATGTCCATAAAATGACTGTGTTACAAACGTGCATGATGCAGTTTCCACGCACCCTCGTAACTTCATAAATTTGTAGTATTTTCATGCCAGATTTTCAACATTGCCATTTTTAAGACCTCCTTATGAACAGTACAGCTGTCATTTTTCACATCCTGTCTGAAATATGCGTTTATACATCTGGCCCAGAATACTGCGGTTGCTGTGGGAAATCAATATTTGGGACAGATTAAGAAAATCATAGAGACAGTGTTCATGAGCAGAGGTCAAAAAATGCCTATGTTGAAAATATGGTGAAATAATTCAATTAAATGACTTTGTTACACGCATGCATTGTGAAATTTGAACATTTTTAATAATTTCACTGCAGATTTTCAACATTGCCATCTCTTCACATCACCCTATGAATGGTACAGCTGTCATTCTTCACATCTTGCCAGATCTGTGTTTTTGTACATCTGGCGCACAATGGCAGAGTCACTGTGGAAACTCAAATGTTGGGACACATTGACAAAATCAGAGTGCCACTGTTCATGAGAAGAGGTTCCAAATGCTTTCATGAGGTGGGGGCCACAAAATGCCCATGTTGAAAATTTGTACTGCAAATACCAACATATGCCTGGGGCATTACAGTTTCTAACCATAACGTCCCACCCTGTACATACTGACAGGCATCAGGGATGTGCCTTTGGATTGCCGACTGTAATGCTCATGCCATTCCAACTCCACCCCTACCCTGCAGCCACTGACAGGCATCGAGCTGTGCCTTGGACTCTCTGGACCCACAGTTCACCCCATTCTATATTGCACCCATTTCAGAGCATGTCCTTATGGAGTGGGATGACTGTAAAGCCGAACACCCCAAGGCACACCTCAACAGTTGCAGTGTCTGCAGGATAGGGTGAGGTGAAATGGCAATAATGTCATGGGCGACAACCCAAACGCATGCCCCGATGCCTGTCCATCTCTGCAGGGTGGAGGTGGGGTTGACGTGCAGTTCAATACTTCACTACCATTCCTACTGTGCATCTGTCTAACTCCTCTATTTCCAATGCTAATACCAGCAAGCAAACATTCGGCATTGGCAAACGCTTGTTTTTTCTTGCAGTTTTGTACCAGGGGCATCTAAAAATTACATATAAATTTTCAAATTCTCCATCAGTACAGTAACATAAAGCATACATTGGATCTTTCAGTCTATTCAGTCTTGCAGATATTACAATCAACTCATATAATTCTAGTCTGTATCTAGCACAGATCTTCCAGTGCAATGGGTTCTGTAGACTAAGTAATATTGAAATATATGGTTGCAGTCATTATTACTGTATCATTTCACATTTCTGGAGCTGAGATATAGTTTTCAATTTCTTTTGACATGCCCTTAAACTCCTTTGCAACCAAAGACCAAAATTATTTTTTTTTCTTTGTTGTAACTGCAGCAATCATATGCTCCCATTGTGATGCATGAAATGCTTGTTTTATCTTTCTAAGAACGGTTTTATATTCCTTTCTTGTCTTTTTTAATGTGTCTACTTTATTTATAAAGACACCATTCCTGTACATCCTAAGAATCTTAACAGACTTTTTTTTTCTGCATTCTACATTCCTTATCAAACCATCCACTAGACACATGGGGTTGTTTTCTGGATGTTCTTTCACTGTAGAGGTTCCCCTGAGGAAATTAAAAAATTATAGAAAAGTGTTATTCAGTGATTCTTGTTCAGCTTTCTCTGCCTATTTAGTGATGTTAAACAGAAAAGTACTAATTTGTTATGTTGTTGTTCTTAGATTTCAGTCCACAATAGTCTTTTTTTATATCTTATTTCCATTTTCCGAAATCTGCCTTATTTATAATTAGCTCTCTGTTAGTGGCTATTTTATGACCTTAGAGGAGTAGTGGAAAATGGTCACTTTCAGTTCTTTCAGGTATAATTAACTTTTGCCAGAATTCTGAGGAGCCTCTCCAGAAAGCCATATCCAATACTTTTTAGCCTTTATTAGATACAGACATTGGCAGACTTTCCTTATATCCCTGTAGTCTACCATTCAATGGATAAATACCATTGTTTTTTTATTAAATGAATTAGAATCTGTCCATTGTAATTAATGTAAACATATTTTGAGGTTTGTTTGTAGTTCCCTGCTAATAAGTAAAGCCAATGCATAAGTGTATTGTCTGCTAGTCCATCATGTAAGCCTATCCTTGCATTGAAATCTCCTGCCATCAATAGGAAGTCCTTTGGAAATTCCAGCGATATCATGTACACTGCCTTTTCTAGCTTTACTCAAATCTCCTTGGTAAGGAAGTTCAATTTTGTTGGTGGAATACTGCATGATATCAATATTAATAAAGCCAAGAAACTTTTGATCCCAATGACTATTAAAAAAAAAATCTTCAGTTATTTTATATAGAGTATATTCATGAAGGTCTCTATTTTAATGTATGTTATAAGTCCACCTTCTGCCAAATTTAGCTACCTTTTTACCTGGTCCATGAAAAGTTTGGAAACCATTAAGATTTGCATCTTCAGTTTTTTCATGCTATGATTCCTGTATGCATTATGATTGCAAACTTTTGATGAAAGCTAACCAGTCAGTATCATATCGATTTTTTATTTATATCTGGCAATTTTCCAAGAAATCAGGGAAATTGCATGTTCCTGGGATCTTCTTTTATATCTAAGAAACTATTTTTTCCAATTATCTGGCTCCCTAGGCTCTAATACTTCAACACATGAGCTGAGTCATTATCAAGGTCAGCTAGTATTTGAATCTATTCTGAATTAAAAAAGAATTGCAAGTGTTTTGTGGAGCATCAAACTGTGTTTCCTGGTTTCTTTGGGGGTAATTGTTGTTTCAGTTCTCCCTCATCTTTCTTTTGCAGATTGTCTTTTGTAAATGCTTTATCATGACAATGATCTGGAGAGTTGTCATATTTAATATATATATATATATATATATATATATATATATATATACACACCCATTTAAGCGAAGCGAACAATACTATTCAAAATCCTATGTGCAATTACTGCTTTTATGCATAAAATATCTACTTGACTATTCACTCTTAAGCTTTTGTAATGATAGACATCTAGAATGCCATTTCTACCTAACCTAATAATTATTATATTGCTAAAAAAATTACAAATTGTCTTAGTCAATTTTTTGTCTCCTTAAAGATTTGGGGAAATCCAAACACAGTCAGTGTGCCCAGGTCATATAAGTGTTCCTGAGTAAAGGAACCTAAATTCTGCATATTCTTCTCTACCAGTTCTAACTGTCAATTCCATTTGTCCATCATTGTTCCATTTCTCCAAATATAATGAGTGACTCTCCTGTGTGTGCAATACATTATCACACATTCTGCACAGCCATGATTATTCATTCCATGCACTTCCTTGATGTGATTTTCATCAATTTGTAATTTCAATGTTTCTTTAAAAAGCTGGACTACTCTACTCCTAAGAGATGTTGCTGTCTCCTCTTTCTCTTTTCTGAGGCCATATAGTCCTAGGTGAAAATCAGTATCTAATGATGTATTACCCAAGATGATTAAATTCCCCCCCCTCCATTAGTGGGCTAGGCTGAGGTGCACTCATATTATCTAATTGAATAGTTTATTTTACATGCTGGTACCTCTGACTCTTCCCCATGAGTACTAACATTATTTGTTACAGTTTTAGAGTTAAAATTCTGTCTTGTATTTCTCCAACTTCTTGGTGTCCTTAGTCTATTTTTTCCTCCAGTGCAATTCTAATTATTGTTGTATTTTCTTCTTCTTTTCTTCTTTTTATCCTTATCTGTTGTATTTTTTTTTTGTTTCTTCAGTGGAGTATCTGGTATTACTAACGTAGAGAAATACAGTCTGCTCTTTTTTGCAGATTCCTCCTTTTTTTGAAGGGAATAGAAGAAGATTCCCTAGGGGGGATATATAGAATTTAATGTTCTTAAAATATCATCCATTCAAGCACCATTTATGGCTATGTTTTCCTTTAATGTATCTATCTTGTTCCTTATCACAATTAATTGTGTCATAAGAATCAGATTTGCAGCATGTTAATTTCTCATGATAGTAATAATATCTTTGCTCAGAATGCTGGGGTAATACATTAATGATTTTTCATTTTCTACTGGAGGAGTGTTATCAACCTTAATGTCCTTGTTAGTATGATCTAAGGTTACTATTAATTTTCTGTAGACTTTTAGCTATGTATTTCTGATGGTTATCAAGGTCCTTGAGACCTTATATGGTAATCTGTAATTCAGCTGACCTCTTTTATGTCATTTTGATTATAACTGCTACTGATACTTTTGGGTTCCTTACCTCTATTTATTGTAGTTTTCCTTGAGCTTTTAGGAAAAGCATAGGAGGCAGGGCCATTTTCTGCACAAGGTTCCTCACCTAGATTTTTTGTAGTTTTTCTTGGGTTTTTAGGAGGCGCATAAGAGGTAGAGCCACTTTCTACACTTTCTAGAGAGGCCCAACCCATTATATCCAAGATTATTGCTTGATTACTATATATATTGCTAACTTTCCTTTGGTTCATCTCAATGTTACTAAGTACCTGATTACCCACAACAGTCTGAGACATAGTATTTATGAATTTAGAAAATTCTGCCTCCTTTTAAGTCAAAGTCTCAGGAAAGAAAATATTAGGTGTTAGACTCTGGTCTTCATATTGTGGGGACCTTGTAAACAATATAAAACAGGTCCAGTGTTCCACTAAATATCACCTACTTCCAAGAGTTCCTTGTTCCAAGTCTGGGCCAGTCCTGGGCCAGTCCTTGATGATAAATAATTGAATAAGTCTTCTCCCCTCAAATTTCTGTTCAGGTAGTTCAGCGGGTGCCAATGTGTCAGTACTCCTGAGGCAGGAATCATGTGCTGGGTGTTAGTGCACTCAAAGAAATTTCCACACTGAGCCAAATCCTCAATGAAGAACTTGGAGGACACTATAAACAACAGAAGACATGAAAATCCAAGTAATAATTTATGAAAGGGGAATACAATAAGTAATTACATGGCAGTTAAAAAACCCTCAGGAACCCTCACAAGTGAAAGCTAGCATTATCTGATCTTGAACCACGGATAAAAGAAGCTACTAATCATACATTTGGACTAGCACACCAAAGGGTATAAGAATAACATGAATAAAATGTAGGTCTTCTAAAAAAAAAGAATAAAAAATGCAATTACATCTCACAGTTGGGTTCAAAACATCTGACCAGTCAATATGTTTTCAAACAAACTTACTCTCAGTGGAGTTTGATCAATTTCCCTTTTGCAAAGAAAAGGGTGCAAGACAAAAATGCAGAGCAGAGTGTAGAGGCACACTCAGCTATAGTTCAACTACACTCCAGGTATGTTTCCAGCAGGCAGTACCTACAGTAAGTGGATCAAATCATCTAAAATACGACACATGTGCATAAGGGCTACGATCCATAAGTCATGTGATCACCACGGTGCAAAATTTGAAAGTACAATGTAAAATAATCCTTTGATCCCTTAAAATGCAATAAGGTGCAAAACGAAAAAAAGAAACCTTACGTACCCCAGTTTTAAAATAAGGAAATAGTATAACTGGTACTGAGAATTATTATTGTTCACTTCAGACAGACAACACGCCGCGTTAAAAATAAGTGAGTGAATACGGAGGTACTATACGAATTGTTGCAATAAATCTCAATTCTCTATTGAACTGACAAACATTGCAACATGTAAGTTGGAGATAGTGAGAGGTAGTTGGAAGAGAGAGGAGAAAGATCAACAAATAATGAATAATTAAAACAGTCTGAGTTAAGTGAAACCCGCTTTATAGGGGTAAGAGCTGCACACACCCCGCAGGGCTTAATTCAGATCTGGCAGATTGAAACAGGCTCCACCACTGCACAGACTCCTAGTTTCAACCTCAGTTTCTCAGAACAGCAATACACCCCTATAGTGAAGACTAGCATTACATGATTGTCTGGAAAGAATGTGACAAGTTCTGCTAAGCAGGCAACGATGGCATACCTGCACTAGAATTTTAAAGCGTTATTGTCCAGCTCCATCTAGAGCTGTTACTCGGACAGCAGAGTGTGCAGCTGCTCCATCTCAATCTCCATGTCTCCCACAATGCCTGTGCTTTAATTTTAGTGTTCAAAACACAGGTAAGCAGAGTAACACAGCTCTTTACCTAATGTGATCAGTGAGAGTAGGAATATGTTTGAAGAACCGTTTTACTTGTTTTTTACCATGCATGAGAATACATTAATCCTGTGAATTGCAAGCACTGTATCAGGGACATGCAAAAGATATAAGGTATGCAATATCTCTGCCATTCCCTGACAAACAAGACAAACTGCACCACATATGACAGAAGTAAACTGTAGCACATATGTGGAATGGGAAGCACGAGTAAGGTTTTGAGGAGGAAGAATTAGGAATTAACAAGAGAACTTTACGGCTTGCATTTTTCAGCCTTGTGATTGGGTAAGGATTTGCAAGGGAATGGGAGGAGAAAGGTAGTGAGTGTGCGGAATTAGGTAAGAGAGGTAGCATTCTGAAGCTGTGACAGGTGGAGGCAGAACATACCCAAAAAGCCCTTTCACAGCAGACTGATGCCAATATGCTTGCATGTTTTGTAAGACAACATAAACAAACACTGACCAACACTAAATATTTGCTTGCTTATATTTTTTAGGCAGTTGCTGGGCCTAGCCATAGATCGTGCAGTAGTTAAAATTAACAAATTAACAACACGAGCTACAATAGTAAAATTGTCATGACGCAGAAATGAAAAGATTCACATGTAACATTGTTCTTTTAAAATGTAACTTGTCAGCCTCGTAATCGAGCAAGGACTTCAAAGGGAAAAATAGGAGAAATGCAGGAAGTGGGCAGATTTAGGGAGAATAGTCAGTATTCTGATGCTCTGATAGGTGCAGGAGGCTCACGCACTCCCATAGCAATCTCATAGTTCATTCTGATTCTGAATTATGCATATGTTTTGCAAGCAACCATAATCATGCTTGATTAATGGGGTCTGTTTGTTGAGCCTTGTTTATTTATGTTGTAATGACCAACATGATTTTAGTATTCAAGACCCAGGTGTTGCAAGCAGAGTAATACAAATCCTTACCTAAAATTATCAGTCAGTGTAAATATGTTAGAGCATCTGTTTCACTCGTCTTTTCCCATGTCTGAGAAAACATTAATTCCATGAGTTGCAAGCTCAGCATAATGGGTATTCATATGATATGGATTGTGCAACATCATTGCCATTCCCTGAGAAATAGAGCTCAAAATAGAAACAAGTATGATAGTATTGAGGCAGTATAGCATAGTGGTTTAAGGCTCTGAGCTGCAAACCTGGAGACCTGGGTTTGAATCCCACAGCCCCCACTTGCATACTGTGTGACCCTGAGCAAATCACTTAATTTCCTTGTGCTCCCAAGTTCACCTGTAAACAAGCTTTCAGATTAGTGTGTCTTTCCTGGTAAAAAAAAAGAACAATAGCAAATGTGAAATAAATAACGATAAGATTTTAAACAGGAATTTGAAATTACATAAAGCAATAATCTCCCTTGCATTTCAGGCCTTGTGACTAGGCAAGGGTTTCAAATGGAACAGGATTAAAAAAGCTCAGAGGGACAAATTATTGAAGTGATAGGTGGAGAAGATGCATACTCCCTCACATTTCATACTGTTACCAATTAGTGCTGTACAAAATAAAATTTCTGCTGGTGGAATTTTTGTGAAAGTCAGAATGTAACTTTCGTGAAAGTTTAGAATGCATTTTGGCACCTTTTGCAGAAATTCCGACATGGAATGGTGGAATAAATGTATGAATTGTGGAGTATTGTATTAATCTGCTGGAAAAAAATTCTTTAGAACTGATCACTGTTAATGGTCATTTCTGCAGAATTTTTTTCCGTAATTTAATACATAAAAGAGCTAGTGAATTGAGCTGTTTTCTGGATGCAGTATTTATGGGAGTACTCTTATCAAGATAATAACACATCTCATTTCTTTCTGGTTATTACCTTATTTTCACATGCCTTTCTAATGTCTGGTATAGGGTCCAGCACACCTGCATCAGAGAAGCATTGTGGCCAGGCAGTCAGCTATCCCAGAAATCAAGTGACCTTCTAAGGGGAAGTACAGCAAAAGAGACACTATTTGAAGTCCATGCAACTGTAGCTGCCTTGAGGTTGTGACAGCCCTCTAGCTCTGTGAAGAAAAGTGTATGGGTTTTGCTGTGGCAAAGTTCTGGTTCAGGTCATGTACAGTGTGTGGTATGGGAATGAATGGGGCATTCAACTATGCAATGAGTGGTGGAATAGAGAACCAGTATATTTAAAGGTGCCACCCCATTACCCAGGCTAGCACTGATATACAATTCTCTGTCTCTGGTGGTGGTGGTATTCAATTCCCTTCTCCCCACACACACATGATAGAAATGGGACATTTACAGTTGTCCCTTTTGTCCAGTGATCCCGACTTCACCGATCACCAACCTTTCACGTAAATGACATTCCTGGTTTCCAGTAGCCCACTCCCCACTAATTAAACATCAACCACTGCCACCCCTACCACACTCCATTTACTATCCAGTATAGGTACCTCCATCCCCACTCACCCAATGATAACCAGCATAGTCCCTCTGCAAATCTCCATGGCCAGTTGCTATCTGGTCAGAATCACAGTGCCAAATTACAAGCCAGATGTATGAACAAATGGCTTTACAATCTGATGAAGATCACGCTGTCACTCAGATGATGGCCAGCTGTGCAGGTGTGCAGAGGGACTGTGTTGGTCTTTGATAGGTGAGGGGGGCTGGAGGCACCTAGAGTAGGGTAGTAGATGGAGTAAGACAGGTGTGGCAGTGGTGCAAACTTAGAATGGATGGTATGGGATGGGTGATGTTTAACTAGTGGGGGGTAGGCCACTGGACACCAGGGATGTCATTTACAAGAAAGATTGGTGACTGGCAAAGGGGGAACACATGGGATGAGAGGAGTGATAATTTACTACTGGGAGCCCAGGGTGAGATGCTGGATACCAGGGATGTCAGGTACAAGAAAGGTTGGAAATCTGGTGCCCTGACAGGAATTAGATTAGTACTGGTCTGGCTCAATGCAGAAAGCAAGCTGCACTGAGAGTTGTCACGTTCAGGTTTTGTTAGACAGTTTCCTGCAGTGACATTTAAGTAAAAGGCTCCTTGATGTAACTGGAGTGGTACCAGCCTGTCATTTTCTCCTTGATTATACCTTCTGTTAAAAAAAGGGTGTCCGTTCATTTCAGTAGGTCACACAAATAGGTGATCTATCTGACAAGTATTTACATTAGATGCTGTCTTTCAACATTGTGTCCCCCACCCCACCAGACTTCTTAACACTGCTGGGGATTTCTCTCTACTGAGACAATGTTGCTGACCCCCAGTACAAAACTGTCAAGAAATGTGTGACATGAGATCATGAATAAGATTTTGTTTGTTAGATGTTATCTGCCCGATCCTTGCTGAAATTGTCTTGAAGTCTCTGGAGCAGGGGTTCTTTCCTGATTCCCTAAAGGAGGCAGTTGTTCTACCACTCCTTAAAAAACCCTCCTTGAACCCAGACTGTCTAGCTAACTTCAGACCTATCTCTAACATGCCCTTTGTGGGTAAGGTTATTGAAAAGGTGGTTGCGATACAGCTAGATGACCATCTTACAAATCACAATGTCTATGATACTCTCCAGTCAGGGTTTAGGAAAAGACATAGCACCAAGACTGCTCTTGCCTGGGTTTTAAATGACCTCCTAATTGCGAGGCTCGTACTATTCTAGTCCTTCTTGATCTCTCTGCAGCATTTGATACCTTGGACCATGGTGTGCTTGTGGAGTGCCTGCAGCTTCTTTGTGGACTGTCTGGTACAGTTCTACACTGGTTTTGATCCTTCCTCACAGGCTGGACACAGAGGGTTGTCACCGGAATTTATTCCTCTGATGCCATCTCTTTGTCCTGTGGGGTGCCACAGGGCTCCATTTCGGCACCCATGTTGTTCACAGTTTATATGCTGCCATTAGGAGACATGAGTAGGCAATACAGTCTGGGTTTTCACTGCTATGCAGATGATACCCAGCTGTATCTGTCCTTTACTCCCGGACAGGATGATGTGATCTCCATGCTTAACAGCTGTCTATTTGAAATCAAAGACTGGATGAGTGCTAGCTGGCTGAGATTAAATCCAAATAAGACCGAGGTGTTGGTTGTGGACCCGGGTTGCCTTGAGGCAGGTAGTAGGGCTGGGGTTCTGTCAGGCTTATGGTCTGATGGTGTCCAGCTCTCGACCTCAGACCAGGTGCATAATCTGAGCGTTTTTATCAATGACGATTTGACCTGAAATTGCAGGTGTCTGCCGTTGTCAAGTCTTCCTTTTACCATCTTTGGAATATCACCTGGGTGAAACACCTGGTTCCTCTGGCTGACCTTCCTACATTGATCCACACCTTCGTGACCACCCTCCTTGATTACCGCAATGCTCTGTACCTAGGGCTACTGGGGGTTGATATCTGCCACTTGCAGCTAGTGCAGAACGCGGTTGCCAGGCTTTTGACTGGGACATCTAGAACTAGTCATATTATGCCTGTGCTGCATGGACTGCACTGGCTGCTGACTCAGTGGCGGATCACCTTTAAGGTCGGATTGCTGACCTATAAAGCTCTACATGAACAGGGACCGCAATATCTGCAAGATCTCCTTACTCCCTACTGCCCCTCTCGTTCAGCCCGATCTGCTGATGAGGGATTGCTAGACATTCCCAGGGTTCATTTGAAGACATCTGGGGCACATGCATTTTCCTATGCTGCCCCTGCTCTGTGGAATTATCTACCTCATCGGATACGAGAATGCCTGACTATCGAGAGTTTTAAATCGGAGCCCAAAATGTTCTTGTTTTATAAAGCATATGGAGAATGATTTTATTACTGGTGTGTGATTGTTGTTGTCTTTTAAAGTGTTAGTTTTAAATTTGTGCAGCACTTTGGTTTTGAAAAGAGCTTAAAAAATAAAATTTTACTTACTTACTTTACTTGTTTTCTTGAAACAAAAGCTAAAGAAATTTGTCCTTTCGTAATGGTATCAATTAGGCTGAATGGGTGTGTGTGTGTGTGGGGGTCCATCATCAACATTGCCTCAGTGGTGAGAGATTTCCAGCAGCATTGACACATCTGTAGTGTGTGTGTGTGTGTGTGGGGGGGGACGGGGACAAAGTTAAGAGACAGCATCTGATCTAAACACTGTATTCCTAAATGTGATCTCTCTGTGATTGCATGCCTCTCAGATTGGCTATCTCTGTGACCCTTTGAAATGAACGGACACCCTTTTTTTTAACAGAACACATGATCAAGAAGAAAACAGCAGGCCAGTACAGCTCTACCTACGTCAAGGAACCTTTTACTTAAATATCACTACAGGAAACAGTCTAACAACAGTCTAACAGAACCTGGACATGACAACTCTCACTGGAGCTTGCTATTTGCATTGAGCCAGACCGATACTGGAGTTTGTGTGTACAGTATGTGTATCGTGTAGTGAGGTGGGTTCAGGGTTTATAAAATTCCACCAGCTGACAGGATAAAAAGCATGAAAGTAGGTGCTGACAGGTATATCTACGCAGCGGTACAACATCTTTCACAAGTACCAGATAATACATATTATAAACAATGTGGACTCTTACTGTCTCGGGAATGCATGACAACAAGTAAAACATTAAACATTGATTTCTAATTAACATGTAACTAACTTTCATATGGCAGGATAGATAAGATGAGTAAGAGATAACTTTGTAAGCAGTTTAATGCTTTATTAGGGAACTAAAATACAGACACCTCATTCAAAATACAGACACTGTTACCAAGATGCCATCCTCCTTACCCATCACGTCTGGTCTGGCAACAACAAATGGCACAGGATGTCTTCCTAAACTACCTGTAATCTCCAAAACCTGCAAAACATTAAAAAAACAGATAATAACTAGCCCTCTTCATTTCCAATCTGCAATAGTGAAACAAGACAAGGTAACAGATATGTTTTAGCATATTACCAGCTCAAACAATCCACTAGCTTTTTAATCTGCAATTCATACATTCATTCTACAGTTCAGTGAGTCACTGAACTGTGGATTGAATTTATGAATTGTGGATTAATGAATTATACTGCAGAATGAAATTCTGCAGAAGTGATCACTGCACTGTGGAATACTTGCATGTATTGTGAAATAATCCATTAAACTGCAGAATAAAATTCCTCAGAACTGTCATTTCCCATTTCGGCCAAAACATTCTGCAGAACAGGACAAAAATTTGTGAAAAACATATGGAAGATTTCAATTTCGCCAATAGCGGAATTTCAGAAAATTTCACAAAATGTATGACATTTTGTGGAAGTGGAATTTCCAGCTTTTGCCCAGCTTTATTATCAATTTATTCACAGGCTTTACAAGCAGACATTGACTTGGTTTATGAAGTATATGAGTGGAGTCTTGTTTGTTCATGTTGCAATGACCAAAATGTCTTAGTTTTCAGTGTTTGAAACACAGGCAAGCAGAGTAATACAGCTCCTTACCTAAGGTGATCAACGAGTGTAGGAATATGCTAGAACAACTGTTTTACTAGTTTTTGTACCATACAGAAGACCATGTTAATTTTACAGTTTGCAAGCACTGCATTATGGATATGCAATGATATGAGTTGTATATCATCTTTGTCATTTTCTGAGAAACAATGCTCAAAAAAGTAACACACATGAAAGTATTGAGTGCAGCACTGAAAAACAACTCTGTTTTTATAAACAATGCATTGAGTAAGTGCATGTGTTTGGACAACAAAACCAAATTATGAAATAAAAACTTTTCTTTGCACTTTCCTAACTGCTTGTCAGTTTAGTGCTGTTTTTCTGGTGCTGCATTATTTTTTATTAAACTAGCACACCTACCAATGAAATGTACTTGTCTGTTTAAGATTTTTAAAAGGAAAATTAGGGGAAAGGCTAAGACTGGTTGGACATAGGGAGGAGATTCAGTTTTTGGGAGCTGTTCTAGGTGGAGGAAAGGTCCCAAAAGCCTTCTCACAACTCAGACTGATACAAATGTATTCTTATGCTTTACAAGCAAAAATATAGTCAATTGATTCATGGAGTATATCTTTTGACCTTTGTTTGTGTATGTTGTAATCACCAAAATATGTTAATTTTTGTGTTTAAAACATAGGTGCACAGGGGTTAGGTACGATCTCCCGATGGTTGCTTTCCTGACTCTCGATGTGCTGACCCTGCTCTGCCATTCACACATCTCCCGACTAGTACTGAATGCCGAATTGTGCGATCCCGTCATGTTTTACTTTAGTGTTGATTCAAGCACTCAACACTGTATCCTAGCACTGCTGTTCAGAAATTAAGTATGAAATAAAGATTTTGAAGCTTACCTTCAGTCTTCAGTGATGATAAGAGGTTGTTGCATGACATCGGTTTGTTCCCAGAACTGCAGACAGTTGAATCAGTGTAGCGCACAGCAAACACATCGCCAGTGGCACCAGTGTGTGGTAACACAATTCAGTTCAATTCATTTCAAGTGTAGGGTAAACACAGTTCAGTTCATTTCAAGTCACTTGCTGATTTCTGTTAAAATAAAATTTTTATTGAAATTCTTAAAATGGCATTCCTCTAAAGTACTCAATTGTTCAGGACTGGAGTGCGGGGAAGGGGGATATGGTTGTTTTTCATATATGCAGGTTGTGTGCAATTCCGCTCAAGTACTCACTGACAGATCTTGCATGTCTTTCTTTGACAATGGTATCTATTTTTGTTTCTCTGACAATGTACCTTTTCTTCTGAGGAGATTTTGGAAGACCTCGGTTGATATTTTCAATGGTGCTGATTGTGACAAGATGTTCCTTTTGGAGCTCTGTTACAAATCTATGTATGCCAACATGTGGAGCTCCAATTAATGCTGCCACACGGTGATGCCAAGCCTCCACATTATTTTGAGTCCTTGGATAACCCAGTGTCATTTGCTGGTGAATGGACCAAAACAATGGATGAAATGGGGGGGGGGGGTAATGTAGTATTATTTCTCATCCTCCATTGTACCCTGCTAAGAACATGATTGTCCTCAAACCATTCTACAAGCACAGCACTAGATGGTGGCATCTCAGTTTTAATTTCCAAAAATGCTCTCTCTATCTCATTTTCTGGCAAAAATGACAGTGCCACTAGTTGTCTCATTTTAATACTAAATTCTGGGTCAACTCCATATTCTGTGGCAAGCCCCAAGCTTTGTATCTTTTGCCACAATATTTGCCCAAAATGAAACAAACAACTTTTGTTCAGGCTATCAGGGAACTCAGATTTTGCTGCATTAATAGCTGCTTGCTCAAAGTCAGTAATTATTAATTTGGGCAACAGCATCAGACTAAATTCATCAGCAATATCATGCATGTCTTGAAATAGACAAATGTAGCAATCATTTGATTTGGATGACATCAGTGCATACAGTAATGGGACTATACGGTATGTTTCTTGTGTGGCAACTGGTGCATGAATAGAGTACAATTGTCTAAAAAGAGTAGGAACAGTTTGGAAGGTCCCATCCATTGCCCAGAACTCTGCTAGTGACAGCGTCTCCATGTTCTGCTTAGTTGTAAAAATCACTAGCTTGTCCTCACCCAATGATGACTCCTTTGCAAGGAATCATTGACCATTAACAGAACACAACTGTTCTGGAAAAAACAAATCATCCAAGGTTTGTGGTTCTGGTATTTACAGTTAAAGGGAACAGCTATGGGGGCTACAATGGTGCCCAGTTTTGCAAACTTGTATGTTGGCATGTGGGAAATAAACTATTTGTATGGCGCCTCCACAAATCCATTTTTTATAAAACTGGATTTGAGGTGGAGCTTTACAGATGATATTCTAATTATCTGGAAATGCACCCTGGAGGAACTAAATTTATTTGTAAAATGGCTAGAAAACACAAGTAGCTGTTTAAGGTACAAAATCACAGCCAATATTGATGAGATCACATTTTTGGGCCTGAGAGTCTATAGAAACAGACAGGGAGACATTTGCACAACACTTTACCAGAAACAAACGGATAGAAATAGTCTTTTAAGATATAATGGTTGTCATGCACCACATATTTGCTTTAACATACCTAAGGGTCAGTTAATCTGCACATATAGGAATTGTACTGAACATGAAGATTCTGTAGCAAAATGCAGACAACAGATAAGAAGATTTAAGGAAAAAGGCTATACCAACCACAGTATAGCCACAGCTGTAGAATTAGTTGACACAATAAATAGAGAACAAGTTTTAAAATATAAGGAAAGGACACAACAAAAAACACTGAGTACCCCATTTGTTACCACTTATTCCAGTGAAGCTGATGCAGTGAAACATATTATTAGTAAAAACTGGTCAATACTGGAATTAGAACCAAATTTACAAAATGTGGTTAGAGAAGGTCTCCGGGTAGCATTTAGATGTAATAAAACCATTAAAGATATGGTGGTTAACAGCATGTTACCAGCACAGAAACCAGTACCCACTATATTTCCCCCTATCCCCACAGGAACATTCAGATGTGGTAGATGTAAATACTGTAAATACATTAACCCATGTAAAACTTTCATCAATCCTGGTACCCAGAAAGAAATACATATTAAACAGTTTATTAACTGCAATAGTAGAGGAGTTATCTATAAACTGACTTGTAGCGATAGTGCCTTCCATGTAGGAAGAACTATAAGGCAATTTAAAACTAGGATAGAAGAACATATCAGAGCAATACATAATAAAGATATCAGTTATGCTATTGTGCAACATACAGTGACACATCCTGAGAATACACATGAAATTACATTTAGCGCAATTGGACAAATAAAACTGGGTCCTAGAGGGGGAAACTTTGAAAAAATAGTAGGTAGGAGGGAAAGTTACTGGATTTATGAACTGGGGGCTAGGACAGAGAAGGGACTTAATGAGAGCATAGATTTGGCAGCCTTTCTGGAGAAATATGTGTTAAGTGAAAACATAAAATGATATTTACATATAATATCTAAAACATTCTGAAATTAGAATAAGGGTTTAGTATAAATGCAGTTACCACCATCGATTATGAAGTATGTACCTGGATATTTCTCAAAGAGTGGATATATATATATAAAAATCCTAAAGAGAGAAAAATATGCTAAATTTGTATGAAATATATACATACATATTAAAATAAGAAATATTTTGAAAAATGATAATTGAGTTATCAATTTACAAAATGCAATGAATATTTAACCTCTTTGAGAAATAATCCAAGTTTTTGGTTATTGTATGATATTGTGACTAATGCTGTGAGCATAAAAACATAAAATATGCAAAAGTTTTTTAATAATAAGATTTAATTATAGAGCACTATGTGTTTGTCTTAAATTGGGTACCACTTAAGGTTGGTCATGAATTAATTGGTTATAAGGTAACATAATTATGTAGTATGTAAGTAACCAAATGAATGTGGTCATACTACTCTGAGGATGCATGGCAGTGGCCATGGAAAATCTCAGTAGTTTTGTTCTGCAGCAAACCTCATAACATCTCTTGAGGCAGTATGTATTTTGCACTTTTAAATTTAAAGTAAAGGAATTTTGTCATGTTTTTGAACAACAGTCTTTTGTGTGTCTGTGACCACGGGTGCTTATTTTTGCTTTTGATACTAGTGACTTGTTGTGATAAAGCACTGTGGCATTTTCCTGGTGCTCCAAACCTCACTTCTGACATAATCTGAAAGTAAACAGTACTTGCTACTCGGTGTTAACGTACATGGATTTCTGGGAAAATATGAGTTGGGACATCATAATGATGGGTGAATAAAGATTCGGGATAAAATGTTATGGGACAGTGATGCAGTCAGGAGATCGGTGTCGGGAATGTAAATGTCTGGAGTTTGATAGTCAGGAAACAGTACGGATCCCATGCACAGAGTAACACAACTCCTTACCTAAAGTGATGTATGAGTGTAGGAATATATAAGAACATCTAGCTTATTTACTTTTTTCCACATGTGGGACTACATTAATTCTAGAGTTGCAAGCATCACATCAAGAGTATGCAGATAATATGGGTCATGCAACATTTCTTCCATTCCATGATAAACAAAGTTCAAAACAGTATTACACATTAAAGTAGTAAACAGCAGCATATGTGTAACAAATTGCAGAGATACATTTCAAGCAGCAATTAGAAGCTGCGTAAGAAAAACCTCTACCTTGCATTTTCCAACCTTGTGACTGGCAAAGAGGTCAGACAGAAAAAGAGGAGCACTGGTGGAATTAGGGAGGAGATTAAATATTTAGAAGGTGCTAAGTGAAGAAGGTGCATGCCTGTAAAGCCATCTAACAGTTCAGACTGATACTGATTTATTCACAAGCTTTACAAGCAAATGTATTCACTTGATTCATGGAGTATATATGTTGAGACTTATTTATTCATGTTATAATGACCAAAATACTTTAATTTTAGTGTTCAGCACAGGTAAGCAGAGTAACACAGCTCCTTACCTAAAGTGATCAATGACTGTAGAAATATGTTAAAACATCTCTTTTACTTGCTTTTACCATGTGTGAGAATAGATTCATTTCATAAGTTGCAAGCACTGCATGATAAGTATGCAAATTATATAGGTTGTGCAACATCTCTGCGGTTAACTAAGAAACAAACTTCTAATCAGTAGCACATAAGAAAGTAATAAACTGTAGCACATGTGGAACAATAAGCAGAGGTAAGATTTCAAGCAGGAATTAGAAGTTGCTCAAAAAATTAGAGAAATTAGAAGTTGCATTTTCCAAGCATGTTAATGGGCAAAGACTGAAATAGGAAAAGGAGGAAAACAGCTCATTGGGGCTGAGTAGTGGGGCACCCACTTGACTCACTGGGAACCCTGGATTGAGACCCGAACCTAAGACATCAGAAGCAGAGGTCAGAAGGGAGGATGATAGATCATCCACACTGATGTGTCCTTCCTAGGGAGGGTGCTGTAGAGCACTGCTTGCAGACTGACACCTGGTGGTATGCAGAACCTTTCCAATGTGTGTAATCACATGTCAGCTGGCTCCATGTCCAGGGTGCTGCCATGGTGCATGCCATTGGGTTGTGGGGAGGAGCCCAGAAAACAGAAAGTAGCACCTTCCTCAGCCTTCCAGATGACAGCTGTTTAGCCCCCAACACACCCACACAGTCCTCCTAGTGCACCACACCTGCCCCCAAGGAATTCTATTCCCCTCCTCTGCCCAAGGGAGGGGAGTCCCCCAGTTGTGATAAGCAGAACAGTCCAAGAACACACAGTATTGACAGGTATAATTTGCAGGCAGAGGCATTGAGCAGACAGTAGGAGTGGAAGGTATAGGGGTGCAGAAGAAGACACACAGACACACACACACACACACACACACACACACAAAAACCTCTAGCCAGAGTCAATAAGGTTGCAGCCAAGGAATCTGGGGGTAAAACTATTGAAAATTGCCACAGTTACAAGCCTTTTTAACTCCTGCCCGAAAGGTGATTTGATGTAGGGACTGCAAAATCACCTTTCAGGATGTGAAAAAAACATTTTGGCCAGGATTTGAAAAATGACAGCTGTCACATTTTTGAGGTGCTGCAAAGATATGACTATGTTGTAAAATTGGGTAAAAATACTGAAAAGTACCAAAGTTATGAGCCTACATTAGCAAAATTCAAAATATGCTCACAATTTTGTTGTTTTTTAATATTTTTACATCAAATTTCCAACATATCCTTCTTATGACCCCACCATGAACAAGGGCAGAGAAAATGTTCAACTCCTGCCCAAAAGGTGATTTCATACAGGGACAACAAAATCACCTTTTGGTAAAGATTTGCCTAATGACAGTGCAATTGCTTATGAGCCAGGGTCCCAAATAAAGGCATGTTGAAAATTTGGGCCAAAAATATAAAAATAAAGGGCCAAATTATGCCACTAAGTTCAAAACACCATTGACATATATTGAACTGCACACCTGTTTCTTCAGTTCATGGTCCAGCTTTGAAGAGTGAAGACTTGTCCAGAGAAGATTATGGTGTTGGACCCCCGATGGGTAAGTAAGGGCTTGGAGGGGTGGTGGGTGCTGAGTGGGAGTGTCGGGGGGGAGTGCAGTGGCAGCAGAAGAGATCGATGGACTTTTTTTAACAGGTTAAAAAAAAAAGGACTCCTGCACTGGGGGACTGGGCACCCCCAAGTGCCACAGTTACATTTCTGGGGGGAGAAGTGGGGTGGTGGGTGCTAAGAGGGAGGATCAAGTAGAGGGGAGGGAATTACAAATATTTAAAAAAAAATCTCAAATAACTGCAGCAACCCCAGTGTCAATATTATGTTTTTGGGGGTGCTGAGAGGGAGGATCGGGTCGGAGGATATATATAATTTTAAAGAAAAAGAAATCGTTGATCATGGTGGAACACGCACACTCTGCCATGACCAAGATGGCCACCACATTGTACTGCACATGTGCAGGTTATCACGCATGCACAATACAGTTTGACAGCCATCTTGGACACAATGGAGTGGGCCATGTTCCACCATGACCACTGACCCATAACAAATAGTGCAGTGCTACTTCCAACTGAGACCACGAACAGAGTGCTCCACGGATGCGGAAGCAACTGTGGTGCAACTACAACATGTTGTTCAGTTGGAAGGAATGCGCTAAGTCCTTTTTTCATAGCAAGAGGTCTGTGGGGCTATGACCATTCACTGCAGCCCTGAAAAGGAAGAGAAAGGTTAAGAATAGTAGAACTAGGAAGGATATTCTGTATCCTGGAGGTATGAGAGGGGAAGGAAATGCATGCCCCAAAAGCCCTCTCACAGTTCAGACTCTTAACAACTTATTTATATGTTTACACACAAATATATTCATGTGGTTCCTAGAGTATGTGGGTTGAAGATTGTTTATTTATGTTGTAATGACCAAAATACTTTACTTTTTAGTGTTCAAAACACAGCTAAGCAGAGTAAAACAGTTTCTTACCTAAAGTGATCGATGAGTGTAGGAATATGTTAGAACAACTGTTTCACTTGCTTTTTACCATATATGAGAATACTCACAGGGCTTTTCCCCATGGATCAATGTGGGGGAATGACTCCTCCCACTTTCCAAATATAAATCAGCCTCTGCAGCAACCTGTAATCAGCATGTTTGTTAACCACCATCATCCCCAGCCTCCTCCTCCTCCAGCACTCTGCTCACCCTTGGTGCCGGGCCTTCTATTCCCTAAATGCTGCCTGGCTCCTCTACTGAAGGTAGGAATAGAGAAAGGCCAAAGTTAAAGCATACACAAGCACTATACTCAATTCACCAAACAATGACATTAATTGCATGAGTTGCAAGCACTGTATCATAGGCATGCAAATGATAAGGGCTGTGTAACATTTCTGCCATTCCCTGAGAAACAAAGTTCAAAACAGTAACACATGAGAAAGTAGTAAACAGGAGCATATGGGAAACAAAAAGCAGAGGTAAGATTTCAAGCAGGAATTAGGAGATGAAAACACTGAGAACAAATCAATTGTGGCTACATGAGACATATAGCTAGAAATGAAGAGGTGTTCCTACAGTAAAGGCAGAAAGTATGTGGTAACTGTATTGGGAAGAATATGAGGAAAAAGAAAAATAAGCAGTAGAAATGTGTTATGAACATCATAATTACCAGCAACATGCAACGGAAAGTAACAGGTACTGTATATGGATTATTGCAGCATGGGGGGATAAAAATCAGGAAGGGGAATGATAAAGAGCAAGTGCTACAAAGAGACTAATGTGAATTACAATGAATGGTAGCAGATTTGAGCGGTACAGATACAGGAAAGGAGAGGACAGAGCAAGTATTGGAGATTGGGGAGGGGGAGGGAAAGTGCTACTGAGTGGTTAATTTATAGGGAGAATACAGACATTGGGTGGCAGAGATCAGGGAGGAGGAGAGAGAGAAAGAAGAGAAAATGCTGCAGAGCAGCTAATGTGTAAGGATAATGCTGGCATTTGGGAAGGCAGATATGGGGAAGGGAGAAACAGAGAGCAATTGCCACAGAGCAGCTAATGTGAATGACAGTGAATGGCAGCATTGTGGGGCAGAGTTCGGGAGGGGGTCAAGAGCAACTGCTGCAGAGTGCCTAATATATAGGGAAAATGTTGGCATATTGTGGATGGGCAGAGATCAGAGAAGAGTGTATCAAGAGCTACTGCTGCAGAGCAGGCAATATGAATTATGGTGAACGGAATCAGTTTTGGGGGCCAAATATTGAAGTGGGAGGAGTGCAAGTGCTATGGAGCAGGTAATGTGAATGATGGGGGTATTTGGGGGAGGCAAATTTCAGGGGGGAGGGAGCAAGTGCAACTGAAAGGTAAATATATATGGAGAAGGGTAGCATGTTGGGGTGGTCAGAGATGAGGCCAAACAGGGATAGAGCTGGAGAGTTTGTCATGTATATTTTATTTTGTATTTATTTATTGAAATGTTTCACTAGGAAGGCACAATGAACAACATGTTGCTCATCTGCTGATGCGTCCTGGGGTTGGGGGGGGGGTACAGTAGGATGTGACATTTAGACATACAATTAACATTTATCAGAACTATGGAAAAAACACATACATTTGCATTTAAAATGATACATACATTATACATCTATAGAGTGGCTTACGGAAATTACTATGTAACATGACAGAGAATTGTACATACAGTAATACAGTGCTCTCTCACTTATTCACCCCTCGCTTATCTGCCACCCTTCATTATCACCATTCTTACCTCCTGTCCTGGCTGCAAGCCCATTTTAACACACTCCGTTATCCGCTTCCCTCACTGTCCGCCATCCTCCATTGATTAATCACCCCAGTCGCCCATATTTTCAATAGGAATTGCCCTCTTTCTTCTGCCATCGGGGGAAGGGAGCCAAGGTATGACAAGAGAATACCTAACTTTCAGGCGGTCTGTGACAGCTGAGTGGGTGCTCCCTAGCGGAGCTGTGGATAAGATTAAACAGACTTGCTTTGCTCCATCTCATACTGGGCATAAGACGAAGTGTTACCAGTTTAGAGTTGTTCAAATTATTTTTTAAACATGCTTGGGCATTGCTAAGTGTCTTTCTAGTCTAATTTATTAGACTCTTATTTTCTTTAAAGTCAGCATTCAGATGACATTTCTCACATTTCTGCAGCGCAAAAGTTCACAGCCTGTTTTTTCTTTACATGATTAGCTGTTGACAGACACTCACTTTGGCCCACTGTCAGCTCCGCTACAACTGAAAAGAAATAGAGACTGCTCGATCACATAATCTTATAGAATAAACAAGATGAAACGCATAAATTAGCCTCACAGCACAGCACTCAAAATGATTGTTTAATCAGTCAGCTGGTATTGTTTCATTAATGGCTTAACATGAATCATTCCACATTCCCTATTTACTCCGTGTACTCATTAGTGCATCTATTAACGGATTGGTAGCCCTCTGTATGGTATAAATCCAGGCATCAGGGGTTTATGTTTTGTACACTTGGGGTGAATGAACAAGTCAGTCAGTGGCAAATTATGGCAGAGTCAGCATGTGGAAAGCAATCACAGCTAGCTCTTACTGTGGCTCAGAAGAGCCTGACTGTTAAGTTTTCAGCAGACAACCCGAAAGCAACCCATCAGGAGGTTGTTCACAATTTTTCCACACTGTGGTGCCAGCCCATGGCGTGACGGACCATTGGCGATGTCCTTTCAAGAAGAGAGGAGTGGTCTGATGGTGTAGCTGCCGACCAAAAGTCAAAGAGAATGCCGAAACATGCTGATTTGGAGGAGGCGTTATTCCTTTGGTTCAGCAATGCCAGAGCCCATAATATTCCTGTCACAGATGACTTTGGGGGTCAATTCAATGTGTGAGAGTTTTCATACTCCAATGGCTGGCTCCAGAAATTTAAGAGCCAGAATAATATTGCTTGCCACATTATATCTGGGGAGAGTATGGGCATTAGTAAAGAGGTTATCAGTGAAGGCATGCTTACTGCCAGATGTGTAGCAGGGCACTATAAAGCTTGGGACTGTTTCAACATGGATAAAACTGGACTTTTTTTTTAAATGTTGCCTGACCATTCCATGACCACCAATATTTTCAAGAAAGATGTCAAGAGATGCAAAGACAGAATTAATGTTGCTCTAACTTGCAATGCAGATGGTACTGAAGAATTGAAACCCTTACTTATTGCAAAGTTTGCAAACCCCAGGTGCTTCAAAGCATTTAACGCTGGTTTTTATGTAGGTTACAAAGCAAACAGAAAAGCATAAATGGACTCTTCCATTTTTGCACATGGTTGAATGACCTTAACGTTTATATAAGAAAAAAAGGAAGATTTTGTTGCTTCTGGACAATGTTCTAACGCATTTTGTCCCCAAATGTTTTGGAAATGTGACAATTCATTTTCTCCCACCAACCACCTCATGTCACCTTCAGCCTCTAGATGCAGGCATTATTTAATCTTTTAAAGGTCATTAGAGAAGGCAGCACCTTCAGCATTTAATTGAATGCACTGACTCTGGGAAAGCTCAAGCACGTCTACTTAATGATGCCATTAGGTTTATCAAAATTGCTTGGGATTCTGTTACAGCAGAGACAGTTCAAAACTACTGGTTTCACACTGGCATAATTCCTAGGCCTTTGTCAGTGCCAAGAGTGCCAAGAGTGATCCCAGAACTTACAGATCAAGAAGGCACTGAATTGAATGATCTAATAAGAACTGTGCCTGGTGCAATGGCTATACAAACAGAAATGAGAATTTCAGCTGCTGAATATTTGTCTTTTGAAAATTACTGTGATGTTTATGAAAGTGTCACTGATGATGGTATTGTAACAATGGTAGCAAATGTAAAGGTCCCATATGATTTCTTAGATCCCCCAGAATCACAAGATGAAAATGATGACACCCTAGATAGCCTAGACAGCGAAGAATAGGAGATAAAACCTCCTTCTGTAATGGAGGCTAAGGAAGCAATAAACACCGTGCTTAGATTTTTCGAGTCTTATGAGCTTGCAGATGAGACAGATATTCAGAAACGCCTTTCCCTACATTGCAAGATAAGACAACTTGCTTCCGTAAGAGCTAAGCAAATGTCTATTACAGACTATTTCAAGCTTACATAAATGCTCTTTGTAACTCAAACTATGCTGCTGTGGTTTTGAACCTCATACTGCTTTGCTATAATATGCTGCTATGCTGTGTTTTTTGGTACTGAGGAGCACTTTAATGCACTGTGTACTGAAATGCACTGTTCCGTCGCCCACTTCACTGCAAGGCACTCCTTTTCCACTACGGCGTACCGCTGTTCCTGGGGTAACAACTTCCTACTTAGGTACAGGATGGAGTGCTCTTCACCTGCTACCACCTGAGAGAGTACTGCCCCCAATCCAACATCCGAGGCATCTGTTTGCAGAATGAATTCTTTATTGAAATCTGGAGAGACCAGTACCAGATTAGAACAGAGGACCATCTTGAGGTTGGTGAATGCCTCATCTGCTGCTTCCGACCACCTCACAATGTCCGGTGCTCTCACCCTGGTTAACTCTATTAATGGAGTGGCCCAAGTGGCAAAGTGAGGGATGAACCTCTGGTAGTAACTGACTAACCCTAGGAAAGCCCTCACTTGCTTCTTCTTGTTTGGTTGGGGCCAGTTTTGAATTGCTTCTACCTTCTTCACCTGGGGTTTCACCAATCCCCATCCAACCACATAGCCCAAGTATTTTGCCTCTGACAAGCTGATCTTACATTTGGTGGGGTTCGCTGTCAACCCAGCTTCTCATAACATATCTAGTACAGCCTTGACCTTCTGAAGGTGATTTTCCCAGTCTGTACTTTGGATGACCACATCATCGATATAGGCGGCAGCACAGTGAGAGTGTGGGAGCAGCAGTCAGTCTATCATGTGCTGAAAGGTCACAGGTGCTCCATGCAGACTGAATAGGAGGACTTTGTAGTGGTATAAACCCCCGGGGGAGATGAAGGCAGTCTTCTCCTGGGCTGCCCTTGTGAGTGGGATCTGCCAATATCCCTTCATAAGGTCCAAGGTGGAGAGGTATCTGGCCTTCCCCAACTGGTCGATCAGTTAATCAACCCTAGGTAGGGGGTATGCATCAAACTGCAATACGTCATTTAGTTTTCTGAAATCATTACAGAACCTCCAAGTATTATCCAGTTTTGGCACAAGGACGATGGGGCTTGACCATTCACTATGGGACTCTTCTATGACATCAAGCTTCAACATCCTCTTGACTTCAGCTCAGATTTCTTTCCTCTTGGCCTCTGGGATACAGTAGGGTCTTTCCCTTATCCTTATGCCTGGAGCTCTCACAATGTCATGGTAGGCTGCGACCGTCTGACCAGGTCGTTCGGAAAACACATCTCCGTTTCACTGAACCATTTCCACTGCTTCTTTATACTGTGTAGGAGACAGCTCGGGTGAGATATGGACTTGCCCCTCTGTTTTACCTTCTGCCAGGGTTACAGCCAATGAGACACAGCAGGCCTCCCGGTCTTGCCATGCCTTCAGGAGGTTAATATGGTATATTTGGAACTTCTTCCTGCGATCGGGTTGGCTTACTTTATAGTGCACATCACCAACAGCTTCCATGACCTCATATGGACCCTGCCACCTGGTAAGTAGTTTGCTTTCTATTGTGGGAACCAGGACCATCACCCGATCCCTCGGCTGGAACTTCCAGATCCACGCCTGATGGTCATAATAAGTCTGTTGGGTCTCTCGGGCCTTTTCTAAGTGTTTCCAGACAATAGGAGTGACCCGGGCCAACTTTTCCTGCATTTGGGAGATATACCCAATCACACTGGCTCCTTGTGGTGGTTGTTCTTCCCAGTCCTCCTTTAGTATATCGAGGATACCCCTGGGCCAGCGGGCATATAACAACTCGAAGGGGGAGAATCCGGTGGATGCCTGTGGGACCTCTCGGATAGCGAGCATCAAGTAGGGAAGGAGTAAGTCCCAGTCCTTTCCGTCTCGGCTCACTACTTTCCGCAACATCCCCTTTAAAGTCTGATTAAATCATTCTACCAGACCATCTGTCTGGGGGTGGTACACTGAGGTCCTCAGGGTTCGGATCTGGAGGAGTCTGCAAAGCTTCTTCATTAAACGTGAGACAAAGGGAGTACCCTGGTCCATCAGTATCTCCTTTGGGAATCCAACCCTCGTGAAGACTTGAATGGGCTCTCTGGCAATCGACTTCAAGGCTATGTTATGGAGCGGGATCACTTCCGGATATCTTGGAGCGTAGTCTACAATGACCAGGATGTGTTGGTGGACCTGAGCTGATCTGTCTAGGGGGCCTACCAGGTCCATCACAATCCTCACGAAGGGTTCATCGATGATTGGTAAGGGCACCAACGGGGCTGTTAACTTTGGCCACGGGGATGCCAACTGGCATTCTGAGCACGAAGCACAGTACCTCCTTACCTTGGTGTAAATTCCAGGCCAGTAGAATCTTCAGAGTATGCGGCACAGTGTTTTTTCAACCCCAAGATGTCCTCTGAGAAGGTGAGCACGTGCCAAATCCAGTGCCGCCTTCCTGTGCTGGCGGGGGACCAGCAACTGTTCCACATCATGTTCTTTATCCAGTATCACTCAGTATAGGAGGTCATTATTTAACATGAAATACTGTCCAGGTGCCTTGGCTTTGCCTTCAACTGGCACCCCGTTAATCTCCACAACCTCTGCCCGGATATTCTGAAAGTGAGGCTCGTCTATTTGGTCCCAACCAAAGTTCCTGGAGGCTATCCCAAGGGTACTCATTTCAGGGGGATTCAACTCTGTCTCTGCTTCTGGGTCCTTCTCTTCCTCCCTACAACTCTCCTCTCGGGCACCAGACCACTCACCCTGTTGTCCCTCTGGGAGCAGTGTTCTACCTCCCACCGGCACAGACCTGCCATTGGCAGCCAGTATCATGGGCCCTAACTTTTTACAATCCCTGTGTTCCTTTTGTGATTTCTGGGACATTCCTGCTTCCCCATACAACTCGGGGTCCCAATGCCCATAAGGGAAATATTCGGGTGAACTCCTCCAACCCCTCGGGGATTCCTAGCACCATAGCCTTGGTTACTGGGGCCCTTGCCTCCCAGGTTCCCCCCTCATGGAGTAATGTCTCAAACCCTGGGAAATCTTGACCCTCCAGGACAGGATGCGCCAATCGAGGGAGCACCCCCACCATGACCTGCCTCTCCTCCCTTTGTGCTTCCATGGTAACTAGCACCATGGGGTAATAAAACACTGTGCCATGGACACAGGTGAGCCTGGTATGTTTCTGGAAATTAATTTAGGAAGGTTGCACCAAACTGTGAACTATAAGGGTGACCTCACTCCCCGAGTCAACAAGGGCCATAACAGCATGTCCGTTTACCTTAACCACCTGGGTAAATTGGTGTGAAGTGGCGACCATCCCTACCACATTAATCAAATGGCAGTCACTATGTGGGGACCCACCCCAGTTGCACTGCATTGGTTCAACCCCATTCGGGCAGTTGGCAATTACATGTCCCCGCTCCCCACACCCATAACAGCAGTAGCATTTTTGGGGTGACCCTGGACTCTTTGGGCTTCTAAGGGAGGTCAAGTTTCCCTCTATTTTCAAACCTGAAAGTCCATTTGCGGCCTCAGACCGCTCTTCAGTAGTCCTTCTCTGGGGTCCTGTCCAGTCCAACCTCTCGGGGGGTTGGTATCTCCAGTTTGTAGTCTGCCCCAAGTCCTGTGGGTAGCCAACCCCAATGACTGGGTAAAGTTCCTTCATGGCATAATGCCGCTCCACCAAGGTGACCAGTTCATCACAGGAAGTTGGGTTGGCCTGTCCAACCCACTGCTGTAGGCTGGGCAGTAGTCCTTTTAAGAACCGGTCCATTATCAGGAGTGCCACGATTTTAGCAGTGCTATGGAGCTCGGGTCGCAACCACTTCTTGGCCAAATGGAGGAGGTCATACATCTGCAACCGTGGCTTTGCCGACTCCCGGAATCTCCAGCTGTGGTACCTCTGGGCTTGAAGGGCTATAGTCACACCAATATGGGCCAAGATCTCTTCCTTCAGCCTTGGATAGTCAGTGGCAACTCCCTCATCCAGATCATAATACGCCTTCTGGGCCTCGCCACACAAAAACAGAGCTAAAATGCTGGCCCACTATTCCTGAGACCATGATTCATGAGTAGCTGTCCTTTCAAAAGTGAGCAAATATGCTTCAATGTCATCAGCCATCGTCTTTTTCTGCAGACAGTGGGAAGCCCGTATAGTCCGGTAACCCTCTGGGGTAGGCCCTCCCGGGCGACCTTCTCCTGGCATGATCTCGATGAGATGTTTTACCATTTCCTGGATGGCAGCATGGTCCTGGGCCATCTGTGTGAGTAGTAACTGGTTCATCTCTTGTTGAGCCCAGGTAGCTTCCTGCTGGGCTGCAATAGCCTGGATCAAGGCTTTCACCACATCCGCCATGCCTGGTCTCCTTTACTCCAGGGTGGTTCAGATTCCAGCCAAATTCTACGCCGACCTGATCCCTCTTATCACACCACATGTGACAAGGTGCAACCTCACCACGAGATTCAGGATCAGCTTTGCAGTGGTTAAGAAGTCTCAGGAAGACCAGTTTGTTAACATCAAACCAACCAGGTATATTTTTATTTTCTTAATATGGTTGGTGACACAGAACTTTGGGCTTCTGCCCTTTTCCTTTTTAAGCCCCACTGGTGAAAATGAAACAAAAACAGAAATAAAGAGGCCTAGCTCTGGGTGGAAGCGCTGACTAAACAATCCTCGACCCTAACTAGAAACCCCCCTTTAGACCTTTTGGAAGAGCACAAACAGTAAAACGGAAAACTCACAATGGAAATAACTTTTTTCTTTTTCGCCTAATTCAGGAGACCAATCTCCTGAGGGTTACTTAAGGGGCTCCTGTTCTGGAACACATCCAAGCAGCTTGTCAGCCCTCTACCCCTGCAGCAACTGCCTGCTGGCCTTACCTTCCTGTTTTTAAAGCTCTCCTGTCTGTGCAGCTGCAGCAAATCAGCCGAATCAGCTGTAGCTGTACCCTGACTGTCTTACTCAGGGGAAACCCCCTCTCCTCCAGTACCTGAGTTTACCACAACATTAATTCTATAAGTTGCAAACACTCCATCATGGGTATGCAAATGATATGGGTTGTGCAACATCTCATCAGTAGCATACTGTATGTGGAACTAAAGGCAGAGATATGATTTCAAGCAGCAATTAGGAGCTGCACAAGAAAACCCTCTATCATGCATTTGCCAACCTTGTGACTGGACAAGGACTTTAAAAGGCAAACTCTTGTCAGAGCCACTACAGCTGCTAATACATTAACTTGATAAGGGTGTTTTTATGGCCTTAATCATAAAGATGAATTGCCATAGTCAGCTCCATGTGTAAACTTCATTCTTTGTAAAGGTAGCTCATTTATCTGGTTGATCTTGTGTTTTCCATGTGTTTAAATGTGAGTGGTGAGTGCATGTTGTACTATATGTGGAAAGAGAGGGAGCTCCACACCAAGGCCTTCAAGTAATGGTCAAAGTAATGGTGCAGGAAGGAGAGTTATGTCTACATTGGGGACTGTGGGCCAAGCTAGAAGTATAAGAACTTATAATGAGGTGATGGCCTGCTTTCATCCAGGATGCAACCACAGTCCTCAGTGGATGATTCAAATGTTACTTTGATAGACATTTAAAGTACCTGAGGAGGGTGATGGAAGGAATAGGGGAGGCAGAAAGTAGGCCACTACAAGCTGAGATAGAGAGTAGGGAGATCCCAAGGGGAGAGAGTTTCACCAGGATGCAAGTTATTCAAGGAAGCAAGGGGTTTGCAAAGGAAGAAGGGGGGAAGGAGCAGTCAAAGGAGAGAGGTGTGGAAGGGGGAACAATTGGAAAAAGAAGAAAACAGTAAGAAGAGAGATGAGAGGTGTCAAAATGATGCAAGGTCTGGAATGTCAGCCTGGTGGTGCTGAGGACTGAGTCACTGGATGCAACACATCACGCCACACCGGTGACCCGTATTCAGGAATGAGCATGGTCCTCGGAGGGGAGGGTTGGCAGGGGAGGAGAAGGATTAAGCATCCCATGGACTGTTCTCTTCTCTGGGAAGGGGGGTGATCAGTGGTCGGTGTACTATTGGAACCTAGCAGAGGCTGGGGTGGCACACTGACACTGTCAATGTGGGGTCAGAGGCGGGACAGACTCATGTCAGGATGCACATAGGTGAGTGCTCACTGCTGACGCTGATACTCTTGCATGCTCTGCCCCTGAGGGAGTGTAAACTGGAGATGAAAATCATGATCTGACTGGATAACAGAGGGTACCTTGCAGGTCCTGCCCCAGAATAGCCATGGCACCAATAACACCGAATCCAGTCTTTGGCGGGTTTGGATGAGCCCTGCCAGTCCCACCTGGGGGGAGTCCTGGGGCTATTTGGTTGGCATCGGCTGGTGGATGTTGGGAGATGGGACTGGGGGCTCCATCCCAAGCTAGGGCCCTGAGCAGGTGCATAACAAATAATAGAAAAAAAGGTGTAAGGTCTGCAACAGAAGCCCTATGAAGAGAGACTGAAAGAGTTCAATATGTACACCCTAGGGTAGAGGAGGGAGAGTAGGGATGTTATGGAGACCTTTAAATACCTCTTGGGGGTTAATAAGGTACAGGAGGTAGATATATTACAGAGAAAAAGGTGCTGTAGAACAAGGGGTCATGATATGAAGCTGGAAGGAGGTAGACTCAGAAGAGGTGTGAGTAAGTAGTTCTTCACAGAAAGGATAGTGAATTCCAGGAACAGCCTTCCATGGGAGGCAGTGGGGGTGAAACCAGTGGTGGGTTTCAAAAATGCCCAGGACAGGCACAAAGGAATCCTAGGAGGAAGGAAGGAAGGGGTTGGAAGGTGGAAGAGACAATGCTGTAGGTCAAGCTGGCTCTGCAGCAAAAGTGATCATAACTAAAAATGGGTAGACTAGATAGGCCTAGTGGTTACTATCTGCCATTAGTTTCAATGCTTAGGTAACCTCTACCCTTTGGGAGATTACAAGTCTATTTGCCCCTCCCTGGGATTTTGTGGCCTAATTCGGCACAGTAGAAAAAATGGTTAATTCTTCTCAGCACTCATGTGGAGCCTCCTGCGGGTTGAGAGGTCACCACGGATGCATGGGACGATAAAGCCCAGCAGTTTAGGTGGGAGGGGGAGGAGTGAGCAGTGAGGGAGTGAGAGTGAGTCAAGGCTGGTTGGGGGTGATTGCTCACTCTGGACCTCAGCCAGTGTACTAAGTACTAGTACTAAGCACGCCATCAAATCCAGCAGTGATGCACAGTACATACATATTCTGTAGATTACAGTCAGTGATTTCAGAAATACATAATTTTTTTTATCCAAGCCATCAGCCTCCATTCAGTGCACATAGTAAGCTTAATTTGTAAAAGGCTGGTAAATAATTTAAAAGTTTAAGTTGACAAAAAGTCAAGTAAGTTATCATGTTTTGTCAGCTTCACCTTTCAGCATTTCCCCCATGTAACTCTGATTCCTGGGGGGGGTAGATGGTGGAGTTCCGTTTATCATTTAGTCTTGTGTCAGCCCTGAAAAGGTTAAACCCTACAGAGAGCAGTAAATCATTGTACTCTGACACACACACACACACACACACACACACACACACATATGCAGTTGGGAGAGAGAGAAGTGTAATCTGAATCTCTGCTGGAGCAATGCAGTCTCATTACAAACTCATTTTTGACCAACAGGCAGTGGTGTAGTGCTAAATTTAGAAGTGTGGGGTCTCCAGGAACTATGATACCCCCAACCCCCACAGGTTGGGGGTCTGGGGACTGCTTAGGCCACCAGAAACTATCAGGTTTTAGATCCATTCTGGTGCATTTTTATGGTCTTTTGAGACTATTTGGCTGCTTTTAAAGCATAATTTGACTTGTTACAAACAACCAATATCACTCAAAATAACTTTTTATTTTCTTTAAAAAATGTTTTTAAAACTAAAGCAAAAAATTCCACTCCAGCCACTCTTCAAGCATCCAACTATATACCATTTCTCTTGAGTACAGTCAGCTATCAGTGCAGCAGGCATTGCACTTGTTACCTTGCAACCTGAACAGCAGACTCTCCCCCCCCCCACAACAGTGCACCAGATGGTCAGACATAAAAGGCAGTGAAAAGGACATACAAAACACCAGTCTGGAGGTGTACACAGACCATTTATGCTGGAAAATGGAACTTACACACAGTCCCAACTGGAGGGTCCCTCAAGGTCTCGCATTGACACAGGATGTATAACAGTCCATGAATGCTTTATCCGCATGTACCCTGAACTGAAATGGTTGGAGCAGGAAGGCTAAGACTCAGCAGGGACAGCTGCATGAAATACAGGGTATATACAGTGATATCACAGTCCACAGACTTGACATGCAGCAAGGGTCTGCAACCTGTGTGAGACCTCAGACAATGGCATGACCATAATTATCACTGCTCTACAGCAGGATGATGTTTCCCATTCACATTCAGTACATGGCAGCCAACCTCCAAATCCCCATATGTCATACACCAGAACAACACCATTAAGCACTCCAGCATAATCCAAACATGACAGCCAACCTGCAGGGGTGCACAGACAACTGTAACAAATGATGACCTAACGGGAGTATTACTTTATCCCAAGAGTCAGTTTCTCGACACCCAAAATCCTGAAGCCACAATCCCGACACCCATTAGCTTGACACTTCAGTGTTGCCCGTGGTGGAATTTGCAGTCTTAAATACAAGGGAGTGGGAGGGTGAATCCCACCAAAATGTGAAAAAAACTCTGCCACATACAACATCCTGTCAGCATCCAGCTGTCGGGATCGTGGCTTCAGGATGTTGGGTGTCGGGGAACTGACTGTCGGGATTAAGTAGTATATCTAACCTAATTCCAAGCACATCTTGTGGCCTGTACACAGCCCAGTCACATGGCAAGGGCAGGAGCAATGCCAGTGGTAGGCTCATCTGAGTTTTACCATGCTGCAGTGACACCACCCACAGAGACATCCCCGACAGCGACAGCTGCAGTGCCGAGTGTCGGCAATGCAATGTCAGAGATGCCTCAGTGTTTCCATTGGTGGGCTGTGCCCCTGAACCTCTGGTCTCTAGGATTCTAACTCTGAGTCAGAGTTGGACAGGGGGAGGGCGATACACCGTGCGAGGCAGTCTCGGTGTCTGGCAGAGACCATCACAGAGACATGCAGATTTTGTCAAAATCTTGTCGCTGTGATGGTCTTTGTGGCTGGGGTGTCACTGCGACGTCAGTATACCGCTCATCCCACCCTAAACACCCACTCAGAAGTCATCCCAGACACAAAAGCCAAAAATCACACATAGAAACAGAGAAATTTCCAGCAGATAAGGACTGCTAGGCCCATCCAGCCTGCTTGTAGGCCCTGAACATTTTATGTGGCCACTGACCCAATGTGATCAATGGTTTTTCACCACTTTCTCCCCTCTCAAACTTCTCTAGTGCCCATCCCAGCCATGCTTAAACCCCTCCACTGTGCTTGCCACCACTACCTCCTGTGGCAGACTATTCCAAGCTCAATTACCCTTTCTGTGTAGAAAAAACTCCTCACATTACCTCTTAATATACCTTCTTCCAGTTTCATATTGTGTCCCCTTGTTTTAGTACTTTTTCTACATTGGAAAAGGTCCCCCACCTGCACCTATGATCTTGAGGTATCTGAAAGTTTCAATCATGTCCCTCCGCTGTCTCCTCTCCTCCAGTGAGTACATATTGAGGTTCCTTAGTATCTCTCCTCATATGTTTTGTGGTGCAAGCCCTGCGCCATCTTTGTTGCTCTTCTCTGGATAGTCTCCACCTTATCTATGTCCTTGCATGGGTGTGGCCTCCAGAACTGAATGCAGTACTCCAGGTGAGGCCTTACCAATGTTTTATACAATGGCATCACCACCTCCCACCTCCTGCTAGTGATACCCCTGCCTATGCACTCCAGCATGCCAGTGGCCCTCCCTGCCACCTTTGTGCACTGCTTCGATACCTTAAGATCATTAGAGATGATAACCCCTAGGTCCCTTTCCTTTTTGGTGACAGTCAGCTCCCCCCCCACCTGTAGCTCTCCCCAGGGTTCTCTCTACCTATGTGCATTATTCCGCACTTCTTTCCATTGAACCTCAGTTGCCACTTTTCTGACCATCTTTCAAGTTTTTCCAGTTCCTTCTTCATTTTCTGCACTCCTTCTGGAGTATCTACCCTGTTGTAGATCTTGGTATAATCTGCAAACAGGCAGACCTTTTCCTTCCAGTCCCTCTGCAATGTCACTAATGAAGACATAGAATTGGACTGGTCCTAGTACTGATCCCTGTGGTACCCCACTGGTCACCCCCTCACCCCCAGATTGTACCACATTTACTACCACCCTCTGTCTTCTGTCTGTTAACCAGTTCCTACCCCAGTTCACCACCTTGTCTCCCATGCCCAAACTATCCATCTTGTTAATCAGCCTTCTATGTGGGATGGTGTCAAAGGCTTTGCTGAAATCTAGGTAGGTGACATCTTCCACCCCTCCCTGATTTATTTCCCTGGTCACCCAATCAAAAAAAATCAATTAGATTCATTTGACATGACTTTCCTGCTGTGAATCTGTGTTGCCTCAGATCCTGATCACCACTGGATTCCATATGTGCTACTATCCTTTCTTTCAGTAGTAGCTCCATGATCTTTTCCACCACTGAGGTGAGGCTGACTGGCCTGTAGTTCCATGCCTTCTCCCTACTGCTGCTTTTGTTCAGTGAGACTACATGTGCCCTTCTCCAGTGTTCTAGAATGACACCTGTGTTCAGTGAGTCTGTGAACAGGGCCACCAGAGGGGGCTGCTAGTTCCCTTCTTAGCTCCTTTAATATCCTCAGGTGGATGCCGTCTGGCCCCATGGCCTTATCCACCTTTAGCTTTGAGAGTTCTTCCAGAACTCTCTCCACTGTGAATGGACTGGTGTCAACTTCTCCCCCCTCATTGCCTCTGCAACCCAACTGTGATCTTTGACCCTCCCCCTCCTTAGTGAATACTGATCAGAAGTATTTGACCTAATGCCTCATCTGAATGCATCACAATCTTTAATGCTGAAGAATGCCATCCACCATTAGATGCATGTGGACTTCATGGATTTCATGTTCAATCACAGAGGGGGGATGGGAGGCTGGTGGCAAGGGGCAAGCTTTGGGGAAAAGAGATCACCCAAGTCACTGGATGCAGCCCAGCACCTCACTGTCAGATAAGGCCAGTCAATACAAATAAAATCATTAATATAAAACAGCACACTTACCTCATTGCTCCTTTTATGATAAAGTCAGGCTAGTTATTAATTCATATTGTTTTGTTGGTACCAGCCATCTAATTCACTTGGTCCCAGCCAAATCCTGACTCCCGACTTGTGAGAATTAATCACTTACAGGCTCATACAGTACAACAAGTTGGCTGCTCCCTGCTTGCACTCCACATAGTACCAGCTGCACCTCCAGTCACAGAGGTACAGCTAGCCTCTTGTTGAGTTAGCAGATTTCTGCAGGACATTTCCCAGATTTCAGATCTATCTTTCACATGAACAAAAAGCACCAACTTTAAGACATGAACAAAGTTATCACTGACAGGTTATTAAGTTACTAATACTTCATGGAGAAGTCATTTAAACATGCTCTACTGCTTTGCCACATTAATTAAGTTAATCAAATAAATAGGTTCACTATATTGTTCTATCCTGGAAAAATACTGTACATAGTAAAAGCTGGACCCAACTGAAAATGAGAAATTGGCTCTTACTTGGGCTATCCTTGGTAAATTCATTATAAAAATGGGTAAAAGGAGGACTCCACTGGAAAAAAAAAGATCTTGCACCTCCGCTGTACTATCCTGGGTAAATACAGTGTACAAACTGGGTCAAACAGAACCCCACCACAAACAAGGTATCACAGCACATCTGGGCCATCCTCACCAAATATATTGTAAAACTGTAGAAGCAGGACCCTACAGCAGAATTCCACTGAAAAGCAGAAGTTGCATGTAAGCTGATCTATCCTGGGAAAATATATTGTAAAAGCATCCAGATCACCCATCTTGTAGCTGTTTGGCATGTTCCTGGTGGTCCCCCAAAAGGGCATCTGTCCCCCACTGAATCATCCTCTCAGGCACCCCCCCCAGCCCTGGTCACATAATGCAAACTGCAGCAGTAGTGATGAGTAGGGATGTAAGTTTGTCTTGGATGAGGTTTTAATGACTCATTGCTCATGAAATCATTAGTAAACAGTAGTAAATGTTGTGGCACTGTCATCATTGCTACATTCTGATGACACTAATGAAAGTCATGGAAGTCCTGAATAAAGATCAAACATCATGGAATCAATGATGTGTATGACTGCCATGACAAACTTACATCCCCAATGATGACTGGCGCAGCTTTCTGCTCACCACCTCAACTGGTTTCAATCTAACAGTCTCTGAGCAATTGCAGGTATTGTACAAACCCCTGTGTCTACTGTACTCATGATCATTTACTGGCAATCAGATGGTGACTGGCCAAGATGGTGAGTACAGGGCTGTGTAGGTCACTGTCACTAATGCCATACTTTGGCTTAGGTGACCTGAGCAGTGTGTGTGTGGGGGGGGTTGTAGGGAGGGTGGTCCTGAGCAAGGTGGGTTGACAGAGGATCAGATGCCCTTATGGGGGGACCACTAGACTATCAGGAATATTTACGAAAGCTACAGGATGATTGATTGGGGGTGCAGGAACCACTACACCACTATAAATATTTGAGACAGCTACAGGACAGGTGATTAGGGGGTGGGAGAACATTAGACTACCAGGAATATTCAAGACAGCTGCAGGTCAGTCAATCAGGGGGTACAGGAACCACTACACCACCAGGAATATTTGAGACAGCTACAGGACAGGTGAATAGGTGGGGGTGGGGGGACAACTAGACCACAAGGAATATGTAAGACAGCTACAGAATGGGAGGACCATGCACACATGTGAATGGGCCCTTAATTGGCATGCAAATGGGCCATACTGCTTTCCATGCCCAAAAGGGTCATTAACATGTTAGGGCTAAATATGGCCCAGAGGAGCTCTGCTACTATCTCATTTGATCCACGCTACCACCATTGCGCTCCTGTCAGCCATATTAAGTCTGGGCCTGTGTTAGCACAGTGCAAAGACACTATGCCCTGTACTAACATAGCCTCATATTTAGACAATTTACATGCTCCTGATGCAGTGAGCTAATTGTCAAATATTGCCCCCCAGGCAGGCTGTGCTCAAATTTCCACAGACCACACATGGCCAGCTCTGAATATGGGGACCTATACCCTTTTGCCCAGTGGAACCCAAAGTCCATGAAACAATAGCTCATGGGAGTAAGAAAGGCCTGCCTATAGCCCCAAGATGCTGTTGTTCTAACTTGTAACAGCATGAAAGCAAACATGTTTGCCACTGACTTATGCTTGTTTGTTTGGACAGCAAAACATACATAGCATTACCATGTCAGCCAAATGCTTTATTTAATACAAACATAAAAATATTACACAAGTAGATACATAGGAGACAATATGATGAGTCAAAGCAGAGTAGTGCATTCAACTGCAGGGTCCGTGCTATCACAAGTGCATAATTAGGTGCCACCATAGGGCAGGTATCAGGTAAGTGTAATCCGAGTTTAATGACATAGTTACTCTATCTTATTGTTTAGTTGTTTGATTATAGTACTAAATAGAGGAGACTGTTGCTTACAGTACCTTACAAGTCTCAGGGGGAAGCTAGCCATTATACACAGGCACCAATAAAACTATCACTTTATTATCAATCAAGCAGTATTTCCAAATAAACTCTTTGCAAATGCAAATAAAGTGTAACCACCCAAATTCTTCCACAGTATTGTCAATACAAAACCTGGACAGAGGGTTACATGATCTTTATTTACCTTAGTTGGGAAAGTAATTTTAACTTAGTAAGAAAACAGATCTACTAAAAAATGAAACTGCCTGTTTTACTCAGTTGGAGGTTCATCACAATGACTGTCTGCCTGTCCCAGCTCAGTGGCCCCACTGCCACAAGCTAAACCCTGATCTCAAATCACCTTGTCCTCCTCTGCTAAGGAATTCAGCAGAGAGATACAACAAAGTTCTATTATAGCTGTTCTTCAAGACTGTTCAGTTGCTGATTTAAAACTGTTGCCTGGAGAACTACATAGAAAAACACCATCGAAGACTTTAAGAACTATGGGAACACTATATCACTGCCAACAAGGCATTGTTTAGATAAAACTGTTTAAGAAGAGGGTGTAGGTGTTCTTTCAGACTAAAACAAGCTGCATGTGCTGTTTACAATCCACTGATTGTAATTTGAGCTGGCAGGAGAATGCTACATGTAGGAAAAGAACTCTCCCCCCCTCAACGTAGTGATTTCAGGTAGTGGAAGGATCATGATTCAACACCAAATTTGTGCTTCAGAAGGAGTCTGAAGTGCCCTTTTTTCCTAAGTGATTAAAATACATCTGCAGGGCTCTGCCCCCTGCAGCCATAAAAAAGGAGAAAGAGATCGAGTAAGTGGAATTAGGGAGGATATTTATGTCATGATGACCACATTACTTTAATTTTAATGTTCAAAACACAGGTAAGCAGAGTAACACAGCTCATAACTTAAAGTGATCAATGAATGTAGGAACACTCTTTGAGCATATGTTTTACTTTTTACCATATATGAGAATACATTAATTCCATGAGTTGTAAGAACTGCATCATTGGTATTCAAATGATATGTGATGTGTCACATCTCTGCCATTCCCCGAGAAACACAGCATTAAAGTGCAGCACATAATGAAACAAGAAAACAGTACCACGTATGTGGAATAGGAAGCAGGAGTATGGTTTCATGAAGGAAGAATTAATAGTACACAAAAACCTTGCAGCTTGCATTTTCTAGTCTTGAGATTGGGCAAGGACTTCAAAGAGAACAGGAAGAGAAAGCTGGAGAGTTGGCAGAATTAGAAAGGAGAGTTGATATTCTGAAGCTGTGGTAGGTGAAGGATCAGCACACTCAAAAAGTCCTTTCACAGCAGATTGATACCAATATGTCTGCATGCTTTGAAAGTGAACATAAAAAGGAAACTTTCTAAGCAAGCTCATCTGCTTTATTTGCTGTTTATAAGAGTTCAGCAAATGCACCTCTTAACCCCCTTTCCTTTCAGAAGTGCTCAAACATGTGCATTCACTCACTCACTCACTTATTTGCTCACTCACAAAAAACAGAAAGATGTATAATATTTGGATGCCTGAAGAACAATTGCCACATAATTTGTTTTGCTGTAGTTAAATCAATATAATCACGAGGGTGTAATATTTCAGTAAGACGGCACCTTTGGTTGTGAAGAATAGCTTGCAATCCTGACTTGAAATCATTGTCAGTTTGAAATTATAGAAGTTGACGGCAGATAAGGACCGCAAGGCCCATCCAGTCTGCCCATTTCTTTTTCTACCTTATAAATGTGCCATCGGCCTTTGCGATGTCAGTGACCTATCTATTCATAGTCATTTGTATTGCTCCCTTATGCCTATCCCATGCCTGTTTGAAGCCCTGCACTGTATTCATAGCCACTACTTCTTGTGGTAAGCCATTCCATACATCTACCACCCTTTCTGTGAAAAGAATTTCCTCACATTCCCCTTAATCGGCCTCCCTCTAATCTCATGCTGTGTCCTCTTGTCCTGCTATTTTTCTTATATTTAAACATGTTAGACTCTTTCACCTTGTTTATGCCCTTAAGGTGTTTAAATGTCTCGATCATATCACCTCTCTCCCTCCTTTGCTCAAGGGTATACATATTGAGCTCCGTTAATCTGTCCTCATATGTCTTCTGATGCAGTCCCTGCACCATTTGGTTGCCCTTCTCTGGACTGCCTCAATTTGAGTTAATGTCCTTGTGAAGGTGTGGCCTCCAATACTGCACGAGTACTCAGATGGGGCCTAACCAATGTCTTGTACAGAGGGATTATTACCTCCCTCTTACGACTTGTGATACCCTACTAATACACCCTAACACCCCCTAGCCTTACCTACTGCTTTAGAGGTCTGCTTGATGATTTCAGGTCATCAGTGATGATGATGCCCAAGTCTCTTTCTTCCTTTGTGACTGCTAGCAACTCCCTCCCAGCCTATAAGTGGCTTCAGGGTTTCTCTTCCCTATGTGCATGATTTTGCACTTCTTTGCATTAAATCCCAGTTGCCACTCTTCTGACCATTCTGCTAGTTTATCCAGATCTCTTCTCATTCTGCCCACCCCATCTGGATCATCTACTCTGTTGCAGATCTTGGTGTCATCTGCAAACAGACAAGCCTTACCCTCTAGTCCATCTGCTAGGTCACTAATGAAGATGTTGAATAGGACTGGCCCCAGGACTGATCCCTGAGGTACCCCACTTGTGACTTGCATCTCTTCTGACTGTATACCATTTACCACCACTCTCTGTTTTCTGCCAGTCAACCAGTTTGCCACCCAGTTGACCAACTTCTGACCCACCCCGAGCCTACCTAGCTTATTTATCAATCTTCTATGTGGAACAGTGTCAAAAGCTTTGCTGAAGTCAAGGTAGGCGACATCAACTGCTCCCCCTTGGTCCACCACTCTGGTTACCCAGTCAAAGAAATCTATGAGATTAGTTTGACAGGACCTTCCTTTTGTAAACCCATGCTGTCTTGGATCCTGTGCCCCTATGGATTCCAGGTGTTGCACTATCCTTTCCTTAAGGAGTGCTTCCATAATCTTGCCCACTACTGAGGTAAGACTGACGGTCTGTAGTTCCCCGCCTCCTCCCTGCTACCACTCTTGTGGAGTGGGATCACATGAGCCCTTCTCCAGTCTTCTGGGACCTCTCCTGTGCTCAGAGACTCACTAAACAATTCTGCTAATGGCTCTGCTAGTTCCTCCTTTAGCTCCTTAAGTACCCTGGGATGTATGCCATCCGGTCCCATTGCCTTATCCACCCTGAGCTTAGCAAGCTCTTGTAAGACCCTTTCTTTTGTGAATATATATATTTGTCCTGTTATTCTCAATGCCCAAACTGTTTTATTTTGAAATCAAGAGCACAGTTTGCAGCCCTTGAACATTTGAATCCAGGGTACAGACAGATTGGGATGAATTCATTGCTTGCTACTCAGAGACAATTAATTTCAAAATCCACAGAAAGAAGCTTTGCATTTGGACAATGATGAACATGTTTTAAAAAGCCACATCATGCATTGAAGTTATAGAAATATTTTATGATCAGTAACTGGGAAATACTGTTGAAAACATGGGGAGAATCACTTGTAAAAAGGGAAATGGTTGCATGTTTTTTAATATTAGCAGTATGGCACAGATCATAAAAATAACAGAACATATAGTACTAATGTTGTTAATAATCAACATAACACTTGTCCTTCTATGTTAAGCATTAGAAAGGATTATCTATACTCCAAAATAGATGATTTAAAGAGCAGCTAATGCCATCAGGAGAACTTTACCAAAAAAAATAATATTTAGACACAGTCCAGATGGTATTGCACATTAATTCTGCATTTTTTCTCCCCAGTATTTATTACTGAGGTCATCTGCATGAAAACATGATTTTTGCTGTTGAAGAGTTCATCTATTCCTGTTGCTGTCTACCTACCTAAGGTCACAATGCATGGCTTGTGACATCACAGTTACTCCCAGGATGACATACTGTGATTTCACAAAAGAGGGTTATGACTTAAAGTAGGGAGCCAACTAAACAGGCAGAAGAACTCTAAGGGATAAAGATCATGTATTTATGCAAATGTTCTTGGAAATAAATACTGGGGAGGATGAATCTTTAGAACATATATGGAATGGAAGCTGAATTGTACCTAATTATTATGTTTTTCAAAGTTTTTTTAAGGCGTCAGCAGCTCTTTAAGGTCTGACATTGGCTTGTTCATATCCGATGAGGTGAAAATACAATGAGCCAATACTGCATTTTCAAACATAAGCATAGACCCCTTCCTGCATGCACAATATTCAGAAAAGTTTGCTTCTCCCACGTCTGAAATTGTCAATGCTCCATATAATATGTACACCAGAATTTATTACAATGTGCATCCTTTCATAAATATAATAAAGCTGTAGCTGAAATAGATGCATATTACAATGCCTTGTGTTTAAGAATTATTTTGTAATGGGGGTTAAACATGCCATATGATTTCAGTCATGATTAATTTTCACTATCAGTAATATGCTTTGATAATTAGCTTGATTTTTAAATTAGTAAAAAGCATACTGTTTATACATTAATCAACCTCAGCAAACACAGCTGTAACTTAGTTATGTTCACATTTTGCTGATTTTAAAGTCTGCTTTTTAAAAGATAGGAAAGAATTATATGAACCATTATCCATAGTAAGTATTTGTTACAGTATAAATATTTTGAAATACACATAGTACACGGTGAAGCTATGATGATGTTCTCACAAAATGAAAATGACATTTGATTCTGTAGTCATCAAGTCATACTGTATCTCTAAAATGGACTGTTTGGAGAACTGGCAGATTCACGTAAGACTACTGTCAACAAATATTGTTCCATCATAAACCTCAGCAAATGCTACAAATGAGGGACGTGAAAGAGCAGGTCAAGCTACTGTACCAAACCACCTATTTTCTCAAATTCGCTACATAAATGCACAGAATAGACAATATCATGAAACACTGTGTGGTTACATGAAAGGTAATCAAAGGAGATCTGCAAAAATAGCAGACTGCTCTTCACTTACCATGTGAATAAAGCAAATGTAACAAATTAAACAAAATGAAAATGTAAGAAAAACCTTTTTTTTGAGAAATATATAAAAATAATCACCAACCACCCTTATAGAAGCATCATTTAAACATATTTTGAAATGTTCCCTAAAATCCTAACAGAATCCCTTTTATGTACTTTACTGAAATAAAATACTGGTACTTTTCTTAAAGGAATAAAATCGCTTGATAAAATGTCTACTGTAAATAAGATTATAGTGTCAATAATGTCAATGTTTGGCTTATTACAGTAGCACTAAAACATGTTCTACCTTTTAATGAAGCAGAAAATGAAAGACAATCAAAGAACTACTAAACAGAAAAATAAAATCACCACCATCTGTAGGGGATCCTGCAAAGGCATAGAAACAAGCAACAGGAGCAATTTGGCCAAGATGTGTTTTGATCACCATCAAGCAGATAAGCCTGGATGCACATTACAAATAGATAAGACAGTGTTTTAGTATGCCATAATGCTACACACCCTTACCACTTTACCACACCAAGAGGAATAACAAGTTACTGGTCAGCTTTCCTCTAACAAGCACAGAAACAATGTACCTTATTTATATTTGCTCATACCCCCATAGTTACACCCCAAAAACCTTATATTACACACTTAAAATTTAAATATAAACTAAACAAAATAAACACAAGAAAAATGGCCAAAAGCTGGTACAATATCAGGAATCAATAGTTCTAAGATCCTTGAGTCCATTTTGGATTTTAGCAATGTATCAGCCATACTCACTGTAGGTGAGATTGGATATATAGAAAAATAATGTCCTGAAATGGCTAAGTGGGGCTAAGCACAAGTGCCCACAGGAGAATCCACAGCAGAACACTGCAGATTCGGTGAGTCTACTCTCATCAGATCCATGAAAAGTCATTTCACAATCATGGGGCAAAGAGGAAAGGTCTGTGCAGTGTCCTCTCATTCTGCATCAAGATCACAAACCCAGAGCAGCTCAGTGGACCCCTCTATTGAGAGAAGCTGCCACCACTCTACGTGGTCAGCAACCAGTGGCACTTTTCCCCAGCCTGTTTACTCACTGCAGTTGCCAGGGGTGTACTGGCTGTGTAGTTAAGTCATCCCAATCATCTACATGGCTCCAATAATGTCCTCCTTCAGCACAGATTACACATTTATCGGGCCACTCAAGCTTGCATTCATCCCCTTCTACTCCAGAAAGGGAGGGAAGGGACAGCAGCACACTTCCACTTCCACAGCTACACCAACTCCACAGACTCTGTGTACTCTGAATCTCCCACAGTCCTTCAACTGAGAGCTCCAAGATTACCAAAACACTCACCTCCCACAGCCCAGAAAGGGGATAAGGGCCAAAATCTCTCCTGGGCACCAGTTGCAAACAAATATAAAGTAGCAGCAATGTGATTTTACTATAGTTAAATTAAACAGAATAATGTATCAGAGGTCTCAGTCACAGCAAGATGTCTGTAGCCCCCAGAAGGCTTTAATTGGATCATCTAAAAGCAACATTCACAGCAACAGGAATAGGGTACCTACCAATTCAGTACCAGGTGTAGGAACTGATGTCCCCATATAAATGTATTATTTAACAAAATAAGAGAAATTAAAAAAAATCATAGCAGCAGCATTAGACCCCCCTCCCAACAAACACCAGTGAGCTCTGGAGGAGGGTGGATGTGATTCCCCTTCACAAAAGTGGGAGCACGGCAGAGGCAGGAAAGTACATACCTGTTAGTTTGACCTCAGTGGTAGGAAAAATGATGGAATCACTTCTGAAAGAAAGAATTATTGAGTATCTATAGGCCAGCAGGGCACAGAACCCTGGGCAGCATGAATACACAGTGGGAAGGTCATGTTAGATGAATCTAATAGATTTCTTTGACTCGGTGACCAAGGCGGTAGACCTGTGAGGGGCTGTGAACATGGTCTACCTAGACTTTAGCAAGGCATCTGACATAGTCCCACACAAAAGATTAATAAACAAGTTAGCCAGCCTGGGAGTGGGTCCCATGGTGGTAACCTGGGTAAAAGATTGGCTGGACAACAGGACACAGAGGGTAATAGTAAATGGAGTCCACTCTGAAGAAAAGGGGGTTACTAGTGGGTTACAGCAGGGTTTAATATTGGGACTGGTCAACTTTGATGTCTTTATAGGTGACATTGTGGTGGGACTGGAAGAAAAAGTATGCCTCTTTGCAGATGACACAAAGATCTCCAACAGAGTTGATCTGCAAGGGGGGGGCATGAAAAGGATGAGAAGGGACTTGGCAAGGTTGGAAGAATGGTCAAAAGTATGGCAGCTTAGATTCAATGCAATGAAGTGCAAAGTAAAGCACCCGGGGAACAAAAACCCAAGGGAAGAATACACAGTGGGGGTATTAACAACAACAAAAATGGAAAGGGACACGGGGGAAGTCATATCAGATGACCTAAAGGTAGGAAAGCCAATGTGAGAAGGATGTAAGGAGGGCTTGGAGATATTGAGATGCATAGGGAGAGGCATCACCAGTAGAAAGAGGAAGTTGTTATCTCTCTTTAAAGGCAGTTGGTGAGATCCCATCTGGAGTACTGTGTGCAGTTCTGGGGACCCCATCTCCACAATGACATAAACAGGATGGAGCAGTCCAGAGGAGGGCAACTAAAATGATGCAGGGTCTGCACCAGAAGCCATATGAAGAGAGAGACTAAAAAAGCTTAATATGTATACCCTCAAGGAAAGGAGGGAGAGGGAGGTATGATAGAAACTTTCAAGTACCTCAGAAGACTCAACAAAGTCCAAGAGGGTAGCATCTTTCAGAAAAGGAGATGTGTAAGAACAAGGGAGCACAATTTGAAGATAGACGGAGGACAGCTCAGGGGCAATGTGAGGAAGTATTTTTTCACAGAAAGGGTAGTGGACACCTTCCTGAGGAGGTAGTGGGGTCAAAAACAGTGGGGGAATTTAAGAATGCATGAGACAGACATAATGCAATTCTAGTGGGGGGTAGGAGGAAGCAGGCTATTGGTTAACTAGGATCTGCAGCCTATCTAGTAGGTAAGGAAATGGGCAGACTAGGTGGGCCAAGCTATCCTTATCTGCTGTCAATGTTTATATTTCTGTTTCAATGTTTCAAATCCTATCCAGATGCTTTATCAAGGCTGACCTACCATATCTTGGTAACCACTTAACTATATATTAATGACCACCATGTAACTATTTAACAGGTATGAACAATTACTTTTAAGTCCCTGTTTCTACAATCAACTGCACTGTAAACACATATTCCATATAAATGTGTAAAAGATATACAAACAATGCACACTAATTGCAAATACAAGTTAAAAACAATACCAAAAACACATAAGAGAATGTGGACTGAACAAAGGTGTAAAAAAGAAACAGGAGGGGGAAGGAGGAGAAAGAAGACTCTAACAAACAACAAATGATTGTATATAAAGGGTTGGAAATGGGTGTGTGTGAAACAGGGGAGAGGGAAGAAACAGTACAAGAAACTAAACACCAAAACAGGAAATACACTGCACAGCAACACCTCACAGTCAAAGTATAGATTTATAATGAATATTGTTAGAACTGATGATAAACATTCATAAGTCAGTACTAAATATATAGCACTATTTTCCATGTTGGTATTTTATAGATGATCCAACTATTAGTATGATAAAAATCCATATAGAACTTAGCAGTAGGATACTTAGAAAATAAGGTCAAAAAATGTTTTATTTTGTTTTATTTTATTTATTTGAATCTAGGATTACAAGCACCTTTGAGCCAAGGTTCTTTTACAAAGGTTCCATGTCAGTTGCAGTACAATAACAAAACACAAAAAAAAAATTAAGTAACAAAGGCAGGATAACAGGTTAACAATCAGTTACATGGATATGAATGCATACATTTGGGTTAAACTAAAGCCAGAGGCATTGATGGGGTAAATAGTGTTACAAGGCATGGCAAGGACACAAAAGGTAAGAGCTGCCAGAGGCACTGTCACATCACAGAGAGAACAATAGGCAGTGGAGGGGTGCGGAAGGGGGGGAGAGGGTGGGAGAGGGGGTTGTAGGAGATTAGGTATAGATAATAGAAATGCTATGTAGAAAGAGCTGAGACAAGGCTTGGGTATCGGCAAGGAGGGCTGATTAAAGGAGACAGTCACAGGTGCTAGAGGCAGAAAGGAGTAGGCAGAGCCTGGATTTGAACGGGCCAAGCTTAGGTATGGAGGAGATGTCACTGCTGAGATCATTCAACCAGCTGGGGGCCCTATGAGCAAAGGATCTTTGTTCATGGGTGATACGGCAGTGAGGGACCTGCAGGAGTTGTGATTCAGATCCCCTAGTGTGGCAAGGGTTACTACTAGGGGAAAAGGAGAGCTTGGACTCTGGGGGGTGCTTGGCCCATGGTTATTTTCCTTGCCATAATGTAGGTTTGGTACTTTATGTGGTTTGAGAGTTGTAGCTAGCCAGTTTGTGCATAGAGGTCACATGTATGAGTGAGATGGTGAGCTCCAGTGATGAGCCGACAGGCTTTGTTGAGAGACATGGATATGCATCTGAGGGCAGTTACAGTAGCAGAGCAGTCTATGATCAGGGTATAGTCAATTATGGAGACAACAGAGCTCTGAACAATGACCCTTAAGGCTTCCAGAGTAAGGTGTTGCCTGTGCCTGTGCCTGTAGAGTAGTCCAATGCGAGTATTTGCAGCTTTGGCAATACTATCAATGTGGGCACCATAGGATAAGTTACAGTCGAGAGAAATCCCAAGATATTTGAAAGGTTGCACCTGTTCAAGGGAAGCTCCAAGGCAGTTTGTGATGGTCAGGGGGTGTAGCCTGTACTTGATGTGGGAGCTGCTGAAAAGCATTGATTTGGTTTTCTTATAATTTAGGACCAATTTGTGTTTACTAAGCCATTTTTTGACTGAGGCGAAGCCTAGCTGTTAGCTGTAGATTTTGTTTTGTAGGGGTTGGGGATCCTTATGGGTGTTGTGAATTATGGCATCATCAGCATAGGGGATGATTTGTTCTAGGCAAGATTGTGGAAGGCTGTTCAGGAAGAGACTGAATAGAAGGGGACCCAGTATGAATCCCTAGGGGATTCCTGAGCAGACAGGTCTAGCATCAGAGAGGACATCTGCAGTTTTAACTCTTTGGGATCAGTTTCCCAGATAGCTTTTAAACCAGGCCATGGAGTCAGGAGAGACGCTGGCATTCAGAAGCTGCTCAAGTAGTAGACAATGGTGGACAGTGTCGAAAGCCTTAGTTAAATCGATAAAGACCAACCCAGCAAGGTGACCGTTAGCCAGAGAACTGTGGATGGCTCTGGTGAATTCTGGAAGGGCAGAAGTGGTGCTGTGCATTTGTCTAAACCCATGTTTTTGAGAGCACAAGATATTGTGTTTGTCCACTTAATCAGTGAGTTGATCTGCTACAATGCTTTCGATGGCCTAGGAGAGGGGAGGTAATATGGAGATCAGTCAGTAGTTCCCATGGAGGGCCCTGTCTCCACTTTTGTGGACCGGAGTAACAGTAAAGGATTTCCATCTGTCAGGAACTGGTCAAGGCTGAGGGAAAGGGTAAAGATCTTTGTTAATGATCCTAGTACTTCATCTAGGGTGAGGGACAACAGTTTGAGGTCAAGTGTGTCCTCACTATTTCTGGACTTGGTAATTGCTTTACTAATGTATTTGTGGGCTTCATGCATCTTGACTGCTTTAAAGTAGAATGACGGGCATTTGGAAGAGTGGGGAAAGCTGGAAGGGTGAGTTGGAGAGTCATCTACATAGAAAAAGTAGGGGGAAGAATACTACTGAAGTCTGTGAAAGCAGTATTGAACATATTAGCAATAGCCGTAGGGTCCAGTGTTGTAGTCCCATCAATGTCTAGCACAGTAGGGGATGTTTTAGGCTGCTACCCAGTAACTTCTTTGATATTGTTCCAGAAGACTCTCCCATTTCTCCAGGTATTAGTTAGAGCTTCCCTATAATAGATACTTTTCTTTAGGTGGATTGATTTTGTGCAATCATCTTGAGCATGTTTATAGTTCTGTATGTCAGTTTGCATAGCAGTGGCCTGTGCCCACAGCCAGAGGAGGTTCCTTGCTTTTAACTGTGCTATAAGCTCCGTAGAGAGCCATGGATTGCAAAGGCCTTTGACGTTGCACTTTTTGAAGGGGGCATGGGAGTCAAAGGCCACATTAAAGGTGTAGCTGAAATAGTCCAGGGCCAAGTTGACATCTGGTGCTTTGTAAATAGGTGTCCAATCATGCTGACTGAGGTGGGATTTGAGGTGACTCAGCTGCCCACGGGGAAGGACTCAGCTAGAGATGACTATTGGAGGGGGCTTGCAGAATTTGTTTGACCATTTGCAGATGACAGGGGAACGGTCACTGAGTGAATCTGGGAGGACGGAGATGTTAGAGATACAAATTGGTTGGCTAGCCAGAACCCAATCCAGAAGGGTGCTAGAGCCTGTTTTGCAGTTGTGCCTGGTTGGGTAGTAGTCCAGACAGGCAATGTTTGCTGATGAGATGATGTCCTTGAGGCCCCCTGATTCAGGTGCAAGCCAATTAATGTTAAAGTCACCTAGCAGGATTGACTCAGAGCCTGGAGGTTAGGTTGGGATGAAGTCCAGGACAGCACTGAGACATTTCACATGCTCTTTTGGAGGGATGTACAATGAAACAACTGTGAGGGCTTTGTTGTGGGCCCCTAGTAGGATTCTGATAGGAAGAATCTGTGCAGACAATTTTGAGGGGGGGGTAGCTATGGGGTGACCCAAGAGAGACTCTTTGAGGTATATTGCACAGCCCCCTCCTCTTTTAGTCTTCTGATCCAGCCTGAAAACATTGTAGCCTGGCAGGGCAATTGCCATGTCAGGGACTTTAGGTGTTATGTGTTCGGAGGTTAAAGAATTAATGAACACCCACCATAAAGACAATCTGCTATACTACATATTAAAAAGGTGGCTAAAGAACCAAACTCAGAAAAGACAGTTAAATGCCAAAATGCACTAACTATGGTAGGTAAACTAAAAATAATAAAAGCTACACTCCTAACCCTAGCCAATCCCAGAGTAGTATCTTTGCCACAGGGTATCTTATTCAGAGGACTACATGCTAATAACCACATACGGCATGCAATGTGCCAGTTGCATGCAGTTATGTGGCCATTAGCAGCTCTGTGCAAAGCATTCCAACATATGTATGTATGCATATTGTGCAGAGCTTTGATCATTGCCTCAACCCTCTCCCAATCCCTGTTCACTAATGTGCAAGTCCCTAGCAGTCTAGTGGTAGCCCTCTGACCACCTCCATCCCTGTTATGAAATGAAATGACAATGGTAGTCCAGTGGTACACACTTCACAGCCAAATCTCTGATGAGAAAGGAAATTACCCTGGTAGTTCAATGGTAGTATAGTGGTACCTCCGGCCCCTTCTGATCCTCCTTGTGAAAAGAAATCACATTGATAATTCATTGGTACCCCCTCCTTCCTCAATCCTTATTGTAAAATAAATGACAACCCCCCTTCCTGGCCAAGTCAACCCACTCATCAACTACCAGCCTCCACCCACTGAGCCACTATGTCTGACTAATCCTAAAAAGCCTGTGAATGTGGTAGGTAGAATGGTGGATGATGATGACCAGTACAGACATGGCTCTCACTACCACAGTCAGCTGCCGTCTAAGTAACAGGGACTGAGTTCACTTATGCAATGCTTCTATTGAAGAATCAATTTGGATTTGATGTGCTGGGGATGTTCCTGAGTAGTCTGTCTTGTTTCACTTAACACAATAACTGTAATTACACTTGTCAGACATTTACAATACCTGAGGTACTACTGTACCATCAGTCGCACACGTTATTTAATCAAGTTAAAGTTGTGTGTGTTAGAAACATGTGGAATGCTATCATTTTGCTATGGACATCAAATCTGACATAAAACTCTTTAATTGCTGAAGATGATTAGAGCGTACATATTCATGTTTCATTTTCTTTCGAGACTTTCATTTACGTGTAAAGTACCTGTGCTGTGGTTGGCATTTTGTCTGATACGGTATCATGTTAAAAGCTTTTCTTACCTCCTGTAGTAGTGTTTTAAATTCTCTTGTACAGGAGAAGAATGAAATGAAGTGAAATGGCAAATTAAAAGAATACAACTGAAGGATATGTAGGCACTCTATAGCAGCTGTTGGATATCATTGGGTAATTCTTCATTAGTAAATACAGAACTTGCTGTATGACCCTGAGCAACTCATTTAAGCTCCCAGTGCTTGATTCCACTCTGTCACAGAAATAAGTGGAAGCAGAAACCCCACTTGAAATGAGATGTGACACCTCAGCTGGATTAGCCTGCGTAAATACACTGTACCAGCAAGTAAATGCAGGATAAAATGAAATATTGTATCTCAGTTAGAGTATTATGGGTAAATTTCATTTATTTGTAATTTGTGACCAGAATAGGCACTGGTAGCTTATTTCGTAGTTCACGGGGTGCACCAATTTGTAAATAAATTGTAAAAATTGATAAAAGTAGGACCTCACTGGAAATGAGATGCTGCAGTTCAGTTGAGCTATCCTGAGTAAACACATCTTAAGAATACTGCATTGCTAGCAGTAACTGGCACATTCCAGATCACCCCCAACACACACACACACACAGAGTAGGCAGTAAAATATTTGCTACTGTATACTTTGTGAAATTTTACAAGACCAATAATAAAAAAAATACAAGAAAACAATGACATTTTTTGTATGTTATTTGCTATTTCCACATTACATAACATATTGTCTACCCTCCATTTTTTCTCTTGCTGCTTCTATATGCACTATTTCCCTTCCCCCAAGTCACAACTAAACATGAGACTTGTATATATCTCTCTCTCTTTCTTTGTGTAAACAGTTTTTAATAAGTAAAAACAATAACTATACTGGTTTCAATCATTTTATTTTAGTAGGTACTGCACCTGCCACCTGAATTGAAGGCTTTTTAACTTTTTTCTCATTAAAAAAACTTTCAGTTATATTTTAGGTTATCTTAAATTTCCTTCATCTAGATTCCACTGAAAACACTTCACAGATAGTAAGAACAAACTAATTATAATACAAGCCTTTAAGAAAAATCTTGGTGAAATGGGAGAGTACTAAATTGGACACCTGTAGTTTTATTCTGTAATAAACAGACGGGATTAACTGGTGCTTTGAGTGTTAATTATTAATCTGCTAGTCACATTTTATTTAACTTTAAAATAAATCCTTTTGAACTGAAATTTTGGTCATCTTCATGTTCTATTATAGAACATTAAAATGATAAGCTTCTTAGACTAAGGCAGCCTTGTTGAGATCATTGCAACAAAAGTAATTTCAGATAATGTTCTAATTTGCACTACAGATAATTAATGGATCTTGTAGAATGGCTCTTTTGTGGAGGTGTTCATCTGATTTGAGAAAAGCTCATTTAAAACACCCCATGGTGTTTGAGTAAGTACTCCTGGGACGTCCACACTACTTTGCACTTAAATGACTTTTACTAAGGTCATCAAAAAGAAGTAAGGGTAGGAGCATTTTGCAATAAAGTCCATAATGACACGATAATTTTGAATAGGGAACACAGATATTGTACTAAAATGTATAGAACTGGGAAAAATAAATGTTATATAATTCTCATATGGCATGGTTAGAGCTACTGAAATCAGTTGAATATGAAAAATAGACATTATATTGTTTTGCAAAGCAGAAATGGGAGTATCAGTTGGAATACTTGTTTTCAAATTGCATGCTAATATAGCAAATGCATAATATGCCTGTCATTAATCAGGATGATGGCTTTTATTACACGTAATCATAACTTGACATTTTATATATAAACATAGAAATTGATGGCAGATAAGGATCACAAGGCCCATCCCATCTGCCTGTATTCTCTACCTGTATACTCTACCTGTATTAGCAGCAGCTGATCCTATTTGATCATCGGTTTTAGCTTTTCCTTCCTACCTCTAGGGTTCCCTGATGCCTATCCCATGCATGTCCAAATCCTGCCACTGTGCTCACACCTACCATCTCCTGGGGCAGGCTATTCCATACATCCACCACCCTTTCCATGAAAAAGAACTTCCTCACATTACCCCTTATCCTGCCCCCTCCAATCTCATATCGTGCCCCTCGTTCTTGTACCTCTCCTCCACCTGCACCTTGCTTATGCCCTTAAGATACTTGAAGGTTTCTATCATATCTCCCCATTCCCTCCTCTCATCCAATGTATACAAATTGAGGTACTTTAATCTCTCCTCATATGTATTTTATTGCAAGCCCTGCATGATCTTAGTCACCCTGCTCTGAACCACCTCCACATCATCTATGTCCTTACAAAGATGCAGCCTCCAGAACTGCACACTGTATTCCAGATGAGGCCTTACTGGTGTTTTGTATAGTAGTATCACCACCTCCCTTCTTTTGCTAGTCTTACCCCTTCCTATGCATTCCAACATGCCACTGGTCCTCCCTACAGCCTTTTCACTCTGCTTGGCCACCTTTAGGTCATCTGAGAAGATAATCCCCAAATCCCTTTCCTCCCTGGTAACTGTCAGCAACTCCCCCCCCCCATCCTGTAGCTCTCTGCAGTGTTTCTGTGTACCAGATGCATGACTTTGCAGTTCTTCACATTGATTCTGTTGTCACTCTTCAGACCATTTTTCCAGATTCCCTAGGTCCCTCCTCATTTTTTCCACCCCATCTGGAGTGTCTACCCTGTTGCAGACCTTGGTGTCATCAGCAAACAGGCAAATCTCCCCTTTTAGCTCTTCTGCAATGTCATTAATAAAGACATTGAGAAGGACTGGCTCCAGGACTGATCCTTGAGGTATCCCACTGGTCATCTGCCTTTCCTCGAATTGGAGCTCATTTACCACCACCCACTGCTTCCTGTCCCCCAACCAGTTTCTAACCCAGTTCTCCACCTTTTGGACCACACCCAGGCTATCCAACTTATTTACCAGTTTTTTATGTAGAATGGTGCTGAAGGCCTTGCTGAAATTGAAATAGGTGACATCTACCGCTCCCCCCGATCCACCTCCTTTGTCACCCAGTCAAAAAAAATCTATCAGATTTGTTTGACTTGACCTTCCTACTGTGAATCCATGTTGCCTTAGATCCTGTGCTCTGTTGGATTCCAGTTGTTCCACATTCCCTTCCTAAAGCAGTGCCTCCATAATCTTACCCACTATTGAGAGGAAGCTGACCAGCCTATAGTTTTCTGCCTTCTCACTGCTTCCATTTTTGTGAAGATGGACTACATGTGCCCTCCTCCAGTCCTCCAGAACCACTCCAGTATTGAGCGACTCACTGAACATGGCTGCCAGTGGTGCAGCTAGCTCCATCCATAGTTCCTTTACTATCCTGGATGTATGCCATCTGGTCCCATTGCCTTGTCCACCTTCAGTTTTGTGAGCTCCTTTAGGATACTCTCCTGTAAAGAGACTAGAGTTCACCTCCCCCCATCTATCTAAATATGCTATTTTTGAGGGGAAGGGGGACTTTTCCATATGAAGTATATTTCTCTTCATGATATATCAAACTCTATTTCCAAATATTTTTCAAGTGTTTACCTTTTGGTGGAGGATAAGTAATTTACTCCATCAGGCAGTATAGTGCAGTGGTTTAAGGCTCTGAGCTGCAAATCTGGTGATATCCATCAGACCCGACCAGGGCTTGAATCCCACAGCTTCCACTTGCATACTGTGTGACCCTGAGCAAACCACTTAAATTCCCTGTGCTCCCAGGTCGCACCTGTAAAAAAGCTTTCAGCTTAGTTTGCTACTCCTGGTTAAACAACTAAATAAAAAAAAATTAATGCGATGTCTTTCTAAAGGCTTAAGACAATTCAGTTACCAGCACGTATGGCTCATCACAGCTGTAGATTAGTGGAATTAACCTCTGGTGCAGCAAACCATAAATTCACATTTTGTTATCAGTTGTGGCCAAGCTTAGATTCATAGAATTTTGAGATTGCAAAGCTTGGGCACTAGTTGAGTGCTTTAGTTCTCATTTTTGCAGAGAAATCACCTTGTTTGAGGGAGTGTACAGTATATTGCCAGTTAGTGGGCAATTATGCATTCAAAGCCCACATGAGTTTGTGTTCTGTTTGGGGGCTCCTGAATGTGATAGCGGACCACCATGGTGAGAAATCTGGTGGTAGTGCAGTAGCGTTGTTCCATCAGCAAGCATCAGCAAGTATCACTGTTCATACATGTACTGTTAAGAACCCATACAAAAGGACAGCATAGATAAAAGGGAGACAATGTCATAATAATACACCAATACAAATAGCAGGATTTTATAGCTAAGATTCTCTTTTTCATAACTATGTGCTTGGCATTAGTGTAGTATAATTACTAACTAGGTGTGATTATGCTCAGACAAGTGATGAAATTCACCATTATAACCCACTGGTTATAACAACAAACTTGAGACAGCTGAGAGCTGTCAATCAATATTTAGCAAACACGAGTGGTTATGTGAAAACTGCCGGTGAAAAGAACTTTAAAAATAAAGCATAGGTAGGGGTCTAATGGAATTTTTTCATACACTCCTCATGTGTGATGCTTCATTCTCAGTGTTCATGAGGCATCACACACCTCAGATGTGTGCAAAAAAAAAGTACATGGCTCAACCTACACTTTATTCACTGTATAATAACTGGTCAGAAATTTCTCTCAATGTAATGACCAGGTTGATATTTTCCATAACAACCAGCTGGTTGTTATGACATTCATGAGCCATGCCAGTCAAACTATGCTGCTGCCTCATTGGCCAACATTCTGTATGTGGGCGGGGCCAAACAGTCTCACAAACTGCTGGAGAAAAATTGCTGGCCTGTTATTTTAAAAAATAAAAGATGGGGAGGGCGTTTCACATGAGAATTTAATGCACACCCTCATTGTGGGATGCTTTGATAAACCCCTCGGGCTTCACCCTCAGGGTTTATGTAGCATCCCACAACTCGGGTGTGCATTAAATTCTCATATCAAACCCTTCCCCATCTAGTATTCTCTATATAATATTCCACTAACTGTTACAGCATTTCTCCCACACCATGCAGGTTTCAAAAATTCAGTCTGTGCTCACTAGAGCCCTTATTTCCTTGTAATATATTGCCAAGCACCCCTAATATTTCATTTGTTGCTAACTTGGCATCCTTAAGCAACCTAGTGGGCCATATTTTTGACAAAAGTGTCTCATCAGTCTGTGTCATTGACCAGACATCATTTAAAATGAACACACCCCAGTGTATTACAGAATAGTTTTGCACTCTTTTTATATTTCTGTTATGAATACTGCTTTTCTTTCTTCTCTAATTTGTTAACCAGCGTAGCACAAAAAAAGTAAAGTATGCCAGCATTCAGCAGAGAAATATTTATTTTCAGTTATGATGGGCTATTACCTGGTGTGTGTGTGTGTGTGTGTGTGTGTGTGTGCTAGCCAGTGGGCTGATTCAATAGCTCTCCCTATCTCCCATCAACATCCTTGTCCATCTGTGATCTAAATGGCATAATTCATTCTATGTGGAGCTGATTTAATAGTACACTTGCTGGTACCTGCTCATATTCTTGTTTTTGGCTCTAACAACTCCCAGTTCAGTGTTGTTGATAGTGTTTCTGTCTCCAGTGCTTCTCATGTGGTATAGGTCCCTCTGCTGCATTCTTATGCCAGCTGGTGGCTTTTTCTTGACCATGGCACTTTCCAGGGACATTGTTGCAGCTCTGTAAAACAGTACCACTATGTTAACCAAGGTTTTACAGGACACAACCGATATAAAACAGGTAGCACAAGAAACGGTGGAGGATCTTAAAGTTCTGAGTAGTTGGGTAGAACAGACTGAAGTACACATAATGAAGGTTGGGCATCAGACAGATGGCCACTAGGGAGCTCTGAGGGAACAAGCTGCAACTATTTGCTACCTTCTCCAGAAAGTAGATAATCTGGAGTACTTGGCCAGATGAAATAATATCTGTTTTGTTAGGTCCCCGGAAGGTGCTGAGAGTGCTGACATTGTCTGGTTTTTACAACTTACCATCTTGGAGTTACTTAGTGCCCCTGATTGCCTACCAGTGGTGATAGAATGCTCCCACCACTCCTTGGCTCTGAAGCCCCTGTCTGGAGCCATACTGTGCCCTACTGGTATCACATCACAACAGTGACAGGAATATAGTGAAGACCATCACAGTGACATTACCAACAGTTCGCTGTGATGGTCTGCTGTATTCCTGAGGGTGTTTTCCCCCTCCCTGAACCAACTCTGACTCAGAGTTGGTTATTTAATGTCCAGGGGGTGCAGATCCCTCTGCATGGGGGTGTGTGGAGGGTGAAGCCCCCCACAGAAAAAAATGTTTTTTCCAGAGATAGCACAGCACCAATTTGTGGTGTTGTACCATCGCTGTACTGATGGTCTCTGTTCTCCATGTAACCGTGGCATGGTGGAACCTGCCCAATGCTAAGTTATTAAGATATCCAGTAAAGGAGAATAGCTTGTGGCTTGCTAGAATCAGGGGCCCTTGAACTGGTGTGGGTACCCTATCCAGCTGTTTCAAGACTTTTCAATGGGTTCTCTCAGAGATGGAGGGCCTTTGCAGTGGCCCACAAGACATCACTTGGTGTAGAATTAAGTTTTCGATGAGGTACCCAGCCACACACTGGGTAATACTAAATGGGGTTCCCCCGGACTTTGCCTCTTCTGACACTGCTTCAGCCCTCCTTGCCACCCTTCTTCCCATGGAGTCTGCTTCTTTACCTCCAAGACTGTCTACTGGAAACCAACAGCAGGCCCCTACAGTACTGTATGTTGATGGATTTCACAGTATTGCACCAAGCCACTGTACCTCATGACTCCAATGCTGATCACCCCGAGCTGACAAAGGAGTGGTCCATGCCAAGAAGGGTGGGTGACAAATGCAGACAGCATGGCAAGAACAAGAAACTGGAGGCTCCCTTCAGATCCCGCAGCTGGAGTATGAGTTCACATTCCCTATCCTCCTCCTTTGGCAGTATTGATATCACAATGACACCAAACCCATATCAAGCTCTGCAGCAGTCTTGCTGGCCACATGAGCCAATTACTCATCCTCTGCCTGCTCTGCCAATGGCTGCTCCCCTGGTTCCTTTCCCTCGGAAGTCCTGGCTGGCAGTGGCTGTCTCTACCCCACTTCCACTTAGTATGTCCTTTGATCTGGAAGATGGTATAGACCCCCCACAGAAAGTTAAACCTCCAGAAGGTGTCTCAGAACTGGAGAAATAGCAATGGCTATGACATCTTTAGGTACTGTACTGACATTTTCATTGTGGGAGTTGATTTTTTTTTTTTCTGCTGTGTTGCACATTTCTCGAACTGCCCTTCTCTGCATCTGAGTGGGTTATGAACTCTTGCCACTTCTCTGGGCTTCCCAAGGTGGCAACAGCATTCCTGGACATGCTCTTCTGGTATGGACTTGGTTATCTGGGCATACTGCATGGAACTGCAGTTTATAATTTAAAATAATGTCTGCCTGCCACTCTATGTTTCCTGTGTGACACGGTCTGTGAAGGTGGTTGGGAAGTCTGTAATGTGCTGAATGTTTTCTTTTTCAGTTCGACTTTTGGAAATGGATTTCTGGTGCTTCACCCCCCCCCCCCAGTGTCCTGTACAGGCATCTACCAGCTCTTTTTTGGGGCTGCTTTTCCACCATTTGGCTTCTGGTGCCTGCAATGTCCCTTAGGGTTCTAATCTGCCTTGGTCGGGTTGCTTTTTGACCCAACAAGGCCCTAACTACTCATCTATCAGTAACACAGAAGCAGGAAGGGGATGTTTCCTTTGTTACTCCCACCCCAATTGTTCCTGGTTCTCCCACCCTCCTTGCTAGATGCCAGGAAGCTCTGTTCCCAGGGGTAAGGGGTTTTGATTTCTACTCTTTCCCATGAGGTTTGCTGCTCTGGCTGGCTTATGATGTGTTTTTCTGCTCTATGGAGCATTATTTTACCCTTGAGTGCCTCATGTGTGTTTTGCTCCCAGAGTGGTGTGTTCATCCAGATGTGCTGAGAGAGTCCTTTGGCATGGGTGTTCATGGTGTGGGACCTATACACAGTCTAGCTGGAGGGGGGATGAGTTGAATGAGGTTTCCCCTGCCTGTGCAAGCACAATCAGGGAGATGCCTACTAGATAGGCATGCCAACAGAAAGTCTGCATTTCTGATTGAGTTAACAGGGGGAGAATGGTGGACCTGATCTTGCCGTGTGGAAATCAGATCACTCATCTGATTGGCTAGAGGATTGGATAGAGGAGTTTGTCTGGAAGCCACCTTGGGGTATATCCTTACCTCTGCTTCAGCTGGACACCTTCCCATCCATGGATGTCTTGTGCAACATGGTTCTCTTAACTTTTTGGGCTTGGCAGGAGGGCATAGCAGTGTATAAAGTTTGTGGTACCCTCTCATGGGTCTATCCTCCTTCTTTGGAATTTGGCTCATGCGACTTGGAACATTTACTCCCCTTCCCCCCACTATTCTAAACGTTATATTGTGGGAGGGGTTAGAAGTACTGTAACTTGCTTTTTGACCCAACAAGGCCCTGACTACTCATCTAACAGTAACACAGAAGGAAGCAGGGAGGGGATGTTTCCTTTGTTACTCCCACCCCCATTGTTCCTGGTTCTCCCAGAGCTCTTGCTCTCCTTTTCTCAGGCAGATGAGGGAGCCTTTTCTGTTTACAGCTCTGCAGGACTGGGCACCAAGGGTCCACATTTAGCCTGTTCAGCCTGTGCACTTTTTGCCTTTTCATTTCTGTTTTTTTCTCTTTTACTGGTTCATTCTCTGTTTGCTGTTTAGATATTTCCATGCAAATAGTTGGGTACTGTTGGAGGAACTGGGGCTCTATGCTTGGGTGTTAGCTGCACCTAGGGCAGGACTGTATGCCTTCCTAATACAAGAAGACTAGCCTGGGGGCTGGATGTTCTGCCTCTCGAGGTGCACCCCTGGTAGGGTGTCTGAGTGGCCTTGGGGGCCTTGTTTGCTCTTGGCTGATCCTTGCTCTGTCCCCTATCTCATGATTTCTGACCCTCCTGTTGGGAGTATTCATGGGATGCACCCTGCATCCCACCCTCTGTGACTACTTAGTAGGAGGGCCATCCTCAACCTTCTGAGCTTGTGTTATGTGGTTGCTCACAGGGGCATCATGAATGGGTTCTTCATTGCTGCTCTGGTCTTTTTTATCATGATTTGGTGTTTGTTCCTATTGTAAATAATTCTGGTGGAATGTGATAGTCATGATACTGGTTTTCTAAATGAAACTGCCTTGGGTAGATTTCAGTGCTGGTGGGACACTTCCTGGGAGGGCTCACACATTATAATTTTTCACTTGTGAGTTCCCATTTCCTCTGATTACCTTCTCTCTCTCTCTCTCTCTCTCCCCCTAATGGCTAATGTAAGTTGCTATTCTTGGAATGTGCATGGGATAAATGCCCTTGTTGAGTGAAAAACAGTTTAAACCCATTTACACAAACTTGAATGCCAAGTTGCCCTTTTGAAGGAGACAAAATTATCAGAGTGAGAGGTGGTGAAATTGTACAAGGAATGGGTGGGCCTCAATGTTCATTGCTGTTCCCTCTTAGCCAAGTGGGGCTATCTATCCACATGCATAAGAATCTTAAGTGGCAGTTAAGGCCCAGCAGTGTGACAGTGAGGGAGGCTGGGTGGTAGCAAAGTTCCTTATGCCTCAGGGCCCCTTAGTGCTTGGCTCTGTCTATGGTCTCAATATGGATTATCCTGACTTTTATGCCTTGCTGATGCAGGCAGTAGTAGACATCATGGATGGTGAGGTCTCCTGTCTCCTGGATGGGTATTTTAATCTTACACTAGAGCCTCTGTTGGACGGATCCAGTGTAGTGGCAGATGACCACCCATATGCAGCTCAGATGGTGAAGAAGACAGTGATGGATCTGCCCCTGTCTGATGTCTGAAGGCTACTGCACAGTAAATAGGGGTTATTCCTATACCCCCCATGCAGGTGTCTATCAGTTGGCTGGACTGTTGGCTGCTTTCCCTGCAGATCCAATACTCTGCCATCAGCTCAATCACCGAGCAGACATTAACATCAGATCATGCCCCCTGTGTCCCTTCACTTGGTTTGGGGGAGCTAAACCTAGATCCACCATGTGGAAGTTGGATCTTTTACTTCTTAACAGAAAAGATTTCCTGAAGTAGATTAACAAAGCTGTCACTGACTATTTCACTCTGAATACTATGGGAGAGGTAGTCATGCTTCAGTTTGGGAGGCTTTTAAAGACACTATCCATGGATACATTATTCAGTATTCATCCAGATAGTGGAAGGCTAGGGAGGGGGAGCTTATGCTTATCACTCAGAAGTTGGCTGACCTGGAGCAGTCAGAGAAGATGGCTCCATCAGGGTACTGGAATCAAGAAATATACACTACAATGGTGGTGGTCAAGCTATAGCTTAATAATTTCTCCTCATGGGAGGCTGAACGTGCCCTTCACAGAACTTGGTACAGATTTGGGGTAGCCATGGAAAAGCCATCGAAGCTCCTGGCTTGTAGGCTTTGAAAGAGACAGGCAGAGGACCATATTTTGGCCCTTCAGGACTCTCTGAGGCCTACTTTTACAGTACCAGCTGACATCAATTTAATAATGCCAGATTTCTAGAAGGTGCTGTATACCTCTCAAGTTCAGTTAGATGAGGCTTGCGTGGAGATCTCTTTCTCCAAGCTTGCTCTTCCTAGTCTCAGCCAAGAGCATCTCCAGTTGTTGGATGCTCCACTCACTCCACAAAAGATGAAAGCAGCTATTTACACTATGTTTAAGCAGAAAGCCCCCCGAAGGGATGGCCTCCTGGCTGACCTTCTGTATAACAGCACTTGTCTGATCAGGTCCCTTGTCCATTGTGTGGCATGTTCCTGGAGGCTCAGATGGGGGAGATGTCTTGCCCCAAACACTTGTAGCAACAATTCTCTCCCAATTAGGTTAGGACTTACTCAGTGTGGCCAGTTATAGGCCCATCTCATTGATTAATGCTGATGCTAACATTTTAGTTAAAGCTTTGGTGAGCTGACTTGGACAAGATCTCTGTGATCTTATACGTGCATCAAAGGTGGGCTTTGTAAAAGGTTGGCTGAGCATGGATCATCTTAGGCCTCTCATCAGTCTTTTTCATGTAGTTCAAGTTAGCCCCACTGTGGCTGCAGCTGTTGCCTATGATTTTGGGAAGGCATTTGATTTGGTGGAGTGAGGCTACCTGATTCAGGTGCTAGAATATATGGGCTTTGGAGCTCATTTCCTGACATGGGTAAAGGTGCTTTACACATGTCCCATGATGAGGGTGCTCACTAGTAATGTGCTGTCTGCTCCTTTTCCCCTGTTTATAGGCATGGGGCAGTCATGCTCCCTTCCCCCCTGCTTTTTGTCTTCGCAATCAAACCTTTAGCTCTTGCCATTCATTCTCATCCATTATTGGAGATATTTGGTTGGGTGAGGGGTTGGCTACAGAACATAACTGTATGTGAATGACTTGTCGTCCTGCTTAAGATACTCTAAGCAGCATTTGGCCATTACTGAATACTTTGGGGCAGTTACAAATGATATCTGGCTTCAGGGTTAATCATTCCATGACTGAGATTATTCCCTTGTCCAGCTGTTGCCCACAAGCACCGTTTGCTCGGCTAGGGCTCAGATTGTCCCCTCATACAATGTAATATCTTGGTGTTCAACTTTCCCCAGACATCTCCCAGTTGAGTAAGCTAAATCTGGCACCCATATTGATTGATCTTCATGAAGACTTTGGTAGATGAGACCAGTTGTACCTTTCCTTAGTGGACAGAGTCTTGACAGTAAAAATGATGATGGCCCCAAAACTGCACCGACTTTTTAATTTCCCCATTGTGATTAACCCTTATCAGTACAGAAAAATAGATGCCTTGATCAGCTATTTTTTGTGAGATGGTACAGCCCCCAAGAATAGCAGGGCTAAGCTTAAATTGCATTGGAAGGGGGGTGGAATCTCCCTTGCCTGCATGTGTATCACCTGGCCTTTATAGGGGCACAGACCACAAAATGGTTTTGGAACCCAAAGTCATCTGGTTTGTTATGGATAGACATGGAACAAGCTATTGCATAGGACAGACCTCTAATGTTTTATTATATGCCTAGATGCTACTAACTCTGCAGTACTGACTCCTATCCTAGCTTCCATGCAAGAATGGAAGCAAGTAAATTAACAAAGCTCCCTATGACTCCTGTCTCATAGGCTACCCTAAGGAACAGTCCCGCTGTCCTTATCAACAAGATGCCCCTGGTGTGGAGTACTTGACAAACTGTTGGGATCTATGTGGTCTGTGAGCTGTTTTTCCTTGTCTCCTCTGTATTGGATTCCTTTGAAAATTTTAAAACTTGATATGACTTGCCAGTGTGATTTTTGATGTTATTTCCAGGTTCGATCCCTTTTGCTGCTGAGTATTACATCTGATAGGTACTCTTCTGCTTCTCTTTCTCCCCTCACAGGATGGTGCCTGTCTCCTGAAGGATATGCCAGTAAAATATGTTATCAGGCTATCCCTCAGCAAACCTTGAAGGCCCACCAGCACTGGGAAGCTGCCTTTAACAGATTTTTGGATGATAAAGAACAGATGGGTGCTGGGAGGTGGCCAAAAAGGCATGCTGTGATCCTCATAGCTTTTTAATCCAAAACAAGGTGTTATATTCATGGTGCCTTGCCCTAGATAAACTTCAACAATTAGGCTTACTCCCAGATGTCTAGTGTTGGTGCTGTCAACAGGCAGGCGGAGACATCTTCCATATTCTCCAGAGCTGTTTTCAGGTTCAACCCTTCTGGAAACAGGTCCCCAAGGACTGTAGTACAGTCTTGGGCCTTCCTTCCCTGTTGTTTCCAGTGACACTGTTTATCGGTGTCCCTCCCACTGGTTGATCTGCTTCCAAACCTTGCAAGGTCTTGCTTGTCTCAGTGAGTGTGGAGGCCAAGCACCTCCAGCTTAAATCATGGAGAATACCTGCCATCACCATGGTGACTGAATGGAAGGAAGCAGTAGACACGCTAGCCTCTCTCTCCAGAATGGCTCACCTGACTCAGGGTTCCCTTACTATATTCTATCAAAGCTGAGAATCATACATGGGCTCATCGCTGTGCATAATTGACCCTGGCTCCTCCTTCAGGGAATGGGAATAGTGGCTTGGGTTCCCTTAAGTGGGGAAAGATTGGCTTTAAAGCATCTAAAGTCACTTCGATCTTCATCCACCCCCCCTTTTTTGTCTTCTCACTGCCACTTGCCCCTCCTCTACCTTCCATTCAGCTGTACTCATATAGTTGGATTACCTATGAAAAGAACTAGTTAGGTGGATATTATGAGTTGCTCTCAATATAGATTTCTACCCAGTCATACACAGTTAGTTACTGAATTGTGAAGTTATGAGTTGGGTTACACTGTTGTGTGCATTGTGTGTTCTGTCTGGTATTGCTGATTGTGATCCCTTTCCTTTGTACACTATTCATCACCAATGAAAAATTTTAACTAACAAAAAATGAACTTTACCTTCTACTGCATATCAGGCACAGGATGAGCTTAAATATGCCTTGCTGAGTAGTGAGGATAACATTGTCAGAGCAGTAACAGTGAGCTGTCAGTCAATGAGTATGTACTGTATACAGTAACATAGAAATTGTTAGCAAATAAGGACTGCCAGGCCCATCTAGTCTGCCCGTAAGCCCTCCCCTAGTTTTGTTACTACTGACCCTACTAGGTCAGGGGCATTTATCCTCTCCTTCCCACTTCTACGGTTCCCTTTTGTCTGTCCCATGTATGTTTAAATCTTCCACTGTGCTTGCTCCCACCACCTCCTGTGGCAGACTATTCCTTTTGTCCACCACCCTCTCCATGAAGAAAAACTACCTCACATTCCCCCTTAACCTGCCCCCCTCCAACTTCATATCATGCCCCCTCATACTTGTACTCCTCCTAAATTGGGAGATATTGCCCCATTGATATGCGCTTATTGAGAGCTCAGTCAGTGGCCAGCCATGGAGATGAGAGGAGGGCTATGCTGGTCACTGACTGGGGACTGGGTTTGGTGGGGAGCAGTGTGGAATCAATGTCTGACAGGTTGGGCGATCCACTAGACCAGCATGGAACTAGGGATTTTTCTGTTACAAGTGATAGGGATGTTGAGGGGGAGGAACCATTGGACACCAATAGTAACATTTTCTACATATTGGACAGGTCATCAGGTGTGGTATGGACCACTAGTTACAAGGGAGATTCCTTATTGTATGACAGCTCAGTGATCAGAGGACATTGGGGGGGACCATTACCACTGGTACTGCCCTTCCCTCTTTGTCAGTGTACTTCTTGGGCTGGAGATTGGCGAGGGAGGGATCACTGGACAGAACATTATTTTTTTCACCTACAGGATGGCGATTGGAGAATGTGGAGGTAGAAGGACAACTAGACTACATGGAAACAGTATTGTTGTTATACAGGGATGCTGATAAAATGCCAGGGAGGGACCACTAGACTACCAAGGAAAAGTATTGTTATTATATGGGGATGGTGATCAGAAGCTGGGGGGGAAGGATCACTAGACTACCAGGGAAACATATGCTAAACATAATGGGATGGTGATTGGAGCATAGGGGAAGGACCACTAGACTACCAGGGAGATTGCTTCAATCATAAGGGGTTGGTAATTGGTGACTGGGGATGGGGAAGGACCACTTGACCACCAGAGAGGTTTTTGTGTAAATACAGGAGCACAAAACTCCCTCGCAGTCCATGTAAATAGGCCCATAATGAGCACGCAAATGGTCAGCTGGCACCTTGCATACACAATGGGCTCATTTGCATTGGTGCTTTTGTGAATAACCAATAGCAAACTGGTGTTATTCATTGCAGGGCCATTTAAATGAATGCAGATTGGGCAGCACTAGTGTGGTTAGAGGTAACAGTAATGGGGCTACCACTGCCTCTTCTCATACCTAGCCCTATTCACAGACAGATAGTGCCTTACACTATCCATCTGTGAATAGCATTTATTACCACCTGGGCAATCGCAAAAAGCAAAGCAGACTTTTGAACTGCACTTTGCAATTTTTTTGTAAATCTAGCCCAAGATCCTTATGTTCCATGTGACAATTTTTTTGGTTTTTTGCTCCTACCACACTGGACACCCACTCTTTCAGGCTTTTCACAAAGTACACCCTGCTGATTGCCAGACTCTTCTTGAACTGATGAACCTCCCCACCAGGCCTCCAGTACATCCATTTACACGTGGATTTGACTTATCCTGTCTGAAGGGGGATCTTTCTGCTGCCATCATGAAATAAACACCTTGTTCCACCTGCAATGGGAAGAGGTAGAAGGGACAGCCTGCTTTGAGGATCTGGTAGCATGGAATGGGCTACCAGGGAGTTAACCATCAAGGGTGCCCAGTGCAGCCTTTTCCTTATTTGGTGTCCCATCCACCACCCACATGCTTACTACCTCAGTAGGTTTCTGGAGTGGGAATGCTCATCAACATGTGATCACCCATGCTGCCAGTAGTGCCAGTATAAAACCACCACCAAATCAATACATCATATTAAATAAAAAATAAATGAAACCACCACCAAAAGCTGCTATCAAATTGAAGCACAGCCACCACCCAGTGGGAGGAAAGCATCCAGTGGACACTTTTAATTCCTCCCTGCCAGCTTCTAGCTCTGGGCTCAAGATGGGAACCCAGGCCACCAGCATGTTAGAGCAATGAGCCATCATTCAGCAATGGAGCCAGCTCCATGAGACAGTTCTGTAAGTTGAGAGAGACAGCAGAAATTAAATTTGGGAATATGCTGGAGAGCAGTAATGCTGACTCCTAAGGGGAGGCCCTAAGGTGGAATGTCATACAGACAGTGATTAGATACATTCCTTTGGGCAACAAGGGCAAGAGACTGACTGATGCTGATTGCATTGGAGGAGAGCTGTGATTGTGGGCTGTTGTCCAGGAGGGTCCGGAGGAGCATTGGTGGCAGCATTTGAGTCCGGGGACTGCATCAGTGGCCAGGTGCAAGAGTGAGGACTGCATCAGCAGCTGGGAGAAAGTCCAGGGACTGCATCGGTAGTCGGGAGTAGTACTGGGAACTGCAGTCGGTGGTTGGGAATCTGCAAGAGCAGGCCTGGAGCAGGGACCAATTGGCACACAGGGCACCAAGTTTGAACTTGTGCTGGGCTATTTAAGCAATGTAACCCAATCACTTCTGTCTGACTGCATCGGTGGAGAGCTGTGATTATGTGTTGTTGTCTGGGAGGGCCCGCCGTAGCAGCATCGGCAGCAGCTTTTGAGTCCGGGGGCCACATTGGCAGCTGGGTGCAGGAGCAGAGACCACATTGGTAGCCAGGAGAAAATCCAGTGACTGCATCGGCTGTTGGGTGTAGTATGGGGGACTGCAGTCGGTGGTCAGGAATCCACAGGAGGAGGTCTGGAGCAGGGACCAATTGGCACACAGGACGTCAAGTTTGAACTTGTGCTGGGCTACTTAAGCAACATAGTCCAGCCACTTTGACTGCATCGGAGGACAGCTGTGATTGTGTCACCCACTCCCACCCTAGCCTTGACCTCTATTAAATGTTCTGTGGGGGTGGAGCCTAGAAGGAGGACAATCTGGGATTGGAGGACAGAGGACTCAAGGGGCTACTGGGACTAGTGACTATTGGGACTAATGTGGACATTGGCCGGGGGAAATCGATTTCTGTTTGCTGTCTGGGGCTGTTATTGGGAACAGAGCTAAATGCTTTTATCTTGGTCAAGAATTGGGTCCCAGGCTGTTCTCAAGCTGATAGAATCTGTAAAGCATGGCAAATAAATTACCCTGATTAGTAGCTACACAGGGGCAAAGTGTAATATTGTTGTTGTACTCTTTAGTTCTAGGGAGGTGCTTAAACTGTTGAACTGTTAGCTGCTTATACATTTACCTAGTTTGAACTGGTAGTACCGTTAGCTGCTAATGTGTTTACCTAGATTATGAGCTGATTTCTAGGGCTGTGGTTTATCTGCTAGAACTATTTACCTAGTTTAAACTGTTAGAACTGTTAGCTGATAAATTGTTTACATAGAGTAGGAGCAGGTTTCTAGGGCTGTGGTTTATCTGCTAGAACTGTTAAGGGGCATAGGACTTGATCTTATACCACCCTAATATGGCCACTTGGAGAAGGAAGAGGGGTAGTATTCCAGGGGGAAGAGACCGGGCAAAGGGGGATGGTCCCAATATGTGTAGAGAAGGGCAAGTAGGGTGGCCTTCAGCTACCACAGCAAGCATCTTTGGAAGGGTTGTAGGTTGCACAGGCTATGGAGTGGTAATAATACTTAATTGGGCCTGGAAGGAGGGAGGCTACCACTCTGCAGACAGTTATTGCAGATTGAGGAGAGGTAAACTGGCTGAGGAGGCAACTGGAGCAGTTGGGGGTGATGAAGGAGAAGGGGGCCCTATGGGTGGCAGGTAGATGGGGTTGTGGTGAGACCAGGACATGTCTCAACTAATGGGGGGGACACATCTCAGCACGAGGGGAGAACTTAGGGATGGTGGACTCTTTAGCTGGGAAGCAGAAGCCGGAAGTACTAGGGTAAGTGGGCTGAATCAGAAGAGGGGAGGGTGGGTCAGGAGGGACTGATAAGGGGCAGCCTAGAGGAGCAGTGGAAAAGTAGATCAAAAGGAAGACAGGTCAGGAGGGGCTGACAAGGGGCAGCCTAGAGGGGCTAGCAGTGGGTAATTAGGTCAAAAGATGTAGGCTGGCATAGAGTGTTACAATATATTTGAGTCATTATGCAACTTGGAAGGAGTGGAGGGGGCAAGTGCAGATGAGGGGAATGACAACAGCTTAATCTGGTTCAAGGTCAGTTGGCATTCATCTGTATCCCCTCCCCCGGGTCGTGCCTGAAAATAGGCAGGATTTGTCTAGTGCACTTACCCGGTCAACAAAAGCTAAATAAATAAAATAAACAATGAGGCTGGAGGAAGAGATATGGAAACTCAGAGGGGGTTAGGGAATGGGGAAGGAAATGCTAGAAATAGTTCCAGTGAGGGAAGAGGGAAATTAAATGTCAAGCGGGGGGGGAGACATCAGATAGCAGGCGTAGGTGCTTTGGGCATGATCAGTGAGAAACAAGAAGAAACAGAGGTGATGGAGGGAAGCCCCTCGAAGAGGATAGATTATACCAAAAAAGGGGCCCTAGGGAAGGGGGCTCACAGGGGAGCACAGGAAGAGGAAATATTGACATGAGTGGGAAGGAAGATGGAGGGAGAAAGGGATATGACCATGACCAGGGAAAATGGCTTGGACGCAAGAGGCAAAAAGGGGACACTTAATCGGGGGGATCTGAGGAAAGTGAGCATTAAAAGTGCAGCAGGAAGATGAGGGCAACAAAGAGTTCTCCCATAAGGAGGCAAAAAGACACCCAGGGGAAGGAGAAAACAGATAAAGGGGGCTGGGTCGGGAGCACAAAACAGAGGCAAACAAAAGGTCGAAGGGGCCACTAAGGTACTCCTGCTGGGGGACTCCATGATTAGGAGTGTACACTTTGAGGGGTGGAGGGGACCCAGCCAGGTTAAGGTAATAGGCATCTCTGGTCTGACAGTGCACAGGGTAAAGTTCCTGGAGTAAGAGCTGGCAAAGGAATGTGAAGGGTCACCAGACTTCCTGGTGCATCTGGGGACAAACGATATAGAAAGAAATAGTGCACGGGAAATCCAGGCAAGGTTCCGAGAATTGGCCAGAGTTTTTCAGGACAATGGATGCACTGTTTCCTCCTCGGAAATATTGCTAGTACCAAAGGCCTCTATGGAGAACAAAATGAAGATTGTAGACGTAAATGACTGGCTCGGGAAGTAGGATGAAGAAAGGGGGTCAGGGTGTTGGGGGACTTGGGGGGAGTTTGGGAAGATAAGAGATTATACACCAGGGATAGGCTTCACCTGAATCCAATAGGGAAGGAAATCCTAAAACAGGGGATGGTGGACTACATTCAAGCAATGTGGGGTTTAAACTTGTGAGGGGGGGAATGGTGGAGCTGACTGGATGTCCTTACCTCTCACAGGGGGCCTGACCTTCTGCCTCTGGGTGAGTCAGGCAAAAACCTAGTGGAGGATGATACCATAGGTGAGGAAGGAGGGATGATGCATAGGATATCCAGGGGGCATGGCAAAGGGAGGTAGGGACATTGGTTTTGGGGGGTGGTGTTAGTATATACCAGGAGCCTGGGAAATAAGATGCCAGAGTTCCAGGACATGCTGTTCGAAGGAGGGGTAGATGTGGCGGCAGTCATGGAAACTTGGGCCAACCCTAGGCACAATTGGAATCTTAATGTGAGTAGGTACACAGTGCTTAGGAAGGATAGAATGGAGGGCAGGAGGGAGGAGTGGCTATGTTCATTAGAGACAACATAGAGGTTACTAGGGTGGAAGAAGCAGAGGGAAATGTGGAGGCCTTATGGGTCACCACGTGAACCCCTGCAGGAGGAAAGATCAAGCTGGGAGTGGTATATAGGCCCCCAGGGATGGGAGAGGTTCTGGAGGATTGTCAGCTGGATAGCATTAGGGGTTGTGTGGACCAAAAGGAGAGGGAGTGGTGTTGATGGGGGATCTAAATATGCCAGCTACTGACTGGGGAACCATGTCTTCCATGGTGGCCAAGGAGCAGAGGTGGCTGGCTGGCTTCCAGGATGTGTTCCTCACTCAGCAGGTGTTAGAGCCTGTGAGAGATTGGCTTGTCCTGGACATGGTTCTTGTGGATGGGGATCTGGTATGGGATCTGACAGTGGAGGATCTCCTGGCAGGGAGCAACCATGATACTGTCTGGTTTCAACTAATGTTGGAGGGTGGAGAGGATAGTTCTAGGACATTAGCTGTTGATTTTAGGGGGTGGATTTTAGGGGCATGGGTGAGATTCTCAAGGAGCATTTGAAGGGGATTACACCTAGGACAGATGTAGAAAGGAGATGGGAGGTCATAAAATGGGGACTTCAGGAGTCCATCAGGATCTGTGCAAAGGTGAAGTGCAGGGGGGGAGGTCACAGAAACCATGCTGGTGGTCCAAAGAGGTTCAGGTGGCAGTAAGGGAGAAGAGGGCTGCCTACAGATGATACAAAAAAAAGAGAGGGGAAAGGGATAAGGAAGCTTACTGTCTTGCATCCAGACAAGTCACCTGGATGATCAGGGGTGCACAGTCCAGAAAACAGCAGTGGCTGTCAGAGGGGATATGGGGTGGGGAAAAGGGGTTCTTTAGGTATATCAGGGAGAGGAGAAATACCAAGAGTCAGATTGGTAGATTCAGAACAAAAAGGGGGTGGGTGGAGGAGGCGAGGGATCAGGTTGAGTTATTAAATGAGTACTTTGCCTCCGTGTGCACTAGGGAGGGGGATGGGAAACTTACAAAGTGGGAGCTGATGGATTTAGAAGGGGCAGCTGGTAGGAATGTTGAAGCAATAGACAAGGAAAAGGGAGGTGGGAGAGTTACCTCAGCGGTTTGACATCAGGATGGATCAGCTAATGGGGGGGAGGGACCGACAATGCTATTCCCATTGGACGGGTGTGGAAAGCCCTTAAAGCCATAAAAAAGGAGAAATCTTAAGGGCCAGATGACATACATCCTAGAGTTCTATGGGGAATGGCTGATGTACTGGCAGCATCTCTGGCAGATCTCTGCAACATGTCACTTGAGACAGGGTTGGCACCTAGTGATTGAAGGGTGTCACATGTGGTGCCCATCCATAAAGGGAGATCGAGGGAGATGCCAGCTAACTATAGACCCATCAGTTTAACATTGGTGGTGGGTAAAATAATGGAGAGTATACTTAAGGAATGATTGTGGGGGTTCTTGGAGGAGATGGGATACCTGGATTGTCGTCAACATGAGTTTGTGCCAGGTAGATCATGTCAAACTAACCTTGTGGAGTTCTATGAATGGGTAACATCAGAACTCAACAGGGGAAGGCCTGTGCATGCACTGTTCTTGTCCTTCAGCAAGACATTTGACTTGGTCCCTCACAATGGCCTATTGGTGAAACTGAGGGGGATGGAGGCAGGCCCATTGATGGCCAGATGGATATTTGGCAAATTAGCATCATTTTTTACGGCTGTGTAGGTGGAGCCTGCAGACGTTTTGCAGTAGATCTAAAAATGAGCTACCGGTTTCAGATCGTGGAACGCTTCCATTCGGGAGTTTCGGAATGATCCTTCTGAAACTCCAAAACAGTCGGAAACAGTCTGCTATGGGCACACTATTTCTCACCTCATCTGTCACTTCCACAGTTCAGTTCAGAACTGCGCATGTGCACGTGTCACGCATGTGCAGTTCTGTTAGCAACGCCATCTTGAGAATGGCATATTATGCCATTTGACAGAACTACACATGCCTGAGTGCCACACATGTGCAGTTCTGTTTGTTGCTGCCATCTTGTGTGTGGCATTCGGCTGCGCTCATTCACTGGCATTGGTGGTGGTGGCACTCATACATGCTCACCGCAGCTGTATTGGCTCTGACCAGAGTTTGTACTTTAGTGCAATCATATCATTCTGTGAATATAGTGAACATTTTATTACAATGAACATATCTAGATTTACAGCAGCTAGAAGGTTTTCAGGGACAGAGACAGGGAATCAAAGTATATGACATTACAAAGAAATGCAGGGCCAGGATTACAGACTAAAACCTGTCTGGAAGACAGGACTGCACAAGGCAACAAAAGAAATTATTAACTATTTTTTTAACATGTAGGGAAGAAAATGACAGTCATGGATAAGCTGTGGCCTGTAATCATTGGGGAGGGGTCCATTGCAGGAAATGGGGGATGGAAGAGGCAGTAAATAACATGTTTGTGTTATCAGGGACTGGCAAATTGTTTGAGTAAGTCATAAAATACAAAGTGGTTCAGCACAGGAAAGACAACATGCTTTTCACTATTTCATAGTAATAGGTAGGGAGCAAATGAGGGTCATTGATAAGGTATGGCCTCTGATAATTAAGGAGGGGCCACTAAGGGAAATGGGGGGGGGTGTCAGTGGTAGTAAATAACATCTTTGTGTTGTATTTATTCAGCAAGTCAGGGGACATGGCCAGCTGAGATGAAAAAAGGTATAGACCAAAATGGAGTCAGTGCTGATCATGCTTGAATTTGTGGGCAATTATCTTCAGGATTTAAATTCAGGACAATCCCTGAGTTTGGATGGTAGTTACTTAAGGGTAATCATGGAGGTAAATGAGATTCTTGCAAGGCATGTCACTTAAATACATCAGTGCTCCTTATATACAAAGAGATAGTGCAAGAGGACTGAAAAATGGTCAGTGTCATCCCCCTACTGAAGATGGGAGAAATGTTGGATTTAAGTTGGTACAATCTGAGCCTTACCTTAGGGACTGACAAAGTGTTTGAGTCAGTCATAAAAGATACAGTGGTTCAGCACATGAAAAAACAAAAGGCTGTTTGCTGTCTAATAACATGGCTTCACAAACTCTAAATCCTGCCAAACCAACATGATTGCTTTCTTTAAGGAGTTAGCTAAGGTGATGGACAAAGGCAATAGAATTGATGTAGGATATCTGGACTTCATTAAGGTCTTAAACACTGTACTGTTCAGAAAACACATAGAGAAAGTAGTGCAGTATGAAGTCCACAAAATATACAGGAAGTGGAAAGTAAATTGATTTCAAACCAAAATATGGAGAAAATGACCCACTCACCAGTCATATTTGTTCCATAATTTTTATTATCACTAGGACACAGTACACTATAGTTGAAAGCTGGACATTTTGTGGAAAGACTTCCACTTCAATCTAGTACATATAAACCATATATTAATATACAGTATACAACTGAAACTAAAACCAGTTTCTTTCTTTATGGTTCACATGGAATTTCTCTTTCCAATCAGTTAATTATTAAATATGTAATCTATACACAGTACACATAGGATTGTCACTCAGAGTTTCTGCTAACACCTCATTTAATCCAAAGACAGGGATCCTGTGATATTCCTGACTTTATTCACATTTCAGAAACAATCCTAAAACTTATTTGCCCATCTTGGCATATTTGGGCTGGCAGTATAGCCTAGAGGTTAGAGTAATGAGCTATGAATGAGCTTGGTACATCCAGCAAACCGGTTCTTGGTTTGATTCTCACAACCTCCACTTGTATACTGTGTGATTCTGAGCAAGTCACTTAACCACCCAGTGCTCCCAGGTCACCCCTAAAAACAGGCACTTGTGCCTAGTGGGTCTTATCCAGTTACCCAAGACTAAAATAAAATAAATAAATAATGGTATTGCTCCTGGCTTTCTTCCCTATTGCTATTAATTTTGGAAGTAGGCAAATAATCCATAGGAGTCCTTTTACAAAAAATATATACCGATTTCATGGTTTGAGGAAAAAAAAAAGAGGATCTATGTGACATGCCATCGGCTGACTAAAAATATCACATTAATTTTAATCTGCAAGGTTTGAACTCTATGACCTCAAAGGCTGCGGAGTCATGGATGAGGTCTATAGAGGTCAAACTTGGCAGATAAAAATAAATGTGATATTTTTAGATACCCCATGGCATGTGTCATTTATACAAAGGCAGTGCCTCTTTGGAAGAATAGTTCTTTAATAAAGCTTTGACGATTTCTGTTTCCTGTCCCTACTCTATTTTTAATTGCAGAAGAGATCATTGTGATATCATCAGGCACTGTGCAAGCCCCCATTGATTTAGAGCTCCTTTGTGATGAACCTAAAGTGGAAATAAATGCTGATGTCCAACCCAACATTGAAATAAATTATTTATTTCCACTTTAGGCCTGTCATGCATGACCTACATATTAACAAAGTGAATAAGGTGTGCACAGGATAAGCAGGCAGTGCTGAGATATGGCTGCCAGCCTGAAGTTGAATTTACAACAAGAAATCAGCACTGGTGGAATTCAAAGCAGGAAAACAATGTAAATGTATCAATAACTTTACACTGTATTCATACTTTGAATTCCATGAGTGCTGATTTCTTGTTCTAAATATGACCTACTTATTGCAGTTACGCGTGAAGAAAACTCAGCTCACTACCAAAACAGAAAGGTCAAACATTAGGACACGATAATACTTTATTAGATAAACAGGTAAAACAAAGGTAGCACCCACTCATTTGGTCGACATTTCGTATCATACTGATGCGTTTTCAAGAAATGTCAACCACGTGAGGGGGTGATACCTTTGTTTTATCTGTTTAATAAAGTATTATTGTGTCCTAACATTGGACCTTTGTGCTTGGGTAGTGAGCCATGTTTTCTTCTATCATGACTTCAAGCTGCTCTTCAACTTGACTCCTCTGTTGGTACTTCTGAGCTGCCTCCTCTCTACTGTATTAATGGCCTACATATGGATCTGTGGTGATAAAAGTGGGGACAGTCACCGTTACTGTAAATCTATAAGTCAATTGTGCAAGCTCTCTTAATTCTGTAGTACAGAAAAAATCTTTACAGCATAATGTTTCTGTCTTATATATTTCCTGCACCCATGCTTCTAAAATCCAACAATAAAGAGCTAATTACTTAAACATTTACAGCATTAGTTATACATCATCACTTAGATTGCAGTCTAAGGACAACTTACACTTTTAAAGATCAGTCCTTTTCTTAGCATTGGGTATGCCTCAACAACTAAATTACCTTTTAAAACTGATCACTGTTTGTGGAGTTGTGCATGCTCAGTCAGGCACACACATGAACATCTGTGTAGTTTTTTAACTTTAAAATTATTTTATTTCACAGCTCATTAATCTTACTTTAATGGAGCATAATAAATTGTAGTGAGAAAGAAATAATGTGACCTACTGGAAATTGAACCAGGTCCTGGAATACAATCCTGGTGCTCTAGCCACGTAGCTACAGGCTTACTTGGTTGAACCTGAGGTTTCTGGACACACTTGCTGTCCCTGGTATTCCATATCCTGTAATTAGGAATATCAAGATGACAATTAGATTTTTTTTGTGCAGTACTAGCCACCGCCACATCTTTAATATAGTGTGAAGGTTTTGCCCTAAATTGATGGACCGACCCTGTTCAGTAATCCCAGTATGTTTAGTTATCAAATATTTACTTAAATGCATGCTGAGTGCTAATTCAAAACTACCCCACAATGATTCTTTCCAGTCAGCCTATGATCTTGTACACTAAAATTTAAACAATTCCTTACTCCTAACAATCTTTTTTCCAGTTCAGCCCTTGGACAAGCACTAAATCTAATTCTCAAAAACCCAATCTATTTATTTAAGAACTGACAGAAGACTGATTAATCGATACTGCTGCATACACAGTCAGATTATATTCTGACATAGGGCTTGATCTGCAAAGGTGGCTTGGATACACTCAAGTCAAATGTATCACAACTGTGATGCTGCACCCAAATTCCACTAAGGGAAGGATGAGAACCACAGTCCCATCCCCTTGCCCCATTTGAGCAAGGCCCCATCCAGCAGCAGTTGGTGGCACTGGGGGAAGTGTTATCTGTGATGCCAGGCATGGAATTGGATGCCTGTGTAGGAACTGTAGTGGGTCCCCCACTCTGCAAGTGGCAAGTGGCTGGGGATGTGACATTTCTTGTCAGTCCTCCAGGGACTGTCATATCCCCAATGCCAAATATACACATTGTGAAAGGATACCAGCTGGTGCCAGTTATGCTCCCAGCTAACTACAGAGACTCCTAGGTTTGCAGGTGGGAAGAGAAAATGCTGACTGGGTTCATAATCTTGCTGCTTGGCTGGGTAGAAGGGGTGCCTAACTGCTACTGCTGCCCCTAGGCAAGGTTAGTAATGGCACCTTTCTCCATCCCATAGTACCATGGATGTTTGCCCCAGAACTGGGTAGATAACTACCCATTTCCATGGGATGCCTGCATCCAACTGTCCCTCATAGCAAGGTATGCTGATCAGGGCTTGGATACAGAGGCATTTGTCAACTCTGTGGAAGCTGTGGTATGTACTGATGGTGCACATCCTGTGCATGGGGGGACTCTGTGGCTTTTTGCCCTTTGCATGTGTGGAGGGACCAGAATCTTTTGTGGATCAAGCTGTTGGTCAGGGCTTGTTTGTGGAGGAGGCATTTGTCAAGTCTATGGAAGCTGTGGTGTGCACTGATGGTGCACATCCTGTGAATGGGGGCACTCCTTGGATTTTTGCCTTTTGCTTGTGTGGAGGGACCAGAACCTTTTGTGGATCAAGCTCTAAGATTCAGTGAAGTTCTATTTTGCTAACTCATAGTCTATGTATAGTAGCACTTATTTTTTAACTTACAGTATGTTTACTTCTCCTGCATCTATACAAATCATGTAAACCTGCCCAAGATATGCCAGTATGTTTTATGAATTTATTTTTATTGATGAATACACATGACAGCTTTGGATGCACTGTTTGAGTGTCATGGCTGCTTGTGTGTTTTATACCCGCATGAGGGCTTAGTTTGTCTCATCTGCTAAGTGTGCTAGTACTCGAGTGCTTGGTGGAATGGATCATAGATATCTGTATATTCCACCTCACCAAGCATGGGGGGTATTTATTTGGCAGCAGTAGAACTCTAGTAAAGTGGCAATAACACTTTTAGCACTTTTATTCAAACTTTAGAAGGTCTTGGGGAGCGAGTGATACCGGAAGTGCTGGTGACGTCAATTCCGGTTGCTCGTACATAAAAAACCTCACCTTTCACAGTGCTTGCAGCTTTGGATACACTATTTGAGTGGCGTGGCTGCTTGTGTGTTTTAAATGTATTTTATGCCCGCATGAGGGCTTACTTTGTCTCATTTGCTGAGTGTGCTAGTACTCAGGTGCTTGGTGGAACAGTTCATAGATATCTGTATATTCCACCTCACCAAGCATGGTGGGGGATTTATTTGGCAATAACAGAACTCTAGCAAAGTGGCAAGACCACTTTTAGGACTTTTATTCAAACTTTAGAAGGTCTTGGGGAATGAGTGATATTAGAAGTGCTGGTGAAGTCACTTCCAGTTGTTCCCTGTCATATTCTTTCCCCCAGTGAGCGGAGGCAAGCTTCAGCCTCTGCCTGTGTCAGCCAGGGAAGATGGGAAAACAGCAGGTCACCATACTCCATAACACAAGGTACTCTACTATAATAGACATACCGTTGGTACATCTCAAAAAAGAACTAAAAAATGGAAACAGCTAGAGAACTCCTTTTGTTGATATGCAATGAAGGCAATTTGGTCAAATGTACAAAGTGCAACATGTACATGGAAAAAGCACAGATAAAAACACAGATAACATACTTTCGTAAATTGCCAGTAATTTAACAACTTGCAGGTAAAAATACATGTACTAGAAATGGAAATAGGAACAATTAAAGCAATACAGCAAGAATCAAAAATACCATTAGGGGAGACTTCAGGTACAAAGGGAAAATGAGTAATGGTAGAAGAAAGTAATAGTAGTGATTCGGAAACAGAAACAAATAAACCAAAAAAAGGAAGAGAACAAGAGAGTGATGCAATGAATGAACCATGGTATAGTGTAAAACACAACAAACATAAAAAAGGCAGAAGGGCAAATGTCTTACAAAGAATAAAACTAACCAATAGATATGAACCATTGACCAATATGGAAATACAAAACACCAAACCATCCCAACCCAGACAAATGGTAGTATTAGGAGAGTCCATCATTAAAAAATGTGACATGGTCATATGTAATACTGACAAGAGTAACATAATGGCTTTGCCTTATCCAGGAGCAAGAATTAAAGACATAAGAAAAGTGGCTCCAAATATAATAAAGAACAGTGGTGTTAACCCCATAGTCACAATTCATGTGGGAACAAACAATGTAGGACGAGAACACGAGAAAGACATATGCCTAGAGATACTGGAAACTGCAATGGAAATGAAAGCTTTGGGAGCTGAAGTTATCATATCAGACATTCTTCTGATACCAAAAGCTACAAAAGAAAAAAATGATACACTGGTGAGAAAAAATTCAAGACTAGTAAACTGGTGTAAGACAGAAAACATCAAATTTATAGACTCCTGGCAGCACTTCTTTAATACACTTCATTTGTTCAATCGAGGTGGGCTACATCTAAATAAGAATGGTGCATATATTCTAGCTAGATTAATAAAAGCTCACATGGAAGTGATACCTTTAAACAGTATGCCTCCCTGATGGCAACACCAACACAGCAACCTACCTCGCGGTCGACAAAATCAACAGCTCACTGACAGGTCACTGTGTTGGTGCACCTGAAACAGGGGCACACTGTCTCCCAGGCCTGCTGCCCCTCTCCCAAATCAACTCTGAGTTGATTATAATAAGTATGGAAGGTGTGGGGGCAGAGCCCCCCCGCATGGGGGGTTCTGTGGGTGAAGCCCCCTAATAGAGAAAAGGACCGGGAGACATTCAGGATTTATGTCAGTTGCAGCTTGTGGTTGACATAAATCCCATCACTGTGATGTTGATGAAAGTGCTGTTGAACCAGCATCGTAGAACCCCTTTAAACCCCTAAGGAAGGGGGAATGGGACTGTCAAAAAATTTATACCCATAAAGACAATAACAGCCTAAATATCTATGATACTGACACAAGACCAAAAAACATTAGATCAAAAGTTATCACTATCCCTAAGACAAAAACTAATACACCAAAGACTTTACAAAAAATCATGTCAGTTGCACCAACTACAGGCAATAAATTGCCTATAATGAACAACAGAGATATGGAGACCAAAGGATATTTAAAATGTATGCTATGCAATAATAGAAGTTTTGAAAACAAACAAGGGGGAACTACAGACTTTATTATTAAATGTACACAGAGACATTGAATGTATATTTATCACAGAAACATGGTGGAAAAATGAAGACCAATGGGATGAAAGAATTCAGGATTATGAACTATGGAGACTGGAAAGATTCCAAAGAAAAGGTGGGGGATTAGCTATATATATATATATATATATATATATATATATATATATATATATATGTACCTCAGATAAAATAAAAACCCTAGACATAACATCCAAAATCAAAACACATAATACATCTACAGAATCATTATGGATACAATTAAAACAAAATAATAAGGAAGAGCTTATTATAGGTTTATGCTACCAACCACCTGGCACTAGTGACCAAGTACTATATGCATTAATAAATGAGACAGCTAATGCCATAGAAAGAGGAAACATTATTTGGTTGGGGGACTTCAATTTCAATAATATTAATTGAGAGGAAAACACACCCAGGAGTAAGCAAAGTGAAAAATGTTTACAATTTACTATTGAACAAAACTTAATACAACACATCAAAAAACTGACAAGTGAAAATATTATATTGGATTTGGTACTCAGCACCGAGAGTGTGGACATAAATGATCATGTAGTATCCATACCTCTAGGCAACAGTGACCACTCATGCATCTACTGTAATATAAAATGCAGTATAAATATGGTAAAAGGCTGTACAGAAATGTATCTATGCAACACAGCCAACACAGAAAGAATAAATGCAGATATATCCACTATCAACTGGGGAAATATTCTAAAGGACAAAAATGGGGAGGAATCCTGGGAAATAATAAAGAAAACCCTACTGAAAACATGTGGCAAACACATACTGAGAGTAAAAAAATATGACAAAAAAAGAATAAAACCTTACAGTACAGTACCGATCTTGCCACATAACCATCTGTTTACTTTCACACTATGATAAACAACCATACATACTCTTGGCCCATTATCTGAAAAAGGGAAGGGAAACATCATTTTCTCTTTACAATCACACGTAGGGAGTCGTGCTGATAAAATATGTTGCATAATATTAAACTAATTTCAAAATCAGAGGCAATATAACTAAAAGCTCTCTCCAGTCTGCGTTTCACAATCCTGTTGAATAATCATTTCATTCTATGTAATCTGAAATTTTCTCTAGACCTAAAGACTCATTAACATAAATATCCTTTTGTTGTAATCAAAATCTCCTAAGTCAGACTAATTCCATTTTTGTAATATTTGTCTGTTAGTAGCCGCAGAGACAAGGGCACAGATCTTCTTTTCCTTTTGACTTAATCCAATATTATTGAAGCTGTTCAGTATATAAAACTTAATATTAAAGGAGAGTTTCTTTTTTAGTATCTCTCCCAGTTTCTTGTGTGTTATTCTACACCAAGAGTTATTTTTTTCACAATTTCAAAACAAATGTGAAAAGTCACCATTCGGCCCACATTGACCCCAACACTGCTTCCCTGTACTTGACATGACATGAAAGACATGATCAGGGTAATGATCCAGCCGACCTCGAGCACCCAGTGAGCGTCGGGGCTCCGAGCCGCCAGCGGGCGGGTGGCGACCACAAGGCCGACTAAGGGAACCAGGAGGCCGGAGAGACAGCCAGAAAGCCGACCTCGAGCACCCAGTGAGTGTCAGGGCTCCGAGCAGCCAGCGGGCGGGTGGCGACTGCAAGGCCGACTAAGAGAACCAGGAGACCGGGAGAGACAGCCAGAAAGCCGACCTCGAAGCACCCAGTGAGCGGGCTCCAGAGGCTGATAGGGTGGGCTAGCGACCGCAGTCCGACTAAGGAAACCAGGAGGCTGGGGAGAGACAGCCAGAAAGCTGACCTCGAGCACCCAGTGAGCGTCGGGCCTCCGAGCCTCCAGCGGGCGGGCGGCGACCGCAAGGCCGACTAAGGGAACCAGGAGGCCGGGAGAGACAGCCAGAAAGCCGACCTCGAGCACCCAGTGAGCGTCGGGGCTCCGAGCCGCCAGCGGGTGGGCGGCGACCGCAAGGCCAACTAAGGGAACCAGGAGGCTGGGAGAGACAGCCAGAAAGCCGACCTCGAGCACCCAGTGAGCGTCGGGGCTCCGAGCCGCCAGCGGGTGGGCGGCAACCGCAAGGCCGACTAAAGGAACCAGGAGGCCGGGAGAGACAGCCAGAAAGCCGACCTCGAGAACCCAGTGAGCGTCGGGGCTCCAAGCCGCCAGTGGGCGGGCGGCAACCGCAAGGCCGACTAAGGGAACCAGGAGGCCGGGAGAGACAGCCAGAAAGCCGACCTCGAGCACCCAGTGAGCGTCGGGGCTCCGAGCTGCCAGTGGGTGGGCGGCGACCGCAAGGCTGACTAAGGGAACCAGGAGACCGGGCGAGACAGCCAGAAAGCCGACCTCGAGCACCCAGTGAGCGTCGGGGCTCCGAGCCGCCAGCGGGCGGACAGTGACCGCAAGGCCGACTAAGGGAACCAGGAGGCCGGGAGAGACAGCCAGAAAGGTACAGGAAAGCCGCAACCAATCGGAAGGCGAGTGCTAGCTGAGCCCTGGCTTCCATTGGTCCTCCTCCTCCATTGACTTCTGCTTAGCTTGCACCTCCAAAACTGGCTGGGAATAGTGTTCTTTACTGCAATTTTTTCTAAAAGAGCTGTTTTACCATATTGTTAAAGTTTAAGATTTAAACTGTATTTTCTTGATTAATGCCTGAGTGATTACAGTCCTTTGTTGGGATTTCTGGTGGGCCAGACGCTAAGGCGCCGAACCCCCCCCCCAGGCTTTTGTTGTGCAAATCTTTTTTAGCACCCTTTGCAGAATCATTTGATTGCTGCAATTGTGCTTTTTTGACTGTCCTGTCCTCTGTCTCCTCCATTCCAGCTGACCTCGAGCACCCAGTGAGCGTCGGGGCTCCGAGCCGCCAGCGGGCGGACGGCGACCACAAGGCCGACTAAGGGAACCAGGAGGCCGGAGAGACAGCCAGAAAGGTACTGGAAAGCTGCTAAATTTTGCCCACTTCTTCCCCCTCCTGCGTTTCTTTTATACACACCTTCCCGCCGAATCCCCTATCTCTGCCCATAGCTACCTCCTAGCCAATAACCTAGCACTATTCCTCCCATTGCCTTTAGTATTTTTAACCCCTAGCTATCATTCACCATGCTGCTGCTCCTCTTATTGCTCCTCTGCCTCTCACCTATTTCATATTTTGAGGATGAGGCCGCACCAGCCCATGTCCTAGTGACTAAGGCGGCTAGTCAGTCTGGCCTCCCTCTCGCAACCTTAGTGGATGTCCTTCATTTTCTCAATTATGCCTTACCATTGCTGCATCATAATCCTTGGGGTATCCCACAAAAAGGCTCACAACCAGTTTTGTACTGCCTAAACCCCATGCTCCATTCTTGGCCCTACAGTGCCCCCTTTTATCTGTCCATTAAGCTGGCACTCTATGACAAAATATCAAGCCATAAATCAGGCCCGATAAACTCCTACTGGACCCCGAGCAAGAAGAGAAAGCCCTCTGTCTGTTCCTTCCTCCTATCACGTGAAGCCCTTACTAAACTAATATTATTTCTGCTGATCTGTGCTGGCACTGTTGAAATCAATCCTGGACCCCCAGAAGGCTTCATCTCCCCAGCAGACCTAGTCTCCATGAAAGGCCTAAGTTTTCTTCACATCAATGTATGCAGCCTCCTAAAAAAGTTCTCACTATTACAGGCCTGGGTTGCCCACACCTTGCCTGACTTTCTGGTAATCTTTGAGACATGGCTTAAACCTGCAACAAATGACAGGGAAATAAATCTACCTAACTATCAGTTATTCAGATCAGACCGTCTATCCAGGGGTGGTGGGGTGGCCATTTATGTTAAATCAAATATCTCTGCATCTTGCCTTAATATTTCTTCTCAGCCTAAAGAATTTGAATGCTTATCCCCTTAAAATATCTCTTCCCAATATGACAGCTTTTCAATTGGTTGGCTGCTATAGGCCCCCTTCTGCCGGCCTTAATCTCCTTACCCATTTGGGAAATATAATTAATTTGGGCCCTGAGGATACCATTATTCTAGGCGACTTGAACTTAAACTGACTATCCAATGCATCTGCACCCCTAGTATCTTTCTGTGACACACATGGTTTCACTCAATTAATAAATGAACCGACAAGGATTAACCCAAAAAACAAAAGTAATAGCACCCTACTTGACATTATGTTGGTAAATAAGCCCCATCTGTATTCTCGTTACTGGAGTGCTATTCAGTGATATAAGTGATCACTGTCTCATAGCTGGTATAAGATCATCAATCAAGCCATCTAACCCTGCAAAATTCCTCCCAAGAAGGTCTAAAAAGAACCTTAATATAGTAGAATATCTCCAAGATCTGTGTCACTCTATACGCTGGCAATAATTCTACCTTTCAGCTTCTGTGGAAACAGCACTGCAGGTTTTTAATGATATAATCATAGGTGCCCTCAATACACATGCACCAGTTACCAGTGTCAGGACAAAACACAAATCTTGTCGCTGGTTTTCTGCTAACCTCAAGTCTGCACTGCTTACTAGAGATAAGCTCTGGAAAAGGGCAAGAAAGACCAAGGATCCAAACGACTGGTTACAATTCAGAAAAGCCAGAAATAGCTGCACAAAAAAAGTGAGAGATGCCAAGGCTGCCTTCTATACAGCAGAGCTGGATGCCTCCTACCTTAACCCAGCCAGATTCTGGGCCACTATCAAGGGGATCCTAGGGCAAGATTCTAGCACCTCTTTACCATCCCAAGTGCACCTCAATAATATGGTTATCACTGACAAGCATGAGATTTTAGATGCTTTCAATAATCACTTCACTACAGCCGGCCTAGCTTTCGACTCCTCTCCAGCATATCTAATGTGTTCACAACTTAATTTCCAGTCTACTGAGTGTCAGAAGGCTGCTTCTACATTCTCTTTCAAGCCAATATTATTAAAACAAGTAGAAGACCTATTGCTCCATCTGAATACCACTAAAAGCGCAGGTGCAGACTCTCTGGACCCCTACTTTCTAAAAATTGCATTGCATGCCATTGCAGCCCCCCCAACTCACCTTTTCAACTTGTCCTTATCCACTGGTTCTATTCCTTCATTGTGGAAAACAGCACAAGTGTTTCTCCTCCTTAAAGCAGGGGACCCCATGGATCTCAACAATTATAGGCCTATATCCATCTTACCAGTGCTGTCCAAAATGCTAGAAAAACTGGTGAGCATCCAACTAAGTGACTACCTCGATGCTAATAACCTCCTTAATCCTGCTCAATCTGGGTTTAGAACCATGCATAGCACCATCTCTGCCTTGGCAAAAGTTACAAATGACTGGCAGACTGAATTAGATAAAAAAAATAATATCTGTGCTGTATTTCTGGACTTAAGTAAAGCCTTTGATACTGTGGATCATGATCTACTAATCTCCTCACTGCACTCCTTAGACCTTGACCCAACCTCTCTTATGTGGTTCAGATGTTACCTCACTGGTAGAATACAGCAGGTAAAAAATGAAGGCGACCTATCTTCCTCAAAACCACTCCTAAGAGGAGTACTCAAGGTTCCATCCTGGGCCCTATCCTCTTGCCATATATACATCAACAACATTGATTCCAGCCTCACTAGAGCCAATGTTCACCTTTTTGCAGATGATACTGTCCTATATGTCAGCAATCCATCACCAACAAAGGCCTGTGAACTATTACAATCTGAGTTCTCCCTGCTGCAACACAAATTACTTGAAAAGAAACTCCTATTAAATGCCAAGAAGACTAAAGCTATGTTCTTCTCCACCAATATATATTCTACCACTGTCACCGAACATTCTTCCCCAACTATCTACTATCCTTGGAGAAAGCCTTGAATATGTTGATAAATTCAAATATCTGGGGGTTTGGATTGATAACAGGCTTGACTACACTCAGCACATTAACGAGCTCCTGAAAAAACTCAGATAGAGACTCGGCCTATTCTTCAGGATCAAACATTATCTAACCAGTGAGTCTAAACAGAAACTAATCCAGGCCTCATTTCTATCACTCATCAACTATGCAGACTTCCTATATGGCCACTGCTCTCAGTCCTACTTAAATAAACTGGATACCTTGTACCATAGAGCTCTAAGATTCATCACAAACCTTCCTTTCAGCACCCACCACTGTTCTCTCTATACTGCAGTTGGCTGGACATTCCTACATCACAGAAGGAACAAAAATGCTGCTTTATGGATCTACAAAGCTCTGACAAACAATCTACCATCCGACATCTCAGATTGCTTTACTCTGGTTACACCCAGGCCATATGCCCTAAGAAGCAATAGCCTCATCACTTTGAAGGTACCAAATGCTAGTACCCGGCATGGGAGGGCTGCAATCAGCTACATTCTAGCACTTATCTGAATTCCTGCAGAAGACCATGAGTTGAACACCTTCATTCCTATAACATCCTTTAAAAGCTGTATATAAGTCTCTTCCCAGAGATATGCAACTGCTTCCACAAGGCCTAGTCCTTCCATACCCTTACCCCCGCCCCTATATATTTCTCCACCTTTACTTGTTTAAGCATTCTTCCACTTACACCTTACCAGATTATCTCCTAAATCCCAATACCCTACCTTTAGTTATTCAATTCTGTCTCTTTTTCTTTTTGTTTTGGTGCCCAAATTCACTGGCTAGCCACCTTGTATATATGTGTTTATTACTGTACCTGTTCATTTATAAAGTCTCTGTTCTTGTACTCAATTTGTATTTGTATATATGTGAAATTATACCTTTATGTTGTTTCTGACCAATCAGATCCATCTTGTAAATGAGCTTTGCTCAATGATGTTCGCCTGAATAAATAAAGATTTTGATTGATTGATTGATTGATTGATAATGTATGCTGTATCTAATATCTTGTATTGTATAGTTTTATTTTTTTGCATACTTATATAATTTGTTTGCATTTATCCTTAAGATTTACAAACTATAGTTATTTATTTTTCCCCAATCTTTGATTCCCAATTTTCCTTGGTATGTAACATCTTATGTGCCCATTTTGTATCCTCCAAATTAAGAAACTGACTCTAGATTTGAGCTATAATACTAGCATTTCTATTCAAATCACTATTTAAGTAAATATCACATCACAATATAAAAACCTTCCCCTATATTGTTTTAATAGTCTAAATTTGGAGATTAATATTGAATATAAATACCACTTATCATCCAGATTGGCTATTGAGGGATACTCTGAAAATGTTTTTTAATTAAATAAAATTCCCTTCAAAATTCCGATCCAGCCAGTTAATAATATTGGCATCAATAAGGACTTTTCTCTGCAGTTTATATTGAGTTGAAAACTTGTGGTGATGCTAACTAGACAAAACACAAGAGTGCAACTTATGATTTTTTGATTTAACCCTGTGGATCCAGATATCACATGCATTTGCTACAATTTTAATTATGGTATCAGTAGCAATTTGTGAGAAATTTTATATAGTGGTATAATCTCTTGAACTACTAAATTAGAATCTTGTGTATGAAGAAGCTTTTGTACCAAAGAACTACTATTTCCTTGATTGTCAATACCATGATTATCCTTGTTGGACCATTTAAATGCAGTCTTAATTTTATTTGCTAAATAATAAAAATTAGTCTGGACAGCTCATATCTCCATGTCTTCTAGGTATCATCAATTTACACCAAGCTATGAAGGGGGAGTCACTAATGTCATGGAAACTTTACAAACGTATGCTTAACTTGTGAAAACCATTTTTGGGGAAATTTTCCCTGCACAGCCTCGTACAGATACATTAAGTGTTGCATAATGGGCATTTTCAAGGTTTCTATTCTTCCCCACAATGAAAAAGATTTTCCGATCCTTCCAAATGTTTTTTGATTCTTGAATAAACTTCATTACTATTGCATATGGTGGATTCCTGCATGTCACGCATCAAAATTATACCACAATATTTCATACTCTGAACAATTTTAACAGGATAGAGAATTGATATCATGTCCATACTTAAAGAAGTAATAGGAAATATCAAATATTTGAATTGATTCAATTCAAAACCAAAGACAATTGAAAAATGTTCTATCTCTATCAAACTTGCGGGCCTTAATACTTGAGGGTTCTTTAATATTAAGATCTTATTATCAGCATATACATTCAATTTAGTATATCCTGAACCAATGGATACCCCATTGATTTGTTCATTCTCTATGATTCAATTCAATATGGGATTCCAATCATTATATAGCTAACTGGGGAGACAATGTGCAACCCTGTCTTATGCCATTTGATACTTTTAAAGGACCAAATAGGTAAGAATTTATTCTAAACCTAGCCATAGCCCAGCCTAGCCCAACCATATAATTTTTGTAGGATGGTTATTATCATGGGTGGGAATCCCCATTGGTTCAAACATAAAAAACATGTATTCTTGTAAAAGTAAATCAAAAGCCTTGGCTGCATCTAAGGCAACCAAGATTTTTTTCCTCTTTTTCTGAGAAATTTAATTTGGATGAATATAGTGCAATAATTTTCTGAACATATTCTAATACTTCAAAAACGTTATGACCCTTCATAACCCCTTTTTGTTTGGTATGAATTTGTGTAGCTATTCATTCCTGAATACAATTAACAATCAGTTTTCTAATACTTTTGTAATCTAAGTTTAGAAGTGATATTGGGCAGTAGTAATCTGGTTTCATTTTATCAATATTTTACTTCAACAATAATATAATGATGGGATTATTTATGGACTCTGGTATCTTGTCTGCAAAGGCTATCTCATCCATCATTATTTTTACCCAGGGTATTAGTTTTTTACCAATAATTGCTAGATTAATTTCATTAATAGAAAAGGCTCATTTTTAATTTCAAGTTTCGGTATTTTGACTTTTTGTAGATACTCCTCAGCCATATCTTCAGAGCATTTATATTCTTTACTATAAATTATGTTAAAAACTTTATAATCTGTGTTGCAATTAACTAATCTGTATATATTTCCCCCTTGCTCAGTTATTATGGAGGTTACTGTATTCTTTTTGTTTTTTAAGAGCAAATGATAGGCATCTACCAGTTTTGTCCCCATAAAAATATCATTTCTTTTTAATTTTCAGTAAATCTTTCTCAACTGGTAATACTAGTTGTTCATTCTTTTTATTAATACAGTTTTGATGTTCAGTAATTTGATAATCAAAGCCCTGTTCTATTAAGTTCTAATCTTTTAATTTCTTCTAACCATATAAGTTTTTCCTTTCGTTGTTTTTTTTCTTTTTAATTAGATGGGCAATTATGACTTCTCTTATATGTGCTTAGAGAGCATCCTATTTAGTTGCAATTGATCACTGGGGGAGATTATTAAATAGCTAATATTCATCTATAGTTTGTTTTATTGCATTAATGAAGTCCTGGTCCAATAATAAAGTGTTATCATATCTCCACAGAGGAGTGCGTGTTCTATCTAATGTGGAAACCATTTGACTGGACATCATAGCATGATCAGAAATGAATATGTAATGAACAGTTGGATTAAACATCCTAGTAGCCATGTTTTCATTTATTAGAATAAAGTCTATATGACTACACATTTCAAGTGTTTAGATCTAAAAGTACATTCTTTTTTGAAAGGGTTTCTATCACACTTCTCATCAAATAATTGGTTTCTTAGACTAAAACTGCCCAAGTCATAAAGCAGAATAATAGTCATTGTTAGTTGGTTTAGAGGTTTTATCTAAATGGTGTACCAAGGTAGAATTCCAATCCCTGTCAATATAGTGTCTATACAATTTTGAACCATAAGATCCTCCTACAGTTTCAGTAAATAATCATCTTGTTGTTCAAATGGCCAATAAACTGACCCTACCAAAATGTGCTTCCCATATAGTTCTCTTTAAACTAAAATGTATCGACCATCCTCATCTTTTTTTTTTGTTGAATGCACCTAAAATCTTTATCTTTGGATATCAAAATTGCTATGCCATGGCTATTATTAGAACCAGCAGCATAGTAAATTTGACCTCCTCAAGCTTTTCTCAATTTTTTTAACTTTAATGTCAAGTAGGTGTGTTTCTTGTAGGTAAATGATCTTAATCTGATGTAATTTAACGTATTGTAATACTTTATCTTTTTATAATTATTTAAACTGTTCCCATTTAATGTCATGATTGTGATATCAATATTCTCTTGTAATGACACTGGGTCCAATTTTCAAAAGCCCTGTGTCTGCCTCAAACCCCTGGTGCATCAAACATATGGTGCAGGGGGCTTGCGGCCTTCACTTGGTGCCGATTGGGATTTTCATCCCCGTGCGCCAAATGCTGCAAGTTAGGCCAGCTCCTCCTGGTCTACCTTGCTCCATTTGGGGGACCTATTTTATGCTCCTTGCCCCAAATGTTTGGCACATGTTGCCATAAGGTGTGGAAACTGTTGCAACTGCACTTAATGTACTAAAATTGGGTGCAGTTGTGCCAAGGAAGTTAACATCAGGGTTGACTCAGGGCTTAATGCAAGTCTTGCATCAACCTTTGAAAATTGGGCCCCCTATGTGTAAATATCATGGTTTTTTTGGCCAAAGTATAGTAAAAAAGAGTGATAATAAATCTCCTTCCCCCTTTTAATGATACATTTATTCTCCATTCTGCTCTAAAGTGCACTTGTGGTGTCCAAACCCCAATAGATACCAGGGACTATTACTATTTATCTAATGTGATAGGATCAAGACACCCCCCCCCCGGAATGAAAAAAAGTTCCATATTGCAAAAGGTTAATTTAAATAAATTTGGTAATATTTGTCTTAATTATTTTTCTGCTTTCTCTGCAGATGAAAATAAATAGGGGATATGCCATGAACAGTGTTTTATTTTTTGCATCAGGTTTTGACCTCTATTGACTTTATGAGTGGTGGAGTGAAGAGTGAGGTCCATAGAGGTCAAATCCTGAATCAAAAAATAATTTGTTTATTTTCACACTGCCCATGGCATATTTCATTTATGCAATAGGCAAATTTCTGGATGGGCATACAGCATCATTTTTGTGTCCAGGTTGACTCTGAGAAAAAAAATGCCATTTGAGTATTGACTAAGGAATCAGTGGCAAACGGAAAGCTTGTGCCAGTCTCTGTGCTGACGATGATGCATCTGCCGTTGAAATAAATGCTGATGACACACCTTGAGTGTAAATAAATGATTTATTTAAGCTGCAGGCATGTCAGCATTGCAAATAAATGCAATTATTTGGTAATTTTTATTTACTTTCCCATTGCATAAATATTGTTTATTATTAATAGTAACTTAGAGTCTTGCAGGTATCAAAACAAATGGTTTATAGACCTTCTGACAAAAAAAATGTATTCAGATTGTTGTATTTGTGTCCTTTCTTTAATTATTTCAAATGGTAAATCTTTATAAATGGCAATAGTGGCACTACTCAAAGTAACTCATTGTTTTTGATAGATCACACTCATTATTCTGTACTTCTCATCTGACATGAGAAGCTTTATTATAACAGAATGTGGTGGTAAACCATCTTCTGGTCTAGCCCACAAGGCCAGATGAACTCTGTCTATTTCTAAATTTAAACTAGTAAGGACAGTGTATAAATAAACACTAAAAATGTCTAAAACAATATCCTTTAGTGGTTGACTCATTTCCCATGATTCTGGGACACCAATCAAATTTAGGTTCTTCCTTCTTGATCTCAGTTCCATATCTGTTATTTTACTTGATAATTCCACCATATTGTTTTCTTGCATGGTTAGTTGTCTCTCCCGTAAAAGGGCCTTGTCTTCGGACTCAGATATCCTTGCTTCCATCTGGGACACCCTTGTTTTAATTCCTTTAACTGAGCCATATGACTGATTAATAGATGTTTTAATCTCTTCCGTTTCTCTTATAGTTTTGTCAACCTCTTTGGACTTCTGTTTAACAAAATTTAACTCACCTTTAATGGAGTTAGAGGGCCTGATTCTGAAAGACCCCCTGAATGGAACAAGAGGTTTGCACTACAAGGAATGGTGTGAGGCATGGCTTGCACCAAAAGATGTGCCTGGAGCAATTCACAAAAGCAGCCTGCATCAAAGGAAGGCTGCATACACAAAAGGGGGCTTGCATCATCTCCGTGGCACAAAAGGGGATGTGAAATGGTGCTAGGATCCTTGTGGCAGATGAAGGCTGCCATATACTCTAATTTGGGATTCTCAAAGGGCAAATTTCTAAGTACCACTAGACCAGCCAGGACTGGTCTGTAGGTACTTAGATGTGTGTCCTCAGGAAAGGTTAGAAACCATGCACAGTCCCCACAGTACTCCTGGGCAGGAGGGAACTTGTGCCATGGCCCCCCCAGCAGCACCAATCCCCTTTTTAGTAAAATTACTCACATCCCTAATGGTCTAGTGGACCCCATCCCCTAGCTCCCCCATAAATAATTGTATATCTTTCACTGGTGATCTAGTGTGCCCCACTCTCTATCCCTAATCTCCTCCATAAATCATAAATTATTAGATATCTTTCCCTGGTGGTCTAGCAGAAACCCTCCCAATCCCTGATCTCCCTAATAAATATTTAAATATCTTTCTGTGATGGTCTAGTGGATCCTCCACACCAGGAGGTGGTGCCCTACCACTCCCATCACCCTGTTCCATCCCTGAGCTGGTGACTGGCATAGCTCTCTGCTCTCCACCATGGCTTGCCACCAATTGAGCTGTCAATGACCACTTAATGTGTACAGTAAGCACTCATTGATGGATAGCTCAGTGAGCTGTCAATAAATCAGTACATACTGTACAGTATGTGCTCCTTGACAAGGTTGTTCAATGGCTGGGTGTGGTGGAGAGCGAAGGGCTGTGCTGGTCACTGGCTCAGGGGTGGGATGGGGGAGCAGTGTGGTCTGGCACTCCCTGCCAGGGTGGGGAGTCCACTAGACCATCACAGAAAAATATATAAATATTTATGGGGGGTCGGGGATTGGGAGGTGGATCCTCTTGGCTACCAGGGAAAGACCTCTAATAATTTATGTGGGGGATCAGGGATAGGAGTGATTCTGCTAGACCTCCAGGGACAGATATATAAATGTTTATGGGGATATTCAGGATAGAGAGGGGGTCCACTAGACCAACCATGACAGATGTATGACTATTTAATGGGGGTCATCGGGGATCAGGGGGTCCACTAGACACAGTCGCTGTCCGTGAATGCAGCTGCCACCTGGCCGCCTCTGGTTGTTTGGTGCCCTACCACAGTTAATACAAGCTGTGGGACTTTGCCACTGGGACCCAACACAATACAGAATGGAGTGCAGGGTCCCTGGTGCACTGGCAGTCAACGTAAGCTGCCATTGGCGCAGCTTGTGCTGACTATTGAGAATCAAACTCAATATCTCCTGACAACACCCATGCAGGTGTCTCTTCATTCTGAGAAGTCTTAAGTGTTTGCACTGTTGGATTTAAATTTTGGGTATTCCCTAGAGTACAGTCTTCCAGGCCTTGCTTGGATTGGGGGGGTGCCTGGTTTCTATTGGTTTGAGCTTGTGCTCCTTTACAATTTTTATCTGTACTTATTGGAACTTTAAAATCTGCTGTTTCAATTTCAACATCAGATTCCACAGATAGAAATTCTGCTTCTTTTTGGTTTGAGTTCTAATCTTTCACCTTCAATAAATCCCCCCCACCACCCACACTCACACACAAACACACTTGTTCTCTTGAATTATTTTGTAAAGCAGACATCTTAGGATTAATATTGTGATTTTTCTTTTGCTCGGTACAATCGAGTGCTGTCTCTTTAAGCTCTGTAGCAGAACTTATTGTTTCTGCAGTAGCAATTTCCATTTCAACTTTGTTTTTATGTTGGCTACTGTTTGGATATTGAGTGGAATTAGAATCTCCTCCATTTGGTGAAACCATTGTACTCAAAAGATTACCTATATTTACAGTAGGTATCTTGTCAAAGAAACTCAAAAGCTAGTGTTCAGGCTGCAATTTCACCTGTTGTTGCTTAATTTTATATTTAGTAGGCTTCTTAGAGTGCTTTAGTCCTTCCTTGATTATTTTTTTCTTCTTTGTGTTCTGCTGCTTTGGCAGCAACAGCTTTTTATCTTCTTTCTCTCATAGCTGACATTGGTGCCTATGCAGGAAGGAGCGGAAACTATGCCAAAACAGTAGCATCCATGGCATGCAGCTATGCAGCATGCAGGTGCCTCAGACAAGTGGCATGCATGGATGCACCATATACCATGTGCACCCTTGGGGCATGCCAAGATAGCCCTTGTAGCAAGACGTGCACCCAACAAGGGTGTGACCAGAATACGTGGGACTGCCTCTTGACCCTGCCATATATGGGCAAGGCCCACACTCAGCGTAGTGGCATGGACATGAATGCCATGCAACACAGGGTGTCCTACAGGATGGTGGATACAGACAGTGGAGTTGAGGGCAGCCCCTTTCCCAGTAATGGGAGGAATAGGCAGCTGGATGTGTCTGCACATGGGGTGGTGGATGTCCAAGAGCACCTAACTTCACCAGCAGGCAGGTGGCAGCGATGATCAGTGACATCCAGCAAATCTACAGCCAGCTGTATGGGGCACAGGCACTGACCACCACCCATGAGATGAAGGCCAGCCTGTGGCTGGACATCCAGACCAGTGTGAATGCCACCAGCCTGGAGGCCTGCACCCTTGCCACCATCAAACAAAAGTGGTGTGACCTGTGGGCTACCATTAAGAAGAGTGTGTCCATGGCCACGTGGGTATACCAGGGAATAGGTGTTGGCCCCCCAAGCATGGACACACAGCTGATGCCCCTGGATTGGATGGTGTATGAGACCCTGACAGACATTATGGTCCATGGAGAGGTGGACAGGGTGGACACCATGCCAGGTAGGTGGTACCAAGAGGGTAGGGGACACACAGGCAAAGCACCCCATGGCACTAGTAACTGTGTCACATTGTACCCTGAGGCACAACTGCCATGGCACAGCAGGCTGCAGGGGGACCAAGCAGCAGAAGAACACAGTGGTGGAGCATCTGGCATGGGGGACCAGTGGCCAAGCACCAGAGGCCTCAGGTATTTATGCATGCCATGGGCAGGAGGGATGGGGTCACAGGCAGCACAGATGCACACAGAAGTAATGTAAGCATTCTGTACCAACAGGCACAGAGCTGGAGATGGAGACCCAGATGGGCAGCAACATTGAAGGGGAGAGCACCGTGGCATAGCAGGAGGAAGACACAGTGTTAGGGAGTAAGGCAACAAGACGAGGACAGGCATGACATGGGCATGGATGGCCACTTCTAGCCCCAGGCAGTGTGCACATTGGTGGCCTGTCCATGTCTGGCAGCACCAGTGACACATATGAGCCCACCCATAGAAGGGACACCCTTGGGGACATCACCCAGTCCTGCCCCAACAACAGCGGGGATGAGGGGACCTTGTCACTGCCAGTAAAATGCAATAGGGTGGCACATGCCCAAAGCTACATGGAGATGCAGTACTTCATGCTCCAGTAGCTGGAATGGGACAGGCTGGAGGCACAGCACCTGAACATGGCCACGATTGCTAGCCTGATGGACATTGCCCATGGAATGGGCAGGGGTATCGACCACTGCACTACCACACAGAAGGACATACTGCTGCACATACAGGGCCACCCCACACACCCGGGAGCTGTGGCACACTCACCCCCATACACTATGGAGGCAGGCAGGCAGTGGTCCCCACCGATGCTGGGTCCTGACCACTTCATGGTCATGCAATGGTATATCCAGACAGCTACTTCTCAGGGGTGCAACAGGATGTGGGACTGGTTGCAGGGAATGACACAGAGCAACAGGGTGCACGTGTAGTCTCCACTGGTGAGGCGGGCTCACAGGCAGACATGCTGGGGAACACAGGCAGCCAGTACATGCCTGTGTGTGACCTGTCAGATGGAGTGTCCCCAGACCTCAAGCTGGGTTTTTTTTTTATTTTAATTTTTGTTCACCGGGTAAGTGCACTAGACAAATCCTGCCTATTTTCAGGCACGATCCTGGGGGAGGTGAATACAGATGAATGCCAACTGACCTTGAACCAGATTAAGCTGTTGGTGGTATTTTTAGTGAATGAGGTAAATTTGGCCAGGACACCAGGGAAATTCTCCTACTCTTTTTGATAAGTGCCATGGGATCTTTAACATCCACCTGAACTACCACCAATCCAGGCAGATGGGACCTCGGTTCAACGTCTCATCCAGATGCATGCTTTTGCACAGGCACAAACCCACAGCTTGTGGCTAGGCACATGGTTATCCACACGGTTGCAGGCAAAGCCCGACACATGCCCCATGGAGTAGGTACATGTTGACAGGTGGCTAGGGTAACAGCAGTGGCACAGTGCCAGGGTGTCATGGGGTCACACATTTGCATTGGTAACACATCACATCTGCCTGCCCACACACAAGACTGGTCTGCGCCATGACACTGTGTGGCACAGACCAACACTGTGAACTGCACCACACACCACACATATGGTCCCCCATACCCACATGGCGGCACACACCATGGTATGGGGTGCACCTGCACATGCCCCTGTGGTGCCGTACCCAGTTCCAGGCACACTGAGGCCCCTTTACCCCCTGACATGGGTGCACTCAGTCCACAGTTGCATCATCGTGCACCCCACCGCGCAATGCATGGGACACACATTGCACAGGGCTGTGGTGTGAGCCACACAGGTGTGCACACATCCATCTGGTGAGCAATGCCACAGACCATACAGGGCCTCCAAGCATAACCCAGGAGGTGCAGCACAATGGCTGTGTGCTGTGTACCACCACTACCACTGGAATCTGCCCTCAACTAATGCCTGCCGGGCTGCATGGCTGGTCACCATCCTGAGCTATATGCACGGCAGCTCCTCATCCCTGTCATACCAAGTGTCAGCAGGTAGGACCTGTGGCAGGGACATGTTCCCCCACTCGGTGATATTGTGATGCATAGCACACACGTTAAACACCTTGCACGCCCATTTGGGTGACAGCAAGATGGTCCCACTGGTATGGTCAAGACACTTGAAGTGCATCTTGAGTAGCCCAGTGGTCCTCTCTACTATGCCCCTGGTCCTCCTCTGGGCTGTGTTGTCGGCCTCTTCCACAGGTGTGTTCAGGGACAGGATCAGCATCAACAGGTATGGCCAAAGGGGGTATTCACTGTCACTTGCAATGGAGGGGAACACTGTGTTAGTGGCAAGTGGGGGGGTTTGGCCACTGGTGGATTTGATACATGCTGTGATAGCATACTCATCTAGCATCCGTCCACCTAGCTGTCCTTCATTCAGCATGGCACAGAGACCAGGGGAGTTCAGTATGCAGGAGTCATGGCTCGATGCAGGGAGCACATTTGTGGAGATGCCATTCATGTCACACACCACCTGACAATTGACGCTGTGGAAACCCTTGCAATTGTGGTAAGCCTTCTCATTCATAGACAGTGTTAGGATGGCAATGTGAGTCCTGTCAATGGCTCTGCACACATTGGGGCATGCCATGCATGTTGTAGAATGCTTGCTTCATGGCATGGACATTGGCCACCATGGTGGAGAACTGGATTTGCTCACCCACGTGATTAAGAAGGGCATCCATCACCTGGGCCATGGCCTGGGATGTCAACATCTGGCATACACTCACCATGTTGCTGGTCATGCACTAGAATAACCCACTTGTATAGTATGCAAGGGTGCACATTACCTTTGTCTCCACCTACATCCCCCATGACCATCGTGTCCATGGGGAAATGACATCTTGAATGATGTCACACAGTTGTGTGACAGTGACCCATGGGAAGCAGAATCGCTTGATGCAGTGTGTGTCCTACCATGTAGCTTTGTTGATCTGTGTCTGGAACACCCTTGTTCATGGACCCAACCTTTGCCACCTTTCCATCTGGTCTACTATCAGGTGTGTATGGAGTAGTGCTCTGGGACATATCCTCCACATACCTGGCTGCTTCCTGTAGCACTGTGCAACATGAACAGTGGCCCCATTTGTACCGGCTGGGGCACCTGTGTATACCTTTAAGTGGGTGTGTGCATGCCTGGGTGCACCACACCCTTGCCCATGTGGCCAACACGTGCACCCTGTGTCACCATTGCTGTACCTGTCACCATGGCACTGCTACAACAGGCATGATAGTAGTGATGTGTGCCGACCATTATTGGATGTGTCCACAGGACCTGTTCTAGGTGTCCAAAGACAACTACTCCAGCCAGTGGGGTGCAGGTGATGTGTGGAGGGTTAGGGGCTTTGACCAGGTATGGACCACCCATTCCTTTGGGGATGGTGGCACCCTGGATTCCTGCCACTGTACTAATGACTGACGTTTGTTCCTCCTGTTCCCCAAAGGATCAGCATGGGAAGCCTTCAAGAATGTCACTGGTGCTGCTGGAGCAGCTGGACAGAGCTGTCTGCTTCATGAGCACCCCACCCCATCACTAGATGAAGTACCAGGTCCTGTATCCATGTCACCTCTTCCTTATGGTCTCCAGGCCAGGCCTCATATATGAGGATGAATTGGACAGATTGTGGGAGGTGTACATGCCCTCACCGGAAAGTGCACCAGGACAGGACTGGGACTCTGTGCCCCGTGCATGCAGGCTGGGGTGCTGGTTGTACAGGCAGGGCACTGATGTTGTCTCCCCTTTCCTTCCAGTACTACAAAGGGCTGGTGAGGCTCATGATGCTGTGCTATGTGGGTGTCAGGAGACCGGAGGTGACAGATGATGAGGGCGCCACCAGTAGCTCCAGTGACTGATACCAGAGTTGGAGGGGCATGGCTGTGTCCTCACCACCACATCGCAGTGTGGACTATTGGGGGAGAGGGGTGCTGTTATTCCATGGGGTGTGGCCTGTGTTGCCAAAGGCATTCAGGAGCCCACTGTTTCCATGCCCACACAGCGGGGGGTTGCCTGTAGGGCTTGTGCTGTGTGTGTATATCTGCTATGCCTGTATTAAACATTCTATCACTCACTCTGTGTCTTTCTTGTCTCAGGCTTGTGGGTGGCTGGGGTGGGTGGTCTGTCACTGGCCAGCAGCATGTACACATGTGGGGGGCTGTGCAAGACAGTCATATCCATGTAGTGCCTGTGCATCATGTGTGGTGGTGGCCAATTGCTCACATGCATGGGACACTGCGGCAGGCATGCCCACATGATCCACCAGCCTAGCCTTGGTCATGAGGCCGCTCCTTGTGTTTCACTGCCAAGAGTCCCGTGGTGCTAGGTTCCTACACTGTACTCAGGCACTGCCTGCTGCCACCCCCGCTGTGCACACCCAGTCCCATGTGGACTCACAGGTGCGGTCCATGCCCTGTGCTGGTGGTCCTTCTAGGTGTGTGTGGTGCCCAGCCATGGTATTGCTCCTGCTGCCCATCCTGTGTGTGGGTATTCCCATTCATGGCCTTGCTGCTGGTGCAGGTCTGTATACAGTTACAGCTGCCCTCCCCATGATGTAACTGCATGCTCGGGCACCCAAGCATCTGACTGTCACCCATGTGCTCATGCATGTGTGCTGATGCCCTGTGTGTGACATGCTATGTGGCCATGCCCCCACAGACGTGTGGAGCATAATGCCCACAGACTTGTGTGAATGTGCCCTATGTGGCCCGCTATGTACCCATTGTGCATGTCCCTGGCCGGGGCTATGCATGGCAGGGTGAAGTAACTGCCTACATGTACGCTCTACATGCATGTGTGCACCACGTGGAACCATCATGCATAGGGCCTATTGTTTGTATTGTTAACAGAGAGGGAGCTGTGTATAAAGTGGTTACAAATTCTAAACAAAAATGTGCTTATTCTGTGAATCCACCAGATATAAGTAGCAAAACTGAGCTCACTGAATCTTTATGGGGTGCAGTGTTGTTTCACGGCTTCTAGATGTAATTACTTTTTACTGAGTTTGGCGTTTCACCTTCTTTTAACCACTGCTTCTGCAGCACTGATAGTCCCATCTTCTTTTGCCAGAATGTGGACAGCAGACTGTCTGCGATAACCAAAAGCTAAATACCCACAGTATAGGTCAGAATATTTCTCACTTTTCCGAATGACACTTAGGTGGCACCAACACTGCTGTCCTTTTCTCTTGAATCCACCTTTTTTCAATATTTGCACTGTTGTCAGTAAAGTTTTATGTGTTTCAAAAGCACACTGCACTGTTCCCCAAATGACAAGCTATGCTGGGAAACTCCTGATCTGCTTTCTGCTCAAACGGTCTATCAGAACGCCAGTGGCATTTCAGCTTTCACCACGCATTTGACACACATAGTTCTGCTGTTCCACCTCTAGAAAGTCCTAAGCAAACAGGCAAACAACCTGTCCTTAGGAAAGAATTTGCAGGCCGTATCATTCCAACAATCAAGGAGGTTCAACAGGGGGAGTTCCGCAGTGCTCATACCACCACCAAACTACAGTGCCATACTGGAAGTGTAACCCTCCAGGATATGCTTGTATTTTATACAAGTATCCTAATGAGTAATTGTAATTTTATTATCAGATCAAAGAGTAAGCCAAACTATTCTTCCAGCCCAGTCATCTGTCCTACAAGCTAAAAGGACCCTGACAAAGTCTCACCTCAAAACATTATCAGACAACAGGTTCTGTGCAAGGAAAAAAGTAGCAGTCAAACTCATTCCATTGCTGACCTACCCTATGTTAAAGGATTTAAAATAAATAAAATAAAAAAAAGAAACATAACAGTTTTTGGGTGCAAGAACCCTAGAGGTCACTATATCAAGACCCAGTGGCCAAACCCTGGAATGGACTTGCCACAGCTCCTGTCCCTCAAAGAAGAGATTAGTTCCAAGGAAGTAGTCAGTCCATGTATAACCAAAAACAGATCACAAGGGGAAACAAAATGCCTAAATGGGACTTTAAATAACATCATGTGAACACTTATTTATTTATTATATTAATACAACATATTGGAAAGACCTTCTGACCAGATAGTTAATAAAGAAAGAAAGTGGGGGGGGGGATAACTAAGGCAGGCTAGAAGTGGGGGGAGCAGGACAAGATTAAACATATGTACAGACTATGATATTATAAAGGCCACACATATGAAAACACCAACGGAGGCTGGAAACTTTGTGTTCAGAACCTTAAATAAAAGTCTTAGTATATACCATTACATAATAGCAATCCAGTTTATTTTCTCATTTAGACCATAGTGGTGGTTAAGGGCCCCCAGTCAGGTAATACATTCTGCTTCCTTTTCAAAAGTAGTTTCTCCACATCACCTCCCCTAGACAGTAGAACTGGACAAAAGTTATCTTCTGCCAGTGAAATTCTTTTGAAATTCTGATTTTGCTTCTACACAATTCCACAAAATTTCCATGAAAATTTCACAACATTTTGCCAAAATTGGGATTTCAGTTAGTTCCATCTAATTTAAAGGTATTTATTCTACTGTATTTACACCAACATTGGTATGATGACCTTGACTAGGGCCATACAGAACTGTACCAAGTGTCAGATCTCTGCCTTTAAAGGTGAATGATTTATAAGCCTAAAAATATTTTGAAATTTTTAAATTACAATTTACAATTACTTAAAGTAAAAGTATTTGTCCATATTGTACCAAATATAGTATTTTGACATTACCAAGGTCTTCTTTTTCTTCTTTTCTTCCAATTGTTTAACCAGGTGAGACACACTAAGCTGAAAGCTTGTTTACAGCTACAGCCTGGGAGCACAGGGAAGTTAAGTGACTTGCTCAGGGTCACACAGTAATGTGTAAGGGGGGCTGTGGGATTCAGATCCAGGTCTCCAGATTTGCAGCTCAGAGCCTTTAACCACTGTGCTATACTGCCTCCCTAGGTCCATACAGAGGTGTACCAAGTTTCAGATCTCTGTAAGTGTTATAATTAGTCTCCATACATTCAGAAATTTTAAAATTACATTTCACAATTATGTAAACTGAAGAATGTTAAACACATATAGCTTTAAAACTAGACAACAGAATATCAAAAATGTTGGGTTCATCACACTGCCATACTGATGATCTGCAAGCATGGGAAGTCATGTTGGGAGGCTGGCCATGTCCAAAACAGCTGTGACTCAGCAATTATTTTTGGTTGGTGAGGTATTTGTGGTGGGTTCCACCAATACAGTGACCCCTATTGCTGGGCTATGGAGCTTGCTCCTGCTGCAGGGGAAGCTGTGACTGTGCAAGGCTGACAGAGGCACTGTTTCTGCCAGAGAAGTTAAGAGGGAAAAATTGTTTGAGAAAAACCCAATAGCGAATTGATCTTGATCAGGGTTTATCCCTCTAAACAGGGTATAGCCCAGAGAAACGAGCTACCAGACAGGAGAAAACATGATCTGGGAAAACAAAGGAGGCCCTATGTGTCAATTCAATCATCTGTTGCTTATTGGCTGGCCAATTTATAAGTAGCCAAACATTCTAGTATAATGACCCCAGTCAGGATTGCCTATGCCCCATGCAAGTGCATTGCATAGACATTACCATGACCAAATGCCCTGCACACCCCCGGTGGCATTCACCTATGGGTGTGTTAGCATGCCTTGCACTAGATCCCCAGCTGGCCATAAGGTACTACACCAGATGCAAGGTGGGGGCCTGCCAAGGGAGTGCCCTGTGGTGGTACCTATTCATGATGGCACTGTATACCTTTTGGGGCTGCATCCTCTCTGTGGGGGGGCAGAGGTGTAGCCATTGTGCCCCCTTCCATTGCCACTGCTGGCTGCAGCAAAGCAAGGTCAGCCTCTTCTCCCTGCCACCCCAGCCCCCATGGACCAGAGGGAGGCTGGGGGTGGCCACCCTGGCCAATGTCGGGCTTCCCTACATGGACACAGTTTCCAGTGTCTTAACATTACCACACTGTGCGAGGCCAGGGATCTGCTTACAGACTGGGTCTGGTCATCCCACTGGCTGCCCACCCATATCTGCCAATCTGCCCCTGTGCATTATCAGGCATGGGGAGAGGGTCCACAGATGTTAGGCACATGGTGGCCTTCAATTATGAATGCCGGCCACAGCGCACACATCCACAGGTGTGGAGCTGCATGGGTGGCTTATGCGTGTTTCAAGTGTGTAACCTGTCCCTTAGTGAATCGTGGCCAATATAAGTAATTAAAGTTGAATTTCATGAGCTTTTGTGAAATTATGGAATATTGAGATACTTTTGTTGAAGCCATGTTCATACATTTAGCTCAGTCTTACTGTACACTTGAGTTGCCATTGTAGAGGAAGATAAAGGCTGGTTAAAGTGGCTATAAGGCAACATTCATAGGAGGTGCCATAGTAAAAGCATAGTGGTGCCAAGTGTCAGGTCACTATCTTGAATGATGAAGGGCAGTCACGAATAACACTGTGCACTAGCCTGAATTCTTGCAATAAGTCTGACATCCACTAGAGCTCACTGACTTAATGAATTATGGAAGCAGTGCAGTATTGTTTCTGTACACTGCCACCTGCTGACTCTGTAGCTACCCTGTAGATAACAATGAATAGTTGTCTTGTGAACTAAGTGGCACCAAGTGTCTCCAAGTCTCAGATCTTATAACCAGTTGTGACTTAGACCATAGTGATGGAAGTATCTCTATATTTTTAGTTATAATGGAGCATGATACTGGGCATCGCTGTCAAAGGAGTCTTGGAGGGGTACTGCAGGATCATGATGCTAGTGTAGATAAGGTGATTCAGTGGTGACTAATACTTTGTGGAAGTTAAATTCCACAAGTGGAATTCTTGTGGCATTACCTATTATGCATCCATAACTTTTCAGTCAAATTTCACCAATTTGTAATTCCTCTCAAGTATCTAAAATACACTTTAACCTACTAAACCACATTTAGGCAGCTTGATTAGATTCTACAACATATTGGCTTTGGTATGCATGCCAAATCTTGATATCTGTAATATTAGTGGAGCTATGAACTTCCAAATATTTTGCATATTTTCACCCAATTTAACAAACAATTAAATTGTCACTTTTTGAACTCATATAACTAACAGTTTACTAGAGCTGAGTGAAATTAGCAAATTATGAAATTGTGTAATTTTTGCAAAATTCCATGAATGTTTGTGACATTTTGTGAAATTTGTTGAAATTTTCTGAAATTCAGTAATTGCCCATAACATGGTCTGTGTTACATCTAGAAGTCTAAAATGTGGCATGCTTATTGTCTGGTATGGACCCTAAAAGTGTGTCAAGTGTCAGTGGAGAAGTTATAGGGACTCAGACTCTGGCAATTTAATATTCATGTGCAAATTTCTAAAAATATGTTTATGCTTACAACTGTGCCACCTTTGGAGCTAGATAATTGAAAAACTTGGATGCATAATTTCTTGGAAGAGTCATAGAAACTGCTAAATAGAGAAGTAGTGGTTATTGCTGCAAGCACTTGATGTTAAGGTGCTTGTAGTGTACTGCTGCATGTAATATATATCAATCAATCAATCAATCTTTATTTAGCCAGGTGAAACATCATTGAGAAGAACTCATTTACTAGATGGACCTGGTAATAATGACATATGAGACAGAATAACATTGGAGTATACAACAACACATTCTTGTAGAGTAGATATTCCAAACAATTACAACATGCAATTGGCTGTTTATACAGAATAGTTAGGATATATACAGATTTGTTGAAGCAAAGTACAAAAACAGAATACGATAGACATTCTATTGGCTAGATTGGTCAAGATAAACACAGATTGGTTTAAAGAAAATACAATTCACAAAATGCTCAAGCAATTCTAATAGCTAGCTGTACCAGTCTATACTGATAGTGTTTAAACTGACTAGCAGAATGGCAAGCCAAAGACCAGGAGGTCAAGGGTCTGCAGGGAGGAAAGGTCACCTCTGAAGGTTGAGAAACAGATATGGATCAAAGAGTAAGAGCCCAGGGCAATAGCTATCTGAGGCACTAAATATGTGGGCCAGAAAAAGTAGGTATGCTGGATCACTTATAAGGGAAGTAAAAGGCAATGAGAAATCATAGTGGTGTAGACCTTAGGTAGGGAATAAATGAAAAGTGATTGCATAGGGGTTATATGAAGCACACTTATAATTTTCTGTATTGCCACTGTTATATTTGCGAATGCCTCTCGCTATCGTGAGTTACTGGAGCCCTGGTCACTCCCTGAACCATGAAGAGGAGTGAGTAGTTCCCTGGGAGTGTCTAGGGAACTTACTGCTCATGCTGCTGGGGTTATTTTTAATTCTAAACTCTTGCTTGGGACTGTATGTACATAAGTTAAGCCACTTCCGTGGCGATTTTAACTAATTTACACTTTTAGAGCTTTTAGCTCACAGAGCTTTCCACAACTCCTAGGAGCACTTCCGAGGTCAGACAGGCCTACATAACAGTGCCCTGCAGTGAGCAGATTTTGTTATTATTGCTGCAAGCACTCGATGTTAAGGTGTTTGTAGCGTACTGCTGCATGTAATATATAAACTATTTCCACTGTTATATTTACGAGTGCATCTCACTAATGTGAGTTACTGGAGCCCTGGTCACTCCCTGAACCAGGAAGAGTAGTGAGTAGTTCCCTGGGAGCATCTAGGGAACTACTGCTCATGCTGCTGGGGTTATTTTTAGTTATACCATGGACCTCGGACACAGACCAATGAGAACGGCAGGCTGGCACCTTACCTCTGTTGTAAATCCTCTGATAATCACTGCAAAAGGTGCCAGCCAGCCGTATGTTGTAAAAAAAGCAATCCAATGGCGAAATCGTGGAACTCCAACTGCCATCTTGTTTCCCTGCTAAGCGGAGACTGTAAAACAGCAGCTCCATACATCAGGGGAAATAAAACAGAAACACTGACTGCTGTACTACTGAGTCATTTATTTAAGCATTATACCAAGTACTGTTTTTTTTTTTAAATAATAAAACAAGCAGTACTTGGTATAATCGCAATAAGCCACTTGAAGGATCTGGGTTATCGGGGGATTTACCACGGCTGGCACAGATTTACCCACTCAGCTGTGCCTCATGGGTGATCCACTCCATCTGTGGTAAATCCCCCTATAATCCACACCCCATCATGGCTTATTGCTTAATTCTAAACTCTTTCTTGGGACTGTATGTACATAAATTAAGCCACTTCTGTGGCGATTTTAAGTAATTTACACTTTTAGAGCTTTTATCCCACGGAGCTTTCCACGACCCCTGGGAGCATTTCTGGGGTCAGACAGGCCCACATAACAGCGCCCTACAGCAAGCAGATTTTGTTATTATTGCTGCAAGCACTCGATGTTAAGGTGCTTGTAGTGTACTGCTGCATGTAATATATAAACTATTGCCACTGTTATATTTGTGAGTGCCTCTCGCTATCATGAGTTACTGGAGCCCTGGTCACTCCCTGAACTAGGAAGAGGAGTGAATAGTTCCCTGGAAGTGTATAGGGAACTACTGCTCATGTTGCTGGGGTTATTTTTAATTCTAAACTCTTTCTTGGGACTGTATATACATAAGTTAAGCCACTTCTGTGGCGATTTGGACTAATTTGCACTTTTAGAGCTTTTAGCTCACGAAGCTTTCCATGACCCCTGGGAGCAATTCTCGGGTCAGACAGGCCTACATAACGGTGCCCTGTGGTGAGCAGGGTGAGCACACATCATCGTGTGTGAAGACACGTGCAAAGACATGTGCATCTGCGCATGTTAGGCATGTTTGGCAGGATAATAGGGATTTGGTGAAATATTAACGTGGACAGACCCATGCTGTAGGTAGCTACAGGACATATAAGTCACTAAAAGGCTCTGACTGTTCTCCCACACTGAAGCTATGGCTGATACTATAAGAACAATAGATGGCAGGGTTGGTGCTTTGTGTACAGTTTGCCAAATGTATAACTTTGACATAATGGTTTACAGTGGTAATCCTTACAAATGTAATAAATGTGCACAGAATGAGCTCATGGAGGATGAAATAAATAGATTTGATGGTAGATCGTGGGGGCTGGAGCACAGTCAACTGGAGACTTCCAAATGTTTCCAACTGTCATTTACTCCAATTAATCCACCTCAGACAGAAGTGGTTAACCCAGATAGTGGCACATTTACAACCACCTATAAAAAAAAAAAAGAGCTAGAGAGGATGAGGAACTTGATATTATGGATAATGACTAGTTTATGATACAGAGCAAAAAAACCTGCTACGAAAGACAGAAAAACCCATCGCTTTGAGTAATCTGTTTATACTAATTTTGATCCTTTAGTCAATCTCAGTGATGATCAGGATCATACTCTTCTTATCCCCCCCAGGTCTAACTTACTTTATTTAGGAGATGTCTAGCATACCCAGCATGCCACTTCCCAGTATACCCCTTCCGTCTGCCCACACTGAAGACACTGAGAATGTAATGGCAGATTACATGGACAGTGGCATTCCACCCATACAACCTAGACAAATCTTTGTTCTAGGAGAGTCTATGATCAAACATTTAGATCACTTGGTATGTGATGGGGACAAAGCAAATAGAACATTATCTAGTTTTAGGGGTACAAAGATTCAGGATACCACTAGAATGTCAAGGCAGATTTTAAGCAACTGTGGGGATGATCCTTTGGTAATTGTGCATGTGGGTGTGAACAATATCAGGTGTCAAAATATTCAGAAAATAAAGGAGGAGGAGTATGTCTGCCTGACTAATGTACTCACTGATATAGGTTGTACTATAGGTCTGTCAGAAATGTTATCATTTCCCAGAGCCAACCCTAGTACGCTAACTATGGTCAAGAAAATAAATAATTGGTTGTGTATCTGGTGCTTGAAGCAGAACCTAAGTTGTATATCTCACTGGGAGCAATTTGAATATAAGGGGGGTTTATTTGCTAGGGATGGACTTCACCTAAATAGAAAAGGCTCTTCTCTGCTAGGAAAACATGTAAATTTACACATTGAAAAATATTTAAACAAATTGGGGGTGTTGTATGCTCAGAACATTTACTAATTGACACTCCAATCATGTAATCAGAACCTAGAAACTTTGACACTGATCTGACTAACACACATTGTAAACTCAATATATTACTTCTTAATGCAAGGAGTTTAAACAATAAAATTAATGAGCTCCAGCTTATTCTGAATAAATAAAATATCGATGTCTGTGGGGTCACTGAGACCTGGTTCACAGACAATGACTGGGGTCAGGATATTCCAGGATATGTAAGGCTGGGGAGAAACCGCACCACCACTGTAGGTGGTGGTGTAGCCTTTTTTATTAAAGAGAGCCTGGATTGCTCCAAGATTACTTTCAATAACTCCTCAGCTGATAATATTGAGATAATGTGGGTTAGTGGTACTTTGGGGCTGAAACCTATAATAATGGGACTCTGTCATAGACCACCCTCTCAGGATAATGATACTAATGGTTATTTACTTTGACATTTACTAAATATGAATAATTCTAACAACATAATCCTAGTGGGTGACTTTAATTTACCACATATCAACTGGGACTCATTACAAGGTAAAACTTTGTTGGATAACAGATTCCTAGAAACCATAGTACAGCTTGGGTTGGATCAATTAGTTAAGGAACCCACTAGGCAGAATACTATTCTCAGTTTGATATTAACAAATATTAGCGATTATGAGGACTCGCCAAGAGTCTGAGAACCTTTAGGAGACAGTGATCATTGTTTGACTTTTTGGTCCCTAAACTACTATAATTCAGGTCCAAAGGGCATTACCAAAATCAGAAATTTTTCCAAGGCAAATTATGGCAGAATTAAGGAATATCTCAATAATTGGAATTGGGAACATGAACTGAGTACTCTAGATGCAAGTAATACCTGGTTTAAAATTATGGAACAGTTTGAATTCTGTATAAATAAATGGGTGCCAGAATGTATAAAATATAGTAATCAAAGAAGATACCCCTTGTGGTATTCAATTAAAATTAATAGATTGGTAAGAAACAAAAAAAGGCCTTTAATAAATAAAAAAAACATAAAACTGATTATAATTGGAGTAGGTTTAAAACTATAGCCAGCAAGACTAAATTAGCAATCAGAATATCAAAAAAGGAACTTGACTATAATCTTGCTGCTACTAGTAAGGACAATAGAACACAGTTTTTCAATTACATTGGTTCCTTAAAAGGCAATATGCCAAAGATAGGCCCTATTAAAATAAATGACAAGATAATTTCTGATGAGCAAGCTATGGCACAAGAGTTTAGTATACATTTTACAGGCATTTTTTAAACCTAAGGAGATAACAGGGTATCCAGGTTTATATTCAGATGATCAATCATTAATGTTCTCTATACCAGAGACATTTAATGCCATTAACGCTTTTAAAACTGCCTCATTAGCAGGGCCAGATAATTTACCATCTACCTTTTTGAAAGAAATCTCATATGAGATTGCAGGGTTACTCAATACCTGATATAATAAATCTATATCTGAAGGAATGGCTATACAGGATTGGAGAGTGGCCACAGTTATATCCACTCATAAGGGGAGGCTCAAAACAAAGTGTATCTAACTATAGACTCATCAGTCTAATTTCAAGTATTGGTAATATTATGAAGAAACTTTTGTTACAAAAGATTACTAGTCATATTCAAACGCATACCAGACGTGAAATCACTCAATATGGTTTTACCCCTGGGAGATCATGCCATAATAATCTCACAAACGTTTTTGAGCCCATCAGTGAAGCCTTAGATAATGGTCTGCCAGTAGATGTAATATTTCTTGATTTTGAGAAACCTTCAATTCAGTTTCCCATAAAATACTTCTTGAGCATTTAACTAAGATAAATCTACACCCAACTATTATAAAGTTTATCAATTCATGGCTAATGGATAGGAAACAGCAAGTTAGCATTAGAGGGTACAAATCCAGATGGAGCTCTGTGACTAGTAGAGTACCTTAGGACTCGGTCTTGGGCCCAATATTATTTAATATAGTCATCTCCAGTATGCAAACTACAAAAGGAGTTTGGCTGAATAAATATGCAGATGACAGAAAACTGGGGTGTATTGTTAACAATCAGGCATCGGCTGATATATTACAAGCTAACCTGGACAACCTGTATAATTGGGCCACAGAAAATAAACTGGCATTTAATATTTCAAAATGCAAGGTAATGCATCTAGGAAAAAATAATAGATTAATAAAATATTACATGAATAATATAGCCTTACATGAAGTTTGTTCAGAAAAAGATCTAGGTATATATATCTCCAATAACTTAAAATTTATGGAGCATATAAATAAGACAGCAAAAAATTGCCATTGATTATTGAGTTGTATGCTTAAAAATATTAAATCCAGAAAACATCAGGTACTTCTTCATATCTAGTCTAGTGTAATAAGGTCACACCTGGATTTTTGCTCATCTTTTTGTGCACCTACCTCAGTACATGAAAAAATTACTGTTGAAAAAATACAAAGAAGGTTAACTAAAAATATAATAGATATGGACACAATTCCTTATGGAAATAGGTTATAAGTATTGGGATTATACTCTCTAGAATATTGCTCCTTAAGGGGAGATCTCTGCTTAATTTATAAAGCTACCAGGGATCTTGCTTTGTTGAGTCCATTTGTCTGGATTGGTATGAATCTACTGGTAACACTAGATCACATAAGATGAAATTAAGGACTAATATAAATAAAACTGTAAAAAGAAGTAGATTTTTTACTCAAAAAGCTACCCTAATTTGGAATATGCTACCTTCTGATGTAGTATATAGTACCAGTCTCCCACAATTTAAGACTAATTATGACATATATGGGGGATCATAAATTTAATTTCCACCCTGGTTAGGGTGGTGAGTTCATTATGGGCTAGTCCCTTGAACTTGTACCTTATCTATGAACCTATGAACCTATGTAAACTGTAAGTTTTAGCCATGACCTGCTTCCCGACTAGAGATATGCAAAATCCATAAGTTTCGCTCTGCAAAATATTTCACAAAATTTGCACATATCAAATATTTCTTGAGTACAAAATGTGAAATTTCATCTGCAAAATGCAGCATTTTGATCACAAACAGTGGAATTTCACCCGTATGGCAAAACTCCTGCATTCATGGCTGAAATTCAAAATGTTGCTGCCGAAATTTCATATTTCATGGGTGAAATTTTGCATTTCACACCTGCAAAATGTTTCACGAAATGCACAAATTTCACAGAATATTCAGTGGACCAAAATTCCCCTTTTCACCAGAACTTCTTGGGCTCACTTCTGAACCTGGGTCACCAGCATGCTGGCATGATGCTTTGATGCTGTGCCTTGGGGGTTTCTTTAAAGCCTAATACTTAGGATCAGGTAAGCTAACAAGATTAATGATATTCCATTCTCTAGCTGTGAACTTATAAGGGCTTAAAATTCAGCAGTTTATGTAATTGTGAAATGTAATTTTAAAATTTCTGAAAGTTTGAAGGTTTATACCCCAGTCAAATTTAACGTTAGATATCTGATACTTGGCATACATATGAATGGCATTGGCAAAGTCGCTATGCAAAATTGGATGCAATTTGGACAAACACTTGCAGTTTATGTAGTTGTTAACTATAATTTAAAAATTTCCAAATGTTTTTTTAAAGACAGAAATACAAACTTGGCACACTTCTCTATGGGTATTGGTATAGCCACTATACCAAACATGGTGCAGTTAGAACAAATACTTATTAAATTATATGGAAATAACCAAAATCCCAGTATTAGTGAAATTTCATGAACTTTTCACATAACATTCATGAAATTTCACAAAAGGAAAATCAGCATTTCACCAAAATCGTGCTTGCAGAAGGTAAAGTCCAACCAGCCTTACAATTTACATAGCCAAGTACAGCACTTTTCTATTTTGCAGTTTCTATGACTCTTTCATGAAAATATTCATAGAAATGTTCAGTTATCTACCTCCAATGGTGGCTAAGTTTTAAGCATTGAAATATTTTCAGACATTTTACTTAAATAATAAATTGCCAGATTTTGAGCCCCAATAACTTCTCTAGCTCTCATCCAAATGTCATGAAATGTAGCATCTGTTTAGGGCCCCTACCAAGCAATAGGCATACCATAGGTCATGTCTGTGATACAGACTGAGTTACGACCAATTGAAGAATTTCAGAAAAGTTTGCTACATTTTTTGAATTTTCTCAAAATTTCACAGAATCTCACAAAAATTCTGTGAGAACAGAATTTGCTAATTTCACCCAGACCTACTAGGCAGTGATTTTGACATGCTCAATTCTGAAAAACCTTAACATAACCACAATGTGCCACCTTTTCAATAAATTATCAGAATCAGGGACCTGACCCAGACTTGTTGGCCAAATCTTGATACCATTTGACAAGAGGCACATTTATTGTCATGGGCATCGTTAGTAAATTTGGGGTCGGTTACAAACATGGCATATAAAACATTAGTATATAATAGATTAAAGGATTCTGAGGAGAAAACAGACCTTATGAATTTCTTTAACAGTATTTAGTACATGGTTAGCCTTTTCAAAAATATCTCATGAATGTAAATCATCTTTGACTTTATTAACAGATATACATATGAGATAGACTTTTACCATGTTCATGTTCCAGATATTTGAGTCAAATATTTTAAAAGCTAAATATGCTGGGACCACAAAAAATTATGAATCCACATTGGGTAGCTGTTTTTTGAGCTCTCCAGAGGACACATTATATGTAGTCTTAATCTGCCCTCACTACCATTTACATAAAAGAAAACACTAGGGTTCTTTCTTTATAAAATCTTTGGATCTTCCACAAAAGCATCTAAATTGCTTACTTTCTGGGGCTGACTCCATAACAACAGTGAATTGTGAAAAGCCTTTGAATATAATAATATAAAAAGGAAAATATATAGTTAAGGAGTTAGGGCGCAAAACAGTCTTCCCATGTTATCTATTTAGAGTTAGTTACAAATGATGAATGCTTATAGGGATCCACTATCATTTGTCTGGTATGAATTGCTGTACTATATGAAATACCATATGTGTCAATTGCACTGCTGAACACAAAGCACTTTTTAAGCTAGAACACACAACAAAGCTGCACACTATGGAAGTAAAAGTATAGAACTTAACCTCAAAAGATGATGGAAGAGTAGCAGCAGGGCATGAGTTGTTGTGCAAGCTATCCTCTGACAATCTCCCTCATATTTAAGGTTTGAAAACTGTAAAAAAAAGTTTGGAATTGTCTTGAATTAGATGGAGGGAAATCAAAATTGTTAAAATAGGTGTATATTCCATAATAGATCCTTTCTCACCCAAGATTTTTTGTAAAGCCATCCAGCTTAAATATATTGCTCGAGTAGTCACCGGGAGCTTGACTATTTTTTTCTCTGGTATAGAAGAGTATAAAAGATTTAACAAGGTTGGATATTGTTGTACTGTAGTTTCTATTAACATTGATGTAGGAGTAATAGTATCCCTCATTTTTTTTTGTTCACCTCCACCCCTGTGCTGCTTGTGCCCCTAAATAATAATTATAAAAATCTGGCAATGCTAGGCCTCCCTTATCATTTGGCAATGTTAAGGCTTTTCAGGCTATCCTAGAATTAGAGTGTTTCCATAAAATTTTGTAATTGCAGTTTTAAGTCATTTGAAAAAACTTTGGGGTATCTGTATCAACAAAGTTTGAAAAAGAAATGGTATTTTTGGGAGTATTTGCATTTTTATTAAATTTATTTTACCAATTAATGTAAGGAATAAAGAATTCCATTTTAATAAATCTTGTTCTATTGTTATGATACACTCCTCATAATTAGCTTTAAACAGATCCAAAATATCAGCTGTTATATTTACCCCCAAATATTTAATACAAGTAGTTACAATTTGAATTTGAAGATTCATTGGCTGTTGAATTTGTACATTTTGTTTTAATTTTAAGATAGTTTTGACCAATTAATTTTATATCCTAAAAATATACTAAATGGAGTAGTTTGTATGATTACTTGAGGAATAGAAAAAGCAGTATTCATTAAATATAGCATAATGTGATCAGCATACAGACCTATTTTGTGTTCCTTATCACAAATATTTATTCCCTGAATTTTCATATCCTCCCTAATTGCTATTGAAAGTGGTTCTTTCATCATTGCAAATATTAAAGGAGATAGGGGGCAGCCCTGTCTAGTGCCCCTTCCCAATTGAAATTTCTCTGAAACTATGTTGTTAACTTTAACTACTGCTTTTGGGGCTTCATAAAGGAGTCTTATCCATTTGCTGAGCTGTGCACCAAAGTCCAATCTCCCCATTACAGCTAGAATATAAGGCCACTCTATCCTATCAAATGCTTTCTCTGTGTCAATAGCCATTAATACAGCATCATCTTGTTTAAGTGCCACAATATTTAAAGTTCACCTAATATTCTCCAGCAAAGATCTACCTTTAATAAATCCATTCTGATCTTGATGGACTAATGTTGGTACTATTGCTTCAAGTCCTTTAACTATAACTTTAGTAAAAATGTTATAATCTGTATTCAGTAGGGAGATGGGCCTATATGATACACAGCTCAACAAATCCTTGTCCTTTTCCAAAAAAAAAAAACTGTATTATAGCATCTCTGAAAGACTCAGGAATTTTCTGCAGTGGAATAAATTATGCAAACATAACCCTCATGGGTTCAACAAGAATAAAGCTAAATCATTTATAAAATTCTGCTCCCAGGCCATCAGGGCCTGGAGCTTTACCCATAGTAAGGTCTTGGATTGCATCACCTATTTCCTGTGCTGTTATTGGGATCTTAGGTAACTCAACTGAATCTAGAAAAGACCTCATGACATCCTCTGCTTCTTCTTCTTTATAATCTGTTGAATAAAGTTATTTTATAAAATTAGACAAAGCAATCATTTATATCAGTAGGTTTATCACAGATATCACCAATTGCGTTCTCAATCCTATTTACCAAATTTTGTGCCTAGTCCTTATTTATTTGCAATGTTAGAAGCTTCAGAGGTTTATCTGTCATAAAGTAATAATTAGACCTATTATTATATATCAAATTCTCTGCCTTTTCTAAAACCAATTGATTATACTGTGCTTTTTTTGTAATAAGTCTTTATACAGTATATATATTAGAGTCAAATAAGGTGCTAGACATCCGTGTCATAATACTAATTCCCTTTGCCAACTGTACTATAAGCCTTGTTCATTTTTTATTTTCATATGAGGCCAAGCTTTGCATAAACCCTCTAAGATGTACTTTAAATGCTTCCCATACTATAATTGGTGATGTTTCCTGTGCTTTATTAAATTCAAAAAACTCTCTACAGGTTTCACAAATTATTTTTTGCAGTCCAAACTTATTCAATATTCTTAAATCCATCCTCCAAATCTGTTGATGAATATGAGTATCTGATATTTTCAGCATTAATAGGCATGGAGAGTGATCCGAGATTACTATGCCAGAATATGTAACATCATGCACTCTATACAGCAAAGTTTTAGATATTATAAAAAAATCAATTCTTGAATAAGTCTGGTGAACCACTGAGAAAAAGGAAAAAACATCTCTCTCTCTCTTAATGGAGATTTCCCACCAAGGGTTAACCAGTCCTAGATCATTTAAAAATGTGTTAATTACCCTACAGGCTATCAAATGCCTCTTGTCAAGCCCTGTTGTTTTATCTTCCTGGTGCATTACCAGATTGATATCCCCTCCTATCAAAAAAGGGATTTCAAATTCAGAAAGTGCAAGAAAAAATTCGGAGAAAAACCTGGGACAATGTTGGTTAGGAGCATAGACTGCTGCACAGGTAAACCTAATGTTATAAAGTTGCAATGCCAAAATTAAGTATCTGCCTTCTGTGTCTATATAGTCTTTATTAATAAGTGGTCTCTGATTTTTCCTATCGAAAGCAATTAAGACTCCCCTGGCCGTATCAGAATATTCTGCATAAACTACCTTTCCCCATCCATTTTCAAACCAAGTTTTTGTTAGATGTGTCTCATGAAACATTACCAAAGCCACATTTTTATGTTCCATATGTTTTATTACTTTAATCACTTTTGATTGGTCCAGCGGGCCCTTAACTTTCCAGGTGGCAATCCTACATAAGTCTATCTTAACAATAAGAATTTAAAATCTCCAAGTTCCTGGATCTCCTTTAACATGCCAAATTGGCCTTTTAGATCAAATTCCAGACTGAATCTTGATACTTTTCCATAACAGGAAAGATGCTCACATATTATTGTGCCATCTCTACACCCAACCACCCCAACCATACTAACCCACTCTTACCCTATACCCTCCCACTTTAAAACCCTGTGTATGACAGATTGACTGAAAATACATCCTGTTACACCAGAAAACACTAAGCCAGATCTACAGAGACACCCTGCCCCTCCACAAAGGGAGTTTTTCCTTTTCCTTTTTCTCCCTCTCCTTAGAGGAAAGAGAATTATTCCAGGTCTTCAGGTCATGGGGGAAATTCATCTCTTTCTTAAAACACAAAAAGAAACCATAAAAAAACTATCTTATTATTATGCTCATTTAATTAAATACTTACTCCACCTCTTACCCTCATACCCCTCCCCAATAGCCCTTATTGTCCAGTATTAATTTTTCCTTTTCCCATTCCTCCCTTAATAATATACTTTAAATCCATTTATCAGCCTGACCAAATTATAAGCTGTCCCCTTTCTTTTTTCTTTCTTCACCATTTTTACCCCATTCTAATGCTACATGTAGAAGAGATTTAGTTGTTATAAGGATATAAAAGGTGGGGTGAGGGGTTATCCCACATTACAGCAAAAAGTCATGCACTGCTTCTGACTATTCCTTTATCCCTCTTTTTTGCTTACTAAATTGGGTATTCCCATATGCCATAGTATATGCTTCCATTGCTTCTTCTGAGGATTCAAATGTATGTAATCGACCATTCACAACAAAACATAGTTTTGCTGGGTACAGCATGGAAAATCTTATCCCCTTCTTATACAAAAGCTGTTTTAAAGGGTTGAATTTTTTCTGTTTTTCCATAGTACCAGCCATTAGATCTGGATAGGTATTAATGTGTAAGGTCTCAAAGTGTAATCCCTTCATTACTCAGGCCTTCTGCAGTACAGCTTCCCTATCCTGAAATTTAAGTATTTTAATAAACACTATTTGTGGATGTTGCCATCTTTTTTTAGGTCAGCTCGATGTGCTCTGTCAATAATAATTTTTTCTTCAGGGTATTTATGCTCAAGACAATTCAAAATATGGTATCAGAATTGGATACAACAGATGGGTGATGTATGGGAGGTGAAAATTTGAAAACATTTCCTCACTTGATGAACCAATTAGGCATTCCTAATAATCATATTATGCAATATAATTAACTGAAAAGCTATTTGAATAAGAAAAGGGAGTTAATTAAATTTGGGGTAAGATCAACTTTGTTAAAAATAATGACAGAAAACACTAATGGGAAGAAATTAATCTCTTTGATATGTATCAGAGCATGCACGAGAAGATTGGAGGAGATATTAATAAAATTAAGAAGAAGTGGGAAAGAGATCTAGGCACAAACCTAACAGAAGAAGTATGGAGAGAAGCTATTGATACTTATATTTACAAACTACCTTCTGTTAGAATGCAACAGATTCAAATGAATACACTGCACAGGATTTATTATACACCAAAAAAGTTGAATCAGTTTATCCCAGCTATACCCAATAAATGTCCAAGGTATACAACTACTTCGGGAACTCTGATTCATCTCCTGGGATCTTGCCCATATTTGACTAACTATTGGTCTAAAATAGAAAATGTATGTAATTGACTATATATATATATATATATATATATATATATATATATATATATATATATATGTATGTATGTATGTATTACATTAACAACTTTAGTCAAACTTCTGGGAATTTATCCTGATAGAAATATCCTTAATGAATCTCAGAGGAAATTGATGGCATTATTTTCTGCTGTGGTGAAAAAAGCTATTTTAATGAAGTGGAAAGATCCTGATCCACCAGTTTTTAAAACATTGTTAAATTTAATAATAGATATTTCCAAAATAGAACAAGTGTGGTATAAGAAAATGGAAAAAATCTGGAATTTGAAAAAATGTGGGCACCCTTCTTTGTGGCAATTGATAGGTTTGCTATTTAATTTGATTAAGCCTCTCTCTCACTGTCTCTAGCTCCTGTGACTGCCTCCACTAGCTGGCCACATGAATATTTCCCTAACCTTATGCAGTTCTCTCTCCTATTAGCACTTGGTTACCCCTAGCATGCACTTCCCCATGTTATGTCTATGACGGTGCCTCTAGCTGTGCTCCTCCTCTATAGCTCTTTTCCCCTTCTACTCTTCCTCTCTCTTGTCCTCTATTCTCTCTGGATGTCATCCACTCTCTCCTTGTAACCTAGCCTCCAAAACTTGTTTTGTTTCTCAGATGCTTTGTAACTCTGTTTAGCTTACACTTTTGTAAGCTTGTCCTATGTATTGAATTTGTAATCTGACTTACATGTCTTATATTTTGAATTGTAACCTGACATGGATCCTTTGTAAAAGAGCCCTGGCTCAAAGGTATTGTAATCCTAGACCTAATAAATAAATAACATAATATGGACTGTAATTTATAGTAATGATAAGATTAGTTCATGGATCCCCCTCCTTGGTAAATGTGATGATGTGAAGGCTGAGATTTCATCAGAGGTTACTCCAATGAATGAAAAGAGACTCAAGCTCTATGCCTGAACTAAGGGGAGAAGAAAAAAACAAGAAAACTGTAAAAAATGTGGGATCTTTAAACCTTATAAATCACTATTTCAGAACTGTCTGCAGTGGTGAAGAAATGCTGGAATTGTGTCTTTTGGACAAGAACCCTGACTTGGAACAAAGGTAGAGTAAGCATATAAATGGAAGTTAAAAATTCATAAGTAATTCTACAGCATGAGATGGAAACTTGGGGACAGTTGGAAAAGGCTGGTGAGCTGATAGAAATACCATTAAGAAACAAACAGAACTTGCCAAACATCAGGAGAAAAACATCATAAAATAGGATGTATGTACCAGAAGCAAACCAGTAGTTAAATACCTCTCTTTGGCACTGAACCAGATGGAGGAGCAAAGTGGCATGGCTGGTGGTTCCTTGAGGAAGAACCTTTCACTGTAAGCAGCCAACACTCTGAGTACTCCACCAGCAGTGCTAGTAGGAAAGGAGGGGTCCAACTTGGGACATTTGTTTTCCCTATGAATGAGAAGCAAATCAGCAAACAAATAGTCATCTTCTCCCAGTACTGAATTAGACAGAGACTGAATAATGTGGCCTATTAACCTTCGAAGAGGAAGCACTGCTCTACCAGTTTGAACTCAGAGAGACTCCCTGGTGATGAATGCATGTGAAGCAGCACCTGACTCAGGTCCATTACTTTTTTTCTCAGTCAGATTTGAAATAGCTACGTACTCAAGGGTGCCCAGATCTTTCCAAGCATCAGACAAAATAAGCAAACGATTATACATAATCAGCTCAACACTCACAGTGGCTATTGAAAATCAGGAAACGGAATGAAATTTAACCAGATGAAGCAAAGCAGAAAGGTCTTAGAGGTGAAGATAAGTAAATATTTTCTTTTTCTGTCTCCTCTACAATCCATAAGAACTGGAATATTTATTTTGTTCTCTTTTACTAATAAGGATTAAAATAAAACATCAGAAACACTGATATAAGGGTTACACATCTATGTCAGAGGGAACAGGGCAACCCCAGGTGGTCAAAAGAAATTAATTATTGAAAATCACTCCTACAAATACTGAAATGATTAAAAAAGAGTCAAGAGAAGTCAAATGGATAAAGATAATTTTCCTCCAGATTGCCATCTACTAGTCTCTCAACTCTCTTGAATTCATTACAAATGACACATATAGACCCTATAAATTTTCCAATAACAAAACAAACAGAGAAAAGTCAGGAAGGAGCAATAAAAAACATGGAAACTATAAAAGGAGAACATATAGAAGAAGATTTACAGGATCAAGAACTAAATGAAACATCAGAACCAAAAAAAAGAAATAAAGCTACCAATCAGGACCTACAACAGAATATACCTTTCTTCAACATTTTTAATACTACCAAAGCTGTTTCCCCTAAGGGATTGACACTAGAAGAAAAACAAATAAAAGTGCAAAAGAATGCAAACTGAAACCTAACAAAAAATTCTACACAGAAAACAAGGAACCAATTATGGAACAGCATCATAGAAAAGGAAACAGACATGGAAAAAACACCACCAACAATGAAATTTACTGAAGAACACAATAACATGCAGAAACAACAAAAACAATATGGAAACTATGTAAGTTCAAACCTGGACCCTAACACAGATCTGAACCAGCTTACAACACCCTTAGAGATAAGGAATGGGAATGAAAAAGAAGAATATGTAAATAAAACAAGTGACAAGACTAAAATAAATATTAGGAAAATGCAAGAAGAAGAGATGCAATCTTGGGTGGTGTCTATGTTAAAAGAAATTGTGGCCATTAAACAGGACTTAGCACCAATTAAAGGCATACAGATACAATTGACTACATTAAAATAAGAAATAAAAGAGAACACCAAAAGCTTTCAGGAACTGATGACTAGATCAAAAGAAATGGAACAGAGAATTTCTGATATTGAGGATGATGTGCATATAACTAATAGGACTGTGACACAATGTGAAAAAGACATCCAAAAGATAAAGAGCAAATTTCTAGATTTTGAATCCAGAGCACATAGAAAAAATATATGCATTATTGGAATACCATAATAATGGGATAATGAAACTTCTTCGTAAGAACAATACAGCTCATATTTGCTACCTACCTAGAAGTCCCAGTAGAACAAAGTAAATTTGAAATGGATGGAGCCCACAGAGCCTTAAGACCACATCCAGAAGAAGGAGCTCCACCTCGAGCTATTATAGCAAAATTTGTGAAATCAGGGAATAAAGATCTGGTGATGACTGCAGTGTATAAAACAAAGATACCAATTAAAGGATTTTGTATTACTATTTCCTATGATTTGCCACATGAGATCATACAAGACAGAAAAAAATGTAATGAGCTATGAACCCTGCTTCGGAAAAATCACTTTAAGTCATCCTTTCTTCACCCTGCTAAACTGAGAATAATATTAACTGGACAAAAACTGATATATGAAACAGTAGAAGATGCTTATAAGGATCTACACCTAAGGCTTCCACAGATTTATTGATAAAGGACTAATAAAGACTAGAAAGATGTTTCCATACTAATAACATGTTTTCTTCAACAGTCTATGATTAAGAGATACATTTTTGGGGGGAGGGTGAGGGGGCCTAGGAAATCCAAAAACCTAATGTGTAACCCTACTCCAAACAAATCAATCTCCTCTTGTGGGAGACTTATTAGTAATCATGAAGTTTCGGGGGGGGGGGGGCAAACCAGAAGAATTGTGAATGGTTAAATAAAAAGTACCTGATAGTGGAAAGAATGTTTTGTTTTGAAAATAGATTGTTTGTTATAAAAAAGAAAAGAATATGAATTATAAGAGTATGGTGTACTCCCAAAGTTACGTCAAAGAAAGCTCATGGTCATGATACAATTATTACAACTGACACAGATTGCCCTAGCAACATGAAATGTTCATGGTATCAATTCTCCCACAAAAAAGAAGAGAATTATGACATAAGCCATAAAACATAATATTAATATACCAATGATACAAGAAACATCTAAATTATAAGGAAATTCTAAAACTAAAAACTTATTGGGTTAAACACATTTATTTCTCTACAGGCACAAGCAAAAGCAGAGGGGTGGCAATATTAATTAGGAACAATTTAGATTTCAGATATGAAAATGAGTACACAGATGAAGACGGTAGAATAATAATATGCTATGTCATGGGTAAACAGTACATGCTAGGATCAGTTTATGCACCATTTATAAATTATCAGGAATTCTTAGCGAAGATATTACTAGGTATAGTTACAGTAGGGCAAGCAGACATAATAATGAGGGAGGGGACTTTAATGCCTATTTAGATACTCAAATAAATCTACTCCATCTTCAAATCCTGCCATTTACTCCTTATAATAACTTATCACTAATGGTGTCACCTCCCTGCTACTCCCACTACTGTTTTTTTCTTTCTCTTTTTTTCTTCTCCTGCATCTAACTGATATTGCTAGTGTCGCCGTCTATCCTCAAACTCCAGCTACAACAACACCCTCTATCCACAAAGTTTCAGCCACTGCAACTCACTTTGCCTGGACTTGCATTAGCTTTTTTTCTACTATGGCCCTTACAATGCTGACCCGAACATTCTTTGGCATGGCATTACTCCAAATTGCCTGGCTCTCCCTGATATTCTCTCCACCTGTGCCCATGTCCATACTTCTCATCCTGACTGATTTCATCTTTTCAAACCTGCTGTGCACACCACCTAAATGCCTTGATCTCATGCCACTCATATTTCCAAATGCACTTCCAAATCATTCTACCCCCCATTGCACATAGAAAACTCTGGTACCTACTACTAATTGCCCTCATCCTTGCAGGTGATGTTGAACTAAACCCAGGTCCTATGGCACCACATTCTCACACTGACCAAACATGGTCAACTACAAAGGGACTACGTATAGAGCATACCAGCATCAGAAGTCTGCTCTGTAATCATTCTTAGCTGGAGGCATGGGTGAATCTTTATCACCAGGATGATCTATGCCTATCTGAAACATGGCTCAAGCCATCAGTCCCAGACTTCTCATGCTTCCTACCCAGCTACAACCTCATTCGATGTGACAGGCAGCCCCCTAGGAGGTGGGGGGAGTAGCTATCTACTGCAAATAACATCTTGATCCTTCCATCACTTCTACCCTAGCCCTCTCCTCTTGTGAATCCCTGCACATGACCATCCTCCTGGGTACTAAAAAACTTTACATAGTCTGCATCTACAACCCCCGAAAAGCAGTATCCCAGGCCTTGAAGAACTGCTTACTAAGATCTACCCTGCTGTCTGTCACAATGAAGTACTAAAACTAGGTGACCTGAATGTAAACTGGATTGGCAATGGGCATAACAATCGCCTGTCCTTAGTGCAAGGTTATGACCTGCATCAAATAATAAACTACCCCACTAGAACTTCAACTACCTCAAATTCTGGTACCCTGATAGACTGGGTCCTTAACAATTACACTGACAGAATCAGGGCTGCAGGCACCCTAGTAGACACCATAAGTGACTACTTCTCCACCTTCTGTACATGGAATACCTCAGTCATCCCTTCCCTACCACCCAAATATGTCACATTTAGAAACTTCGCTGGGCTGGACCAAGCAAAGTTCCTACTTGAGGTCTCCTTCATTAACTGGTGCTTCCTTTACTCAACCAGAGACACACACTTGATTACTTTATTACCCAGTTTGGAGCTCTTCAGGACAGACATACCCCTCTTATCACTAGAAGTGTCTGTGGCAAACAACAAAATGGCTCCACAAAGATCTGTTCACCCTACTCATGGCTAGAGGCAAAAGCTGGAGACGCTATAAAAGATTTGACCTCCCAGCTGACTTTAACAGCTACAGAGCACAGAGGAAGTCCTGTAAGAGGCAGATCAGACTAGCTAGGAGTAACTACTGTAAAGAACTCCTACTGGATGCTGTGGGAGACCCAAGGAAGTTCTGATGGCATGTCAAAACCTTTCTAGATACCCAAAATTCCAACCCTGCCAGTGATATGGTCCTGAATGACATACACTGCAATGACGTGACAACTATTACTAACTGCTTTATCAGTCACTTCACAGACCTATCTAGCGATACCGCTGCTTTCCCCTCTACTCAGCCTAACCCTAGCCTCATGCAGGCAAATCACCCTCCTTTCCATTTTAAAGCCATCACCAAAGCTGCTGTCCTAAAACTACTCTGTACAATCTCCGTCAACACTAGTGTTGGCTCAGATGGTATTGAGTCCAAGCTTCTAAAACTAGCAGCCCCATTTATTTCCTCCCTTCTATCTAGAATCTACACTCTGTCTCTCTGTCAAGGTCATGTCCCTAAAATTTGGAAAATCACCAGAAAGGGGACAAGAAAGGTATCTCAAACTATCGATCCATTGTGATACTCTCTATCCTAGGGAAAATCCTAGGAAAACTTGTAGCATTTTAAACTACTTAATATCTAACCAAATTTGAACTGCTCTCACCCAACCAGTACAGTTTCCACAAAGGGAACAGTACCATTACTGCCCTGCTCAAGTTCACTAACGATGTAATTTGTGCTATGGACACTGATATTTTAACAGGAGCTGTATTCATAGACCTCCACAAAAGCCTTCAATCTGGTTGATCACCCTCTACTGTTCTCAAATCTCTCATCTCTGGGCTTTTTATTGTATTCTGTTGCCTGGTTAAATAGCCACCTCACAAACAGATCTCAAGTCTTGAAATGCAGTTCGGCCATTTTGAATCCAGTGCCCATTAATATTGGCATTCCCCAGGGCTCCATCCTGGGCCCCCTTCTTTTCTCTATCTTTATCAACCACATTACCCAGGACACCCCCTCACTGCTCATCTTTCCTTTATGCAGATGGCCTTGTTCTGTACTATAGCTCTAAGAGCATCCCAGAGGTAAATCTTAACTTTTCCTCTGTCTTCCATGATGTTCAGGCTTGGCTATCCAGGCACAAACTTCTGCTTAATATGGGAAAAACTCAGGCTATGGTCTTTGGCACTGGGATCAAACTCAGGTTGTCTCAAAGTCAACTCAATGTCTCATGCCTTAATGGTTCTCTACTTAATATGGTAAGCTCCTTCAAATACCTTGGAGTCCTGCTTGATGGATCCCTTGACTTTGACTAACATATCTTGTCTACATGTAAGACTGTAAACTTCAAAATCATGTTTGCTTATAAAACTCAGATCCTGACACCTTCTGCCAGACCAGCTATTGCTAGAGGTATTCTGCTCCCCTCTCTAACTTATGGAGCTGCAACTTATATTAATGCTTCTAACGCATCCCTGCACAGATGGAACACCACATATAACTCCATCTGTCGCTATGCCTCATCATCTCCACCACTCAAACATAGATGTCAGCTGTACAATGACCTTAAATGGCCTTCCCCCTCAAACTATCAACTGCTCTCCTTTGGCATGCTGGTGGATAGTATTATTAGAGCCAATGTCCCAGTATCTCTTTCCTCCCTCCTACTTCCTTCTTTCTCTTCTTATGGCCTTCGGTCCACTGACCAATCCTTACTGTAATTGCCTAGAGGCAAAACTGTCAAGGGTACCTGTCCTTTCCTCTGTGCTGCCCCCTAACTATGGAACTCTATTCCCCTAGCTATCTGGACTGCACCTAGCCATCCCTATTTTAAGAAATATTATTGGTCTCACCTATGTAAACCTGCCCCTTGTACGTGTTTTAATCCCCCCAACTTCTTTACTACCAACTCCTTCTCCCCCTACCCCTTTCCCTTGTAATTTTCCTGCTCCTGTGTTCAGTAGCCACTCTTTTTGGCTCTTGTTAATTGTATTTTAGCTAGTTGTTAAGCTTGCGCTAATGCTTTATAGTTGTTTGACATGCCTGTGGCACTTACCATAGGCCTGTACTAGCATTCTTACCAGCCAGGTAACTATGGTTTGTCTACTTATTTCTACTAGTTGTTTCTATGTCACTGAAAGCTGTATCCTACTGTTGTAATCAAGACTTTTCTCTCACTGCATCTCTGTTTAACTGTACCATGCTGTTACTGTCAAAAGCCACACCCTACTATTTACTTTGTACTGTATTGTTTGTGTTTGTAACCTCCCGGGTCGTGTCTGAAAATAGTAATTTCTATGGCTAGCACACTCACCTGATTAACAAAAGCTAAATAAATAAATAAATACAGACAGGAAAACCTCAAAACTATTAAAATAATTCTTACAAGACTCAAACTTAAATGATATTTGGAGAATAAAAGACCCTACAATAAAACAATACACTTTTTATTCCAATCCTATAGGTACATCATCCAGACTGGATTATATTGTGGTTTCTGTAACTATTGTTCGGAATATAAAAGAAGTTGAAATATTTAATATCCACCTATCTGACCACAAGATGATACATACTACCTTGATTCCAATGAAAGATAGGTTGAGAATACCTCAATGGCAATTCCATAACATCCTACTGAGAGATGCTGACTTTATATCCCATATTGTAGCTACCATACACGAATTATGGCACTTTCATTATAACCAAACCACTAAAGTTACTGAGATATGGGATGCTCTTAAGGTGATGTTGAGGGCATATATTATATCTTATTAAAATAAATTAAAAAAAACAACAGAAAAATGAATTAGTACAGATAGAAATATAAAAGAACTAGAAATTAGGTAACAAATGTGGAGACAACACTAATGAATGAATTAGAAGAAAAAAAAAACTTTTGCAATATTTAAATACCACCATTGAAAAACAGATGAGAATGTTATGGATAAATGTTTGTTACAATGGAGATAAAACTGTAAAGCTGTTGGCGCATATGGTGAAAAAAGATTATGAGAAAAAAACAGTAGTAAATAAACAGGATACAACAGGGAAAATCACTCAGAAGATAAAACTGGAGAGGTATTTAAAGAATTTTTTTGCAAATGTTTACCACCAAGAATCTGTAAACCAACATGATAAAATAATAGAATATCTAAAGGATATAGATATCCCAGTATCTCACATAATATGGAAACATATTACAGAAGAGCAAGTTATTGATGTGATTCAATCATTACCAAAAAACAAATCACCTGGGTCCGATGGACTAACTTTGAATTTTTTTATTGCATTTAAAGAAATATTATCTCCATGGTTATTAAAATTGATATCTGAAATTGAAGAATCTGCAGTTTGTACAACAGTAATGGTAGAAGCCATAGAAGTATTGATACACAAAGAAAATGAAAACCATTTATTCCCAGACAGCTATAGACCAATAGCACTTATGAACACAGATTATAAAATCATTGCTAAAATAATAGTAAAAAGGACTGAAAGTGAAATTCCCAGGCTGGTCCATCAAAATCAAACAGGTTTTATAAAAAGAAGAACCATTTTTCAAGGATTAACAATGGTACAGGCTTTGATACAAGAACCGGGAACACTAATGAAGAAAGCATGGTCATTGCTTTAGATGCTACAAAGGCCTTTGATTTCATGAGTTGGGAATTCATGTTTAAATGTTTTGAATTACAATCCTTCCCCAAACATTTCATAAACATCTGTAAAGCCTTGTACTCAAACCCCCAAATGCAACTGAGAGTAAAGCGGTATTACACAATCCCTATACAAATATACAATGGTGTAAGGCAGGGATGTCTGCTTTCCCCATATTTTTCATATTAGCATTTGGAGCCTCTTTTAATCCAAATAAGGGAGAATCAGGAGACAATAGGATTAAAAATGGGAAATCAAATGGTTTAATTAAATGTATACACAGACAATATCATGGTACTGCTCAAAGAACCATCAAGATCAGTTCCAGCTTTAATGAGCAAACTGGCAAAATGCTCCCACTTGTTAGGATTAAAACTGAATAAGGAAACATTTGTAATCCTGGAGCTCAAATAAGCTCAGTCAAGTGACAATAAATATCACAAATTATATTAAAAAAACACATGAAATAGAATATTTGTGTGTTATACTGACTAAGGATACCGATAACTCAGTAAATAGAAACGCATTAAGAGTCAAAAATGAAATAGCATAAAAGAATCTTGAACTCGGATTGATCTGTCTGGAACTGGAGCCCTGATGTTATCCCAGTACAGCATCATGGCTTTAGTCTCAGCACACAGATGACTGCATAAACCATTACCAGAATCATTCCACTGCAGCCCGATTCAGTCATCATCACTGCCGGCCAGCCCACTTCCGTCATTCCTGCTCTGAAGCTGTCTTCAGTGTATTTTGCCATTTACTCCTAAAAGTTCAAACCTCCCTCCCTCCAAGTCACTCTTTAATCCCCCAACACAGAAAGCCCAAAAAATTCTACTTTTTTGCCATTTCTTCCCAAACCCAGTGACTTCAGTGACTGTAACTTCTGGTCATGTGGTTCACTGACACCGCTCACTTTCTCACAGAACAGCAGCTGTTCACAAACAAAAGAAGAAAACAGTGGCTATACCAAAACAACTTGTACCTTTCAAAAAACAGCAGGTTAAACATCTCCTTTCCTTTTACTGAGACACACTTACAAACAAACCTGAAAACTGGAAGAATACATGTAGGTCCTTCTCCCGAGTCCCTAGTATGCCTGTATGCACCATTCAAATAAAAATCTTCAGCCAATACATGGAAGACTGCAGAACCAGCTCAATTAAACTTAAGGACAAAAAAATAAACAAAGAAATTGGTGTCTGTGTGTATGGGGTGGTGAACACAAGAATCAAATGCAGCACTACCACCACCTACTGGGCAAACAATGGAATAGCACTATTGTTTTCAGTATGTATTCCTACTCAATGAAAACAATGCGTAAAAACAAACATTTCTAGGGACATGGATATGTTGTTCATCCACACTGTCTGGCAGGTTTCTTGCCACTTTAAATCTTGCCGGAAGGTCTTCAAGCTGGCTCCTCCCACCCACCCAGGTGGTAAAACTCTCGGCTCTGCCCCATGATGCCAGATCTTCCTTACCGCTTGGAAGGGCAGGTTCCCTCCTTAACGCTCTGCATGATAGACTGGATCCTAATTCTTCAGTTCTCCCGAAACTCATTTTAAAATTTTCAAGACTTCGGTCATCTTTCTCCCTCGTGGCTGCGATGGACAAATCGACTCCCGGATTTCGGCGGTGCCCTTGTGGGCAGAAGATGTCCAGGATGGACCCACACTCCATGTGCGTCTACTGCCTCGGCCTAGAACACGACCCGCAGGCCTGCAAGTCATGCTGTTTGTTTTCAGCCAACGTTCTGGAGGACCACGCTGCCTGGTTACAGCTGGGGCACCCCAAGAAGTGCTACCCGCCAGTTAAGTCAAAGGAGGCCCGTTGGGTGGTTACCGCGGTGGCGGGCTTGGCTGAGCAGCTTGAGCAGATGATCGCCCTCGAGGAGGAGGCGGCCCAGCCCGCATCATCCTCTTCCTCGGTCGTGGCTTTTATCCCGCTCTCTCTGGGTACCTCATATTCTGCTTTGTTCAAGGAGCTTTGCCAATCCCTTTCCATGAAGGGAGAGGGGCCATCGGGACATTCCTCTTGGTCTAAAAAGAAGGACTCCAAGGGTAAGTCCCATCATCGGTGTTCGTGGGAGCGGGAGAGGTCTCCCTCCCCAGACAACTGACTGTCGACTTCGGTCAAGGTTGCGGCTAAGGCTGCTAGCTTCACGGCGTTCCCGTCAGGCCAGCTGGCTGAGACACCCATCGATGCGGTCGAGATTTTTCTTGACCCATCGGACGGGCTGTCAACTGGTGAGGCCGACAACCCTTCTTCACCGGTTCCCCCAGTGGAGATTGAGGATCTGCCTGTGCCCCCGGTGCAGCAGTCCCTGATTAAGGTGTCCGAGCCGAGGGAAGAGCAGATGTCCCCTGCTCCTTCCCAGACCCATCCTCGGAAACACCGAGGATCTCAGTCTAGGTCTTGGACTTCTTCTCGGTCCAGCCGATCCCGCTGACATCGGCGGTCTCAGTCTCGGCACTAAGGTAAGCAGCGCGGCCACTCATCCTCGTCTTCCTCCTTGGAAGAGGAGAGACTTTGGTGCAAATTACGTCGATGCTATGAGGACCTGATGTGGCAGCAGTTGCTTCTGTCTGGGAGCAAGTCGACGCCAACGCCTTCCCCGGCCATCAAGTGGCTGTCACCCGAGCGGCCAAAACAACCCCTCACCATGGTCGAGATGCCCAAGTCTGGGCTGGTTGTTTGGCCGAAGTCTGCTGCTCCACCGATTGTGGTGGAACCTCCATCTCCACAACTGAAATAGGGGGCTCCAACCAAGGACTCTCGGTTGGGTCAAGGCCTGCCCCACAGGTTGTCAGTCACCCTCACTCCTGACCATTCTCGGCAGGTGGAGGGTGGCTCAAGCCCCAAGCAGCACTTCGTGGACTCCTCCGAGTCCGACGATGACTCCTCCCTGTTCTCCAGGCTGGTTGACCTGGAGTCCTCCGGGGGGCCAGTCATTGGACGAAAGCCCATCGTCCTTCATGGGTTTGCTTTGGCTCATCTCATAGTCCACTGGGATGCAGCTCGAGCCCGTATCCAAACGGGCCAAGTATCCCCTGACGGAGATACTGGACTGAGGGGATTTCCCCATGGAGGCCTTTCCGGTGGCTGAGGCCATTGTTGGTCCAGCCTTGGAGCTCTGGCAGTGGCCTGCTTCCTGCCCTGCACCTTCGGCCAGGATGGCCAGGAAGTATGCGGTCCCTATGGGCTCTTTGCCCAGGTTTTCGGAACACCCCTCTGCTGAGGGGTTGGTCACCGACTGCGTTTTCCGGCATTCCGGAAATGCTAGGGGCATGGACAAGCCCCCCAACAAGGAGTCCAAAAGGCTGGACTACACCGGGTGCAAGGTGTATGCTGCATCCTCCCTTGGCCTCTGCCAGGCCAGCTCGGCCGTGCTGATGGCACACTTCTCCCATGCCCTCATGGGCTCCCTGGATGAGGTGATCCCTCATCTCCAGGCTGTCCTGCAGACCACGGTCTGACAGGTTCAGGACCAGGGTAGGGCAGTGGCTAAGCAGCAGCTCCAAACAGCTCAGGACATAGGAGACTCCTGTGCCAGATCGGTTGCGGCTGCGGTGACCATGCGCCGCAGAGCATGGCGAGGATATTCACCTTCACGGTGAATGCCCAGCACAAATTGGTGAATGTCCCCTTCTTGGGGACCGACCTCTTCGGCCCTGGAGTGGAAGGTCACCTCCAGTGGATTGAGATGTCCAATGCCACTCTGGACTCAGTCATCTCCGCCCAGAAGGACAAAGGCCGCCAACAGCAGCAGCACAAGTCCTTTCGCCCTTCTGCACCTGTGGCATTTCCAGCCCAACAGCACCAGCACCAGGGCAAGCAGGCTCATGCTTGGCATCCCAAACCCAAGCCCGTGGCTTCCTCCAACAGGAAGCAGGGAGGTAAAGGCCCAGGAGGTTCCTCGGCCAGTCCCTCCTCCAAGCCTGCCCGGTGACGGGTTGAGGGGTGTCACCCCCAGCCTTTTCACTCCCCCCTGGGTTCACCCCATGGGGGGACGGCTCTGCCACTTCCTTCCTGTCCGGTCCGCTATCACCACTGACCGTTGGGTGTTGGAGGTGGTAGGAAAGGGTCTGCCTCTGGAGTTCGAGCAGGCCCCACCCTTCCGAGCCATCGCCCCTCGGGGGGCCACCTGGTCTGCAGCCTCTCTGTCAGCCCGCCAAGCTGATATTGCCCTCCTCCTCAAAAAAGAGGTGATCAGGAAGGTGGCAGATCCTCCTCCAGACCCGGGGTTTGTGTCCAGGTACTTCCTGGTCCCAAAATGGATGGGGGGCTGGCGCCCCATTCTCAACCTGCATGACCTGAACAGGATCCTAAGGTCTCAGACCTTCAGGATGGTCACTCTGGCTCAGATAATCCCATCCTTGGAATGAGGCATGTGGTTCTATTCCCTGAACCTTCAGGATATGTTCTTTCATGTCCCAATCCATCCGTCCCACCAGAGATTCCTCTGCTTCAGAGTGGAGGGATCCCTTTATGAGTTCCGGGCCATGCCCTTCGGCCTTTCCCTAGCTCCCAGGGTCTTCACCAAATGCATGGCAGTGGTGACAGCATTCCTGTGGCACTGAAGGGTCTGGGTGCACCCCTACCTGGACGATTTGGCTGATTGCAGCCCCCTCCAGAGCAGAGGTGGAGCGGTCCAGAGATCTGGCCCTCCAGGTTTGCTCTCAGGTTGGCCTCCTCATCAATGAGGCCAAGTAAGAACTCATGCCAAAGCAGGTGATACAATTCATCGGGGCAGAGCTTGACTCTCTATGAGCCAGAGCACAGCTCCCAGCAGCCAGGGCCGAGGTTCTTTCCTCCTTTGCCCAATCATTTTAGTTTGGGCAATCGTGCCCTGCCCAGGACTTCCTGCACCTCCTGGGCTTCATGGCAGCCTGCACCAGCATGGTCCATTGGGCCCGCTGGTACATGCATCCCTTTCAATGGGGGCTAGCCAGCCAATGGTCACAGCACTTCAATCCACTGGATCAGCTAGTGACAGTGTCCCAGGGGATGTGGAATGCTCTCCAGTGGTGGACTGTTCCAGCACATCTGCAGGAGGGCATCCCATTTGTCCACTCTGAGCCAACAGTTTCTCTATCAACTGATGCCTCTCTGATGGGTTGGGGTGCCCTTCTGGTGGAGCACAGAGCGCATGGCCTCTGGTCCCCTTGGGAGTCCCGATGCCATGTCAACCTGCTGGAGCTTTGAGCGGTTCATCTAGTCCTCTCTGCCTTCACTCTGTTTCTATGGGGTCAAGTGGTTCAGGTCCAGATGGACAATACCACGACCATGTACTACCTAAACCACCAGGGCGGGACGTACTCCATGCCTCTTTGCAGGGAAGCTCTCCACATTTGGTCACTCATGCACAGCCTGGAAGCGGATCTCCTTGCCATTCATGTGGCAGGAGCCTCCAACACCCTGGCTGATGCCCTAAGCCAGATAGGGGCTGCGTTCCACGAGTGGTTTCTCCTGCCGGAGGTAGTACAAGATCTGTTCTCCCACCGGGGTACACCTCAGGTGGACCTGTTTGCTCCAGGGAGAATGCAAAGCTGAGTCTGTTTCATGCCTGCCCCTCAGCAGGGCTCACTGCAGGGATGCTTTCTGAGGCTGTGAACCCGGCCTCTTCTATGCCTTTCCCCCATTTCCCTTGATCCACAAGGTGCTTCTCAAGGTGAGGAGGAACAAGGTGCAGGTGATTCTGGTAGCCCCAGACTGGCCCCACCAGTTCTGGTATCCAGATCTCCTCAGTCTCAGCTCCAGGCTCCCGAGGTGGCTTCCAGCCAGCCCGGACCTGATCTCAGTCAATCAGGGGAAGGTATTCCATCCGGACCTTCAATCCTTGCACCTGACAGCCTGGTTCCTGAATGGCTAGATTTCCAGGCCTTGGGTCTTTCCGACGAGGTCCTCAACATCGTTGAGGCGTCCCATAAGGAGTTGACCAGAAAATGCTATGCCTTCAAATGGAAGAGATTCTCCATTTGGTGTCAGGGCAATGGCCTGGACCCTTCCTCCTGTTCCTTGGCAAGCATCTTGGACTACCTGTGGTCCCTTTCTCAGCAAGGGCTTCGGTCGATGACCCTTAAGGTGCAACTGGCAGCCATCTCTGCTTACCGGGCTTGGGCTAGGAAGCAATCAATGGTGCAGGAGAAGGTGGTCAGGCACTTTTTCAAAGGCCTTGATCACAAATCCCCTCTGGTGCGAGAACCTCCACCTCCATGGGATCTACTGCTGGTATTGGCTAAGCTCATGGGCAGGCCATTTGAACTGATGCACAGGTGTGACATCTCTCACCTGTCATGGAAGACCACCTTCTTAGTGGTTATCACATCAGCCAGAAGGATGGGAGAGCTCCAGGCACTTTCCATCAAGTCTCCTTATCTGGTCTTCCACAGGGCACAGGGACAAGGTTGTAATGCGCCCCCACCTGAAATTCCTTCCAAAGGTGGTGTCAGAGTTTCACCTTAACCAGGTGTTAACTCTGCCGGTGTTCTACCCCTATCACACCTCGGAGGCCAAATATAGGCTCCATACTTTGGACCCTAGAAGAGCGCTTGCTTATTATAAGGAGCGGATGGCTGAAGCTCGGGGGAGAGGTTCACCAGCGGTTTGTCACCTATGCTGAAGCCACACCTGGCAGACCTGCAGCCAAGTGGTTGATAGGCAGGTGGGTCACCTCCTGCATAGATCTCTGCTATAGGTTGGTGGGCATGGAGCCTCCCAGAGGGATAAGAGCTCATTCTACCCACCATACCACTGCATCAGTGGCTGCTTCCAGGGATGTCCCTATCCAGAAAATCTGCAGGGCTGCTACCTGGAAGTCAGCGCACACACCTTCATCACCCACTACCACATTGACCTTGAGTCACACCGGGATGCTGGTTTTGGGGCATCGGTTCTCCAGTCTTTATTTCCCAAGTAAGTATCGGGGGTGCACCTTGCCTCCCTCCTCCTGGAGAACTGCTAGGAGTCTGCCAGACAGTGTGGATGAACAACATATCCATGTACCTAGAAATACAGGTTACTCACCTGTAACAGGAGTTCTAGGAATGGTATATGTTGTTCATCCACACATACCACCTGACCTCCCCAGCTTCGACGCACAACCTGGCTTCCAGCAGGTTAGATCTGGTGTCATGGGGCGGAGCTGAGAGTTTTACCACCTGGTTGGGTGGGAGAAGCCAGCTTGAAGACCTTCCGGCAAGATTTAAAGTGGCAAGGAACCTGCCAGACAGTGTGGATGAACAACATATACCATTCCTAGAACTCCTGTTACAGGTGAGTAACCTGTATTTTAAACATATTTGTAATCTATTTTTTATTTCATTTTACAAATGAGCCATAGTATAACAGCAATAGTGCACTCCAGGGTGTGTGTTATGCTGGGATAACATCATGCCTGGGGTATTGGATGCACTTGGTCTGCGACCTTGTGCCCAACCACCTCAGGCGTGATGTTATCCCAGCACAACACACACCCTGTCATGCATTATTGCTTAAAAATATGATGGACAGGTGGCAGAATCTGGTCTTATCACTCTGCGGTAGGGTGGAAGTAGTTAAAATGATGATTGTTCCACACATATTATTTCTATATCAAGCAAATATAGGGCCAATACTGTATTTGTGAACATTAAGAATACATTTAGGGTGCTCATCAAAAATGTGTATGGCATGGGTGCTCACCCAGAACTGCATGACACATTTAAACAGCACCTAGAGAAAAAGGGGGATTAGGATGCCCAGATACCATGACATATTATCAAGTGGTAAAAATGTCATAGATCTGGAACAACCTCAACTGGGAAAAAAATAATCAAGTAGAAAAATTTAAACTTCTGGAATTTCTTTTATAAGAATGAGGACCACTCTTTTCCCATCTATGGAATACTGTTTGACCCTACCAACTATAATAAGATCAATAATCAGGCACTTATGGATATAATTTCTATAATTAAAAAATTTAATAAAAATAAGTTAATTACAATTCTATGGTCCTATATCTTAATAGGATGGACCCATTGGACAAATTTGAAACTAAATATTTCAAATAAAACTTCAGCTAAAAAACTCCAAAACATAAATGTAAAATTCTGGCAATTCTTGATTGAGAATTCAGGTCTAATACATTTTGAACAATTGCAAAATAAATATCACCAGTCTAATATACGATAGATATAATAATTACAACTAAAACAGATTTATAACAGTTTAAATTAGCAAACTGTATTGAAGGGCCTAACAAATTGGAAAAATCAACATTTTTCAGATAACATGATGATACAATTATATAGTAAAAAGACAATCAGTAAAATATATAAAGTATTGATGTCGAAAACACAGGGAAAATGGGAAACTGCACAAAATAAAATAAGACCCAAATGGCAACAAGAACTTGCCAAAACTATAAGTGCAAAGGTATGGGATAAAACATGAATTGAGGCAAATAAAAAAAATTCAAAAAATAAAACTATAAAATATAAATTCAAAAAACAGCAAAAATGCGAGCACCCATACAGCACAATAAAACGGCCATATAAATTTGTATCTAGAGCATACTATACTACAAATAGGCTTTATAAAATGAGGATGAGAAATTCCCCAGGTTACTGGAATTTGTGTGGTAAAAAAATTAAATATGCTTCATCAGATATGGGAATGCCAATAAGTATTAACTTGTTAGACTCAGACAAGCTCCAATTTGGGAAAAATCTTGAATACAACAATACCAGTATAATTCAGACTCTTAATACTGAATGATTTCACTGATTTAATGCTGTCCAAAGAGCAAAAACAAATTATGATGATAGCATCTATGACAACAAAATGGATGATTTTGGAAAATTGGAATAACCTTAAGATTCCCACTTTTGATCACACAACGTGGCATATTAATTTGAAAAGCACCCTAAGTATGGAAAAACTATTTATGAACTTCTCAGAATCATATGATCAGTCATCAACTGAATGGGAGACCTTTAAAATACTGCTTCCTCCACCATTAACAATATAACAGAATATTTTTCAAAATAAAAAAGTTCAACACTGAAAGTGGCAAGCTGGTTCTCTAAGCACAGCAGTGTACCAGTGTTGCCCTCGCTCCCCTGTAACCCTCCCCCCAGAGGTGATTATTAAATCTTTTGTGGGGTGTGGGGAAAATGCCTCCTGCAAACAGGCTGAATGTGCCCCAGTGTTTTGGGTATCACAGCGGTCAGGCAGCTCCATCGGCATTTGGGTATCACTGTAATGTCAGTCACCCTTCTGGGTTTCGAAGCGACATGGGCTGCTGAAGTTCAGGGCCCTGTGGTTCCAGCACTTCTATTTGCCTGCAGCTACAGAGGTGCAGGGCAAAAATTGCATCTGTCAGCCTATGTGCAGGGCCCTCTGCCACCCAATGAGTGAGAGGTGCAGGGCCTGATGCCAAGAGGACAGTTGTCTTCACTATATGGTAGCTGGAGCCATGCTGACAACTCAGCACCTTTCAATCCCTGGATGGCGGGGTGTCACATAACAGTATCATCCCTCCACCCCATCAAGCCAGGTCACTGATCTCACCACTGAATTCAGTTGATCAGCTTGGGAGCACAAAGCATACCTGCTTGGGTCAAGACAGGCACAACACACAAGGTTTGTTAACAATTTTTTTTAATTTTGACCAAAACGCTAATTTAAGAAAGTGGATGCAGGGCTTGCATCAAGCACAGTGTTTGCCAGAGCCATGCCAAGCAATTTGTCCCAACCTATGCCAAATTTTAGTGCCTTTGGTGCAGCTATTACATTTTACTCTAGTTACAGCAGCTTATGCCAAAGCTTTGGCACAAGCCCCATAAAATGGGTTCCCAACTGATGCAAAATTAGACCTGGGAGAGCTGGTCTAACTACCTGTGTTGAGTGCAAGGGACTGGCAGCAGGGCTTTTGTGGTAGGTGGCTTACAAAATCATGCTTACTACAATATTATATGCAAGTTGCCACTTGCATCACACTCTCTACTACAAGTTCATTATAGCAATCTAAATACTTTGTAAAATTGGGCCCAAAATTTCAAGATCCTCATTTTATGATTCACCTTATAAGCATGACATGTACCATTTATAGGACTGTGTATTAGATGAAATGTCATTTTGTACCAGAAGTCTGAAGAAACATCTCATCCAGAATTTAATAATTTACACGTTACATTTATGAGATGGTGTGGAAAAATGGATATGTTGGAAGTTTAGAGTCAAAATATTTAAATGTAGTGAAGTTATGAGTGAACATTGAAATACTGCAACACTCACTCATAACCTGTGCATTTTCCTGTATTTGTACACCAAATTTTAAACATAGCCTTCTTATTACACCACCTCATGAACCTAGTAGGTGATAAATTTCAGATCCCCACTGAAACATCTTTCCATGCCACTGAATCATCATTCCAGACTACAGGTACAACAACACAATTTGGCAAGGATTTGAAAAATGACAGCTGTCATGTTCCTGAGGAGGTGTGAAAAAATGGCTATGTTAAAAATGTGGCATCAAAATATTTAAAATGACCAAAGTTATGAACTAGCACAGAAAAATTTCAAGGTATGAGCATAACTTTGCCACTTTATTTTGAGCCCACATTTTCAACATAGCCTTCTTTTGTCCCCAATACATGAACAAGGGTGGTGAAAATTTTCAAATCCTGCCCAAGTGGGGATTTCACCCACTGACTGCAAAACTACCTTTCAGCTACAATTTGCATAATTCCACAACCATTGGTCATGAGGTGGGATCTCAAAAAGGCCATGCTGAACATTTGGGGTCAAAATATGCAAAAATGAAAATATTATGCATCAAAGTTCAAAACCCCATTGAAATACATTGAACAGCATTTACCTTAGTTTTCATATTGCAGTTAGCAGTTCCAGTAGCAAGACATTACTTCATTTGGAGAGTGGATCTTTGCCCTGGGATGTGTTCAGGAGAGTAAGGGAGTGAGTAAGTGTGTGGGGTGAAGTGTAGTGGGGTGGCTGCTCAGTGAAAGGTAGGGATGTGTAGGGGTGGATCGGTGAAGGACTGTTTTGTTTTTTACAGTTTTAACAAAAAAATCAAGGGATGGTGTTCTTTATTATAGGTAATATTAATGCAGGGCCAGTGATTGGAGCATGGGGTGCTGATTGACACCACTAGACACCAGGGGAACAATGTACATAAAGTGACAGTGATTGGAGGGTGGGGGGGTGCCACCAGACACCACGGAACCAATGTACATAAGGGGGCAGTGATCAGAGGGTGAGGGGTGCCACTATATACCAAAGAAACAACACATATAAGGAGACAGTGATCAGAAGGTGGGAACACCACTAGATATAAGGGAAACAAGGTACATAAGAGAACAGTGATGGAGGTGCAAGTAGACATCCAGGAAACATTATATAAATATGGGGACAGCAAGTGGAGGGTGATTGTGCCACAAGACACCAGGGAAACATAACATACATAATGAGAAGGCAATTGGAGGGTTGGGGACACCACTAGACACCAGGAAAACATTACATACATAAGGGACAGCAATGGTGGGTTGGGGGCACCATTAGAAACCAGGAAAAGAGCAGCTCACATCTCTCGGAGCATCTCACAGCATGAGTTCCAGCTGTAACTGCAGAACTCAAGAAAGTCCTGCTGTTCTCATACAGAGAACATAAGTCAATGACACCTCTCGCTAAACTGAGCACCCAGGATTTTGGGGTGTCCAGCAAAGGTATTTCTGGCCATTACGTGAAGAAACAAACATCAGAATCTAGTTAAACATTTCCCATTTAGCTAGGTTCTATCATTTGTTTCATTAAATGACAGCTTTTGTATATAATTTCCATGCTTATTAGTTTGAGGAGAAAAGAAATAAGATGGCAGATCTCATGGCACACAAAATGCTTCATGCTGTAAGAAGCAAGTGGTGAGAAACCAAAAATGATCTTGCGGCACAAAATGTTTGGTGTCTTATTAGAATGTTATCCCAAGAACCCTACTGAACATGCTCAGAACAGAAAAACACAAAACTTTAAAGCCTTATATCTGTGGAACAATTTAATATTTTTCCATCAAACCTTTCAAAGGCAATACCTTAGGACATCGCTCCTGTACCCTGAAACTTTGAGGAAAAAGTTCCATTCCATGTAGGCCATAGGTGAGAGTAAAAAAAAATCATATGTTAAGTATAGGAGAAAAAAATAGATACAGAAAAATGACATATTCGGATCTCAAAAACTGCACAAGCTGATGTCACAAAACTTTACAGATTTACATCTTGCATCCTAGACAACACATGCAAAATTTCAGCTGATTTTGTCAAATGTTACCAAAGCTATTAAGGTGCAAGGTTAGTGTTTTAACATTGAACATCCTATTCAACCCTAACTATGAGGGCACTAAAGCACCACTATAATATTGCATGGGTATTTTATTACGAAGATTGTTTGATTTGTTCTGCACATGATGATCATTTTTAACTTACAAGTCCTGTTACCATTCTAGCAACTGCTGGATGGGTAGTTGCCAGTGGCATTCAGGCCTACTAGGAAATGGTACATTGTCTTTTTTGGGATGGGGAACATTGAATATGTCACACTTCTATCACCCACATGTCTTACTTTTCCCCTACTATTCTGGGTTTATGAAGAATGGTTCTTGCCCATTCTTCAGTAGATCACAGAACCGCATGATAATGGCTTTGTTTATATCTATTCTGATTTAAGTATTTTACGTTTTTCCTTTGTACTACGTAAAGACAGATTGGTTTTTCAGGGTAATCCTCAATATATGATACTAATGTCAGTCTTCAGAATGAATTTAAAATTTCCCTTAAGGCAATCGTGTCAAAAGATATAAGTCAATTTATGTACAGTATGATGTTAAAGAATTATGATGTTGTTTTTCTAATGCCTTACCAGAATATTCCACTGGCATTGCCTTGACTTTACAGTGATTTAGAAAGACTGTCTAAATATTATATAGGGCTGGGTGGTAAGACTTTGATTTATAGTAGTTGGTCGGTGGCAGGATAACAACAAATTTAAACATAGATATTTACTAGTAGAAATGTTTTGGGAATAAGGGGTGGCATGAACCACTGGCAGGTGTGCATTAGATTCCTTCTGTAGGAACATTTACCAGATACTTGAAGTAAAATACAAAATCATATTGCCCCCAAACTGAAAGTGGAGGTAAAAAAATGGAACCTTCAAGAAGGGATCAAACCATTATGGCCCCTGAAAAGAAGGGAAGGTAATTTAACTGAAAAACAAAAACATGATATTGAAAACTGTAAGAATGAACAACACAAGATTTGAACCATCTGGGAGGAAGGAGATAGAAGACATTCAAGCCCCATGGGAGAGGAGCAAATCTGATGGAATCCTCTTAAAATCATTACACATTAAAGTTCACCAATATATGTGATTTTTGGAGCTGTGTCATGTCTTTCTAGATTTTGTTTGGGTTTTCCTTACTCATTGCTGCTTATTAAAGCATCACAGAAGTCATATGATGTCAAGAGATCCTGACCACATCCCTACAGAAATGTTATAGCAAATTCATTAAATTGGGATAATATCAATAAAGGTAACATTCCAGCAACCATACAGCACAGTGCTCCAAAAGCTAAAAGATCTAATGTAAAGCCCATCATTAACACTTTCTTTCAAAGAAATGGGTTTTCAGTAGATTATGTTTCATATAAGAGACTATCCTCACATCATGTGAGATTGGATGGACACATTCACACTTCTTATTTATGCACTATTAAAAAAAGGTTAATGTTCCTGATGAATCTTCATTCTTAGTCTTTTCACATAATAAATTGTTCAAAGTTATAAATAGCCAGCAGTCACAAGGAACTAGATCTCACAAATGAAAAGTGTTTCACAGCTGCCCCATTCTTTGTTACTGTATGGGTGTTGGTGGTCATTCAAACCTGTGTATAGCATAAGTGTCATTGAGATGACTTAAACTCCAGTGTCGTTCTTTAGTTGGTAATTAAATATTATTAATAAGCTGCATTGATGTGACAACTTTGTTTCACAGTAGTTTAGTAGACTCTGGGTATTTCAAAATTATTCCAGTAGAGTAATGGGACTTGTATGTACTCACACATATGGAGAAAGATAGAGGCACTGGATGTTTTCAATACCTAGGCTAACTCTTTTTGCCCCTGACAAATACAGAAGGATAAGGAATGTATTTCCTGTTTCTACAGTAAGAATACTCCTAAAGGAGATTATTCAAGTGGGGAGGTTTGAATCTTTAACATGCGGATGTTTCAGTTTCTCATATTGATGACCGTTACTGGGTATAGTTTAATTCACTGCCAAAGGGAGAGTTGAGTAGCACATACCTCATAGCAGAATTATTGCACCTGAGAAAAAAGTTTGATCACTTCTCTTTGAGTTCCCAGATGTTTTAGCCACCAGTGATTTTCCTCTTTATAGTGTCACAGCCCTGAAACATACTGGTAGCAATTTCCATTAAAACAATGGCTCTAGCTTTTTTACTTAGTATTGAAATCCTGTTTCTGACTGAGTAGTGGCAATTTGTAACTTACTCCCAAATACTGTAGTAAATTCAGAAAGGACAGAAAAAAGTAAAAAGGCAGGCTATCTATCTATCTATCTATCTATCTATCTATCTATCTATCTATCTATCTGGTTTTACCACTGAAAAGTGGGGTTGAGGGTCCCGATAAGCAACACAATTTCTTCTGCTCTATGGTTCCATATATTCATACGAATGCTGAAGCTGTGTGGGTGGCAGAAGATGATGAGCATGGAGGGCCTTGGTCTTTTTATCTATCACTTCTATGTTGTAATGAATTCTTCCAACTTAAAGCTATTTTCTGAAGAGGGACGTGATCTTATATTTAGAACAAGTCACTGTGATTCTGGTGAACATGATTTAAATTTCAAGACTGTAACAATTATACTGTGAGACATTGGTCAAACAAAATCCCTAACTTCCAAGTTTTCTCATTTATTGCAATCAAGCACATTTTGGGTATGAAACACCTTAGTTTATGCCTGATGCAGTGATGCTTGGCAGAAGAGATCCAGGGTAGTCACAGAGATCTTACTCCCATCCTAGGATGCTGCAGTCGGTGCTGTGGATCATTAAACAGGCAGTGCACCCTGTCTTTAGGAAGAAGCAAAATGGCCAACTCATGTTTTGGATATCTCCTTCCTTTGAATTGTGATTGGCCATAGGTTTTATGTGTCACCATGTGATGTCCTGCTTTCTCCAGAGGATGATAAGCACAGGCAGGGTGGAGTTTACTAGGGAAATTGGGAGTGGGAAGGACCTGAAAATAAAGAAACAGAGTGGTGTCATTGCTGGGTGATGCATCCCCATTGCCCATGTACCAGTAGTATGCTGAATCACTGCTAATGCACCTTCCCACTTGTTAAATTATGACAGTACAGGAGACATGTCCCAGGTGTGGAGGAAGACATGGAGATGTGAGGTGGTGGCACCAGGGAAAGCTGTAGAATCATCATCTAAAGAGGACATTGAAATGTCAGCTATCTATCTGCACCATGCGGGCATGCCCATGTCATGTGTGATAACTGGCTCCAGTTCATGGACCACCACTCTGTGGAGGACTGATTGCTTGATGCAGGTTTGCACTAGAGGAGACATTTTTGCACTCAAATAGGCTTAATGTTAGTGACTCTGTTGATCTGTTTTCTGGCATCAGACATTAGTTACTACGAGACTTGCTGGGCAGCCAGTATTGACTTGATGCTGCTTTTCCACTTCAGTATATCTGTTCTAATGATGTATGTTTCCACTCCAAAATTAAATTGCTGCCTTCCATATCTACAGTGGAGGAAGTGAAAGCTTTCATTCAAGCCTAAATACTGCTCGGATTGTGGTTACAGATGTGTTGCCTTTTGTTTGACTTTTATCTCCCACCACTAATGTTCAGCAGGACTTTTTTTCCCTTGCCATTTTTAGCTGAAGACCTAGGAATTTTGATTTGTCAAGACAAAATTCAGTAGCATTACAGCAGAAGTTAATGAGATGCAGAATGTATTAGATGATCAAGGAATAGTCTGAAACAATAAAAAAAAAACAGCATGTAAACATATGCATTACATATGCAATAATAAATGAATATTTGTAAATTTTGGTCCCACAACCACACACTTAGGGGCATAGCACAGCACAAGGCTGCAGGTCAAGTTCCTTCAATCCCTAGAACTGTGACTGTGGGAACACAAGCCACACCCCAAAGTGTCCCAGTTTCACTTTTAAAAATGTCTGTGAATATTTGCAGAAATAATTTTTAAACTGTAGGAAGACGTTAAAATGTTTACTGCAAAGATGAAATAGTCCATTCTCCTGTTGGTACAACTTGGGAGTATTAACATCCCCAGTAACTGGTATCTTATTTGTACCAAAAAAAAAAATAATATAAAAATTATTTTCAATTTGTTTTTGAGGTCAGTGTTTTTTTCAGCATTTTAAATGTACAGTAGATGTGTGAGGGATTACATGAGACGGGAGCGAGATAAATGAGATTGGAAACATTGCAAGAAGTGGGTGGTTGGGAGAACACATTTAGCATTCTGAGGCAGGTAGATCTTGTGCATGGTGGGATAAGAAAAACAGGAACATTTAGCTTGTGGAAGTGGTTAATCATTGTGGAATCTACAAAATATATGAATGGGGGATTGTGGCAAGTTAAGGAGTGAGTGAGACTGGTCATCAAACAGTTATTAGACTAATGTAATTGGGAGTGCCAGGTTTATAGCATGTGAGTTTTATTCTGAGATTTGTAGTTTAATCTGAACAGTTTATAGAGCTGTGTGCACTGACTTACAAACATTGGGTCCGATTGACTAATGGGTGGGAAGTACATGCAAAACATACATATCTTTCCCAAACCACTCTGCTCCTGTGCACAAGTGTGCACATGCTCTCATGCAAGATTGCCTGCCACCAGACCACACCCCCCCAGCACACAGCTGCATGGCTGAGGAATGTGGTGGTGCAGGGGCAGGGTGCAAGATGCTGGTGGGAATCTGTTGGGATGCCCATTCCAGTTCCATTAGTGGATCCCTGTCTGCATACAGGCAGGGGATCCTGGAAATGTGTACAGCCCACCAGGATTAAACTGCCAATGCTTGACCAAACAGCCACCCCAACCCCCTCAGGCAGCCCAGTAGTCCAGCGCAGCTCTGTGCTGGGGGATCTCATTGCCACCGCACCCCATCAGTAACATGTGGGCAGCACATAAATAATTATGGAAGCGTCCCTCCCTTGTGTACAATTTTCTACCTCGGTCCAGTACACAGTGTCATTGTGCATGCGCAATGTCATGGGGTAATAATGATCAGGCATATCAGGTACACCACATCTACCAAGAGGTGTTTATTTTTATTAAAAATAATAAAGAAAATAATAAATAAATAATACAGGATGCAAAATAATGACTGTTTCTGAATGCCATCAACAATTCAAAAGAAAATAAACAAAGCAACAACACAGCTCTGGGTCTACAGGTAGTTATAGCCCTAATCAAGACTGTGTTGGGTCTCCCTTTGGAGAACCCTAAACTCTAAATTGGAGATGTTAGCAGCACCAACTCCAGGCTACATCTGAATTAGAGGTGCTGGATCTTGGGTTTTTAAAACACCCAGGCTCCTCCTCTAAAGAGCAAGGTCCACCATTAATTCTATTATTTCAAATATTTCATGTGCAACATTCTACCTAGACGTATACTTACTGACCATCCAGTTTAGTTCTACCGAATAATCAACTCTGGAAAACAGCAAACATCAATAAATTCATTAGAACACATACAAATGCTGCTTTTATTAAAAAGGAGGTGTTAATGAGTCTAGACTCTGCCCCATTTCTGGGTGATTGACATCCCATATCTCATAAATAGCACAGAGAAGGTGCTGCTGACTTACTATAGGAGACTGCACCTTTCTAGAAGGTCTCCTTTGATTGGGAACACTCCTGTAGCAACCACCCTCACTAAGAAACTACAGGTAACACTACAGTTATGCTTTAAGTCTGTCAAGTTTTATAAGTGTCCTGCAGGGCTTAATATGCTACCTCGTGACTATCAGCTTTAAAGTGAAAGCCTTTTAGTTTTAGCCAGAATTGCAGGTTTTGTTTTACTAGTATTAATCACTACTAGCTAAAAATATGTCTATTCTCTGACTAACGCTAGCAACAAAAATAAACAGAGTCACAACTACAACCCAGCGAGTCTACAGCATAAGGGAAAAGGTATTTCTAATGCCTGCTGGCTACCTTGCAGGCTACATATAGTGCTAATTCCTCGCGAACATGCAAGAGGAAGCACTTCAACAAATTAGCCTGACATTTCTCCAAACGAGAAGGGTTTCATAAGCTAACCCTTTTTAGACTGAGAGAAAGAAGGCAAATACCAAAACAACATCTAAAAGCAGATGCTGGAAGAGACAACATTTTCTCTCAGCAGAACAGAGCATGGCTACTACTGGCTCTAAAAGCACACGTTATACTTTTGGTGCCCTTTTCTACGTTTCCCTATGTTTTTTCTGCTGTTTACACATGTACCATGCAGCATTACAAATAAATGTACACAGAAAATAGGAGAAAAAAATGGCTTTTTACCTTTCAAATGGGCAGACAAAACAAAGCGTGTTGGCAATATACATAAGGGGAAACGGGGGGTGGGCTTAAATACATCACTGGGATCTATACACTTTTTAGGCTTTGAAGAAAGAAACACAAGCTAAGTAATATGGCAGCAGGTGGCCGGACTGCAGTACTTCCGGGACAGAAATAGATAATAATGCTGTTGTGCAACAGACTTGGTGGGGGGGGGGGTACAGAAAAGAGAGAACTGTAGAGACTATTCTAGTGATGGTTCAAAAATGTTTTTTATCCCTGACTATCACACACACACACACACACACACACACACACACACACACAGTTTGGTCACCCCTGGCATGCCCCTACCCACCCCCGGTACAGCACCATGCAGACATCCAGGAGCTCCAGGTGAAAGGTGCTAGTGTGCCTGTGATGAATACCACTGAGGGTGCTCTGGCCCCTGCTATGTGGCATACAGACATGGCCATGCCTATGTGCTGCACCTACGTGGTGCTTAGGCATTCATGCATAGGGCCCATTGAGACAATGTTTTATTCATTTATTTACTGAAATGTTTCACCAGGCAGGCACACTGAGCAACAATTCTCTCATCTCCCTGTGTGATCTGGGGGATGGGGTGCAATTGGAATGAGACATGAAACATTCAAGTTACAAAATCAACATTAGCACACAGTTGTAAGGCAGGTGTTACAAACAGTGTTACAACAGTGCGCATAACATGTAGAAAGAGTGGACAATAATAAATGCTGGGTTAATGAGTAAACAAGGGCTAACTTGAAAGAAAAAGGGGAAGGGAGGGAGGAGTGAGGTGGGGAAGGGGGAAGAGTCATGTCCCTGAAGTCCCCTTCAGGATGCAAGGAATCCTGCAAGGGGACTAGGGGGACCAGGAAGAAGGGGATAAGGCAGAGTCCCAGAGAAACCCCTTTAAGATGGTGGGGCAAGGGAGTAGATGAGAGATACAAGTCCCTTGGGGGGTAGGAGAGGGACCCATGGAGCGCATTTGGGATTCTTTACATTCTGTGAGAGATCAAGGAAGGCCTGTAAGGGGAAGCAAATTGGGGGAAAGGGAGGAGGGCTAGAGATTTGTGGGAGTGGTTGTGCACAGGGTAAAATGAAAGTTAGGGTAGAGGGGTAGTTTTTGTCCAGGGCTTAGAGGAGGGAATTGGGGAGGGACAAGGCAGGAGCAGCCAGGTACAAAGTAATTATTGATGGCAGATCTGATGGAGTAGGCAGAGGATGAGTGCCAGATTTGAGGGGGGAGGGAATTCCAAATTTTGGAGAGGTGGTGAGAGTAGCTGGATTGGCCGATTTGGGTGGATCTGTGGGGAAAAACCAGGGTACGGGAGTCGGTTGATCTAAGGGAATGGGAGGGTGGGGAGGTGTTATAAAGGAGGAGGTGAGGTAGGAAGGAAGTTCACCCAACCAGTGCTTGGAGGTGAATTTAGCACAGTGGGAGAGTTGCCTATTTCTAAGAGAGGGAAGGATAGGGCATGATAAAAATTGCAGTGATGGGTGCTAGTGGGGCATCCAGGGCAAAGCGGCAGAAGGAATTGAAGAGAGTGTCTAGTCTGACCAGGGAGGACTTAGTGGCAGCACCATAGCAGTATCATCTTCTGAACAAGTTCCCACCTAGCCGTAGGAGGGATGCAACTACAGTTCCTGAACAGGGCACCAAACTTTTGGCACAGTTTTTTCTGGATGGCGTCAATATGTCCAAAGAGGTTTAGGTATTGGTCCAACCAAACACCTAAGTACCTGAAGGAAGATGTGTCCTCAAGTAAAGTCCCCTCAGGGTTGTGAAAAGTGGGTAGGGATGGAAGCCTAGAGATTCTCTGCCTTGTGCCAAAAGTCATGGAGACAGTCTTCTTGGAGTTGAGAAAAAGTTTATAGTTAGCAAACCAGAGCTGAACCTTGTCGAAGTCAATTACTTTATTCATTTACTGAAACAGGTTAATAATAGTACAAATAGTATAAAATGATTCATATTGGGTGATCATACTGGGTTATGGATGGAAGAAGGCACTTCTGCCCATATTAACCATCCACCCACATCAGTGGGTCCAAATATATCCCTTATCCAAAAGATATTTGTCTAAGTGTTTTTAAAATAGGCCCAAGATATTACATTCAACCAGAGTATTTGGCAATTGGTTCCACAGTCTGCCTGATCTTTGTGTAAAAAGTTAAATCTTCCTTTTTTGGTTGAGTTATCAAGTTTTATATGCTGTTTGTGAGTCCCAAGCCCATCCGGTTTTAATTGAGGCTTAATTTCTAGTTCTTGTATTAACTCTTTATCCTTCAGAATTTTGTACATTAACAACCAATCACCCCTCACTCTCCTATTTTCCAGGCTATAAAGGTTAGATCTTTTCAACCTAGTTTTATAATCTAGATTTTTCCAGCCAATCACCATCTTAGTTACTCTACATTGCAATCCCTCAAATTTTTTTTACATCCCCCCTTAACTGAGGGTTCCACAAGGGGGACCCATAGTCAATATAAGGTCTTATATATGACCATTACAAGGTTAATATAAATGATGCTGACTTGCTAACAATGGATCTTTTTTTATATTTCTGATCATTTAGTTTGCTTTCTTCATAAGATCAGTACAGTGAGTTGTGAAGCTTAAATGATGATCTGTAATAATACCAAAATCCTGTTCTGTTTCAACCTTCTTAATTTGGACAGCATTTGGAGTGTATTCCTGTTTAGGATTAAATTTGCCAATGTGCAAAACAGAACACTTATCCACACTAAAATGCATCTTGTTCTCCCTTGCCCACTCCTCCACCCTTTTCAAGTCATCTGTCAGTTGTTTAATCTTCTCTTCTGTAGTTACTGGTTCCCCTAGTTTAACATCATCCACAAACTTAATCTACTATTTATATCTGTGTGTAGGTCACTGATGTACAAGGAAAACAATACAGATCCCGGGACAGAACCCTGAGGGACCCCACTAGTCACCTCACCACTGTCTGAGCTACATCCCCTAATCCTAACATGCTGCTTCCTGGTAGTCAGCCAGTTCCCAATCCCATTACTAACCTCTTTATCTATATCTATTTTACTTTATTTAGCTAGTAATAAATCATGCGGTACCTTGTCAAAGGCCTTTTGAAAGTCAAGAAACACCACATCTACTGCTGTATTGTTGTATATGCTTTTGTTCACCCTGTTATAGAAGCTTATCTGGTTCATTAAACATGATCTATCCTGTCTGAAACCATGTTGTTTGTTATCACTATAGTTCATAACGTCTAAGTTTTCTTCTAGTTTAGTTTTTTAGAAAGTTTCAGCCATTTTACATATGACCAAGGTCAGACTTATTGGTCTGTAGTTTGATCTATCTGATCTACTACCCTTTTTAAACAAAGGTATAACAACGGCATTTCACCAATCTTATGACACTTGACCAGTACTAAAGGATAGGTTAAGCAAGAAAGTTAGGGGTTTTACAATATTGTGGATTACCTCTTTTAACAGGTTTGGTTGGATCAGATCTGGCCCTGCAGATTTGTTCTCTTTCAATTTATTTACTAAGTCTAGTACCTCATTTGAACTGATCTCTAAATCAATTGCTGTTCTGTCCTCCCCCTTATATTTTTTGAGCTAGACCTACTAGCAGTAAACACAGAACAAAAATAATCATTAAAAGTACTGCCCATACCCAAATGATTCATAATGTCCTGCCCTTTGTGAATCAGCGAGCCTACATGAGTGTTAGTCTTATTATAACTGTTAACATAAGCGTAGAAATTCTTTCCCCCAGCCTTTTTGTGCACAATGCCGAATTCGACTCTTACCCATTCTTTTCTGATCTTTCTCTTTAAATTTTTTACTTCGCATTTATATTTATCAATCACTGCGGGGGTTTGATTCCTTTTCATTATTTCATAGGATTTTTTTTCTTATTTATCTGTCTCAGAACCTTCCTGGTGCACCACATAGCAAGCTTCCCTCTTTTGTTATACACCCTTTTGTTAGGGACATGTTTCTCCTCTACCTCAAGAAACTTATTTCTAAATGTGTGCCATATTTCCATTACATTTTTGTTCTGTAACTCACATTTCCACTCCCAATTTGCTAATTCACTATTAATTTTATTAAAGTTTGCTCTGCAATAATTTTTTATAATTGTTCTCCCTTCAGTTTTTACCACTTTCTGCTTAAACATACATACCACCAATTTATGGTCACATCACCTTAAGTTTTCTCTTATTCTTATGTTGTTCACTTTACCCAAAGTGTTTGTGAGTAACAGATCTAGTATATTATATCCCCTCATTGGCTTAAGGACCATTTGCTGTAACCCAACAGTAGATAAAGGTCCAGATATTCAAACTGTGACAGGCTGTGACGCAAGCCTGGGCGCAGCGCAACTTTGCTGTGCAGGGGCGTTGACTGGGCGATATGTCAATGGAGCTGCGCCATGGCACACCATCATTGAATATCGCACCCTGGCCACCCACAGAGTGCATGGCACAGTGGCACTGCACCAGCGCAAGTGGCCAGAGTGGAGCAGGGGGATGCGCTAGCGCAAGTTCCGTTGTGCTATGCACAGCAACCACGATATTCAAAAGTGCATATGCAAATGGGGCCATAATGTATGCAAGGCACAAATGGGGCCATTTGCATGTCATTATGGCCCCATTTGCATGCAGGTGTGCTGATCCCCAGCGACTTGTGCCTGGCGCCCTGTCAGACAGCAGCCGTTGGGGACCGACGCCCCCTACCCAGTGTGGCAATGTGCCCCACAGCCCGATCATGGGCTTTAGTATAAATAAAATGATTTCCAATATCCCTGGTGGTCCAGTGACTGCTGTCAGCCTGATTGGGGCTTAGGCATAAATAATAGGATTTTATAGTCCCTGTGGTCTGTGGACTGCGTCAGCCGATTACAGGCTTATGAGCAATGATGATATCTTTGTGATTCAGTGATCACTGTCAGCCTGATTGTGCTTTTACATAAAGACTGCCTCTCATATCTTTCGGTGGTTCAGTGGTCCACCCTCTCATTTGCCTCACTGAGCCCCACTGCCCCGCTGCTCCCCGGTCAGCGGGCAGGCAGCACCTCATCAGCTTAGCCGCCCGCTGACTGACACTGTAGGTAGGCTGTACTCAATTGTCTCACAGCGTGAGCCAATGGGTGTGCAGCCTGTACCGTACTACACATTTCAGATATGTGAATGGATCACATATGTGTAGTACGGCATCGGAGCTGTGCCACCCATTGGCTCACGCCTGTGTACCAATGGGTGTTACTCACCGTGGCTGTCAGTGGGTGCAGGGCGGCAGGCAGGTGGGTGCTGCCACCGCTGACCGGAGGGAGTAGGGCGGTGGGGCTCAGTGGTGGGTGGGAGCGGGTACCGCTAGACCACCAGGATATTGGATGCAATTTTATTTATTACAAAGCCCGTGATCGGGCTGACAGCGGTCCACTGGACCACCAGGGATATAGGAAATCCTATTATTTATACTTAAGCCCACAATTGGGCTGACAGTGATCCACTGGACCACCAGGGATATTGGATGTGATTATTTGAACAGATGCCTGTGATCGGACATGGGGGGGTGCTGCCACAGAGGTGCAGTCAGAGCTCGGGTGGCCACCCACAGGTGGCAGCTGCCATGTTGCACCATGCAACATGGCAGCTCACCTGTGGGTGACCAGCCATTGTTCTGTTTTTTTTTGGATCAACTTTGTGCGGCACAAGTAGGGGTTGCACATGCATGGACTCAGCACATTCCGGGCTGAATATCAGGATGTGCAGAGTATGCATGGGCATGCCCCCTCTACCTGCGCCACATACATTACTGATGCACTCTAGCGCATCAGGATTTGTGCCAGGCACAATTCCCATTTGAATATCGTGCTGGGGCACATCAGTGGGTTGCACATGGCACAACACTGTTGCGCCATGCGCAACCCTTTTGAATATCTGGGCCCAGGTGTCTAAAAATTATTTTCAACCCCTCCATTAGATGTAGCATTAAACCAGTTTATATTAGGATAATTAAAATCACCCACAATTAACACATCAACCTTCTCAGACATTTCATCAATCTGTTGATTAATGGCATCTGATATCTCAGTACTTGTGTTGGTGCTCTATAATATGACCCCAAGAATAATTGTTTGCATGTTTGGTTTCAACCGCCACCCATAAAGACTCAATATTAGGATTTAATATACTATACATATAACTCTGAAGTGTATCCTTAATATAAACTCCTATGCCTCTGCCTTTTCTATTCTGTCTATCTTAGGCATACAGCCTAAATCCCTCTATGTTTTTTTATTCCAATTAATTACATTATCCCACCAAGTTTCAGAAACCATATAGACATCAATGTTTTTCTTGATTAACAATGCATCCAGTTCTACCTTTTTTGCTGATTCAAACTATGTTCATTAATTGCCCAGATTTTTAGTTCTCCCATTCTTCTTTTCTAATCTTGCTTACTATTGGTTACTGGAGCAGTCCTATTTCTTAATTCTATAGCTCCCATAGGTCTCCCCTTACTTTTTAGTTTAAACAGCTGCTAACAACTTGTCTTAGTCTTGCTGCCAGTTTTCTGCTACCTTTTGTATTCAACCGTAAACCCTCATTACTGTAATATTGCCCATTGTTTACAAACTCTACTCAATGGGTAATGCATCCCACTCCCTCCTGTAGTGTCCGAAGTCTCAGCCAGTTGTTAATGGATTTTATCTTAGCTGTTCTTGTCTCATTTGTCCTAGGAATGGGTAAAATTTCAGAGAAAAATATTTTGCAATTTAATTTTTTTAATTTATTTATTTTTATTGTGATTAGGATTAAAAAATATTAGATTGGTTAGGCAGTGAGTGTGAGAGGGAACATGTGAGATGCACAGATGAACAATCATTGTATGCAAAAGTAGCAGCTGATTTAGTAAGTTATTTTTCATAATCTCTGGAACTCTATAAGGAGATTTTTGCAACCTTCATGCTACAGGTGTAGTCCCAGAGATTCTAATTAGTAAGTGTCCCCAGAAATTCTCCTGAGATAACTTACTGAATTGACTGCTACCATTGTACAAATGTGGATTTAAAAAAAAAAGTGTTAGTCAAAAATGGAGCAAAAACTACCCAATAGTGTATTATGGGTGCCTTGATGGTGTTGCAAATACTACTGCTTGTGAGTTGTTTTGGGGCTTAAAATATGGTGGCCATTTAGTTTCAAAAGTCCTGAAATCCAGCACATTGACTTTTTATGTACTGCATCCTGATTGCCTTGGATTTTTTACTCATTGGTTATTACATTTCAATCCATGGGTCCTGACCAAGACATTCTTTTCCTGTTTTATAATTAGCATTATGCACATGCATACTAATGTAATTATAAGAGTTGTTAAAATTTCACAGTTCAAAGAATCAACTCACTAAATCCAAAAGAAGTTAACTCCAGTTCAGTGGCCTGTTTGGCCAATGCTATTTTTTGTATTCTGTTTTTTTACTCCCAGCTGTAAAGTTAGGTGGATGTAGACTCGCACAGTATGCATAATGCTGTGGTTGAGCTATTCTTGCAATATACTGTACCAATAGCACTTTACATTATAGCATTTCACAATAGACTAAGCAACATTTAGTATTTGTTTCTGGTCAGCAGATTTGAAACTACGGTTTCAGATGACCTTCAGATCTTCTGCCCAAATGGTCTTTATGCAACAGAAGTAAACTAGTTATGTATGTAATGATGGTAACAACACAAATGAAAAACAAACAATCATCCAGTGGTATGGCACTCATGGAAGAAATAGCACTGTGCCCTAACAATTTCCCTAATATATGAAAAGGATTAAGGGTTTTCACTGCCCACAACAAAGTTCAAGTAACATTTTGACAGGTAAAATGGAGACCAGTTAAGAACTGCACAGTCAATTCCCATTGTTTTCGTATGGTTAAGTAACATTCATTGATCTATTATACTTAAGTAATAATATATGATGGGGGTGTGTTGTTTTGGTATAACAGTGTGCCTTGGGTATGTTGTGAGACATGAGGCATTGCCAGCTGCCATTAAGCACCCAAGAAGTGTCATTATACCACAACAAAGCTCACCCTGGAATGTCTTCTCACAATTATAAACAGGGTAATAATTTAACCATAAGTAAATAAAATGTTTTAGGTTAAAACATTTCTAGAGTAGTTTTGTTGCAATTTTAAAATGTATTCTTACACCACATCAAAAATAGCCTCACTGACATTCTATATGTGTAATTCACCTGAAATGTATGGATGCCATGGAATACAAGAATTCTGCATTCTACATAGTTCAATTGGCAGAATGCTCACCCCACACTTAAAAACAGACACATAGCAAAAATTCTCATTTGGAGCCATGGCGTTAATTGTATATTTGACAGGGTAAGCAATAGAGATTTCCCTTGAAAGCTGGTAAGGAAAGGAGGGGGATGTTTCATGGTCACTAAAGAAAAAACAGAAACTAAAACTGTGAGTAGTGTTTAATTTGTTTGTGTGCATGGGGTGGGAGACAATAAGAAGTAAAAATGTATTTTTTTTATATAAGTTTTTTTTTTCAGGGTCTAGTTAATTGTTTTCAGTGATTAACAGTGGCATCCATGTTAGTGATGGAAATCAAGAAGAGGTGAAGTGGCTCATGAATGTTGTATATGATTTGTCCATATTCCAAATCCAATTGTTTGAACTTTTTCCAGCTGTGTACTATCTGGGATTTGCACATTGCTTTCAAAACTTATTTAACCAATCAGGAAGTAGGATATTTCCAACACATTTTATGATTAAACAGTAATACGCAGGGTGTGGTATATCATTGTATATTGTCATTACTCGGTTGCAGTGTGCCACATGCACCTGAGAAATGCTGATATCACTTACTATTGCACATGCTGGAGTATATTATTGTCATTAAACAACAAAAAATGTGGACTTGAAAACAGTCATAGTGTTCTTCAATACAATTTATTTGAGAAACAACAGTCTTAATTTTAATATTAACTTAGATTTAAAAAAACTTCAAGAAAAGAATTAAATAGTTACATTTACCTTAGGAATGCCTTGTATTCTGTGACTCTCAGCCATCCAAGGTAAGCTCCCATGAAGAGAATGGCAGTTTATTGTCGATGTTATGAGGTGTCTGACTGGATTTTTTTCCCTGTTGTTATGGGTGGAATCTTACAACGGTGGTCAGCCAATTAGGTTTCCTTATTCCTTAAGACCATTGTATAAAGAAGTATGAGTGGATGACAAGAAACAATACCAAAGCAATATTCTCATTGCCCACACCCAGCAGGAAGTCATCTAAGACCCATTAACAAGATCAGTTTCATATCAGAAGCCACATGGAAACCTACTGTAATTAAAATAAAGCAAACAATCCAGGCAAACTATAATAATTCATTCAGAGCCCAGTCAAGAACTTTGGAAAGGGGAAAACTATGCAATAGGGAAATAGCTTGAAAGGTTATAAGCTGCTGGTGATATTTATTAAAAAGTGGGTAAATTGCTGATGACATTTCATCTGCTTAGAGAGCCACTGACACCATTGTGACCACTTTAGAAATGACACTTGCATGGAAACAGGATTACTGCCCTATCTGGTCTGGCTGCTTGCCTATACCTGACATCAGAATTCTGTTTATGACATCACAGTATGCTGCTGTGGAGATAATTATGATGCAATAAATAGGGGATTATGATGTCAGGTGTAGGCAAGCAGAAAGAGCAGATAAAGTCTAAGGGACAGTAATCCTCTTTCATGCAACTCTCCTCAGTAATAAAGAAGAAGCAGAAAGAACTATAGAAAATATATCAAATATAAACTGAATTGTGTGTAAAGCTCACATTTTTTTCAAGTTTTTCTAATGGTGTCAGGAGCTCTTTCCTTGAATCTGCTTAGTTGTTTTGGTTATCAGGATGATGAATGATCCCTTACAGAAATAATTATATAAAATGTTTTCATGCTGCACACATAAAACTTCTCTAGTGATATGCATGCTGTGAGTATGATTTAAATGTTAAATTGGAACTGATTGCATGCATATGGCATGCATGGAGCAAGCATGTGTGGAAACCATGATTTTTATTTTAAATTGGGAAAGACTGCATGCATGTGGCATGCATGCAAAAAGCAAGTGTTCACTGATAACTGCACACATAAAAGTTAAGTGACTTGCTCAGGATCACACCATACACACGTGGGGGTTGATGAAATTCAAACCCAGGTTTTCATGCTTCCAAGTCTCCTGGCTTGCAGTTCAGTGCCTTTAACCACTAAGCCATATTGTCTGCACACATATGGTTCACTTGTACTTCAATACATACTGTATCTGACTACATCTGCATGTATGTGGCATGCTCGTATCCACTGTTATGCTTTATAGTTTTGTTTTACTTCTCTTACTCATCTCAGTTTCACAGCAAAACTGTAGCACACATACCAATGGAAACATGTGTTTTTCCCACCCCAATACACAAACTTACCCACAAAACCACTGAATTACTTCTGTCTGGCCTGTACTCCTACTATTTTCTCTCCATAGTTTTGAATGCTGCTATGCAAACAGACTTTAAGGTGCAAACACAAAAATAGCAATAACTCAACACTGACCCACATGACCAGTCCCCTCCCTCCAGGAAAACACACTGTAGCGGGAATGGCCATGCTGCTACAGACAACCCACCAAGTATAGATATAAGTAAAAAGTCTTTTACCTGAGTTCTAGGGAGCCTGAGGCAGGAGTCTTTAAGATATGTTGTCCATAAGTCAGAGTGCTGGGGAGTACACACTTGAAATTATTGGGGATATTTTTTATTAGTATTTTATACATTATGATGGTGAGTTGGAGAATAATGAAGGCCACTGTTCTACTCACAAGGCCCTTGTTAGTCGAGCAGTGGCCTTCATTAATTTCCAACTCTCCATCAATAATGTATAAAACAGTAATAAAAAAAAACATTCATTTCAATGGTGCACACCCGTGCAGTCTCCTTTGCCCTTTGTCATACTGTGTCTGAGTATGGGGATGTGGAGGTCATCTTCACTGGGGGGGCATAAAACTGGCTATAATGGGGCTCCAATAGTCTGTGCATACCATACCGCTCAACTGTCTGTGAATGCAAGGGACAGCTCTAGAATGTCTGTAACATCTTTAAAAGGTACAACTTATTTGTTTTGACTGAAAAGTGATATGCAAATCAGGAAAAATTCAAATGTATAAGATTCTTCTGTATATACCCCAGAACAGTGCATCAGATTTGGGCTTAAATCCATACAGTTACTAACCAATTTTTTTCCTGGTTGAAGTTCTGCCCCCCCCCCCAAAAAGAACTTTGTCCTGATTTTTCTCCCCGACTCATTCCATTCAATATCCATCCCCCATGGCTCATGAAGCCACCCAAAGGTGAAGAAACATGCAAAACACATCAATATTTCAGTCCTTCCACCTTCCCCAATCCCCCTGTAAAAATAATATTGACTTTTTCTTACCCAGCCATGTTGCCACAACCTGCAACCTGGCACAGTGTACCACCAACCCAATTTTCAGTTTGCTCCCCCTCTCTCCGACTGCCAGAAGCTGGATGCTAGAACCAACCATCACAGGTCCCCAACGTGGTCTACAACCAAGTCACCTCACCAACCGAACCCACTCAACCTGGATTGCTTGCTTCTTGCTTGTTTGCTGCTGTGGCTGCTGCCGCACTGCACTGATCAAGGCCTATGAAGGCCACCCACACCACTGTCACCACTGCTGCTAAGCCTTGCTTGCTGCTGTGGAGGTCTGTGCTGTTTTTTGGGGGGGCATGGTGAGCCTAGTAGAGTAAGTAGGTAGCTTAGTCTTGAATTAGCCTCTAGCTCACCCATTGCCCCTTCAGCCAACAGGGGAGATGAAGTCTCACTAAGGCCAACAAAAATATGCTCTCACAACACTGCTACTGAGAGTTCAGCGCTCACCAACTCCTCCAAGCTGTAGTGTGCAGTCTGTGTACTCTGTGGTGGGAAAAACAGTTTCGCACTCACAAGACTCATACACTTGCTTGGCTGAAGCTCATTCACATCACATGTGATTGTGCCGCCACTAAAAGGTGGAGAGAGTGGACAACACAATACAGACACAACCGAGTCTGGAGAGTAGCTGCAGCATGAGCACACACAGTTCAGGTGGGCACTTATTGTGCAAAAGATTAAATCCAAATTTAATGCCATTATTGCCACACCATAAGAACAACCTAGGCACAAATATGGGGGGATGGGGGGCAACTGCCTCTGCCCTACCTAAATGGCACTGCTGCTTAATGGTAGAACTTTATTCTCAGGTGCTATTGCAATGGTTTACACTGTGTTCTGAGGTACTCTATCACCATGTTTCATGATATGTCCTGATCATCATGTGGGTTAGTGTCCCTCATTGTCCCTCATTTTGAGTGTCCATGTACCTTATTTCAGTAACAAAATGTGAGGTATGGTGCATGCTTCCAAGACCCTATTCAGCAAAAAAATTGCTGAGCAGGGCTATAGCGTATGCTCAAAACAGCATGACAAAGGGAAAGTAAGTGAGATAAAACAGTCGTGGAGAAACACATTTGAAGCACTAAATATGCATAAGGTCCAAAACAAAAAGGATAGACTTCACAACACAGAGGCCCCTTTTTGTACATCTGGAATGGGGGATGTTGACTGGCTACTATATCCTAGGCATTTAATGCAGTAAAGTAAGCAAACTATGCAAATTAATGGCAATTTAATGAAAAAAAATCAAAAGCCATTAAACAATTTGCAAAAGGATCAGAATTGATGAGTTTACCTACTTTTTATGGGAATCCAAATAAAAATGTATTTTAATGACTCTTATTGCTAGCAGTAGTATAAGAAATACTGTAGAAACTGAAGTGTTTTTTAGATTAGAGTTGTATCAGCCTAGCTGCTGCACACATGGTAAGTGTGCAGCATGTGAACCTGATGTGATGTTTAAATGATGGTCACACCAGCTTAACTGCTGCACTCGTGTCAAGCATGCAACATATGAACCTGATGAAATTTTTAGATGCTCATACCAGCTTACCTGCTGTGCACATGTGAAGCTTGCAGCATGCAGACCTGATTTGTTTTTTAGACCTGATTTGCTTAGGATCACTTCGTGTATGCGAACTGCATGCAAACATTGCACAATTAAGCATGTGGCATGCATTCTGCAGGTACACAGCACACCTATATTTCTGTAAGGGATGAAATAAAAATCATAAATGACCTAATCAAGTATAGTTAAAAATGCAAAGTCCTATTCTTATAATCTGTATTTGTTTTTATATGATTTGTGAGTATGTTCAGTAACTTCAAAATGAAAAACCAAAGACAGCAGAAATACAACAAGCCTGGTTAGAATCATTTAACGTAAGATATTGGTATTACCTGAAAAGTTAGCTCAGCTTACCTATCTCTTTGTATAGAAGTGCACTGTTTGGAAAGAGTGAAATGTCTGCTCAATGTGATGTGTCCTGGACAATCCCATAATAACTTCATATATCCTAATATGTACAGCATGTGCAAGTTTGGACTCAATGCCCTCTATCTTGGTCAGATAAATATCCAATCAGATTACTGTTCCATTTCATCTTTTATATGGTAATGGACTGGAATAGCAAGTACAGGGATTAAACAGTACCCTAGTCAAATAGGCTACTGATGGGTACTCTGTAGGGAACTGGTGCCGAACAGAAATGATGAGCAGCTCTTACAAGAACCAAACACAAAATTTACACACATTGACTACTGGAAACAAATAAGTTTTATTTCAGTATATTCAGATGATGTGTGCAAAAGTGCATGAAAAGGGGAGACAGGATGCAGTTTTGCACAGATCAAGGTTTGCACTGAGCACAATTGATTTATTTTTGCAATATTCACTGAATGCGTGCCTTTGTGTCCAGTTGTTTTGGCATGCACTGAGTACAGCTCTTGTTTGTGATTGCCAAATAGTTGACTCTCAGCTAGTTATTGTCCTCCAGCAACTTTTATGTGAGCTCCTGCCTGTTCTATAATTCTATTTATTACAGTAAGAATAAAATACAGTGCAACTGCTCAAGTGTGCCAAAATTACTTTAAAATTGCCCCATCCTTCTCCTTCTCCTTCGCCTTCTCTTCTCCTTCTCCTCCTCCTCCTCCTCTTCCTTCAGGTGCTATGTCTCTGGTGCCATATGCCTGACAAGCTTACAGCCACTATTGACAGCTAATGAATAGGACCACCCAGCATAAGGTTCCATGAGAAACTTGAAAGACACAAATGGTTTATCAGTGTCAGCCAACCAGTACTTGTAGTCACTTCAATACCCAGATTTTCTGACCCTCTCACCATGCATGATGTACCCTTGAGGGCTTTGCTTCCAACTTCTGTGTGGTTCACTCAGTGAAGTAGCCACATCTGCTGCTACTGAGCAAATGTGGCAGCCGCTGCTTGTGGCTGATGACTGACTCCTTTAACTTTTACTCCTTTCACAGGCCCAGCACCACTCTGCCACATCAAAACTATCTCAGTGATGATAAGCCATACTGCAGCACCCCACAATTAAAACAACACATCATATCAGTTGATCAGTATTATCAACTACCAACCCATTGCTCCATCAAGATACACACCATGGCCCAATGATGGCTGCACTTATATGAGCACTGTGTTGTGGTGGCACTCTGTACTATTATTTCAGGTACAGGGTGACCAACCTGTGCCCTGGACCCCTGCACATGTGCAGTTTCCACTACTTCCATCTCCATTCTGTTACACAGCAGTACTGTTGGAACTTCACCTTAGATCTGTATTTCATGTTGCAGGCAGTCCACTGATCATTCTGATCATACCAGGCAAGGTAAATAGCATGTCACCTGTCCAGTGCACCCAGTAGGCCACCTGCTGTGAGCTTGCAATACTACATCCATGGCATGAAGCATAGGCACATTGAGGTCCTTATTTTGGTCCTTATTTTAGAACCACCCCATGTATATCCACTGTATCTTTATGCTTGAGGTACACATCTTTTACATACACAGCCTCATCAGTATCCTGGTAGATGCATACCATGGGCAGCACTATGATCACCTCTGGTAAAAAATGGAGGCCTCTGCTTGCTAGGCCCAGTAAGAGAAGGGGAGAACAATGTCACCATAGCATTCATGCATGGTCTGTGGGACATCCAGTGCCGTGAATTTCATGTCTGGTGGAAACACCCATAAGGAGCTTGACATAATGAGGTTTTCTTTAGTAGTGAGGGCATTCTATAGAGGCTTCCACTTTTTTGTTATAGTTTCTGCTATTTGTGCCAGCTTGCATCTTATAGAATTTTGGCCTATGACTAGCCGGGGAGTATGGTGTCTTCTATTAGATGCATGTCAGTGGTATTGCTGTCCTTAGCCTTAAGTGCACTGCCATAATGTCCCTATGTATGGATCTGTCATGTGTTCACCTCTTTGCATTGCTGGCAGTATCAGCACTCCAGCTCCAAACTAAAGGGTATAGTGGTTCCAACTTTTTTTCACTTTGTTGATGTTACTCCAGCCTAGAGGAATTTTCAGGCATAATTTGCTGGGAGGCTATGCATGCCTTTATGTAGTGTGGTCAAGGGGTAAAGGTACGCCAGACAGCACGTGCCCATATCTTCTACACAAAGTTGTTCACACTGATCCACATACTTTTGCATGGATCTTTCCATGTCCCTTGGTTTTGCATACCAGAATGATGGGATAACTTTACTTCCAGTGCAATTAAATGCTAATATTATGTCAGTCTTTTTCAATGGTGCTGGATTTATGACCAGAGCACATTAAGTTAACATTATTATGCATATATAAAAAAAAAAGAATAATCTGAGTGTGTACAACAAAATTATCTTCTTAGCTTATAGTGGATTGACCACAAATGTGCAATAGCTGGTGATAAATGTGTAACAGGTTATGTACAGGATTTCAAAGGGCTCAGATGATGTAATGGCAATTTTAACCTCTGTCAGTGTCCACAGTGTTGTGCCAAAATATGAGAGCCCTATTATTCAAGGCTTCCAATTTTTGTTATGCAGTGGTTTCTGAAATTTGCATCAGCTTTCATCTGAAAAAATTGCTGAAAGCTCTTAGATTTGGGTCACAAATTTCAAAATTGTATCATGTCTTGGATTTTGTTAGAACACATGCAGCACCTGTATTTTGGATGCAGTTGCTCCCAGAAGCACTTGCAGTGCATTTACAAATTCAGCCCTAAATCGTTATGCCAAATTCCATTACTGTTCAAAAATCTTTGGCAAATAAGTTCTTTAGAGTTTCTTAATTTTTTGTGAGGACTTTGCAAATAGTGGGAATAAAAATAATTATTGTACAAGCACCAAAGAGATATCCATGTTAGCTACACAAATGAAGAATTGCACCAAAATTAATGGAAGTACAGGTGCCTTAAAGACTGTGTGCAATAGTTTATAAAACTAAAACAGACAAGACAGCTCAATAAACATTGCTATAAAACTGTGTGTGTTACAGATTTTGTAACAAAAATCAACAATTTCATACTTTCTTAGCATTTTTTTGTGTGATACTTTTATCCAAGGTTACTGGATGCTGAGTCGTCACGCCTCCAGACTGATGCTGTCATTTGGGGTGCTAGTCTACAGTGCCCATTAAGAAGCTGTATTGTTACTACTTACTAATATATTCACCTCCTAAAATGGGGCTTGCCTTTGGTGCTCCCCGGAGCAATGCTGCTGCCTTTCCCTGCACTGCTCCTTCAGCCCAGTCCCAGTCCAGACTGCAGCTGTGGGACCCAGGGCTGGACTGGATACTGTCATTTGTTCTGCTGGCTTCTTCTGTAACCTTCTCACTGAGACTTGTGTGCCACCCCCGCTGTTCACTCGGCCACACTTTAGATTGCCTTCTGGGTCAGGGAGCCTACAGCAAGGAAGTTGTTCAGTTTCAAGCAGCTTTCAAAGCTGCACAGAGTGCACAACCACTCTTCCCCTGGACGCATGAACTTTGGAGACTAGTTCTGCTCTGCAAAACAACTAAAGTAGTACTTCCTGTCCCTATGAAACTGGCATCTCTTTGGAGCTCAGCTCTGCAAAACAGCTCTGAACTGTAATCTGGCTCAGGACATGTATGCATGTCTTTCTCCAGGAACTAACAGTCACTGAGAGCCAGGAGTTTAGCATAATGAAAAATGCATGAGATGCTAGCCACTGATATTTAATCCCTGGATTTCTGCACAAGGGAGAAACATGTGCAAATAAAGCAAATTGTCTGGAACAAAACCTCTGAGGGGAGGAAAGCATTTGTGAATAGTGTTCACTTGTTAGTCCTGTCTGATTAAATAGTTTGTTGAAAACAAAATTGAGATTCCTGGAAAAGGGGCTTCATGAAGCTAGAGCACTAAGCCTGGGCTCTAGCATTAAATTAGAGAAGGGGTTACCTTGAAAGCTGCTCTGCATCTGTGAATGTGGTGAGCCACTGCCTTTGGCTGCTGTTAGGATTTTATCCTGACAGGGGACTGAACCTGCTGAGGTCCTAAGTGAGTGCCCACTTGTTAGGGTGGGTGAAGACAGATCCCCTTGTGGGATGAATAGGGTCATTATCATCTGGAGCAACACAGCCTATACCCCCCTCACCACTGGAAGTGCTTTGTGTCTGCTGCACCTGTAAATAGTTTAGAGAACAGAATTCCCATCATCAAAAGTCATTATGGCCTGCACTGCTTTCCACCAGGAGCATGTTGGGTCCACCACATCTACTGTATATCCAGCTTACAGAAAAGATAATCCAGCCATCATCTGCCTAAGCAGGGGAGCCATCCCCATGGAGCCAGCACCAGCCTGTCATCTAAAGGCTGTGAGTACTGGGTTTTACCCATGGAACATATCATTCCTATTGTTTAGCTGGCTACATAGATACTTTCTGGGCATTCCTGTGTAACCTGTGTAACAGCTTAATCTGGTTCAATATCAGTTGGCATTCATCTGTATCCCCCTCCCCTGGGTCGTGCCTCAAATAGGCAGAATTTGTCTAGTGCACTTACCGGTCAACAAAAATGAAATAAATATATAAACCTTAGAATCAAGCCCACAGCTACAGCTTATAGCCAGGAGCAACTGTCTTACTGTCCATCCAATTGTGTAATGTGCCTGCAGCTTCTGCAGCCAACAAGCAAATTTACATGGTACCTCATTAAGGTCCAAGCATCACAGGCCTGCAACTCTGCATCTGTGTGCACACTTGAACTATAATTGGGAGGCCCCCATAAGAACTGTGGGGTTAACTGATACATCAGTGGGGGAGAGGTGCTGAAACATGCCTTACAGTGAGAGTGAAGGCAAACTTCTTTCTTTGTTTATTTTTCTTTTGTTTCCCTTGTCCCTTACCTTGTTTTCCAGCCCCCACATAACCCCATTGGTTATTTATTTACAACTGTTGGTGTATTTTGCCATAGTTGCCTTGTTGTTTATTTGCAAGCTTAGAGTGATAATTGGGGAGAAGATTGTGTTAGTGTTTTCCCTATTACAGAGGGTGAGGGTTGTATTTATTTCCTTTGGGAAACACCATGGCAGTGCTCTGCATTAAGTTTCCCAGAGGTGGATGCACCACGCCACTTTCCAAGCAAGTGGGCCCAATGATGAACCAAGGAACTACAGACCGGTGAGCCTTACCACCACTGTAGAAAAGCTAATGGAGACTATCTTCAAGGAGAGGCTGGTGAAATTTCTAGAGGAGAATGGTCTCCAGGATGGCAGGCAGCATGGGTTTGCTCAGGCAGATCCTGTTACACAAAACTGGTTGAATTTTTTAATTGGGTGATGAGGGCACTGGATAGGGGCCATTCGGTGGATGTTCTTTACCTGGACTTCAGCAAAGCCTTTGATTCAGTGCCTCATGGAAGACTGACCAGCAAGTTGGGTAACCTGGGAGCAGGGAGGAAACTGGTTAGATGGCTTAAGAGCTGGTTACAGGATAGGCAGCAGAGGGTAGTCATGGTGGGTAATCTATCAGAGCCCAGAGCTGTAACAAGTGGGGTACCACAGGGCTCAGTGCTAGGACTGGTGCTGTTTAACATTTTCATTGCTGACATATCGAATGGGATAAAAAGTAAGATCAGCCTCTTTGCTGACAACACAAAGATCTGTGAGGAACTAGATTGGGGGGAGGTGGTAAAGTACTCCAAGAGGATTTAACAAGACTTCAGGGTTGGTTGAACACATGGCAACTAGGGTTCAACATGAAGAAGTGTAAAGTCATGCACTTGGGGGCCAGAAATCCCAGGAATAGTTACTGGTTGGTGGGAGTGCAGTTTTCCACGTCAAAGGAGGAGAAGGATCTGGGAGTACTAGTAACTGGGGAAAGGAACCACTCGGCTCAGTCCAGAAGGGCAGCAACAAAGGCTAATAGAATGCTGGAGTGCTTCACAAGGGTAATCACCTCTAGGAGAGGGGAAGTTATACTGCCTTTAAACAGGTCCCTGGTGAGGCCGCATTGGGAGTACCGCATACAATACTGGTACCCCTACTTGAAAAAGGACATCAAGCTACTGGAGGGAGTACCGCATAGGGCAATGAAAATGATCTTTGGATTGGGAGATAAACCATGTGAAGAGAGACTGAGGGAGCTCAATATGTATAGCCTGGAGGATAGAAGGGAGAGAGGGGATATGATTGAGACTTTCAAATACCTAAAGGGCATAAACAGAATTAAAGCCAAAGATATGTTTAGATTAAAATGTGGGAGGGAAACCAAGGACATAGTCTGAAGTTGGAAGAAGGAAGATTCATGAGGGAAATGAGGAGGCACTATTTCATGGAAAGGGTGGTTGCAGGGTGGAATGCACTGCTGGAGAAGGTGCTATCATCAAGATCAGTGAGAAGCTTTAAGAGGGGGTGAGACAGGATCAAAGGGAAGGTACAAACCAAGTTTGGATTGGGGGTGGGGGTGGGAAAGAAATGGATGGAAATACAGAGGCAGAGGCAGCTGCAGTGTAAATGGAAGTGCTGCATACTCCAGCAGACTAGATAGACTGCGAGGCCTGTATCAGCTGGCAATTTTGTATGTTCATATTTCTAACCACAAATCAAGGCAACATTCACCCGAAGACGTAAGAGACTTGGCTCTTTTGCAGATCCTGGATTAGACAGCACGCCTTGCAGGTGGAGGTGGTTACACTAGAAATGTAATTTTAGTAACTACATTGCTGTTGATCAGTGACTGCTTTAGAATATGTTTTAATGGAGGCCTTATCTGTGTTAATTCCTACTAGGGATATATGTGTTTGCTCCAATAAGGTGATAATTTGAATGTGGAGTAACAAATACAGCTGAGTCAGTATCTAGGTCAAGTAAAAATCTGTCCAGAAGTAAACAGTGGGCTGACTAGTGTACAGGAACTCTTTTAATAAGGTTTCAAAACAGCATTATCTTTCCTTCCCACATTTTCAGGATGATGGAATAATTGTTTTAGTCAAGTGCCATCCTGAGCAGTCACCTCTATTGAATGTCAGGTGTAAATGAACACTGCAGTCTTGAACATGACAATAGGACCCATGACTTTCACCACAACAGACAGATTCAAGAGTATTCAGACCTTACAGTAACGTGCAATTCTCTCTGACATCTGCACAGTTTAAAGTGATTAACTTAAATTATACAATGGGGTGTGAAAATTCTGTAACCTTATTGGTCAAAACACATCACATGATCATGTGAATATCCTGCAATAACCCACAACTGAGAAATGGCATTTATAAAAAAGATAATTAAACACATTTAAAGTTTATTTTACACATGGGTCTATTGTATAGTCACAATAAGGCACTCCAGGGTGTGTGTTATTGGGGGATTTACCCACTTCTTATGTGGTTAAGTCACTCGGCTGCACCTCGCAACACACCACACAAGGCGTGGGTAAATCCCCCAATAACCCACACCCTGTCATGCCTTATTACTTAACTATTTTTGTGCATTACCGGCATTGAACATGATGAAATCACAATCAAATCAGCTGACTAGCTTTCAGTTTTTTGCAGCGGCACAGAGTCGGAAAAAATAGTTTTTACATACCCCATCAATGTAACAATCTCTCTGACTTCTTCAAAGATGAAAGAGAATAGCACCACAAATTACATCATCAAGGTGGAGACATGCTTATTGGGCACAGGGTCATAATGTCGCAGATGATATAGCGCACATCAAAACCATGCACCAAACACAGTGTACAGCAACACTGTGATGGCACATAATCCTGACCACAACAGAAACACTACACACCTGAATGGTCTTATTGCTTTTGTGGATGGCTTTGTTCCTCACTCCCCTGACACCCCATGGACTATTTATAATCAGCTCTCAGGGGATGTGGACACAGGGGCAAAACAAAAATTCACCACAACACTTAGCCATCAGCACACTGATGGGAATCACAAAAAGAATTCCCACACCAGGGATTCAAACACTGGTCCTGCTGCCACATGTATGGTTGGGTGCTCTAGTCACTCCACCACTGGAGGAGCTTGACCGAGCACCCACCCAGCAGTCAGTACATTCACTTCCCCTTCCTGTGGAGAGTGACTGGAGTAGCAATACTTCATATACCCCTGTCACTCTGAAGCACTACGTGCAACAGACTGTGCAGTTCTTCATGCACGGTTCAATCTGTGCTATAATCACCTGGTACCTGTTTATTGCAACAGGAAACAGCCAGTCTCAGCATCTAATAGTGTGGGCAAAGCTGAGCACACAACAAATGCCTCAAAATGGTATGAAAGGATAATCTTTCATATGAAACACCAAGCAGACACTGTTATTGTAACAATATTTAATGAATAGGGCTGCCAATTTAATTACTGGGAATGTCATTGAACATAATCCTTAAGTACCAATTATTCATGTTTGTGTAACACTGCTTGACTTTAAAATAAAAGAAAGAAATGGGCATGCAAAAAATGTAAACATTTAAGATCTGCCACTGCTTGGTAATTTTGTGTCTGATAAGACATACCAACAAAGATTAGTATAACAATTAAAAAAAATAAACTGTTCATTTGAAATGTTGGTTGTCTTCATCTTCTATTATAGACCATTGAAATTATATGTCGCATAGAAGAATGCAGCCTTGTTACAACCATTTGCTCCAAAAGTAATTTCAGATAATGCTTTAATGTGTGCTATCTATAATTACTGTATCTTGTGGAATCATTCCTTTGTGGAGGTGTGCATCTGTGTTGCACACATAGACTTTTGAAAGACTCTTTTAAAACACTCCACGGTATTTAAGTAGATTTCTGTAAAACTTTAAAGTTACATTTCATTTAACTGTTCAGTCCAAAACTCATCATGGCTCAGCAAGGATGCAAGTCTTTTTCAAAGAGGTTATGAGAACATCCATGCTGGGGAATGAAAAAAAAAATACTCACCACAGTAATGTTGTTTCTTCTTAAGGGATCACTCACTATGTTTGTATCTTATGAAGTCATTTCGGCTGGGAGTGATGCTCCAGAGATAGAACCTATGCAAATTTTAAAATTTGGAATATAGGTTCAAACTCTACATTCATTTATTTATTTTATTTATTGAATTGATTCACCAGGAAAGGCACACTGAGCAAAATGATGCTCGTCTCTTGGTGCGACCTGGGGTAAGGGTTACAAAGGGAGGATAACACACAGGTGATCACAATAACAATTAAACAGGTATACAGAGGAATATGGTTACACTTGGTTACACATTGGTTAACAGTCAGCTAAAAGTGTATACCAGAGGCATACATACTTACATACATACATACATAGAGTACAGATTGCTGAAGCAGATTAAACACTTAATGGCTAAATCTAGGCAGGACAGAGAAAGATAAGAGTAGATGAGTAAGTGCCATGGCTGGTTATATAAGTGAGCTTCCAAGCATAGGGCAGTGCCGTTGGTCAGGGAATGTGAATTTGGAAGGAGGGTCATTAGAATTATAGAGTGCAGGCACAGTTTACCATGAGGTAATTTGCCAGCGTGGTTGATAGGGAATGGATGGAGGAAAAGTGACTATTTTGAGGGGGGAGATCATTCCAGAGTTTCAGGAATCGGGAATTCAAGCTCCACTCCAAGTCAGAGTGCAGCAGCAAAAAATTAAACTAGCTAAAAGGTTATCAAAAAAATTTAGAAACATTTTTGTAGAATTTTTAAAACACCAAGCAAACTGAAGCAGACTTGTGAAATATTATCGTGTAAACAGCAACAAGAAGTTTACAGTTGTAGAAACTGCAATAGTAAAACTCAAGCAACCTCAATGAAAAAAGGAACTGATTCTTGTGTGAATCTTTTTCAGGTTCTGGAAAGGGAGGCTGGATTAGGGAGTGTAAACGCCGTGAGTGTTGACTAAAGAAGAAACAACATTATTATGTTAAGAATGTTTTTCTTCTGACCCTAGGAATCACTCACTTATTGTTTACACTTTATGCAGACTCAGTAGCAGTACCTTAGGAGGTTGAGTCCAGAGCCTACTTAGGAAGATGGTTCTGCAGGAAAGCAATTCCAAAGCTGGCATCACTTCTTGATTGTATTTCCAAACAACACTGCTTTTGGAAGCTGTGTAATGTTTTCCAGGTAGCTGCTTTGCAAATGTCAAACAATGGGATGCCCCTTGAGGATGGCACAGAGGCAGAGGTACCCCTTGTGTAACATGTGTTTAAGCTCTTAGTGGCAGTTTTCCATATTTTTCATAGCAGAACTAAATGCAAGAGACTTTTTTGAGAAATAGATCTCTTTGAAGCTGGTTTGCTTTTGCCAACCTCACCATAGGTAACAAAAGTCTGAGTACTACGGGACCTGACATCTTTTGTCCAGTCCATGTAGATAGACTAGACTCACTTTAGGTCCAGGCTATGAAACTTTTCCTCACCTGGACTGGACTGTTCTAGATAGAGTACAGGGAGGGTCACTAACAGATTCAGGTGGAATTTAGATACCACGTTAGGAGGAATTGTCTGTTGGATCTAAGCACTACCTTATCCCTGTGAGGGATTATGCAATTTGGCTCTGTGCAGAGGTCTTGCAATTCATTTACTTTCCTAGCAGAGGTCATTGCAATGAGGAATATGGTTTTTCATGTGAGATACTTCAGGTTATCAGTTTCCATAGATTCATAGGGAGCCTCCGTGAACTAGACAAGGCATATTTTGAGGTCCCGGGGTGTGACAGGGACTCTCACTGGTGGGTACAAGTGGCTTTAGCCTTTAAAAAACCTTTTGAAAATAGAAAAAAATGGTAATATAACATGCATGCAAAAAATAGTAAATGGAGTTGGAAGTTAGATTTCAATTATAAGTCTTCTTCAGGAATTAACTAAAAGAGAAAAACAAGCAAAGTTAAGGGAGAGGTAAGGTGAACTAAGCAATATATATGTGAGGAAAGAAAATGGGTGAGACTCTGGGAGAAAAAGTGACAGTAAGCAAGGTAAGAAAAGAATCTGGAACAGAAAAAGGTGATGATGAATATGAAAAGGCATAGTTGGAGTTCAGCTGATTAGTACTCATGGGAAGACTAATTAACAGGGTTAATGAGAAAACTGAAAGGTGGCAAATGTTGGGGTAGGAGACAGAGATAGAGACTTCTGCAGAAAATGAAATGTATCCGCACACATAGCTGAAATGCCCACCTGAGTATACCCACCACACACACACACACACACTGGATAGACTTGTTTGCAAGCATATCCACACATGCAAATGTACCATGCATACATGAAAGCAAAGATATGATGGGGTGGGGTTAAAAAAGACAGACTACGGTGGTAAACCATAATGTGGCTGAAAGATTTTAGTAGAAAATAAGTCTGTCATTTAAAAAGAGGGCTGATGGGAGCCCAGACAGATGCTCAGCTTGGTTTCCATGTTTTATCTTTGGTCAGCATCTCACAAACCCTGCTGAGGGACACAGACAGAAAGACCATTGACATTATGCTCCATGGAGGTAAAGTGGAATAAAATGAATGCATCAGTGTCTCCATTCCTGCCTGCCTTTTAATGTTCCCTGAATTGGTCAGCCAGGCATCTGCCAGTTTCTCTGATGTAGATAGCTGTAAACGTCCTGCAAAGAATCTGTTGGGCCTGATTCCCAAAGGGGGCTTACATCGACACAAGCTGTGTCTGACAGCAGCTTGCACTGAAGCCCCTTGTGCCAGGGACCTTGCACCAGATTCTGGTACAGGAGAGGTTCTGGCACCTATGTCCTTACACTTGTGGCAACCACTCTCAGGCAAACACCTGGTGCTTGGGAATGGTCTGCTTCAGGCTGAATGCAAAAAGCACAAGCACCCCCATCCCCAAAGTCACCCGTGTAAATATAATTAAATGTACATCCCCTTCCCACTTAATAATTCACTCCCCACCCCGATCTTGCGATGTGCATACACTACACAGTACAGTACTCAATGACAGTTCAGTCAGTGCTGGCTGCAGAGGTGAAAGAAGGGCTGTGCCAGTGCTGGCTCTGTTACGGGATGGGGGCTGGGGTGGGCACTACCTGCTGGGGTAGGGGGACAGGGGGCAACCAGATCTCCAGGGAATGGGGGTCTTCTGTTATTACAATGGTAACATCAGGGATCGGGATGGGAGGGCTATTCTACTTTCATTAATCGGGTGGCAGCGGGGGATCAGGGTGGGAGGCTTATTATACTTTCACTAATTGGGCAGCATTGGGGATTGAACTGGGGCACATTACTACATAGGAAGGGGATGTATAATATATTATATCATTATGGGCAACATCAGGGATCTGGGAGGAAGGGCCACTTGACAACAAGGGAAGAGAATGATATTTATTACATGTAATGATGCCATTAGGGAGGGGGGGGAAGCAGCACACTGCTGCACAGTGCAACAGAACCACCCAGGAGGCTGTGTCTAAGTACTCTTAGACCAGTCCTGGCTGGTGTAAGTGTACTTAGAAATTCTCCCTCTGGGTGATCTTTGAGAATTGGATGTTTCAGGATGTGGCAGCTTGCATCTGCCTTATGCCCCCTTGTACCTTGCCGCAGCCCCTTTTGGAGGGCATGGGCAGTGCAAGCACAGTTTGGGGCAGGCAGTTTGTGGCAACCACAGGCTGTCTTTGTGCATCACTCCCAGTGCATCATTTGGTGCAAGGGGTGCTTTGCATCTTTCTTTGTGGTGCAGGCCCCTTACACCAAGCCTGGAGCTTTGAGAATTGGGCCCAATTGCCTTGATTCACAAATGTCGGTGCAAGCTGCGCTGAAGGCAGCTTTCATCAACCACTGGTGCACCAGGAACCCTGGGCCAGATTCACTATTAGGTAGGGTCCCAGCGGTAAGGTTTTGTGCTTGCAGAAAACCTGGCCATGCATCAAACAGATGGTGCATCTGGAAGGTGTGCTGCAAGCCCGGGGTGTCCATGTGGCCATAGCACCATGGACAGCAGTTTCCAGTGGCTAGCACCCCCAGCCCTTTTCCCCAGTAATATGTATTTAGAAAAAGCACAACCCTGGTAATCTAGCAGACCCCCACAACCCTGATCCCCATTTATGAAATAATAACAATCCCTGGTTGCCAGTACAGCCCCAATGCTAGTTAATGAAATAAAATAAACATACCTTGGTGGCTAGCGGTCCCCCAGCACTGATCCCCATTTATGAAATAAGAAAAGTCCCTTGTGGCTAGCGGTCCCTCCCTCCACAGCCATGATACCTGTGTATGAAATAAAAACAATCCCTTGTGGCTAGCACAGACACAATGATATTTTATGAAATAAAATAAACCTTCCTGGAGTCTAGCAGTCCCCCAGCACTGGTCTCTATTTATGAAATAAGAAAAGTCCCTGGTGGTCTAGCAGACCCCCCAGCATGATCTCCATTTATTACAAAATACCAACATCCCTGGTGGTCTAGCAACCCCCCCAACCTGGCAGGCAGTGCCCCACACCCCACTCCCACCATCTCATCCCTGAACTGGTACCTTGCACAGCCCCTCGCTCACCACCACAGCAGGGAGATGACTGAGCTGTCAATGAGTGTACTGTATACAGTACACATGCTGCATACTGAATACAGTACACTCATTGACAGGTCAGTCATCACTCAGCCATGGTGGTGAGTGGAGGGCTGTGCTGGGTGCTGGCTCGGGGATGGGATGGGGGAGCTGGTTGGTGAGGCACTACCAAATGGGGTGAGGGGTTCCACTAGACCATCAGGTACATTGGTATTTTGTAATAAAGGGGGATCAGGGCTGGAAGGGTCTGCTAGACCACCAGGGATGTTGGTATTTTGTAATAAATTGGGATCATGGCTGGGGGGGTTGGCTAGACCACAGGGATGTTGGTATTTTGTAATAAATGGGGATTGGGGCTGGGGGGCCACTAAACCACAAGCAATGTTTCTTATTTCATAAATGGCAATTGATGCTGGAGGGAGACCGCCAGCCACCAGGGACTTTTTTTTTCATAAAGAGGGATCAGGGCTGGGGGGGGACCACAAGTCATCAGGAACATGATTGTTTTTTATATTACTAGGGGATATTGGCTGGGGGGACTGCAGCACATTGCTGCAAGTGTCAAAACTGTCACAAATGACACACGTCTAAGGACCCTAAGACCAGCACTGGCTAATCTAAGGGTACTTAGAATTTTGACCTCTGGGTGGTTTTGTGCAATACCTATTCAGGGGTATGGCAGCCTGCGTCTGCCACACGCCCCCTAGCACCATGTTGCAGCCCATTTTGTGCTACAAGGCTGGCAAGTGCCTCCTTGATGCACGCAGCCTGTGTTTGATGCAGACTGCTTTTGTGAATTGCTCCTGGTGCATCTTTTGGTGGAAGTCACATCTTCCACTATTCTTTGTGGCCCCAGCCCCTTGTGCCATTCAGGGGAGCTTTCTTAATTGGGCCCATCATTTCAAAGTGTATATCATGTCTACTGCTTGTATGTATGTAACGCCACCTTGTGGCCCAGGTCATGACTAAAAATGGTCAGTGCACTTACCTGGTTACCAAAAACATAAATAAATAATTAGATAAATAAATAACATTATTGGAAGTATATGAGAACTCCTTGATGATGCGAAAAAAACCTGTGGGACCTCAAATTTCAATGACACCAAAAATTAATATGCAGGTATAACAGTGAGTTCTGGTGCAGGCTTTGGCACCTGGTAGGGAGGAATTGTTAGGAGTGTGTAGGCTGCTTCATATCAGGGGATTTAGCAGGATGGGTGATCAGTGGTAGGAGGTAATTGGTGGCTCTGCAAATAAGCTTCGATATTAGGGTCCGTTTGCAGAATAGGGAATTTCCTAGTGATGGTCCTGTGAAGAAAAGGCATATTAGAATGGAAAACAAGCACTAGTGGAATGCACCATTGTTGTTGTGAGAGAGTATCACTCCTTTGAGGGTAAAGGTTACGGTGCATATTATTGACCAGGGAGAGTGCTCTGTCCACTGTGCATTCTGAGTATCCACTTTTATTTAAAAAAAAAATTGTGCATTATTTGAGTCTGCTCAGCAAAATCATCTTCTTCATTGCTTCACCTTTGAAGTTTAAGAAACTGTGAATATGGCAAACTATTCTTAACATGGTCAGGATGGAAGGAACTGTGGAGGAGACAGCTGCACGAGTCAGTGGGTTGGTAATAAACCGACTGTTTCAGACCAGAGTTATGCTCTGACAGTTTAATATCTAGAAAAGGAAGTGTGGAGGAGGAGGATACTTCAACAGTGTATTGAAGGGAAGGATGGGCAGCGGCAAACTTGTCCAAGAAAATTTGGAGGGCTTCCCTTGAGTAGTAAGTGGCCACCATACAATCATCTATGTAGCATTTGTAGAGGTCAGGCACAGTCCCTGTGAAGGAGAGAAAGAACTGTTCCAACCCAATCAACAAACAGATTTGCAAAGCTGGGAACCATCCTTGTACCTATGGCAACAACACTGACTTGGTGAAACAAAAAAAAACTGTTATTTAAAGAAAAAGCATTAAGTTTAAGAACAAGTTCAAGCAGTCAGAAATGGAGACTTTGATAAACCCATTGTATTCCACTTTACCTCCAGTGACCATAATATAAATGATCTGTTTACATCCTTCAGCAGGGTTTCTGGGATGCTAACCAAAGAAAAAACATGAGGGCCGATTCCAGGACGAATGTCGTGACTCTCAATTGTATGCAAGTTGCGACATTTACCCCTATGCCCGGGACCCTGTGCCATATTCTAAGAGCAGCAGGGTCCCAGCACTTATGATGTGCAACTTGCGACATGCATAGGCTAATGCCACTGGCATGCATTATAGCCCTGCATGTTGCAAGTCACAGCCCACTACAGACTGCCCCCTGGAGTCCCCTACCCTTGAACACCATGGCATGCACCAAGGGGCATGGGGGGGCTGGACAGGTGACACAGGTGGCTGGGGGAGGCACATGAGAAAATGGACCCTGGGGTTCCCTGACATTCAGAGGTGGGGGGCATGGACATGTTCGGGGGGCATGAAGAGCACTGCAGGACCTGTGCTGCGGTGCTGCAAAGTGGGCATCCATTGATTGGCACTGATGGATGCCCCTTACAGTATCTCCCAAGATGTTCTAACTTCACTCCACCATTGTGGCTCCTGGAATAGCATAAGTGGGTTACTGCAGCCACCCTTTTGGAATAGGGCACAGTTGCTGCTGTAACCCACCCTTGCACCATGTCATTGTGCATTGCAGTGTAGTGGGCAGCACAACCCACATTTGGCATAACCCACATATGACATGGTGCAAGGCACCTTTTGTAATCACAAATGGCATAACGCATGGCGCAAGTTGCGATTTACACCATGGGGTTTAGCATAAGTCGGCTTGCACTGGTGTACGCCATCTTGGAATAGGGCCAGTGGAAACCAAGATGATCATCTGCCTAGGTTCCCAGCAGCCTTCTGGTTTAAATGACACAACTATTTTTTTTATCTTTTAGCCACCTTAGGGTTTACCACTATAGACTGTCATTTTCTTTACCAAGCCTCATCATAGCTTTGCTTGCATGTGTGCAATGTGCATTTGCACGTATGGGTATTCTTGCATACACTTCAATTTTTGTGTGTGTGCGTGAGCGCAGTATGGGGTGGGAGGACTCAGATGGGCATTTCAGCTATGTGTGCACATACAGTTTTATTTTCTACAGAAGTTTTGTATCTCAGTCTCCTTCTACCACATTTATCACCTTTCAGCCTTCTCACTAGGCCCTGTTAAATAGTTCACCACTGAGGACTAAACAGCTCATTCACTCTGACTATGCCTTTTCATGCTCATCATTACTTTTTTGTTTTCCAGATTGTTTTCTTATCTTGTCTATCATCACTTATTCATATATATATATATATATATATATATATATAATGCAAAAAAACTTCATTCATGTACTAGTTAGGGTTTCTTGTATGCCCTTGATAGGTGGAAATATCATTTTTGGGTGTAGAAGCATAATAGCACACCCAGATTCACAACACAGTTACACACATGGCTAACATACATAATTATACTGTAGAATAGATTAATTTCATGGTTCTTTATATTCCACTATGTTCGTGTTTTGGACATTTTCTTCGAAACATAAAAAACTGTGAAATATTTCAGTTGTTAATATAGTTCAACTATCTGCTTTTATTTTTCACCAATCACTAAAGTCATGTGGTTTGCTGTTTCCACCTTACACTGCTTGGCCCATTGGTCACTCATTCAGGGACTCCGCTACAGATCTGTTTTTTTTTCCAGTATCATTTATTCATTGATTTATTTTAGGCATGTAATTTATTCTATTGTTAAATAAAATTAAAAGATAAGCACATTGGCAGTGCTTAAGCAGACACTGAGGATCCTAAAAAAAACAACCACGGCTCTTTGGAGGTCACGCAGGTACAGCACCTAAAAAGAGAAAAACAGTTTTAATACAGTACATTGTCAGTTAGAAGCACTGTTTTTAATTATTTTTTACATACCACTACTTCAATGATCAGTCCATGTCCAGCAAAATGCAAAATATAGAGAACTGTATTGAGCTGGAGGGCTATGAAACAGTAAATATAATGAATGTATTAATTTTTTATTCTACAGTAACTGCAACATTTACATCAGCTTATGTTGCACACACACTCATAAGGGTTAGCACTCTTAAACCAACTCATGCCCTAATGCTCAGTCAAATAGGTAAGAATAGGAAGTCTGCAGCACAGTTGTGATTTCATATAACTGACTACTGTATTCTACTGAGTGTTAGGGCATGAGTTGGTTTAAGAGTGCTAACCCTTCTGAGTGTGTATAACATAAGCTTTTGTAAGTGTTTCAGTTATAGTTCTGTATGGTAGCCACATGTGCAGCTGTGTTGTGTATCTGGATGCGCTATTATGATTCTACACCTTAACGTGATATTTCCATCCTATCAAGGGCATGACAGAAATCCTAACTGATGCATGAATGAAGTTTTTTGCTTGTAATTGCCTCACTTTTTATGAACTGAACTATATTTCTCTACAGGTGAAAGAGAGGGTTGAAAATTAGGATAGGATTGTCTAAATATGCCAAGTGCCTTATCAACTTTCCCTTGTTTTGACACTTTTAGGTGATCATTAAAGAGAACTCCTAGGTCTTTTTCCTCTTTGTTGATCATCAGCACCTTCCACGCCCATCCCGTAGCACTTCCCAGGGTTTCCTCTTCCCCGGCACATTACTTTGTACTTCTTTGCATAGAACTTCAGTTGCCATGTGATTTTTTAACCACATTTTTAACATGGGCTGTTTGGAACCTCCGCTTATGAACAGTGGCACTGTGATTTTGTTAATCCGTCCCAAAATTGGAAATTGCACAGTGGTGCCATTCTGTGGCACAGGTTTGAAAACACATTTCAGGCTGGATGCTAAAAATGACAGCTGTACAGTTCATGAGGAGGTGTACAACACTGTCCATATGTCATGGTGGGAGTGCAGGGCTGTTCGGACCCTGCACTCCCATCCCATGATCCAGATAGTACAACAGTGTCCATATGTCATGGTGGTGGTGAGCACAGGGTCCCTCCATCGAGACAGCACAACAGTATCCATATGTCATGGTGGGAAAGCAGTGTCGAAGGAGCGCAGGGTCCTTCGGACCGAGCTCCCATCCCTCCATCGAGATAGTACAACAGTATACATATGCTACAGTGAGAGCAAGGGTCTTTCAGACCTTGTGCTACCATCCCTCCATCTGTATTGTACAACAGTGTTAAAATTGGGAAACTATTACAAAGTTATGAGAGTGTGTAGAAATTGCACAATGCATGCTGATAACGTGCTCATTTTTTGGAACTTCTTTACCAAATTTTCAACATTGGCATTATGGAAACTTCCCTCATGAACACTACAACTGTGATATTGTGAATCTATCGCAAAAGTTGATTTCGCACAGCGACCATGCCATTCTGCACCACAGGTGTTAAATCACATTCCAGACAGGCTGTGCAAAATGACAGCTATTCTGTTCATAGGGTAGTGTGAAAAAATGGCTCTGTTGAAAATCTGGGGTAAACATATGAAAAGTGACAAAGTTACAAGTGTGCTTAGAAAGTGCACAACACATGCTCGTAAGCAGTCATTTTTTGGAATTTTTTCACCAAGTTTTCAACATGGGCTTTATAGGTCCTCCCCTCATGAACAGTGGCACTATCATGTTGGTAATCCATCCCAAAAGTTGATTTCATGTGTTGACAATGTCATTCTGTGCCACAGGTGAGAAAACAGATTTTTGGCAAGATATGGAAAATGAAAGCTGTATTGTTCATAAAAATACAGCAATGTTCATTAAGATACAGCAATGTTAAAATCCTGGAATGAAAATATAAAAAATTGGCAATGTTTCTAGCGTGCATAGAAACTGTGCAATGCACGCTTGTAATGCAGTCATTTTAGGAATTTTCTCACCAAAATTGCAACATGGGCTTTTTGGGGCCCCACCTCATGAACAATGGCACTGTCATTTGGTGAATTGGTCCCAAAAGGTAATTTTGTGCAGCAATAGTGAAATCACATTTCAGGATGGAGAAATGAAATGACAGTGACAGTTTTCTTGAGGAAGGGTCCCAAGAACCCCATGTTGAAAATGTGGGGCCAAAAGTCCTTAAATTGGCTAAGATATTAACCTAAATTGAACCCCCCCCCATTCAGTCCCATTATACAGCACTTACCCAATTCCTCATTTCACAGTTCGGCTTTGAAGAGTGCAGATGTCTCCCAGTCCAGAGAAGATCATGGCTCCTGATCTCCGGAGGGTAAGTATGAGTGGGGGGGGTGCGGGAAGCTGGGTGTGCAGATGGAGGGTGGGAATGGAGGACAGGGATTGGGAGACCATGATGAACTGTTTTCTTCATTACAGGTTAAAAACTAAATAAAAAAAATACTTTGATGAATGGTATTCGTTATTTACAGGAACAAAAATAAAACCAAAAATATGGTCACACTGGGGTGGGCTCCCAGTGTGCCACATAATTGTTTTGGGGAGGAGATTATCATGCCATAAGGGGGATTGGGCACCCCCATTGGCAAAGAAAGTGGGCTTGGGAGGGGGCATCCGACACCAGGACTGGGCATTCCGGTGTCAGAATTATAAAAAAGGATATTTGGGCACACTGGGGTGGGCTCCCAGTGTGTCACATAACTGAGTGTGTGGGAGGTGGGAGGTATACCTACAAGGGGATTGGGCACCCCTATGTTAGTGAGGAATATGGGTGTGTAGGCAGATCACAGTACTTTGATGCAGGATTCTGCATCAAATATTGTGATGCAGGATTCTGCATCAAAGATAAAAGATGTTGGGGACAGTTTTCGGTATTTAACAGGTAATTAACACACAAAAAAAACATTTGGGCACACTGGAGTGGGCTCCCAGTGTGCCACATAACTGTATGTGTGGTGTGGGAGGTATACCGACATGGGGATTGAGTACCCTGATGTGGGTGAGGAATTTAGATGTGGGGGCAGACCACAGTACTTCGATGCAGGATCCTGCATCACAAATGTTGATGTAGGATTCTGCATCAAAGGTAAAAAACATTGGGGGGAACATTTTCTTTATTTAACAGGCAATGGGAAAAAAATAACAACATTTGGGCATACTGGGGTGGGCTCCCAGTGTACCACATCTGTGATGCTTGTAGTGGTGGTGGTTGATTCCTGCTGCCAACACTGGTATTGGGGCCCCCAATGTTGGTGATACAATAAAAAAAGGGCACAGTGCCTTAAATGGCACGTTGATGCAGGATTCTGCATCAGAAATGCCCGCAATCCTTCATCATGCCTGACATTTAATGTTTTCCGATAGAAAATAATGGGAAATATGTAATGCAATAACTTTGGAACAGATTATGATTTTTACACCAAATCTTCAAAAGGCACATCTGAGAGGCGAAGGCTTTCTACCCTGAAATTGTTAGCCACTAAAGTTAACCCATTTCTGAGATACAGGTGAGCAAAAAACAGCCAAAAAGAGCAAAACCCTCTGTTTGTTCAACACTCTGTATCTCAAAACCTACACAATGGATTGACACCAAATTTGGCATATCAAAAGACCTTCCCCTACACAGAAAGCATGTCAAATTGTGTGCAAATCCCTTTAAAAGTTCCAAAGTTATTAAAGTGCAAAATGTGAGGTTTAACATTAAACTACCCTGCCAACCCTAACTATACTGGTACTACCACACCAGTATTATATATATAATGCAAACAATTTCATTACTGCATCAGTTAGGGTTATTCTACAGTGACAAAAGTGAGGAAATTCGACATTAGGATTCCCACCCCTTGCACCCCACCAACAGGCATTGGGATGTGCGTTGAGGTCGTTGGCCCTAACTCTCAGTTATCACTGTTAATATCCCTGGTAGTCTATTGGCCCTTCCCCATCTGTATGGAATAATATCTACTGTGTCTGTAGATATCCCTGGTAGTCTAGTGGCCCCCGTCTATATTATAATAAAATAAATATTTATTTCACATTTCCTGGCAGTCTGTTGGCCCTCCACCCCACCCAGGCATGCCAGCTCACCCCACATGCCCCCACCTTCCCAGCTGGTGACTGGCACAACCCACCTCTCACCTCCATTACCCAAGTTATACGTGTTCAATGAAATTTTTCTATGCACACGTGTTATTTTGGCAGTTTTTTATATTTTCACTCCAAATTTTCAACATAGCCATTTTTTCATACCACCTCATGAACAGTACAGCTGTCATTTCTCACATCCTGCCCAAAATGTGTTTCCGCACCTGTAGCGTGGAATGCCATTATGTTACAGATTAAGAAATATTCACCTATGGGGTTTATGAAGTGGGGTGATAAGAAGACTACATTGAAAATTTAAGGTCAAAATAAGAAAACATGACAAAGTTATGACCATCCATTGCAATTTTAGTACAAACATTCATAACTACAGAAATTGTCAAGATTTTGACCCCTGATTTTCAACATAGCATTCTTCTTTTTTTTATGCTTTTTTTTATCACTGCCAACCCTGAACTTTCTTAGGCTGCCGTCTCACTGTGCTGCTCTACCACCCACTGTGATCTCCCTCCTCATATATGTTACTGCCCCCCCCACCGAACCCAGACCAGACAAGCCCCAGAGCTCCAAGCCCCCAGAGGTAGGGCCACCAACCACTCACCTGGCACTCTATCTATAATCCAGTTTGTCTGGCTGGGTCGGTGAGGAGACTGAAGGGACAGAGAGGAGATCCAGTCCTGGACATGTGGCAGCTAGCCCCGCAGGGAGCCGTCACCTGTCAGGACTGGAGAGGTTTTCTTGTTTTATTTCCCCCTCCCCCCGACAGAGCTCAAGCATGCAATGATGCCAGGGACATCCGTCACGGCTCTGCAACCCATTATTTAGCCCTGGAACATTGCAGTGCCTCCAGTCACCACCAGGGACCACTGCAATACTGGGCTTAACCTGAGATCCTCCCCCCTGAGAGAGGACAGCAGTCCCACGGATGCTCAATCCTCCTCCCTCCCTCCCTCTCTCCTGCCGACCTCGGTGGCTCAGTCTCATTCCCGAACCTAGGTCGCCGGTGTGGCATGAGGTGTAGCATCCAGTGCCTCAACTCTCAGCGCCACTGGGCTGGCTATGTAGCCTTCTTATTACCCCACCACATGTATGTCAGAGCTGTACTTTTTCAAATCCTGGCCAAAATGTGTTTTCCCACCTGTGGCGCAGAATGGTGTTGCAGTTGTGCAGAATTATGTTTTGGTAGGGATTTGATAATTTTCTGTACCAGGTACATGTCATGGGGTAATCAGATGGCTATAGCATTAATTTGCTCAAGCATCTATGGAGGGATGTGTGCACAGGGTCCTTCGGACCCTATGCTCCCACAGTAAAATAAGGAACATCACAGAGCCTGTGCTCCAACAGGGAGATGAAGGTTAATTACAATGTCTCTACAATTACAGATAGATGTGAGTGTAGGGCCGTGAGGACCCTGCAGTCCCATAAACAGCTATAACTATGGTGATGCTTTCACAAAAACTAAGGAAATTTGTTGCCATTAACTCTGTTAATGCACCAGTTAGGGTCCATATTACAGTGAAAAAAGTATGGAAATGTGTTGTTAGGGGTCCTAACACCCCACCTCACCCCCCACCCCCCCACCATCCACACAGCAACAGGTGTTGGAGTGTGCCTTAGGGTCATCGATCCTTATGCTCACTCCATTTTTCTATACTGTACCATCTTATCTTTCTTAGAAATGGAATGGATTGAGTGTTAGGGCTGATGACCCCAAGGCAGACCCCGACACTTGTTGGTGTGTGGACAGTGGGAGTGGGTTGAGAGGTAGGTTTGTGTCAGGGGGTAAGGTGGGGTGTTAGGGTTGGGAACCCTAACACCACATTTCCATACTTTTGTCACTGTAATATAAACCCAAACTGATGCATTAACAAAGAATTTTGCAATGAAATATAATATATATAAAACTTCATTAATGCATCAGATAGGGTTGTCAGTAAAACAACAAAAGTAGGGAAATATGCCCTATCACCCCACCCCAACCCTCCAGACACTGACAGGCATCGGGGATGCCTTGAAGTCATCATACCTAATGCTCACCCCATTCCATAAGTAAATAAGTTGAGATGGGCACAGTAAAGGATAATGGGGTAAGTGTGTCGGTGTCTTCAGGGTGGATGTGGGGCATTAGGGTCAGAAACTCTAAAGCCACATTTCCATACGTTTGTCTCTTTACTAAGAAGGCAAGGTAAGGCAAATTCTATTTAAGAAAACACCCATCCTGGAGGCTCTGGGCGCCGAACATATTAAAATGTCATTATACAAATCATAATAAATACATCAACAACATACTATTAAACATAAATATACAATATTCCAACAATTAAAACAAGATATTGTATAAATACTACCTTCAACAGCAGCGGCTAAACTCAAAATAGCCAAGGGTTAATTTAAACATAAAATTCTGAAACCAGGTAAGGGCTATAAAATGCAGTCTGGGAAGGCCTGATTATACAGGAAGACCTTGAGGCAGGCTTCGAATACCTCAACAGAAGGGTCCTCCCTAACAGCTGGAGAAAGCGAATTCCACAGGACAGGGGCAGCAATACTGAATGCTCTGTCACCTGCTGTTTTTAACCTTGTCCTGGGAATCGCAAGGAGGCCGCTAGAGGAGGAGGAGCAAAGAGAGCAGACTGAGACAGCAGGTGTAAGAAGGTCCTTCAGGTAACCAGGGCCTAGGCCATGTAGGACCTTACGGGTGAGCAAACCCACCTTGAAGAGGACCCTCCACCTAACCGGCAGCCAGTGCAGGTGATGCAGCATTGGAGTGATGTGACAATACTTAGGTTGTCCTGTCAACAGTCTAGCTGCCGCATTCTGCACCAGCTGCAGTCAGCACAGGGTACCCACAGAGACCCCGAGATAGGGTGCATTACAGTAGTCAAGCCTGGAAGTCACGAAGGCATGCACCAAGGTGGGGAGGTCCAGCAGTGGAACTAGGGACTTTTTCCTGGCAATATTCCTCAGATGATAAAAAACTGGAATGGACAACGGACGCCACCTAAAACTCAAGTGTCAATCGGCTGTCAAGAATAATGCCCAGATCACGCACCCTAGAGGAGGCCTTCAATGGTACAGAGCCAAGAAAAAGCCCTGTCTCAACACCAGAGGCCAACCTATCACGCTCACAGTTGACTCCACCACCAGTACCTCCATCTTATCGGGGTTCAGTGGCAACCAGCTGGAGGTCATCCAGTCATTGATCTCAGCGAGGCAGCTGTTAAGCACTTCCACTGTGAAAGATGCTACGGGGCAAAGGAGAGATACAGCTGGGTATCATCAGCATAGCAATCAAAACCCAGACTATACTTCCTAATGAGCTATTCCAGGGGCAGCATATACACAGCAAACATCGGCGACAAGACCAAACCCTGGGGAACTCTGCATGACAAGAGACCAGGGGAGGAGGAGAAATTCTCCATCACTACCCTCTGCCTCCTGTTAGATAGAAAAGACTCAAACCAGCAGATGATAGTGCCAGCGAGTCCACAGAATTCCCTTAGGCGGTCAAGTAACACTCGACGGTCAACCATGTCAAATGCTGAAGACAGATCAAGGAGAACAAGAATTGTCCCTTCCCCTTGATCTCTAGCCCTAAGGAGGTCATTATGCACCCAAACTAGTGCAGTTTCTATGCTATGCCGTGCATAAAACCCAGACTGGAGCAGCTTGTATTGATCATGGGCCATGAGATGCTTCTCAAGCTGAAGCACCACCACCTTCTCTACAATCTTACCCAAAAATGGAAGACTGGAGATGGGACGGTAATTTGCCTTGACGTCAGGGTCCAACAATGTTTTTTTCAGAAGGGGTCTCGCCAATGCCTCCCTCAAGACATCGTGAAAGGCCCCCCTCTGACAAGGAGTACTGAACAATCAAGGCAAACTCTAGGCCAACAGAGTCAACACATCCCATTAAGAAATGAGTTGGCACCAGGTCCAGTTCACAAAAGGTGTGCCAAAGCATGGAAGCAATCTCAATTACCTCAGCCACCTCCACCCATCTAAACTCATCCCAACCAGGCAGAGCGCTCTCCAGTCACCCAAGGTGACCACTGTCAGCCAAACTCTGGCCCACTGGCAGAACCCTCTGCCTGATGACAGACACCCTGTCCGAGAAGAACTGAGCAAACTCCTCACACAATGCGTTTAAAAAAGCTACCTTTGGCTGTAGACAGGAAGGATGGAGAAGCCTGTCCACAGTCCGAAAGAGCACAGTTGGCCAGTTCCTCCTGGCAGCAACCTCCCTGGACAGGAATTCTGCCTTCTTATGGTTGATTGCCCCCTGGTATACATCTTAGTGCACACATAGGGCCAGTTTGTCTACCTCCAGGCCGTACTTCCACCAGCAGCATTCTAATCTCCAACTAAAGGTCTTCATCACCTTGAGCTCCACAACATACCAAGGGGACCTCAAGTGAGAAGACCTGGGTCATACATGGACTGGTGTAAGGGAGTCAAGCGCACCAGACAGTGCCTTATTATAGGCATCAACTGCCATGCACACCCCCTCAACGCATGCACTGTCCACACTAGATAGGTCAGCCACCACCAAGAAACACTCGGGGGTCAAACCCCTCTAAGGGGGCAGTAGCTTACCATTTCTGCAGGGAGAGGGCTCTCAAGGGGGGCCCCAAACAGGAACTTCACCGTGCAATGATCAGACCAAATGACCCGATCAATCCTCTGACTATTAATCTCAAGCCCCAGTAAGAACACTAGGTCCAACATGTGGCTACCCTGATGGGTTACAGTGGAAACTCCTTGCACAAGGCCCAGAGATGACATCATCTGTAACCAAGTCAAGAAGATTCATCGTCGGTCCAAAGATTGAAGTCCCCAAGCACTAAACATCTGGGGGCCTCCAATGTTTCACCGATGACTAAATCGGCCATCTTCTGTAGGAAATCTCCCACTGCCCCGGAAGGGTGGTAAATAAGAAGAATCCGGCAACCTGTGCCCGGACCCCCACGAACGGCCACACATTCAAATGAATGTGAAGCTCTCACTGGGTGCAGTGTGAAGCCCAGCTCTGATCTAAAACAGATGGCTAACCCCCACCCCTGCATTCCACTCTCAGGCAGTGCACTACGGTATACCTGGGTGGGACAGTGGCCTCTAATACCAGGCCAGCATCATCACCGATCCAGGTTTCCATGATGCAAGCCAGATCAGCCAAAGAAACCAAGTCCGCTATAATTGCAGTCTTGTTTCTGACCGATATGGCATTGCAAAGCACCGCCCTCAGGGAATTGGTGGACAGTGCAGCCCCTCTGGTTATCTGCCCACTCAGTCTGGTGGGAACCCTGGTGACAGGAACTAAACATGTCTGGCCTCTCCCTAGGAACCATCTAATCCCAAGGCACCTTCTGCACTCCACTACCTCGATCCTACCACCCACTGCAGTGCATGGGGCACCCCATCCCAGTCAAATCATACGGTTCCTCCCTATTCCAACCTCCCTACAGTGCCTTGCTGTAGTAACAGACACTGGAAGGCTGAAAAAAGGCCATAGATTGAGCAACTGGGATGCACAATATACTATCCTAGCCCATCCCAGGCCTTCAAACCTTCCTAGACACATCCCTCCTGACTACGTAAACCCTGGCCCAAAATACACAACCCACAAACACACTCTACAAAAACTCAGTATCACACACTCCACACATACAACATAACTAAAACCCAAAACTACCCACTCCCCCAAAATAACCCAGAAAAATGCACTAGATTTTTAAGTACCAGAGCACACTCCACTCACACCCCACACATTCGATTTAAACAAAATTTAAATTAAAATGTACACCCTAGTTACATATCCTCACAATAAATACAACCCCCCAAAATTCGAAACTAAAACACTTTAACAACAAAAAATTAAACAGGAGTGCTTCAAAAGGCAAAATCCAATAATGTTCACCAGCAAAGATAGTTAATAGGGGAAGCCCCTTCTCCAGATCTGTAGAGTTGCTCACTCTCATCAGATCAGTAGCTGGCCCACAATATATCAAATAAGTCCCCCGAAATAAAAAGAGCAGCCCAAAAGTAAATTGTCTTGTATGATGATACACTGGCGTCTCATACCAAACCAAAGTAAATACACACTGATGAGATTTAAGGTTCCAGGGAGCCCCTCAAATAGTGCAGTTTATAAGACAGCACTTCTCTCACCAGTGATGCTTCAACTGCAACGGTATTTAACAATAGACACTCACCCCGACATAGCTCAGAAGTTCCAAATGGAGTGAAAAAGCTCTCAGCAGTTGTCAGCTCTCAGTCTGGCCTTCTGCAGAAGCTACACAGTTTCACTATGTTGAAAATTTGGAGTGAAAATATTAAAAATTACCAAAGTTATGCGTGTGCGTCGAAGAATTTCAATGAATGCACAAAACTTAGCCATTTTAAGGAATTTGTTCACCAAATTTTCAACATGGGCTTTTTTGGACCCTACCTCATTAACACTGGCACTGTCATTTCATTTATCTGTCCTGAAAGGTGATTATGCACACCAACTGCAAAATCACCTTCCAGGCCCAATTAACAAAATGACAATGACAGTGTTCATGAGGTGGGTTTCCCAAAAACCCATGTTGAACATTTTTAGAAAACATACCAAACAATGGCTAAGATATCAATGTAAGCTCAAAACACCATTGAAATACTTATACAGCACTTACAGTACCTTGATACCTCAGTTTGCAGTTTGGCTTTGAAGAGGGCAGATGTGCCCACAGAAAATGATAGCAGATGATCTCCGGTAGTGAGTATAGGACAAGGGGGGTGTGAAGTGGTGGGTGCTCAGTGTGAGGATCGGGATGGGAGAGGGGGATGGTGGGGATGATGAGGAACTCTTTTCTTTTTTTCAGGGTAAAAGAGATGTTGGGAATGGTTTTCTTGCCTACAGCTTTTGGCAGAGAACAGCAAGAGGAAGAAGCTTATGTGAGAACGTTGCTACTCTATTGGAACTTAAGAACTAGAACTCTACTACTGGAACTTTCAATTTAGGGTAACAACAAAAAAACAAGAGTAAGTGTGTTTGTCTGAGTTGGGTGAAGTGAACTGTTATCTGTGCAGTTAGCTAGGTGTTAGGATTTAAAACTGCATAGATAGCTTTCGGCAGAGAACAGCAAGAGGAAGGAGGTGCTGTTAGAACTTTACTACTCTACTGGGACTTAAGAACTAGAACTCTACTAATGGGACCTTCAATTCATGGTAAAAACAAACAAACAGAAACAAGATCTAGTGTGTTTATCTGAAATGGGTGAAGGGAACTTTTATATAAGCAGTTAGCTAGGTGAAGAAGGGAACTGTGAATTAGGGGGAATGGCTTAAGCAGTAGGAAGCCAGAAGTTAGGATTTAAAACTGCCCTAGATAGCTTTTGGCAGAGAACAGCAAGAGGAAGGAGGTGCTGTTAGAAGTGACTCATAACTGCATAATTCTGTGAATCTATGCAATTGAATATGTCTTTTTATTTGTGTCTTTATGTATGTGCGTTCTTTTATGTTTTAAACTGATGGATGCAATTGTAAATGAGAGATTTTCTCTCAGTTTTGCTCTACAATAAATTAATTGATTGATTAGAACTTTACTACTCTACTGCAACTATATAGCCCTCCCTCCTTCTCTCCCTCCCCTCCACCCTCCAACCCTTAGCCAGTTCTACTTTTATAGGCACAGGATTTGACAGACAACAGGAACTTGCAGTTTTGAAGCAGGAAGGGAGTGATCACAGAGGCACAAAAGACTCACCATCCTAGAAGGAAAAGAGTAGCTATCCACCCCCCCCAGCTGTGGAGGTCTGACTCTGAGCAAGTAAGAAGAAGACTACTGAGGAATACAGGAACTTCCTGTACCAGAACAGGAAGAGCAGGAGCATTAAAAGCATAGAGACAGTAGCAAAGTAGGGAGAAAAAAAACTAAAATAAAAATAAATAAATGGAGAGGAAAGAGTAAGCATACAAAACAACAGTTGAGGGGCCACAACTAAGACATGATGGGAGTGGTGCAATGCATTGGCTGTGGAGAGGCAGTCTTCCGGGAGATGTTCTGGAGGATGCAGTGTTGTCCCATCTGCAGACACCTCTCTGGGCTAAGGGAGGAGGTTGCTCATCTCCGGGCTGAGTTGGCCAGGATTTGGGGGACCTGCTGTCCCACCCAGGGACCACCAGGGCCACCATCACTGCCTCAGAGATTGCTAAGAAAGAGGAGCAGTTGGACCACAGTGGGCTCAGAGAGGGGGAGGGTGGTGGAACAGAGGTGCATCCCTCCAGTTGTGCCTCTCCACAATTCATATGCCATTTTGGCATAGTGTGGTTCCTCTATGGAGGCACCTGCAGTGCAGATCAAGGAGGATGCTGGGAACCTCCACAAAGGAGACCCACAGCAAGGTGGCATGGAACCCCATAGGGCAAGGAAACAACTTCTGCTGGGGGACTTCATTGTTAGAAGGGTAGAATTGGGGGAGGGGGAGAGGGAGGTAAAATGCCTTCCTGGTGCCATGGCTTGGAGGGACAGGGAGTGAAGCCTCAGGATCATGGGAGCAGCTGCAAGGGGGAGGGAGCTGGATGTCATTGTCCACCTAAAGACAAATGACCTGGCAGGGAAAGGGATCAGAGCAGTGCAGGAGGAGTTTGTGAAGTTGGGGAGGGGCCTTAGACAAGTAGCATGCACAGTAACCTTCTTGGAAATGCTGCCTTTCTATGGCATGGGTGAGGCTAGGGTGCTCCACACCATGGGATTCAATCAGTGGTTGAAAAACTGGTGCAGAGTTCAGGATTTTGGCTTCACTGGGGACTGGGGGTCCTCCTGGAGGGATACAAGCCTATATTGGTGCAATGGTCTGCAACTGACCAGGAGGGAAACCAGGATCCTAGATGATAGGCTTAAATGCTTCATTGGCAAGCATTTAAACTAGCCAAGGGGGGAGGCACTGAAAAGAAGCAGGGAAATCCTAACCCCTTCCAAAAAAATCAGGGTAGTTAGTGAAGTGAACACCAAGATAGACAAGTCGATAGGGAGAAGGGCAGGGGCAAATGGAGAAAAAAAGCAAAGTTAGTAAGGACAAGGATGGGGCAAAAAGGACTAAGGCCATCAAAAAATGGAGGGTACGAACATACAAACATATGAGTACTGGGTAATGAGTACCAATGCCTATAGTCTAGGTAACAAGCTCCCTGAACTGGTGGCCTTGATGGAAGAGGGATGGCTGGATATTGTGGCAGTCATAGAAACATTGTACACAGAGAACCATGACTGAGATGTCACATTCCAGGGTACGCAATCTACAGGAGGGACAGGGAGGGTTGAAGAGGAGGAAGAGTAGCTCTCTACCAAAGGGATGGGATCAAAGCAATAGAACTAAAGGGTAAACAGAGAGGAGAGGAGGCACTGTGGGTCACCCTGGAGACCAGAAATGGCACTGCAATCCTCACGGGGGTTGTATACAGACCCCATCTCAGGGGGACAAAATGCACAAGGCAATGATAGAAGGCATCATTAGGATGGCAGAAAAAGGGAAGATATTGTTGATGGGGGACTTGAATATGCCAGATGTTAACTGGAGCACCTTTGCTGCAGCCACATCAAAGAGCAGGGTCATTCTCGATGCCCTACAGGGGGCATGCCTCAGACAGATAGTGTTGGAATCCACTCGGGAGGGAGCAGTCTTAGACCTGGTAATCTCAAATGAAGATGGAGAGAGGATCTCAGATCTAGAAGTAGGTAGCCATCTGGCAACAAGTGACCACCAAACAGTGTGTTTCATGATAAACACAGCCACAGATTCAAGCCATACAAACTGGATTTTAGGAGGACTGACTTTGTCAAAATGAGAGAGTGCCTCAGAAAAGCACTAACAAACAGGAAAGAAGGAGGGGCGGTGGAACAATGGGGAAACATCACAACTGCCATCACAGATGCAACCAGCCTTTGTGTGAAGCAAATAAACAAATCAAATTGAAAGAAAAAACACTATGGTTCTCAAAAGAGGTGGTGGGGAAGGATAGGGAGAAAAAGATAGCATTCAGGAAGTATAAGAAAACACAGAAGGAGCAGAACAGATAACTGTACCAGTTAAAGCAGAATGAAGAGGGGAAGGCAGTCAGAATAGCAAAGGCTCAAACCGAGGAAAAAATAGTCAATTCAGTTAAGGAGGGGGATACAATCTTTTATAGGTATATTAGGGAGTGAAGAAAGACCAAGGGAGGGATAATGAGGCTTTATAAAGGGGAGGGTGGGTTGGCAGAGAGGGACAGTGACAAATCAGGGATACTGAATGAATACTTCTGCTCAGTATTCACAAAAGAAGAAGGGGGGGAGGAGGTACCTAATCCAATCAATAGAAGCACTTTGGATAGGGGGGTCGATACCAGTCCTTTCACAAAAGAAAGCATTCTGAAAGAACATCTAGAACTGAAGGTGAACAAAGCAATGGGGCCTGATGGGATTCACCACAGAATTCTAAAAGAACTAAGGGGATAACTAGTGACACTACTGACTACCATTTTTAACAAATCATGGGAGGATGCTGTGGTACCTAAGGACTGGAGGAGGGTGGATGTGATTCCCCATCACAAAAGTTGGAGCAAAGCAGAGGCAGGAAGCTACAGACCTGTTAGCTTGACCTCAGTGGTAGGGAAATGATTGAATCACATCTGAAAGAAAGAATTGTTGAGTACCTAGAGGCCAGCAGGGCACAGGACCCAAGGCAGCATGGATTCACTGCAGGAAAGTCATGTCAGATGAATCTAATAGATTTCTTTGACTGGGTGACCAAAGTAGTATACCAGGAAGGGGCTGTGGATATGGCCTACCTAGACTTTAGCAAGGCATTTGACACAGTCCCACACAAAAGATTAATAAACAAATTAGCCAGCCTGGGAGTGGGTCCCAGGATGGTAGCCTGGGTAAAAAATTGGCTTGACAACCAGACACAGAGGGTAATAGTAAACGGAGTCCACTCTGAAGAAAGGGGGGTTACTAGCGGAGTACCACATGGTTCAGTACTGGGTTTGGTTCTTCTTAATGTCTTTATAAGTGACACTGAAGAGGGACTGGAAGGGAAACTATGCCTCTTTGCAGATGATACACAAATATCTGCAACAGGGTTGATACACCAGGGGGGTGGTAACGATGAAAAGGGACTTGGCAAGGTTGGAAGAATGGTCAAAAGTATGGCAGCTTAGATTCAATGCAAAAAAAAGTGTAAAGTAATGCACATGGGAAACAAAAACCCAGGGGAAGAGTACACAATGGAGGGGAGATATTAACAACAGGCAAAATGAAAAGGGACCTGGGGGTAGTCATATCAGATGACCTAAAGATAAGCAAGCAATGTGAGAAGGCAGTAAGGAAGGCTGGAGGAATACTGGGATGTATAGGGAAAGGCATCACCAGTAGAAAACAGGAAATTTGTCTCCCTCTGTATTGAGAGTTGGTAAGATCCCATTTTGAGTACTGTGTGCAGTTCTAGAGACCCCATCTCCACAAGGACATAGACAGGATGGAGGCAGTCCAGAGGAGGTCAACTGAAATGGTGCAGGATCTGCAACAGAAGCCATATGAAAAGAGACAAAAGGAGCTTAATATGTATACCCTTGAGGAAAGGAGGGAGAGAGAGGACATGATAGAAATTTTCAAGTACCTCAAGAGACTCAACAGTGTTCAAGAGGGTAGCATCTTTCAGAAAAAGAGATGTGGAAGAACAAGGGGACACAGTTTGAAGATAGAGGGGGGATGGCTCAGGGACAATGTGAGGAAGTATTTTTTCACAGAGGAAGTGGTGGACACATGGAAAGGCATTCCTGAGGAGGTTGTGGAGTCAAAAATAATGGTAGAATGCAAGAATGCATGGGACAGACATGAGGCAATTCTGGTGGGGGGTAGGAAAAAGTAGGCTGTTGGTTAGCTAGGATCTGCAGCTTATCCAATAGGTAGGGAAATGGGCAGACTAGGTTGGCCAAGTGGTCCTTATCTGCCATCCAAGTCCATGTTTCTATGTTTCTATAATAAAAAACATATTTGGGGACACTGGGAGTGGGCTGTCCAATGTTCCACACTGCTGGGCAGTGGGCTTCCATTGCTGGCATGGGGATTGGGCCCCCGATGCCTAGAAACAGTAACTCAAGGAACTGGAGGGGTGCATCTGACACAGAGAGTGAGCATTCCGGTGTCAGATTATATAAATAAATAAAATCATGGCAATGGGAGGGTGGGGGTGCCACTAGACACCAGGGAATAAGTTTTTAAAGGAAGACGTCATTTTTTAAAAGGGGACAGCGATCGGAAGGGTGGGAGGTGCCACTAGACACAATAGAAACAAAACATGAAAGGGAATAAGGATCAGAGGGTACCAGTAGACACCAGGGAAACAAAACATTGAAGGGGATGGGGATCGAAGGGTGGGTATCACTAGACACCAGGAAAATCCCAGGAAAGTATTCTGAAGTGATGAAAAAGGATCCTTTTTTTATCACTCGTGATGCAAAAAAGGATTTTTTTTCATATCACACAGTGATGAAAAAGGATTCATAACAGTAAATAAAACATATTTCTGGGGCATATCTCTGACACTGAAGTGCAGACTGCCCCTGAAAGGGAAGGGGGTCCCGATCAGACAGATAAGTGTGGTGGTCTTTCTCCTGTGTGTCATTTTTGTGCCTCTTGAAAAAAAAATGTAAGAAAAAATAGAAACAAGATGGCGGCAAATGAAAAAGGAATTTTCCCATACAAAACAGGATTCCTTTTTCATTTCATATTGCTATATTTTAGTGCTTACTGAGCATGCTCAGAAATCATTTTTTCAAATTTTTAATTTGCAATAACTTAAAATGGCTTATTATTTTTTCACCAGACTAGCAAAAGGCACATCTGTGGACTAGTCCCTTTCTGCCCTGAAAATTTCAGACCAAAAAAACCAAACCATCTGGGCTGTAGGCAAGTTCAAAGTAAAATCCAAGCAAAGTCAATTAGCAACAAAATGTTTTTTTCACTTCACCCTAATTCAGAAACCACTGATATGACCAGAACACAACTTTGCCACATCAAGAGATCTACCCCACAGGACAGTGCATAACAAATTTTGTGCAAATCCATTGAACAGTTGCAAAGTTATTAAAGTGCACAATTTTGAGCTTCACATTGAAGTGCCTACTCAGCCCTAATTATAGGGGTGCTCCTGTAGTTAGGGTTGGTATAGCACTTCATTGGTAAATCTCAGTTTTTGCACCTTAATAATTTTGGCATATTTTCACAAAATAGCCCAAAAATTTGGATGTGTTGTCATTTTATCAGTTTCACAAGATCTGGAAACTTTCATAACTGCAGCTTGTACATTTTTTGAGATATAAAGTGGTCAAAAAGTGAAGAAATTAAATGTTTTCCCCATAGGATAACATGGAATTTTTTACAGTCATCTACAGCCCACACAGAATGAGATTTTTCTCTGACATTTTTAGGGATGATGGGGTGTGTGTCAAGGGTGTGCCTTTGGATGGTTTGATGTGAAAATGTATTACCATTTTTGAATTAGAACGATTTTAGTGATAGCTGCCAGAAAGGCTGTTCGAACGGTAAATAACCATTTACTGTTTGAACTGTAAATAACCATTTACTGTTCTAATGGTAAATAACCATTTACTGTTTGAATTTTATGCTTTAATAACTTCGCAGTTGTTCTTGCAAGTTGCATGAAATTTGGCATGTACCCTCAAAGGCTAATGGTCTCTTGATGTGGTAAGTTTCATTCCAGCTGTATATGCAAGTCAGGAAATATGCAGTCCCAAATTGTGTACATCATCATTTTTTGTCAAATTATTTCTTTGATTCTTTTGCAATTTGCACTTTAATAACATTGCAGCTGTTCTTGCAATTTGCAAGAAATTTGGCATTTGCCCTCAGAAACTAGTGGTCTCTAGACGTGGTAAGTTTTATTCTAGTTGGCTGTGCAAGTCTGGAGATTTGTAGTCCCAAAATGTGTACATCGCTATTTTTTGTCATAGTCCTTCTTTGCTTTTACGTTAAACTTAATATGTTATACTTTGATAACTTTGAAACAGTTCAGGTTATATGAAAGAAATTTGGCATGCCCCATCATGAAGCAGACATCTCAGGAACTGTTAAGTTTTGTTTCAGTTAGATTTGAGAGTATGGAGATATAGAGTCCCAAAATGTGTAAATTAAATTTTTTTGTCAAAATCTTTCCTCACTTCTATGTTAAATTAAATATTTTGTGCTGTAAAAATGTAACAACTGTTCAGGTGACTCCTATAAATTTGTCACGCCTCATTAGTGACTAAAGATCTCTTGATTTGGCAAGTTTTGTTCAGGCTGATATAGAGTCTGAAAATGTGCAAATCACAGTTTTCTGTCAAATTTTTTCATTTGTTTGTTAAACTGAAATATTTGTGCTTTATTAACTTTTCAACCGTTCATGCGATTTGGATGACATTTGGCATGCACCATCAGCGACCAAAGATCTGCTGATCTAGTAAGCTTTGTTCCAGTTGGATGTGTGGGTGTGGAGATATGGTGTCTCCAAAAATGTGTAAATTACTGTTTTTGTCAAATTCTTTGCCATGCTGCCACACAAAATGGCTTGGGATTTTGGTCTGAAATTCTAAGGGCATATTAGGGTTCCCAATCCTAACACCCCACCCCAACCCTCGGTTTCCAACCCAAACATCTCACCACTACTCAGCATGCAGTAACATGTGTGAGGGTTGTGCCTTTGGGTTGTGAACTCTAATGCTCATCCCATTCCAAGAGTAAGTAAGCTAAGATGAGTACACAATAAGAGAACTGGGTGACCATAAGTAGGGATGTAAGTTTGTCATGGCAGTCATACATGTCATTGATTCCATGACGTTTGATCTTTATTCAGGACGGTTGATTTTATTTCTTAGAAGAAACCTGAAGGGGAAGGAAGGAAACATATTCAATTCAGTGCTTTACAGTAACTGGTAATTGCTATTTTTATTTTAAACTTAGATTGTGGGCTTTTAGTGACACTGTACTTTCTTTGTTGTCTTTACGTAGAATTGTTTTTGGGCTGTTGAAAATTTAAAACGTAGTGGTGGTGTAATTCTGTGCTGTCTTTAATTGCTGCAGATTTTATCTTGGCTTGTCTGACTGCCCTGTAGTTGGGTGAGGGGTGTTAATTGTCTGGCCTCTGACCTCAGCTACATGAAAACTGGAGGTGGGGCTTAGTAAGAGTTGAGGTAGCAAGTGAGTTTTATTTCTCAGAAGAAGCCAGAAGGGGAAGGAAGGAAACATATTCAATTCAGTGCTTTAGAGTAAATGGTAATTGCTATTTTTCTTTTAAATTTAGATTGTGGGCTTTTGGTGACACTGTACTTTCTTTGTTATCTTTACTTAGAATTGCTTTTGGGCTGTTGAAAATTTAAAACGTAGTGGTGGTGTAATTCTGTGCTGTCTTTAATTGCTGCAAATTTCACCCTCCCCTTCCCCCAACTCTTAATTATATGCCCTGTTAAATCTGATTGACAGGAGCTAAACACAGGGTATAGTAAGGGGTGTGAAGTAGGAGGTGCATAAGGGGGAAGAAGCCCACCTTCAGCACTACAAGTGTTTTGAGTCATTTATTTATTGGTTTCTTTTCTTTTCTTTTTTTTTTTAAAGAAAATTATCTGAGGATCAGTGGCAGGACTTTTAGGACAGTAAATTAATAAAAAGAGAACTAGGAGAGCTTCAGTAGCAGACAAGTAGTGGAATAGCAGTATAATTGCAGTATAATGTGGGGAGTGGTGCAATGCAGTGGCTGTGGGGCAGCCATATTCAGGCAGACCTTCTGGACACTGAGGTGCTGCCCTATCTGCATGCATCTCTCTGGACTGTGGGATGAGGTAGCCAGCCTCAGAGTGGAAGTAAACTGGGTCGGGGTACCATCACCCCTATCCAGAGACCACCCAGTCCATTGCAACTGCCTCAAAGGATGCAGAGAACAAGGAGCACTTGGATGACAGTGGGCTCAGGGTAGGTTAGAGCAGTCAGGCAGAGGCACATCCCAGATTCTATTCCACTCAAGAACTCATATGCCACACTGGCAAACAAGGACAACCAAATAGAGGTACCCAGAGAAGTGGAAGGAAAGGATGTGGAGGTTAACCAAGGAGGTGACCTCAGCAGGGAAAGCAGTGGACCCCAGAGGAGAAGGAAGCAAATCCTGGTGGGGGACTCCATCATAAGAGGGATCCAGCTAGGAACACAGGAGGGGGAGGACAGGGAGGTGAGGTGCCTACCAGGTGCCAGGGCATGGAGGATGGAAGAAAGATCCTGGGGATCACTGGGAAAGCAAGATGGAGGGTGAGCTGGATGTCATTATCCACCTAGGTACTAATGACCTGGCAAATGGGGAGCCAAAGGAAGTTCAGGAAGAGTTTAGGAAATTGGGGAGGGGTCTCAAGCAAGTAGCTACTTCTGTCACTTTCTCAGAAGTACTTCCTGCAAGAGGCAAGGGTGAGCATAGGAGTGCATGCACTAGGAACTTTAACTCATGGTTGAAGAACTGGTGCTGTGAGGAAGAGTTTGGATTCATTGGTGACTGGGGACCCATCTGGAGGGATGGAGGTTTGTTCAAGCCTGACGGCCTGCATCCATCCTGGAGAATCAAGCACTCAATAATAAGTTTAAATGCTACATTGATAAGCATTTAAACTAGCAAGGGGTGGCAGGCCAGCAAGGAGGGTACCACTTGCTCACCCCACAGCTAGCAGTGGAACCAGTGAAACAGAGGAGTGGCTATCTCTGCAAAGCAGTGTGCAAAGATGGAGATTAGTGCCCAAGAGGTGGATAGACAGAAAAGGGGCAAAATTCAGCACAAGGGCAGACAGCAAGGAGAACCAGGGATAAAGGACAACCAAGGAAAGGGCTGGAGTAGAACAGCAAAACAGTCTAGGGAGGTCAAATCATGGAAAGCCATGTGTGCAAATGCCAGGAGCCTTAGCAACAAGATGGAAGATCTGGAGGCTGTCATGGTGCAGTCAGACCTGGACATTGTGGCCATCACTGAAACCTGGTGCAATGATAACCATGACTGGGAGATGGCCATACCTGGCTACAACATATTCAGAAGAGACAGAGTGGGCAGGAAGGGAGGAGGAGGAGTGGCATTGTATGTGAAAAATGACATAAGGGCCACAGAGATCCAGGAGGAACAAAATGGGGGAGAGATACTGTGGGTTAAGCTGGAAAGGAAAATGGGGACAGCCATCTGCACAGGTGTGGTCTATAGATCACCAGCCCAGGAGGAAGAAACAGATAGGGAGCTGATGCTAGCCATCCAAAGGATGGCAGACAGGGGTGAGGTAGTACTGGTTGGAGACTTCAATATTCCAGACGTGAACTGGAGCATCCCAACAGCAGCATCAACTAGGAGCAGATTTATCCTGGACTCCCTTCAGGGTGCCTTCCTCAAGCAACTGGTCATGGAACCAACTCGGCAGAAGGCAATACTGGACCTTGTGCTCACAAACAGGGACAGTGTGATGGGGTAACAGTGGGGAGCACCTGGAGAACAGTGACCACCAGTCATTGTGGTTTGAAGTCACAAAAAGAGCAGAACCAAACCACACAAAAACACATATCCTGGATTTTAGGGGGGCAGACTTTGGGAAAATGGGAATAACTTGAAAGAGGCATTAAGGGGAATGGGACAGGAATCAGGGGTTGAGAAACAGTGGGCAGTATTTAAAATGGGGATTACAAGAACAACAGAATTATGCATTAAGCAGGTTAGCAAGAGGAAAAGGAAGAGGAGACCATTATGGTTTTCCAAAGAGGTAGCAAAGAAAGTGAAAGCCAAAAAGATTGCATTCAGGCAATACAAAAAGACACAGGCAGAAGGGGATAGGGAGAAGTACTAGGAGAAGCAAAGAGAGGCAGGGAGGTCAGTAAGGGAAGCCAAAGCTCGGACAGAAGAACACATGGCAAAATCAGTGGGTAGAGGGGAAAAAACCTTTTACAGGTACATAAGTGAAAAAAGACAAAGGGAGGGATAGTGAGACTGAAGGGGGAGGATGGGGGCAGCGTAGAGGATGACAACAGTAAAGCTGACATATTGAACAGGTATTTCTGCTCAGTCATTACTGAAGAAGAGGAGGGTAATGGGTCTGAAGCGAGTTCAAGGGGTGAGAATGGTGCAGAAATGGACACAAGTCCCTTTACATGAGAAAGGGTCCCGAAGGAACTGTAAGTAATAAGAGTTGATAAAGCAATGGGGCCAGATTGGGTGCATCGCAGGGTCCTTAAAGAACTAAGAGAGGTGGTGGCTGAACCTCTGGCTATCCTGTTTAGCCAATCACTGGAAACAGGGGAGGTACCCAAAGACTGGAGGACAGTAGATGTAGTCCCCGTATACAAAAGTGGGAACAAAGAGGAAGCAGGGAACTATAGACCAGTCAGCCTCACCTCGGTAGTGGGGAAGATCATGGAAGCACTACTGAAGGAGAGATTGGTGGAACATCTGGTTGTCAATGGACTACAGGACCCAAGGCAGCATGGTTTCACCAGGGGAGGGCATGTCAGACCAACCTCATTGAATTTTTGACTGGGTGACTGGGAGGTGGATCAGGGAGGGCAGTGGACATGGCCTATCTGGACTTCAGCAAGGCTTTTGACACTGTGCCACATAGAAGACTATTAACAAACTGGGGAATATGGGTGTGGGCAGGACAGTAGGTGGTGGGTAGGTAACTGGCTGGGTGGCAGGACACGAGGGTGGTGGTAAATGGCTGTCATTCCACAGAGGGAAGGGTGACCAGTGGGGTACCACAGGGATCAGTGCTGGACTGGTCCTATTCAACATCTTCATCAGTGACATTGCACAGGACCTAGAAGGCAGACTTTCACTGTTCGTTGATGACACAAAGCTCTGTAACAGAGTAGACACACCAGAGGGTGTAGACAGAATGAGAAGGACCTGCAGAAACTTGAAGAATGGTCAGGGTTTGGCAGTTGAAATTCAATGCAAGGAAGTGCAAGATAATGCATATGGGGCACAAAACCCTGGCACAATATATCAGTTGGGTGGTGAGGATATAGTATGCACCAAGCAGGAAAGGGATCTTGGGGTTATCATCTCTGATGACCTCAAGGTAGGGAAACAGTGTGACAAGGTAGCAGGTAAAGCAAATAGGATGCTGGGATGTATAGGCAGGGGCATCACCAGCAGGAAAAGGGAGGTCATAACTCCGCTATACAAGACACTAGTGAGGCCCCACCTTGAGTACAGTGTACAGTTCTGGAGACCATACCTACGTAAGGACATAGACAGGGTAGAGAAGGTTCAGAGGAGGCAACAAAGATGGTGCATGGATTGCATCACAAGTCCTATGAAGACAGATTGAAGGAACTGAACATGTACTCCTGGAGGAGAGGAGGAGAGGGATATGATAGAGACATACCAGTATCTTACAGGGAGGAACAGGGTGCAGGAATACACTATTTTTAAGCAAAAAGATGTTCCAGGACTAGAGGGCATGGATGAAGTTGGAGGGGACGATTCAAAGGAAACATGAGGAAGAATTTTTCACAGAACGGGTGGTGGACAAGGGAACACCCTGCCAGAGGAAGTGGTGGGGGCTGAAACAATCATCGGATTAAAGAATGCATGGGATAGACATAAAGGAATTCTGGAGGTCAGGGGTAAGGGGCAACAGACTTCTAGGAAAACATAAACTGAACTTACAAGCTCAAATGGGCAGACTGGTTGGGCCATAGGCCCTTATCTGCCGACACTGTCTATGTATCTATGTATCTATGTATCTATGACTTCCATGACTTTCACTAGTGTCACCAGAATGTAGCAATGATGACAGTGCCACAACATTTACTACTGTTTACTAATGGTTTCATGAACAAACAATGAGTCGTTAAAACCTCATCCATTACAAACTTACAACCCTAACCATAAGTGTAGAGACAATGTAATTAACTCTCATCTCCCTGTGGGAGCACAGGACCCTTTGGGCCCTGCACTGTCATCAGTCCATAATAGCAGCAATCCCTCAATTATATGTGGAAGTGCACCCTGTGCTCCTATCAGTGCATAATGGCATAGTATCACAGTCACCTTAGCCCCATTCATAAAACTTTCCACCGCAGCTGTAAACAAGGCCTGGAGATATGCAAAACAGCTTAGTACACCTAAAGGTGTATTAAGCTGCGAGTCGCAGCCAGTTCATATCTCAAAGTGTTTTTGAGATATAGCTGCCAAAAGGTACCCTGACCATTATGATGTTATCTTGTGGGAAATCACTGTACTTCAAAATCTTATAACTATTTAGAGTCTTTTTCAGGGGCTGTGCAGATAGAGTGGGATGGATTTTCAAAGCTCCGATGCAAGCTGTGACAATGGCAGCTTGCACCGAGTGCGGTGCACCCAGGACTCTGTGCCCAAAATTTGATTGTACAGGGTCCTGGCACCTAAGCCCAGTGGCTTGTGGCAAAGGGGGTGCTGCACCAGACAAATGGTGCACCCACCTGGAATGGTGGGGGTCTGCAGCACCCACAGACAGGGGCTGGCAACTGGGCACTGCCCCCCAACACCACTGCACCACCGGCACTAGTACCGCATCACTGTTCAGTACCCTGGTGGGCTAGTGCCCCCTGTATTCATCTCAGTACTCCCCCCTTACCCCAATCCAGCGAACGGCACTGCCCTCCACATGCCACCCTGGCTGGCTGCCAAATGGGCAGTCCGTGTGCGTACAGTATACTGTATACAGTACACCCACTGACAGCTCATTCGGTGGCTGGCCATGGTGGTGTGCGGAGGGCAGTGACGGTAGCTGGATAGGAGTATGGGGTTGGGGGGTGGGAGTGCTTAGATGGGTACCATGGGGGGGTTGGCAGGATGCACTGATGTGGGTGTTGGGGACCATGACGGGGGTGAGGGGGGACCACCGGACCACCAGGGATCACCCACCAGGGACAAATCAGGGTGGACCACACAGTAGCATATACAGAATAACCACCACGGGAGCTGTCTAAGTCCCCTTAGACCAGCCCCTCACTGGTCTAAGGGTACTTGGCACTTGGTTCCGGGGGGGTCTTTCAAAATCCGGATGTGAGGGCTGTGGCTGTCTGGGTCTGCCGCAAGCCCCCAGCACCATGCAGCAGCCACTTTCATGGTGCAAGGATGGTGCTAGCACACTTTGGTGCAGGCAGCCTGCCTTTCAAATTCCCACTTGGCGCAGCTCTTGGCGCAAGGTGCCCTTGCATTAGACTTGTTTGACGCAAGCACCTGAATCAATTTAAGGCCTTTGAAAATCCAGCCCAGTAATTTTTGTTGTCTCACAAGCAGCAGCCTGGACTATTCCATGATGATTAAGATGAGCATACAGATATTCCGTTCCCTGCTTGTCCTCCTGATATTTTCTCTCATTGTCATTGATGGCTGCAGCTGAAGTGGGTGAAGTCCTGATTTTGCTATGGCCTTTTTGAATGGGATAGGAAGTAAAATCCATCTTGGTGGAGCTATTCCAGCATGTTCATAAAATCAACATCCTCTTCATCCTTCTCTGTTTCTGGGGGAAGGGATGTTGAGGGTGGCAACCATCTGTCTGACAAATGAGGAAGAGATGAGTAATCCTCAGTCTGCCTTGGAAGAGGTTCAAAATCTTGCTCAGGTGTCCCTATAACTCCATGGGGTCACCATCCTCCATATGAACATGATATTCTTCTTCTTCCTCCTCTACACAGATAGGTTGGAGCCTGAGCCGAGGGGGGGGGTTATCTTATGGAAATTTCCCATGGCATAGACTGCCTGGAAAATTGTCACATTTTTTATATGTCCTCTGATTAGTAAATCTTTTTGTGTCATCTGCTTGCTCCTTTCTCTTGCAGGTGAACTTGAGCTTTTGTGAAACTGGAGAATGTTAGGATACTGTTGTTGAAGTCATGCCAATACATTTTGCACAGTCACATTGTAGAGAAAGATAAAAGCTGGTTAAAGTGGCAATAAAGCAGCATCCATATGAAGCTCCACAGTGAAAGCATAGTGGTATCAAGTGTCAGGTCACTGTCTTGAATGACAAACCATGAAGAATAGTCATGAACACTACTATGCACTACCCTAAATTCTTGCAATATCCCAGATAACCACTAGAGCTCACTGACTTAATGACTCATGGAAGCACATGCGCATGCAGCATTGTTTCTGTACCTTGCCACCTGCTGACTCTTTAACAAAGTCCCACAGGGTAGAACCATGAAATCGCATGCAAGTGGGTGCACAGATTTTAGTGGGACTACCCTAATCATGAACAACAACTCCAAACTCATTGTGCACTCCTGTGAAAATGACAGTTGTCTTGCTGTCTAGGCAGTCTGGCTCCATGACTATGTGCACAGTGAGTCTAGAGTTGTGATAACAATGTATATTATTATTTGAAAATAGTGGCACCAAGTGATACCAAGCTTTTCAACTGGTTGACACTTAGGCCATAGTGGCACAAATATCTGGATATCTTTAGTCATGGTGAAGCATGATGCTTGACTTCACTGTTGCAGGAGTGTTGGAGAGATATTGCAGGACTATGATGTAGATAAGGTGATTCAGTGGTGATAAGTGTTTTGTGAAAGTTAAATTCCACAGGTGGAATTCTACTGGCATTACCTATTGTCTATGAATTTGTTAGCATATTTTGCCAACTGGTAATTTTTAAAGTATCAACAATAAATTTTAACCAACTAAACCACATATACAAGCTTATTTAGGTTCAAGGACATACTTACTTTGATATACATGTGAAATATTGAGTGTATACCTGTAATAGCAGTAGAGCCCTACATATCAAAATATTGTGAATATTTTCAAATAATTTGACAAATTATAAAATTATAAATCCCTGCAACTTACAGTTTACATAACCAATGACCTCTCCATTGAACAGTTTCTCAAACTCTTCCAAGAAAGTATGCATATAAATTTTAAGCTCTCTAGCTCCAAAGGTGGCTAAGTTATAAGCACTGAAATATTTTTCAGAATGTTTGTTTGAATAATAAACTGCCAGACATTGAATCCCTATAACTTCCTGCCCTTCATGCAAATGTCACGAAAAGTGGCACCATTTCAGGCCTCTTTTAAACAATACGCATGCCAAATGTCAGATCTCTAGCTATAGTTCTGAGTAAGTCATGACATATAACATACTAACATATTAGATGCCAGCAGAGTAGGCCTGTTGGTCTATCAAGTCTACTCATGCTTCAGCACCCTGATTGGGTACCATAGCCCTCTATCTGTCTCCTTCTACTGTTAAAGAATTTCAAAAATCCTCCCCCATCATGAAATTTTGTGAATTTCACAAATATTTCACAAAATCAGAATTTTCTAATTTTACCTTGCCTTCATGACAATCATGCAACTATAGATAGATAGGTACATACAAAAGCAACTACAATAGCATCAGCTAATCTGAAAAACCTGGTGGAGGGTGGTAAATAGAAACCTGTCAAGGAGTGAACCATAACATAGGACTTTCAGGGTGATAGGGGAAAAGGGGTAGCAAATAGAGAGAAGAAAATTTTTTCATATGACAGGGATTTCTTCAGGAAGAGGACGACTGCACAGTAGTAGTTTTGAAGAAGGGAATTGAAAAGTAGCAGTGGTCAAAGGTTCTGAGGGAGTAGAACAGTGAAAATAGAGAACTGCAAATCAGTAGCAAAATAGTTGGGGGAGATAGAATTTAAATATCAGTGGAATGGAGTGGAGTGGAGGAAACATCTACTTTCATGGGAGTACAGAGAAAGAGAGAGGAGAGAGAGCAAGAGAAAAAGATCAGAGTAAAGGAGACAGTGGTGCACACAGAGAGTGTGTTTAAGAACATGAAGACTGAAGGAGTAGTGGAGGGGGTCAAGTCAGGTGGTCACGTCAGGCAAGGGTGGACTTGGGACTGCATTGTAAACCACACTCCTATAGTTAAATATCGGGCTGACCACAGCAATTAATCAGATTTTACTCTGCATGCCATAACAGCTGACTCATTCATTCAAGAGCCCGGTATTTGTGAGGGAGTCTATTTAACAGATGGAGTTTTCTTTTTATAATTTTAAAGGCTCTACCCTTTGGGGTAACTGGGTTGGAAGGGTGGTGGATGTCGCAGGCTTGGGGAACTATGCCTAAAAGAGTGGGCCAGGTGGGTGTAGGGCAATGCTGAAACTGAACTTGGGTGAAGAGAATGAGGTTACATTTTCAGGCTTACCTGCTATATACAGAGAGAGAAATTTCACTGGGACTACTAGGTGGAGGAAGAGGTGAATGCTATGAGAATGGAGTGGTGGAGTTTTTTTTACAATAGTGCAGAGGAAGGGGCAAGACAAGTATTTGGGTGAGGTGGATATTTTCACCTGTCATTTTTTCCATATAGATGTTTTGCCCAGATTTTGTCCCCATTTATTGCCCATCCACATACCTTGGCCACTTGTGTGCATGTGGAGGCACATACACACCACGTGTCAAGATGTCTTCAAGTACTTGCTGCCTCCTCATGCCTAAGCTGACCGCTGGGCCTCCATCCGATGGCAGCAGAACTACAAGGGGAGATGACAACCACCCAAAAGAGGAGAGCTGCTTCCAGCTGCTCAATCCTGCTCTGACCCTCCCCTCCATGCTGACTCTCAATGGCCAGAGTCCATTCCCAAATTCAGGTCGCTGGTGTGACTCAAAGTAAGGCATCCAGCATCTCAGCCCTCTATACCACTGAGCTGGCCACAAAGGTCTTATCTGTTTTAAAAATGGAAGAACTTTACCACCTGAAGTTAGGGTGAAGTCCAGAAACTTCACCCCACTATATGCAATGCAAAGTTCCTGACTTGGCAGCAACTTCATGGTGAAATTTAGATTCATGTTATCTCTTTCGGTATAACACTTTAATGTAAGCTCAAGTATACCAATAGTTAACATTCAGCATAGTCAGTTCATATACACGAGTGCTTATGCTAATGAGCCCATAGTTAAGACTACAACTACTGCACTGCAGACAGAGTTCTGACTTCAAAAGTCGATTTAAGAGTACCTGGTCTGAGATTGTCTAAACAGTAATCCATTACCCTACCCAGTCAATCAAAAGTGAACAATCCTGGGCCACCCTACCACTGCTGTCCAAAGGAACAAACTAATCAGAAACAGGCTTCCCCTGCTAGATGTACTCAGTACTGTACTTGGGTGCCAACTAGCTCCAGAACCCATTGTCCCGGATTCCGCCCTTTTCCCTCACAAAAGACAGAGACGTAGTTTGTTGTTGTGCTAAGATGGCCAATTAATTTATCTATATTCATAATTCCATATTCCATTTCCATTTCTTTATTATCATATTTTCAACAATTTGTTTATTTTCCTTCATATGTCAATCTCTGATTATCCTTCCCCCAGGTGAAAACCTGGGTGCCTTCTTCTTCTCCTTTTTCGTTAGGTAACAGTGAAAACCGAGACCGCTTTCTCCTTCATCTTTCTCCTCTTCTTGTGTTATTCCTTTTTTATTCCCCCCCTCCTCCCCCTTTCCCCACTAGCCAGTCTCCAGCTTGCACTGGATGGCTGGCTTCACCCCATCCTTAGGGTACCGGCCTCCCTTACCTCAGGGAAGATCCTTTTTATTCCTCTTTCCACTTTCTCTTCGCCCTTTTTATTTATTTATTTTCCTTTTATTGCATGTTTCCGCCATGCTTCAATAAAGTTAATTGTTTCTGTATTAAACATGTCTATGGCTAGGTCCGACAGGTGTACCCTGCCAGACCTGAAGAAATCCTCTACCCATTCTTCTACCCCCTCAGTATCACCTGTCCTCCCATCTGCCTTATCAATGAGCCAACCTTCCTATTCATCTTTCTCCTGGCCCTCTCTACTGCTCTGTGGCTGTGCTCCTGCCTCCACACCCTCCTTGGTATCATGTCTGACCAGGCGAGGCCTACTGGTGGCCACCATCGTCGTATTGTTCCTAAATCCCTTTTTATTTGTAAGTAAGTATCTACCCAATGCCTGCCTGCAAGGTCATGCCCCTAAATGTATAATAATTAGATCTGCACTGGGCCACTGCCCTTGAGTTCCTTCAAGGTGGGGAGCAGCTGTGCTCATCTCATCCCCCGTATGCCATGCCAAACCAACCTACACTGTCTCGCATCTTGGTACAGCTGCCTTCCCCCAGCCTTCTTCTCTGCTCTTTTTCCGGGCCAATAAATATAGGAATGGCTGCAGATCCAGACTTCCATTCTCCTCCCTCTACCTGTGGGGTTCAAGCAAAATTTGTTATTTTACACATGCTCTCAGTGTCATACCTGCATTTTCTTCTTTTTTTTTTTTATATATACCCTTTCTACCCTTCCTCCCCCCCCCCCACTTCTGTAGCCCCAGGCCAGGAGCACTACCCATTTTTTTTTTATTTCAGTGCTCTAATGTATCTCTTATAACTGGCCAATCGCCAGCGTCCCTTTTCCCATATCCCATTCACTGTCTCTCCTGCCGCTGCCCACTGCGAGGTAGCCCCAATCTGCAAAGAATGGGATGAATAATTAGCCGGGTCTTCCCCCATGAACTGCATGCCTTTTTTAAGCAATGCTGTAACTTGGTAGCCCGTGACCCTCTTCCCATCACCATGCACAAATAATTTTCCCGTCCTGTTCCTCTGCTCTGCGGCGAGAGCCCACAGAGCCTGTACGGGGCATATTGCATCCTCTGTTCGCCCTTTCAGCGCCACTATGCAACTCTGCCCTCTCTGGTCTGTCTTTGAACTCCTAATCTTAATCTGTATCTCTGTCACCCCCCAGTTTACATCTTCCCATTCTAACCCCTCTTCTTTGTCCTCTCTCCCGTGGCCTACCACCTCGCTCACTCTCATGGCTCCAGCGAACTTTACCATATAGAACGTGTGAAAAAGCTGGGCCTCGGCCTTCGATCTGCATATTGCTGGGAGCACATCTTTCAGTTTTATTAGCCACTGCTCCCCTATTGGCCTTGTATTATCTGCTAGTCCTTGTTTCAACCTGCCCCATCCTTGCATCATCCTTCTGAAGAGTAATGATTTTGTCAGGACCTTCCACCCCTTTAGACCGCAAATAACACTAATTCCTGCAAGATAAACTCCCATTGTGGTGTGGGCTGTGCCTTTTTGCCACTGCTCCATGGTGAACATTCCCAGCTGTTCCTCTGTGAGTGGCCTACTTACTTCCATCTGGTTCTCTGCCCTGAATGTTTGAAACACTCGCCCGGCCCCATCGTAGACCCTCAGAGTCCAAGGCGCCCATGAGCTGCTAAACAGCAGTTCTGCTCCTTCTTGCCAACGTCCCAGATGTTCATTGGTATGGGTGTTTTTTGTTCTTCTGCTGCCAGTGCCAGCCTCCGAAAATGGTCCAGATGCAGACGGGAAAGGCTGTCAGCCAGGATATTGCATACCCCTTCTATGTGTTGTGCTCTAAATTACATGTTCAGCTGCAAAGCCCTTAGAACTAACAGTCATAATACCTGCATGACTGTGCCTGACCAGGCTCCCCTGTTGTTCAGAACGTCCACCACTGCCCTATTGTCACACCAAAAAGTCACTTTTTGTTCTCGTAATTCCTCCCCCCCAGACCAAAGTACATGCCCATATGGCATGATCTCCAATAATGTTATATCTCTCACTTTCCCCTCCTTTTCCCAACTGGCAGGCCATGGTTCTGTGAACCAGCTACCCCTCAGGTAGCCCCCTATGCCTAGCTCCCCAGCCGCATCTGTGTAGAAGTTGAGGTTTGTGTTGTATAGCCACTCCTCTTGCCAGAATGAGCACCCGTTGTACTCTTTAAGAAATTCTTCCCAGATTCTAAAATCCTCTCTGACCCTCTGTGTTAGGTCTCCCCAATGATGTGGTCTGGTAACCCCCGCTGTAGCCCTAGCTAACCTCTTTGTGAATGCCCTCCCTGGTCTGATGGCCCTGCATGCAAAGTTCAGGTGCCTCAGTACCTGCTGCACCATTTTTAGCTGTACCCGTCTCTTTCAGGTGTGTACTTGGATTAGCTCCCTTAATTTCCTTACTTTTTTGTCCGGTAATCGAAATATCTCGCTCGAAACATCTATCTCAATCCCTAAAAATTCCATAACCCTGCTTGGCCCTTCTGTCTTTTCTGGTGCCAGTGGGACCCCCTAGCTCCCGGCACAAATCCTGAAACTTACCCAACATCCTCTGTGTCTCTCTTTTTCCCCTCCCAATGAAAAGAAAATCATCCAGATAATGGATGACCGTCCTACAACCCGTTATTTTCTTGGAATATCCACTCTAAGCAGGTGCTGAAAGCCTCAAATGTAGCACATGCTGTGGAACAACCGATTGGTATCGCCTTGTTGAAATAATACTGTCCCCCACTTTTAAAACCCAATAGATCCCAGTCTTCCCTCCTAACTGGAAGTAATCTAAAAGCGGATTCAATGTCTGTTTTTGCCATCCATGCATCCTCTGTGACCCGGATCATTAAGACCGCATCCTCTAGTGTCACATATGTCACCCTACTATGCTCCTCACTGATGGAATCATTCACTGACTCCCCTTCCGGGTAGGACAGGTGGTGAATCACTCTGAACTCTCCTTCCTGTTTCTTGGGTACCAGGCCCAATGGCGAAAACCTCATGTTTGGCAATGGGGGAGTATTAAACAGGCCCTCTACCCTACCTGCTGCTTTTTCCTTTTCTATCTTCTGTCTTAGCATTTCTTCCTTCCCTTTTACTGACCCAAGGTTGCTCACCTCCATCGCTCACTTGGGTCCCTTACACTGCAATGAAAACCCTGTGTTAAAACCTTTCAGAATCATGCCCCGCACTCCCGGGTCCAGATATCTATCCAGGCAAGCTGTCCATACCTTCAAATTGATGGAGGTTCTGGCCATCTCAAACTGTTCCCTGTTGCATCCCCCGCCACTCCTACCCACTCCTTCCCCCTCATTTTTTCCTACCTTCTTTCTTTCAGTGACCCTGACCCCCTCTATTCGCATTCTCCCCGCCTCCCCTGCTCCTTGTTTGCCCTTTAAATCCTTGGCCAACTCGAAAAAACTGTTGATCTGATCCTTGACCCCCGTGTCCTTGTGTCCCTTGTACCCATGTCATTCTGCATTTGCTTGCCGGGTGTCCTCCTCCATATTTTGAGCAAGCGTTCCAGAAACGACATTGAGACCATGAGCAAAAAGCCCTATTGTAAGCCCAGCAGCATCTCTGAGGTGTAAACCCCTTCATGCCCCTCTCACCTTTGGGCATGGACTGATCTGTTACATAATCCATCCACAAATCTATCTGCTTGGTGTCCCATCTCACGTCCCCAAATGTTGCCATTCTCTGCCGAAAGAATTCATCATAGTATAACCACCCAACCCCGCCTTTTGCTTTTGCTCTCCGTATTATCAAGGAATAAGTAATGAGCAGGATGCCTAGCTCTGACCTCTTCTCCAGCACGACGGCTAAGAAAGTGGCAAAACCTAGGAACCATCCATCCCACGTCTTCCCTTTTGTGAACTTGTCGTCCTCTTTCTTTCCTAAAAGGACTATGGCTGCTGCCATCTCGCTCTTGCCTATGTCCTCAGTTTCCTTATATTTTGCTGCTGCCTCTCGACTCACCAAAGCGAATATATCTACATATTCCCCTTTCCATATTTTTTATTTTGTGGCCAGTGGCACATGTTCGCCTATCCTCATCCCCGGTGCCCCTATCTCCCTTGTACCTCTTCCTTCTCTCTCCGCTCCCTTTTCATCCTTTCCCGGACCCTCCTTTTCCATCCTAATGTCCGCTAGAGCTGATTCCATTTGCCCCAAACCTCCTGTTCCAAGTGCCGCCACAATTTGCCCTATGTATTCTTTTATACGATCACCCACTGCACTGGATGTGTTACCTATAACCTTGTCTGGGCCGTGCTGCCTAGAATCTTCCACACTCTCCCTTGGTTCTCCCTGTGGCTGAGGATGAGAGGGAACTACTGGGGTCTGTGGAGGGAAAACCACGTTCTGGGCATCATGTCTGGGCTCCGCCAGTGAGATTCCCCCTTTATCCAGTGGTGGTACTGGCATCACCGGGTCCACGGGCCACAGAGGTACTGGATCAACCACTTTGGTGGGCCTCACTGTTTCCAGTGCTACCCTAGCGGGACTACCTGGCTCCTTGGCTGGTCTCTTCTCCCTGGGTCTCCCTGGTGCCTTTCTCTCCACCAGCTCCCACATTCTGTTTGCTTTTTCTGCCAATTCAATTATAGCCTTGTAAGCATCCTCCTTTGATGTCCTGCTCTTCTTGGGTGCCATTTCATTCTTTCTTTGTTCTGTGAATACAACTACAGGAAAATAAAACATGGGTTAATTTGTATATCTGTACCTGTTTGCAACGCCTTTGTCCTGTCCTTTAAACCACACGCCCACATCAACCTACCCACGACACCCCTGCAATCAACCCCCCATGAAAATGGACACCGCATGGTCTGACAATAGGGTACTTTCCCCTATATTCAGACCTCTGCCCAACCCTTGCTCCCTCCTGGTGCCCGAAAAAAGGAAAGGGGAAGGACCAAACAGCAGACAACCCCTCATGAGTGATTGCCAAAGCTTCCAATGTGACCCCCACATCGCATGGGGCCTCTCCCATGCCTTTCTTTCTTTTTTAATTTTTGAAAGGCCCCTTACACATGCAGATAGCCCGATACCTGGGCACTCCTTTTAACGGCCCCCCGGTGGTATGCAATGTCACGCCGCATGGTCACTTGTTGTACCTCCTCTCTCTTGCCTTCTGGCCCTTTCTCCAGGCTTATTCCCCTCCCGAGCCCACACCCCATGCTTCCCCCGATCCAGTACCCCATGCAAGCCCAACAATGCTGTCTAACCCCCCCCCTTTGTTGAGTGACGTCACGCCATGTGGTAACTCCCTCGGAGACCCATACAGGCCTATCTCCATCCAGAGCCCTGAAAAAACTCAAGAAATGCCACCAGGGCATGGTAGCAGTCATTCCCTACTTCTCGCTCCCCTCCCCATTGCGACTTATGCTGCTGGGCACACTGTCCTGGATCATGGGCCCCCCCCCCGCTCCTCCGAGCTGGCAAGTTTTTTTTTGGGGTCCTGAAATTTGAGCAACAGCTACACAATGCCCCCCTAGCCTGCGAGCTGAAGCCAACACCCTTGCAGCAGATCCCCTAATGTGGCATGTGCCACCCGCCACGCGATCCATGCTTCAGTGCCTCTTTGAGGCCTTGCCTTTTCCCCCCAGGCTTTCTTCCTCACACCATCCACAAAAACTACCAGCGCCTTAACTGGATGCCACCAAGGGGTTTTGCTCACCCTCTGCTCGGCGTGTGACGTCTGGCCACTCGGTCCTGGCTTCTGCTCACTCCCTCCATCTCTACGGGCTCTCCTAGGCCTGCCATTCATCCCTCTTAGCCTCCAAAACTAGGAAGAATTGCAACAAAAAACCCACACCACCAGTAAGAGGGCTTTTGCTTCTTTCTTTTTTTTTTTTAATACAAGCGGTGCATAAAGCCCGCCACGCGGCTCATCCCTCAGAGCCTCTTCTAGGCCTTTTCCATCCCTTCCCTGGCTTTCTACAGCCCTTATGGTGACTAAACACCACCAGTGCCTTACAAAGGGTTTTTTCCACCACCCCACGTGTGGCGTGTGACGTCACACCACGCAGTCTCGCTTCCGCTCACTCCTGCCATCGCTACGGGCTTTCAGGCCCACATAAACTTACCAAACAGCCCAATTGAGGAAAATGCAGCAAAACCAACACTACCAATTCACCACACCACGCGATCCTGCTTCTTCTCACTCCTACCATCACCACAACCACATTATCATGCAAACCAGCCCAACTGGGCAAAAAAGCAAAAAACCAATGCCAGCATTAAACAAAGGGGGCTTTCTTCTTCAAACTTAGTTATTACAAAAACGGCGTAAGGCTCCGTGCCACATGGTCTCTGCTCATACTGCCTCCCTGCCAACCAAATTCTTACTAGGACAAAACAGTCTATACTTCCCATCAAACTCAGAAGACCCATCAAACAGTCCTTCTAACCTACCCCCCCGAAACTGTAAACTTTTTTTTGTATATATTCAATAATTAGCCGTGTCTTCCCCCATGAACTGCATGCCCTTTTTGAGCAATGCCATGACAAAATTCCAGCAAAAAGTGGCTGAGGCCCCCTTGTGCTGTCTCTGTACCCCCTCTTCCCCTCCCTTTCCTGTTACCTGTCCATTGTCCTGGCCCTTAGCCCCTCCCCTTCCTCCCCTTCCCCTTCTGAGCACAACCATTCTATGAAGGAGGGAAGGGGTGCACCAGGACAACCTGGTCTGCCCATCAAAGGGCAAACTCCATTCAGAGTTTGATTAGATCAGAGACTCAGTTATTTTAATTTAACTTCCATTACCCACTTTCAGTCTGGCTATGCTCCATTGTGAGTTTCTTTTTTGCTCTTGTCCCTGAAATAACACACAAAACAGCCACCTTTGGTGGTTTTATGAGACGGTGTACCAGGATCTTTACCAGAGGTGGGCAAAAATAGCAAATTCTGAATTCATGGAATTTTCATGGAATTTCATGAAAGTTTGTGACATTTTTTGGAAATTTCTTAAATACTTTAATTGGCCATACCTCGGTCTGTGGTAATGCTATGCATTTGATGTTTAGCATGCATATGGTCTGGGCCAGGACCTAAAAGTTTACCAAGTTTAATTGCATTTGAATGAAGGGTGGAGAATCTGTAGGGGCTCAAAATCTAGCAATGTAATATTCATGTGAACATTTCTGAAAATATTTCTATGCTTAGAACGTAGCCACCTCTGGAGCTAGATAATTGAAAACTTAGATTCATACTTTTTTGGAAGATTCTTAGAAACTGCAAAATAGAGATTGTAAGATTTGGCTATGACCTGCCTCCCGACATGACTTCCAGGGGCTGTCTTCTGAACCTTGGTCATCTGTATGGCAGCATGATATTCTGATGCTGGGTCATGGTGATTATCTTAAAGCCTAATATTTAGGGTCAATGAACTTAACAACATTGGTGATATTATGTTCCCTAGCTTTAAATTCAGCTGTTTATGTAATTGTGAAATATAATTTTTAAATTTCTGAAAGTTCAGAGGCTTATACCCAAGTCATCTTTAAGGCTAGATATCTGACACTTGGAACACATATGTATCTGCATGTGTGGTGTCACCATACCAAACGTGGTGCAATTTACATAAATACTTTTAGTTTACATAGTTAACTGTAATTTAAACATTTCCAAAAGTTTGGAGGATTATAACTCAATCATTTGTAAAGACAGAGATCTGAAATATGGCAAACTTTTATAGGGGTACAGGGAAAGCCAATGGGCCAAATTTGGTGTAATGTAGACAAATATTGTTTAAATTGAAGGGAAATAATCAAATCAAATTTTTGGTGAAATTTCATGACATTTTAATGGAAATTCTGCAAAATTTTGTGGAAGTAAAATTAGCTTTGCTAGCATTTTGCTGGTGGAAGAAAGCATTCAACATCTCTAATCCTTACTGTACTCACTTGAATGGTTGCTGGAGCCCCATACCTCCCCTTGGCTCCCTGGTCCTGGCCTGGTACAGAACTCCACTGTATCAGGGAAGATTTCTCTGACCTCCTGCTTTCCAACCTCTTGGCTGTTTGAACTATGGCTATACCTCAGGTAACCCCTCCTTTAATTCCCTTGCAAGCAGTACATCATTTTCTTGCCATCACTCCCTCAGTCAAGGGAGACCTGTGCATGCCCACCTAAGACCTGTGCTACAAGTACATGAAACTCCATGGTAGGTACCAATCTTACCCCCTTTACACTAGATGTGTCTGTTAACACAGGGATGAAGCATTGGAGCTTGCATCTTCTCATGGTGTCAAGCTGTTCATGCTTCAGAATACCTACCTTCATTGCACAGCTTGCTGCTTCTCAGTCAGGTAGAATATTAGGTGCTTATCAGTGGTGACAGGCACGTTTGTGATATTATTTCAGTGTTCTCCAAACAGGACAAGATCCATTAAATAGATATAAATATATATACTTTTTCAATGTCAGGATAATTATGATACAGGAACATGTAACATTAGTGATTAATAGCATTATCACATTTTAAAATTTACATGACATTTTTGGCAAGTTGCCAAAGTTAGTAATAAACATAAATATCTGTGAACAGAAAATATTTAAAATTGTGATTCTAATCAGATTTTGGAACCCTGTGGCACAGAATAAATTACATTGTAATTGTTCCAATTTAGAGGTCTTTGCAAGGAAAATCAATAGTAGCCTTTTTTTAATTAAGTGAGGTTAGTATTAATTAATTTTAACTTAACATCTTGATCAGTGATTGCATAAAATTATTTTTGACATTGTATGCTTCCAAACTCTGAAGGGTTACCTTCTCAGTCATTAAACTTGAAGGATCTGTAGGTTCTCATCTGGTTGATGCAATTTTTATTAAATTGATTAATGGAGGTTAGCCCTTTGAGCATAAATACTTGTTTAGCTTACTGTAGAATCCTTCTGTTTTGCTGGGGGTTAATTTAATGTATTTGTAGCATTTGCACAGAAGCTAAGACTCTGGGGGAGGAGATTTAACAACTGTTTTGTAGAAACATGCAAACTATCTGAATTTAAATGTGCCTGTTCCCAAAAGATTGATTAGGACATTCCAGTGTTAGGGTCTAATGCGGTCCAAACATATTACATAAAGTCTGTCTGTTGCCCATTATTACACATGCAGTATAGCTGACTGATAGTTGAAAATATGAAAGTAGCACTTGTTTGTGATGTTTATGATCATCCCTCTCAATCCAAAAATTGTGGTTCTGACTGAGGTTTTTAATCCTGTAGAGGTTTTGACACAAGATTGCTCCAAGGCATCCCCAGCACGCAGAATTTTTTGTACATTTGGAGTCTTGGGTAGTGCCTCCAACCATCTTTATTATGCTGATATAAGCAGAATAAAAACTTTACTTGCTGTAAGTATCATTGTTCCTATAATATGTCTATGTCTAGAGAGAAGGGTGCTATATTCTGAACTGCCCATATTTTAACAAATGTTCTTCTATACCACATCAACACAGCCTGATGCACAGATTTGCTCATTGACTGGATACTAACTTCCAGACTGGGTTAAATTTTATAGTACTCTGCCCTGTGTAATTCATGTCTGATTACTACAGATGTGTCAGTATCCATAAGGCTTAGGTATAAAACAGATTTTTCTCCATGTTACACAGAAGCCTACTGTAGAAAAGGAGAAAAGTGACAGAAAAAAGACATGAAGGGTCTATCTAGTCAGTCCCAAGATGCCATACTTGGAGATGCACCTATAACCTGAATCTCATTTCTGAATCCAAAGCATCATCTGGTTATTCATTGGATCTTACCTTGTCAGTCTGTAATGGTGTGCTAATTGCTATGCTCATCACTCCTCTTTTGCTCCCTCGTGAGCATCCAGTCTAAAATAATGGCTATGGCATCTGCTACTTCCAAATGTGTTCAATCTGAGATATCCATAGCACAGAAGTAGTGGATTTATCTGTGGAAACAATCCAACTCTACAGTAACATAGAGGGACATGTCTGCCTTCACTCACTCAGAGTTTGATCTTAAACTGGGGCCATCGACTTGCAGTGATAGATGACATTCTTGAGAGAAATGTCTGGTAGCAGTTGTTGATATTTAAACTCTGACCCATGTTCACCTGTGTAAATATTGTGATATAAAGATGGCTGTTGACTTGTAGATCAACAAAATCAATCAATCAATCAATCAATCAAATCTTTATTTATCCAGGTGAACATCGTTGAGCACAGCTCATTTGCAAGATGGACCTGGTAAGGTCAAGGTTCATGACTGGATACTAACTTCTGGACTGTGTTGAATTATGTAGTACTCTGCCCTGTGTAATTCATGTCTGTTTACTACAGATGTGTCAGTATCCATAAGGCTGAAGATCAGGGGCTCAATACAGGAATATGGGCAAAAGCAGAGTGCAAAGGTTTGTACTCCACTTGTCCTTCCCCATGACCCTGAGGATGCGATATTCAGTTGGACAGTGCATTGACGCTATCCAATTTAATATAGGGCCATGTTAAGGCAGTGCAATGTTGAGTAGTGCTGCCCAAATATGGATCTGGACTGTAGCCAGCACATACTGAAGTGCACAGAACTGTGCCCCCAGGCCTGTTAATGCCTGGACCCCCAGTGCAATATTCAGCTGGCAACATGAAAATGAGCCTAAAGGGCATACAAGGTGCTAATGGGCTATATGCATGCCCATTATAGACTTATTTGCATGGAAAGCATCAGCAGGTTTGCATCCCTGTGACCATTCCCCCATCATGATTGACCATCCCCATGCAATAAGAAGATTTCCTTATTGTCTAGTGCCCTGTGATCATTCACTGCTGTTGCATAAATGATGTCCATGGTGGCTAGCAGCCCCCTACCACCTGCACTGTGCACACAAACTGTCTACAGTAGACAGTCTGTGTACTCACTTTATAGTACACAAGATGTGTGGTCGCTGTCAGTCCATATGGTTGTTGGCCGAGGTGTTGAGAGGAGGGCTGTGCTGGTCTCCGTATCAGATCTGTATGGCACTGGCCAGTGCAGTACAGGGGGTGGACAGTTGGTGTGCACTGTGCAGGCAGTGGGGGTCTGCTAGCCACTGGAGACATCATTTATGCAACAGTGATTGAATGGTGGGGAGTGCCACTAGACACCAGGTACAGTACATCATTTATTCAACAGCAGTGAGCAGTCAAAGGGTAGGGGGTGCCACTAGACACCAGGGACATTACTAATTCTACTGCAGTGAGTGATCAGAGGGTGGTGGGTACCCCTACCATGTCATAATGTTGTACACTTAATAGCGTACCACATTATTGCTTACCCGAAACAGCGCTGTTCATGAAAGCGAATGATTGCAATACCACGTATACTGCTATCGTGGTATTGCACCATTTACTAATCCCAGGCAGAGGATGTGACCTCTGCTGGAAGTGGGTTCTGAACAGCTGCCGTGGCTCACTGGACTGAGCCACAGCAGCAGGAACCCAGGCACTGTGTCTGGGACCAGGTTTGATTCCCGGTTCCAGACATTTTATTTTATTTTTTTTCCACAATTTGTGTGCTCCCCGAGTTGCCCCCCCAGAGTTCAGAATGTTTAGTGGGGGAGTGCAGGAGGTGCAGCCCTCCATAACGGGGGGGGTGGGGCAGAGCCCCCAACAGAAAAAAGTATGCCTCATGGCAATATCGCACTGTATTGGCAGTGTGATTTAACTATGCAGAATAATGTCCTTCGACATAATGACCCCATGCTGTGTGTACTACTAGACACCAGAGACTACTTATTACAGTACAGGGATGGGGATCAGAGGGCAGGGGGTGCCACTTCACACCAGAGACTACTTATTACTTTATAGGAACAGGGATCAGAGTGCTGTGGATGCCACTAGACACCAGGAAATACTTCTTACAGTCCTGGGATGAGGATCAGATTGAAGGGGAAGCCACTGGACACCCAGGGACATCGTTGCTTCCAAGGGCAGGATCGGGTGACTGCAGTACCTCTGTGCATCACCAGTGTCTTGTGACCAGTTCACTTGGGGCTTACAAAAGCGATAATTTGTGTCTGATCAGGTTGTAGTTACTGCCTGTGCAAACCTCTGAATATGCTGCTGCACCTGTACACAGGGGATATCCTACTCATTTGCATAGGTGCAGCAGTAACTTAATGTTCAGGCACTAATGGGTTTTGCTCACTCTGGGAGGGTCTCAAAATATAGATCCCACCCAAAAATCAGATGCAAAACTCATTTAGCACATGCAAATGCCCCTTAGTGCCAAGGCTAAGTTTTGAATATTTGGCCCCAGGTGTGCAAGCATCTCAGACACCATGCTACCCAAGACATTGGGGGTTAGATTTCAATAACCCTCATAGGGAGATCCAGGAGTTTCAAAGAAAGACACTGTAATGTCTTTAATGCAACTTCTGAGGAGACATCTGTAAACTGAATGGCAGGTTTGCATGTTTCAGAGCCAGTCCCAGAGATCATTATTTGCATCCTTGATTTCAGAGGCAGCAGGTCAAACCATTTAGCCAAAAGAAACCAAATTTTTTAGTCAAGTTGTTAGGCTGGCACTTTTTCTTGTATGTCGCAATCTTCACTTTCTCCAACAGATAGCACTTTGCATCTGGTTACTAATTCTGTATACACTACAGACTCAAACTTACAAATAAAGTTCATCACAGAGAGGCAACCTGTGTTGCTTAAAAGTTGAAGTGTCATGATGTTTGCAGCTACATGAGGTGCTATTAGGTTTCACCTTTCCTGAGATTTCCCACATAGACATAATTTAAACTGGACTTTTCTGCAACCTCTGAATAAGCCTTACACTCATCTTAGCTCTTCTTGCTCAGACAAAACAAAATCTAAATAGGCTAACAGTAACATTGTGCTGCAGCTCCAAAAGATAACACAGCTAGAAGGTTTTTAGTGATTGGCAAAGAAAAAAATATTATTAAAGGTTCCTATGACCCCAAACATCATATCAAATATTGTACCAATGGGAAATCCTGCATGACAGAGAATGAATAGTGATTAACAAAGTTTGATACATACAGTATATGCATCTGCAGAAATATCACATTAGTTTGTTAGCTGATAACACCAGCAGTCACTCATCACCCTACTGCCTTACAAATGCTGTTCTTTCAGCCCTAAAACACCACTTCACATATTCTGCCCATTAATGCAGTCATTATTAAAATGCTAAATACTTTTTTCAATAAAGAACTTTGCAGGCACTTCATAGCCTTAATTGTGTCAGGTCAGAAGTCTAAGGTCACTCCGCATCAACCTCTTCTATTCATCTACAGCTTGTGGAGAACTGTGACTGAGTCCACAGAAAGAAGCTGCTGTTGTTGCATTTGAATCATACTGTACCACTTCCTGACATTGATCCATATAGCCAATCACCCCTGACATTCCACATGTGAACATGATAGAGTTATAGACGTACATTTAACAAATAGGAGATCAGGGCCATGTGGTGATGTCAGCACAACAGTTAGATTGTGCACTGGATGGCATAACTTCCCTGCCTCTTACTAACTTAAATATTTTAGAGATAATCTGTCCAATTGAAGCTCCAGATACTGATGCTAAGGACTTCATGCAGGAGTCAAACATTCCACCAATACCACCAGTCACAGTCAGTGAAGAAGATGTCAGAATACAAGTGATACTGGTATACATTGAGCAGCATCCCTCTAGCAAGACAGGGAAATATATTGACAATGCCCTAGACATAGTAAAGTTTATGCCAGCACTAGAGGCAAGGCAGTCTATGAAAAGACAAATGCAGTGGTTGTCATTGACATAATACAGAATATCTATAAATATCATGATATCCCATGAGAGGACACATGCATGTCAATGGGATGTCTGTGATCTGTTCTGATATATCCAGGTATACTGTATAATGCATTTTTTCATTGGGATGGTATGAAATACTTTAATGAATAACGTAACAAATACACACTGACTTAGAAACTACTTTATTTTTGCTTTTTGTGTGAATTAAATTAAAAGAATAAATGATATCTATAGTATATACTGTGTATTGGTGTGATGAGTGCAAAATAAAGAATGAAGATAACATGGCCAATGATGTATTAGTACATAAATTTTCATTATGTAGCAAAATTAGAAATTACAACAGTTACATAATAAATAGGTATATGTCTTATGATGATGATGAGGTTTTCAGTAATCACTCAGATGTGTCCAGTACTTAAAAGACCAAAATGCAGAAGTAATCCTGAATTCATTTAGTGCAGATCATTCAAAATAATTGCAATAAAATTGCTTTATCTCTGACCGTGCAATATTCACTTGCTAATGACATTTAAGCAGTAATGCATGAAAGGGTGTGTGTCATGCTGGGATAACATCACACCTTGGTTGGTTGGTCACGAGGCTGCAGGCCGAGTGTATCCAACACCCAAGAAGTGGTTATCCTAGCACAACACACACACACCTTGTCGTGCATTATTTCTATTACACAATGGATCCTTTGTTGAAAAAGTAATCCCCTTTTCATAAATCAGTTCATTCTTATTTTGGTAATGGTTACAGCAGTATAACAGCTAATATGCTGATTTAAAAACAGCAACAAGGAATTCAGGATAGACTATAAACTTAACTTAGATTTTCCTTACAAAACAGTGCAGTCTCCTATTTTGGTAGTGGTGGCTGCAGTATAGCTCTGAATATGTAATGATTACAGCAATATAACAGCTAATATGCTGATTTACATACAGCAAGAAGGAATTATGGGTAGATTATAAAGGTAACTTAAATTTTCTTTACTCGGCAGTGCAGTCTCCTTTTTTGGTAGTGGTGAATTCAGTATAGCACCTACTGTGTAGATATACAGTATGTGGCAAGGAACTGTGGGTATAATACAAAACTATCTTCTATTTTTCCCTTACTAGGAGTTGCAGTCTCCTATTTTTGTAGTGGTTACAACAATATTAGATCTCAGATATTTATTTTCAGAACTGAGCATTGTGCAGACACTGACAGCTGACAAGATTTCTTTACTAACAGATGTCTCTTATTTCTTTAGTGATACAGAAATATAATAGCCAGTATACTGATTTACATTGTGAGGAATTGTGGGTACAGAAAATAACTAATTTTTCTATCTCCCTAATCTGCATGTGGAGTAAATTTTTTACTGGTGACATTTGGTCACGTGTGTGCTGGGACTAGATCTGTGATGTTATACTGGAATAACATCACAGATCTAGCCCCAGATTTACCAATCAGAGACCAGCATTATTTCTTGCCTGTATATTATACAGAATAACAATTATTTTCTATTTGCACTGCTTGCATGAATGATTAACTGAACTTGTTCCTTCTGTTGTGGTATAGCATGATCAAATATGAGATACATTGTGCAGTGACGCAATAATGCTGCAGTATATCAAAAATGCTGCAGTATACTGCAGGGAACACTGTAATTCAATAGCAATTAAGCCCTTTTGCCATGCAATATTTTGTTACATGTTAGCACTGCAAGTTACTGCATTGCATTGTCACCGGCTCAGCTGCAGTATATGGGATCTCTTAACTAGGGCAAGAATTATTTAGGCCAGTATAAACATAACCTATTTATCTCTACTGCAATAATAATATTAAATCTAGGGTATTGTTGACACTGAGGACATTTTGAATATTTCTGACTTATGCACTACTGAATGCAATAATCAAGCCCCCCTCTCCACCCCGGATGACCAGGAAACTGAAAGTTACTGCCCCCTTGGATGAGTGATGAGCTATTTGAGCCCTTCCAGTAAAGGGAGAATGCTTGGAATACGCTTAGAATGAACACATCCCCTAAACCTGAGTGTACAGTTGAGGAATCAGAGTAGGCCTAAGACTAGAGAAGCTAAACTGATCAATTACTCTGGCCACTTGCTTTTCTGTATCAGTAGCTCAAAGCAATTGTGGGACACTATCAGAAACATGTTAAAGGTAATCATATGTTTAGATAGATAGATCTATAGATAGATAGATAGGTACATAAATATCTATCTCTCTATCTAGCTAGCTAGCTAGTTATATTTATACAACAGGTGTGGGTCTGTATCAATGAAGATATCACTACTATATCGTGGACCATTAGTGAGATAGTAGTGATATCTGCATGCATGGTACGGCATCGCTACTATTGTTTCAAGCTGGGTAAGTCACAACTACCAGCTTCAGTAGCGCTAATGCACCTAACTTGTCAATGCAGCTACTTTGCATTGAATATTTCTTTGTGTCATTTTAAATGTAAACATCTCTGCACAAAATCAGAAACCTGTCTCGTTTCATAATATACTAATATAACCCCCTACTCCCGAGTCCCTCACATACTTAGTCTTTCTTTTTAATCCAGCAGTTTTAAACTCAAAAAGCATGTCCCACTCCAGCCGCCATGGTACAGAGCAACTTTCCTTATCAGCAAGTCTCCCGAGTCAATATATAAAACAGAAACCACTGAACTTGTAGTTCTACCACCTATGCTCATGGCGGTTGTTTTAAATAATTGCAACAGTAATGGCAGCAAGGATGGTGAAATAGTGGTTCTCAGCTTAAATTTCAAACATATTTCCTCCCACCATACGGAGAGGTTTGGTAGATCTCAGGAGGTCCTTCCTGAAGTGAACATCCTGAATGGCTTCCTCAAAATCAGACAATAAAGGTAACACTATCCATCTAAATGTTTTATAGTAAGTCCAAATAATTTTGGTAGTGTTACAGAGCCGGGGGGGGGGCTGCCAGTCAGCAACTACAGAGGACTGAGTCAAGCACAGAGTTCTTGTCACACAGTGGCTGAAGACTACAGCACAGAGTTCTTAGATTGGCATAAAGTTCTTGCAGTCAGTTCAAATAATTTGGGTAGTGTTTACAGAGCTGAGGGGCTGTCAGTCAGCAAGTACAACTCAGAGTTCTGACTCTGGCACAGAGTTCTTGTCATTCAGTGGCCGAAGAGTACAGTGCAGAGTTCTGAGTTTGACACAGTTTTTGTCAGTTAGTGATGAAGACAGACCCACACAAGTTCCATGTCATGACAGTGATCGCAAAACAGTGATCGCTATCACGTCACCAAAAAGCAAAACAGCGATGTACACTTATTGAAGACACCACATCAACAACCAAAAACTACAGTTATGTGTGGGGCTTCACCACCCACACCCCCTGATTATAGATTACCAACTCTGGGGGGTTGCATGTCAAGGAGGGGGAGACAGTCCCCCCCAAAAATTGCTGCAAAAGCACAAAACGTTACCCCTCCCTAGCCCTGAACCTGCTGCACCATAGCTAGCCACCCTCACCACCACACCAAATTGTTAGCTCAGCAGCATCATGCCACACTGCACCATACAGACCCTCTTCCCTATCCCTCCCCTTCTGGTCACTGTCTTACAGTACTGCAATCCTCCCTCGCTCATCCCTACCCTCATTGTACCTGTCCGTTGCTACCCTTACAGGGTAGCTCACATATCAGGCATTGCAAATGAGTCACTCATAACAGAGTTGCTCATTTGCAGTCACCATCATCACTGGATACCACCCACACCAGTTGTACAAATCAAATATGACATGGTTGATTGTGAGATAATAGAAATTTCTCCACCCACTGTCACTGAACTCTTGAAATCCCACTCATGACTTCGTCACTCATGGAATATCAAGAGTTCACTGGCACCTTCTGGAGACATTTCTAATATCTCACTCTCACCCATGTCATACCTCATATGCATATATTATGGGGACATGGTAGTACCTCTGTATTTAGGGTTGAGCAGGGCTTTCTATGTTAACAAGCAAAAATTGGTCACCCCGGTTTAAAGCAGCATATAGGGTCAAACAGGCAGCTAAATGTAAAAAAAAAACAAAAAAAAAACTCATACTTGCACAATGTACCTTATAAGCGAGACTCTTTAAACCATATTTAAAGTTAAAAAGTTCCTTTTATTCAGTACAAACTTTAAAAACTAACAACAAATGCTCATTATATAAATATCATACCCCACACTGCAGAGAACATCTCATCAGAATGTTGTACCCTTGTGGGTTCTTTTTTAAGGTACAGTACCTTATGATTTAATATGATTTAAAGAATCTCACTTATAAGTTGCATTGTGCAAGCGTCAGGTGTTTTTTTTTATTATTTTTATATGTTAAACCTCAAATTTTTACTTTAATATCTTTGCAACCATTCAATCAATTTGTACTACATTTTGCATACACAGTCTTGTGTAGAAGATCTCTTGATGTGGCAAGTTTCGTTCTAGTCGGATATGTGCATTCTGAGATACAGATAGCAGAAAAATGTAATGTTTTTTGTCATCAGCTTGCGTGCAGACATTTTAGAATTTTTGTCTGACATTTTCAGGATAGAAAGGGCTTGGCCTACAGATGTGCCTTTTTCTTGTTTGGTGAAAAAATATTAATCCATTCAAAAGTTATACATTTTTACAATTTCAGATTCTGTCAATGGACAGTACAGTCTTTTGGATAGATGTTTGGAAAGAAAAAAGAATTTGGTGAAACAAAAAAGGATTCTTTTTTGTTTGGAGCCAATCCTTTTTCATGAGGGAAAATTCCTTTTTCATTTGCCACCATCTTGTTTTCCATTTTTTCAGGAAACAAATATTTGAAAACATCCAAAATGACACCCTGTAGAGACAGCAAAACATATATCTTGATCATTGGGACTCCAGTAGGTGGATTTGCACTTATCTGTTGCAAAAATGACCACAGAATGTGTGTTTTTTAATCATTTTAAATCATTTTTTGTGACTAACTTTTATGTTTTTCATGAGTCCTTTCTTGTTCAAACAAAAAAGGACCCCTTATCACAGAAAAGGGTTTCAGACTTAGATTTTTTTGTGCCTTTTTTTCTTGAGTTCTCTTTTGTTCAGACAAAAAAGGATACTGTCTCATAAAAATGATTTAGTTTTTTCCCCCAATTCTTTTTTTGTGATGAGGGATCCTTTTTAATTTGAAAGAAATAGGAGTCACAAAGAAAGCTACAAAAACAACTAAGCCTGAAATTATTTTTTGTGATAAGAGATCCTTTTTCATTTGATATTTTCATTTAAATGAAAAGGATCTATTCTCACAGAAAGGATTTTGGACTTACTGTTCCTGTAATGTTTTCATTTTACCCTTGTGTCTAGTGGCATCTACACCCTCTGATTGTCATCACCATATTTTTCCCTGGAGTCTAGTGATGCCCCCGCCCAACTATTCTGTTGCCATCCCTGTAATTCTGTCACCTTATCCTGATGTCTAGTGATGCCTCCCACCATCTGATCGCCATCCCCATACTTTTTCAGTATTTCCCTGGTGCCTAGTGGTGCCCCAACCCTCTGATCACTGTACCTGTGATTTGTTCACTGTGATTTGTTGTGCCCTCTATTGCCCAGTGGCATCCCCCCACCCTCCAGTTGCTGTCACTGTAATGCTTTTGTCATGTTCCTTGTTTCTAGTGGCCCCTCTGCAATTCCCATCCCCATAATATATTTCTTTCCCCAGTGCCCAGTGGCATCCCCATCCTCTGATCACCCATCCTGCAATGTTTTTTTGTTATTTCCCTGGTGTCTAGTGGCACCTGAACCCTCCAATCAGCCTCCTCATAATAATTTTATTACGCAGGTGTCCAGTGGCACCCCCACCATCTGATTGCCATCCCCATATTTTGCTACCTGTAATAGAGGAAATCTTCTCTTGATGTCTGTTTCCCTGTAAAAGAGGAAAAGGTCCCTCGTTAATCTGACTCCCTGATCTCCCCCTGAGCACCCACCACCCTGCACCTCACACACACCTCACACACTGTTACTCACCTGAACACGTCTCAGGGAGACAGGGTGAAAATCCACTTTCTGCTTGAAGACAAGTCTTACTGCTGGAACTGCTGACTGCAATATGAGAAAATAAGATAAATGTGGTTCCACATATTTCAAAGGGGTTTTCCACTTTGATGCATAACTTTACCATTTTGACATATTTTGAGCCCACATTTTTAACATAGCCTTTTTGACACCCCACCTCATCTCATGAACAATATTAGTGGAATTATGTAAATCCAGTCCAAAAAAAAGTGATTTTGCAGTTACTTGGCAAAATCACCTTTCAGGTGGGATTTGAAAATTTTCTCCACCCTTGTTCATGTGGTAGGGTCATAACAAGGATATGTTAAAATGCCGGCCCAGTGGTGCTGAGGGTTGAGGTTCTGGATGCCTTACCTTGCTCCATACTGGCGACCCATGTTCAGGAATAAGCACAGGATGCCGGTGGTCTCCTTCTCTGGGTAGGGGGGATGCCAATATTCAGCATATGGCTGGCCCTTGGTGGTGGCTGGGGCAGTGCACCAATGCTGCAGATAAGGGGTAGAGGGGGGTAGATACCTGGAGGCAATGTATGCAGACGGGTGCACGTTCCCTCCATTGGCATCACTGCACACCTCCTCTCTGCAGAGGGGAGAAAATCAAGAAAAATTGGCCCTGGTTGCATGGCTTGATGGCTGTTCATTAAAATGTGCCACATCCAGAGGGCATCACATACTGGATCCAGTCCTGGCAGGGAAGATGAGGGGCTCTCCACCACCCTGCCATGGGGGGTAGGCAGTGGGGGTATGTGGTGATGGCCCGTAATGTGGAGATGCAGGGACAGATGGTGGCTGGAGGACAAAGGTTACCTGGTAGATTCAGCCAACCAGGGCCAAGGAGAAGAAAAAAGCACCAACTAAAACAAGGCTATGTTGAAAATGTTGGGGTCAAAATATGTAAAAATAGCAAAGTTATGGGCATCTGTTGACATTTGAGACAAGAAGGGCAAATTAATTCAATTCAAGTTTCAAGATAATACACAAGTAAATTCAAGCAACCAAAAACAAGTAAGGCTATACCAAGCATACTTTGTGAGACAGACGAGCTGCACGGATTATAGTTATGCAGGATTTACACTTGAAGTAGAAAAGCAAGAGCAGAATAATGAGAACATGGCCAGTCTGAGGAAAAGTGGGGAGATGAAGACAATGGAATGAAGTCAGACATTTGACCTTCTGGGATGCACCCCTCCAAGGGGATTAATCAGGGAAAGAAAATGAGGATGGTATAGGGAGGAAAAAATATTACTGATGAGTAAGAGGGTAGAATAGAAGAGTGGTAAACCCTAATCCTCATGAGCGGAACCTCAAATGGGTAAGAACACTGCAGGATGCCCACCTAGCCTGTGTCATTGGATAGAGGCTTACTTGAGGAAAGGAAGTGGAGGTGAGGAGTGGAAGTGGAAGGGAAACAGGAAACATGAGTAGGTATGAGTAGATAGGCACAGTAGTGAGAGAACTGAATAAAGTGATTAAAGAGAATAAGGGTCAGGTACAGTTGCAGGATGGGGAAATGTAGTTTTGAAGAAGCTAGGATAATGAATGAGTATGTATTTATTCACATATATGTATGTTAGGGATGGGAGATTTGGCTGCAACCTGGTTCTGATTCCTACTTTGATTTATTTCCCAAAAGTTGTGATTTACTCTGATTTACTTTGATGAACTGTAGACCTATTTTAAGTCTATTTGAATATGAGAAATGTATCACTATTTTTTATCCCTCTGTTAAAAAAAACTACCATATTAAAAAAATGTGTCTATATTTTCATGTCATTTCAAGGTCAGCAAGCAGCCAACAGCAATAAAAAAATAAATATATAATACTCACCAGTACTGTGGTATTTACTTATTTATTTATTTAGTTTTTGTTGACTGGGTAAGTGCACTAGACAAATCCTGCCTATTTTCAGGCTCGACCCGGGGGAGGGGGATACAGATGAATGCCAACTGACCTTGAACTAGATTAAGCTGTTGGTGGTATTTTTAGTGAATGAAGGAAATTTGGCCAGGACACCAGGGATATTCCCCTACTCTGCTTCCTGTGAGTAGGGGGGACCCATTTTCCTGTGGGACCAAGATGGCGGAGGAGGAGGACAGCGGAGGAGGACATGCTAAGGCTGGAGAGTCAGCAAGGCTCAGCGGGGAACATGGTAGGGCTGGAATGCACCCTTTGAGTGGCCAGCATATAGTACCTCAGCCCCTGCTGCTAACTGAGATAGCAACAGGTGAAGGATCCATCGAAAACTGAGTTTTGTTACACTCCTCTACGATGGTGACACTAGGTGTTACAGAAAATCTCAGAGCAGGCCCCGTACTAATGGAGGGCGATGAAGATATAGACACCGTGGTCTGTGCGAAACAGGACCTCTTATTACAGGCTAAAGCCGATTACAGAGCAGCTAAATTGCATGCCGAAGAAAGAAAAAGGAACCGCTTGATTCAAGGTTCACCATCACCTTCTACGGTGTCTACAGCAAAAGTTTTTGCAGCGGGCCCTCTAATAGAGGATGCTACATCAGGGAAAGACACAGGATTGGAAAATCACTCACAGCATGATTTGGCATGGTCTCCGGAATGGGCACTGGAACGAGCTGGCTGGATCCAAACAGAAACAAGTCAGTGGGTTGCGGATCCCGATATTCCACTCCCGGGTTCGGGGAGTGTCACGGGGGTACTGGGTGGAACTGTGGATGGCCTCCTCTACAATATGCACAGGCCTGAAACAGTCCTGTTTACTGAACCATATGTGCTAGCTTTAGTTCCTGTTTCAGGGCACACTTTGTCTGCTAATACAGATGCAGGGATGGTTATGATGGACTTGCCCATTTCACAATCGGATTCTATTTCCTTCTCTCCTATACTGTCTCCAGGACAGTAGGGGCCTATGGAAAACATTACTGTGGCTAGTGATTCCCCCCAGTCAGAAGACGTGCTGGGATCTCTTCCTATTTACCTCCTGACAATGAGTCAGTAACCCCAGCCCTGACAGCTCCCACTTTCACTAGTTTATTTCAAAAGCGTGTTTCTTTAGCTAAACGCAGGAATGCAGTTCGGCTGTGATTTTTAGGACCAGGGGATACGATGCCAGACCGCTTTTATGTGGGGAAAGTCCTATTGAAGTAGATGTTGGGATTTTCTCCCTCAGAAGTGTATGCTTTGATTCATACACTGGAAGAATCTACATATGACATAAGTTTTTGTTCCCCTGGCATCCTGAATCATTTCTGGATGAAGTATGCTCTGTTTAAAACAAACCCAGCTTGGACCCACTTTCAAGCTATACCCTTAACAAAACAAAATTTTAAAGTGATCACTGTCTTATTCAGGAATGAAGGGGGGAATATTATGGACATTTCATATTGGCTGGAGAAATGTTGTCACATACAAGGGAATTCGGAACCAATTTTAGATTCTGAAGGTTTTTGGAATGGAGGGTGAAGGTATACGGTAACTTTACCACAAATGGAGGATGGACTTCAACATCTACCAAGTTGTTTTTACCTGGGTCACGACACAGGTTTTAGTTTTTATCCTGGACAGCCACACCATTGTTATAAATGTGGTTCCAGTAGACATTTGAGTCAAACCTGTGATACGATGAAATGTGCTCAATGTGAGGAAGTGGGGCATATTATGACTGACTATCATCATCCTCCCAAGTGTAGTCTTTGTGAGGAACAGCATTCCTTTATGGATTGTTCTTGGACAGTCCATAATACCGCGGGCAAGCATTATACCACTCAGGACTTTTATTTGAATATTGCACTAAAAATGGCTTTGAAACAATATGGGCCCCCCCCCCCACCTAAGAGGGCACCTCCTGAAAGGCCTAATAATCCCCCTTCAGAGGCCTTACCTACTTCTGTTTTGGTTTCCCCCATGCTTCCATCTGAGGTAGAACCTTTAGTACTAGAAGTATCTGCTGATGTAGGTTCTATGCCTCCCCCCCCCCTTCCACCAGAAGGAGCCTTCACTGTAGTTAATAATTGAAGAAGGAGTTTACAGAAGAAAACTGCAGCATCTGTTTCAGAAGTCTTCCATTTCCCAGTGCAAAACACCTTTTCCATCTTGCAGATTGAAGAATCTGATGTAGGTACAGAATCAGACTCAGTTTCGGTTCACTCCTCTCAAGCGGATGGAGGATCAGACACTGAACGTTCTGCAGAAGAATTGTCTATCCCTCCAAAGAATAAATCTAGAATGGCTTCCCATAAATGGGTCAGGGAGAAATCTTAATGTTTTTCAATTTTTCTCAGGAATTATTAGTTCTCCTCTAGTAAAAACTTAATGGGGTTTTTGTTTTTGTTTTTATACGCAATGGATACGTTATTTAGCATTACTGTGGCCTTTTTAAATACTAACAGTATTCAGCCAGATAGAAAACAACTTTTGGTATATGCTTTATTTGATTCCTTTTTTTATGATGATGTGGTATTCTTTCAAGACACTCGATTACATAGCAGACAAAAGATGGATAGATAATCTGTGGGATGTAAATAGGGGGTGACTTATTGGTCTATTGGAGAGGATCTTTGCTGTGGTGTTGGAATTTGTTTAAATTCCCCTTTGGCACAATCTATACAGGTAGTGGACATAGCCCTGGGCTGTGCTTTATTATTAGATGTCACGTTAAATAAATTGCATTGTCGGTTTATTAATGTATACAACCCCCAAACAAAGACAGCTAGAATTGAGCTTTTTAATACTATACAGCCTTATTTGTTTACATCTCGTTATGTTTTATTGGGAGGAGATTTTAATTGTGGGTTGTATTTAAAGGATAGGGGTCCTCAAACCCAAAAATTATATTGTGATACCAATTGCCTGGCTGATTTGATTTCACAGACTGGTTTGGTTGATGCTTGTGTTTTTTTTGGCCAGCCAGATAAGACCTATTTCAGAGGTAACCTAGCTACTAGGATCAATTTCTGGTTTATATCTCCTGCCTTGGAGATTAAAAATACCAGGACCCATCCTGTTGCTCCATCTGACCACACCATCATAGAACTGATAGTCTCTAATTATGATGGTATGCACCAAGGGCCTGGGTATTGGAGGTTGAACTTGGAACTGTTGTCTCTTCCAACTGTTAAGGATGGTTTTATTTCCTTATTAGAAGCACGTAAATCAGCTAAAATGTTATATGATGCTTTACAGGAATGGTGGGAGGATATAAAGCTAGATATTAAAAGATATTTTTAACACATAGGTAGATTAAATGGGAAATTTAAGAGGGACCAAAATTGTATTTACAAAACACAGTTTCAGAATTTAGTGTTTCAAGCTTCCCAAGGAGATAAAATGATTCTTGCAGAGTTAGCAGAAACCAGGAGAAAAATGAATGATCTACAATATAAAAGACTTAGGTCTTTAGAACAGGAATGGAAATTTGGAACCCAGGGTTCACAGGATTTTATGAATCCATTTCAATTCTGTGCTCAACAACAATATCAAAAGCAGATGTCATTAATTCAGGATGCTAAGGGGTGTCTTTGTTTCAAAAGGTATGAAATTATGACAGCCATAGAGGAGCACGTGCAGTCTTTATTTAGTCATCAGAAATCCTCCCGGGATGGTCATAAGGTTTGGTTGGAAAAATATATCTTACCACAAGTTTTGTCATCTGATCAACAGGTACTGGTGTCACCACTTACTCAATCTGAAATAATGACCACTTTTGCAATGGTTAAAAAGAATTCTGCACCTGGAACAGATGGAACACCATATGAATTGTGCAGTGTGATTCTGCAAGTTTTGTTACCTGAAATCCTACAGTTATTTCAGGATATGATGGTTTCAGGGAATTTGCCTGATTCAATGGGTAATGGGTTGGTAGTTTTTTGTATAAATCTGGGGACAGGACTGACCTTTCAAATTGGCGCCCCATCACATTATTAAATACTGATTTTAAATTGTATACCAAATTGTTGAATAACAGGTTGTTGCTTTGTGTATCTACTCTAATATGTTTTTCTCAGACTTGTACTATTCCTGATTGGAGTATAATGGATGGGTTAATTTTATGAAGAGAAATGTTGTCCCGGGGGAGACTGGAGAATTAACTGGTTTCATTCTTAGTTTAGATCAGGAAAAGGCATTTGACAGGGTAAACCATGAATATCTTTGGGACTGTTTGGCTAGTTATGGGATTCCAGGTACTTTTATTTTCTAGATAAAATTGTGTTATTCTAATGCTAAAGCTTTAGCAAACTGTAATGGATGGATAGGGAATGCATGCATGGTTACCAAGGGAGTTAGACAGGGATGTCCCCTTATCTATCTTTTTACACTGGACCCTTTAATTTGTCGCATTAATGATAATATTGCTATCCAGGGGGGTTCTTTTTCCCAGTACCTCAGAAGAAATTAAAAGTATTGCATATGCAGATGACATCTGCTTTCTTGTGGGGGGGATTTACCTTCAACCATTTTTGTGGGAGAAATACTTTGGGATTTTCCAAATTCATGGGAGCAAGAGTTAACTATAGGAAAAGTAAATGCCTTCCCTTTGGATTAGAAAGTTTCTTAGAATCTATGGAAATTGGGATCCCTGTTGTGACAGGGACCTGTACAATTCTTGGACTTCTTTTTGGAACAGGGAATTTGGCCTTCTTAAATTGATCCTCCAAATTGGACATTGCATATGGAAAAATGTTACTGTGGAATAAGTGGAGATTGTCCAAATTAAAAAGGGTATATATGATTAAGACCTTCTTACTCCCAATTTTTTTGTATTTAGTTGCAGTATTTAGTCTACCCCCTACACTGGAGACCCAGATGTATGATTGTTTTTTTTTTCAGGCATTTGGAGTAGTAGACTGAATCCAGTTAAACGGTGTTTACTGTTTAGAGAGAGAGAACAAATGAGGGCATTTAAATGATTAATCCCATTGTTTTCTTTTTTTACAGTTTTTGCTAAACTTGTGACCACTATTATTGAAATCTGAGGGTATTTGGATCCCATGGGTTTTGGATTCCTTGGCAGGGATACTCCCCTTCTGGCTTCCTCATGCGAGCATCCCAAAACAGCGTTCTTTGTATAATATTCCAGAAACTTTAAGGGTATGTTTTGGGAAAATAAAACTTTGGTGTTTAGTACTGGGACATTTTTCACAACAGGACCAGAAAACACTATATGCACATCTTCTATCTACTTTTTTTCATGATACAGCTTGTTTTGACTCTAAACCTATTTCAGATACAATATTGATACGGAAAATGTTGACATCTACCCATATACCGGCTTATATGTGGGATGTTATGTGGCTTTCCCTACATGGGAAACTCAATGTCAAAGGAAACTTAAGATATAAAAGTGTAGAACATCGTTACTGCCCTAGGGAGACTTGTGTTGAGGTGGTGGAATCAATGGACCATTTGTTCTTTCTGTGTCCTTTTATAAAACGGTTTTGGAATTTTTTACTGGGTAAATGGCCTACATCACCCTTTTGTGATTTAACCCCTGAGATTTTATACTTGGGTATTCTTCCATTCAAATGGACTAAACATGATAGGGTTACACTTTGGTTATTTTTGGTGTGTTTTAAATTCTATATATGGCATGTGAGGTGTATGCTGATACTGCAACAATTAGAATATACAGAGGAACAATTATTTTATATGATTACTACTGCAATTCTTAGTCATAAAAATACTGAAAGGAAGTCAGTGCCATATGACATCTTCCAGTCTTGGTGGTACAGTATAGTATAGATTGGCTATGAGTTGGTAGGGTATATTTTGAGATACATTTAGCCATTGCATAATTCCACTTTTTTATGACTAGCAATATGTGGCACTGAGTGTTTTTCTTTGTAATTTCACTGTTATTTTCTTCTGGTCTTAATTAATGAAAAGTGGCAGTTTCGGGTAGAAATTAATTATTTTCCGGTGAGGAGTATTTTTGTTTTTGAGTATGGTTGAATTAAATATATATGTATATATATATATATATATATATATATATATATATATATATATATAGGAACATGAAGAATCTGTATATTAAGAAATTGCAAGTTGTGGATACTAGTTAATTCTATATGAGGTGCTTGGGTTGGGAACACATACTGCCATATTGTGGTATGCATGTGCATGGGGGGAGTTTATTTCAGCTTGCTATGTATGGGATAATGCTGTGTTTATGTTTTTCATCTTATTTTCACAATTGTTTTTTTCTCCCTTTAAGTTTACAAGAGACAAAAAGTATGCTGTATACTTATTTTTCTTTCTGATTTTTTGTTTTGTATGTTGTCATACTATTTTTTTTGTTATTTTTGGTTTTCTCATGATAGGACCCCCTGCTTCTTTAAGTAAGGGGGGGGTTGACTTTCAGCATTTGCTAACTTGGGTTTTATGACAGTAATGACAGAATTTTGCATATGTGATGAAATACATAATTTATGTTTATTATTTGTATTATGATTTAGTATGTAGTAATACTTTTGTATATATAATTTTCTCATATGTTTGTTTTAAGGGAGTTTTTAGCTTTGGTTATTTATTCTTCCCTTTCTTGGACTTAAAAAAAATTGATATGTGTTTTTGTTCATTTGGATGCTGTATTACCTTTTCTATTAATTGTTTAATTTAGTATTGTGATTTAGTGTGCTGTAACACCTTGTGTAGTTGGTTTGCTTTTCAGTCTTAATAAAAAATTCCCCTACTCTTTTCAATAAGTGCCATGGGATCTTTAACATCCACCTGAACTACCACCAATCCAGGCAGATGGGACCTCGGTTTAACGTCTCATGTGAAAGATGGCACCTTAGAAGTGCAGCACCCATCTTGTGATGCACTACAGTGTCAGTACTGGAATATTAACCCAAGTGCCAGATGTGGGAACTGAACCCACAGCTCTCTGATCTCCTGGCCTCAGAGGCAAGTGTGCTACCTACTGAGCCACTGACACTGCAGTAGTGTGTCACTGAACAAGGAGGTCAGGGCAGAGTACCATAAATTAAAAATATTTTTTTTTCAATCTCTTACTGAATAGTCCCTGTACCCCCAAGACTAACAAACTGTATGAAAGATAACACTCTTGATAGTGGGACACTGAATGGACCCAACCAATTAGGGTCTTTTTTGTTTGACTGAATGCTCTTCTTGCCAGTCCTGTGTGTCAGCTACCACATGACATTCATAGGAAAAAGTGTATGCAGCTCATTTGGAGCTTTGCAGTGAAAGGAGGCAGTGTGTCAAACATTAGTTAGAAAGAGAGAGAGAGAGAGCAATGAATTCAAGACAACAGCAGAATGCAGATGTTCACTGAGTGTGACATACTTTTTACTGGGAGACAGGCAGCATGAACAGGATATGTGATGGGGCCCCAGCCCCTCATGTTTTTTTTTGTAATGATTTTGCTTGCCTGCTTGCTGTTATGGCAAGCATCATGGGCCCCCAACCATACCACATACTCCTGCATGACTGACCAATTTTTTTATCAGTTGTGTTTTGCAACTTTGTATCTGGTTGACCCCCCCCCATCCGCCATTGCAGTTATTGGATATATCCTACAAGTTTCCACAACTAATAATTGCAGTCAACTATGGTAATTTGTTTTTGTTTCATAGAGCTATTTGGCCCAACCACCATCTACTCCTCCTATGAGGATCGCCTGCCAGTCCCCAGCCCCATCACCTTTCCCTCTGACATCAAGCTGGCAGGGATCTGCATGGTGTGGGACCCAAGGACCACAGGGCCATCACTCACAGTAGCTGTGCACAGTCAACTATTGTATACTTTTTGGGGGTTTGTTTTTATAGAGCTGTTTGGCCCAGACTGTTGCTTACTCCTACTATGAGGCCCACCTTCCAGTCACCAGCCCTGTCACTGCTTCCTCTGTCATCTACCCAGCAGGGATCTGCATGGTGCGGGACCTGAGGTCCATGGGGGCCAGCACTCACAGCATTGGTGCACAGTCAGCTATGATATATATTTTTTGTTTGTTTGTCTTTCATTTTTATTATAGAGCTGTTTGGCCCTAACCACCCCCTTCACCTGCCATGAGGCCCACCTGCCAGTCCTCAGCTTCAGCACTGTTTCCCCATTATCAAGCTGGCATGGATCTTCACAGTGTGGGATGCAAGAACTGTGGGGGCCAGCACACATGACAGCCATGCACAAAGGTTTCTTCCTTTGTGTCTCCTCTTGGCCCTGCCCTCCACCCCAGATGTCCAGCAATTCACTGCCTGCTTGTATTTTTAACTTGCTGAATAAACAAATTAAACTCCACCTGGGTTCCCAAATTAAATGTGAATAACACATACACCAATATATTCATTATACACTGTGACCTCACAAGAAGGAATTGTTTTATCTTGATCTTTCTGTTATGGTTGCTGACCTTTGTCATCTGTATTCAAAGAAATAAATCATTAAATGAAATATCATTGCCATCATCTTCAAGCAACATCAAGGAAGCACCCTTATTATGAGACACATGTTGAAGCTGTTCATCATCATCACTTTTATTTTCCTAACACTGTTCACTGAAATGGTAAGAGAATTTGTTGAGATTGACTTTTAGGAGGGTAAGGCAGTGTACGTTTTCAGGTATAAGCCTTATACGGCTACCAGACACAACATTTTCAGCTGTACACTCACAGAAAACACTAGTGAGAGGGCAACTAAGTAAGGAATAACCCATGACAGGTTATGGGGTCATAGGGATTTAACACACACCCCAGGTGCATTGTGAGGCATGAGGCCACAGGTTGAGTGCACTCACAGCACCTGTGGCATGCATTAAATCCCTATATCCTCATATCCTGTAGTGGATTATTGTGATTATAACATGGGTTATGTCTAAAACAAAAACAAAAAAATCCACAAAGGTTCTTTTTTAATGCTCTATAAATAGGGAAATTTTAAGTGTATCCTGCCAACTTGGAAAGCAGTCCACAGAACTCATGCATATATTATATTGTTTATGAGCATACAAATGCCAGAGTATCCTGTGAACATGGTTATCATGATTGAGTGACTGCAAAAAGAGTGACTCAGTCATGGCGCCTGTATTCTGGGCTACCTGGCAGGGTAGTGACAGTGTACCAGGTGGGCAAATACAGTGACAGGATGTGTATATGTATACACACATGTGGAGGGGCCACACTGCACAGTGAGTGGAAGCGGAGGGAGGATATGTGGGATGTAGTGTGGTAGGCAGCTGCTAAGCTGGCCATGTGATGTGGTGGGTAGGGTGGCAGGCTGGGGTTGGAAGGGTGCTGGGTTCAGTTCTGGGGCGGGATTGCTTTTTGCATCGGAGCCAGTTTTTTATTTTTGTAGTTTTACACCCCCCGACATGCAAGCCCCTGGAGTTGAGAATCTTTAATTAGGGGGATATGGGGGGATTTGGGGACACATCCCCCTATATAGCATGTAATCCTGTCACTGGTATTCTAGCCATTGTGAGTGTACATCACCATTATTTATTTTTGGCGATGTACACTCATCCAAATGGCAATCGCCATTCGGTGATCACCATTATGACATGGAACTAAATGTCAGAAATAGAGTCCTGAAATGATTTCTGACATCCGTATGTTCGTAAAATAGATAACATATGCATGAGTCACTTTGCTGTGAAGTTCCAGCACAGAGAGCACTGCTGTCTGTCTGTCTGTCTCTCTCACTCTCCCTCTCCCCCAAAACACAAGAGAGACAAACAGCAGAAGCTCACTGTGAACATACAAATGTCAGAAATAATTTCAGGACTCTAACATTCACATAATTTGCTCTTCAACTATAATATGCAAGTAACTAAGAAAAAGTTCACATTCAGGCAATATAAATGTTGTTTAAAGTAACAAGGAAACACTTCACATTCAGATAACTTAAATGGTGCTCTAAGAACTTAAATATGTCCCTAACTATGCGAAACAACACTACTGCTGCATGCAAAATAACCATACTGCTGCACTCTATCTACTTATGTGTTTCTTATTTTCTTCTTGGAAGTTCACCATTTGGAAAACTCATCTAATCGCTGATTGCTAGTAACATTACCAAAAATACATAAACTGACCTCCATTATAGCACTGCTGTTTTGTTTCCACATTCCTCTTTTATTTCCATTTTCAGTATGTTTTTTCTTTTCTTTCTGGAAAGTTCACCATCTAGAAAACTTTCATTTAGCCACTGATTCACTGTGATATTTCCAAAAAGTCTAAAACTAACCTCCTCTACAGCACTGCTCTTTTGTTCCCTTCCTACAGATGTGGAAACCTCAGCTGCTTCTCCCTTTGATCTTACCATGCCTGAAATCTCTATGCTGTGTGTGTCTGGAGGGGGTATTTCTCAAGGGACATTCACAAGTGATTTTCTCAATGAAGTAGTTCTGGCACAGTAACTGTGCATTAAACATGAGAGTTAATCAATGGTCACCTGATTCTTTTTGACCAATTGTGTTGCCTCCTTTTTCTAACCCATGTTATATGCTCACAGTAAACACTAGTGGGAGGGCAACTAATAAGCTTTATAGCAAAGGCAGACAGTGCAGGCTAGATATTTTTCTTTTCCAGCCAGTACTCAAACGAGTCATCGGTAACATTAATGAGTGGTTTTCTTAAATAGGCATTCACATTATCTGTAAAGACAAAGAAGGTGGCTCCACAACATGCACATCTGAATTATCAGTTCCCAGGAGTTTTGACCAAAAAAGTGTGAGAGTCATCTGTGTGCTTTTCAGAATGACATGCCTTTTTCCAAGGACTGTGAAAGAGGACTTTGTGCAGGACTACCCAGTGTTGATGAAGGAAAACATGGTGGCACTAAGTGGAAGTTATTGCTTCACCACCAGTAGATGTAGCATCATATCATGTGACTCACTTGTATTGTCAAATACAGTTCTTTCCTTTTTCCTGTGCCATTGCAGAAATCAGCATTTTTTTTGTATTCAAGATAAGAGTCAACAAGATCTGAAGGAGGCAGCTGTTGCAACTTAATCCAAGATTCAAGAATAGTCAAAAGAAGAAACTTTTTGTTTGTCATGATATTGTTAAGTCTTCTGCAAGTTTGGAATTGCTGTATCAGTCGGTTCATAAGGGATATACCAGATTTGTCTCCTTTTTGTTCAAAGCCTCTGTGTAGCCTCCTGAGTTCCTTGTTCATTAAATTTATAATCAGAATAAGCTGATTTAGAGTAGTATTCTCTTTGCTAATCTGTCAAGTTTCTTCCTCAAAGGGAGTCAAGAACAATGTAAGATGCTGCATTAGGCCCCAGTAGAATGAATTCAGCACACCATTTGTTACGATGTGCTCTATGGTGTATTTATGGACTGCCTTCTTTTGTGCGACAAGTCTCTCACACATGTAAAATGTTGAGTTCCATCTTGTTGGAATGTCTTGTTTTAGTTGCTGTATTGGCAAGTCATTTTTCTTCTGTAGGTCAGCCAAGATATGTGATTTTACAGAGTGACTGAAATGGCCACAGATTTTCTTTGCAGCTCCCACTAGTGTTACTATACTGTTGTCACTGGAAAGGAAAGCTCGTACTAACAGGTTTAATGAAAGTGTAAAGCACAGAATATGAGTAAAACCACCACATTCCAATGCACTAACAATATTGGCACCATTTTCTGAAACCACAAATTCATTACTGAGTCCCAGGTGCTTTAACCACTCAGAAATGTGTCACTCAACTCTTCCATAATATTATAATCAGTGTGATGCTTTATAGTTTTGGGGGCCCCCAGCAGGATTAGTAAAGTCATGGCAGCCCCTTATTTGGCCGACCTTTGCCTGTTTGACTATAACCCATATGCACATCATTGTGTTTTATTTTCAGTACAACCAGAGGTATATTTTAAGTGTTTTTTTATCGGCAGACAGCAGAGTTACTCCTTTGGGAAGTTCTTCCCATTACAGCCATTGCTGCTTATTTGCCTCGTACTGACAGGGTCATATAGCTTGGTAAGGCATTTCATGAAGTCATGATGCCACAACAGAAGGACCTGCACAGCCCTTTGTTGCTGTTCTAAGAAGATAAAAAATTAAAAATAATTAAGGTACAGTGCTCTGGTTGGAGCTGAAAAAGCAGGGGGCCCCCAGTGACCGCAGGGTTCGCTGGTGCCTAAAACCGGCTATGTGCTTACCAAATATGCTAATGCAAAGTGCTGCCATTTTTTGTCTTCCTTCCTGTACACTGCTGTTTGTGATGGTGTTTGAAGACAATTATGAACCACAATGTGCTGTGATGCACATATAATCAGTGGTTTGAGAACTCATCCACATGTCTGTGGTCAGGTGCACAGCACCACATTCACTCGCTGAAAAAGCCAATTTTATTTTACATTGCATACATGCATGTATTTTGGGAACAGCCACAGCTTCAACATATTTATGGCTTGGTACTGTATGTTATAATATGGAGCAAAATGTTTAGAAAGGGCTCTAAAACCTCGATTCTTCAGAATAGAAATTTGTTGCAGGTCCTTGGCAATACATTCAGCTATTAACTGATTAATTTTAAATGTTACTTGATGTGATCTACTATAGGCAGTTTTTTGTTCAAGCATTGCAGTAATGATTTGTTGTTTAGTTCATGCAAGGAAGCAAAAACCACAGAATTGCAACAATGAAACTCTAGCTCGTCCAAATACTTTTGTCAGTGAAGTCGAACATGTGTTCTTTTCTGTCCTGTCTCTCAGTCTCCCCACCATCACTATTATCTGTAGGATTATTTTCATCACAGATATTTGCCCTTGCTAAGGACTGCTGCCCAGCCGAATGGTTGGATGTGCTCTTTGCAAATGCCTTTTTAGTGATGCTGTCCTGAACTGGCCCCTCACTTCCCCCTGCTAACTTTCTGGTGACAAAAGATGGAGATAGCAACACATCCATTTTTGGGATTTTTATGAAAATAGCTCCACAAGCTGAGGTGGAACACTTTGTCATCGTGCCAGGCACTGCAGGAATTTTGGTGGCTGGTGTTTCTGACCCTGATTCATGCACACTGTGGCTGTCCCCAGAAGGGTTATGATTGCTATTCATTTTTTTCTACTACTGGCTATGGCTAGTGGTGGTGATTGCTGTATGTGTTTTTGTTTTTTTCTTTTTGGGTTTGGGAACCCATGCGGCATCCTCTACCTCATCGTTATTCTGATTCATCACCTTTGGAAGAGCATAACTGTGATACATTATAATCATGATACTGTTCTTGTATATTTACATCTTCATCAGAGGAATTGCTTTCTGATAAAGGAGCCTGATATGCATGCATGGCATATCATGGAGTGCCACATCTAGTGATACTCGACAGCCTTTTCCTTAATAATTAACTTTCTAGGTCCAACTGTTTTGGCTACCTGTTTTTGTGTTTTATCTGATTTCTCTGGCAATGCTGACAGTGCTGAACTACCTTGATCTGGGGATTCACCAACATTATTTTCTTTTTCGGGTTGTGTTGTTTCATTTTCATCAGTTGTGTTAATTGTATCTGCAGCAGTGAATTTCCCTTTTTTTCTGAATTTCTTTTTAGGAAATATTTTTAGTGTTATGTATACCAATTTCATCCATACTGCTGGTGTTGGCCATGTGTTCCATAACAGATTCTGATTTGGAATCCATTTTTTGGGGTTCCAACTTAATTAGTTAATTAGTAGTATTAGTTCAGATGCAGAGATGGGCACCATAGAGTCTGAGACGTGATATCTCACTCTCAAAATACGTGAGGACTAATGACCCAGTAGTACTTCAGTCACAGGGATGGGAAACACAGATTCTAACAAAACCACTGCACTTATTCCCCACCCCCCTTCACCCTAGTATATCCCCCAAACAGCTGGCCCCAGCTTCCCCTTCTCCTTTTATGAGCCAAAACTCCCATGGTCTGGTCTGTAAAATACTATGTGCCAGCTACCCCCCCCCCAGCTCCTCACCTGCTAGGTTCACTCTCATCCTTTACTGTATGGACAAAACCCTTTGGGCTGCTCCTCCCCTAACCTATTTATGTCCTGCAACCTTGCTGTCTTGGTACACTGCCCTCTCCTGGCATTGCCCCTTTCCACTAAGCACTAACTGTCTTTCAGTGCCCCCTCACTTGCCTAATACTGAACTTAGCATTTTTTTTCCCAAGCCTCAGCATTCCCAAACTTATTCTCTTTCTTGTAACGTTGTACCTCTATACTAATATAGCTTATCTTGTCAAGTGTTTCTCTGTAATTATACCTTGTAATCCAGCAATTATTCATATTTCTTGTATGTATTTATCTGATGTGTCTACTTGATGTACTCTTTGTTCTTGTAACCCTATGATGTGGAACCTTTGTAAAGGAGTAGTTTTGCTCAAAGTTTGTTCAATCCGAGATTCAATAAATAAATAAAGATGTACCCTCCTTCAAAATGTAGAATGGCTGAATGACCTAGTAGTAGTAGTTCAGGCACAGGATGGGCAACAGAGTCTGAGATGTGACAGCCCTCTCTCAAAATACATGCGGCACTACAACCTAGTAGTATTTCAGTCACAGGGATGGGCAACATAGAGTCTAAAATATACCCTTCTTCAAAATGTAGTGCACCAGTATGACCTAGTAGTAGTTCAGGCACAGAGATGGGCAACACAGTGTCGAAGACATGGGTGACACCCACCCTTCAAAATCTGTACGGCACTATGATCAAGCAGTAGGTCAGGCACAAAGATGGGCAATACAAGTCTATGGCAATGTGATCTAGTAGTAGTTCAGGCACAAAGACTGGCAACACAGAGTCTGAGACATAGGTGTCACCCCCCCCCACACAAAATCTGTATAGCACCATGACCTAGTAGTAGTTCAGGTACAGAGGTGGGCAACACAGAGTCTACAGTACAAGTCACATTAAACTGTTCCACCAATGAGTTGGGTTAGCATTGTTTTTTACAGTTGGAAATGCATTGGCAGCTCATATTGCATTATTTTTCAGTGCTTAACCAGCTCAAGAGCAATGTTTGTAAAATGTTTTTGCAACTCATTTGGATTACATCAGCAGTCCCATCACAATACAATGCAAAACTGAGTTTTAACTCTTAAGAAACAGGTTGTGCAGGGCTTTGTACTGAATCCAGCAACACTTAAGCAACTCAGTCAGAAATGTTAAAACAACCCATTGGAGGAACAGTTTAATGTGACTTTTACTGTATGACAGTATAACCTAGTAGTAGTTCAGGCACAGAGATGGGCAACACAGAGCCTGAGATGTGACACCTCCACTTCAAAATCTGTACAGCAGTATGATCTAGTAGTAGTTCAGGCACAGATATGAGCAACACAGAGTCTGAGACACGAAGCCTCCCCCCCCAAAAAAAATTAGTGAGGCGCTATGACCTTCAGAGTCAGACAGAGTCCTCCTGTCCTGTCTGCTCCCCTTATTAGGTTTTACTTTCTTAATTTTTTTTACTTTTTTTTTATTTTTTTAAATATTTTCCAAAAATAAAAATAATTATTATGCTGTTGGATGCTACTGATATTTTTATATTTTTTTTTTTTATTTTGTTGATTTTGCAAGAAAAACAGACTGATTTCAAATACCTGATCTAAGCATAACCTATCACTACTATAATTTTTTTGTTGCTGGATGAATTCATGAGAAATGTGCCTGCCTCATGGCACTGCAGACTGCAGGCCATATTTTTTGTAATACCTATAAAATACATTTCCTTTAGTTTTTCTTAAACAAACAAAACATTTACACTCTGCTGTTGTCTGCTGTTGAATTTGTTGGTCTCTCTCTCCCTCTCTACTCTCTCTCTCTCTCTTTTTAACTAAAAAACCCAAAACAAAACCTTTTTTTTACAGTGGAGTCTACACACACACACGCACACATACAACTGCTTCCTTTCAATGCAAAGCCCCAAATAAGCTGCATTCACTGTTTTCCTAGAGTTGCCCTGTGGTGGATGACACATAAGAATGGCAAAAGCATGAGTCAATCAAACAAAAAAGACCCTAATTGGTTGGTTCCCTTCAGTGCCCAAGTATCATGAATGTTGCCATTGTTGGTCATGTGAGGGTCCAGGTACTTGGGATTATTCTGTAGAGAGTGGAAAAATGAAAGCTTATTTTTCTTTATTTCTGTACCCTGCCCTGACCTTCTTGTTAAGTGGCTTGCATTGTACTGGTGGTGAGTGTTATTATTATTATTTTTTTTTAATTATTGCTGTCACCTGCCTGTAATGTGTTGCTGCTTGCTGACCTTGCTGGTAGTTCTTCTGGGTTTTGGTACCCTCCCCGTACCCCTGAGGCATGTTGATGTTCCTCTCCATGCCACACAGACATCCATGAAACAGGTTGTTGCCTTTAATCCAGCTTCTCTGTCCCATGCTGCCTTTTCAGACCAGACCGCACTTCCAAACCGGGCCAACTCGCCAACTAGGGTCGAGCAATGAAAGGCTTGGTATTCTTGAGCTGAGTTGAGTAGGCTAGGTCTGACAAGGTTTGAAAGTGTGGCAGAGTTGGTCTGTCCATCCCACATTATAGTGGCATGGTAGTACCACTACAGTTAGGAATGAGCTTGGCTTTCTATGTTAAACCTCAAATTGTGCACTTTAATAACTTTGCAACCATTTGATGGATTTGAGAAACATTTTACATGTGTAGCCTCATGGGGTAGCTCTCTTGATGTGCCAAATTTCAGTCTGGTCAGATGTGTAGATTCTGAGACCCGGATAGTAAAAAAACCAAAGTCCAAAATTATTTTTCATGCCAAGGGATCCTTTTTTGTTTGAATGAGAAAGGCTCATGAAAATGGCTCCCTTGGCACAAAAAAAAGAATCAGAAAAATGACTAAGTCTAAATCCTTTTGGTGCCAATGGATTTTTGTTTGACCCCCAAGGCGTGGGGCCTGTTGCTGCATGCAGGGTGGGTGGGGGGTGTTGGGGTTGGAAACCCTAATGCCACATTTCCCTACTTTTGTCACTTCAACCAGAACTAGTGCATTAACTATGTTTTTACAAAGAATAGATAGACAAACAGATAGATAGATAGATAGATAGATAGATAGATAGATAGATAGATAGATAGATAGATAGATGTAGATATAGATGCATGAAAAAAAAATAAATGATCTAAACATAAGCACACACATCACAAGCAACTGTTTAGTGAATGCATCAGGCAATGTGCAGTTATATTTGGATACTGTTTACTTACTCACTGCACACGTATGACCAATTCCAACTGGAGTAGCATCTTAGAAACTGATAATGCAGACTGATTTTCTCAATTAACTCAAAAACATCAACCAGTGCAAAAAGGTGAAACAAGAAACAAAGAATAGGGGAGAAATACAGATTAATAGCAACAGTGATTTAGGAGTTAGATGGAAAGGAGTCTGCCTTAATGCCTGGAGGCTGAGTAATAAAATCAGAGAGGTCTAGGTAATGATGGCAAACAATGATATGGACCGTCTGGCCAACACAGAAACATGGACCTCAGAAAATAGTGACTGGGACCTTACTGCGACCTGACAGTCCTTAGGTACACAATGTTCAGAAAGCTTTACAGCTGTAGAGACCTGGACAGAACACATAAGCTTATCTACAAGATTACACATGATCTTAATTTCCTATGGCATATGCTATAAATGCTATTATGGTACTTTTTAGAAATCTGATTAGCATAAGCATATTACTCTGGAACATATGACTATTATTTCAGTCACACAAGAAATGTTAAGCTGAGCTAGCTGCATGTACTACACTACTAAAATAGAAAAACTGTTTTATCTAAATACATTTGAAACATTGTATTTGCTTTTTACCTTCATGCTGGCAAGAGTCAGACTACCAAGCACATCTGTTTTCTCAGAGATACTGTCATTAATAGTAGCACATCTCCACTATCTTTCAGCATCACTCAGGCCAGGGAATTGTGTTGTATTTATCACCTGTCAAGTGATGTCTCCTGTGGCAGTTCTAGGGATACAGCACTAACAGAAAATTAAACTGATCCCTCAATAAGTAATGATCCCACAAAACAACTCCAGAGATCTTTAGTTCATACTAGAGAAAAAAATGATGCATTCTGTTTAAACTCTCTAATGCATAATGTATGTAGCAGAAGCCACTCAAAGCCAAATTCATGTAGCAGTGAGTGTTCTTTATCATTTTGTTTCATCAAGTACTATATTTTTACTATAATAAGTAGTGAACCATAATTATACAAGGAAATTCATGACGGCCAATCTCTGTTATACATACTCATGTATAATGAGAAGTGTACTGTATATCAGAGGTCTTGTGACTGAAACCTATCAATTGTGAACAGTTGTGCCTTGCTTTTTAAAACATTCCCACTCAGTTAATTAGAGCCATATGAACAATCTTATGTCTGCACTAAAAACTGCTGTCACCCGTGTTTCTTCTACCAGATGTCAGTCACCATAGCAGCCTAATGTTTTAATCATAGTGGATCACACTGACACAATAAAAGTCCTTTCCCGCCAGTTGCCATCTAAAATAAAATATAGGGAAGTGTATATGTAAAATAAAACATAGTGAAGACAGTAACTTGGATTTATAGCATGCTTATGGATGCAGTAGGCAGAGTCCTGTAGACATTTTGCTATCATAGCAGAGAGGAGGAGCTCCCAAGATTCCTAACAGACTTGTCAAATTGTAGTTTTCTTAGAATTACTATGCTAGAGCAGTTTGGCTTTGATGTCTCCCTGCTCCACACTATTTTGCTAGGGTTACCACCTGTTCCATTTCATGTGGGACAGCCCCATTTTTCTGCACTCCCATCCCATCACCCATATCAAGTATCAGTGGGACATCAAATGTTTTGCTTTTGCAAAGGCAGATAAACAGGGTTGGAGCTATACTTCTTAACTCTTTTCAGCTCAGGCTGTCAGCTCACACATTCACACAGCTCAGCCTGAGAAACCAGCTGCATTCCCTGTAACTGATACCAAATCCACTTTCCCACACATACACTGGGGCCTTCTGAGTCTGAGAGGAGAGTTCATTGCCTGTTTTATTACCTAAATGTATTTCAATTATCTAAAGTAGTGACATCCCCGTGCCCCATGAATGATGACCTGTACATGCACATAGCAACAGCAGCAGTGTAATTGAAGGGATCAAATGATAGTGGAGCTTTTAATGTGTGTGGCAGGGAATGAGAATGTATATAAAAAGGGGGACTTCCCTACACAGTTTGGAATGCCCAGGAACTACAGCATGCTGCAATCTATCATACTTTTAAGACAATCTGGAGGTATCTTTTAAAAATATGTTTACTCAAACATAAAAATACCACCAACGGCTTCATCTGATTCAAGGTCAGTTGGCATTCATCTGTATCCCCCTCCCCGGGATTGTGCCTGAAAATAGGCAGGATTTGTCTAGTGCACTTACCCGGTCAACAAAAACTAAATAAATAAATACATTTGAATGGGAAACACAACTAGTGAGCTGCCTACCCCATTTTAATAGGGTCCAAGCAATAGAATAGTGGACTATACAACAAGGCTACCAAAAAAATGATACACATACCTCCTGAGTTTTAAGAGCATGTTATTAAAATTGTTGAATAGGACTTTCTTTTTGATTGTATGTATAGCAGTCAAGTGAAATGCCTACATTGTTCATGGCAAAGGAGATGGTCTTCCCTTCAAATGGCAAACAGAACTTCTAGTGCATAAAGAAGCTGCTTTAAATTCCTGATTTGAAATCCTGTTGGTAGTTACAGTTAGTCATTACATTTGAGGAACTATTGAATAAACCTCATATGTAGTGAAATATTGTTAGAATGTGTGTAGCAGTAGTGGTCTTTGATAAACTGGTGTATATAAACTATGCTCGAGATGTGTGACACAGTTTATTGAACCAACATAATAGAGACTGTACATAGCATTCAAGCTTTTGGGACAATAATCCCAGGCACCTGATGCAGGGCTCTTTGTGGTCTCGAAGCTTGTGAACTGTATCATGCCTGTGGTATAGTGGTTAGAGCACTGACTTGGGGACCAGGAAATTGCAGGTTAAAACCCTGCTAGAGCAAAATATTCACTGTGTGGTCTTGGGAAAATCTCTTAACCTCTTTGTGCTCCAGTCCACGCAGTAAATGGGTAACAGCAAGACCCCTTTGGATAAATGAATCATAAACAAACACCCCAATCTGTACAGTACAATTTGTTATAGCTGTAACAGACATCCAAGGGTGCATGACAAAATAATGACACTGGGCACTGTAGACAGAGGCTGAATATAGCCATTTGAAAGATATGAAACCTGAAAATTTGAATTATTATTGGTTATAAAAAGTGGTAGAGCTAGGGGTGGGGTTTGGGGTGTGGGGTGTGGTTTATTGTCCTTTTCACCACGTCCAAAGATGGCAACCCTATATTTTGGCTGAAATTATTTGATTCATTCATAAATCTCTTCTACATGGAGCATACTCATGCCAGCTTAAATTACAGTCAGTGGGTACGCTCAGTGTATTAACAGTTGTGTTTTGTTATCAGTTCCTGAGGGAGAGCTACAAGAGTTAGTGTGTGTGTGTGTGTGTGTGTGTGTGTGTGTGTGTGTGTGCATCTGTGTCTGCCTGTGTCACTCTGTTGACCCGTTCCTAATAAATTAACCTTCTCCTATTCATCACTCAAATGGCTGCAATGCTACACTATATTTTAGCAGTGCACAGTTCAGAACATGAAGCAGTGCATATGTGTGTGTGTGTGTATATATGTATGGCACTTTGTTCTAGTTATCTGCAGGATACCCTTGTATCTATCTCACACTTTCTTCAATTCTGTGGCCATTTTAACCACCCCCTCTGGTAGGCTATTCCAGATGTCTACCACCCTCACTGTGGAAAATATTTTATCATGTTTCCCCTGAGCCTTCCCCCATTTAAATTAATTTTGTGCCCCTTGTCTTGGAGCATCTCTTACTTTGGAATATGCTTCCTTCCTGTACTCTGTGTATAATGGTGATATGTTTGTGTGTCTCAATCACCCCCCCCTTCCTCCAGGGAATACATATTTAACTCCTTTAGTCTTTCCTCATAGGTCTTATCCCTCGGTCCCTGCACCATTTTTGTTTCCCTCCACTGCACTGCCTCTACCCTGCCTATGTTCTTTCTCATTTGGGGTCTCCAGAACTGGATGCAGTATTCCAGGTGTGATCTCACGAGTGTCTTATAAAGGGGCAAAATGACCTCCCTCTTTGTACTTGCGATACCCCTCCCTAAGTATCCAAGCATCTAGCGAGCCTTTCCAGCTGTCTTATTGCACTTCCTAGATTCTCTTAGATCCTCTGAGATGATAACCCCCAGGTCCCTTTCCTGCTTCATGATTGTCAGTATCTCCACACCTAGTTTATACTTTGTCCCTGGGTTCTTGTGCCCTATGTCCATGATCCTGCACTCCTTGCATTGAATCCCAGCTGCCATTCTTCAGACCATTTTTCAGTTTTTTAAAGTCTTCCCTTATTCTGTCAACACCCACTGGCATGTCCACCCTATTGCATACCTTTGTACTGTCGGCAAAGAGGCATACCTTCCCCTCCAGTCTCTCTGCAATGTCCCCAATAAAGACATTGAAGAGGACTGGCCCCAACACCAGCCCCTGTGGCATCCTGCTCTTCACATCTCCCTCTTGAGAGTACTTCCTGTCTACCACAACCCTCTGTCTCCTGCCATTCATCAAACTCTCCACCCACAGAACTAATTTAGGTCCACCCCTAGGTTGCACAGTTTGTTAATCAGCCTTCAATGGGGGAATGGTGTTGAGGGCCTTTCTGAAGTCCAGCTAGGCCAAATCCACCACACCTCCCTGGTCCTCTACCTTAGTTACTCAGTCATGCCATAGATTAGTACAATGAGTTAGTGCAAAACACAGTGCTTATTCTAAATACAGTAAACATTAGGGTTAGATATATAAGTAAGTAAATAAATGCCATGTAAGGCAATGTATTTGTGTTAGTGTGTGCGTGGCAATGCTCTGTGTGTGTAGACAGTGCACTGCTATGTTACACTGGAATATATGTGCATATAAGTGTATCTCTATTAGTCAGTGTGTGAGTATCACAACAATTGGAAAGTGCAGTTAGGTGGCTCAGTGGTTGGTAAGTGCAAAAATTGCTAGTTCACACATTTCTCAATGCCTACAATATCAATATTTTGCATCCATATTAGCTCTTAACATAGAAACATAGACTCTGACGGCAGATAAGGACCACTTGGCCCACCCAGTCTGCCCATTTCCCTACCTACTGGATAAGCTGCAGATTCTAGTTAACCAACAGCCTACTTCCTGCTCCCCCACTACAATTGCCTTGTGTCTGTCCCATGTATGTTTGAATTCCCCCACTGTTTTAGCCCCAACAACCTCCCCAGGAAGGCAGTTCCATGCATCCACCACTCTCTCCGTGAAAAAAAATTTCCTCACATTACCCATGAGCGATCCCTCCTCTGTCTTTAAATTGTGTCCCCTTGCTCTTACACATCTCTTTTTCTGAAAGATGCTACCCTACTGGACTTTGTTGATTCCCTTGAGGTACTTGAACATTTCTATCATGTTCCCCCTGTCCCGCCTTTCATCAAGGGCATACATATTAAGCTCTCTCAGTTTCTCTTCATATGGTTTCTGATGCAGACCCTGCACCATTTTAGTTGCCCTCCTCTGGACTGCTTCCATCCTGTCTATGTTCTTGTGTAGATGAGATCTCCAAAACTGCACACAATACTCCAGATGGGGTCTCACCAACTGTCTGTACTGAGGGATAACCACTTCCCTTTTTCTACTTGTGATACCCCTTTCTATGCATCCCAGTATCCCCCTGGCTCTCCTTAATGACTTCTCACATTGCTTACCAACCTTTAGATCATCTGATATGACTACCCCCAAGTCCCGTTCCATTTTTGTTGTTGTTAGTACCTCCCCTGCTATTGTGTACTCTTCTCCTGGGTTTTTGTTTCCCAGGTGCATTACTTTGCACTTCTTTGAATTGAATCTAAGTTGCCATATATCTGACCATTCCTCCAACCTTGCCAAGTCCCTTCTCATCCTTTCTACCCCTTGTGTATCAACTCTGTTACAGATCTTTGTATCATCTGCAAAGAGGCATACCTTTCCCTCCAGACCCTCTGCAATGTCACCTATAAAGATGTTAAAGAGGACTGGACCCAGTACTGAGCCCTGAGGTACTCCACTAGTGATCCCCTTTCTTTGGAATGTGTTCCACTCACTATTACCTTCTGTGTCCTGTTGTGCAGCCAGTTTGCAACCCAGGCTACCACCCTGGGACCTACTCCCAGGCTGGCTAACTTGATTATTAATCTTCTGTACGGGACTGTGTCAAATGCCTTGCTATAGTCTAGGTAGGCCATGTCCATAGCCCCTCCCTGGTCTACGGCTTTGGTCACCCAAGCTAGCTCTTGCTAGTCTTGTTCTAGTTGAGTTTTCTCCAGGCCAGGTTCTGCCAGGTATATACTCTGGTCACGGGATATACCCTGATCTAGCCCCATTAATGCCTGTCTTCTACTATGGGTCCAAATCCCACAAGTGTCCCCTCCTATTTTAGTAGTTCCTGAGAGAGGGCTACCTTCCCCTGTTCTGAAGGCAGCTTGCTATGTGAGTCGGGATCCATTACAAACAGGTACTAGGACCCTGGGAACCCATGAATTCAGGCTGTCATGTAACTGTGCTAGGGTTTTTCTCCCAACTCCCTCCTCCCTCCTCCCTGGCATGCAGTTGATGTTAGGGATTAGAATGTATGCAGCAATGTTTCTGGGAGGGAGGAAGTTCTCTTGGCCCACTACAGTGGTTGCTGTAGTACCCATGCAGCAGCAGGAACATTATCTGATCACAGTGCACTGCAGAGCAGAAGCTGCTGCAGTCCAGTCTGACCCCTCGACTTGGCATCCCTAACTCACTCCAGAACTTGGGTCACCAGCACAGGAGCATGATGCACTTCCACTGGGCCATGAGGATATTCTTGATTTTGTACAAACTCCTGGTTTTGAATACATTGGTAAACCAGTCAAGCTTCATATTCAGGGCTTATTAAGTATAAGACACCTTGAGTGTGTAAAAAATATTTGTTACACACACCTTCCATGCATTAATCCATATGCCATGACCATAATCCTAAGAAGCATTACAACATCATTTAAAGTATATTTTAGGAGCATCGAGAAACTTGGTTTAGGTGCATATTAAAAGTAATTGTAATATAGGGTAGTGAAATACAGTCATCCGATTGATACATAGGCATCAGGTGACTGTTCATTAATCCCTGATATACACATACCTAGTTGTGAAAGGGCAGTAAAGACAGAACCCTGGGCAGACCTACACTGTTTATGTACTTCAAGAAAGCTAAGTACAAGGCAACCATCTCTACAGTGAGCAGAATGAGAGGTAGTGAATGAGAAGTTTAAACAACTCCATTGTGTTGTTACCTCTCCAATGAGTCTCCCAGCAGTTGGCACTGCCATGGCCCTTGTTGGCTCTTTGCCCCCCCCCACCTTCTGCAGCATTTCAGTGTTGTGTCCCGAAAACAAGATGCTGTGACCTTGGCTCTTACTGTGCAAAGATGTTGTGCATCCCCCACCCCACCCCAAATAATGTTGTCAGTGAAAAAATACTGTTCGGGACTGCTTTTCTTTTACAATGGTGTGGTTGTGAAAAGAGAGAAAATAGTTTTTCCAGACCAGGACGGCAAACAATGGCACAGTACTGAGGGTGAATGGAGCACAGCAGGCACAGCCCCCACTGGCCCAACAATGACTGTTCCCCATCCTTCAGTCAGGCAGACCTGGACATGTAGGTATACTTGTGTTCCCTAATTGTATGTCTCTTTCTCTCTCTCTCTCTCTCTTTCTCTCTCTGAGAGACAGAAATACAGTGTGATACATAGCAGCAAGACTGAGAAAGAGAGGAAGAGCATCACACAGTCCCCCATCACAGTCTGCTGAACTGTGTGGGGAGGGAGAGATAGAGAGATGCACCAACCAGCCGCAGCGATTCATCCTGTGACAGCGAGGCAGAGAGAGAAAGCCATGGAGGCAGTGACAGCAAACACTGCAGACTGAGACACAGAATGAGACCAGTAGTGTGTCAAGAATGTTGAAAGTCATGCAGCCACTGATATATTTGGCAAAAGTCAGCCATTTGATAGTTGTCATTGTGTAGGCTGTGGGTTTAGAAGTGGGTGCATACTTACAAGTGGCACCGCAGTACTTTGTGATCACCATCTGTGTAGAGTTTAGTGCAGTTGCCCACAGTCCTGTGTAGGATGTTATTGTGACAGACAGAGAGTGTGACAGGTACACAACACTGCAGCAAGAAACAGACAAAGAGAATCAGCAGCATTGCCTATCATGCCATGTTGCTGGATGAGAGAGAGGGTGAAAGAAATATTGACAGTGAGCAGGGCTTCCCAATTGGGAGAGTGTTTGACAGTAGACAAGTCATCATGATAGTTATGTCATGAACAGCAAATGTCAGAAATCATGCAGATACTATATTTCTGGCATTTGTTTATTCATAACATAACTGAGGTATGCATAAATTGTTGGGGACTTCTTTTTCAGATGGGAGGATACAGTCGGGTTTGTTTGATTTCTACAGAAATTAAACCCTTTCTGTTAATTATTTTTTTGTTTCTAGTGACCCCATGTCATAAGCGCAGTAACCAACTCCAGGATGTATGGCTATTGGGGATTAATCAACACCCCGGTTACTGTGAGGGCACTCAGCCTGTGTCCACATGCCTCACAACGCACCCAGGGTGTTGATTAATCCCCAATTGATTAATCCCTAATAACTGCACACCCTGTCATGGGTTATTGCGTACTTGAGATTCGGGACACTGGATGTTGCATCTCAGTATGGCAGAATCACAAAAAGTTCTGAGTTTCTAAAATTTTCTATTAAGCTCTGAGAGGTTTTAATAGTTACCAGAGCCTTATTAAAACTTCACAAACCTTTTAGTAAAAAGTACAAAAGCTGTTTTAACCATCATTTTCCATCCTTAAGTTATTGCCAGTAAATAGAGATATGAATCTAAAACCAATGCGGAATGGTACTACACTACCTTAGCCTCCTTTTAGGTCTTTCTACTACCACCACCAGCCTCCTTTCTAGATAAAGACCTGGTGGGGAAATATACTTGGCTCCAAAATCAATTTTCTAGAAGTTATCAGAACCTTATTATAACCTGAAAAAAAGGTTCCAATAAGGTTCATTTTCAGAAAATGTCATAGGTACTGGGTGGTTCACAACTTATTAAAACTAGTTTTTCCATCCCTAGTTAGGTTACCCTTTCTGTTTACAGAAGGATATTCAACACCTTGCCCACTTGCATAAACAACACAATATTAAAAAAACATAGTTTATACAACACCTTATTTTTACCTTATCAACCTGACTCTCATCTCCCATGTTTAAAAGACAAGGAGCTCAGTACAAAAGCACTGAAGCAAGATTTTCCCAGGAAAGGCTTTTAAGAAAAAAAGCCATGTTTCAAAGAAATACAATATTACACATGCCCACATGAAATGCATCTTGAATAGTATTTGCAAATAACTACAACATGATTTATGTTAGCTTAGCTTTAAGCAGGACCTTATGGTGCTGATTTGTGGTTGTTTGTGAATGCCCCCATGAGTTGTACCTAGGCAAAATAACGTTAAGGGTTTGGTACAAGAGAAAAATGATTTTTTTGCTAACTAGAGGGCCTTCTGTAGTAAGGGATGCCTTTAAACTTAAGATGAGCTGCACATTTACCCAGAAGGAGTGGGGTACTATAGAACTTTTGAGAATGGATGGGATAGTTAGGGGGATTTAATCTAGAGGATAACCAGAGAGAGCTGGAGCAGGGTATCACTATGGGCAGAAAGCAGACACAGTGTATCATTAAGAGAAGTACAGCAGAGCAGTTGAACACATGCAAAAGAGAATCCATGGTATATCAAGGAAGCATGGATGTGCAATGACCATCATTTGCATAAGGACAACATTCCCTTTGAACACTAGGACTTAGATGCCCTCATGGAAACATGGTAGCAGAAGAAAATGATTAGGGCAACAGGATACAGAGATATAAACTATTTTTAAAGGATAGGCCTGATAGAAAGGGGTGTGGTGTGACTCTTTACATAAGGCAAGGAGCCATGTGTAGGAAAAGGAAGACATAAGGAGATAAGGAAATTAAGATGGACCTCAGTGACCAAGACCAGAAACTTTAAATTGGAAAACTTTTCCATGATGAAGAATCTAGTGTTAAAGCATTCAACAGATGCTGGAAAAGTAACAAAATCTTTTGAAGATTGCAGGATGATATTCAAAATGTTTATTAAATAGATAAATATCTACCAAAGATTTTTTTTTAATTTGCCAGCAGTGATTGAAAGCCCAGCTCAGTTGTACATCAGAGAGTTTTAAAGTGCTGTAGCACCAAATTTTGTTCCTTAGATACGTTTTTTTCTACTTGACCCTGGTATCCAAGGCCTACTTACAGTATATGAGGCTAGTAATGCAGAGCACAGGAGTGTTTGGGAAAGAAGGCGCTTAAAAGCTGCAGAGGTCTGCAATCCTGTAAGCAGTTACGGAGAAGGATCCACAGTGAGCCCGACTTAACAGGGACAAAATATAACTGATTCTGAATTAAAAAAAAAAACTGGTTTAAGAATGCAAAGAAATGGTTGCTTTCAATCCAGGCATGAGTACAAAGCAGGCATGAGGGGCTGAAAAACTAAAATTAAAGAGCTGAGGATTGTTTGAAAGCCATGATAGCAGCTGGAGCTTCACACAGCACCAATATTTTCTTCCAGTACTTTAAGAGAAGAAGTAAAGTAAAGTAAAGGGGGGACTGGGTCTTTAACAACAAGAGTAGTGTGTAGAAACATGTCGGAGAGCCAGAAGCAATGCCTGAGATGTGTAAATAATATTTCACATTAGGGTTAACCAAAAGTTCCTTAGTGGACAGAGGGGGGCTTATTGAAAGGGGCCATAATAGTGGTAGCCAGGATGCAGTCAGTTAACACCACTCCTTCCCTAGTAGCTGACTACCTCGCAATGATCAAGCCAGGTGAGTCCCAAGATGAGGATGGGATAAACACTAGGATCATAGTGGAGCTACAGGAACAGTTGGTGGTGCCCCTTGCAACAATCTTTTAGAGCTCTGTTTAGCTAAGTGTGGTACCAAATGACTGGAACTTTGCCATTGTTTTCTCTATCTTAAGGAAAGGGGCTAGACTGAACCTGGACAACTACAAGCAAGGTTCTGGTGGCCACATTTAAGGATAGAATTTTGGAGCACTTGGTTAAGGCTGAGGTACTTACCTCCTCTCAGCATGGTGTTATGAAGGGCAGATCATTCCAAAGAAACCTGATCACCCTCTTAGAGGAGGTGGCTTCATAGAGGGGCAAGGGCAGGCCATGGAAGTAGTCTATTTGGATTCCAGCAGGCCTTTGCTACTGTGGTGCATAACCAAAATCAAAGTAAATCAATGCAGTAACATAGAAACATATACTCTGACGGCAGATAAGGACCGCTTGGCCCACCTAGTCTGCCCATTTCCCTACCATAGATGATAAGCTGCAGATCCTATTTAACCAACAGCCTATTTCTTTCTACTGCCCACAAAAATTGCATTATGTCTGTCCCATGCATTTTTGAACTCTCTCACAGTTTTAGACCCCACAACTTCCTCAGTAAGGCTGTTCCATGTGTCTACCACCCTCTCTGTGAAAAAATACTTCCTCACCTTGCCCCTGAGTCGTCCCCCCTCTATCTTCAAATTGTGTCCAGTTGTTCTTGCACATCTCTTTTTCTGAAAGATGCTACCCTCTTGGACTTTGTTGATTCCACTGAGGTACTATACGAGACATATTGTACACATGTCAGATTAGTAACTGGCTTGTGGCAGGAAGCAGAGGGTGATAATGGTGGATGGCACTGCTCCAATGGGAGATGAATACTTAGTGGAATTCCTTAGGGATTAGTGATGGTGCCACTGCTCTTAAATACTTTCATCAATGATTTGGAACCTGGGGTCTCTGGTAGACTGTTTATGTCCATACATGACACTAAACTGTGCAGAGTGATAGACTTATTTGACTATAGGGACAAACTGCAGGAGACCCTGAACAAATTATGTGATTAATCTGACTTCTGGAGTCTTAGATTCAAAGTAACCATATGCAAAGTACTTCACTTTGGAAAGAAAAACTATATTGAAGACCTATACTTAGTGTGGGGCTCCTCATATTACAGGTGAGGAGGACATGGACTTGGGGGCATAATAGACAAAGGTCTAAAGCAAAATAAGCATTATGCAACAGCTGTGAAGAGGGCCAGCAGAATACTGAGCAGCATCAAAAAGGGAGCAGTGGACCAGCGGAGCATTGGAAGTAATCCTGCCCCAATCAGGCCCTTACTGGGAGCAATGTGACAGTTTGGGTCATAAAAGACATTTAGGCAGTCAAGAAGCTATAACAAAGGGACACTAAAATGTCCAGCAGTGATATGAGGAACAAAAGCTATGATAAAGTTATGAGAAGCTAGAGGCCCCTCACATGCTCAACCTGGAGAAAAGGTGGTTGAGAAGCGACATGAACTCAGTGTTCTGCATAGTCAAGGGTGTTGACATGATCAGACAGTTGGGGTTGTTTCATGTGGTGGGCTGCAGCAGGATGCAGGGACACACCCCAAAGCTCAGGGGTGGTAATTTCAGGGATAACATAAAGAGGCACATTTAGTGCTAAACCTAAGGAACAACCTACCAATAGAGACAGAAGTCATGAAAACAGTACAGGCCTTTAAGGAAAGTCTGGATAAGACTGCTTATCAAAGGAATTAGTGGGTACCCTGAGTAAAAGAGTGCATTAGGAATCACTTTTTATTGGTGTGTGTTTGCTCTAAGGCTATGCAAAACAAATACTGTTAAGGAAAAATACAAACAAATACTGCACAATTTACAAATAAAAATGCAAGTATTGTGTCACTCTTAAAGATCTGCATTTTGTGTTAGATCATATATAGTACAGTACAATTCACATTAAACTGTAACACCAATGAGTTGGTTTTGCATTGTTTTACCCTACTGTCAGTGGCAGAGCTAGAGGGGGGCTGGGGGGCGGTCACCCCTCCTGGCTACCCCAGTGTGAGTAGTGGTGCCCCACCACCTTCTTTATTCAATGTTTAGTTCTCACTGTGGAGCCCATGATTGACTGAATGGCCCCTCCTGGCTCCCAAATGTTCCCAAACCTGGCTCCGCTACTGCCTACTGTAATAAACTTTAGAAGAGGTTGGTAGAAACCACATATATTGACTGCAGCTCACAACATGAATACATATTTTATTGTCATCTCTGTATGATTCATTTATATTTCTCAAACCATCGAACTTGTGCCATCATTAATAAAAGGAACACTTATACATGCAGACAAACACAAATCTAAGAGACACAAATACAAATAGCAAACATCATCCCCTTGTACGGCCCTTGCTTTTACAGCACACAGTACTTATTTAAAGTCTTTCATTATAAAATGAGGGAGGACATAATGGGCTTAAAGACCCTTCCAACCCTAAATTACTATGATATTTTGTTACTGTCTCCCTTATTATTTTTGGCCCTGGTAGTACAACAGATGGTGGTGGACTGATCTATGATGGTAGCGTGAAAAAACATTTGTCGATGACGTTACTATGAAACCTTTATGTCAACTGCATTTGTGGTCGGCATAAAGGTGGTCACTGTCTCCAATGTTTTCTTTGGGGGGCTTTACCCCAAAACCCCAACAGGGGTCTGTGCCCGCCACATCCCCAATTAAAATAATCAACTTCAGTCAGAGCTGTTATGGGAAGGGGGTGCAAGACCCCCAGAAAACAGTGCGGGAGTCCAGCACTGACACTACAGCAACCTGGCACTGATTTTGCTGTAGTGTCAGTTGCTGTCAACTTGTCATTGTGGGGGGTGTATACCATGGTGGACCATGCTGGATGAGCATTTGTGTGTGCTCTGCTTCTGCTTCAGTCAGCTTCAGAAGTCTTTTCCCATCATCATGCTCTGTGTATTAGCTGGTAATACCGCATCATACACTGGCTGTGGGGTTCAGTCATTCCTGCCTTTTCCTCAAAAGTTTGAATACAGAATAGAATAAATATCAGTGTTAACTATTGATGTTTTACTAAAATTAATACAAACCTCAGATTCTTTTCACCACATATTTTCTCACATACTGTATAGAATAGAATAGACGTCAACGTAAATTCTGGGATCTTGCTATTCTTTTCAAGAAAAATTAGGGATGAATCCTATGGATTTCACATGAGTGAAACTCTTCAAAATTCTGTTGACTTTTGGTGGAAACAGACTGTTTCATTTCTGCTGAGACTTATTCCTTAACAATATGTGCTTAATGCCTCTAATGAAAACAAAAGTCACAGACTGTAGATCACCTATTCTTTAATGGGCTATGCTGAAAAAATGGGACTGACTAGGCCTACAGTATAGTGCATGGGATGAGATGCTATATATATATATATATATATATATATATAATTATTAATTATAATGGCATGGTAGTGCCACTATTGTTAGGATTGAGTACCCCATTTAAGGTTAAAGTGTGGAAATTTTGCACCTGAATAACTTTGCCACCATATGATGGATTTGCCTGAAATTTGGCAGTTTACTGAGCAGGAGCATAGATCTTGGGAAATGCCAAGTTTAGTACCAGTCTAATATACGGTTGTGGAGTTATTAAGCAACATTCTGCAGCACATTTATGCTTTTTTGTGGATTCTTTGCTCACACCTACAGGTCGCACAGTTTGTGTGACCGGTCCAAAAACTTCAGGGAGCATGCGGCTGGGGTCTCCAATGTGCCTTTTGAAGATTTCATGAAAAAATATTGAACAGTTCAAAAGTTATGCAAAAAACAAGTTTCCCATTATAGTCAATGGAAAAAGTTAACAAAAAGTTTGACAGTGTCACAAATGTGGATTTTACTGTCGCAAATGACCCCAGTAGTGTCACAAATACACTATTTTGTTTTCAGTTACTGATCACAGAAATGCTTGCTATTTAAAATTGGGACCCTCTAGGAACACAATTTATTTTTGTGCTTACCTAGTCAGACCCTGAGGATGCTAGGCATGTCTTTATTTTCAGGTTAAACACCCCAGAATGTTTCTGAAATTTTTGGGAAAAGTAGTGTCACAAAGTAGTGCCGTACTTGTGACATTTTTGTGATTTGCAACACTACTATTCAACACTATGGGGAAAATAACAGGAATTCTTTGCCACCCTGCTGCAAAACACTGGTTTGGTCTTTTGGGATGAGATGTGGAGGAAAGACAGCCAACATCCCACAGATGTGACTTTCGGTGGTTCAGTGACAAAATACTGCATGGATGGAAAGTTACAGTGCTCTGAAGTTGATGCTGTTTCCCATAGACTAACATTGCAGCATCCGCCATGCCTTTCAGTCCTGTACCTCGGAAACGCTTCAGGATACAGACTTTCTGTCACAAAAACATTTAGCACCCCACTAGAGGGCTTAGTACAAAACTAGCCAGGAAAGTCATAAATAATATGAAATTAAAATTTTTTTCCTACATCGTACGGTTCCTGAGATATAAGCAATTTAGTATTCCAAGTGCCAGCCGGCCTGGTGGCACTGAGGGTTGAGGCACTGGACACCACATCTCACGCTGCGCCGGTGACCCAGGTTCAGGAATGGACTCAGGCTGCTGGGGTCTGGCTGGGGGAAGGAAGGATTGAGAGTCCTGTGACAGCCCTCCTTCCTTTGGGGTGGGTGAGGGACATGCACCGTGCTGCAGTGACACCCAGTGGAGGCTGGGTGTTAGGCAGGGCACAGACATTCACTGAGGGGGAGCCGGTGGATGTCTGCACTTCAGTACGCAGACGTCAGTGCATGTCCGGCTCCTCAGTGAGCATGCAATAGTTCCTGAGCCTGACTCATGACGCTGCCTCTGCACCTGGCCTGTATGGCTCTCTGCCACTCCACCACACCACTGACTTAATTATGGTGCAATGGGTGACAGCGAGCCCTGAACCCCAGCCTGGGAGGGAAGCCAGGGAGGCACTGCCTGGTAGCCAGCACCTTTCCCCGTCATGGACGGGCAGACAGAGGAGTCAAGGCCCCACCATGGGGGGAAAGCCAGGTAGTATCGGTGACAGTGGAGGACAGTGGCAATTGGAGGGCAAGATAGGCAGGAAGGTGGCTGATAGCCTCAGAGCAAGGGGCAAAAAGTATAATAAATAAGAAAAAAAGTATTCCAAGTACTCAATTTGTGGTCTGAGGCCCATTATTATGCATACACTCTTTGTACTCACCGTGTTTCCCTATGCAGCTATTAGGGAAAACCAGGGTGTGCACTTCCGTTGCTGTTACATGTAGTGTTTCCACTTGTGATGCTGTACCCATTTGCGTTAGCATTCCCTAGTACGCCACCGTGTGCATTACCCTTTGCTTTTTCATTTGTGCTTGCATTTGCGTTACTGTTACCATTTGAGCTTCCACTACTGTTTGTGTTTGCATTTCCACTTGCATCACTGTGAGCATTTTCATTTGCGTTTGTGGCCGCCCTTCCATTTGTGTTTGTCTTTCGTTTGGCATCATCGTTGCTGTTACCATTATCATTTGCATTTCCAATTGCGTTACCATGACCGTGTGCATTACGGTTTTTGTTTCTGCGTGCGCTTGCATTTCTGTTTCTCTTTCCTTTGGTGTTATTGTTGCTGTTACCATTACCATTTGCATTTCCAATTGTGTTACCATGACCGTGCATGGTACAGTTTACTTTTCCATACATGCTTGCATTTGTGTTTCTGTTTCCTTTGGTGTTATTGTTGCTGTTAAAATTACCATTTGCATTTCCAATTGTGGTACCGTGACTGTGCGCATTACCAGTTGCATTTCTGTATGCGCTTGCGTTTACATCTCCATTTCCGTTACTGTTCACTTTGGTGTCACTTTGCGCTTGTGTTTCTATTACTGTTTGTGTTACCATTTACGTTTGCATCACCATCTGCATTACCATTTGTGCTTGCATTTGCATTGCACTTACTGTTACTATGTAACCAAAAATCACATGGTGGGAGCTTGGGTCCCAAAGGGCCCATGCTCCCACCACCACATTCCATTCACTATTTATAGTCCTCATTCTCAAAAAGAAGGTTAATTCATGGCAAAAACTCTGTTTAATGCATCAGTTAGGGTTGTTCCACAGTGACAAAAGGGAGGAAATTCAATGTTAGGGTTGAAAACCTCCCTTTCAGCCCCTAATCTGCCCCCCAACAGGCATCGGGGTGTGCATTGGCTCTCATCCCATTCTCCTATACTTCACCACCTCGGCATGTTTACACATGTGATGGGGTGACAGTTAGGACTGATGAACACAGCGCACACCCTGATGCTGGCTGTGGGGCCGGGGTGGGGAGCTGCAAGGGAGGTTTTCAACCCTAACATCGAATTTCCTCATTTTTGTTGCTGTGGAACAACCCAAACTGATGCATTAAATGGAGTTTTTTGCTATGAATATCTGTATCTGTGTGTGTGTGTGTGTGTATATATATATATATATATATATATATATAGATTCTAAAAGCAAAGCCTATTGCAGAACAATAAACATATTCTAATCATTGAGCTACAGATTACAGAAGTGGAATATGTTTTCGTAGCACACACCACCAAATACTGTCTCCGGGCCTAGCATTTCCTAGCTAATTTGATGGCATTTTACATTTCTGATTCAGTTCTTAATGCAAGAATACTTGAGAGTCAATGCCTTCTATGAAGCAGAATGCCTGAAGATTAAGAGCTACTGTAACTCTGTAGTGAGTTGTGAATTGAGTAATAGAACATTGTTTTTGTGTTTTGGCTGGTACAGACAGAGCAGCACAGTAGAGTGTGACCCCATGGCATTAGTGACATGATAGAATATTTACTGAAGTAGATGATGGTTCTATAATATAATTTTTTAAACATTTTTAATGTAATTTTTATTTATAGGACAAGAAAGCATGACTTCCAAATGAGCACGTGACAATCTATGAAGTTGATAGGGTGAACAGGCATTTGTCCATGCCCATAGCACAGAGGTAGCCCTAGATAGCTTTAGGCAGAGAGCAGCAAGAGGGAGGAGGTGCTGCTAGAAATGTACTTCTCTACTACGGGGACTAAAGAAATAGAACTTTACTACTGGGACCTTCAAATAGGGTAAAAAAAATAAGAGTTAGTGTGTTTGTCTCAGCTGGGTGAAGGGAATTATTATCTGTACAGTTAGCTAGGTGAAGAAGATAGCTGTAAATTAAGGGGTGTGGCTTAGGCAGCAGAAAACCAGATGTTTGCATTTAAAACTGCCCAAGATAACTTTTGGCAGGGAGCAACAAGAGGAAGGATGTGCTGCTAGAACATTACCTCTCTACTACTGAGACTAAAGAAATAGAATTTTACTACTGGAAACGTCAATTAGGGTAAAAAAACACGCACAAAAAATGAGTTAATGTGCTTGTCTGAGTTGGGTGAAGAGAACTGTTAGCTTTGCAGTTAGCTAGGCAAAGAAGAGAGCTGAACATTTGGGGGTGTGGCTTAGGCAGCAGAAAACCAGGTGTTTGCATTTAAAACTGCCCTGTATAACTTTTGGCAGGGAGCAGCAAGAGGAAGGATGTGCTGCTAGAACATTACCTCTCTACTACTGGGACTGAAGAAATAGAATTTTATTACTGGAAACTTCAATTAGGGCAAAAAACAAACAAAACAAATGAGTTAGTGTGCTTGTCTGAGTTGGGTGAAGAGAACTGCTAGCTGTGCAGTTAGCTATCGAAGAAGAGAGCTGAACATTAGGGGGTATGGTTTAGGCAGCAGAAAACCAGGTGTTTGAATTTAAAACTGCCCTAGATAGCTTCTACCAGGGAGCAGCAAGAGGAAGGATGTGCTGCTAGAACTTTACCTCTCTACTAGTGGGACTAAAGAAATAGAACTTTACTACTTGGACCTTTAATTAGGGTAAAAACAAACAAAACAAAAAAAGAAGAGTTAATGTGCTTGTCTGAAATGGGTAAATGGAACTGTTATCTGTGCAGTTAGCTAGGTGAAAAAGACAGCTGTAAATTAGGGTGTGTGGCTTAGGCAGCAGAAAACCAAGTGTTTGCATTTAAAGTTGCTGTAGATAGCTTTTGGCAGAGAGCAGCAAAAGGAAGAGTGTGCTGCTAGAACTTTGCCTCTCTACTGCTGGGACTAAAGAAATAGAACTTTACTACTAGGACCATCAATTTTGGTAAAAAACAAACAAGCAAAAACACCCAAGAGTTAGTGTACTTGTCTGAATTGGGTGAAGGGAACTGTTATCTGTGCAGTGAGCTAGGTGAAGAAGAGAGCTATAAATTAGGGGGTGTAGCTTAGGCAGCAGAAAACCATGTGTCTGCATTTAAAGCTGCTGTAGATAGCTTTAGGTAGAGAGCAGCAAGAGGAAGGGTGTGCTGCCTGAACTTTGCCTCTCTACTACTGGGACTAAAGAAATAGAACTTTACTATTGGGACCTTCAATTTTGGTAAAAACCAAACAAACAAAAACACCCACAAAGAGTTAGTGTGCTTGTCTGAGTTGGGTGAAGGGAACTGTTATCTGTGCAGTTAGCTAGGTGAAGAAGAAAGCTGTAAATTAGGGGATATGGCTTAGGCAGCAGAAAACCAGGTGGTTGCATTTAAAACTGCCCTAGATAGCTTTTGGCAGAGAGCAGCAAGATTAAGAAGGTGCTTCTAGAACTTTACCTCTCTACTACTGGGACTATATAGCTCTCCCTCTGTTCCCACCCCCCACCCTTAGCCAGTTCCACTTTTATAGGCACTGGATTTGAATAACAACAGGAACTTCCTGTTTGGGAGCAAGAAGGGAGTGATCACAGAGGCACAAAAGACTCACCGTCCTAGAAGGAAAAGAGTAGCTGTCCCTTCACCCTAGCTACTGGAGACCTGACTCTGAGCAAGGAAGAAGGAGACTATTGAGGAATACAGGAACTTCCTGTCCCAGAACAGGAAGGGCAGGAGCTGTAAGGGCATGAAGGCAGTAGGAAACTATTCTGAAAAAACAAACCAAAAAAAAGGAAAGAGAAAGAGGAAAGAGTAAGCATACAAAGCAAAAGGAGAGGGGCCACAAATTAGACATGATGGGAGTGGTGCAGTGCAGTGACTGTGGAGTGGCAGTCTTCTGGGAGACATTCTGGAAGATGCAGTGTTGTCCCATCTGCAGACACCTCTCTGGCAGAGGGAGGAGGTTGCTTGTATCCAGGCTCAGTTGGCCAGGATTCGTGGGGGTCCTCCTCTCCCACCCAGAGACCACCAGGGCTGACGCCACTGCTTCAGAGGATGCCAAGAAGGAGGAGCATTTGGACCACAGTGGGCTCAGGGAGGGTGAGGGTGGTGGAACAAGGGTACATCCCTCCAGTTGTACCTCTCCACAGTTCATATGCTGTTATTGTGGTGCATGGTTCCTCGATGGAGGCACCCACAGTGGAGATCAAGGAAGATGCTGGGAACCTCCACAAAGGTGACCCACAGGAGGGTGGCACAGGACCCCACAGGGGAAGGAAGCAACTCCTAGTGGGGGACTCAATTGTTAAGTGGATAGAATTGGGGGAGGGAAGGGAGAAGGAGGTAAGGTGCCTTCCTGGTTCCATGGCTTGGAGGGACAGGGAGTGAGTCCTCAGGATCACTAGAGTAGCAGCACAGGAGAAGGAGCTGAATATCATGGTCCACCTAAGGACAAAAGACCTGGCTGGGAATGGGATCAGAGCAGTGCAGGATTAGTCTGAGGAGTTAAAGAGGTGCCTTAGACAAGTAGCACACATGGTAACCTTCTCGGAGGTGCAGCCTGTCTATGGCATGCATGAGTCGAGGGTGCTCTGCAACATGGGATTCAATGAATGGTTGAAAAACTGGTGCAGAGCCCAGGGTTTTAGCTTCATAGCGGACTGAGGGTCCACCTGGAGGGATACAGGCCTATACTGGTGCCCTGGTCTGCATCAGTCTGGGAAGGGAACCAGGGTCCTAGGTGATAGATTTAAATGCTTCATTGGCAGCATTTAAACTAGCCAAGGAGGAGGCACTGAAAAGAGGCAGGGGAAATCTCAGCCTCCCCCCACAAAACAGGGTAGTTAACAAGGCAAACACCAAGGTAGAGAAGTTCATAGGGACAAGAATGGGGTAAATGGAGAAAAAGTCAAAGGCAGTAAGGATGGGGATGGGGCTAAAAGGGGTAAGACCATCCAAAAATGGAGGGCAATGAGTACCAATACCCATAATCTGCATAACATGCTCCCTGAACTAATGGCCTTGATGGAAGAAGGACTTCTGGATATCATGGCAGTCACAGAAACATGGTATACAGAGAACCATGACTGGGATGTCAACATACCATGGTACACAATCTACAGGAGGGACAGGGAGGGTAAAAGAGGAGGAGGAGGAGGAGGTATAGCTCTCTACATAAGGAAAAGGATAAAAGCAATGGAACTAAAGGGTAAACAGGGAGGAGAGGAGGCACTGTGGGTCACCCTGGAGACAGGAAATGGCACTGCAATTTGCATGGGGGTTGTATACAGACCACCATCTGAGGGGGAGGAAATGGACAAGGAAATGATAGAAGGTATCCTTAGGATGGCAGAAAAAGGGGTGATATTGTTGGTGGGGGATCTGAATATGCCAGATATTAACTGGAGCACCATTGCTGCAGCCACATCCAAGAGCAGGATCATTATTGATGCCTTACAGGGGGTATGCCTCAGACAGCTAGTGTTGGAATCCACTCAGGAGGGAACAATCTTAGACCTGGTACTCTCAAATGGGGACAGAGAGAGGATCTCAGATTTAGAAGTGAGTATCCATCTGGGAACAAGTGACCAGCAAACAGTGTCGTTCATGATAAACACAGCCCAAGAGTCAAGCCATACAAAAGTGAAGGTACTGGACTTTAGAAGGGCTGACTTTGGCAAAATGAGAGAATGCTTCAGAAAAGCACTAGCAAACAGGCAAGAAGGAGGGGTGGAGGAACAATAGGGAAAAATCAAAACTGCCATCAAAAAGGCAACAAGCCTTTGTGTGAAACAAATAAACAAATCAAAACAAAGGAAAAAAACACTATGGTTCTCAAATAAAGTGGCTGGGAAGGTAAGGGAGAAAAAGATAGCATTCAGGAAGTATAAGTAAACACAAAAGGAGCAGGACAGTGAACTGTACCAGTTAAAGCAGAAGGAAGGGAGGAGGGGCGGCAGTCAGAATAACAAAGGCCCAAACTGAGGAAAAGATAGCTAACTCAGTTAAGAAGGGGGAAAAACCTTTTATAGGTACATTAGGGAGCAGGAAAAGACCAAGGGAGGGATAGTGGGTCTTAATAAAGTGGAGGGTAGGTGGGCAGAGGGTGACAGTGAAAAAGCAGGAATACTGAATGAATACTTCTGCTCAGTATTCGCAAAAGAAGTGGACGGGGGAAGTAACTAAATCAATCAATAGAAGCACTCTGGATTGGGGTCGATAGCAGTCCATTCACAGAAGAAAGGGTCCTGAAAGAACTCCTAAAACTGAAGGTGGACAAAGTGACAAAGCAATGGGGCCTGATGGGATTCACCCCAGAATTCTAAAAGAACTAAGGGGAGAACTAGTGACACCACTGACTATCCTTTTTAATAAATCGTGGGAGGATGGTGTGGTACCTGAGGAACAGAGGAGGGCAGATGTCATTCCCCTTCACAAAAGTGGGAGCAAAGCAGAGTCAGAAAACTACAGTACAGACCTGTTAGTTTGACCTCAGTGGTAGGGAAAATTATGGAATCACTTCTGAAGAAAGAATTGTTGAGTACCTAGTGACCAGTGGGACACAGGACCCAAGGCATCATGGGTTCACAGTGGGAAGGTCTTGTTAGACAAATCTAATAGATTTCTTTGACTGGGTGACCAAAGTAGTAGACAAGGCAGGTGCTCTGGAAATGGCCTACCTAGACTTTAGCAAGGCATTTGACACAGTCCCTCAAAAAAGATTAATAAGTTAACTCGCCTGGGAGCGGGTCACAGGGTGGTAGCCTGGGTAAAACACTGGCTGGACAACAGGACACAGAAGGTAATTGTAAATGGAGCCCACTCTGAAGAAAGCTGGGTTACTAGCAGGGTACTGCAGGGTTCAGTACTGGGACCAGTCCTTTTTAATGTCTTTATAAGTGACATTGCAGAGGGACTAGAAGGAAAAGTATGCCTCTATGCAGATGACACAAAGATCTGCAACAGGGTTGATACACAAGGTGGGGTGGGGTGGAAAGGATGAGAAGGGACTTGGCAAAATTGAAGGAATGGTCAAAAGTATTGCAGCTTAGATTCAATGCAAAGAAGTGCAAAGTAATGCACCTGGGAAACAAAAACCCAAGGGAAGAGTATACAATGGGGGAGGTAAAAAAAGCAACAAAAATGGAAAGGAACCTGGGGGTAGTCATATCAGCAGTGTCAGTGGCTCAGAAGGTAGCACCCTTGCCTCTGAGAACAGGAGATCAGAGGGCTGTGGGTTTAGTTCCTACATCTGGCACTTGGGTTAATATCCCGGTACTGACACTGTAGTGCAGCATGAGGGGGGTGCTGCACTTCTGAGGTGCCGTCTTTCAGATGAGACGTTAAACCGAGGTCCCATCTGCCTGGATTGGTGGTAGTTCAGGTGGATGTTAAAGATCCCATGGCACATCGAAATTAGTAGGGGAATTTCTCCGGTGTCCTGGAAAAATTTTCCTCATTCACTAAAAATACCACCAACAGCTTAATCTGGTTCAAGGTCAGTTGGCATTCATCTGTATCCCCTTCCCCCAGGTCATGCCTGAAAATAGGCAGGATTTGTCTAGTGCACTAACCCGGTCAACTAAAACTAAATAAATAAATACTGCAGTACTGGTGAGTATTATATATTTATTTTTTTATTGCTGTTGGCTGCTTGCTGACCTTGAAATGACATGAAAATAAAGACACATTTTTTTTTTGAATGGTAGTTTTTTTTAACAGCGGGATAAAAAAAATAGTGATACATTTCTCATATTCAACAAAAACTAAATAAATAAATATCAGATGACCTAAAGGTAAGCAAGCAATGTGAGAAGGCAGTAAGAAGGGCTGGGGGGATACTGGGATGCAAAGGGAAAGGCAGTTGGTATCCCTCTGTACAGACAGTTGGTGAGATCCCATCTGGAGTACTACGTGCAGTTCTGGAGACCCCATCTCTGCAAGGATGTAGGATGGCGGAAGCCCGGAGAATGGCAATTGAAATGGTGCAGGATTCACACCAGAAACCATAGGAAAAGAGACTAAAGGAGCTTAATATATATACCCTCAAGGAAAGGGGGGGAGGACATGATAGAAACTTTCAAGTACCTCAAGAGACTCAACAAAGTCCAGGAGGGTAGCATCTTTCAGAAAAAGAGAAGTGCAAAACAATGGGGCACAATTTGAAGACAGAGGGGGGATGGCTCAGAGACAATGTAAGGAAGTATTTTTTCACAGAGAAGGTGGTGGACGCATGGAATGGCCTTCCTGAGAAGGTTATGGGGTGAAAAACAGTAGGAGAATTCAAGCATGCATGGGACAGACATAAGGTAATTCTAGTCGAGGGTAGGAAGAAGTAGGCTGTTGGTTAACTAGGATCTGCAGCTTGTCCAATAGATAGGGAAATGGGCAGGCTAGGTAGGCCAAGCGTTCCTTATCTGCCATCGAAGTCTACGTTTCTAAGTTTCTATGTGTCTGTGGTGGCATTGGCAGCTACTGTCATGGTGATCCTAATAAACACATGACACACCATGAAGATGATCAGGTATTTATAACATTTAAAGATGTATTCTTTTTAGCTAAAGAAGAGGGGTGCATTTAACAGAATCTGAGCAGGTGATGGATACCAATCCTACTATGCCATCTCTTTGTAGTGTTCACGTAGGGAAGATGGTGGTATCACCCATATACCACAGTGACACATGACAAGGACATTGGGATTCATGTTGGAAAGAGAGTATGATGATGATAATGAACAGAATTTGTTGTTTTAGGAAGTCAGAGTCCTTCTATGAGTTTTATTTTAATGTATTTATTATTATTAGTTGTTCTAAAATATGGGTTTATTTGCATGCTGAAAACTGTGATTTCTGTGGATTTGTGGCATCACCTGTAAAATACTGTCACACTGCAGAGGAGTCATTCATTTTCTGGTATGATGGACTTATTGTGGTGGGCGGGGTTAGGGGGTATGTCTAGAAAATAATTGGGTGCTGCAGCAGTAATTATCAGGTCATTTATTTTAATTTTTGCCCCTGTTGAATGACTTGCCTTCAGATGGCTTTGGAAAGGAAAGCAGAAATGATATATGAGCAGATAATGTAATCTGTATAATATATATTATGAGATAAAATAATCTGATATAACATCATTTATGAGTAGATAATATACACTGATAGAATATATGATATAATCTATGATGTATGATACTATATGATTAATATAATCTGATATGTCATATAAAGTAATATAATATAATTTAACATATGGTCATTTTTATTTTGGATTTATTATTATCTTTGTTTATGTGCCACGAAATAAAGAATCATGAAATTTAACTCATAATTTGAGCTTGCCCCTGGACTTTCTTTCCTCCTGCCATTTTCAGAAGCTCCTTGTGACAATAAAGGGAGAATACTGAGGAATTAGGCAATAAATTGAAAAAGATTTTTTGGGGGAACTAAAGTTTACATTTCTTGATGGATCACTTCTATTCCAAGTAGGAGAACTGAAAGCACTTGAATAAGGAATGGGTGAAACTAGTATGTGTCTGGATTGTTCAGGTTGGGCTTATCATCAGATGTACTGGATGACTAGCAAGGAAGGCTGCTTGCATGGCAGTGGGTATGGAATGAGTGGATTTGTGGGGATTAATGAACTATGGTTCCATATGCAGTACTATGATGTGCCCAGCAGCCCTTTATCCTCAGAGCCCTATGATCATGGCTCTCAGGCCCTTTTCCACCATGACCAGCTCCAATCTCCACAATTACCACCACTTTCAGTATTTGTACATGGTCCACTTACACAGAGATTTATTTAACTCTAAAAATTGATTAGCATTTTGCTCATAAAAGTGGTAAATCTTTGTGAAAATGCATAGCGCTCACCTCACTGTGTTTAACAAACACAGCACTTCTAGAAAATCTATATAAATACTTTCTGTACAGTTAGTATAGTCCCAAGAAAAAAACTGCTAATCAATTATTTAGAACCCTGTTACAGTATTTGTGTATGGTAGAACTGGCATGGTGGAACATTTACCTACTCTTTCCCTCCGTCCTGCATCCCTTTCACCTCCTTTTCTTCTAGTCCTGTTTTCTACATGCACTGACTACACATGCATGCTGAAATATTGTTTACATGCTACCATTATGTAATGCTAGAGAATTATTTTTAGATGTATTCTCTGTGTGTTTTTTTCTTCTGATAAATCTATACAAACAGTAGCTAACAATTCCTTCTCTGCTAAATTGTGTTCCCCGTAACCAGTTTAAATATCTAGCAGTCAATGTTTTTATTCGCAGCCTAACTTTAATGTACCTTCATAACTCAAATGTAACCCAACAGTACTGAAACTTTCACTTTTTATTAAAGATTTACCCCAGTTGCTCATTACTTGGGAATGCTCTTGTGCATACCAACCTTTAATCTATGTACAGTATTTATTTGCATAATCTTTGTCTTCTTTGCTGACTCCTAATCATGAAATCTCCCCTCTAAGGTCCAAAACATCACTTTCTAAGGACTGAAATGCAAACACTGTGTACATGTAAATATTTTTGTTGTTGTAATATTGAAAGGCTACGCCTGTAGTTCAATGGGGGAGCAACCAGCAACACCCCCTTCTTGAGCTATATAAGCAGTTCCTCCAGCCTCCTTCTGAAGCACTTTTCTTTGCTGGCCAGAGGCCCCTGTTCGTCTGTCTTCTCCTTGGCCCCACACACATTACTGTGCCTGAGCTCTGCTTGGTTTGTTCTGGACTTCTGGGTTTTTTTTTTTGCATTCTTCTGCTTATGGTTTGTATTATTTTGCCTCCAGCTATTGCTGTATGTGTGCTTCCTTGTGTGCCTGTTTGTCTGTTCTCCTGTGTCAGTGTTTTTCTTTTGGTTTTTTTGGGGCTTTTTTCTAGTTTTTCTAACATTTTGTTTCCCTTTGATTGCTCTGTGTATATCCTGCCTGTGTTCTAGGCTCCTGCCACACCTCAGGTTTCCTGCAATTGTTCTTGAATGTTTCAGCTCACACTGCAGTTTGCTGCCTCCTGCTTCTCATTAATTGATTGCACCTGGTCCTGGCTCTGCTGTCTAGCTAGCAGCTGTTCCCTGTTTTACAGCTCTGTTCATGATTTACTCAGTGTTAGCTCCACTAGGACAAATACTGCACTGCTATACTGACACTTTCTGCTATTTCATGACTGCCTGGTCTCATGGTACCTGCTCCTGGCTCCCTGTTATTCCTACAGTGGAAGAATGTGGTGTGTCGGTGGTGCATCATGGCCCAGGTAGCAGGAGCATACTTTAAGTAAGTTAAATGAATCACCTGTCCACGCTGCTCTTTGCCTACATGGCTTTCAGTTATCCACTGTATACATAAATTTACCTCACAGCCTACATGTCTTTTGAGAACTTCGTGCATTTCATCACTGCATTACAAAACTTACTGCTTTGCCATAACCTAACTCTGCCATAATGGTGCTTAAGGGATTTATGCCATTACTGCTTGCAAATACGTACTGTCTTGCATTAACCTATATCTACCTTAATGGCACCTAAGGGATTTCTGCCAATCTTATCAATTACTATTCATGCTATCATACTAATTCATTATTCATACTGTAACTATACCATTCAATGCCTTACAGTATGTAAACTACAATTTACTCCTTCATGGAACTGGTTGGTAACACATATATGTAATTCAGCCCATCTCATATGTAACACATCATGCTTACCTATGCTGCCACCCATTTTATTGCTGTGGCAAATGCAGATGCAGATGCAGATCTGTTACATGTTTCCTATTTGCTAAACCTCATTGATTCATTTCCACTAAACCTGCTTGGTTCAGTCATTGTATCAGAGTCTCTCACTGCCTAAACATCTACCATCTATGTCACCATCAGCTTGGCCCCATAATGGATTTGATTGGCTTGTTTTCTGCTGGTAACTACTGTTACCAAAATACCAATAGTTGGCTTGCACTGCAACCGCCTACCTCACCCAGACCCTTCCTTGGTAGTTCTCATAGTTGCAGGGTTTGCTCACAACCTTTCAAGGCCAGCCTCCTCATCAAGAATCTGCTACCTAATCTATGGCCACTGACTTCACCTGGCCCCCTCCTATAAAGCTCTCAAAGTTGAATCATGCTCTCATTCTTATACGGGGGCATGCCAACCATGTCCACTACCTTTTTTGGCTCAGGGCTCACCCTGTAAACTGATGGTCTTCCTCTGCACTCATGAAGTTTGCATCTTGAACCTGTAAACCTTAGAGCTGGGTCCTTCTTATCTGGCCCTCAGTGGGAATGTCCTTGCTCTGGGCAGAGATTTAGCATGCAGTTTCATACAGTGCACCTCTTGATGCAGAATCAAAAACTTCAGCTGCTGAGTGGTGGGACTCTTCCAGCCTAAGAGGGCTCTGTTGGCTATGGCTTAGCTGTGGTACCTACAAAACCTATTCTTCGTATGACTGCCTCTGATTCACTTGGTTTGATTTGATTTGATTTTTATTTGCACAAGGGTAAGCACTCTGAGTTAGAATCCCTTTTGTAGGTACGACCCATGGTCAATAAAAATATACACACACATAACACCATCATCAAATGATATATAACGTACAGCTACATAAATAGGAATACAAATTCCTCATCATAAAATAGATCCTAATAACAAACACACTAGATAAATCCCTAAAGTACTATTTAATTACTTTTTAAAACAACTTTTAGTTTTTCATACTTCAAGTTTTACAAGAATGTTTATTCCATACTGTTAATACTGCTTTTGTTAAAGATCTCTAACTAAAAACAGTTACACTTGGACATAACCCTGAGATATACTTTCAATATCTTAGAAAATTACCTCTGATTACCTATGCTTCTAATTTGTACAGGAATATTATTCCACATTGTTGGTGAAAAGGATGAAAAGGAATGCTGACCACCTAATTAATGCTTAAATGGGATTCTCAACAACGTTAGATACTCTGAGAATCTTTTATGAAAGTTTGTACGATAAGCCACAAGTTGACTTCTTAAGCCAAAAGGCATACCTGTTTGCTGTATTTTATACACAGATTTGGCCATAACAAACTTATGGTATTATTTGACTGGCAACCACCCAAGACTTTCCAATATATTACAATGATGCACATTATATAGGTTCGGGATGGCAGTATAGCCTAGAGGTTAGAGGAACGAGATGTGAACAAGCTTGATACATCCAGCAGACCAGACCTGAGTTTGATTCCCACAACCTCTACTTGCATACTGTGTGACTATGAGCAAGTCACTTAACCACCCAGTGCTCCCAGGTTGCCCCTGAAAACAGGCACTTGTGCCTAGTGGGCCTTACCCGGTTACCAAAGACTAAAATAATAAAAAATAAATAAAGTGTAAATCTACCAATTTTATGTAATAGTACTGATTTTTGTCTCTCAATACCAATAGGTGCCTTATCCACCACAGTGGTGGCATAATGCAGTATGGGCAACAAACACGGATTTGCAATTGCCAAACGTGCATCATCAGTAAGAAAACTGCAAAGCCTCTATATTAATGCAATTTTAGAGCATATTTTAGCTGTAATTTCCTATATATGCAAATTGCAGGTTAATGTAGGGTTTAAAACAACTTCCAAATGTTTATTGTTGCTAACATTTTCACATATAGTGCCGTCCAATCATTCAATTCGTAATCCGTTACCATTTTCACTCAGCTTAACTGAGGTATCCAGCAACATAGTTTTAGTTTTTTTATTTATTTAATACCAAATTGCTATTTATCAGCCATTCTTGCATGGCATTAAGTTCCATGGTCAATGTTAAATTAAGATCAGACAGTTCTGCTCCCTGACAAAAAACAGCAGCATCATCTGCATACATGACAAGATGTGCATTATTAATAGATGTTGTTACAGAATCAAAAAAGATAGAAAATAAAATTGGTCCCAGTATGGAGCCCTGTGGGATTTCACACTTAACCAGAGCTTTCTCAGATACACTACTTCCGATTTTTACCATTTGGAACTTATCTGAGAGATAATTAGATACCCATCCCAGTACTGGTGTCACCACCTCAATAGACTCAAGTTTCTCAATGAGAAGAGAGTGATCTACCAGGTTGAATGCCTTGGTCAAGTCCATGAATGCAGCCCCTGTCAGACAACCACTCTCCATGCCATCAAGAACCGTGCTCATGAACCATGCTTTGTGTTAATCGGTAGGCTGTGTGAGTGCCTCAGTGGTTGTCACTCTCCTCCTCCCACTTTGGGGGTCCGCTGTCACTCTGATTACCCATTGCTGCAGAGGCCTCTTGCAGCCCTTCATAGCATTCATGTTTGAGTGATTGTTAGAGTGTTCCACCAAATTAGAATATTCCTCCCCTTTGATTGGGTTTCTAAATTGCAGCAGCAGAGCCTTCACTAACTAAATTACCCCTAGCCTGGAGGGAAGGTGACCTAGGCCTCAGATCCCGAAAGGTTTCTTCCTTTTAAAAGGGGTTTTTCCCTCTCCTCCACACCGAAGGTCATAATATGTAGTTAGTTGTTTATAGTATATGCCCTAGTTTCCTTAGGTAGGTTTCTGCTGTTGGATGGAAATGGATGGTGGCCCTACTCACTGTTCCCTCTCTCCTTAGGAAGCCCCCTGATCTCATCAGTGTATTCCATTCTACAGTGCAATCCTGACAACCTGTGCATCTCATTTGTGTTTTATCAAGTTGTCTCATTGCTGTCAATCAGATTCTCTGCCTCATATCCAACGTTTACTACTCAATGTTCTTTTTGGGACTCCTTCCTAAGGTACATTTAGCCAAGGGAATCTTTCCCAAGGCACCTCTAGGGGTGGAACCCTCTCAAGTGTTCCTTGCCTTCGATACCCTTACAGGGTGGCAATTTCCCATGGAATAGAGAGTGCAAATGGCCAAACAGTAATGACAGTTGTACAAGCACAACACTACTCTGGTTGCATAGGCCCACTGAATTGAAAAGTTATGCATGTACTTCAGTGGGGGAGCAACCAGCCACACTCTTTTCCTGAGCTATATAAGCAGTTCCTACCAGCCTCCTTCTGAAGCACTTTTTCTTTGCCCCACCATCCTCCCCTCCTCCTCCAGTGGGGCGCCTCTTCCCCCAAGGGCTCCTTCCTAAGGTACCCTTAGCCAAGGGAATCTTTCCCACAGCACCTCTAGGGGTGAAAGCCTCTTGAGGGTTCCTTGCCTTCTGTACCACTACAGGGTGGTAATTCCCCAAGGAACAGAGAGTTCAAATGGCCAAACAGTTATCACAGTTGCACAAGCATAACACTACTCTGGTTGCATAGACCCATTGAAATAATATTGTTATTAAATATGTTGAACTGATTGCAATTCATTTGTTTCCCCACCTTACAGCTAACTATTTGCACAGATAAGTTAAAAATAGTTGGTAAAATATTTTTATCCCTACTTACCTCTCTCACATAACTATCTTAAATAATTCCCCTTGTGCTTTGAAATTTGGCTAATTGAAATGAGGAATAACATTTTGCTAGCCAGGCTGATTTATGGTAAAATGATAACCTATGCCTTAGACATAATTGGGCCTATGCACAAATACCTATGCACCGTGTATGGGCAGCACATAGATATTCCTACACATCAATGCCACACAGCAGTAAGCTGCACAGCCCTGGCAGCATTCATCACTGGTGCATTAGTGCCTTGCACAATGGATCCCCCAACCGCCCACACAGTGCCATGCCAGGGCAGAATGGTGGCATGCCAGGGTGGTGCCAGAGCCATGCATATGTACAACTGCACTTGTGTGCCGTGCTGGAGTGGGTAATGCTGTGTGAGGGAGGACCCTGCCATAAGTATTTATGTGCTCCCCAAAGGTTAATGGAGGGAAAGTGGCAACAGGGTCCCCCTGCAAACATCTGTACCTGCCCACAGTGCTGCCTGGGAGGGCTGGGGGTGTCCATTTGAGCACACACCCAGTGCTTACACTTTGTCAGGCTACACACTATCCCAGGATACCCTGCAGTAGTGCAGCAGGGGATACACTCCAGGACCCAGGATGGGCATCTGATTGAATGCCCTCCCACATGGTCATTTTCTTCACCTGTGCTGCCATACACCAGGGTGGTGGTGGTACATTCCAGTGACTGACAATCATGCATGCTGGTGGGCACATACCTGGGCACAGATGTGGAGCAGCACAGGTGGGATACATACATTTTGCATGTACTTCCCACAAATTAGTGCATAGGGCAAATATGAGGGAATAGTTTCCCCAAATTGTAGTATCTGGAGAGGGAGGGTAAGGGGAGCACTGGATTATATCACTTCCAGTTCAGCATCCTAAGTCAGATTCAAGTAAACACATATATTGTGACAAGGTAGAGAGCAATCTCAATATTGCATTCTTCAAGACTACAATTTGACAAACTACAGTGCTAGCAGAAGATGATTTTCATTGTCTTTCCTAGTGTTGACTGCTTAAAGCATAAAAGCTAAATGGGAACCCTAGTGCAGGTAGCTCCCAACTTCAACACTTTTAAAATAATTTCTCAAGTCTGTTCATGAGATTTCTTTGTAAAACATTAGAACAGATGCAAAGAAGAGATAAATAGAGACAATTGAGAATTCATTAATAATGGTGCATTCCAGGCAGCAATTTACTAAGCTGCAGTATGAACAAGAAATGTTCCTTTTGAAATCTTCTCCAGTGCCGACTGCTACCAGTATAACAGCAAAATGGGAGCCTCATTGCTTAAAACAGCATCATCAACTTTAAACACATGTTTAAAACAATGCCTTAAGTACCTCAGTGAGATTTCTATGCACAGCTGAAGGACAGATGGCAGTAACAAATAATGGGAGAGAGTAGGGAGCACATGCATATTGCTGCCATCATAACTGCAGTTTCCAAAGCTGTAGCATAAGCAAGAAGTGATCCTTTTATAGGCTTCACAGTTCTTACTGATACAAATGTCAAACCTAAATGGGAGCCACACTGCTAAAAGCAGCTTCCTAAAATTTATATCACATTTGAAACAGTGCAGAAGTACTCCAGTGAGCTTCTTATACAACTTTAGGACAGATGTCAGTAACTGTTACAATAATGGGAGAATGTATGTGCACATTAAATAATGCTACTTACAAGTCTGCAGTTTACAAATCTAAAGTGCATACTACAAATTCTGTTTAGGTATAGTCATAGCAACATTCCCTATACAGTAATGGGCATTTTCATATGGAGTAAGGTTCATGTTCTCATAATGGACTAGACACTGAAGCATGAAACAATTATTGTGATCTCATCTGATGAGTAACATAAAGCAGAAGATTAATTCTCTCTCTCCCTCTCTCTCTCTCTCTCTCTCTCTCTCCCTCCCTCTCCTCTTCCAACTCTTCTCTGTAGTTGTTCCCTCTAATATAATCTCTAGAAATCCAACAGATGAGTCAGTGACACAGCTAAACAACAATGTGGCCATTTCTTTTTCAAATACTTTTCTTCCTGTTTATTTTTTAAAGCTTTTCTGAGCCAGCTGCTTTACAGCAGGTTTGCAGCTATTTATCAATAGATTGTGTGGCACACTTATAAGCAGATTTTGACATGTGCAGCTGAAATATCAGGCTTATTTTAAGAGCAGTCACATATATCATGTCTCCAGTACCAAATTCTAGTTGACACTTAATTTTAAGCTCAAGATACCTTAATGTAAAATGTTAGTATGGTAATAGTGTTGAACCAGCTGAACATTCCACCTGACAGAATGAATTTATTTTGGATTTACCAAGGATTTCTAGCTTCTGCAACTTTGAACATCATTACATTTCTACATTATAGCATGAGCTAGGTTTTTGTGTGATTGTATTTTTTATCTAGAGCATTTTTTAAAGTATTTGTTTTCCACTTTTGTCTACATATCCCACATGCAACTTTAAGACTGCTGAGTGACACTTGCTTTGACAAAGCCAACAGGTGATGCACCAAACTGCTGCTAATGGCCATTTCTGGATCTGCAGCATATGTTATAGTTGAACAGTGCCAGGAAAATATACTCCAATTTTGCCAACCCTGGAGTAGAAACTCATCTTTCATATCTGAGGATAATACACCCTTAACTTGACATTGTTGTTAACAGTAGTTTATTTCATTCTACAAGATGTGATGCTCATTCTTAGCAACACAGCTGGTTTTCTAACAAGTGTTAATTCTACCGACAAATGGGAGAACTTATAGGGTTTAATATCTCAGCAACCAAAGGCTCATGTTATGACTTTGAGCAAATCGATAAATGTCTTAATGCTTCACTTTTCCCAGCAGTGCAGCTTGGTACAAGAACGACCCAATGAAAAGGAGATGTTGCATTTAACCTAGTCTATCCTTGTTAATATATTTGAAAATATCATTTAAAAAAATATCACTGCTGTAAGTTGTATAGGCCTTTACCCAGGGTGTTGAATAACTGAATAGATAAAATGGCATAATTCCTAATGCTATTGGAACCATTAGTTGATTGTTTTCAGAGTCCTTTGCACAGGAAATGGCACCTTTTGTCTCTATTTAAAATGGTAGTGCTCACAGTACTGTAGTTTAGTCAGATCTTGTTGTATACCCATAGCTGAAACACATGGAAATGTGGTAATTAAAAAATGACTGTTGCGGCTATCCAATGACACTTGCAGAAATGAGACACTTTTGTAATCCCACAGGTCTTTCCTGTATTAAAAAAAAATAAAACAAACTTCTGCCAGTAGGATCAACCTTAAAAATAAAAGAAAACACACTGGGAGACATTCACATCAAGACAATTAGGCAATCATTAGCACACTTCATGTTTTGATAAGGAAATGCTACCCACGAAATACATTCTAGTTTTTTTTTAATTTATAAGCTCACATTTACAAAAAAACCAAAAAAAGAAAAGAAAAACATTTGTCAACATTTAACAGCATAAAGTTCACTGCTTGTTTAGGTACAGTAGATAGATATGTACAGCTGATAGTCTGAATACCTCCTCATACGCATGGCAGAAGGGAAAGGATCATAAAAATGTAAAAAAGGAAAAAAGACATTTACAGTAAAATAATCAAATGGTGAATATTAGATGGCAGAAAAAAATCCAGGAAAAAAATTAAATGTTTAATTTACTGGTGCTGCAGTTTAGGAGGCAGTCTTAGCTAGTGGTTAGAGCATAGGAATGAAAATCAGGAGACCCAGTTCAAATACCACCAGAAAACATACAGTATAGCATTGAGCAAGTCACCTAAAACAGCAGTATTTGTTAATCGGACAAAACAAAATCTATAATTTCTTTTAGCAAAAATGTATTTCTAATATCCTTCAATTGATCCTTGGTGTGTGTGTATATATATATATATATATATATTTCATTTTTTCATACAGTGTATCTTTAAAACAGCTTTCATAACTCATGTTGTAATTAATGACTCAAGTCATCAAAGATGACTGCTACTTGCAGTTTTTAAACATCTTTTCTGTTGAAGTTAGTTTTAGACTGTACATACTTGAGTCATACTGCTTATATATTAAGATAATGATAGCAAATGTTTCTTGCAGTAAGCAGCACAGCACCACTTAAAAATATTTAGTTTTTCCATGGTGTGAGTGTCAAGAGAACATGAACTTGGACAAACTTCATCCACAAATATCTCAGGACAGAGTGCACCGTCTGTCTGAATATGGCACCCTGATGATTGTGCGCTACATATGTTTCATGGCACAAAAGTCAGGGTTGAATTTGGGGCCCCATGCATCTTCTGCTGAGAGATTCTATATATCTACTGTAGCTCATGTTGGGTCAACATCAATGAAAGGGTGCCCTTAAATTTATGCATTGCAAAGCGTTTCCATTAAACTGTGACACATAATGTGTCCTGATTCACACACATACATTTCCTGGATAATGATTGCAGGTGTGCAGCTGCATTCTTAAAAGTAGATGGATGGCCCTCTGTGGCTACTAGCAGCAGGCCTTTAGACTGCCGGGACAAAGCAATTGCAATAATATTTATCTTTCTGGAGTGATACTGTTAACTGAAGTCATACAGTATGTGTTCAGTGCAGTCTGTTGTTAGTGCCAAGTGGTGCACAGTGTAGCTGTGGCCAATATTAAATATTGGTCAGTGTAGCTGGGGTCAATATTAAATACATATGCAGGTTGTTGTCAGTGAAAACGTTCAATGTTGCCCTGTAATCAGGAAGTTTATCAATTACATCCTGTTTAAATGCTAGAAATTCCAATTTATGGAAAGGGTAGTGTCTCTCACTTGCAGTCAAGGCCCTGCTGGCATAAGACACAGGTATATAGTGCAGGATACAGCATTGCTCCAATCTATCCATGCTAACATCTACATGCAACACATTTGACAAATCTTGGTTGGCAATACCTAATGCATAGGCATTGGTGAGTGCATTAATTATGGCCATACACAACTTTCAGCCCATCTCTTACAGAAAACTGTTTAGAGGCATTAAAATACAGTTTATCAGACAATTGCTTCTCTTGGGACTTACCTTATTCTTTGGGTGAGAAAATGGATAACCCATGATCAGTTCATTTATAGGCTTAATGAGGGAAATGTATGAATCAGGTGCATCATAGTTTCTGTTTTTTTTTCAAATAATTTTTATTTATTTTCCAAAAACAAGAGCATACAATGATTAATCTGTTTGAATACATACAGTGAAATACAACATTTGAAATTAACTTAAACATGGCTTTAAATAATGAATATGTAATGACTTACACATTTACTTGGATTACAGGTAATTGATTTTCCACCTACTATAAATCATCATTTAATTATCATACAGTGTTATAGTTCACCTTACCTACAACAATAACTCTACTTGTCATTAATACCTTACCTAGATAATTACTAACTCTCTAGCCATTTCATAAAGGAGGCCCAGATATGTTCATAGTTCTCTAATGTTCTGTTATTTAGGTGACTCATCCTCTCATTCAGGGCTTGATTGATCACATGTTTGATCCTTTTTGTCTATACTAGGTGGAGATTTATCTTTCCAGTGGCTCAATAAAAGACGCTTGAAGCCTAATGCAGCTATAGGAGCCATTTCCTTTTAGATACAGTCAAACACAGATTATTTGTGTTACCTAAGATAAAAATGCCAGGCTCAAAGGGTAAATCCAGGCCTAGTACTTGTTTACAGGCTGTCCAAATAATTATCCAGGTGGGCTTGATTATTGGACAGCTCCATAACATATGTAGAAGATCTGCCTGTGACCTACCACACCTCCAGCATTTATTATCAGCTGCTAGTCCCAATCTGTGTACTTTAACTGGGGTATAATACCAATCATGTAAGATTGTAAACTGGATTAAGTGACCCTGCATGTATTTACTAGTTTTGTTTGAATTTGTCCATAGCAGGTCCCAAGTGGATTTAGGAAGAGGGTATCCCATTCTTTTTCCCCATATTTTCTTGGTGTTTTCATTTGTCTGCCCCCCCTGCTAATACATAGCTTGTATAACTTACCAGCTCCCCCTTTACTTCTTAATATAGTAGATGCTGTATGTTTGTAACTTCTACAGAAGATTGTAATCTATATTCAGTGTCTAACACATTCTGTAATGCAGACCTCAATTGCAAATAAGAGTGAAACTTTGTGTAAGGCAGCCTATACAATGTTCTTAGATTAGAAATGGACCTGAGAATCCCATCTGATGGGTTAATGACATCTCTTAAAAGTCTAATTCCTAACACCTCCCAAGTTTTATTAGATAGAACCTTCCCCCCAGTATGACTAATGAATTCTTCCGTAAGGGAATGTATTCCTTGGGAAACAGCTGCAAGTGAATACACTTACTGATCCATGTAAAGGATTTGGATGAATTCCTCAAATAAGGGTGTGATGCTATATTTGGAGGGTTTAGACCTGTTGTAATATGGTGTAAAGAATAGGGTTTTGCCAAATCAGCTTCATTTTGAGCCCATAAGGGCAACTTCCCATAAACTGGAAACCACTGACACATTTGTTTAAGCAAAAAAGCATGTTGATAACGTCTAAAATCCAGCAAACCCATACCTCCATCTTGCCAGTTTTTTTTTAAGTTTACCTAAGATCTTTCTGGTCTTCTTCCCTTCCCGAAGAAAACTTCTAATTATGTTATCTATTTTTTGAAACCAACACTGATTAAAATGCATGGGTATGCTTTGTAGTAGATATAACATTCTGGATGCTATCATCATTTTTATAGAGTTAACCTTGCCCTATAGTGAGAGGTTAAGTTTCCCCATTTATCCAAACTTATCGGTATGTTTTCCAACAGGGGTTTCATGTTGTCAGTTAGTAAATGTTCTAGCTTGTGTGGTATGATGATGCCCAGATGTGTGATATGATCTCCTCCCCATTTTACTTTATAGTTTCTACAGAGAGTTCCTCAGAATTTCCATTCAGGGGGAGAACTTCTGAGTTGGACCAATTTATTTCCATGCCCAAAAGAATCTTAAAATTATCTAATAGCTGTATGGTAGGACTTAAAGATTTATGAGTGTTACAAAGAGATAGCAACATGTCATTCACATAAGCAACCACCTTATCCACCATTTTCTGGAATCTGACACCTGTTATTAGTTGATTTAACCTAATGTGTGCCAGCAAGGGCTCTAAGGATAAAATAAATAAAAGAGATGAAAGCGGGCAAACTTGTCCACTGCCCCAGCCTAAAGCAAACTTTGGGGAAAGAAGTTTGTTTGTGCAGAGCATAGCAGTCAGGTTTTGGTACAGAAGGGAAGAAGGGAGTTTCTAGAGATTAATTGGGTTTCTAAGTCATAGACCTTTAACACCTCATGCAGGTAATGCCACTGTATTGAGTCTAATACGTTCTGTGTATCCAAGGACAGTAAGATCGAGTTACCATAGGAAAGAGATGCAGACCAGATTGTAGATGGAACTCTCCTTACATTTTCAAAGCCTGCACAACCTTTAATGAAGCCCACCTGATTTCTCTGAGCATATTGGATTAGGGTCTGTTGCAATCTATTAGCCAAGGCTTTTGCCCAAATTTTATAATCTACATTCAGTAGCGAAACTGGGCAATAACTGGCAGGATTGAATGGATCTTTACCCTTTTTGAGCAGAACTGTGATTATGGCCTCAGGTGTGGTTGGGGGCATAATTCCACCCTTCTCCATTTCTGCAAAAACCTTCTGCAGCCCTGGTGTTAAGTCTTCCTGTAACAATTACTATATTTCAGCAGGCAAGCTCTCCTACCCTGGTGCTTTAGCTTTCTCAAAGTCTTTGATGGCTGCTCTTATTTCTTCAGATGTGATGGACCTACCAAGATTCTTTTTATATGTTTCTGAGATCTGGCGGAGTTTTTCTTTTGATAAAAATAATTGAATATCATCTGTGCCTGCTTTATGCTTACTTGTATACAAGGACTTATAAAAATCTAAAGATATTCTATTTATGTCTGTGTTACTGGTGTATGTGGAATTAGAACTATACTTTATGTGCTGTATACAATTTCTATTCTGCATTTGTTTAAGTCTGTAAGAAAGTAATCTGCTAGCTTTTTCACCAGATTCCCAATAATTCTGTTGTATACAAAACAAAACATAGTCAGCTTTTTTGGTATGAATTTTATTTATTTCATGGTGTAACAGAATTAACTTCCCAAGTATTGTATCATTTAGACCCTTTGTTTGTTTGTGAATCCTCTCCAAGTCCTGTAATTCCCTTTAAACATAGAAACATAGAAACATAGACTTTGATGGCAGATAAGGACCGCTAGGCCCATCTAGTCTGCCCATTTCCCTACCTACAGGATAGGCCGCAGATCCTATTTAACCAACAGCCTATATCTTCCTGCCCCCCACAAGAATTGCCTTATGTCTGTCCCATGTATTCTTGAATTCTCCCACTGTTTTAGACTCCACAACTTCCTCAGGAAGGCTGTTCCATGCATCCACTACCTCTCTGTGAAATAATACTTCCTCACATTGCCCTGAACCGCCCTCCTTCTATCTTTTAAATTGTGTCCCCTTGTTCTTGCAAGTCTCTTTTCTGAAAGATGCTACCCTCTTGGACTTTGTTGATTCCCTTGAGGTACTTGAAAGTTTCTATCATGTCCCCTCTCCTTCTTTCCTCAAGGGTATACATATTAAGCTCCTTTAGTCTCTCCTCATACGGCTTCTCTTGCAGACCCTGCACCATTTTAGTTGCCCTCCTGACTGCCTCTATCCTGTCTATGTCCTTGCAGAGATGGGGTCTCCAGAACTGGACACAGTATTCCAGATGGGGTCTCACCAACTGTCTGTACAGAGGGATAACAACTTCCTGTTTTCTGCTGCTGATGCCTCTCCTATACATCCCAGTATACCCCGGCCCTCCCTACTGCCTTCTCACATTGCTTGCTAACCTTAAGGTCATCTGATATGATTACCCCCAGGTCCCTTTCCTGTTTTGTTGTTGTTACTACCTCCCCACCCATTGTGTATTCTTCCCCTGGGTTCTTGTTTCCAAGGTGCATTATTTTGCACTTTTTTGCATTGAATCCTAGCTGCCATACATCTGACCATTCCTCCAACCTTGCCAAGTCCCTTTCATCCTTTCCACGCCTTGTGTATCAACCCTGTTGCAGATCTTTTGTGTCATCTGCAAAAGGCATACTTTTCCTTCCAGTCCCTCTGCAATGCCACTGATGAAGACATTAAAAGGACTGGACCCAATACTGAACCCTGCAGTACCCCACTAGTAACCGCCCTTTCTTCAGAGTGGACTCCATTTACAATTACCTTCTGTGTCCTGTTGTCCAGCCAATGTTTTACCCAGGCTACCACCCTGGGACCCACTCCCAGGCTGGTTAATTTGACTAATAATCTTTTGTGTGGGACTGTGTCAAATGCCTTGCTAAAGTCTAGGTAGGCCATGTCCACAGCCCCTCCCTGGTCTACTACTTTGGTCACCCAGTCAAAGAAATCTATTAGATTCGTCTGACATGACCTTCCCACTGTGAACCCATGCTGCCTTGGATCCTGTGCTCCACTGACCTCTAGGTACTCAACTATTCTTTCCTTCAGAAGTGACTCCATCACTTTCCCTACCACAGAGGTCAGACTGACAGATCTTTAGTTTCCTGCCTCTGTCTTGGTCCCACTTTTGTGAAGGGGAATCACATCCTTTTCTAACAGACATTTGGCCCTTTCTTTTTTTTTCTGTGTGAGGTAAAACTCAGAATTCTTTCTCTGATGAAAGCCTTATATGCTTCCCATACTGTGGCAAATATAGTCTCTCCATTATCATTAATTGAAAAAAAAACTATTTTGCCTCCTCACTTACCCATGGTCCAAACTCTGAGTCATTTAGGAGTGAACCACTGAACCTCCAATGAAAGGTTCTATCTGTAGTAGGATCCAGGTTAAACATAACAGATACTGGGGCATGATCCAAAACAAATATTGAACCAATGTTTGTCTTGAATAGATTATTAACCAATTTGTTTGAGATTAGTCACATGTCTAACCTGCTATATTATGTCTTTTGGAATAGAACAAACAGTCTTTTCTATCAGGGTACACCACCCTCCATGTGTCTGAAAGTCCCAAATCTCTCATCCTATCCTGTATAATTAGCCTAGCCTTTCTGTTGGTTTCCTGGGATCCAGAATTACTTCTATCAGTCAAATAATATAAGACCAAATTAAAGTCCTCTCCTAATAGAATGTTTGCACTGTTAGTTTTGCTGAGCTCATCAGAGATCAATGAAAAAGGAGCTAGATTCACTATTAGATGCATAACTGTTACAAAGGATGATATCTGTGACTTCTAGGATCACCCCTAATATCTGCCACCTACCTACTGAGTCTGTTTTGTGATAGGCTGCCTTAAAATTGTTTTTTTTATTAATTAGTATAGCCACTCCTTTATTTTGCTAACAGAACTATGAAAAATCTCCCCCACCCAAGATCTTTTAAGTTTATTAGCTTCGTCAGAGAGGAGATGTATTTCCTGTAATAGGCCCACATCTGCCTTAAGTCTGTTAAGTGATGTAAGTACCTTTTTCCTTTTGATAGGAAAGCCTAGTCCCTTAACATTCCAAGAGACAAAGCTAGCATTACTCATAAAATGATTCATTATACCTGATTTTCACACACAATTCTACTGAAGTATGTTTACAACTGTAAAATCAAGCTAGTAGGCCTGGCTGTGTCTGGTTAACCTGAGCATTTTCACATGAAGATAACCATAATGCATTTAATACAACAATCAAAATAACCAATAGAATATCCTGAAGGTTAATAATAGAGTTACTATCACTGTAGGTGAACTGCACTACACTTGTAATTCTAAGCAGAGTAAAATATTTTAAGAGTAAACCAGAAACTGTTATATAAAATCTCAGATCAATGTAAATAAAACCAGGACAAAACATTAGGTCAATTGCAATCCATACCTGTGCATATTGAAATAGAAGAATACTCAAAATTAAAAGGCTGAAGTAAGTGTAGCTGTAAGAAAAATTAAATTGTAAACATCCTAAAACTACTGTCTCTTTAGAGTTGTGAGAGCCATATGCTGGGGAAATCCCAATGACTTTGGTCTCCATACCCTTGTCAGGCACCTTACATTTCACAATATAGTAAAGAATAATACATAACCACAACCTCCAGCACCAATAATAATGAGCATATTAAAACAACAAACTAAACCATAAGGAGCTGATAATAGATTATAAATGGCCATTAGTCATCTAAAAATCCTGTTGGTATTAAACAGTAGGAGAGGCAGCCCAACATAGCTACCCATTAAAGCTGCAGTATCTGTCTTATGAACTAGTGTTAATTGGCACCAGAGTTATACAAGTATTAAAGACACAGAAAAGAGGCAAGATTGGACAAACTTAATAAGATTAGATAAGCACTGAGGGATTAGGAAAAGAAGGAATGAAGAGTGAAAAAATGAAATGGGTTCCCCCCGCCCCTTTTTTATGCTACCTTTGTATTTTGTATTCCAAATTGAACATATACGGTACTTTAAGAGTCATATCTACAAGCAAAGAAGAAAAAGTATCAAGGAAACAATTAAAAGGAGATTAGCCTTGCACATTGACCTTGTTTGATCATTTTGCAAGCAGATGCAAATTATGCTCAAATATATTAAAATAACACCATTACTGCTCTGTTCTTACTTATACAAGAATATACAACTTAGGTCAGATTCTACCATAACATATTGTTACCAGGCCTAGAGTATAGCAGCTTGCCATCAGTTAAAAAGGATGGAGGGGGAAAATAAATGTATAATAGGACACATTACAATCATGGAGAGGGTTGAGTGATAGAAGGGATCTAAACAAGTAAATCTATAAAGCTTAGCTTAGAATTGATGGAGTCAGTAGGTATTAGTACATTGTGTTAGATAGGAAACAAGAACAGATATCTTATTGTGGTACATTAGACTTACTCAACATAGTGTGCAATACCCAAGACTAAGATCTATGAGTCTGTACAGAAACATAAAAAGGGCATAAAAGTGCAGTGTCCTCCACTGGGATTGGCTCCTCATTCATTTCCCCCAAGAAAGGAAGTCTTTATTGTCAGCCTGCAGGGGAAAAATGAACTTCCTGGGATTTATTCACAGAGTTTGAATTCTTCCCTTGTGAGTTCCTGGCGATGAACATGGAACCCTTATGTCTCTCCCCATGACACTCCCTAGTAAGTCCTTTACACTTTCTGTTGATGCCTTGCCAATCTTTCTTCTGTGCCATCTCTAATACATCTGCTCTGTTTCTAGAGCTGAGGCCTATACTGTTAGAACTTTCTGGTGCCCTGCATTCTGAGCCAGCTACTATGGAGGCTGAGTGTGACAGCTTTTTATTGGAATGTTGAACATTTTCAAAGTGCTGTCCGTTGCCTGTTTATTTTCTCAGCCTGTTATTAATGAAGTCTCATGCTGCAAAAGTGTCTTTAAAAGTGTGAGAACCACCATTCACACTGATTAGCAATGTAGCAGGATATTTAATCCTGTAGGGAGCTCCCGTTATAACACTCCCCTAATCTCAGAAAAGGCTTTCCTCTTTGCCACCACCTCAGCAGAATAGTCCTAAAAATATAAATTGTGTTGCCATTCCACATGAGCATTTTTATTTTTCTGGCTAGTCTTAAAATCTCCTCCTTGACAGAATATCTTAGAAAGTAGGCTATTATGGGCCTCGGGGTGCACTTTGCTTTGGTTTAGGGGCGAGTGATCTATGAGCCCTTTCAGTTTCCAGTGCCAACCCTCATTTGTGTTGCAGTATATCAGGGATAAAATTCTGTAAGAAATGTGTCATTCTGTATCCTTCCAATCCTTCTGGTATGCCCACAAATTGTAGGTTGTTGTGACATCCTCTATTTTCTAAATCATCTGTTTTCTGCCAAATTTTAGTTAGCTGTGTGTGGTAAAATTCTGTATACCTGTCTAACTTGGCTATTGTTTCCTCTACTGTAGCAACTCTGTCCTCCACTTCATTGAGCCTGTGGTTGAAGCTCTCAATATTTTTATTAATGGTGTTAACTGTTACCTTTAGACTGCCATTTTCAGCTTTGATGACATCTTGATTTATTACCATAACCTGCAACATGTCTTTAATCTGTGCCATTTAATTTTTGTTTGAATCGTCCATGCTATCAGAGTGTTTACCTGCTGAACTGTTTCTCCCTGAGCCTTTCCATTCCATAGCCATTCTGACAGTTAAAATACACAGAAACTCATAGAAAATGATCCCAATGTCCGATTCAAATCCTGTTTTCACCCGATTATTCTAAAGATATTACAGATTAATCTTTCATTGATTTTACATGTTGTCAGCAGCTTTAAATATATTTTTCCTGGACTCCTGCTGCCTAGGTGAAGTACTACTGTGGTTAAGCTGTCATGCATTCCACGGCTGGTGCACAACCCTTCATAGTTTCAAACTGCATGAAACACTTGTTAAATGTAGTGTTGGTCTCACCAGTGGTTGGCAATTAGCCAGAAATATCCCTGAATGCTGACAGCAGCAGAGTGGATGTGTCTATAGTTAAGCAAACATGTTCTATATTTTTCCTAGTTTTTAAATATTTCTGTGTACTGTTTGTGGATTGAGAAGGAAGGTATTATTACCTACAGGAAGGTATGAGATTTGTATGCGTCATGCTGGTTGGGAACAGAATAGTCTGCATTTTTGTTCTGTGGGAATAACATCTTGTATAAGTTTCATTTTGTTTATATACAATAGTTAGGCAGTTTGAGATTTTTGTCCTTGTCACCAGGAGTAGCTAGCATGTTGCTGTGTGGTAGTCTGTTGTTTATGTGGTACTATGACTTTGTCAGACTTTGTCAGCATTTGAAGGGCTTTCTGAGATGATCACATCATGTATAGGTTTCATTTGGTTTATATACAGTAGTTGGGCAGTTTGGGATTTTTGTGAGGTTGTCCTTGTCACCAGGATTTGCTGGCTTGTTGCTGTGTGTTAGACTGTTGTTTATTTGGTACTACAACTTTGTCACTGTTTAATGGGCTTTCTGGGCTGATGATTTAAAGGCATTCATTGAAAATATTTTTTGAGCTAGAATCAGGCTGTTGCTAAGAAAGCGCTTCCCTGGCATAGTGTTTTAATTCTGATAGAACACTGGAAGCAGTAGCCCTGTGAGTTCTAGAATCCTTAGAGTGTTGTTATATTTGAATGGTAAGTGAATTAGAAATGTATGTATTTTTGAATTTTATAATTACAGTGGTGTCCCCCAGGATGAAACCCACTTTTGAAGCACTCTGCAGTGTGCTGCAGCAGACCTACTGAATAAAGCAATGTAATTTCAATGGCAATTAGTCCCCTTTGTCATGCAGGAAACTGTGGCATTCACTTCATCCTGGCAGTGCCACATTTTCTTGAATGACAAAGAGATTAATTGGCATTGAAATTACATTGCTTTATTCAGTAGGTCTGCTATAGCATTCTGCAAAGTGCTGCAAAATGCTGCAGAATTGGGTTTCATCCTGGGGGATGCCACTATATGTATAACTGGAGACTAGAAAAAGCTGGGCTGGGAGACTTTGGGGGAATACATACATTTATGGGAAGCAGCAAAGTGGTAAACTTCAATAGTTGTGAGACAGCAGTCTTTCTGGGGATGATGTGGAGTAAAGGGGTCTGTCCTGTGTGTAAGAGCCTGGAGCTACTAAGGGGTGAAATAAGGCTGCTCAGATGGGAGCTGGGGAGGATGGTGTGGGAAGTCAGAAGAGCAGAGCAGTGGAGGTAAAGGCAGAGATGTGGTGCCCAAGGGAGGAAGGCAGGGAGGGCATCAAGCAGGGGAATGAGGAGGACCACCCAGTATACAGGAATATCTCTCCCTCAGAGGGCAAGGGAGCCCAGGGTTGAGGAATGGCAAGTGGTAAGGGAAGGGGGTGGTAATGTGAGGGTAGTATCAGAGGTGGGACATTCAGAAGGAGTGCTTTTATTGAATAGATTTGCACCACTGTCTGGAAGGAAGAAGGGGGCAGCAGAAGGCAAGGTATGAGGTCAGGTTGAGCCAGGGCTGAGAGTAGGAGTACAGGGGAGAGGAGAGGGAAGTAATCAGGGTGGACAGGGAAGAGGAGTCAGGCAAAATGAAGTGGAGGCTGGGGGAGGGAGAGAAAAGAAAAGAAAAGAAAAGAAAAGAAAAGGAAGAGGGAAGGGAAAACTGAAAGCAGATACAGATAGTCAGAAGGGGAGGAGCAGAGTGGAAAATGAAGAAACAGTTAAGGAGATAAATTGTAGATGTAGAGATAAGTTCACCAGGGTGCAGATGGATCAGTTAGGTGAGGAAGCAGCTAGTACTGAAGGTAAGAATGGAAGGACAGCGAGCACAGGTGCAAGGGATGGAAAGGTGGTAATCATAGGTGACTCCATGATTAGGGGTATTCAATGGGGAAGGAAAGGGGACCCAAATGCAAACAGGAAGGTGGTTTGTATGCCAGGGATGACAGTGGGGAAGGTGGGCCCAAGAATAAGGGAAATAGTAAGGGAGATTGGAGGAAAACCTAATTTAGTTATACATTTGGGATCCAACGACCTAGCTGGGAAGGGGGTAGAAGTACTGCAAAGTAGGTTCAGGGAGTTAGGGAAGATCTTCAGGGAGGAAAGAAGTTTGCTGGCCTTCTCAGAGATGATACCAGTGCCAAGGGGCAGCATAGCCAGGAAAAGAAGAAGAATAGAGGATTTTAATGACTGGCTAAGGAAATGGTGCAAGGAGGAGATGTTTATCCATATTGAGGACTGGGAGGAGACCTGGTCAAACAAAACACTCTTTTCATCAGACAGGCTACACTGCAGTAGGGAGGATTTGAGGATACTCATGGACAAACTGGGGGAATACATAACTACTACACTTAATTTAAACTACTGAGGGAGGGCAGCGGGTGTGCAGGCCCACAGACTCTGAGAGGAGGAAGTCAGTGAACCTCCCCTACACAGTTATGGAAGATGTCTGGAGGGAGGAGGTGGAAGGGGTGAGAACACAGTTAGCAAAGTGTGGAGGGGGTGAGGAATACATAACAAGGGAATATGGTGGTGTGCACACAGAGAGGACAAATGTGAATAGAAGAATAGAGGGAAGAGAAGAAAAGTCAGATTCTAGGTGGATGGTGATGTCTTTGAATGCGCAGTCTTGGAAACAAGATGGACAACCTGCAGGCACTATTAACAGACAGGAGGATGGATATAGCTGCAATAACTGAGACTTGGGTAACATCACACCTTGACTGGGAAATTGCAATCCCTGGATATAAACTATACAGGATGGAAAGGGTAGTTGGGAAGGGGGGAGGGGTGGCAGTTTATATCAGGTAGAGAATAACTTGCACAAGGGAGCAGTCAGAAGAAGGGGAGGTGGAGGCATTATGAATTCAATTAAGGTCCAATAGAGGGAGAAAGGTGAAGCTGGGGTGGTTTACAGACCACCCAGTCAAGAGGAGGAGAGGTACATGGAACTGAGCTCACAAATATTGGAAGTTGCGGGGAATGCAGAGGGTCATAATTGTGGGGGACTTCAACTTGTCCAAGATGGACTGGGGCATAGCATACACATCATGTGCTAGGAGTCAGGTGATCCTGGAAGGACTGAAGAGTGGGTTCCTGACTCAGGGCATCACAGAACCAACAACAGCTGAGACAATTCTTGATCTGGTGCTCACAAATGGGGAGCATGTCCAGGCAATAATGGTCAGGGAGCCACTGAGTGGAAGTGACCATTGCACAGTGTGGTTCCAGTTGGATGTGGGCAGGGAAAGCATCCTGGCTAAGACCAAAATCTTGGATTTCAGGAGAGCGGACTTCAGAAAGATTAATGAAGTACTAAGGAGCCACCTGGCGGGCATCAGAGCAGATATGGGGGTGGACCAAAGCTGGTCCATTATTAAGGAAGGAATACTGGTTGCCACAGATGAGTGCATTAGGCTCAGGGGGAAGAATACAAGGGCCAAAGTGCCCAGCTGGTTCAGTTCTGGGGTTGCCCAGCCAGTAAGGGAAAAGAGGTTGGCCTATATAAAATTCAGGAAGACCAAGAGAAAGTTGGATAGGGAAAATTACCTCAGGTTGGCTAGTGAGACAAGTAAGGAAGTCTAATGAGCAAAGGCATAGAAGGAGCAGTAGATAGCTGAAGGAATTAAGAAGGGGGAGAAGGCTTTATTTTGCTATGTAAGTGAGAAAAGGGACAAGAAGGAAGGGATCGTTAGGCTTAGGAAAGGGGAGGAGTGAGTGGAGGATGATGGAGGAAAAGCAGAGATACTAAATGAATACTTCTGTTCTGTCTTCACCAGGGAGAAGGATGGACCAAAGCCTTCAGGAGGGAAAAGAGGAGCAGGGGGGGAGGGGAACACAGATGTAGTGATAGAGGAGGACAGAGTGAGGGACGGACTGCTGGCATTGAAAGCGGAGGAATCACCAGGCCTGGACAGTGCACATCCAAGGAAAATAAAGGAATGGGCTGAGGAGCTGGCAGGGTCACTGGCAGACCTATTTAATAGTTCACTAGAGTCAGGCATGGTACCACAGTACTGTAGTGCCCCTCCACAAAAGTGGTCCCAAGGATGACCCAGGGAATTACTGACCAGTCAGTCTGACCTCCATCGTGGGCAAGCTCATGAAGACCATACTAAAGGAAAGGGTGGTGGACTATCTAGAGAAGCATGGTCTACAGGATGCAAGGCAGCATGGGTTCATGGGGAGAGATCATGTCAAAAGAATCTGATTGACTTCTTTGACTCTGTCACTAAGACAGTAGACATGGGCCAAACAGTAGACATCCTCTATCTTGATTTCAGCAAGGTCTTTGACTCTGTACCCCATAAAAGGTTGATCAGAAAATTGGTGGATCTCAGGGTGGGGGAAAAGATGGCCAGATAGGTTGAAAGCTGGTTGAGGGACGGAACCCAGAGGGTGGTTGTGGTGGGAGTTATCTGGCATCAGAGAGGTAACCAGTGGGGTCCCCCAGAGCTCGGTGCTGAGGCCAGTGTTCTTTAGTGTCTTCATCAATGACACTGGGGATGGCATTAAGGCAAAATGTGCCTATTCACAGATGACACCAAGCTCTGTGGGACAGTGGACAGGGCTGAATGGATACAGGACCTACAGGATAACCTGGAAAAGCTGGGGAGGTGGTCCAGGATCTGGCAGCTTGGCTTCAATGCCAAGAACTGCAAAGTTATGCATATAGGAGCCAATAATCCCAGGACAGAGTACTATCTGGGTAGAGTTCAAATATCTGCATCACAGGAGGAGAAGGACCTGGGAGTGAGGATCACTAGTGACCTGAAGCACTCCATGTAGTGCAAAAAAGCAGCAGCAAAGGCAGACAAGATGTTGGGATGCATATCTAAGAGGATTAGTAGTAGGAGGGAAGAGGTTATATCACCCTTGTACAGGTCCCTGGTAAGTCCTCATCTAGAGTATGGGGTTCAATACTGGTGCCCATACCTCAAAAAGGACATTAACCTGCTGCAGAAGGTTCAGAGGAGGGCTACAAAGATGATAGCGGGTCAGCAGGTTAAGGCATATGAGGAGAGGTTGAGGGCACTGAACATGTACTCCCTGGAAGACAGGAGAGAGAGAGAGAGAGGGGGGGAGAGGACATAATTGGGACCTTCAAGTACTTGAAAGGGATAAATAAGGTGGATAAATAGAGTATCTTTATGCTGAGTGGTAATCATAACACTAGCGGGCACAATCTTAAGGTGGAGGGTGGGAGGTTTAGGATGGAGGTCAGGAAGCACTTCTTCACAGAGACGGTGGTGGACACTTGGAATGTGTGGCCAGAAGAGGTGAACTTGTTGAAGACAGTGGGCAGCTTTAACAGAGTCTGGGATAGGCATAGGGGGTAGGTAAGGATCATGGTAGGGAGGATGGAAGGTATGGGGAGGGAGGGCAAGGACAGTAGCTCAAGCTGGGTACCGTGCAATACGAGCAGACTAGAGAGACCAAATGTCCTTCTTCTGCTGGCTTCTCCATATGTTTGTATGTAATTAGTATGCAGTATATTGATGCTACATTACCAGCATTTAAGGAACCTTGGTATGTCATGCAGGGGATGCTACACTGTAGTTATGTAAAGCTTTCCCCTCCATGCCATCACAATATATAAAAGTGGCAGCAGTGATGAATCACTAAGAGACAGACATAGGAATATCTTCAGACTGAATCCAGTTATAGGTAAGCCCAGTACAATATTTGATGGAACTTTGTATGGGTTTTCAAAGTAAGAAGGACACTGTTAATAAACTCTCTCCTATAATAACTGAAGATAAAATCTCAGCAAACCTTTGAAAATGGCCGCAGAAACCCTAGAGAGACCTTATCTCTTTTAGTGCCCCAGTAAGGAACCACATCTTAAGAGTATTGATCTTATGTGAATCTGTCTCACTGCCATGTTCAGACACTCAGGCTGTATTTGCAAAAGTCATGATGCAGGCAAGAAAGAAGGAAAGAAAGAAAGAAAGAAAGAAAGAAAGAAAGAAAGAAAGAAAGAAAGAAAGAAAGAAAGAAAGAAAGAAAGAAAGAAAAAGAAAGAAAGAAAGAAAGGAAAATAATACATGTATCACTTTTTGGTCCACTTGGAGTCAAAGTGCTGCAAACTGTATCAGCTGCATAAGCAACTGAGATTAAACATTCTGTTGCATATTGTGCAACAGCTGTAGAAAAATGGCATAAATCTTAGACCACTTTTTATAAATCCAGACCACTGTGTCCAGTACATTTTGGTGATGACTGGAGAAATTCACACTTAACAAGAGGCAACTTCCGCTCTCTAGTAGTTTAGCCCTCTACTGTATAAATATTCTTGGTGTTCTTGCAAAGATTTACTGTAAAGAATCAGGAGGATAAACAGGTACTGTATCCTAGTATACTGTGCAGGTTACACATCATTTAAAAAATTGCAGTTGGGACTACAAGACATATTCCCTGTACTGTGACTTACTCAATATGCAGTGTCTTTAATAGACATGTTTCACTGTACCTCCATGAAATTCAGGCCACTCAGAGTCTTTTCCATAGATCTTTGGAAAGTTCCTGAAAATTCTCATTGCATCATTTCATAATAATGAAATCTAAGTGGCTATATGACAGTGATCTTTTTGTTATGTTTTTCAGCAAAGGGTATCTGATAATTTGTGTTTTGGAACTCCAACACTGGAAACCATGTGTTCCCTGAAATGCAGTTTACTGCATCATAAGTTTAATGCATGGCCCATTGGTCATGCACAATTTGCATAATATTTGGTATACAACACACATCTAAACACACCCATTATTTATTTTGATACCTTCTTGTAGGATTCATAGAGCTTGTGGAACTCTTTGGTGATTCCAGCAGACAGTGCATGTATGGGATGACTGGTATCTTAACAGATATGCAAGAGCTAGTCTGTGGGTCTTTCCTGCATTTGTCATTTATCTACAGGACAGATTGCATGCTCCAGAGTGAAGCATAGCCCATTATCTATAGTATCTCATGCCCTGAGAATACACAGTGTAGGATCATTATTGCAACTTTGTCTTGTCCTTTGGCAAAGGACACTCTCCACATTCTATCAGAAAATCAGATGACTCCTTCCCAGTTTAGTAAGGAGTTTGCTTTGCAGTGCTCTCACTGTGGTAGTCAGGTAAATAGTTATCACTGGGCTTGTTTACCAATTATTTGGGGCCAGATTTTCAATGGCCTTTTAGATTAACGCAAGGTGCTTGTGTCAAACAGGTCTGACACAAGGACACCTTGCGCCAAGGGCTGCGCCAAGTGGGAATTTGAAAGGCAGCCTGCATCACCCAGCAGGCTGCCTGCACCAAAGTGTGTTAGCACCATTCTTGCACCACAAAAGTGGCTGTGGCATGGCGCTGGGGGTTTGAGGCAGACCTAGACTGCTGCAGCCCTCAGATCCAGAATTTGAAAGAACCCCCCAGGAACCAAGTGCCAAGTACCCTTAGACCAGTGAGGGGCAGGTCTAAGGGGACTTAGATGGCTCCTGGGGGGGTAATCCTGCAGGTGCCACCATGTGGCCCGCTCTATCCATCTGCAGTTGGTGATCCCTGGTGGTCCAGTGGTCCCCCCTCACCCACATCATGGTCAGTGACACTCATGTCCGGGCATCCTGCCAACCCCCCTTCCCATCTCAGCACTCCCACCCCCCTTCCGTACCCCAATCTGGCGACCGGCACAGCCCTCCACACACCACCACAGCCAGCTGCCGAATGAGCAGTCTGTGCGTGTACTGTATAAGTATACAGTATGCGCATGGACTACCCATTCAGCAGCCAGCTGGGGTGGCATGTGAAGGGCTGTGCCAGTCACCGGATCGGGGTACAGGAGGAGGGTTGGAGTGCTGAGATGGTTGGGGGGCACTAGCCCACCAGGGCACAGGGGAGGTTTTTGGCACTGGTGCAGTTGGCGCGGTGGTGTTGGAGTGGCAGTGCCCAGTTGCCAGCCCCTGTCCATGGGTGCTGCAGACTCCCCACAGCCATTGCAGCATTCTCGGTGGGTGTGCCATACATCGGGCACAGTACCCCCTTTGCCGCACACCACTGGACTTAGGTACCGGGATCCTGTTCAGTAGAAATTCGGGTGCAGAGTCCCAGGCGCACCACACTCGGCACAACTGCCATTGTCGCAGCTTGTGCCGGGGCTTTGGAATTCCGGCCCTTTGTATCTTTGGCACACTCTGCAAGAAGAGAGCGGGTCAGCAGTATGAAGAGAAATGTTCCATTCTTTCTTTCTGAACTAATTTTATGAATGAAGGAAATTAAAGAACAGAACAGTCTTCAGGGAAACATCTGTGAGGTCTAATATTTCAAAAAATAATTAGTTGTTTTTAGGTTGTAAATGTTCAAATAGTGGAGGGCATGGGAAAGTATCCACCAGCACTTAGTGACCAGACAGTAATGCAAGAATTTCACTGGGAAGGGTCTGTAGTAGTATATAATTGTCATAGGATGCCACTGAACACATAACTGTTGTAGATAATGACACTGGTGAAGGATGAGGGTTTAAGTAGTCGTTCAGAGTGATGGTGTGGCAAAGGTAGGGGGAACTTGCTTTTGAAGGCAGGGAGAAGAGAGGCCATTTCCAAAATTAAGCATTCCCAAAAGGGAATGTATTCAGGGGTATCTTTTCTAAGATCCCACTGGGGGCTAGTAAGGGGTGATAGAAACATAGAAACATAGAATTTGACGGCAGATAAGGACCGCTTGGCCCACCCAGTCTGCCCATTTCCCTACCTGATGGATAAGTTGCAGATCCTAGTTAACCAGCAGCCTACTTCTTCCTACCCCCACCCCCTAGAATTGCCTTATGACTGTCCCATGCGTGCTTGAATTCTGCCACTGTTTTTGACTCCACAACCTCCTCTGGAAGGCCGTTCCATACATCCACAACCCTCTCTGTGAAAAAATACTTCCTTAAATTACCTCTGAGCAGCCCCCTTCTATCTTCAAATTGTGCCCCCTTGTTCTTGCACACCTCTTTTTTTGAAAGATGCTACCCTCTTGGACTTTGTTGATTCCCTTGAGGTACTTGAAAGTTTCTATCATGTCCCCCCTCTCCCTCCTTTCCTCGAGGCTATACATATTAAGCTCCTTAAGTCTCTCTTCATATGTCTTCTGGTGCAGACCCTGCACCATTTTAGTTGCCCTCCTCTGGACAGCTTCCATTCTGTCTATGTCTTTGCGGAGATTGGGTCTCCAGAACTGCACGCAGTACTCCAGATGTGGTCTCACCAGCTGTCTGTACAGAGGGATAATAACTTCTGTTTTCTACTGGTGATGCCTCTCCCTATGCATCCCAGTATTCCCCCAGCCCTCCTTGCTGCCCTCTCACATTGCTTGCCCACCTTTAGGTCATCTGATATGACTACCCCAGGTCCCTTTCCATTTTGTTGTTGTTAGTATCTCACCCCCATTGTACTCTTCCCTGGGTTTTGTTTCCCAGGTGCATTACCTTGCACTTCTTAGCATTGAATCTAAGCTGTCATACATTTGACCATTCCTCTAACCTTGCCAAGTCCCTTCTCATCCTTTCCACCCCACCTTGTGCATCAAGTCTGTTGAAGATCTTTGTGTCCTCTGCAAAGAGACATACTTTTCCTTCCAGTCCCTCTGCAATGTCGCTTATAAAGACATTGAAGAGGACTGGTCCTAATACTGAAACCTGCGGTACCCCACTACTAACCCCCCTTTATTCAGAGTGGACTCCATTTACTATTACTCTCTGTGTCCTATTCTCCAGCCAATTCTTTACCCAGGTTGTCATCTTGGGACCCACTCCCTGGCTGTCTAACTTGTATATTAATCTTTTGTGTGGGACTGTGTCAAATGCCTTGCTAAAGTCTAGGTAGGCCATGTCCACAGCCCCTCCCTGATCAACTACTTTGGTCACCCAGTCAAAGAAATCTATCAGATTTGTCTGGCATGACCTTCCTGCTGTGAATCCATGCTGCCTTGGGTCCTGTGCCCCTCTGGCCTCTAGATACTCAACAGTTCTTCAATTATAGCATCTATTAGGCAGGTTAATGTTTGGCTACAGGTCTGGTAAAATGGAAAGGTCTTCTTTTTCTGGACAACTGGAGAGCCTTCCTTGGAAGAGATACCTGTATTTCCAAGATGAGCTGCACTAGCACCAAGAAAGAATGGGGTACTGAACATAAAAATGAATAGGGAAATCAGGGGGATTGAAACAATGGGGGGTGAGATACTAACAACAACAGAAATGGAAAGGGACCTGGGGGTAGTCATATCAGATGACCTAAAGGTGGGCAAGCAATGTGAGAGGGCAGCAAGGAGGGCTGGGGGGGATACTGGGATGCATAGGGAGAGGCATCACCAATAGAAAACAGGAAGTTATTATCCTTCTGTACAGACAGCTGGTGAGACCCCATCTGGAGTACTGCATGCAGGTCTGTAGACCCAGTCTCTGCAAAGACATAGACAGGATGGAAGCTGTCCAGAGGAGGGTAACTAAAATGGTGCAGGGTCTGCACCGAAGACATATGAAGAGAGACATAAGGAGCTTAATATGTATAGCCTTGAGAAAAGGAGGGAGAGGGGGGGACATGATAGAAACTTTCAAGTACCTCAAGGGAATCAACAAAGTCCAAGAGGGTAGCATCTTTCAAAAAAAGAGGTGTGCAAGAACAAGGGGGCACAATTTGAAGATAGAGGGAGGGCGGCTCAGAGGTAATTTAAGGGAGTATTTTTTCACAGAGAGGGTTGTGGATGTATGGAACGGCCTTGTGGAGTCAAAAATAGTGGTGGAATTCAAGCACATGGGACAGTCATAAGGCAATTCTAGGGGTGGGGTGGAAGAAGTAGGCTGCTGGTTAACTAGAATCTGCAGCTTATCCATCAGGTAGGGAAATGGGCAGACTGGGTGGACCAGCGGTCCTTATCTGCCGTCAAATTCTATGTTTCTATGTTTCTATGAAAGAAAGAGGGAATGGGACTGGTGTAGATCACTAGTGACAGGAACGAAGAGCTGCATAGCAACCAGTGAGTCCCCCAGAGACAGTAATAAGCAGCAATGTACAGTGATCATTACTTGCAACCAGGCAATATAAGGAGCACACCTAGCAAAATTGGGTGAACTTGAGAGCCTGATGCATTCTGACGGCCAGGGCTTAGTGGCACTAGACTGGTGACAGGTTGTTTTGCAGGGATATTGTCTTGACAGGCAAGGGGTAGAATGCCTACCTTAATATGGAAGGGAGCTACTGTGGAGTGAAGGACATTAGTCAGTGTCGTTGCCTAGACAGCATGCTCTCTTCTGAGATCAGAAGGGTGTGGGTTCTAGCCCTACATCAGGTACTAGGGGAACTAGCCATAACATACACTGTAGTGCAGGGAAGGGGGTGCAGCACAGCTGAGGTACCATTAGAGCTGGGCAAAATTAGAAAATTCTAATTTCCAAAACTGTTGGACATAACTTAGTATGTCTTATAGCTAGAGATCTGGAATTTGGCATGCATACTGTGTGGAAAAATTCCCTAAAAGGATTCTAAAGTTTCATGACATTTGGATGAGTGGCAGGGAAGTTATCATGGAGCAAAGTTTTGCAATTTATTATTCATGTGACATTTTCTAAAAATATTTCTATGCTTGCAACATAGCCACTTTTGGAGTTCGATAATTGAAAATGTATACGCATACTTTCTTGGAAGAGTCTTAGAAATTACTAAACAGAGGGGTAGCAGGTTAAGTAATTTGTAAGTTACAGGAGTTCAAAATTTCACAATTTAATTATTTGTTAAATTGCATCAAAATTTTCAAAATATTTGGAGGTTTATAGCTCCACTAGTACTGCAGGTATACACTCAAGAGTTGTCATGCATACCAAAGTAAATATGTCTTTGAATCTAATTATGCTGGATAAATGTGGTTTAGTCAGTTAAAATGTATTGTGGATACCTTAGAAATTACTAATTAGCAAAATTTGTTAAAAAATTAATGGAAGCATAACGGGTAATACCAGTAGAATTCCACTTGTGAAATTTAACTTTCACCTAGCTCTTATTGCCACTGGATCACCTTACCTGCACTAGCAATGGCCCTCCAACACTTCTGTGACAGTGATGTCCAGCATTGTGCTCCCTCATGACAAAAGATATCCAGATACTTCTGTCACAATGGTCTAAGTCCCAACTAGTTGTAATGCTTAGCATCACTTGGTGTCACTGTTTTCAAATAGTAAAACTGTACGTTGTTATCTACAGGGTTGTTAAACACTTTTTAGGTGTCATTGTACAGACACAATGCTACACATACTTGTACCATCACTAGTCATTAAGTCAGTGAGATCTAGTGGTTTGCTGGTATATTGCAAGAAGACAGGCTAGTGCCCTGCAATGTTCATGGCCATTTTTCATGATTCATCACTCAGGATAGTGACCTAACACTTGGCACCACTATGCTTTTATTATGGAGTCTCCTAAGAATGCTACCATATTGCCTCCTCGCCCAGCCTGCACCTTTGTCTACAATGGCAACTCAAGTGTAAGACTAGGCAAAATGTATGGACATGGCTTTGACAAATGTATCACAGCATTCCAGTTTCACAAAACCTCTTGAAATTCAACATTAATTACATACATTATTTTGAATCGTTGGGTGCTTTTAACTTGGCCAGCCACTGAGCAAGAGCTTAGAGAGTTGACATACAGAGTCACTTTTTGTTTCTGTACTGGTTTTTCTCTCAGACAGCAGCTCATCTCTTAAAGATAAACCCTTTTCACAAGAATTTACCCTGATCAGGCTGATTGCAGCCATCATTCAGTTGGCTACCAGGTTTTTCTCCCACATTTTTCCCTCCCACATCTGCTAGTGGGGGTACTTCCTCTGTTAGTCATGCACAGTCACAGTTTCCCCTGCAGCAAGAACAAACTTCCTGGCCCAGCCACAGGGTTGTTGTGTTGAAGAAACCTGTCACCAGCCCTCCTGGACCAATATACACTTTTGAATGTTTGGAGCATTACAACTCATTCACCTTTGAAAACAGAAATTTACAACTTGGAACACTTCTGCATGAACCTTGGTAAATTCACCATACCTAAGTCTGTGCAATGTGGACAGATACTTAACTGAAATAGCAATTTAGGTGACATTTCACACACTTTTCACAGAAATGTCATTACATTTTGCAGATGTGAAATTGGAATTTTGCCAGAATTTTACTGGCAGAAGATAAATTTCACCCAGCCATCTGTTGGATAAGATGTTAAACAGATGCCCCTTGTGCCCATCTCTGGTCACTGTCCAGGTGAAAGTTAAAGATCCCATGGCACTTTTTAAAAAGAGCTGGGGAGTTTCTAATTAGTCAAAATCTTACAAACCAAAAAGTATCAACTATCATGCACAAACCAAGAAAACATTAAATATAGTGCACACAACAAAAACAAAAGAAAAAAACATAAATACTGTAGAAATTGAAAGCATACTAAATAAAGCAATTCATATTTCATACAAAGAAAAAAATACCCAGTACCTGCTCCCAGCCTTCCTTACTGCCAAATTAAAAACAATTGCCTTAAAGCCAAGTGGAATTTCTCCATAGATTTAGGAAAGGGGGCCATGGGACACAACATCAATCTTTCCCACAGGAAACTCTCAGAGATGCCACTACAGCTTCAGTCAGATCTTGCTGTGTAGTAACATTTCACTGACTTAACAAATGACACTGAGCTTGCCAAATTTGAAGCTTCATGGAAACAGGAAGGACACTTAAAGGACCATGATTATAGATTGGAAAAATCACTGAATGTTGTACTAGTAAATGAAACCACAGCTAGATTAGATGCTTTACACTTTGCAGCCAAGTCCAGGTGAAAATTAAAAAATGTTATGGCACATATTGAAGAAAATTAGGGGAATTTCTATTTGCAATCACAATACATAACACAGACATGGGAATATATACAATAATCAAGGAAAATTCATTCATAATATATAGGATAGTGTATGGTAGCCTATTCTTACATCGAGTAGTTACTATGGCATCAAGGACCTCGAGAGCAAAGCTCGAGCGGTCCCTTTGATGTCATAGTTACCACAAGGTGTGAGAAGAGTGTTGTGTATTTGGGCTACCATATACTTTTCTATATAGTGTATGGTCCCCCCCAAAAAATAAAATTGCTTACTTTTTTGTTTTTCAAGCATCAGCCTCTGCTGTCTGCGACTGTAGCTCTCAGCCATTCTACCACCTGCCAGCTTGTGCATGTGATACTTCAACCACTAGTAGCCCTATCAATAGTGCTGATGGGGTCACTTACACTGTGACATTCACACTAATGCGGAATGAAAAGTCATTTTGCATTAGTATGAACATCACTACTGCAGTAGAATTACTTTTTACAGTGTATGGAACTCCATGCACAATCACGTTTGACCATACACTATTTTCCAAAAATGTATTCACTGTAGACAGAAGAGAAAAACAGGATAAGGAAAACAACTCAAAAGGAAGATAAATAAAACAACAGAAAACTCATTAATAGAAGCACTAGAGCACAAATAAACAACAGAGAAAAAATGTATAATGCCATAATGAAAGAAAGATAAACCAGGGCAGACTGACATCATGGTAAGTGATGCAACTGTTAAATGTTTAAGATGTAATTTAATCATGATTTTTTTTTCATTTCCTGTATGGGGGTACATAGAGAACATTTGTGTTTTCATAGTCTTCTTGATAAAGAACACATGTGTGAAACTGGTTGGGGCTTTGTGTGCTGCTGGCAAGTAATCCCATTGTTGGCAGCTGTACATGGATATGTGAGTTGAAACCCTTTTCTTAGTGCCCTTTATGAAGCAATAAAGCACCGAACTCTATGGCCTATGGATTGTACTGTGTTTTCTTGGACTGTGAAGTTCAGTCTGACATCCGGTCAGAATTTATCCACCAGTACTCAGGAAACTCTCATGCAGTAGCAACCCATTACTTATTTTTCCAAAGTGTTTCCCAGTACCTTCTTTGGTAAGGATCCCGATTCCCTGTTGTGTGCCCAATCATTGAACTTCATATATTCCAGTTGAATAACTGAGGCAGAATGCTGTTAAAGGATAGATTGGCATTGAGCCTGCCAAATAGAAAATGTTATCACTGAGACCATAATGATATGATACTTTTATCATATTTCCCCTGGCATGTCTCAGGACCCCTATTACTAATTCCTCATACTTTATAGAGGTAAATAAGGTTCATCCCTGGCAGTGGCAGCATGAGACCAAAACAAATGAATTTAAGGGTACTCAAAAATAAGTGTTTTGGGGTTTCTAGGGAAACCAAGCACTCATACCTAGGGCAAAAGGATTCTTCAATACCCTTATACTTCCTGTTGTTATGAACCATCAGATTTCCATAACAGCTAAGCCATAAAACATTCCACAATCATGTGGGATCTGGGTATCAAACAACATATCCAAAGAAGAGTAGGGGAGTCCACCAGTGTCATGACTAACAATCTCTGTTAATAAAACAAGTCCATGTAAACTCCCCCCCCAACCCCCGATGTGCCTGGAAAGTAGCTATCACTGCTTAGTGTGCCATTCCTGGTCAACATTACAAATAAATTTAATAATTAAACTGAGGAAAAGAGTGCCAAATAGTTCATTTGGAATGAGCTAAGGACAAATAGGGACAGAAAAGCCATCCGGGTGGTGCTAGCCAAGAAACTTTTGAGAGTAGTGTCACTGGCTGTAATGTCAATGCTAGATGACTATAATCGCATTGGAATAGACTGGCATCTTGAGACGTTCAATTGCAGTACTGAGACTGAGGTCCTGCCCACCATCAAGTATTGTTTCCTAGAACATCTAACAGAGGATAAGGTTTAAAACCACACTTGATTCTGTTCTAATTAGTGTGCATGAGGACATCTCCAGTGTGCACATCAAGAAAATTGCAGAAGGCAGTGACCACAACCAGGTAATCTTCTCCATGATGATAGTGAAGACTAGCCAGCCCTTAGTCACCAGGACCCAGAACTTCATAAAGTAATTGTTTCCAAAATATAGTAAAGGATCTGGCAGTCAAAGGTCTGGAACAGCTGCATGAGGCTGGTCAGACAACATAGATTAGACGCTTGTTGAAGAAGCTGCTCGGAGCAGCCATGGGGATCTACATCCCTGGAAGCAGCAAGGGAAAATGTACCAGAAAGTTCCTCCTGGCTCTACAGAGAACTTAGGTAACTAATCCTGAATAAAACATAAGATATATTTTTGGTGAATACTTTTGCTCAGTATTCACCAAAGAAGATGAGGAGCAGTTACCTAAACCAGACAATAGAAGCACTCTGGGTAGGGGTGTTGACACCAGTCCATTCACAGAAGAAAGAGTACTGAAAGAACTCCTAAAACTCAAGGTGGACAAAGCAATGGGGCCTGACGGGATTCACCCCAGAATCCTAAAAGAACTAAGTGGGACCTAGTGACACCACTGACCACACTTTTAACAAATCATGGCAGGATGGGGTGGTACCTGAGGACTGGAGGAGGGCAGATGTGATTCCTTACAAAAGTGGAAGCAAGAGAAGCAAGAAACTACAGACCTGTAAGTTTGACCTCAGTGGTAGGGAAAATGATGGAATCACTTCTGAAAGAAAGAATTGTTGAGTATCTAGAGGCCAGCGGGGCACAGGACCCAAAGCAGCATGGATTTACAGCAGGAAGGTCATGTCAGACTAATCTAATTGATTTCTTTGACTGGGTGACCAAAGTAATAGACCAGGGAGGAGCTGTGGATATGTCCTACCTAGACTTTAGCAAGGCATTTGACACAGTCCCACACAAAAGATTAATAATCAAGTTAGCCAGCCTGGGAGTGGGTCCCAGGGTGGTAGCCTGGGTAGTGAACTGGCTGCACAACAGGACACAGAAGGTAATAGTGAATGGAACACATTCCGAAAGAAGGGGGCTACTAGTGGAGTACCTCAGGCTCAGTACTGGGTCCAATCCTCTTTAACATCTTTATAAGTGACATTGCAGAGGGTCTGGAGGAAAGGTATGCCTCTTTGCAGATGACACAAAGATCTGTAACAGAGTTGATACACAAGAGGGGTAGAAAAGATGAGAAGGACTTGGCAAGGTTGGAGGAATGGTCAGACATATGGCAACTTAGATTCAGTGCAAAGAAGTGCAAGTAGTGCACCTGGGAAACAAAACCAGGAGAAGAGTACACATTAGCAGGGGAGGTACTAACAACAACAAAAATGGAAAGGGACCTGGGGGTAGTCATATCAGATGACCTAAGGGTGGGTAAGCAATGTGAAAAGTCAGTAAGGAGAGCCAGGGGGATACTGGGATGCATAGGAAGTGGCATCACAAGTAGAAAAAGGGAAGTGGTTATCCCTCTGTACAGACAGTTGGTGAGACCCCAATCTGGAGTACTGTGTGCAGTTTTGGAGACCTCATCTACGCAAGGACATAGACAGGATGGAAGCAGTCCAGAGGAGGGCAACTAAAATGGTGCAGGGTCTACATCAGAAACCATATGAGGAGAGACTGAGAGAGCTTAATATGTATACCCTTGATGAAAGGAGGGACATGGGGGACATGATAGAAACGTTCAAGTACCTCAAGGGAATCAACAAAGTCCAGGAGGGTAGCATCTTTCAGAAAAAGAGATGTGTAAGAACAAGGGGGCACAGTTTAAAGATAGAGGGGGGACGGCTCAGGGGTAATGTGAGGAAATTCTTTTTCACAGAGAGAGTGGTGGATACATGGAACAGCCTTCCTGAGGAGGTCATTGGGTCTAAAACAGTGGGGGAATTCAAACATGCATGGGACAGATACAAAATAATTATAGTGGGGGGTTGCAGGAAACAGGCTGTTGGTTAACTAGAATCTGCAGCTTATCCAGTAGGTAGGGAAATGGGCAGACTGGGTGGGCCAAGTGGTCCTTATCTGCCATCAAAGTCTACGTTTCTATGTTTCTGTGTTTCTATATGACTCCAGTAAAGAGATGGGTTTCTGCAAGGCTAGGCAAGAAATAGAGAGTAGTAATGAGGGACTTCATGACTAGAATTAGGAAAGCCAAGAGGGGCAGGAAGCCAGGACAGCAGTAGGATTTATAGAAAAAAATAAAACTATTTTCTACAATACATAAATCAAGGAAGTAGGCACATAAAGTAATTGATTGGAACCCTGGATACATGGGATGATTAGTAACCTGACAGAGAGCCTGGGGTCATAGTTGATATGATGAATGAATACAGCACTTCATTGCAGTGTTCAACAATAAGCCTAGTGGGAGTGCTCATTCAGAGACACTATTGCATCAGTGGTACTAAATATACAGTATGATGACACCATTCCCACCTTAGTAGTTGGTTACAGGTGAAGATAAAGACAGTTAAGACCAAGGGGAAGTCAAGATGTACCCCAGGATCATAGTACAGTAAAGGAACAAATGGAGGAAATAGTTTCATTAATCTATTATGAAACTCTCCACACAGGTGTGGTGCCAGAGAACAGGCAAGTTCCCAATGTTGTCCCCATCTCCTAGAAGAGGGTATAGTCAGACTCAGGCAGCTAAAGTCTGGTGAGACAGATATCAGTGCTGGGTATGGCCTTGGAATCCATTACCAAGGACTGGATAGTGGAGAACATGTTTGAGGCCAGGATTCTCAATCTGTTTATGCATGCATTTATGAGGGACAGATCATCCCATAGCAACCTGATCACAATTTCAGAGGGCTTGATCAGTGAGGTGGAAAGGGACCATGTTGAAAAGGAATTCTATATGGACTTCAGCGAGGCTTTTGAAATTATTTGTCAGTGATAAGATCCTGGGTAAAGTACACCAGTGTGGTACATAGAGGTATATAGAGGGTGGATTTCCAGCTGGCTTGGTGCAGGAAGCAGAGAATTGTGGAAGATGGGCACTACTTTGAGTGAACAGGCACTCTGCAATGTTCCTTGGAAATCAGTGCTGGGGCCACTGCTCTTTGACATTTTCTTTTTTTTATTTATTATGCTCTTTGGACTCTGGTCCCATTCTTTGCTCAGCCCCCATCCCCCAGCCTGTCACTCATCTCTCCAGGACTTACCAGGGCTGGTGTTCCTCCCTGGCTTGCCCCCAGGGTGAGGCCACTTAGTAGGTACATCCCCAATGGAGTTAAAGCCAGGGTTCCTGGCAGACACCTCTGCTGGTGTTCCTCACTGGCTTGCCCCCCAGCAGGCAAGGCTGCGGGGTTGGGCCATTCCCAATGGCATTTAAGCTTGGTTCCCAGCCAAGGGCCATGGTCAGTGATGTGGAGCTCGCAAAGTGGGATATTATTCTGCAGGCTGTCATTTTTCTACTATAGAGGTCAGTGCTGGCCAATCAATGGCCTTGATACTCTAGTACAGAAAGAGTTGTTCTGTGATGATAATGTGACTGGTGTCCACCAAATATGCATCCACTATGTGATGTACTGCATGAAATCTTGCTTCTTCACTTCCTCCTCCTCCTTTTCCTCCATATCTTTGGTTCCCACCTGGCACAAAACATCCCAAAGCAGATTTGTGATTATTGTGTTCTGTTACATCGCATGTTTTATCAACTTGTTTACCATGTCATCTGGTAGCAACTCCAGATCTCTGGTCACTTTCATGTTGTGCCTTATATAACTGTGACTTTAACATCTGTGACCCATCTACCAGTCTTATTAGCTGATCTATAAAATTTTGATCCTGATCATGCCCACCTTTAAGTATTGATGACAGGCACCATTTATATCATGGGTCCAGCATGGTGGCAATCCCTAAATCTTCAGATGGCAGAATGCAGGAAATATAGGCATTGCTGCCCAAGAGAAGGGAGTATGTCTTACATTAAGGCACAGTTTCCCATATCACCACCTGCCTCAAGTACCTTCTGTACATTCAACATCTGCTTCAGCACCCGCAGAAGTAGCTGGCTTGGCTGATACAGACAGTGCCCCCATTCACTGCCTGTGTTACATGTTCAAATGGCCTTTGAATCATGATCAGATAATTCATTAGTCACCACGGGTCTGTTGGATACTATGGCATTGGCCCAGCTTGTATACAGCAGCAGATATTCAGAGATGGCTTTGTACTTCTCATACAAATGCTCAGCATGGGCACTGTTGAGTTCCATCTGGTGACAGCTTCCAACTTCATACATTGGTGAGGCAGCTTGCTCTGGATCTGCAGGTGCCTGAGATGCTCAAAGGCCTTTGTGGAATGTGCAAAGTGGGCACAGATGTGAGGGGCTATAATCAACAAGGACTTGATATCAATATATGCTAGAAACTCCAGCACAATGGGATTAAGACAGTGTGGCACACATAACACCCTGAGAAACCCAACATCTTAGATGCATTTCATTACATTCGAGCCACTGTCACTCACCCTGAAACTCACTTTTGATAAATAATGGGGTGCAGCCACTCATCATTCTTAGTCAGAAGCAGTTCTAGCATTTTCTGACCTGTGTGTAAAGCAGTTACATTCTTCATTGCCAGTGTGGCACACTAGTGAATGCCAAGAGGGTTGCTTCCTCAGCAGCTGGACTTGGTAGATTTCCCCCCAACCAGATTCAAATACTACCCTAGCTACCTGTGACCAGTGTACTGTAATACGCAGGTAGGATCTACCATTTGGTTCACCACTGGTCCACATATCCATACTGGTATGTATGTATGGTGATGCTGAATGCAGCTGGTCATGAATTACTGTGTGTGACAACGTCACATAGATTTTAGGAATGGCAAGTGAGAACAAGTAAGTTATTGTGGGAATCTGCCATTTAGGACAGGCACACACCATCAACCTTCTAAATACCATGTTATCCACAGAAGTGAATGGCAGTAGATCAATTGCCAGCATTTCGGTGGTTGCTGCATTCAGATCCCATGCAATAGCATTAGTGGGTGAGTATTCGGAATGAAGCTCAAACATGCTATGCAGTGTAGGCTAGACCTTTCTGGGTGTTGGTGCACCAAACAGCTTGACTCGGCATAGTGGTGTTGCTGGTGGGGTATTATTTGACTCATGAGAATTTACAGGTGCTGCATGAATGAAATCAGTAATATGAGGTGTTTTCTGTACTGAGGTTGCCATGATTTGGTGCCTCTGGGTGCTAGTGCTCAACCCACCACCATGGATATAACCACTACTTGGTTGTCCCACAAACTCCTCTTCATCTCAGTAGAAGTTCTCATCTGCTCATCCTCCTTTCATCAAGAGTGCTTCCCTGCCACTTCTGTATGCCTTGGCAAATGCAGATGTTATGGAAGAGGGATCCCCCTGTACTGACTTCCCTTTGGTGCTGAGCCCAGAGTAACAGGTGCCTGGACTTTAGGGGGATGTGTGTGTGTGTTGGCCACCAGTGATTGGGTGGCTCTCCATTTTCCCCTGAATAACATGCGCTTGACACAGAAGACAGACAGCAACTGTTTTGTCAGCTTGCTCCAGTATATAAAAATCCCAAGCCAGGGATTTTGTACTCCTTGATTTTACAAGGTGGTGGGAGTGGGACAGAGGAGGAGAAGAAATTGTTTTTTTTTTTAGGATTGTTTATCTGTTTTGACACTTGGTGACTTATGGGTTTTAACGGGCTCTACACTGGTAAGAGGAACACCTGTTGTAGTATTGGGAGGGATTTTGCTGATACCAGGACATACTGGTGTGCAAAGCACCACGTGCTGATCAGCATCACATTTTCTCTTTTCTCCGGTTCTTATAAAAAGTCCAAATCATCCTCACTGCCACTGACATCCTCCTTCTCCTGAGCTCTGTCAACCTCATCTTCACTTTATCCAGACTCTCTCCTCTCATCATCTTTAGTCAGACCCTGATTTTTCAATTTATTTATTTTTTATTTATTGATTTAAATTGTAGTAACCAGCTGGGCCAACTGAGACCATTACAGTCCCCTTTTTGGGGGTGACCAGGGATTAATTACAAATAACACAATAGACAGACAGGTAGTACAATACACATCACAATTTTCACATTACAGCAGTAACAAGCAGCAGGTAATCAAACAATACATTTGTGGGTAAACAAGGTAATAGAAAAGTTGGACAGGAGGGGAACATCATATATTACAGGGGTATATTCACAGAAAATTAGGTAATTACATCTTGGGGGTTACTCATGAAATAAAGAAGACTGCATCAAGAATGAGACACAGCAATTCATTAGCGATTTGGCAAAAGATCCAGAGCAGCCAGGTGTCTGCCCACTAGCATTATTATTTTATACATCGGTGGTTACAAGTGTAGCAGCTCAGCTCCAGTAGGTGAGCCTTGATTACCTTCTTAAAGTCCCCAAGAGAGGTTCAATCCTGGAGATTACCAGGGAGAGCATTCCAGAGGGATGGGGTGAAGGCAGCAAATGACTGGAGCCCTTGGTAAGTCCTTACTCTAGGGACATGGAGAAGCTGATGGTCAGAGGATCTAAGTGATCTATTCTGATTGGCTGATACTAAATCAAACAGGCTTGGGGGGCATTGCTTAACCTGAGTTTGAAGGCAAGGCACAATGAATAATATGCTAATTTACCTTCAAGGGATGGCTTGTTTAATGATTATAGCACCTGATGATACTGTATAAGGTTCTCAATCTTTGCATCTCAGTGCTTCTAACAAAGTGTAAGGCCAGGGACCCGTGTAACAAGGAGGGTAGGAGTGTACTAGTAGCTTCCTTTAGGCATGATTCCTTATTGAGGAAAGGGCTTAGGCGGTGTAGAAGACCTAGCTTCTGATTCATGGACCTGGTCAACTGATCAATATGTACTTTAAAGGTATTGTCTTGATCTAGGTAGACCCCCAAGTACTTGAAGTACTCCACAATCTTAACCCTCGAGCCATTTGAGAGAATGGGTGACAGTAAATGTGACCTTTGGGGTCCCTGACTTTTTGGGCCAAACAGTAAGGCCTTTGTCTTTTTGCCATTAAGAACAAGTTTGTTGAATTCAGACCAGTTCTTGAGTAGCAGTAGGTCTTTCCCCAGTGAATCGTTCAGTTGGTCAGTGTCAAGGGAGGACCTATATAATGTGGTGTCATCAGCATATAGGGTCAAGCTGGCCCCTCCACAGTTTGGGGGCATATCAATAAATAGGGAAACTAGAAGTGGGCCCGGTATAGTACCCTGTGGTACTCCATTCAGGATAGGGTGTTTGTCAGACAAAGTGCCATGCCATCAAACGAATTGTGACCTTCCATGAAGGTAGTCAGAGAACCACTGTAATGCCAAACTAGCTAGGCCTAGGAATTTCAGCTTCATAATAAGCAACTGATGGTTCACCAAATCGAAGGCTTTGGTGAGGTCGATAAAGACTGCACCGGTTAGCAGACCATTATCTAAAGTGGAGATCATATCTGTAATAAGGCTAACAAGAGCTGTGCTTGTCCCATGATTTTTATTAAAACCATGCTGCCAAGCTGTTAATAATTGGTGTAGTCCAGTACCTGATTATACACAATCCTCTTCCTGGTCGGTGCTTGTACAGAATCCCCTTGTCATCACCTGTATGGGACAAAATGTCTACTCTATTGCTGACCCCAGCCACTGGAACATTCTGCCTGTATTCTGCCCCTGTCTTGCATCTAATAACCTATTCAAATCACTCTATTATTTGAACTTCTGGCTGACTCAGCCTACAAATTTTCCTCCTGAACCCAATATTTGCAACAATGTTATTAGAGTATGTTAATCTAATGTTACTTTGGGTATTGTATTTTAATATTTATTATTTGCCTATTGCATCTTTAATGTCAGCAGTTGCTGATTTATGTAACTTGATCATATATACATTATGTTCTGTATTCTTCAGGAAATATCTAAATGAGAAGAAAAAACAAAGTTAGTGAAGAGGGGAGGTAAAATAAGGGATATACAGTATATGTGAGGAAAGGAGAAAGGGGAAGGCTTGGGGAGAAGTGATAAAAGGCAAAATTAAGAGACAATCTGTGTATAGGGGTAACCAGGGTATCTTTCCACATTGCGGGGACTTTACCTTCAAGGAGTGATCTATTAAATAGCCAAGTGATAGGGTTGGTAATTACATGGGCATCAATTTTAAGTAGCCTAGGTTCCAATTTATTGTACCCAGCTGATCCAGAGACTTTTATATTCCCAAGTGAATTGAGGACCTCTGATTTTGACACTAACTTGAAGTAGAAGTTAGGTGAGAGGAGGAACATTGCTGCTATTCTGAGGGGAGAGGGGTGTCCCAGCGTGTGGTAACTTAAATTTATCCAGACCTGTTAGAAATGCATTTATAGCCTTAGCAGAATCCTTTGGGTACTTGAGGCGAACTGACACCATTTGCTACTACAGTATGTCACATTCATCTTGCGTGGAACGCCCCTAGAAAAGAGTATTAATTTGGGACCAGAAGTTTTTTTTGGTTAGAGAGATTTTTATTTTGTAAATTTCTAAGATACTGTCTTTTAGCTAGTTTTAAATCCTTTTCACACTTCTTTCTTAACTCTCTGCATTTCTGCCATTTAGTCGGTTCTGACTGCAACAGTTAGAACTCCATGTTCAGGCTCTGGCTCACAGTCTAGTTCCACAATCTAATTTGGGAATGGGAAACAATCATCAAGATTAGGCTCGGCGCCATTACCACCAGTCTTCACAGGGACACCAGCAGCCTCCTCCTTGACCCCTGTGCCTGTGCCAGATATTTTGCTACCTCTTGGTCCACTCCTCTTGCTGCCACCTCCCACCAGCATGTATGTCACAGATGTGGCAGAGAAAAATGTGTCCGCAGTAATGCCACTGCTGCAAATTACTCCTTTACTAGTACTACAACTGTCCCCAAGACAAATAGATCAAGGTGCCGCAGACAAAGTTTTTTTTTATCTGCAACACCTTTTTAACCCACAGAACTCACACACTTGTTTGCCACATCTCCCTTTAGTTGAGCATCTCTGCCCAGTCCTATATATTTTATTTATTTCGTATTGCAAGAAAAACATTTAAAGAAACCCTGCAGTAAAACTAAATAGAAGCAGACAACACCCTTCCCGAGGGATTAGAAGTGTGATTTAATTCTATCCAAATTGTTTTACTGAGCTAATAGTAGCTACAGTAACGCCAGCAACAAAAAATAAAAAGTTTTCATTTTTTTTACTTGATAGGGATTAACAAGACACACAACAGACATGATTTAAAATGTAATGTAAGTAACACTGTCACTTTAAGAACTAAAAAAATAACTACAAGAAATATAGAAACAGGCTGATGCAATACTTCACTTAATCACACCAAACTATTGGCCCTATTCACAAAACAATGTGTATGAGGCATATATCGGGGTGCGCAGCTCCGCACCCATGGGATTTCCGCATGGGGGCTGCATGGCTCCCATATGCAGCCCAGAACCCCCCCCCAGCACAGGGACACTAACAACTTCCTCTTTGACCACAACGCAGGTCAGGCAGGTGCGGAGAGGCTGATCAGGAAAGGAAGCCAATTGATAGTTTCAGCATATCCAGATATATTTTGCTACAGTATATCCCAATATATTGCAGGACTTTTCCATTAAAATGAATGGGGTGTCCTGTGGGCTATCATTATATATACCTGGATATGTTGCAACATGTCCCAGGCTGCCACAGTATCATTTAAAGTAGTTGGTCATGTTAGGGGACAAAGCATTTTTAAGGTGTTTGAAACCCACTGAAATTGAATTCATGTCAACACAAATGTTAGCTTGGACTGCAGAAAGATAGTTAAAAATGTCAAACTACAATAAAGTAACCATACACGTACAGTACATGTGATAAATAGAGAATAATGCATAAGCGACTATGTGTTATGAAGTTTTTTACACACCTGAGGTGTGTGATGACCCATAAACCTTGAGAGTGAAGCTCAAGAGTGTCATTGGGTCATCACACATTGAGGGTATGTAAAAAAACATCATAGACACACAGTTGTCTATGTTATACTTTTGATAATTATTGTTGCAAGGAGTTGGTTCCCAAGACAGTCAGTGAAGCAGATGCTTGTTTTCCAGTGGTTGTGACCCCTGCTGCCCCTTGGCCAATGTCTCCTCCACACCCCCTCTGTCACACACACACACACACACACTCACTCTCTCTCTCTCTATCTCTGTCTGTCCAGTACATTCTTTTTTTTTTAAACTTAAAATGTTGAATCGCGCATAGCTTGTACTGTAGGCTGTCAGCTACGGACTCGTCCTGGATTGCACTCACTGTCAGATGAACCCAACACACACCAGGATCAACCACATTGTAAGGGCAGGAGCAACCAGATAAAGATAAAAAAAAAAAAGTAAATAATGAAGGAAGGAAGTGAACACTAGCACCTCGCTCTAAGCGAGCCAGTTTCCCTCGCTTGTACAGGGAGTGAGTGAGTGAGTGAGACATTGAAGTGCGAGCCAACAAAGCTGTAATAACTCAGTGTGACATCAGACTGGATTATTATGGTTTTTGAAAACTAAGTGAAACAAGTTGTCATAAGGGGTAACTTGTAATTATAAGCCAGTACCTATAGTGGCAAACCATTGTGATTTCACATCCCCAGCATCTGGATATCTTAGGGTCTTCTACAAATGAGACTAATCTAAAACAGTTTTGAGCTCCCAACCCACTAGTGGACTAATACGTCTCTAGTTCCGAAGACTTAGAATGTATGTGTGCCCTAGTTTGGGCTCCCACGAAGGCTGTTGTACCCATACATCCCTATTACACAATCTCCAGGATTTGTCTCTTTAGCTACTTCATGCAATGATTGTTATTCCCATCTCAGGTGTTCACCTCACTCCAGTGTATACATGGCTGAACTCTTTTGTACATTTAATTTTGTTTGTTCACTTGGGGCAACTCTCCCCCCACCACACTCATACACACAGACCACCTAAGTCAGGTATTTTATCTGTACTGGTCTCTGGTGTGAGTATTCCCCTTTGGCTACTTGTAGCTAAAATATGCTGTGTTCTTAAATTTTTTATTTTGTTACATGCTTGCCAGGTCCCCCAGCTCTTACTTGTACTATCTAGATGATTGTTCATATGTACATACGAACATATGAAAATGCCAGCAGAAGCAGGCCTTATGGTCTATAGAGTCTACTAGATTGTGCAGCTAGCTCCTCAACCTGCAGCTGCCCCACCCTCCCCACCCTCTTCATCACAACCCCCACCCTGTCCCAACCCTCTTAAAGCTGCCCACCATTCTACAGGATACCATCTCCTCAGGCAGAGCATTCCACCTATCTACCACCTGTTCAGTGAAAAAATGTCTCCTGATGTTCCTCTTGAATCTTCCCTCATCCAATCTCAGCTGATGCCCTCTCATATCCCTCCCTCTTATAAACTGGAAAATTCCTTCTGTATTAGCCTTATTTATCTCCTTAAGGTATTTAAAGATTTCAATCATATCCCCCCATCTCTCCTCTCCTCCAGGGAGTACATGTTCAGCTTGTCCAATCTATCCCTGTAGGACTTTCCCTCCAATCCCTGGATCATCTTGGTCTCCCTACGTTGCACCCCTTCTAACCATTTGGTGTCCTTCTTCAGGAATGAGCACCAGTACTGCATGCAGTACTCCAGGTGTGGCCTGCCCAGACATCTGTACAAGGGAAGGATCACCTCCCTATTTCTGGAGGAGATTCACCTTGCTATACACCCCAGCAACCTGTTGGCTTTTGTTGCCACATTCCTACACCGAGTTGAATTGTCCATGCTGCCCATTATAAGCACCCCCAGATCCTTTTCCTCCTCGGTGCTTTCCAGCTGCAACCTTCCCAGCTGATAGCTCCTGCCCTGGTTCCTAGCTCCAAAATGCAGAACCTTGCACTTTCTGATGTTGAACCCCAACTGCCATGTTTCCAACCACTGCTGTAGTTTGGTCAGGTCCTCCTGCAGCCCCTTCCACCCTTCAATGTCATTTATCACAGACCCCATCTTTGTATCATCAGCAAACACTTGAACACTACTACACTTGGACCCTTCAAAAGGAATCTCAAACTTTACCTCACCTCTACCACTCAATGTGACTGCTTCTCTAAGCAGAGATCTCTCTAAACACCTCCCAGCTCACTCATGTCTCACAGCCTGCCCTTTCCCAGTCTCATTCCCTCTGGCACCGGGCCTTCCTTGTGACTCCTTTCCTGCTTCACATCTCCTCTGGTACAAGATATTTTCCATCACCATCTGACAGTGGCCCATTAGCCTGCCAACTTCCTGTCCCGGTCACACGCCTGCAATACTAACTGCCTATGGTGCCCTCTATCTCTTATTGTTACCGCAGCCAGCTGCCTACTCAAGCTGCTCATTATATGAATATTATCTCAAAGTATGTTATAACTGAGTATCTTTATTTTTTCTTTTAGTTGTTTTGGTTGTTTATTGTGCATTCTTTTACTACCTCTGTTTATATGTTGACCCTCATCCTTTGACATGGAACCTTTGTAAATGAGCAGTTTCTGCTCAAAGGTATTTGTAATCTGAGAATTTAATAAATAAATAAATAAAAACAGACTGATCCTACTCCAGATCCCATGTGATATATCAGCTATGTATTTCCCAAACAGCACTGGTCCCAGTACCGATCCCTGTGGCACTCCGCTCATCACTTCCCTTGGTGATGAGGGTTCCCCCACCACCACCACCCTCTGCTGCCTTCTGTTCAGACAATTGATGATCTATCTGGTCATCTTTGTTCCCATCGCTATGTATTCCAGCTTCCCCCCCCAGCCTCCCATGCGGCATGGAATCAAAGGCCTTGCTGAAGTCCAAATATAGGACATCCACTGCTTGGCCCCTGTCCTGCTCCCTGGTCACCCAGTCATAATACTCAATTAGATTTGTCTGGCAGGATCTGCCTGAGGCAAACCCATGTTGTTGGCCATCCTAGAGACCATTGTCCTCCAAAAACGTCTCTAGCCTCTCCTTTAGGATTGTCTCTATGAACTTCCCCACAGTTGATGTGAGGCTCACTGGTCTGTAGTTGCCTGGTTCATCCCTAGGGCCACTTTTGTGAATGGGCACCACATGGGCCATCCTCCAGTCCTGTGGTATGCATCCTGAGTCCAGGAACATATCGAACAGGTCAGCCAGTGGTCCTGCCAGGACCTCTACTAGCTCCCTGAGTACCCTAGGGTGAATACCATCTGGTCCCGGTGCCTTGTCCACCCTCAGTGCCCTTAACCCTTCCAGAACCCTGTCCTTTGTAATCCCTATCTCAGTCACCCCCTACTCCCCACTACCCACTCCACCCCTCCCTTGGGGTATCTTCCTCCCTTTATCCTTTTTGAACACAGAGCAGAAGTATTCATTTAATGCTTCTGCCTGATCCACCCCCTTCTCCACCCACCCTCCTTCCTTCCTGATCCTCACAATCTGGTCCTTGTTCTTCCTGCTTTCTCTAAGGTATCTGAAGAAGTCCTTTTCTCCTTCCTTAATACCCTGTGCCAGTCTCAGCTGTCTTGAAGCCTTGGCCACTCTGACTAGTTTGGTAACCTCCCTGGACTTCTTCGTATGCTCATCCTTGTCAACACCTCCACCTAATGTCTTGAGTTTCCGAAATGCCTTCCTCTTGGTTCTTTCCTCCCGCCCCCCCATACCTGTGTACTCTCCTGTGATGTACTTGTAAAGAGGCACTTATTTGCCTAGTGCACCCTACCCAGTAAACAAAACCTAAAACATTAAAAAAAGAAAAAAAAATCAGGACTGCTTTTAAAGTTGCCTTGCTCTGATTACCCACAAATTGGTTTTCATTTTTTAGTGCAAGAGACTCTAATATGATTATTGAATAACTTTTTATAGAATTACCTTTTTACTTCTGTTAGTGAGATTGCTGCCAAATACCTTTCCTGGTTTATAATCAAGGATGTGAAAACCCGAAAGTAATTTTTCTGATTCTTTAGCATCAGGAAAATACAGGATAAGTGGGCTGAGGAATGATGAAATCTTTTGCATTTACTAAATTTTTCTCATTCTGTCACACCACTTGGTGGCAGCAGAGCTGCAGATATAGATATAATATATCTTTTAGGATGAACATTTATTTCTTTAATTCTGCAGTGCCACTAAATCAAAATCCCACAGTTTTATAAATCAGAACAAGTGTGGTCACACTCAGATTTGTTAAATGGACAACATACTACAAAGGCACAAAAGTTAACATCTTCGTTAGGGCCCTATTGTCAAACAGTGAGTGTCATATGTATAAAAATAGGAAATGTACAGTATGAAAGATGAGCAATGAGTGTCCTTAATATCAACAAAACTGATTTCAAAATGAATCATTACACTGAGATTTTCAGAAGTCCTTAAACTTGTAAACAGAACTGATAAAGCTGATCTATGTAATTTATTTTTTCTAGGTTGCATTCTAAATGGCACAAGCTAGTTTGTACCACATGGTGTTTTCCTGTTTCAAAAATTCTAATATGCTTTTGGTTATAAGTCCAGAATCCCTTATGTAACCCCCTCCAGCAGTTTAAAATGATGCCCCCAGTCCAGAGCACCATTAAAGCCAACTGCACACCTGCAGAATGCTTTCTTACAGTAGACAGGTCTTAGGATCAGATGGAAAATGGGTATCAAGAAAGGAGGTACATGTGTTTCTTTTAACCCCTCAAGTGAACACAAAGATTGTGGCCGTAATGCAACATACGACTAAAGGGACCAGGCCTTCTTCCCGCACTGTTGGACTGATTAATAAAAATGCATGCTGGTTCCCTGCTAAAAGCCAACAGCAGGGAGCCATCAGAAAGCTGAAGAATGGAGCTGATCACATGTTAGAGCCTGCAGATGCTCCACAGATCACTTATTTGCCCCCATAGATGTGAAAAGGGGTGAATGTAAAATATGTTAGCCTTTTGTTGATCAGTCCCTGCAGGTACAAAGAGATCTCATGGTAGCAGTACCAAGGAATGGTTTAAAAAATTTAAACAGGTGCCCATACAAGACCACAGCCATTTTATTTACCCCTGACACTAGTGGAGTGAAGCAAGGGCCAGGATGTACCAGATCAAACCCCAGAAACACCACACCAATTTAAAGGCAGCCAGGCCTCATATGATTTCATCAGTCAATCTCTGCCAAGTGTCCTGCAGACAAAGGAGCAGAGGACTTAGGAATGCAAATGAGAAAATGTATGAAAATGAAAAAGTCTGAGGGATCCACTGCCTGAAAAGATCTCTTTGTGATTATTTTAGCCAACAGACACTGGAGTCAGGGAGTGGGCCATATTCAGAGTTCTAGCACTATCTCAGTTTAGCCAGACTGACTAATAGAAGTAGATGGGATTCTTTGTGCTTAGCCTCCGGAGTGAGTAGTCAGCATGAGTTACCTGCATGGGATTCAGCAACAGTTTCAGAGCTTGACAACTGATGTTCCTGTCCTGGATTTTAGCCATCAGAGGAGTTATTGCCTCACAAAAAAGCTTTGATTCTAGGCTAGAAAAGTCAACTGCTTTTCTAAACATTTGATGCAAGCATTTGACCCTGTAGAGAGTCCAGATATCAAGGCGTTGAGTGACTGTCATCCCTTAGTTAGGTTAAGAGGAGTCACTACAAAAAGTAGAGGAGAACGACTGAGGAATATCTGGAGATCCATTAAGGCCTTCACCTTTTGTCAATGGAGGTATGTTGGGTCCTCTTCATCTTTAACCAAGCCTGGCTGCAGAATCCACATGGATGACATCCAAGAGACTGCTTTGCAGGTGCATCACTTGAGGTTAAGAATACAGACCAGGACCCTGCCCTGCAACTCATGTAATTTTTTTTTTTTTACATAGACTAGTTACAGTTGTTAGATTCAGCAAGAGCTGTAGTAGAAATGCCCAGAGCCAGATACAACATCTTAGGAAAAGACTTAGAAAAAAAGAAACATAGTATGTGTCAGCAGATGGGGTCCATATGAACCATCAAGTCTGCCCATGTATACTAACCCCTCCAATCAGGCTGCTGTGTTAAGTTTTCCACACTGTCTGCCCCATGCCAGCTAGAATTCTCTCACCATCTTTGACACTGCCACCTGTGGGGAGAGGCCATTCCAAGGCTCCACCACCTTTTCTGAAAAGAAGAACTTCCTTGTTTTGCTCCTGAACCTGCCCTTCTTTAGGCGCATGTCATGACCTCTTGTCTGGGTGTGGTTGTTTACCTGAAGGAGATTCAGTGCCTGTACCTTGTTGATACCCTTGAGGTATTTAAACATCTCTATCATGCCCCCGTCCCGTCTTTATTCTAGTGAGTTCATGTTGAGCTGTTTCAGCCTTGCATCGTATAGCTCATGATGCAGACCTTGCACCATCTTTGTCACCCTCCTTTCTATAGTTTCTAGTTTTTCTATGTCTCTCCTAAGGTGAGACCTCCAGAATTGGACTCAGTACACCAGGTGAGGCCTCACCAGAGACCTGTACAGTGGCACAGTCACCTCTCTTTCTATACTGGTTATGCCCCTCCCTTGCAACCTAAGATGTTGCTGGCCTTTTGTGCCACCTTTTCACGTTGCATGCCAATCTTCAGGTCATCTGCAATGATCACCACATGATCATGTTTTTGGTTTGTTACTGCCAGCTGTACCCCATTTAGAAAGTAATTTCTCCCTGGGTTGTGTCTTCCTAGGTGCATGACCTAACATTTTTTGACATTGAACTTCAACTGCCAATTCCCTGATGATTGTTGCAGTTTCCTAAGGCCTGACTCCATTTTTTGAGTCCCTTCAGCTGAGTCCACCATATTGCAGAGCTTTGTGTTATCCACAAATAGTACACCTTCCCCTTTAGGTCATCAGCTATGTTGCTGATGAATACATTGAAAGTATTGGTCCCAGCACTGAACCCTGTGGAACACCACTTGTAACTCTACCCTCCTCTGATAGTGTGCCATTTACCAATACCTTCTGGGTCCTCTCATTGAGCCAGTTTTGGATCCAGCTTACAATGTTTGGCCCGATGCCCATGTGCTCTAGCTTGTTTATTAGCCTCCTGTGTGGAACGGAGTTGAAAGCCTTGCTGAAGTCTAGGTACCCAACATCTACTGCACCCCCCATTGTCCAATGTTTTTGTGACAAAATTAAAGTATTCAATTAGGTTAGTCTGGCAGGACCTTCCTGCCATAAAGCCATGTTACTTTGGGTCCAGCTGTCCACTATCTTCTGAAAATGGCACCATCCCCTCCTTTAGTAGGGATTCCATCAGTTTCCCTACCACCGAGGTGAGGCTGACTGGGTGATACAGTAGTTTCCCGCTTCTTTCCTACTGCCACTTTTGTGTAGGGGTATTACTGTAGCCCTTTTCCAGTCTTCAGGGACCTCTCCACTTTCCAGTGATTTGTTGAAGAGCTCCGCCAGTGGGCTGCTATGCTAGTTCCTCCCCAAGTTCCTGTAGTATTCTTGGGTGCATTTCATCTGGCCCCATTGCTTTGTCGACCTTCAGTTTCTTGAGTTCCTCCAGGACTCTTGCCTCCATGAAAAGACTTGTGTCAGCTCCCTTGAGGTGGTGTGCCTTCCTGTGGAGAGATGATCCTTTGTCTGCTTCCTCCTGTGTAAAAACTGAGAAGAAGTATTTGTTCAGAACCTCTGCTTTCTCCCCGTCGTCTTCTGTTTGCTGCTCAATGTTCTTAGCCAATCTAACTATCCCCCCTTTGCTCTTTCTTTCCTCTGTCATATAACAGTAGAAAGTTTTATCACCATGTTGGACTCCCTTCACTATCCTTTCCTCAGTTTGAGCTTTTGCAGTCTGAATTGCCTTCCCGGCCTCTTTAAATAATCCCCTATATACCTCCTTGTCACTGTCCTTTTTTGTTTCCTTGTAATATCCTGAATGCTTTCTTCTTCTCCTTGATTTCGGATGCCATCCTTTGTGAAATGGAGTGGTTTCCTTCTCCTTTTGGATTTGCTCACTAGCCTGGTGCACTGTGATGTGATTAGTGTAATTGCTTCCTTCAGTCTCCTCCAGAGTTCTTCCACTGCCCCTTCTGGCCAGCAACCCAGATTCTGTTTCAGACAGCTTTTCATTTTGATTAAGCCCACCTTTCTGAAGTCCAGGGACCTTCTATTTAGAGTGAATGATGTCTCTGGCCATGTTTACTGTGATCCATACAGTCCTATGGCCACTTGATCCCAGGTGGGCTCCCACCTGTATGTTTGGGACTCTGTTATTGTTGGTTAGCACAACATCCAGAACAGCTTCCTCTCTGGTAGGGATTTCCACCAGTTGGCTTAGGTCTGCTCTTTGGAGTGCCACTAGGAATTCCTTACTAGTTTCTGAAACAGCCGTGTAGGAGCACCAATCCACATACAGTAAATTGAAGTATCCGACCAGTAGTAGCTCACCCTTGTCTGCCATCTTTTTGAATGTTTTCTAGAATTTCCTTGTCTTTTTCTAATTTCTGAGATGGGGATCTGTATATCACTCCTATTTATTTATTTATTTATTTATTTAAGTATTGAAATGTTTAACCAGGAAGGCACACTGCACAACAAGTTGCTCGTTTCCCGGTGCAACCTGGGGGGGGGGGGTACAATGAGGATATACAAACAGGTATTATACAATTCTACAGGAAGCATCAGATACAGTAGGTATGCAGATAGTAAGCTTATACAAGAATCATTGGATACAATAGGTATACAGATAGTAGGCAGGTGGATAGTATAGTTATACAATTGAAGTACAAAGGGCAATTGAAACTAGGGGGCATAAATGACAGACTTTACAGTTAATAAAAAGATGCAGTGGCTAAGTCTAAACAGAACTGGAAGGCAAGAGAAATGGACAGAGTGCAACAGTACAACAGAGAACAAATATAATTTCAAGTGCTGGTAGGAACATAGGACTCTGTTAAGTGCAAGGGAAGGGTGGAAGTGGCAGGGGAAAACTGAATGCTATTATGTGATGTATGAGGATGGGGGAGGAGTTGGGAGTCCTCCATAACCTATTCCCCTTCAGGATGCTGAAACCCTGCAAGGGGACAGGGAGCTGGCAAGTTAGAGGAGGGGGGCTGTATGGTGGCTTTGTTTCTGGTTCCGAGAGTAATCCACAGGACTTTGGTTTCCATGTGGGTCCCCTGGATTTCTGTAGCCTTGATTCCTTCTTTTACATAGATAGCTACACCCCCCATTTTCCCCTTCTGGTCCTTTCTGAACAAGTTGTATCCTGGGACGGCAACATCCCAGCTATGATTCTCATTGAACCATGTTTCTGTCACTACTAAACAGTCTAGGTCTAATTCTGCCATCATGGCAGTAAAGTCTGGTATCTTATTTGCCAGACTGTGGGCGTTGGTGCACATTCCCTTCCAACCCAGGTTTCCTTCCTTGTTCGCAGTTTTACCCTTCTCCCATTGCATGTCATTTTTATAGTTTTTAAATTCCTCTGGATAGCTGAGTTTCTTACCATTTGTGGTGCACTCCACACTTTGTAGTGCTAGTGGTTTGCTACCTAAGGGGGGAAGGGCGATTGTTACCCTGTTTGACTCAATGGGTGTCAGACCCCTCTCCCCATCCATTAGTTTAAATGACCTGGAAAAATGTTGAACTTTTGCCCCAGCACCCTGACCCCCTTCTTTATTAGGTGGAGGCTGTCAAATTTAAAGAACTCCCTCTCCCAGAAGGTCTGCCAAGCTCCTACAATTTAGTGTCCTTTCTCATGGCACCAGTTTCTAAGCCAGGTATTTAGTTCACCTATTTCTCTTTCCCTGATCTTCTGCCTGCCACCACCCTTCTCCCAGACAGGCAGAACCTCAGAGAAGGAGATGTCGGATGAAATGGATGCCATCCGATCACCCAGTCTGGTCAGGTGTTACTTGGTCTCCTCTGCTGACTGATTGGTAAGATTGTTTGTTCCTAGGTGGATAAGAATGTTTGTATTGTCTTCTGCATTGTGTACAGTTTTTTCAATGTGGTCAGTGTCCCTCCATGCAGATGATCCTGGGAGATATCTGACAACTACCATGGGTGGTAAATGGGGCCCAACTCCCTGAATCATGGAATCTCCTATGATCAAAGGGTTCTTTTTTGCTTTTGTCTTTGCCTTTTTTGATCCATTTTGATTGTTGGGTGTCATTATTTGTTGTGGTGGCTGCTGACCTGCTACATCCTCAGCCTCATCATTTATCTTGGATGTTAGAGGTAAGAACCTCTTTGTTGTTGGAATTGGTTTTGACTTTTGTTTGACATCTCAGTTTTTTACACTGGGATTATAACTTGGGAACCAAATCAAAATAGTAACTACTTTATCTTCATTGGTACCACACCATTAGGCATGCCACTGTCTCGTATTAGGTGTGCACACTGTAGGAGATACCAGAATGGCTTTGGGTAATTTGGTACACCAGAGGGAGGGGGTTGTTGGTTATTAAGTTTTAGACTGTGTTTGGAGATTGTTTGCATGGTTTGTGTGAAATTCAACTTTACTGTATTGTTGGCTAAAGTATTATTTGCATATCTGCCTTATTCCATTACCCCTGCATATCCGTGTTTCCTTGCTCTTTCCCTCTAATTATTCTATTCATTTTTAGTACTGTTCATATTAGTGTCATATTGATTTTTGTGCTTCATTTGTATGATTGGGGATTATTGTATGCAGTTACAGATTATCTGCCAAGGACAGGGCTGGGTTGTAATAATATTAACGTTAATATTATTTCCTGGTAGGCACCACCCTAGTACTCTTTGTGTCAAAAGTACCCTATTGGGTGGAGGCACTGCACTGTTGGAAACAACATTTCAGAACCAAGATACAGTACTTACCATGACCCCAGTGCCATTTTCCCTAAGATATAAAAGCATCAGCCATACATAAAACTTGCACTTGGCTGTGCCAGTCCTCAAGGCAGGGGTTACACTAAGATCAACATTAGATATGCATTTGCATAAGGATTTTAGTAGGCATACCTTGGGTTCAATATAATTTTAGCAATATTTGCAATTGGTTGTGAGGCAAACTCATAACAAACAATGCTTAACAGTGGTTCAGAGCTCAGTGCTTATTTAACATACTGTAGCTGGATGCTGAAGGTTGTGCTTGGATGCAGAGGCCAGACCAGTAAGTAGGATAATGCTTGCAAGGTACTAGTAGTATGAAATGGCTTGTGCTTAGGTACTTTAACATAGACATGAGCAAGTCAGTGATTATAGTACATAGGAACTGGATAGTATATGCAAGGTGCTTAGATGCTTGAACTGATGAGTCACTTGTTATGATTTGATAGTTTTGGCCTTTCTCTGTATCCCACCATAAGAAGGATGCTTAGTCCAGTATTATGAGACCCCCCTGGTGGGATAAGAGTGCCGCAGAAGGAGGAGGTGTCAGGGGAGGATGGTGGGTGAGTGCAACTCGCTCTAAGCAGGGCGGAGTGCAACCTGCTGGTATAAATAGGATGTGGGGGAGGAGCTCTTCCCCCATTTAACTACGGGCATAGCCCTAAATTTAACTGTGGTTCAGAGCTCAGTGCTTATGTTACATAGTGTAGCTGGATGCTGAAGGTTGTGCTTGGAGCCAGAGGCCAGACCAGTAAGTAGGATAATGCTTGCAAGGTACTAGTAGTATGAAATGATTTATGCTTAGGTACTTTAGCATAGACATGAGCAAGTCAGTGATTATAGAACATATGAACTGGATAGTATATGTAAGGTGCTTAGATGCTTGAACTGATGAGTCACTTGTTATGATTTGATAGTTTTGGCCTTTCTCTGTACCCCACCATAGGAAGGATGCTTAGTCCAGTAATATGAGACTCCCCAAAAACATAATGATATCAATGATTGTTCTGTATCCGATTGTTGAAAGAGTTGAGTAGGAAGACACCCCCAAGAAAATAAGTAGCAGTATGATCACCTCCACCAACTCCAGAGAGTGTGACCAGTAGCATGCAGGAGAGGAAAACCCCTCTTGGGGGGAACCTCTGAGGACCCATGGCTACTGACCAGCCCGTCCTTCTGATCATACTAAGGGAGAGTAATCCTAAATTTTCTAATTGATCGGCTAATCCAAACCCCAAAGTGGTAGAACCAGATACAGAGAAACGGAGAACTGAAGATGTATTGAATTGAGACATGAAGGTAAACAGAGCAAGCATCCATCGGGTAAACTCCAAGTTCAAAAATCCATGAGCATGCCGGAATGGTAGGAGAGTGTAATCCATGTTGCAATAAATTTGAAATGACGAGTTGCAGTGGCGGTAGTCCAGAAATTCCATGATGAGCATAATGAACTCGAACGATGAGTAGCATTAATCAAGAGCAATCCAAAGCAAGGAAGTCTTCCCCGAGAGATGAAACCGCAGTTAAGACAATGGCACTGAAGGGTAGACTGTATGCTTAATTCATGATATAGAAAGGCTGAAGGCAGTAGAGCTGTGCTGAGAATCCAGCCTGGAATTGAAGGCAGTAGATCCAAATCAATGCAGCATGTAGGTAGGAAGCATCCAAGAGAGTATAAGAGCGAGCCCAATAGGTGAGGATATGCAGGTGAACTATGTAGGTTAGATGAGGTAGGAAGTAGTAGGAGCAGTGTTGACCACACGTAGGACAGCAAGTAAGTAAATGGGGAGTGGGAGCGAGTCCTACATAGATTAGCATGCGCAGCTGGACCCCTCGTAGGTCAGCTGGTAAGGGAAGTAGAGTGGCAGATAGCCCCATGTAAGCTAGCATGTGCAGCTGGACCCCTCATAGGTCAGCTGGTAAGGGAAGTAGAGTGGCAGCTAGGCCCCATAAAGGTTAGCCAGTATGGCTGGACCACGCGTATGTCAGCTGGTAAGGAAAGAGAGGCAGCTAAGCCCCACGAAAGTTAGCAAGCACAGCTGAGCCACATGAAGGTCAGCTGGAAAAAGAGGTAAAAGCTATGAGCCAGATGAGGCAAAGCAGCATGATAAGCATCCAGGGACATGTAAAGCAAGCTACAAGTAGAACTCAGTAAGCATGACTGAGAAAATTTCTAGGAGAAGCCACTGTCATTGCCATGCAAGTGTCATCCGAGTCATTGGGTGACATGCCAGAATTCAGGAGCACTAGAACACAGCCTTTGGGAAGCTAGAAATTCGGCGAGTGATGATGCCATCTAGTGACGTAATGTAGAAGGCACATATATTGCATAGGGTGAATAGACATGAGATGAGGAGTGGTGCTGTAGCCGAGCATGTACGAAGTGTCCATCAGCTGAAATTGAGAGGATACCAAGTGCAGTAGTAATGATGACAATAGGCAGAGCTGAAATACGGCAGCGTTAAGGCATAGCGTGGGCAGTCCAGGAGGCAATAAGGTGAAATGCAAAGTGGAAGCATACTGCCGGCTATTAGATGTCGCTCGGTGAGGTTCCAGTGGCTTCCTATCATTCCATAAAACGTGAAAGAGCATATGGAATATGCCAGTCTGTCTATGATATATTAAATATAGGCAGACAAGCAAGATGTTTTATACAGAAGAAAAGAACAACCAGTACAATGCTATGAGCATGATCAAAACTTGAATCAAATGCAAGTAAAGGGGCAAGAGCAAAATGCTTGTCAGTCTGATATGCCAAAGAAAGGTACAGTTATCGAATCTGAGTGCCGGAAGGCTTGAGCACAGTACGAGATCATAGATCTGAAATGGTTAGAGGGCAGGTATTTTTACAGTCACAAAAATAGGTGTACAGCTGCAGAATTAACTTCTAGCAGGTATTATGCAGTCATGAAATAGTTGTAAGCAGTAGAAGTAGAACTCCTGGCAGGTATTTATGCAGCTTTGAAGCAGTTTGGTACAGCTGTGCAGGTAGAACTCCTGGTAGGTATTTATGCAGTCAGAAAACAGTGCGTACAGCTTTAAAATCAGAACTCCCGGCAGGTAAAGATGCAGTCATGAATCAGTTGTTTACAGCGTTAAAACCAGAACCCCCCATCCGGTAGCTAGCCAGGCGTGCAGGCGGCAGTGCAATGCCATGGCAGGGGAAGACAGGAATGGAGGTAGGAGCCAGATGGGAGCAGATGGAACCAGATACCAACATGCAGGCATCTGTAGTGTGGTGCATGGAGCAGGAGGAAGGAGCCAGCAATTTGGAAATGCTCCTAGCAGATGCAGGCGGTACGGCAAATGGTGCATAATGGAGTAGCGGTGGCAGAGCCCAAGGGAATAAGCAGTAGAAGGGGGCCAGCAATGGCTGGCAACAGCGAGGTGCATATGCGGCGAGAGGGAACAAGTCAGGTGAACGAAACGTGCAGAGGAGAAGGCGCAGGTAAGTGAAGTCCATGGCAGACAAGACAGCGAGCGAACTGAGGCGCAGTAGGCAAACCCCTCCCAAAGAGAAAGCAGAGAACAACACAGAAGGATGGAGCGGGGCAGGAGGAAGGACAAGGATGAAAAGGGGGGCCAGCAAGGCAAAGCCAACAAACAGGGGAGCGGGAAGCTAACCTGAGGGAAGGAGGAGGGGGGCCGAACCAACCATGCCACCGAAGCGAGTGCGACTCGTTCTAAGCAGGGCGGAGCACAGCCTGCTGGTATAAATAGGATGTAGGGGAGGAGCTTTTCCCCCATTTAACTACCGGCATAGCCCTAAATTTATCCCATGAGAGGTAAGGATATGAGGCATGGTTACCATGACAACTCTGTATAGTACGTTTGTATCTGTCAGCCCTTTTTTGACACAGATTCCTCACATTACCATATTCTTTCTTAGATAATACTGCATTTTGACATCTCATAAGTTGTATTTTAGCCTTTTGCTGCTGATCTTTGAATTCCATGTTTTGTATGTCACAACGTGGACTTTTTGAGGAATTCCTTCCTGCCTTTTTCCCACCTACCTTCCCTTCCTTCCTTCCTTCCTTCAATACTCAAAACTTTCTTTAACTTGAAAGACTGAATGGATAATTTTCTTGCTGCAGGAACTGAACCTCATTTTAGAGCAAGCCTGGAATATTGGAGGGTTGGTCAGGGAGGAAGCTTTAGCATCAAAGGGACAAGGATTCAGCTCCTGACATTATCCAGATGTTTAGTGGTGACTGGGAGCTAATGATGTCTGGGAGCCTTGAACAGGGTGAGGGAGTGGCAGACATAAACATGCCACATTACACACGCAGATACACAGAAGGTGACAGCAGATAAGGACCATGTGGGCCACCTAGTGTACCCCTTTTCCCTACCTAATACATTACCGCAGACCCTAGTTGATCTGCAGCTTCCCCTCTCTTCCCTATTGCTAGAGTACTCTTATTTGTATCCCATGCATTCTTGAATTTCCCTACTGTTTTTGCCCTCAACACCTACACAGGGAGGCTGTTCCAAGCATTCACTAATCTTTCTGTGAAAAAGTACTGCCTCACGTTGCTCCTGAGTCTGCCCCTTCCAGCCTCATATCATCCCTTCTTGTTCTTGTACACCTTCTTTTCTGAAAGATGCTACCCTCCTGCACCTTGTTTATACCCTAATTTACTTGAATGTCTCTATCATATCCTCTCCGTCTCTCGTCTCCTCCAGGAGACATATTGAGGTCCTCTAGTCTTTCCTCATATGACTTTTGATGCAGTCCATTTTTGTTGCCCCTCCTCTTGACTGCCTCTGTTTTGTCTATGTCCTTCCAGAGATGTGGCCTCCAGAACTGGACATAGTAGTCCAGATGAGGTCTCACTAGTGATCTGTACAGTGGCATAACCATCTCCTTTTTTCTACTCGTGACACCTCTCTCTCTAAGCACCCTTGCATCCCACTGGCTCTCCCCACAGTCTTCTCACATTGTTTGATTACATTTAGGTCATCAGATACCATTACTCCCAGGTCCCTTTCTTGACTGGTGGCCATCGGTACCTCCACCCTCCCATCATGTGCTCTTCCCTTGTATATCTGTGCCTCAAGTGCTTGATTCTGCACTTCTTTGCATTGAATCTTAGCTGCCACACTCTTGATCACGCCTCAAGCATGTTTAGTTCCTTTCTCATTTTTTCCACCTCTCATTGTGTGTTGATCCTGTTGCAGATCTTAATATCATCTGCAAAGAGGCATACCTTCTCCATCAGCCCCTCTGCGGTGTTGCTTATGAAAACATTAAAGAGGACTGGCCCCAGCATGGATCCCTGTGGCACTCCTGTGGTCACCCCCTTCTTCTCAGATTGAATGCCATCTATCACCACCCTCTGTGTCCTATCACTCAACCAGTTTCTGAACCAGTTTACCACCTTGCAGCCTATTCCCAGGCTGCCCAACTTATTTATCAACCTCCTATGTGGTAGGGTGTTAAAGGCCTTGCTGAGATCTAGATAGGCCACATCCACCGCTCCTTTCCTAACTACCTCCCTAGTCACCCAGTCAAAGAAATCTATCAGATTTATTTGACAAGACCTTCCTGCTGTGAATCCATGCTGCCTTGGATCCTGTGCTCTTCTGGATTCAAGAAATATCATAATTTTTTCCTTTAGCAGTGACTCCATTAATTTCCCCACCACTGAAGTCAGGTTGACTGGCCAGTAGTTGCCAGCCTCCTCTCTGTTCCCATGTTTGTGGAGAGGGACTACATTTGCCCATCTCCAGTCTCCTGGAACCACTCTTGTCTCTATCGACTTGTTGAACAGGGCTGTTAGTGGTGCAGCCAGCACCTCTGTAAGTTATTTTAATATTCTAGGATGCATGTATCCCATCTGGCCCCAATGCCTTTTCCCCTTTCAGATTCTCGAGTCAGTTTAGGACTCTTTCCTCTGTAAATGGGCTGGTGTCCACCTCTCTCCCACTGGTGCTCCTATCCCCAAATAGTGGTCCTTCTCCTTCCCCTTCTTCTGTGAATAGTGAACAAAAATATTTGTTCTGGATTGTTGCTTTTTCTAGGTCTCCCTGCACTCCCCCTTCCTCCCTTTTTAACCTCAGAATCCCACCTCTGGGCTTCTTTCTGTCACTAAAGTACAAGAAAAAGGTATTGTCTCCTTTCTTAATTGCCTGGCCTACTTTTCCCTCAGTTTGCACATTTGCACTCCTGACCGCTTTCCCTGAGTCCCTCTGCTTTTCCAAATACAGTTCCATGTCTTCCCCATCTGTGTTTCCTTGTACTTCCTGAAAGCTAGCCTTTTTTTCTCTTACCTTCCCAGATATGTCCTTTGAGAACCGTAGTGTTTTTTTTTCTTTCTCTTTGATTTGCTTACTTACCTAACACAAAGGCATGTTGCCTCTGCTATGGTCCCCTTAAGGTTAGCCCATTGTTTCTTTACATCTCCCCTTTCTTCTTCCCCTACTAGGACTTCCTTCAGACATTCCCCCATTTTTGTAAAGCACTTTTGGGAAGCATGCACAGTGTTTACATGAGTGCCATTGCATGGCTGCACTTCTGGGGGTGGGAACATGAGGAAATGCCATTAACTGAGAGGGTGACTCTTCGTCTTGCCCTCAGCACCCAACACTGGGCCTCTCCTGGCTGGGCCTGGATTAACTCCTGGCTTTGATCTCCACTAATTTTCAGCTGGATCACATGGGGAGTAGCCATGATGGAACAGAAGCTGACCCTATCCCAGAGAAAAAGCTGGGTGGAGAACAGTCCTGTGGTATGTTGTGAGTGGCCCAAGAGCTCCAAGGTATAAGGAAGGGGGTCTTGCCAGGACAGCAGATGATGCTAGCGAAAAGGTCAAAACAGGTCCTGTTCAGTTGAGGAAGGAAGGAAGATAGAGTTAAAAAAAACCTAATTCTCATGGTTGTGTCTCAAGTATAGAGTAATTTGCACTCATTAATTTTGTTGTCCCTAGAATACAGTTTACATTTTTCAGCACAGAAAGTTTTTTTTATATTTTATCTCAGAAAATAGGCTTGGGAAATAAAGTGTGCTGGTTGGCTGAAAGCCATAGTCAGGCATACATTAATTTTTGTACCAGTGCCCAGTGCCCAGTGAAAAACAAGTGCCAATTCCGGTTGCCCCATTACTTAGGGTATCTGGGGGTGCCCCAAATTTTCAAAGTGACCAGCCATCATTTCTTTCTGCTTGCTAAGCAAGCTATAAACTAGTGACAAGGCCAGTCTCCTCCCTTTCTTTTTTTTTTTTGAAGTTTCTGTTTATACTTCCCCACAGTGTTGGTCTCCACTCATTCGGGAGACACATATTGCAGTCTATCCCCACACCGCAGCCTCTCCGATTCTGCCCCGGTGGTTCCCATTGAGCTGTGGCTGTACCCACCAGGAGGGTATGGGGTGGGGTGGGGTGGAGTGGTGCGCCTCGATGATCTTGCTGTGTCAGACCACTGAGGACGTCAGGGAGGTGTGGACAGTCAGGGCCACTGCTGGGTCTCTGTCACCTAGGAGACTGACACCATTTTTTCCTCCTTTTTTCTCCTCCGGTGATGTTAAGGCACTAGGCACCAACGTCCACCATGTCTCTCGACCAGCCCTTCCTGAAATCAGGACTTGCAGTGCCCCGGGCCTCTGCCTGGGGTCAGGGCAAACTGTGGGCCTTGGCTCCCCCCTCTGAGAAGGTAAGCAGTCATGGGATGCTCAAATGTTTCTCCCCCAGCCGGTCCTCTGATGACCCGAGTCTGATCCCGAACCTGGGTTGCCGGCATCGTGAGTGGAAATCCAACCATTGTGCTGATGGGCCGGCATTTCCTCCCATTTTTACCAGATAAAGATCTCTGCAAACGACATCAAAAAAATAAATTAATAAATAAATAAATAACAATAAGCAGGGTTGTTTTAAAAATGCAGCAGGACTGTAAACTGCATTTAGTGAGGGAGAGAGAGAGAGAGAGAGAGAGACAGCAGTAGTTCCAGCACTGCTACTGTGCATGAGAGGAGTGGTACTTTCTTTGTTTTCCATACTGCAGCTGCACTCCCATCTGCGATATGGAAAAAGAAGAAAGTACTGCTCCTCTCATGCTCACTAGTGGTACTAGAGCTATACCTCTCTCTCTCTCTCTCTCTCTCTCTCTCTTTCTGTCTTGCTAAACACAGTCTACAGCGATGAGCTGCATTTCAAAGAAGATGAGCCAAAACTGTTGTGTGGTTAATAGTTTCTGTGACTGCCAAAACTGGCAGTTTTTGTCACAGTATAAGTTCAAATGATGGTGAGTGAAATGTTCTATAGCATAGCTTGGCTGCTGAGCACTCAAGACAGCCAAGTACCGATAAGGAAACTGCCATTTTAAAAAAAAATATATAGCACAACTTTGTGGGTCAATTGTGTGACGTGAAACATGACAGTGCCTGAAAGAGAAGCATGCATGTGTTGGAGCAGTGACTGAGGTGTGAGGCTGCTTTTAAAAAAAGAAGCAGGCACAGAAAATTTAATTTACAGTGCATTTGCTGTGATAGAAGAGAGAGACTGTGGTAGGGGAGAGAGAGAGAGAGAGAGAGCATGGGGGCTGAGGGAATTAGCAGTGTGAGCATAGCGGGTGATAGAGACTAAAAGTGAAGATGTTTAGCAAGCTGTTAAAAGTTATATACTGAAGTCATAATATCAATGCTTGGTTAGACAACGATTGTACAGACCTGGCGTGACCTGTCTGTAGTCAGATTAAGTGAATGAGCAAGGAGTCAGAGTGAATGGGTGGCAGGAAGCTTTGTACTGTCCACATCATATCAGATAGCAGGTTCTATGTGATAATAGTGACTCCAGAATGGCTAGTCCGGAATCTCAAAGCAATGTCGGAGATGACACAAATGGCGACTGTTTGTTTTTTTCAGGGATAAACCAACTCTAAGGTCATAGCACCTTGGGAAGGGGGTTAAACTTATGTCACCATTTCATCATAGCTGCAATTCACTCATTGACTTGAGGAGTCACCGTTCCAGAGTTGCCAACATTACATGCCACCCAGACAGCATAGTATATAATGCTATTAAACACAGTTGTAAAACACAAACATGTAAAACATAATGAAACAAAGATGCACTATATTAGTGCATACTGAATACACCCTAAATTATTGCGAAGGTGCAGCACATTTCCATAGAAGGTGCATGCAGGTGCAACTATGTGCTCTGCCTGCCTCTGCATCCACCCACTTGTATCTAATTTTTCTTTCCCCTGTTTTCAAATGACTCGCTATGTGTGACAAAAGTCTCACTTTGCAGTAATTTGCGTCTCATCAATGATAAAAATTCAATCTGTGTAATTTTTCTAATGCAATATTGGATAAAATTTGGATGAACAGACAGTGCTAGTGCTGTTAGATTATCTAATAGATAGCCTAACAGTTCAGATGGATGAAGACGCAGGTCTGTTATTTAAACTACTATTAGGCAGATCATGGAAAGATCCTTCTAGAAAACTGTTGTTGTTTAGGAATTGTTACGTAATTGACTGTACAATATTGAATACCTTTGATACCATCCCAATATTGTATACCACCAAGAGGACAACATAAAAAAAAATCACACCATCTTTCTGTCTGATAAACTGTTTTACTTTAAAGGTAGTTTAATCTAGTGGGTGAACAGAGCTGTGAAAGCAGACAGACAGGTCTGAATCACACTACCATCACTTACTCACAGTGGGATCTTGAACACATCTTTTAACCTCTATGTACTTAACTTCTGTTCTTTCTCTCACTCTCTTGCTCTCTCTCTCTTTCTCGGTGCTCTTCTTAACATTTCCTGATCTTACTTAACATTCCTGCTTTCTATTAATGACTGTTTAAACCGGTCATGACTCACAAAAAGATCAGAAATATAGCTGGGATTTTCAAAACTCTGGAATCAGCACTTGTGTCATGTTTTCTGATACAGCTGCATCATGTTAAATGAGCCAGGATGTGTACACCGTATTTTGAGACAAGATGCATTTACAACACGTAACCCAATTCATAAAGAAAAAAAAAAACTTACAGTCAAAATTTTGATGCATGCGTAATTTCTGGAGTGCAGTTCATGGAATTCACATACAGAAGTAACAGTCTGGATGGATTTTCTAGCCCTCCATCAGGAAACAGATATGGGACTTGAAAACCCAGCCCACAGGGTGTATGAAAGGCACTATAACAAATCAAATTCCTTTTATTCCTTTCACATTACTACTTTCTCATGCCAGGCTGTTTGCTTCTCTGGGATCTTCCTTGTACAAAAAATGGCTGCTCTATCAATGCAGGTCCCATCCTATCTCATTGAAGATTCTCATTAAAAAAATGTGGACACTAACCTACAGGAGCCACTTTCCCTATCTAGTGGGAACTTGCTTTTGTAAGACACACCCTCCCACCCCATCCTACTACCTTTTCCCTCCCTCCCTCCCGATTTCTCCCAACACCACCAATTAATGGAGAGTTTTGCCTTTTCACCCATCTCTCCCAACGATACCTTAAAGGCACTGCTCTCTATCAACCCAAGTAAGGGCAGCTCCCCCGATGGCCTTGACCCTAAGCTGCTATACCTCTCTGCTCCTGCTATTTCTCTCCCTCTTGCTGATCTCCTCAACCTGTCTTTCCATGCTGTAACTATCCTTGAAGCCTGGAAACATGCTACAGTTCTCCCCCTTCCAAGGGGAGGTGATCTCTCATCTCCTGGAAATTACTGCCCCATCTCGCTTCTACCCACCATGGCTAAACTTCAGCAACACCTTGTTCTCTCCCAACTCTCCTCCTTTCTTGATGACTCCTCCTCCTTCTTCACTCCCTTCCGATCTGGTTTTCAGAAGAATCACTCCACAGTCACTTACCTACTTAGACTCACTGACCATCCACTCTGCCATGGATAGCATTCACAGTACTTCTGCTGTCTATGTCGACCTTGTCAAGGCTTTTGACACAGTCTCCCACTCCCTCCTCCTCAAAACTCTTTCATCAGCTGGCTTGTCTCTGTCTGCCTGCAACTGGTTCAGAACCTACCTGGTAGGTAGACCTCAATCTGTTTAAATAGTTGACTCTACATCCCCTCCACTACCCATCTCTACTGGTGTGCCTCAAGGCTCTGTACATGGCCCACACTTATTCTCAATTTTTCTAAACATCCTATCGTCAGTGTGCTCCTCATCCTGTATCCATAGGTATGCTGACAACATGGTCTTATTCAACTCTGGCCAGTTTCCCTCCAATGTGACTTCCAGACTACAGCTAGACTTTAATAATGTTCAACACTGACTAAGCTCGCATCAGCTCTCCTCAAAGCCAAGATGACAGTCTCCATGACCTTTGGCACTAGGCAGAAACTCTCTAGGCTGCCCTTCCTTCCCTCCCTTCTTCCACACCCTTGATGGGACAACACTAGAGGACACCACTTCTTTCAAATACCTGTGTGTCTGGCTTGACCATCACATTAATTTTTCTGTACATATTGCCGTCAACCTGAAAAAACTGTGCCCCAAGCTCGGCGCCCTTTACAAGAACCATAATTCCTTACCACTACCGGTTAGGTGTGATCTTGTTCAGAAAATGATACTCTCTATTTTTGACTTTTACAACATAGTCTACAGTGCTGCTCATAAGTCTTCCCTAACCAGGTTGGATACTGACTTCAATACTTTCTGTCGCTTTGTTCTTGATTCCCGCCTGCATAGATCACTGTACCTTGTATCATTCTCTAGCCTTCACCTCCCTTGCATGCAGTCATCTCTCTCACTGCACCAAGTTCACTTCTATATTCTGGTTTGGAATCTCCCCTCTTACCTCTCCTCCTTACTCTCTGCTCCAACTCCTCCTGCCCTCACAGATCCACTAATGCATGCACTCTAGTTATTCCACGTTGCTGTAACTCCATAGGCCAGGAAGCTTTCTCCTACCACTTCCCAAAGCTTTGGAACTCACTGCCACCTCCTATCAGACTTTCCTCTTCCCCATTTTCAATCTTCTTAGCCCTTCATAATTTCTATTCCCCTTACTACACTTGTTCCTAGCCCTCCTTCAATCCTCCCAACCCTGGCGCATTATCCTTTAGCTCTACTTTACTTCTGTTCTCTTAACTGTACCTGTTACTAGCCCCCCTTTGCAACCCTCCCCACTCTTTCTGCTTGGTTCTGTCCTGCTTGCAGGGTTCTCAGCATCCAGAAGAAGTTAGATCTTGACTGTCCCTCTGTCTCTCCCTCTTCCATCCCTACCTTCTACCCCTCATCTGTCCACTTCCCCACTTGTTTTATAACTGCCCTCCCTTGGGTATACAATAGCATTTTGAATCATGTGCTCAGCCTACTACTTCTAGCACTTCAAATGTGTTCACCTGCTCTTGGGTTGTTGCAATGTACGTTATATCCAAACATGATTTTGTTTACCCTGGCTAGTTGGTCTGGCTTGTTTATGCTCTATAATTGTACTACACTGTTTTGTTTTTATAACTGTACTTGTATTGTTCTTTTATTGCTATGTGTTTGCCTGTTCTCCTAACTATTGTACTCCCCCTACATAGGATGCTTCTGGAAATGAACTGTTTGCAGTGCCTGTTGTCTTTCCTGGTGAAACATTTTCCTAATACAAATAAAAAATAAAAGCATTGGCTAAATAGTTACATATTTTCTCCGTCTGTTACATTTTTCTAAATAAAGCAAGTCTGCTATATGGGGTTTGACTTCTGCTCTTGGAAATAAAACAGTGCTGATTCAGTGGTGGGGTTGCCTGGAGAGGCTTGGTGTCTGTCATGATAATTTGACAAAGCACTTCAATACAGCATGTTTAAAGGCCCCCTTTACATGGAGCTGTACTCATGTCATAATGGTTTCTGACTGCTCACTCCACTCCATCTATACCGCTACCTCCTGCTTTTACACTGATGAGCATTACACCGATCTCATGGCTCTTCTGGTGGTTCTGCCACTTCTCCTGCTATCCAAGAGCACAAGACTTCCTTGTTGTGGGGGGGCAAAATGTTGTATTAATTGAAGTGTTTTAGCAAGGAATGTGGGGATATACCATGCTTGCACAAAACTGCAATGGATATGTTCACAGATAAAACACCATTGGAGCACAATGGAATGTGATTTAAAATCAGATCCAAAGGATATCTCAAACAAGATACCCCCCCACGAAGTACCTTGAATGTATTTGCAGTCATCTTTAAAATAAAGCACCTGTAATAAGCAGCAAAGGGTATAACAAGCAAAACAAAAGACTGTACATGGACCAAGGAATCTCTCATGAGAAGCTGTCCACAGATGGACTTGAGCGCCATCATCTGATTATACAGCCCCTCAGAGCACCATGAAATGCAAAAAAGCAATGGCAAACCATGAAAACCAGAGAGCGCCCATACAGGAAATGCTACTCATGGATGCAGTGCAGCTTGCCTGTAGATGGCAAGAAACGTAACATTGCACTTGCTCTGCACTGCAGCCAGTGGTGCAGAGCTCACCGTGTAAAAAGGGCTTAAGAGCAAATTTATGCAATTGAGTGTCCAAAATAGGGCCAAAACATACATGAATACAGTAATGAAATGAATAGCAAAAGAACTGGAAAAAGATACAGAGGATGCTGGTTTAATGTTTACTTATTTGTGGCCTGATAGAAAATAAGATGTTCTTATGCATCAAGCACTAAATATAACAAATCAAAAGTAGGGATATTTCTGCTGTGAGGCCTCACTTGTAGTACTGCACTCAATTCTTATTGCTGTACAACAAGACAGGCATTTTCAAAGTACAGACAGTTCAGAGGACAGGAGTGATGATGATTAGGGTGATGATGATAGAGCTGAAATAAGAAAATAAACTCAAGCAGCTGGGTACCTTCTTCCTGGAGCAGAAACAGATGGGAGGGGATATCACTCATACTTTGAAATTTTTACTGAAATGTTTCACCAGGAAAGCACACTGAACAACACGTTGCTTGTCTTCTGGTGCAACCTTGGGGGAAGGGGTACAGAGGGATAAGCAGTTATACTTTATTGGTACACGAGACAACACTTACATACAGTGAATAAAACAGCGGGCAATTAATTATACATTCTAGGTATAAGAGACAACATAGAGAATATTGGATGGGCAACTATGCACAACCAGTGTGTTCTGCTACAGAGGGGTTCTGATTCCCTCTGACCTCAAGAGCGAAGCTCAAGAGGTCCATGGGAATCAGAACCCCGAGGTGACAGAACACACAAGTTGTGCATAAAGTTGCTCATCCTGTAATTTTTATAGTGTATAGTAGTATTATGTGAAACGTGTGCTTTGTGGTTTTTTTCTCTCTTTTTCATAATGAAATTGACTTGAAATGTCTCGAGAGATTCTAGAATACTGTCACCACAGAATTAAATAGAGGAAAGCAACAATTTGCCAGGATTCCAAGTGGTTCTGCTGCAGTAGTGACATCACTACTGCAGCAGAACAACATAATGACATCACTAGTGCAGAAGAACAAGCATATTCCAGGCATGCAATTTCATGCATAACAGCATTCCACTATACACTATAGTTACATACAGTGACTAAAATAGCAGGTAATTATACATTCTAGGTATAAGAGACAACAGTTACATACAGTGACTAAACCAGAAGGCAATTAATTATGCATTATTGGTACATGAGACAACAGTTACATATAGTGACTGAAAAAGCAGGCAATTTAATTATACATTCTAGGTATATCAGACAACAGTTACTTACTGTATAGTGACTAAAACAGCAGGCAATTAATTATACATTCTAGGTATATCAGACAACATTTACATACAGTGCATAAAACAGCAGGCAGTTAATTATACATTCTAGGTATATGAGACAACAGTTACATACAGTGGCTAAAACAGCAGGTAATTATACATTCTAGGTATATGAGACAACGGTTACATACAGTGACTAAAACAGCAGGCAATTAATTATACACTCTAGGTATATGAGACAACAGTTACATACAGTGCATAAAACAGCAGCCAATTAATTATACATTCTAGGTATATGAGACAACAGTTACATACAGTGACTAAAACAGTAGGCAATTAATTATACATTCTAGGTATATGAGACAACAGTTACATACAGTGACTAAAACAGCAGGTAATTCTTTCTTGGTATATAGAAACATAGACTTTGTCGGCAAATAAGGACCACTTGGCCCACCCAGTCTGCCCATTCCCCTTCCTATTGGATAAGCTGCAGATTCTAGTTAACCAACAGCCAACTTCCTGCAACCCCCCACTAGAATTGCCTTATGTCTGTCCCATGCATGTTTGAATTCCCCCACTGTTTTAGACCAAACAACCTCCCCAGGAAGGCAGTTCCATGCATCCACCACTCTCTCCATGAAATATGAGACAACAGTTACATACAGTGACTAAAACAGCAGGCAATTAATTATACAGTCTAGGTATATGAGATAACAGTTACATACAGTGCATAAAACATCAGACAATTAATTATACATTCTTGGTACATGAGACAACAGTTACATACAGTGACTAAAACAGCAGGTAATTAATTATACATACTAGGTACATGAGACAACAGTTACAAATAGTGACTAAAACAGCAGGCAGCAAATTGTACATTCTGGCCCAGATATTCAAACTGCACTAGGCTGTGGCGCAAGCTTGGGTGCAGCTCAACTTGGCTGCGCAGGGGTGTAGACTGGGCGATATTCAACGGAGCTGCACCATGGCTCAGCAGCTTTGAATATCGCACCCTGGCCACCCCCAATGTGCATGGCACAGTGGCACTGCACCAGCGCAATTGGCCAGAGTAGAGCATGGGGATGCGCCAAGCACAGCAACCACGATATTCAAAACTTGACATGCAAATGGGACCATAATGTATGCAAGGTGCACCTGGGGCCATTTGCATGTCATTATGGCCCCATTTGCATGCAAGTGCACCGATCCCCGACGACTTGCACCTGGCGCCCTGTCAGGCAGCAGCCATTGGGGACTGACGCCCCCTGCAGCCCGATCGTGGGCATCTGTATCTAAAAATAAATATGTCCTATATCCTTGGTGGTCCAGTGGACCACTATCTGCCCGATCATGGGCATTTGTAAAAAAAAGAAGACTTTGTTTTATATCCCTGGTGGTCCAGTGGACCACTATCTGCCTGATTGCGGGCATTTGTAAATAAAAGAAGACTTCGTCCTGTATCCCTGGTGGTCCAGTGGGCTGCTATCTTCCCAATCGTGGGCATTTGTAAAAAAAAGAAGACTTTGTCCTATATCCCTGGTGGTCCAGTGGACCACTATCTGCCCAATCGCGGGCATTTGTAAAAAAAAAAGTCCAGTATCCCTGGTGGTCCAGTGGACCGCTATCTGCCTGATCAAGGGCATTTGTAAAAAAAAGAAGACTTTGTCCTATATCCCTGGTGGTCCAGTGGACCGTTATCTGCCTAATCACGGGCATTTGTAAAAAAAAGAAGACTTCGTCCTATATCCCTGGTGGTCCAGTGGACTGCAATCTGCTCGATTGCGGGCATTTGTAAAAAAAAAGGTCCAATATCCCTGGTGGTCCAGTGGACCACTATCTGCCCAATCGCAGGCATCTGTAAAAAAAAATAGGTCCAATATCCCTGGTGGTCTGGTGTATCCTCTTCCCCACTGCTTCTCGTCAGCTACAGTAGCAGTATCTCGCCTGCCGCTGTCATGATCGGACACTGTTGGTAGGTGTACACCCATTGGTCCACAGTGTGAGCCAATGAGCATGCAGCTCATATTGTATTGTACATCTCCAGATATGTGAATGAATCATTCACATATCTGAATGTGTAGTGATGGTATGGTTGCACACCCATTGGTTCACGCCAGAACCAATGGGCGACAGCCCTACCAACGTGCAAGCCGCAAGGCAGGTGGTGGGAAGTTGCCACCCGCTGGCTGACCGGGGAGGTGGTGGGATCAGTATGGTGGGTGGGAGGGGGGGCGCTACCAGACCACCAGGGCTATTGACCTATTTGTTTTACAGATGCCCGCGATCGGCAGATAGCGGTCCACTGGACCATCAGGGATATAGGACTTCTTTCCATTTTTTTACAGATGCATGTGATCGAGCAAATAGTGGTCCACTAGACCACCAGGGATATTGGACCTTTTTTTTTTTTTTTTTTTACAAATACCTCGCGATCGGGCCACTAGACCACCAGGAATATTGGACAAAGTCTTCTTTTATTTACAAATGCACACAATCGGGCAGATAGTTGTCCACTGGACCACGAGGGATATAGGATGAAATCTTTTTTTAACAAATGCCCATGATCGGGCAGGCAGTGGTCCACTGGACCACCAGGGATATTGGACAGTTTATTATTTTTTTTCACAAATGCCCACAATCCGGCATGGGGGGCGCCGCCTGGTGCAGCCGGAGCTCTGGTGACCACCCACAGGTGGCAGCTGCCATGTTGCACCCTGCAGTGCAGCAGCTCACCTGTGGGTGGTCATCAGGTGTTCCTTTTTTTTTGGATCAACTTTGTGCTGGCGCAGATAGGGGTTGCGCATGCATGGCTCTGCACGCTCCCAGCTGAATATCGGGCTGTGCAGGGTATGCATGGGCACACCCCCCCCCTGCGCTTGCATACATTACTGATGTGCACCGGCGCATCGGGATTTGTGCAGCGCACTTTTCTCCTTTGAATATCATGCCGGGCACATCAGTGGGTTGCGCATGGTGCAACACTGTTGAGCCATGTGCAACCCTTTGGAATATCTGGGCCTCTAAGTATATGAGACAACAATTACATGCAGTGCACAAAACAGCAGGCAATTAATTATACATTCTAGGTATATGCGCCAAAAGTTACAAACAGTGAATAAAACAGTAGGCAATTAGCAGATGGCAATATAGCACAAGTGGGAGGAGAATCAAAGTAACACAGGTGAGTATCTATACAGAAGACAACAATTACGAGTAAGGGAGCAATTAGTTGTATACAGAGTAGAGAAGATTAGGGAAAAGTAAATGTATTCACTTTAGATGATTCATAAAGTGCCAGATAGAGAGGATGGACTGGGACAGGTAGGTGATAAGTGCCAAAATAGGGTGGGGGAGGACAGAAGAGCAGAAGGGGGGAGACGTCAGACTCAATGGACCCCCCAAGGATGCTGAGAACCCTGCAAGGGGTTTGGGACTGCAAGTGGAGGTGGGCTTACTAGTGGGAATCAGAGGTTTGGGAGGGTAGGCAAATAAGTGCAAAGTGGGATTCCTCCAGGATGCTGAGAACCTTGCAAGGGGGCAGGAAAAGACTGGAAGTGAATAGGGAGAAGGGGATAGGGGAACATTTTGCAGAAAGGTGACTGGTTTCTACAGGCAGAAAGGGGGTAAGAAGAGGAAGAAGAAAAAGAAGGAGCGGGGAAGGACAACTGAGCCCAGAAGTGCCCCTTCAGGATGCTAGGAACCCTGCAAGAGGGGCATGGGAAGGCTACATAAGTAATGAGAAAGGGGAGTATTTAAAAAGTAGACTCAAATAGACTGTTGTAAGCCAAGAATTTTATTTATTTAGTTTTTGTTAACCAGGTAGGTGCACTTGCCATGAAATGACTATTTTCAGGCATGACCTGAATGTGAGCTGAATTGGGGGTAGTTCAGTCGGGGTAATATGATCATGGGGTAGACTACCCCAGCAGGTATTCAATTGGATGCTTTAAGTTCAAATTGCAGAAGCTGTTAAAGGTTAACATCATGGGACAGCAGGACCCTGGACTTGATTGATTGTTGATCTCTTATTTCATAAAATACTTATGTCAGAATGACTGTGATCCCAGAGTCGGTTTTTTTCTCTACAGTCTCTCGCCTCCATCTCATTTCCACTGCTAAACTAAGATACTGTAGCTTATTATACTGGAAGTAGGATTTCTCTGGCTCTACAGTACAAGTCATATTAAACTGTTCCTCCAATTAGTTGCTTTAGCATTTCTGATTGAGTTGTATAAGTTTTACTGCAACCAGCACAGAGCCCTGCACAAACTGTTCCTTCAGAGCTAAAACTCAGTTTTGTATTGCACTGTGACTGGACTGAAGATGCAGTCCAACTGAGTTGCAAAAACATTTTACAATCATTGCTCTTGAGCTGGTTAAGCTCTGAAAAACAATGCAATATCTGAGTTGCCAATGCATTGGCAGCAGTAAAAAACAATGCTAAACCAACTCATTGGTGAAACAGTTCAACATGACTTGTACTGTACATATTCTTGAAGATTCAGCTATTACAGTGATTTTGTTTTCCTCTACCATTTTTGTGTATTCAACCCTGTTTCATTTGTTTATGCAACCCTTTTTCTTAGCCCGTTTTTACATTTTGCTCCTCTGACTGCATTGCCATACCTAATATGTTTGCTGCTTAACATAGTTGGCTGCATTAGCAATCATTTGAGAAACTTCCCTTCTGTTGCCCAGGATGAGAAGGGGAGGAAGCAGCACCAAGGTCCTTTGCTGGACTCCGTTGGGAACCCCTTCACTTCTATTCTGCTTTATAATTGCTGAGAGATTGTCCTAAACAGAACTAAAATACAACTGTCTACTCTAAGGCTCATGCTGCATTGGTTGAAATGTACCTAGTACTTCTCCTTTTCTTTTCATGTACCATACAGTAACTGTATTTAGAAATATACAGTAGGAGGAATGTGGGTGACCATGATGAAAACAAGCATTGTAACTCATTTTGACTGTTCCCTATATTATTTCTATTTTTTTTTTGCCCATAAAACACCTTTATCTGATGTGAGTAATTGAATTATTCTGACGGGACAGAGGGCTTGGCCTGAGTTCAGTGTATTAGCTATATGTCTGTACACTACTTTACAAAGCTGTGTGTACTATACTTACTGTAAGGCTGGTTTTATGGTTGTCTGATGAAACCTGTAAGTGATATGTACTGACCATTTTAGAAGAGCTATAATCTGTTCTTACAAACATTAATCATTTTATTCTTTTCAGAGCAACTGAAACTCTTCACAGAGGAATGCATCTTAAAATACTGGCGTTGTCATGTCATTTCAAGGCAAAGTGCAATGTTTCAGTGAGCACACTGTCACACCAAGCCTATGAAACTGACAAAAATTTGCCAGTAAAAAAACATTTTGGTACATAGACATTAAAGCAGACTAACTCCTTTAAATCCTTAAAATACCAGCATAGATGTTAAATCCTGGTGGTGGAACGTCCACTAAAGAGAGATATTTCATCTTCATCTGTTGAATCAAAGAAAACGAGGTGATTAAAATTAACAGATCCAGGGTCCACACTCTGGTACAAGGCCTGATTAAAATTATAAACTAAAACTAGCAGATCACATACTGTAGAAATGTACATGTGATACTGAGCTAGGGTTACTTGTTTTGCAAAAGTGCAGATGAATGTTTGTACCAATACAGACTGTATGCTGACATCTTAAATAGAATCTGTTCAGATATAATAGTGCGCAAGTCATTTGATCATAATGAAGTTTTACTTACAACAGAAACAGAAGTGCAAAGAAATATTTAATGTTGATGGCGTTTAGGTTAAAGATGTGATATTTGATCATTTCCCATGGTTGCTCTTCTGTTAATCATTAAAATAAAATCTTCTTCAGAGTTCCTATTACACTTTGCATGACAGAGTATTGGCAAAGTCATGCCAATTAAATGAAAAAGTCAAGCTGCAATATATAAATGATCTTTAAATTGGAAAAGGCTTTTGATAGACTAATGCAAAATGGGTTCATTTCCTGGGATTTTATATGAAATCTCTTTCAAATAAGCTCAGGGCCTCTCTGGGGTGTTCTGAAATGAATAATGTATTGAATTATTTAGATTTTCTAGAATGCCTGCATTAATTTGTTGGGATTTAGTTAGAATGTCTCTTCTGTAAGATTGATCTTAAAATTGTAGTTTCCAAATGCTGATTATGGTGAACAACTGCAAAGCTGGATACTGGATAAGTTATTTTTTTTCTTATTTTGCATTTACTGCTGCTTCTGTTTCTAATATGTGGTGTTCTCATAACCAGAATGAAAAACTGTGATTTAAACCTAACTCTGTATCACATGCATCACTTTAAAATATGGTGTGATATCCAAGAACTAGAATTTTCCACAAGCTACTTAATCTCTGGTAATCTTGCCCACATTATAAACAGTAATACTATAGCTGAGATGGCCGAGAGAAAGGATATACGATTTGGGTCTCATAAAACAGAATCCAAAATAAAATAAAACTTTATAAAAGATGGGGTCACGTGATGCAGGGCAGCTAGAAGCAGCACTTCTGTGGAGCTCCCATTCACAACCCTATTATATACTGTTTTTTTCCTTCCTACTTGATTAAAATTGAGCAGTGGTGTTATTGCAAGTTTAATCATCATAACTGCATTCACGGAGTGGTTGTTTGAGCTTAATTGATCATCTTTACTGGCCCGTATCGGTGATGGAAGCAGAGATGAAGACAGTCGGTATAAAACACACCCCTCCGTCAACTCCTGAAAAATCTACAAAAAAAATTAAGAGTCAAGGTTCGGGGACCACCTCTAAAGCAACTTTGTCCAATGTTTCCCCGATTCCTCTTACTGAGGACCGCTTTCTCCAGGAGCTGCTACCTTTTAAAGAAGCGTTGGAAGATATCTCGGCAGAGCTAAAGTCGTTACGAGGGGATCTCAGCACGCTAACAACCCAAATGGGAGATTTGGAGGCAAGAACCTCCTCACTAGAGAGGTGGAAGGAGAAAGCGGATCCAGAGATTGTTCAGATGAGGCAGCAAATTGTGAAGCTTCAGCTAAAAATGGTCGACTTAGAGTGGAGAAGTCGGAGAAACAACTTGCTGATACTGGGCCTCCCTGAGGCTGAAGAAGGAGCCGACATTATCATCTTCCTTCAAAAGTTCCTGGCTAAGGTGGTTGGCCCGTCTCCCCTCAACCCCCAATACCATATAGAGCGAGCTCATCGCTCCCTTCGACCAAAACCTGCATCTGGCACACCTCCAAGACCTATTATGGTTAAATTTTTTAGCTTTTGGGAAAAACAACATGTCTTGACCAAGGCAAGGGATCTGCAAGCAATATTGTGGAGTGGTTCTAAGATATGTATCACCCAAGACCCCCCCTACGAAACAAGGCAGAAGCGAGTAGCTTTCCATCCGATGGTCAGCAAGCTGATTGCTGCTGGCATCCAATTTAGAATGAATTACCCAGCCAGACTACAGGTGTCCATTGATGGGACTCGGCACACCTACGACGTTCCGGATCAAGCCTCACAGGATCTCAAGCTTAAGCTGCCCAGTTTGTTTAAATCGAGCTGACCAGCTACTGCATTGTTAGACTGATAAGTGTCACTTGTGGTGGGAGGTTTAAATTCTTACCTGTTTGCTGGTTTAGTTCCTTTCTTTGTTTCCCTTGGCTTTTTGTTGGTAGGGGACGGGGATGGACAGGTCGGGGAGCGGCCTAGCAGGCCTTGGGCCTGTCTAGCAAGCGTGAGCTGTGCTTTCAGGGGAGGGGAGGGAGGAACCTTTGTCCTGGTTGACGTTTCCAGGGGTCGCTAAACAAACCAGACAGTCTGGTCCACCCAACTTTTTCCCCCTCTGGTTGTATCCCCTGTTCCTATATGGGTGGAGAGGGACCTGGGATCTTTAGGAAGGCATAGCTCCGAAGAGGAGTTTTGGAGGTGCCTTCCCTCTAATTTTAATCCGGGTTGAATACGGCAACTCTAGCTGGAGTCCTCCGCATTAATCCCTCTTGTTTTCAAGTAGGTTAAGCAGTTAATTCACAATTTTCCTCTGTTCGGCCATAGCTGAAAGTAAAGGGTTTTCATTTAATACTATGATCTCCACTGTCACACTTCTGGTTCCCTGACCTCTCAATGGAATAGTAGGATTATTTTGTTTTACCTAGGGAGGTTGGGAGGAATGGGAGCTCCAGGTTGGAGCTTGCTCTGGAGGGTCAGCATCGCGCACTAAAGTGTGGGGTGGAAGACACCTTCTTTGGGGGGTCTTTTAATATAAGCGCTTTTAGGTTACGGTTAGGGCCAGAGAAGCACTCAGGCTACTGGCATTGTTGCTTGCACACAGGAGTTGACTCCCATTGAAAGGGTGCCTATAGGCTTTGGTTTTCTGATTCAAAATTTAAGGAAACCTCTACACTTCAGGTCCCGATTGGGAATTTTTCTGTATATAGTTGGAAGGGATGGGGGGGTCTGGAGACACCGATGTCTTTCCTTCTTGCGGCTTTGTTTGGAGAGGCTACTGTAAAACTGAAGACATTTGCATGTGTGTCAGTTTGTACGAGTAATAATGGTGGGGATGGGGGGATTTAGATGTACATTCCTTAAGCATTTGAAGGGGGGAGGGAGGATGTGCCTTTTGGGATGGTTTTCTCCTGTACTGATGTTCATATATGTCCTTTTCAAACACAAATTAAATGGTAATGGTGTCGTTTAAAATTGCCACGTGGAACGTCAGAGGTGCCAGAGAAATACCTAAGAGATACCAGGTTCTCAAAAACCCTGCCCTTTTGAATATCGATATCCTACTGTTACAGGAAACTCACTTAATGATTTCAGAAATCAGTGGGTTACGCCGGCAGGGATATTCTCTGATTTTTGCTTCCAAAGGATCATCGGCGAGTAGAGGGGTGGCCATATTGATGAAAAGACATGTCCCATTTCTGGCAGAAGAGTGCCTAGTTGACCAAGAAGGCAAATTTGTTATAGTTATGGGCACCCTCAATAATATTAAAGTGGTATTGGGTGCTATTTACGGCCCTGTGGGAGGAGATTTGGACTTCCTTATGAGACTAGCTGATAAATTGAGTGGCTTCCTGCCCTCCCCGATAATACTTGGAGGGGAATGGAATATTGCTCCATCTCAAGATTTGGACAGATCTTATAGACCTCTAAAACCACCTTTCCCTTCACAGCTTGCTCTAAGGGATTTCATGGACTTGTTGGGGTTATCCGACCCATGGCGTCTGTTTAACCCCTCCGGTCAACTTTTTTCCTTTTATTCCCAAGTTCATCTGTCATGGTCCAGAATAGATTTTATTTTGGTCAGTAACACCCTCATGTCTGATATTTTACAGATGGGAATAGAGCCAATTTTTATATCCGACCATTCGGTGGCATAGATCTTGATCTCACCAGACTCACAGGTCCAAAGAGATTCTTCCTGGAAACTAAACACACAATTTTTGAAGGAGGAGCGTACAGTTTCTCATATTAAGTTGCTGATTTAGTCTTTCATGGCAACCAATTCAGGTTCAGTCAATCAAGAAGACCTGATTTGGTGCTCCTTTAAGTGTTTCATTAGAGGAGAATTTATTAAGTTAGCATCCAGAAGGAAAAAACAGAGAGAGGCTAGAATTCTGGTGCTCTCAAGCCAGATTAGACATGCCGAAGATACCCTATCCTCGACATCTTCCCAGATGGACTTAGAGACCCTAATGAAACTTAGGAACGATTATTCAGACCTGTTAAGACAGAAGATGGAGTATGCTATCCTCAAGATTAAGGCTCACTACTTTGACCAAGGGGACAAACCAAGCAGGATGCTAGCCCTCCGATTGCATGAGGTAGAGGGCTTGAGATGGATCCCTGCTTTGTCCTGTCCGGATGACTCACTCAAGACTTCTCCTCAGGATATTTCTCAAATTTTTGAATCATTCTATCTGGACCTTTATAGTATAGGGCCTTCTCAGCCTTCCCTTTCCCAAATTGAACAATTTTTGGACGGTCTTCAACTCCCCTCCCTACAGGCCCACCAACGTGAGTTCTTGGTTCTCCTATTATGCTGGCGGTGGTGGAAGACGCGATCCAGGGATTAGCTCCAGACAAATCCCCAGGTCCTGATGGCTTCCCTTCTAACTCTTACAAAGTTTTTTGTAAGGAGATTGCCCCTTTTCTTCTGAAGTTGTTTGAGTATATGTTTATTAATGACCTCCTTAATCACTCCCTGTTGGAAGCCACGATTGTCTTGATTCTAAAGCCGGATAAACCCCAGAATGAACCAGCCAGTTACCACCCAATTTCACTACTAAATTACAACATGAAAATTCTAACTAAAATTCTATCTTTTAGAGTAAAGCAGATTTGGGCTAGCCTGTTGAGCCCCGAACAAGTGGGGTTTGTACAAGGCAGATCCTCTGCCAACCATCTACGTACCCTGTCACACATGTTTGAGTCCGCTCAAGAGTCCCAAGCTCCCATGGTCTTAGTTTCATTAGATGCAGAAAAAGCCTTCAACAGAGTTCCCTGGGATTTCCTCTGGGCTACCCTTAAGAGAATAGGGTTCCCGGACATGTTTATCCAGTGGATTTGGATGGTATATAAGTCTCCTACTGCCAGAATTTACTATAATGGGGTCTTTTCTTCCCGATTTCCTTTATTTACGGGCGCTAGACAGGGGTGTCCTCTCTCTCCTTTTTTGTTCAATCTACATTTAGAACCCCTTTTGCTCAGTATTAAAAGTTCTTCCCAGGTAACAGGTTGCTCAGTACATCAACAAATTTTGACCCTTTCAGTCTATGCGGATGACATTCTTTTACACTTAGCTAATCCGGAGTGTTCCTTAAAAAACATTTTACAAATGATTGCCCGATTTGGCAAGGTGGCCAACTATGAGCTCAGTCTATCAAATCAGTTATTTTCCCGCTAAACGATAGCACACCTCATGTCAGCTTCACTCAGTTTGGTATGAAGTGGTCCTCCTCTTCATTCAAATACTTAGGTATACACCTTACTAGAGACCCTGAGGTCTTCAGGAAACTTAACTTGGATGACCTAGCCTCAAGGATACAAGATTTCCAGAGATGGTCCACCCTCCCTTTATCACTGTGGGGTCGTATAAGTATTATTAAGATGAATGTGTTACCTCGGGTTTTCTACCCGCTAAATCTATTGAATATTTATCTTCCCACATCCTACTTCCAGAAGCTTCATTCTGCTATTATTAAATTTATTTGGCAGGGCAAACATCCCAGGTGGGCCTTCTCCAAACTGAACCTACCTAAGGAAAAAGGAGGGCTTCGTCTCCCTAACTTTATGCTATATTACTGGGCGAGTCATTTGTCCAAGATGGGGAGGTGGTACGATGTAAGATCTGAGGGATATTTTCCTGCATGGCTAAAGCTGGAAAGGAGGATGTTGGATAAGTATAAACTTCAGTCATTCAGAGTTTTCTGTTATTGCTCTTCCGCTCTACCCCTCCAATTACAAAGTAGTGTCATGGGGTTTCTATTAAGGTGCTGATTCAGTGCTGGAACTTCCTTAATATTTCAGTTAAAAAAGATATGGCTCAGCCTCTTACTTTAAACCCCAATATCAGGATTGACGGCTCTCCAATTCCTCCAGACTGGCTCCCTCAGCTACAAGACTGCTGTGTGGAAAGTCTCTTCTCCCAGGAATCCCTTCTTTCCTCGATAGAGATTATGACTAAGTTTAATATACCTCGGAAACTTATATTCAAGGTCTTCCAACTGAGACACCTCATGGTTTCCTTTTTTAGTCCAATATTTACTCCATCCCAAGTCAGGCCTATTCTAAAACAGATACAGGATTATGCGAATAACCCCCATAGTATATCTAGGATATACTCTTACTTACTGGAGGCCAAGTACCAGAACCCCCTCAAAGGCTCTAAGATCTGGGACACTGTTCTGCCAGACTCTCCAGTGATTTGGAGTCAGATATGGGGAGACATGCATAAATACCTCACCCAAGATAGACATAGTCTTACTCAATACCACATTCTAAATAATCTATATTATACACTGGTCAAATTGGCCAGATTAGGTAGATTGCCTTCAAACACCTGTACAAGATGCGGTATTGCCGAAGGTAACCTGATACACATTCTTTGGCACTGTGACAAAGTGGCTCCTTTATGGTTTTAATTCAATCTAAGCTGGACCCTCTTCTGGGACTAAGTGATTTATTTACTAAAGAAATTTGTATTCTAGGACAGTTCACTAATATTCAGGTTCTGGAACATAGATTCCATATGGCCTTAATTTCGATAACAGTGAAAAGACTGGTTCTTAGACATTGGATGGACCAATTAGTTATATCATACAAGGAATGGATCAAAGAAATGTCTCTTTATTTTAAGACTGAGAAGCTAATAGCAAGTACTCGGAACTGTTTGACATCCTTTAGCAGGAGATGGGGCAAATTGTATGCTCTTTATTTGCATTAAGTCTCACATGGGAACACCTCTGATTGTCTGATTCGTATTAAGTTTCCCTTGATACTGGTTACTGTATATTGACTAGTTTTTGGTTTACCTCTGTACATATTCTTTCCAATAAGGCACATCCTGGCGGGGGAGAGAGAAGGGATTTATGAGGGGGGCTTTGGGGTACAAGGATGGAGGGGGGCATGGGTTTGATATTGTTTCAGATCATGGGTGCATGACACATTCCAATTGTAATTTGGGAATTGGGTTGGATCTTGTAAGTAGCCTACGTTCTCAATATTTACTGTGAGTGTTTCTTTTTTCTATGTTTCAAAACTTAATAAAATTTGGAATTTCAAAAAAAAAACTTTATAAAAGATGCAAATGGATTATAATGAATTCCTTACAAGAAATATATAAACATGGATAAGGAACAAGCAATAAACCTCCCTCCTTAATTCCTCCTCCTACCTCTCTCCCTTACAGTCTGATTTCCACAAACACCACTCTGCAGTCCCCTCACCCCCACCATGTTACTGATTCTGATCTTTCTAGGATAGATAAGGCCCACATCATCTTGGCTACCATCATCAACCTGGCTAAGGCATTTGTTACAGTGATCCATCCCCTCATCCTCAATAAGCCGAGGTGGACACATCTATCTAAGCTAGAAGTTGATTTGTTCTGCTCCTACCTTTCTAATCGGCACCAGTCAGTCCAGGTCAGCAATGCCTTAGCTTCCCCTTACTCATTTGTTCCAATGTTCTCATGGCCTCCATCCTCTGTCCTACACTATTTTACATCTTCCTAAATGACCTGCACTCAGTCTTTGTCTCCTCATACATTCACATGAACACATATGACACTATATAATTTCTTTAGGGGCCTCTGTCCCTGAGCTGAAACTGTCATTGCAACTGATCTTCAAAATGTCCTACACTGGTTCCACATTAACCAACTCTTACTTAATACTAAAAAACCTTGTTTCTGTGAATTCTGGAACTATCCAGAGGCTACTGAAATTCCAAAAACATTGCACCCATTCAGGGTGCTGTCGTTAGTGCGCCCGTCATTAGGGTGCCAAAATCTGTAATTTGCTGCCCCTTCCCCAAGGTCTGTTCACCCTGGAATTGGAATCCTTAGTAAAAGGGGTGGGGGGCACAGTCCCCCACGGGGGGGAGGTGCAGGGGGCACAGCCCCACACATATTCAGTGATATGTGAAATGAAATCCTGGCACCCTAATGACGGGTGCGTTCTGAGGGTGGATCCCTCCAACAAGCCCTGGACATAATGACGCTTTATGGTGCACCCCTTAAAGCCGTTCCCCATTGCAAATATCTTACTGACTGGCTGGATAAAATCCACTCCTTTTTCTCTCACATCTTCACCATTCATAAAAAAAAACTATGAACAGCAGGAGACAAACAAAAGGAGAATATTTTTGCTGGGTAAAGATAATACCTTTATTAGGCTGAGAAAAAGTTAAAGATACACACTTTCGAGGCTTGAATGCCTCTTCATCTGGTATATTAAAATGTAAGCTGAAGTTGTCTGCCTTTTGTGGAAGCTGAGTTTTGATTAATAATGCAGGAAAAAGAAAATTGCAAAGGTCTGTGTAAACTTTGAAGTTCTAATTAACATCAAAGCAGCAGGAATAATGGCACTATTTACTTTCTAGCTGTTGTCACAGTAAAGCAAGTTTTTAAAGCTGCAGAGATTTTAAAACATTTGGTCTAAAACAAGTTTAGTAATGTTGATTTACATCAAACAGCATCTGACTAGACGGTATTAATGAATTGCTGACATATGGCCTTATGTTATGTAGCAGGCAGTCTATTTGCTGACTGTTTAATGACAAGGGAAATGCTATGGTCAAAGACTTTGTTAAACAGTGGGACATGCCTCTGTCTTTATTCAATCCACTTTCCAGGGTGTTACAAATCTGGATACATTTGAACCCTGGGGCTATTCTCTCCCTCTGTGTTCTGAAGTTGCCTTTTAGGACTACCCTTTTCTTGTCATCTAATCCATGTCCAAGCTGGAGAAATGCTCACCCTCTGGTGTGTTTGTGATCTGGTGTTTTATATTGTAGTGGTGCAGGTTAATTCTCTTCCTAGGAATCTGCCCTGTTTTCCCCCATGTAAAATTTATGTTGGGGAATTTTGAGCACATAATGGGCCCTATGCATGAAGGGGCAGAGTGGCTAGGCACCTCGTATCTGGGGTACATAACCACTCCGTGCCCATTGCGCCACTCACTCGGCCAGCCGCATGAGTCACCAAATGGGTGTGCAGCCCTACCACCAGACTGCATGGAGGGCAACATGGTTGGGGCATGCCAAAGGGGTGTGCCCACACTCCCTGACATGCACAGAGTCGCAGAGCGCTTGGCGCGGGGGGTGCACAGTATGCAGGGGGAACCCCTGCCGGAAGGTCTGCGTGCCCCCTGGGATGTCACCTTCCTGGTCACAGAATGACAGGCATGGACTGCTGTCCCCCACAACATGCCACCCCAGACCATGGACAGCGAATGATGGTCTGGGGATGGCCGATCGGGCTACAGCCTGATTCTTTGTTTCCACACGCTGCACAATGGCAGCCTTATCTCCGTGCCCATGGGCAAAAGGGATCCATCAGCAGACTGGATTGAGCATCCCATTGGATGCCCACCTGGTCCACATATCTGGCCTCTGTGCTCCTGTGTGCCAGTGTGGTGGGGTCACAGACAGGTGTGCACCAGTGTCCACAGATGCGGCCCTTCATGGGTGGGATATGCACTTCTGGCACATACTTCCCACCCGTATGTGCATAGGGCCCATTAAGATTAGCAGAACAGCAGTTAAATTATCCCTGTATTGTGTAGTCCTGTTTCTTGTGCGGAATGGGAATTGTATCTATTAAAATGATGTGAGGGCATATTTGGCATCTTCTCTGTTAGCAGCATTACATTACATTACAATACATTCTTATCTGATGGTGTCTTGTTTCGGACCATACATTGTTGTAGATTGTGGTGTTGCCTGTATGCCAGGATTGGGGGATACGGAAAGACAGCTTGCAGTCTTTCATCATCTTGAAGAATAGGACTGAGATCTTTAATGAAGTTGTGCAGGTGTTCAGGATGGTGGGCAGTGTGTGCCATCCTGTGGTGTGCTGTCAGTTTTCTGTTCTTTTGTTACACTCCAGTAAGTTATTTCTGGGTATTCTTGTTGCCCTGCAGATCTGGTTTTCTATGATCTGTGGGTGGTAGCCTTCATTTGTGAAGGTTCCTCTGAGGGTGCTGATACGTCTGTCTCTGTCTTCTGTGTCAAAGCATATTCAGCTGTTTAGTATGACTTGAATGTAGATGATGGAATTTTTTTTTGTACTCAGAGTGGAAGCTGTTATTATGCAGCTAATTGAATCAGTCAGTGTCTTTGTGGTAAATGGTTGTCTGTATTTCCCATCTTTTATGATGATAATGGTGTCCTAAAAGCTGATCTGTGTGGATAAGTAACTGAGTTAAAATGTTTTGGTAGGGTGCGAACAAGCTGAAGTTAAGGTGAAACTGTATGAAGTCCTGTTGACTGGCAGTCCAGATAAGGAATAAATCATCAATGTGTCACAGATATGTTAGAGTTTGTTGTGGCAAGTGGTCAAGTAGGTCTCTTCCAGCTTAGATGTGAATATATTGGCAATCAGATGCCGTTCTTGTGCCCATTGCTGTGCCCATGGTCTGCAGTTTTTTTTTATTATTTCCAGATGAGAGTTATGGTGTGGGAGTATAAACTGGATGAGCTGAATACCTGCTTCTGTTAGTAACAGTCTGTTGTTCCATATATTGTCTGCGTGCTGATAGTGCTATACCACAACATTTCCTACCCCTTACTTCCCACTTGCTGTGAGTTCATTATCAAAATGATCCTGCTGGCATTTGACTTTGTGGATATGATTTACAGTGTGGCCTCCAGCATGATCCTGTCCAGTCTGTGCCCCATTTTTCAGTCTTCCTACCACTTGCTTTAAATGCTTCATTTCTTATGCATCATTGCCCTCTCTATTCCAACCTTTTCCTACCTTCCCTGGATTCCCTTTTCCTCTCTCTCTCTCTCTCTCTCTCTCTCTCTCTGTTAATCATACCTGGCTAAATGCTGACTCACCTTTCTCCCTGCCTATCTCTCTTCCTTCCTCTCCCTTTCCATTCCTTCCTCCTACTGCCTCTGCTATTCTGACATCCACTCTTTTTACATCCCTCACTGCAAATCATCTGTAGTTGACTCTGCTTTTACTGTTCACTTCCCTGCTCTCTGAAACATCCTCCCTCTCCCCACTAGACTATTACCCTACCTACACTCTTTCAAACCACTCTTACTGTCTCACTCCTCTCAGCACTGCTCTTGAAACTAGTTGCCTACCTCTCTCCTTCGTGGTTATTTGCTGTAATATATAAAGTACAAGCATGCACCTGCAGCTAGTCATCTTCCCTCCCCCAGCATTACAGTCAACAAAGTTTTCTATTTCTGTAATTTATTGAGTGCATAGAGCTTTTTTTCTGCTGCATTCAAGCATTTTGCTGTGTTTGCCTATTTGATAGCTTTCAAATTGATTATTTGCACCCAGCATTACTCTGCTCCTTTATACGCACCGGTACCTGGTGTTCTCACCATATTACTGTAATTGCTGTTCCACTCTGTAACTCATGCATTTGCACATTTTCTTCTTCATTTTATGCTTCAAAAATGGATTATTTGTACCTTACCATTTTGTTCTTTTATGTGTGCTGTTGTTGACTCCCACTTATAACCCTTCCCCTGGGTTGCACCTGGAAACAAGCTCTAGCTCAGCATGCCTATCCCATTTATCACATTTCAAATAAATAAACAAAAGTCTCAAGGTAAAACAACTAAATAAGCTGAAGAGGTGCACACCCAAAACCAATCCAGATACCTACCATACCTGTAGCCACTTTTTTGCATAGAATATTATGTTTAGCAAAAGGAAGGCAACTTTTTGTGGAGTTATCACAGATATCTCAGATAATCGTCACTCAAATGAAAAAATGTGAACTTTAATTTTGGGCAGCATTTCATTTTTGTCTTTGTCATCAGTAGCTTTCAAAGGATACAGAAACCCTCTTATTTGAGATATGATATAAAAACATTTCTTTATATCTTAAAGACTGTGGTTTCTATTAATGCAGAAACTATTTTTTTTTAAGATAAATGTGCTTTAGTAGCATTAAAGTAACCCACCAAAACCTTCTCCTGTACAAAAGATTCAAGCTATAAAAACTTGAAATGATTGTCAGTATGATGTCACTGAAGAGAAAATGTTCTAGGACGCCTATAATAAACATTGACTGAACTACTGTTATGGTCAGATTATGAAGAGGTTAAAAGAGACAATGTCCTGGGACTAGCCATGCTTTGATAGTGCATTTGACTAACTGAATGGTATCTGACCCCTTTTGGATTTCTGATCCAAAGTTGAATAATGGGATGTCAGGATAGACAGTCAAATCTGAGGTCAGACAGTGGAATAGGACAGTGGATGTCTGCCTCTGATCCCTGATACACACATTTGATAGCTGGTATCTAACCAGACCCTAGGTGATAAGGTCCAGTAGTCAGATACCAATGGTATCAATGCCATTCAGTACCTGAGAAAATCAGTGGTATTCAATGGTATCCGAGTCTATCAATTACTATCTGAGCAACACTACCTGGGACCCAGATCTACAAGGGAGCCCAGAACAACAGTTTCAGTTATAAAAGGGTCTGCCCATAGATGCAGCAGAACTACTACTCACAACACTGGTGATCCAGGCTCAGGAGGAAGCCTAGGTCACTGCAGGGCCAGCAGAGGGACAGGGCCTGAGCATCCCAGTGGACACTCACCCTCTCCAGGGGAGGGTGATTGACTGAGCTGCTGCATTAGCAACTCCTCTGGTAGCACTGGAAGGTTCTGTATGCAAGTACGGCCAGTGGGAGGCTGAGTTGCATTGCTCTGTGCCTGTCCATACCCATTGCATGCTTGCCAGCATACATTTCAGCCACCAACTCAAGGGAGTGAGAAAATGTGGAAATGCTGGCCAGGAAGTAGGATAGTTCCTGCATCAAACAGACCCTGTACCCACTGACCAGGTTCTGGCTCTGAGAACCTAGAAGCCTACAAAACTCAAACCCTAAATGCTTTCCTGTAACAGGGCACTATCTCTGTCTTGACCAAGCCGGGCAAAGACCCTACCCTAGTACAAAATTATAGTCTTATTTCATTATTGATTATAGACCTAAAAATCCTAGCTAAACTGCTGGCCCTGAGACTGCAGAGGATTTGGGTCTCCCTGTTGGGCCTAGAGCAGGTAGGCTTTGTGGGGGGATGGGTATCCTCTGATAATTTAAGGAAACACTTCCATATCATTTCTGCATCCAGAGGGGCAGAGTCCCCCATGGTTCTGGCCTCCCTGGATGTAGAAAAAGCTTTTTATCAGGTTTCTTGGGAGTATTTCTCTAGTATATTCAAACATTTTGGCCTATCACCAGAATATATCCAAAGGGTTCTGTTACTGATTTACAGCCTTCAGTAAAAAGTACTTGTACAGTAGCAGGGTGCTGTCATCCTTTTTATTCAATTTATATTTGGAATTTCTGGTCATTAGACTGACCTTTAACAGAAAGACTCAAGGTATTCCTTTTGTGGAAAAGCAATGTAAAATGTCCTTATGCACTGACAACATCTTATTGCATGTTAAAAACCCAAATGTGTTCATTTCTGAAGCTCTAATGGAAATGGAAGAGTTTTGTAAATATCCATGTACAAACTGAATATCTCCAAAACTGTAGTTTCCCATTAAACCACAATACCAGACAACAGGACCTTGCTCAGCTAGAATTAACTTGGTCCACTATTTCGATGTTGTACCTGGGCATACATCTTTCTACCTCTGGTAGTCAGATGATTAAGGATAACCTCATATCTCTTTTAACAAGGTTCAAACAAGACCAACACCACTGGTCTTCCCTCCCTATCACTATACTGGGTAGGGTATATATATCATTAAAATGAATATTCTTCCAATATTTCTTTAGCTTCTAAGCATGCTCCTGATTAGGCTCCCACTGCAATGGTTTCAATCCCTGCATAGTAGTATTTCTTTTCTTTGGCAAGGCAAGCATCCCTGGAAGGTCTATACTAAGTTGGAGCCTCAAAGCAAGTGGGATGGGGGGCTCAGCCTGCCTGATTTCCTGATTTATTATCATGCAGCCCAGGGTGCCAAGTATTTTTAATTGGGGGGAATTTTTCTTAACTCTGAGGAGCAGTATTCCCTGCAAAGGTTAGAAATAGAAGAGGCAATCTGCAAACAACATGGCATTGGGTAACCTTTCCTTTTCTACACTGGGACTAAGGCATTACCAAAACCTTTATGGAATATCCTCATTGCCACATCCTTATATATTTATGCCCAGTTATACAGACTAGTGATGACTACCCTGGAATTGGTTGTATCACAATCATTATGGCATAATAATAATTTCCACATAGGACGTTAAACAAAAAAAACAGTGCACCCCCCAAAAAATAAAGTTGTCAAGTCATTAAATTATTACAATGTGTTTTTGCCTCAAATTTATACTCACTTATGTCATCCCAAAGGGGAGCAAGAGTCTCCTAGTTTTTCAGATTATAGCTCTGGCGAGAAAGCAAGCTCGGCCATCAGTCAGTAAGGTGGACCTCCCATCAGTTGAGGCCCAATTCTAAAATACAGCCGCTAGAGTTGACTTCCTTTAAAACGTAGCGCACTGCCTTATTGGCTCACTTTAAAAAAGATGCAGTCCCCAGTCAATGTACTGGTGATTGGTGGGGAGCCAGCTAATGGAGACAGCCATATTTCTCCTGAACATAAACAAATCCAGAATTAGCAACTCAGCTCATGCACTTTCACAATTCTTCAATTGCTTTCTCAATGCGGTGCTACAGATTATGGCATACAAAAGTTAAAATAAGAAACTCAGTGCACACCTTCCCCCCACCCCAAAAAATGGCATGTCCTTAAATTATTATAATGTACTTTATGCCTCAAAATGGCTATTCACTTATTTAATCCCAAAGGAGAGTTGGGGTCTCTTAGTTTTTCAGATCAGAGCGCTGGTGTGAAAGCAAACTCCAGATGGAAAAATGGACCTCCCATAGGCTGAAGCCATATTCTAAAACACAACTGCCAAAGTTGACTCCCTTTAAAATATGGTGCACTGCCTAATTGGCTCACTTTAAGTAAGGTGCAGTCCCCAAACAATGTACTGGGAGGTCCACCTTTCCAACTGGTGGCTGAGCTTACTTTCACACCACAACAGGTTAGACATGCAGCTGTTGTACTCACTAGTATGACTCCCCCTATGCTTGCGGGAGCCCGATTTCTACCTCAACTTCAACAAGGTGCATCTGCATCCCATGCTATTTTGGGCAAGGGCACAAATATTGTGTCTTCCTGTTGGTATATATCCCATTGGGTAACCAGAATCTGGGCACTGAGTCACTTACTCTCTACTTTATGCAACTCAATCAGAACTGGGAATACATTGTTACTGGTGACTTTAACATCAATTAGAACACTAAGTCCAGCAAAGGTCATAGGAAAAAGATGTCCAGACTATTCCTCACACAAATGATCACTAAGCACACCAGGACCAATTATTAAACAGGCAGTATAACACTACTCAACTGGGCACTAGTTATAGCTAGATATCATAAGTGACCACTCCCTGGTGCAGTGTCTATGGGCAGTTAATCAGAAAAGGCCCCCCCTCAAATCACAGTCAGCCAAGTCCTAAACAAAATGAAGGTGTCCAAACTAAAATCTTACTTGGCCTAAATTGACTGACCCTTCTTAGATGCCATTCCCGATATTGACTTGGCACCAGAGTTTGTTGTCTCCCAGTTTACAATTGTCTGTTATAAATCTACCCCTATTAAAAAAAGTAAGGCTAGAGGAACACTGCCCAGATGGATCACCTCCGAACTCCTTACCTGCGTGAGGGAGAGGGATAATCTGTGGGCACTGGTTAGGGGAACAGGCTTCACTGTCCACCAGCAAAGGTACAAGGAAGCCCACATTAAGTGCACCTGTATGATTAGAAAGGCCAAATCTGACTTCCTTAAGGACCAGCAGATCTGGAACTGGAGCAATGGTAAAATATTCTTGGACAAGGGGCCTAATTCCAAGTTAGTGTATGCCAGTGTAAGCCAAAATACGCCAAACCCCTTGGCGTATCTGGCAACTTACGCCAAGCATTATGCCAGCCCCGATTCCAGGAGGTGACCTATGCCATGTTGGCTGTGGGCTATGCCAACCATGGGTTATGCCACCCACTACACTGCAGCCCAAAACAACATGGCGCAAGTGTGGGTTGCAGCAGCAACAAAGCCCAATTCCAAGAGGGCGGCTTCCGTAACCTGCTGCCATGATTCTAAGAGCCGCATTGGTGGAGCTAAGTTAAGGCAGCTCAGAGCTGTTCTAAGGGGCATCCGGTAGTGCCATCCATCAGATGCCTGCTCTGTGGCACTGTAGCAACTGAGTCGATGTGCTCCCGTGCCCCTAGAAGCACACCCACCCCCACCCCCAAAAGTCAGGGACTCTCTGAGGTCCGATCTCCAGTGTGCCCCCCTCGGACTCCTGTGCCACCTGTCCTGCCCTCCATGCCCCCTGATGTGTGCCGTGGTGTTCCATGGTGGGGGGGCTTCCAGTAGTGGGCTGTGACTTGCAATATGCGGGGTTTCTACGCCATGCCTGTGGCATTAGCCTCCGGATGGCATAACCCGCATGTCACAAGTGCCGGGACCCTGCCACTCTTGGAATATGGTGCATAGTCCCTGGCATAGCGGAGAATGTCACAACTTGCATACGCTGGCGAGTTGCAACATCCAACTTGGAATTGGTCTAAGAGCTCCTTGGCAAGGGTGTTAAAACCATTGCTCAAATACTTATGGTGGAGGGTCAAGAAGTTATTGTTTGCACAGAAATTACCATTTACTTCAACACAGCTTTTATTGACCTCAGTTCCAGCATCCCCACTGAGCCTGCACAGACCCCCTGCAAGGAACCATGTCTCAAAGCCTCCCAGATGGTGGGCTTTGAGCCAAGGTACCCTCAATTCGACTTTAAGGCTGTTTCAATCAAAGACACTTCAAAATACACCAGTAGAGCACTTGGCAAAAGCAGGTGTGGGAGTGATTCAGTTGATATGAAATTTCTTGCCCTAGCAATAGAGAAACTTTCCCATCCATCTCTGAAATGTTTAACTTTTTCCTGTGCTACTTATGGTTCCCAGAAAAATGGAAATCTGCGCTGGTTACACCCATTTTCAAAAGTGGAGACTGCACTAGCTTTTCCAATTACAGACCAATTTCTATTCTCTCCCTCCATCTAAGGCCCCTGAGAGAAAGGTTTCTGATGTATCACATACTTCAAACAGTACAGTGTCCAGTGTGCACAGCAGAATGGCTTCTGGAAGCTCCACAGCACCAATTCAGTGCTGTTGGAATATAACTTTGTTCATGAGGCCCTTGATAATGGTGACCTAGTTAGAGCTATATACATTGACCTTACTAAAGCCTTCCACCTTATCAACCATAATCTCCTACTTAGCAAACTCCTTGGTCTGGAGTCACAAAACACACTTGTCTGGGTCCACAGTTATTTCACCAATCACTCCCAGTGGGTGAAGATCAACAAATCTTTGTCTGACATTAAGGAAGTATCTATTGGTGTCCCCTAGGGCTCCATCTTGTGCCCACTCCTGTTTGGCCTCTTCATAAATCAATTGCCTGATGCTTGTCAGACAGTCAACATACTCCTCTATGCTGATGATGCAGTCATCTATTCCCAAAACCCTGACCATGACACTCTTACTGCTGCTCTTCAAAGTAACTTTAGGTCACTTGAAAGCTGGTTCTCCAACAACAAACTGATCCTCAATTTACAGCAACAACAACAACAGACCGTGCTCTTCCCTAACCTCCCACAGAAGAGGAAAAGTCCACCCTTTATCATCAAAAATGATCTTTTAAAACAAAATGGGTACATAAAAACCCGCTTTGCGGGAGATGTACAATAATGGGCATTTTTAAGCCTTCTGTGCATCTGTCCTATCCTAGTATGAATCCTAGTATGGTCATGGACATAACCCTGAACAGGAGGAGACCTTCAAATACTTTGGCGTAACTTTGGATGACACCATGGGCTCTATTCCCAATGGAAATCTTATGGCGCGAGATGCGTGCACCCAACCCAGTTTTGCAAGGAGCAGCATGAGCCAAAGATGGTCAAAAATGGGATTCTAAATTCCCAAGCCCTCTGTGTGCCACATGCAGTGACTTAGACCAGTTGTTGCTAGTCTAACTTCACCGACCTTTTTTACGGGGTATACGCCAAGTATTTGGTGCATGCCATCGTAAAAAGGGTGTAGTGTCGCAGAGGTTTGCAACCTAACAGAATTGGATGCACCATGTCCCAAAGTGTTCAGGGCAGCTGCATGGTTGGCCACAGGGCTTGTGAAAGTCCTACACCAACCTTTGAGAATTGAGCCCCAAATCTTTTGCATCCCATGTTGATACTCTAGTGGCCATAGCTAAAAGACTGGGTGTCCTGTACTGCAACAGGAAAAATCTCATTGGGGATGCTAGATGTCTTATTGTGGCCAGCTCTATTCTGTCACTTACAGATTATGGGCTCCCTGCCTACACAGCTGCCTGTGACACAGTGCTAAACAGAGTAAAGCTGATCTGTAATGAGGCATGTCGCTTTGTACTTGGTGCAGATAACCACACTCATAGTTGTTCACTTTACACACTTATTAACTGGCTAATTTTACCCAGCAGAATAAAGGCCCTGACCTGTTTGCTAGCTAAAAAAGCTCTCTTAGACCTAACACCCCCTTGCTATAACAAACTGCTTCCATACCGTCTCCAACCAATACAGTACCAGCAACATGATCAGGAATGCCCTAAATCCTCTTCTCAGGTGTACTAAGCTGGGCAAGCAGTCCTTTGCTGCCAGGGCTGCTAACTGGTTAAACAAACTGCCTCATACACTGATGAATCTCCACAGGTTTAATCAATGAAAAAGATCTCTGGGGTCTGCCTTTGTAGTCCAATGCAAATGTAATCAATAAACAGTTTAATTTGGTTACCTGTGACTTTTTATACAACAATCTGTGGATTTTTTGTTTGTTCAAAACTGTATGTAATTATCCTACATTAAGTGCCTTGAGCCTGACTCAATTGCATTTCCTCTGGAGTAGCTTATTGTATTTGGAATGTTTTTGTGACTATTTATTTGACATGGAACCTTTGTAAATGAGCACCTGTGCTCAAAGGTAATTCTCCAAAGTTTTCAATGAATAAATACATATTTCTTTTCTATATTGTGCCATTTGAACACTGCTGCCATACAGATTTGTGTCATCTGAAAAATACTGGCAAGATACTCTTATTTTGGAAGCTTCAGATGAAACGTGGGGCAAGATTTGGTCTAATAACCATAGATATGTGAAAATATACCACTACAGAGTTATACAAATTAAACACTTAACAACATACAGTATACCATACTCCAGAGAAGCTCCTTGCATGGCATGTACTAGATTCACCCCGGTGTAGAAGATGTGAAGCCACCCCCTGGCACACTGAAACACATTATTTGGGAATGTGCCAAAGCACAACCCCTATGGCAACAGGTGCAACAAGCACCAGACCCTATGCTCGCTCTGTGAGACACATTCACCACAGAGAAATGTCTTCTTGGGTTAGGGGTAGAAACACTCATGGGCACTAGGAAACATCATTTTACTCATGTAACCATGGCTGTCAAAAAGAATACTGAGGCACTGGATGGACCAAGCCATGACTACCTTTCAGGAATGGCATACTGAAAAAATGCAGGCCCTCAGAATAGAACATATATTGGTGTATATGAGGTATTGGTACACATCCTTTAGGAAGCATTGGGAATCCCTTTATGCCCTACTAAAGATAGCAGAATTGAAATAACTTTCACTGTGCAGATATCTGCAATATATCTATTTTAATCCTTATTTAGATTATATGGTTGCTAACCTGTATACCTATTGACCATTTGAAACCTTGGATTCTGCTGAGCGGGGAGGGTGAATGGTGTCCTGTCTTACATGAGTTATATGATTTGATGTGCTGGTTTTCTTTCGTATTGTGCTATTCCTTTTTTTGTACTGTCACTGTGTGTCTTTCTCATGAAATTACAGTAAAGTATATTAATAAAATAAAGTATCTTTTTTCCAAACTAACCCTTATGGTATAAATGTATAGAGCTATGATAATCACAGCACAGTAATACAGGCCAACACCTTGTCTGGCTTTCTTTAGCCACTGCAACAGTATCCCTGTGCTGTAATAAGTGTCACTATTCAGTATGTTGGGCAGAAAGTGTGTTGTCTGGTGTCAGGCAATCACAGAAGCATAAAATCTGACAGCAGATAAGGACTACTTGATGCATCCAGCTTGCCCAGGTCATCACCACCGGATCATAATGACATCATCTGTGTGCACACATTTGGGCCATCTGTAGGTCAAACAGTACATGTCACTGTTCCCATCTCAACCTCAGGAAGGAGCCAAGAATACCTTTTTAAATACACAAAAACTGAGCCACAATGCTCCTTTACGGCAGATTGCTGGAAGATGTGTAAGACAAGATTTACAACGGAGGTAATATTTTAGCCCAAAAAGATGTGTTATGCTTGTAAAATAATAAAAGATCTCAGCACTTGCTGAATCAATGATACAAGAGGAAATATTAAAATGAAGAAGCTCTTTTTATTTTTGAAGGATGCTATATTCCAGAACTAAATAAATAGCAAACTGACAGAACTGAATGATTTTAAAAGTGTGTACTAGCAAAATAATTTGAATAACTGCAGCACATGATAAAACAGTGAATATTATAATTGCTGTTGCTGGTTGATAGTTTTATAAGTGAGTAAATTTAGCAAATTAAAAGGAGATCCTCTGAATGTTTTCAGAAATGTAACATTATTAAAAACTTGAGACTGTGTGATGGAGATAATCAATTCACTTATATAAAATTACAAAATGTGATATTAATATTTTAACAGACAAAATATAGTACAGCTGCTGTACATTTACCTTGTCATTTGAAAAGAGTTTGACACTGGAAACATTGTAGACCATGGTAGTTTTGAGATTTTGTTCTGCTGATTAGAAGGGAAATGTGATTTGAAGTTGCAAAAATAATAGAAAATTATAGCCTAGCATCACAAACTACAGGAATATGGACTATGGAATATAACTTTGTTCATGAGGCCCTTGACAATGGCGACCTAGTCAGAGCTATATATATTGACCTTACTAAAGCCTTCCACCTCATCAACCATAATCTCCTACTTAGCAAACTCCTTGGCCTGGAGTCACAAAACACACTTGTCTGGGTCCACAGTTATCTCACCAATCACTCCCAGTGGGTGTACATCAACAAATCTTTCTCCGACATTAATGGAGTATCTATTGGTGTCCCCTAGGGCTCCATCTTGTGCCCACTCCTGTTTGGCCTCTTCAAAAATCAACTGCCTGATGCTTGTCAGACAGTCAGCATACTCCTCTATGCTGATGGTGCAGTCATCTATTCCCAAAATCCTGACCATGACACTCTTACTGCTGCTCTTCAAAGTAATTTTAGGTCAGTTGAAAGCTGGTTCTCCAACAACAAACTAATCCTCAATTACAGCAACAACATAATAAACTAATGAATGTGATGTGGTGAATGGCTATGAATTCTATGGAGTTTTAGACCTACCCCTTGTTTTAATGGTTGAGTAAGCTCAGTGAGTCACGTAATTGTTATTATCTGGACCACCTAACCTGATGAAGTAATCTATGTGTGATTGCAGAACAGTGATGAATATGATCTATGATCCATGTTGCATTTAAATTCTTAAAATTACACTTGACTATGTTACTGCTCTGATTAGCTGTAAAGTTAGTAATATGATGTTTTATCTTTACTTTCCTGTACTTTTGTTCAGTATGCCAGCGTTACAGTGAAATTTCAGACGTGAAGTACATTACAGCTCTAGTTCAATGTTGGCTCTATAATATACCCGGGACCCTGGCACTGCTTCTCTGGGTCTTGTATCCTCTCCTGAGATCAACTACAACTCAGAGTTGATTGTATTAAGTTAGGAGGGCACGGTGGGTAGAGCCTTCCACATGGGGCATTCCATGGGCAAAGCCCCTTGAAGAAAACAAACAGGTCGCTGAACTGCTTTAAGCCGACCACAATTTACGGTCAACATAAAGCCATTGTTGTAACATCGGTCTACAAACTTTTGGTTGAACTGGCATCATAGATCCCTTTTGTTCATTTGAGATTCTATTTGCAATGCCCTGCACCCTTGGGATTGGAGGCCTTACAAATAAAATTGCCTTTGCTTGCCTTTACACTAAAACTGAAGCAATGAGGTTAGCAACTAATACACACAAAAATAACATCAATAAATATGCATACACTAAAATGGAATGGTCCTAATACTGTATAAAACAGATAGCACTTCCAGGACTCATCATCAGCATTACCATAACCTGCTATGCTGAAAAAGGTGTGTCTTTAAATGCTTTCTTTGATTTGCAGTTTGTTATCCCTCTCATTTGGGGCCTGCTCCTTCTTTCAGATCTCTGGCAACTCCTATCCCATTTGCTCCAGTTCACTCATTTATCAATTGTACCATACTCAAGAAAAGCACCTGCTTCCCAGAAAGGAACCCTGAGAACTTTTTCATGGCCACAGCACAAGAGAATCCTGTCCCCACTCTATTTCTTTATCAGTTACCTGGGTAGCACCAGAGTGCGTACCTAGTTGTGGAAATGTGGAGAAATTGCATTCCTGTATCAAGTCTCAGGATGTTTAAAGAATAAGAGTGTGATCCACTACACAGGCTGGGATACATGTGACTCATACATATCATAACTGTGGAGCTCCACAAACAGATGGCTGTTCACTGAGATTCATGGCCTCTAACTGCCACTCTCCATTAGTATGGAGCTTCATTTGGGGACTGGCGGCTGTCAGGAGGGGGGGCAGAACTGTGCAGGTGATAGAGCACCCAATAGAATGCCCAGGTCAGCACTGCAATGGATCCTCTATTCTGGATGGATCAAGAACTATGGGATATGCCAATCCTCAAGGCTGTCATATAACTGGACCATGCAGAAATAACCTTCGACCCTCCTTTCCAGCTCAGTGGGCCAGAGGCCAGTGGAGTGAAGACGGATTGAGCACCCAAAGATATCTGGTCACTGAACTAAGGGGAGCATGTAATCAGTAATACAGGGTCATGCACCACATAACCTGTGGCCCCTCTGTCATCACTCTATACTGTGGAAATTCCCTGAGGAATTGGTTACTAGCATACCCCAGTCAGTTGCCCACCAAAACCCAGCCACCCAGGTAACTACACAAATGGCTTGGATAGGGTGTGGAGGGTATGTGTCTCCAGGGCTGCAGATACACAGAGGTGTCAACATATGTGGATCAGGACTGCTGCACATCACTAGCCCATGCAGACATCCCTCCATGGGTACACATCCTTCTGTGGACTGGGCTCTAAGTGCCTAAATCATCAAATTTTCCATGATGAGAATGACTGTCCATTTATAATTGGGAATCACTCTACAGTATTTCTGTAACACCTGTGCAAAGCCTTGCGACTAATTTGCAGTTTACTTGACCTTTGCAGATAGCAAATATTAGCAACATATTTTAGCCATTTTGAAAAAAGCAGAAGGATTTAACATGCACATCACTTGCTTGCCTAGAGCCCAATGTGACAAAGAACTCACTTTTAAAAATTTAATCTTAACTTTAAAGATTTTTGCCAAAGGCAGATAATGTGAGAAATTTAACAAGAATGATCGTATCAGGGTTATAATGCAGTCCTTTAGGAAAACAATATATAACTTCATTTGACAGTGTAGTGTTCAAAATGTACACAACGTGACTGAAATAAAATTGAATGATGTTTCAGTACATTGCAGTTCTCCTTCTTAAAATTCACAGGATTCATTTCTTCTCTTTCAGTAGTTTTTCTGTGGAAAGTACTATTCATATCCAGCAAACCCAGTAATACAGCATCAATCTATTTGTCTGTCTGTCTGTCTATCATAGAAACATAGAAACATAGAATTTGACGGCAGATAAGGACCGCTTGGCCCACCCAGTCTGCCCATTTCTCTACCTGATTGATAAGCTGCAGATTCTAGTTAATCAACAGCTTACTTCCTCCTGCCCCCAACTAGAATTGCTTTATGCCTGTTCCATGCATTCTTAAATTCTCCCACTGTTCCTGACTCCACAACCTCCTCAAGAAGGCTGTTCCATGCATCTACAACTCTCTCTGTAAAAACAATACTTTCTAACATTGCCTCTGAGCCGTCCCCCCTCTATCTTCAAATTGTGCCCCCTTGTTCTTGCACATCTCTTCTTCTGAAAGATATTACCCTCTTGTACCTTGTTAATTCCCTTGAGATACTTGAAAGTTTCTATCATGTCCCACCTCTCCCTCCTTTCCTCAAGGGTATACATATTAAGCTGCTTTAGTCTCTCCTCGTATGTCTTCTGGTGCAGACCTTGCACCATTTTGGTTGCCCTCCTCTGAACAGCCTCCACTCTGTCTATGTCTTTGCGGAGATGGGGTCTCCAAAATTGCACACAGTACTCCAGATGGGGTCTCACTAACTGTCTGTAGAGAGGGATAACAACTTCCTGTTTTCTACTGTTGATGTCTCTCCCTATGCATCCCAGTATTCCCCCCATCCCTACTTACTGCCTTCTCACATTGCTTGCTCACCTCTAGGTCATCTGATATAATTACTCCTAGGTCTCTTTCAATTTTTATTGTTGTTATTAACTCACCCCTCATTGTGTACTCTTCACCTGGTTTTTGTTTCCCAGATGCATTACCTTGCACTTCTTTGCACTGAATCTGAGCTGCCACATATTTGACCATTCCTCCAACCTTGCCAAGTCCCTTTTCATTCTTTCTACCCCACCTTGTGTATCAACCCTGTTGCAGATCTTTGTGTCATCTGCAAAGAGGCATAACTTTCCTTCCAGGTGCTCTCCAATGTCACTTATAAAGATATTAAAGAGGACCGGTCCCAGTACTGAACCCTGCGGTACCCCGCTATTTACCCTCCTTTCTTCACTGTGGACTCTGTTTACTATTACCTTTTGTGTCCTGTTGTCCAGCCAGTTTTTTATCCAGGCTACCACCTTGGGACCCACTCCAAGGCTGGCTAACTTGTATATTAACCTTTTGCATGAGACTGTGTCGAATGCCTTGCTAAAATCTAGGTAGGCCATATCTACAGCCCCTCCTTGGTCTACTACTTTGGTCACCCAGTCAAAGAAATCTATTAGGTTCATCTGACATGACCTTCCTGCTGTGAAACCATGCTGCCTTAAGTCCTGTGCCCCACTGGCCTCTAGGTACTCAACAATTCTTTCCTTCAGAAGTTATTCCATCATTTTCCCTACCACTGAAGTCAAACTAACTGGTCTGTAGTTTGTTGCCTCTGCCCCGCTCCCACTTTTGTGAAGTGGAATCACATTTGCCCTCCTGCAGTCCTCAGGTAACACTCCATCCTCCCAAGATTTGTCAAAGAGAGTAGTCAGTGGTATTACTAGTTCTACCCTTAGTTCTTTTAGTATTCTTGGATGAATCCCATCAGGCCCCATTGCTTTGTTCACCCTCAGTTTCAAGAGTTCTTTCAAAACCCTTTCTTCTGTGAATGGACTGGTATTGACCCCCCCTATTCAGAGTTTCTCCCTTGTTTGGTTTAGGCACCTCCCCCTCCTCATCTGTTGTGAATACTGAGCAGAAATATTCATTCAGTATCCCTGTTTTTCACTGTCACCCTCTGCCCACATTCCCTCCCCTTTATTAAGTCTCTGTATCCCTCCCTTGGTCTTTTTTCACTCCCTAACGTACCTATAAAAAGTTTTATCCCCCTTCTTAACAGAGTTGGCTATCCTTTCCTCAGTTTGTGCCTTTGCTATTCTGACTGCCTTCCCTGCCTCCTTCTGCTTTAACTGATAAAGTTCTCTGTCATGCTCCTTCTGTGTTTCCTTATATTTCCTGAATGCTATCCTTTTCTCCTTAACCATCCCTGCCACCTCTTTTGAGAACCATATTGTTTTTTTCCTTTGTTTTGTTTTATTGATTTGCTTCACACAAAGGCTTGTTGCCTCTGTGATGGCTGTTTTGATTATTCCCCATTGTTCCTCCACCCCTCCTTCTTGCCCATTTGCTAGTGCTTTTCTAAGGCACTCTCTCATTTTCCCAAAGTCAGCCTTCCTAAAGTCCAATACTCTTGTTTTTGTATGGCTTGACTCTATGGCTGTGTTTATTGTGAACCACACTGTTTGGTGGTCACTTGTTCCCAGATGGCTACCCACTTCTAAATCTGAGATCCTTTCTCATTCCCCATTTGAGAGTACCAGGTCTAAGATTGCTCCCTCCTGAGTGGGTTCCAACACTAGCTGTCTGAGGCATGCCCCCTGTAGGGCATCAAGAATGACCCTGCTCTTGGATGTGCCTGCAGCAAATGTACTCCAGTTAACATCTGCCATATTCAGGTCCCCCATCAACAATATCTCCCCTTTTTCTGCCATTTTAAGGATGCCTTCTATCATTTTCTTGTCCATTTCCTGCACCTGAGATGGGGGTCTGTACACAACCTCCATGTGGATTGTGGTGCCATTTCCTGTCTCCAGGATGACCCATAGTGACTCATCAACTTCCTGTTTACTCTTTAGTTCTGTTGCTTTAATCCCTTCCCTTATATAGAGAGCTACTCCTACTCATCTTTTACCCACCCTGTCCCTCCTGTAGACTGTGTATCCTAGTATGTTGACTTCCCACTCATGGTTCTCTGTGTACCATGTTTCAGTGACTGCCACAATATCCAGGCATCCCTTTTCCATTAAGGCCACTAGTTCAGGGGAGCTTGTTGCATAGACTACGGGCATTGGTACTCATTACCTTCCATTTATTTTTTATGGCTTTACCCCTTTTAGCCCCATCCCTGTCCTTAACACCATTCTGTCTAGCTATCTATATATCTATCTATCTTATACTTGCACTCTAGTGTAAATATAGTTAGAGCTGAGCAGGGTGTTCAGTGAATTGTACAAACTGTGACATGTGCTGTCAGGCTGGCAAGTTATCAAGATGTGGGATATTTCTTGATGGACACTTTAATCACAGTCTGTGATTTGAAAAAGTCACAAATACATAACAATGTCAGTTTTTTTTATTCTCTCACATGCAGCCAAGATGTTATGGATTTTTTTTACAAAACTTTCTGGGCAGAAGGGACATGGGCCAAGGTCATGCCCTTTAAAGGTTTTGTGAAAAAATATTAAGTGGTTCTACAGTTACAATGTTTAGAAATCTGGCTTCTGAACATGCTCAGTAGGGGTTTCACGATAAACCTCTGACACAACCTAAAAAAAATTCTTCTTTGACAAGCTCTTTTTGGGTTGTTGTTCTTGGGTCATGAGAAAACATTAGGTTGTGATGGTCACCATCTTGTTTATTTTTTTTAATGATGGGAAGTACATAAAAATGATATTTTTCAAAATAGAAACACACGATTCTAAGTAAACTGGACCCATTTAGCTCGATTCTGGTGTATGTTTTTTGGAAAACAGCACAGAAATACCATTTCTGTGCATCCCAAAAATCTTGTGTGTCCAGAGCCAAGTCAATAATTCTTTGGTCACACATGAAGTGCTGCGATCAAAGAATTTTTTGTTCACACATAACATTTTTAGGTATGCTAAAAAAAAAAGCAACAATAGCAGCACAGCTCTAACTGTGGTCAGTAAGCTCCCTTTTCAGGATTTAGCCTTGCTACTTGACCCTGCTTTACTGTGCTCATCTGTTCTGTTCTGCAGTTCATTATAAATCTAGTGTATCTGTACATAAATTAAATACCTGTACTGAATTTCAGCTGTAGTTTGTTTTTCTTCCCACCAACTCATTCCCAGTTGCAGTTTTATTGACAGGCATCCATCCACACTTGATTGCTCCCTTCCCTGATCTGCAACGACTGAAAAAAAAAATACAATATACATTTATTTAAATTTATTATGTTTCTGATGTCTTTGCCATACCTTCAATCCATCACTTTCTCTGTCTTTCTTTATCCAAACCATGCTGTCTTTAAACTGACTTAACCAGCAATCAATGTCAGTGTTTTCCCAGTTCATTACTGCATCATTTGCACAGGGATATACTGTACATCTGACAAACACGTTAGGGAAGGTTTCAGCAATATCTATATAATGCAAAGTTGAAAGGCATCAGGGCTTTAGCAAGAGTTCTTGATGTGGATTTACAAGCCTTTAAAAAAAGTCTCTGAGGAGGATGTACATCTAGAGTTCTCTAGTGTATTTTATAAAGGCGGCTTTATCAGTAAATATTTAGTAATACACTTGGTGTTAAGGAGTTACTGGCAGAGATGTACAAAACTTCATCATGAGTTACTTGGATGATAGGCAGTTTTAGGTTTCACATGTAATTGCTAGAAATGTATGAAAATGATAATTGCAAAGTAAACTTTCCAAATAACTATTAAGTCCCCATTTTGGGCACTTGTCTTATGAGAATGTAATTGCTTCTAAATTGTTAGTAATAATCTGTTTGGAGGGTTGAAGGGAGCACTATGGGATTCCTGTAGCAGGCTCCCTCTAGTTGTCCTGAAACAAAAAAACTGCCCATCAATGTCTTTTGCAGCCTCCCCTGAACACTCCACCGAAATCATTCCAACCCCCTGCCACTGAGCAACCCCCATCTCACCACCCACACCCTCATTCACAAAATATCCAGCACCATGATCTACTCTCTGCAATGGAAGACATCTTCCTCCAGGAACCCCAACTGTGAATTGAAGAAACAGGGCAAGTGTATTTAATGTATTATAAATGTGTTTTGAACTTGTACTCATACCTTCATCATTTTTTTAATATTTTTTCACCTAATCTTTTACATGGTCATTTTGTATGCCACCTCATAAACAAGAAACAGAAGATGAAATATTTCAAATCTGGCCAGAAAAGTGATCTTGTAGCCACTCTGTGAAATTACCATTTTAACAGGATTTGAAAATGTTCTACTAAAGGTTCATTAGGTGAGGGTATAAGAAGATTAAGTTCAAACTTTGGGGTCATAAACAACAAAGTTATGAATGTGCATTACAAGTTTTCAACACTTGCTTATAACTTTGGTACTTTTCAATATTTTGACTCCATTTTCAACATAGTTGTTTTTTCACACCAGTTCACGAATGTGACAGGTGTCATTTTTCAAATCCTGGTCCAAATGGATTTTAGCACTTGAGGCATGAAAAGACATTGTGGCCAGTATTTTATAAATGCTACTTGTTATGTTTGGGGGGCGGGGGGTTGGGGGTGTCACAAAATGACTAAGTTGAAAATTTGCAGTCAAAATGTAAAACAAAAAGTTACAAAGAAATACTGTGCGTAGGGTCGACCTTTGGCACAGCAGGTAATGTGTTTTGTGCCCCATAATGATGAGCTGAGTTAGGGGGTGAGCTCATTGAACTGGCTGGATGGGCCAAGGCTGGTGGGACAGTGCTGCCATGTGGCACCATCTTCGGCCTAGGGGGCACGGGGTCATAATGTCGCAAGACATTATGCCGCAGCAATACACCCACCGACCCCCCCAACTAAAATAACCAACTCCGGGGGGGGGGGGTTAACACTTAAATTTGTGCAAAGTGTGAAAAATAAAAAAATTCCATGCATCTGGTACTGGAAATTCAAACCTGGTCCAGCAGAGGTACATCCTGTTGAACCATGACAGCTGCTTGCTGGCCCTCTTCCCAGCAGCGTTCTTATTCTCTGCCTGGAAAGAGAGAGAGAGGGTGTACTCCCACACATACACCCTTTTGAGGTTTTACACCATCTCACTCTTCCCTACTGAGCTGTTCCTGTTGCACGATTTTGACACGCACTGTACAGCGTATGACATAGTGACCCGGTTGGAGCCTAGGGGAGAGATGGTGCAATAATGGCAGCATGGGAAACAAGTTGCCATATAGTGAAAAGAAGTGTTCTTTTGGTGTACAACCCAGAGGGCCCTCCACCACTGCACTCATAGCTGCTTGGAAGTGCAAGTATCAGAGGACCCTCTGTTTCCACAGCCAGATAGACTCTTGACTGTATGTGTTTCCATCTGTAGCCACAAGGAAGCACAAGGTCCAGAAGGCCCTTGCTTTAGCAGCCCCCATACAGCCCCCAGACAGTCCCACAAATTCTTTGCAGCCATAGCCCCATAGAAGTGATGGGTCTGGAGGGCTCTACACTTGTGCAGGCAGACAGACTTTTTCCTTAGATTTGCATCTGTTTGGGACCTGTGTGAATGATGATAGGATTCCACTATCTGAAAAGAAAGGAAATTCATTGGAAAAAACTGCATTAATGCACCAGTTAGGGTTCAATCTAATCCCACAAAAGTAGTAAAATGTGGTGTTAAGGTTTCCAACCCTAACTTGCTCACCCACAATCAGCAAAAGGACAAGACCACACATGCTATGCACTCACTTCTGGCTGCAAATAAAATACACAATACTCAAATTACAACACTACTTATGTTTGTAGCAGCACAGGCTCCTGTTGCCACAGATACAAATCCATTATACCCAAATTATATGAGTTGTTTTGTCCACAGATATACAGGGCCCTATGGGGCCAGCACATCAGTTACTACAGACACTCATGCACACTGTAAGACATACACCTCTGGCTGCAGAAGCACTGGCACCAGGGGTCTGCACTACTGGAGCCACAGGTCCAAGACATTCACACTGTCCTTTGGCTATAAAAGCACAGGTCCCATAAATCCATGATACCCAAATTGCAACACTACTTCTGTCTGCAGAAGTGCATGCCCCTATGTGGCAAACACTTCCATAGCCACATGTATTCATGCACACTGTCAAATGTGCACACACTTCTGGCAGCAGAAGTGCAGGCCCATGAGGGGCCTGTGCTTCTGCAGTCTCAGGTATAAGACCTACACACTGACATTTGGCTGCAGAAGGGGCCTGCACTTCTGCAGCCACAGGTAAAAATCCTTGATACCCAAACTGCAAAACTACTTCTGTCTGCACAAGTGCAGACCCCTTTGGAGTCAGGGCTTCTGTACGCACATGTACTCATGTACACTATAAGACATGCACACACTTCTGGCAGTAGAAGTCCAGGCTTCTTTTTTTAATTGAGTACAATGTTATTGAAATTTTCAAAAAAATTCAAAACACTAAAAATAGTCAAAACACTCAAGCAGCAACCAATGAAATAGCACAACAAACAAAACAGTGAAACCATAACTCCAATCTAAATCCCTCCCTCCCACCATACAACCCAGAACACATCTGCCCAAGAGCTAAAAGAAAGGAAAAGTCATAAAAATAGAACAATGGAAACACTACTGAGGAAGGAAGCCCAAGATTTAAAAAATGTACACTAAAGAACAGATTGTCTTACCCCATTATGATTGCACCACATCAGATAATAATGCACACAGGGATCCCCATCTGAAACAGAACAGCTCTGTCCTGCTCTGAGAGAAAGCAATCTGCTTTTCCATTGATAGCACCTGAAGAATCTCTTGATGCCATTCTTTGTAAGTAGGGATGGCATCATTCAGCCAGTGTTGTAATATAATTAACTTGGCCGTGATTACAATCAGTGCAATGTAGGCCTTCTGGGGACCAAAAAGACTGGCCAGATAGAGACCAACTAAGCATATCTCTGGAGTGAAACAATTGTCTAGACCCAGAAAGCATCCTAAAAAGGGATAACTTTAGAACAATTCCAGAGCAGGTGTTTGAGGTGGCCTTCCACCATATCACATCTGGTGTAAATCAGAGAAGGGAGTCTACCCATTTTATGCCTTCTCAAGGGGGTATAATACAAATGCTGTAATATTTGAAATGGGGTCAAATGGTATTGATCCTGTTTAATATACTTACACAAATGCCACCACATGGTTAGCCAAATTCAGAGCTCTGCAGGGAGGTCTAGAACCTGTTGCCAGTAATAGCATATCCCTGTAGAACTACTGTGATCTTTGGCTTAGAAAAGTTTGTAAAGCTTTGATACTGAATAGGGCTGCTCCACTAGGGATATAAAGGGCTGAATGTTCAAGGATTCCTGGGGAGACCATGGGACTGGACCCAAAAAGGAAGAAATTGTTGACTTCAACTGAAAGTATTAGAAAATCAAAAGCTTGGGACAAGGAAAAACATTCCCAAAGAACAGTAAGTGGATGAGGTCATCCATCATCCAAAAGACCATCAATAGAATTATCTTGAAACTGAGGACAAAAAGCAATTGGAATCAGATAATGGACAATACGAATATTCAGATTGCACATTATTGGTTGAATAAGGGTTTCGTCCAATCATGGCTGAGATAAGTACATAGCTGTTGGAGTGCTTTGAGGAACCAAAAAGGTGGCGTATCATTAAGCATTGGGGGTAAGCTGAACGGCTTTAAATAAAGTAGAAGTCCTGGTTCCTGAGGGGCATGTGCCTCTGCAGGCACTGTTATATGACACATATGGCAACTTTAGGCTGCAGAAGTGCAGGTCCCTGAGGGGCCTGTGCTTCTGCAGCCACAGACAGAAATTCATGATTCTGAAATTGCAACACTACTTCTCTCTGTAGAAGTGCAGGCCCCAGACAGACCTGGGCCTCTGTAGCCATAGATGTAAGACAAGACATACACACTGTCTTCTAGCTGCAGAATTCAAGCCCCACAGGTGTAAACAGAAATCCATGATACCCAAATTGCAACATTTCTTCTGTCTACAGAAGGTACTCATGCATGCTGTAAGATATAAATACACAGTTCTGGCTGCAGATGCACAGGCCCTATTGGGCAAATAAACACGCATCTGATCGCTACCTGCATGCATCTGTGAGATTGCCTGCTAACTCTTTCTGCACAGCTGGGTTTCTTCTGGTGACTCTAAATACCAGAATGGCCTGTTTATTGAATGGCTCCAATTATTTGCCAGCCTTGGTCCTCACAGGCTATAGCTTATTGTGCTGTTTCTATGAAGACAGATGACAATTCATCAGGGTTTAATGGAAATCATAAGGGACAGGAGGCTCCTCGATCCCTTCCCTCTTAATGTCGGCAGCTTAGGAGATGCACCTCAGTTCTGCTGCTGTTTGCTCCCACTACTGTTTCAGGGAGGCAGGCAGGCACAGCCCAGCCCCCCTTCCTGTCTCTCACAGACTTAGCTCTCAGCTCCACTACTGGATCCAGGCAAAGACATCCAACATTAAAAGTGGGAACATTAACCCAAAAAATGGTTTAACTATTGATTTCAGCAGCAGAAGAACAGCAGAGATACCTTATTGTGTTGCGTTTCTGCCCCTTGTCAGAATTTGTTATCACCCTGCATGCATTGCTGGAACTACCAAACAGCTGAAAATAATGTTTCTCTGCTGTTCTTTCTGACATTAAGAATTAAAGCAGGTTTGTGATTCCAGCAAGAACTGTTAAAAAACATAGCCTGTTGATCTCCTTGGCTGTCTGCTGCAGCAGCTCCCTCATCTTCTCTGCTCCAATATAACACATTGGGGCAGGATTAACAGGTCAGTGTTAGCTTAAAATCCCCCTGTCATGGCACGTTGTAAGCAGCAACAGAATTCTTGGCTCATCACCTGGAAAATGGCCCCGCTCGCTAAGCAGGGTACTCAGGATTATTGGGATGCCCAGAAAAGGTATTTCTGAGCCATTTTTCAAAAAATAATCTCTGGAATCTAGCTAAATGGGTCTTGTTTACCTAGGTGCAGGTTTTGTGCGGTCTGTTTTCAATTTAATATGCTTTATTAAATGTTTTAAAAGCACAAACACAAACATTCATTCATCAGCTTCCCTCCCCCGTCAAGAAGAAGATTGAAATTCATATAAGAACTTGGGAAGCTGGGACAATACAATTGCAAGGCCTAGCATATACAACAGTTTTAAATAACAGTGAAATGGCCTGATCAGCACAACTTATCAAGATCCTGGTTTTGTGTTTTGAAAAATCATTATTTTGATATGCTGTACAAAAAAAATAGATGGTGTCGTCACTACTTAATATATTTTTTTAAACATGAAAAACGCTACATTTGGGAAAGGAAGACTGTCATGAAACCAACATTTTGTTGTCATATCAGAAGGTTATCCTAAACCCCTACTGAACATGCTCAAAAGCCAAATTTCAAAACCTCATCACTCTGGAACCACTTTTTTTCACAAAACCTTCAAAAGGCACACTCTTAGCACAAGCCCCTTTTGGCATATAAGTTGCAGAACATAATTCTGTACCATTTGAGCTGTAGAGGAGAGAGAAAAAAAGCAAAAAAGGGCCAAAAGAGATTTTTTTCTGTATTTGTGACACATCCAGATCTCAGAATATGGATGAAAGTCAATCATAAAAATCTCAAGAACTTGTCTCCTGGACAATGCATGATAATTATGTGTTATTTCATCAAACACAACCCAAGCTATTAAGGTGCATAGATTGGGGTTTAACAATAAACACTCCTCTCAGCCCTAATTATACTTGTGCAACTGCACAAGTGTAAGATATATTATTTGCAAAAAACTTTGTTAATGCATCAGTTATGGTTCAACAAACCCATAGTCTGTCTGATATTATAGCTCTGACACCTTTCACGCCCAGCACTACATATCCTTATGCCTACTGCATAGGAAAACTTTTTTCTCTATCGCAAAATTATGTCATCACTTTTTATCCTCTCCATTACCCTTCCCCTCAGTGTCCCACCCCCTGTTCCATGCCTGTAAAACACCACACCACCCCTTCTGCCCCAAATATACTCCCCCCTTGTTCACTCCTCCTTCAGTAACCATGTCCTTCCCACCCCACCTCCCACTCGCTCCTAGCCATCTTCCCCTAGCAACTGTGGCTACCCCTTTGTTCTATAGTCAAGAAATTCTGCATTTTATCTGCTCTCATCCTATCAACTAACTACCCCATTGTACAGGTCATATACCGTGTAATTATAAGATGACCCTCAAAAGTGCCCTATCCGGGACCTTCATCATCTTACTGCTACTGATGGGCAACATACACCCCAATCCTGGCCCTTGCCTATCAATGCAACCAAAAGGGCAATGACTGGCTGCCATAAATATATGCAGTCTCCAAAAAAATCTCACTCCACTTCAAGCATGGGTCTGCCTCCACTACCCTGATGCACTTCCAGTTTCAGAAACATGTCTCTCCCCTAACACCCCAGACTCGGCTGTTTACATACTGGGCTATACACTATTCAGGTCAGATAGACTGACTAGAAGGGGTGGTGGTTGTGCGCTGTACCTTCGGGATCACCTACTAGGTGTCCTCATTCCTGCTTTAAACCCTGTTGCAGGTGCCCAGTCCCTCAACCTAAGGGTACCAGTTGGAAAATCAGGTAAATCTCTGTATCTAATGTCAGTCTACATACCCCCCTCGCAACCAAAAGGAGGCTTTCTCATCCATTCTGAATCTCATTTCATAACTTCCAAAAAAGTCTGAGGTCATTGCCCTAGGAGATTTCAACACAAACTGGCTTACCCCCCCACACATCACCCATAAGGGATGCAGCCACAGCCTTAAATCTCTCACAAATGGTCCTTAGCCCCACTCGATTAGACCACCGCAGGGGCACTAGTTCCCTTATTGATCTCATTCTTACAAACCACCCTGAGCACCTTCAGGACATCTAGGTCCTCCCTGACTCACTCAGCGACCACTCCTCTGTTACCTGCTGTTGGTCAAATAGCTGGAAGCCCCCATCCCCAAGGATCTCCCTGCATCACCAGTGAAAGAAGGGGTCCCTGACACATCTCCAAAAAACATCATCTCAACCTTGACTGGTCCCCTCTTGACCACCAGACATCGGTGGACGCTGCCCTGTCCTTCTTCATTAGCTCCTACCAAGCTGCCTGTGACATCTTTGCCCCCTTTGTTAAGCAACTAGAAAAAACAAAATCCTCCTCTTGGGTAAACCATTCCTTACTCAACCAAATGAAGGCTGATGATAACCTATGGTACCGTGCCATTGAGTCTGGTCGCTCCTCTGACCATCAACTGTACCGTGCTGCCCGAAACATATGCACCTGGGCAATTTGCAAGGCTAAGGCAGCTTTCTATCAGTCCAACCTTACTGCCACCTGGGGCGATGGGAAGAGGCTCTGAGACAAAATGAAGGAATTTAGTGGCAAGTCTCCCTCCTCTCCTCATTCCATGATTATCATTGACGGTGTCACCACCCAAGACCCGACAAGATAGCTAATGCCTTAAATGACTCTTTCTCAGACCTCAACTCTATCCTCCCTCCTGACTTCTTTAGTGCATCTACTGGACACTCTCCACCACCCCCCGGTGCGCCACCATTTTACTTCAAAACAATCTCCCCTAGTGTCGCTGGCACGTATCTCGCCAAGTTCCTAGGAAAGTCAAGACATAGTGGAGACTCACTCAAAGCCAAGCTGCTCTCCTTAACCCTTGATGCAGTCCTTACCCCCCTAACAAAAATATTGGACATGTCCCTATGCCTTGGACAGTTCCCTACCCTATGGAAAAAAGTGGTCATCACTCCTGTTCACAAAAATGGTGACCGCACCTCCCCTAGTAACTATAGGCCCATCTCTATACTTCCTCCTCTCTCAAAAGCACTGGAAAAATAGCTGCAGATCAACTTACAGACTATTTGGACACACACTACCTACTGTGCAAGCAACAGCATGATTTCACAAAAGGGCAAAATACCACCACTGCCCTGCTCAAGTTTACCTCCTTCCTCCATGAAGCACTTGACCAGGGAGCCCTGGCCGGATCTGTCTACATTGATCTGTCCAAGGCCTTTGATACTGTCAACCATAGCATGCTAATAAACACCATCCTCTCTGTTGGTGTCTCCCCAGAAACTGCAGTCTGGTTCTCCAGCTATCTCTATGGCCGTACCCAGCAAGTAAAATAAATAGCACCTTCTCTGCCAGCCTCCCAGTCCAATCGGGTGTCCCACAAGGGTCCATCCTTGGCCCTTTCCTTTTCTCCCTATACTTAAACTCACTCCCTCTAGCCTCCAGTGCCTGCTTCTTTATGCAGATGATGCTGTGCTCTACAGCCAGCACCCAGACCCAACCCAGCTTCCAAACTCCTTACAGGGCTCCTTCACAGCAATAGAATCATGGTTCACCTTCTACAAACTTGTCCTTAACTACAATAAAACAAAGGTCATGCTATTTGCCCACCCTCAGCATAAAAACAGCATGACCAAATTATCCATACTTAACTCACAGGGTGCCATGTTGAATGCAGTTTCCAATTTTAAATACCTAGGGGTCACTCTAGACTTGGCCCTTACTTTTTGTGAGCATATAGCATTGACTTGCTCTGCCATAAACACTAGAATTGTCTCCCTGTATAAATATAGGCCCTATGTCCCTCCTGATGCCTTCTGCTTAGCCATCTCTAGCTCCATCCTTCCCCTAGTAGACTATGGCATAATCATATATGGCACCACCTCCGACACTGCCCTGTCCAGCATAAAACCCACACTCAACAAAGCCTGCCAGCTGGCCAAAGGCTGTGATTACCTCACACATACCTGTAACCTCTACCAACAGTCATCTTGGCTAAATTTCCAGGGGTGACTTTTCTATCAGACCTGCCTATTGGCCAAAAAATACAACTAGAGTTAGCCCCCCTGGCTGTCTATCGCTCCTCCAAATGTACTTGCCAACAAGGACCACAAGACGCTATAGTACTACTACCTTCCACATCCCTTTCACAAGGACCACTGCCAGCCAAAGATCCTTTTCCTACAGGGCATCACACTGGATGAACTTCCTCCCTGATGCTGCCCTCGAAATCCCAAGGCTAGGGCCGTTTAAGCCAGTGCTACGTACCCATATCTTATTAAACAACTACTGTGACTGCTATTTAAACTACTCTATAGGGCGTAGGCTTCTTTTTTGCAAACAAACTCTGTGAAAATAGTGGCATAGATCTTTTGCACCTTTGGTGATGCCCAGTATATGTTTAGCCCATTGTTGTCTCTGTACTGTATCTTACTCTGTATATGTCCTCACTAACTGTAATGACGTGGAGCCTTTGTAAATGAGTCCCTGACTCAAAGGGTTGTAATTCCTAGACTGTATACAAATAAAAAAAAAGTCAACACCACCAAACTAGGGAAATGTGGAGTTATGGTTTCCAACCCTAACTCCCCACTCCAACCCCTCCCAAGCAGCAAAAGGAAAAAGCCTTAGGAGTCTTGATGAATCAGTGGAAGGGTTTTCCTTGGGGTTAAGGCAGACAGAGAGCCAGCATAAGGATCCAGCACAAACATATTTCCATTTATTTAAATACAATACATGCACCTCAGTATTGGATAAACAGAAACTCTCCCAACATGGTTTCGCCTACAAGGCTTTCTCAAAGGACACCAGTATAGGGAGGTGGGGTTCTTTTTAAGATGCAATTCAACCAATCACAAACAGAGTTTCATCATTTAAAGCTTTTGCTTACATTCTTTAGCCAGGCACAGGCACTGGGAGGTGGAGCAGCAGATGTTTGTTGTGTTTTCCTTGGTTTTGTCAAAATCAATGCTCCCCCATTCCCCCAGCTGGTAGCCTCCTGTCTGAAATAGAAGGTACAGCTCCAAGTCAGTGTCTCATAGTTATACACTCTTCAAAGGTAGAGAAGTATGCCACATCACATGCTGCCAACAGAATTTGTTTCAGCTTTCATCACACAGGGCTAATCTTGTGTACATTTCTTCATGCGGGGCCCTGTGGGCCCTGAATGAACAAAGGTAGATCATGGCTGACATTATTTGTCAAGGGAATAGGGGCAATAGGGTTGACAACCTCAAAGAGGCCCCCACCACTTATTTGCCAAGATTCCTGAAACCCAAAGCACTAATGTTTTTTCCTTTTGCTTCTTGGGGGTGTGTGGGGGGGGGGTAGAGTTGGAAATCCTAACACCACCTTTCCCTACTTTTGTGGTATTAACTTGAACCCTAAATGTTTTTTTAATAACATTTTGGTAAAGAATTTCCTTTCTTTTGAAATAGTGGAATTGTGTCATCTTTCATGGAGATCCCAAGGATAAAGACACATGGGGCCCTTTAAGCCAAGCGCAAGGGAAGATTCCATCCATCTACTGAAATGTGGGGATCTTGCAGGTCCTACAGTTCCATGCAGTGATAAATGTCAAGAATTCATGGGGCCATCTGATGGGCTGCAGAAGCACAGGGCCATATGGTCCCTGTGCTTGCATATGGCGAGAGATACAGGTGCACCAGGAAAATAATCTATCTGTCAGCCAATGCACATGGCCTTCTGCATTCACTGGTGCAGAGATGCAGAACCCTATGCCAAAAGAAGAGCTGTCTGTACAATATGGTACCTAGGCCCATTTAGTAACCCTACAGCTTTCATTTCAAGGCTGGAGAGGGTGCTGCATAACAGCACCATCCCAGTACCCACACTCATGTAGCTGGGTCACTAAGCTCACCACCAAACTCAGCTCACTGGTACAGAATCACAAAGTATACCCGCTGGGATGAAGACTGTCACTATACACAAAGTTTCTTAATAATTATATGTGTTATATTTTTATTTTGACCCTAAACTTTCAAGGTAGTTATTTTATGACTCCCTTGTAAACATAACATGTGGCATTTATAGCATATTGACCAAAACATCATTTCACACTAGAAGTGTGAAAACATTTCTCATCCAGAATTTGAAAAAATGTCACCTGTCACGTTTGTGAGGTGGCATGGAAAATGGGTATTTTCGAAGACTGAAGTTAAAATATTGAAAATTAGTGAAGTTGTGAGTGAACTTTGCAATATTGCAATGTTCACTCTTAACTTGATCATTTTACCATATTCATTCACTACATTGTCCCTGGATCCCCATCCCAGAAATAACTGAGGCCACTGCTTATTCACTTTTGGATGCTCGCTGGCGTATTTATTAAAGGCACAATTCATATTCATCAGTTTACATCAATCAAAAGTCTAACAATTATTATGTACAGTTTGGACATAACAGTCCCAAGTTGCTACTAGGACATAGCAGTCCTATCTTCCCTTTCGGGGTACTTCCCCTGTCCTCTCCTTCTTCTGTGGTTGCTTCTTGGGGTCCGGACACTGTGATCCAGCCCCCCTTTTTCATCTCCATAACCGGGTACCACACTTACCCAGACCACTCCCCCCACCAGGTGTGGACATGGCGATCCACCCCCTAGTTCTATATCCTTCCCCCTCCCCCTTTACTCCCACGCCTGGGTTCTTTTGTCCCCAGCCCGTGGTACCTACCCCTTCCCCCCTCTGCCTGCCCCCTTTTCCCTATGCTCCCAAAAACTTCCACTAACCTATCTCCCACTTGTGAATGGAAGATGGGGCTCCCCCCTTGTGGGTTACTCTCTAAGGCCCTTCTTGTTAATCTCCCCAACCAGCTCACTGAACGGCCATAGGAACAGGCCCATGCTGAATTCCATCAGGTGAACCCCATTCATCCTGTAGACAGCCTCCTGATCAAATGAGATGTCCCTATGCTGGATGTGCACCCCTCCCCAATCTCGATTACTGCCCTGGCCACCTTCCTATTCAGGCTCTTCCTTGCCACCTCTATCGCATTTGGCCCTTTCTTTCCCCTCTATACCCTCCGGGAGGTAATTTCAGACCATCTGAGAACAACCCTCGACCACCAGCTCTTTACCTTCTCCAAATCCGCAATCATGTCCGTCATCAAGGACCCCCATGGCAGCGCCCCCAAGTCATTGCCCCCAAGATGCACAATAATGCAATCTGGCGTGGACCAGCACACCCGAAGCTCCTCCAACAAAGGGAGCAGCTGCAGCCACCTCATGCCTCCCAGGCCCTTCCACAGCACTCTGGTGTGATCTACTCCTGGACGAAGTTGCGTCCCTATCCTTGTGACGGCAGCAAAACTCTCTGCCCAGTATATAAAAGAGTGATCCACGATCCAGATCTGCCTCTTGGAACTTGCTGCGGGAAGAGAAAAAGGGAACACCCATTAGCCACTGTCAACACCTCACATATCTTCTATAACAGTTTGATGTCCATTGGCCCGCCCGCTTGACATCATTTTCCCCTGCCCCACTCGCCACCGCTTCTGATGCTGCCCCAATCCTGAAAGAGTGCAGTGCGAAGTCCTGGGGGTCCTCCCCCACAAATGCCAATGCCTTTTTCAGTATCTCCCCTACTTGGAAACCTGTCACTGGTGACCCATTCCCATGCCTTAACCAGGTGCCTGTCCCACTGCCCCACCTCCTGCTGTACTGTGACATGGCTTGGACCATGCAGACCCCCCCCCCGTCTGTCTGCCTATCTCTATGGAGATGCCGTTTCCCATCTGGTCTGTTTTTGACCTCTGAAGACAAATGGTCAATTTCTCTGTCTCTATACTGATATCTTCTTTCTGCAGACTCTCTGAGGGCACCCTTTTATTGGGCGCCACCACCTCCCCCACCCTGAAAGCCCCCCTTGCCATCACCATGAATACGGCCTTAAACAGACAGGCCTCATTCACTGAATGGTAGATGTTATCCAGTGCTTTCACCACCTTTCTGAGCAGGGTTCCAATGATGGGTTTTCTCCCATCCTGCCTCCTGCCCTGGCTCTTCTGCCAGCCTGGCACCATCTGCCTGATGGCTTGGCCGGCTGCTATGTCCACCCACCCTTGATCCCTGAATGTCCAGCTAATCCCTGCCAACTGGACCACCATGGTAGTGTGGGCCATTCCCTCTTCCCATTTCTCGACCACATATCTCATGATCTGCTCTTCCTGCACGGGGCTCACCACCTCCCAGCCCCACTTGAGCCAGAAGGCCTGAAAACTTACCCAAGCCCCATCGTAGGCCCTCAAGGTGTTGGCCAACCATGAGCCCCTGAAGAGAGCCCTTGTCTTCTCTCTCCAATCTCCCACACCCACCATGGGACCCTGGTCCAGGTAGGTGCAGCATGTGGTGCCAACTCCCAGAACCGCTCTATCTGCAAACGAGAAAGACAATCAGCCACCTTATTCTTATTACCTTCAATGTGTCATGCTTTAAAAGACAGATTCAGGCACAGTCCCAGCATCACCATGTGCTTTAATATCTGCCCCACTGACTCTGTGCACCTGCTCTGTCTGTTAATCACCTCCACCACCCCTTTGTTATCACACCAGAATGTGATGCACCACCCCGCCAACCTGTCACCTCATATCTCTAATGCCACCCAGATTGGGAATATCTCCAGGAATGTAATGTCCTTGGTCCATCCCCACTCTTGCCACTGGGCCAGCCACACCTCCGAAACCCACTCACCCTTAAAGTAGGCCCCCATCCCCAACCTTCTGGCTGCATCCGTGTACAGCTCCAGGTCCACATTGGAGGCCCAGTCCTCCTGCCAGAACTTTACCCCGTTGTATGATTCTAGAAACATTTCCCATACCTGCAAATCATCCTGCACACCCCTACTGATGTCCACCCAAATGGTGGGGCTGTTTAGCCCTGCCTGTGGTTCTACCCAGCTGTTTCGTGAAAGCCCTACCCGGGCTTATGGCCTTGCAGGTGAAATTAAGGTGCCCCAGTAGCTGTTGTACCTGTACCAGAGGCACCCTCCTCCCCCCCCCACCAAAGCTAACAAACCCTTTAAGCGTGATACCTTGTCCCCCAGCAGCCAAAAACACTCTTGCTCCATGTCCACCTCAATCCCTAGGAACTCCAGCCTGCGGACTGGGCCCTCTGTCTTTCCTGCTGCCAGGGGAATCCCAATGGTCCCTCACATGTCCCTAAAATCCACCAACATCCCCTGGGTTACCTCTTGGATGGCTCCAATCAACTGGAAATCATCCAGGTAGTGGACCACCCTCTTGTGCCCATATCAGTGCCCAAACACCCATTGGATCCATGAACTGAATGTCTTGAATGTGGAGCAAGCCACCGAGCAACCCATGGGCATTGCTTTATTGAAATACAGGCCGCCTTCAAACTGGAAGCCTAGGAGGTCCCAGTCTGCCTGGTGGACTGGTAAAAGCCAGAATGCAGATTCAATGTCTGTCTTTGCCAGTCAGGCCCCTTCTGCTGCCTGGATCATCTCTACAGTCTGATCCAGTGATGCATAAGAAACCATGCTTAATGACCCCAGGATCCCCCCCATTCACTGACCCTTTAACCAGGTAGGACAGGTGATGTATGAGTCGAAACTCCCCTGCTTGCTTCTTGGGTACCACCCCCAAGGGTGACAACTGGAACTGCTTGCAAGGGTTTTTTTGATAGGGGCCTTCCACCCTCCCTGCCCTGACCTCTTTTAGAATCTTACCCCGGACTATGTCCTCTTTGCATCTCACTGAATCCAAATTCTTAGCCCACATTGCAACCCTCTTACCCTCAAAACCCAGTGAGAAACCCCTTTTAAACCCTGAACACAGTAACTCCACCCCACTTTTGTTGGGGTAATTGTTCCTCCATGCCTCCATTATCCAACACTTAATGGGGGTGTGGGCCAGGCCACAACCCTACCTTTCTTCTCTGCATTCCACACTAGCTCTTGCCAAAGCTGGTGTTGTACTCTCCCCTCCCATGGCTCCCATCCCCGAAACGTGCCCCCCCTACTGGCCCAAAAGGGCTGCTCTGGAGGCTACCCTACTGCTTGCCCCAGCTTGTTGCCCTGGTGCCTGCATGTCATCACCGGGTGTGAACCCCCGCACCTGGAGCAGATGTGCTTGAACCTGCAGCTGGGCCATGTGCATGAAGCTCTGTTAAATGCCCAGCAGGCCCTTGCACCCAGGGCCTACTCTGCTCTCTTCCCCTGCTCCGCCACTTGGCCCGATGCTGGCCCCAACAGACTCCTTACTCATAGCTCCACAGGATACAATCCCACCGCAGATCACCTTTTACTGCTATCCTCCTCCAGAAGGCCTCATCGTACTTGAGCCAGCCGAAACCCACTCTCGCTTTATTTGCATCCCTGATGATTGCCAGCTCCAGTTGCTTCTCTAACACTAAAGCACTGTAAATCAGGAAACCTGACTGCCACATGTCTAAACCCTTCCCTTTGAACCTGTCCTCCTCTGTCCTGTGCCCCACCACTGCCAAGGCCACTGCCATGTTCGACTTACCTACCGACTCCTTCTGTTCATACTTTTTGCTGTCTCTTCGTCTACCAAACCGAAGATGTCGACATACTCCCCTTTCCATATCTTGTCCTTAATTGAGGATGGCACATGGTCACCTAGCATGAAACCCGGTGGTCCATCATACGGTTTTGGCCCTCCCCCCAGGGCACTGCCCCCCCTTGTCTGGTTGGACCCCCCCTTTTATGGCCTGCAAGGCCTTCTACATTTTTGCTACCCCATCCGTCCCCATGTCCCCAAACAACCCCTCAATATATTCCTACAGACTAGTCTCATCATTCATGTCCACATCCTCCTTACCCATCTGGCTTCAGCTCCGCCGGCACTGGGATGGGCTCGGCCCCCACGGGCATCACCGGTGGGCTGGGTCCCACCCTCCTCGGTCTCTTGTTGGGTTTCCTGGCCCCTGCTGACTTTCCCTGTTTCTCCTGGGCCTACTCTTCTTCCTTTTTCTTTGCTGCCTCCATCAATTCCGTCATCTGAGTAATCAATTTTGCAGCCTCTGCCAACATGGTCACGCTGGAAACAGGTGTTCTCTTAGGTGCCATTCTTGTTCTCCCATGCCTAGTCTGCAGAGTAAAAAACACCAGAATGATCACTTGCCCCTCTGCCTGCCATTCGCCACCCTTAGCCCCATCAGACCTTCGAACCCAGTCACCCCAGTGCTCCTCTGATGCCACGGGGACCACCCCCATTACTTCTGGGGCATAGCTCGCGTACCCTTTACCAACCAAGGGCCCTGCTCCAAGCTTGCCCCATGCATCATGTGATCTAGCTCTTTGGAGGGCTGCACATTAAGCCCCTTACCATGTGCACATCCTGCAGCCATCATCAGCTGCCTCTGTCACTCTCAGGCTTTCCCCTGTCCACCGTCACCTGTTCCGGAGGGCACCCAGGGCTACTAGCACTGCTGGGGGCTCACCCCCTACTACCTTTCCTGTAGCCCCAGTGCTGGGGTGCACACCTCACTGTCCATCCCCCTTGGGGAGATGCCTGTGCCCTTGGCCTATCTCTAGCCTCCAATGATGGCCTCCTATGTGTTCAATGCCTTCGCACCCCCCCACCCTGTGGCCTGGCTTGCTGTGAGGGTGCGGCCCACCTCTTTTGCTCACCCCCATGCAATTTTCTTTTTCACCGCTCAGACCCCCGTGCTTCCATCTGCTACTCTTTGGCCCTAAAATGGCAACCACCTGATGCAATTTGGCCCCGACTGGCGGCTGCACTTGTGGCCGGGCCTCCCTGCACCCCTGCTTACCACAGTCTATCCCGTCCCTGTAACCAGCGTCAGAGCTCCCATGAACGAGCATAAATTGAAGCTGGCCATAAATAACTGTTACTTATAGCTCCTATGGCCCTGTTTCTGTGGGCCGTCGATACCGCGCTAGTCCTGGAGACCTCTTGTCCTGCCAGCACTGCACTGTATCCTTATGAATACACCCAATGTGACCTTGCTCCCCACAACAGAACCAGGCTTCAGGTACCCTTCTATGCACAATCCCCTCCTTGGCATCCTGGCCTTTGGCTCAGCACCCCAGGCCCCCCTCAAATGAGGCCCTCATTTCACTGCTCGCCCTTCCTCCACATGGCGTCCTCACCACGCAGCCTGTCCTGCCCACCTCCTTGCATCTGGACCTCCATGCTTTAGCAGCTTCAGGCGCTTTTGTTTAGGTGAATGCCCGTCCTCAAAATGGCGTCTGTGCCATGCGGCTGGGCCTCCGATCCCACGGCCAACAACAATATGCCCATCTAACTTTAGGCCCCAACAAAGTGCGATCATTGATCCCCACTGCTTATTGATGGCACAATAGCACACTTCCTGTCCTCACTCACGGCCAACCGCCATTCCGCTAACCCAGGGAGGTAGACCGACCGTAATATGCTTCCTGCAGATACAGTGGCCTGACCCTTCAGCCTTACTGCTGGCTCTCCACGCAATTTGTCCACTCTCTCTCCCTGGCCAACCTGCTGCCTCACCCCAAACACCATGCGGTGTTCCTTTTTGCTGCTTGCTTGCTCAACTAGGTGCCCCTTGGCACCTCCTGCCCTCCACTCAAACCAGTGAAAGAAAAAAAAAAACTGTCACAGCCTTCTTGCTCGCTCACTCTGTGCCATGCCGCTACTCCCATGGCGTGCACCAATGTGGTACCTCCAACCCTCCGGCTGCCAAATCTGCCGCTCACAATTGCCTGTTCAAAAACCACTCACTTTCCTCTTATTTTTTTTTTTTAATGCAAACGCCTGCTGCGCCAGACGCATGATACTGCTGTCGCAACCATCTGCTTCTACATGTTCTGCCTAGCGAGGTAGCCCCACCACTTGCTCCCATTCCACGCTCTGAAGTTGCTCTGACTCTGGGCCAGTGGCCACATGGTCTGTGCGTCACCCCTCATAGAATCAATCTCGCTCCTGCTGTAAACTCATCAGTTTTTACTAAAGCCAGCAGGAATACTAAACAACAAAAGGGTCCACCATTCTTGCATTGATTCCAACACAACCCCCCCCAGCCCAATGCTTGGCCTAGAAGCCACACCATTTCTTTGTACTGCTAACCAGCCATCTACTAATAAATTGTATGACATTTTCAGCATGCCAACAACAACAATCCCAGGTCCCACACCTCCAGTCTGAGTGCCTCCTAGGAGAAAGGCCCCAAGCCTTAGTGCCTTTCCTTAAAGCCAGCGATATGCTGTAGGATGACTTCAAATTCTACAGCAAGAAAGAGGGCGTACTGAGGGTTGCATGCCCTTAAGTAGCCCCTAAGGATCGCAAAGCAGGACTCCATCTGGCCCTTCCCCTTAGCCAATGGCCAGCAGGCCCCAGGGTTGGTCATATGACCCTACCTTTGAGGTCATAGCCCCTCCCCTTCTCTGTCCTCAGTCTCCCCTTCCCCCTACCCAACCCTACTATCTTTATTCCTGGCTGGGTCCCAGGACAATCTGGCCTGCCCTTTTGTGGCACGCCACTTTATTAGCATAGTCATCTAATTACCCCACCTAATGAACTCATGAACCCAGTAGGTAAACAGTTTTAAATTTCTGCTGAAACTTCATTTCACACCTCAGGCGTGAAGACACACTTTGACCGTGATCTGAAAAATGACAAGTTCATGAGGTGTTGTGAAAAAATGACAATACTGGAGATTTAGAGTCAACATCATGATAATTGCAAAGGTTATGAGTGAGTGTAGAACAAGTGAAATGTATGCTCATAACGTTGTCATTTTTACATATTTTAACACCATATTTTTAAAATCACCTTTTTATGGCCCCGCCCATGAACAAGAGTGGTGAAATTTTCAAATCCCACCCAAATTTTGATTTCACAAAAAATTGCCTTTTGGACCAGAGTTTTATAATTCCACAGCTAATGGTCATGAGATGGGGTCCCAATAAACAACAATAAGAATTTGATGGAAAAATATTAAAAAATGACAAGTTATGAAGGAAAGTTCAAAACCCATAAAAATGCATTAAAGTGCACATACTTGATTTTCTCATATCACAGTCACTGATTCCAGCATCAAGAAATGTCTTCAACCAGAAAGTGGGTCTGCATTGTAGGACATGTTCAGGTGAGTGAAGGTATGTGGGGGGGTCGGGGTGGTGGGTGCTGAGTGGAAGGTTGGGGATGGGTGGGGTATGTGGGGGATATGTGGTGGGGGTCAGATTGGTGAAACATAGAAACATAGAAGTTGATGGCAGATAAGGACCGCAAGGCCCATCCAGTCTGCCCATTTTTTCTACCTTATGAATGTGCCATAGGCCTTTACTCTGTCAGTGGTCTATTTATTCATACTCATCTGTATTGCTCCCTTATTCCTATCCCATGCCTGTTTGAAGCCCTGCACTGTATTCATATCCACCACTTCCTGAGGTAGACTGTTCCATGCATCCATCACCCTTTCTGTGAAAAAGAACTTCCTCACATTACCCCTTAATTGGCCTCCTTCTAATTTCATGCTGTGTCCTCTTGTCCTGCTATTTTTCATATATTAAAATATGTTAGCTGCCGGCCTGGTGGTGCTGAGGGCAGAGGTGCTGGTAGCAGGACCTCGCACCACACCGGTGACCCAGGTTCTGAAGTGAGCTCGGGTCCCGGGGGGCTGGCAGGGGAGGAGAGGGATTGAGCATCAGAAGGACTGCTCTCCCTCCCTGGGAGAGGGGTCCACAACAGTCGGTGCCTGACTGACCCCTGGCAGAGGCTGGTAAGTGGAGGTGCACACTGTACTTAGGGGAGGAGTTGGAGGGCAGACGCCTGGACGTGGGCACGTGCAGATGCATGCGCGCTCATGACTGCTGGCATCATTGCATGCCCACCAACTCGGGGAATCCTGGAACATGGGAAAAAGTGGCTCCTCCTATGGCTTGATGGCCATCCGTGAGTGTTCGTCGGGACGCTGGCACCCGAGCTGGGTCCGTCTGGGTAGGGAGTTAGGGGCTATAGGGGTGCCAGCAGTCCCGGGTGAGACAGACGGTGGCCAGATCCCAGCTGACGGGATGCGAGAAGAACAGCTGGGGTGTAGAGAGGTGGCCACAGGAGGCTAAATAAGCATACAAAAAAAAATGTTAAACTCTTTCACCTTGTTAATGCCCTTAAGATGTTTGAATGTTTCGATCATATGACCTCTCTCCCTCCTTTGCTCTAGGGTATACATATTGAGTGCCATTAATCTGTCCTCATGTGTTTTCTGATGCTGTCCCTGTACCATTTTGGTTGCCCTTCTCTGGACTGCCTCCATTTTGTTAATGTCCTTTTGCAGGTGTGGTCTCCAGTACTGCATGCAGTACTCCAGATGGGGCCTAACCAGTGACTTGTGATACCCCTATTAATACACCCGAACATCCCTCTAGCCTACCTACTGCTTTAGTGGTCTGCTTGGATGATTTCAGGTCATCTGTGATGATGATGCCCAAGTATCTTTCTTACTTTGTGATTGCCGAAGGACTGTTTTCTTTTTTATTGGTAATAAAAATGATCAACAGATGGTTTCCTTTATTTCAGGGGATATATTCTAATACTGGGGATTGGGCATCCTAGTGTTTTACTACTGTTCAACAGTGAGGGGAGTGAACACCACGGTACCACCATGTACATATTGGGAATAGGGAGGTGGGTGACCAGGAGGGAAGGGGGGTCAACAGAAGCAGTATCAGAGATGGGCTCCCTGGACCACTAATATTAACATTAGGAAGGAGGGTGGGCAACCTGGGTAAGGAGGTAGAAAGAAGCAGTACTTGAGTAGGTGTCCCCTTAAGAAAAATTTGTAATTAGATAAATAGAGTGATAGATAGACAGACAGACAGACAGATAAATAGATAGACAGACAGACAGAGAGAGACAGAGGGCTCAATTTTCAAAAGTAAATCTATGATGTAAGGTGCCTGCACCAAATGGGTGTGATGCAAGTGGCACCCTGCATCTTACTTTGTGGCTGTCCTGAATTTTGAAAACTGACTGTGACAAAAAGCAGGATGCCAAGTGGCAAGGCCCCCCTGCACCACCATTGCAGCAAAGGTACCCGTGTGTGAGGTTACAAGGGTGGTTTCCCCACAGCATGAATGCACTATCCCCTCATTTAGTATTCTAGAAGCTCCACCTTGGTCGCAATGGGGGGCTCAGGTTAAACCAGACAGGAGGTGGTTTAAGGGCACTGCACCACTGCCGGGCAGGGTGGTGATTCGGGGGCACTGCAAGATGGTGACATGGGGCAGAAGAAACATGGAGAGTGGCATAGAGAGTGATGGGGACCCAGCCTCAGGTGCACTCAGCCTTGCCACCTGCTCCATAGGTGACAATAACCCCAATACCATAGGGGGGAAACAGTGGCTGTAGGGTGCGGAATGCAGATGGTGAATTGGAATGGTCCCCAGGAACTGTGACAGTGCCCTGGTACTCAGCTCCCCATGTGGAGCCAGGCTGCTGCCCACCTATATTGTTGGGTCAGTGGCACCCATGGAGCAGGTGTCAGGGCTGTGTGCACCCGAGGCTAGGTCCCAGTCCCTTCCTGCCAAACCCCATACCCTGGCAAATCAGCTGTCTACACCTGGACAGAGCAACCCCACAGGGTGCCACCTCAGCACCCTCACATTGCCACCATGCCCCCCGATGCTCCCTATACTACCTCCGTGCTGATTCTGCCCCTGATCCCAATCTTGCAACCACATTTACCCCCCCACATTCATGGCCCCTCAAGTGTTGCACAGGGTGGGGGGTTCACAGATCCTTCTGTTAAACTCTGCAGGTGCACCACTTCTTTAGCACAACCCTGTGGCTGTGGCAAATCTTGGGTCTTGGGTGTAGGGACCTCATTCTTATAAAATATGGTGCAGGTCCCCGACACAGCCCGAGATTGTCACAGCCCTAGATCACTGTAACTTGCAGTGATCTAAGGGATCTTCAAAAATTGAGTCCAGAGAGAATAGGGGGATCACTAGCTCACTACAGCTGAAGCCAGCAGCAGGAGTCCACTATGGCTTCCGCATTCAAGAAAATTCTACTATTCATATACAGAGGATGCAGGTAAATGGTTTCTTTCACTAAGCTGGGAACCCTGGATTTTGGGATGCCAAGAAAAGGTATATCTGGCCATTGAGTTAGAAAGCAAACACCAGAATCTAGCTAAATTGATCCCATTTAGATAGGGTCAAGTGTTTGTTTTTTTAAAATTACAGAATGTTTAGATATTTTCCATGTTTTTTATTTAGGGGCGAACAAGGTGGATTTTTTTTTGGTGCTATGAGAAGCAAGTGGTGAGAAAACAGAAACATTCTGCAATATGGAATTTTTTGTGTTGTATCAAAAGAATATCCAAAAAAACAGTTGAGCATGCTCAGAACAGGAAACACAAAACTTTAAATCATTTTAATTCTGTAACCATTTAATATTTTTGTGAAATCTTCCAAAGGCACTACCTTGGCACAGCATGCTTCTACCATGAACATTTTGGAAAAAAATTCCTTTCCTTGTAGGTTGTATGTGAGAAAAAAATCAAAAACCCATCTTAAGTATAGGAAGAAAATTAGACATCTACAGGAAAATGACATGCAGATCTGAGAAACCACACAGGCTGCTGTCACAAAACTTTCCACATAGTTGGACCTTGCCTGCTAGACAATGCATGAAATATTTGAGCTAATTTTGTCACATGCTACCAAAACTACTAACATGCAAAGTTAGGAGGTTAAAGGCCATGCAGAATATAAAATTCTGCCAACAGAATGCTTGTGGAATGATCATTCTGATTCCATGGAATTTTGCAGAATTTGCATAAATATTCTGCAGAATAATGCCACATTTTAAATTTCAGGATTTTTTTTTGGTATGGTTTATAAAGTTCATCTCTAAATGATACCAGGTTTGGCAGGCATACAGGTAGTTATGGCTTGCATAAATGTATCAAATTTCAGAGTCCTCGAGTGAAAGGGAGCTGAGTTATGGGTGACCAAAGATTAAATCAAAATTTCATTTTTTTTTCATCTAATTTTAACATTTCTTATCCAAATTTCTCCACAGTTTCAGAATTTAAAGAAACTGGCAACATGCTTATGTGTACCAAGGTTTACATCTCAAGCTTTGAAGGGGGCTGTGCTATAGGTAGCCAAATAACTGTCTCCATGACCTTCGGCACAAGGTAGAGACTATCATAGCTCCCTTCCACCCCCACCTTCCACACCCATGATGGGAGTGCTCTGGAGGTCAACTCCTCCATTAGGTATCTCAGAGTCTGGCTCGACCAGTACCTAGACTTTTCTGTGCACATCAATGTCATCCACAAAAAACTGCAGCCCAGACTGGGTGTCCTCTGCTGTAATTGTGGATGCATCCCATTGCCAGCTCGTCATGCTATGGTACAGAAAATGATTCTGCCAGTTATTGACTATAGGGATGTAGTCTACAGTGCCACCTCTAAGTCTGCCCTGGCCAGACTGGACTCACTTTTCTATGCCTTCTGTCATTTCACCCTCGACTGTCCCTACTCCACCCATCATTGTGTCCTCTATCAGCCACTGGGTTTCTCCTAGCTGCAGAACCACCACCCTACACACTGCATTCATTTCACAGCCATGTTCTGGTCCCAGTTCCTGCCCCCCTACCTCTCCTCTGCACTTTCTGACTCTCCTCTGCCAGATTACTCACTCAGGCACAATGATACTAGACTCTTATCTATCCCACACATGTCCACTGCCACAGGCCAGTCAGCCTTCAATTACCACATGCCTAAGCTGTGGAACTCCCTCCCGGCAGACATTCAGCATGCCCATTCCACCCGGTATCTCTCTGCTCACCTCTCTGATCACTTCTCCTCCACTTGCACATGCGGCTAACTAAAAACTGCTCCAATTCCTCCTCCTCCTCCTCCTCCTCTGACTGTAGTTATGGCTCAGTACTGTGTTTTGCTCATTTGTATTGCACTGTACACTTGCACTGATCTTGTGCTCCTTGTTGTAGGTACCACACCTCAATCTGTATAGGCTGCACTTGCTTATTTGTTTATTATTGCTGTCAAACTGCCACTGTTTTATTGCATTGTACTTTAGTGTATTGTATTGTACTCTCTCCTCCCCTACCCCCCCCCCAGGATGCACCTGGAATCAAGCATTACTCTGTTCAGCATGTCCTCCTGGTTAAACTCTTAAATAAATAAATAAATATTTTGCCAATATTTTGAATTTAGTTTTGTATAATTTTAAATAATTAATCAAAATGTTATAAAACGTCATGGGTATGTGGGATAAAACTACATTAATATGTGAACTCAGTTTCAGATTTCTTGCTCCAAAGGTGCCTGTGTTATATGCAGATAAATATTGTCATGAAATGTCCCACAAAAAATAAAATAACAGAACTTGAGCAGCTATCATTTTGAGACAATACATGCTAATGACATGCTATTTGGCACACCATTAGAACTAGGGATGCAGCAAAATAAAATTTCACTGGTGAAATTGTGGTGAAATCGGCAATTTCGCTGTCCAAAATGTTTTGCAAACCTGGGGTAAAATTTTGCAATTTTGCCAACTGCAAATCCTGCCAACTTTAGCCCTCCCTACTCTTTGGTGTCTAGTGGACTTCCCCAACCCCCACCTGGCTGTTCATCAGCCCACATGTTGAAAATATTCTCCCTGGTGTCTATGGCCCCTCCACCAATCACTGGCCCAAATTAGTACAGTAATAACCCCCACCAATACATTTCTCCTCCTCCCCCATCCCCGCGGATCCCTGATCCTTACTTAAAAAACACTCCCTGGTGTCTAGTGAACCTCCAACCCTCACCCTGTGATCAGCACCCACTCTGCTCCCCCGTACCCTTATCAGGCCACCAGCACAGTCCTCCACTCATGTCCATAGCTGGTGGCCCTACTGAGCACCAAAATGAATGAGCACATGCTTGTACAAGCACATGCTCACTCACTGAAGTGCACACATGCAGTAGCTCTTCAATGAATGAGTGCGTGCTTGTACAAGCACGTGCTCATTCATTGAAGCCAAGTCAGGCTTCTGGCTGTGGAGGAGGTGAGTGGAGGGCTGTGCTGGTGACCTGATCAGGGTATGCAGGGGCAGTGAGGTGGGTGTTGATAACAGGGTGGGGGTCCACTAGACACCAGGGAGTGTTTTTTATTAAATGAGGAATGGGGGATCCAGGGGAATGGGGGGCGGGGGAGAAATATGTTGGGATGGGTTACTACTTATTTGGGCAGATGATCAGCCAGGTGGGACCATTAGACACCAGGGAAAATTGTATTTTTGGGCCAGTGAGTGGCCGGGAGGAGACGACAGTCACTGTCAGGGGCAGCCAGCCCATCACCACATGTCTATAAAGTGAAATTTCACCTGTGAGTGATGAAATTTCACCGGTGAGTGAAATTTCGCCGGCTTGGGGGTGAAATTTCACTCACAACCGGGGGTGAAATTTCACCTTTCACCCAGCAAAATATTTCACAGGGCGAAATATCCCAATTTCATACTACTCTAAATTGAACTCCCAGACAAAAGTAATCATTCCAAATTTCAGATCTGTAGTTCATTAGAAGACTGACATATGATCATGTTAATACATTTCAAAAATTCAACTGAATTTCATAACATTTTCAATTTTTGTTATTTTGGTCTAGTTTTCAAAGTTTGTATCCAAATGATACCAAATTTGGCAGGTATACAGGTAATATTGACTTTCATATGTGTACCGTATTTCAGACTCCTAGATTTGGAAGTGAGTTTTGGGTGGCCAAACATTTATTCAAAATTTGAGTTTTAGTTAATTCCATCTAACTTTAAAAACTTTTATCCAAGTTTTTCCATAGTGTCATGATTCAGAAACATGTATAGTATGGGTATGTGCAACCTCAAGGAAGACCCCACCATTAATATGACAAGACTCCAGAGACCCAAAACACTAATCTATTTTCCTTTTGCTGTTTGAGGGTTGGGGGATGGGGAGTTAGGGTTGGAACCCCTAATGACATATTACCTTGACATTAAGTTGAACCCTAACTGGTGTGCTAATGAAGACTTTTTGCAAATAATTTAATTTCTTTTTGAGATAGTGGAATCAGATGCACAGGGCCCTTTTAAGTCCTGTGCCAAGGGGTGACATCTGGCTACAGAAGTGCAGCAACAGATGTCAAGAATTCATGGGGCTGTCTGGTAAGTTACAGAAGTACAGGGACCTCTGGTCCCTGTACTTCCATGTGGCTGCAGATAAAGACACACAGGGCAAACAGGCTATCTGTCAACCAATGCATAAAGCCCTCTGCCACCCATGGGTGCAGAGGTACAGGTCCCTATGCCAAGAGGACAGTTGTCTTCACTGTATGGTGCAGACAACCCTTCAGCTTTCATTTCCTGGCTGGATGGGTGTTGCAGCACCATCCCTCCACATTCACTCCATCCAGCTGGGTCACTAAGCTTGCCCCTAATCTCAACCCACCAGCATGGGATCACAAAGCAAACCCACTGGTGTAAAGACTGACACTGCACACAAAGTTTCTTAACAAGTGTATTTTTTTTTATTTTGTCCTCAAATTTTCAAGATAATCATTTTATGACTCCCCTTATAAACGTGGCTTGTAGCATTTATAGTATCTTGGCCATAATGTTATTTCACACCAGAAGTGCAAAACCATGTCTTATCTAGGATTTAAAAAAAATTACACCTATCACATTTATAAGGTGGTGTGGAAAAATGGCTATGTTGAAAGTCTGGAGTCAAAATGTTGATAACTAATGAAAAGATATGAGTGAAAGCTGAAATACTGCAATGTTCACTCATAACCTGGACATTTTACGATATTTGTATGCCAGATTTTCAGCATAGTCTTCTTACTATCGCATCTCATGATCCCAGTAGGTGAAAATGTTCAGATCCCCAATGATACATCATTCCACACCACCAAAATATCATCCTGTACCACAAGTGTGAAAACACATTTTGGCCAGGATTTAAAAAATGGATGCAGTCACATTCGTGAGGTGGTGTGAAAAATGGCAATGTTGAAAATTGGGGGTATAATATTTAAAATTACCAAAGTTAAGAGGGAGCATAGAAAAATTTCAATGTACACTCATATCTTTGTCATTTTTATATATTTTGACCCCAAATTTTCAACACATCCTTCTTATGACCCCATCTCATAAACAAGGATAGTGAAAATGTTCAAATCCTGGAAAGGAGATCTTACAAAGTGACCACAAAATCATCTTTTGGGACAGATTTGCATAATTCCACTACCATTGTTCACGGGGGTCTCACAAAGGCCATATTGAAAATGCAGGTTCAATATATGTAAAATTGACAAAAAGTTCAAAATCCATTTGAAATACATGAAACTGCACTTACTTGATTTTCTCATATCATAGTCACAGTGTCCACAGCAAGGCGTGTCTTTGATGAGAGTGAATCTACACAGTAGGACATGTTCAGGTGAGCGATGGTGTGTGGGAGTGTGTGAAGGGGTGTAGGGTTGTAGGTGCTGAGTGGGACATCAGGAAGGGAAGGGTGTGTGAATGTTGGGGATCAGATTGGTGGGTGACAGTTTTCTTTTTTACAGGTTTAAAAAAACATCAAGGGATAGTTTTCATTATTTCAGGGATATTATGACACTGCAGCAGCACAAGGGGTGGGCACCACGGTGCTTCCACTTATTTAGTGGGAATGGGGGGGTGACCTGGAGTGGAGGGGAGTCAAGACAAGAAGTGGTGCCTGGGGTTGGCACCCTGGTCTTGCTCATGGGTGGGTGGGTGGCCTGTAGGGGAGAAGGAGAAAGAAGTGGTAGCAGGGTGGGCAACCCAGTCAGCTTAAGAAATAATTAAATAATTAGATACAGACAGATGGACAGATAAACTGAGACAGAGAGAACAGGGGATTGCTGCCTCACTGCTTGAAATGAAGTCATTAGTATGACTCCAGCTGTGGCTTCAGCAGTCAAGAAAGTCCCACTGTTGTCATACAGAGAATGTGGGTAAATGGCTCCTCTTCTTAAGCTGAGCACCCTGGATTTTAGGGTGCCTAGAAAAAGGAATCTTTTAAAAAACAAACAGCAGCAGAATCTAACCAAATGGTTGCTAGTTAGCTAGGTTCATGTTCATGTTCTTGTTTCTTTTTTTTTAAAAGTTATCATTTTATGAATTTTTAGCAGTTGTGAGTTTTAAAATGGCAGCTGTAACATTTGGTATTTTTCCACATGACAAGTAAATTATGAAAATAAGCACTCATAAGAGTTGTATTTTTAACCATTCAAATTTTTCATTTATCAAAAAAATCCATATAACTCTGGAACCGGATAATATGTTTTCATGACACCTTTGAAAGGCACTCTTGGCACCCTCTTCAACACTGAACATTTCATGAAAAAATTCCACACTGTCTAGGCAGTGAGAGCAAAAAATGTGCAATGTTAAGTATAGAGAAACCAAACATTTATATTTTCCATGTTTTTTGGCACACTGTATCTCAAAAACTGAACAAGATGCCATCGCGAAACTGCTCATGTTTTGAGACTCTGACAATCTGATCAGGCATACCAGATTGGGCTATTTCATCAAATGGCGCCAAAGTTATTAAGTAGTACTAGTAGTAGTAGTAGTGTTAGTAGCAGTAGTAATGATTTTTATTCATTTCATAAACAAACATGGTTAAATTCCCATTGAGTGGAAAGCTCATTTACAAGGGACACCATACAGTCATCCTGGTTACAAAAGGAAGGAATCAAGTTACTTTACAAATGTAAATAATTCATTTAAAACATTTAAAAAATGCATTATACGTGAACATACAGAGTGCAATACTACCTATTATATTACTACACAATGAAAACACATAAACAATTTAAGGACATAACTCTATTATGTCTTGTAATCACAAAACAACATTAAGGTAACACTTTAAACAACTTAATAGCATAACTACTACATTGTTTAACCTGAATCAATAGCTACACAACAAGTTCATGGACAAGCAGCCTGTGAATAATACCACAACTTAATATTTCTCCATTTGATTCTAGTATTTTTAGGTCTGAGGTAGTAAATAGAGAATAATAGATAGGTAAGTGTGTGTTATGGATTTTTTTAACACACCCGAGGTGTGTGATAACCCATAAACCTTAAGATTGAAGCTCGAGAGGTTTATGTGGTCATCACACACCAAGGGTATGTGAAAAAAAAATCCATAACATCTAACTTACCTATCCTTTATTTTTTATAATTGCTAGTGTGGAGGTTTAGACCGTATTTCTAGCAGCTTGAAAGAAAAATACCTTTTTTTTAGCTAGAGTGCAGTTTTATTTTTGAAGAAATTGAACTGTACATGAATAAAACGCAGCTGAAAATACTGCAGTTGAAATACATTTTGTGAAACAATGGCATGCAACAGTTCTAAAGTATTTTCTTTGGGGAATGTCATAGCAACTGAATTTCGGGTTATTATGAAGTGTCATATCAACCGGATTTTGAGTTATTATTGCCTTTGGAGAATTATAACCCAACATCTGGTTGATATGCATTTTTAACAAAACGGTAATCCGGATGGTATTTATGGTCAACAGTAATTATGGTAATTTATTCCACACCTTTGGACCAAGGCATGCAGCAATAACACCTATGGCCTTAGTTCTATGGTTTGGCACTTCAAACTCTAAATACTGTGAAGATCTCAGTCCAGGTTTTGTTTGTTTAATTCTCAGCTCATCGGTTATATATTGTGGCAAATCATTTTTAATCCTGTTATACATTATTTTACATATGTGTAAATTCCATCAAAGATAAAAGTGTAACCAATTTAGTTAATGTTAAAGTTTACAATGGTGTATATGCTAGTTTGCATCTATGACATAGTTTGCTAAATGATTGTAAATAATATCTATTTTTTTAAAATCAGACGATGAAGCTCCATTATATACTATGTCCACATAATCTATTACAGGAATTATCATAGTATTAATCACATGCTGCCTGGTTTGTCTAGTAAGTTTGTACTTTATTTTGTATAACATTCCAAGTTGTCATCAAAATTTCTTTACCATTTTATTTATGTGTTTCATCCATCTACAGTAAGCATCCATAAACAGGCCTAGATATTTGTACTCTGTGACCTGTTGTAATTTAATTCTATCATAAGCAATTATTTCAAGTGTAGTGTCTATAGATAGATCACTATTCCTTTGTTGGAACAGCATAACTTTAGTTTTGACAATATTTAACTTTAACTTACGTCTTAAAAAAAATAATTGTGTACCTTGTTAAATGGTTCTTGTAGTCCTGATTGAATATATTGTGTTTTTGTCCCAGATAAATATATAATAATATTGCCGGCGTATAGATGATATTTCAAACCTGTCTGATTAAATTCTATGTCATTCATGTATAAATTGAAAAGAAGGGATCCTAATATTGACCCTTGAGGAACCCCTTGTCTAATTTCTTTGATCTCCAAACAATGCCTATCCAAACTCAATTTTTGTTTCCTATCCTTTAAGTAAGGTACAAAAATTGGGGTTTAACATTAAACAACCTACTCAACCCTACCTACTGTGCCCCTATAATATTTTATTTATTTATTGAGATCTCTGATTAAAATACCTTTGAGCTGAATGCTCTTTTACAAAGGTTCCAAGTCTGAGCAAAACAGGTAACTTACAATAATGACAAGATGGGACAAAAAATGGCAGGACATAGAGAGCTAAAAGTAGCACAGTCATTTTGAGAGTGACACTTTAATTATATAATTTAACACATGTAACTAAGCTATAATATAATTAGCGTTTCATTAGTCTTTTCTGTTCAAATGCATTTTCAATGCCTTACCACTGTGAAATATTTTACGGAAATCTGCAAGCCTGTTTGGGAGCCATGAAGTGAAGGGGTAATTAAAAATCTACTTACTGTGTGACAATTTTCAAAATCAACATGCTGTATGATGGTGTTCAAAATCGAAGTACTGTGTAAAGGTTTCTAGTTAGTGTTCAAATTCTACATGAACACAAACTTTAAATTGATAGAATACTTAAATGATAAGTATATACTGTATTCCAGTGTTTGTGAGGGAGATGTAGAATGATAAACACATTGACCACTGTATTATGAAAGTTAACAGTGTGTTAGGAGGCAGCATGACCGGACAGAGTGGGGGCCACATACCAAAGGGTTTACTTAGCACTATGCACAATGGATAGGACAGGTGCACAGAATACACCATTGTGCCCATGCAAATGAGGGTTCCATATTGCATACAAGATACAGTGTTATATTCAGAGAGTTTTACAAACATTGACAGGCTGTTGAGGCAGTGCTAATCAATGCTTTCCAAACACTACCTTTATTAAGGTGTATGGTGGTTCAAGGCCCCTATCCCAACAGCACTGGTGCTGGTGCCATCCACTTTCACATGCCTCTTCCCTGTCAGTACAGAGCTATACTGCAGATCCAACACTTGGCAGACTTGGGGTCCCCCTGTCCCAATTGCTGTCAGTACTGTTGTTGTAATATTAGAGATTCCAATCTTGTCAGTCTAATGGACATTCCTCCTTTACCCAATCCTTTTCAGTATTATGAAATTGTACTAACCCCCCCTTGCCTGGTAGTTGTGTGCCCCCACCTCCTGCAACTGAACCCAGATAGTATTGTGGACCTGTACTAAAGTCAATCCCTGGCAGTCTAGTGAACCTCATTCACCACCTGATTCCTGACAGTATTGTGAAACTCTATGAAAGCTGTTCCTTGGTAATCTAGTAGAGTCCATCCAGCAGCCTATCTGGTATGGTAGAAATTTACTGAAGCCCACTCCTGGCAGTTTAGTCAACCCCCCACCATACCAGACTGCTGCCAAAGCCCCCCTTCCAGCCCACCCAATGGTCACCCCTCCATTGGCCCATGACTCATTTATCCATCCATCCATAGGAGTGGAAAGGAGAGGAAAGGATTGTTATAAGTAGAAGGGAGGAGGCAGCTGAAAAAGGATCCATACATTGTGGCATCACATGACTACCAGTGGAAAATTAGGATTGGAGTAGCTCAATATTTAACAAGTCCAAGCAACCCAGGAGCATGCACGTTCCCAGAGAATTAGGACCACAGAGCCGAAGGACAGCATTTGAAAATCAGTCTGCAGAGTCCACACAAAACTCTGCCCATTTGGTACACTAAACAAGGTATGGGACCAGTTCTTCCCATCAACTGAGACTCTTGAAGTTATGTCATTGTTGTTAGTGTGTGGTATAAGTTAGGGCATTCCAGACCATGTTGTAAGGTTACATCAGTACTCTTAAAATACAAAGGGTTGGGAGGAGTTGCTAGGATGACTACTGGGGAGATCACTATATCTGGAAGGTAAAGTACTGCAGCTGATGGATATCAGGGGTACTTAGATTCCAAGGATATTAAGGGGGAAGGATGATGAACATAGATGTGTGTCAGGATAGCTGGGGAGGAGGAAGGGGCCTAGTGTGCTGCAAAGGCTATAGGGGGACCGTCTTCAGAGAGATTTTATGGAAAACAGACTGCTTCCCAATGTGCAGTATGTTTGGAACACTCATTATGAAATTTGCAACAAGGGAGGTAAAACTAGACCTTCTCTGTAGCAGAACCAGCTGGGGGCTAGAGCTGGTGGCTGCTGCTCTGCTTCCCCAATGGACACCAATGGTCAGATTTTTAAAGCCCTGAGAAGGACGCAAGGTGCTTGTGTCACACATGTCTAATGCAACTGGCACCTTGCGCCAAAGGGTGCACCCAGAACTACTTTGAAAAGCAGCCTGTATCAAACACAGGCTGCATGCACCAAAGTGGGCTTGGGCCTGCCATATGACACAAAATGGACTGTGGCATGGTGATAGGGGGGGCTTGTGGCACATGCAGGCGGCCATATCCCCTAATGCTGCATTCTCAAAACCATCCCTGAGGACAAAGGTCTAAGTACAGTTAGACCAGCCAATGGCTGGTCAAACGGTACTTAGACATTGTCTGGAGGGTTATCAACCAGACAATACTATGTCCCCTACCCACCCTACCCTGATATGCTTGTAATGTCGGATATTATAAAATAAATGCCATTCCCTGGTGATCTAGGGGCACCCCCCCTCCAATCCCTAATACGCCCATAATGTACACTATTATAGTAAACAGGCCAGTCCCTGGTGAGCTAGTCCCCCCAGCCCCAGTATGCTGGTAATGCACATTACTATAGCATAACAGTCAGTTACCTGTGATACAGGGTCTTCGCCCCATCCCTATATGCTTGAATATCGAAAGGCTGATAACATCCCCATCCTGGTGGTCTAGTGGCCCTCCACCACTCCACCCTGCCAGGCAGTGCCCACCACCTCACTCCCCCATCCCAAACCCTGATCAGAAGAACAGCACAGCCCTCCTCACACCTCCACAGTTGGCAGCCAAATGAACCGTCAGATTGCATACTGTATATAGTACGCACTCTGACAGTTCATTCGGTAGCTGGCTGTGGATGGTGTGAGGAGGGCTGTGCCAGTCACTCAATCGGGGTTTGGAATGGGTGGGATTGGGGTGGTGGGCACTACCTGGTGGGGTGGTGGGGTGGGGGGCCACTAGCCCAACAGGATAGGATGTTATCAGCCTTTCCATATTCGAGCATATGGGGTTGGGGGCAGGGACCCTGGATCACAGGTAACTGTTATGCTATAGTATTGGGCATTACTGGTATACCAGGGCTCAGGGGAGACTAGCTCATCAGGGACTGATCTATTTACTATAATAGTGGTTATTCTGCTTTTTGCACTGATTCCTGAGTTTACAGAACAGCATTTTGTGCCTTGACTCCTCTACAAAGCTGGAAAAACAAAAAGACACTTGCAGGTTTTGAACTTTGTTATTCTGCTTTTTTGCACTGATTCTTGAGTTTACAAAACAGTGTTTTATGCCTTGGCTCCTCTATAAAGCTGGAAGCCTAGAACTGTTTGTTTAAATCTCCTGGGGCATATAATTGAGAGCTGGAAGATACCTGTGGTCATTAAAGCATGTCAGCTTGAGAGGAGGACAGTTTCCCAACAAAAGACAAGTGCTACTAACAGCAGCGTTAGCGGCAGTGTGAGTGTTGTGACGCCTCGAGTTGAAAAAAAAATCCAGAGTACAAACAGCTCACTTTTAATGTTATTTACTGGTGCTGTTTTGAAGATAATAGGAATTTTAAAGAGTTGTAAACTGTTGTTTGAAGGGTGTTAATGTTTTTGCAGGGTAAAGAAGCAGATTCTAGATATTGAATTAGAAGTTTTCCAGCTTTTTGGGGGGAGTATAAAATAAAAAAAAATATATTTAATTTTCACTACATTGTTTTTATACATCGTGATTTTAGAAATCAACTGCCTAGCCCATAATTCTGGACTTTGTTTATTGGGCTGACCTATCAAAAATCCTTCTAGACTAAGAACTATGTGCAATTACTGAAAATCTAGTTGGTCTGATTAAGTTTAAATTTAAATTAGAACGTTAAAAGAAAACCCAGTTTTTCCCCACAGTCGAGAGTCTGGTTACCGTAGATATTTAAACATATATATAAAACACTACGTGCTACCTGTTGATATAGTAATACTCTGAAAATTTCTTTTTTCTTCTATTTAGATTTATTTTAGATATTTTAAGATACCTTAGTCTCTGAGATTTAATTTTCGCGTCACAGTCGCACACACCTTACGTCATCTGTGTCACTGGTTCCATAAAGGCACTTCCCCTTTTTTTTTAAACACCACCTTCATTTGGATCTCCACTTGCTTCATGGTTGCGTGTTTTTTCCTGTCCTGTCCACTTCCGGAATTATTTTACCATCGTATATTGATTCTAAGTTCCAAAGGTTGGGACCTGGTCGCTGCTTTTGGAAAAACGTTATCGCTAAACACTTAAAAAACGCTGGATTCCTTTGCCTGATAATTTTAAGTGGTCAGTATTCATACTCTTAATAGCACAAGACCGCAGGTCGCAGATAACTTTAAACACCTTCACATCGACATTTAACAGATGTTCCAAGTAAGATAAAGATTCTCTGGCAACCTAGTGTTAAATATCCTGTGATAACAGTCTTTATTAAAACATTAAGTGTATGAGTGACTGACTTAAGTTTAGGCTCTCTAGGTTGTGGTCTAGGGGTCTAACCCTTACATTTTGATTACTGAAATAAGTTTATTTTAACTTTAATCAGAACCATTATATTGAGTTATAAAAATTCTTTAAAAAGTTTTGTTTGTTGATTCTAGTGTCAGACAGTCTTTGTCTGGAGTATCCACACCGTCAACAGCAATTGGTGAAACTGGACTGTTTAACTTTCCCAACTCCTCATTTAGAAAAAAGAGAGTTGCAATTTGATTTTTTGGGAAAGAGAACTTTCTGATTACATATTGGGACTCTTCTGTTTGACTTCCTTCCGGGGAAGAGAACTTATTAGCTATATATTGGGACCTCGGTATTTCACTGCATTCAGTATTCCTAATATTGACTGTTTCAGACATGGACTAAGACCACCTTTTGTGACCCATGTTTTTCATCCTGCCTCTTTTTTTCTTCCTAGGAATTGTTACATTCTATTTAACTGTTGTATATTATTTAAGATTTCAAGGTTTAAACATTTATTACTAGAAATACATTTATATTAGGAAAATATTAATTAGTATAACCATGTATACACAAAGTGGCAAAGTGCTGAATAAAAACATAATAGGTAGGGGTAAACAAGAGGGTAACCAGAGACTAAACAAAAATGGTTGTGTGTTTACCCAAGATTTGGTTATCAAGGCCTCTACTCCTAAAGAACCCCCTGGAGCAATGCATCAGTCCTTTCCTTCCGATTATGTAAAAGAGGAAACGGCATATGACTATAGAGCCATAGTGCCTGGAGCCAAATGGGATTCTAACTAATTTAAACAGAAAGCCAGTATAGAGAAGGGCTCAAATCAAGATTTATCATTGGCTATACCTGACCAAACTGACCTTGAGTTTCTTGAAAGCATCGAGTGTGGAGAAAATGAAAATAGACATCTAACAACTAAATCTTATAATGGAGATTCTGTGATAGACTTGGAGGAAAATAATTTAAACCCCCCAATTATATAAACCATTTAGTCAAAGGAAAATCACGGAATTCTTTCTCAAAAATCCCAAGAAACCTCAAAGGGGCACAACACTAGATAGCCAGATTCCAGTGAATCTTCCTGATAATCACCCAAGTACTCATTTATTAAAAAGCCCTATTAAAGGACAATAAATTTCACTTCACCCTACTTACATGGGTCTTTTTAGTCCTTCTAAATCTATTAATAGCATAGATCACTATTTGGATTATTTAACAGACTCACAAATTTTGACCGACTCCCCAGAAAAAGTGTTTAATAAACTAGATAAAGAAGTTGAAGCAATTAAATTAGATCCTGAATTCCTTAAGCAATGCCCAGATACAATCTCGAAGTATACGATTAAAGCATTAACACATCCAGTGATGGCGAATATAGTTTTCCTTGAAGCATACAATGAATTAAAACATCACGTAGAAAGATTGCCCAGTTTCATAATAAATAAACTTACAGACATTTCAGACAAAATTAATACTAAAGATAACAAGTGCTTTACTGAGAAGGCAAACAGGCCCTCTTTTTCTTCAATTTACTATCCGAACTCTCCATTAAAGAAAAAAGTGAAAAAAAAGAGATCACAGACACCTGAGATAGAAAAAAATCAAAAATCAAATAAAATAAGGTGAAAAAACAATGTAAAAATAACACACACAAAAAAAACAGGTTATAGCAAATAATGTAAATACAAATATTACAAACCAAGTAAAAACAAGTAATGAGGACCACAAAAGCCAGGTTGAAGAAGATAAAATAGAAAGCTCCTTAGTTCTAACAGAACAGTGCTCCTTGGGTAATAACTCTTTACAAAATATAGATTCAAATGTGGCATCTTTTGAGAATTTTAAATTGCAGAGTCTTCTTTCTCTAAATCATAATCCAGAGTCCATTATTATTACAGGGAAAGAGGTAGTTTTTAAAATTGAAAATATTTATACAAAACCCTATGAAACAACTGACTCATTATCTTCCCTAATGTCCCATCTGCTTAAAGCAGAACTAGAACTTCCACAGGCAGCTTCCAACATAAAACTGGTCTATAGAGATCAATCGATAGAAAATCAGCCAGTTTACATATTATTATCTGATATGGATACAGCTAAGAAAATTTGGGCTAAACAAACACATCTAAATAAACTTGATATTTTAATCTCTTCTCCAGTTAATTGGTCTACTATATGGATGTTTGCTCATGGGAATAGGAATCTTCCAATAGGTCCTATGATTCCCATTGAATCTATAACCTCAACATTAACACTGCTTAATTGGAATTTCGATAAAATACCAGATGTTTATCGTCTCTCCCTATTTGGAATAGCAAGATTCGAAAGAAACAACAGCCATAGATTACCCTCCCTTGTTAGAACTCTTCTTGAGTCATGTCTGGATATAGAAATAGCAAAAGCTGACTTGGGAGAGGTCAGGAGAGTCCATAAGGATGAAATAGATTCTCAAATTGACTTGGCAATAAAATCAAAACTATACAGGAACTTATTACATAATCTATAAGTTGGATAGAATCCAAGTACTCTTAACTGATTTACAGTCGAAAGAAATTTCAAAAGAATCACTACAGAAACTAATATCAAATCATGACTACCTAATAACTACCCCATTTTATCAAATACGGATGAATCTTTAACAAATAAAGACTTAACATCTTCTAAATTAGATAATTTTTTGTCTTGGAACATAGCAGGCATAGGGACAAAATTGGTTGACCCCGATTGGAAAAAAATGGTTTCCCAATATGAACTATTGCTGTTTCAGGAGACATGGGCATCCACAGAAATTAATTTAAATGGTTCTGAAGCATTTAGTTTGTTAGCACAGAAGGAGAAAAAGTTTGGAAGGCCGAGTGGTGGGTTAACCACCTTTATAAAAATTAGAGCTGGTATCAATGCAATTAATTATCTTGAGGTTAAAAATGTCGCATTGATAAATATTGTCAAATGGGACTTGTTTACCTATATGAATGTGAATGTGTATGTTCCCCCCAACACTCCAAATACAACATATGGTGATCTTTGTTCAGAGCTGTCCTTGATCATGGATACTTTGTATATTAAACATCACATAGATATAATATTAATAGGAGGTGATTTCAATGCTCGGATAGCCTCCTTTGATAATCTCCCAATGCTGCACTCCCATATATATATGGGTGATTTAGAACAGAGGAAATCATTGGATGCCATTGTTAATTCAGCAGGCATTAAATTTAAAGAATTCATAACTGAGAATAATTTACTAATCTTTAATGGTATGGGACCAGGAGATCTAGAGGGAGCATACACATACTTTTCTTCAGTTGGAAACAGTCTAATAGATTATGTATTAATCTCTCCAGAATCTTCTGATTTTGTACAGAATTTTCAAATAAATCTTAGAGCAGAAAGTGATCATGCTGCACTCACTTGCCACATGATCACTTTTAATGATAAAAAAAGGCCTCCTTTGAAATATATTTATCCTGTTTCATTGGGCTCCATGGGGAAAGCTAAACTATCCTTAAAAAATAACAAAATGAAGAATATTGAACATATCATTTTTTCTACACCAATCTATTCTGAAGATGTTTTAAAAAATGAAAATTTAACCCAAGTTACTATCGAAACTTTGAGAATCTTTTTATCTAGAATTACTAGCGAAATATATGTATACAAGGATCAAACATCATCCCTACAACATGGTTTGATTCCCAGTGCCAGTATCAAAAGAAGAATTTAGGTAAAATAATTAGGGAACATCTTAAAAATCCATCAAACCATACTAAAGTAAAATTAAATTATGCCCGGAAAGCATACAAAAAATTCTTAAAGATAAAAAAACAGGAATTTACACAAAAAAGATGGGAATTTATCCATCAAACAACATTGAACAATGATAGTAGGGCCTTTTGGAGTATGGTTGCAAGAGGGGTTAAATTATATCAATCTAAGCATAGGTTACCTATTATACAGCTTTATTAAACAAAAACATTTTACGAAGAGATCAAATAAATTCCTTACAATGAATATCTCTGCTTCCTTACTCACCTATAATTTTCACTTCTGATGATGTTCAAATGGCAATCTTAAAATTAACAAACAATAAAGCTCCAGGCCCAGATAAAATCCCAGCCGAGATTTATAAAGAAAATCTCAATTTTTGGATTCCTTTTTTACTCAACTTATTCAATATTTGTTTAAAAGAATGTACAATACCATCGTCATGGCAAAAAAACATAATAATACCTATTCATAAAAGGGTTAGATTATACAAACCAAGTAATTACCGCCCAATAAGTTTACTAGACATTGCAGGAAAATATTCTCGTATATTGTTAAACAAACTACAAATCTGGATAGATACTAATAGCCCTCTTTCAAAATTTCAAGTTGGATTTCGTCATGGATTTTCCACAACAGATAATGTTTTCGTATTATTCCATCTCCTAGAGAAATACATATTATTTAGGAAAATGAGACTTTATGTTTTATTTGTTGATTTCTCCGCTGCGTTCGATTCATTAATAAGACAGACTTTATGGGAAATTCTTAGGATTCGAGGCCTCCCTTCATCTTTACTCCTCCCTATGGTTTTACTTTATATTAATACTTATACGGCAGTGAGATTTGATCAAAGAGGAAATATCACAGAATATTTCCCAACCTCTAAAGGTATCAAACAGGGATGTTTACTAGCTCCCCTATTATTCAATATCTATATAGATACCTTATTAGATTATGACTTAAATGATCAGTGGGACTCTCCAAAAATAAAAGATCAATACATACACAACCTAGCATATGCAGATGATCTAATTCTACTATCACTGACCCTAAAGGACTAGAATTAAAATTTAAATCTCTTGTGAATAAATGTAAAGAATTGTAATTGAGAATAAACCTAGACAAAACAAAATAATTATCTTTGGAAATCGGTCACCAAAACCAAGGATTTTTTCATAATGATGCCCCTATTGAAATAGTGACATCTTGTAAATACCTTGGTATAACATTACACTCTAGAAACTTCTGGGCACATCATATTAAGGAACAGATTAATAAGGCAAAGTATGCAGCAAAAGCACTGCAAAGATTTAACCTTAAATATGGAGGTTTTATGGTAATACCTGCTATTAAAGCAGGGGAGGCAAAAATTACTCCACTACTATTATGTGGAGCGAAAATCTGGGGATATAATCATTATCCACAACTGGAACCCCCTCTTTTATATTATTATAAATATATTTTACAAGTTCCCACTTCAATGGCTGGATCAATAGTTAGAACAGAATTAGGTAGATTACCTTTGATTTCCCTTACTAACCTAAGGATAGTCACATATTGGTTGAGATCAATAAATAATATAAATAATGTTATGCCATTGAACTGTATAACGGAAAAGGAATCCTGGCATAAAGAAGGTTTTACCTCTCTATGGTTAAAATCCCTTTTTCAAATATTACACAGTATAGAGTCAACTCACCTATGGAATGATTGTGGCCGAAATAAAATACCAGAAAGCTATAAGGTTAATTAAAAAAAAAAAACAACTTTTTACAAAAGCCACACAAATTCAGATGAATCAAGTAAGGAGCCAAAGACAAGCCCTGTGGTTTGCTCAAAACAAAATTAATTCCAACATGGAAGAATACTTGCGACTTCCTTTATAACCATACATACGTAAAGCAATAACCTGGGCGAGATTTGAACTTATTACATCAAAATACATTTACTTTAATAAATTAAAATTAAATGAATCAACTCAGGACAAATGTCCTTGCAATAAAGGATTCACTGAATCTTTAAAGCACGTATTAATTCAATGCCCTTTATTTAATTATATTTGTTTTAAATATTTGGGGAAAATTCTTAGTAAATATGCAAATTTAACATATGATGTGATATTCATTTTGATGCACCCAGTGATTGTTCAAGATGCAATACTGGTAGGGAATTTTATAATGTCTGTAATAAGTGTTAAGAAAAAAGCATACCGAAAGTGGCTCAGAGATAAATGAATTGTTTTTTATACAATCTGAAGAATTTTAACCAGCATACTTTCTTATGAGAGTTATTCTAATGAGATAAGGAGTCTGTTTAATCATATTTTTAATTTATTTCACATTTTGTATTTTTAAATTTAAAAATTGTAATGTCCAGAAATTTTTCTAATTTATTGGAAGAACAATAAACTTGACTTGACTTGACTATAATAGTGTACATTAGGGGCATATCAGGGATTGGAGGGGGAGCCACTAGATCACCAGGGACTGACTTTTATTATAATACTATACATTATGGCATATCAGAGGGGGGCCCACCAGATAACCAGGGTACTTGGGTTTGTAATCAGATCAGTGGGGGGGGGGCATTAGTCACTACTGAGCTTCAAAAGGGGAAGCTGCCATCCCACCACCCTGCAGCTGTTGCAGCAATCCTCATGGGTGCACCATCTGTTGGGTGCGCTGCCACTGTTACATCAAGCTGTGGGATTTAGGTGCCGGGACCCTGTCTAATAGATAATTGAGTGCAGGGTCCTGAATGCAGCAGCACTCACTGCAAGTTGTCATTGTCGCAGCTTGCAACCAAGCTTTAAAAATCCAGCCCCAAGACTCTGAGCTAGAAAAGTATATAGTCATCAGCAGGGAGGAAGGGAAATGGGGACCAGTGAGAGTGCAGAGATGGTAACAGGGATCTTTTTCTTTTTTATCCCCGGTGCAACTCATTTAATCCTGTCACTTCTTTCAGAGAGGCAGTACCTCTTACCTCATAGGCAATTCCAACTCTCCCTAGAGTAACACCTAAGATAGTATTTATACTATACTATTTATAGTATTTATAGAGTTTAAGGCCATAAAAGGAGACTAGGAAGTTGCTAGTTATAGGGGACTTTGCCGTCAATGGGATACAGGGTGGTTTGTGTGGATGTCCAGGGAGGTGGAGTGGTCAGATGTCTCCCTGGAGCATTGGCAGGAAGCATATGAGTGGTAAGTGAGAGGACTGTTAAGGGCATAGTGGGAGGATAAGGGCTAGATCTAATTGTCCACCTGGGGACAAATGATCTGGTCTATGAACATACACAAGTTGCCAGCAGCAAAAGGCCATCCTGGTCTATCTAGGCTTGCTCGAGATTGCAGCTCATTTCCTATGCAGCAGCTGCCCCACCACCCTTCCCCTTCCCTCCCTTTACCCTCACCTTTGCCCTGTCCTACCCCTTCTTGAAGCAATTCTCTGTGTTACATGCCGCCACCTCAGCCAGTAGTGCACTCCACTTTGCCACCACCCTCTCCATAAAGAAATGCCTCCTCACCTCCATCCTGAATCTACCCCATCCAATCTCATGTCATGACTCCTAGTGTCTCTTCCCACCCTCATCCTGAATAGATCCTCTGTGTCTGTTTTGATTATCTCCTTCATGTATTTGAAGGTCTCAGTCATGTTCCCCTGTCCCTCCTCTCCTCCAGTGTGTACATTTTAACTCTCTTAGTCTGAACTCATATGGCAATTCCCCCAGGCTCTGAATCATCTTCGTTGACCTACTGTGCACCCCCTCCAGCAGCCTAATGTCCTTTTGTAGGTACATGTGCCAGTACTGCATGTAGTATTCCAGGTGGAGCCTAACCAAAGATCTGTATAACAGTAGAATAACCTCCCTTCTTCTTGAGGTAATGCCCCTTGCAATGCATCCCAGCATTTTGTTGGCCATTGTTGCTGCCTTTCTGCATTGTGTGGAATTGTTCATTGTTCCCATGATGAGCACCCCAGATCCTTCTCCTCTTCTGTTACCTCCAGCCACCACCACCCCCCCCAGATAGTAGCTTCTCTTTGGAATTTTTGTTCTAAAGTGCAGTACCTTGCATTTTTTTAATTGAACCCCAGCTGCCATCTCTCACACCATGCCTCTAGCCTTGCCAGATCCTCCTGTAGCCCCTGCCACCCAACCTGGTCATTTGCCACCACTCCCATCTTGATGTCATCTGCAAATAGGCTGATTTTGCTGCTGAGTCCCTCTGAGATGTCTGCAATAAATATGCCAAACAGCACTGGGCCCAGCACCAACCCCTGTGGAACATCACTTGTCACAGGTTTAGGGGATGAGTATTGCCCACCTACCACCACCCTCTGCTGCCTATCTTTTAGCCAGTTCTCCACCCACCCACCCACCAGTTTTGCTCCTTCACCTGTTCCCCATAGCTTGCTTCCAAGTCTCCCATGCGGTACTGAATCAAAAGCCTTACTAAAGTCTAGGTACAGGACATCCACCGCATGGCCCCCGTCAATTTGCCTAGTCACCCAGTCATAGTATTCCACCAGGTTGGTCTGGCATGACCTGCCCTTGATGAAGCCATGCTGCCTCCCGTCATGCACCCCATTCACCTCCAGTACTGCCACTAGCCTGTCCTTTAGGATGGTCTCCATTAGCTTCCCTACTATGAATGTTTGACTTACTGGCCAATAGTTCCCTGGTTAGTCCTTGGGTCCACTTTTGTGGAGAGGAACCATGTGAGCCAGTCTCCAGTCATGGGGTACGCACCCTGTGTCTAGAGATGAATTAAATAATTCTGCCAAGGGTTTCGCCATGACCTCTGCCAGCTCCTTCAGCACTTTTGGACGTACTCCATCTGGTCCTGGTGCCTTGTCCACTATCAATGCCCTGAACCCCTCCAGCACCCTCCCCACTGTGATTTCTTTGCCTGTCATCCCTCTCCATCTGTTTCTATCCTCCCTCCTACTGTAGGTAGCGCCCCTTCCCTTTCTTTCATAAAGATTGAACAGAAGTAGTCGTTGAGCACTTCTGCCTTTTAACCCCCCTCTTCCACCCATCCCCCCTCCTTAATTTTTACAATTTGATCCTTATAACTTTTCTCCCTGATGTACCTAAAGAAGTCTTTTTTCCCCCTTTTTTATGCCCTGCTCCAGCCTGAGTTCTCTTGCCACCTTGGCTGCCCTTACCCTCCTGGTCACTTCCTTTGCTTCTTGCAGATATTCCTCCCTATCCTCCTCCCTGCCTGATTTTCTGTATCTCCTGTAAGTTGCCTTTTCTTTCTCACCCTGTTTAACACCCGTTTGCTTATCCATCTGGTTTTTTTCCCCCCTACCCTTCTTAGTCTGGGCCCTACAGCAAGTTTCTGTTGCCTCCACTATCCTGTGTCTTATCAATTCCCACCTTTGCTGCATGTCCATACCTGGTTGAATTTTGCACAGAAACCCCTGTACCACTTCCCTCATCATCTTAAAGCTGGCAATGCTGAAATCCAGCACCTTTGTGCCAGATGCCCCCCCCTCACTTCAGCCATCTGTAACTGGAACCATACTGTCCTGTGGTCACTCCCCCCAGTGGTTCCTCCATCCTCATATCCCTCACCCACTCCCCATTCATAAGTATGAGGTCATGGGTGTTCCTTTCCCTAGTTGGTTCCTTGACCAACTGTACTAGAAAGCTTTCTTGGAAGGCATCCAGCATTACCTGCTCCCTTCTATCCTTTGTGGTAGGTGTGTCCCACTCCACCCCCGGCAGGTTGAAGTCACCTACTATCACCATCCCCCCTTCCCGCACTTCCTCCTGATCTTTTCTGCCAGTATCCTGTCCCTCCTTTCAGATTGAGAGGGTGGCCTGTACACCACCCCCAGTCATAGTGATTTATTTTTGGGATCCTGTAATTGCACCTACAGTGCTTCTGTATCTCCCTCATCTCCCTCCTTCCTTACACATTTTAATCCCTCCTTTACGTACAGTGCCACCCCTTCCCCCTTCTCCTTTTCCCTATCCTTCTGGTGTAATCTGTACCCTGGAACCATCATGTCCCAGTAGTGGATTTGAGTGGCCCATGTCTCGGTTATAGTTGCCAAGTCCACTCCCCCCCAGGAGAGCCTGTAGTTCCACCCCCTTATTCCCCAGACTCCTAGTATTTAATGTTACCACCCTCCAAACCTTGCCTCTACTCTCCCCCCGCCTATCTCCCCTTATGTCCGCTCCTCCTTACCTTGCTATCACGGGGTGGTAAGCACATTTGGTTTCACATCACTAGGCCGCTGAACTCCTTTATCCATCCTGCTAACCCCTGTAGTTTAAATGCTCCGCAATATGTTTCCCTATTCTTGCTTTCGGTACATTTTTTCCCTCCTCATTTAGGTGCAGTTTATCTTTTGTGTACAGACTGCTGTTCTCCTAGGTCACCCCCACCCTCCTACCAGCCCGTACCCCTTTTCACAACACCAGGCCCCCAGCCATTCATTAAACTCTTGAATTCTCCCTTCTCCCTTTTCTTGCCATACTTGCCCTGGGAACGGAAAGTACCTCCAAGAAGGTGACAGATCTGCCTGCTCCCTCACACAGAGGTCCCAGTTCCTCAAACTTCCTGTTTACCTCCCCTACTGTCCCATCAGCCAGGTGATTAGTCCCCAGGTGTATTATTAGGTGAGGCCTTTCCCTTCCCCTGCTTGCATACCTTGGCACAGATTGCACCATCCTTTCCGCCTTCATTCCTGGCATGGCTTCCACCCATATTCTATTGTGCCTCTCCCCTTTGCTGCCCCATCTGACCCCTCTTAGTATCGAGTCCCCCAACACCAAGACACCTCCCTTCTTCCCCTCTCCATCTTCCTCTTCTCCTTCTCCTCTCCTTCTTCCTCCTGCACAATGTTCCCTCCTATTGTGGCTGTTTCTCCCCCTCCATGTTGTCTGTTGTACTCAACTCTTCTTGCCCCAATTCACCTATTTCTTCATCACCCTCCCTAGCTGTTTTGTTCTTTGTACCCATGGTCCTTGCTTCCCCTTTCTCCTTCCCCTCATTTGACCCCTCTGTTAGCGGTCTGCCCCATTTGAGCTTACTGTGTTACCATCTCCCTGTACTACTTCTCTTATTCTCCTAGCGCGTTTGTTTCCCGTACCTGTGTCACCATCCCAGCCTCCTTTTCCTGACCACTCCCCATCTCTCTTCTCTCCCCCGTATTTTTTCTTTTCCTGGATGTCTTTTGTGCTTTCTACATTCCCTTCTCCTCCTCCCGACCTAATATGCCTCTTCATCATCTTTAACGCTTCCCTCATTAGCCTTAGTACTTCTTTCTCTAGCCTCACCAGCCTTATAAAGACTGGGCACCCCCCCCACCCTCCACAGGGTGTCCATGAATACCGCCCCTCCGCAGTTATTACATCCCATGACTAGGGTCTGTAGTCCTTTGTTGAAAGTCAATCAACATAAGTATGAGATCATGGGTGTTAATCTGGCTGCAACCTCAGAAACTTTTTCTGAATACTTGCTAATGTGGTTCAATATACTATTCATGTGGGATAGCCTCCACTGTACAGCAGAAAGTACAAAGGCTTTGACCCAAAATGTTGATGCCTGTATCACTAGCCATTTTAAATTGAAAGGGGTGAGGCTGTTGCCAGGGGCAAACAGGGCATTATACCACCCAAGTGGGGCCAAACAGACATTCCCTTTTCTAATGGAAAGATGCAGGGTCCTATCAGGGATGAGATTAAAGCGAGTTAGAGGGCTAAAGCAAGGGAGGGACTATTGGGTAAAAAGGTACACAGGCAGGGAAGGGGAAACACCAACTCTTTACTTGTGATAGTGGCTAAATAACTTAAACTTAAGCACCAAGGGTCTAGAAAATGAGCAGCAGCATGGGGAAAGGCCAGAAAAATAGGAGTAAGAGTGAAGAAGGGAAGGGAAACAGGTAGGGAAAGGAAGACTAGTGCAGGCATGAATTCATGGCAAAGATGACATTTCTGGGAGGAAAAGAAGCCACAGTATCATGGGGATGAATGTTCTAAGACACATGGGAGGCATGGGCAAACTAGACAGAAGCAAAAAACAAGGGTAAATAGAACAGGAGGCAGAAGCACTAGAGACCAGTATGCAGGAATGCCAGGAGCCTGGGATATAAGACATGTGACCTACAGGCAATAATGGCAGAGACCTACTGTAGATGAAAGTCATGCCTGTTACAGAAACATGGGTTACTCAGTACCATAAGTGAGAACTATCAGTTCTTAGTAACACACTATATAGTAGGAATAGGAGACAGGAGAACAGAGGAGGAGGAGTGACTTTGCACATGAAGAATGAACATAAAGGCCATGGAGGTCAATGATATAGGTAGGGCACAGATGTAGAAACACTGTGGGTTCAAGTAGTCAAGGAAGAGGGAAGGATCATCAGGGCTGGTGTAGTAAATAAGCTATCTACTCAGAAGGAGGCATCAGAGAAGAAGAAGAAGATAGTGGAGATGAGGAGGGTGGCGAAACAGGGTAATGTGTTCTTCATGCAGGACATAAACATCCCTTATGTGGATTGGAGTATCCCTGTAGCAGTAAGTGGGAGCAAACAGATGGTTTTAGAGGCCTTACAGGAGACTTTTCTTCTATGGATTGTAGAGGAGCCAATAAAAGAGGGAACTGTTCTACATTTGGTCCTCACAAAAAGGAAGAGCATTAGGGAAGTCACAGTTAAGGAGCTTCTGGGATCCAGTGATGAAAAGATTGTATGGTTTAAAATATGATTGGAGATAGAAAGTAAACACTCACATACAAAATAATATGTCTTCAGCAGGGTAGATTTGGTAGGATGAAAGAAATACTTAAAGTTTGGCAGGGTGGGTAATGCAGGGGTTAAGTGGCAAATGTGTAAATAAATTGGAAGCTACTAGAAGCTGTTTCAAATGAGTAGGTAAAAACGGGATGAATAAAAGACTAAAATGGTACACAAAAGAAGTAGAAGAGGCAGTTAGGGAGAGAAGCAGGGTGTTTAAAAACTACAAGGCCACACAGACAGAGGAAAACATGAAAGTATACCTAAAAAGCATGAAGGAGATCAACAGGAAGATGAGACAGGCAACGTTGAATTCAGAGTTAAGGATAGCAGAGGGGTACACAATGGATACAAGGTGTTCATCCCCCCATACTGGAGAGAAATGCAAATCAAAGTAGGGGACAGTTAGATGGAAGAAGTGGGGGAGGATAGAAGGAGGGGGAAATTGGTAGGTGGACATACTAAATAAATATTTATGCTAAGTATTTATGGTAAAGGACAAGGATAGACTCCCAGATAGTAGATGTAAGTTAGGGGGGAGGGGGATGATCAACATGGAATCAATAATTGATTAAAGGGTGCTGAAGGTGCCTAAAAGCTCTTAAGGCGGGCAAATCTATTGGTTCAGATGGGTTGCACCTCTAGAGTACTAATGGAAAAGGGACAGGAGATGGAGGTACCATTGGCAAATCACTTTAAGTGATCACTGGAATCAGGGGTCATGCCAGGGGCTTGATGAACAGCAAATGTAGTACCCCTTCATAAGAGTGGATGCAGGATAAGCCAGAAATCTAGAGACCATTGAGTCTGACATCCAGTAAGATGATAGAGGTCATTATAAAAGAAATACTAGTGGATTTCCTGGAAGCAAATGGTACCGGGGGCCAGCAGGGGAGGTTTTGTCTGACAAATCTGCTGAACAGCTTTGAATAGGTCACAAAGGCAGTGGGCAAAGGCCAGATAGTGTCTGTACTGTACCTGAAATTTAAAGAATCCCTGACGCCGTTATGGCAGCTTTTAAACCCCCCGCAATATTTAGACACAGTTCAGCTTATATTTAGTATTTTTTTTTATAATTCTCACCTTTACTTCTATATTACCAGGGATGTTTGCATATGAACAGGATTGCTGCCCTATCTGTTCTGGCTGTTTGCCTACACCTGACATCACAGTTCTGCTGATGACATCACAATCTTTTCCTGTGAAGATAATTATAATGCCATAAGTGGGGGATTATGAGGTCATATGTAGGCAAGCAGAAGGAGCAGATAAAGTCAAAGGGACAGTAATCTTCTTTTATACAACTGTCCCCAGTAATAAAAAAAAGGGACAGAATTACAGAATACTGTATATCTTTGAATTAAAGCCACCCTCATATAGAAGCCATCCTCAAATGTAAGCTGCAGCCAGAAATGCAATTTGCTAATAAAAGTCACCCTCGATCAAAAGCTGTGGCTATTATTAGGTGCCAACAAATGAGAACCAGAAGTGCAGTTCCCAGTTATGGTCTGCTAGGTCTTACTAGGTGCCAACAAATGAGCACCGGAGGTGCAGTTTACAGTTACGCTCGGCAAGTTTACTAGGTGCCAATAAACAAGTACCAGAGATGCAGATCACAGTGAGGTGAGGTTTTCCAGCCATTCCTAACAGTGTATTGACCTGTCTGTCCTGTGGAAACTATTCTTTACACCCCCTAGCAGTTCAACGCTGTATGTAAATAGAAATCCCCCACTCACTACAAACCAATGACTGCAAATGCTACCCGCCCCACCACTTAGCAGTTCAATCCCAGAAGTAAACAAGTACTTGACATGACAACATACTTCATCTTTATTGGAGGGTCAATAAGTAACAAACAAGGATTTTAAATCAAGCTAAATCAAGCTAAAGTCAAACTTTTTTTTACTCTAGTTGAGAGTCGCTGTTGATATATGCAGCAGAACTGCATTTCATCAATATTTAGAGTAGCAGCTACAGGTTGGTTTTCTTCTTTCTCTGCGGCACTGACTTTCAACTCCAAATTGAATGATTTTCTTTTTGGCATCTTTCAGGTACCAAAAAAATATAATTTTAAATTACAAGCCACCCTCGATCTGCAGCCACCTTCGAACATAAGCCACACCAAAAAATATAATATTGAAATAAAAGCCACAATTTAAGATGTATGGTATATGAAATATAAGCTGAACTGTGTCTAAATCTTACATTTTTTTCAAGTTTTTCTAACGGTGTCAGGGACTCTTTAATAAAGCTTTTACTTGCTGCAACATGAAAGGATTAACAAAAAAATGAAATGACTTGTGGGGAATAAAATGACAGAGTTAGTGAAAAATTGTTCAAGGGAGACCTCAGAGGGTCATCTTCAATGGAGAATTCTCAGGAGTTAAGGATGTCACAAGTGGGGTATCCCATGGATTGGTCTATGGCCCAGCCCTGTTTAATATCTTTATATACAAAATTGAGGAGATGATTCAAGGAAAGGTCTGCCTTATGGCAGATAACATCAACTCTGCAGAATGGAAAACAGTGTGGAGGGTGTATGGGCATGGAGAAGAAGATCTGGGGCAGCTAGAGAAACAGTCAATTGTCTGGCAGCTGAAATTTGTTGCACAGAAGTACAGTCATGCACACTGGGGCCAGGAACCCAAAGACAGAGTGAACGATACCAGGTTTGATATTGTAAAAGTGGACGGAGGAGAGAGGTCTTGGAGTGATAATAGCCAACAACCTTAAACAGTCAGAACAGTGTTATAGTGCAGTAAGGCGGGCAAACAGAGTGTTGGGTGTATAGGCAAGGTGCATCACCAGCAGAAAAAATGAAGTGATCCTGTCCATGTACAGATCACTGGTGTGGTTGCACTTGGAGTACTGCATGCTGTTCTGGAGTCCATATTTGAAGAAGGATGGAAATAGAGCAGATGTGGTGCAGAGAAGGGTTACCAAAATTATCCAGGAACACCATACTAAGCCCAAAGGGGAAAGATTTGATGACTTCAACATGTGTATAATGAAGGTCAGAATAGAGTGGAGACATGGTAGAGACATGCAAGTTTCTACAAGGGATAAACTGAGTAGACAGCAGCAAAATATTCACACTGGGCTCTAGGCACTTATACAGGCAGAGTATATGTGACAGGCATGTACCTGGTGCACACCCATCTGCATCTGCAGACAGGCATGCAAGGCATGGCATGCACAGATGCTGCCTGTTTGTCTGTGGCCCTGGCAGTGCGTTGCTGCATGGAGGTGGATCAGCACACACAGGAAGGCATCCAATCAGATGCCCACCCTAGTGGCAGAGTGGATTCCCTTCTCCGAGCAGAGTGGGGATTGTGGGACTCGAAGATCAGCAATGTTGGGCGAGTGTTCCAATGGCTGGATCTAGTCCTCTCTGCATGTCTAGAAAGAAGGGGCTGCATGGCAGAGGTGTGGCTTGCCCCACTGTGGCAGGCAGGTTCAAGGTGGTAGGGGGCATGCAGTGGCTAATGCAGGATATCTGCCCGCATAACCTGTGTTCCCCACTCACAGCACTCCATGGCTTGGTGCATGGCACAAAGTGTAGGACTGCCCCCAACCACTCAATTGGTCCATTCATGCACAGAGATCTGCTAATGGACAGGGGATAGGGTGAGGAAGGTGCATGTGCTCCTTTAGTTCATGCCACTGGGATTCTTCATACAGCTATGCATATGTGCCATGTATTTGCAGTGCCTAGACATAGTGATTAGAGCCTAATGACTTCAAACAGGAGCACAAGCAGAAACTCTAAGAAAATGGAAAGAGGGAGATTAATAAACATCAGGAAACATTTCTGTATAGAGATGGTGGTGGAAAAGTACAATATACTAGCAAGGGAGGTGGTCAGTTCCAAATCAGTGGTGGGATTTAAACATGTGTGGCATAGAAACATGGGACTGGTAAAGGCAGATGGTGAGGACAGCTCAAAGAAGGGAAAGCAAGCAACTGATAAAGAGTATTTGCAGCATTCCATAGGAGGGGTTTGGCCGATTAAATGGGCAGTGAGGCCTTTTTCTACCATTAATGTCAATGTCTGTGGTTCACCTGTTTGTTGGTTTTATTGGTTCAAGCATAGAATAACAAAAAAAAAAGCAGCATACAAAACTGTGTAAATGTTTGTAAACATTTCTAATGCACTCTCCAAGGCTTGAACAAACAACCAGAAACCCCGAGCGCTTTGTGTGACTCGGATACTTCCTTTGAGAGGGGTGGTAGGAGGTGGATTCAACTGGTCAGCACCATTTAAATCTGTTAACTAAAAGTTCAAGTTCTGACCCATAGTTTGTGTGAGTCCATGAGAATAGAATAGAACACCTGAAGTGAGAAATAATCACTCTCTGGCAGAACTAAATTTGTAGGATTGAAAGGTATTGTAGACAATTAAGTAAAAACCAGCAATTATGCATATTTGTTTGCGTATTATTCAGTATCACAAAAGCTAAAAGGGTTTAACAAACCTTGAAAGTACAGTACAATCATTAGTGATAACATCCAGGAGCAGACTGGGTGCTCACCGGCACTTAACATATAACAAGTACATTGTCTTTGTATTCTCTGGAGGACACAACCAAGCATGTTTTATTGTTTTATTTATTTTGTGTGCTGTGTAAAAAATATATGATATGAGGCCTGTGTAGATATCATAACTTTATTTTTCTCTTAGTCCTGTGCTTTAACACTTTAGATCTCACTTGTGGTTTTGCTGGTCATGATGTCTGGGGTTAAAGAACATTCAAGAAAGCTATTAATAATATCTACCCAGGCCCAACATCATATTCTGTGTATATATTAAAACATGTCCTTACAGTTTCTTATTTAGCCTCCTAGTCTTCAGGGCTGCCAAATTCAGCTGGGTGTCCATTAAACGACATCCTGCAGCTTCTCTGGTACTTACCTTCTCCATCACTCCCTAGCTTGCACCCCATGAGTGGGGTGGGGGGAGTCCTCCGGCCTGGCCAAAATGATCTTGAAGTGCCTTCCAGAAGAAAGAAACTGTGGTGGGAAGTGACCAGTCACTGATGTGGGCCCAAGAAGTGTCTTTGCATCATCACGTACACCTCTGGGCCCTTCTTCCTGCCCCCATGCCTTTCTGGCACCCTCATCATGTTCCTTAACCCTGGTCACTGGCTACACAAGGGGGAACACTGCTGCTGCACTGATGGGCCAGTTATTAAAACATTTCTAAAGAGAGCACCTCCTGATTCAATCACAGCATCTTTGACTACACCGTATACTGAAGCTGCAATATAAAGCACAGAAAGCTTGGCCTTACAGTACAGCAGCTGTATAACAAAATTAGCAAAGACCTGATTGTTTTTAATAATAATAATTTTATTTTTAAAGCACCTTTCAAATTTTCAAAGTGCTGTACAAAACATATAGTAAAAAGAAAACCAAACATTATAATACATTATAAAACATTCATAAAACCACAATTTCAACAACAATTCATATAATACTATAAAAAGGCAATCTGGTACAAATGAGTTTTTAAGCCACTATTAAATTTCCCCAGGGAGGTTCATTGCCATAACCGCCAGGGCAGTAAAACACTAGAAGATCTTTCAGACAAGCTGGACCCTGGTCATGTAGGGCTTTAAAAGTCAATAAACAGACTTTAAAGGTGATCCGCCACCGAACAGGGAGCCAGTGCAGTTCGCGCCGCACCAGGGTAATATGACAGGACCTACTGGTTCCCATCAAAACCTGGGCCGCCGCATTCTGCACTAGCTGAAGGTGGTGGATTTCAACCCCAGAAAGCCCAAAATACAGGGAGTTGCAGTAGTCCAGACGAGAGGACACAAAGGCGTAGACCAACATAGGTAGCTTGTCAGACAGAATGAGGTGTTTCACTCTAGCGATATTCCTAAGATGGTAAAAAGAAGTCTTGATGACTGCTAACACCTGCAAATGCAGTGTCAGCCTGTCATCCAAGATAACCCCTAGGTTACGCACCCGTTCAGAGGTCGGAAGTGACACACCCCCAAGAAAAATTTCTGAGGGTGCAACAACAGGCAATCCCTCTATCCGACAGCCCAGGTCCACCACCAAAACCTCTGTCCTTTCTGCGTTCAACTTCAGCCAACTAGAATCCATCCAACCCTGGATTTCTTTCAGACAGTTGTTAAACACTGAGAGAGCTCTATCCTGGTCAGGAGCAAAAGACAGGTATAGCTGGGTATCATCTGCATAGCAATGAAACCTCAGCTTATACCATCTTATAATGTCTCCGAGGGGCAGCATATACATCGCAAACAACATGGGAGACAGCACAGAACCCTGAGGCACCCCACATAACAAAGATGTTGGGCCAGAGGAAAAAAGTCCCGATACAACTCTTTGTGATCTCCCAGTGAGGAATGAGGTGAACCATCGAAGGACGGTTCCCGATATTCCACAAATCTGCCTCAGGCGTGCTAGCAACACCATGTGATCCACGGTGTCAAAGGCTGATGAGAGATCAAGAAGAACTAGAATAGAATGTCTCTTCTGGTCTCTCGCCCTTAAGAGATCATTAAGTACCCAAACCAGTGCAGTCTCAGTGCTATGTCTTTTACAAAAACCCGATTGGAAGGGTTCATAGATGCCATGGATGGTTAAATGGTTCTCCAATTGGGATGTCACTACCTTCTCAATCACTTTCCCAATAAAGGGTAGGTTTGAGATGGGTCTGTAGTTTGTGAAACAGTCAGGGTCCAAGGTAGCTTTCTTCAAGAGGGGTGTCACCACCGCCTCTTTCAGGGAGCTAGGAAACTCAGCTGATTCCAAGGAGCACCAGACTATTTGCATAAGGATTGGACTGATGATGTCGCAACAACCCAGTATTAGGGAAGTCGGTCCAGGATCCAAACTACAGCTCGTAGGGCGCACACCATGGATAATCCTCATGACATCCATGAAATCAGGTCTGCTGAAGGAACAGCAAGAAGACTGAGGTACTGTGAACTCATGCAGTTCAACAGCATCCCCCTTAGAAGCCGCTGGACACAGATCCATCCTGATGTTGGCCACTTTATTAGCGAAGAATCGAGCGAGCTTCTCACACTCTAATTGCAAAAAAGCCTTCTGAACTTGTAGACAGGCTGGGTTGCACAGCCTGTCCACAGTTCAAAAAAGCTGAGCTGGTCGATTCCTGGCTACTGCAATCTCCCTGGACAGGAATTCTGCCTTCTTATGGGAGATTGCAGATTGATAGACAGAATAATGGTCCATCAATCAAAGGTGGTCGGCATCAAGGGCGGATCTGTGCTAGCAGTGTTCTAATCTTCGCCCCTGTCTCCGCATCTCCCTCAACTTCCCATCAAACCAGGGTGCCTTGGGATGAAGGGAAAGGGGGTGTACATGAATAGGAGCAATAATATCCAGAGCCAATGTAACAGCCTTGTTATAGGCTGTCACCAAGGTCTCTGGACTACTGCTCGCCAACACGGGGGATGAGAGGTCAAGAACCGCCGCGAGGCCCTGGGGTGTAATATCCCATAAACGGCAGTATCTCGCCATCTCCACAGGGGTAGGCCTTCTTAGGGGGGTACTAAAATTGAACCTCATCGTGTAGTGGTCCAACCAAACAACTGGTTCCACCCCCAAATCAAAAGCATCAATCCCAAGGAGAAAGACTAAGTCCAAAGAGTGCTCAGATTTATGAGTAGAGGTGGAAACCACCTGTGTAAAGCCCAAAGAAATCATTAATTGGAGGAAGTGATTACCAAATTGTGAGAGTTCATCATCGATCCAGGTGTTGAAGTCACCCAGAACCATCAATTTGGGTGACTCAAATGACATGTCAGCGATGAAGTCTGCCACTTCCTGTAAGAACCGTTTCCCATCTCCTGGTGGATGGTAGATGAGTACAATTTGAACGCCAATACCCACTACCACGGTGCACTCAAAGGACACAGCCTCCCCTGTAACCACACTCATGAGGCCCAATTCTGTCTTAAAACAGACTGCACCCCCCCCCACTGTCCAATCTCGGGCAGTATATCACCGAATACCCGGCTGGAGTCATAGCTTCCAACATGGGCCTGGGTTTTCATCCAGCCAGGTCTCAGTGATGCAAGCCAAGTCCACCGAACTAACAAGGTCAGCTATAATGCCAGTCTTGTTTCTGACGGTCCTAGCATTGCATAGCACCGCCCGAGTAGAACGAACCTCGGAGGCCGTCAAGCTCATCTGCCTACTTAATTCCATAGTGCCCTTGGGTATGGGCACCAGACATGGTAAAACATGATCTGGGTTCCATTTCGCCCCAGGGCACCTTCTAGATCTAGCAACCCCGACATGAAAGCCCCCTCGTCCATCCTCCTTGGTTTGCCGCCCCCGTCCTCCTCCCTCTCCTACTAGCAATTCCTAATGCTCTACAATGTTGATAAATATCATAATGAAGAGGTGGAGGATAAAAAGGGCAGAGGGTGTGGAGCAAGGAGGATGAATAGCACACCACCGTGGGGGTAGTAGACCGGCACATGCCGCTACAAAAACTACTAAAAACAACACAATAACACTAACAATTCAAGTAAACCCCAAAATAAATCTAATAAAATAAATAATCTAAACTAAATCAATAACTTTCCAACCTCACCTTGAAGAAAGTCAAGACAATCCCAATGAAAAGAAGATCAAATAAAAATAAATATATAATTAAAATCAAATCAAACAACTTCAAACTAGAATATACAGTAACATATCCCTTCCCCTTCCCTCCCAGTCCTCTCATGACCAGGGAGAAGAAAAAAACAAAATAAAATCATCCCCCCAGCTCTCTCACCACCAGAGGGCATGTTAAAAGAAAAAATATTTCTACACTCTCACTGTAGAATATTAAACAAAATATTTCAGAACAAATATTTCAGCAATCTCACTGCAGAATGTTTCAAAGTAAACAATTCCCACTTAACATATAACCCATCATCCCACCGCCAGTCCTCTCACAATCAGGAGATGGGGAAAGAAAATAAATAAAATAAATGGACACAAGGTCCTCTCACCACCTCGCTGTCCAACTCAAAAAGAAAAAGAAAGTCACTGGGAAGGAGTCAAATTTGATCACAGGCAGGAATCTTTATGGAAAACCAAATAATCCATAAAAATCAGAAACACAAGGCTCAAGATTTTATTTATCTTAATAAGATAAATAAAATAAATAAATAAAAATAAAATATATGGACACCCAGGTCCTCTCACCACCGAGGGAAACCACACAAGAGAGTTTAGGCCTTCGGTCCTGAGTGAAGCAGAATAATCCAAAATATCAGTTCTCCATAAAATGGGGGCCATAGAAAGAATCCAAAGAAGGGGAGAGTCCAGGGTGTTACTTGGCCTTAAAATAAGGAAACCACAGAAACGTTCAATCGAATCAAAGCCAGTTGAAAACTCGGAAGTAGCATCCAGCAACAGACCAGGGCCCCTCCAACTCCAAATCCAAGCACAGCCTGAAATATTTATAGTCCCACCATGACACCCGGGTAATGGCCACACCGTAGCCAGTCCCACGAATCTAGAGAAACCATGATACCCCAGTCAGCTCCCTGACTGAGCAACTACCGTGACCCCCTGTGGAGCTGCAAATTCAGCTGGTGATCAACCACTGGATCAGGGCCCACTCCTGTCGCTAACTGATAGTTACTCCAAATAGAAAATCCAGGGGTTCCAAGTCCACAAAACACAAGCCCAGGCCCAATACTCGGCTTCAGAACCAAACTGGTGCTCAAAGTCCAAGATATTGACCAAAAATCCAAGAAATCAGCCAAAAATAAACAGCTTTCCACATTTCAGCTTTCCACCCAGGCTGTCCTTAAGGCAGGCCAGTGCCCTCTCTTCAACTCCCCCTTGACCGCAGAAGTTCCTCGTATCTCTGCTTCAGTCCCCCTCGCACCGCAAACTCCTCACAGCTCCTTGCTCCTGAACTCCCCAAATAATCCAATTAAGTGAGGAGATTCAGTGAGGTTCAGTGAGGGAGTTCAAAGAAAAAATAAAAGTCACTGCTTTCACCAAGTGAGGATAGCACTAGCGAGGATCATTCAGATCAAGCCGCACAGGCCGCGGACTGTAAAAACCAACAAAGTAGCAAAAAGCCATTCTATGCCATTCCAACTGCCGCTATTGCATTACAGCCACTATCACGTTATAGCCCACATATAAATAAAAAAAAAAATTAAAACAAAAACGAACAAAATAAGATGAAAATAAGACAAAAACAAAAGAAAAAACAAGTGCAAATTACGGCACACCCAGCCTGGCGGCCATCATGAACCAAACTCCATGCTCTACAAGTTGGTTTTAGACAGTAAACATTTTTTAGAAGATTATTTGAAAACTCATTGGCTACCTCCCAATAGTTTCAAAGCTATCAACTGTGAGTTGCAAGACCTAAAACGACACTTGCCTTTTATGCAACAAACACTACCATGATTTCAATGCTTTCATGTTGGTATTTCTGACAGTCAAAGCCTTGGTGCTCATTTTGTTCTGAGGTTTATAGCTATAAGATTCAAACTTACATACAAGCAGCTCATATACTGTTAGCTTATTATTCTTGAAATATTCCTTGTCAGAAACTATAAATCATTAATTTTTTTAACATAAAACAGCTAATTGTAGAAACAGGAGTGAATTCTGTTTATAGCACCTAAAATGCGTTCAGTGTTCATAGTAAAAATATTTAGTATGCCTTTGGGCATATTTGAGGATATAGTGAACGTCAAAACACATTTATTTACAAATTAAACATTGTACTAAAGTGTTTATAGTCAAAATATTCAGTATGCCTTGATGCATATTTGAGAGTACAGTGGACCTCAAAACACATTTATTTGCAAATGAAACACTGTACCAAAGTGCCTTAGTCTAGCCTTACAGTGTCTCTTTACTGTTCAAATTTATTAATAATTGGGCCAATCATAGTGGATATCTGATTGATGTGTATGTGATTTACACTGATGTTAATCTTGTGGTGCAATATAGCACTGTACTTTGCAATCTACTGGAGGTGTTTTGAAGATAACTCCTCTAAGGCTGGCATAATAATATTATACAAAATCTTCTTGGGGCACTACAACCAAAAGCACAGTAAGGCTAGTGGGATGCCAAAGAAGAGAAATTAAGTGCTTATAGAAACATTTAGACAGAGAGGAATAACCACCGAAAAAGACCATCACATCGGTCCTGATGCCTTAAAATGTATTATGATGAATCATCCTCTCAGAATCTTCCCTGTCTTCTACCACAGTCTTGTTCAGAATAACCATCTTAAATATGTCACTTTGTGTTTTGAACCCAGATAAACTCTCATCATTAACCCCATTACTGGATAGAACATTCTACCCATCCACTGCCTGCTCTGTGAAAAATTAACTTCCATAAGTCCTTTTAAAATGTTCACCCTTCCAGCTTTAGGTTGTGTCTCCTGGTGAATGAACTGGTCTTACACTTGAACAACATTCTGGAGTTAATCCAACTGTGCCCCCATTTGTATGTGTATGTTTCTATCATATCACCTCTCTCCCTCCTGTTCTCCAGTGAACACAAACTGAGATTTTCCATTCTGTCTTCACTGAGTCTACACTGCAGTCCCTGAATCAGTTTTGTTGCCCCTTTCTGTATGCAGTGGTTCCACAAAATCAGAACGGTTTCCATTATGACTAGAGATATCGTGATACTACTGTCTCAGTTTCGTCAGGTGCAGCTAGTTGTAATGATTGGCCAGTCATTTGATGTCACTGTTTTTAAATACTAAAAATATTCATCATTATTTGCTATGTTGTTAAAGAATCAGCAGGTAGCACAGTACAAAAACAGTGCTCCTCATATCTATGCCTTCAGAAGTCCTTTAGCCTGAGGGCTCTAATAGTCAGCTGACAAACTGCAAGAAGACAGGGAAGTTCAAAGTAAAAGCCTTGACTATTCTTGATTATTTTTCACTCAAGATACTGATAGACATGAGGGAATATGGTAGTGTAGTCTAGAGGTTACAGTAATGAGCCACAAATGAGCTTGGTACAGTACATTCAGCAGACCTGGGTTTGATTCCCACAACCTTCACTTGCATACCGTGTGACCCTGAGCAAGTCACTAACCTGTCCAGTGTTCCTGGGTTGCCTCTGAAAACAATCAGTTGTGCCTAGAGGGCCTTACCTGGTTACCAAAGAATAAAAACAAATGTGATGATGGGCAACACTGTAGATTCCGACCTATCTCTGTCCTTCTTATGTGGGCTCTAAAATTGCACTCAATGCTCTGTGTTTGATTGAACCACTGACCTCTACAGTTGCAGTATTGCCTCCCTCCTGTGACTGGTAAAACCCTGTTTGTGGCACTCCAGCATCCAGAGTCACATTTGTCTGGTAGCCATTGTATTTCTAGTTGCAGTGTGGCTAGCATACCTGAGCTCTGTAGTATTAAGAGGAGTGAGACATAACTAAGCTTGAGCTCAATCCCCTGGAGATATTTGGCTAGCTATTTAATGTGCTTTCACCCACTAGATGATCCCATTGTAACGTCATATAACTGAAACTGCATCTCTATTAGTCTTGCTTAAATAAATGAAATACTTAACCTCTTAGCTGTTCAGGACAGGTTTTTAGGTAAATAAAGGAGTTCTGCTGATACCACACGACCAAAGGGAGAATAGCTTTAGTGATGTGTCCTAGTAAATACGTTTACAAGTGGACACTTTTAATTTTTTATAATAGATTATTTTAATGCTATAGGATCAGAATACCTAATCTACATATTAACTAACAGCCTCTGCACTTTTTTTAAAACTGCCTGCTCATGCTTACATGTTTTTACCATCTATATCTGCCTCTACTATACAGCTTTGGAAAAGATTACAAAAAGCAAAGCAGTTCATATTCAAATAGATTTTTGGGCACCATATAAAAATGCTCTGCACAGGATTAGTTTCTGAAACCACCATTCTGCATGATTTTACTTGATGAATGACTGTTAGAAACTACGTGAAAACAGGACAGATCTCTGTAATTGTATATTATCCTATTTTCCAGGCCACTAGAAATTCAGAATACACACTAACCAAGGGTATGCAATCCACTTATCTAGGATAATTGTTTAAAATAATGTTCTGTCCATCCCTTATTTATGGTTTAATGTCAATATATGAAATATTTGAAATAGTACAGACAGTCTCGTACAGAAACAAAGAGCGGCAGACAGGAAGGAAACATAGAAACACAGAATTTGACGGCAGATAAGGACCACTTGGCCCACCCAGTCTGCACATTTCCCTGCCTACTGGATAAGCTGCAGATCCTAGTTAACCAGCAGCCTACTTCTTCCTACTCCCACCCCCTAGAATTGCCTTATGATTGTCCCATGCATGCTTGAACTCCACCACTGTTTTTGACTCCACAACCTCCTCCGGAAGGCAGTTCCATGCATCCACAACCCTTTATGTGAAAAAATACTTCCTTAAATTACCTCTGAGCCACCCCCCCACCCCCGTCCTCAAGGAGAGGACATCAAAGGCTCAAAATGAGGAAAGGATCACTCAGGAGGTGAAGAATGAGGAGAAGACTTTCTTCAGGTATATGAGAGAAAACAGGAAGGCAAGTGGTAGCATAATAAGGATTAACACACTGGGGGAGGGACTGTGCATAGAAAGACCAAGAGAAAGCTAAAATGTTAAATGAATAAGGCTGCTTTTCTTCTCAGTGGAAGAGGGGATGGGTGAAACATGCATCAACAGGCACCTGGGGAGGGGGAGTGGACACAAGTCCATTTAAGGAATATAGAGTCAGCCAGAGACTGGAAGTCCTAAAGGAAAACAAGGTAATGGGGCCGACAGAATCCACTCAAGGGTATTAAAGGAACTGAGCTTGGTGCTAGCCACCCCTCTGGCAACTCTATTAAGCACCTCATTGAAGATGGGGGTGGTTCCAGAGGAATGGAGGACAGCCAGTGTGGTCCCTCTGCACAGGAGCAGCAGCAGGGAGGGGGCTTGTAATTACAGACAAGACAGTCTTATATCAGTGGTAAGGAAATTAATGGAGTATAATCTGAAGGAGAGACTCATGGAATACCTGGAGATATATGGGCCACAGGACAACCAGCAGCACAGCTTCACAGGAGGAAGGTCATGTCAAACAAATCTCATAGATTTAATTAACTGGGTAAGCAAAGTGGTGGATCAGGGAGGGCAGTGGATGTGGCCTTTCTGTACTTTAGTAAGGCCTTTGACACTCTACCACATAGAAGGTTGATTAAGAAACGTAGCAGCCCAGAGATGAGGGAGAAGGTGGTGAGCTGTGTACCAACTGGTAGAAAGACAGAAAGCAGAGGGTGGTGGTAAACGGCAGTCACTCAGAGGATGAGACAGTGACCAGTACTGTACTACAGGGATCAGTACTGGGTCATGTTCTTTTCAATGTTTTCATAAGTGACATTTCTGAGGAACTGAAGGGGAAGGTGTTTTTTATTGTAGGTGACACAAAATCTGCAACATTGTGGTAATCCAGCAGGGTTGTAGAAAATTCAAAGAGATCTGAGGAAATTAGAGGAGTGGTCTAGGGGGAGAAAGCTGGGTTTCAATGCCGAAAAGTATAAAGCCATGCATCTAGGGCAGGGAAACCCAGGGGCTATGTATAAGATTGGGGGAGGGGTACTTATTGTTACCAAGCAAGAGAGGGGCCTTGGCGTGATCATCTCTGATGATATCAGAGTGAAAGGGTAGTGCAATAAAGCAATAGGCAAGGCAGACTGGATGGGAAGGGGGATTTCTAACAGGGGAAGGGAGGTGGTGTTGCCTCTATATCACTCACTTGTGAGACTCCATCTGGATTACTGTGTCCACTTCTTTGGCTGCACATCCACAAAGATATCAACAGGGTAAAAGTAGTCCAGAGGAGGGTGACTAAAATGGTGTGGAGCTTCCACAAGAAACCATATGAGGAGTGGCTGTGGGAGCTCAAAATCTACCTCCTGAAGGAGAGAGGAGAGGAGAGGAGAGGAGAGGAGAGGAGAGGAAAGAAAAGAGAGAGGGACATAACTGAGATCTATAAGTGCCTCATGGATGTTTCTCCTCACAGCCCTAAGCTCTGTTTGCAGGTTTGCACTGACAAAGTAAATGTGTTAATGGGAGGAAATATTTTATTTGTTTATTGAAATGTTTCACCAGGAAGGCACAGTGAGCAACAGGTTTCTCATCTACCGGTGCGACCGGGGCCGGGGGGGGGGACATGAGGATAGTATACAGAGATTTGGAGCATTAACGAAGATTTACATAAGATTACATTTAAATAAAAGTGAGTAAACTGCAATGACGCAATGAAATAGCGGGGTGATAACAGTTTGAACTAGATAGGTACAATGATAACAGTTTAGAACTTGGTGAAATACAACAGCACAAAATAACATTAAAAGGTAAACTCACGGTAAACTGTAGGTGACACATAAATGAGTAGCTTAAGTATGGCTGAATGGAGTTCAAATAAGTTGACCTGGGGAAACTAGGGACTAACACAGATAGTACAAGTTTACTAAGGTAAAACAGAAGTGCAGATTTGTCTAGAAGTGCAATAGATTGGGGCTAGCCAGAACTAAGGCTAAGAAATGGAGGTGGGGAAGGGGGAGGGATGGGAGGTAGAGGCATATAAGATTCATGTCTTTCAGAATAATAAGAACCCAGCCAGAGGTCGATTTAGGGCTAGGGAAGGGGAGGTGATGGGTGCTAAGTAGAGGGAGTGGAAGGGATTGAGGAAATGGGAAATAGAGGGCTTGATCAGTTCTGACCAGTTCCAGATACTGAGAACCCTGTCAGGGGATGGTGCAAGGCAAGCATTAGGGTGAACTGGTATAGGAAGTAGGAGGGCGGTGAAGAGGGTAAAATAGAGAAACGGGGAGAAAGATAAGGGCTTATCAAGAGCTAAGACCTTAGGAGAGTTGAGAACCCCTTCAGGGGTAGGGACAGGCAATGGAGGAGGAGAGGAAGGAAGAGGGAGGAGGAGGAGGAGGAGGAGGAGGAGAGAAGACTGCTGGGGCCTGATCCCTCCAGTATACTGAGAACCCTGCCTACACAAGGCAGAGATGGAGCATGATAGCAGGGAAGCAAGCTGTTTGACAGTGAAGGTGAGTATGCTTCAGGATGCTGGGAGCTGGATAAGGTCTTAAGAAAGCCAGAAGAGAGGTTTAAGTGGGAGAGAAGAGAGGCCTAGTCCCAGAAGAAGCCCTTACAGGATACAGAGAAACCCTGCAAGGGGATAGGGATGGGAGGAGACTTTGGGGGTAGGGTAGGGTGGTGGGAGTAGGGAGAAGTGGGGACAAACTCTTGGTAGAACTTTGGGTGTGGAGAAACACAGTAAGCATGCAAGGGAGGCCAGTAGGGTGGGAACTGGGGAGGGAAGGAGAGCTGGAATTTGGGGGTGGGAGGTGGGAGTTCATCAGGGAGGAGTGAAGGTGCTGATAGGGGGTAGGGGTTTGTCCTGGGCTTAGAGGGGGGAATTAGGGAGGGTCATGGCAGGAACAGCTAGGTGCAAGGTAGTTTTTGAAGGCAAAGCTGAAGGAGTAGTAGGAGGATTAGTGATGAATTTGAGGGGGGAGGGAGTTCCAGATTTTTGGGAGGCAGTGAGAGTAACCAGATTGGCTGATAAGGGTGCACCTGAAATATGGAGCAGAGTCATGAGTACAACTGCTATCCTCAGATCAATTTTGGTCTTTGACCTTGCAGGGGGGTTACCAGTAGCATTTTACTAGGTCTGAAATTTCCTTTTTTACACTAACAAGCTATTTAATGGACTAGAAATAGAACATTTATTGACAGTTAAGGCTCTACTTTGGACACAAAACAGCAGCCCACTGTACAACATTTGTAGCATTCTGATGTGGGAGGGCATGCATACTGAGAGGAGAAGGTGACATAGTATCAGCTGGAAGAGGGTAGCATAGGCCATTGCTATCAGGCAGGAAGTCATATCTTCACCACCTGAAACAGCTAAGTATGCCAGTGCAGCATAGTATTTTTACTGTAGCAAACATTTTGCACTGGAATAACCATGTGTATGGTAGAGGGCCTTTGCCAGGGTTTCTGGCTACTCGGCCAACCTCTTTTCTCCATCCTCAGGTCAAACATGTAGTATCCTGAAGATGAAATTTGTGTGTCAGTTTAGTATGAAATAATGCTACTTGTTGTCCAGAAAATCTATCTGGGCTTTAGATGTCTGAAAATCTGTCTGGGCTTTACAAGTCCTATTGCCAAATCTACTGTACTTGGTCAGTATTTTTCTTGAGGCAATGTATTTGCTTTGTGCTATGTACAGAATCTACCATCTTTGCAAATATGTCCTCACATATCAAGTTCGGAACAAATAGCAGACCTTAGCAGATTTTTAAGCAATAAGTAAACAAAGAACGCTTTTCAAATATGACATTCAACATGCATATTGTTAAAGCAGAAGTACTAGTTAATAACAAGCATTTGTCAAAGCTGAATGTTGTCTTGCTGGCATTGGCATTGGTAGTGCAGACATTAGAGAGACCCATAATAGGAATGATATTGAAGTATAGAACTGACGTCAACCCCACCCCACCCTGCAAAGAGTGACAGGCATCGGGGTGTGCCTTTGGGTCATTTGCCGTAACGCTCATGCCGCTTCACCTAACCCTACCCTGCAGACTCTGACAAGTATCGTGTTGTGCCTTGGGGTTGTCAGGCCTTACATTCACCCCACTTCATAGGGAAGTATGTTGAGATGTGTGCAGCATAGGAAAAAGGGTGAACTTTGGGTCTGAAGAGTCCAAGGCACACTTGGATGGCTGTCAGTGGCTGCAGGGTTTGGGTGGGGATAAGGTTGAAATGGCATGAGCATTACAGCCAACAATCCAAAGGCACACCCTGACACCTGTTAGTTTGTATGGGGTGGGATGTTATGGTTAGAAACCCTAACACCCTGGGCATTTGTTGGTATTTGCACTCCAAATTTGCAACATGGTCTTTTTGTGACCCCACCTCATGATAGCATGTGGGACCTCTGCTCATGAACAGTGTCACTGTGATTTTGTTAATGTGTCCTGAACATTGATTTCCCACAGTGTCCGCTCTATTCTGTACCACATAAAAATGTCAGCTGCACCATTCATAAGGAGCAGTGAAGAGATGGCAATGTTGAAAATCTGGAGTGAAAGTATTAAAAATTCTCGAAGTTACAAGCGTGCATGAAAACTGTGCAACACATGCTCGTAACAGTCTTTTCTTGAAATTATTTCACCAAATTTTTAACATAGACATTTTAGAACCTCTGCTCATGAACAGTGGCAGTATGATTTTCTTAATCTGTCTCGAATGTTGATTTCCCACAGCGACTGCGCCATTGTGCGCCAGATGTGCGAAACCACATTTCAGGCAGGATGTGAAAAATGACAGCTGTACTGTTCATAAGAAGGTGTGCAAAAATGGCAACATCTGGAGGGAAAATATAAAAATTCTCGAACTTATGACTGTATGCAGACACTGCGCAACACACGCCTGTAACATAGTCATTTTGTGGAATTTTTTCACCAACTGTTTAACATAGGCATTTTGGAACCTCTGCTTATGAACAGTGTTACTGTGATTTTCTTACTCTGTCTGTAACATTGGTTTCCTACAGTGACTGTGTCACTGTGCACCGGTTGTGCTAAAACACATTTTGGGCAGACTGTGGAAAATGACAGCTCTACTGCTCTTAAGGAGGTGAGAAAAAATGGCAATGTTGAAAATCTGGAGTAGATATAGTAAAAATTCTCGAAGTTACAAGCGTGCATGGAAACCGCACAGCACATGCTCGTAACACAGTCATTTTTTGGAATTTTTTCACCAAATTTTCAACATAAGGATTTTGGGACCTCTGCTCAAGAACAGTGTTACTGTGATTTTCTTACTCTGTCCCAAACATTGTTTCCCTACAGCGACTGCGCCACTGTGCGCCAAATGTGCGAAAACACATGTCATGTAGGAAGTGGAAAATGACAGCTGTAATGTTCATAAGGAGGTGTGAAAAAATGGTGATGTTGAAAATCTGGAGTAAAAATATTAAAAATTCTTGAAGTTACAAGCGTGGGTGGAAACCGCACAACACACTCTCGTAACATGGTCATTTTTTGAAATGTTTTCACTAAATTTGCAACATAGGTTTTTTGAGAGCCCACCTCATGAACAGTCACACTGTCATTTCATTAATCAGTCCTGAACGGTGAGTCCATGTAGTGACTGCAAAATCACCTTTTGGGACCAAATAAAGTGATGACAGTGACTGAATTCATGAGGTGGGGTCCCAAGAACCAAATGTTGAAAATTCAGTGCTAGAATTCACAAAAATGGCTGAGATATGTACCAAAGTTGAATAAAACCATTTATGCCATTATACAGTTTACCGGCATTTCTTCAGTTTGTGGTTATCTTTAAAGAGTGCAGATTTGTTCCCGGTCCACCAAAGATCGACGCGTCAGGCTCCGGAGGAAAGTATGGGGTGAGGGAGTGGTGTGGGGAGGTGGGGTGTACAAAGGATGGCTGCGGGCTGGGGAAGGGGACAGGATGGTGAGGGACCATTTCCTTTGTTTCAGGTAACAAAAATATAAAAATTCACCACGGAACGTTTTCTTTTTTTTTTTCTTTTTACAGATTTGGCCACACTGGGGTGGGCTCCCAATGTGGCACACAATTGAGGTGGGACAGCAGCAGGAAAACGGGGAGGGGGTTAACATGTCAACATGGAGATTGGGCACCCCCATCAGCAAGCATATCTGTGTTCAGAGGCATGATGCCGAGGGGGATTGGGCACCCCTTAGGCAGACCGCATCAGTAAAAGGGTCACATATGCCAACACATGGATTGGGTACCCCCCACATTGTCTTCCTAGGGACTGTGAGCAGCGGATGGTGAGCTGCCACCTGACATGTTTATTGAAATGTTACACCAGGCAAGGCAAGCCCTGCAATGTGGGGTCGCTCCCTCAATGCAGCGGCTAAACGTTTCAAGTTGGTTACACATTTTGCAACTGCTGTCATAGACAGTGTGCAATCTAATTCATGTCAAGGAGCCCAGCCCCTAAAAAGCAGTGGCGCCACTGGCTACAACACAACCACGCTTCCAAATCTGCTCTTCTACTTCAAGCAACCCCGATATGTTGCCTGCGCTGCGTGCACAAGACAACATAAAAATGTACTGTTTTCAATAGTTATGGCAAACAAGCCACCAAATGACAACACTTGAATCACACGCATTTGCCACAAGTGCATTTCGGAATCTGAAGGAAATGGGGTGCTGCCATTCTCTCATTGGTTATTTTGTCTGATGTAACTGGAATGCACCACCCCTTCCTTTGACTGTTGAGTGTTTATAGGACAAGCAACATAAAGAAAGGGTGAACAACAGGAACTGTATGTGGGGGTGCTATATTTCCTATGGATTCACACATCATTAAAAATGTATAAAAAAATCAAGGGGGACCAATTATCAGAAAACAGTAGTAAACAGCAAAAGCTAAATCTGAAATTTGAAACTCAGGCAGTGCAAAAATCTGGAAAGTGATGAACACTTCCAGGTTAACTAGTACTGCTGCTTTAAATTAACTAGTTTAAAATATAAGTAAAACCCAAACCATGCTTTTTGGGTCTGCTCCTAGACTAAAGAAATGTCATAGCCAGCTACTGTATCTGTTTCCTGCACTGACGGCTCTATTCAAAGTAGTGTGCAATCTTTTAAATATCTTGGTATCACACTTGACCCTTCCCTGGACTTTGATCTTCACATCTTGCCCAAGACTTCATTGTCACCACACTAAACGAGCCTCTGGAAGTTGTAACCAAATTTAAATATCTAGGTATCTGGATCGACAATAAATTATCTTTCAGTGAATACATCGAAGATGTCTCTAGAAGGTTAAAAGCAAGGTTAGGTATCTTCTACAGAAATAGGCCCCTTTTCCCCCTTGAAACTCGAAACAAACTTGTACAGGCCACTTTTCTCCCCCTACTCGACTATGGCGATGTAATCTATTCCTCCACCACTCTTGCAAATCTAAGTAAACTGGACATCCTTTATCACCGTGCGTTCTGGTTCATTTTCAACTCCCTTACCGTTCGCACCACTGTGACTTATATGCAGCTGTTGGTTGGACATCCCTTACTACTGACGCCTGCTCCATGCTGGGCTATGGACTCTTAAACTGCTCCTGCAGAAATTGCCAAGCTATCTCTCTTCCCTTATTAGTATCTCACATAGTGCATACTCGTTAAGAAAATCTGACTTTATTATGCTTGACATACCAAAGGCAGCGGACTTCCTTTGGTAAACATGCTATTGCATATGCCCTTCCCTCCATTTGGAACCAATTACAAACCATACTGAAACTAACTAGCACAGTTTCAATAAACTTCTACAAATCGCTAAGTTCAGTCAAAATAAAAGACACCTGTAACTGTCATTAAGTCTCTTCCTTCCCCATGTGTGCCATATTTATCCATTGGTAAGGTATAATTGATTTGTCATATTAACTGCTTTCCCTTCCCCTTCTACTCCTGGTTTTATCTTTGCTTACACTCCACTGCTACTCTATCAAATCACTCCTCCCCCCCATATCAGTTGTAGACTGTTGTTTGTTCTAGCTGCCAAAATACTGTGTATGTATTGCACACACCAGTCATCATGTTTCATTTATCAGTATGCAACCTGTAAGTCGCTTCCCTGTCTCATATCAATGTTTACCACCTGCGGTCACCCTATGTGATACCCTTGTATGTATATCCAGCCTGTATCATGTAACGTGCATTTCATGTATATACTGTTATTACCTATCTGTGTTTGTACTTTAAGTGTTTATGTCACAGGACCTCCTTGTGAATGAGCTTGCTCAATGGAATTTTCCTGCAATAAACTTGAACTTGAACTTGAACATCTCCCTCATCTGTAAAGCTGTAAACTCTAAGACTGGACTGGCCTATAGAAAAAGATACACCCTCACTCCCTCTGCACCTGTAGCTATAGCCCAAGGCATACTTCTACCAGCCCTTACATATAGCTGTGTTACATATCCTGGTGCATCCAAATCTAGTCTGTTAAAATGGAATACCTCATATAATAACATATGCTGCTTTGTAGTGGCCTCACATCATTGTATTCTCCACTATCATCAATAAAACTGTCTTCAATGGCTATCACCTATAGCCCATCATCATTACTCTCTCAGTGTCCTGACTGATATAATCTCTCAATCTGGTGCTCCCTCTTCTTTAGCCTAGATGCTAATCCCTCAAAGCCCACACTATGATCTTTGCTCTGGTGATCAAATACTCCTTCAAGCGACCAGATGCAAAACAGCCATGGGTGCCTAAGCTTTCTCTCACTTTGCACCTGTTTATTGGAACTCTTTACCAAAAAATATACACCTCTCCTCTAACCACACGTGCTTTAAACACCTCCTGAGAAGTCACCTGCTGCTTGCCTACCACTGCTTCTGCTTCCGGCCACCCTGAACTCTACTAACCCCTATTCTGACATGATTAATCTGCTTCTGGGCCGTGCATGAGCCATGAAATGCAAATCCCACCCCTTGCACATACTGCCTACTTCCTTGTATTGGTCTTTACCTGTTCCTATTTTTAAGTTTTAACTATACCCCTTTCCTCCTCCCTCAAGTGCTTCCTGTACTCTTCTCTTCCTACTAGCCGGCTCCTTAGCCAATTGCCCTGCACTTATCTGCACAGGTCTGACCTAGGATATTGCATTTTATGTTATTCTTATTATTTGATTTATGTATTTACTATCATTGAGTATTGTACCTTTGATCAATGACTATTATACTGTGTTGTTTGATATAATCATTTCTGAGATGTTTGTACATTTCCTTGTGTGCCTTACAGATTATTATTGTTTGTTTCTCCTTGTACTACTCACTGTTTTTGTATTTTATGTTCTTTTACTACCCTGTATTTGACTGTAACTGTATTTTATTTGTACTTTCCCGGGCCATGCTAGAAAATAAGCATTTTCAATGTCTAGTACATTTACCTGGTTACCAAACACAAATAAATAAATATGTAAATAAGTAAGGATTTTGTACTGATTATGTAATTCATTTTACACATGCTGTAGTAGGGATAGAAAGATGTGGTTCTAGAACATCTCCTGGAATCTGGATGGCACTAACATTTAGTATTGAAAACAATTCCCTCTTTGTGAAACAGTTCAACTTGTTTGTTATTCAAAATAATAATTAGCAATCAGCTAGAATATCATTTATAAGCAAATAACTGTAAAAATGATAAACTTAAAAATGTGGTTTGAAAACCTTAACATTTTAGAACCTTTGTGGCTTCTTATCAGAACATGCTCTATCAGGAACTAGAAAATGTTTCCTATCTCTAGACTGGATTGTTCATAGGAGATCTAGGACAAAATAAATTCACTACTTGCAATGAGTTTGGAGACAATATGAAAACAGGAGGAAAAGCGACTCAGGTGAGGAGGTAAATATAATACAAGATGATCTTAATAAAATAACAGAATGGACCAGATTGTGGAAAATGAACTTCAACAGCTCAAAATGCATAGTGATACACCTAGTAAAAAATAATAAGATGAAACCTTATTAGTTAGGGGGTATTAAACTACAGTATTAATATTATATTGTGATAAGGACCTGGGACTATATATAACAAATGACTTGAAATCAAAATGACAAGTAAATCCCATTTACAGTAAAACTAACAATCTGTTAAATACAATAAAAAGGCACTTCACTCATTTGCCTGCAGAAGTAATTCTCCCCTTGCACTGGTTTTCTGTAAGACCTTTAACTGACTATGGGTAACAGTTCTGGGATAGTTTGAATATTGGACAGAACGTTAAAATTGAAAAATTACAATACAATGGTACAAAAATAATCAGAGGTTTAGAACACAGGACATATGAAGAAAGGTTGAAATACTTTGGTTTGCACTCATTGAAACAGAGGAGAATCGAGGGGAGTGTTTTACAACCGTATAATATATATAAGCATACATAAATAACAGAAGCACTAAATTTAGAGAAAGGCAGGAGGCTTATGCACATAGAAGACACAATAAGCAAATTAAATCTGGGCATTCCAGGAAAAATATTAGCAAGCCCTATTACACACAGAGGGTGGTGGGACCATGGAACAATTTACAGATGCAACTGATTAAGAGTAAAACTTAAAACTTATGACACTTTTAAAAGAAGGCTAGATGAGTAGCTCGAGTAAGAAAACCATATATTATATTTTACATAAATCAATAAGATGGACTCGAATGGACAATATTGTCTGATTCTATGTCCAATACTGTAGTATTAACTGTAGTACACATACCATAAAATGCTTTAAAAGACCACACATGCCACACAATTTACTTTAGGAGTTCTGTTTGTCCAGAATGTATTTTTCTTTCTAATATTGTGAGGGTGCTCTTTGAATGAAAAACTGTTCTTACAGTTAGAAGATGCATTGAAAAAAAAATGTGGATTATTCCATGTTTTTAATTCCTTTGTAGAATATGTTGTTTAGCACTGAAAAATACAGTCTCCAAAATGTATTTTAATAACGCAATAATGTTGTATTAACAGTAACAGTGAAAAGATAAAGACTTGTGCAAGACACCAACTACAATATTATTAAATAAAGCTTAATTATGAGCATTTTGTTTCCAGGTTCTGTGAACTATAAATTCATGAAGGATGATTGGCGTTCATAGTAGAAGACTAAAATAGAAAGTTTTGCTGTAGGTCAAGATTTCTGATATTTCCAAAACCATGCATTTTTAGCTACCATACACCTTTTCGTATTCTGAACAGCAGAAATGCTGTCATCACTTTTCCCAAAGGAATAAGTGGAACATCAAGATTTAGTGAACAAATATTTTCTGATGAGAAAATGGTCCATTTTGTACCACAGGGTAATGCAATGTTTTCTGCTAGATTAATCCACTGATGGAGTGTTTTCATTTCTTTCTAGGTCACCAATATCTTCTGAGGAACACGGTAAGATGCTGTTTTGTTGTTAAAGATTTTGCTTTGGTGAAAGCATAAAGAGATGCTAGGTTACTGATATGGTTTAGACAATTTCAAATGACAAATATAGCAATTCTTGTAGGTTATCTAATGACACCACAACCATAGAGCATGTTGCTTTACAGCAGAAATTAAAAGGATACATTTTGTTTTTGACATTGTTCCACCTTGATGGAAAAAACAGAACCCTTAAAATTATTTAATCTCACAGGATATTATTGTAAGATTGGTTTCCTTAAAGTAATTAAAACAATTCAGCAACAACATTACTAAAAATCTAGCAAGCCACTGTTCTCTAAATTGCATACAAAACTAGTACCCAAATACTGCACCACATAACATCTGCACATAAATATCATAATGTCACTGCCAACAAAATTGAAGCACACATGTGTCTATTAGACATCTTATCCAAAATGGCATCATGCATGCATGATAGTGCCATGACTAAGATGGCACTGCTGCAGTAAGACAGTTCTAGGCATGCACAGAAGTGGTGTGTATCCAAAATGGTGCCACACATGTGTGGAGTGGACGATTTAGTGTTTCCCAAGATGGTACCACAGATGCAGGTGCAGAAGGGCAATGCTGGCAAGCTGGCATTGAAAAACATGAAGAATTAGGAGCATCAACACTATACATATTTTGTAATCTGTGCACTAGTTGTAACTTGTAAATGTGTTACTATGTACCTTTTATAGCCTTTAATTTGTGAGCTTTCTAAATTTGTCTCTATATTTGTTTGAAGAATTTTGTTCTGTACCGTCCCCCGTCATACCTGTAAATAAGCATTTTATTGTCTAGTATACCTACCCAATTACTAAAAACTAAATAAATAAAATAAATTCACAATGGCACCTATAGCATTTATCAAGAAATCAATGTTGCAGCTATGCCAAGGAAGTTGACACCGGCCGTACTTGGCACTCAAGCAGAACATTTGCTGAATGTGCCGGCCATGATCCTGACATAGAATCTTCTGAAGCACACCAGCGGCACACTGTGATGGCTAGCATTGGCCCCAGTGGGATTAGCAAAGCTCTAAATTTGAAGCCACTCAAAAGGTGCTGGTTAAGGAGCAAGGCAAGTAAACCTTTTGGTGCAATCCACTCAGAAAGGGACTCCTCACCAAATCTTGCATGTGTTTAACTGCAGCTGTTGAAAAAAGATCCAGCTGAGACACCAGGTACTCACCTAGCAGTGTGAATGGCATGTAAACGGAGAACCCAATTCAGACAGTATGGGGGTTAAGTTGCCTGTCAGCCTAGTGGCCAGAAGGTGCCTAATTCAAACTGGCTGGAAGTATGTTTATAATACAACACTCTGTGGTTGCAGATTACAGACAAAACAATCCGGTAGACTAATAATCAGAAGAGACTACAAATAACCCTTCTAGCATGATACTGCTCACAGGGGCTTAGAGACAGGGCCTAGTAAACACATTTTAACAATTAAATGCAAAATGTATACACTGCTAGATGGCTTACTAGTTCCATGAATACAAATATACAGATATGATAATTTATTTGGGACTCCTCTTACTTTAAGGCATAATATAGGATCAATATAGTTGGAGCTCGGAGATTGATTTGTAACCTGGTTTAATTTAGTTTAGTTTATTTACTTGTAAAGTGTACTTTTTCAATTGTGACTCAAGGCACTGCACACATTAACAAGTTCATAAAACAAACTTAAAATGCAGTCAGTATCCAGAAATAACAATTCAGTTTATTTAATATAAAGGAAACGCTTCCCTGAAGGGAAATGTCTTCAGTTCCCTTTTGAAGGCATTTACTGAGGGGGCCCCTCTGATAGTATGAGGAAATAAATTCCATAGGGTTGGTGCTGTGACTGAAAATGTTCAGGTGGAGCCACTGCACATGTCTGGAATCACGGCTTCAGTTTTTGGACACAAAATACAGAACTTTACAGAGCTCGTTTCGTGTTAAGACCAAGTTTGTGCTATTCTGTGTTGCCAACTTTAACAGAAAATTTGCTTTACTCACAAGTCACTGAAAATGTGTAACTTGTTCATGAATGAGTTTCCCCTTGGATCTGTGCTATTGCAGTGAGTGAATGCATGGTGCCAAGATTTCCAACAGTCCGCACAAAATGTGAATGTAAGAAAAATTGAAAAGTCAAGCACTTCTGGATACATTTAAAGGCACATTTGCATTTTACATCAGGACATCATAGTCTGCACGCCTTCACTTGCAGCCATTAAAATGTGTCCCAAATCCTGCCAGTGCCCCTTTAACCTATTAGGGGATCATAACCCAATCTTTAAGGAATGTGGGAGTGTCATAACAGGACTTGATTTACAGTATTGTATTCTCTTAATGTATGGTTTCAGAAACAAATATAGAATAGCACTTAGGGCTGCATTGAACACAGATAACATTGTAAAGTATCCAGCAAACAAAAAGGCCTTTGAATGAAGACAACACATTAATAATTTGTCCACATACAGTAGTAGGTAAAATTGCCCATGCCGGGGAATTCCTCACATTCTGGGACTGTCCCTCAGATTTTATAAGACACTTCCCAACAAAGCAAAGATATCAATGTTGATCTTAGCTTGTATTCCATTTTGAAAAAAAGCAGAAGTACTCCTACAGTAAAACCAGAACATCTTATAATATGACCAGTTCCCTCATTTCAACTTTTTAATTTACATTCAGCCCCTCCTCAGATATGCTATGACCACCTTTCTTGCTCAGTTGTGAGATAATTCCCCCTCCCTCTGAGGCTACCTACCAGTCCCCTCACTGATTAATGACATGAGGCCCTAATTGTGCTGGAGTGGAGGGGTCATCACTTATTCAGCCCCATGTGTTTTCTTCCATTTTCTCCTTTACCTTGCTCCTCCTCATGACTCTGTGTAGCAATCCTTTCTGGCCATCCCTACAAGCAGCATCCTCAATGGATGAATGTGGCAGCATCCTCAATGGATGAATGTGTACCTCCGCAACCCTTCCCCCCCAGAGTGGTCACTGGTGCTGCAGACACAGCAGCAAGCCTTTTCAGTCAGGGAAGCACAGTTGTTATTTGTACTTACTGACCTGACTGCCTTAAATCATGGACACCTGAGCTCATTCATGTACCTAGGTCACCAGCATGGTACTGCAGAGTGGGGCTGCTATACCATAACAACTTTGTAACATAAATAAATTTAAATTTTTCTCAGAGTTTCTGAAATAGAGCATTATGAATCTGAGATAAGGCTACAATACTGAGGTAATACATGCGAAAAGCAGCAAAAGGAAGTGCTACAGAGGAGGTGCTGTGAGTGCCTCGGTAAAAAATATATATGAATCACAGCAAAGAAGTCCTGGTGCTACATGTAAATATTTTGCAAAAGGTCACACAGGAACAATTCTGTCATATCAGAAAGTGACAGTTTATTCTATAAATACATACAGTGAAGTGAACATATAAAATATGGGTATGGGCAGGGACAAAAAGAAACGTCAACATTTCCCACCTAGAGTTTTTGCAAGAGGATAATCTCTGCACAACCTCAGTCCAATGAAATAGGATACCAACTAGTCCATTAAACATTCCCCATGTGAATAATGCAAATATTTTTCCATTAAATCAAAAGTGCTAGAGACTTACTTTGAATATACTGCCAACCCACACCGAACAGGTACTCTTATTATATAAATATATTAAAAGTTAAAAACTAAGAAGGCAACTTAAAGCATCAAGAACAAGTCATAAGGCACATACTTCTTTTCAGAACAGAGACATAATTGTTTCTTCATATTTCTTGCTCAGACTGAAATGCGTAACGTTATCTTGTGCTATGCAAGTCTGCAGTGTATCATTTTCCAGAGTCAAAACCATCACCATCATTACAGCAACAAAAATAACAAGCATACAAGACATCAGTATCAGAAAATAACAATCTGTATAGCCAATCATCAGAAACATACACAGTACTGTTAATATTTTAAAAAAGGTTCTGAACTGAACCTTTAATTAAGACTAAGAGGACTGACTAGTTGCTTTCAACATAGACTGTATATCCAACAGATCTCCTAGTAATTTACTATTTTGACCAACCCACCTCAGATCTATGCAAACTTTTTCTAATCCCATAAATTTAAACTTATGATCTAGTCCATCGATCTGGACATGCTCTGCTAGTGCGTTTGTTTTGTCTTCATTTCTAATTCTACTTAAGTGCTTACATCTATGCTGTTTACATTTCCTTTGTTCGGGTTTTACTTACAGTATATAAATTATACAGTAGTAGGAAAACAATACTTACATTTTCCCAGTTTATAAGTTCTTGTACTTTACATGTTTTAGCAGTAATTTTTCTGGTAAATGAACATCATTTTGTTAGGACTTCACAAAGAGAACACCTTGGTTTGGAAGCCAAGTTGTCCTCTTAGGGAAACTACGTCTGATGGGCTGAAAACTGGATACAACCAAATACCTTATATTATAACCCCTCTTATATACCATCCTGGGATTTTCTTGCACAACGGTGCTTAAGGAATCCTTTGCTGCCATCACCTATCAATGTCTATTTAAGATTTCTTGAACCTTGCTTACCTTCAGGGAACAAGTGATGACAAAATTAATTTTATCTTGAGAATTCACCATAGTGTGTTTGTTGCTGTCTATGAGACATGTGACACTTGCCTACTGCTCCGCAACAGCTCATCTAAATTGATAAAAGGCACATGTTAGCACCTAACCTGAGCAGGATACTATGGACAGCATGTAAACACTAAGAACAAAATAAAAGCTATCTAAATATAGAATATCCTTGTTCTCAGACCTTCAATATGTAGTTTCCTAAAAAAGAAAGAAATCACTGAAGAGATTGTCTGTCAACCCACAGACAGGTGGTGAGCATTCAAACTTGACATATACCAATATAAATTATTCTACAGTGTTCAGATTTATGGGTGGTGGTAGATGGCTGTCACTCCACACAGGGAAGAGTGACCAGTGGGGTACCACAGGGATCAGTGCTGGGACCCGGTCCTATTTAACATCTTCATCAGTGACATGGCGCAGGACCTAGAAGGCAGAATTTCACTGTTCGCTGATGACACAAAGCTCTGTCACAGAGTAGATACACCAGAGGGTGTAGACAGAACGAGAAGCGACCTGCAGAAACTTGAAGAATGGTCAGGGGTTTGGCAGCTGAAATTCAATGCAAAGAAGTGCAAGATAATGCATATGGGGCACAAAAACCCTGGCACAATATATCAGTTGGGGGGTGAGGATATAGCATGCACCAAGCAGGAAAGGAATCTTGGGGTTATCATCTCTGATGACCTCAAGGTAGGGAAACAGTGTGACAAGGCAGCAGGTAAAGCAAATAGGATGCTGGGATGTATAGGCAGGGGCATTACCAGCAGGAAAAGGGAGGTCATAATTCCGCTATACAAGACACTAGTGAGGCCCCACCTGGAGTACAGCGTACAGTTCTGGAGACCATACCTACATAAGGACATAGACAGGGTAGAGAAGGTTCAGAGGAGGGCAACAAAGATGGTGCATGGATTGCATCACAAGTCCTATGAAGACAGGTTGAAGGAACTGAACATGTACTTCCTAGAGGAGAGGAGGGAGAGAGGGGATATGATAGAGACATACAAGTATCTTACAGGAGGAACAGGGTGCAGGAAAACACTATTTTTAAGTGAAAAAGATGTTCCAGGACTAGAGGGCATGGGATGAAGTTGGAGGAGGACGATTCAGAGGAAACATGAGAAAGAATTTCTTCACAGAACGGGTGGTGGACAAGTGGAACACCCTGCCAGAGGAAGTGGTGGGGGCTGAAACAATCATGGTATTTAAGAATGCATGGGATAGACATAAAGGAATTCTGGAGGTCAGGGGTAAGGGGTAACAGACTTGTATCTATGTATCAATACACATTTTACACAAAATGTTTTCAATGACACAGTATGATTTGTACTTGGCTACTGTTTGGGTTAGTTGTCTTTCCTTTGATATGTGAACTAATACATGCAAACAAACTGTTTTATTATGCTGAGGTAAGATGTTTAGTAAATCTGTATTGAGACTGAGCCTCAGCCAACCAGGTTTTACTATAGGCAAATCTGTCATTATTCATTCATGCCATGATGGATGTATACATTGAGCAATGCAGACATTTGCATCAGGGGATGGTTTTCTTCTTTTACATGTCATCTAAATTGGACTTTTCTGTGATACTAATGGAGGGTGGGAGCCAGAGGCTGGTTGAGTTAGTTGTGGTGCTGTCATTCATCACTGTGGTCTAGTCGGGGTAGGGGTAGGGGTAAGCGGAGTGATTTTGGTGCATTCGTAGGGGGAAGAAAATTACACAATAACATTAACAGTACTAGTTGGTGAGGAACTTTATCAAGAGGAGTTTTTCTTCTATGCAGGGGTTGGCAGAGTGTAAGTAAGTTACAGGAAAGGGTCAGGAATATTTACGATGAGGGCACAGTGTATGAGAAAAGACCAGTAGGAAAGCTAATGGCAAGGTCAAGATTTACTTATCACAGGCTGGACTGCAGTTCCCCATCATTCATGTGCACAGACTGCTCCAGAAGAGAAATTATGCAGAATTGGTTGGGCCCAGAGTCGTGTTATACTGACCACTGTGCTAGAGTACCTGACAGCTGAGATCCTGAAGCTGGCCAGCAACACGGCCCATGACAACAAAAAGACCCACATCATCCTGTGATACCTGCAGCTCACCGTCTGCAATGATGAGCTCAATAAACTGCTGGGAGGCATAGTCATTACTCTGGGCAGGGTGCTGCCCAACATCCAGGCCATGCTGCTGCCCAGGAAAATGGAGAAACACACCAAGGGAAAGTAAAACTGCAGCAGTAATGTAGAACTGAGTAACACTGAAGGCTTCACAGAGGAAGGGAAAGGAAATGGGCTACATAAAAGCAGCAGAAGCATGGGGGGATGGAGGTAGACACAAGTCCTCATACAGAGGAGATTTCTGAAGGGACTTGTAAATCTGAAAGCGGACAAAACTATGGGGCCAGCCGGGGTACATACAAGGTTACTGAGGGAGCTCAGGGAGGTACCTACTGCAACTCTGATAGCCCTATTCAACAACTCACTGTAAATAGGAGTCATTCTGGAGGACAGGAAGAGGGACAATATAGTGTCAGTCATAGAACTGACAGGAAGAAGGAGGCTGGAAACCATAGGCTGGTTAACCTGATATCAGTGGTGGGGAAGTTAATGAAGTCACTGCTAAAAGAAAGGATTCTGGAGTATTTTGAATCTAGCAAGTTACAGGACCTGAGGCAGCATGGATTCATGGAGGGAGGTCATGTCAGACAAACCTGATAGATTTCTTTGACTGGGCGACCAGGGGAATAGATCAGGGAGGGGCAGTGAATGTGGCCTACTTGGATTTTAGTAAGGCTTTTAACACTTTCCCACATATAAGATTCACAAGGAAATTGGGCAACTTAAGGATGCGTCATAAGAAGGTAAACTGGGCAAGAAATTGGTTAAGGGATGTGTGGCAGAGGGTGGTGGTAAATGAGGTTCACTCTGGGGAAGGGAGGGTGAACAGCAGGGTGCCTCAGGGCTCAGTAATGGGACCAGTCCTCTTTACTGTCCTTGTAAGTGACAAGACAGATAGTTGGGCCAGTGACATATTGGGATGCATGAGGAGAGGTGTCTATATCACCATCAGATGGAGGGAAGTGGTGTTGCCACTATATAGATCACTGGTGAAAACCCACCTGTAATACTGTGTCCAGTTCTGGAAACTACATCTCAGGAAGGATATAGAGTGGAAGCTGTCCAGCTGAGGGTATGCAAATTAGTGCAAGGGTTGCATCAGAAGCCCTATGAGGAGAGACTGAAGGACCTCAATATGTGCACCCTGGAAGAGAAACTGGAGAGGGGAGAACATGATCGAGACCTAAATACCTCATGGTGGTAAATAAGGTACAGAAGGGAAGCATTTTTTAGAGGGAAATATGTACAAGAACAAGGGGACATACAATGAAGCTACAAGGGGGTTAATTTAAGACAGATGTGAGGAAGTACTTCTTTCACCAAAAGAGTGGTGGATGTCTGGAAGAGTTTTTCGGTGGAGGTGGTGATGGAAAAAAACAGTGGTGGGATTTAAGAATGCTTGGGACGGGCACAAGGGAATCTTAGTGGAAAGTAAGGGGGTTTGGAGAAAGCCAGTGATCAAACAGGGTTGTTAGTGTTAGTAGAGGCAGAGAAAAACAATGGGCAGACTGGGTGGACCAAGCAGTCCTTATCTGTTTCCAAATTCCATATTTCTAAATCTCTAGGCTTCACTGGATGAGTAGCTGATAAATATTTAAAAAAATGTTTTACTTGTTAGAAAGTATACTTAATATAGTTCTACACAAACAAAGTGCTACTCTTTTCACTGAAAACTAGATGAAGTGGCCCTTCATCAGAAACTTTGTTGGTATAAATGCACGTCACAAAGGTGGGAAACTTTGCAACGTGCAGTATTTCATGAAGAAAATTTTTCTGACTTCATACATTTCTAGTGGGCAGTTCAAAACCCACTTGCAAAGTCAGCTGTGTGCTCAGAAAATGCTGAGTTGGTGTAGTAGTAGATTTCATCTACTCTGCCACATAAGACACTGGTTAAAAAAGTGAGTAATCTGGGGATAAGGGAAGACTGGTCAAAAACTAATTGACTGACTGACTGATAGATCACAGAAGGCAATCCTAAATGGTAAATTCTCTGAGAACAAAGCAGTGACTAGTGGGGTGCAATTAGGGTCAGCCGTGGGCCCACTCATTACTGAAGCCTCATCTGAAAGGCAAAGCACAGGGCTGCCTGTTTCTTTTGACCGCCTCTGTAAATGCTCTTTTTTGTATGGTCACACACTATCTGTTTACATCAGCACTTTATCAACTGAATGTTGGACTGAGGGCAATAATTTGTCAAAACTTTTCTGCATGCTGTACTACTGCACTAAATTAAATTTGAACACATTTCAAAAGTGGTTGCTGGAGATTCCTTTTTGACCGTGCTCTGGCTGTGGTTCGTTACAGTTAGGGTCAGCCCTAGGCTCACTCCTGTTTAATATGTGTATCTATGTCATACAGTATTAGAGGGTACCCAGGGCAAGGTGAGCCTATTTGTAGATAAAACTAAGCTTTGTGGGAGGTTCAACATTGAAGAAGGTAGTAATACTTTGAGACAGAAAGTGAGGAAACTGGAGCAATTGTCCAACATTTAGCAGTTAAAATTCAATACCATAAAGTTGAAGGTGCTGTAAATAGAAGAGGAAAATCCAGTAATAATGTACTATATTGCTAGGATGTCAGCAGAGAACACAGAGGCGAAGAGAAAACTGGAAGAGGTGATTAGCAATAGCCTAAAGCTAACTGCTCAGTACACTAGGGTGTAAGTGAGGGATAACTGAATGCTGGGGTGCATAGGGAGAAGGATTACTAGCAGAAGGAGGAAGGTAATATTCATTTATTGAAAGAGTTTTTACTAGGAAAATCTATTTACACTTTAAGTGCTGCTTAACTACATTGTAATGATAGTGTAACTACAGTGTAAGTGCAATATAATTCTATACAACAAACATGAAACAACAGTGTAATTGCCCTGTTGCATGCAATTAATAATTAGCTACAATGAAACAGACACAAAAATAAAGTGTAACTGAAAATCCTACTGAGCCAAAATAGCTTATTTCCAAAGGTGTCCTGGGGGGAGAAGTACAAGGGAGAAAACAGTATAGTAGCACTTCTTCAATGACAATATCACTCAAGGTGATACCAGTAGGCCTCTATATAGGTCACTGGTGACACTGCATGTGGAATACTGTATCCAGTTCTGGGGCCTGCACCTAAGGAAGGATAGGAATAGAAAAGAGGCAATGTGATGAAGAACCAAAACAATTATCCATGGCAAGCAGGGAAAGGCATAGGATGACAGATGGAAGAGCCTCAGTATTTATTCACTGAAGGACAGGTGGGTTGGGGAGGGCATAATAGAAACTTATAAGTTAACAAAAGAGTTCAACAGCATCGACATAGAATGTCTGTTCAAACTAGAAACAATGTCCTCCAGGAGTTATGCTGTCGAGCAGTAGGGGGGAGGTTAAAAAAGGACATTAGGAAATATTACTACATGGAGAGAGTGGTGGATGGTTGAAACACACTTCCTGACAAGGTTGTGGGGGGAAAGACAATAGCAGGGTTCAAGTGAAAGTGGGACACGTCAGATGGGAAGTGCATGGAGCTGAAGGGGGTCTGAAAGGAAGGATAGAGACTAGAGAATTTCCGAGTTCAGAATCTCTGGACAGACTAGATGGACTGTTTAGGTTTCTTTCTGTTCATCACCTTTTCTCTACTTCTATCTTTCTGTTTGAACAGTCACAGTGACCTACAGCATATTCAAGAACATTGCCCCCCGAGGTTACACCACTTTACTTAGCCCTTACTAACCTGATTCTGTAATCACCTATGTTGTTTAATGGCATATTGCTGAATTATATTAGTAAAGGCAAAGTGAAGTGGTGTTAGTACTAGAGGTCAGTTTTATGAATATAAGCAATGTGATGTTTGAGAGTACAAGAAGAGTTTGAATATAACCCATCACAAGAGGAGAATGTACAGCATCAACACAATGCCACTCACAAAGCAAGCATGGCTACACTCACAAATCCCCTGATAGCTGCCGCACCCACTGTGGTCACCAATATATGGAGGACCAAAACACCCCTCTGATCAACCCCAGTGCAAACACGCAAAGAAAAAAATGCCCTTGCTAACAAATGTTTTTGATTGAAGTGATACAAGAATGATTTTATAGCCAGCCCAGTGCCATGGAGGGCTGAAGCACTGGAGGGGTGCCAGCACATGGGGAAAAGTGTATGGAGGGGGCTGTAGTAATAACACAAGAGACCATAGTTGCTTTCCTTCTAACCTGGCATGCATTAAAGGGGCACTTCTTTGAATAATCTTGGATAAAGGTGGGGGTTGTTGCCACCCCGCACCGATAGGTTCCAGCACCTATGAGCACCTCCTGCTACACTGGTGACCCTGGTTTGGGAATGGGGAGCAGAGCAGATTGGGGGCTGGATTGGGGGGAGGATTGAGCGTGCCTAGGACAGCTTTCCTCCCTAATGGAGTGAGGGGAGTGACAGTGTCTCATTGCTCATCTACCACCTGGAGGAATATGGATGGCATAGCAGTGGACCACACACTGGGGAAGGGGACCCCATATGCAGGACACGAGTGCATCTCCAGAGAGGTAGAGTATGTACTTCCCATTCATTGTACACAAGCTGGACTTAGGGCAGAAAAACAGGTGGAAAAAATCCCTGGTAGCAAGATGAAGCCTGACTTCCCATAGACCCTTTACCAGCAACTGGACATCTCTCAGGGTTCTGTGGCAGAGGACAATAGAGAGAAGGTAAGCCTCAGAGAAACTAGGTGAGTGGACCCAGAATGACCAGCTGGAGAGAGAGTTGGTTAGGGTGAACCAGTCAGAAAATAACTCTAAATGATAAAAAAAAAAAAAAAAATTATAAAGTACAATATCCTGGCAAAATTACACACACAAACCCAACATGCATGTTATGAAGGCAGCAATATTTGTTTGTGACTCACAGACCAGTTTGGGCCTGAACAGCAAATGTCCATATTGAAAAGCAGAGGGAACATGACCTCACTCAAGCAACTTTCAAACAATGTTTTAATGTCTCCTGGACTGCAATGCAATTATCATGCCATTATGTGTGCTTTGTTTCTGCTTAAGTTGACATCATCATGCTGGCTTTGTGGTTCTTACCAGTAGGAGACAGCTGTGATGAGCTGCCAGCCTGAGTTCATGCTCTGAGCTCAAAGCAACAGGAGTGGAGGTCAGCAGGGATGGCACAGGAACATCTTAGGTGCAACTCTCCTCCCAGGGTGGGATGGGTCATCACCTTTGTCCTCCGAAGACATTTAGGGGTCAGGAAACACAGGTTCTGTGACCAGTGCAGGTGTGCTCATGTTGCTAGAGATCCCCATCAGGGCTGTCACTATCATACATTAGCTCATGTGGGGAATGTTGTCTAATGGAATACTATCCCTTCCTGATGGCGCAGGATGAAGTGGTGGTCGTACCCACTTCCCATGCTCAGCGAGCAAATTAAACAACTCACTTCTTCTGCCTATCTTAGTGAGTTGCACAGATAGAGTCTGGACTCTCCCTGCATAAGCCTTAGGCATGATAAAAGAGGAGTTCTGCTTTGGGAGGGGGGGGGAGCTGGGGCAGTCAAGGAAGCACACCAAGAATCCTGAGGGTCTGTGCAGGTCAAGGTAGGCAGTTTGTGGTTAGTAGGTGGTGATCATGGATGTGGCTTGGCAGTCAGACTAAAGTGGAAGGTTTACCTGGTGAAAGGAACCATAAAAGTTACATAATAAAAGATGGCACCATCCCTCATACAGTGAAAAAAGATTACATGCTATCTAGAGAAGCAGACTGATAAATACAGGAGTATAAAAAGGAAGTGGCGCTGGTACATGGGAGATTGTTGTGTCTCAGAGCTTAGTCTACTACTAGTCAAATGGCAGTTTAATAAACATTTCTGTATTTGGCTATCAATCACTTGTGTACAACCAGCTACAGCCCCCACTGGCTGGAGAGCAACACCCTTCAAACTGTTGTTCCCATGCATTGTACTTGTCATTGTTTTTTATTTGTAAGTCATCATTTTATTATGTACTTTTAAAACTTGAAATATAGTTATTCAGAAAAAAAACAGTTTATGTACAGTGAAAGTCCTGCTTGTACCCAGTACTGCTGATCAGTTACCTGGTACATTGGGAATTTACAGTAAGTAACCTGCTTAAGGTCACATAGTGAATGTTTGTCTATAATTTGAACTGCATCTGTGATCTCCATTTTCAGTAGTCCACAACACCTGCAGAATGTTTAATAGTATGCCATGGTCTGTGCATGCAGCACTTTCACATGGCATAGAAGGCATTGATTGTGCTTGCAAGGATCATGCATTTTATTTTTACACCCTTTATTTTTAGATTCAGTGACAGCACAGCAAAAATAAACCAAAACATCAAACAGAACATATATTTTGTCCTTTCAAATTCCAGCTGACTGTTTAATCTGCATTTCATATTAGTTGGACTCTTGCTCTCCCCCTGCTCTGCAGCAGTTACTCACCCTGATGGCACTGTTGATAGGGATGGTAGTGAGTAGCACGCACTTACCCCACTTGCTGTCAGCGCTCACTCACCCCGCTGTCTTTCACTTCCCATAAAAACACACCTAACACCAGAAAACAGCTCGTGACAGAATAAAGAAAATGTGCACAAAGTCTATTTACAACACACAAAAATGAAATGACTGTATTTCAGCAACCAACAATGCAAAAGTGAAGAAGTTACAAACTATACTACATAAGCAGTTTGGGCACAGAAGCACCCCTTGTTATAGTATACTAGTGTAGGGACTATTTGGTAAAAATATGAGCAACATTTACATTTTTTTAAATGTTCTTATTTTTTCAATAAATTTTCACACAAAAGCTATTTTATAAGCATAGTAAGATACTCCAGGGTGTTGGTGTGGGACAATTGTACTTCTAGGAGCAATACGATTACTCAGGGCCTGATTTACAAAGCCTGCATCAAACATAAGTCATGCAAGTGGCACCTTACGCCAAAATATGCCCCAGGAGCTATTCAAAAAGCCAGCCTATGTCAAATGCAGGCTGCATGCGTCAAAGGGAGCATGCACCAGCATTGCGCCACAAAATGAGCTGCAGCATGGCACTAGGGGGATTGTGGCAGATGCAGGCTGCCATATCTCCATTTTGGTATTCACAAAACCCTCCCAGAGGGCAACATTCCAAGTACCCTTTGACCAGCCAGTGCTGGCCTTAGCATACTTAGACATGTCCTCTGGGACGGTTTTCACATTTGCAGCAATGTGCCTTGGTCCCTCCCACCCCAGCTTCAATCCTCATTAATACATCAAATCCTTGGTGGTCAGCATGGTTCCCATTTATTAAATAAAATAAAAAATCCATGATGGTCCAACAGACCCCCACCCCCAAGCCCTGATTTCCATTCATACATAAAAAATCCCTGGTGGTTTAGCGGACCATCAATCTGCCCCAGTCCCATTTATTAAATAAACATAAAAAAAATCACTGGTGGTCCAGAGGACCCTCCCCCCAAGCCCAGATCCCCATTTCCTGTATGCATCCAATCTGGTGGTCTGGTGGACCCCCCATCCTGAAAGCAGTGCCCCACCACCCCGCTCCTCCATCTCATTCCAGAGCCAACACCCAGCACTGCCCTCTGCTCTCCACCATTGCTGGGTGCTGACTGAGCTGTAAATTAGCAGACTGTATTCAGTACACATGCATACCATATACAGTTCACTAATTGACAGCTCAGTTGTCACTCTGCCATGGTGGAGGGATATGACAGGCATTGGCTCTGGAATGAGAGGAGGGAGCGGGGTGGTGGGACACTGCCTGTGGGGGTGGGGGAATGGTAGTCCACTAGACCACCAGGTTGGATGCATATAGGAAATGGGGTTCAGGGCTTGGAGGGGTCCGCTGGACCACCAGGGATTTTTTTATTTAATAAATGGGTCGGGGGGGCTGATTGGGGTCCACTAGACCACCAGGGATTTTTATGTATGAAGGTGATCTGAGCTGGGGGGTCAGCTGGACCACCAGGGATGTTTTTTCTTTTGTTTAATAAATGGGAACCAGTCTGATCGGGGGTCTGCTAGGCCAGCAGGGATTTTTATTTATGATCGAGGATCAGGGATGGGAGCAAGATAGCCACCAGCGACTGTTGTCCATGGTGCTATTGCTGCCTGGCCACTCTGTGGCATATGGCACACCTTCCTTATATGCCATCTGTTTGGCACAAGGCCAGGGTTGCTGCAAGCTGCAGGACTTTGCCACAGGGATCCTACCCAATAATGAATTGGACACAAGGTCCCTGATGCACCAGTGGCTGGTGCAAGCTGCCTTTGGTGCAGCTTGCACTGACGTTTGTGAATCGGGCCCTCAGCAACACCCTCATGTCTCAATAGGCCCCTATTCATGTGTTTATTCTAGAATAGCCAGCATCCTGTCATGTGAGTGTGATATTTGACTTGCAAGCACCCAGGCAGCAGCCAGCAACCCTTTAGCCTGTCCTTAGTTTGGAAGTGCCTCCCAGATTACACCAAGCAACTAAGGATATGACATGAAAGATTGTCTCACTCTGTTAGTGTGCACCAATGCCAGTGGTAAGCAAAAGTTAAAACCACATGTATATTGGAAAAGACAGAACCTTTGCTGCTTTCAACATGTTAACCATGATGCCCTACTTCTCTAATACATGAACTCCAGCAATGCCTGGATGACCAATGATATTTTTACAACCTGGTTCCATCAGGACTTTGCATCAAGCATCTGGATATTTCTGTGCAATAAGGGTAAACAACCAAAAGCCCTACTCCTGTTAGATCAGCATCCTGCTCATTCCAGTGGTGAGGAGCTGAAATCACAAGATGGTACTGTAGGATCCCTGTGCTTTACCAGCCCACTAATACCACCACTGAAATGCAACCCATAGATAAAGGCATCATTGCCATTAAGAAAACTGTATCAAAAACAGCTGCTTCAATGGTAATCTCACAGGATACAGGGTTCTAAATGGTGGCATTTTTAATGTTGAGATCAATAAAGGTTATGTATTATGTTACAGCACAAGAGTAGGAACAAGTCACAACACAGAAGTTGCACAGTTGTTGATGTGATGCTTTAGAGCCACCTTTTGCAAAGCCTGCTATGAGCGGAAAAATAAGGACTGGTCAAGATCAGATATGAGAGGATGATCAGCTGGCTTGTGACATGGTGTCTCACCTGGTGTTACTCAGTTCTGTGAGTAACACCAAGCATTTACAACATTGGCTGCATATAGATAATAACTGGCCTGCAACTGTACCACTAACAGAGGATGACATAGTGGCACAGGTGCTTATTGACTGGGGAACTTATGTAACTCCAGATGACAAGGAAGAAGAGGTAGAGCTACAGATAATTGCTGCAGAAGTGATCCAGTGTGTGGAAGCAGGACCTTCTTTTTTAGAGAAGCAGCAGTGTGTTTCAAGCTTGCAACTGCTTCAACTGACACAAATAGTTTAATTGACCAAATCAGAGCAAATAAGGCACAATTACAACACACACTAGTTTTTTTTGTGCTTTAATTAATTTAACCCTCTTTGGGCCATTTTTAAATATGTCTCTCATTACTGTGATTAATAAAGTGTTTTGATTCAGAATGCCATATACCTGTGCAGTGAGCTTTATTCTGCCTGTTTCTACCAATAACATATCTTCATTATGATGAGTGAAACTGAGGATTCCAGAGCTGTTGATTATAATGAAGGTCCACTGCATTTGGAAGTCTTACAATTCTCAGGTTTTTATGGCTCATGCTGTTCTCCACTACTTGGCTTTTTATCTGAAGAGCAATAATAGCTTGAGTAGCTGAGGCCAATTATATGCCCAGAAATTAAGCAACATTGCTGTGATTTCTCTAGAGAAAATTCCTGCTGCCTGCACTACCACTGTAGGGACACCAGAGGGAATCTACTTAGAAGTATTGTAAAACATCTGGAAATGCCTATGTGCCATCTTCTCGTGATTTCTGCCTCCTCCCCCCCCCACTGCTATTTCAGTCCTAGGATTCCAGCTCACAATGCATATGGGAGTCCATCTGTAGGGGGGAGGGGAATTCCTGATTCATCCCACCTCCCACTCTCGGGGTGCATTTGTGTGGTTGTCGTGGTTGGGTCATAGAGTTCCTATTCTCTTCATTTCCCCCTCTTCTTAAAATCTTTCATCCTTTCTCACCCCATGGGGCTGGCTCTGAATGTGCATGGGTATCCAGGCTGTTTTTTTTAAACTCTTTTCCTCCCCCCAGACCAGTCCTTAGATGTCATAGTCCTCAAGTTCCCCCACTCTTCACCCGCTTTCCTCCTCCCTCCCTTCCCAAGGGCTTGTGGCGGCATGACTAGGAGGCCATCTTTACATGTTATGTTTCCTAAGTACTTGAATTCATTTTACATACAAGTAAGCCCATTTATAATGCCAGACCCTTATATATTATGCATCAGGCTCTGGCTATGCAATGTTTTTTGATAATAAATTAGTGTGTTCATGTAATAGCTATGCTTTAGCTCAGTCCAAATGTTCGGTTTGGCTGTGTTATGTTTGTTGTATGTGTTTGAAATCTTGAATAAATCTTGATCTACCATAAAAAACTTACCAGGAAATATCTAGATAGCTTGATGGCTACAAATGTAACTGCTTGGGACACAACAGTTAAGATCTTGTTTTCTAACTTTTTTTTTTTTTTACCATTTCTGTCTACTCTTCTTGCACCTCTGCACAATAAAGCCTTCAGTTCCTTTACATCTGTTAGTGATTTTTTTCCAACATTTCAGTCATTTGCATTATAGCACCCAGCGTTTTATCAAATTGTTCAAAAGTAAACAAATTAGTGAAGGTAAGGTTAGCTTGCATAAAGTTCTTAATTGTACATTCAACTGAAGATACTGTGCAGCTGTCAAAATTTCTACAGATGTTGCTAAAGATGCCACTGAAATGTGGGTTTGTCACAGTCATATACTGTAGTAATCAGTGCAGAAATCAATATAGAAGCAATCTTCAGTACTTGCATTTGCAGGTATCACAGACTGTCATAGTGAAAAGGCCTCTCTGATGATCAGGTTAGTACTGCAGGGGATTCCATCACCACAGGATTTCACCCTTCCACCACTGGTAGCCATTATCTTGCTGGCGGCAGTTTCCTCTGAACCTACTAGTTGGCACAGAAAAGCATGGCCCTTTTTGTCATTTCCTCAATGGTTTTTATTCTTGAGGAAGTGGTTTTCTTTGTCCATTTTATTTGCTTACATTTACTTTTTCGCACATCTGTTGATGAAAAACTTTAATACTGGGGCAATGGGTATGAGAACAGTTGTTCATTGTCACTGCTCAAACAGTGATCTTGGATTATTCTGCCTTTGTATGGAATTATTTAAAATGTGCTTTCACCACTCCTTATAGAGCACAAACACATAGTTTGCAAGTACACATTTGCTTCTCATATGGCTTTCTGCCTTGTATTTGTGACTCCACCTCTCATTTACATCCACCCCTTCCCTAACATTGGAAGTAGGTGCAATCATGATTTTGCTCACAAATGGCAGGATTCCAATGTTACAGTAGCTGTTACCTTGCAAACTGCCTACTCAGCACTTGCAAACTCAGTTTGCAAGTAGACTCCCAAACCATTCCAATATGCCGTGTTGTTGGAGAACTTAATCACCATGTTGTAAATGATGCCCCCCTAAATCTGTAGTAAGATTGAAAGTAGCATTTAAAATAAAAGCAACATGCGGCTACAGAATTGACAGGTGCTCTGCAACTTATAGCTTCTTTATTAAATTGGAAATGTGAGGTGATGCAGAAATTGCAATATTTGCATACAAAATACGAAGAATGTGCATATGTCAAATTTTAAAGCTGGAATACGGGGCAAGATTTTCAGAGCACAGACACAGACATAATTAAAAAGTATGTCCAAAATGGTGCAGCAGTGTACATAAACAAGAGTTGGTCAGAGCCAATTAGCTGCTATGCGTTAACCTATTAGGGCTATAGAATTAATGTTCATCTTGGAGTGTGATGAATAGTCAGAGGACAAATGGTATAAGATAGAAAGTTGTTTTATTTGAGGGAAAGTGTTGCCATTAACATATTGTTATGAGAAGGGAGAGTAGCAAGAAGAAAGAGGGTCAGAAACACACGTATATGATATACTGTAGTTATAGGAGCAGGACAGGGGAGATTGGAAAAATAAACTTTGAACAGATCATTACCAGTGCACAGTAGGAATTTCTCACCCGAAAGAGAGAAAGAAGTGCCTGGCTGAACTTTAAGGAGAGTCAAAGTAGCTACCAGTAAGTGCTAATGAAATTTAAATGTAGTTAATAAACATGTCCCTAAAACATCTATTATCTCTGACTCTAAACTAAGAACAGGTGATACATTAGATTCAAAGTGGAGCTGTATTAAGTTCTCATCCTCAGTATATCACTATGTTCACTGTGTAGGGTGCCTAGGCTACCTGTGTCTCTTACATAAGAAAAAATAATGCGGAAGAATGGAGCAAATAATATTTCAAAATTCTGTGCATGTCTAATGTATAGAGCAGTGCTTCCCCTGGATTGGCACACTCTGGAAAATAAACTGGTAGGTGGATAGATCAGTTCAGGGTAAACTCAGACACCACCTTGGGAGAAACTTAGGATTTGTGCACAAAGACACCCTGTCTTTGTGAAAAATCAAATAAGGCTGTTCACACCAGAGAGCCTGAAGCACGGAAATCCTTTGAACAGAAGTAATAGCAACCAAAAATAAAGCTTTCCAAGAAAGAAAACATAGCTCACATATCGTGGCTGGCTCAAATGGAGATAGGGTCCATTTCTCCAAATCAAGATTTAAATTCCAAGCCGGGATGGGGGAATGGACTGGAGGTTTCGGGTGCAACAGGACCATATCTGCCTTTGTCTGTAGAGCATGACCAGGATCATTTTTGCCCCATCCATCTGAAGCTTGATTAGCATCCTTTGAGTTAGAGAAAATGGAAGGAAGGCATAAAAGAACCTCCCACTACAGGAGAGGGACAACACGTTTTGCCAGAAAACTCCCGGTCCTGGATCTAGACAGCAGAAATTGGGCAGTTTTGCATTAAGAGGGGACGCAAAAAGGTCTAACTCTGGATGACCAAATCTGTCACACAGATCTTCTGCAACAGATGAGAGAAGTTCACATTCATGCATTTTGGACTGAGTTTGGCTGAGACTGTCCAGTGTTCAGCATGCCTGTGACGTGGACTGATGAGAGGATTAGGCCATGGTCTAGTGCCCAGTACCAGACTCTCATGGTCTCCCTGCACAGGGGGTAGGAGTGTGCTCCCCCCCCACTTGTTGATGTAGTAGGCAACATTGAGGTTGCCAGACTGACTCAATAACTGGCCCAGAAGGAAATGGTTCTAAATAGCCTGCATGGCATACATGACTGCCCGCATCTTGAGGATGTTGATACGCAGAGATATTTTGATCTGAGACCATGTCACCTGAGTCTGAAAAGGAACCAGGTGTGCATCCCAGCCTGAACCAGAGGCATCCATAGTGTGAATCTGCTGGGGGAAGAGTTCAGGAATTGGAACCCTAGTAACAGGTTCTGGAGGTCCATCCACCACAGGAGCACCTTGAGGACCAGAGAGGGGACCAGTACTGGCTGCTCATGATCATTTCTGCATTGGTACCACTTCACCAAGAGGGTCCACTGAAGCATCTGCATGTGCAGTTTGACCAAGAGAACCATGGCAATAACCGCAGCCACAAGGCCTAATAGCATCAGGTACACCCTCATGGGTACATAATGGCTGTGAGTGACCTCCTGAGCTTGGGAAATTAAACAGTCTGCTCTGTTTTGGGGCAGGAAAGCCCTGCCCTGTGCTGAGTCTAGGACCACCTCTGTACACTGCAGTCTCTGGGATGGGATCAAGACGGACTTCAGCAGATTGACAGTGATGCCCAAGGGATAGAACAATGGGAGGATCCTTTCCAGGGTCTAGAGGAGCAAATCTCTGGAAGGAGCCTTGAGGAGCCAGTCATCCAGGTAGGGGAAGATGTACAGACCTTCTCTCCAGAGTGCCGCAGCTACTACTGCTAAGCATTGTGTAAAGATGTAAGGTGCAAAAGATAAGCCAAAGGGCAATGCCTTGAATTTGTATTAGTCACCCTGAAAAAGAATCAAGAGAAACCATCTTTGTGGAGGACAAACTGAGATGTGCAAGTAAGCATCTTGCATATCCAGAGAACACAGCCAATCACCCTGCTTGAGTAAGGGCAGCAAGCCTGGCAGTGTGACCATGCAAAACTTTTTGCACTGAATATAAAGATTGAGGTCCTTGATATCTAAAATGGGCCTCAAATACCTGGTCTTTTTGGGGACCAGGAAGAACCTGGAGTAGAAACCCCTGTTCCACTGCTGCCTGGGAACTTTCTCTATTGTCCTTTTCCACAGAATGGAGTGTATCTTTTCCTGAAGAATAATTACATGGGCCTGAGGGTAACTGCAGGGCACCGGGGGCGGGGTTCTTTGGAGGCTGTTCTATAAGTTCCAAAGTGTGACTCTATTCTATGATCTGAAGAAGCCAGGCATCTGAAATTATGGGTCTCTATTGGTTAAGATGGAGGGAGAACTGACCTCCAACCACCACCTCTTGATTGGGGACCAGAAGGGAAGGGGGTCTGGCTGTGAGTCAGGCAGAGGCAGATCCGGCTGCTAGGGCTGATGCGTCACCTCTGGGGTGTATGGTGGCTGAGCACAAGGAGGAGGGGGTAGGTTAGGCCGAGGAGGCATTTCTTTTTCCCTGGGGACAGGAGTCTGCTACAGACTTATGCAATACTTTGCAAAAGGACAGGAGTTGCCTGCTCTTAGGCTGGGTATGGTACAATGAAAGATCAGACTTAATAGCCCTGCCAGATGCCTGCAAATTCTGGACATCTGGCCCAAATAACTTTGAGCCATTGAAGGGAGCATTCAGCACTTTCTGCTGGACATCAGCTGCAAATCCCAAAATCCTGTGCCATGTGTGCTGATGATGTACCAGTATCAGAAATGGTATTCAAGGCTCTTAAAAGTACTGCTGTCCTTGATGGCCTGCAAAGGTATGAGAACCTCCTGTTTTTGGGAACAATCTGGGAGGGCTTGGGCAGCTGCCTTGGCTTTCCCCTCTTCCAGATAGTGTTTTGGTACATGACCATGTGAGAAAGATAGTTGGCAATCCAAAGTCCCAAGATGGAGGAGGCATAAACCCTCTTACCTAAAAGGTCTATCCTTCTGGATTTCCTGTCAGGAGGGAGGGAGCTAAGGTGCTTGGGCACCTTGAACCTGTCATGTACCATCTTGATGACCACAGAATCAGTCTCAGCTTAAGCAGTATAGTAAGGCAGGCCCTAAGGAGCATGACAGAGCTTATCTGTCCTGCGTGGCATGGTGGGAACCATGTCTGGATGGTGCCAAGCTACAGTAATATCCTTCCTCAGAGCTGGGAAAACAGGAGAAATGACCTTAGGTGGAGAGTTTGGAATCTCCACGAAGTCCACCAGCTGTCTTCTGGTGGCGTCCTCTTCCTCAGTATGGAAGCCTATACCTGTAGAGAGCTGCTTCATGACATTGAAAAAGGTAGACTTCTCAAGAGGGGACCTGTGAATATGCTTAACAGAGTCCTCATTCACTGAAGAAGCTGTAATCCACCTTCTCCTTTTCTCAGGGAGGATGAGGTCATGGTGGTACTCTTCGATATCGACTTGTTCTAACTCAATGTCCGATGATCAAGGAGCCACCAATGGCTGGTGGAGTGCAGCCCAAGAAGGCCTAAGCAGTGTTGAAACAACAGAGTTGTTGAATGCACTGGGGAGGCAGGTCTGTAAGAGCTGAACTGATGCACCAGGGCTGTGGTTAACCTGGCCAAAATATCGTTGAGGTCAATGGCAAGAGAAGAGTGTGTCGATCATGAAGGGGTCCCCAACACAGGGCGAGACAAACCTTCCATTAGGTCTTGAGAGCCTGGGGGCCCTGACATCCAAGGGCCTGGAGAGGTGTCAGGCTGCAACAGAGGGGCTGGTGTCGATGATCTGAGGGTCAACAGTCAGCTTTTCTGAGAACTGGAAAGAGGCATTGTCGGTAGGGGCCTGGAAGAAGCAGAGGCCTGGACAGCAGAGTGCATTAATGCAGTCACAGTCAATAGAGTTTTCCCAGAGGAGGAAGAAGAGGCCATTGGGGATCAGCAGCACCTCCAGGGGAGCAGTCCCATTTACATTTTTTTTATGGCTCCCCCCAAGGACTTTTCTTGGGCCTTTGAAGTTTGACAGCTTGACAAACCCACTGGTGACTGGAAAGGAGGGACCCTGGAGGACCCCTGCCCATAAATGGCTACCTGTTGCTCCATGAGGAATTTCTCCATAGCCTTTCTGCATTGCATAAGGCTTGTGAGATTTAAATGTTGGTAGTGTTCACAGTCAGAGACATCGTGGTCAGGCCCAAGACAGCAGACACAGAGGTTGTGGTCATCTAAAGAATCTTCTTTCTGCAGTGGTAGCAATGGAAGAGAGAAGTTGAATGAGTAACTCTTGACATAAATGAGGTAAAAGAATATCTTTTTTAAAAGAGATTCCTAAAACTAGGGTAAAAGAAAAATGAATGGTCGAAAATGGCATGAACTGTAATATAGTTTCTGTGGAGACACATGCGAACAGAGTAGATGGCAGGAAAGAACTGAGGAAGAAGTGGGGCCACTCACACTTTTATGGGGTTGATGATGTTGGCAGGTGATGTTGGCATGGGCCGCCCCAGTTGTACTGCTGGAAAATCCTGTGTGTGGATCCTGCTTCACTAACAGTGAAGTTCCTATGGTGTGACCTGATGATTTGAGATACCCCGAAGAAAATCAGTCTCTTGAACCTGTTCTTTTTGCTTACTGTTCACATGCATAAGTTTGATGCCTTGAGAATGGCCCCTTAATTTCCCTCCATCACTCTCTTCTACACTTCCAATGTTGTCCACTCCTACTAACTTTCCCCTGACCAGCTACCTCAGCCTATTGAAATCTACTCTTCTAAAATCAAGGAGTTCTGCTCTCCATTGGGGTTTTCTGGACATAAGGCCCAGTTCAAATTAAATAGAGTTATGGTTGCTTTTCCCAAGAGGTTTCTCTATTCTCACAGCTCCTATTACCTCTGAGTTAGCGAGCACCACATCTTGAACTGAAGTCTGCCTGGTTGGTTCATTAAGCTGTACCAGTATACTGCCCTGGAAGACATTCGGCAACACCTGACTTCTGATGCTCCTGGTCACGGGAACATCCCAATCAATGTCTGTCAGGTTCAGATCACCCAACACCACTACTTCCCCCTTTGCCACTCCTCTTTCAAGTTCTTCCTTGAACTCTCTGTTCCTCTCTTCCTCTTGTCCCGGAGGATTATAGATCACCCCCAAGTACAGTTTCTTGCCCAAGTCTGTTGTGAGTTGCACCCATAGCAACTCTGTCTCCCTCTTACTATCCTTATTGCACCCAACTTCTGCCACTTCAGTGCCATCCTTGATAAAAATGAATACTCCTCCCCCTCTACTTGTTTCTCTGTCTCCCCTGAACAGAAAGCTCCCAGGGACCTATAGTTCCCAGCTGTTATTTTCTGAAGTTCAAGTTTCTGTGATGGCCACAAGGTCCACTTCAGTGTCCAGCATCAGCACCTGGAGCTCACTTATTTTGTTACCTAGACTTCTGGTGTTAAGGCATACCCCCTTTCCATCTGCCCCAATCCTACTTTGCTACTACTCTTGTGCATTCCTTACCTTTTCTTCCTCATGTTTTTCCTGGTGAATCGGCTTGCCTGCTTTTCTGAAATTAATGGTATCAGGTTATGATAGCGCAGATAAAACCATGCATGAAATACAGTGCTGTAAGAAGCATTAATGGCTCTACAGTGACAGGATTTTTTTACAGCATGTAGTGGAAACTGCTACCCCTGTTGCTGTAGACTGTCAGCAAGGAAGGTGAAGGATGCTGTTGGGGCCATGTCTCACCCCAAGCTGCTCCTGTGGTGGAGTGCCTCAAGCACCTGCCTCCAGCTTCATCTGGGACCTGGGGCTGTGGTTTGCTTCTCCCCAGGTTCCACTCTGTTGTGACTTTTTTGGGGCCCTAATAAAAATCTTCCTTACCCCAGTTTTTCTTTACCCCCGACATCCATGGCCTCCCCTGGGAGTTGATTCTATTTAGTCCAGGTGGTGCGGGGAGCATAGTCCCCTGAAAAAACTAACTTGTTGCTGTGGTGTCCGCTGGCCAGCATATTGTGCCAATGTTATTTTGCCGCACGTTGCTTTATATGCGGCATTGTTGTGGTGAGCAGTTTTGTCCATGACATTATGACCCCATGCCAAAATTAATAGCCTTGCAGCTCTCAGCTCCTTGAACTCATGACTTTTTTATCTTGCAGTGCAATACATACATGGCCTGGGGCAAATGATGCAACTAATCTTGATCAATACATGGGAGACAAAACATTTATGTACCACCAATAAGTATAAGAAGGTGACGAGTTAAGTAAGGACTAATTGTCTACAGAATTCGAAATTCACTATGAATCTACAATCTGATTTCTGCAGAAATGTGTAGGGGATTGAGATCCCCTCTACTTCTGGGACTTCTGCTCTTGTTAATACTAAGAGCTGGATATTGTAAAGAGAGGACAAAAACTGCAGCACTATGGGACAGAGGAAAGCTTTGATGACTGAGTTGTAAAAGTACTACCACTCCAAGAAGAAGCCAGAAGGGGAAGGAAACATATTCAATTCAGTGCTTTACAGTAACTGGTAATTGCTGTTTTCCTTTTAAACTTACATTGTGGGCTTTTAGTGACACTGTAATTTATTTGCTGTCTTTACTTAGAATTGTTTTTGGGCTGTTGAAAATTTAAAACATAGTGGTGGTGTATTTCTTTGCTGTCTTTAATTGCTGCAAATTTTCACCCCACCCCTTCCTCAGCTCTTAATTATATGCCCTATTAAATCTGATTGACAGGAGCTAAACACAGGGGATAGTAAGGGGTGTGGAGTAGGAGGGACATAAGGGGGAAGAAGCCCACCCTCAGCACGACCAGTGTTTTGACTCATTTATTTATTAGTTTATTTTCTTTTTCTAAAAAGAAAAGTATCTGAGGATCAGTGGCAGGATTTTTAGGACAGTAAATTAATAAAAAGGGAATTAGTAGAGCTTCAGTAACATACAAGTAGTGGAATAGCAGTATAATTGCAGTATAATGTATGGAGTGGTGCAATGCAGTGGCTGTGGGGCAGCCATATTCAGGCAGACCTTCTGGACACTGAGGTGCTGCCCTATCTGCATGCATCTCTCTGGACTGTGGGATGAGGTAGCCAGACTCAGAGTGGAAGTAAACTGGGTCAGGAGTACCATCACCCCTATCCAGAAACCACCCAGTCCAATGCAGCTACCTCAAAGGATGCCGAGAACGAGGAGCACTTGGGTGACAGTGGGCTCAGGGGAGGGTTAGAGCAGTCAGGCAGAGGCACATCCCAGATCCTGTTCCACTCAAGAACTCATATGCCACACTGGCAAATGGGGACAACCAAATAGAGGTACCCAGTGTAGTGGAAAGAAAGGATGTGGAGGTTAGCCAAGGAGGCGACCTCAGCGGGGAGAGCAGTGGACCCCAGAGGAGGAGGAAGTGAATCCTGGTGGGGGACTCCATCATAAGAGGGATCCAGCTAGGAACACAGGAGGGGAAGGACAGGGAGGTGAGGTGCTTACCAGGTGCCACGGCATGGAGGGATGGAAGGAATATCCTGGGGATCACTGGGAAGGCAAGATGGGAGGGTGAGTTGGATGTCATTATCCACCTAGGTACTAATGACCTGGCAAATGGGGAGCCAGAGGAAGTTCAGAAAGAGTTTAGGAAATTGGGGGAGGGGTGTCAAGCAAGTAGCTACTTCTGTCACTTTTTCAGAAATACTACCTGTGAGAGGCAAGGGAGAGCATAGGGGTGCATGCATCAGGAACTTTAACTCATGGTTGAAGAACTGGTGCTGTGAGGAAGGGTTTGGATTAATTGGTGACTGGAGACCCACTTGGAGGGATGGAGGTTTGTTCAAGTCTGACGGCCTGCATCCATCCTGGAGGGGAATCCAAGCACTCAATGATAAGTTTAAATGCTACATTGACAAGAATTTAAACTAGCAAAGGGGGGGTGGCAGGCCAGCAAGGAGGGTACCTACTTGCTCAGCCCTCACAGCTAGCAGTGGAACCAGTGAACCAGAGGAGTGACTATCTCTACAAAGCAGTTTGCAAAAGATGGAGATTAGCATCCAAGAGGTGGATAGGCAGAAAAGGGACAAAATTCAGCAGAAAGGCAGACAGCAAGGAGAACCAGGGATAAAGAACAACCAAGAAAGGGGTGGAGTAGAACAGTGAAACAGTCTAGGGAGATCAAATCATGGAAAGCCATGTGTGCCAATGCCATGAGCCATAGCAACAAGATGGAAGATCTGGAGGCTGTCATGGTGCAGTCAGACCTGGACATTGTGGCCATCATGGAAACCTGATATCATGATAACCATGACTGGGAGATGGCCATACCTGGCTACAACATATTTAGAAGAGACATGGCAGGTAGGAAGGGAGGAGGAGTGGCACTGTATGTGAAAAATAACATAAGGGCCACAGAGATCCAGGAGGAACAAAATGGGGGAGAGATACTGTGGGTTAAGCTGGAAAAGAAAATGGGGCCAGCCATCTGCACAGGTGTGGTCTATAGACCACCAGCCCAGGAGGAAGAAACAGATAGGGAGCTGATGCTAGCCATCCAAAGGATAACAGACAAGGGTGAGGTAGTACTGGTTGGAGACTTCAATATTCCAGATGTGGACTGGAGCATTCCAGTAGCAGCATCAACTAGGAGCAGAATTATCCTGGACTCCCTTCAGGGTGCCTTCCTCAAGCAACTGGTCATGGAACCAACTCGGCAGAAGGCAATACTGGACCTTGTGCTCACAAACAGGGACAGTGTGATGGGGGTAACAGTGGGGGAGCACCTGGGAACAGTGACCACCAGTCATTGTGGTTTGAAATCACAGAAAGAGCAGAACCAAACCACACAAAAACACGTATCCTGGATTTTAGGAGGGCAGACTTTGGGAAAATGGGGAGATACTTGAAAGAGGCATTAAGGGGAATGGAGCAGGAATCAGGGGTTGAGGAACAGTGGGCAGTATTTAAAATGGGGATTACAAAAGCAACAGAATTATGCAATAAGCAGGTTAGCAAGAGGAAAAGGAAGAGGAGACCATTATGGTTTTCCAAAGAGGTAGCAAAGAAAGTGAAAGCCAAAAAGATTGCATTCAGGCAATACAAAATGACACAGGCAGAAGGGGATGGGAAGAAGTACCAGGAGAAGTAAAGGAAGGCAGGGAGGTCAGTAAGGGAAGCCAATGCTCAGACAGAAGAACACATTGCAAAATCAGTGGGTAGAGGGGACAAAACCTTTTACAGGTACATAAGTGAAAAAGAAAGGCAAAGGAGGAGGGAGGGATAGTGAGACTGAAGGAGGAGGATGGGGCCACGGAGGATGACAACAGTAAAGCTGACATATTGAACAGGTATTTCTGCTCAGTCTTTACTGAGGAAGAGGAGGGTAATGGGCAGGGCCACTGGAAAATTGCGGGCACAATTTTTCTGCAATTTCTGCAATTTTCACCCTTCTCCGCACAAAATCCGCAATTTCTTGCAATTTCTTACATTTATGGAATTTTTTCCTGAAATTGTATAAAACTATTTAAATACTCAAGGAAATCTACTCAGATATGCTAGCAATTTAGTACACAGACTTGGATTTGACCAAAACAATATAGTGTGAGGTAAGAAGGGGTCAAATGTGACTCTGCTTTTATGTGATTCCCGTCCCTGCTTTGGTTTCAAAATCTTCTGGTCATGCATATGTAGACTTGAACACTTTTAAAATCTGTGTGAAAGCAGACTGTTAGAGAACTTTTTGCTGACACAGAGACTGAAACAATAGGTGTGAGAAGAGGTGCAAAGTGCCTCATTCACCTAAATGAAGCATTGACCACAATGCTTGTTTTTGAATGGTAGGGTAGATTTTCCTTGTATAAATACTTTCAATCTGAAAGGATTTTGATTCAAATGTGTCAATAGTTTGGATGGCCTTGCTAATTATAAACCTGAATGTGCTTCTAAGGGGGGTTGGTGACAGTGATTCCTTACATGTCAGTCTGCCACAACTGCATACTCACATACAAAGCATATAAAAAGCAAACATTTCTGGAAACACACTGAACAGGTTAAGTACAGTTAAATATTTACCTTCAAATAGACAAAATAATTGCAACCCAAGTAAAATCACTGCAAACCAAGTAGAACAAAAGTACCATGTATTGAAAACTATTGCATGATGTAATGAAAAGCTACTCTTATGATTTGATACTTTTATCTTGTGATTTTAAAATGTAATTACAGTGCTGATTAAGAACAGTAGTTATTTTAACAAAATAAACATTTTTCTTACTAGACCTTTATTAGGCATCCTGGTTATCTGTTTATTTTTTTCTTGCACCAAAGCAAGTAGTTTAAACAGGCTTCATTATTTAACATCTAGAAACTGGGAAAATATATTGTTTCAGGATGCATTCAGTACAGACTAACTGTAAATTAATGAATAAAATCTAGTTAGCACTGCATGACTTAGATGTCTTGATTTTTAGAAGATATGCTACATAATGATTAATTTGCAGTGCATTTCAAAAACCACACACCTTTCTTCACATCAAAAGCATTTACAGGAGGCAATACATTTATCTAAACAATTTATGTGACCAATATATGCTGCAGCAAACAATAAAATATTTATTAGGGGGCAGTGGGGATGTATAGTGAACCCCTGCAATTTTCCCTCAATTTTTGCAAAAAAGTCCCCGCATTTTTGGGTAAAATGTTCTGCAATTTTCCAGTGGCCCTGGTAGTGGGTCTGAAGGGAGTACAAGGGATGAGAATGGTGCACAAATGGACATAAGTCCCTTTACACGAGAAAGGGTCCTGAAGGAACTGGAAGTAATAAGAGTTGATAAAGCAATGGGGCCAGATGGGGTGCATCCCAGGACCCTTAAAGAACTAAGAGAGGTGGTGGCTGAGCCTCTGGCTATCCTGTTTAGCTGACCACTGGAAACAGAGGAGGTACCTAAAGACTGGAGGACAGCAGATGTAGTCCCTTTATACAAAAGTGGGAACAAAGAGGAAGCGGTGAACTACAGACCAGTCAGCCTCACCTCAGTAGTGGGGAAGATCATGGAAGCACTACTGAAGGAGAGATTGGTGGAACATCTGGTTGTCAATGGACTACAGGACCCAAGGCAGCATGGTTTCACCAGGGGGAGGTCATGTCAGACCAACCTCATTGAATTTTTGACTGGGTGACTAGGGAGGTGGATCGGGGAGGGCAGTGGACATGGCCTATCTGGACTTCAGCAATGCCTTTGACACTGTGCCACATAGGCGACTATTACACAAACTGGGGAATATGGGTGTGGGCAGGACAGTAGTGTGGTGGGTAGGTAACTGGCTGGGCGGCAGGACACAGAGGGTGGTGGTAAATGGCTGTCACTCCACAGAGGGAAGAGTGACCAGTGGGGTACCACAGGGATCAGTGCTGGGACCGGTCTTATTCAACATCTTCATCAGTGACATTGCACAGGACTTAGAAGGCAGAATTTCACTGTTCGCTGATGACACAAAGCTCTGTAACAGAGTAAACACACAAGAGGGTGTAGACAGAATGAGAAGGGGACCTGCAGAAACTTGAAGAATGGTCAGGGGTTGGGCAGTTTAAATTCAATGCAAAGAAGTGCAAGATAATGCATATGGGGCACAAAAGCCCTGGCACAATATATCAGTTGGGGGGTGAGGATACAGCATACACCAAGCAGGAAAGGGATCTTGGGGTTATCATCTCTGATGACCTCAAGGTAGGGGGAAACATTGTGACAAGGCAGCAGGTAAAGCAAATAGGATGCTGGGATGCATAAGCAGGGGCATCACCAGCAGGAAAAGGGAGGTCATAATTCCACTATACAAGACACTAGTGAGGCCCCACCTGGAGTACAGTGTACAGTTCTGGAGACCTTACCTACGTAAGGACATAGACAGGGTAGAGAAGGTTCAGAGGAGGGCAACAAAGATGTTACATGGATTGCATCACAAGTCCTATGAGAACAGGTTGAAGGAACTGAATACATACTCCCTGGAGGAGATGAGGGAGAGAGGTGATATGATAGAGACATACGAGTATCTTACAGGGAGGAACAGGGTGCAGGAATACACTATTTTTAAGCGAAAAAGATGTTCCAGGACTAGAGGGCATGGGATGAAGTTGGAGGGAGGACGATTCAGAGGAAACGTGAGGAAGAATTTCTTCACAGAACGGGTGGTGGACAAGTGGAACACCTGCCAGAGGAAATGGTGGGGGTTGAAAAAATCACGGGATTTAAGAATACATGGGATAGACATAAAGGAATTCTGGAGGTCAGGGGTAAGGGGCAACGGACTTCTAGGAAAACATAAACTGAACTTACAAGCTCAAATGGGCAGACTGGGAGGACCATAGGCCCTTATCTGCCAACACTGTCTATGTATCTATGTATCCAAGGAATACTAGGGAAACACGACAATTGGGGAGGGGTTGGGAGGAGAGAGAGAGAGAGAGAAGCAGCACTGCAATCAGAGGAAAAGTACTTTTCTGTAGTGTGGGGGGTTGAGAAAGATGAAGATCTGGGTGATGAAAGGAAATGGGGAGGGGGAGACCGAAGAAGGCAGAGACAGAAAGCAGTCTAATTCCTCCACTTTATGTGCTTAACTCCACTCTCTGGGCAAGACACGTAGCAATGAATTATAACACATTAGCCCCTTTTTCCACTCCCCCTCCCATTCAATATACATCAGCATAACTTCCGCTATGCAGCCATAAATAGGAGGCTGTATCCCAAATGAGTGTTACATTGAAACACAGAAACATAGACTTTGACGGCAGATAAGGACCACTTGGCCCACCCAGTCTGCCCATTTCCCTACCTACCTACTGGATAAGCTGCAGATCCTAGTTAATCAACAGCCTACTTCTTCCTAACCCCTACCAGAATTGCCTCATGTCTGTCCCATACATTCTTGAATTCCTCCACTGTGTTTGACCCCATGGCCTCCTCTGGAAGGCCATTCCACGTGTCCACCACCCTCTCCATAAAAAAATACTTCCTTACATTGCCCATGAGTTATCCCCTCATCTTCAAATTGTGCCTCCTTGTTCTTACACATCTCTTTTTCTGAAAGATGATACCCTCCTGGACTTTGTTGATTTCCTTGAGGTACTTGAAAGCATCTATCATGTCCCACCTCTCCCTCCTTTCTTCGAGGGTATACATATTAAGCTCATTTATTCTCTCTCCATATGGCTTCTGGTGCAGACTTTGCACCATTTTATTTGCCCTCCTCTGGACTGCCTCCATCTTTTCTATGTCCTTGCGGAGATGGGGTCTCCAGAACTGCACACAGTACTCCAGATGTAGTCTCATTAACTGTCTTTAAAGAGGGATAACAACTTCCTGTTTTCTACTGGTGATGCTTCTTCCTATACATCCCAGTATCCCCCCAGACCTCCTTACTGTCTTCTCATATCGTTTGCTTGCCTTTAGGTCATCTGATATGACTACTTCAGATCCCTTTCCATTTTTGTTTTTGTTAGTGTCACAAACCTACTCAGCAGGTCATCCCTCTACTCCCAAAGTGCCAACCTCCGAGCGCAGTCTTGTGAACAGTTAACAGAAACAGGGTAACCCTCCTGTCTGTTTTGTGGGTTTGGATCAACCTTTGGTCTCAGTTCTGGAAGGATTCAAACTGTGAACCTCTTGCTAGCATACCAAATGCACAGGCTCAGATAATTCTGTCTTTGGGAGGCCAGATATTTTTGCCTATGGGCACCTAACCAGGTGTACAGAAATGAACCCTTAAAAATTTTAATAATGACCTCAGATCAAAATGCTTACCTTTTTCCAGTTTGTTATCACCATTCAAGCTTATGTACAATGTCTGCTTTAACCATATATACTTCACTTGTAAAGGAAATAAATTCAAAGACGGACCAAGTAGGCTCTAAAAATAGAGTTTTACTAAAATAGGTACAAAATATGTAAAACATAAAATACAGAATTATTATATCACAAGAACCATACAATCTTTTAAAAGAACAAGGTTTTAACAGTGCAATTCCTACTACAGTACTTAGATTTTGTCTCTATCTCTCTAAATACCTACTTAAAGTGCTCAAAGATGTTTTCTTGTCAGAGTGTAGATAAAAGTGTCTCTGAAGAAAACCGGATTTTGTTTAAAAAAAAAACTGTCTTGGCCAACCCCTTTGTGTGAGGTCACCTACTGTAGCTCCTCCTCTGTCAGAATATATATAAAAATATATCTATTCAAACTATCAAATTCTGTAATGCTCAACACAACTCATTTTCTTTTTCAAGTGACATTTCACTTTCCAGGACATCAAAGTATCTTATGACTTTGCACTAAAATGTCACAACCTGCTCTTCTTCCTCTAAGTGTTATAAAACTTTGTGATCTATTTTGGCAGTTAGGTATCTTCTAGCCTGTAATTAGCTTCTGGACTTCCAGGTAACACCTTGTATCTAAAACATGTGTGTGTGTGTGTGTGTGAGTGAGTGTGTGTGTGTGATCTCACATGCTGTTTCAGCATTTCTCATGAGAGACAGTCCGTAACCCATTTTAATATTACAAAAAATGATAAAGTGATCAGAACCAGCTGTCCAAGTGTCACAATTCCTCCCCACCTAGACTGAATTTGGGGGCTCTATCCCCTGCATGGGATGAGCTTCCCAAATCAGTTCACTCGTCATAGACCCTAGACAGCCCATATAAGTTCTTATTTTTGGCTCCAGCCCTATGCAATATTGTCATATTATACCATTGCTAAGCAAGACTCCAACTTAGCAATCTACCATTGTTCTTTCCCATCTGCATCAGCCAAACCAGGGGGTTGTGGTCAGTCTGCACCGCAAAATGCTGCCCATATAAGTATGGCTCTAACTTCTTTAGGGCCCGCACTATGGCAAAACATTCTTTTTCCACCGTGGAGTATGCCAGCTCCCTGGGAAGTAACTTCCTACTCAGGTACACTACTGGGTGATCTGTCCCTTGGCTGGATGTCTGACTCAGTACTGCCCCTATACCCACAATACCCCTATCTGAGACGTCAGTCTGAACTATAAAGGTTTTGCTATAGTCAGGACTTGTCAAAACAGGAGCACTGCACAGTGCCTCCTTTAGTTTGAAAAAGGATTCCTTACAGGCTGGGCCCCAGATAATTTTCTTGGGCATCCTTTTCTTTGTCAGGTCAGATAGGGGAGCAGCCAGGGCACTGTAATTGGGTACAAATTTTCTGTAGTACCCTGCTTTCCCCTAGAAAACTCCTGACCTGCTTCTGTGTTTCTGGTCTGAGCCATGCCTGGATTACCTCTATTTTTATTTGGTTAGGACAGAGCTGTCCCTGGCCTACCACATGCCCAAGGTATGCCACCTCTCCCATGGCCATCTGGCATTTCTCAGCTTTGACAGTGAGCCAGGCCCTCTGTATCCTGCCCAGCACTTCCCTACGGTGGGATAGGTGTTCCTTCCAGCTGGTACTAAAGATGGCAATGTCATCCAGGTACGCCACGGCGTACTCCTCAGCACCATTTAACACCTGGTTCACCAACCCTTTGAAAGTGGCCGGGGCGTTCTTCATTACAAAAGGCATTACTTTAAACTCAATAAGTCTATGATCAGCTTCCCTCCTTTCCAGGACATCAAAGCATCTTTATGACTTTGCACTAAAACGTCACAACCTTTTCTTCTTTCTCTAGCGTTATAAAAGTTTGTGATCTATCTTAGCAGTTAGGTATCTTCTAACCTGTAATTAGCTTCTGGCCTTCCAGGTAACACCTTGTATCTAAAACCTGTGTGTGTGTGTATGTGTGTGTGTGTGTGTGTGTGTGTGTGATCTCACATGCTGTTTCAGCATTTCACATGAGAGACAGTCCATAACCCATTTTTATATTACAAAAATGATACAGCGATCAGAACCAGCCGTCCAAGTGTCACAATTAGTACCCATCCCCCCCACTGTGTACTCTTCCCTTGAGTTTATGTTTCCCAGGTGCATTACTTTGCACTTCTTTGCACTGAATCTAAGCTGCCATACTTTTGACCATTCCTCCAACCTTGCCAAGTCCCTTTTCATCCCTTCCACCTCCCCTTATGTAGCAACCCTGTTGCAGATCTTTGTGTCGTCTGCAAAGAGGCGTACTTTTCCTTTCAGTCCCTCCACAATGTCATTTATAAAGACATTAAAAAGGGCCGGACCCAGTACTGAACCCTGCAGTACCCCACTGGTAACCCTCATTCTTCAGAATGGACTCCGTTTACTATTATCCTCTGTGTCCTGTTGTCCAGCCAATTTTTAACCCAGGCTATCACCCTGGGACCCACTCCCAGGCTGGCTAATTTGCTTATTAATCTTTTGTGTAGGACTGTGTCAAATGCCTTGCTAATGTCTAGAAAGGCCATGTCCACAGCCCTTCCCTGTTCTACTGCTTTGGTCACCCAGTTGAAGAAATCTTTTAGATCTGTCTGACATGATCTTCCCACTGTGAATCCATACTGCCTTGGGTCCTGTGCCCTGCTGGCCTCTAGGTACGCAACAATTCTTTCTTTAAGAAATAATTCCATCATTTTCCCTACCACTGAGGTCAAACTAACAGATTTATAGTTTCCTGTAGCTGCTTTGCTCCCACTTTTGTGTAGTGGAGTCACATCCACCCTCCTCCAGTCCTTTGGTACCATACCATCCTCCCATGATTTGTTAAAAAGTGTTGCCTCTATTAACTACATTAAAGGCCCATGGCATGTTGTTTTCCACCATGGGGCCCATTAACAGATTGTGTCACAGGTGGCATGGCAAATAAATCAAAGAAGAAAAGGAAACTAAAGCTCCTTTGGTTCTTTTAACCAGGCCACACCATGACTTGATCTGCCAAAATGAGCAGACAGTAGAAAACAAAATGCTGCTGGCCTTAACTGTAAATGCATCCTCTCATAGCCATTTGGGCTAAGAGTGCCTCTGATGGGGGTCTACACATCTCCATGGTGAGAAAAGCCTGCTGCCACACTCTGTGAGCCCTTGCTTGCAGGTATGGCCTGAACAGCATCCCGGGAACTCAAGGCTGCTTGGCTGTCTGTAAATTTTCTAAGGACAATTGCCTTTCTCTTGGGACAGCTCTTATTGGTTGCCCATGGACCACAGGCTCCTTGTTTGGTTCCTCATCCTGACAGGCATTTTCAGATTCCTCCTGACTGGACTATGTCACTACCATCAGCCAGTTTAACCTTTTTTCCCCAATCCACTATTGCCTCTCATTTCTGGACTTTTTTAATACTCAGTGCTGAACTTCTCCAGTTTAAAGTGTAATTTTACCTGTATTTTTTTTGTCTACTTTTCCATTTGCAGATTATACTGTAAAGCCACTAGAGGGCAACAAGACATATAGGTTGCAGTCCTCTTCCCACTGCTTCCCCTAACACTTTTAGTCCTGGGTCATTCATACCTAAAGCAAATTATCTATGTCCTAACATTCAGTGGTGTGATCTGAATCTGTAAGTCTGTACAAAACCTCTACTACCCTAACCAGAATGGTTTCCATCTCCCTCCTACACACACCCTTCCTGGTTCTTATACTTATCCCAGTCTCCTCCTCTACACCTATTGCCACTTCTCTCTCTGCTTCCCTTCCAGATATCTCCTTCATCCTGTCAATCACCCCCACAGCTCCTCTTGTAAATAGACTCCACTTTCCCTACTACCCTTCAAACTCTCTGTTTTTCTTCCTAATCACTTTGCCTTTCTTCATTTCCTTATCTCTTTCTCTCCACCCCTTCCCTCTTCCCCTCCCTCCCATATTTCCTACTCTAATTACAAAAGTCCTAAACTTCACTATTTCATCTTTGTCCTCCTCCTTCTTTCATCAGGGAACATCCACATCAACCCTGGCCCTATTTCTTCTCCTACTCTTGCTCCTTACCCAAACAACATGTCTCCAAACCCCACTTCCACTACAACCCTTCCTAATGGGTTGAAGCTCCTCTTCCTCCTGAACATCTGCAACCTGATACCTAAAATCAACCTCCTACAAACTCTTATGATTTCACACACTCTTGACATCCTAATTATTACTGAGACATGGCTCAAAATAAGCATCCCTGACAATGTCATTGCTATTCCTGGGTTTCCCTCTCCAGACAAGATTGATCGGGTTGAGGAAGGGGAGTGGCCATGTATATCCTGTCCTCACTGCAGTTTACTACTACCCTGTCTACCTCCATCCCACCTACCTACAAAGCCCTTGTCACCTGCATTACCCTTCCTTTCTCAATCCCAATCATTATGGCCAGCATCTGTTGCTGCCCAAGCATTCAACCCTCGGTCACGACTGAACTCTTAGCCAACATCACCTCCCTCTCACAGTCTGGTGAACTGTTCATAATGGGTGACGTGAATCTAAATTGGTTGTCTCCCAAGTTGAACAAGCTATGCAATGATGTCACTGCACTAAACCTCACTCAACTTATACTTGAGCCCACACACCCTAATCCCAAAACACAAAACCACATCCTGCTTGACTGGGCACTCACAACCCGCCCACACCGCATCATTAATTCTGGTCTCCTCCCTGATGCCCTTAGTGATCACAAGCCCATTTTCATTGTACGTAAGGTCCATAGACCCAAACCTCCCCATAAAATCATACAGCTCCGGTCCTTTAAATGCTTAGGCTTTACCCCACTCATCTCTGCACTTGCTACCACCAACTGGGCCCCCCTCTCCACTGCCATTTCTGTCGACCAAGCTCTTGACTATTTTAAGGATAAATTAATTGCCACTTGGAATGCCTTTGCTCTTTTCAGAAGGATCAGAGTCCGTGGGCTTCACCTTCCCTGGATCACCCCTGAACTACTGGCCTGCTTCAGGGAGCGTGATCAAGCCTGGAGAAAACACAAATCTACTAAACATCCAAACACTAAACAATTATGCCAGGTATAGAATGCTATGCAATTCATGTACTAAAGCTACTAGACTGGCTAAGCCCGATTATTTCAACTCCTAATTCCTGGCTAACATTAACTCTTTATCTAAATTCTGGAGGGTAGTTCATGCCCTATTCTCTCCCCCCTCTCCCCCTCCTTCAGTTCTCAAAATAAATAACTCCCTAGTTTCCGACCCTGGCTCAGTGGCCAATGAATTTAATACCTACTACACATCAGGCGCCACATTTCTTCAAAATTCCCTCTCCCTTATGGCACCTACTAACTTCAGCCCTTTGCCTCAGCCAGTGCCTTCTCCCCTTTTTCCTTTTCTACTATCTCCTCTGACAAAGCTCTTAGTGCCCTCCTATCAGTCAACCCCTCTAAAGGCTCCTCACCAGATGAGCTCAACCCCAAACTTCTCTGCCTTTCTGCTCCTGCAATTGCTTATCCTATCTCCCTAATCCTTACCTTCTTCTTTATTTCTGCCCAAGTACCCTTATCCTGGAAACATGCTGTAGTCCTTCCTCTCCTAAAGGATGGTGACACATCCACTCCTGGCAACTATCACCCCATTTCCCTCCTTCCTACCCTTGCTAAACTTCAAGAACATTTAGTTCTCTCTCAACTATCACCCTTCCTCTCTGATTCCTCTCTTTCCTCACCCCCTTCCAATCTGGTTTTTGGAAGAACCACTCAATAACCACCTCCCTCCTCAGGCTTACTGACTCCATCCTTTCAGGGATGGACGATGGCCTGATCACCTCGGCCATCTTTGTTGACCTAGTCAAAGCTTTTGACACTGTTTCCCATCCTCTGCTTCTTGAGTCACTCTCCTCAACTGGCCTTGCTCCATCAACCACCAGCTGGTTTAAATCCTACCTCATTGGCAGGACCCAATTGGTGAGAATCCTTGATTCCATCTCCCCTCCACTCCCCATCAATACTGGTGTCCCTCAGGGCTCAATGCTTGGTCCCCTACTCTTCTCTGTTTTCCTTAATGATCTTCCCACAGCCTGCTCATCCTTGGCTATCTATCTGTATGCTGACAATACTGTTTTATACATTTCTGGCAAAAACCCTGCTGCTGTGGAAACCAGCTTACATCATGACTTCAACCAAGTTCAGCTCTGGTTTGCTTCTCACCAGCTTTTTCTAAATACCAAGAAGACATTCTCAATGACCTTTGGCACCAGGCGGAGACTCTCTAGGATTCCGGCCCTACCCACCTTCCACATCCTTGACGGGACCATCCTGGAGGAAACCTCCTCATTTAGATATCTGGGGGTTTGGCTGGACTAGCACCTCATCTTCTCTGTGCATATTGATGCTATCCTGAAGAAACTGCATCCCAAGCTTGGTGCTTTATACAGGAATCGTAGTTGCATCCCACTGACTGCGAGACTTGAAATTGTCCAGAAGATGATACTCCCCATCTTTGACTACTGTGACGTAATCTATGGTGCTGCTCCCAAATCTTCCCTGACCAAATTTGACACTCTCTTTAACTCCTTCTGCCCCTTTGCTCTCAACTCCCCTTCCCACTCCCACCACTGTGAACTCTATCACTCTCTAACTTTCTTTCCACTGTCTCACAGATGTATCTCACACTGTGCCAAACTAACCTCCAAATTCTGGTTCAGAGTGCTCCCCTCCTATCTCTCATCCTCTCCCTCCACTCCTCTTCCCCCCACCAACTCTCTCAGATCGAATGATGCCCACACCTTGATGGTACCTCACCGCTTCATCCTCAATGGTCAGACTGGTTTCACCCATCAATTCCCTAAAATCTGGAATTCTCTCCCCCCTGAAATACGACACTCCTCCTCCTCCAATTACTCCCTTATCTCTGCCCTACACAATTACCTCTTCCTCAGCTGTTCCCACTTTAACCTTCCTTGGTACCTGTCCCCAGTTTCTGCTTTCCTACCCTGACAAACCCTGGCAGGGTTCTCAGCATCCTGAAGGGGGAGTCAGGAAAAAGCTATCCCTACTCTTCATATTCAGTTCTTTCCTCTCCCCCTCTCTTCTCCACCTGCCCTTTTGGTCACCCGTGTGCACAACCTATCCCATTCTTTTTACTCCAACAGCACTTGCATACTACCTCAAGTCTGCTCCTGGTACAATCATGCACTATAATGGTTATGTTGCATTATTACTGTTTTGTATGTTCATATGTTCTTTTGTACAATTTTGGACATGTATTGTAATATAATAACTGGTTACCCCCATTATCAACCCATTTTTGAGTGTTGTAAAAGAAAAAACTCATATCAACCCGCGGGTTGATACAACTTTTACAGTCTCATGCCGAGAAGCCTACAGCGGTTCAGACAAATTAAACAGACAGTTCTCCGATCACAGACTGTAACTCACAGCATGATCTCCATTTAAACAAAAACATACAGGGCAAAGTAACAAAGTGTAATCCTTTTCTTTTCTTGAATTTTAGTATTTACCAAGCAGGAAGATTCTCTACTAAAAGCATACTTTCCCGACTACCCATATTGTGTCCACAGGCAGCATGAACTTTCACCTCGGTTCCACAGTGACTGTAAAGATCCGACCCATCTAGATGATGAAACAACACAAACTGAAGTGAAAGGACTTGGCAACAATATAAATTTAAAAAAAAAATCTATTTTTTTTTTTTTTTACTTCATTCCTGAGATCGTGATTTACTTTATCCGACTCAAACTAATGACCATAATGTAAGGTAGTCTTTTTTGAACCAGTTATTATAAAAAATAAAACTTATGTAGGCAGTTGACATTCAGTTTTTTTACACACCCTCGGTGTATGATCATAGTGAAACCTCTCGAGCTTCGCTCTCGAGGTTTCTCTATGATCACACACCTTGGGTATTTAAAAAAACTTCATATCAACTGCCTACATATGCATTATTCTATATTTACCCAATGTTCCACTACTGTTTATTGTACAATACCTTGTGTTCTAGCTGTTGCATAATCTTACAATGTTATATTGTTTGTACTACCCACATACGATTGTAACTGATCATCCTTCACAACCTTATGTAACCCTCTCCCCACAGGTCACACCATGAGATGAGCAACTTGTTGTTCGGTGTGCCCTCCTGGTGAAACATTTAAATAAATAAGTAAATAAATAAAATAAAGGAACTGGATACAAAGTGAAAGTGACCTGCATTGAAACCTAACAGTCTTCAACAGTGAGTTAAAGGTAATGCAAGTTTGTAAATATATGACTTTTAAGACAGAGCTGCATCCAGGTTTGTAGTGCAATTTCCCCAGCAACACAGTTCACAATCACAGTATTGCACGCAGGCTTTGTGTGAAACTAATGTTGCCTGTAGACCAAAAGGAGATAGTCCAAGCAGGACAGTAAACATCTTCACTGGCAGAAAACAGCACATCATGTGGATTGAAAACACTTACTGCAGGTCAACCAGCACCAGCCTAAACCATTAGCTGCTAAGGACAATGATTATCAGACCAATATTCAGTACAAAAATAAAGCAAAAGCTGTACCTCTTTGCAGATGCTTGGGTCTTTTGTTTCTTGTCCATGTAAAAACAATGCAGCAAAACAAATCCAGTAGCATCACGTATCATAGTTTCACAACATGGGTACACAGATAAAAGGGAATCTATAATGAACACCATACCTGCAAGCCAATCCTAGTGTGGCTGCCAGTCACCTTATACATCTCACAATGTTGTGCTTAAGTAAAGGCTGCTGGATAGCAGTCCATAATTCTCTTATGAAAAGTATATTTAAACAGACTATATACTTTTAAATTCCCCAGTTCTGAAACACTATTAAAATGAGTACAAAAGTATAAGAAAAACACTCTAGGAGGCCACCAAATGTGATACAAAAGATCACAAGAAATCTATACAAACAAAATACATCAGTGATGTTATCACTAGTGCAGGTTTAAATACCGCCACTGCTACAAATTTACTCCAGCAATAGTAGCATTGTATATCAATTGCAGAGATAAAAAAATTATATGTTCACTTCCAAATATTGCACTACAGTAGTTTATTAAATAATATATTGCTCTAGGAGTGCCAGGGGGGGACAGCCAGGACCACTAACCCAGGTGCAGGTGGCTTGGGGGCCCAAATATACGCATTTATATGTCTTGAGGATGAGAGGGGGAGGTCCCAGACCTAAAGGTGTGTCCTAGGCCTGGAAATGTCTATTGGCACACCTGCATTGATCCTTTGAAAAAAACTCCTTTACTTTTTATGTTTGCTTGCACGCATGTGCAAGAAAGATAGTGCCATCATCCGAGTTTTCGGAGGTGTGTCACCCCCTCTTCCAATTCAGTCAGTGTGTTTGCAGGCACGGCCGCAGTTCTCCAATGCCTGCTGGAGCTGTCTATGACAGCTCCAAAATGCAGTGGCGTACAGTTGAAAGGGGGAGCTACACTTCAGTGAGCAGCGATAAGACATCGCCTGCTCATGTGCGCTCACACACGCTTTTACACACACACACACACATGCATGCATGCATGCTACGTGATGCCCCACACACACTGTACAGCCAGGGGTGCCCAATCCCTGTCGCCTGTGCTGCACCCCCAAAACCTTCCACATGCCACGCTGGTGCCCACCCCAGCGTGGAGTCATCGATAGCCGACGGGGTGCCTAATCCCCATCGGCTCCACTGTCCCCCTGAGAGTACAGGGTGCCAAGCTAAGCCTCCACCCCAGCATGGCAACTGATGCTATGGCCAACGGGGTGCCCAATCCCCGTCAGCTCCACGCCCCCCAACCAGCCATCCTTGTGCCACGCTGGGAGCCCACCCCAGTGTGGCAAATGTCCCGCATCGTCATTTTTGTAAAAAAACCCTGCAAATTAAAAACTGTCCCTCGGTGCTTCTCCCTGCCCCCCCCCACAACCCGCACCCACCCACTGCGCACCCTGCCTCACCACACATCCCCACCCCATACTTACCTCCAGACCTCGGTGCGATGATCTTAGGTGGACCGGGAACACGTCTGCACTCTTCAAAGCCGACCGTGAACTGAGAAAATGCCGGTAAGCTGTATAATGGGATAGATAGGGTTTTTTCAACTTTGTTGCATATCTCAGGCATTTTTTGGAATTTTTGCACCAAATTTTCAACATGGGGTTTTTGGGACCCCTTCTCATGAATGCTATCACTGTCATGGCATTATTCTGGCCCAAAGGGTGATCTTGCAGTCACTGCATGAAATCACCTTTCGAGACTGATTAATGAAACGACACTGCCAGTGTTCATAAGGTAGGCTCTCAAGAAGTCTATTTTGAAAATTTGATGGAAAAATTCCAAAAAAAATGACTGTTTTATGAGTGTGAGTTGCGCAGTTCCTATGCAGGCTTGGAAGTTCGTGAATTTTCAATATTTTCACTCCAGACTTTCAACATTGCCATTTTACCACACCTTCTTATGAGTAGTACAGCTGTCATTTTTCACATCTCACCCAAAACGTGTTTCCGCCCATGTAGTGGACAATGGCACAGTCGGTGTGCGAAATCAATGTACGGAACAAATTACAAAAAACACAGTGACACTGTTCATGAGCAGAGGTCTTAAAATGGCTATGTTGAAAATTCGGTGAAAAAATTCCTAAAAATGACTTTTGTGAGCGTGTGTTGAGCAGTTCCTATGCACGCTCGTAAGTTCGCGAATTTTCAATATTTTCACTCCAGATTTTCAATATTGCCATTTTTCCACACCTCCTTATGAGCAGTACAGCTGTCATTTTTCACATCTTGCCCAAAATGTGTTTCCGCCCATGTAGCGCACAATGGCGCAGTTGGTGCATGAAACCAATGTATGGGACACATTAAGAAAATCACAGTGATACTGTTCATGAGCAGAGGTCTTAAAATGGCTATGTTGAAAATTTGGTGAAAAAATCCCTAAAAATGACTGTTTTATGAGCGTGCGTTGCGCAGTTCCTATGCACGCTAGTAAGTTTGTGAATTTTCAATATTTTAAATCCAGATTTTCAACATTGCCATTTTATTATACTTCCTTATGAGCAGTATAACTTTCATTTGTCACATCTTGCCCAAAACATGTTTCTGCCCATGTAGCGCACAGTGGCGCAGTCGGTGTGCGAAATCAATGTATGAGATACATTAAGAAAATCACAGTGACACTGTTCATGAGCAGAGGTCTTAAAATGGCTATGTAAAAAATTTGGTGAAAAAATTTCTAAAAATGACTGTTTTGCGAGCGTACGTTGCACAGTTCCTACACACTCTCGTAAGTTTGGAAATTTTCAATATTTTCACTCCAGATTTTCAACACTGCCATTTTATTACACTTCCTTATGAACAGTATAGCTGCCATTTTTCACATGTTGCCCAAAATGTGTTTTCGCACATGTAGCGCACAATGGTGCAGTCGGTGTGCGAAAGCAATGTTTGGGACAGATTAAGAAAATCACAGTTACACTGTTCATGAGCACAGGTCTTAAAATGGCTATTTTGAAAATTTGGTGACAAAAGTCCATAAAATGACTGTGTTACGAGTGAGCATTGTGCAGTTTCCATGCACCCTCGTAAGTTCATGACTTTGTAATATTTTCAGTCCAGATTTTCACCAGTGGCATTTTTCCACACTTCCTTATGAACAGTACAGCTGTCATTTTTCACAACATGGCCAAAATGTATTTTCACACTTTCAGCACAGAGATGCATGGTCACTGTGGGAAATCATTGTTCGGGACAGATAAAGAAAATCACAGTGACACTATTTATGATCGGAGGTCCCAAAATGCTTGTGTTGACAATCTGCTGTAAAAAATCCCCAAACTAATTATATTATGGGTGTGCGTTGCACAGTTTCTATGCACGCTCGTGACTTCACCAGTTTTTTTAAATATTTTTACTGCAGATTTGCAACATTGCCATTTTTTACACCTCTCCATTAACAGTACAGCTGTCATTTTTTACATCCTGTTCGGAATGTTTTTGCACCTGTGGTGCTAAATGCCGTAGTCACTGTGCATAAGCAGCTTTCGGCTAACAAACTGATATTGCCACTGTTCATGAGGTAGGGTCACAAAAAAACAATGTTTAAAATTTGGAGTGTGAAAATACCAACGAATGCCTGAGGTATTAGGGTTTCCACCCATAACGCCCAACCCTGCAGAGAATGACAGGCATCAGGGATGTGACTTGGGATTCTTGCCTGTAATGCTCATACCATTCCACACCCTGCAGCCAGTGAGAGGCATCGAGGTATGCCTTGGACTCTTCGGCCCCAAAGTTCACCCCATTCTCCTATACCTCACCCATCTCACTGTATTTCCTGATGGAATGGGGTGCGCATAAGGGCCAAAGACCCCAAGGCACACCGTGACACTTGTCAGTGTCTGCAGGGTGGGGTGTGGTGAAATGGCGTGGTCGTTATGCCTGACGACCCAAAGGCACACCTCAATGCCTGTCACTCTCTGCAGGGTGGTGGTGGGGTTGGCTTCAGTTCAATACTTCATTGCCATTCCTATTACGCAGCTCTGTAACTTCTACACTACCACTGCCAATGCCAGCAAGCAAACATTCGGCATTGACAAATGCTTGTTGATTTAAACCCTGGACAGTATATCTTTAACAAAACAGCTTATTGTGGAAAACCTACTGTAGAAGAAACCCCAGTCCTCTACTGAGGTCCAAAATGTGTAGTCTCTTTATATAAGCACTGCCTGAGAAGATAGAGACAGTATTATTACATATAGTTTAACGACTAAGGGTTCTGGGTCTGGATGCAACAGCCCTGAAATGGTTCACAGACTACCTCAGTGGCAGGACACAAATGGTTTGGTGAAATGGAACTAAGTCAGATGAGCGTCCAGTACCCGTAGGTGTTTCACAGGGGTCAATCTTAGGCCCCGTGCTCTTCTCCCTGTTCACTAACAACCTCCCCCAACACTGCGGAGGGGCAAAGGTCACACTCTATGCTGATGACGCAGTGCTGTACAGGACAGGAAAGGACACGGGGTCCTTAAATCTGGAGTTGAAGCAGGACTTTGCTGCCCTTGAAACCTGGTGCCAGGTCAACAGGATGGTTCTGAATAGCAAGAAGATGAAATCCATGCTCTTTGGCCCAAAAAGACTGGGTCCAAAGAGATCTAACTTCCTATCCCTCTTCACCTGTGATGGTGTAGTGATAGAAGTAGTGGACAGCATAAAGTAACTGGGAATGTACCTCGACCAGGAGGTCTCATTCTGGAAGCACATGGACCACCTCACAAAGACAGAAAACCAGAAGCTGGGCCTCCTATACAGACTAAACCCCTTCCTAACCAAGGAAACTAGAATGGTGATCATTAACGGGACAGTTCTCCTCACCCTTTTCTGTGGAGCAACCTTGCTCCAGTCGCTGAGGGCTATGGAAAGACAGTGACTAGACACACTCTATCACAGGGTCAGATGGTTTACTGCCAGGGTGGGAAGGATGGAACACCACTGCAAGGTGCTCCAGGCCTTAGAGTGGCCATCCCTGGAAACCAGATTAACATCCCCCCCATGTGCATGGCTTTAAAGCTACTGCAACCCGGGGCCCCTCCAGGGCTGTGGGGTCTGTTTGTCCCCAAGATGATGAGACGTAAGCTCAGATCTACCGATCAGACACTACTAGAAATTCCCAGGGCTAGATCATCCTTAGGTCAATGGTTGTTCAGGGCTGCCCTCCTCAAACTCTGGAATGATCTCCTAAGAGAGATACAAGACAGCTCCACTACTGAGGGTTTCAAGAAGGAGCTAAAAATACACCTTGGGGAGGGGCATCTATGCTGCTGCTTCACCTAAGGTCCCCCAAAGCGATCCAACATAGGGTGTTATCTCTGCTGAAATAAAAAAAAGACATAGGAAACTGGATGGAAAGGTCTGACAGCTTGATGGAAGAACATATTTCTGCTCTTATATAGGTGTATAACTGTTCAATGGTCTGTTCCTAACAAAAAGTATTGATTTTGTATCAGTCTCTGTACTGTTATGTGTGGTCACTCACTCAATGTAAGCCTTGCTGTACTGTATTTATCAAAAGCAATGTTTTTTCTCTCCCTCTAGGTACATGTAACTAATCCCAGGTTGCCCGTGAAAAAGGGACCTCAAGGTTCCAGTGGGCCTACCCGGTCACCAAAATTTAAATAAATAATAAATAGTTTAAAAGGAAGGCATTCATTTTAAGGCACTGTAAAATGTCCTCACTTCAAAAGGGAGCAATATTCCTTGTCAATTACAAAGTCAGAAACACAGTCTGGTGGTCATGGGGGGGGTGGCTGACTGGGATGGGCATCAAGTAACGTCAGTGGGGGGAGGTTGAAGTAAACAAAAGGTCGAGGAAATTTCTAACAAAGGAATGGTTAATATATGGGAAGAGAATAACTTCCACAATAATTTAAAAAATGATTGAGGAAGCAAAATTATTAATAAGCTCAAAAATGATTATGGAGCCATCGATATTATAGAGAATGCTGCCACCTCAAAACTGATCACTGAACCATGGTCTTGTTGTTGCTCCCATGGAAAAATCCAATATTACTGTTTTGGGCAAGATGTTATCATGGTCCCCTGCCCCCCGTTTTTGATTGTTTTTCAATGGCAGTGAACTCAGATCTATGTGACTCTGACTCCTAGCAGTTCATACATCGGACCAAAGCATTTTCATCATCACTATTTCTTATAGCTCTGAGGTGTTCACTGATTCTGATCCCAAACTGTTTTTCAGTTTTTCCAATGTAAAAATGTACCACATGTGCAAACTGCTGTATAGATAACCCCTTCTATTGCACTTGTGATCAAACCCTGCCCTATCGCTAGTTCTGTATGCCTATTTTAGGATTCAGAAACTGCGTGGTATTCTCAACACTATCAAAGAATGAACAATTGCCACATTTGTTACAGTCATCTCTTTTCTGTTGGTAGCTGCATGTGGCCTCTCATCTAGTGGCTGATCTGAGTGCATCACTAATTCTCTTGTGTTTTAACCCCTTTGGTAAACAAATTTTGGGGGTCTTTCTGTGGAATCTTTGAGAAATGGATCCCTACAAAGCATGTGCCAGTCTTTCTCACAATCTGTTTAACCTCTTTTGATCTAGGGTTATAGCAGATACAGAACAAATTCTCTGCTCATTGTTATTTCCCCTGAGTTTTTTTCTGTCAGTAACGCTTCCCTCGTTGTCCCATTGATAACCTGTCTATCTCTATTAATACAGTAATATCCCTCCTGTGCCCCCTCTCAGCCAATCTATTTTCCAACTCATATCCTCTTTCTTTATCTCTTGTAATGTAATGAACAGCAAACATTTATTGCTGGTGCACCTCTTTCTGCATTCATTTTACCCTATTTTAGATGCAGTTGCCACTTTTTTATTACAGTACAGCCACAATTCTGGATACAGTTTGTGAATTTGACATAAGGAAGTAGACACACTGATCAGACACTGAGTCTCATTTTGGATGCAACATTTCTTTCTTGTATCGCTTTTTCATCAATCCTGCCCATAGTGTCTAATGATGAAATCATTGTAGCTAGCCCACACAATTATGCTGCTGCTGGATTAAGTTTCTTCATGTATTGCCCCTTATTATTGTCAGCTTCTTAACCAAAGATAATTAATAGGGAAGGAAGAAGTTTATCAAGCAGGAAATTCATAAATTGGCAATCAAATTATCAAGCATAGCGGACAAATTAAAATTCTTACATAGAATAGAATAATAATTTTATAATGCCTGCCTTGATTTCAGTAAAGAAAGGATCATTTGTTGCCTGCTTAGTAAATGCTGTTCTCTACAATTTTATAATTACTTTACTTCTAAATGAAAACTGTTCAGTGTTGTTCCTTTATCCATTGTACGTCTGCTGATCTCTTCAATACCCTATATATCTAGAAAAGCCCAACATTCTATAGAACAAGGACAATGTGCTGCAGGCAAAATCCAGTTTTGGAATGCAGTGTGTAAGCTACTGTATAACCCATGACAAAGCGTGGGTGTACCAGACAATAATACACACCCTGAATGGTTGCAAGACATGGGGCTAATGGTTGAGTGTCCTCCCAGCCATCTGTGAAGTGCAATAATGCCTGATATACCCATACCATGGAGTATAGGTAGGTTAGTTACAAACTGTGCATATATTGTACCAGAGATAAATCAATGTCCAGGTAATGTGTTTAGACCAGTGAAGTTGCTAGGATTCAGAAGCCCATTTTATAATGCTGGTTATTTAACACTTTGTTACAAAAGTATGTCTAATCTACATCATAGTGTTTATGTTGCTTCTATGAAGAGCACAGAAGCGAAGGGCATTGTTCAGTCTTAATGTTAAGGTAAAATAACAGATAGATAACTGGCTGCTTTACAGAGATGCGAGAAGTGGCGAAAATTGCTGCATGAAAAAATTTGCGGATTTTCCCCACTTTCCACAGTTGATCAGATGTGCGATGCCCTGCTTTGCCCCCCTGCCCGAAAAAGAAACACTCAGCAAAATGTGGAGTTTGCTAACTCTGCCAGTGGAGTTCAAACTCCATATTTATCAGAGTGTTTTTACACTAGTGTCCACCCCCCAGACTAATCTCTACCAGCCCTGGCCAATTGCTGGCCCAATATGAAAAAATAAATCCCCCCCAATTGCTGACTGCCAGACCCGACTTTAATGTTCATCCCTGATGTCTGGAGGTCCCACCCCCAGGCCGATCACCAGCCCAGTATGAAAAATTAAATCACCATCTTGTGTCCATCCCCGGTGTCTAGTGTCCCTCCCCACTGATCGCTGGCCCGCTCGAGGTCAGAGTGGGTGGGAGCTGGATGGTAGGTAGTAGATGCAGGGTGGGGAATCCACTAGACACCAGGAAAATTATTTCTAAAGTTGGTCTGGCACCCAGCGATGGGGCCAGGGGGGGAGTGAACCTTGGATTTGTTACATTTATCAATGGGCCAACAATCAGCAGTGGGGGAACACTAGATAGTGACATCTAGGATGGACAGAAAGGGGGAAGGATTTAATGTTTCATACTGAGCTGGTGATCGGCAAGTGGGTGGGACCACTAGACACCAGGGATTAATTCTTCAGTTGGGGTTGGTGCCTGGCAATTGGGCAAATTTATTTTTTCATTTTGGGGCATCAATCAGCCAGAGACGGACCACTAGATGCCAGGAAGGGAAGTACAGTTGGGCTGATGGTGATCGGTGGGGGGGCATCCACGAGACACCAGGGACGCAATCATGTCAAACATCTTGCTTTGGGGGGGATTAAGTGTAATTTGCACTTTAAAAAACCCAAAAGCAATGTGAAGTTACCCGCTGTTGATTTTGGTGAATTTTGCACTACAGGAGGCAACTTCACAAAATGGCACATGGAGCCACAGTTGGCAGATTTTCGTGGAATTCGCCTGCAAAGTAATTTGTTGCATCCCTACTGCTTTAGCTCTTGGATCCAATATTAGGCAATATATTCTCATAAAAATGTTCATATAAGACTAGGCCATACAGGTGCTGTATTTATATGCAGTTTCTGCAGCTCTAAATTTTATGGATTGTTGCCTTTAATGTTTCACACAGTAGTCAACCGCAAATCAAGACATGCTATATAAGAGCCCCACCTGTTCTACAGTTTACTCCTGGCAGTCATCTGCAACAGAACTGTATATCAGTTTTAGATGCGGCACCCTCCCACCCCTTCTCACTAAGTATAGGGCTGATGACCATGTTAATGGTCTCATGTTGTCACCAGATGATGTTTGTCTTTTCACTGCAACTTTAATCTATTGGAAAATATTACTTCTGCTGGAAATAATGGCATACGGAATCACACACAAAGAGTATAAAGTAACACTTAATGTTTGGTCTGCTGCAAAAGTAGCAAATTTAGCACATGTTTGGCTGCAGAGTACCTGCATGAAAGAGCACATTCCAACTTTGTGGAGGTGTGCTAACAAATGTTAAGTTTTTACTTCAAGTTGTGCTGTTTTCTTCTTATGGGTTCGCCAGTTAATGCTAACTACACTTTAGTGAGATCAAAACTCAGCTGCTCATCGAAAGTCTCTGAATCACTGGTATAATGCACATACTGCATCACCTCTGTCCTAAAGGACCATTACTGGTTTGTGACTTCTCAAATACTTCAGTTCAGGGTTACTCACCATTCCTATAAATACTTGTATCGCCTGTTTCTGCCTTACATGTCTCATTTTCTTTTACTCTTACTTCATTGTTGTTCTTGTTCCATACTTTCATATGACAATAGTCAGGTCTGTTAGTCAATCCTTTTCCCATTGGCAGCTGCTTATTTAGCATATACACTGCTGTTATCTGAAACCACGTCCAAAGGAAGTTGCAAGCTGTTGACTATTAATACAGGTTTAAATCACTCCTACAGATTTATCTCCAGTTCTCCTATCAGGAATTCCAATTAATGACAATTTTATTGCAGTGGTTTATCACTGTTAGTTTGACACGTGTTGTTAATTTTGTACCTTGTTTAGTTCCATATTATTGTACTCTGGTGTTTTTCTTCATACCTACTGTATATACAGAGGATTTGATGCATTACATGGAAGCCACAATACCAAACTGAATGTATTATTTGTATGACTCATATTAGTATCCATGTTTGGCACTGCAATAAATTGTTTCTGAAGGGATAAGGTAGTAAATGTCAAAAAAGGAAACTAGGAATCTAAAAGTGATATAAAATATAACAGATATGTGCAGTACATATAAAAAGGCAACAAAAAATAACTTTTGTACTAATGGTTAAAGAAAAAAAATATTTTTGTGTTTTTCTTCTCCATTTTCACATGCACCATCATATGATCTCCCTATTCTACCTATGGATATAATATAATATAATATAATATAATATAATATAATATAATATAATAATATAATATAATATAATCAACACAAGGAGAATTCCCACTTCTGGCTTTACTAATATTGTATAAAAAAAAAAGCTTGCATGGTTAATTCCAGTAGTGAGAATGTACTGGAAACTCCCATTTTAAAATAATATTTTCTTGTTTGAAATTAAAATTGACAACCGTATTCAAGAAAAAAAATCTTGATCCACATTGTAAAATGCAGTACTTGACATTCTATGGTTTCTCAACAGTATAATTGTATATAGTCAACCAGTAATTATCTATGCATAACAAAATGGGCTTTGTTAACAAAGGTACTTAATCATGTCATGGTCAGGCATGGTTTCTATACTGTGATGCTGTTTGTGTGCCTAGAATACCAGTGGCATTCACAGATCACTGACTTCTCCTGTGCAACCATGCAGAACACAGCAAGATGGTTGGGTGCAATTAGGAGTCCTGTGCCAGGAATCAGCATTCCAACTTAAAGTTATGTCCATCTTCAAAGTGAAGAGCCTTATCATGCTACCTGAACAATTTCAACTAGCCCAGCATGTGTCTGAACCTACTAGAGGTCAGAATTAGCTAGACACAATTTTGGCAACTAAAAACATTTATATAATTAATTGTCAAAGAGGGGTCCCCTTCTATACCAGTGACCACAAATTAGTTAAGCTTGAAATAAAACAATCATACAAATAATGGAATCATGGAACTATTTCTGTACAATAAATCAGCTATTTCTGGAATAAATGAGGACCTGGAAAAACTAGATTGGTCAAGTTTGTTCAAGAACAAAACTGCCAAAGGCCAAAATGGTTCATGAGGAAAGAAATTGATTAACAAGAAAAAACAAAGCTTGCAAATCACATCTAATCACCAAGGATAATGACAAGTGGAAAGCATTTAGACTGCTTCAAAAAAAGTTGCAAATACATAAAAAGCAAGGCACATGTGGAATTGCCCCTCATACAAAATGCAAACCAAAACAATACTAAATCATTTTTCAGTTATATTAATTCCTTATAAAATACCTAATGCAAGGTAGGGCCACTAACCATAGATGAGAAAACTGCTACCATCCCAGAAGACATGGCTGATATTTTTAATGAACATTTCTGCTCAAATTTCACCACTAAAATCAAGAGTCCTTTTCCATCAGTACAAATCATGCAGATAATATGTACATCACCTGAGAAGAAATTTTGACAAAATCAAGAAACTGATTAATATCTTGGCCAAAGAAATAGTTACTCCACTACAATACATCTTTGAAGAATCAATAAACACAGGACAAATTCATGGAGATTGGAAAACATGAGAAGTAATGCCACTATTTAAGAAGGGAGACAAAATTCCAATAATGTCTTTTCCATTAATCTAACATCAGGGCCAGGAAAAATGGCCAAAACATTGATAAATAAAAAAATCAGTATTTCCATATCCAACTCAGATCATGAACAACATGAGTTTACAAAAGAATGAAGGTATACAACCAATCTGTTATGTTTCTATGAGAAAATTAGCCAATATCTGGACAGTAGGATTCCCTGCAACATCTTTTATCTTAATTTTAGCAAAGCCTTAGATTCAGTAACACACTGGGCAATAATTAAAAATGGGATAACTTACGATCAATAGTAGACTAATAAAATGGATGTCAAATTGCTTACAAATGGAACAGAAATGGTTTTGGTCAATGGGTTTCTATCACATAGTGGGGCTGTATCCAGCAGAGTACCACAGAGCTCAGTCCTGGGCCACTGATTTTCCAAATCTTCATTTCAGATTTAATTAAATATATGACCTGCTTGAATTTTAATACATGCATGGTTAAAAAAATAGTGGTCCAAGTGAAACATATAAACAATGAGCAGACCTTCAGTCTGACTTGGAACATGTTCAGTTGGGGTAGCAGTAAGACAGAGATGAATTTCAGCCTGGAAAAATATAGAGTTATGCACTTGGAAAGTAAAAATTAAGCAACTGTACACATATAGAGCTGTTTGAAATGAGAAAATTCAGAATTTTCACAAAGTTCCACTATACTTTGCAAATGTTTTCAAAATGTTCTGAAATTCTTTTATTGGTTATGACTTGGTCTGTATTGATGCTAGAGGTCTGAATGCATATTGAATGGTATGGGCCCTAAAAGCATGTTAAGATTCATAACATTTGGATGAAAGGTGGAGAAGGTATAGGGGCTCAAAGTCTGGCAATTTAATATTCATGTCAAAAATTTCTGAAACTGCTTATATGCTTACAACTTAGCCACCTTTGGAGCTAGATAATTGAAAACTTGGATGCATGGGGCTGAATTTTCAAAGGTCAGATGCAAGCTGCAGAACTGGCAGCTTGCGCCAACAGCTTCTGCATCAGGGACCCTGTGCCTCATTCAGTATCAGACAGGGTCCCTGAGCCTGTGTCCAGTGGCTTGTTGTATCAGTGGTAGTACCACAAACAGATGGCACAACCACCGAGTATGCTGCAAGCTGCAGTGTGGTCGAGAGGCATGAAAGGTAGTGGTTCACCTCCCCCCCAAACCTGATCTCTGATATTCTGAATAATTCAGCCCTTGTGGGCTAGCAGACCCCCCAGCCCTGATCCCTCAAATTCTTTGTATTACAGTTATGCATAGTTTGTATTCCCTTGTTACAGTATTTACATTAGCCCTGGTGGTCTAGTCACCCCCACCCTCTCACCCGGCAACGCCAGACTACCCTGTTCCCCTTGACCAATACCCAGTTGGTGACTGGCACAGCCCACCTCTTACCACCATGGCCAGCCACCGACTAAGCTCTGTATGAGCACGTACAGCAGATAGTATGTGCACAGTGAATGACAGCAGCTGTCATTCACTGAGCATGTACTATTTACTGTACATGCTCATACAGAGCTCAGTCAGTGGCTGGCCATGAGGTGAGAGGTGGCTGTGCCAGTTGCTGGCTAGGTATGGGGTAAAGGGGAGCAGGGTGATCTGGCACTGCTTGGTGAGGGATGGGGCCACTAGACCACCAGGATAATCGTCATGCAATGGCTGAGGGAACTAAACTCATGCATAACTGCAATACAAAGAATTTTGAGATTGGGGATCGGGGGAGCTGGGGGGTCTGCTAGCCCACAAGGGCTGAATTATACAGAATAATGAGACCTCAGGCCTTGGGGGGAGGTGAACCACTACCTTTCATGCCTCTCGACCACCATAAAATAAAAAAAGCTGAAAAGATCCAGTGGAAACAAAAATAATACAAGACATCAAGGATCTGTGCTATCAGAACTGAGTGAAAGAATTAAACCTAATGTCATCAGAAACTAGGCAGATTATTGGAGACCTACTCCAAATGTATGATATAATTATGGACCCATACCCATTATACAAAATGGAAAAACTCAGACAAACCCAGTCAATCACAAGAGGGCACCCAATCCAATTTGTTGGGCACAAATCTAACTCCATAAGAAGAAAAGCATTTTCTTCTCACACAAAGGGTTACAAATCCCTAGAATGACTTGCCACCAAACATCATTATTAGTAAATCTAAACAGAGTTTAAAAACAAACTTAACATCTATATTCTAAACGGAGGGTGTTTGAACTACTACTAAAAAATGTAAATAGGTAATGTCTGTATGTTTCTATAATAACTGGTGACCCTATATAATAACTGGATTCCCAGTCTTGATAAAATGATATAATAACTTGCCGTATTCCATAATAACTCAGTAGCAGGTTATTACAATGTTTTTCTCCTGTCGCTCTCACTTCACTCAAGCACAAAGGAAAGCACACTGTATTTGTGCGAGTACAGCAGCTGCTGAGGGGCATGCTCACTGGCAAAAATACAGGTTACAGTTTTTCTCTCTGAAACCTTGCACCAGTTATTACAAAAACTAATGCCTGTGCAGTTTGTTTTATGAGGATTTTTCACCCCCATGTGTGTGAAACATCCTCATTGACACACAACTACACAGTCATTATTCTCTATATAGCTCCATCGTATGATCTTTAGCCTGATCCCCTACTTCATAGTAGAAGGGGCTCGTGGGATATATCAGTCCATAAACAATATTGCTATATCTTCTTAGGAAACCTGAAATGTTTCCAGAGTGTTTTAGAAATTCACTGGCTCAGTGGCACCACAGAGCATGAAGATGCTTGGCACACTGAAATCTAGGTTTATGCCTTGAAACGTGGACATGAGAATTAGACCAGCAAGAGTGGAACTGAACATCCATTTGACTGTTCACCACCTGTGGTAAAGGAAGGTTTCTGGGTCTATTGCCTAATTCCCCTTCCCTGTGCTGGGGAGCTAGTATGAGCCACTATAATGTGTCAAGATAATCCATTTCAGTTGTGACATTTGGGCTCCCCCATTGTACGGGATGGACTGAGTGAAAATTACAAGAAAAAGAGCAGGATTATAGGTTGGATGATGGAATGCATACCCTCAGTTCCCAGTGGGCCAGTCCACTGAGTACTCCATTGACAGCTCTGTCACTCAAAACTTCATTCATTGGATAAGGTCTCCTGGCTGGACTAGAAACCTTCTGGCTGGACAACCTTGCAGGGGCAAAGCCCTGGAACTTTAGAATAGTGAGTGGCATTGGTGAATCAGATGGGGTTGCCAGTGAAATTTACCAGTATAGGCAGAGGAATATGTGAGATAGAAGCAGGTCCCACACAGGACATTACACGAAGGAGTAGAAACATAGAATCTAAAAACAAATCATAGATAGCAAGGCCATTCACCCAGAATACCATGACATGGAGATGGGCAGACTGTGGTCCTGCTTCATCAGGAGAGATTAATCCCACTGCAAATATTTCAAGCCAGGGGGTGCATATGGACAATTGACATGGTCTACCTTTTACAATTTCCTAATCCCCAGGGACAAATGAACATGTGGATGTTGCTTGCTGAATAGCACAGCTAGGACTCTGCCTCTGACATCCTCCTGATCCATTCACCCACCCATTTGAATACATGTAAAGTCTGGGACTGGTTGTGGGGCATGCAAAGCTTGTGGGGATGTTAGTGAATGCTGCAGGTGGCCACCCTTGTTCCAGCTATAAGAAGTGAACAATAGTCATGATGAAGCCTGTTTGGGGAGTAGACATATAACCCAACATAACTGATTTGTGGCTAAATGTATTTTGTCAATAAAGTGATTATAATTAGTGGTGACCCCTTTATCAAACGGTTTACAGGTGCCTTTCAAATGTCATAATAACCTGAAGACTGGTTATTATGGTGTCAGTCATTTGTAGCACACCACCTTATTGGCCCTTAGTTTGTGTGTGGGCAGGCCGAACACATCTAGAGACATCTAGAAACATGGCAGCAACAATTTTACGTTACCAAGGACCAGCGCTGCTCATCCTGAGTAATTGTTTGCCTCTCACTCTCCTCACATGTAAGTTATTATTTTTTTACTATCTGGTTGATCCTGCCTTTTGCAACAAAAAAATATATCTGGTTGATCCAGCTGTTGTTGTGCTTTGGTCAGGGCTTGGGTCCAACCCAGTGCAATCTCCAGTGTGTCTCTGACTAGAGTTTTCTACCCGGTCAACAGTAGCATTTTTTTTATACAAGGAAAAAAAAGAAAGAAAAATTGTCCTTACTGGACAGTGTGTGTGTGTGTGTGTGTGTCTGTGTTTGTGGCAGTATGACAGAACTGCTTTAACTTGATGTTGGCATTCACTCCATGCACCAGTAATTATAAAAAATAAAGGATAGCTAAGTGTGTGCTTCAGGATTTGTTTTACACACCCTTGGTGTGTAGGGCTACCACCTGTCAGGTTTTTTACCTGGTGATCAGGTTTTCAGGGTCCCTATCAGGTAATTCAGTTTTTCTCTGTGCTGGTCATGTTTTTGAGCGATTTTGAGTGCTCACATCCTTCCAAAACAAATTTTGTCATACCATTCATTGTTTCAACTACATGCCCAGGTTACAAACAAGTTTTGTTGTCAATGTAGCCTTTTGTTTGTGAATGCAGTCAACCTGGGAGGTGTAAAGTATGGCCATTAACACCATTAGCACTTACTTAACCTAATATTTCCACTGCATCTTAAAGTGGTATAGCAGCACAGCTGTCCCTACCTTTTGTAACAGTAACAGAGCCAGTTGTCCTCCACTTTCATTTGCTGGTAAACATTTTCATCTCTAACTGAATTTAAGCATTTTTAAATGTTTGAAATAATTTTTTTCCTCAAGAAAAAAGTATTGTCACTTCTTTGGCTTTGAAATAGTACTGTGGACAAGAACAGGAAATGGAGCCAGAAAAAGATAAAAAGTATGTATACTACTGTATGCTATTTACAGTATTTCCCCTTGTCTCCCCCAGATCATATCTGTAAATGAGATTTATTTTATCTCTGTATGTTTATCTGGTTAACCAATGTCAATAAATAAATAAATACATAAGTAAATAAATAATTAGGAAGAACCTAGGAAAGTAACATTAATAGGCACAGTACAGTATCTTAACATTTTTATTTAACTGCTACTTACTGTAAGTGTTATTTTTTATTGATATAACAAATGGACTTCTAGGAGGAACAATGCATGATGAGTCATGAAAAGAGTTGGGACTAAGGGCGGAGCTTAGGATCCATTTTTGCCTCATTCAAAGGTGGCAACCCTATTGGTGTGTGATGACCTCATAAACCTCTCAAGCATCACTCTCGAGGTTTATGGATCATCACACACCTTGGGTGTGTAAAAAAATCCATAACACACACTTGCTTATACATTATTCTCTATATAATTGCCTGACAAAATGCAGTGTCACTGTCAGTGTCAAACTAACTGATTTTACCAGATCTGCTGAAAATTGTCTTTAGTGACAAACTGCTTCTAATGCACAGCATCTTTTCTACACTTACAATTGTTCTATGTTTTATCAAAAAGCAAAACAAAATGGTTATATTAAATGCACACTGAAAATAGAAAATAAAGTTAAAAATCTATGTTTCGACCTTAGGTCTTCTTCAGGAAATATCTAAAAGAAAAAAAAAACAAGTTAGTGTAGAGTTGAGGTAAAATGAGAGAGATATATATGTGGAGAAAGAAGAAAGGGGAGGCTCAGGGAGAAGAAGTGATAAATGGTAAGATTAAGACAGAATCTGTGAAACAAAAAGGTGATGATGGGAAAGATAAAGCATAATGGGAGTGAAAGAGCTGGGGAGTTCCCAGGTGGAGACTAATTAACAAGGCCTAGTAAGAAGGCTGAAAGGTGACAAATGTGTGAGAAGGAGACAGAAATGGAGACATATGGTGAAAATTAAAAATAAATTAAATGAGTACAAATACAAATAGACTTTCGGGAAAAAAAAGGGATGGCTGAATGGTGTTAGAGGAAAATAAGTCTATAATTTAAACCAGAAGGCTGCTGGGAGCCAAGATGGATGATCAGCTTGGCTTCCATGTTTTTTCTATGGTCAGGATCCCAGAAGCCCTGCTGAAGGACACAAACAGGAAGATCATTGACATTGTGGTCCCTGGAAATAAAGTAGGATACAATGGGTTTAGCAGTTTCACGATTCCTGACTGCTCTGTAATGTTCCCTGAAACGGTCAGCAAGACGCCTACCAGTTTCTCTGATGTAAATAGCTGTACACTTCCTGCAAAGAATACAATACACCACATTAGTGGAGGTGCATGAGAACTCCTTGGTGATGTGAAAAACACCTGTAGGCCCCCGAATCTCAGTCACACTGGAAATAAATTTGCAGGTGTAACAGCAAGTCCTGTTGCAAGGTTTGGTACCTGGGAGGGAGGAACTGTTAGGAGTAGGTAGGCTGCTTTTAACCAGGAGATTCCGCAGGTTAGGTGGCCAGCAGTAGGAGGCAATAGGTGGTTCTGTAAAGGAAGCACCAATGTTAGGGTCAGTTTGCAAAATGGGAAAATTACTAGTGATGATCCTGTGAAGAGAAGGTGTGCTCTGATGGAAAGGAAGAACTAGTGGAATTCGCCATTGTTCTTGTGTGACAGTATCCCTCCTGCGGGTGTCAAGGTTACAGGGCATGTTACTGACCCGGGAGAGTGCTCTGTCCACTGTGCTTTTAGGGTATCCTCTGTTGATAAAAAACTATGCATTATTTGGGTCTGCTCAGCAAAATCATCCTCTTCACTGCATAAACTGCGAAGTCTAAGAAACTGTGAATAAGGCAGGCCATTCTTGACATGTTTAGGATGGAAGGAGCTGTGGAGGAGGAAACTGCGAGATTCAGTGGGTTTGTAATAGACTGATGTCTTCAGACCAGTGTTCTTGACTGATAGCTGGATATCCAGAAAAGGCAGTGTAGAGGAGGATGCTTCAACAGTGTACTGAAGGGAAGGATGGGCTGTGGTAAACTTGTCAAGGAAGCATTTAATATAACCATTTTGTTTTGCTTTTAGACCACATGCTGACACAGCGCCTTGTTTTTGTTTTTTACATGTTTTATCAAAAAGGTACATCAAACAGAAAATTAAAATTAAAATGTTTTAATGCTGCATTTCTGAATTCAAGAGAGTCCATAAAGTTTCCTGGTAAATAAAGTGTGATGCTTTAATTAGTTTCACTGTTGACTCCTTTCAAGTTCTCAAGTTATTGGTTTAAGTGGACATGTCAAGCAGAAGTGAGTCGTCATGAAGTCTTGTTGAAAGTCAGTGGTTCTAAGCACTTTGTGTACCAACACCATCTGGCAGACAAACATTAAGCAGTTTCCCCCACCATTTCTGATGGATTGAATATGTCAGTATATGAATTACCTTTGGGGGAATGAAATACAATTGTGGTATATGGTTACAAACAAACAGAATCCAGTGCACAACTACCCCCCCACCCATTGTAATTCTGAGAAGTAAAACATTTAAATTGCCTAAATTGGCTATTTTCTTACTTTTAACTCAATGAAAAAAAAAAGGTTTCTCTAAGTTCAGATTGGAATTCCTGTGTGAGCAAGCCAAACCCCCAAATGCCAAGGTGGAACCCCACTGTTTGCTATTAACTATGAAATGCCTGTGGTGGCTACTCTAAAATAGAGTGCATTGCCTAAACTGGCTTATTCTTACATAGAGTGCATTGCCTAAATTGGATCCTATAAAATAAAGTGCTTCCACCCAGGTAATTTCACAAGTGATCAAAGGGGAGCATGCTAAAAGGAGTGCCTCAAACACATTTCAAAACTAGTACGCTCTAACCCTTGCATTGCTCACAAAATGTAATTCACATTTCTGCTAAAGAGTGCTACTGGTTTGTGGCATGTAACAAACAAACAAACAAATAGGATCACACCCCCCCCCCACCCCCATTGTAAATCTGAGAAGTAAAACATTTAAGCTGCCTGAACTGACTATTTTCTTATTTTTAACTCCACGATAAAGGGGTCCTCTTAGTTTTCAGGTTGGAACTCCAATGTGAGCAAGCTTAACCACCAAACGCCAAAGTGGAACCCCACAGTTTGTTCCTAGCTATGAAATGCCTGCAGTGCCTACTCTTAAATAGAGTGCATTGCCTAAATTGGCTCCTTTAACATAAAGTGCTTCCACCTAGATAATGTCACTGGTGATCAAAGGTAACATGCTTGAAAGGAGTGCCACAAACTCCCAAACTCAACATATTTCAAAAGTAGTATGTTCTATCCCTTGCATTCCTCACAAAATAGGCAGTTTAAATGTTTTACTTCTCAGATTTACCATGGGGGAGGGTTTGTGCACTGGATTCTGTTTGTTCGTTTGCTATGTGCAACAAACCAGTAGCACCACCCAGCAGAAATGTAATTTGAATTTTGTGAGCAATGCAAGAGTTAGAGCTTGCTAATTTTGGAATGTGCTATATGGTTACCCCTTGTCTTGTAATGATTTCCATCCTAACTGAACAGCTGTTGTGCACAGTTCAAAGGTCACAGAATGCTATTGTACCGTTTGGTGGTACAGCACTGTTTTAATTAGTTGGTATCCTATGCCACCTGTTATTTTTCCCCACACACTTTTTATTTAACACTGTACACACATATACAGTACCTGTCAGTCCCACACACCAGAACAATTTCACATTTCTGGTATAATTTAAATCATAAATCCACCCTGCAATCAGCTGCTAATAAATGACCCAAACCCACCAATAGTAGTTTTCTTTATAATACATATATACTGTACTCAGTATTATTATGAAAAAAATCCACTACCTGGTTGTCACTGAGATTGTTGATCCTCAGTGTATGTGCCTCTGCAATTAAAACAGAAAGGTATTCAATAAGGATCAATGGTCTCATAAACAGGTGGATCTTTTCATAATACTAATGAAGTTGTATATATCTTTTTATAGATAGAAACATAGAAACATAGTCTTTGACAGCAGATAAGGACCGCTTGACCCACCTAGTCTGCCCATTTCCCTACCTACAGGATAGGCCACAGATTCTAGTTAACCAACAGCCTATTTCTTCCTACCCCCCCACAAGAATTGCCTTATGTCTGTCCCATGCATTATTGAATTCTCCCACAGTTTTAGACCCCATAACCTCCTCAGGAAGGCTGTTCCATGTATCCACTACCCTCTCTGTGAAAAATACTTCCTCACATTGCCCCGAACTGCCCCCCATCTTTAAATTGTGTCTCCTTGTTCTTGCATGTCTCTTTTTCTGAAAGATGCCACCCTCTTGGACTTTGTTGATTCCACTGAGGTACTTAAAAGTTTCTATCATGTCCCCCCTCTCCCTTCTTTCCTCAAGGGTATACATATTAAGCTCCTTTAGTCTCTCCTCATACGACTTCTCTTGCAGACCCTGCACCATTTTAGTTGCCCTCCTCTGGACTGCCTCTATCCTGTCTATGTCCTTGAGGAGATGGGGTCTCCAGAACTGGATGCAGTACTCCAGATGGTGTCTCACCAACTGTCTATACAGAGGGATAACAACTTCCTGTTTTCTGCTGGTGATGCCTCTCCCAATGCATCCCAGTATACCCCCAGCCCTCCCTACTGCCTTCTCACATTGCTTGCTAACCTTAAGGTCATCTGATATGATTACCACCAGGTCCCTTTCCTTTTTTGTTGTTGTTACTACCTCCCCTCCCATTGTGTAATCTTCCCCTGGGTTCTTGTTTCCCAGGTACATTATTTTTCACTTCTTTGCATTGAATCCTAGCTGCCATACTTCTGACCATTCCTCCAACCTTGCCAAGTCCCTTCTCATTTCCACGCCTCCTTGTGTATCAACCCTGTTGCAGATCTTTGTGTCATCTGCAAAGAGGCATACTTTTCCTTCCAGTCCCTCTGCAATGTCACTTATAAAGACATTAAAAAGGACTAGACCAAGTACTGAACCCTGCGGTACCCACTAGTAACCCTCTTTCTTCCAAGTGGACTCCATTTACAATTACCTTCTGTGTCCTGTTGTCCAGACAATGTTTTACCAGGCTACCACCCTGGGACCCACTCCCAGGCTGGTTAATCTGACTATTAATCTTTTGTGTGGGACTGTGTCAAATGCCTTGCTAAAGTCTAGGTAGGCCATGTTCACAGCCCCTCCCTGGTCTACTACTTTGGTCACCCAGTCAAAGAAATCTATTAGATTCGTCTGACATGACCTTCCCACTGTGAATCCACGCTGCCTTGGGTCCTGTGCCCCACTGGCCTCAAGGAACTCAACAATTCTTTCCTTCAGAAGTGACTCCATCACTTTCCCTACCACAGAGGTCAAACTGACAGGTCTATAGTTTCCTGCCTCTGTCTTGGTCCCACTTTTGTGAAGAGGAATCACATCAACCTTCCTCCAGTCCTTGGGTACCACACCATCCTCCTATGATTTATCAAAACGAGTAGTCAGTGGTTTCACTAGTTCCCCACTTAATTCTTTTAGAATTCTGAGGTGAATTCCATTAGGCCCCATTGCTTTGTCCACCTTCAGTTTTAGGAGTTCTTGCAGAACCCTTTCTTCTGTGAAAGGGCTGGGATCGACCCCCCCTATCAAGAGTGCTTCTGTTAATTGGATTAGGCACTTCCCCCTCCTCTTTTGTGAATACTGAGCAGAAATATTTGTTCAGTATCCCTGCTTTTTCACTGTCCCCCTCTGCCCACCCACTATTCATTCTATTCAGCCTCACTATCCCTCCTTTTGTTTTTCTACGCTCTCTGATGTACTTATAAAAGGTGTTATCCCCCTTCTTAACTGAGTTGGCTATCTTTTTCTCAGTTTGGGCCTTTGCTATTCTGACTTCCTTCCCTGCTTCCTTCTGCCTTAACTGGTACAGCTCTCTGTCCTGCTCCTTCTGTGTTTCCTTATACTTCCGGAATGCTATCTTTTTCTGCATGACTTTCCCAGCCACCTCTTTTGAGAACCATAGTGGCTTTTTCTTTCATTTTGATTTATTTATTTGCTTCACACAAAGGCTTGTTGCCTCTGTGATGGCAGTTTTGATGATTCCCCATTGTTGCTCCACCCCTCCTTCTAGTCTGTTTGCTAGTGATTTTCTGAGGCACTCTCTCATCTTGCCAAAGTCAGCCCTCCTGAAGTCCAATACCCTCACTTTTGTATGGTTTGACTCTGTAGCTGAGTTTAATGTGAACCACACTGTTTGATAGTCACTTGTTCCCAGATGGCAACCCACTTCTAGATCTGAGATCCTCTCACTGCCCCCATTTGAGATTATGAGGTCTAAAATTTCTCCCTCATGAGTGGGTTCCGAAACTAGCTGTCTGAAGCCTGCCAACTGTAGGGCATCGAGAATGGTCCTGCTCTTGGATGTGGCTGCAACAAATGTGCTCCAGTTACCATCTGGCATATCTAGGTCTCCCATCTACAGTATCTCCCCTTTTTCTGCCATCCTAAGAATGTATTCTATCATATCCTTGTCCATTCCCTCCCCCTGACATGGGGGCCTGTATGCAACCCCTGTGCAGATTGTGGTGCCCTTTCCAGTCTCCAAGGTGACCCACAGTGCCTCCCTCTCCTCCTGTTTACTCTTTGTTCAGTTGCTTTTATCCCTTCCTTTACATAGAGAGCTACTCCTTCCCTCTTCTCTCCTGCCTGTCTCTCCTGTAGGTTATGCCCTGGTATGTTAACATCCCAGTGATAGTTCTCTGTGTACCATGTTTCTGTGACTGATACGATATCCAGGCATCCTCTTCCATCAAGGCCACCAGCTCAGGGAGCTTGTTGCACAGACTACGGGCATTGGTACTCATTACCTTCCATTTCCTGATGGCCTTACTCCTTTTTGCCCCATCCCTGTCCTTCTTGCCTTTGTCACTTTCCCCATTTACTCCAGCCCTTCTCCCCATCGCCACCTCTATGTTGGTGTTTACCGCACTTACTAACGTGATTTGTTTGGGGGGCTAGGATTTCCCTGCTCCTTTCCAGTGCCTTCCCCTTTGCTAGTTTAAATGCTTGCCAATGAAGCATTTAAACCTATCACCTAGGATCCTGGTTCCCCTCCTGGACAGATGCAGCCCATCATGCCAGTATAGGCTTGCATCACTCCAGGTGGACCTCCAGTCCCAATGAAGCCAATTCCCTGAGCTCTGCACCAGTTTTTCAACCTCTGATTGAATTCCATGGTGCAGAACACCCTAGCCTCTCCTAAGCCATAGATGGGCAGCACCTCCGAGAAGGTTACCATGCGTGCTACTTGTCTAAGGCCCTTCCCCAATTCCACAAACTCTTCCTGCACTGCTCTAATCCCTTTCTTAGCCAGGTCATTTGTCCCTAGGTGGAAAATGACATTCAGCTCCCTCCCCTGTGCAGCTGCTCCAGCAATCCTGAGGATTCGCTCCCTGTCCCTCCAAGCCATGGTGCCAGGCAGGCACCTTACCTCCCTCTGCCCTTCCTCCCCCAGTTCTACCTTCCTAACAATGGAGTCCCCCACCAGGAGTTGTTTCCTTTCCCTTTGGGGTCCCATTCCACCCTCCTATGGGTCTCCTTTATGGAGGTTCCCAGCATCCTCTTTGGTCTCCAGCGCAGGTGCCTCCATAGAGGAACCACACTTTGCCAGAATGGCATAGGAATTGTGGAGAGGTACAGCTGGAGGGATGCACCTCTGTTCCACCACCCTCACCCTCCCTGAGCCCACTGTGGTCCAACTGCTCCTTTTACTTGGCAACCTCTGAGGCAACGGCAGTGGCACTGGTGGTCCCTGGATGGAGGAGGAGGTCCCACAAATCCTGACCAACTCAGCCTGGAAATGAGCAACCTCTTCCCTCAGGCCAGAGAGGTGCCTGCAGATGGGACACCGCATCCTCCAAAATGTCTCCCGGAAGACTGCTGCTCCACAGCCACTGCACTGCACCACTCCCATCACGTCTTATTTCTGGCCCCATAACTGTTGTTTGGAATCCTTACCCTTTCCTCTGTTTGTTTTTTTTTCTCTTCTCTCTCTACTTACTTTCTGCCTCTGTGCCCTTTAAGCTCCTGATTGTCCTGTTCTGAGACAAGAATATCCTATATTTTTCAGTAGACCCCTTACTTGCTCAGAAGCAGGCCTACAGCAGCTAGAAGGGGCCGGAGAGCTACTCTTGCCCTTCTAGGATGGTGGGTCTTTGGTGGCCACTCACTTCCTGCTCCCAAACAGGAAGGTCCTGTTGTCAGTCAAATCCTGTGCCTATAAAAGTAGAACTAGCTTTGGGAGGGAGGGTGGAGAGGAGGGAAGGAGGCCAATATAGTCCCAGTAGAGAAGTCCAGTCACACAGCACTCCTTCCTCCTGGTGTCTGCTGGAAAGCTACTAACAGAATCTTTCTAAGGCAGTCTTTAAATTTAGCTTCCTTCTATCTAAGCCACTACCACTACTTATTAGGTCTTTCTACAAGTAATTTAAACTGCACAGTTATCAATCCCTTTCAATCATCTGAGATTTACACCTAGATAACTGTTCAGATAACCATTCAGTTCAGTTAACTCAGACAAACACATTCATTTTTTTTGTTTTGTTTGTTAGTTTGTTTTTTACCCAAAATTAAAGGTCCAAGTACAAGAGTTCTACTTCTTAAGTCCCAGTAGAGAAGTCCAGTCACACAGCACTCCTTCCTCCTGGTGTCTTCTGCCAAGCTACTAACAGAATCTTTCTAAGACAGTCTTTAAATTTAGCTTCCTTCTAGCTAAGCCACTTCCCCTACTTACTAGGTCTTTCTACAAGTAATTTAAACTGCACAGTTATCAATCTCTTTCAATCACCTGAGATTTACACCTAGATAACTGTTCAGATACATAGATACATAGATACATAGACAGTGTCAGCAGATAAGGGCCTATGGCCCACCCAGTCTGCCCATTTGAACTTGTAAGTTCAGTTTGTTTTCCTAGAAGTCTGTTGCCCCTTACCCTGACCTCTAGAATTCCTTTATGTCTATCCCATGCATTCTTAAATCCGTGATTGTTTTAGCCCCCACCACTTCCTCTGGCAGGGTGTTCACTTATCCACCACCGTTCTGTGAAGAAATTCTTTCTCATGTTTCCTCTGAATCGTCCTCCCTCCAACTTCATCCCATGGCCTCTAGTTCTGGAACATCTTTTCACTTAAAATAGTGTTTTCTCTGCACCTGTTCCTCCTGTAAGATACTTGTATGTCTCTATCCATCCCCTCTCTCCCTCCTCTCCTCCAGGAGTACATGTTCAGTTCCTTCAACCTGTCTTCATAGGACTTGTGATGCAATCCATGCACCATCTTTGTTGCCCTCCTCTGAACCTTCTCTACCCTGTCTATGTCCTTACGTAGGTATGGTCTCCAGAACTGTACACTGTACTCCAGGTGGGGCCTCACTAGTGTCTTGTATAGTGGAATTATGACCTCCCTTTTCCTGCTGGTGATGCCCCTGCCTATACATCCCAACATCCTATTTGCTTTACCTGCTGCCTTGTCACACTGTTTCCCTACCTTGAGGTCATAGAGATGACAACCCTAAGGTCCCTTTCCTGCTTGGTGCATGCATATCCTCACCCCCAACTGATATATTGTGCCAGGGGTTTTGTGCCCCATATGCATTATCTTGCACTTCTTTGCATTGAATTTCAACTGCCAAACCCTTGACCATTCTTCAAGTTTCTGCAGGTCACTTCTCATTCTGTCTACACCTTCTGGTGTGTCTACTCTGTCACAGAGCTTTGTGTCATCAGCAAACAGTGAAATTCTGCCTTCTAGATCCTCGCGCAATGTCACTGATGAAAATGTTGAATAGGACGGTCCAGCACTGATCCCTGTGGTACCCCACTGGTCACTCTTCCCTCTGTGGAGTGACAGCCATTTACCACCACCCTTTGTGTCCTGCCACCCAGCCAGTTACCTACCCACCACACTACTGTCCTGCCCACCCATATTCCCCAGTTTGTGTAATAGTCTTCTATGTGGCACAGTGTCAAAGGCCTTGCTGAAGTCCAGATAGGCCATGTCCACTGCCCTCCCTGATCCACCTCCCTAGTCACCCAGTCAAAAATTCAATGAGGTTGGTCTGACATGATCTCCCCTGGTGAAACCATGCTGCCTTGGGTCCTGTAGTCCATTGACAACCAGATGTTCAACCAATCTCCTTCAGTAGTGCTTCCATGATTTTCCCCACTACCGAGGTGAGGCTGACTGGTCTGTAGTTCCCTGCTTCCTCTTTGTTCCCACTTTTGTATAAGGGGACTACATCTGCTGTCCTCCAGTCTTTGGGTACCTCCCTTGTTTCCAGTGATCAGCTAAACAGGATAGCCAGAGGTTCAGCCACCACCTCTCTTAGTTCTTTAAGGACCCTGGGGTGCACCCCATCTGGCCCCATTGCTTTATTAACTCTTATTACTTCCAGTTCCTTCAGGACCCTTTCTCGTGTAAAGGGACTTGTGTCCATTTCTGCACCATTCTCACACCTTGTACTCCCTTCAGACCCATTACCCTCCTCTTCCTCAGTAAAGACTGAGCAGAAATACCTGTTCAATATGTCAGCTTTACTGTTGTCATCCTCCACGCTCCCATCCTCCCCTTCAGTCTCACTATCCCTCCCTTTGTCTTTCTTTTTCCTTATGTACCTATAAAGGTTTGTCCCTCTACCCACTGATTTTGCAATGTGTACTTCTGTCTGAGCTTTGGCTTCCCTTACTGACCTCCCTGCCTCCCTTTGCTTCTCCTGGTGCTTCTCCCTATCCCCTTCTGCCTTGTGTCTTTTGTATTGCCTGAATGCAATCTTTTGGCTTTCACTTTCTTTGCTACCTCTTTGGAAAACCATAATGGTCTCCTCTTCCTTTCCTCTTGCTAACCTGCTTAATGCATAATTCTGTTGTTCTTGTAATCCCCATTTTAAATACTGCCCACTGTTCCTCAACCCCTGATTCCTGTCCCATTCCCCTTAATGCCTCTTTCAAGTATCTCCCCATTTTCCCAAAGTCTGCCCCCCTAAAATCCAGGATACGTGTTTTTGTGTGGTTTGGTTCTGCTCTTTCTGTGATTTCAAACCACAATGACTGGTGGTCACTGTTCCCAAGATGCTCCCCCACTGTTACCACCATCACACTGTCCCTGTTTGTGAGCACAAGGTCCAGTATTGCCTTCTGCCGAGTTGGTAACCATTCAGTTCAGTTAACTCAGACAAACACACTCATTTTTTTTGTTTTGTTTGTTTGTTTTATACCCTAAATTAAAGGTCCAAGTACAAGAGTTCTACTTCTATAGTCCCAGTAGAGAAGTCCAGTCACACAGCACTCCTTCCTCCTGGTGTCTTCTGCCAAGCTACTATATCCTATATATCTTTGATTGGGTGACAAGATAATTGAATAGGGGCCACACTGTGGATTTGCTCTATTTTGACTTCAGCAAGGCTTTCAAGACATAGTGAACTGAGTGAGAGATTAGTTAAAGGGTAGGCAGCAGAGGTTTGTAGTTAACAGGGTTAAATCAGAAGATAGGAAGGTCATGAGCAGGGAGCCACAGGCATCTGGCCTGGACCCAGTCTTCTTCAATATGTTCATTAGTGACACTGCATAGATCTCCCATGGCAGGCTGTGTCTCTTTGCAGATGATGCTAATCTCTCTGGGAGGGTAGATAGTGACAAGGGAATCAGGGAAATGCAGAATGATCTATAAAAGCTAGAGGGGTGGTCTAAGGTCTGGCAGTTGCAATTAAATGCCCAAAACTGCAAAGTAATGCACCTAGGGAATAAAATTCTAGGACAGAGTACTGGTTGGGTTGGGTGAAACTTAATACTATGGATAAGAAATCTGCCTGGGGAGTTATCATCATTGACACCCTCAAGCAATCAAACCAGTGCAATAAGGCCTATTGTAAGGCAAGTAGGATGCTGGGGTGCATAGGGAGAAGTATTGACAGCAGTAGAAAATAAGTAATATTACCCCATTACAGATCTTTAGTGAGGCTGCATGTGGAGTACTGTGCCCAGTTCTGGAGCCTTTACCTCAGGAAGGATAGGGACAGACTGGAGTTGGTGCAGTGCAGGGTGACAAAAATCATCCAGGGCCAACAGGCAGGTCTTATGAGGAATGCCTCAAGGCACTGAACATATACTCACTGGAGGCCAGAAGGGAAAGGAGAGATATGATATAGACCATCAAGTTCCTAAAGGGAATAAACAAAGTGAACTGCAAGGACATTTTTAGCTTAAATGCTAATTCAAGGTCATGGCGCCATGAATGGAAGCTGACAGGAGGGACATGAGGAAATAATATTTTACACAAAGTGTGGTGGAGCATTGGAACAGTCTACCAGCCAAGGTTGTGGGTGCTAATATAGTTGCTGGTTTCAAGCATGGTTGGTACAGAGCAAACCTTATAGTGGTCACTCGGGGCATCAGACTTGGGAAGGAGAATGGGGGGTGGAAGGGGAGGGCTACACCTTGGTCTTTTTCTGCCATCATCATCTGTGTTTCTGTGTTTGTACTCTAGAACAAAACTACTAGTTCTGGGTGCTGGTGGCTTTATGTTTTATGTTTATTTTTATTATAGCAGAAACAGGACTATTTTGTTGTTGTTTATCATGGGAAGGGAACCAAAAGAAAACAAAAGTTTTCAAAATGCATACAGTGCTATAAAAACAATATATAGGCAACCATGCACAACTCTGCTAAGTTCCCATCTCTGAACTCTGATGATAAACTTCAGTTCCAAAGTCCCTATGAAGTCATTAGAACCTCTCAAAGGAAACACAGACTTGCTGTGTGTGATTGCCCTTGTATTATTCACTATATAAAACAACGTTTGAAAGTGGAGCAAGTTAACTGGCTGCCTGAATTCTAAAAGGGTTATGTTAATGACTGGAAAGCCTCCCATATAACATACATCCATTAGAGAACAGTATATACTAGAAAAGCATTTATTTAAGAAATGCTTAGTTTAATAACAGCATTAAGGCACCCCGGGGGATGCTTGTAATTTTTTGGGCCGGGGTTGAGGAGGATGAGACTGGGATTTGGTGAGAGGGATTGGTGGTTAGGGTTCTTTTACAATAATGTGGCACAGGCTGGAGATGAGGAAGGTTGGGGTACTGCTCAGTGGATGGGTGGGTGGAAGAGGAGTTAATTCATTCAAACTGGTTAGAGCTGGGTGGGAAGAGGAGGATGGTATAGGATGACACAAAAGGGTGGTGAGGGAAGGATCCTTTTTTTATAAAAGGGGAAAGCACTTCATGAAGTGGTTCTGTACTTCACTGGCAAAATGCCACTTCACAGATTGTTTACCAAGCAAATCACTAAGCAAAGTAGCACTTCAGCAAAACAGTGTTACTTCATGTAGTATTCGCCTGCTGAAGTTACAGTATAACTTACACAGCAAAGTGTTGCAGGAGTGGACGCATGAAGTATTGGCACTTCACATAGTGTTCCATGTACCACATTTTACATGCACCTACAGTAGCACCCCCCCCCCCCGTTGAGTGCCATATTTATTAATGAAAGGGCATACACTAACAGTATTTACTATGAGTGTATAGAAAGCAGTGGACATGGCCTATCTGAACTTCAGTAAGGCTTTCAGCATTGTGCTGCATACAGGCTAGTTAAGAATCTAAGCAGCCTGGGTTGAGGGAGAAAGTGAGACACATGGTATCAAACTGGCTAAGGGATATGAGGCAAATGGTGGTGATAAACAGTAGCCACTCCAGCAATAGGAGAGTGACTAGTGGGGTACCACAGGGTTCGATGTTGGAACCGGTCCCCTTCAATGTCTTCATAAGTGACATTGCAGAGGAGCATGAGGGTAAATTGTGTCTTTTGATGATACAAAAATCTGTAACAGGGTTGACACTCAAGGAGGGGTGGAAAGAATACAAAGGGATCTAAGGAAACTAGAAAAATGATCTGGGGGACATCTGGGTTTCAATACCATAAAGTGCAAGATTCTGCACTTAGCGCTGTGGAACCCAAGTGTTCTGTTTAAGGTGAGGGGAGTGGATCTTACAGTCACCAAGCATGAAAGAGACCTGGGATCATCATATCAGCTGGCCTCAGGGTAGCTGGGCAGTGTGACAAAGCAGTGGGAAAGGCTTGCAGGATGGTGGGGTGCATTGGGAAGTGGATTTCTAGCAGGAAAAGGGAGGTGGTGCTGCCATTTTATCACTCACTGGTGAGGCCCCACATGGGATACCATGTCCAGTTCTGGAGGCCACACCTCTGCAAGGACACTAAAAGTGTAGATGTGTTATAGAGGAGGGCAACCAAAATGGTGAGTGGGTTGCTTAAGAAGCCATAAAAGAAAAGGGTGCGGGAACTCAACATGCACTCACTGGAAGAGAGGAGAGCAAGAGGGAATATGGTGAAACCTACAAGTACCTCACATGAGTGAGTGAGTAAGGTACATGTTGAGGTCTGTTTCAGCGATGGTAAGAAACATAGAAACATAGAAACATAGACTTTGACGGCAGATAAGGACCGCTAGGCCCATCTAGTCTGCCCATTTCTCTACCTACAGGATAGGCCGCAGATCCTAGTTAACCAACAGCCTATTTCTTCCTACCCCCCACAAGAATTGCCTTATGTCTGTCCCATGCATTCTTGAATTCTCCCACAGTTTTAGACCCCACAACCTCCTCAGGAAGGCTGTTCCATGCATCCACTACCCTCTCTGTGAAATAATACTTCCTCACATTGCCCTGAACCACCCTCCTTCTATCTTTAAATTGTGTCCCCTTGTTCTTGCAAGTCTCTTTTTCTGAAAGATGCTACCCTCTTGGACTTTGTTGATTCCACTGAGGTACTTAAAAGTTTCTATCATGTCCCCCCTCTCCCTTCTTTCCTCAAAGGTATACATATTAAGCTCCTTTAGTCTCTCCTCATACGGCTTCTCTTGCAGACCCTGCACCATTTTAGTTGCCCTCCTCTGGACCGCCTCTATCCTGTCTATGTCCTTGCGGAGATGGGGTCTCCAGAACTGGACACAGTACTCCAGATGGGGTCTCACCAACTGTCTGTACAGAGGGATAACAACTTCCTGTTTTCTGCTGATGATGCCTCTCCCTATACATCCCAGTATACCCCAGCCCTCCCTACTGCCTTCTCATATTGCTTGCTAACCTTAAGGTCATCTGATATGATCACCCCCAGGTCCCTCTCCTTTTTTGTTGTTGTTATTACTACCTCCCCACCCATTGTGTATTCTTCCCCTGGGTTCTTGTTTCCCAGGTGCATTATTTTGCACTTCTTTGCATTGAATGCTAGCTGCCATACTTCTGACCATTCCTCCAACCTTGCCAACTCCCTTTTCATCCTTTCCACGCCTCCTTGTGTATCAACTCTGTTGCAGATCTTTGTGTCATCTGCAAAAAGGCATACTTTTCCTTCCAGTCCCTCTGAATTGTCACTGATGAAGACATTAAAAAGGACTGGACCCAATACTGAACCCTGCGGTACCCCACTAGTAACCGTCCTTTCTTCAGAGTGGACTCCATTTACAATTACCTTCTGTGTCCTGTTGTCCAGCCAATGTTTTACCCAGGCTATCACCCTGGGTCCCACTCCCAGGCTGGTTAATTTGACTATTAATCTTTTGTGTGGGACGGTGTCAAATGCCATGCTAAAGTCTAGGTAGGCCATGTCCACAGCCCCTCCCTGGTCCACTACTTTGGTCACCCAGTCAAAGAAATCTATTAGATTCATCTGACATGACCTTCCCGCTGTGAATCCATGCTGCATTGGGTCCTGTGCTCCACTGGCCTCTAGGTACTCGACTATTCTTTCCTTCAGAAGTGACTCCATCACTTTCCCTACCACAGAGGTCAAACTGACAGGTCTGTAGTTTCCTGCCTCTGTCTTGGACCCACTTTTATGAAGGGGAATCACATCCGCCTTCCTCCAGTTCTCAGGTACCACACCATCCTCCCATGATTTATTAAAAAGAGTAGCCAGTGGTTTCACTAGTTCCTCCCTTAATTCTTTTAGAATTCTAGGGTGAATTCCATCAGGACCCATTGCTTTGTCCACCTTCAGTTTTAGGAGTTCTTGCAGAACCCTTTCTTCTGTGAAAGGACTGGGATCGACCCCCCTATCAAGAGTGCTTCTGTTAATTGGATTAGACACTTCCTCCTCCTCTTTTGTGAATACTGAGCAGAAATATTCGTTCAGTATTCCTGCTTTTTCACTGTCTCCCTCTGCCCACCCACCGTTCATTCTATTCAGCGTCACTATCCCTCCCTTTGTCTTTCTATGCTTGCTGATGTACCTATAAAAGGTTTTATCCCCCTTCTTCTAGTAAGGCACTAGAACAAGGGGGCATGCAATGAAACTAAGAGAGGAAAGGGGTTAGATGACTGGAACAGCCTGCCAGAGGACATAGTGGTGGCAAAAACTGTGGGGAGCTTCAAGCATGTGTACATTAGGCAAAGTGACATATTAGGTAGAGGAATGGAGGGAGGGAGGGAGTGACCCCTATGACCAACTAAGGTCAGTGGTGATGAAATAGACAGGGACAAGGAGGTAACTGGATGGGCCTAAAGATGCTTTTCTGCAAAAAAAAAACCTATGTTTCCATGCTTCTATGTGCTTTCTTTCATTTATAAAGCAGCCAGCCAAGAACGTAGTTTGGGCGGGGGGTGGGGGGTTCTGTGCTGGTCATCTGTGCTGCGCTGGACTGGCAGTTTTATAATGTGGACATACTGCATGCAGAGCAAGATGGCAGTCAGTCTCTTCTATATCCTTAGAACTGGATGGGAAAGAAGGGAGGATGGGACTGGGTAGGGCCCAAAATTACTAAACAACTTGATTTTACATGTTAACTCTACCTGTAATCCAACTCACCTTAAATGTCGGTCTGCTAAAGAAAATGTACTTTACACAGTTTTAATGCACCTGTTATGACGTACCACAGGTCTGATAATTTACTATTCATATTCTATTTTAACATGCCTGGGGTTAAGTGGGATACGTTGTCAGGATTATCTGGACAAGTGAAAGAATTTCTGGGCATAATTATGGAACTAAACCAGGAGCAATTTGTCAAACAAAATACTAAACAGCTGAATATTCTGGACTTAGTTCTATGCAGTGTTGCAGGTGGAGTAACTAACTGCAATGTATTGGAACCTCTGGCTTGTAGTGACCTCAATATTGTCAAATTTAAGATTAAAAATAACTAAAAAAGAAAAGAGGGGTGAAAGACTATAGTAAAGTGTTTTTAAAGGATGGCTTTTAAAGGATGAGAAAGGAATGTGAGTAGATGGAAATGGGAAGAAGAATTGTATGACCTTAATGTTGAGGAGACATGGGAGCTAACTGTTTATAGGATTCAATAATTAGTAAAGAAACATATACCTGTTAAAGTGAAATATGGTAAGAGGGGCAAAATACTGCCTTCGTTTAATAGGAAAATAAAGAAAATCTTAAAGAGAAAGAGAAGAGCGTATAACAGAGGTGAGTTAATAATAGAAATATGCACCGGGATATTTATAGAAGAACGGTGAGGCATTGATAAAAGGAAATTAACAGAAGTAAAGCCACTGTGGAATTTAAAGCAGCAGTACCTATAAATGATCATTATAAGGCATTCTACAGATATATAAACAGCACCAAAGGCTCAAATCAGAATGTAGGCCCATTAACTGAGGGACAGGAAATAATAACCAGAGAGGTGGAAATGATGAATACTGTATCTTTAACGGTTATTTTATTCCATCTTTCATAAAAATACAGGGAGTATGGATGACTTTAATGAGTTCCATTGAGGCCCTTGAGTTAAAAGTAGAATAAGATAAGCTGGAGGCATTATTAGTGGGCCTGAATGTAAATAAAGCCCAAGGGCCAGATGCTGTTCACCTGAGATTGGTCAAGGAATTGTCCCCAGTACTACTGGGGCCCTTAAAATATCTTTTCAAATGATCATTAAACATTGGCAAGGTGGTTAATTCCTGGAGGGAGGCACATCCGGTACCCACTTTTAAAGGAGCACAAAAGCAAACTTTCAAAATGACAGACCAGTGAATCTGACCTCAATATTTGGGAGGCTGTTGGAAACCATAGTTAAGGAGGAGACTGAGATGTTTATTAAGGGAAATAACTTGCTTAATGACACATAGCATTGCTTTAGAGGAAGAAGATCATAACAAACAAATGTGATTAGATTTTTCAAACTGCCAAACAAAGCATTAGACAGATGTTTACAAGTGGATATAATGTACCTTGACTACAGTAAGGCTTTTGACACTGCCAAATAAGGCAATAGTGAAATAATTTGCCAAACTAGGCATTAATCCAGATTTACAGATGATACTAGGTAAGATGCCGTTGTGGACAGTGATAAAAGAATAAAGGCCAAGAGGAGAAATTTGGAAAGGATTGAAGAATTAGAAAAAAGAGCAACTTGATCTTTAATATAGATAAATGGATTGTTATGCCTGTTATGCACCTGGGTCTCAAAAAAAAAATACATATAAATTGTTCTGGCACAACTTGAAGGAATCTCTGGAAGAGAGAGACCTTCAGATCATTGTCTCAGATGGTTTAAAATTTGAAAGCTTATGCAAGCAAGTAATTAAGAAAGGGTACAGGATATCGGGCTACATTGGCAGGAATATCAACAGCAAGAATAAGGCAGTGCTCTTGCCACTGTACAGATCTATGGTGAGCCTGCACACTGAGTATTGTGGACAATTCTGAGCACATCTGTACATTAGGGATATCACATTGCTGGAAGTTGTGCAGAGAAGGGCAACCAGTATGAAGGGAGATGGAATAGAAGGTAACTTAAAGGAGGCAATTTTAGAATAACAAGGAGAACGTGATATACACATAGGGTAGTCACTGTGTGAGATTAACTACTGGACTCAGTCATTTTATCTAAGGCCATGAATTGTATTAAAGCTAACCTGGCTAAACATCTGAAAAAGGAATTGTATCCATGGATACAACCATTGTTAAATGGTTAGCACTCAGAAGGTTCATAGTAGCTTAACTATGCTTCCACTGTTTCCGAAGAGTTCCTATTTTTAATTTCCTTAGTTGTATATTTCATTTCATTTTTATTTTATACTGAAAAGCTTGTGAGCAAAATGCCCATCTTCCCATGCATCCAGTTACAATAAACATAAAAATACATATCACAAAAATACATAACATAATACAACATTTGCCTAACATTTGTACTATTAAAAATCAATTAAAACACTTGCATACAGACTTAGTGAGTAAATGATTTTTAAGGGACCTTTTATATGCATAGATCTTAGTACAACTGACAACTGAATTTGGTAATTTGATATAAAGTTTAGTATCCATGAAAGTAACTGAATTTTGTGCTAGCATAGTATGAGAAAAATGAACCTGAAAAGAATATCTGCTTTTCGAACTAGCTGAAACCATGTTAGATATTTTGGGGAACAGATTATCAATACAATCTGGTAAGAGACCCAAATGAATTTTGTGTAAAAATATCAGTGATCTAAAGTTAAATGTATCAACCAGAGAGAGACAACCAAGAGACCTATAAAGGTCACAATGATGTGTCTTTCTTGAAAGTCCAGTTGTAAAACAGATAATGTTATGAAAAGTGGATTTAAACTTATTAAGCATCCTTTCTATTGTAAAAGAATAAATTATGGAACCATAGTCCATAAGTGAAAATAACATTTTATGTGTCAGAATTAACCTGGTTTCAGAAGTTAAGTGCTTATTCAAATGATATAACATCCCTAGCCGCTGATGTAATTTACCTATTAAATTGATAATATTGATAATATATGATAAAATAGTATGTATTGTCTGCATCACTTGTCAGGTGTGAAAGAAAAAGGGTTGCGTCCAGTTCACCTCTTGGTTAAAAATAAAAAAAGTGTAACAAAATAACTGGTTCCCTCAAGGGTGGGGGAAAGCAGTAAACTGCTTACTAGATTAAGACCATTGGTAGGGTAACCGGCTGCCTGAATATTGTGACAAGCAGAGAAGGAAGCAAAAATAAAACACAACAAAATACTGTTATTATGTTTAAGTTCACCAGGGCTGGAAAAGGAGAGTGGCATTGGGTGCTTCGAGGCTACAGTGGGTTAAGTTTAAAATTATCTAGGCTGGTAGAGGAGTGTGCTATAATGGTGGGGGTGGGTTTCTTTTTCTGTTGTTAAGCAAAACTAAGATTAGATAACTATGCTAAGTGTTTTTTCCCCACAAATTGAGTATTTTGCCAAATGAAGTATTACGAACAGTGGCACGCTGTCAGTAAGGTGCCACTTTCCGAAGTCTTTGCGTACCAATATGCCAAGTTTGCCTTGTGGAAAGCTACACAATGTGCCACTTTGTGGTTTGTGCTATACTTTTATACCTCTTTAGATCCTTTGGAAATGTGTATGTGTGAGCTGGATGTCATTGCCCACCTACTCTAGGGATGAATGACCTAACTTTGGATGGGATGGAGGCAGTACAGGAGTAGTTTAGGGAACTGGGGGAGGGTCTTAGGCAGGTAGCATGCACTGTAGCATTTACAGAAGTGCTGCATGTCTACAACAGGGGCAAGGAGAGGGCACTCTGCTCTAAGGCCTTCAGCTCATGGTTGAAGGAATGGTGTAGAGAGGAGGTATATGGCTACATTAGGGACTGGGACTCCACCTGGAAGGATCATAGTGGGAGGGCTATAGCCCAAGGTTCAATGTGGGGGAATAGCTCCTCCCACATCTCTTACAAAAGCCAGCCTCCCAGGACAATTCTCCACTTAGCACGTTGTGACATGTACGCATGCTGAGCTCCCTATGTGGCTTGTGGGCTGAGCCTCCTTCCCTTTCTGCTCCCAGCTCTCTGTTTGTCCCCTCTCCATCCTCTTTCTCTCTTTCCTCTTGGTTGTTCCTCCCTGTTCTCTTCCTCTTCCCATTTAGTGTCCACTCCCTCCTGTTTTCCTCCACCCCCCTTCCCTGTACCTCTGGTGTAGCTCACCCTGTTTTGAGCCACCGCTCCTGCCCCTTCAGGTGCAGCGTCATCCCCCTGCACCTGCTTGACTGCCTGCTCTGGATCATTCCTCTAACCTCCTCCTTGCTCCTTGCTTGATGCTTCTCCCACAAACCACCTCTGGCTCTCTCTGCATCTTGCCTCATGGGTGGTTGGCCCATCCTGGAGACCTTCCTGTCCTTCCCCATGGAGATACATGTCGGTGCCCTGTTTGCTCTATTCTCCCTCCTACGCATTGGGCTGCCACTGCTGTTTACAGAGATACTGCTGTTGTTTCTGGAGCTCTTCTATCATGCAGTGGGTGAGCTGACCTTTATCAACTGTTTCTGCACTTCCTCAACTTGCTCATGTCCCTTGCTACTTGCATTTCATACACAGCTGCCATTCTAGTGGTTGATCTTGAGCTGCCAGCCGTATTCCCTGTCTTCCTGTTCGGCTCCTTTACCACTACTATACCCATCTGCCTACTGCCTCAGTGCACACAGTGTTCCTGTCATATTATCTCACTTGATGATTCACAGACTACATGCAATCAACTTTTGTGCCCTGTGCATCCATTTCCTGTTGTCCATATTTAAGTCTGTTCACTTTCTGCCCTGGTTTGGTGGCTTACTCTGGAGTACCCTACAGGGTCCTTTTTGCTTTTTAGCTTGGTCTTGTGCCTCCCAAGCCAGTGGGGGTCCATTCTGCATGCAGTACCTATAATGGGGTGACTGACCTGGACCCACATTACTGATTTTCCAGCAGCCAGCTCCCCTGTCTTATCGCCATGCTGCCGCAATGCTTTGCATTCTTGCTAGTGCTTTTTGTTGCCCTGTTTCCCTTTCTGTATTCTCTGGTTCCACCATTCTGTGCCCTATCTCATGCCTGGGCCACCGTTCCCTCCTATGACAGCCTTCTTACTACTATGCTTTACAGCTGCCTGCTATCTTCTTGTGGCTCTGCCCCACTGGATTTTGGCTGCTTCAATTCCCTTTGCCCCTCTTGCATGGCTGCCCATGTTTCTCCTCCCTACTTCGCTACCACATTTCATGCAGTCAGTCCAGTGTCCCATCTTGCTACCAGTTCCACATATGATGTTGTCCTCCCCCTTTCCTGGCCTTGCCCTTCCTTTCTCCCCTGGCTCCTCTTCTGCCCCTGCTGTTTCTTCCTAAGCCCCCCTGCCCCCCTGTACCCTGTTCCTTGTCCCATGCTCCCCCTGTTTTTCTTTTGGGCCTTTCACTCCTCATACCAGCATTCTATCCCCATTTACTCCCCTTCTCCCATCCTGTCCAGTGGTACCTTACCCCTAGTCAGGAGCCCACACCCACTGCTGTTTTTTCTCCCAGCACATCTACCCTGTGAATTCTTGTTTGGTCTCGAAGATGCTCCACTTGCTGCCCCCGTTTTCCCACTGTAGGGTACTGGGGTGTCACAGTGTGGCCTTGCTGCTCTGATCAGCAGGAACTTGTTTCATGCCAGCCATAATCTACCCTGCTGTCCTGCCTCCATGGCTTCTGCTACGCTCGCATGGATCATTCTTTTACAGCCTACCTGGCCTCAGTCATTCCTTGCATTAGCATAGCTACTGGGATGCTCTTTTCTAGATTACTCTAACTCCCCTTTAATGGCATTACTCCTAACTGCCTCTTCACATTATTCTGCTCTGACTTGCTGACTTCCCCTTTATACTTCCTCACTGTTCACCTACCCATGACTCCGAATCCAACTGCCCTTTCCTTGCTCAGCCCATACCAGCAGTTTTCCAGACTCCATCCCTAACTCGTACCTTCTGAGGTACTGGGTGAAGGTAGGCTTGCCCTGTCTATTGGGGATGGGATTCCATTATGATCACCACTCTACTACTTACAAACCTGACATCCTCCATCCCTAACTCTGCCTGGCAGCATCGAGTGAAGGTTAGCACACCCAGACTACCAGGGATGGGAGCAATGTCTGCAATCTACTGTTTATCTTTTTGCATTCTCTACCTGATACCCGGTTACTGCTTCCCTTCAGGAATGGGACCACTTACCCCATTGCCTCCAACATCCTACCTCTGCCTAACAGCATTCAATGCTGGTCGTCTCGCCTCGACTGCCTGAGATGGAAGTCTTCATCTGTAAATCAACTGTTTCAATCTTCTGTACTCTCTACCATATACCCATAAGCCATTTTCCTTCAGGAACGGGTCCACTGTACCCCTTTTGCCTTCAGCATCCTACCACTGCCTGGTGGCATCATATGAAGGGCTTCTCACACTGACTACCAAGGAATGAAGCCCATATCTGCAACCCACTGTCTCAGCCTTATGCATTCTCTACCAGACTGCATGGTCACTGATTCCCTGTGGGAATGGGGTCACTTTAACCCAATTGCCTTCATTGCCTGGTGTACCGAGTAAAGGTCATCTTGCCTCACATACCTGGGTTGGGAGCCTGCATCTGCAAATGACTGTTTCAACCTCATGCATTCTCTACCTGATGCCCGGTTGTTGCTCTGTTTGGGAACGGGACCACTGTACCCATTCAAATTCAACATCCTACCTTTGTCTGGAGACATCGAGTGACAGCCTTCTTGCCTCAATTACCAGGGATAGGAGCCTAATCCTGCCATCGGCTATTTCACCCTTATGCATTCTTCACCTGTTACCCAGTTGCCACTTCCTTTCAGGAATGGGACCTCTTTAACGCATGTGCCTTCAACATTCTACCTATGCTTGGTGGCCTAGATTAGAGGCTGTCTCGCCTCAGTTACAAGGGATGGGTGCCTGAGTTTACATTTGGCTGTTTCAACCTTATGCATTCTCTACCCAATACACCAGTTGCCACTTCCATTGGGGAATGGGACCACTATGCCCCATTTGCCTTCAACATCCTACCTCTGCCTGGTGGCATCAAATGAAGGTTCCCTCACACCGTCTACCAGGGTTGGAAGCCTGTGTCTGCAATAGACTGTTTCAACCTTCTGCATTCTCTACCTGATAACCAGTTACTGCTTCCCTTCAGGATCGGAACCACTATACCCCATTCGCCTTCCACTTTCTACTTTGCCAGTCTACACTACCGGTCAAAAGTTTTAGAACACCCCCATTTTTCCAGCTTTTATTGAAATTTAAGCAATTCTAGTCCAGTGAATAACCTGAAATGGTACAAAGGTAAGCGGTAAACTGCTAGAGGTTAAAAAAAAAAGTTTACATTAGCAAAAACTGCTTTAGAGAAATTGCAAAGAAAGCCAAGGTGTCAGCGAGTATAGTTTCCTACACCATCAAAAGGCACTTGGAAACTGGAGGAAACTCTGACAGGAAGAGGTCTGGCAGACCCAAAGCCACAGCAGAATCAGAAGACAAGTTTCTGAGTCAACAGCTTGCGTGATAGGCGGCTCACAGGACAGCAGCACAGAGTGACTGGCACCCCTGAACCAAAGGGCTACCACAGCATTTTGCAGCGCCATGCAATACCCTCTGGTCTACACCTAGTTGGTCAGGGGTTCATCCTACAGCAAGATAATGACCCAAAACATACCTCCAGGCTATGTCAGAACTACCTTGAGGAAAGAACAAGACAGTAGGCTTCAAATCATGGAATGGCCAGCACAGTCTCAGACTTAAACCCCATCGAGCTGGTTTGGGATGAACTGGACAGAGAGTGAAAGCAAAGCAACCTACAAGTGCAACACATTTGTGAACTTCTGCAACAGTGTTGGGAAGAACTTCCTAGAACAATATTTGATGTCCATTGTGGAAGAATGCCACAGTGTGTTCGGCGGTTACAGTATATCTGCAAAAGGTGGCTACTTTGATGAGTCAAAAATTTAGATTAAATTTTGTTAAACAAAATGATTCTATGATTTCTTTTTTATCTCCAATTGTTTATTTGTTCTATGCTTTAATTTCAGAGTACATTGAGACATTAACCTGCGTAAATTTCAATAAAAACTGGTAAAATGGAGGTGTTCTAAAACTTTTGACCGGTAGTGTACATCCTGCACTTTAATGGACTCTTCATGTTCGCCTCTGCCTTGGCCTCCTTGTGCTTTGGACTTGGACACCACCAGCTTCTTCAATATCTTCCTCCATTCAGTTGAAATGCCTCCTGGACTGCCATACTGCTAGTCACCCCTTCCTGTCTACCATGTGAGTTCTCCTTTGGAGGTGGGACCCTCGTGCCTCATCACTGCAGCACCTTCTGTTCTCTGCACTTGCTGTTCACCATCTCCTGTGACCATGAGACCTTCATACTTCAACTGCATAGCACTGGTACCTGGATTATGGTCTTCCTTGGATCCACCACTCATGGTCTGCAGTGGCTTTGCTACATCCTAATTTGTTTTGCTGTGGTGCTGACCACAGTCCTGTTCCTTCCTGCACCTGCAATGTCAGTATGGCTTGGCCTCTGCTGTCTTTTCTAGGATTCCTTCCTCCAGTCTGCTGCCATCCCCTCCGGACTTTCCTCTCCATCCTTGGCCAGCTGCCTTCTCACTGCTCTAGTGGTTTGGGGCTTCGTCCCATTTGCTGTGGCCCTTTTTGGGCATAGTACCCTATCTCCAGCCAGTATTTCTACCTGGTCAACTACTCCTCCCGTTTATCTAGCTCATAATCCTACTCTCACCATTCTAATAGCTCCCGTCCACTACTTCATGGAGCACTTATTCATTTCACCTTAGGAAAACTACTTCTAGCAAATGTTCCTTGGACAACATGCCTCATAGAATCTTACATCACCATAGAGCTGTCTACACTTTCCAATCATCTCCCCAGGATCAGTTCCAGAATCCCATTCAACTGGACTATAGAAAGATCTCATCCCTCATCCAACTCTACTGGATTCTCCTTATGCATCCTGTCAATTCATGCACTATAGTTTCCTTATCCACCATATCTAATAGGATATCTTTTACATGGAAAAGTGACTTAATTCTTTCCATCGTGCAATGACTCTATAATCATCGCTGTTATGGATAACGGGAACCAGAAGACACCTCATAGCAGTACCAACAACATCTGTTTTACCTTTCCGTAACTTTTCCTATGAGCACCAACTCTGTTGATCATGTTACTCGACTCCTATGTCCTCGATATCCATTGGACATCCTAAGACCTTCACAGATCTCCTATCATTGGATTTCCGGGCCTAGCTACCCTACTAAAGGCATTCTATTCAAACCACTGTCATCTAGCTCATGGATGTCACCATAGTTAATACAATCATCTATAGTCCTTCATCATATTACCATCAATCAGGTCAGCTGCCCATCCAGCAATCCTTCTAGCTCATCCTTCATGATGCGCCTCTCATACTCCCTCCAGTACAGACTGTCACCAAGAGCAGGCTTCCATTGATTCTCAGTCTAAACATCTGCAACCAATCTGGCTGCCTCACTATCCCAGTCTTGCCTCTCGACAGATCTATATTCAACTATAGTGCTAGGCACCCCTGGCTTTCTACACACTGCTCCTGACTCCCCATTGCCATGTCAGTCTATAGACTCTTTCATATATCCATTTCCAGACTTCCCACAGTATTGATTGATTAGATTGCCTGTAAAGCAAAACAGTCATAGCCACCTCAGCGCATGCCACATCAATCATGCCATAGAAATACCCATACCTACTTTTCTACTGATGGACCAGCAAAAGCCTATACAAATATCATTATGACATCAATACTCAAATCAACTCAAATTCCTTGTACTGAACTTTCAGTTTTTCCATATACTTTCACTTACCATCTCCACTGCATCTACAAATCTTCCTTCATTGGTCTAAAATCATTCACATCACTTCTCCTAACAGGTGCATAAAGACTCTGTCCTACTTCTTCTTCTGCCTCATGGATGCTTACATTACAATATATTGCTTACAGCTTAACTTCTGACCTCCAGACTCTAACTTGAACATCAACCATTCTACAACCTCTGTAATCTCTCTGGACATCATCCATCATCACCTTGGAAACCTGGACTACATTCACCCCTTTTCGACTGGACCTACTCCACCCTAAGGATTTGGATGCTCATTCAGAATAGACCTAACTCTTCAACCTCAGAATCATCCTTCCAGAATGCATCATCCATGGATTTGAAGATGGACCATCATCTCTCCAAGCAGTTCACCTTTCTCCCAAAATTAGCTTATGGTTGCTAGAACCTAGGTTCATCTCCTTTTAATTTGTCCAGAGGATGGGTGGGCAGTAGTCATAGGTCCTCAGAAGTTTCCTCCACTTGAGGGGTTTTCCTCTCCTGCATGCTACTGGCAATACTCTCTGTGAGTTGGAGGAGGTAATTATACTCTTTCGAACATTCATCAGTAATTTTTGGGGGCTTTCTATTCCCTACTCACTACCCAGCTTACCTGCCAAAGACAGGAATAGAGACAAGCCAAAGAAAACTATAATTACATAAGCACTTCTAACCCCATACTCTATTCACCCAAACATTGAATGGGAGGGCTATAGCCCGAGGTTCAATGTGGGAGAATAGCTCCTCCCACATCTCCTACAAAGGCCAGTCTCCCAGCATGATTCTCCACTTAGCTCATTGTGAAACTTCCACCATCCACCCCTGCCTCCTCCTTCTCCAGCACTCTACTCACCCTTGGTGCTGGGCTTTCTATTCCCTACTCACTACCCAGCTTCCCTACCAAGGGCAGGAACAGAGAAAAGTAAAAGTAAACTACAGTTACATAAGCACTTCTTACCCCATACTCTATTCACCCAAACATTGAATTTGTTCCAGGGGGTTGGCCCGCATCCATCCAGGAAAGAGCAGCAGTCCTCACTAGACAGTTTAAATTTTACTTTAGTGGACATTTAAAATAGCCAAGGGGGTGGCAGAGGTCAAAGGGGAAGCAGCCACTGCCTCCCCTACCACAGGCTGTGATGGAGGGTACAGTAATCCTGAGAGAAAATATTTCCACTGGAATGAAAGACAATCAAGGCAGCAAGGGATCAGCATAGGAAAGCAGGCATTATAAAAAGGAGAAGAATTGGTGGCAGCTAGAAAAAGTTGGAAGGGACAAGAGAATGACTAACAAAATCTGGACAGCCATGTGTGTCAGCGCTAGAAATCTGGAAAATAAGTTACCAGACTTGGGGACCACCATGACTGAGGCAGACATGGATATTGTGGCCATCACTGAAACATGGTGCAATGACAGCCATGACTGGGAAATGGTCATACCTGACTACACAGTGCTTAGAAGAGACAGGATAGGAAGGAAGGGTGGGGGAGTAGTGCTTTGTGTTAAAGCAGCAGTGCAATGAAAATGGGCTAAAATCTGACCCCAGCATTTTTTCTTCTTAGTCAAAGCCAGGTATCTTCTAGTTTGTTTCGGTGGTAAAAGTTTCAGTTTCCATTATCATTTAAGAATTTTATGAAAGTTTTAAAATAATTATTTCTCAAAAAAAAAAAGATGTCCACCTAATTTTTGCATAGAAATAATACTGAAGACCTGAAGAGGGTAAGAATCCACACAAAAATATGAATGCACAGTACACAGCATTGGAAGCATCCAAAAAACTCAAATCAACAGTTCTGCCAATATTCTTCATAACCATAGCAGAAAATTATGTTTTGGAATAACGTTTTCATTGACTGCTTCTTTAAGGAAAACATGAAAGTGAAGAAGGAACAGGAAATTCCGGAGGGCTGAAATTTGTGTGTCGACCTCGAGTCAGAAAAGGATAAGAGTGGTGCATAGGTCTCTGACACGGGGGACTTAGACAAAAAAATGTTGGAAGACATAGACAAAGTGGCTAAGAAGGGGGAGGTGGTCATGAAGGGGGACTTTTATCTGCCAGATGTAGAGTGGAGCCTCCTTGCTGCAGCATCGGCTAGAAGTAGAGGCATCTTGGACTCCCTCCAGGGGGCATTGCTCAGGCAGTTAGTCAGTGAACACCCTCGGAGTGGGGCATACCAGACCTGGTGCTTACTAACATGGACAGTGTTGTGGACATCAGGGTGGGAAGTCATCTGGGGACCAGTGACCATCACACAGTGTGGTTTCATATAAGAACAGCAGCAGAATCCAACCCTCACAAAGGCAAGGGTCCTGGATTTCAGAGTGGCTGACTTTACAAAGATGGGGAAATTCCTCCGAGAGGACCTGGTGAGAGAGATGTCCTGGGGGGGATGGAGGGCAAATAGGCCAGCTTAAAAAAGGGCATCATAAAGACAACAAACCTCTACATCAAACAAGTAAACAAAAGAAGAAAGAGGAGGAGACCATTATGGTTCTTGAGGGAAATGGCAGAAAGTTAAGGGCAAAAACAGTGGCATTCAGAAGATATAAGGAGACCCAGAGAAGGACAAGAAAATATAACAGGGAAAATGGAAGGAGGTAGGCAAAACAATAAGGAGTGCAAAGGCACAAGCTGAGGAAAGAATAGCCAGACAGTATCGAAGGAGGTCAAAACATTTTTCAGGTATATAAGTGAGAAAGGGAAGATAAAGGGAGGGATTGTACGGTAAAAAAGGTGGGGGCTGTACAGAGGAGGACTGAGAAAAGGCAAACAAATACTTCTGCTTAGTGTTCACAGTAGAAGGAGGAAGGGAGGGATCACAAATAAGCACCAAGAGCTTGGAGAGAAGGGACATGGACACCAGTCCCTTTTCTGGAGAGAGGGTCAGGTAAGCACTCGCTAATCTGAGGGTTGACAAAGCCATGGGACCAGACAGGGTGCATCCAAGAGTGCTGAAGGAAATCAAGGAGGTGCTAGCTGCACCCCTGGCAAACTTGTTTAACAGCTCACTGGAGGCCGGCATGGTCCCGGAGGATTGGAGAAGAGTGGACATGGTCCCATTTCACAGAAGTGGTAGGAAGAATGAGGCAGGAAATTATCGTCCTATTAGCCTGACTTCTGTAGCAGGGAACTTGATGGAAACATTTTCAAAGGAAAGAATCATAGAACACCTTTAATTCAACGGACTGCAGGATCTGCGGCAGCATGGCTTCACAGAGGTGAGATCATGACACTTATGATTTGACACTTATGATTTAAGAAGCAAAAGAAGGCCAAGCCCCAAAAACAGCTCCTATCTAAAAGAAACAGTAATAATTCATATTTCTCTTATTTGAGATGTATTTATCTAACTTTCTTTTTAAAGACATCTATATTTTCACTGATAATTATATTCTCCAGAAGTCTATTCCAAAGATTTGCCACTGTCTGAGTATAAATATATTTCCTTTTATTGGAACTAAATCTTTTGGTTTTAACCTGCAATAAATGACCTCTTGTGAATCAGTTAGAATCTTTATAATCTATTTCTAATTCTGTTATTAAACTCACATCATTCATTATATTATAGTAGAAAAGCATATCTCCCCTTATGCGTCTAATTTCAAGGCTATTGAAATTTAAACTATCAAGTCTAGATGTATATGGAAGATTACTTAAATGTTTTATAGATTTTGTAAATCTACGCTGTACTCTTTCGATCCTATTTATATTTCCTCTATTATAAGGACTCCAAAGTTGACTGCCAAACATATCTAATAGATTTTTTTTGACTGGGTGACCAGGGTGTTGGATCAGAAAGGGAGCAGTGAACATGGCCTAACTGGACTTCATCAAGGCCTTTGACACAGTTCCACATAGGAGGCTGGTAAACAAGTTGGGTAGTATGTGGGTGAGCAATAAGATGGTAACCTGGGTAAGAAACTGGTTAGGTAATAGGAGGCAGAGGATGGTGGTAAATGGAATTCACCACGAGAAGGGGAGAGTGACCAGCAAGGAACCTCAGGGGTCAGTACTGGGGCCACTTCTCTTTAATGTCTTCATTAGTGACATAGTGGAGGAATTGGAAGGGAAAGTCTGCCTCTTTGCAGATGACACCAAAATCTGCAACAGAGTGGGCTCTCAAGGGGGCGGGTGAAAAGGATGGAAATAGAGTTAAAATGGCTGGAGGAGTGGTCAAAAGTTTGACAGTTAATGTTTAATGCAAAATAATGCAAACTAATGCATTTAGGTCACAGAAACCTGGGGGAGAAGTATAAAATGGGGGGGGGGGAGAAATACTTACATTGACCAAGCAGGAAAGGGACCGGGGGTAATCACATCTAATGACCTGAAGGTGGCCAGAAAATGTGACAGAGCAATTGGGACAGCTAATGGGATGCTGGGGTGTATAGGTAGGAGTATCACCAGTAGGAAGAGGGAAGTGTGGTTGCCCCAATACAGGTCACTGGTAAGACTCCACCTGAAGTACTGTGTCCAGTTTTGGAGACCACATATCAAGAAAGACATACACACAGTAGAAGTGATCTAGAAGGGGCTACCAAGATGGTATAGGCTTTGCATTTAAAGCCCTATGAGAAGAGACTAAAGGAACTTAACATGTACACCCTGGAAGAGAGGAGTGAGAGATGAGATATGATCGAGACATTTAAATATGTCACGGGGGGAATAAGGTACAGGTGTGAGATATTTGTCTGAGGAAAGTGTGCTCTACAACAAGAGGTCATAATATGAAGCTGGAAGGAGGGAAGAAGGGTCAGGAGAGATATGAAAAAATATTTCTTCACTGAAAGGGTGCTGAATGCCTCGAACAGTCTTCCAGTGGAGGTAGTGAGGCAAAAACAGTAGTGGGATTCAAAAAAGCTTGGGATAGGCAAAAGGGAAAAGCATAAGGGATAGGAAAGGGGTGGAACAGAAAGTGCAGTAGATCTAGAAGGGTCTGCATCAAAAGTAGCACAGTGAAAAAGGGCAGACTGGATGGGCCAGGCGGACCTTATCAGCAATCAGTTTCTACATTTCTATGTTTTATAGAATTTGTTTAAGGGCCTTCCTAATTATTCAAAATGAAAATTAATTGAACATTTGAGGCAACAGATTATCACTCAATAAGCCTAAAGCCTGTGGTAGGTAAAATCTTAGAAAGCTACAGTACATTAGAGACCTGATTAAGTTCCACATGATCTCACAGAGTCTTGAAAACTTTACTCAGCATAAGTTCATCAAGGGAAAATCTTGCCTGTTTACTCCTATTCTGCGAAATGGTTAGTTTTGCACTAGATGGAGGGACCTAGTTTATGTAGTCGATGTGGAAATTAACAAAGCCTTCAACTTACAGTAGGACTAGGCAATACATAAGATACTCCAAGCCTGGATAATAACATCATGGCATTGAAGGCAAACTGGCTAAAGTGGAAAAGACAGAGCCAAAATCAATAGTACTGTTTCCTTGGGATGGAGGTAGGACCAGTGCGTTGGTACAGTGGTCAGTGCTGGGCCCCAGTCCTGCTCCACATTTACTGTGTATAGCCAACATGTCAAAGGAGGAAGAGAATAAGGTTTTAAAGATATGCTGCCAGTACTAAGCATGGAGGTATTGTACCTACCACTGATAATATAATTCTATTCAGAGGATCTTCACTGGGTTTCAGCACCTCTGTACAGACCCTATGTGAGATCACACTTGGACTACTGCTTCCAGTTTTGCAGCATTTATGTAAGGAAGTATGCGGGCAATACAGAGAAAGCACAGTGGTGAACTACTACATTAATACATGGACTAGAAGGAGAGGCCTGTGTTCAAAGGCTTGTTGCAGCTTGGAAACAATGAGCATTACTGGACTTGCTATTGCTGTAAAAATCATAAAAGACACCAGGTTGAGGAACAATATTAATTTAGTGTTTAAAGGTGAAGAATCTGTGGGCACAGACTCCAGCTGGTGAAACATAAGTTGGAAAATGGAAAGAAAGAAGTTCTTTACCAAGCAGGTAATATGTATTAAAACACTCTCCAACCTTATACTGTATAGTTGATGCAAAAGGCAGGGGAGCCTGCAAGGTGACTTTAGATTGCTACACAAGGCAGGGAGAAATAAAAAGTTGCTATCACCAAGAAGTGAGGGGCCTGGTCTGCAAAGGCTTAGAGCCTACTGCCACCCTTTTCTTCTTAGTATGCAAAGCATGTTGGGATATATTTTCATGAAAGATTGTATAAAAATCATACAGCAATATAGAGGATTGTGTATGAGCAATCATACACAACAAGGCAGTTGTGATCGAGAGGTTTCCGTGGTAACCAGAGACCTCGAGCGCGCAGCTCGAGAGGTCTGTTACTATGGAAACCTCAAGATCTTACAACTGCCTTGTTTGTGTATGGTTGCTCATACACAATCTTTTATAGTGTATGGGCAACCATAAGCAGCACTCTGTCATACCCCAAACAAGTCTACCAGGAAAAATAAGTCTTACTTCTGAATCTGTAGCAGCATGCTTACTTCCGTATCTCTGTGGACTGCTCAATTGCACATGCACAAATGCATTTGATCTTGTTGTGCTGCAATGGTGACGTACTCAGTGCAGCACAACAAGATCATGTTGCACCAAGTGCAGCACAACAAGATCATGTTGCACCAAGTGCAGCACAACAATGCTGTTCCAGGCATGGATTTCCATGCAGAACAGTGTTCCACCATATACTATATATTGTATTGTACAATTCCAATTTGGTGCAGTGAAGATTTTGAGTTTTTATTTCAGCTAAGGCTTTATGACAATGCGAGACAGGTGAGCTGGAAGCTTCTTTCATGATAACAGAATGGGTGAGAACATTACAAACTGGATGGCCCAGTGGACTGGAAGTGATCCTTTCAACTCTTGGTCACTCATTCACCTCTAGCCCAAGTTGGTACTGATCAACAGTTGTTATCATCTCCTTTGGGTGACTGATTTGGAATTATTTCTTGTGCTCTGAATTTGTTTTCTATACAGCTATTTATAGCAACAAAGTACTACTGAAACTATTAAGAGGAGTGTGATCTAGGGATTAGAGCACCTGCTTGGGAACCAGGAGATTGCAAGTTCAAACTGCATTACAAGCAAACACTCACAGTATAACCATGGGCAAGTCACTTATCCCTTAAATTGTCCAATCCACCCAGCCGCAGAAATGAGTAGTAGCAGGACCCCACAGGGAATGTGATGTTGCATCTGAGCTGGGCTATAATAAGCAAACAAATTGTGCAAATACACTGCATTCTGCCACTAAAGTGTTAAATTAGGTTCTGAGGGAAAACTGCATTGAAGCAGTTGAAACATTAGCATTTGGTAGTGAGCTTCAGAGGTGCACTCTGACATCTGTATGTGTTTTGTGACTCCCAGGAAAGAGAACAAGAAGAAGACAGTAAGACGTATCCTAGTAGTAGTGGACTCTATGATTTGAGGAGTGGAGAAGGTGCGGGGAGGGGGATCTGGGTGCCTTTCAGGTGCGTCAGTCACCAGGCATATGGCTAGGATAGGGAGGATGGTAGAGGAAGGGAAAGAGGATTGTGGGGTGCTGTGCCAAGTAAAACAGTGAAAACAAATAAGATGTAAAAAGTAGAATTCATTACAGATGTGCAAACCGATATTCCATGCAGGGCAGGAACAGAACCACAAAATGTCTAAGGTAAATAAAATAACACATCAACTGGAGCACAGAAACAACCCCAACTGGGAATCCTCCCAGCACAGCAATGCTTGAGCCAACCATGGCAGGGGGTGGAGAATGGTCACTAAGATTTGGGATCTGGCACTGTCGCAGGATGGAGTTGTAAAGTCATGAAGAAACAAGGGATAAGGAGGAAGAGACAGAATGGATAGAGATGGGAAGAGAGGACCAGATCCTAGAGAAGCAATATGAGAAAGCAGCTTTTCCAGTAGATGATTATGATTTCCTTGGGGTGTGTGTGGGGGGGGGGGGATAGGAAACTGTAATGGAGTGGGTATGAGATAAGGGGGAGATATGATAAAGAAAAGGAAGGGAGGGAGCCATGCCAGAATTTGTATGTGAAGCTGGCATAGTGAGTGAGGCACTTAGCACCAAGAGAGGGAGATGGAGGAGTAAAGAGAGCAGTGGTGGCTGTTAGGGAGCAGTCCAAGGCAAAATAGCAGATGGAGTGAAAGAGGGGGTCCAGTCAAGCAAGAATACAGTAGTCTTGGGAGTGGCACTGTAGATGATATCACCATAGTAGAAAATAGGAGTGACATCTTCAAGACAAACTCTTAGTGAAGGCATACCCGGCTTCCTTGTTGTTTTCCATTGTCTTCCCTGTGTTGGGAGGGGAATGCAAAAGATAGGGAGAAGAAGAAGGTAACTGGTGCTTAAAGCGATAGTGTCAGGGGAAGGGGTACTATTTTGTGGGTGACTGGGGGCTTTTGGGACAGGAGCTCCTTCAGGGGTCATGACATTCACCTAACGAGAGGAGACCAGTGCACCTGAGCAGAAGTTTGATGTCTAGGTAGGTGGACAATTAAACTGAGAGGGTGGAGATTGAGGCTGGGGTAACCACAGAGGATGGAGAGCAAAAGGGGGTCATAGTTAGGACTTCCCCAGAAATGGGAGCTAGGTGCAGTTGGGATGAAAGCAGCAAAGTAGCAGTCTATAAGTAAAGTAAGGATACCAGAGGAGGGGGGCCTACAAAGCCAGCAGGGAGTAGGAAAACCAGAAAGTTAAGGAGGGAGGGGGAGGACAAAGGAAGAGGAGGAGGAGCTACCAAGAGATGAAGGGTATAGGCACAAGCTGGAAAGCACTCTACTTAAATGCAAAGACCCTAGGAAACAAAATTATGAGCTCCAGGCAATGGTGGTAGATGTAGGATTATACCTTGTAGTCATTACAGAAACATGGTCTACCAGGAATAATGACTGGGAACCAGCAGTAACAGATATGCTACTTATAAAGGAGACAGGGTATGGGAGAATGAGGTGGAGTAGTCCTCTATGTCAAGAGAGGCATAGAGGCAGTAGGGGATGGGTACTTCAAGGAAGAGAGTGGGGAAACAGCATCACTCTGGGTACAGCTCACGACAGCGTGGGAAACAAGTTGCACAAGAAGGTGCTCTTTAGACTAGTGGGAAAGGGAGGAGAGGGGGTGGGGAACCCGGAGCAGAAATTAAGAAGGGTCCACAAAGTGGGGATAGTGGTTGTGGGGGATCTCAGTGATATACATAGACTGGGAGATTACAGCAGCTAACAGCACCAGAAGTCAGGTCCTGCTACATACATTGCAGGGCTGCCTGCAGGAGCAGCTGGCCAGAAAGCCCACAAGACAGACTGCCATTCCTCATGTGGTATTCACCAACTCAGAAATGGTAGTTGAAGTGAGGGTTGGGGAACAACTGGGATCCAGTGACCATAACACCAAATGGTTTGAACTGACCTAGGGCATTAGTATATCCTCATGAAAGGATGGGGTTCTGGATTTCAGATCAGCAGACTTTGATCAGATGAGGGAATTAGTCAAGGGTAAGTTGGTTGATGTGAAAAAAAATAGGGGTTTGGAGAAAAGGTGAGGAAAAAATAAAGGGGCAATTCTCAACTAATTCATGCTTAAAAACAGTTCCCAAGAATAACAGCAAGGCAGAAGGTAAGTAGGAGGAGGGTGAAAACCCCATGTGGACAATAGGTCACAGAGTAGAATAGAACAAAACTGGGAAGACTGGATAGAACAATGATCTTTTTCTGTTGACATTGTCTATGTTTCTATATAATATGCACAAGAAACCAATCTAGTTTCTCAGGTCAGGAAGTCAATGATGGTCAAAAAAGGGCCTTCAGTAGCTACAATGAGAAACAGGGGAACAAGGAATTGAGGAAATACCAGGTAAAGATGAAGGAGGCCAAGAACAGATTCAGGGATGCAAACGCAGCCACAGAGCTGTGTATTGTGGAGAGTGTGAAGGGAGGGGAAAAACAGGTCTTTCAGGTAAGTAAGGGAAAAAAAGAAGATGGGAGAGCCAAACAGGCTGTTGCAGGGGGAATCTCAGAAATGGGGCAGGTAGTAATTACAGACAAAAGGGTTAGAAAAGGGACTGCAATGTATCAATTTGCAAGATGCATACTGTACTTATGTTAATTTAATTTCAGATAATTTATTTTGTGTATTTTCTGTGTGTAAATTCTTGAATTTCATCTGCTTTTACTATGTTCTTCTGTATAGAGCTTGAACTGTTGGGAAAATACTAAATAATCTGTCTGTGTGTTTATCTATCTCTCTGTCTAGCTATGCTGCTTGCGGTGATCTGCACTGGGGCAGAAGTATCCTCCTCACTACTGCACCAGCTATTTGGGCTTGTTGGCCAGTACCCTTCCCTACCATTGGCCTGATGAGTAGTCACATGACAGTCCAGTATACTCCAATTTCCTCCCACAGACAAAATCTATTCTGGTGGTCCAGCAGTTCCACCCCCTACTCCCCAGTTCCAGCATGTCTTGTCACCTGGTGGTACAGCAGCATGTTTCTGATCTCCAGCCATTCCTGTGAACTTCTGTATCTGGTTGCAGCACTGTTCACCTGACAACACCTGGTTTTCTTAAGCAGTAACCTCTAGAGGTATGCAGGAGGCTGAACACAGGCTTGCAAAGGCTAACATCACTTTCTCTGTGGCTGTGCTCTCCACTTGCATGGCAGCCCCTGCTTCCTTTCCCAACAAGTAACAAAGTTGTTTTCAGAATTTAGGGAAAGGGCTGTGGCCTTCTTTAGCCATAGCAATAGAATCTGTGGCTGAACATGGTCAAAATGTCCACTTAGTTCTACCTGCTGTGTCTAATAAATGGGGTCCTTGCTGTGTGATTGTACCCTAGTACTTTTCAATGAATACATTTCTGGAAAAATTCCCAGTTATGTCATGCATTTTACTTTTCACAGAGTATGACTTTGACTGTTACACTGCAGTCCATGGTGCTGTGGGAAATGGCTTGTTGTATACTTAGCTGACACCGCTGAAGGTAGAAGCTTATTTATTCAGAAATGGGGGCGAGGGTCGCCTTTTGGAGTCTCAGTAATGACCCACCCAGTAAACTGATAAAGATTGGTTCTCCTTGCCTTATTTCTTTTACATTACCCTACCCCGACATTTTGCCTATATGTTGTTTTCAAGGGATTTAGCTAATGTTTCTGTTGTTGGTATCCAGTGATGTGGTCGACTCAAATTTAGTGACTTAATTTGAGTGACTCAGTTTGAGCATCTGTAAGTAAAAGCGGGAAAGCAGAGCCACTGTCAGAATAGTGAGGGTAGATGGACTAAAACCACGAATGCAGGAGAGAGTGACAGTAGGAGGGACCTCACAGGAACCAGGATATAGCAGGTAGTTCAGAGAGGCACTATCGAGCTGGTCATGTGGTGTTGTGGAGGCAGGGTTTGCTTCTGGTGTGAAAAGGCCTGGGTTGGAACTCTGGTGTTTTTTTTTGGTTTTTAGTCATTGGGAGTTGTATTGCTTTTTATGCTGTGTTCCCTCTCCCCGCTGTCCGATTCTCCTACCTTCTTGGTGGTCCCCCATTTGTGCTCCACCCAAATAGCCCCCTCCCGAGTTGCCTCCTTACCCCAGTGTCAGGCCCCTTCCTCGGAGCTGATTATATTAAGAAGGGGGGGTAAGGGGGGCACAGCCCCCTGCATAAAATGTATGGTAGCGAGTGTTGGTATACTAACACACTAACATACTATTTGCCAGCAGATTAGGCCTTATGGTCTATCGAGTCTGCTTGAACCTTAGATCCTTAGTTGGATGCCAAGGCCCTCCCATCCCTTGTGCTCCAGAAACCCCTATCATCCATCCCCACATCCCTGGGACAGGCCATCATCTGATACATCCACTTTCTGTGTCTGTCCCACCCTCTCTTGAAGCCCTCCACTGTGGATCTCTGAACCAGCTCACCAGGCAGTGCATTCCAACGGTCCACCACCCTCTCAGTGAAAAACCTCCTCCTCTTTCCCCCCTCACCCTTCCACCTTCCAACTTCAAACCATGCCCTCTGGTGATACCTCCCTGCTTTAGTCTAAAGATCCTCCATGTTTACTTCCTATTTATTCCCTTGAGGTACTTGAAGACTTCGATCATGTCCCCATCTCTCCTCCTCCAATGAAACAGGCAGGAGCTCCTCAAGTCTTGTCCTCATATGTCAAATCCCCTAGCCCTTGTATCATCTTAGTTGCCCTCCTCTGTACCCTCTCCAGGAGCTGTATGTCCCTCTTCAAGTGTGGTCTCCAGTACTGTACACAGTACTCAAGGTGTGGTCTAACCAGTCCATTGTACAGCGGCAGAATCACTTCCTTGCTCCTAGAAGTAATCCTCCTTATGATGCATCCCAACATCCTGTTTGCCTTGCTAGCCGCTCTCCTGCACTACTCAGAGTTATTCATACATGCATCCACCATGACCCCTAGGTCTTTTTCCCCAATTGAGGCCTCCAGTGCCTCCCCTCCCAGGGTGTACCTGTGTTTAGGGTTCCGCCGACCAAGATGCAACACCTTGCACTTAGTGATATTGAAATTTAATTTTCATGTGTGAGCCCAGCTTTCCAGGGTGTCCAGGTCCCCTTGCAGGGCCAACCTCCCCTCTTCTCCCTCAACTACTGCTCCCATCTTGGCGTCATCCATGAAGAGACTCATTTCACACCCTATGCACTCCCTGATGTCTGATATGTATGCATTAAACAGGATTGGACCCAGGACCGAGCCCTGCGGTACCCCACTACCAACCTCTCTAGGGTTTGAGAGCTCCCCACAGACCACTACTCTCTGGGTGCATCCAGATAGCCAGTTTTCAATCCATCTGACCATCAAAGGGCCTACTCCTAACCCCATCAGTTTCTCCACCAGACCATTGTGGGGGACAGAGTCAAACGCCTTGCTGAAGTCCAAGAATAATACATCCACAGGCTTTCCCCTGTCCAGTTCTGATGTTACCCATTCGTAGAACTCCACAAGATTGGTTTGACATGATCTACCTAGCACAAACCCATGTTCATGTTGCCGACTATCCAGACCTCACACCTCCTCCAAGTTCTCAATCGTTCCTTTAGTATACTCTCCATTAATTTTCCCACCACCGAGGTCAAACTGATGGATCTATAGTTATCTGGTACTTCCCTCGACCCCCCCTTTATGGATTGGCACCACATGTGCCTCTCGCCAATCCCTAGGTACCCTCTCTGTCTCAAGTGACCTATTGAAGAGCTCCGCCGGGGTGCAGCCAGTATGTCCACCAATTCCCATAGTACTCTCGGATGAATGCCATCCGGCCCAGGAGATTTGTCTTTCTTTAGGGCCTTGAGGGCTAACTACACCCTTTTGGTGGAGATAGCATCATCCGTCCCCTCCACCTTACTGGCCTTTTTATCTTTATCCAGATGTGACACCCCTGAGGTACCTCTCCCTCCCTCTTGCTCCATTTCTGTTGCTCCCCTGATCCCACTCACTGCCGCTTCTATCCCCTTCATGCCTTGCTTTGTAGATATCCCATCCCCCTCACTAGTGAACACAGAGGCAAAGTACTCATTAAATACCTCTGCCTGGTCCCTCACCTCTTTCACCCACCCTCCTTCTGATCTCAATCTGCTGAGATGGCCCTTAGTTTTTCTCTGCTCCCCAATATACCGGAAGAACTCCTTTTCCCCTCCTTGTATCCCCTGTGCCAGCCACTGCTCTTTACTGGACTTTGCTCCCCTCACCATACGGGTGACTTTTCTAGATGCAAGATGGTACATTTCCTTATCCCTATCCCTCTTGTTGTTTTATATTTTTGTAAGCGCCTTCTTTTCTCTGACTGCTACCTGTACCTCACTGGACCACCAGCATGGTTTATGTGACCTTGCTCCCTTACGTTTCAACTTAGCGCAGATCCTGACTGCCTCATGAAGTCCCTGTTTTATGACCTCCCATCTCCTTTCCACACTTGTCATTGATGTAATCCCCTTCAAGTGATCCTTGAGAATATTTCCCATGCCCTCAAAGTCTGCCCTCCTGAAGTCCACTGCCAGTGTCCTAGATTTCACCCCCCTCCCCATGCTTATTTGAAACCAGACAGTATTGTGGTCGCTCCCAGTCAGGGGGTCCTGTACAACCAGGTCCCTTACCAGATCCCCATCTGCCAGAACCACGTCCAGGACATGCCCCTCCCTTGTGGGCTCCATCACATGCTGTGTTAAGAACACATCCTGGAAGCCATCCAGCATCCTCTGCTCCTTGGCCACCTTAGAGGACATGGTTCCCCAGTTTGCACCTGGCATATTAAGGTCCCCATCAACACCACCCCTTCCCCTTTTGGTCCACACTGGGCAATGATGTTGTCCAGCAAACCATCCTCTAGAACATCACTCATCCTGGGGGGCCTATATACTACACCCAGCTTGACCTTATCTCCTGCTAGGGATCGTAAGGTGACCCATAAGGCCTCCACTATGGTCACTTATTTTGGGTCACCATAGTGCACAATCACAGTTTGTGTTTTCGGCATTGTGCACTCGCCCATGTGTACGGCACTGTTATTTCTTTACCGTTATCACATGGAACCTTGTTGATATACTTAGTTCATGTATCTGTTGATGTGTTCAGAAAACATAATTATAATTAAAATAATACTTGTGTGTCACACTGATTAATAATTCAGCTTCAAGTCAGTACTGTTTTCTGCTAACATGCTATACCTTTCTGCTTTTCTAAAATATATAGGTTCTTGATCAGGCATATTGTTCACCACACTGAGTAATTTCAGTCTACAAACATAAAAAAATGGAAAACATTAAGTTCCTCCTGCATTTGTTACTTTTTATAACCAACTATTTAGTGCTAGACCTACCACCTATAGTGTTTGCACCATTTATTTAGTATTTAGTGCTTCTTCCTCTTAATATGTTTATTGGGCACCTGACTGCATGGCGTTGGCCAATTTGTATTCTTTTTTTTTCATATTGGTTGTGCCTGAAATATTAATCATTTTGTTTAGTCAGCTGTACTTTTATCATTTGTACCCTTAGGCTGTCAACAGAATTAAAACATAGAAATTCTGGAATTATGCATCAGTGTGGAGAACAGCAAAGGTTAACATTTCTGAGACTCAGTAGTCATAACATGTTTGTTTTTTATGTTGGGTCACACATGTGCAGCCAACATATTGCGGTAGTAGCAGATTTGGAGGCACGGTCACTGTTGGGCGAATGCAGGGCGCATATTAGTAGGTGCGTCCCTCATTCCCCAATCATCCTGCATGCCGGCACCACACCATGCATACTTAATGTGGCGATCACATCAAACGAAAGGTTCACTGCAATGTCAGCAAAGCTAGTCATATGCAACAGACCTCCCGACGTGCTTTTCCTGGTGAAACAAGTACATAACATGGCGGCACACTTCCTGCCATAATGCCGACTTTGGGGTTCCTAATCCCCATCGGCATGCCCTGTGCAATGTGTGTGCCAGCGAGAGTCCGCTCCCCATCGTTATCATGCACCACCCCATTTGTTATGTGCTGAGGGGTGCCAATCTCCCTGGCTCTTGCCCCCACTTTCATTGTTGCTGATAGGGGTGCCCAATCTCCTGTTGGCTACAGCATCCCCAAAAAAAATACTTGGGTGGCATGCTGGGCCCCCCAACATGCAAATTGCCTGAAAAATAAAAACCGTCCCATGATTTTTTTCTTTAAACCCCGGAAAAAAAGAAAACAGTCCTTCGCCGCTGCGTTCCCTCAAACCCGCCGCCCACCCTCTGTGCAACCTGCCTCCCCACACCCCTCACCCCATACTTACCTCCAGAGTCTGGCGCTGACGATCTTTGATGGACCGGGAACACGTCTGCACTCTTCAAAACTGACCGTGAACTGAAGAATTGCCGGTAAGCTGTATAATAGAATAAATAGGGCTTTTTCAACTTTGGTGCATATCTTGGGCATTTTCTGGAATTTTTGCACCAAATTTTCAACTTGGGGTTATTGGGACCCCTCCTCATGAATTCTGTCACTGTCATGGAGGTATTCGGTCCCAAAAGGTGATTTCACAGTCACTGTGTGAAATCACCTTTTGGGACCGAGTAACAAAATGACAGTGCCACTGTTCATGAGGGGGGCTCTCAAAAAGCCTGTGTTGCAAATTTGGTGAAAAAAATCCAGAAAATGGTTGTTTTACAAGCCTGCGTTGTGCTGTTTCCATGCATGCTCGTAACTTCGTGCATTTGCAATATTTTCACTCCATATTTTCAAAATTGTCATTTTTCCATACCTCCTGATGAACAGTACAGCTGTTATTTTACATATCCTGGCCAAAATGTGTTTTCGCATGTCTGGCACAGAATAGCGCAGTCGCTGTGTGAAATCAGTTTTCGGGACAGTTTGAAGAAATGACAGTGACACTGTTCATGAGCAGAGGTCCTAAAATGTGTATGTTGAAATTCACTGCCAAATGTCCATAAAATGACTGTGTTAAAAGCGTGCATTGCGCTGTTTCCACGCCACCCTTGTAACTTCGCAAATTTGCAATATTTCCTTGCAGATTTTCAACACTGGCATTTTTTCATACATCCTTATGAACAGTACAGCTGTCATTTTTCACATCCTGCCCAAAATGTGTTTCCGCTCCTGTGGCACACAATGGCGTGGTCGCTGTGGTAAATCAGCTTTTGGGACAGATTAACAAAATCACAGCACCACTGTTCATGAGGGGAAGTCCCAAAATGCCTATGTTAAAAATGTGGCTAATAATCTCCCAAAAATAATTGGGTTACGGACATGTGTTGCGTAGTTTCTATGCATGCTCATGATTTCACCAATTTTTCATATTTTCACACCAAATTTTTAATGTTGCCATTTTTTTATGCCTCCTCATGAACAATACAGTTGTCATTTTCCACATCCTGCCCAAAATTTGTTTTCGTCCCTATGTCTCCAAATGGCATAGCTGCTGTGCAAAACCACCTTTCAGATAACAAACTGATTATGCCGCTTTTCATGAGGTGGGCTCACAAAAAGCCCATGTTAAAAATTTGGAGTGAAAATACCAACACACGCCTACGGTGTTAGGGTTTCCAATTGTAGCACCCCACCCTGTACAGACTGACAGGCATCAGGGGTGTGACTTGGGATCATCGGCTGTAATGCTCATGCCATTCCACCCCAACCCCCATCCTGCAGCCAGTGACAGGCATTGTGGCGTGCCTTACACTGTTCGGCCACAAAGTTCATCCCATTCTCCTACACTGCACCCATCTCAGTGTATTTCCTTCTGGAATAGGGTAATTATAATGCCCAAAGACTCCAAAGCACACCACAACACTTGTCAGTGTCTACAGGGTAGGGTGAGGTACAATGCCATGAGCATTATAGCTGACGACCCAAAGGCACACCCCAATGCTTGTCGGTCTCTACAGGATGGGGGTGGGGTTGGCGTTACTTCAATACTTCACTGCCACTCCTATTATGCATCTCTAACTCCGACACTACCAATGCCAATGCCAGCGAGACAATATTCAGCATTGACAAATACTTGTTAGTGCTTGAGACTACCTTACCTTTGGTATCTGTTTGAGTCTACTGATAGCTGCTGTTCAGTGAGGTATGCCAACCAGGTTGTTCCTCTTGAGCCTGCTACCTCGGTGATGTCAATGCATCACTGTGTGTGTGTGTGTGTGTGTGTGTGTGTGCACACACGTGCATGTGCATGCTCAGTTGCCTAGCAACTGACAGCATTGCTATCCAAGATCAGCAGATGGCAATTGGAGAGGAAGCTGCAGGCACTGCAAGCATTTAAAGGGGGGCAACACCTCAATGTTCATTTGCAAATACCACACAATAATTCCAGTTAAACATTGCTATTGTTTACAGCTTCATACATTGTTGCTAATGGTTTTACACTGACATTACATTAACTGGTTGTGCAACTACTTTTTATTCTGTAAGCATCACACATAGGGCTCAATTCTCAAAAGAAGCTATGAGCGGCACAAGCTGTGGCAGACAGCACCTTGTGCCAAAGCTGGGCCAGGGACCCTGCACCAGATTCTGGTACAAGAGGGGTCCCAGCGCCTAAGTCCCCACACTTGTGGCAACTTCTCCCACGTGGCAAACACATGGCACAGAGAAGGATTTGCTGCAAGCTCCTTGTGGTCAGGACAAGTGGTCCCTATCCCCGATCTCCAGTTCAGCAATCAAACCACTCATCCCAGGTGGTCTAGTGGCCTCTCCTCCCCATTCCCTGCTGACTCCCTGTAAAATCCATTATAACTGACATCCCATCCATTGGTGGTATAGCATCCTCCCCACGATCCCCGATGCTGCCCTTTACAATCAATTATAACTGACAGCCTATCCATTGGTGATGTAGCAGCCCCCCCTCCCCAATTCCCAATGATCCTGATATTATGATATGTACAAAAAAACTGGTGATCTAGTGGCGCCCCCACCCGGATCCCCCATGCCCCTGATATATATTATTCAAGGCTAATTCTCCGGTGTAGAAGCACTCCTCCAAAAGCCCCAATCACATATTCCCATGTAAAACAGCATTGGTGGTCTAGTGGACTCCAACCCCCACCCCAGTAGACAGTGCCCTACTACCCCCCACATCCCTGAACCAAGCTGATGACTGGCACAGCTCACCACTCTGCACCACGACCAGCCACCCTCTGAGCTCCCATTGAGCACTATATTATACACAGTACATGCTCATTTACTGACTGCTCACTGTCAATCAATGGGTATGTACTGTATACAGTACAGTGCTCACTTGAGAGCACAGTCAGGGGCTGGCCATTGTATGGAGTGCTGGGATGTGCCAGTTGCTGGCACAGTTCGGGGATGCGAGGGGGAGCACATTGGTAGGACAGTGTCTACCGGGGTGGGGTCCACTAGACCACCAGTGCTGTTATACATGGGAATGGGTGATCGGGACTTTTGGTGAGGGGCACTCCTACACCGGGGAATTAGCCTTGGATAAAATATATTAGGAGCATGGGGGATTGGGATGAGAGGGGTCCACTAGATTACCAGGTATTTTTTGTACCTATCATAATATCGGGGACTTTGAGGATCAGGGAGGGGGGCACTAATGAATGGGGAGTTCATTATAATTGATTTCATGAGGCGGGATCAGGGTGGAAGCTGCTATACCACCAATGAATGGAGTGTCCATTATAATTGATTTTATGGGGCAGTATCTGGGATGGGGGGGGGACAGTGGCACATTGTCACAAACAGGTCATCTGTCCCAGAGGGGAGTTTTATAAGTACCCTTAGACCAGCCCTGGCTTGTGTAAGGGTACTTAGAATTCCTCCCTCTGGGAGAGTTCTGTGAATGCCATTTTCGGGGATGTGACAGCTTGTATCTGCCACATGCCCACTAGCACCAGGTTGCAGCCCCTTTTCGGGTGCACGGGTGGAACAAATCCCATGTGGGGCAGGCAGCCTGCAGTTGACACAGGCTGCCATTGAGAATTGCTCCTAGCACATAGTTTGTCTCATGGGGTACTTTGCACAATTCTTTGTGGCCCATGGACTCACTTGTTTTATAAAGAGGCTACTTTTCAGGAGTGTGTGTGTGTGTGTGTTGGGGGGGGTTTGTGGGAGCCTACTAGCTTGAGTGATTTTTATAGCAAATAGTGAATATCATCATATTATTAAGGACTGCTTTCAATTCTCATGGAGAAAAGGGAGCTGATTTTATAAAGCTATTTTTATGCCCATTTTTCACATCACAAAGACAAGTAACTTTCTCTTAACATGTATATATTATTTCACCAAAGCAAAAAGTAGTTTTCAATGCTATTGTCTAAGATAAACCGCATTTTTACTAAGATTTTTGAAGCTGAAGGTGTTTTTTTCAGTAACTGGTACCGGCATCTGAGACGCAGGCAAGCAAATCCTTTGGTCCCAGATTCCATATTCTAATTATAGTTATATCTCTGAGCATTTTAAAACAGGCACAGTTCAAGCTAAAGTATTTGTATTTTTTTGCCATTTGTAACTACAATGCCATAACTTCCCTTTGTGAGCAGTTTAAAAGCCTTACTGTATTGGTAATCATCAGGGAGCCATGCCACTAGGACTGTGTATGAAAGCAGACTTTTGATGCCATTTGCAGCCCTCTGCGTCACACTTCCATTAATGAAGTGCCATGAAGACATATGTCCATACTTCAGAAACTATCATACTGTGTCTCCCAGCATTTATACTCCTCTTGCTTTTCCAGTTTTCTGCTTGCAGCACGTTTGAAGTGGCAGTGGGTCTGTAATGCAGCAGAGATTACCTTAGGAGCTCATCAAAATAACAGTGTAGTTCTGTCCTGCACACAATTCACACCTAGGATGCAAGATGAAAAAGTTTCAGATCAATGCTGCAAAATAATTCCATAAATGGTGTCTTTCCTTCATAAAGCTTACTACCTCATGTTTCATACTACTATTCTTAACTGTTACATGGTAGAATATAATTGGTTTTAGATCTTCCAAATAAACCAGTCTATAAGATTACAGTTACAGTGTCTCACGTTTTTACATGTAATATGTTCAGGGAAGTTTTCTCAAAAGCATAACTGAAAAATGACTAGTCCATTTATGAGACTGAATTTGACTTGCATCAATGCTGTGCATTAGCAGGTCTTCCATATACATATTTATACATTTTCCACACCTGGGCAGCCTCATCTTGATGAAGCACCTAGTTTACAAGAAGAGATTTATAAACTGTGTATATGATCCTGTATTTTGATTGGTGGAATCCACCCAGTCAAAGTCCTGTGGAGGTATAACAGTTTAATCAAACATGTTGGTTAGTTAATTTATTTTATTTTATTTATTAGAATATCGGAATTACAATCCTTTGAGTCATAAACTCATTTCCAAAGGCTCCTCACTGGATAACAAATACAGACAGTAGTACAGTAAAGACAACATTACATAACTGGTTGGACAGTAGGTGTACAAACATTATTAAGCAATATAATACTTTGATGCGTACCTATACAGTGTGTTAGCTAAACAGTTAGATAAGTCCGTTACAGTGCTAAGCGGTTACAAACATGCTTTGCAGTGGAGTAGTGCAAGCATTACAATACACTGGTGCATACCTATACAGAGTATTAATTTTATTGGTTACATACATTCTTTGCAAAGCAGTGATGTAGGCTTAGACACAGTGATAGCTAAGCAGAATAACAAGAGATAAGAGACATGATAGTGAGCCCTGGTGGGGTTAATTGAAGCAGTCTTGGGTTAGACCTTGTCTTGGTGTGGGCCCACTTTAATAGCGACTGGACTGTGGTTTGAAAATGGCAGTAGTTCTAGCACAGGCAAGTGCAAGTACATTTGGCATAGAGCTGATTTTTGAGGGCCACTTTGAAAGGGCCAAGCTTGGTGTGGGTAGTGACCAAGGATGGTAGGGCATTATACCTGGCAGGGGCTGTGACTGGGAATGATCTCTGGATAAGCGTAGTCCCGACCCTGGTGATGGCCAGTGTTATTGTGTCTGTTCTGTGTGTATGGACTTTGGGGATGGCTAGAGGCAAGGAGGTTGACACTCTTGGTGGTGTCTTCCCAAGAAGGGATTTTTTTGGCTATGAGGCATGCTTGGAACTGGAACCTTTCATCAAGGTGACAGTGGGGTCAAACGTAATCCCAAGGTATTTATAAGATGAGATCTGTTCTAGGGGGTGGTGTGAGCTGAACAGGATTCTCAGTTGGGCATTTTTTAGTTTGCTTTGGTGGTGCACAAACAGCATGGTTTTAGTTTTTTCTGGTTTAGTACTAGCTTGTGCTTGGCAAACCATTGCTCAGCTTGGCTGAAAGTGTGCTGCAGCAAGGCCTCGATTTTACCCTGACACATTGCATTCTGAAGGTCAAATAGCTGGCAAACCAGTTTAGAGGACCTTGAGAGAGGCCTGCATGCAACAGGGTGTTCAGTACGAGGGGCTGGCTAGCCATGTCAAAGGCCTTGGACAGGTCAATGAACATGGCCCTTGCCAGGGCCTTGGACACTGGGGGGAGAATGGAGATTGGGCGGTAGTTCCCTGGGAGTAATGTATCCCCACCTTTGTGGAAGAGTGTTACAACTGCATTTTTCCATTTGCTGGGGAACTGTCCAAGGTGGAGAGAGCAGTTTGGTAGGGCAGTTAGTGGGAAAAGCAGTGTGTCCAGGACCAGACAGAGGAGTTTGATGTCTAGAGGGTCATTAAGAGGGCTGGTGCCATTCAGGGCCTTGATCAGGTAGGGTTCAGCTTCCCAGGGGGAGATGGTCCGGAGGTGAAAGGGGTGAGGAGGAGGGTGGGGAGTCTTGACTGGGTGCGAGGTTGAAAAAATTGGGAGGAGCACAGAGCCAGGTCTGTAAGTTGGAATTAGAGTAGCGGCAATTTGCTTAAGGTCAATGGTGACAAACCATTTGCTTGAGATCTGGGGGGGGGGCCTTGGCTTCCCATTTAGTGTTTTTATATTGTCCCAAAATTTGCCTGATGAGCACCAGGTGGTAGTCAGAGTGGCTCTGTAATGCTCGGCTTTTGCTTTGTGGAGGGCCCAGGTGGATTTATTCTGTTCTGCATGGTAGGCTTGCCTGTCTCTGGGTTTGTCTGATTCATTTGGTTTATACCAAAGGTTGTCATGGTTCTTGAGCTGCTGTAGGAGGGATGGAGTAATCCAGGGGGCATTTTGCCTCTTGAGGTGGGTATTTTTAAGGGGAGTGAAGGTGTTGCAGGCTAGGGAGAAGGTGTTGTTGAAGTATTTATTTATTGGAATCTCGGATTACACCTTTGAGCTAAAAGCTCATTTACAAATGTTCCACATTGTAAGGCAATAGACAAGGTACGTAGACATTACAAAACAGATAGGGGTATATACAGCAGGCAAGTACATTATGGTACATACAGATACAGATTCAAGCAAGTACAGTTAAAATACATCAGGTAGGAGAGGTCAACTTTATTGCAACAGTACTAGGAGCATACCTAACGTGGACAAGCAATTTATAGTGGTAGCTGAGCTTTTGAGCATGCAGGTAGAATTATGGAGGGTCAGAAGTGGTGGCAACCAAAGGAGGGGGAGGACAGAATAGATGACAGCAGGGGGAGGGTGGGGGCAGAGACAAAGGGAGTGACAGAATAAGGAGGTTGAGTAGTCAGAGGGGTGGGATTGGATAGGAATCTACCTAGGGTTATGTAAGTAGGTGACAGGGCAGGGCTGGGTGTGAGGGAGAGGGATAAGGGAAGGGTTTTTAAGTGGGGGGTGAGGTGAGGAAACCGGGGAGGGTGAATTTGGGGGATTGGTATTTGTAAAGAAAGCAGGAAGCCTGGGGGATAAGAGGGGATGTGGGGGTAAGTATTCTAGTGCTGCATCCACAGAGGTGGCCTGGTATATAGGAGACCAGCCAGCCAGTTTAGGTTCAGATCACCCAAAAGGATGTGTTCTGACTTGTGGTGAAGGCTTGCAATGTATTCCGTTAGGGAGAGAAGAGTGTGGGTTTGGTTGTGGGGTGGTATGTAGGCTACAATGATTATGATAGGGGCCTTGGAGGGGTCAGTTGAGACCTTCATGGACATGGCTTGTGCACCATGATCTAGTGTAGGTGGGGAGATGGCTTGTGCTAGTAGGGAGTCACACAGGTATATTGCACATCCTCCGCCACTCTTGCCCACTCTATCTAGTCTGAGGAGCGAGTAGCCTGGAAGGGAGATAAGAGGGTCAGTGGTTTTCTTTGAGAGCCATGTCTCAACCATTGTGAGGATGTCAGGTTGGTGCCTGGTGATCCAGCTTTGCAGTGTGGAAGTTTTGTTAAGTATGCTGCATATGTTCATGGACCCTATGTGAAGGCCTGTGATTGGCTGCGGGTGCATCAGCATGTGGGAGTCTGGGCCAGGATTGAGGTGGATGTTTCCAAATAGTAAAAGGAGGAGGGAAATAATTCTAAGTAGGGGCAGTTGTCTATTCATGCAGCAGTGTGTTAGGTTTTTAGTGCCACGCAAGGTGGTGATGCCGGGAATAGCGATCGAGCAGATGGTGAGGATCACAGAGGAAATTGGTGGCCATGGTGAGCAGGGGTAAGATTGCTGGAGAGCTGTGTGTGTTGGTGGGGGGCTGGAATGGGTGGGCAGCATGGGAGAGCAGGGGTGGTACTGAGTGGTGGGGAGAGGCTGTGGCACTGAGTGGTGGGGAGATGGTGTGGTCATGCCTAGCGACACTAGTATGAGGAGTGTCAGTCTGATGGGCACCTGCAGCATTGACATGGTGGTTATGGATCAATGTATAAGAGGTCCCTATTGACATACTGAAACATGGCAACCACTGTAGAGTAGTAGTAGTGTCTTGGACTTTGGTGCAAAGGGTGCAAGGTTCAAGCCCCAGGTCTGGAAACTTGGTGGATGCCAATGCACGTAGGATGCACAGGGTGGAAATGTGCATCCAAAATATGTGGCAAGGGAGCCTTACAGCAAGGGCCAGCAGTGACTCCTAGAGGCACTTTGGGTGCTACAAGCAGAGCTATGGAATTTGGGCTTGTAGGATGAGGAGGATAAGAGTGGAGGAGTAGTAGAGTAAGTCAGCAATAGAGGAAACTAGAGAGGTAGGAAGTTGTGGGAGGTAACTCAGCTCAGCCACCTGGTGGCAGAAAAGTATAACCTTCTAATGGGAAAGTGGGGACTTCGGAAGAACTGGACGTCATGTGACCAGGGTGGTCCTTAAATTGAGGTGAGCGTGGGTGGGGCAGTCAATGCAAAGCATCAACAGGCTAACACCCCTCACAGACTTCAGCTAGAGGAGAGTAGTTACCTTTAGGGCTCTGGTGGACTTCACTACCCCTGCTGTGTGCAGGCTTCTCTGGCTGTGTAGTTTATGCTGTACTTTGGGGGCTTTCTAATCATTTTTTTTTCCAATTCAAAGTTTATTAAGATTTTTCCAATACAGAGAAAGGTTCCATAACATACATACATTCAAAGCAACATATATTTGAATAGTACTGATGGTACCTGTCTCCGTCCCCTTCCCTAACCTACCCTCTCCTCTCTCCCCTCCTCCCTGGCACAAAGTAAGATAATATGATAGGCATGGTATAGCACCAGTCTCATCAATATAAGAAATAAAGAGTATAGAATAGGCCCTATATATTGGACAATCTCTTTGACCTGTTGTGCAAGCTCACTATTGTCTTCTCCATTTTGAGATTCACCAGTAGTTCATTTAGCCATTCTGTATATGTAATATCATCTTGATCCTTCCAGTGTCTCAATACCAATTTCTTAACTGACATTGGTATTAAGGCCATACAATATTTATGACTGAGTACTGAAATCTCAGAAAAATCCCCTAGAAGGCAAATCTCTGCTATAAAAAAATCATTCAAACCCAACAGCGGATCTACTTTCTGTTGAATAAGGGGCCACATGGGGGCAATTTTTTGGCAAAACCAGAAAATGTGGAATAAAGCCCCTTCCTCTGATGTGCATCTAATATAGATAGAAGAGGGAAGTAAACCAAATTTGGCTAGCTTTTGTGGAGAAGAATACAAGTTATGCAAATTTGGAACTGCATTAACTGTAGCCTGTCTTGGGCTATACATTTGTGAGAACTATGTCATAAGGCTGACCAGTTTATAGTCAAGTCCAGAAAGTAGGGGGACCAAAAACACATGGGACCAAAACAATCTGGGTACATCCAATCATATAAGTAACCACACATTTTGGACACTGCACGTGGGAAACTCACTACAGGACATATTATTAGTAAAGATTTTTGCTGGCTGTGGTGGGGTCTTACCTAAAATGTTCAACAGAAGGTGTTGCAATTGAAGCACTTTGAAGACCATCAAATTTGGGATATTAAATGTAACCATAAATTCTACAGAAGAAATCCAAATCCCATCTTCTTTCACAAATTGAGATACTGAACAACCTTCCAGATTAGGTAGCCATCTGGGGGAAATCACTGTTCTGTCTATCTTGAGGTTAGGGTTCCCATATACTGCTTGAGACAAATCTAAAATGTGATCACTCTTAAGGAATGAGCACAGTTGAGAATGTACCCTAATAGAGATAGCTATCTGGGAAGTCTTTAGGGTTAAAGTAAGGAATTTTGGCCTTACATGTAAGGGACTGGCAGGAGAAAGGCCATGTGCCCTTATTTGAGCAAGTTCAATTTTAAGTCAGATTGGGACATATGATGAGGCAACTTGTATGTTCTCATCCGAAACCCACCGGAGATATTTGTTTGCATGACTGTCCAAATAATACAAACCAAGGTGTGGAAGGCAAAGGCTTCCCCAAACCTTTGGGGCAGCTAGTTTATGAAAAGCTATTCTAGGTCTTTTCCTAGACCAGATGAAATCTGCAATAAGACTGTGAGCTCTCCTGAACCAGGAAAGAGGGAGCCAAATGTTAACCAAGTTAAGAGGTTAAAAAAGCTGAGGAAGAATGTTCATCTTGATCAAATTAATTTTACCCCAGAGGGATAATGGGAGATGGGATAATCGGTTTAAATTTTGAGTAATAGTGCCTATGAGAGAATCCAAATTTAACTTTTGAAGATACTGAGGGTTTGTCACTAACTCAATTCCTAATTATCTGAGAGAATCTGCTTTTCAGGAGAGCACTAAATTTGTAACTTCATTCTTGAAAATTCTGTGATTAAGGGGAAATACAAGTGTTTTACTTCTGTTCAATGTATAATTAGACGTGGTACAAAATTTGCCAATTATGTCTAACAAAGATGGTATGGAGGTGTCCGGGTGAGTTAACTGCAGGAGAAGGTCATTGGCATATGTGGAAATTTTGATCCCGTAGCCCTGAACTGGTATGCCCTGAATCTGCCGACATTCAGTTAGCCTAAAGTTCAGAGGTTCCAAATAGAGATTAAAGAGCAGAGGGGACAGGGGACATCCCTGCCTTGTGCCAGATTGTAAAGGGAAGAGTTTGGAAATAGCACCATTACCTGAAACCATGGCAGACAGGAACTTGTAGAGGGCAGATATCCAGTTTCGAAAGTCCAAAGGGAAATTAACTGCAGCGAGGGTGTGAAACAAGAAATTCCAATTGACCCTATCAAAGGCCTTCTTGGCATCCACAGAGATCAAAGCTGCTGGGAAGTTTGCATCTCTGGATGCCAAGAAGACATGGGAAAGGGCATGTAAATGATCCATAGAGGACCCACCTTTCATGAATCCTACTTGTTCAGGGCCTATTAGTTTGGGAAAGACAGGACTAATACGATCAGCCAAAAGCTTGGTTAAAGTTTTAATGTCCTGATTGAGCAGTGAAATTGGACGATAACTGGTTACTAGTTCTGGGCTTTTATCAGGCTTCAGCAGAAGGACAATCAAGGCCTCAAACAGGGTTTTTTTCTGATTCTGCCATTGACAAGATATGCTGATATAGAGGCAATAATAAGAGAATAAACTGGTCAGCAAATTTCTTATAAAAGTTGGGAGAAAATCTATCTGGTCCTGGGGTTCTATCGGATGGAAGATCCTTCATTACTCTGGTCAGTTCTGCTTCTGAGAGTGATAAAACCAAAGAATTCTGCTGGATTTCCAAAAGAGAGGGGAAATGGGAGTTCTGAAGATAATTATCCAGCACTAAGTCAGAGGGTGGGTTTGGCGTTGGACAATATAAGTGTCTATAATAATGACTAAACTCAGAAACAATCTCTTCAGGGGAAGTTTTAAGGATATTGTCAGTCCGTGAGCGAACAGCAGCTACTAATCATGAAGATTCTTGTTGCTTAATATGTAATGCAAGTAAGCATTCAGCTTTTTCACCCTGGTCAGTATAGGAAGCTTTAGCTTTTAAAACTACTAAGAAGGTCTAAGTAGGTATTTGTTTGCTTAGCCAAATCTTGTCTAAGTTGATTTGATGAATGGGGGGAGAGCTTACTTTCTATGTTGAATATTTGGGAAAGGAGGATGAGGAGCTGCTTTTCCCTCTTTTTCTTTTTGTGAGAAGTCAGACCAATCAAGAGACCTCTTAAATAGGCTTTTAAGGCACACCACTCTATATCAGGCTTACAGTGTTGGGTAAGTTACTTTTTCTATTGCTTTCTATTACTTTTGGAAACTTGTTCCAGGAAGCACTGTACGGTCACTAGCAAGGATGGAGAAGTACTGGAAAAGGTGATACACCTTACAGTTGCAATTACTTATGGCTTTTTATACAAAAGAAATATGTAACTGTAACTGATTACATTTATTTGAAAGTAACTAGTAACTAACCTATTACCTTCAAAAAATGTAATCTACTATATTTATTTATTATTTTTGTATTGTTTTAGTATAAAAAGAAATAAGTAGCTATAATTGTAAGGTGTATTACTTTTTCTAGTACTTATCCATCCTTGTTAGTGACTGCACATAGCTTCCTGGAACAAGTTTCTAAACGTAATAGAAAATAATAGGAAAAAGTAACTTACCCAACACTGCAGGCCTATTAGTAGAGTTCTGGTTAATACTAGTAAAGTGGATTGTTTGGTCAGAAATATATTTGGTCACTCCAGCGTCCCTCAGCAGTTGATTGTTGATTTTCCAGTGACCCTGGGTTTAGGGAGAAATGCAAGAGAAATCTGGCAGGTGACTACTGAGTGATTAGAAGGAGGGCCTGGGTGAATATATGAATCTAATACCCCTGGGAGGAGAGATTGAGAGATCAACAGGTAACCAATCCTAGATGACGTCCCACTGGACCTGAGAAGTAAAGGTGTAACCCCTTTCAGTGGGGTGTAAAACATGCCAAACATCACACAGGCCCACTTGGTCTAACAGCTCTCGAAGAGCTCCCAGGGCAGGGGAGAGACCCTTATGGGATGGTCCTGAGCAGTCCATAGTTGGGTCAAAAATCAAATTTAAATCATCCCCAATAATTATCGGGAGAGAAAGGAGGGGAGTTAATACATTTACTAGCTGCATGAAAAACCCTGGAGCGTCCAAATTAGGACCATTTACGCTTCCCAGTAATACATCAGTAGTGTGTAAAGTACCCCTAACAAACAAATCTCTACCCTGAGGGTAATTTATTGTCTGAACAAGGGAAAATGAGGCTGTTCTATCTAACAATATCATAACACCACAACTTTGAGTATTGCCCTCTGCAGAAAAAAATCTGTCCAATCTGCAGTCTTCTCATTTGGCTAGCTTCAAAATCAATAAATGAGATTCCTGTATAAAGATAATCTTAGCCTTCAATAGACTAAGAGGCTTCAACACTTTATATTGTTTAATTTTCTGTCTAGCCCCTTAAATGTTCCACAAAGCCAGAAAGAGATCAATAACCATAGTCCCTAACAAAGTCTGCTGTAAAATCGATGGGCCACATATTCTGTGAAGATATCAATAGTGCCCCGGACAATACATTCTCTATGCCATTTACCCACCCTTTCCAGACCCCTGGTAGCATCTCAAACCAACCCTCATAACCCAAGAATATTGGGAAAATGTACCATAAAATCCCAAAATACAAATAAACCCCACCCACCCTACTTCCCTTACTGTCGCGGACTGCGCTCGCCATACATTCTTTCACTGCTCACACCCTCCAGCCACCCTATACTGAGCCTTATTAATACTACATGAATTAAAACATCAAAAAATAAAGAGATCCAAACTACAGTAATCCTCCTGCAGTCTATCTGACGTATTCAATATAATGCTGTCTGGTATTAAAACTAAGCTATTAAACAGTTTAAACAGCTATTAAAGCATTTTACTATGCTACTATTCCTATGTAGAGGCTGTTGCAAATAATTTAAAACATAAGGTGGATATCATTTGGGTCACAGTACACACCCAAATAAATAATGAGTACCTCTGGAACATTACAACCATGGCTTAGTTATTGACTGAAAAGAAACATTAAAATATCTAGTTCCAAGCTGAGCCTACTAAAAACAGTTAGAAAATTGTTAAATATTTAACAGATTCAAATTTCGTTGCAAAAGGAAACTTGTTTTAACAAATATCACTACAGATGGAATGCATGATAAACCCAAAAACATGGATGTCCTATGCCATCTAGCGGCAAATACCACGCATAACAGGTCGGGAAAACAGGTGCAATCTCTATACAATTGTGCGCACCATCGAGAAGCCAAGCATTCAGTGGATATCATTTGGTGACATCAAATAGGAAATTAAGGTCCAACAAAATGATCTAAATAAAGGGCACGTAGAAAATTATACATGTTGTTTTGATGCAATATGATACCTCCTTTCTAATCATTTTATAATCATTATAACAGACCCAGAGTGTACACTGATTCTAAAATAACTATACTTTCCAGGTAGTTAAAGGTTAGTACTCAGCCTTGCATTATGCTTTACGACCCATCCGAGGCATCTGGTTGTAATAGTATTACCACAAACCCCACTGAGGCAATCCCTTACATATGACTTTCAGGCATTTAAGTTTTAGGAAAAAATATATACTTCATATGTGTGCTGTTGAGATGAGTTGTAGGGGAAAGCACAACCCCAGCAAAATCCCCATATATGTACTTGCTGAAAAAATGTCAAAACACGTAATGCATAATAATAGATAACTTATTGTTAGTGTACTTCAATGGGCTAGAGAACTTCCCCATGAGAAGTAGAGACGTTAGATTTATGAATGTCACACGCAAGCTCTTCCTGTTCATTTTCTCTTGAATAGTTTCCATATCTCACAGAAACCTTTATTATTTTTATTCTCTGTTTTGATTTTAAGTAAAACCAAAATGTATATTTTTTTTTTACTTTGATACCAGACATGCTATAGTAGCAAGTTACTCAGAAGAAATCAGATGACTATTGATGCTCTTGTGTACCATACATTTTATTGTCTTTTAAGTTGACCTCATCAGGAAGGCTAATTAGCATGCACAGGTGTATATAATACTGAACTACACGTGTACCTGCATGATGTCACAAGCACAGTATTATGACATTAGGTTGAGAAGAAGCAATAGAAGCTGATGAACCCTTAGGGAAAAGCTCTTCTGTATTCATGCATCTGGCCTCAGTAATAAATAATGGAGATAAGAAATACAGAGTTAATGAGAAATATAAGCTGGTTTGTGTTCAAATATTGTGTTCTTCAAAGTTCTTCTTGAGGCATCGGTGGCTCTTTAAATCACCAAAATATCCCCCTATATATACACCTGTATATATTATGTATATACCTATCAAGCAACTGGGTTTTTGTGTAACAGGCAAGTATTTTAAAAATATTTATTTTTAATACTTTACTATAGTACAGTAGTAGCTATTAACATGATGCAAACTATCCGGATACTGTATATAACAATTTATTTATTTGCTTTTGGTAACCGGGTAAGTGCACTAGGCACAAAGATGCCTATTTTCAGGCACGACCTGGGAGAGCACATTTTAGAAATACAAAATTGTGTATGTGACACAGCACATGAAAGCAGTACAGTACAGAGTCAAGTCAAAACGCCAGGTATGAGGAGACAAAAAAATGTTGGCAACAAACAAGAATAGGTTTACACAGTATGATGAAAATACAGCACAGTAGGACAGGGATCACAAAATAAAGTAAAGTAGGAAGATAGGCATTGCAATAGCAGGCATTCATAGAGACAATATATCAAGTAAAGAGGTGTTTGAACTGGGAGGAGAGGAAGGGAGAGCAGTGGGGGGAGAGAGAGAGAGAGCGCGGGAGAGGTAGGGAGAAAAGAGATGCGAGAGAGCGAGAGGGAGAGAGAAAGCAGAGAGAGGGAGGGAGAGGACAAGGATGATTGAAACAGAGCAGGGGAAGAAGAGTGGAGCTAAGGTGGATTAAAGCAGGTGCAGGTGTTGATATAGAGTCAGCACTCATTTATCTGCCTATTACTGATCCTTCAGGCTCATTTTTCTGTCCATGTTGCTGAGCTACCTTTGCTATGCTTGTCATAGAATCCACACTCAGATAACCATCGCACTCAGATATCCATCTATGACAATGGGAATGGAAGGGGTCTGATATCTGAGTGCTGACTGAATCACAGAAAACTCCCATTCATTTCAGTGGTATTTCTGCATTATTTCCAGACAATATACCATCTAAATGGCTACCACCATAATAATGATATTAATCAAAAGTACCAAAAGTACAAAAACGCATCAAACTGGGAGGGGGGCTGGGAGCCATCCTGCTGCTCCAGCAGCTGTTCCACTGGACTGGATGTTTTGCCTGATTCTCTTGTTGTCACTCCATAATTGTGCAACTATTGTATGTGAGACTCTGATTTCTGCTGTCTCACTCATCATATCATCTCAACGGGTTAAGCACATGGGACGTGTCAAGCAGATAATGCCACACAAGTTTTGAATGTATCGGGAGGAAAGGTTTTGTGGAAAAGAAATGAGTTCTCCTTTGTTAGTGAAGCATATGGCAATAAATTATAATAAAGCCAACAACTAGTTTGGCTAGTAATTATCCACTGACAAACATACATTATGATTTAGACAAGTGGTTAATAAACAAATTATAAAGTGTTAATCTTATTTATCTCTCTACCTTTATTCCCTGTCAGGACATTAATTGTCCTTAGAAAAAGGGTTATGAAAATCAAGTAAGTAGACTAGCTGATAGCAGTCACAAGGGGTGAAGGTATTGGTCAACACCATTCACTTGCTTCTGCCTCCTCTCGGCATGGCGCTGCTTGCAATACTTTAAAATCCTATCCTGTTGTGGTTAGAAAATGGGTTGTGTTAGTCCAACACACCCCAATTTCTAAGGCTGATAAGACCTCTCAGGGTGCTCCATTTTGGGGGATATGCAAACTTCCAGGGCTGTAAGGGTCTCCGCCTGTGGCATCGTGCCTCACTAGACTTTGGGCATGTGGGGATCCCCAGACACTGCACACCCAGTTGAATCTTTATCCCATTTGTCCTGCTGCCCAGCTGATCAGAATCCCCAGGTAATCAAAACAGAGTTCAACCAATCAATCAATAAAAATATTTATTTATCTAGGCAAACATCATTGAGCAGAGCTCTTTTACAAGGTGGACCTGGTTAAAACAGGGTTGGGTAACATCCATCATAAAAGCATATAAATACATGTAAATAAGTATATAAACACAAACACAATGGTGCAGTAATAGGGGAGTCAAATGATAAAAGGAAGGCAAGGCAGGCCATAACAGAGGAGAATTCAAATACAAGGGGGCAGGTCCACCATCAAATCATGCAACTGTATATAAACCATGTTCTCTGTATAAAAGTACCAGTTAGTTCATTTACCTGGGGCAGTTACTAGTACTAGCCAAGAAAATGGCTTGGAGAACCACCAACTAATGGCAGATGGGGTACCAGGAGGGGTATATAATATGTAAGCGAAGGATGAACATTGTAAGAAGTGAAGTCCCAAGGATAGGTCGGTAGAACTGATGCGGCTGTGGGGGCCTACGGGGAGAGGGAAAGGGGAGTTAGGACTTTTATAGTATGATTGCGTGTAGATTGTGGATGAGTGCAGTATAGAATTGTGAAAAGAAGGCTGGAGAAAGTGGGAAGATAGACCAGTATGAAGGGGAGGACAGAGGCATCAAGGTGTTACATGAAAGCATGATGACAGACAAGGGCCAAAGAGGAGACAAGCACTAGAAGTAATTTGTTCATGGTTAAAAGGTACAGGTTAGCATGATGACAATTCATGGTCATGGGAGACGTGAATATAAGAGTTTGAAAGATGAGATGCCGATGGGTGACCTCAGTTTCAATTTTTTTTTCGCAATTTATTCCACAAGGAGGACAGTGTAAAGTTATAGCAGCCCTGCCAAAGCGAGAGTTAACTTTGGGAACCATCAGTAGGAGAGATTTGCAACTTCTTAGGGCATAATTGCCTATTGGTTTTATAGGAAGACAGTCTGTAATGTATTGGGGCAGTTTTTTGGAGATAACTCTCAGGGTGCATAAGGCTGCATTTCTATCATGCCTGAATTGAAGAGAACTCCACCTCACTGATTGATATAGGGAGAAATGGTGAGTGGAATAAGGCAGACCTGTGATGAACCTCAAACCTCTATGATATAATGTGTCAAGCTTGGTGAGGTAGGAAATGGGACAGTGACTGTAGAGGATGTCAGCATAATCTATCAAGGATAGAAAGGTTGATTGTACCAGTTGTAGTTTGGCATCTCTAATTAAGAAGCAGGCTATCCTAAAGAACAGGCCAAGTCTTTGTCATAATTTTTTGAGTAATTCTTCAACGTGCTCTATAAACGAGAGCCTATGGTCCAGCCATACTCCCAAGTATTTGAATTTAGGGACAAATTTCAACTTCTCGCCAAGAATTGTAGTAATCTGCGGCACAGGATCTGATAGGACTGAATTTACCATTTCGGCAGAGGGAGAAAAGAGCGTTGCTTTTGTTTTCTTGGTATTAAGTAATAGTTTTTTATTTAGGAGTTAGTGTTGCAGCAGGTTGAACTCAGATTGAAGGTCATTACATGCAGATTGTAATGATGGCTGGCTTACGTAAAGAACTGTGTCATCTGCCAACAGATGAATGTTGGCCTTAGTTATGCTTTCATCTATATTGTTGATGTATATTGCAAATAAGATCGGTCCTAAGCTAGAATCCTGGGGAACACCTCTTACGAGAGGTTTGAGAGTTGAGAGATCTCCTTCCGCTTTCACCTGCTGGAAACGATCAGAGAGGTAGTTGTTGAACCACTGTAAAGATAATGGGTCAGCACCTAGTGAGGTCAGGAAGAGAGTAGCAGAGAATGGCAACAACAGTGTCAAGGCCTTGTTCAGGTCCAAGAATATGGCGCAGCTGAAATTCCTGTTGTCTAGCTCTCTTTGCCAGTCATTAGTCACTTTGGCAAGGGCTGTGATGGTGCTATGTTTAGCTCTAAACCCTGATTGGACTGGATTAAGCAGGTTATTAGCTTCTAGATACTGCCTCAGCCGGTTACTTACAACTTTTTCCAGTAATTTTGACAAGACCGTGAGAATCGAAATTGGTCTGTAATTATTTCGATCACAGGGATTTCCAGACTTAAACAGGGGTATGATGTGTGCTGTTTTCCATATTGAAGGAATGGATCCTTGAGTTAATGATAGGTTAAATAATGGGTTGTGGGCACGTCTAACACATGGATGGCCACCTTCAAAAAATAGGGGTCGAGGGTATCCGCACCAGCACTTTTTTTACATGCAGTTTTAGCAATAGGTCTTCAACTTCTTTCAGAGTAGTAGGACGCAAGGAAAAGACTGAATCGGTGATGCTAGGATCTGCACCTTGATTATCCACCTGACAGCATATCAAATTCGCAGGGGAATTGTCGAAGGCTAAGCCTGCAGTCGCAAAGTGATTACTGAAGGCATCCAGAACTTCCAGTCTGTCACTGATGGTGTTATTGTTTAAGGAGATTTCATCAGGTAGTGAGCCACCAGACATATGACCAGACAAGTCCTTGACGGTTTTCCAAAATTTTGTAGGATTTTTGGAGGCAGAGAGAAATTCAGAATGATAGTATGCAGCTTTTGTATCTCTAACCATTCTGGTTTATGAGTTTCGTGCCCTTTTGAACTTGCACCAGTCCACAGCAGACTGGATTTTACGTGCTTTTTTCCATAGGTTATCTCTTTCGGTCAATGTAAATTTTAATAATGGTGTGAACTATCTACATGCATTTTTTGCTATTCACACCTTAACTATAGGGGCATATTTATTTAGGGCGTCTAAGATAATTTTGTTGAATATGTCAAATGCTGATTGCGTGCTTTTTGCCAAATAGAACTCTTGCCAATACAAGGAGTGTTTCAGTTCATTTATGTAAGCAGTGAGATCAAAGTTCCATCTAGATCTCTTGGAAGCAAACTTCGGTGAAGTAGTAGGTTTGTTGCTTGATCTTATGCAAGCAATAAATGAGTGATCACTGATATCACTGAAGAAGGTGCCGGCAAAGGAGAGGAGATGTGGTTTATTCACTAGGATAACATCTAGCAGGGAGCTGTTATCCAAGTTCTTTTTATTTACTCGTGTTGGTTCGACAATGAGTTGCGATAATCCATGGGTGTCACAGAAAGCTATGAGAGGAGCAGCAGTTTTAGATAGCCAGTCTAAATTAAGATCCCCAAGAATAATTATTTCTGAGGATTGTTGTTCGATGATATTACTCAGATGATGTAACAATTGTAGATCAGCAGAAGGAGGTCTATAGCACCCTATGATACATAATGTTGAAGTGTGTGAGATGGTGACTTGAAGAGACAGACACTCATAAGCATTTGCAACAGATAAAGCACTCAGACAGGATGCCGTATACCTAACCTTGACATAGATGGCAACCCCTCCACCTCTGGAGTGTCTGTCTGCTCTAAACAGTAAATAGTTAGGGATATTGACTTCCCTGTCGGAGGTGGCCAGTCTAAGCCAGGTTTCTGAAACCACTAGGATGTCTGGTCGAGTATGGAGGATCCAGGCCTGGTGTACCAGCTTTAAAGGTAATATGAAAATAGTGTTGAAGAATTGGGGAGTTGAAAAGGCATATATCCATGTAGGGACAGGAACTAGTTACAGAGCAGATCAGATTAGTATCCACAGTAATAAAGGCTTAAGGTGGCATATATTGGGCATGTGATATGAGATAGAAGAAGGACCAGAACAGGATCCACGATTTGACACACATAGTGGAATAAGGATGGGGGGGGAGCTAGACAGCAATGAGCTAGAAAGCCAGGGTGGGGTTTATGTGTATTTAATCAGGACCGGGGAAGGCTGGGTGGGCGAAAAAATTGGCAGCTAGGGCTCCCTTCCTGGAGGTAGTCAGTCCCTGAGGGCAAGTCCATACCTGCATTTCTGTGAGGGGCTGGTGGCTTCAGACCTGGACTGCGGGTGGCAGTCTGGCAGGTCGGGTTCATCAGAGAACCACAGCTGTGGCTCTCAGACTACCTTGAAGGATAAGGCAGAGGAGAATTAAATAAGAAAGTCAGAGGGGTTGGGGCTGCCCGTGGAGCTAAAAAGAAATGCAGACTGGCTTAACGGAGGGGGGGGGGGTTGCAGACCAAGATGTTAGGCAAGGTGCCTCCAAGTCTGAGTGAGCAATAACAGGGCTATTTAAAACACAATACTAGCGTAAAAAGGTGGAGGGGGTTTCAAAGGCCTGAGTTGAGATCGCTACTGGTCTTATGAGGAACACAATACAGGTATTTACATTAAATCAGAAAACTTCAGCTATAAAATACAAACAAGACAGTTTTAACAGAAACCATAATCTAGCACAATATAATCAACATTAACAGTGCAGAGCTATATGGAGCCAATCGGAGTGCTCCTGGGGCTGACTGAAGCCAGTGGGCCACAGCATTTATTGACTCTGGATTTAAACCCAGAGACAACTGTCCTCATGTAAATAAATAAAAAATTGGCAGCTAGGACTCCCTTCCTGGAGGTAATCAGTCCCTGAGGGCAAGTCTGTACCTGCATTTCTGTGAGGGGCTGGTGGCTTCAGACCTGGACTGCGGGTGGCAGTCATGCAGGTCGGGTTCGTCATAGAGCCACGGCTGTGGCACTCAGAGTTGAAGATCAGTCAATGAGCAACAGACAACTGCTGTTCATTCAGTCCCAGAGATTATAAAGAAAAGAACTGTTCCATATTTATCACCATTTTTCCTGACAGTAGTCTCGAGAAGAGCTGAGTTAAACTTGACACTGACACTGAATAATCTTTTGAGTTTGGTTTGGCCATTTTTTTTGTCGGTACTACTATTTGGCTGTCACTGATTTTGCATCTTCTCTACTGTAGGCTATTTTTTCTCATGGTCAGGATGTGCAAATGTGTGTACAGGTGTGTGTGTCCATGATGCCTAGTATACCATTTGTGCATAAGACAACTCATTGTACACTAACAGTATAGGGCAATATAAAAAAACATTTATTATAATTGCTTCTCCTCATGTTCTCACACATAGAAACATGGAAACATAGAATTTGACAACAGATAAGGACAGTTTGACCCACCTAGTTATCCATTTCCCCCCTGCCTATCCTATCCTGTCACCCTACATCCTACCTGATCTCCAGCTCTCTTCCCCCTTGATTCCCAGCTAAGATTCTCTTCTGCCTATCCCATATATGCTTGAAGTCCACCACTGTTTTTACCACTACCTCTGCTGGAAGACTGTTCCAGGTTTGTAACACTCTAAATGATGACGTACTTCCTCACATCTCTGCAAAAATGTTCCCTCTTCCAGCTTCATCACATTTCCCTGTTTAGTGCATCCTTTCCTATGAAAAATACGTGCCTTCTGTACCTTATTTAACCCTGTGAGGTACTGTATTTATAGTTCTCTATCATGTCCCCCCTCTCCCTTCTCTCTCATCTAGGGTGTACATATTCGTGTACTTTAATCTCTCCTCATTGGGCTTCTGATGCAGCTCCTGCATCTTTTTAATTGCCCCTCCCCTCTTGACAGCCTCCATCCGGTCAATATCCTTGCTGAGATGTAGTCTCCATAACTGGATACAGTATTCCAGGTGGGGTCTCACAAACAATCCATACAGTGGCAGCAACACCTCCCTTTTCCTGCTAGTGATACCCTTCCCTATGCACCCCAGCATCCCATTGGTCCTACCCACTGGATTGTTGCACTATCTTGCCCTCTTGAGGTCATCGGATATGATTACCCCAGGTCCCTTTCCTGTTTGGTGACCATCAGTACCTCTTCCCTCATTTTGTACTCTTTTTGTGGGTTTCTGTGTCCTATTTGCATAATTTTGCACTTTTTATGTTGATTGCGTGCATGCGCAAGAAACATGTTGCGTCAGCTTTCTCCTGAAGCAGGTTGTGGAGGCGTGGCACTGTTGTGCCCAATGCCACACAGCCTGCAAAGGCTTGTCCCCCAATACCATGGCATGCTGCTGCTGACACTAGTTCAGCCAGTGTGCCACAACTTTCTAAAAAATCAGCCGCTGCAATCAGGGGCCGCCTTGTCATTGCAGCGTCAGCCATCCACTGCAATGAGGGAGCGACCCGTCATTGCGGGCCGGGATGTGGGATCCCTGATATTGTTTGTGAACATGGGGGTTGCCGCCGTTCACAAACAATATACCCCATCCCACACCGTTTTACTTGCCGATGGGGAGCCCACTCCTGTCCGTATTCTGTAACCCCCTGTTATTCCTGCCAACGGGGTGCCCAATCCCCATTGGCATAATGATTATCCCACACCCCCTGTTGTTCCTGCTGACGGGGTGCCCAATCCCTGTCGGCATAATGATATCCCCCCTTCCATTGCTGTAGCCGAGGGGGTGCCCAATCACCCTCAGCTCCTGAAGCTCCCCTCCCCCTTGCCTTGTTTGCCTGCGGGGGTGCCCAATCCCCCATCGGCTAACCCACCCACGCAGGTGGCATGCTGGGAGCCCACCCCAGCATGCCAAAGCACCTGTTAAATCAGAAAACGGTCCCCTGATGTCTTATTTTGTTACAATCTGTAAAAAGAAATGCTCCCTCGTAGTCTCCTGCCCCCTCCAGCAACCCGCACCCACCCACTGAGCACCCTGCCTCCCCACACCCTCCCATACCCCATACTTACCTCTGGAGCTGGAGCGACAATTTCGCTGGATTGGGAACACGCCGCACTCTTCAAAGCCGACTACTAACTGAGGAAATGCCAGTAAGCTGTATAATGTAATAAATAGGGTTTTTCAACTTAGTGGTATCTCAGGCATTTTGGGAATTTTTCACCAAATTTTAGCATGGGATTTTGGGACCCCTCCTCATAAATTCTTGACCATGTCGTTAATTGGCCCTGAAAGGTGGTTTTATGGTCACTGCGCGAAATCACCCTTTGGAGCCGATTAATGAAACGACAGTGCCAGTGTTCATGAGGTGGGCTCTCAAAAACCCTATGTTACAAATTTGGTGGAAAAAATCGCAAAAATTACTATTTTACGAGTGTGTGTTATGCAGTTGCTATGTACACTCGTAACTTCGCGAATTTACAATATTTTCACGCCAGATTTTTAACATTGGCATTTTGTCACACCTCCTTGTGAGTAGTATAGCTGTCATTGTTCAAATCCTGGCCAAAATGTGTTTTCGCATTTCCGGCGCAGAATGGCGTGGTCGCTGTGGGAAATCAGTGTTTTGGACAGATTGAGAAAATGACAGTGACACTGCTCATGAAAAGAGGTCCTAAAATGCCTATGTTGAAAATTTGGTAACGATACTCCATAAAATAACTGTGTTACGAGCATGCATTGCGCAGTTGGCACGCACACCTGTAACTTCGCAAATTTATAATATTTTATCTCCAGATTTTCAACATTGCCATTTTCCCACACCTATTTATGAACAGTGCAGCTGTCATTTTTCCCATCCTGGTGAAATGTGTTTTCACACTTCCGGCACAGAATAGAGCGGTCACTGTAGAAATCACTGTCCGGGACAGATTAAGACAGTGATACTGTTCATGAGCAGAGGTCCTAAAATGCCTATGTTAAAAATTTGGTGACGATAGCCCAACAATTGACTGTGTTACAAGTGTGCATTGCACACTTTCCACGCACCCTTGTAACTTTGCAGATTTGTAATATTGTCATACCAGATTTTCAACAGTGCCATTTTTTCACACATCCTTATAAGCAGTACCGCTGTCATTTCTCACATCCTGACTGAAATGTGTTTTCACAGTTCCGGCGCAGAATAACGTGGTTACTGTGGGAAGTCAGTGTTTGGGACAGATTAAGAAACTGACAGTGGCACTGTTCATGAGCAGAGGTCCTAAAATCCCTATGTTGAAAATTTGGTGATGAAACTCTATAACATGACTGTGTTACAAGCGTGTGTTGAACTGTTTCCACGCACTCTTGTAACCTTGCAAATTTGTAATACTGTCACTCCACATTTTCAACAGTGGCATTTTTTCACAACTCCCTACGGACACTACAGCTGTCATTTTTCACATCCTGGCTAAAATATGTTTTTGCACTCCTGCCGGACAATAGCATGGTCACTCTGGGAAATCAGTATTTGGGACAGATTAAGATCAACCGAGTGAGAGGGCGGAGTGACCGAGCTCAACTGAGCTCTGTCAGGACTGCTGCGGATTTGTTTGTGGGCAGACAAAGGCCTCAACACAAGAGCCCAGTACAAAAGGGCAGCCTGCAGCACTGGGAGAAACAGAATGAGAGAGCGAGTGAGGGAGGGGGAGTGAGTGAACTCACCGAAGCGCTGTCAGACTGCTGCGGATTTCTTTGTGGGCAGAAAAAGGCATCAATACGGGCAAGGGCCCAGTACAAAAGGCCAGCCTGCAGCGGTGGGAGAAACAGTATGAGCGAGTGAGACAAGGGAACTTAGTGAGCTCAACAGAGCTCTATCAGGACTGCTGGGATTTCTTTGTGGGCAGAAAAAGGCACCAATGCAGGCAGGAACCCCATACAAAAGGGCAGCTTGCAGCGCCAGGACAAACAGAATGAGAGATGAGAGAGGGAGACTGCTCGACCTCAACGGAGCTCTGTCAGGACAACTGCAGAGTTCTTTGTGGACAGACAAAAGTGCCAACGCAGCCAGGAGCCCCATACAAAAGCGCAGTCTGCGGCGCCAAGAGAAACAGAATGAGTGAGTGACAGAGTGGTAGTGAGCGAGCTCAACGGAGCTCTACTGTGACTGCTGCAGATTTCTTTGTGGGCAGAAAATGCAGCAACACAGGCAGGAGCCCAGTACAAATGGCCCAGCTTGCAGCGCTGGCAGAAACGGAATGCGAGAGTGACAGAGGGGGAGTGAGCGAGCTCAGTGGAGCTGTGTCGGGACTGCTTCAGATTTCTTTCTGGCCAGAAAAAGCCACCAGTGCAGGCAGGAGCCCAGTACAAAAGGGCAGCCTGCAGCGCCAGGAGACACAGAACGAGCGAGTGAGGGAGGGGGAGTCAGTGAGCTCAACGGGGCTTTGTTGGGACTGCTGCAGAGTTGTTTGTGGGCAGAAAAAAGCAGCAATGCATGCAGGGGCCCAGTACAAAAGGGCAACCTGCAGTGGCAGAAAACCAGAATGAGCAAGTGAGTGAGCTCAACAGAGCTGTATTGTAACTGCTGCAAATTTCTTTGTGGGCATAAGAAGGCAGCAACACAGGCAGGAGCCCAGTAGGAAAGGGCAGCCTGCAGCACCGGCAGAACAGAATGAGCGAGTGAGAGAAGGGGAATGAGCGAGCTCAACAGAGCTTTGTCAGGGACTGCCATAACATGACTGTGTTACCAGCGTGCATTGAACTGTTTCCACTCACCCTTGTAACTTCGCAAATTTGTAATACTGTCATGCCACATTTTCAACAGTGGCATTTTTCCACAACTCCTTATGAACACTATAGCTGTCATTTTTCACATCCTGGCTACAGTATGTTTTTGCACTCCTGCCAGACAATAGCACAGTCACTCTGGGAGATCAGTGTTTGGGACAGATTAAGATCGACCGAGTGAGAGGGGGGAGTGACCAAGCTCAACTGAGCTCTGTCAGGACTGCTGCGGATTTGTTTGTGAGCAGACAAAGGCCCCAACACAAGAGCCCAGTACAAAAGGGCAGCCTGCAGCACTGGGAGAAACAGAATGAGAGAGCGAGTGAGGGAGGGGAGGTGAGCGAACTCACTGAAGCGCTGTCAGGACTGCTGCGGATTTCTTTGTGGGCAGAAAAAGGCGTCAATACAGGCAGGGGCCCAGTACAACAGGCCAGCCTGCAGCGGTGGAAGAAACAGTATGAGAGAGTGAGACAAGGGGACTTAGTCAGCTCAACGGAGCTCTATCAGGACTGCTGGGATTTCTTTGTGGGCAGAAAAAGGCGCCAATGCAGGCAGGAGCCCCGTACAAAAGGGCAACTTGCAGCACCAGGACAAACAGAATCAGCGATGAGAGAGGAAGACTGTGCAACCTCAACGGAGCTCTGTCAGGACAGCTGCGGATTTCTTTGTGGACAGACAAAGGTGCCAGCGCAGCCAGGAGCCCCATACAAAATCGCAGTCTGCGGCGCCAAGAGAAACAGAATGAGCAAGTGACAGAGCGGTAGTGAGTGAGCTCAACGAAGCTCTAGTGTGACTGCTGCAGATTTCTTTGTGGGCAGAAAATGCAGCAACGCAGGCAGGAGCCCAGTACAAATGGCCAGCTTGCAGCACTGGCAGAAACGGAATGCGAGAGTGACAGGGGGAGTGAGCGAGCTCAGTGGAGCTGTGTCAGGACTGCTTCAGATTTCTTTCTGGCCAGAAAAAGCCTCAATGCAGGCAGAAGCCCAGTACAAAAGGGCAGCCTGCAGAACCAGGAGACACAGAACAAGCGAGTGAGGGAGGGGGAGTCAGTGAGCTCAATGGGGCTTTGTTGGGACTGCTACAGATTTGTTTGTGGGCAGAAAAAGGCAGCAATGCATGCAGGGGCCCAATACAAAAGGGCAGCCTGCAGTAGCAGGTAAACCAGAATGAGCGAGTGAGTGAGCTCAACAGATCTGTATTGTAACTGCTGCAAATTTCTTTTCGGGCATAAGAAGGCACCAACGCAGGCAGGAGCCCAGTAGCCTTGGTAGCCTGCAGCGACAGCAGAACAGAATGAGCGAGTGAGAGAAGGGGAATGAGCGAGCTCAACGGAGCTTTGTCAGGACTGCTGCACATTTCTTTGTGGGCAGAAAAAGGCACCAACAGAGGCAGGAGCAAAGTACAAAAGGGCAGCCTGCAGTGCCAGGAGAACCAGAATGAGTGAGTGAGACAGGCGGAGTGAGCAACCTCAACGGAGTTCTGTTAGGACAGCTGTGGATTTCTTTGTGGGTAGAAAAAGCCACCAACACAGGCAGGAGCCCAGTAAGAAAGGGCAGTCTGCAGTGCCAGCAGAAACAGAATGAGCGAGTCAGAGAGTGGGAGTGAGCCACCTCAATGGAACTCTGTCGGGACAGCTGTATATTTCTTCCTCAGCAGAACAAGGTGCCAATGCTGGCAGCAGCCCACTACAAAAGAGCAGCCTGCAGCACCAGGACAAACAGACTAAGCCAGTGACAGAGGGCCACTGAGCGAGCTCAACAGACCAACGCAATCAACATTTGGCATTGACAAATGCTTGTTTACATTGAAACCCAGCTGTCATGCTCTTGACCACTCCTCGAGTTTTTGCAGGTCTCTGAAAATGTTTTTACACTCCCTCTGGGGTGTCTATCCTATCACAGATATTTGTGTCATCTGCAAAGAGACATATATTTCCTTCCAGTTTATCTGCAATGTCACTTATAAAGACACTAAAAACTGGTTCACAGTACTGAGCCCAGAAGCACCCTTCTAGTCACCCTCCATTCCTGGAGTTAACTCATTTTACCACCAAGCTCTGTTGCCTATCCATTAACCAATTTCTTATCTAGTTTATAACCATGGGACCCACCCCTAAGCAGCTCAGTTTGTTATGAGTCTCCTATGTGGTATGGGGTTGAGTGCCTTACTAAAATATAAGTAGGCCATGTCCATCGCCCCACCCTGATCTATTTCCGCAGTCACTCAGTCAAAGAAGTCTAACAGATTCGTCTGACATGACCCCCCCCCCCCATGAAATCATGCTGCTTCTGGTCCTGTAAACCACTGGATTCAAGATACTCCACAACCTTTTCCTTTACAGCAACTCCCGTAACTTACCCACCACTGATGTCAAACAGACCGGCCTATAGTTGCCAGTCTCCTCCCTGCTACCACTTTTACGAAGTGGGGCTACATCTGTTCTCCTCAGGTACTTCCCAACCACTCCTGTTTCCAGTGGGTTTGTGAATAGGGCTGTCAGAGGTGCAGCCAATACCTACCTGAGCTTCCTCAACACCCTGGGTGTAACCCATCTGGTCCCATAGCGTTCTCCACTTTCAGATTTGCGAGTCCCTTCTGGAGTCCCTCCCCTTTTAATGGACTTGTGTCTCCCTTCCTCCCTCCAGTGCTCCTACTGTTTTTATGTGGCCCATCCCACTCCCAATACTCTGTGAAGATGGAATAAAAGAATTTGTGTTCCGGATATATGCCCTTTCCTTATCCCCCACTGCACAGTCCCCCTGTCCTTCTTAACTTCATAGTCACTCCACTCATCTTCCTATTTTCACTTAGGTACCTAAGAAAGATCTTGTTCCCTTTAATTACACCTTGGGCTATTCTTTCCTCAGTTTGCAACCTTGCTATCTTCACTGCTTTCTCTGCTTCCCTATGCTTCTCCTGGTACACCTCATTTTCCTCTGCATCTGTTTATACCTCCTGAGTGCTACCATTTGAGCCTTTATCTTTTCAAGGACATCCTTGGATAACTGTAGCAGTCTCTTTTTTCTCCTGCTTTTTCCTGCTTCCTTTGAGTAGAGGTTTGTTGCCTTCACTATGTCTTCCCTTTACTTAGCCTACTGTTCCTCCGCCCCTCCCCCCAGTCATCTCTGAGATATTCACCTATTTTTTTTTAAATCTACTCTCCTGAAGTCCAGGACCCTCATCCTTGTGTGATTTGCTTCTGCTGCTGTCCTTATATTGAACCACACCGTATGTTGATCACTGGTCCCCAGGTGGCCTCCCATCTTGATGTCTACAATATTGTCTCTGTTTGTGAACACCAGGTCCAGTATTGCACCATCACGAGCATGCTCCCTGACTAGATGCCTGAGAAATGCCTCCTGCTGGGAGTCTAGGATGTCCTTGGTTAAATATGAATCTGTGGCTGGGATGCTCCAATCTAAATCTGCATACCGCAGTCTCCCACAAGCAGCACTTCCCCTTTTTTCTGCCATTGTGCTAATGGCTTCTGTCAGTGCCCTATCCAGTTTCTTCCCTGGCCTGAAGGTCTGTAGATCACATCAGTGCAAATAGTGGCTCCAGTTCCTGTCTCCAGGGTGACCCACAGCACCTTCAACTTCTCCATTCACCTTCCCCCAGTTCCTTGTGTCTCCGTCACCTTGATGCCCTTTCTTACTTATAGTGCCACCCCCTCTCTTTTCCTTCCTACTCTATCTTTCTTGACCCAAGCATAGCCTGGTTTGGCCATGTCCAAACCATGGTTTCCAGAGCAGCACAATTTGGTAATGGCCACAGTATCCATGTCTGCCTCCACTATGATGGCCTCTAGGTCCAGAATTTGTTTCCTGGAGTTCTTGCATTTGCACTTATGACTTTCCACACTTTCTTCCAACTCTGCCTGATACCTCCTCATTTCCTTTTGCCCTGCCTCCTTTCCCCCTCTCTTTGTACAGCTCTTGTTCCCATTCCCTTTGTTGCCTACAATACTGCTTTTTTATTTATTTTGGACCCTGGGGGATTTTCTTCCCCTCAGGTCCTCACTGCTCTCTGCTTCAGTCCATAGGATGGCAGTTTATGCCTCCCTTTTTCTCCAGCCACTCCCCTCAGCTAGTACATTATGTGCACCGCACACTATTTTAACTTCTGACATAACCTCACATTTGCTGCTAGCTGCACAGCTGCAATAACAACAATTCAACAACCCCTCCTGCTAGCAAGAGGCCAGGCCAGGAGCATACTGTTTGGTAGAGCCCCCGACAGGGAGTCCAGTGAGAGGAGTTGAGAATGCCTGAGGAAGAGAACTCAATAGACTATCTTACTATCACTGAAGAAGAAATATTAAGTAGAATAAAACACATTAGGGAAGATTGCTCACCAGGCCCTGATCTAATTAGAGAAGATGATCAAACTAATGTCTCAACACCTCCTATACCCTCTCAAGCTCCTTTTTGAAGGTAGTGTAAACTCAGGTTATGTGCCCAAGGACTGGAGAGCAGCCCATATAACACCCATCTTTAGAAAGGGAGACAAAACACATGTAGAAAATGATAGGCTAATTAGTTTGACTTCTTTGATTGGTAAAATCTTAAAGTGAATTATAAAGGAAATGTTAGAATTAGAGATAGGGGAACACAGATAATGGCCAGCATGAATTCATTAAAAAAAGATCATGTCTGACTAACCAATTATGTTTTTATGAAAAAGTGAGCGAGAATCTTGAGAAACAAATCCCGATTTTTGATTTTAGTAAAGCCTTTGACACGATCCCTCATGATTCTATTACCATTAAATTAACACAAAGAAAAGCCCACAGTCCATAAATTGGATTGCTAATTGGTTAAATGAGTGAACATAGAGGGTGGTTCTGATTGGATGTTCATCTGGGGAGGTGAGGGTGACCAGTGGGGTGCCACAGAGCTCAGCGCTGGGCCCTTACCTCTTTCAAGTGTTTATTGTCGACATATCAAAAGGAATATTTAATGAGACTATTAAATCTGCAGATGATCTGAAAGTGGGGAGGGGGAGTATGCAGTACACAAGAAGAGATCATGGCAATACAAAAAGATCTGGACAGTATTACTGAAAGGGCCAAAAGACGGGGCATGTGATTCAATATAGAGAAATGCACGGTCATGCACCTTGGATTAAATAACACTAAACATCTGTATTACCTAGGAACAAACAAACTAATTGACTATCCTACATGTTACCACCCCTCTGGCAACGCATTCCAACTAGACACCACCCTCTCAGAGAAGTAGTGCCTCCTCATTTCCCTCTTGAAACATCCCCCTTCCAACCTTAGTCCATGCCCCCTCGTCTCTCTTCCACTCCACAGTTTCCACAGTTTAAACACCCCCTTGGTGCTAGGTTTATTTACCCCCTCAGGTACTTAAATGCTTCAATCATATCCCCCCATCCCTCCTCTCCTCCAGTGTGTACATGTTCAGCTCCTTCAGCCTAACTTCATATTCCTTTCCTTTCATCTCCTTTAACATTTTTGTTGCCCTCCTTTGCACCCCCTCCAGTAACTTAATATTGTTCCTCAGGTATGGCCTCCAGTATTGCACACAGTACTCTAGGTGCGGTCTGACCAATGATCTGTAGAGAGGTAGGATCACATCCCTGTGTCTGGATGAGAACCCCCTTGCAATGCACCCCAGCATCCTGTTTGCCTTCGCTGCTGCTCTCCTGCACTGAGCTAGTTGTTCATGCTCCCAGTTACCAACACCGCTAGGTCCTTCTCCTCCTCCTCTGTGATCCCCAACCAATAGTCCCTCTTCTGGTTCTTAGCCCTGAAGTGCATAACCTTACACTTCTTTGCATTAAATCATAGCTGCCACTCCACCGACCATGTCTCTAGTTTGGTTAGGTCCCCCTGCAGGTTTTCCCATCCGTCCTCTTCGTCCACCACCACCCCCAATTTGGTATAATCTGTGAACAGACTAACCCTGGTCCCAACTCTGTGTGCTATATTGGAGATAAAGAGCCCAAATAGCACCGGGCCCAGCACTGACCCCTGCGGCACCTCGTTTGTCACTGCTCTAGGTGCCGAGAGCTCCTCCACCACCACCACCACCACCCTCTGCACTCTCCCCTGTAACTAGTTCTCTATCCATTTGGTCAGCTTTTTTCCCACGCACACTGTCGTCAACTTTCCCCCCAGTCTCCCATGAGGCACTGTATCAAAGGCCTTACAGAAGTCCAAGTACAGGACATGTACTGCATGGCCCCAGTCCAACTCCCTTGTCACCCAGTCATAATACTCAGTTAGGCTGGTTTGACAAGACCTCCCTGAGACAAACCCATATTGCTGCCCATCTTGGAGGCCATTAATCTCTAGGAATGCCACCAGCCTCTCCTTCAGTATCGCCTCCATAAGCTTACCCAGTATGGACGTGAGACTTACTGGCCGATAATTTCCTGGCTCCTCCCTAGGCCCACTCTTGTGTATGGGCACCACACGAGCCACCCTCCAGTTCTGGGGCACACACCCCATTTCCAGGGAGGTGTTGAGCAGATCTGCCAGTGGCTCTGCCAACAGTTCCGCCATCTCCCTCAGCACTCTGGGGTGGATGCCATTGGGACTTGGTGCCTTGTACACCCTTACTGCCCTCTAGCACCCTACTCCCTGTGATCACTTTGTCCGTCACCTCCTCACTCCCTTTCCCAACCCCCCCAGTTCATTCTGGTAGTGGCTCATCTCTCTCTCCTTAGTGAAAACGGAGCAGAAGTACTCAGTCAGAATTTCCACTTGCTCCTCCCCGTTCTCCACCCAATCCCTTCCCCGCTTTATCCTCACAATATGTTCCTTGCACTTCCTCTTTTCCCTGACATATCTAAAGAAGTCCTTTTCCCTTCCCTCTATGCACTGTGTGGACCTTAATTGCCTGGAGGCCTAAGCTTTTTTTATCCTCCTGGCAACCTCTCTTGACTAACTCCAAAAGCCTCCTTATCCCCACCCTTCCCTCTTCTCCTATACTTCCGGTATGCATCTGTCTTTGCCCTCACCCCATGCAGCAAATCCTAGTTCAGCCAGCATGGTTTCTTGGCCCTACTCTTCTTACTCCTGGCCCTGATGCAGGCTACTATGGTCTCTGTTAGCACAGTCTTTATGGCTCCCCACTTTTGTTCTGCATCCATTCCCGGCCTTATATCCTGGAGTCTCCCTTGCAGTATTGTTCCCATCCCCCCTAAGTCCACCCTAATAAAGTCCACCACCTTAGTGCCCATGCCTCATGTCTCCCTGCCCAGCGTGACAATGAGCCACACTGTTTGGTGGTCACCATCTGCTAGTAGGTCCTCCACCCTTACCTCCCTCACCGCCTCCCCATTTGCCAGTACTAGGTCCAGAGTGCTACCAAGCCTTGTAGGCCCACTTACCAATTGTGTCAGAAGGCCATCCTGGAATTCTTCAAGAAGCACCTGCTCCTGGTACTGCTAGTGGTTGACTATACTGGGGTGGTGGAAGGGACATTAGAAGGGAAAGGAGGTAAGGGACGGGGGGATACACGTCCTGGGGGATTCTATACTGAAAGGGGAGAGATGGATGCTAGTCAACCCATGGTAGGTTAAAATCCCACACTATCACCACACTCCCCCTTCTACATACCATCCTTATCTGCTCTGCCAACTACCCATCCAGTTCCCCAGATTGGGCTGGTGGTCTGTACACCACTCCCAGCCTCAGCTTTCTGCCCTTGGAGTCCAGGAGCTGTACCCAAAGTGCCTCTGTCCTCTCCTCTTCTCCCTCGTCCCTTATACATTTAATCCCTTCCCTCACAGAGAGTGCAACCCCCCCCCTTCCAACCCCTCGGTCCCTCCTGTATATCCTGTATTCCGGGACTGCCAAGTCTCAGTCCTGGTACTCTGTGGCCCAAGTCTCCGTCACTGCAGTAATGTCCACCTTCCCCTCTGAAAGGAGCACCTGAAGCTCTGCAGTTTTGTTCCCCAGGCTTCTTGTGTTGAGAGAGACCACCTTCCACTCTTACCCCTCCTTCTTCTCACTCTTCTCCTCCTTGGCCTGTGTCCCTCCTCATGGTAGTCCACACCATTTCTCCTCCTTATCCTTACCGGGTGGTGGTGCCTTCTTTATTACACTTAGACCACTCTGCCTGCCCCCTCTCAGGGTTACTACACCTCCGCCTTTACCTATATCTAGGGGGCGAGCTCATTAGACTCCCTTGTATGGACCTTTCTACCAGCCTCAGTCTTCTGGCCACCTTCCCCCACTAGTTTAAATCCACCTTAGTAGAGATATACCCCTCTAATCTTGCCTTTAAAAGTCTCTTCCCCTTCCTGCTTGAGTGTAGCCTGTCTCCCACGTACAAGTCACTATTCCCCCAGACCTTTCCCCAGTTAGTCACTAACCCATAATTTTTGGTGTGGCACCAATCCCTCAGCCACTCGTTGAACTCCTCAATACTACCCTTCCTCCCCATGCTTGCACATGGTACCGGAAGTACCACCAAGAATGCCACTGACTCCCCATCCCCGTCACACTGCCTGCCCAACTACACGAACCTCCCCCTCACTACTTCCACAGTCTCCCCTGCCAAGTCATTTGTACCCACATGCAACACTGAATGAGATTTTTTTCTTCCCGTCGCTGCACACTTGTGCAGTGCCTACCCTCCCCCTCCTGCAGTCAACCTGGGGATAGCTTCAACCCAAATACGGCCTTTGTGCCTCCCCCCCTTCTGCTCCATCTCTCCCCTTTCAGTATAGAATCCCCCAGGACGAGTACCCCCCCGTCCCTTACCACCTTTCCCTTCTAATGTCCCTTCCACCACCCCAGTATTCATTCTTCCATGCCCCTTACCCCTGCCAGCTGCACCCTCTGTGACTTCTGTATCTGTACCCCCTACTTCTGCCTCACCCCTTTTCTCTGTCTTATTCCTTCCATCCCCCTTGAACCCCTTCATAGCCTGACTACTTCCTACTGGGCTTCCCATGTTGACCTCCCCTCCTACCCTGCTGATTTCCAACCCCTCTCCTATTCCCACTGTTGTTGATTTAGAGCCACCATTCCCTTCTACCCCGATAGTGATGCCCCTCCCATCCTTCCCCATCCCGTAGCCTTCTCTCTTCCAGGCACCACTCCCTCCTTCCTTACTAACCCCCTTCTACACTTTCGTCCTCACTCTCTTCCCCTACCTGTTGCCAGCCCTCTCATGCTCCGCTTGTCCTTCCCCCCTTCAGTATGTTCCTTCTCCCCCTTTCTCTCCCATAGCAAAGGCTCAAATCTATTCCTAGTCGATACCCCTCCTACATCTCTTCCCCCTATCAGTTTCCCTTCCCACTTGTTCCCCTCCTTGCCACCCCTGGTCCCACCCCTGGTCCCTTCCTACCCACAGCCATCTGCTCTCTCCCCGGTACTCCTCGTGGTCTCTTCCTCCCCCATCAAGAGGCCTCCCCTCACCTCGGGCACCCGCTCCCTTCTCCTCTCTTTCCTGCTAGTGCCTCTGATACTGGGGTCGGTTTCAGTCCCTAGTTGTTCTTCCTCAGTCCCCCCTTGCCATCCCCTATTCCACCCCCCAGCCAGGATGCCTACCATACTGATCTGCCCTGCCACTTAGACTCCTCCCTAACCTCCACAGTTCCTCCCTCAAACTAGCCAATCATATACAGACCATGTACCCCGTTCATCCTCCAAGTCCAGTCCAGGATCATGGTGGACCCACACCCAGTACACCCCCCCATCCTTCCAAAGATGCCCGCCCTATTGACATGTGGCACCTGCCCCATTTTTACCCCAATCTTATGCTCTCACTCCCAGTTTCTGTACCCTACTACAACTGTTAGGCCCCTGTTTACTCAAATTCTTGCTCCCCCCTACTAGTCCCCCTAGTGTCCTCTTGCTGACCAGGTTAATTCAGTCTCAAATCTCATCCATTAGATACTGTATTACTGTAGCAATCCTAAAGCCTCCTTGTCTGTTTTTCACCCCTCAGCTACCATACTTTTTGTTCTCAGCCCTCATATAGCTTCACTTAGCCCAATTAGAAATCCTATTACACTCCAAGTATTACTCAGCTCAGTTAGAGAAATAAACAGAACAAATAAATATGTATTATTACAGCAATCCTAACAGTATAGCCCAGTACTTAGCTCAGTTAGAGAAATAAACAGAACAACAAAATCTGTATTATTACAGCAATAATAAAAGTATCCAATCATTGCTTTGTCTCCACCCCAGAGACCCTGCTGTAATATAGGACCACAGAGGACATTGGGTGAGAGGGTGGGCAACTCTAAAGTCCTGTCAGAGCTCCGTTGAGCTCGCTCACTCTCCTTCTCTCACTCGCTCGTTCTATTTCTCCCAGTGCTACATACTGCCCTTTTGTACTGGGCTCCTGCCTGTGTTGGCACCTTATTCTGCCCACAAAGAAATCCATAGCAATCCCAACAGAGTTCTGTTGAGCTCGCTCACTCCACCCTCTCACTCGCTCATTCTGTTTCTCCCGGCACTGCAGGCTGCCCTTTTGTACTGGGCTCCTGCCTGCATTGGTGCCTTTTTTTGCCCACAAAGAAATCCGTAGCAGTCCTAACAGAACTCTGTTGAGCTCGCTCACTCCCCACTCACTCGCTCGATCTTAATCTGTCCCAAACACTGATTTCCCATAGCGACCGTACTATTCTGCACCGGAACTGTGAAAACACATTTTGGCCAGGATTTGAAAACTGACAGCTGTACTGTTCATAAAGAGGTGTGAAAAAATGCCACTGTTGAAAATATGTCATGAAATATTACAAATTTACGAAGTTACAAGGGTGCATGGAAACTGCGCAACACACACTTGTAACACAGTCATTTTATGGACTTTTGTCACCAAATTTTTGACGTACACATCTTAGGACCTCTGCTCATGAACAGTGTCACTGTCATTTTCTTACTCCGTCCTGAAAACTGATTTCCCACAGTGACCGCGCTGTTCTGCACTGGAAGTGCGAAAACACATTTTGGCCAGGATGTTTAAAATGACAGCTGTACTATTCATAAGGAGGTGTGTAAAAATGCCAATGTTGAAAATCTGGAATGAAAATATTACAAATTCCCAAAGTTACGAGCATGTGTGGAAACTGCGCAATGCATGCTCATAAGATAGTTATTTTTTGGATTTTTTTGCATCAAATTTGCAACATAGGCTTTTTGAGAACCCACCTCATGAACAGTGACACTGTCGTTTCATTCATTGGTCCCAAAAGGTGATTCCGTGCAGTGACAGTGAAATCACCTTTTGGGACGAAATGACACCATGACAGTGACTGAATTCATGGGGAGGGGTCCCAATAACCCCATGTTGAAAATTTGGTGCCAAAATTCCCCAAAATGCCCAAGATATGCACCAAAGTTGAAAAAACCCTATTTATGCCATTATACAGCTTACTGGCATTTCTTCAGTTCACGGTCGGCTTTGAAGAGTGCAGACATGTTCCCGGTCCACCGAAGATCGTCCACCGGGCCCGGATGTGGTATGGTGTGAGGGGTGTGTGGGAGGTGGGGTACATAGAGGGTGGGTGTGGGTTGGGGAAGGGGCACTGGGCACTTTGAGGGACCGTTTTCATGTTTTACAGGTTTAAAAAATACAGACAACATGGGTCAGTTTTTCTTTTCATGTGTGTTTTGGTACACTGGGGTGGGCTTCCAGTGCCAGTGGCATTTGTGGGGAGGACTGAAGCTGACAGGACTGGGCTCCCCAACAGCACACAAACAGAGTGGGGGTGCATTATACCAAGGGTATTGGGCTTGCAACTGGAACTGCTGAAGGAGACTGAAGCCAGAGTTGGGCCCCATCAGCACAGAAACATGTGTGGGGGCACATGATGCCAAGGGGATTGGGACCTCCTCAGCACACTGCTGAAATTGGGGTGGGATCACTATGCCGACGGGGAGTGAGCTCCCCCGTCGGCAAATGAAGTTGGTTGGGGGCATGCCGACAGGGGGATTGAGCACCCCTGTCAGCTTTTTATGGGGCTCTGAGACAGTGGCATAGAGCTGCCATGTGCCTGGTAATGTTACACCAGGCAAGGTACCGCCCTGCAATGATAGGTCACTCCCTCATTGCAGCAGAATGGCTGACACTGCAATGATGAGGTGGCCCCTGATTGCAGCTTCAAAATCCTTATAAGTTGGTGGCACTCTGCAGAACCAGTGTCATCAGAACACTGGGCCTGCACTGGTTGAGCAGTGCCAAGCCCAACAATGCTGTGCCGGCATTGGCCACCACAATGCCACACCTCCACAACCTGCTTCTCTCCTAAGCTGCCACATAATGTTTCTTGCGCATGCGTGCAAGCAAACATAAAAAGGCCTTGGGGCATACATAAAAAATACATTAAATTTCGTTAAGCAAATAAATGCAATTATAAGTAAGGCTAACAAAATGTTATGGACCGTTAAAAACAGCATTTTTATTTATTTATTGCATTTTTCGGATTAATACCTTTGAGCCTAAAGGCTCATTTACTAAGGTTCCAAGTCAGTAAGACATTTAAAACAATACAATGGTAACAGGTAATGACAGGCAGACAAGACAGTAATTACAAATAAGGTTCCACAATTACTGTTACAAAAGTGCATGAGGTAAGAAAATTACAGCAGCACTCCATGAGTGTAGTTCAGTAGTTAGACAGGGACACTTTAAAATCATTGTCAGAGGCAATGCCCAAGTTTAGCAAAGGACAAGGGTCAGAGATGTATGCAGTCAGAGGTGGCTTTGTCAAGGGAGAGGTGAAGTGGAAAAGGTTTGGGGGAAGGGAGAGGGTGGGAAGGAGAATTGGGAGGAGGGGGGTACCAAATTGCAGAGAGTGGCGTTATCTGCAACCATGGGAGGCGGTTGTCGGGGAATCACAAAGGGGAAAAACTAAGACAAGAGGAGATACCAAGTTGCTGGGGGTAGAGATCTCAGCAGCCAGGGGAGGCTTTTTCAAGGAGGGGGGGATAGTTGAGGGGATGGCTTAGGGAGAGGGGGGAAGGGAAAGGTATAGGGTGGAGGGATGCAGGAAAAAACGGGGTATGGGGTAATATGACATGAGGGAGGGAGTGAAGTCAGGGGCGTAACTGGATAGTCTGGGTTTATAAGGGGCAGCAGCAGTAATTTTCATGGACTAGGTGGGAACGGAGTCCAGTTTTGAATTGGCCCAGCTTTATGCAGTCAGTAAGGGGGCAGGGAAGTTGTTTAGCCATTTAGGTCCCCACTAAGGTAGGGATTGTTGTCCAAACGTGGTGCATTTAAAGGGGACCAGTAGCCCCCCCCACTTGGTCACACTCCTAATGTATTTGGTGGGTTGGACAAACTGAAATAGATTATCGGTGGATTTAGGTGTCAGTCCAAGTAGAGATTTTTTCCCCAGCAGGCAGGCCTGGTATTTTATTCTAAGATGGAGAGGACGCCACCCAGTCAGTTTATAGAGAGTACAGGTGTGGGTCAGGTGGTATGCCCCCAGCATCAGCCTACAAGCCTTATTGAGCAGGATTTTGACTCTTTTCAGTGCAGTGTCTGAACTAGCTCCATAGATCACAAGCCTGTAATTGATCATAGACAGTACTGAGCTGAGCGTAACCAATATCAGGGCTTCAGGGTCATTGTATGCTTGTGGTGATACAGGACACCCAGTTTAGCATTGGCAAATTTAACTACTTGGTCAATGTGCGCAGTGAAGGTGAGGGTGTCGTCTAGGTGAACACCCAGGTACTTAAATGTACCAACCTGCTCTAGTACATCCCCTTTGTGACTGTGAATTAGAAGTGTACCAAACTTCTTTTTGCTATGAGGCATAGTGAAGAGCATGCTTTTAGTTTTCTTATAATTGAACAGGAGTTTATTCTGCATGAACCAGGTTTCAAGCTTTTGAAAGTTGGCTTGTAGTTTCATCGTTAGTACTGTAATATCTCTGCCAGGTACTGAGATGACAGTATCGTCGGCATATAGCACCATGTGGGCTGGGCAGGGGGAAGGAAGGGAGTTGATGAAAAGGCTGAAAGGCAAGGGGCCCAGTATTGATACCTGAGGGACACCTCCATAGGTTCAGAGAGTAATTCATTAATATGGACGCATTGTGATCTGTGGTAGAGGTAGCTGTCAAACCAAGCTACCGTGTTAATGGACAGACGTGGATAGAAGGCAGTTTAGTAGGAGTCAGTGGTTTTTAGTGTCAAATACTTTTATGAGGTCTATGAAGATAGACCCAACTGTCAGGCTATGGTCCAACGCGTCATAGAGTTGTGTAGTGTAGTCAACCAGTACAGTCCGGGTGCAGTGTTTTTTTTTCAAAATCCATGTCGCTCCACACAGAGGAGATTGTACTTGTCCAGATATTCAGTCAATTAATCTGATAAAATTCTTTCCAAGACTTTAGGGTGTCAGCGTGGCTCAGTTGGTAGCACATCTGCCTGTGGACCGGAAGGTCATGGGTTCTTGTCCCACACCGGGATTGAACTAGCAACTAAGAATTGCTGGCATCTGAGTGCAGTATTGGGGGGTGCTGTACTGCTGGGGTGTGCTGTCCTTCAGATGAGACATTAAACTGAGGTCCCTTCTACCCATCCTGGTGTTGTCCAGGTGGAAGTAAAAGAACCCAGGGCACTCTTCGCAAAGAGCAGGGAACATTCCCGGTGTCCTGGCCAACATTCCCCTTCCCATAAACCGGTTCATGCATTTATCCAGGCTGTGTGTGGGTGATGATGTGCGATATGGCTGCCACCACACATTCAGTCACTTCACTACCAGTCTAGCATTGCTTGTAAAGCACTTTGGGATACAGTGTATGAAAGTGCTATATAAATGCTGATTCTTCTTCTTCTAGATGGGGGGCTAGTATTGAAATAGGTCTGTAGATGGAGATGTTGGGTCAGTCACCACTTTTGAAGACTGTGGTAATGAGTGGTGATTTCCATTTGTCTGGGAACACTCACGATCTCAGGGATGTATTAAAAATTTTAGTGAGCGGTATCACCAGCTCATCAGGGGTGAGATTACCATCTTCATAGCAATCAGATTCCTCCCTATCCTTGTCTTACCCAATACCTGCTTGATGTATTTAATGGTTTTGGCTACAGTAACACATCTGAAGTAAAACGGCAGTATGCCATTATGGCATGAGGGGATGGGTCTTCTGTGAGGGGCTGTCCTGGTGGCGGGGAGGAGAGGTAGCTAGAGGGTAGTACTGCACTCAGGTCAGTGAAGGCTAAGTTGAAGGTGTTCCCAATATCACTGGGTTCCTTTAGGGTTCCGGGTGCAGTGACAATCAGGTCCAGTGGTGTCCTGTGTACCATACCCATCAGGGATTTTACAGCATTCCAGAAGTCCCTACCATGGCCCCAGTTCCTGCCCAGGAGTTTTTTTTAGTAAGAGGCTTTGGAAATCCTAATGAGCTTTGTGCACGTATTCCTAACTGCCTTGTAGGCAGTGAGGTCAGCCAAATTTCCAGTAGCTTTAGCCTTGTGCCAAAGGTTGTCTCTACAGTGCATGAGCTCAATGAGTGAACCACGGGTTAGAGGTCCCCTTAACTTGTTTTGGACTTAAAGGGGGCAAAGATATTGCAAGCATGTGTGAAAATGTTACAGAAATAGTCTAGGGCTTGGCTATCATCCATGGCACTATCTAGGGGGGACCAGTCGACCATTATCAGATACTGCTTGAATGGCCTCAGCAGTCCACTTCTTAGTGAATGACTTCTAACGGGTTTAGGAGTGCATTTTGTGAACCTATTGGACCAGGTACACATGACCGGTGAGTGGTCACTGAGGGTGTCAGGCAGGACTGATACTTCAGTGATGTGTTCGGGGCAGGAGGAGAGAAGCCAGACAATTAGGGTGCTCGTGCCCTTCCAGTAGTTGTATCTGGTGGCTTGGGTAACCATCTGAGTGTAGGAGAGGCCTGAGATTTGATCTCTAATGGCTGATGCATCCTGGGACTGCCAGTTAGTGTTAAAGTCACCTACTACTAGCTGTTCCCAGTTCTCCTTGAGCTGCCTTTGGTTGTTGATAAAATGCTCGATGCCAGCTGTATGCTTTCCAGGGGGTAGGTAGACAGTCGAGAGCACTAACACCTTGTTTTGTCAGTCTATGGTGAGTTTGATGGTAAGGATTTGTACCTCACTTGTGCAAATACTGCTGGGCAGCACTTGGCCTTTGATGTCATTGCAGAGATAGACCAGGCAGCCACCACCCCGTTTAAACAGTCTGTCCTGACGAAAAGCGGTATAGCCATCCAGTGACACAGTGGCATCTGTGATTTTTGGCAGGGCCAGGTCTCAGTCAGTGCAATGATATCTGGCTTGAGATGCACAACCTATGCCTGAAACTGAGTTTGCTTGGGGAGAAGGCCACCTATGTTTAATGAGGCGAGGCAGTTAAGTGTAAGGTAGAAGGAGTTGAAGTCCAGTGTTGCATAGGAGGGAGTGTGAGGGTGAGTTCCAGGGACAGATTGCTAACATCCCTCTATTAGTGCATCCAGATGGCCGTAAGATGAAAGGGATTGTAGTCTGGTGCTTTGTGGGTAATTTCATAATCACATTGTCTACCATCCCAAGCAGGAGAGCAAGAAGTAGCAGTAGCACTATTTTGTGATATCCATAAGTGTTGGGCATTATTGCGTGCTGGTGAGTGTGGCAAAAGGAAGGTACAGCATAGCATTATGATGTGCTTACATGCATCTTGTGCATTAATAAGGAGTCTATCTCTACTTGGGGAGTGGTGGTAGACAGAAGCTGTCTTTCTAGTCACTGCAGAATGGATAGTGTCCCTGAGTTAGGTAGTGCACTGATTGCAGGCATTTGTCCATTTAAGAGAGGGAGTAGTACTGAACCTGCAAGAACTTATGACAGTGAGGAAGGCAGGGTTAGCTTGCAGAAAGTGGATTTAAAAGTATATTGGGGTGGGGGCTAGAGAAAATTCAAGACTGAACTGTATACTTAATAGGAGCTGCACATATTTAGAAGCAGAAGAAAAGAGAAACAGGCAGTCCAATGGGGTTAAGGCAAGGAGAGATAGCGACCAATCGCAGGCTGCGGCTGGAGGTCGGCGGCCAATGAAATAAGTGGGTTTGGATCCTGATGTTGTACTTGGTACATTTTGGCAGGTAGGCAGGCTGAGGATCTGGCACAGCCAATGGAGGTCTGAGCTACACTGCCGGTCAGCGAAGAGCCGTGGAGCTCGATCAAGGGCTAGGGTCTAAAGGGGAGAGAAGAAAAGAGCAAACAGTTAAGGCAGTGGCTTAATCAGTGGGAAGGTCGTGGAGAATAATAGAACTGGGGGGGGAGAGAGAGAGAGAGAGAGAAAGAACATGGGTGGGGTCAGGTGTAGAAGGTCATTAGAGGGGGGCTGTCTGGGCTAAAGGCACCACAGAAAGCTAGTGAAGGAGAAAACAGAGAAAAGGGCTGGGTGGTTTTAGCAGCAGGAGACTGAGGGTCCAAAAACAGAGTAAAGCAGGGAAGGGGAGTTTAGAAGGAGCAGGAGAGCAAGAAAATAGCTTGAAGACTAGGTGGCAATACTTCTATTTTTTTATTTATTTATTTAACAAATCGGAAACACCTTTGAGCCAGGGGCTTTTTACAGAGGTTCCACATCAAGTCATAAGAATAACAAATTAAAATGGTTTCAGTAAGTAGTACAACATGAGGAAAGTAATTACATAAACAAAAAAATAATATGGCAAGATAAATATTGTGTCAAGTGCAGCCAGTGGCCTTGTCTAAAGAGGGGTGGAAGGGATTACAGGGAGGAAGGATAGAGGGTGAATTGGGGGGGCGGAAGGAGCAAAAGAAGGGCAAGGTGGGAGCTGCCTTAATGCAGCTTATGTAGGAAAAGACCCACGGGGGGCGGGAGAGGGCGAGAACAAGGTGAGGAAACAAAGGGGAGTGAGGAGGGAGTGGGAGTGGAGGGGTAGAGGAAGGGGGATGAGGTAGGATGAAAAGAGAGCAGAGATGGAGATGGGAAAGAGGTGAAGGAAGGAAGTGCTGTATATGGCATAGTGCAGCAACAAGGCAGGTCTATACTGGGGCGAATGGTAAAAGAGGGAGTACAGTACAATATAAGCAGCAGGCAACTGTTCAAAGTAGCAACAACATTATAACAGCATAAACTCTGTTCTAAACAAATTTAGGCTAATCTAAAAGAAAAAATTCAAGACTGATCTCTACACATAATAGAAGCTGCACATATTTAGAAGCAGAAGAAAAGAGAAACAGGCAGTCCAATGGGGTTAAGGCCTGGAGAGAAAGCGGCCAATCACAGGATGTGGCTGGAGATCAGCTGCTAATGAGATAAGTGGATTTGGATCCCAGTGTTGTACATAGTCTGTTTTGGCAGGCAGGCTGAAGAGCTGGCATTGCCGGCGGAGGTCTGAGCTGCACCACCGGTCACCGAAGAGCTGTGGAGCCAATCAAGGGATAGGGTCTGGTCTGTTTTGGCAGGCGGGTGGGCTAAGGAGATGGTGCGGCTGGCGGACGTCTGAGCTGCACCACTGGTCAGTGGTGAGCCATGGAGCCCAATCAAGGGCTAGGGTCTGGTCCATTTTGGCAGGTGGGCAGGTGGAGGAGCTGGTGTGGCAGTCAGAGGTCTGAGCTGCACCGCCGGTCAGTGAAGAGCCATGAAGCCCAATCAAGGGCTATGGTCTGGTCCGTTTTGGCAGGAGGGTGGGCTGAGGAGTGGCATGGCTGACAGAGGTCTGAGCCACACTGCTAGTTGGCGAAGAGCCATGGAGCCCAACCAAGGGCTAGGGTCTAAAAAAAAACATCAGGTCAAGAGACTGAAAAATCCTATTCCCATTATATAGAGTTTATGTCAGAGTTCATATAGATTATTGCTCCCAGCTATGGACCCCATATAAAAAGAATGACATTCCATAACTAGAGAGAATCCAAAGAAAATTCACTAAACAAAGAAAGGGCTTGGGAGATTTGGATTATGAGAGGAAATTACGCTCACTAAACCTCATGGCCCGATTCCAGAAGGTATGGCACAAGTCACCGACGAATGCGACTTGCACCAATTGCTGATAGCCGGGGACCCTGCACCCAATTCCAGAACAGGCAGGGTCCCCAGTGACTACTTCCTGTGATTTGCGGCACCTCCAGTGGTGTGCCAAAGGAAAAGGCGCACCTAGACAGGGTGCCGCAAGCCACATTAATGCCCTCCAACAGGGTGCAAGTCTCAAATTGCAAGACCCCCCTCAAAGACCTACTCCCTGACAATAATGCCCTCCAACAGGGTGCAAGTCTCAAATTGCAAGACCCCCTCAAAGACCCACTCCCTGACACCATGGCAATGCCCTGCAGGGCTACTCAGGCCCCCCTGCCCCCCCAATGGCAGCCACCCAGAATCCTGACAGTACCCCAATATCCCTGGTAGTTCAGTGGCCCCCACCCAGCAGTGCTAGTCCACCCTAATCCTCCACACCCGTCCCGGTGATTGCTGGCACAACCTCCTCTCCTCCACAGGCCACTGACTGAGCTTGCTACCTCTAGTGCAGGCTACTGTATACAGTGCATGCTTAATGAATGACAGCTCATTCATTGAGCGTGTACTGTATACAGTGGTACGCGCTCAGGGAAGCTCAGTCAGCAGCTAACTGTGGAGGTGTGAGGTGGGTTGTGGCAGTCCCGACAGGGCACAGGTGTGTGTGGTGGGGTGGGGTGGGGATGGACCAGCACTGGGAGGGGGAGACACTAGACCTTCAGGGATTACAGGCACCATGGATGTCTCTTTCTTGTCTATTATTACATTCTTGTGTGACTTGCAGGACCTGGGATCAGACTGATAGAGAGCTGGCCAATGGGGATTGGGGCTTGGGGATGGAGGGGAAATAGACTATCAGGCAATTCAGTGTACTATCAGGAATCTGGGTGGCTGCCATCAGGGTGTGGGGATGGGTGCATGATGAGCCCTGTGGGGCATTGGCATGGTGTCAGGGGCAGGTCTTGGGGATGGACATGTGGTGCCCTGCAAGGCCTGTGGGTGACAGAAGCCTGCAGAGGGCTATCCTGACATTGGGGGATGGGTGGGTGCTTCTGTGGTACTGTGGGGGGTGGCTGTTGGGGCAACTGGCATGGAGGTGCACCTCCGGTGGATGTAGAGTACACTTAGACCAGCTAATGGCTGGTCTAACGGTACTTAGACCATTGTCCTCTGAAGATTGTCTTGGAATTGCACATTTTCTATTCCATCAATAACCCTCTTGGAATTGGGCATAACTGCTGCTGTATACCCCCTTGTACCATGTCACAGGGGATTTATGGTGTAGCCAGTGGTGTAGCCCAACTTTGTCAAGGCAGCCTGCAGCATGGCACAGGCTGCTTTCTGGAATACAAATCGTCATAACACATGATGCAAAGTGCTACTTGTGACATGTGTAACTGTTCTGGAATCAGGCCCTATGTCTCTTGAAACACAAAGATATAGGGGAGATCTTCTACTAATGTAAGATGTTGTGATTGACCCCTATTTGCTTACTACCTGCAGCAGCAGCAGTGTCACTAGCTTAGTAGGTAGCACACTCGCCTCTGAGGGTGGGAGATCAGAGGGCTGTGGGTTCAGTTCCCACATCTGGCACTTGGGTTAATATCCCAGTACTGACACTGTAGTGCAGCATGAGAGGGGTGCTGCACTTCAGAGGTGCTGTCTTTTCAGATGAGATGTTAAACCGAGGTCCCATCTGCCTGGATTGGTGGTAGTGCAGGTGGATGTTAAAGATCCCATGGCACTTACTGAAAACAATAGGGGAATTTCTATTGGAAACAAAATACATTACATCAGGTTAAAATAACAGTCAACAACATGAAAGAAAATCAACAAAAATAATACTATAATACAGTTGTACACTCAAAAAAAATTTTCTACGTATATAAAAAATTTGCACAGATAATCACAAAAATATCATGCTGAAAAACAAAAGAAATAAATCACTACCCTAACCAATCCACATGTCACCAGAGATCATTAAATTTCCCCCTATCAAAAACTATATGTTCCCTTTGTTTACGCTGGGTCAGGGAAGCCTCAACACTGGCTAATAATACTGATGGTAAGGTATTAACATGCTGTATTGAAAACTTACATCGAGCCTGCCATAAATGGTATTTAAGGAAAGCAAATATAACATTCAGAGTACTTGGATGATATTTTCTATAGAAACCTGTATATTCACCCAAAACTAGACATTCATATTGGAGATGCTGTACAGGACTTCAATTCCACCTAATAGAGCAATCTCTCCAAAATTGTATTGCTTAAGTGCATGAAATAAAGAAATGTTCCATCGTTTCCTCCTGTCCCTCACACTCAGGCCTTAGCCATTGCCTGTCTGTCAACAGTTTATGTTTCCAATTACCCTTCACCCCCAATCTACCATGGCAACTCAGCCATTGTACGTCCCATATATGTTGCAGGATCCTCTTATCCCGCAAAAGTTTTAAAGCCAAATCCAATTTGGTGGGAAGACATCTAGGAAATTCAACCCTAGGGGTATAAACTTTTGTCATAATTTTGGCATATAATGCTTTACTTTGTGTGGTAAAGTAATCATTTTTACTAAATCCCCATAATTTAAATTTTTTAACAGTAGTAATGGCAAAGCCTGGAACAGAAACTGCCCCACAAAGTTTGGGAACCTCTGTAACCCATGCTTCCTCAAATGCCTGAAAGAGACCCCTAGTCCAGGGGTCCCATATCCAGGCAGTATTTTGTAACGAAGCACCAAAAGTTGAAAATATAAAAAAAGAGTGGAAAAAAACTACCGGGTTAATCATCCCAAAACTGCCCTGGGAGACTGGAAGATATATAAAATCTCTTTTAACCGGATTGAACTGACTACCCCAAATCATCTGAAAAAATACGCTAAAAAGCCTTGTTTCCAATGTGCTGGGAACCAGAAAAACAAAAGCCAAATATAAAAATAGTGGAAGCAAAAATTGTTTAATCTGGACTCTTTTTAGTTTTCCAAACACCCAGGACTTCCAACGAAGCACTTTTTGCTCACCCAAAAGTAATCTATCATTCCAATTATAGAAAGTCATGTCCCCAACTCCGAAAAAGACCCCACAAATCTTCAGAGACATCTTTAGAGAATCTTCTGCACTGTTAAACCAGCAGTAGAATCAATTGGATCATCTGAACCAATCTGTAATACATTACTTTTGTTATCATTCAAACCAGTCCCGGACAACTGAGTAAAATTATTAAATAACTGTAAAGCACACTCACCAGAATGTACATCTGAGACAAAAAGACACACATCATCAACATATGCAGACAGTTTCAGAGAAGGGATGGTAAATGAGGGAGATAGTCCCACAATATCTGTAGCATTTAAAATAACTCCTACCAGAGGGTCATGGCTAAAAATATACAATAGGGGGCTAAGGGGGCAACCCTGTCAGGCCCCTCTCTTCAACAAGACCGGAGTACCTAAAACATTTTTCACCAATGGGCAGGTATAAGCCTTGGTGTATACAAGTTTAATCCAAGTAATCAAGTTTGGTGGAATACCATACCTGAACAAAACTTCAAACAAAAAATTGCGCGAAACAGTGTCAAAGGCCTTGTCCTGATCAAGTGACAATATGAAACCTTTTAATTTACCCTGAGACCCATATTCAAAAACCTCCCTCAACAATTTGAAATTCAATTGAATATTCCTACTGAGGACCGAACAAGTTTGTACAGGGTGAATAAGTTCTTCAGCAGCCTTCTGTAATCGCTTACATAAAACATATGACAAGATTTTATAGTCAAAATTCAACAGGCTAATTGGCCTCCAATTGGTAAGGTGTTTCTTATCACCCTTCTTGTATAAATAAATTAAAATAGCGTTGGTATATCCCTGGGGCATAATACCAGATGTTACTATATCATTATAAGTATCCACCAATAGTTCACCCAGCACATCCTTAAATGTTTTAAAAAATTCATTCGTGAGGCCATCTTCCCCGAGGGAAACTCCATCCTTTAAATTAGAAATCACCTCTAAAACTTCAGGAAGTGTAATAGGTCCATTAATAGTAGAAACAATCTGTTCCGGAAGCTGAGGAGTAGAACAGGTTACTACCCAATTCCAAACCAATTGTGAACAGAAGACCTTCCCCAAACTAGCCGATAAAGCTTCATTAATAACTTCCAAAATCCCAGCTACTGAATGTTTTAACACCCCAACTGAAACATATATACCTTCCATTGTTTTATGTTGGGTTTTTACATTTACATGCTTCAAAGGGGTCGGAGAATGGCTGAAATGACCTACTAAATTTAAACTCAGTGGATAAAAATGCAGCTCTGGAAAGATGAAATGCCCTTATGTTCTCCTTAATTTTATCAATTTGAGACTTAACCCTGCAGTCACTAACATTCAGGAGGGATGTTAATTTATATAACTGGCCTCTGTTATGCAAATATTGTAAATATGCAGCATCCCCAGTTTGTTTTCCAGATTAAAAAAAAGATCTTTAAGGTCGGTCTTGGTGTCTAACCACCAAGAACCCCAATCCTAATACATGTCTGCTACAGATTTATGAAAAAGAAGGCACCTAGAAACCTGCAACTTAATGTTATTATCCAATAGTACTGAGGAATTTAATTTCCAATGTCGAGGGATAGCAGGGAAGCATGGTGGAACATTCCCAAAACCAAGTGTACAGTGTAAAAGATTGTGATCAGAAAATTCATTCAAAGATACAAGCATTTTTGAAACCTGGAGAAATCTAGAAACAAAGAAATAATCAATCCTAGTGAAGTATGCACTTCTTCTATAAGTAGTACCTCCTTTTTATACAAAGAACAATAAGCATCTTTTAACATAGCTGTGTCCAAAATACCCCTTAAGACATGGGAATCACAATAAGTCTTTTTTCTCCACGCCATCCTTAATATCCAAACTGCAATTCATATCCCCTCCCCACATGACAGATCTGGTGGTAAATAAAAAAGGTTCAATTTGATTAAATAAATCAGACCAAGATCTCTTACTCTGGGGAGCATATGTATTGATAAGGCATAAAAAAAACCATGAACAATGCAGTCTAGAACTATAGCTCTACCTGGTACCAAATCTATACACTTTTGCATTCGGATATCGTAGGTACGAAAAAGAATACCCAGATCATCCTCCATATCGGTCCCGAAATACCAATAGGAGGGTCCCCAGGGCCAAGAGCATTTAGATTGCTGAATATTAATCACCAGATTAAATCTGGTCTCTTGTAAAAATATTATTTCAGCCTGTTGAGTGGCAAAGCAATTAAACCATGCCAGACGTCTTTTAGCATTTTTTTATGCTACACGTATTACAAGAGACCAGATGTAAAGATGCCAGATTACCAAAAAGGGAAAAGAAAAAGAGTTTATCCTATCTCAGGTGCCTTTTTCCTTTTCTTTCCCTTTTTCTTCTTCCCCACCTGAGGCCTAACCAAGTCTTCTTCACAGTCCATTTCGGACATAGCCCCTGAAATGGAAGAAGTATCAGACTCCAGCACCCCCTCTGTTACCAATAATGCATCGAATGAATTTTTTGTAGGCACAGGCATAGGTGTAGAGGATATTTTACTAGAAGACCTAGTAATACGCTTAGCAGGAATTTCAAATTCATCTGTGGGAGGAGGCATACTAGCCTCACCACTCCCTTCCCCTGTTGTAGCAGTAGGATTCATAAGAATATCCTCAGGAAGGGGGTTAACCATGACAACATGGCTTGAATCATGAGTTGTCATCCCTGTAGTTGAGTATTCTTGGGGCAAGAACAGGGTGGGGTTGAACTAGGGGGGTCAGGCCTAGAAGGCCTAAAGTTATCCTGTGCATTAGAAACCAGATCATCATTGTTTAAGCCACCCTGCCTGTTCTGGCCTGCCCAGGGACACTGATGGTACGCATGTCCCTGTTCTTCACAAAGATTACATTTGTGTACATTTCTACATACATTACTGGTATGGTCATAATCCCCACAAAGTGCACAAATCACTTTATCACAAGTACTACTCAAGTGCCTGTGACTCCCACATTTGTAGCAGGCCTTGGGTTGTCCGGGGTAGAAAACCACCCCTCTGTCTTTCCCTAGAAAGAAACTATTGGGGATGTGTTGGATATCATACCCTAACATCAATAATTTTACTTTAAAGCACCAGCCACCTGTCCAAATACCTTCTGTATCTATGAAAACAGAAGGGGGACCCAAAACCTGACATTTTTTTTCCAACCAAAAATATATGTCACCCACATTTACCCCTTCATTCCTAAATATAACATTTATGGTCTTATAAAGGGGTTTTGTTAAAGGAATGGCCCAAAATGGGGCCCATAAAGGCAGATGTTTCAGTCTCATATTTCCACCAGAAAGAGTCTAAACCAGAAAAGTTCCTGAAACTAACATCAAAAATATCCTCTCCCCTGATGCTAATAAGGGCATAAATGTCAGAGGCAATGAAGCCCACTGAGTCTTTTAGTAAATGTTTCGCCACGTATTGCCTGTCCTGGTGATCCTGCAGCCCACCCCTATAGCGGAGGAAAACTGCGTTTCTCCGAGGTGCTTGATTCACTTTATTATTTTTGAATAGGTCAGAAAAAGTGGGGCCCTTCCGTTGATTTCCCTGCCTGGGAGAGGGAGGAGGGTCCCCTTCTATAGGGTTAGATGCAACAGTCTCAAAATCTCCAGTCTCCTGTGTAGCTTGAACTGGGGGAACAGACTCTGGTGCTAGTGTAGGCAGTAAACAGTCAGAAACAACCAGTGGCTTTCTGGGCTGTCCAGAAGTGCATTGCTCACCAGAAAAGGATGTCCAGTCTGGGTCAGGTACCCATCTCCCATCTTCCATTCGCAACCATCCTGAATGAAGGAGGGAATCCTCAGCAGACCAGTCTTCAGGTAGAGATGGATAGCTCAGTGTGATGAGCTGAAAGGACTTCTGCATTCTTTCCACTGTGGTAGCGCCGACATCAGCCTGGATCAGCTGAGGTGCTACCCACGGATTGACAGTGTACTGGACAGAATTTGATGCAGGAGAATCCACTGCAGATCCCTGAACAGCTGGACCATCTGTACATTCTTGGTCAGTGCCTCGTGCCTGAAGCTCGATCTGTTCAGGATTCTGCTCCACAGGTTCACACAATTCCACTGGTGCAGCAATGCCAGAAGATAAAAGGCCATCATTTGGATTAATTTGATTCTTTATTCCGTCATTTCTCGCTACGTTCTCAATACATGCTGCAGAATTCTCCATCGGTTCAGACTGAGCCCCAGACCATGGCTCCATCTCTACACAATGACCATTCTCAGCGGTCACCAGCCTCAGTCTGATTGTAGCTAGTCCAATGCAACAGCAAGTCCCCTTGGAGGACAGTAGGGGAATTTCCCCGGTGTTCTGGCCAAATTTCCCTCATTCACTAAAAATACCACCAACAGCTTAATCTGGTTCAAGGCAAGTTGGCATTCATCTGTATCCCCCCCCCCCGGGTCATGCCTGAAAATAGGCAGGATTTCTCTAGTGCACTTACCCGGTCAACAAAAACTAAATAAATAACTAAATAAATAAACACTGAAATGGATTTTGCTTACAAGCAGGATGTGGTGAAAACTAGAGGACATCCACTGCAACTACACTGCTTCAGATACAGAAGAAACAACAGAAAATCCTTTTACTCACAAAGAACATTAAATGCATACAATAAACTCCCCATTGAGATAATTGTCAACAAAAACAAAACAATATTAAAATGTAGGCTGGACAACGGGATCTTGAACAAGAGGGTTCTTCACTTTCAAGGGTCTTGAGATGGGAACTATCACGGGCATCATGCCTCTGGTTTCCCTTTCTGCCACAGTATGAACTGAAGATCAGTGCCAGCTCTGCATTCACGACCTTCTTGCCTCAGGTAACTTGCAGGCTACCTGAGAGGGCAGGAGCCCTACACAACAATATTTGTTGATGGAGCCTGTGTTTGAGACCAACATACATTGTGGTTCAGACACCTGGTGGCCTGAAGGAACAGGCACAATGGCAACTGTGGAAACCCTGGAGGTTTGGAGTCTGACGGCATATAGTACTGATTGCTATTAATTCTTAGGAGTATATAAAGAGACATTGGGAGCATGTGGGAACCCTGTGGGGCTTCACCTCAAGTGGAGTTCACTGGAGCCTTATGGTGCAGACAGGGTCCAAACGAAGATGTGGTGTTCACCTTTTGGGGAATGTTTATGGTCTTGAGCCCTAAGAGATTCTGCAAGATGAGCTGATGATGAAGAGAGATTTGGTGAGAGCTCAAGAATGACCTGTGGACTAATGCAAGAAATATGCCTATTGTACATTATGCAAAGGAGATCCTGAACAGGGTTAGACATCAGAGACACTGCTTCTTGCAAATGGTTTAGGGCAATTGACAACCACCTCCAGAGGGCACACTGGTGAGTGAATTAGCTGCTGTGTTGTGCCCAGCATACTGTGCAGTAAGAGTTCTGAGGTTGAAGTGAGGTACCAAGTATGGAGTGATGATCCAGGCTCCAGCAGGCAGCTGACGTGTGTGGTTATGCCTCTCACTCCACCAGGCCACCCCTGGATGCTATCAGTCAGAGAAGTCTGAGAGAAAGTCTATAGAAAGGGGATGCCTCCTGCACCACCCAATAACACAGATGCTATTGTGTCACATTGTTAATGCAAGAATTCTTAATCTTAAAGCAGATTCAAGGTGGAAGAGTCTAGTAAATTCAGTGCAGCATATACTAGGCACTATCATTAGGTATATCCTCACCCATTGGTCTTAAAAGAAATAGAACGGGTTGTAAGATCCAGGAATTATGAGAGGAGGGTACAACCTATATAAACAGAACCTAAGGTTTTGATTTGAGTCTGTCTGAACCAGTTTGTATAATGCCAACCAGGAGAACATCTGGGGATTAAAGCTGTTGTGTACATTGTTGAAACTATAAAACAGTAAACAGTTCAGCAAAGATTGAGAAATGTATTAAAAATCTTGTAGTGTGGTATTATAGGTTTTGAGAGAGGTTATTTGAGCCAATCTCACCCCACAGATAGGGGATGGGTACAGATGTGCAACTGATATGCTGGAAACTCTAACAAGCATGTCACATGGCTGGCAGTTTAGCCTAGAGGTTAGAGGAACAAGGTGTGAATGAACTTGATACATCCAGCAGACCAGACCTGAGTTTGATTCTCACAACCTTCACTTGCATACTGTGTGACTCTAGGCAAGTCACTTAACCACTCAGTGCTCCCAGGTCACCCCTGAAAACAGGCACTTGTGCCTAGTGGGTCTTACCCAGTTACCAAAGACTAAAATAAAATAAATTAGCCCTAGACACAGATCTGGACCCAATTCTAAAAGGTTGACACAGGGCTTGTGCCAAGCCCTTCATCATCTGCAGTGCATTATGCAGCTGTGCCAAAGCCCTTTGGAGCAATACAGTCCGATTCAAGAAGGGCTAGCACATTTGCAACCTTTTCCGCATTTCACAGCAGCTTGCGCCAAAGGTTTGGCATAATCCCCATACAGTGAATTCCCTCTTGGTCACATAGTTAGACCGGGGAGCTGGTCTAACTTGCTTTGTCTGGTGCACCCGATTCAGAATTGCGATTGGCACCAAATGACTGCTGCAAGCCCCCTGCACCTTATAATCGGCACCAGAGACTTGTGTCAGATGCAACCCATTCATTAATTGAGCTCGGAGGGTTTACCTGAGCTATGTCCAGCCCCAGCTGACATCAAGAGATGACTATCATTTGGTACCAGCCTCAGCCGAGAGTCAGTACAGTGACAGTTGACTGGGTTACATGTTTATGCAACCTAAGAAGGGGTTTAAGAAAAATATGACTACGATGTCTAATAAGCTTTAAATGATGTGACTTGCTCTTCCTTCACATTTCCTGGCTCATGTTCTTTGGACAGTGTGACTTCTACAACTTGGCACTCTAGAAACTCCTGTCAGGACATTCAAGCATATAACTTCTGAAAGTGGTTTGCTAAGGTAACTTGATTACCTTTAAACAGATAGCATTATTTTATAAAATGGGCATGAAAATCCTCAAAACCTTGCTGACTAGACTCAGTCACTTGACTGTGCATTAAGAAAGCAACAAGGCATGACAGGGTGTGGGTTGTTGATTGATAAGAACATGCCCCCCAGGTGCATTGTTAGGTATGAGGGGCTTGCGCTGAGTGACTACAGCAGCTGGGTAGCGCTCTTATCAATCAACAACCCACACCCTGAAGTGTCTTATTGCTCTTATAAAATGAGTAACAATTATTTCTATAACAATTAAACAAAACTCTGGACATATTATTAAATATTTAATAATAGTATGTTATTTTGTTTAAATATGGTGAGAAATAGTCCTCAGATTTGGGTAGAGGAGTGGTAAAATTGATTGAACAGCAATTCACTGAAAAATCCTAAACCAGTGAGTGGGAGGGACAGCAATGTATTATTAGAGCAGTTTGGGTCTGCCTCTACCTATGTAACTGTTTTCCCACCTTTTCTGTTTATTTATAAAGTATTACTGCATTGCCTACTTTCTTCATCCTGTTTTTTTTTTCTGTTTTTCCTCTCTTCAAGACATAGAATGTTTATCATGGAATACAGGGATTCAAAATTCTGCTCAGTTCCACTGGTACAATGTTACTCTCCTAACATACTATACACACAGACAACAAAGGCCTGTTTTTGAGCCAGTGACTCAATTAGTTCACTGTCAGGGCAAGCAGAAGAGATTTCCCTGATGAGCAGGTAAAGACAGAAGGGGGATTTTTCACTGTTAGTAAAGAAACAGTTGTAATGAAAACTATAAACAATACTTAATGTTTTCAATTTAATGTGTGTAAGGAGTGTGTGATGATCAGGGAAACAACATTTAATTAATTTGTTTTATTTTTTATTTAAGGTGGTTTTATTTTTAGGGTCCAGTTGAAGGTTTTTACAGTGTAAAGATAGCAGCCATGTCTTTGATGGAAGATCAGTCCTGGTTGCAGAGGAACTAATGGAAGATAGTTCTGGTTGTAGGAGGACTGATTTGGTCATTGTGTAATGTGGTTTAGGACCAGGATGACTGTGTGTATAAAGAAATTTAATGTACAGTCAGCTAATGTTTCTTGGCCAATGAGATTTCTAGATTCTTTCTTGCCGTTTTATAATGTAGCACAATGCAAGGTCATCCTAGTATTTAGCCTCACCACAAATCACTATGCAAGCACAGAATGATTGGCAGTCATTTTTACTCATTCAGTTACTCACTCACTCACTCACTCACTCACTCAACAAATACACCCTGAACTTTAAGGCTCTGAGCTGCAAATCTGGTGACATCCAGAAGACCAGACCTGGGTTTGAATCCCACAGCTTCCACTTGCATACTGTGTGACCCTGAGCAAGTCACTTAACTTCCCTGTGCTCCCAGGTCGCTCCTGTAAAAAAGTTTTCAGCTTAGTGTGCTACTGCTGGTTAAACAACTATGAAGCAGTCTAGTAGAAAAAAAATCACCACCAATGTCTTTTCTCCCCCAATTCTCAACACAAACACAACCATACCAAAATGTCTACACCATTCTTATTTGATTTAGATTTTCCAGCTAGAGGAAGTGCTAGATTGGAGAATATGAAAGTGTATCTGCCAGTCGGGTATGGGATTAAACTCACTGAAAAGGTAATGGAGGGGGAAACACCAGAGGTGGAGGCAAAGGAGAAGGGGAAAACACATGATATTCATGAAGAGAAGGAGAGGGGGGCAAGAAGAATCATGAGAGGAGGAGGATCAGAGGGAAGAGGTACAAGAGAAGGAAGGGAATAAGGAAATGCTTGCACTAAAGGAAGAAGGTGAAGAATGAGATGACTTTGAAAGTGTGATGTTATAGTGCAGATTAGTAGAGATGAGTGTAATACTGAGGAATGCAGGTCATCTTGGGAGGAAATGACAAAATTAGGAAAAAATGAAAAAGAGAAAAGCTGTAAAGGGAGGTTCTTAGGCAGAGAAATCTAAAGCCAAGGTCTATCCCCTGTGTCAGATTTATGGTACTTTAAAACCTGCTGCTACTGCCCTGTCTGCCCATCAACAGCGATATCATTCCACAGTGCCTCCCAAAAAATCATCTGCTATTTGCCACCCAATTCATCAAAAAGTATCCCCACCAGCCTACTGTCTCTAAAAAAGTCAATAAGGCTCTTTGTAGTCTGGGATTATTTTACAGATGACACCCAAAACCACCAAAAGCATAGGCTTGGGTCAGCCTACCTAAAGTTTGAAAACTGATTTTATGGCCAGTAATTTGAAATGTGAACATGGCATCCTCCTAATTGCTATATTCATTCTCAATCCCCACTCAAGTCAGATGGGCCTGAAAGAGGTGCAGTCTGGCATGGGAAGTGGAATGATGGGTTCACTTAAAGGAGATAGGAAATTATTTTTACATATTTAACTGCTCTTCCATCTTCTTTTTCATGCCACTTATGTATTCTGATGTGTTTTGATGATTTTTTAATAAATAAATAATCTAGCTTTGGGGTACCCTCAGATCTACACAGTTTCACTCTCATCACCAGCTACTGCTCTTAATTTTCATATTTCTGAGACATTCTATGACATTAATAATTCCTATTCCATGCTATTCATCTGAGTGGCCTGGAATGGTGTTATTGATGTCAGAATATTCAGGCAGTATGAATAGACAGAGCAGCAGCAGCTACTGAGAAGAGAGGGATTCAAGGTAGTTACAAAGGCAATGCAATTAGATGATTAACAAAAAAGGTCAAAAACATAACAGAATACTGGGTAGCCAATAAAAGAAGAATTGGAGAGCAACTAGAGGTATAAAAACTGTTTCCTATCACCTTTAAGTAATGCAGTCACCATTGCAGCAGTCCAAGTTACCGATGCATCAACAAGTACTGGCAGTACTTTGCAAGGAATCCAACCACCACTAGCCAGACTGAGGCTCAGCAGTTGGACCAACATTAGCACTGATTCTGAACTGGTTGTAACAAAACAACAACCAAATAAAAACAACACTGCCCAAGTTATTTCATGCCCACAGTAAACAGCCTTCTACTCAGTCATGCTCTGTATGAATGTTACAACTCAGAGGGGAGAAGACAGCCATTGATCTTCTCCATAGTTGAAAACACTGCCTTTTGATGACTCTTTCAGAAAGTGAACCCACAATATGACATTCCATCAGGCGTAAGGTTTTGTTTGCATGTTATCTGCAGTATGTTTGAGGCAATATGCATACACATGGTGACACTTTAGAAGGCAGCAGAGGAGGGTAATGTGCATTTCACTTGTGATATTTAGAGCAGTAACGCAAACCACATCATCCTGAGCCTCACTGCCCCTCTAGTTGTGTCCAAATCATGCACCATCACCACCACCATTCCAGCTGCATCTCCACCACCACTAGCTTCTACCTGAGTTATATTGAAGCCAATAGCTTGGCAGAGGCATAACAATAAAGGAAGTGCCTGGAAAGCAGTGGAGAAAACACTCTGTAGTTCATCCGGTCTGTTCGACATCTGGATATACAGTACCTTCATCAATTCAAGGTGGGCATTTTTTCTGATGAACAGTGCCACTAACATGCTGAAGGCAATGAGTGATGGGGATTTCTATCATAAACATTGTTTTGACATGAACCAGATCTGATTGGGAGGCATGCTCTCAACAAACATATGCTGTTAAAGGGACACTGTCAACCAGTTTTGCATTATACTTTTTCAAGCTGAAAACCCACATTTTATGATTGCTTATCTTCTTTAAAATTTGTTAATGTTGTGGGTAGTTTAATATCAGGCCTGTGATACAGCATGCAGAAGCTAAGCTCAACAAACTTCAGAAGAAGGCTCCAGGTATTAAGGTGAAAAGCCTCAGCTTCTTGGGGTTGGTTGGTGATGGTAAGAAGGTAAGGGATGTCAGGAATACATTTAGTACCAATCTACAGCTAGAGCAGTAAGATTCCACTGAGCTTCTGTAAGTGAGCTGCCAACATGGGGTGAGGAGGAACAGAGAGGGAGGCTGAGTGGGAATGGGAATGAAGTAGGCTACTAAGAGTTTCATGTTTCATTTATTTTCTGTCTTTTGTTTTAAAATTTATTGACAAGGGACCTCCAGCTGAGAGTCAACCTCTAATTTTAAGTGTGTCCCTGCTTCTACACATTTCTGCAGCTGGGTAGAATGAAGCACTAGGAATTTAAATTACTTGCCCAAGGTCACACAAGGAGTATTTATGGCTCTAGTGGGACTTGGATCTGTGATCTTCTAGTTCTTATGATGGTACTCTAAACATTAGATCCCAGTGCCTACCCTGGGCCAGGGAACAGGAAACATGTTTCTACCTAGGACCAGTAGCTGGGAGAAAAGAGATTGGGAGTGGGAGAACAGAGGAGAAGATGGAGAGGGAAGGGGGAGAGAAGTATGACAAAGGGATCTAGAGTGAATAAGAAGGGAGAAGATGCTGAGAGGGAAGAAGACCATTGCAGAAGGAAGGAAAGGGTAGCTAGGGGAGAGATGTTAGTTGAGATGCAGAGCTGTATGGAATACAAAATTCTGCCAGTGGAATGTCCATGAAATTACCATTCTGATTCCATGGAATTTTATGGAATTTACATGAAAATTCAGCAGAATTTTGCTAGACTTTAAATTTCAGTTTTTTATTGTTTTAGTTTTTAAAGTACATATCAAAATTATGCCAAATTTAGTAGGTGTACTGGTACTCATGGCTTGCATACGTGTGCCAAATTGCAGAGCCCTAAACTGAATGGGAGCTGAGTTATGGGTGGCCAAAGATTTAATTGAAATTTAATTTTCAGTTTTTGCCACCTAATTTTAAAATTTCTTATCTACATTTCACCACAGTTTTAGGAATTAGAGAAAAATGCAAAATGGCTATGTTCACCAACATTTAAATCTCAGGTTTTGAATGGGTTTGTGCTATAGGTAGAAAAACATTTTGCCAAAATTTAGATTTTAGTTTAGTATAATTTTGAAAGCATTCATCAAAATGTTATAACGTTTTGCAGTTTATGGTTTATTACTTTATTTACAGTATATATGCACCCAGGTTTAGATTTCTAGCTCTATAGGTGGCTGTGTTTTTTGTAGATAACAATTGTCATGGAATTTACCACAAAAAATAAAATAAATAAATAAAATGACAGATTTTGAGCACATATCATTTTGATGCAAAGCATCCTAATGTCATGATATTTGACACACCATTAGAACATCTGTAAACAAGTAATCATGCAAAATTGCAGATCTCTAGCTTAATTAAAGGCTGTGGTATGACCAAATTTATACATTTCAAAAACGTCCGCAGACTTTCATCAACTGTTACATTTCAGTTATTTTGGACAAGTTTTCAAAGTATGTTTTCAAATTACACCAAATTTTGGCAGGTATACAGGTATTAATGGCTTTCATTGGTATACCGAATTTCAGAGTCCTAGAATGATAGGGGGTGAGTTGTGGGTGGCCAAGCATTTAATCAAATTTTAATTTTCAGCTATTTCCTTCTAATTTTAAAAATGTGTATCCAAATTTCTCCACAATGTCAGGAGTTAGAGAAATGTGTAACATGGGTATGTGCACCAAGTTGTAACTATCAAGCTTTAAAGGGGCAGTTCTATAAGTAGCTAAACATTTTGCCAACATTTTAATTTGAGTTATTTTAGTATAATTATGAAAGTATTCATCAAAATGTTATAGCATTTTGCAGGTTTAAAGGTTATTACTATATTTATATATGTGTTCCTAGTTTCAGATTTTTAGTTCCAAAGGTGCTTGAGTTACATACAGATAAACATTTTCATGAAATTTCTCACAAATAAATGGCAGACTTTGAGCACCTATACATTTGAGATGATGCGGCTCCCAGCACTGCACGCAGTACTCAAGATGGGGCCTAACCAGTGTCATGTAAAGAGGGATTATTACCTCCCTCTCATGACTTGTGATACCCCTACTAATACACCCCAACTTCCCTCTAGCCTTATCTACTGCTTTAGTGGTCTGCTTGGATGATTTCAGGTCTTCTGTGATGATGATGCCGAAGTTTCTTTCTTCTCTTGTGATTGCCAGCAACTCACCTCCCAACCTATAGGTGGCTTCAGGGTTTCTTTTCCCCATGCGCATGATCTTGCACTTCTTTGCGTTAAACCCCAGTTGCCACTCTTCTGAACATTTTGCCAGTTTATCCAGATCTCTTGTCATTCTGCCCACCCCACCTAGATCATCTACTCTGTTACAGATCTTGGTGTCATCTGCAAACAGACAAATGTTACCCTGTAATCCATCTGCAATGTCACTGATGAAGATATTGAAGAGGATGGGCCCCAGGACTGATCCTTGAGGTATCCCACTTGTGACTTGCATCTCTTCTGACTGTATACCATTTACCACCACTCTCTGTTTTCTGCCTGCCAACCAGTTTGCCACCCAAGTTGGCCAACTTCTGACCCAGCCTGAGCCTATCCAGCTTATTAATCAATCTTCTATGTGGAGCAGTATCGAAAGCTTTACTGAAGTCAAGGTAGGTGACATCAACTGCTTCCCCTTGGTCCGCCACTCTGGTTACCCAGTCAAATAAATCTATGAGATTAGTTTGACAGGACCTTCCAGTTGTAAAGCCATGCTGTCTTGGATCCTGTGCTCCTATGGATTCCAGATGTTGCACTATCCTTTCCTTAAGGAGTGCCTAGATAATCTTGCCCACTACTGAGGTAAGACTGACTGGCCTGATGTTCCCTGCCTCCTCCCTGCTACCACTCTTGTGGAAAGGGATCACATGAGCCTTTCTCCAGTCTTCTGGGATCTCTCCTGTGCTCAGAGACTCACTAAACAGTTCTGATAATGGCTCTGCTAGTTCCACCATTAGCTCATTTACCATCCTGGGATGTATGCCATCAGGTCCCATTGCCTTGCCCACCCTGAGCTTAGTGAGCTGTTGTAGGACCCTTTATTTTGTGAAGGGATTAGTACACACCTCCCCCCCCGTGTCCATGTTGCTGAGCTGTGGGCCCTGCCCTGCCTTTTCCTCAGTAAATACTCAGCAGATGTATCTACCTGTATTTAGGATAGATGGTTTTCCTTGGTCCATCTCCTCACACTCCCCCTTATCCCCTTTGATCTTATCAATAACCCCTCTGGACTACCTCCTTTCACTGATGTATCTATAGAAAGTCTTGTCACCTTCTTTTGCTGTTTGTGCTAGTGTTTTCTCAGTTTGGGCCTTTGACTGCCTTACTGCCTTCCCTGCTTCCCTTAGGGAAGTTTGGTATGCCTCCCTATCTTCGTCCCACTGCGTTTCCTTATATTTCCGGAAGGCCAGACTTTTGGCTCTGGCCTTTTCTGCTACTCTTCTTGAGAACTGTTCTTGAGAACCAAAGTGGTTTTCTTCTTCTTTTGCTCTTGCTTTTCTCTATAACCACATTAATTAATTAATTCGGTAGTAAGTGATATGACTCAAGGGTATGAGATTGTGTTCCGTTCCAGCAGTAGGTTAAAGTGGAAAATAAATTGCAGAATGCCTATAGCAATTAGGGGGGAGAGCTTTTAGAAAAAGGCAGAGGAAGGCAAACTGGATGGCAAAGTGGGGGAGGAGGTGTAGGTAACTGTTGCACTATAATCAGGTTAAAGCAGTTTAAAGAGGACAGGAAATCATTTCTAACTGGCAGCTGTTTGTAAAGTTCTTATTCTCAGAAATTATATGCATTCCCATAAATTATGAATATTTAACTCTACCCAAATAAAAAGTGATATAAAAAACTGTATTACTGTATTTTGCATTGTTTTGTTTTCATGGACAGTATTCTGTTACAGTTCTCTTCATGAAACCAGTAATTCGGAGTTTTAACTACTGTATGTCACCGTTTGTACACAGAACTCTAAGCATAGTTCTGATACCCTGTAGGTCAACAGCTCTTAAATAGCATTCTGCACACAAACCATGACATAGTAAAAACTCCAAATTACTGGTTCCATTAAAGAACTGTAACAGAACGCTGCCCATAAAACAAAACAATCTAAAATTCAGTTTTTCATATCACGTTTTATTCAGGTACAGTTAAATATGGATAATTTAGGTGAATGCATATAATTTCTGAGAATAAGAACTTTATAAACAGCTGCCAATTAGTACAAATTTCCTGTCCCCTTTAACAAATCAAGTAATTTAAAAACAGCTGTGATAATGTAACTAAAATTCAGCAAGCAATTCCAGCAGAAGTTCTGAAGAGGTGCAATGGAACAGCAAGACTAAAGCTGGAGTGTTATCAGGGCCTAGAATTTTGAGAGAATGAAAATGGAAGTGGGTATAATATCAGTAGCGCAGGTTAAGCAAACAATAACACACAACGAGGTGTGGTTTATCGCCTGATAAGAGCATGCCCAGGGGCACGAGGTCCTTGTGCAGAGTGCCTTATGCCGCTGGGTGTGCTCTTATCAGGTGATAAACCACACCTCGGAGTGTGTCATTGCGCTTATAAAATGGGTCTCCCAGTAAAGAACTTTATTTTTTTTAAATCACATAAAAAGTGTACAGAGAGATTATAAAAAAATATGATCATATTAGTAGAAAAAAAATAGTCCCTGTCATTGTGTTGTAATGGAGTTGTTTTAGCATTTACTGTGATATTTCTGGCAGCCTACCCACCTGCAGGATAGTCAAATTATTTGTTCTAGTTTTTTTAAATGTTTCTGTCTTGTTAATGTTCACTGTGCTGTACCTATCCATATTCTGTTAATTCTGGACTGCTGCAGCAAGCAGCTCAGTTGAGAAGGGTGACAGCCTGTGACTGAGCTGAATGACCAGTGAAGAGTGATGTTTGGTCCCTCTCCTCTGACATTTTATTTGTTTCTGTATGGTTTTCTGCTTCTTTTACAGTTTTTTTTTTTTTGGGGGGGGTGCCTGATTTTAAAGCGTGACATTTAACTTTTGTTTGGGAGTTTTATTCAGTAAGGTTTCCCCGAGTCGAGTGCTGAAGTGTTACTTAAGGTTTTTCGGTAACGTTTGAATATCGTGGTCGGTAGTGTCATCAGGATTCCTCAATCATGATGATTTTGGTATGCTGTGTACTTGTTTGTTTACAGAAATGGGATGCGTGAAATGTTTGAAAGTAAAACTGTAGACGAGGTGTATGAGTCGACCGCTAAGAACAGACTTCCAGTTTTGCTGATGGTTTCGGAAGGTATGGTTAGGGCAGTTGCTGTGTAGAAATGGGACAGCGAAAAAAGAAAAGATAAGGTACTAAAGTTATTTTGCTGCTCTTATGAGGGAAACGAATAAATAAAACATTTTGTTTTGGGTGATGTGCTGTGTAAATGTCAGCAACTAAGAGGCGTTGTTTTGGGGCATAGCGGGAGGAACGAGCACTGGTATGTGTTTGCATGTGAAAGTGGTTTAAAGCTTTGCGAGGTTAGTGATATTTTGCTGTTGTGAGGTTGGCCAGGTAAGAAAAGTGCCAGTTGGCATAAATATCAGTTGGTAAGGACACGGTTGAAAGGTCCTTTCAGCCAATCATTTTAATGGATTTTATTGACCCATTTTATAACTCTGAATAACCAAGCAATGTTTAGGGCTCACTACTGACTCAGATAACATTACATACTAACATACCAAGAATGCTAGCACAGTAGGCCATATGGTCTATCAAGTCTGCTCAAGTCAGCACCTTGAACAGATACCTTTACCAACCTCCTGACCCATCCTATGGTTCCCCACCCCCCCACCAGACAGTCCTCCCCACAGACAAGCTCTCTCCTGCTTCATTCCCCACCAGTACCTGTCCCAGCCTCTCTTGAAACCTTACACTGTAGATACCCCCACCAGCTCCTCAGGCAGTGCATTCCAACGCTCCACCACTCTTTTGGTGAAGTACCGCCTCCTCTTTCTCCCCCGAGTCTCCCTCCCTCCAGCCTCCAACCATGCCCCCTGGTGGCCCCACCCACCTTCCTCTGAAAGACTCTACTGAGGCTTACCCCATTCATCCCTTTCAGATACTTGAAGATCTCAATCATATCCCCCTGTCCCTCCTCTCCTCTCCTCTAGTGAGAAAAGGTTGAACTCCTCAAGTCGCTCCTCATATGTCCTGTCCCCCAGACCCCAGATCATCCTGGTTGCCCTCCTCTGAACCCACTCCAGGAGACAGATATCTTTCTATAGGTGTGGATTCCAAAACTGCATGAAGTATTCAAGGTGTGGCATGACCAGGTAATTGTACAGCAGCAGAATCACATCCCTATTCCTTGAAGAGATCCCCCCGGCGATGCAGCCCAGCATCTTATTTGCCCTGGCTGTAGCCTGACTGCATTGCTCAGAGTTGTTCATTTTGGCATCCACCATCACCCCCAGGTCTCTCACCCCACTTGAAGCCTGTAGTATTTCCTCACCTAGAATGTACACCTGTCCTGTGTTCCTAACTCCCCAGGTAAAGCACCTTGCATTTCCTGGTGGTGAACTTCAACTTCCAGGTGCGTGACCATCTCCCCAGAGTATCCAGGTCCCCTTGCAGGGCTAGCCTTCCCTCTTCCCCATCCACCACCACCCCCAGCTTAGAGTAATCTGCGAAGAGGATCATCTCGCACTTGATACCATCCCTGATATCGGCAATGTAAGTGTTAAACAGGAGTGGGCTCAAAACTGAAGACTGTGGGACCTCACTTATGACTCCCCTGGAAGACGAGGCTACCCCACCACCACCAGCTGAGTACATCCAGATAGCCAGTTCCCAATCCACCTGTCCATCAGGGCTCCCACCCCCATACTACTCAGCTTATTCAGCAGACCTACGTGGGGGACCAAGTCAAATGCTTTGCTGAAGTCCAGTAAGAGGACATCCACCAGCCTACCCTGGTCGAGTGCAGTCATCACTCAGTCATAGAACCCCACAAGGTTTCTCTGACACAATCTGACTGAGATGAAGCCATGCTGGTGATCATCCAGGAATCCCTGTTCCACCAAGAACACCCTCAGCCTCACCTTTATGATAGCATCTATTAACCCCCCCACCACCGGAGCTAAGCTGACAGGCCTGTAGTTCCCCAGCTCCTCCCTCAAGCCTCCTTTATGAATTGGCACAATGTGCACCTCCCTCCATTCCTTGGGCGCCTTCCCTGTCCACAGAGAAGTGTTGAAAAGGACCACTAGGAGTGCAGCCAGGACATCAGCCAATTCCCACAGAACCCTGGGATGGATCCCTTCAGGACTGGGAGCCTTATCCTTTTTTAGGGAACTGAGGGCTTCCCACACACTGCCGACTAGGATTTCACCATCAGTGCCCCCTGCTGCCCCTGGGGATCCAGCATGCCTCCTCCCATATGGGGCAGTCTTTTCTATGCCTGGAATAATATCTGGAACCCCAAAATTTGGGACCCCTGCCCCCTCTACCCCCTGCTTCCTCCTGTCTTGAGCCTCCCCAGGATCCTCCCTAATGAAGACCAAGGCAAAGTATTCATTGAGTACTTCTGCCTGGTTCCCTGACTCCTCCGCTCACCCTCTCACCATCCTCAACCTACTGGATTGCCTCTTCCCCCTCCTTCTCTCCCCTATATACTTAAAGAATCCTTTCCCCCACACCTGATCCCCTGTGCCATTCTCCACTCCTTCATAGTCGTTACCCCTTTGACCACCCTGGTAACCTTCCTGGCCTTTTGAAGATACTCCTCCCTATCCCTGATCCCACATGGATGCTTGAACCTACTTTATGCAGCTCTCTTTTCCCTTACCACCTCCTGGACCTCCCTGGTCCACCAGCATGGCTTCCAAGACCCACCGCCCTTACATCTCGCCCTTGCACAGGACCTGGCAACTTCCTGCAGCTCTCTCCTAATGATCCCCCACCTGCTTTCCACATCCATGTCCAGAGTTATATCCTCCAAGTGCCCCTTGAGGAGTTTTATTTATTTATTGAATTTTGTTGACCCAGTAAGCCCACTGGGCCTAGAAGTCCCTTTTTCAGGGACGACCGGGGGGCTACAGATGGTAAGCAACTGAAATTGAACCAGATTAAGCTGTTGGTGGTATTTTTTGTGAATGGGAGAAATTTGGCAAGGACACCGGGGAAATTCCCCTACTCATCGGTAGGGGGTGCTGACCTGTAGGTGTGTGGTGGGAGTTCAGTCTGGAGCCAGACGTGGTAGGATGCAGTTCGGTCAGTGATTCTCCAGTGAGCATGGTTGGCGTCGATAGCAGGGACCGATGGAGGTGGAGCATGATAGACTCAGAACCCGAGGAGTCGGGTGTTCTGGTAGAGGAAGTGGAGCTGCAAACAGTTCTGCAAAACACGATTTGCGAAGATAAGCCAGTATTGCAAAGAGAATCCAACCAATTGCAGGAGTAGAAAAAATGAAAAAGGATGGCTAGTGTTTCTCCTTCCAAAACTTCGACTACATCAAAAGTTTTTTTTGAATCTCAGGTGAGTAGTACACCAGACCAGCTGCCGCTTTCACCTGGTGATAGCATTGATTTACCCATGGGCTATCATTGCCGGGGGATATGGGCTGGTTGGCGGAGTCAGCTTTATGCCAGTCCGGATGGGTGCAAAAGCCAGATGGCTCTTGGGTGGTAGATCTGAAGTTCAAAGTGGATCCAGGGCAGGTAGGCCTGGCATCAGCCTCGGAAGTTATTTCACAGAACTTGGATTTGGACCCAAGGGAGGAACAGAGGTCGGCATTGCCTTTAACATCTCCCTCTGTTTCTCCCCTTATCTCAATAAGTGGGGATGAAACTCCTGTGGTTTTAGACAATAATGCTCCCTTGGAGTCATGGGGGGTAGATCCCCTTCCTGATACTGGACAGAATGGTGTTGAAATTCAGGAGCCATTAGTCGAACAGGATCCTTTATTGCTGAAAGACACTATCTCTCAAAAATCTTCCTATGTTCCTCAAGCCTGTGGAATTAGCTAAACAATGAAATGCTATGAGAATTCGTTATTTGGGAAGTATGGCTGACCTGCCGGATAGATACTATGTGGGCAGGATCTTACTGAAACAGTCCTTGGGCTTTTCGCCCCATGAAGTATATGCACTGATTCATGCTCCAGGCAAACATGCTTTTGATGTGAGTTTGAGAACTCCAGCTGTGTTAGAAAGGTTCTGGACAAAATATTCACTCCTGAAAACCAATCCCCTTTGGACTCCTTTTCAGGTTATTCCCCTGACAAAACAATCTCTTCTTATTATTACGGTCTTATTTCAGAATGAATGGGTCAATATTTCAGATATTTTGTTATGGTTAGACGAGAGGTGTGATGTTCAAGGCACTCCAGAGCCTATTATTGATGCAGAGGGCTTCTGGAATGGAGGATGGTGCATGAAAGTCAAGTTGTTTACTGTTGATGATGACTTTCAGCATTTGCAGAATTGTTTCTTTATTGGTAGAGACAAGGGATTTCTTTCTTATCCTGGACAGCCCCATAAGTGCCATAAATGTGGTTCAGTATGCCACATTAGCACTTCTTGTGATGAAATTCGATGTTTTAGATGCGGAGACATGGGGTATGTTAGTACTGAATGTGAGAATTCTCCTAATTGCAATTTTTGTGATGAGCCTGGCCATACCTTCACTGAATGTCCACTAGCTGCCCATAATACCCCTGAAGCAGATTTTACTGTACAGGATTATTATATTAATATGGCCCAAAAGGGTAGAGCACCTCCTGACCCAAGACTGCCTAGACCTCCCCTGGGATCTGATAAACAAAACCCTGCCAGGAGTCCTGGGGATCTGATCATGGGTACAGTTTCTCTGGACATTCCCTGTGCTTCGATGGTAGTAGAACCTTGTTTGAATGATACACCAGGACAACCTCTACCCATGGAGAAAGGGGTCATGGCACCTCCACCACCCCCTGCATGTCTGCCAAGGGTACCCCCAATTACTAACTTAGGGCCTCCTCAGGCCTTGGGAATTACTTTAGATGTCCCTTTATCTAATTCTTATGGGATCCTGACAGTAGAGGATGATTCAGTGGACCTAGATTCAGACACAGCTTCTAAATCTTCCTCACAAATAGAATCAGCTTCGGATATGGAAGTAGGAATATCTGAAGGGGAGAAAAAAACAAAGAAAAAAAGTGGGATTCAGATGGGTTTACGTAGAAGTGCTAGGAAAAAATAACTGCCCACCTCATATTAACTTTTTTCTGAGTCATATGATTTGACTGTGGCCTCTTTAAATGTGAATAGCATTCATACTGAATATAAATGATTAGCAACTTATGAAATGTTTTCACAGTTTAAAGGAGATATTGTCTTTTTTTCAGGATATGAGATTATATACTATTGCTGATTTTGATAAAGCTTCACAAGCACGGATGTGGGGACCCTGTTTTTGTTCCGGAGGGGGAAGGAAGCTTTGTTCTGGGGTTGGAATTTGTTTTTTGACTTCAGATGTTTTTGGTAACAGATATTATTGAAACTGAGGTTGGTCGACGTCTCCTGCTTGATGTCACTATACAAGATTCAGATTTTCAGCTAATAAATGTATTTACAGCACAGGTTAAAACAATGCATAGCATTATTGGAGAAAATACAACCATATTTGTTGACTAGACAAAATTTTATTTTAGGTGGAGATTTTAATATTAATAAGGCTATACAGGATAGGGGAGCTAAAAGTCCCAAATTACATTGTGACTTTAATTTTTTGAATGGACTCTTAAGAAATACTGGGTTGATTGATGTGTTTCAATTGAAGTCAAAGGATATAGTTTATACTTATTTTTCAGGATCATGAAAAACTCGTATTGATTATTGGTTTGTTTCTCCTAATTTACAGTTTTGCTCACAGGTGGCAGTTCCTGTGGCTACTTCAGATCATGTGCTTTTGCAAGTTACTTTTTCAAATTTCCCAGAAATTTCAAAGGCCCTGGTTACTGGAGGCTAAATGTGTCTGTTAGATTTCCCAGAAGTTAAGGAAGGTTTTATTTTGTTATTGCTAGCAAGACAATCAGTTTGTTTTTTGTATGATTCAATACAGGCTTGGTGGGATGACACAAAGGCTGATATTCAAAGTTATTTTAAAACACTTGGGAGAATATTGGGTAAAGCAAAGAGTAATTCATATAAAAAAGTGAAATACAAAATAGAGAAGGTATATTGTAGGTTACAACAAGGTTTACAGGTAGAGATGGGCCAGGTACATGCTTTGAAAATAGAATTGGCCAAATTACCAAATGAAAAAGGAAAAGTTTTGGAAACTGCCCAAAGATTTGGAGTTTCCATTGCACAAGGAGAAATTAATCCCTTCGAACAGTGTGAGATGCATAGGGGATATAAGGAAATGAAGCAACTATTAACCTCTTCAGGGGATTTGGTAAGTTCCCACAATGATATTTTGGCAGAAATAGATAATATTAATAATAGATAATGACCTTGTTTCAGGTAGATATTTCTTTAACTGAAGAAAGAATCAAGTCCTGGTTGTCAGATGGTAGCAGTGTATTGGTCCCTAAGGATTTATACCAGTTTTAATATAGCCTATTACACGGTTAGAATTAGAAACTGATTAATTCTTTATCTAATGGTAAAACCCTTGATAGGGACGGTGTGGTGAATGAATTACTGTATATCCTCTAATTTTTTTTATTTTAGGCTCTGAACTAGTAAATTTATTTCAGACTTGCTTAGACGCTGGAATTTATCCTTTGATCTATAATCAGGGCCTGGTGATTTCCTTATTTAAATCAGGTGCTAGGGAGGATTTACGTAATTGGAGGCCCATAACCCTTCTTAACTCTGACTGTAATATTAAGACAAAAATATTAAGTAATAGAGTAGCAGTGGTTTTGCCTCATATCATTCATAGTACACAGTTTTGTTCGGTTATGGGTCGAACTGTTTCAGATGCTTTTTTTTTTGTTAAGAGAGGTGTTTAATAGGAGTTCACTAAAGGAAATCTCTGGGTTTTTGAGTTTGGATCAATTGAAGATATTTGATAAGGTGCCTCATAATTATTTATGGTCTTGTTTAGCCTATTATGGTTTTCCTGTTCAATTTATTTCATGGTTGAAGGGGTACTATGGTTTGGCTGTTGTGGCTCCTTATGTGAATGGCAGAATTGGGATGTTTAGAGCTTGTATGAGAGGGGTAGGACAGGGTTGACCCCTTAGCCCCTTATTATATATTCTTACTCTGGATCCTTTATTACAACAATTGAATGCAAATATAAATATTGGTGGTATTTCACTTCATAGCGATATGACTGAGCTTACAGTCGCTACTTATGCTGATGATTTATGCATTTTGTTTTCAGATCTCCCTTCTAGTGTAGCTGCAGAAGCAGCTTTACGTAAATTTATGGTAGGTACAGGGGCTAAGATAAGTTTTAAAAAGAGTAAATGTGTTTCACTGGGGGATGTAGGAGAAACTTCTAAAGGGATTATGGGAATTCTTGTTCTCCAGTCTGAAATAAAGATTTTAGGGGTTTTTTTTGGTACAGATCAACCAGATGTTTATAATTGGGAATGTATTATCCAGGCAGCACAATTTAGGATTTGGAAATGGAATAAATGGAGGATGGCAAAATTAAGAAGAGTGTATATTATTAAGATTTATTTATTGGGTATGTTTTTGCATTTAGCAGCTATTTATGCATTGCCTAGATGTTTGGAAAGCACTGTATTGAGTATTTTCTTTCAGTCAATATGGAGTAACCATTTAGACCCCATCAAAAGAAACATTTTATATTTGAAAAAAAAAAAACAAGGAGGTTTAAATACGATTAATCCTATTGTTTTTTTCCTTTTCTGTATTTTTATATGTTCGGCCTTTAATTACCACTACGCAAAAAATGTGGTCCCCTTGGGTGTTGGATGATCTCACTGAGTGGATTAGTGATTAGGAATGGGGCAAGGCAGTGGCAAAGCAAAGACATATGCATAATGTGTTTATCACTTATTCTTCATGTTTTCGTAAGCTGAAACAGTGGCAAGTAACGAAATTGATGGTGGGTCAATTACCAGAAAAGAATTGTATGCTGTTATTCAAGTGAGATATTTTGTGCAATTGCTTGACTATTATCATAGGTCACAGAGGGATATTGTTTATGTTACAGCTATGTTATGTTCTGCACCTATGCCTCCAAGTATGTGGAATGTGACATGGCTGTGTGTTCATGGCAAGTTACAAGTAAAAATTAATCTGAAACATAAGAATGCAGAAGATAGGTCCTGCCCTAGAATTCATTTGTGTTCAGAAAAAGTAGAATCCTTGTCTCATTTATTTTTTTCTTACCCATTTATTGTACAATTTTGGTCTGTGGTGGCACGCCATTGGGCTACCTCTCCTTTTCTCCAAATATCTACTGATGTATTATTATTTGGCATCTTGCCAGATGAATAGAGTATTTTGGAAGATCAGTTTTACAGAGCATTTTGGGATGTTTTAAATTCCATGTCTGGCAAAGCAGGGTTCAATGGTCATCGCAACATCTGTATATTACTCCAGAACAATTGTTTTGGTCAATTGTTGATGCTGTTCTCTCCTTAAAAAGAAGTGATTATGGAACCCTTGCCTGTAATTATAGCTAGAAAAAATGGAAGAATTTACATTGGTTAGATACTGGCTGATTGACTGATGGTTTGTAGTTTTGGGGGAGGGGCGGTTCTTTTTGTATTATGATATTTCGGTTTGATTAACATGCATGCTGTAATACTTAATTTTGTTTTATAATTTTTCATTTTGATTTTGTATGTATAAATACCATTATGGATATTTTGTTTTGAGTTTAGGGTTGGGAAGGGGGGTCTTTTTTGTCCTATGCTTTCTATAGGATAGCAGGAATGATGTAATACTGCTTTATGACTTTACATATCTTATTTTGCATTTTGTATGAGTTGTATGAAGTGACTACTGTTTTTTGTTTATATGATCTTTTCTGTTTATGAATAAAAATTTCCCTACTCAGTCTGAAGGGGGAACCTTTGTCCCTCTGTCCAAGATGGCTGATGGTCCTATTGCAGGAGGTGGAGGTGGTGATGGATGCTCTGCTCTGCCTTTAAATCCTATCTTGGTATCTGAGCCTGTCTGTGTTACTGCTTCTAGGGCTTTTTCTGTTCATATGGAAGGTGTGCATATTTCTGCTTCTGCTGTTGTTATGGATTCTACTGTTCCTTTGGGTTTGTCTGATTCTGAGACCTCTGCTATGCAGGACAGCCATGATGCTGCTGTTATTCCTGTTGCTATGTTGCAACAGATGTTAAACAGTTCATTTTACAATTGATACGTGATGATGGGTCTACACAAGATGCTTTATCTAATGCTGATTATTCTGTGACTTCTGCTGATTTGCTTTTTCCTCCACCTTCCCATTTGTACCTTAGACCTTCCTTGAGGAATGCTGCTGACTTGGGTACTGCTTGGTCTCCTGATGCTGTTCTGTGTACCTCTGGTTGGCAAAGCCCTTCAGATGGGAAGCCCTGGACGTCTCCTGGTTTTGTTTCTGCTGCTGCTGCTATTATTGGAATGGCACTGGGAATTTCTTCTACTGTACCAGCTTTGGTTGCTAGTCAGTCTTCTCCTCATGTGGAACCTGACACAGGTCTTTCCACTCAACTGCTTGTTACTGAAAAAAACTCCTGACTCTGGACGTTGTGGTCCAATCACAGAACCTGACTGAATGCTGTGCTTCTCCTGCTCGCCAATCCTCTCCCTCTGCTCCTGTTCCTGAGGACTCGACTCCTTCATTCAAGATGTCTGATTTATTTAAGTCAGTTGGGGAACCTGCACCGTGGAAACATGCTGTTCGCTTGGAGTTCCTGGGTGATTCCTCTGCGGCCCCCACCTGACTTACTGTTCTCCAAGGTATGCTTAGGGACTCTCTAGGGATTAGACTTCAGCATTGTTTGCTTTCATTCATATCAAGGGAGAAACTGCATACAATGTTAGCTTTAAGACTGTTCAGACTTTTGAAAAATGTTAAACTCATTATGAACTGGTTAAACACACTACGATTTGGGCCCTTTTTTTGCTAATACCCCTTACTAAACCCTTGGTGAAAGTTCTTACTTTATTATTTCGCAGTGAAGGGGTGAATATCCATGAGGTTCAGTTTTGGCTTTGCCAGAGATGTGATCTCTTAGATACTCCTCGCCCTATTTTTGATGAAGATCTGATGTGGACGGAAGGCTGAAAGATTAAAGTTCAGCTTAAACAGACTGAGCAGGGAGTTGTGCATATTCCAGGTAGTTTTTACATTGGTTGTGACAAGGGTATCTGTTTCTATCCTGGCCAGCATCGTACCTGTCATAAGTGTGGCTCTAGGACTCACCTGAGTTACACTTATGAACAACCTAGATGCACATTGTGCCTTGCTAATGGCCATGTTAGCTTGAGTTGTCCTACTGCTCAGTTTTGTAATCTATGTGAGGATCATGGCCATAACTACCCCAATGTCCCTGGGCAGAACATAATAGGATTGATTGGATCCCACGGAATCATTCTACTATTATTTCTGATTCCCAGTTACAGGCTCAACAGCGACAGCAGAAGCACTGTCTGCTGACCCCTATCCCAGTGCCTGTTGCCAGTTCGGACCTTGTGTGTACCACAGTTTCTCCTTTTCAGGAGCCCTCTCTTTCCCAGACTGTTTCTCAGGTTTTGGAGTCTGTCCAGGCTACTCCCTTGGCTGCTGCTTCCCCTTCTCCTGTCCTGGTCTTAATGGATGATATGCCCCCCCAAATGGATTTGTCTTTTGTTACTGTCCCTTCTACTAAACGTGGGAAGGGTAAGCTTAAGTCTGAGTCTCATGCCTCTGCTACTACTATTATCACTCATAATAAGTGCCAGTTGCTGGCTAAGAGAAGGTAATAGGGAGAAACTGAGGGTGAGGAAGAGGACTCTAATTCTTCTTGAGCCTCTTCCTCTCATATGGAGCTCTCTTCGGAATCTGGTACAGAGCATCCCCGGATGGAAAAGATGCAGAGAATGCAGCTCCGTCATGGGTGATTTTGAGGGTTCTTTTTTATGGGCTTTCTAATTTTGTCAGTTTTTTTCTTTACTGTTTTTGTCACCCATTGCAGTTCTCTGCCTCTCTTCTGACTTATATCACTCATACCTCTGCAGACTCGTCTTCGGTGCTGCACTTTGAATGTGTGCAGTATGAAATCTTTCCATAAGCAGCTTTCTACTGTTGGTTTCTTGCTTTCCTTGAAACAGGATATTTATATTGTTCAGGATACAAGGCTCAAATCATGGTTTGAGATTGTACAGGTTCGGAATAGGTGGACTGTGGGGCCTTCTTTTTGGTCACATGGGGAAGATCTCTGTGACTGGGTGGGCTTATTGTTTTCTGGACATCGGTTTTGGATTTCCAGGGTTCTTGATGTATTTCCAGGGAGGGTTCTCCTTATTCATTCTTCTTTTGATTTTGTACCTTTTTGTTTGATTAATACGTATGCACCACAGAGTATTGCGGTGCGTTCTTTTTTATTTCTTACTATACAACCATATTTATTTACTACTCGACAGGTTTATTTTGGTGGTGACTTCAATTGTGGACTTTCTGTTTCTGATAGGCCTAGTAATGCCCATAAACTTTTCAGTGATGCTGCTACATTGTCCAAAATACTTCTTTCAGCCCATTTAGTCGATGCCTATACCTTGGTTCACCAGCAGGGTGCTAAGACTTTTTATAGGGGTGTGCTTGCTACGCGGATTTATTTTTTCTTCATTTCCAGGAATGTTTCGGTCTCTCAGGTCTCTGTGATTCCCTGTGAGATGTCTGATCATTTGGCAGTTGCTTTACTCTGCTCTCCGAGTGCTGGACCTTACCCGTTTGCTTCTTGCATTCGCTGGAAGTTGAATAGTTTTTTATTAACTGATTCTCTTATTTTTCAAGGTTATATGGATTTGTTACGTGCTAGGGTTTCTGTGTTGGATGCTTATTCTTCCCCTGTCTTTTGGTAGGAAGATACCAAATCTGACCTTCATCGGTTTTACTTGAGATCTGCCAGCTCTCAGTCCCATTCTACTTACTTTCGGTATTCCCCGGTCCATCAGCAGCTTTTGGATACTTATTCCAGGGCTTCTGAGTTCCATCTTAATCTCTCCAGTCAAATTCGGGCTTTGAAATCTGCTATGGAACAATATCACTATGATCGTGCCCTCTCTTTGAAGATTGAAGCCCAATGTGGCACGCAGGCGTCTAAGAATGCATTTGATCCTTATCAGAGCTGTTCTATTAGGATCTCTTCCACGATTATTGACTGTCTTGTTGATCCCCTTATGGGAGTACAACATACTTCTCTTCTGTCTCTGAAGTGCATTGTGCAATCCCCTGTGGAAGGGATGTTTGGTGCTGCTTCGCTTGTTTTGGACCCGACTTGGTATCTTTCTGACCTGGTCATTCCTGAAGTTTCTGAAGACCTACTTCTTGCCCTTGTGCGTCCCATTTCTGTTTCAGAAACAGTGACTGCTATCAAGAAACAGAAACAGTGTACTTCCCCAGGGAAGGATGGTTTGACAGCTGAGCTTTATCATTCTTTTATTGACTTCTTTGCCCCTGCTCTGACTGTTGTTTTTAATAATATTTTGGCTTCGCTTTCTGTCCCCCGACATTTTTTGGATGCTATTTTACTTTTGATTTATAAAAAGGGAGACCGGACTGATTTGCAGAATTGGAGACCTTTAAGCCTCCTTAATGTTGATTATAAAATTCTGGCTGTTATACTTTTGGGGTGCCTCCTGCCTATTGCGGGTATTGTAATTTCTAAGGCTCAGGCTTGTGCTATCCCGGGTCGTTCCATGTTACATATTTTGTCTCATCTTAGGGATGTGATGTATTCTTGTACTGATGATAGTAGGGCTGCTGTGTTTTCTTTGGATCAACAAAAATCTTTTGATCAGGTAGAACATTCTTTTTTGTTTTCTGCTTTGACACACTACCATATTCCTTCCGGTTTTATCTCTTGGCTTAAGTTTTGCATAATACTGCCTGGATTACGCCTCATATTAATCCTTCCCCTGGTGTTGCATTTTTGGGTAAATGGGGGGAGGTGCGGCAGGGTTGCCCCCTAAGTCCCCTTTTGTATTTGTTTCAGATTGATCCTTTGTTACGTAAGCTGGCCTCCTGTCCTGCTGTCCCTCCCCTGTTTCTTCCACGTGTCACACAGTCCCCACTGTGTTTGCGTATGCTGATGATTTTTTGTACTACATCTCTTCTTTCTGTTCCAGGCTTTTCGAGGCCATTTTCTGACTTTGGTTCCCTTTCTGGTTCTCAATTAAATTTTCATAAAAGTGTGGCTAAGATTTTTCCGTACTCTGTGCCGTCCTCTACTTCTGATTTTGTGGCTGGGATTCCTGTTATTTCTGGTCTGCTTAAACTTTTGGGTTTTTATTTTGGCTGTACTGATGATTCTTTGTATAACTGGAATTTAGCCCTTGATAGAGGTCTTCATCTTATTACCTCATGGGAAGGCCGGCCTATTGCCAAGAGGAAATGTGTTCTGCTCTTGAAGACTTTGGTTCTTTCTTTATTTTTGCATGTGGCTACTGTTTTCCCTCTTTCCTTTGTTTTGGAAGCTAAATTCAATAGTGTTTTTTTTTCAGGGTTTTGGGGGCTCCCATTTAAATCCTATACGTCGGGTTTTTCTCTATCATGATTATTGTCAGGGTGATGTTCAGATGTTGAATCCTCTGGTGTTTTTTCATTGTCTATTTCTGAAATTTTGGTTTCCTTTCTTGTTGCTGCCTCCCCCCCCCTTGGGTTTCTATTTTGCTTGCCTGGGTGACCCCTTTGTGTAGGAAATGGCTTGGTCCTGTTCCAGAAGTGCCTCAGAATTTTAAAGCTTTTGGTATTCCCTCTTTCTTGTTTCCTACTTTTCTTAAAACCCGGCAATGGCACTTAACCCCTCAGGTTCTACGGTCTCAGTCTAGGAAACAATTATATTGCACTGTTCTGCTTTCCTCTTTTTTGGATACCCCCAGATTGTTAAATGCTCTTGGTACTGAGTTGGATAATACTGTGATTTTGAGTCAGCTTACTGACCCTAGACTCCGTGCAAAGTTATGGGATGTTACTTGGTTGTCATATCATTGGAGGTTGGGGGTGCATGGTAATCATTAGCGTAAGTCCCTAGAGGAGCGTATGTGTTTTCGGGATACTTGTCCGGGTGTACTTGAAACCATGTGTAATTTTTTTCTTGATTGCCCTTTCAGTAGGGACTTTTGGACTCTCTGGCTTCATAAATGGAAGGAAAAGCGTCTTACGTATGTTTCGTATGACATGCTTGTGTATGGTCTGTTTCCTGCCTCCCTTTCTCATTATCAACCTAGTACCTTCCGTCTTGTCTTTGCCCTTTGTAGGTTTTTTCTCTGGCAGGCCCGATGTGCTAAACTGTTGCAACAGAAATCATACACGAGTACTCATATTATATATGAGGTTTTTGCGGATCTCCAATCTATTCAAGATAAGGAGCGTGATACTCTGCCCCTGATACTTACCATTTCTACTGGGGTTTGTGTGAGTGGCTTTCTGCTGCTTGATATTGTCTGTTTTTTTACTCCATGAATTCCCTTCCTCTTTTGGTTAAGGGGGGAGGATGTTTATGCATGTTTTTTTTCATGCTGCTCTGCTTTTTGTATGATTACTGTACTTCTCTGATTTTGTTGACTTAGTATATTATTCTGTGTTACATGTCACTGTTTTGCATTTTTTTGTTTTTGTTAATTCCCCTATTCTTTTTGTAGGGTGGGGGGAGGAGGTTATGCTTCTTTTTGTTTACTTTGTTTTTGGGATTTCTGTATAACTTAATTCTTCCTTATATTTTTGTTTTTTTCCTTCTCTAGTTTTGTATGACGCATTACTGATTTGTTTATATATTTTGTTCTGCTTTCATTCTATATTCCCTTACTAATTTGGTATGGCAGGGAAGGGGGTTTGAGTATTGTATGTCTACCTTATGTTTGGGGTTCCTGTATACTACAACTCTGATTTTTGTATTCGAGTTTCTTTTTTTTTTGGTTTTGTGTGCTGCAATGTTGTTTTGTATGTATTCTGACTTTGTGATTTTGTTCTGCGATTTCAATTACAAATTCCCCTACTCTTGGGGTGGTGGGGGAAGTTGGTTAAGCTTGGGGTTCCTGTATGATGAACTATTTCTTTCTTTATGTTTTTGATTTTCATTATTCTGGGTTAGTATGATGTATTACTGATCTGTATTTCTTTGTTTCTCCTGTTTTCAAATAGATACTTCCCTTCCTCTTAATGGGGAGGGGTCTGTTTTTAGCACTATGTCTACTTTTGGTTTCTACGTATTTTTAGACAGTTAGAACATGTATGATTGTAATGCTCCTTTGCTGTTCCTTTTGAGTTGTAATTTTTTTGTGTGTGAATTAACTCTGCTTTGTTTTTCTTTGGATTTCTCTTACTTTCTGATTTGTGCACTGTTTTGTGTGACTCAACACTGTTTGTAATCTTTTATTTTGATGTTCTTTTAATAAGATATTCTCCAACTCTTTTAGTGGGATGGCGGAGGGGGGTTGGTTCTAATGTTTTCCTTATGGTTGGGGTTACTGTATGAAATACTAATTTATGTTCTTGTTTTCCCTTTTTTATGATTTTGTGTGATATAATACTGACTTGTATATGATTTGTTCTGCTTTGTTATGATTTCAATAAAAATTCCCCCATCTCTTTTGGTGGGGGGGGTCCTTTCTGTATTGGGATTCAATTTGTGTTCTACTTCTGTATTAGACAGCCTGTTTGGATATGTTTGACTGTACTACTTATTTGCTTTTCTTATGATTTGTACTTTTATTTTGTGTGAGGCAACGCTGTTTTGTATTGTTCTGATTTTTGTTATTCTAATGAAAAAAATAATCCCCTACTCTTTTAGTGTGTGTGTGTGGGTGTCCTTTCTGTCTTGGGATTAGATTTATGTTCTACTTCTGTATTAGACAGCCTGTTTGGATATGTATGACTGTAATACTTATTTGCTTTTATTATGCTTTGTATTTTTATTTTGTGTGAGGCAACACTGTTGTGTATTGTTTTGATTTTGTTGTTCTAATAAAAATTCCCCTACTCTTTTTCAATAAGTGCCATGGGATCTTTAGCATCCACCTGAACTACTACCAATCCAAGCAGATGGGACCTCAGTTTAACATCTCATCTGAAAGACGGCAACTCAGAAGTACAGCACCACCCCCATGATGCACTGCAGTGTCGGTATTGGGATAGTAACCCAAGTGCAAGACGTGGGAACTGAACCAACATCCCTCTGATCTCCCGGTCTCAGAGGCAAGTGTGCTACCTACGGAGCCACTGACACTGTTCACCCATGTTTTCAAAGTCCACCCTCCTGAAGTCCACTGTCACTGTCCTTGTACAGTCCCCCCCATGTCCAATACAAACCAGACAGTGGCATGGTCACTCCCAGCCAGAGGTTCCCCCACCTCAATCCCCTTAACCAGGTCACAGTCAGCCAGGACCACATCCAGGACACTTCCCTCTCTCGTTGGTTCCACAATATGCTGACTTAGGAATGCATCCTGGAAGATGTCCAAAAAGACCTGCTCCCTGGCCACAGGGAATGTCATAGTTCCCCAATCAGTCACTGGCATGTTAAGGTCACCCGATATCACCACCCCACCCCCTCCTGTCCACAATGGTCCCTAATATTAGCAAGCAGGCTTTCCTCCAGGTCATCAGCAAGCATGGGAGGTCTGTAGATCACCCTCATTTTAAACTTCTTGCCCCCGGGGCTTGCATGGTGACCCACAGGGTCTCCACATTACCCTCAGCTTCCTCCACCCAGCTTATCCCTATGCTGTCCCTAATGAACAGTGCAACCCCACTCCCCCGCCCACTGTTCTGTCTCTCCTGAGCACTGTATACCCATTTAGGTTTAGGTCCCAGTCATGTCCAGGAATGGCCAAAGTCTCTGTGACCACAGCCACATCCACATCCCCCTCCACCAGCAAGGTGTGGAGCTCAGGCATCTTGTTTCAAAAGCTCCTGGCATTTATCAGGACTACCCTCCACCCCTTTCCCCTCCTCTCCATCCTGTCCCATCACACAGAGTTAACTCACAGCCATCTAACCACCACCCATGGTGCATAGTCTGCCATTTTAATGCAGTGGAGAAGATTGAACCCATCCTTGATGGGTTTTCCAGGTTTGACCACACAGTCCTCCCCTCACCTCCCCCCTAACAAGTTTAAACCCCATCTGGCCTGAATAAATTTGGTAAATTTCTGTTTAAGCTCTGCCTTCCTCAACAGGTTGAGATGAAGCCTATCTCTAACATACAGCCCCTTTTCCTCCCAAGTTTCCCCCCCAATCACCGACTACCCCATACCCCCGAGCTTCACCCCACCCTCTGAGCCACTCATTTACCTCCCTAATTTTCTATTTATCTTCCACACTGGCTCTCAGTACTGGCAGGATTTCCAAGAAGGAGACTGAACAGCCATTTACATAACAGACCCTGGAAAGCTCATGGAACCTAGCCTGGATTTCCAACACGCTGTTTCCTTCTATGTCATTAGTACTCAGATGCACTAAGAAGTCTGGGGAACCTCCACAACCTTGTGCCAGCTCGTACACCAGGAATGACAGGCCAGAAATGCTCTTGACCCTAACTGTACTCAGCTTCTCCTCACCCTGCCCTTCCCACTGGAGACCTCTAATCATGGAGTCCCCCAGCAGGAGCACCTAACTCTCCTCGACCTTCCTCCTTTTCCATTTACCACCCCATCCCTAATATCTTCCCGGGTCCTGCCCCTTAACTGATTAGCTGCCGGACCCCCCTCTTTAGCTTCACATGCAGCCCCATTTAACTCGTCCCCATGAACAGAAGCAGTTGCCTCTTCCCCTGGTAGCGCTGCCTCAGCCCCGCTCATTTCCCTAGCTGAACCAGTGACTTCAGTTACTCCCCCTTTTGTGACACTTTCAGGTTCCACCCTCCCAGCAGCCTCCATCCTACTCTTCCCAACACTGTCTGCCTATTAGACCTCCAGGCCTACCACCTCACTCCTGGCAGGGTCTGTCACTTAAGGAAATTTAAATCAATGGGTTGGGGAATCAAGCACCTCAGTGATCATGTCACGTATACATCATAGGTATTATTTTTATTATGTTTCAGGTAATGTTTGTGTCCATGACATTTTTATTTGTGGCATTTCTGCTTCGAGAGGGGAATTGGACAAAGGACATGGCTGTATTGAACTGTGATGACAGACATGAGCAACAGTACCCCAACTATCACCTTCTAACCAAAGAGGTGTACAGAACAAAACAGCAAGAATGCAAGGATTGGCCCATTTGTTCCCAAAATGTATGTTAGATGGATTTTTAGTGACATATTTGAAAAGTTATATTAAACCGGCTTAACTGAAATTGAGTCAGCTTTGTTTCCTGTTATGATGGAAAAGGCAAGGGTAGGAAGACAGTGTTTTCTTTTTAAAGACATTCTCCAAAAGTACACCAGCACATGGCTAACATTGAAATACTCATTTTTCTACTATAGTGTATATCTGGGTTTCTGTAGTATTGTTCTTGAATGTTCTTATTATCGCTATTGCAAAGGCTAAAGATTTGAAATTTGTATGCTACTACAGTAGCTCACGTAACGGACTACAACATTTACAGAGATAATGAAACTTGGTTAAATAGTTGTAAAATGAGAAATATAGAGAAAACAATAGTTTACCATTTCAGATTCTTTGCTAAAGCACAACTGTCTCAGATTATAATGAGTGAAATTCTACATGATAAGAGGTAACCAAGCCAGTTACTTTGCATAAATATAATTATTGTTTTAAATGATTGCAAAAAAAAGTTTTACAAACTGATATGTGTATTTTTATAACCATGCTATGTAAGCAATAACCCATGACAGGGTGTGCAGTTATTGGGGATTAATCAACACCCCAGGTGCGTTGTGAGGCATGATGCTGCATGCCGAGTGTCCCCACTCCGCCCGTAGTGTTGATTTACCCCCAGTAACCACACACCCTGAAATGGGTTATTGCACTTATAAGGTAAGTTATGTGTGAATGCCGCCCCCCAAAAGAAAAACCCTCACATCCACATTCTGAAGGGTAATCGGTGCTGCTGACAAGGCATTTAATGCAATTGTACTCAAGATGAATGAGCTCACCGGAGCCACTGTCTGTTGCTCTGCCTCTCTCTCTGTCCTGTCTCTCCTGTGTGTCTCACTTACACAGCATCTAACTCTGGGAAATGGATCATTGTATGGATCACATGGACAGAGAAACTGAGAGAGAGACACACAGACACAGAGACACAACTGCCTACCTGTTGCTCTCATGGGGGTGGGGCCCCGATCTCCTTGACACTGTGAAGCACTTTTCCGGCATGTACATTATTGTTGGCTCACCTCCATAGACACAGCGGCCACTGTGGTTCACTCATACAGCTGTCCATTCACTGTCATCCTGGTACATTAGAGCTGGGGGAAATCACATGGCTGTCACAGGATACGCAAACAGGGAGCACTCAGTTTGGTTAACTCCACTGTTTGCATGGCTACAGAAAGAAGAACACAGATTACTCTCACACCCTGACATGATGACTCTCTCCATGGCTCTGCACACAGACCACCAGCATGCAGAAAGAGGGAGACAGATTACTATCTCTCTCTCTGTACTCTCTCTCTCCATGTGGTAGCAAGCAGGGTGACAACGGACAGCAAATAAAGATGCTAAGCATCCACTGTCACTCCAGCAAGGGACATTCACTGTCAGCTCCCTCTTGCAGTGATCTCTACACTTTTGGGGACACTGTGTGCTCTCAGGGGTTGGGTGATGACAGGGGACAAATGTGCTCTCCCTGCAGCACTCAGGGACAGAGACAAACACCCAGCCACTGCTGACATCACAGCCGCTGACTTACCACTACTTGATCAATCTTGCCTCTGCAGGATTTTCACAGCATTGGGTTGGGATAGCTGTTCACAGAGAGACACAGAGACTTCTACTCTGCTGCCTTGTGGTCTCGCTCTGTGTCTCTCTCGATCTTTCACTCTCTCTGTCTCTCATGCTGGCTCTCTCTCTTCTGCTGTCTGTCCCCACAGCATACAGAGTGGATGAGGTGGGGGGTGGCAAGAATGGAGGATGGGTGGCTGGTAGCACTGGGGGACAAAAAAACAACCATGGGGACCACACAGTTGTCTCTTGGGACAAGCTGATCGCACACAGGACACCGCAGTTCGCTGATGCCACTTGGACCTCACTGTCACAGATGAGACTGCAGTGACTGCTGCTGGCCCCGTCTTGCTCACACTCTACACAGCCACTTGGAAGTTTTACTGTGTGCTCGGTCCCCAGAGGTCCACAGGGCAGGTGGGAAGCCAGACAGGTGTGAAGGGAAAATAATTATAATATGTTGCTGCAAAGACTAAGGAAGGGAAATATGACAAGGGACCGATCTCTGACCTGATTTGCACTTGCCCAAGACAGAGAGAGAAAGTCACATCCGTTGTGTATGGCTGAGGACATCTATCTCACTTAGTGGGGGGATTAGTGGCTGACTTGAAATCTGTGTTTTGAGCACAATAACGAGATCAGGGTGCTTCTTGATCTGATCCCTGGGGCCCCTTCACCACTTGCTGTGTGGGTAACAGAGATTAATGAATGGTCAGGTGGTAGCCCTCTGCAAATCAGATCACAGATAGCTCCCTGCCCATGTTATAAGCTATAATACAGTGATTTAAAGCAGTGCAAATTGTCATATGGTAGCACTCTATCTACTCTAGCAAGCAAGTAAGAGTCCAGTGCACAACCACCCCCATAGTAAATCTGGAAAGTTAAACACTTTTTCTGGCCATATTGGCAATTTTCTTACTTTTATCTAAAAAGGGGTTCTCTTAGTTGTCATATTGCAACTCCAATGTGAACAAGCCAAACCACTAGACACCAAGGAGGAACTTCACAGTTTGGTCCTAACTATGAAATGCCTGCCATTGCAACTCTTATACAGAGTGCATTGCCTAAATAGGCTCCTTTAAGGTAACGTGCTTCCACCCAGGTATTGTGCCTGTTATCAAAAGGATCATGCCAAAAGGAGTACCACAAAGCACTTTCTACCTTTGCATTATTCAAAAAGTTAAAATCACATTTCTGATGAGAGCTGCTACTGGTTTTGTGGGCATGTAACAAACAAACAAACAGAGTCCAGTATACAACTACACCTACACATTTTTTGGCCTAAATTGGCAATTGTCTTCTTTTATCTCAATGCAAAAGGGATTCTCTTAGTTGTCAGACTTAATCTATCTATCTGTCTGTCTGTCTGTCTGTCTGTCTGTCTGCTTGTCTGTCTGTCTAGACCTTTAATACAGTATATATCTGTAGGTCTACGTACAGTATCTATCTGTAAAATACATTATGAAGGTTAATAAATGAATCATATTTATTCTAAAATGTGTGGGAAACAGATATAGTGGTTCCTTTATAATGAACACCTCTGGAGCCAGCTGATGTGTTCATTATAGCTACAGTATGTGTTCACTACAGCAAGGTGTTAATATGCCTACCTAGGGAACAAGAGGGATTTTGTTATAGTGGGGTTCACTATAGCAAGGCAGCATTGTATTAAAATCATAATAAAATACAGACCTGGAGCCAGATTCTCAAAACTTTCTCAGGCACAAACCCAGTTTGCCCCTGCAAACTGTGTTTGTGTCCTGGCAAAGTTGGGAGAGTGGGGGCCGCAATGCAAATGAAGGGGAGGGGACCTGCATGTACCCACGGTGCAATTCACAAAGGTGTTGCTCCACACAAGGGCCATTTGGAAGGCCCTTGCATAGAGAAATTACCGCTGATAAAAAACTGGCAGCAATCTGTCCAACCATAGTGGTTAGCAGAGATACTGTGACCCCCAAACACCCCTCCCCATTCTCCGATCACCGTCTTCATATGCTGTAATAGCTTTCTGTAGTATAGTGGTCCTCTCCCACCCCGGTCACCCACCCAACAATGTTAAATCATGATTCCATAGTGTAGCAGTCCCCCCATCCTGATCTCCCACCCAATAATGTAGAATCTTTTTTCCATACTGTAGCAATCCCCAGTCTCCCACCCAATAATGGAAAATCTTTTTTTCCATTGTGTAGTGGTCCCCTAGTCCCTGATCTCCCACCTGATATAGCTAAACCATTTTCCATAGTGTAGTGGTCCCTCCCCTTCCCCAATCACTGACCTGATAAGTATAATCATTTTTTCATAGTGTAGTGATCCCTCCCCGCTCCCTGGTCACCAATTGCCATCTCCAAATGTGAATCCCCATGCCCTGGTAGTCTAGGGTCCCTCACTCCACCCTGTACAGTGTGACCCACCACCCCACTCCACCCCATCCCAATCGGTAATCACCAACCAGTACAGCTCTCCTCACACTACCACGGCTGGCTGCTGATTGAGCCTGCAAGTAGCATGTACTGTATACAGTATGCTCTCCTTGAGGGCTCAGTCAGTGGTCAGCTGCAGTTGTGTGAGAAGGGATGTGGTGGTCACCAATTGCCGACTGAGATGGGGGGGAGTGAGGTGGTTGGTCACACTGTATGGGGTGAGGGGTGGGGGGAAGGACCCTAGACTACCAGGGCATGAGAATTTGCATTTGGGGACAGTGATCAGTGACCAGGAAGGGAGGAGGGACCACTACACTATGGAAAAATTACATACTTATCAGGTTGACAATCTGGGAGGGGGCAGGGACCACTACACTATGGAAAATGGTTTAGCCATATCATGTGGGAGATTGGGGATTGGGGGGACCATTACACTATGGAAAAAAGATTTTACATCATCAGGTGGGAGATTGGGGTGGGGAGGACCACTACACTCATGAATAAATGATTACACTTATCCAGTCAGTGACTGGGGAAGACCCTAGATTACCAGGGACTATAGCCATTTATTTAGGGACAGCAATCGGGGGAACTACAGCTCCATGGAATGCAGCTGCATGGGGCATGGGCTGGTGGGGGGGCTGTGCTAAGCAAATCAAAAGGCATGCAAATTGGCCCATAGTGGGCATGCTAATTGCCATTAGCACCTTGCATGCTCAATGGGCTCATTTGAATGGCTAGTTTCGTGAAGAGGGGCTTAGTGCCTATGTGCTACTGTTGCTGGCCCATTCTCCTGGCTGGCTGTGGAGGCAGTACTACTGGGGTTCTTGGTGCTTTTCCTGGGTTAGCGTTGCCCCCACTAGCCCCTATTCACAGTTGGATAGCACACTGCACCATCTGACTGTGAATAGCAGGATTGCACACCAAAGCAACCACAACGTGCAGTGCAGTCTTTTGCATGGCACTTTGCATGTTTTAGTGAATCCTGGCCCTGAGTGTTATTTTAACCATAGTGTTGGTTTTAGTAGTTTAAATGTAAAAAATGTGTGCCAAAATTTGAGGGTCAGCTATTTAAAACACTTTTGTTTGAAATTTAGTTGTCTATGCAAATTTTAAAACATCTTTTTGTGACAGAGAAATGTTTACCATGAATTTTTGTAGACATTACTTTTTTATTTATTTATTTATTAAAGAATTGAAATTACAAACCTTTGAGCTAAGAGCTCATTTACAGAGGATCCTCATCAATCAAAGGAGGGGAACAATTATATGCGTTGGGAATAGCAAATGCAGCTAACAGGCATTGTCATAAACATATTAGTAACACATTAACAAACTAATATAATACAAGAAACTGAGTATTAAAGACAGAGGCAAACTGTAATGTACAGTCTTAACAGAGTACATAAGGAACAAAACACCGACAGTATAAATAGGGTGTTAACAGTTCAGTTAGGTACTCAAAAATAGCATGCAAGAAGCCGTGTCATAGGCAAGAGGATGCCAAGGTAGAAAAATCTCCATGAATGTGTAGTGGCAATGGGTAAGAGAGTGGCGAGGGGGCCCTATTCAGCAGAGTATGTATGGATATAGTCTAGTAAGGTACACATGTAATGCCCTGGAGGTTAGGTAGAGCAGTAGCAGTATGTAGGTGGGAACGATGGAATTCCATAGTTCGGATTTGAAGTGACTAATGCCGGCGAGGCTTGTGATGGCATGAGGGAGCTCGTTTAGCCAGGTGGGTGTCATGACTGCAAAGGCATGACTCCCTAGGTCAGTTCTTCTGAATGGCACTGCAAGCACTTGTTTTGTAACATGTTTAGAAAGGGTAGGGCAGAATAAAGCCTGTAAAGAAGGTAGTGCTAGTCCAACCAGGGCTTTCATCCCCAGGAGGCAGGAGTGGAGTCAGATGTGGTCCTTGAGAGGAAGCCATTTTGTTCCTAATGTACAGAAAGCAAGTGTGTGTAAGGTGATCAGTAACCAAGACAAGTCTGCAGGCTTTGTTTAGGGTGGTATGGGCTCTGTGTATGCTTGTGTCAGATGCTGCACCGTAGATCACAATTTCATAGTCTACGATTGGTAAAATTGTAACTCTGATGACCTGATACCTGGCCTCTGGAGTGAGGCAGGACTGAAGCCTGTAGAGGTCCCCTAATTTCCTATTAGCGGCAGTAATAATAGTATGAATATGTTCATCAAAGGCAAGGGACTCACTGATAGTGATCCCCAGGTACCTGAAGGAGGACACTTGCTTGAGGGTGGAGTGAGAGCTGTCATTTATGATGAAGGGTGCAGTAGTTCTTTTCTTTTGATGCCCAGCAAAGAGCATTGTCTTTGTTTTTTTGCTGTTGAGCACCAATAAGCTGTCCTTAAACCTGTCCTGCAGCATGGCAAAGTTGTGCTGCAGGTGCCTGGTGACAGTCTCTTGGCACAAATCCCACAGAAAGACAACAGTGTTGCCTGCATACAGCAGGATCCTAACCAAAGGGCATGTCTCTGGGAGATTGTTCACAAAGAGGCTGAGCAAGAGCGGGCCCAGTATAGAGCCCTGGGGGACCCATATGGTGACTTCACAAGCCTGGGAGACTACTACATTAATTTTTACCCTCTGGGAGCATCCAGTTAGGTAGCTAGTGAACCATTCGACTGTGCCCAAGGACAGCCCCAGGCAACCTAACCTATGTAACAGCAGCAGATGATCCACAAGGTCAAAAGCCTTGGTAAGGTCTATATAGATAACTCCAACTAGCTGGCCTTGGTCAAGTGCTTCATGCATGTAGCCTGTGAAATCAGCTAAGGCAGTATTTGTGCTATGCATCTTGGTGAAGACATGTTGCTGTGGACAGAGGAGGCTTTATTTGTGCAGATGGTCCATGGGTTGGTCAACTGTAATTCTCTCTAGTGCTTTGGAGAGTGGGGACAGTATGGAGATAGATATCTAATTAGACAGTGTTGCCTTATCACCTCCTTTAAGCACTGGGGTTACAAGAGTGGATTTCCAGGTACTAGAGTTTATAACAATGATTCAATTTGGTAATGTCGCTGGGAAAGTAATTTTTCTGACAAAAATTGTTTTAAAATGTGGACGGCCAATCAAGAGCATGTACAGATTGTTTGAATCACTTTTCCTATTATTTCTTTGTGAATTTATTAAGCCGAATCAGGCCCTAAAAGTTACTTTTTTTTTTATTTTGAACTGAAAATGTTCTTCAAAATTTGAGTTGCCTTTTGTTGTCTACTGATGCTAAAATTTCTTCTTAACTTACCTCCTCAGTTCCAAACCATGCTGTCTCTGCCATAGGTACTCCTCTCGGCTGTTTCTTGAGAATCCCCAGGTTGACACTTGCATTTGAAAAGATGTTTCCCTGCTGCCACACCATATCACTAGAACATCCTGCCTATCTCCCTCCACTCTCTAGAAACTAATTCTCTATTCAAATCCCACTACAGTGCTGCCCATCTAGCTGACTCTGCCTAGAAATGCTTCCCCTGATTTTTGATTCTGGGAATGAGATTACTGATAGACATGTTTATACCTTTTGATCTGTGGCTTTGCTTTTTGATGCATTTTTATTCTTTATTTGTAAATCGAATATATGTTTTGTATTTATTGCTTAGTTGCCACTTTACCACAATGGTCATTAGTTGTATTGTGTGTTGAATGCTTCTTGTCCTGTATTATTTGTATATAATTACTGGTGATCATAAATATCAACTGGATTACTGTTTAGTTAAAAATGCATATCAACTGAATTTCAGGTTATTATGCTCTAAAGGCAATAATAACCCAAAATTCAGTTAATATGACACTTCATAATAACCCAAAATCTGGTTGATATTGCGGTTGGTGGCTGAGGACCATGAGATGATAGTGATAAAGGCACAGGTCGGTCAGAATGGCAAAATTATCATCCTTGCCACAATCTACCTACCCACTAAGAAAGCCACAGCAGGCTTTCCCACAATTATGGATGTTATCAGCACCCTTCGAAAGGGGATGGAGCTTGTCATTACCAGGGACTTTAACACTAACTGGGATGAAAAGGAGGCTGCCCCTTTTAGGGATCTGATAGCCACCTCCAACCTGACACAGCTTGTCACCTGCCCCACCAGGCAGAATTATAAGACAGGAAACAGTACCATCCTTGACTGGGTCCTAGCAAGCTCACCATCCCAGATCTCTCAGATCAAGGTTCTCCCAGACACTGTAAGTGACCACTCCCCAATAACCTTCCTGTGGTCTAATAAATTTACCAAAAGCCCACCCATCTTCATTGAAAGCAGGGTCTTGAGGAAGGATAAACTTGGAGCCCTCAGATCAGCCCTTACCCTGCATGACTGAACTCCTGTTGACCTGGTGCCTACCCTTGATCAGGCCCTCAGTTACTTCATTAAGGGCTTTAGCTCCATCTGTGACATCTATGCCCCGCTCATGAAAAGAAAAAATTTGGGGCAGGCAAATGGCTGGATTGATGGGGAGCTCCTCTCCCACCTGAAAGAAAGGGACATAGTCTGGGAGAGGGCCAGAAACACAGGTAGCAAGCATGACTTCAGTGCTACAGAACAGACAGGAACTGCTGCACTAAGCTAATCTGGCTCGCCAAAGTCAATTATCATAAGGTCCAGCTTTGCAACTCTTGGGGTGATGGGAAAAGATTCTGGGATAACATCAAAAGCATCCTTGGAAAGGAGGACAAGAAGCACCCTCAGCTGCTCAGTATCAGTAACACCCCCACTACAGACCCTCTAGTTATTGCAGAAGCCTTCAATAAGGCCTCCACCAATCTTACCCTAGTGCTACCACCTGCCTATTTGCAACCTGGTTTGAACCACTCCAGCAATGTATCTACCGAGTGTTCTCACCTGACCTTCTACTTTAAAAGGGTGACGGTGAAGGAGGCCCTTTTTATGGTCAAGAAAATACTAGGTAAGACCAGGCTGGGCAGTGACGGGATAGACATGAAACTTCTATCCCTCATCCGGGACATTCTTGTAGTGCCCATTACCACACTGTACAATAAGTCCCTGGCACTGGCCCAATTCCTGGTGGTTTGGAAGCAGGCCCTAGTTACACCAGTGCATAAAGGAGGCTACAAGTCTCTGGTAGCCAACTACAGACCCATCTCGATCCTCTCCCCCCTATCCAAGGCACTAGAAATGATTGTGGTGGGTCAACTCATTGACTACTTCAATAAGTATAGTCTACTATGCCCCAACCAGCATGGCTTCAAACAAAATCACAGTACCACCACTGCCCTGCTGGACTACATGAACTATGCACATAAGCCCCTGGATGAAGGCAAACTGGTGGGGTCTGTCTTTACTGACCTCACCAAAGCCTTCAATATGGTCAACCACCCCCTGTTACTAACCCGACTGCAAAACATGGGTGTGGCACCCAACACCCTTTGCTGGTTCCAAGACTACCTGATACAGAGAAATCAATGTGTCAAAATTGGGCAAACACTATCCAGCACAAGATAGGTATCATTAGGGGTATCCCAAGGATCAATACTGGGGCCCCCACTCTTCAGTCTCTTCTTAAATGACCTTCCCACAGCCTGCGACACCAAACTCATACTGTATGCAGATGATGCTGTGCTCCTGAGCAGCAGCATGTCTCAGGCTGCCCTACAATCTGAGCTGCAGAACTCCTTCTCCAAACTCGAGGACTGGTTCTATAGTCATAACTTGCTATTAAACTACAAGAAGACCAAGGCCATGCTTATGTCCAGCCCCCACAACAAAAATAAGCAGCACCCCCTCATCATCTCCAACTTATGCAGTGAGCCACTGGAACAAGTTCACTTGTTCAAGTATCAGTGGTCATAATAGATGATACCCTCACATTTGCACACCATATTGACTCTCAGGTCAAGACAGTGAATACCAAGACTGGTGTCCTGTACAGACACAGGCAATACCTCTCTTTGAGGCCCTCCACCTCTCAGTCCACAGTTCACTTATATCTATTATTGACTATGGACTAGCAGTCTACAGGGCAGCAATGGGTACATCACTCAAGAGGGTTCAGACTGCACTCAACAAAGCCTGCAGACTCACCCTGGATGCTGAACATTGCACTCACACCTGTACTCTGTACAAATGTACAAATTGGCTGTCATTAAGAAACAGGGTCAAATTCCAGACTTGCATCCTAGGGAAGAAGACTCTATTGGGTAAAACAGCACCTTGTGTAGGCAATTTAATCAAGGTGGCCAACTTGTTACAGGTCACCAGTGGGAGAACTATAGGGGCCTTGGCTATCCCCTTCCATCGCACCTCACTTGGGCAATATGCATTTGTCTACCGGGCCCCTCTGTGGATGAATGAATGAATTCCCTGGGCACATCTTGGCCACCAATTGTCTGGCACAATTCAAAACTGACCTCAAACAGCACCTAATAACACTAAGTGGACCTGCCTCTGAGTCCAGCCACACCTGCTATCTCTGCCCCCCAGCAAGCACTAGGCAGGCCTCAGGTACCCCCTTCCTCTGTCCTTTCTCATGACTTACCTCAGCAATCAGTTTGCATCATGCTCTTTCAGCACCTGCCACCCCACCCTCCCCCAGCTCTTAGTCCTGTGAGTTTCCCTTACAGTCACTACTAATGCAAGCTGCCTGACCATGCCCCCTCACATCCCACCATTTACTCTAGCATGTTTTCTCCACTCAGCATCCCCTCACCCCACCATTTCTCCCTATACCTTATCACCCTTCTTCCCCAACCCTTCACCTCCACTGCAGTACATACCTCTCTCTCTCTCTCTCTCTCTCTCTCTCTCTCTTACTCCTTTCTTCACCCCACTGCCAATTATTCCCATCCCTCTGAACTACTGACAAGGCACTTTGTGTCTGCATATTCCCCTCCACCCTCATAAAGTGTTTTTCTTGTTATTTTAACTTGTACCTATGTTTTGAGTTATTCTGTAAGTTCTGAATACAAGCTGTATCGTTTATTGCAATGTACCTTTGCTTTCTCCTATTGTACTTTGTTTTGCAATCTATGATGTGGAACCTTTGTAAAAGAGCTTGCGCTCAAAGGTCTTTTCTGAATCACTAAATAAATAAAATTCCCCAAAGAAAAGACTTTAAAACTGTTGTGTTCCATTGTTTCACGAAAAGTATTTCAACTGCAGTATTTTCAACCATGTTTTATTCATGTACAATTAAATTTCTTCAAAAATAAAACTGCACTATAGCTAAAAAATTTATTTTTCTTTCAAGCTACTACAAATACGGTCTAAAATTTCACACCAGCAATTATAAAAAATAAAGGATAGGTAAGTTTGATGTTATGCACTTTATTCGCACACCCTCGGTGTGTGATGACCACACAAACATAGCTTCGCTCTCAAGGTTTATGGGTCATGAAACATCTCGGGTGTGAAAAAAATCCTTATAAAATGGGCATAAGAAATCCAAGTCTTTGATTGGCTACAACATCATCTGAGCTGTGTTCTTACCAGATGATATAGTAGACAACCGGGACTACTGCCCACCAAGATGCCCCATGACCAGAAGGAATCAGTGAGCTCTGCCAAGCGTAAACAGAAACACTAACTCGCAGAGCTCACTGAAGTGGCAGCAATCCAGCACAACGGCTGGCACAGCTCAGAGCAGGGAAATGGCAGCCTCTGTGAAAAAAATTAATCTCCTGTTATGCTGCTCCCTACCCAACCAAGCTCAAAGTATACTGATCCACAACAAAAAATTAACAAAACATACTGTTTGTATTCTAACCTCTCCTCGCCAATTGTAAAACAAATATGTGGCTTGAAATCTTCACTATCCCAACAGCCGCCTGTGATCCACCAAGCATTCTACGTGCTGATAAGAAACGGCTTTCACCGCTAAATCACACTCTCGATTGTAATCTAGCAACTGTGCCTCCCGCAACTTTCAAACCCACGTCAATAGTACATTTTAAATAAATCCAGTCCTCATGCTCAGCCCATTTTTTCTCTCCATTTCTCACTTTAAACAAACCCTGATTCTAAAAGTTGAAATTTGCGAACCAGGAAATAACTATTTATGGCAGCCACAAACGGACACGCTCGCTCCCGATCAGTCAGTCATCAGCTCTTAAAAAAAAAGAAGCAAAAAGAGTCAATAAAGAAATAGCACCCCCCCCCAAAAAAAACATTCTTTTGTTATCTTAGCACTGCGGGGGGGGGGGGGGGGGGTCTACAAACATCACAGCAAGTGCTAAACATACCCAGTCCTGCTGTCAATAAAAAAAAACTAAGTAACTCCATATTAAACAAATGAAACAAACACTTCTTTGACTGTTTCTCTGGTGAGTAGGAGGGTTGCAGACACATGAACACTAGCCTTTTATACTGACTTTTCCATTAACAAGCTACATTCCAATACAAAAACAGAGACTACTTTTTCTTATTTTCTACTAATGTAAAATCTTTCACTCTTTCTATATACACTTTTTATAGTAATTTTTTTAAGATAACTTCTCTATATGGGAGCCCATTTTATAAGTGCAATAACACACTCTGAGGTGTGGTTTATCACCTGATAAGAGCACGCCCGGTGGCATAAGGCACTTGGCGCAAGCGCCTCATGCCTTAGTACACTCCTGGGCGTGCTCTTATCAGGCGATAATCCACACCTCATTGTGTTATTGCTTGCATAACACACATTTACCTGTCCATTATTCTCTATTTATTGCTTGGGTATTTGAAGATCTGGTCTTGTGGGTTGGTAATCAACTTCTCTCATTATTCTTGCCACCTGTACATAATGTTCAAATAAACCTGAAACTGCAGAACTTCTGGTGATGTCACCTCCCCCAGCAAGGCTACTTAGCGAGTTGACTCTGCACCTCCTTCTGTATTAAACTGTGCCACAAATTCCAGTTATAGTACCTTACCTCTTTTGATTCACTACCATGTGCAGCACATCATAGGGCACTTGAAGAAATAAAACAATTAAAATGCCTCTCAACCTGCTCCAGCATTGCACCTCACTTTTATGCCAGTCCCACAATCTCCTGCTGGGACCACGGGAGCCATCCCACTGTCCTTGCCAGTTAATGAGCATGGCTCCAGTGCCCCTCACCTCAGGCTTTATCTTATGGACAGAGGCACATTTCAATGGATTGAATCTATGGTGTAACAATAGGGAGACTTCCTTCCCTGCACCACTTAACTTAAAAAATATGCAGTTTTTTGCTGGACTTGGTGTGGTATGACATTATAAATTCTATGATGGATTCAATCACTCCAGCACAAATCCACTGCCACATATCTCACAAACCACAAGCTTAAGCTGAAATATTGTAAGTTTAATTCATACCATACATTGTTGAGACCTCTAAAATATGTTTTAAAACATGCAAACTGGAAAACGCCAGCAAGGCCCACAGACTCCTACCGGTTTCACCTGATTGTCTTCAGGGAGTGTATGATGGAACCTTTCGTGGGGATTATGATTGTTCTGAATTCAGTGCAGACTAATTTGTGCTGGGAGTCTGGGTCCCAAAACCTGTTTTTCTCCCATGCTGCAGTTACCTTCAAGTGTGGTATAAGGGCAATTTTGTTTTTTGCCCCTCCCCAACTTGGAAGGACATTTACCCATTAGAGTCCTATCCCCATTGGCTACTTTGCCTTATTCACCTTGTATCATTATTCTCCTATCTTATCTCAAGCTTCCTGTTGGGACCTTAGGGTTTTATTTTGATGTTTGTAATGCCAGTCTTAATTTATAGCTAAACAAGCATGGCATGTCAGAGGGAGACAGGGAGGAAAAGCCAACGTTTAATGTCTGGATGTGAATACTGTTTCCCCTGCCCTTTGCACAAATTCAAAGTCCAGAATCTGGAAAAATCTTTGAAGACCAGGATTAGAACCCTGGTCTTCACTGCCCTCTGGCCAAGTTGCTCTATGCCCTAACCCTCCACACTACAGGAGCAGCTCAGCCAGCCTCTGGTATTTTGCTGCCCTTGTCCTGTGGCAGCACCATGGACAGTGACCAGGGGTGTGCACATTGCAAGTACTCTGCATCCCTGCTTGCTGTCTGTGGTAGTGCTACAGGAACTAGTGATCTCTTGCGTGGCACTAAACCTGTAGCACTAATCTGACCAGATACCCCTGGCACCATCTCCACTCACAGATAACACTGAATATTTGTTACTCAACAAGCCACCACACGTTTGCCAGATTGGACTTCCTTGTAGTTATGCCTGAGCATAATGGCGGAGTCCACAGTGTGCGGCATGGCAACATCCTCCCGTCTGACCATGCCCCCATTCTTGCAGAACTTCAGATAAGTAATCCCTGGAAAACCTCTCAAAGTAGATTTATCCTGTCTTTCCTCCGTGATAACTCCCTGACCAAACAGGTAGCCACCTGGGTGCCATGTATTGTACAGGAAACATCTACACAACCAGTGGAGGCTCCTGTACTCTGGGACACTATGCAAACAGTTCTTCAGGAGGGAGCTGGTGGCCTACGTCTCCCACTAATGCAAGGCCAGGGAAGCCAGGTTGCAAAGTTTTCAGGATTCCCAGTGCACCTTCCAGCTCTTCTATATGCAAAGAGATCACTCCACCCATCAACAGATGCTACAGATTAAGTTGAAGAGTCAAAAAATTCTGAATTTGAAGGTGGAACAGGCATTGTTTTTCCCGAAGCAGAAATATTATGAAAGGGGGCATGGGGTGCAAGAACTTTAGCATGTCCCCACTGGGGTTGGAGGGCACAGACATGAATGACCCAGTTGAAGGACCCCAAGCCCACACCCTGGCTTACAGACATTGAGATGTACAGAATATCCTAAGAAGCTATTACTGGCAGCTCTATAGAGCAGACCATCCACCACCACCAGATCAAAATAGAATCGTCCTTTCCTCTCTTTCACTGCCAAAGCTTACATGGCCAAAGCTTACATCAGACAAAGCCACTTCCCTTCTTCACCTGATAGTCATGGAGGAGATAGAAACAGTCCTCCAAGACTGTAAAACTGATAAATGTTCAGGTGTAGATGGCTGCCCCACTGAATATTTAAAAACATTTAGGGACCATCTTCTCCATTCACTTTACCAAAGCTTCCAAGCCATTCAGCAATGGGAAGCCCCTCTTCTTTGTGGCAGTACTCCACCATTTCCACATTGTCAAAGTCAGGAAAAGACCACACCCAGCCATCCTTGTACTGCTCCATCTCCATTTTGAACTAAGATTATAAAGTATTTATGGTGATCTAGGCATCAAGGTTCACTGCACTCCTCCCATCACAGTGGAGTTCATCTGAAGGAGGAAAGCTCACGATAATGTCTGCTGTACTTTACTTTTATTGGAATATGACTCCTCACGATCGATCCCACTGGTCCTCACTAGCCTTGACATGCAGAGACATTTGACAGAGCTTCATTACCTTTTGTGTGGAATACTCTTTTGAGCTTTGGCTTTTTGGCAGAGTGGGTGGACATAAAAACATAGAAATATAAAATTTGATGGCAGATAAGGGTTGTCTGGCCTACCCAGTCTGCCAAATTTATTTTTTTATTTTCTTTCTTAACCTTCATTTTTGCTATAGACCCAGTTAATCTATGGTGCTGTCTCCCTCCTCCCCCTTACCCCACAATACCCTTCTGTCTATCCCAGGCATTTTTGAACCCCTTCACAGTTTTCAACCTCTCTACCTCAGCTGGAAGGCTGTTCCAGGAATTCACCATTCTTTCTGTGAAGAAATATTTCCTCACATCTCTCCTGAACCTAACACTTTCAGCTTCATAGCATGTCCCCTTGTTCTAGGGAACCTTTCTGTTGAAATATACTCCCCTTATGCACCTTATTAACCCCATGAGGCATTTAAAGGTCTCAATCATATCCCCTCTCTCTCTCTTCTCCTCCAGGGTGCACATATTGAGTTATTTTAGTCTCTTCCTGTAGGGCTTTTGACACAGATACTACACTATCTGGGTAGCCCTCCTCTGGACACAGTACTCAAAGTGGTGTCTTATTAGTGATCTATAGAAGGGCAACACTACCTCCCTTTGTCTACTGAAGATACCCCTTCCTTTGCACCCCAACATCCCACTAGACCATCCGACTGCCTTGTCACCCTGCCTGGCCACCTTTAGGTCATCTGATATGATTACCCCCAGGGCTCTTTCTTGCTTGGTCATTGTCAGTAGCACTCCACTTATGTACTCTGCCCCTGGGTTCCTATGGACTAAGTGCATTATTTTGTACTTTTTTGCATTAAAACCCAGCTGCTATAGTCTTGACCACTCCTCCAGTTTTTCAGATCTCTGTCCATCCTTTTCCGCCTCCCCCACCAGAATGTCCACCCTGTTGCTGATCTTGGTGTCATCTGCAAAGAGGTAAATCTTCTCTTCCAGCTCCACTGCTGTTTCACTAATAATGACACAAAAGAGGATTAATCTCAGCACTGAACTGTGAGGTACCCTGCTGGTCACCCTCCCTTCACTGGCGAGAACTCAGTTTACTAATGCCCTTTATCTCCTATCTCCTAATCAGTTTCTTACACAGCTTACCACCTTGTTGCACACCACCAAACAACCCAGCTTGCTTACCAGTCTCCTGTGTGCAACAGTGTTGAAAGCCTTGCTGAAATCCAGGTAGGCCACATCCACTGCTCCACCCTGATCTAACTCATTGGTCACCCAGTCAAAGAAATCTATCAGATTTATTTGGCATGACTGCCCACCTGTGAATCCATCCTACCTAGGATCCTGTAACCCGTTGGATTCCAGATATTCCACAGTCCCTTTGATTAGTAGTGTTTCCCTTAACTTACCCACCACCAGTGTCAGGCTGACAGACCTTTAATTGCCTGCCTCTTCCCTGCTGCTACTTTTGTAAAGTGGGACTAAATCTGCCCTTTTCCAGTCCTCCGGGACCACTCAAGTCTCCAGTGATCTGTTAACTAGGTTTGTCAGAGGTGCAGCTAATACCTCCCTGAGCTCCCTCAGCACTATTGGATCCACCCTGTCTGGCCCCATAGCTTTGTTTACCTTCAGTTTAGGGAGAGCTTTCTGGGCTCTGTCCTCAGAAAAAGGACTAGTGTCTGCTTCCCTCATGTTGAAGCTACTGATGTTTTTTTGCAGTCCCCCTTCCCCATTCCACTGTGAACACTGAGCAGAAGTATTTGTTCAAGATGTCTGCCTTTTCTTGGTCCCCCTCTGTACAGTCCCCCCTCCTTTTGATGTTACAATCCTTTCCTTAGCCTTCCTTTGTTTGCTAACATACCTAAAAAATGTCTTGTCCCCTTTTGATACTTCCTGAGCTATTCTTCCTTCAGTTTTGCCTTTCCACTCCTTACTCCTTTCCCTGCCTCTATCTGTTTTTCCTGATACAGTTCTTTATCATCCTCTCTCTGGGTCTTCTTATATTTTATGAATGCTACTCTTTTAGACTTTCCCTTTCCTGCCACCTCTTTTGAGAACTGTAGTGATCTCCTTTTCCTTTTGTGTTTGCTTACTAGTTTGACTCAGAGGTTTGTTACCTTTACTATGCCCTCTCTCAATTTGTCTCAGTGTTCCTCCACCCCCCCCCCGGGTAATCTTCCCTTGCCAGGTCATTCCTGAGGCAGCTAGTCATCTTTATGAAATCAGCCCTTCTGAAGTCCAAGACTCTCACCATTGTGTGGCTGTATTCTGCAGCTTTTCTTATGTTGAAACACACTGTACCGTGATACTGCAGATCTTACATCTATCATCTCAGGCATATGTCTGGCTCAACAGGGCCCTATCAGAGACAATTAACTTGGATCAATGCACCACGCAGGGCTGCACTGTCTCTTAACTATGGTTTAGAACAGTGCAGCCCTATTGCTGTTCAGATAGTGGCTGATGAGCCATAGTCCCTGTTGAGCCAGACATATGCCTGAGATTATAGATGTAAGATTTGCCTCAGAGACTAACTTTTTTTTCTCTCTCTCTTTTAGATATTTCCTGAAGAAGACCTAAGGTCGAAACATAGATTTTTAACTCTATTTTCTATTTTCAGCATGCATTTAATATAACCATTTTGTTTTGCTTATAGTTTGCTATATATATCAAACACTTAGTGGCTTCAATTCAGAGAGAAGGGACAGTTGCGGGCATCCCAATTGGGATGAGGCAGTATAAATCAGCACTTTTTGTGTACATCCTGTTAACACTACTGTCTCCAGACACTTTACTCCTGAAGGTACAGGAGCTCCTTTGTGAGTCTGAATGGCATGCAGGTTTCCTATTTAACACCAACAAGATGGAAGTCCTTTTATATAACTACACCCCAACCCCAGACCAAAGGAAAACTTTTTCTTTTTGGTGGATGTGGAATGCCACCAAACATCTGGGAGTTAACCTGACTTAAAACTTTGAACATTTTGAACTCTTAAAATATGAACCTGTTACTGCCAATATTCAACAAGATTTACACTGCTAGTCCAAGTTAATGCTTGGGTTTTGGAATTAAATAGAAATGGTGCATCAGAATATCTTCTCGCTCATATACTACTTACAAACACTTCTCATAATGCCTGATATGACATACTTCCAAGCATGTGACAAGTATTTCTTCTGATTCACTTGGGGTTGGGGGACACTCACATGTTCAACATAAGGTGTTGCAGCTTCCCACAGACAGAGGAGGGCATTTACATCTCCCTCATCTAAATGGCTACACCACGGCTTCCCATCTTCTTATTATCTGTCTTTGGACCAAAAAAAAACAAACAAAAACAAACTCTTTTCATTAGAAGAACATAGAATTCATCCTAAATGACTTGACTTTTATTGAATTGAGAAATACCTCTATGCAGTCCCAGATGGGTATCTTCCATTCCATAATTTTTTAATCATTACAAGTGCTACCCTTTGGAGATGGCTCACGGTTTTAAAACACCATCTCTGGAAACTCTACAGAATTTGGACCTGGCACTCCCTCACATTTAGGACTGTCCTCTAAATAGTTTAGACAATACTCTCCACCAATGGCATTGACATGGCCTGACACATTTATGCCAGACATCAGGCATGTAAGGAGACACTCTGCTCGCAACCCTAGAGCAGACCTGCTCATTCTCATCACAGGTGCATTTTAAATCTTTACAGGTTCGGCAAGGAAGCCATATTACCAGAAGCACAGGGCATGCCACATAAAATTATACCTGGTGCATTGAAAGAGGCAGTATGACAATGCCTCATAGAGAACCTATACAAGGGACTTGTCAGTATTAGCGGAGCTTCCACAAACCAAATACTCTACAAATGGAATGCAGTGCTGAACACAGATCACTCAACTTGAGTCCTAGTTAAAATATGCTTTACCTTCTCTTAAAATATCCCCAGCCCCTTACATCCAGGAATTTGTCTGGAAATGTAGGACCACGTACTTCTGGGCCCCTGCAGTGCTAGAACACAACATGGGGGCTACACAAGGCCTTTGCAGGAGAAACTGTGGTACACAGCATGTTGATCAAACTCATCTATTTTAGAATTGCACAATCATAACATCTTATTGGTAGAAAACAGGCCAGGCTTTGGAACAGATTTTTAACCTTGTAAATTTCATTACACCCACCCTTGTAACGCTCAATATCCCAGCACCTGAACACAAACTCAGAGGTAGATCACTCAAGCTGTTACTTTTGTTAAATACTCTGAAAAAAAGGTTTAATACTTCTGTGGATGAATATCACAGCACAACAGTACACATGTTGTACACTGTATCAAAGCAGAAGTATAAACTGGACTGTCAAACTGCCATATACACAAGCATGCAATACCCTTTCAATGATTTGTGGTGCTTATGGGTCTTGTATTACATGCAACCTTTGTGCCTTAATCGGCGCAACTGCAGCTTGACCTTAAGTCCCTTTTCCCCCACTAATGACTGCTTTCCCTAAATATACAGATGAAAGAAGTTAAATGCATTAATTGTCATTCTCACTGAGTAAACTGACTGTACTGTTACTTATCAATTTGTACTCTACGTACTACACTGTATTGTTTTTACCTCTCTATTGAAAATTCAGTAAAAAACAAATTATTAAAAAAAAACCTTGAAACTGCAGTTCCCCCCTGATAAACTTGATTTGTTTCTTGGTAGCTTATGTAAAAAGATATAACTTTACTGGAAGGATAGCTAACTAGCTATACAGACATGCACAGGCAAACATCACACACACACACACTCACGTTTATACTCAAATGAAGTGCATCACATAGAAAATAAAGCTTGGTCTGGCCACCTGTATAAGTCTGGTCTCTGTTGCATTGGTTTATTTTGATTTATTTTGAGCTGTCTGTGCAAGCTGTCATTCCATATTGAGTAAACAACAGATCAAGTAAACAACAACTGACAGGCAGGGCCTCCACAATGTTGAAGACTCACAAGACAAAACTCAGAAAAAGACAGTGTTTATATAAGCTAATGTTCTCCTGAGAAAAGTGTGAAGCAAAACATGACCAAAGAAGTTTTTCTGTTAACCTGGGCTTGGGATCTAGAGACTATTGTTATTTGATGTTTGCAACAACCCAAGGCCTTTATAATAGCACAGCAGCACGAGCTGATGATCCCTAGCAGGGGTTTCCTGAGGTTTGGCGTAACTCTTAGGTGAGATGAATAGTCAGTGACAGGCAGCTTGGAGAAATCCTACTTGCCTAGGAGTGGGGATTAGACCAACAGTAGCTGTTAAAATAGTAACCTAAAACATTGAGAAATATCATTAACTATCTAATTCAATAAGCGCCCCCCACCACAAAAAAAGTCTCACCCAAAAATGGTTACTAAGAGAAGGGTTTTGATTGTTTTAGTTTCTTCAGCTGTTTTGAGCTTCTACACTCTAAAAATAGATAAATAGAGAACAATCTGCTCTGTTTGACACCAGACACTGGGACTTTTTACAAATATATACAGCTGCTCATAAAAAATATATGTATCAAAAAATAACTTTTTATACTAAAATGTCTTAATCATGTATGAAACTGCTTTTGATGCAATGTCTTGCAATTTCTTCATATATGTGCATATATATATATATATATAGAGAGAGAGAGAGAGAGAGAGAGAGAGAGAGACTTCATATATATATCCCAAGCTGTCTGCCTTAAAATGTCTCATAAGCGGTGCTCTCCCACATCAAGGTGCTTTTACATACTTCCTCACTATTTAACCCTTGCCTTATTACTCTTTGCAGTGGGGGACATACACCCAAACCCCAGCCCAGCACCAGCCCTCTGTCCTTCTAACTCAACGATCAACCCCCTGCTAAGGCCACCACTGCTATTCAGGTTGGCTCCCTCCCCCGGGGACTACATATACTCCACCTAAACATTCGAAGCCTAGCCCCCAAGCTCGATCTGCTCCAGGTACTAGCCGCACAACATGACCCCGACATTATCATCATATCTGAGACCTAGCTAAACCCTAACTTTCAGGACCCAACCATCTCCATTCTAGGATTCAATATCACTCGGCAAGACCGACCCACCCAAGACGGAGGAGTTGCTTTCTACACCAACTCAGACTTACATTTTTCTGTCACACTCACTAAATCAGAGCCCAAAATCTTCGAACTGCTCATGCTCAAATTGTCCCCTCCTTTCTCACTCCCTGTCTATGTTGCTGGTATATACTGCTGCCCTGGCACCCCGACCGCAACAGTCACCAACCTCCTAAGCCACCTAGCATCCCTTGCCTCATTGAGTGAACTTTATATCATGGGGACTTTAATCACAACTGGCCATCTCCCTCTTTCAACAAACCTCATTCCAAGATAACTGCCCTCAATCTTACCCAAACCATCTCAGAACCGACATGTTCAAACCCCAAGACTGGCAATCACTCCCTACTTGACTGGGTTCTCACCTCTCACCCCCACTGGGTCGTCAACTCCGGCCTACTTCCAGACTCTATAAGCGACCATCACATCACCTACTTAGTCCGCAAAATCTATCGGATTAAATCCCCTCCCAAATTTCTACTGCAATGGTCATACAAAACACTAAACCTCACCCCCCTCCTGGAAGAACTAGCTCACTCAAACTAGGGCTTTCGCCTTAGAAATATTAACATGGATGATGCCCTTACACATTTCTGAAACACCTTGCTCAGCGTCTGGGATAAACATGCCCCCTTGCATCGCATTAGGGTCTGGGGGACTCACCTTCCCTGGATTTCCCCGGAACTAATAGCATGCCAAAATGCCTGGGACAAAGTATGGAGAACTTACAAAACTATGCTCCTCCCAGGTGACAGAATCCCCTACAGCATGCTCCGAAACAAGTGCACCAAGGCCACCTGACTAGCCAAAGCCGAATATTTTAACAACACCCTTAATGCAAATCTTGGTAGGCCATCTAAGTTTTGGAAAGTTATCAACTCCCTTTTTCTCTCCATCAACAAATCGCTTCCCTCTTCTGCTCACAAAAGGGACTCTCCTCTCAGACCCTTTCTCGATGGCCTCCAAGTTCAACTTCTACTTCACCACATGTGCTACTACCCTCCTTGTCCCCCTTCCAGCTGTAACCCCACCCACTCACCAAGCTGAAACTCTTATATCTCCCGGCCTGAACACCTTCGCCTTCAGGAGCATCTCTCCCATGGAAGCCCTAGATGCCTTACTCACCCTGAATCCCTCCAAGGGAAAGTCACCTGATGGGTTGGACACCAAAGTCCTCTACCTATCTGCCCCGGCCATTGCATCTCCCCTCGCCGCCCTTCTAAACCTTTTATTTGCCACTGAATCAATTCCTACAGAGTGAAAGCATGCCACAGTCCTACCACTACCAAAAGGAAGGTACCCCACCACTGTGGCAAATTACCACCCCATCTCCCTCCTCCCCGGCCTTGTAAAACTTCAGGAACTCCTCATGCTTTCATAACTCTCCCACTATCTCTCTGCATCCAACTTCTTCATGCTTTTCCAGTCTAGATTTAGGAAAAATCACACTACCACCACCTCCTTACAAAGACTCACGGATTCCATCCTCTTGGGGATGGACAAAGGTCAAATTACAGCAGCCATTTTTGTCGACTTAGCCAAAGCTTTTAACACTGTATACCACCCCCTGTTATCATCCTGCCCATCTGATGCTGGGTTATCCACGATGGCCACCAACTGGTTCAGAGCCTACTTGCAAGGCAGAACCCAGTCTGTAAATATTACTGATTCCACCTCACCTCCACTCCCTATTATCACTGGTTTTCCCCAGGGCTCAGTTCTTGGCCCCATTCTCTTTTACATCCTGCTAAATGACCTGCCACAAACTTGCTCTAATACCTCAATACATATGTATGCAGATGACGCAGTCCTCTTTTCCTCTGGCCGGACCCACGAGGAGGTCGCCTCCAGTCTACAGGCTAATTTCAACAAGATACAGCTCTGGTTTAACTCCCACCAACTCTCCCTCAATGCCAAGAAGACAGTCTCCTTGACCTTTGGCACTAGGCAGAGACTTTCCAGACTTACATCACCCCCAATCTTCCACACCCTTGATGGGGCAGTCCTTGAGGACGTGTCCTTCTTTAAGTACCTAGGGGTCTGGCTTGACCGACACCTATCCTTCTCAACCCATGTGGACGCTATCCTGAAAAAACTGCATCCTAAGCTTGGCACTTTCTGTAGAAATCGCAGTTGTCTCCTGCTACCCGTGAGACGTGAAATTGTGTAGGAAACGATACTACCTACCTTCGACTACTGCAACATAGTCTACAGTTCTGCTCCCAAGTCCACCCTATCCAGACTGGACCCCCTCTTCAATACTTTCTGTCATTTTGCCCTTAATGCCCCCCTCCTACCCACCTCTGCAAGCTTTTCCATTCGCTGGCCCTCCCATCCCTGAGGAACTGGCAACTACTTCACAGTGCTAAATTTGCTTCTAACTTCTGGCTCGGTTCCTTTCCACCCTACCTTGCCTCCTCCCTATCTTCTCCTCCAACCCCTTCTCATGCCCTCAGGTCTACTGACTCCCGACTATTGGTAATCCCTCACCGTCGGACCTCTGCAGGTCAATCGGCCTTCTCCTACCATCTCCGGAAGCTTTGAAATGACCTGCTGGTTCAAATCCACCATTCCTCCTCTAGGCATTCTCTATCCTCTTTCCTCACGAACTACTACATGGCAAAGTGTTCATGCATCTGACCTTCTCTCCCTGCCTCTAGCCAACTGCCCTTCCTGCTACCACCCCCCCATTGCTCCTCCTACATCCTATGCAGCCTGACCAGTGGCTTTAGCTAATGACTACAAATGCTGGCATATATTTCTACCAACCTCTGCACTTACCCCATACTGCACTTTTGCCTTGTTTCCCTGTCAAATGTATTCCCTTAGTCAGTGACTGTCACTCATGTAAAGTGTAACATAATCCAGACCTAAACCTTACTCCTTGTTCTCCTTTGGCTACTAAACCTTTCCTATATGGTTTCCCTACTGATGTGCCCCCCCTTCATACAAGACAGTTTCATAGCCCTGTAAGCAATGTGTAACTCTAATTCAATTCAATGTAAGTAATGTAAGTATGTATGTATGTATGTAATGACACTCTCAATTCATGAATCTGATGTGTAACTCAATGCTATGTATCATGTACTCACCTGCTCTCCTCTGTACCCCCTCCCGGATGCACCGTGAGATGAGCATCTTGTTGCTCAGTGTGCCTTTCCTGGTGAAACATTTCAATAAATAAATTATGTATATATATATATATATATATATATATATATATATATATATACACACACACACAAATACTACAGGGTGTGCAGTCATGCTGTGATATACGCATGCCTTGGTGAGTGTTGTGAGGTGTGAGTCTGCAGGGAGAGTGCATTCAGCCCTCAAAGGCATGCATATATCAGCACAACAGCATGCCCTGTAGTGGATTATCTGTCTTATAAAATGGTCAGAACTATTTTGGTTTGGGTGAAAAGCAGAAAGAATTGCAGCTTTATGGTTGTTGCGGTGTAAAGCATTGTCATGTGGTGCATTTCATCCAATCAGGAGGAGAAGTTTTACTGATTTTTTCACAACCATGATTATATATTGGAAGGCAGTATGGCACAGTGGTTTAATGCTCCGAGCTGCAGATCTGGTGACATCCAGCAGACCAGACCTGGGTTTGAATCCCACAGCTTCTACTTACATACTATGTGACCCTGAACAAGTCACTTAACTTCCCTGTACTCCCTGGTCGCTCCTGTAAAAAAGCTTTCAGCTTAGCGTGCTACTCCTGCTTAAACAACTAAAATAAATATCTATCTCCCTCTCTCTGTCTAGCTATCTATCTATTACAGGGACATGGCCACACCCCTACAGTTAGGGTTCAATTGCCACTTCTATGTAAACTCAAACTTTTTCACTTTAATAACTTTGTAACCATTCATCCAATTTGAAACAAATGTTGCATGTGCCATTAGGAACCAAAGACTTCTTGATGTGCCAAGTTTCGTTCCAGTTTGATGTGTGGGTGTGGAGATACAGAGTGTCAAAAATTGTGTCATTTACTGTTTTTTTTTTCTATTTCTTTGTCACTCCACCAGGGTTGGCTACCAGAAACAGTATTAGTATAGGTGATGGATTACTAACAGATACCTTTTGGTAACAGAAATAAAAATACTACCGGTATTCAAATTAATAGGCAACAGTATTAGTAACAAAAATTTAAAAAATGTTAATAACAAAATTTATTGGTATTTTTTTATGAATTTCTCTGTGTAGTATAATGATATAACAGTGGATGGCGCCAATAGACTACAGAAAGCTATCTAGTGAAGCACATGTTCCTGCATGTGAGTGTTGCACATGTTTCAGCATGAACGGGAAATGCTTATGCAGTTCAAAGAAGCAGTTTTAAGAGTAAGCAGAATCCAGACAGTGGTGTCTCATCACTCTGTACCAGTTTATTAATTACACAACCATATTTCCATCATTTACTGATTGAAAGCATAAAAATGCCTTATTACACTGACCATGATCTTTGAGCTCCTGTATTAAATTAGAGATGTTAACTTGTCTTATGCAAAATGCGTAAGTTCGTGGGCACCGTGGGCATAGTTATTATTACATTACAGTAGTGCAGCATAGGTCATAAAGGCTTCTGTTTCATCCAATGCCTTTGTGTAGCCTAGTTGACTGATTCATTAACACCATGAAAGATTTAACTATTTTATGGAAGAATGGTGTCAAGAAGAGGTAGAAAAAGAGAATCATGTGTTTTTGACCATTTTATGTATTTGCCAGCAGAATACAAAAGTGCATGTGATATTGGAGGCTGCAAGATGACTCTTTTGGTAAGTAGTCTTGTAATCATTTGGAAATATGTTGGAAATGATTTGTGATTTCAGATGAACTTGTTGTAGACAGTTTCTGAAGCTTATTTACTTTTACTGTAGCTTTTTAGTGCTTACTCTTCATTGATTGTACCCCTAAATGTATGCAATTAAGCTGTTATTATTTTCAGGGACATCATACTGGCATATGAAGACACAGCTGACATCCATCAACCCTAAACTCTATGAAGAGGTATTTGCAAAATACTAAAAAGTTCCTTTGAAAAGACAACAACACAGACTGCCTTCTGATGATAGTACCCTTCCCATCAAGATCATGAAGCGCACAACTCTAAATTTTAAAAAAATATAGATGAATATCTCCACTGATATCAAGATATTTAAAAAGGCTATAATTTTTTGGTTGTTGAAGACTGTGGATTCAAAATACTTATGGGACCAGTAGCAAGATCACTGGGAATTTCATTGAATAGGTGGTCCATAAAAGATGATGTTATTGCATACTATAATGCCACTAAACAAAGGCTTAGAGTACACAGATGGTCTATAAAAGGGGATCTTATGGCATACTACAATGCCACTAAGCAGAGGCTTAAGAGTACAGTATGATAGCAAATAAGTTGTTGTGTCTTAAGATGGACTCCATTACATGACAAGACCAGTCATTTCTCAGCAAAAATATTCAGTTTGTGGATGACAAAGAAAAATTACAGCTGAAAACCTTAGCAGCAAAGGAAATTTTTGAAAGGCACACGGCTGAGGCTTTGCATGACATTCTGATTGGTGTTCTCAATGAATTCGATATTAAAGAGAGCAATGTGATATCCATAACAACAGACTATGGATCCAACATGATAAAGTATGCACTGCTGATTAACAAGGCTTCAACAGTGGAAGCAGACCATGGTAATGAGTCTGATGCCAAGTCCTATGAGAATGGAAATTTCACCAAAGAAAATCAGAATTTGTCTTCTGATGACATACTTTAGCTTGTCTTATTAATGTCCCTTCACCAAGATGTGAGAAACATACTCTTCAGCTCACTATCCATGATGCCTGAAAAACTGACAAATTGAAAATACTGTTCTGAGAGCTTGAGGTGTTGTAAAAAACCTTTGCCTGCCAAACACTCGGGAAGTAGTTTCAAAAAAGTATGGAGTATGCCCTGTTCTTGGCAACATAACTCAATGGATATCTATGTATGAAATGCTAGTAAGCTTGGTGAAAATGTGAGAATGTTGTGATGAATTGGGAGCTGCATCAACCATACCTCTCAACTGATCTTCACCTTAGTCAGAAAATGTGGGACCGTCCTGAACTGTTTAGAGCTAGCCTAAGTGACAAAAATCTCAATGCAGACTGGAAGCTTTCTTGAAGGAGATATTTTAGTTGAATAGGAACATTTAAAGCTGATGTTTAGCAAGATTAAAAGAAATTTAGCTAATGTTCTTCTGGTCAAAATATGTAAGAGAAAAATGGTTTTATTAGACAATGACGTTTTGCTAGCATCTGTGTATTGTGATCCAAGGTACAAGGGATTTCTGCAAAGACAACAGATCCAAAGGGCAGAGAAATATTTTCTCATGCTTGGTGTAAAACTGTCTCTCATGAATGGTAGCAGTCAGCTGCAAGCTGGCACTTTGATCACAACCACTGTTGTCAACAACACAGATGATTCAGGCAAGAGTGACATTGTCAATGACGAAGACGATGATCTCAATCACTTTCTTGAGCTACGTGACAGAGAAGCCTAGCACACAGTTCATAACTCTGTGACCCCAGAGCAGTGTTTCAATTTCAATTGTGTCATATTCCAAAAATCTATGGCGGCCTTCAGAAGGATGCAGTGTATAGACAAGAATGAAGATTCACTAGTGTGATGGCTAAAAAATGGTGACAAAGCCTTATGTCAGTCTGCATTAAGTGTTTTAGGTCTACCTGTGATGGTATCAGTTGAATTGCTTTTTTCTGGCCTTTTCTACATCCTTAGCTACTTTAGATCCAGACTGAATGAAAAAACATTGGATGAGGTTCTCTTTCTCAGGACCAACAGCATTGATTTTTGAGAAAATTTTGTCTCTCATTTGCCCTATGATTTTTGTGAATTTTCAGTTTCAATTGAGATTACATTTTCAGTAAAAAAAAATGTCTCTCTTCCAACTGTAGTAAATGATAACTCATGACATTTTGATTGAGTAATGTTAGGTAATCAAATTGCATGACTACCACTAACAGAATTGGTATTCAAATTGAATAATTGTTAATTGTTAATAATGAGCATAGGTATTAGTATTCAAAATAATTCCGGTAGTGAACCTTGCACTCCACAGCACAGAAACAGTTTTGAATTTTGGTCCGAAATTTTCAGGGTAGAAAGGTCTTACCCCATAGATGTGCCTTTTGCTGATTTGGTAAACAAATATTAATCCGTTCAAAAGTCATTGCATTTTAAAATTTCCCATCCCGAGGGACCTTACACCAGCCCAGAGAGCTAGTAGAGACCTGGTTGAGCACTTGAATCTATGTGATCCCTGAAGATTATTACATCCCCAGGATAATGAATTTACTTTTGTTTCCCCTGTTCATGGAACAGCTTCCAGAATAGATTATTTCTGGATCAGCAAATCCCTGGTTAGTGGCTTACTAGACAGTTCAATAGATTCCAAAGTGGTTTCAGATCACTCATCAATATCCTGCCGATCTCACTGTCCTTTAATTGGGGTACTGACAGAATATGGAAATTGAATACTCAATTACTGAAAGATTACAAGATCATAGATAGCATTTCCACTTCTATAGACCACTTCAAGCAGGAAAATTGGGGATCCACACAGTCTCTACCAATAGAATGGAGTGCGTTTAAATGTTTTATCAGCGGGGAATTTATAAAATGTGTCATCATACAGAAAAAAAAAGAAAGAGGAGAAAGAGTTAAAAACACTTCAGAATCAGAGCAGAAAAAAAGAGAAGTATAAGTCTAATCAACTATCAGAAAGGGATAATACCATATTAATACAATTAAAAAATAAATATTTTTAGTTATTTTGGGAGAAAGCGGAGGGGGGAATTTTGAAAACCAAAGCTAAGTACACAGAGCATGGGGAGAATGTTGGCAGGCTGCTGACTCTCAGACTTAAAAAAGAGGAAGCATCAAAATGCATAGCAGCCCTACAGCCTGACCCTCATGGTCCTGTAATTACACAGTCCAAAGAGATCACGGCAGAATTTGAGCAATATTACAAAAAACTATACACTCAAATGCAAGAAAGGCCTACTCAAATTGTTGTAGATCACTATCTAGAGAATATTCCCCTCCCCACAGTGTCCTCAGAGTGTGCAGCATGGTTGCTCACTCCTATTACACAAAAAGAAATACTATGAGCCATAAAAGATCTTCCCTAAGATAAAGCTCCGGGCCCAGATTGCTATTTGGCAAACTTTTACAAAGTTTCCGCCAAGCAACTTGGTCCATGGCTCACAAATCTATATGCTTCCATGCTCGATGGGGAACACTTCGATCACAGATTACTGGAGGCAACCATAGTTGTCCTTCCCAAACCAGACAAGGACCCAACTAAGGTAGCGAGTTATCGCCCGATATCCCTTCTTAATTGCGACATAAAGATCCTAGCCAAAATATTAGCCTGCAGATTGAATAAAGTTCTTCCCCCTCTGATTAGCAGCGATCAAGTGGGCTTCATGAAGGGCAGATCATCAGTAGACCATCTTCGTAGATTATCTCACGTATTTGCTGCCTCCAGGGACTCAAAGCACGATATGGCTTTGATCTCCCTCGACTCGGAAAAGGCATTTGATTGAGTCGACTGGCAGTTTTTATTCAGAACACTTGCTAGATTTAGCTTCCCCTCTAAATTTATATCATGGATACAAACTTTATGCTCCAATCCTACAGCCTGAATATTCTGTAATGGGAGCATATCTTCTAGCTTCGTCCTGCAGGTTGGTACAAGGCAAGGTTGCCTCCTGTCACCGTTGCTATTCAACTTATATCTGGAACCATTAATAAGATCTATCAAAATTTCTCCAGGGATAAGAAGTACCCAATTGGGTTCCAAAGTGGAATAAATTTCCGCTTATGCAGACGATATCTTACTTCATAGTACTAACACAATGGAGTCTATCTGGGGACTAACACATCTGATACAGGAATTCAGTGTACTCCCAAATTATAAACTCAATACAGATAAAACTGTTGTTTTCTCATTAAATAACAAAGTAAAGAAGCAGGATATTGTAGATTTAGGCATAACTTGGTCCCCCAAGAAACTAAAATACTTAGGTCTACAGCTTTCTACGAGTATCCCTCATACACAAAAATTAAACTTAGACGACCTATGTACCCATATTCACCCAGGATTTAAAAAGATGGTCAGACCTTCCCTTAACCTTGTGGGACAGAGTGAACATAATTAAAATGAATGTCTTCCCACGTCTTTTCTACCCCCTCAATTTGCTAAATGTATGGCTACCCAACAGTTGGTTTAAAAACATACATTCACATCTCTCCACTTTCATATGGAAGGGAAATACACCAAGGAGAGCTTTCAATAAGTTAGCTGCCCTTAAAAGAACAGGAGGATTGCATCTCCCACATTTCGGACTATATTATTGGGCTAGCCACCTTAGTAAATATTTGAAATGGCAATTTCCAGTTGGCTCAGCAGAATGGGGAGATTACACACCCACGTGGATCCAAATAGAACAGGAAATTATCCTTTCTGCTTGGGTGAACCCCATTTCCATGTATTTTCTCAAATCTAACAAGCTCCCTTCCATGTTACGTCACGCCTCTCTAGCCCAGTCTCTCCGAACTCACTCACAACTATGTAACACCTTAAATTATAATAATATACAGGACCTAAATCAACCAATCTTTCAAAATCCAAATTTATTAATAGGGGAATAAATGATTCCCCATAATTGGATCCCACTGAACCAAGAAAGTTCTGTTAAACAACTATATTCACCCAATATGGGCTGGTTGACAACACAAGAAATCCTGGTCAAATTTGACTTACCCCCTAAATGGGCTTTCAAGGCCTATCAACTTAGACACATGTTGGTGTCTTACTTTAGTACTTATTGTAGTACCATTGACCAGGGAGACTGGATGGTTACCTTCAGAAATCTTGCTCTGGCTCCACATGTTGTCTCATTATTATATCCATTGCTTTACTGTCTGGTTTTCCCACAAGTTACGGGCATTTCCAAATATTGGACTGACAAGTTCTCTAGCTCTGAGGATAAGTGGCAGCAAATCTGGGAAAATTGCCATAAATACATGTCTCAGGATAGACTACATCTAATGCAGCTACAAATCTTACACAATATGTATCCAACACCACACAATTATTCAAAATGGGCAGAAGGGTAGGGGGGGTAGGGTGCAAGGTTACTCTCAGATTTCCTGTCAAGTAACATTTTATTTGTATTTGTACCTTCTACTGTAATTGAAAACTCAATAAACTTTGAATTAAAATAAAAAAAGAAAATGTTGGGTCAGAATATGTAAAATGGCAAAGTTATGCACATGCATTTAAATTTTACCATGCTTGCGTGTAATGTTTAGACATTTTCACCCCAAATTTTCAATGTAGCCATTTTTTACATCACCTCATGAGTGTGACTGCTGTCAGTTTTCCAATCCTGGCCAAAATGTATTTTCTCAACTGTGGCATGGAATGATGTTGGGGTGGCATGGAATGACATCTTGTTGGAGATTTGAATATTCTCAGCTCAGCATTCATGAGGTGTGGTACTAACAAGGCTATGCTGAAAATGTGGTTGCTGTTTTAGCTGAAATGTTTCCACAACAACATACACATAAGCATCTTTAGAGGGATGGGAGCATAGGGCCCCCGCAGTCAATTGAGGATACGATTGTGTTATCCCAAAAAGAAAGGAAATTATTTAAAAAAAAATGTCTTAATGCAGCTGTTAGGGTTAACATGACAAAAGTAGAGCAATGTGACATTAGGGTTTCCAACCCTAACACCCCACCCCCACCCTGCAGGCAGCAACAGTCATGGTGTGTACCTTGGGGTTTTCAACTCTAATGCTCACCCCATGCTCATATAGTGCACCCACCTCAGCTTATTTACTCATGAAATGGGGCGAGAGTTAGGGTTGACAACCACAAGGCACATCCAATGCCTGTTTTTGCCTGCAGGGTGAGGGTGGGGTTTTGTCAATTTAACCCTAACTGATGCATTAATAGAGTTTCTTTACAAAGAATATACAGTATAAATATATATATATATATATATATATATATATATTCTTTGCAAAACAAAACTGCATTAATGCAACATTTAGGGTTCAGCCTAAAGCGGCAAATGTAGGTAAAATATGGTTTTAGGTTTTCCAGTCCTAAACCCTGACCTAGTCCTAAAACCTGACCCACCCTTGAAGCAACACAGGGGTACAGTTTTCCTTGTGGTTGTCAAATCTAATGTGCACCACAGTCTATACATTCCTGAAATATACACACCTGTCTCCTTCACATCTGAGCTTTATTGCTACCACAATAGGGCGCACTTTGGTTTACATGATAATGGTGAATGCCTAAAGGTGATCACCGTTATCGAACAGTCAGAGTGCTGAACACATTTTTGACACTCTGACAACCCTGGCATACCGGGACAATGGTGCCAGGACAGTTTTTTACTGTTTTCTGTGGGGGGGTGCACCACCCCACACCCTTCCCCTCACGGGTGGCTTCACCCCCACACCGCCCCCACTTAAAGATTCTCAACTCCAGAGGGTTAATGTTGGGGGGTGAAAACAATAAAAAATAAAGGTTCAGGCTGGACACAATAAAATCTCACCTGTGCCTGGACCAGAACCCGGTACCTCACCCACCACAACCACTAGCCAACCACCAATGTCACAGTGCAGCTCAGCCATCAACTACAGTGCCACCCCCTACAGTCTTTCTGCCCCTTCCCAGCCCACACTCACTCCCACCCCCCTGCATGCATACACATAGCGACATCTTGTCACCCAATTCACCCACCCCCTCATCCGGTCGCCCTACCCTCCCATCGCCGTGAGTGGATTGTGCCGGGAAGGAGTCACTGTAATGGTCGGTGCCCTTCCTCATGCACCCACCTCAGGGGTTACTGGTGAGCTTTAGGGTTGACAACCCCAAGGAAAATTGCACTCCTGATTTGCTTCAGGGGTGGGTGGGGTTTTAAGGTTGAAAACCCTAAAACCCCATTTCCCCACTTTTGTCACTTTAGGCTGAACCCTAAATGTTGCATTAATGCATTTTTTTTCCAAAGAATTTCCTTACTTTTGAGATGGTATAATTGTATCCTCATTTGTCTGTGGGAGTGCAGGACCCAGAGGGCCCTACAGTTCCACCCCTGCATAGATGCATTCATGTAAGTTATTATGAAAGTGAAGGCTAATCAGATAATAAAGCCATATGCTCCCTGTCTGATTATACCCCTCAATGGGTAGGTATATTTTCTTGTATAATACTATTACCTATAATTTAGTCTTCCTCTCTATCTGTCTGTCTGTCTGTCTGTCTATCTATCTATCTATCTATCTATCTATCTATCTATCTATCTATCTATCTATCTATCTATTAATTTTACAATTTCTTCTGTATACATGTAACTACATGCAACTACCACAATATTCAATACGGTGCAAAAACTACCAAAACACCAAAAAATGGACACCAAAAGGTATTAACTCCATCTGCATTACTCGCAGTCAAGGTCACTAGAATTCTACGATTGACAGCCATGGAATTTTCTGCAGAACTTGCATCATGCTACAGAATATATGGAGTGCCATGGAATTCATTGCTCTTGGGTGACTTTTTAATCAAATGTACAGTTTTTCCACAATAAATGGCCCCATTGCATATCTTCTTTATGCTCAGCATGTGATGTTATTGGTGGCATCTCATCATACTTTAGCCAATGGTAGGACTCCATGTCATGCCACAGCAACAATAAATTCATACCTTAGAAACAGAGCTGGGCAAAAGTTGTGATTTCTGCGTTAGCGTAATTTCCACAAAAAATTCACAACTTTCATGGAAGTTTTCTTACTTCTGCCTGAGACAGATCAAAAATCTTCCAAATGTGTTGGTTGAATTTTCACCCTGTTCTGCTCAATCCAGTACAAAAAAACAAAACAAACAAAACTTTACTTGGTATCCAATGGCCCCATCCCCCACCCAAAAGCCCTGCTGAAACAGAAATAAAATTCCCTGGTGGCTAGTGGTCTTCCCCCTCATCACCAGCCCACATATAGAAAAAATAATTCCCTAGTGGCCAGTGGTCCCTCCCCCCACCTGGTCAATCACCCCATATATAAATAATAACTCACTTGTGGCCAGTAGTCCCTCCCACCACCCGATCATTCACCCCATATATAAATAATAACTCCTAGGTGGCTAGTGGTCCCTCCCCCCACCTGATCACCCACACCATATATAAAAAATATTCCCCAGGGCCCAGCAGTCCCTCCTCCACCTGATCACCTCTTTGACATGGACATCATGCCCTGGTGTCTAGTGTAACCCCCCATCCCCATTCCCCATATAGGTAATATTAAAATTTTGCTGGTGGTCTAGTGAACCCCCTCCCTTTCCTCAATCCCCAGTATGTGAATTCATAGCAATTCCCTGGTGGTCTAATGCACCCCCACCTCCAACCCCTGCAGGTGGTGTCCCACAATCCTGCTCCCCCCATATCCCAAACCCAAGACGATGACCAGCACAGCCCACCTCTCTCCACCATGGTTGGCCGAAGACTGAGCTCTTAATGAGTGTGTACTGTATACAGTATGCACTCATTGCATGACAGCTCACTATCAGCTGTCAATCACTGTCAATGAGGGGACATTTTTGTATTGTCTATACAGGGGATGGAGATGGGAGGGTTATCTGGACACCAGGACATGATGTCCATGTTGGGCTGGTGATCGGGTGGGGGAGGTACTGCTAGCCATCAGTAAATTGTTTTTCATATATGGGGCAGGTGATCAGGTGGAGGGAGGGACCACTAGACACTAAGGAATTATTATTTATATATAGGGGAGTGAACAGGTGGGGGAGGGACCACTGTCCACCAGGGAATTATTTTTTCTATATGAGGTGTGTGATCAGGTGGGGGAAGGGACCACTAGCTGCCATGGAATTTTCTTTTTATATATGGGGTGAGTGATTGGGCGGAGGGAGAGACTGCTATCCATCAGGGAGTTTTATTTTTATTTCAGGCAGTGCTTCAGGTGGAGGCCACTGGACACCAGGGAAATCTTATATGTTGAACATTGGGTGTCAATCAGTGACCAAAGGGTGGGAGGGAGGTGCCACTCATGCCAAGTAAATAATTATGGTACGGACATGACGATGGTAGGGTGTTGGCAAAAGTTGGAATTTCTGCAAAAGTTACTATTTTGATTTCCAAACTTTCATGGAAGCGAAAGTCTGACTTTTGCAGAAATTCTGCCAGTGGAAGTTTTTTTCACACAGCTCCATTTAGACATGAAGAAATTATGCTGCAGAAGCCTAGGAGTCCTGACACGAAAATCATGACTGAAGTATTGAAGAGAACAAGGGCCTTGCCATTAGAACACAAAACTGTTGTTTAGGTTTGGGTTCAAACAGCAACAGTCAGAAGCAGAATGTAACCAGAAGAAAAGAGGGGTTTATTTCAGGGACATTTCAGAACCGGTATAGATTTTGTTCTGTGGACATATTCTGGAACTAGAACAGGACCAGAACAAAACCATTATTCATCACCCAGAATTCCTTGTTTTCCTAATGCTTATGCATGCCTCTTTCAATAATCTTATTCACACAAAACCAGAAGCTGACATCCTCGTTTAATTTAAACTACTTGTAAACCACTATTAACCCTGAACCTTGAAAACAACAGATGAGGTATTCCTGATCATTATGTCTAGCTGGGCTCATCCTTCAGTATCATTTCCCAGCATGAGTTAGATAATGGCCAGACAGTTACTATTGAACCAGGATACCTACCATCCCAAAGGTTGTCCCTGGATCCCCACCCTGAAATAACCCAGGCCACTGCTTTATCAGTTTTTGGATGCTCACTGGCAGTATTTATTAAAAGGCACAATCATATACAGTATTTGTCATTTACATCCAAAATTCATGTCTAACAATAAGTATTTACAGATTTGAATGTAACAGTCCCATATCACTTCTAGGACAGAACAGTCCTGTCTTCCCTCTGGTGGTTCTTCGTCATGTCCTCTCCTCTTCTGTCTTTTCTTCTTGGGGTCCGGACACCAGGATCCGGCCAACCCCTTTCTCATCACCATAACTGGGTACCACCTTACCTGGACCACGTCTCCCCCACCAGGTGTGAACACAGCGATCCACCCCCTAGCTCTATATCCCTTCCCCCCTCCCCCGTTACTCCCATGCCTGGGTTCCTTTGTCCCCACCCCATGGTACCTCCCCTCTGCCTGCTCCCCTTTTTCCTTTGCTCCCAAATCCTTCCACTGACCCATCTCCAGCTTGTGAATGGAAAATAGGCTCATCCAGGGGTTAACCCAGGCCCCTTCTTATTGAAATCCCATGTCAGTTCCCCGAAAGGCTGGAGGAACAGGCTCATGCCAAACTTAGTAATGTGAATCCCATCCGACCTGTACACTGTCTCATGCTTGTATGAAATATCCTTATGCTGTATGTGAACCTTCCCCCCCCCATTTCGATCACTGCCCTAGCCACCTTTCTGTTCAGTCACTTGCACACCACCTCTACTGCCTTAGGCCCTTTCACTCCCCTGCATACCCTCCGGGATGTAAACTCGGACCAGCCGATCACCACCCTCGGCCACCAGCTCTTCACTTTGTCTAGTCTGCCAGAATGTCTAGCAACAGGGAACCCCAAGGCACTGTCCCCAGGTTGTTACCCCCTAGATGGACAATGATACAGTCCAGTCTGGCCCAGTGCACCCGAAGCTCTTCCAGCAGGGGTAGCAGCTGCAACCACCGCATGCCTCTCAGGCCCCTCCACCGCACCTTGGTGTGCTCTGCTCCCAGGCACAACTGCATCCCTATCCTCATGGTGGCTGCAAACCTCTCTGCCCAGTAGATGAAGGAGTGCTCCACAATCCACACCTGTCTCTTGGAGCCTTCTGCGGGAAGAGAAAAAGGAATATGAATTAACTATTTTTAACACCACACATATCTCCTGTAACAGTTCAATGTTCATTTCCCCACCGTCTTGACCTCATTCTCCCTGCCCCTGTAGCAGCCACCTCTGAAGCTGCACCAAACAGGAAGGAGTGTGGGGCAAAGTCATTGGGGTTCTCCCCCATGAATGCCACCACCTTCTTCAGTACCACCCCAACCTGAAAACCCATCACCGGGGACTCATCCCCATGTATGAACCAGGCCCCTGGCCGACGGCCCTTAACCTTACCATACTCCTCCATGGCATGTACAGCACAGACTCCTGCACCAGCCTGCTTGTGCAATTCCACAGCAGTGCTCTTACCCCGCTGATCTGTTTTGGACTGCCGGAGGTAGATGAGCATCTTCCCACACTCCAGTCTCACATTCTCCTCCTGTAAACCTGTGGCAGCCCCCCCCCCCCTTCCTGGGTGCCACCATCTCTCCGACCCTGAAAGCCTCTTTTGCCATTACAGCAAAGATAGCCCAGAACAGGCAGGCCTTTTTCGCAGAACTGCACAAGTGGCACAGTGCCCATACCACCTTCATGAGTAGGGGCCCCATAAGGGGTTGCCTCCCATCCTGCCTCGATCCCTGCCCCCTCATTCAGACCATGACCATCCACCTGATAACCTTGCTGTCTGCAGCGTCCACCCAGCTGCAATCCTGGCAAGCCCAGCTAATCCCCACCAGCTGGACCCCCATGTGGTGTGAGACGCCCCCCCTTCCCATTTCTCTACCACGTACTGCATAACCTGCTCCTCCCAGACTGGCAACTCTGTCTCCCAAACCCTCCCAGCCTGAAATGCCTGGAAACTTGCCTAGGCCCCCTCATAGACCTTCAAGGTGTTGACTGACCAAGACTCCAAGTACAAGGCCCTGTCCTTCACCCTCCAATCTCCCACATCCAGTCTGGGACCATGATCTGGGTAGGTGGAGCTTGCAGCGCCAACTCACAGAACCAATCCATCTGTAAACGAGAAAGACAGTCAGCCACCTCATTCCGTGCCCTCTCGATGTGCTGAACCCTAAATGACAGGTTCAAACACAGCCCTAGTAACACCATGCACCTTAAAACACATCCTACGGGCTCTGTGTGGCCACTCTGCCTGTTGATTACCTCCTCTACACCCTTGTTATCGCACCAGAATAAGATGTGCAGACCTGCCATCTGGGCACCCCATAATTCTAGGGCCACCCAGATCAGAAAGATCTTAAGGAAAGTAACGTCCTTGGTCCAGCCCCATTCATGCCATCGGGCTGGCCATGCCTCCGAAATCCACTCCCCTCGAAAATAGGTCCCCATCCCAGAGCCACCAGCTGCATCCATGTACAGCTCCATGTCTGCACTACATGCCCATTCCTCCTGCCAGAATGTCACCCCATCATATGACTCCAGAAAAACCTCCCAAACCTGCAGTTCCTCCTTAACACCCCTAATTATGTTCACCCAGTGATGGGGTTGTTTCGCCCTCCCTGTGACCTTCACCATCCTCCTTGTAAAAGCTCTGTCTGGGCTTATGGCCTTGCAGGCAAAATTAAGGTGCCCCAGCAGCTGTTGAACCTGTACCAGCAGCACCCTCCACCTCCCGCCCACTAGGGCGAGCAACCCCTATAGCCACACCACCTTGGCACCTAGCAGCCGGAATCACTCCTGCCCGGTGTCCACCTCAATCCCCAGGAACTCCAGTGTCCGGGCCAGGCCCTCAATCTTACCCACTGCCAAAGGTATCCCTATTTTTTTGCACATGTCCTGGAAATCAGCCAGCATCCCCTGGGTCTCCTTCCGGCTGGCCCCAACCAATAGAAAGTCATCCAGGTAATGGACCACTTTCCTGTGCCCATACTGTGCCCCAAACACCAACTGCACCCATGAAATGAAAGCCTTGAAAGTGGAGCATGCTACCGAGCAACCCATAGGCATCGCCTTGTTGAAATACAAACCACCCTTGAATTGGAAACCGAGCAAGTCCCAGTCTGCGGGGTGGACTGGTAGCAGGAAAAGGTGGACTCTATGTCCATTTTCACCAACCAAACACGCTTGGCCGCCCGGATCAATTCCACCACCTGGCACAGAGAATTGTATGAGACCCTGCTCAGCACTTCCAGGATCCCTCCGTTCACCGACCCCCCATCAGGGTACCACCCCTGTTGGTGACAAACGAAACTGCTCGCAGAGGGGATCATGCATCGGCCCCTCCACCCTCCCTGCCCTGATCTCTTTCAGGACTTTTCCCCGGGCTACATCCTCCTTCCTTTTCAACGACCCCAGATTTTTAGCCCGCATTCCCACCCGTGCCCCTCGAAACCCAGCGGAAACCCACTTTTAAAACCAGACCTCAGCAGCTGTGCCCCTCACGTGTCAGGGTAGCCTGCTGTCCATTCTTCCACTACCCCTAACCTGATGGGGGTGCAGGCCAGAGCATAGCCCCACCTCCCCTCCCCAAGTGCTGCCTTAATTTCAACTATAGTTGGACAGATAGTCCCCTCCCGAGGCCCCCAATCCCCCGCCCTCCCAAAGAGGGCTGTTCCTGGGCCGCCCACTCGGCAGTCCCCTTTTTTTTGCCCCTTGTCTAGAACTCATCACCGGGTGTGACCCCCCGCACCGTAAGCATACATGCCTAAACTTGCAGCTAGGTCATGTACATGATGCCCGATTAAATACCCAGCAAGACTTGGTGCCCTGGGCCGTCACTACTGTCTTTCCCTGCTCCATCACCAGTCCCACCTTTGAACCTGAAAGTGTTCTTAACCACAACTCTGTGTGGGTGCAGTCCCACCGTAGTTCACCCTTCACTGCCATTCTCCTCCAGAATGCCTCGTCATACTTAAGCCAACCAAACACCAGCTTTGCTTTATATATGTCTCTGATGATCGCCATATATGTCAGCAGTGGTATTGCCAGGTCCAGTTGCTTCTCCAGCACCAATGTGCTATAAATCAGGAAGCCCACCTGCCATGTGTTGTTGCTCTTGCCCTTAAACCTGGCTTCCTCTGTTTTGTGCCCCACAACCGCCAGAGCCACTACGATCTCTGACTTGTCCACTGACTCCCTTTGCTTGTACTTTTTGGCCATCTCCTCATCCACCAATCTGAAGATATCCACGTACTTCCCCTTCCAAATTTTTATCTTTTATAGAGGTCGGCACGTGGTCACCCAGTGTGAAGCCAGGCAGTCCTTTGTACAGCTTCCGTGCCCTGCCCATGGTGCCTGCCCCTCCTTTGCCCTGCCTGCCTTTCTCTTTGATGGTCTGCAAGGCCTGCTCCATTTTAGAGAGCCACTCCTCCCCCATGTCCCCCAACAATCCTTCAATGTACTTTTTCAAATCTGCAACATTTTTTATATCTATCTCGTCCTTACCCCCATCTGGCTGTGTCCCTGCAGGGACCTGGTTGGGCCCCCCACCTGCCCTGGGCTCCGTCGGAGTGCTGGGCATCCTCCTCTTTGGTCCTTTGTTTCCTTTCCCACCACCAGTCTGCTCATCTTGATCCTTCCTTTTCTTCTGGGCCTCCTTCTCTGCCTCCCTTTTCTTTGCCACCTCCATCAATTGCGTCATCTGTGTCATCAGTTTTGAAGCTTCCGCTAACATGGTAGTGCGGGACATTGGAGCCTTCTTGGGTGCCATCTCTTCTGCTGTGTCCTAGGCTACATAATGAGAACCACATGATCATACCATAAAGCTTCACTTGTTGCAAAAATGCCCCCACCCAGGGCCAGCAATACACCCCAAGCACCTTGCTCACCAGTCCCACTCCGCCTCATACTGTGACCCTACAGCTCTGGGTATAGATTCTGGGGCCCACCACCCCGCTGCACCAGGCTTAGTGAAAAGCAGACCCCCAGTGCTCCATGGCCACCCCACAGAAAACTTTGTTCACCCAGATGCCCCTCGACTATAGCCATGCCCAATGCCCCCCGATTTCCCCTCATCTGTGCTTCATTTTATTTTTATTATTTATTATTTTCATTACATACATATATATATATATTTTATTTTATATATCCTCCAACCCCTCCCCCACACATCTTGCCACTTCTCGTTGCATTATATGGCCACCCTGCCAAAAAATCCCAGCCAGGCCCGCCACAAGGCCCGCTGTCTAAAAATGACAGCCACACCATATGCCCAGGCCTCCTTGGCCCCACTGCAATTGCTGGCCTGCAGACCCAATGACTTGTCCCAATTCCTGGGCCAAACATCAGGCCCATCCTTTGCCCCAGTCAGCCTGATCTTGACCTGCACTCTGCAGGATCCCAGACAAAACTAAACCCCTGCCAGCACCCACCAGGCCATGTGGTAGGGTCAATCTTTCCATTTGGCCTCTCACCTTCCTCAACCCCCTTCGACCTGGCATTGCTGCTTTGCTCCCTGTTTGGCCTAAAATGACCAGCCCCCCTTTTTGCCAACATCTATCTCCTTGAGAGAGAGAGAGAGAGAAAGAAAAACACACACATTGTTTTGGGGGGGGAATGGCAACCATGCTGCCCCCTCTGTGCCACATGCAAGCATCCCCCTTTTTGGGCTCCTTTGCGAGCCACTCACTCCAGCCCTAGCGGCACATTACCGCAATTCCCCCATGACCCCAATGCTGTGTCCAACCCAGTGCGTACTCCACTAGCCCCAACATGGCGGCCAGCCGATGCGGTAAGCCTCTCCAGCCCTGCTCTGCCCTCCGGCCTCCCGGCAGAATGATACCCATAGTGCTACTTTCTCGCCAACAAACCCCCCCCCCGCCTCCAAGACTGGCCACCTGCATGCACCGATCCCATCGACAGTGGTGTTTTCCCCTTTGCCCTGGCCCCCTACAACCAGCACAATCCTACGCACACCCACTAAGCCCTACCGCAGGCAGCACTGCCAGAGATCAAATGCCCTTCCTCAGCTGCCCTGCCAGCAACACCTTGGTGAATCCCTCACTAGCTGCAACCTGCACTGGTGCTGCCCGTTCGGTGGCTCCTTCTTATATCTGACTTGCACACGCTAGGCCACACAGCCAGAGCTCTAGACCCCACCCCCACGCAGGTCCTCTGGCACCACTGGGCCAACTGTATTGCCGGCTTCCATGCCCTCACCTAGCCAAACTGCTCCACAAAAAAAAATGTCCCCTAAACCCTGCAATTCTATTTAGTTTAGTTTTCTATTTTTTTTTTGCATAACAGCTCACCTTTGTGGACACCAAAAACACCAGCACGTCCGTGAGGCCGAAGCACGCCGCCGAACCTCCCCCAACAAAACCAACCATTCAGCCACTCTGGCCCTTAGCTCCATGCCTGGATGATAGGTATCACTGCCTCTAGTCCAACCACGCAGGGCCTTAGATGCACTCAATCCCCCCTCAGTGGGACACTCATCATCCGCGTGCCTACATGCCATGGCCCACAGCTAAGCCCAGACCTCTACCACATTGTCTGCCCTCTCTACCTCAGGTTGACATATCTCAAGCAGACTTCAACAATCTTACTACAAATTTCTCCATAAAAGGCCAGTGCATAGTCAACACTCCATCAGAAAATTACATTAATTCTGTTGCTCAAGTGCACATACCACCCAGTCTGCCCCTGCAGTGCTACCAACAGTATAATCATACAAAGCATTTCTGTGCTTTACCTTACTGATAACAATGTGCTGAATTTTGCTTGGAATTATACAGCAAGAAAGAGGGCTTGCTGTGAGTTTCATGCCTTTAAGTATCCCCCAAGGACCCCTGCCCAGGACCTCTATTTGGCCCCTCCCCCTGGCCAATAGCCAGTGAGATCCCAAGCCTGGTTGGATGACCCCTCTATGGGGTTATAGCCACCTCCTCTTTCCTGTAGACCCCTTCCCCTCCTCTGACTTTACTCCTGGCTGTGTCCCAGGACAACCTTGCCTGCCTTTAAGTGGCAAGCCTAATTATCCTGGAAACATGGACTTTCTGTGACAATACTGAGATTCTCCTCTGTAAAATATTAATGTACCACACACACACACACACACACACATACACAAACACAGGTTTGCCACACAACTTTTAACATACTACTGTATATGTAAAAAAATATTGCAGTGTCTGTGTATGTTAATGAAGGAAGCTTTAGCTACACTTTACTTAATAGCAAAAAAAAAAGCAGGGCAGGAACTTGAAAATAAAACATCTGGAATGGAGAATAATGGGACTATACACACTACTACTAATTCAAAAGTTAAAGAATTGTGTTAGCATCTGGAACCATTAGTTGCTGATCAGCTGGAAAACCATATGCAGTATTTACTAGAAAAAAACTAGAATGCACTGTTTGGTACCATTCAGTGCATGGAAGCACCTCTAGTGTAACAGGTGCCACTGGAGTTTGCTGGAGTTTTGTTTCTAAGGACCAGCATCACATAGGGGGACTACCAGATCACACACACCCTCCATTTTTGCAGAAAACTGACAATCACTTTTTTCCTCAGATATTGCCATTATAACAAGAAAACAAATCTATCCCCACCTATTGTAAACAAACCAACAGGACTGATACTGTCTTTAGAAATTGTAGCTTACTGCGATAGAGGATTGTTCTACCTCTCTGCACCACTATGTTCTCAGACCTTCAATTCAGACAGTGCAAATGATGGAGAAGGTGCCCAATTGTGTCTGAAGTCCAAGACAATGTCTTGCGGACATCTGCTACAGTATACTGAAACGCTAACTGTTGATTTTTGATCCTCTTTTTTATTGCATTCCTTTAAAATGCACCAATCTGCTATTCAATATTGCCCAAGTGCGACGCTGGCAATATGTTCACCATCACCAGACTATCCTGACAGATAGGTATAAGAAATCCATCATTTACCTTCTCTGGGCTCCCCCTCCTCGAAGGGTTTACATCCTTAACTCCATTCTTCCTGGAGGAAGGGGGGAAGATAAGTAAGGAATGAAACTGTACAGCACTGCAGATAGCAAACCAAAGTCTCTCACAACCCAGTGGGTTTCCCCCACACTATATACCAGTGCAGGCTGTCAAAGTCAAGAATCACAGTAGCGAGAGCTCAGCTACGTAAAAGTGGTTCCCTCAGTCTCAACTGTGCCTGCACTGCAGTTCTATGGGTTATCATAAAGAACCAATGTGCACCTACTCTGAAGATAAGGGAAGGGCCAAGGATAAGCCATGGAAATGGATCTGATGAAATGCAACTGTTCAAAGAAAAGCCGCTATTTTTATTTAAAGATATAACAGTCCATTTTAATGAATTAAGGGTAAATACATCATGTATTGCCTCCCTCACATAATGCAGCTTTCTCTGCTGTACACAGCTGTTTGTCTGCTTCCTTTCACTATTGATATTGTGTATGTTGGCATGCACACCAGTCCATTAGGGTTTATGGTGTGTGTGACCATACTGATGACCTTATCACTAGACAATGTCATCTGTTCAGCTCCCAAACCCTAAGCAACCACTGTTTGTACAACTAGTACAAGTTATCGGTGTACTATAAACCATCTCTGTGGCATAATGTATTAGGTATCTGTACGTTTATACCTTTTGCTTCTTTTCTGCCTGGGTTCAAAACCCTACTGAGGAACAATGGAGTATGTTCAGCTCCAAAACCCTAAGCAACCAGTGTTTGTACAACTACTACAAGTTACTGGTTTACTATAAACCATCTCTGTGGCATAATGTATTAGGTATCTGTACATTTATACCTTTTGTTTCTTTTCTGCTTGGGTTCAAAAACCCTACTGAGGAACAATGGAGTATGAATATTAAAATTAACATATGTCACCAAATGGTGACATTATCTGCCCAGCCCCCAAGCCAAAAGCAAATAGTGGAAACTGGTATCAGGAATACTAGCTTACTTGTTGTAAGTTATGCAGCTCAGAGTGTTATGTACCTCTGTGTTTGTACTTTTTTGCTGTTTACTTCATGGGTTCAAATCCTACATAGGAGCAATACAAGATAAATATTCCGCCTGTTAGTATCTGACTGCTAGATATCCTCAACCCTCTGTGTGGGGGAGAAAACCAGAGGGCAGGGCTCCTTACTGGTGTGGTAAGACCTGTGAATGGTCAGCGCCAAGTGGGAGTTCCTGTGGCACATGAGCAGCAAAATTCCCCAAAAATTCCCACCTGACCACAGGAAAGAAGAACTTAGCCCCATGGAATTGTGAGGTACGCAGCTTTGACCATGCCAAAGATGCCATTTGGGACAGGTGAAGCCATGCCACCTGCTTGTTGCAGACTGAGGTTCCTACCAGTCTGGAGTCCTCCTCATTAGCATTGTATGATGTCCTCACCAGGTACTGTGCTACCTTCAACCCTGGGTAGAAAAGTCAATGGCATATCCAGGGGTCCAAATTAGGTTTTGCAGCCACTAGCCAGCGGGGCTAGTGACTGGGAAAATCCACTAGCCCCACAGACTTTTCCACTAGCCCAGCTGATGTGTTTATTGAAATGTTACCTTCTCCAGTACTGGCCCGCAGGGCTTGTTAAAGGAAAATCTTATTAGCCTGTCACAAAATCTACCAGCAATTGGCTAGTGGACTGGTGCCAGTTTCAACCCCTGCATATCTGGTTGTCTCATTTTGTGGCAGTGCAGCTAAGAGGCTGTGTAGCTGCAAACATAGGTGACAGTTATAGGTCATCATATGTGCATGATGAGCAGCAATACAAATGAGGGCATGTGCTGAGGTGATAGCCATCCTCAAAAGCGCATCTCTGTGAGCAGAATTCGAATCTGGCAGTCAATAGACCACAAGGGTCCATGTTCCCAGTGCGGTCTGCAGTTCTTGAATTTCTTCAATGTAATTAAGTACCTCACACAGACCTTCTGGGTACATGATGCCTTGTGAGGAGGTCCCAGGATGTGACCAGACTGGAGAGGAGATGCTGCCATATTGCTCTAGGTGCCTTCTCCATGGCCCTGGGCAAAGAAAGAATGACTACAGTACTGATGTTGAGAATTCCAAGAAGTTCCAGTTGCAGGGCTACAGGCTTCAAGGTCAAGCGCCTGGATCACCTCCACCAGAAATCACTTGCATACAGCATACTCAGTAGGAGAAGGGAGATGGACAGATGATTTGTTGTCCACACTGGAGGATGGAGATGGAGATGAAGCACTGTCTCAAGATAGAGTTGGTACCAGAGAGAAGGGCCAGGACTGGGATGTGTCTGATTCCTTATCCCAATGATCTAAGGCACCGACCCATGCCTGGTGTTGCTTCTATCTTAGAGGTTGTTCGGGTCCTATCAATGAGGGTATCCTTTCCAGGAATTTGTCCAGGCCCTTCTAGAAGTGGTTGAGATTCCAGGTCTCTGGGGCCTCATCTTGGGCTGTGGAACTACATAGGGGGGCCTTTTCTAAGGGGAGGGCCTAACAGAGTCACTCAAAGGGTGTGCTTCTACATACAAGAAGTGGCCAGATAGGTGCTTATGGGTGAAAATACCCAGGTTAGGAAAGTAGAGTTGTTTAGGTTGCACAAGTTGACAATAGTCCTCACTGGTGATAATGATGTCCAACAGTTCCAGAGAAAACTCTGGGCCACCATCGGACCCTGAGTTGGTTTCACCTTTGGCACTGGGTTCAGGAGTTTTAACAGCCTCAAAGACAGAGTCATTCCTGCTACCATGGCCAGTACCAACCTCAACACTATGGTTATGGCTGACTTTAACATCATGCCCAGAGGCATCACCCTCCTCAGTGTTGCAGATGACAACAGAGTCAGGAACAACCTCTGGGACAACATTATCATTAGTACCTTACCCTGAGCCAGATCCAGGACTGGCACCATGGCTGTCTCCACCTCTGTCACAGTGTCTGGGGTCATAACCCTCCTCAGTGTCACTAGAGACACCATGGATGGTAACATCCTCTAAACTGGCAACAGTGTGAATGATGGTCTCAGTGGTAGTCCCTCTCCTAATACCATGAACAGTGTCAGGAGCAGGCCCTGTGCCATCTGTAGTACCACCCACCACATAGTCACCACAAATGGTGACAACAGCATGAGTGATGCCAGAGGATGATGCTGAGGTGTCCACTGAAGTAGATCAAGCAGAAAGCTGTGGCCTTGCAATCAAGAATGTCTGCAGCTCAGGGCAGGTTGACTATGGATGGTTTGCAGCTGACCACCCAGAAGAGTTGACTGTCCACCGGACCCATCTACTGCAGTCGCTGATGCTTCAGTGTGGAGGGGTCGAGCAGAACAATTCCAGGTAACCAGAGGTACCAGAAAGAGACCCAGGGGAAAGACCTAATGGCCTGTTCTTGCATGCACACTTGTGAGGTCTGCCTTCAGAGGTAAGACTTGGATGACCCCTCCTCAAAGCACTGTTCTCAAGGGTATGGTAGTCCATGGAGAAGCAGGCATCACATGCATCAGTGTTGTGCTTTGGTCAAGGACAGGTCACACAGATTGGATGCCAGTCCAGAACAACCATCGGTTTCCCACAAGGACTATGACTCATAATGGGTGGCTGTTTAATTTTCCTCAATGACTTGGCCCCTTTTTATCTGACTTTAGCATTGTAGTAAAATAATAAACACAGGCAACACTGCAAACAAAGAAAAAAATGTGGGTACACAGATAGAAAAAGAAGTGATAAGGTGAGCAGAAGTGCTGGGCTCCCATGGTGCACCCTCAGAACTGAGGTTAGTGACAGAGCTAGGAATGGTCATTTGGTGGCATGCTGCACCACATGGGGGGTGAACAGGCACCATGCCCAGTAGCTGTGGCGAGCCACCTGACAACATTTTTGTTCCCATGGGGTCCTAGTGCTTCTGGTTCAGACCCATGAAACACAGAAACATAGTAATTGATGGCAGATGAGGACTGCTTGGCCCACCTAGTCTGCCCATATTCCCTACCTATTGTAACACCACAGACTCTACTTGATCCCCCCCCTTTCCTTACTGCTAAGGTTTCTTTATGCATATCCCATGAATGGGAATCAATGTTGAAGACTGGTTCTTGGAGGGTTCTATATGCCATGAATCTGAAAGGACATAACCAGAGCAACAAAGATAACATCAGAAAAAGATGAAAATAAAATTGTTACTTTCTGTACCTTTTGTTTTGTATCACTTAATGTTTAATGGAAACATAACTTTACTCTGTATCTTATGTACATTTGTTTACCTTGTTTAGTGCCATCTTTATAGCCTGGGTCATGCCTGAAAATGGTCTCTGGAATCAAAGTGCTCACCCGGTTAACAAACAAATAAATGCATAAATAAATAACTAAGTAAACAGACAGACAGACAGACAGGCAGATTTATAGATAGATACTGTAGATAGATAGATAGATAGATAGATAGATAGATAGATAGATAGATAGATAGATAGATAGATAGTAAGAATGTGTGCTAACAGCCTGGTTTGTCTCCCTGTTTTTGCAATACCTACATTGCAGAGCCTGTGCAACCTCCTTAGAAAGTTGTTGGTGGGAAAATATCATGTACCCTTAACATAGATGTTTGATTCCCTGATACCTTCAGCTCAATAATAGTAAGAGAAATGGGCCAGAACTATCTTCAGCTTTGACTTGGTGCCTGAAAATTTGATTTCACTTTGTCAATCCATCCAAACCAATTACTCCCAATGCAGTAAGTAATTGTCATAGGATAAAAAAAGGAATACAGATAGGGAGGACATGCCTTTATGGTTATTAATAAATTTTAATTACTATGGTCCACTTTTGGCAGCCGTACCAGGTCATAATATCGCACTCATAATAGCGTACAATATTATGGTGAACCCGGACCTTTGCGCTCTCTGAGTTGGACCCCCCCGGAGTTCTGAATCCTTAGTGGGTGGGGTCTGGGGGGCTCAGCCCCACGTAATGGGGGGTGTGGATGGCGGAGCCCCCCCACAGAACAAAAACAGACAGAAATCATGCAACACGCTTGTGCCTTGTGGGATTCTCTTGTGCAAGATAATGACCCTGTGCCTTTGGCAGGTAGTGTCTGCATGCCACTGCTAGGGATTGCTGCATTTGCGGCAGTGTGACAAAGCCCACAAGGAGTATGGCTGTTGTGTCCCAGTGCCCCAGATCTTCCATGAATCTTTTATTTATTTTATTTAGACATTTAGTAACTGGGAAAGTCACACTGAGCTGAGGCTTGATTCCAGGTGCAACCCGAAGAATCAGTCTTCACTACTGATTCATACATATGGGTCTAGATCCAGAGGCACCAGGACCCCATGGGAGCTTTATTCTTCAAGGGAGGGAACCAACGTCAGCAACTGATGCCACTCACATGCAGTGCATACCCACATGGTGCCATGTACCAGCCAATAATCATTGTCAACTCCCTCATGCTCCTCAGTTCTGTACTTCCCAACATTGAGTGAACACCATGGGAGTTACAGCACCTCAATTCGACCATCGTCAAAAATGTATCTGTGCCACTGCTGAATTTCTTTAGTTTCACTGTGCCAACTTTGTTTTGTTATTTTGCACATGATGCCGGAGTCCAAGAAAAAGAAAAAGGGACTGAAGTCATCCCCTATCATGCGGTGATGTTTCCATGGAAAGTCGAATGTGACAAGGGACTGACTTCAGGTTTGCTGGATGTGTCTTGGCCCTGAACATGATATGGAATTCTGCAAAGCGTGCTTCTCAAAGTACTGCCACACTCTTAAATCATGTGTGCTGAAGCTGGGTCATCCAATTCTCTCATTCAGAGGCAGGCAGTGAATCTGTGTTGCCAAGCACAAGTCTCTGAATTTTTTGCCTGTGTTTTTTTCCAGTTTGTCTGGTACTGTGGAAGAGCAGGGTTCTCCTCAGCCTCACCTCGCCCAGGTATCAGTGACCTTGGGGAGCAGGTCTGGTGAACAGCCAGCTCCTTTTGGGTGGCCAGCTAAACACCACCCACAGTTTGTCTTCCCTGGACAACAGATGTCCCAGAGGTGAGTCAGAAGCTACATGCTTAGTCTACACCAGAGGACACCTCAGTGTCATGGCCTGGTGTCACCATGGCTTCTGACACCATTTGTGGTGCCTGTGAGTGGGGTGGTGCTGTCCATGATGTCAGGCCCCCTGCTAGTACTGTTCATGGTACCGGGAGAGGGACCAACACCAGGGGTGGTTGGCATCCAGGTCACAAACCCACTGCTGGGGGTCAGGCCCACTGAGCTCACAGTGCCCACCCTTAAGTGCAATCCTTGTAAGGGGGAACAAGGATACCCTCCTCGTCCTTTAGAATGCTTGCCGAGGTCATGACTGCACCTCTGCCTTGAGGATCCTGGGCATCCCACTAGCTCTGGACAAGGGCACAATGCCAGTCTTGAGTCTTGTGGCCAGATATGAACCTTTCCTTGACTATTACACAAAGGAAGAAGACCCAGGCATCACACTCTCTTCTGGGTAGCAGCGTAACACCTGATTTGGCCTTTTCTCTACCATGCAAAAGCCTGGTTCAAAATCTTTGTAGGACTCTGGTATTCTCCCTATCCTTCACGATGTCCCTTTACAGACACTTTTCTCAATTTGGTTGCTTATGGTGGCCCCTCTAAGCCATTTTCAGTTGTCACAGATTATTAATAAACTTTCTACAATCACACATACAATATAAGAACTCTCACACAGGAAGGCTTTCTGTGGAAATGCAAAGGTTTTTACTAAAATAGTTAAATAAATGCAGTTACAACTAAAAGAAAACACATACTAAATTAGGTTACAGTATAAGAAACAAAATGGAAAAGTATACAGAAAAATGCATTAAGACAGGTTAGCTAAGTCTACCTGAGGTATGAAGATTTCAAAGTCCAGAGAATCACTGGTTTGTAAAATATTTCAGTCTTTCGGTAGTAGCCTTTGGTTCTTAGGCAGTCTCTGTGCTGGCAGCTCTTATCATGTGATCAAGAGAGTGTCCAAGCAAAATGTGTTTTCAAATTCCCTGTTCAGGGGCTATTTATACTTCACTGTAACTCTTGAAATAGTGAGCAAAACTCACTCAACATTTAGGCCAGAAGATGACACTGTTGCACTTCCCAAAATTCTTAGTTTCCTGATAACCTTTGATGTCAGATTCTCAAAGTTAACCTAGGTTTTACAATCTCACACAGGTACGCTATAAGGATGTGTTTCTTTTTCTGTTACCTCACTCAGGCCTCTTAGAAGGATCTTTCCTGGCTAAAACATCATAGGCTTTGAACTGGCTTAATTTAATTAGTTTTAAGGAAGATCATCTAAGTTTTATGATTATACAGGTGATTTTATTACTTCTGTTTCCCTTGGTAAGTTCCTATTGGAAATACCCCTTTGATCATGCATCCACAAGCTTTTTGACAAAAATGTGTTAGATTCCTGCAAATGAGTCTGGCCTTGTAGGTCAGAGGAAGGTCAAACCCCTTGAAAAAAACTGTATTTTTTCTATGTGCCTTTGCTGACAGAATTACATATAGATAGATCTATCTATCTATATATATATATATATATATATATATATATACACACACACAACAGAATAATATCTACAAATAAGGGCTAGCAGCAGGGCAGCTCACAACATCCCTCCCTCCTAGACCGAATCTGTGGGAATCCATCCCTAATCATGGTATGATTTTCACAAATTCCGTTCACTAGTCTAACTGGTGAGATAGCCCATCTGTGTTGGCATTGGTTGATCCAGCCCTGTAGGTAATGGTCATATCATAGCCCTGTAAGGCAATACTCCACATTGAGGGATGACAGTTATTTTCCCCATCTGTGTTAACCACACCAGGGGGTCATGATTGGTCTATACCTCAAAGTGCCTCCCATAGAGGTATGGCTTTAATTTCTTCAGGGCCCATACTAGCACAAGGCATTCCTTTTCAACTGTGGAATATGCCTGCTCCTAGGGAAGTAACGTTTTGCTAACGTACACTATTGGGTGATCTTTCCATTGGTTAGAGGTCTGACTGAGGATTGCTCCAATCCCCACATCTGAGGCATCTGTCTGGACTGCAAATATTTTACTGTAATCTGGACTGGCCAACTCAGGGGCACTGCACAGTGCCTCCTTTAGCTGTGTGAAGGCTCATTCAGACAGGCTGGCTCCCATTTTACTTTTTTGGGCATTCTTTTCTTTAGCAGGCCAGTGAGAGGAGCTGCCAGGGTACTGTAATTTGGTACAAACCTACAATAGTACCCGATGGTCCCTGGGAAACTCCAAACCTGCTTCTGGGTTTCAGGCCTGGGCCACATCTCTGTCACCTCAATCTTGGCTTGATTAGGGCAAAGCTGCCCCTTGCCCCAATATATGTCCTAGATATGCCACTTCCACCATGGCCACCTGGCATTTTTCAGCCTTGACAGTGAGCCTAGCCCTCTGTATCCTGCCCAACACTTTCCTCAGGTGGGACAGGTGTTCCTTCCAACTGGTGATGAAGATGGCAATATCATCCAGATACGCCACTGTGTACTCTTCAGTACCATATAATACCTGGTTGACCAACCTTTGGAAGGTGGCAGGGGTGTTCATTCCAAAAGACATTACCCTGAACTTATATAATCCTATTGGAGTGATGAAGGCTGACTTCTCCCTAGCTCTGGCAGTTAACTCCATCTGCCAATACCCTTTTGTCAAGTCAATTGTGGTAAGGTATGTCGCCCCTCCCAACTTGTCCAGTAGTTCATTCGTCCATGGCATTGGGTGGGCATCAAACTTAGTGACTGCATTGAGTCCTTGATAGTCCACACAAAAGTGAGTAGAGCCATCAGGCTTGGGAACGATGATTACAAGTGATGCCCAAGGGCTGTAGGATTCCTGGATAACCCCTAAATCCAGCATTTTCTCCACCTCCCTCCTAATGTCCTTTAGGATGGCCTCAGACACCTTGTAGGCTGTCTGCCGCATGGGCGCTTGCATCCCCATGTCTATATCATGTGTCACTAAGGGAATTAGTCCAGGCTTAACTGTAACCAAAGGGGCAAAGTCTGCTAAAACCTCCCCCACTTACTGGTCATGTTCTGGGGTCAACTGGGATGACAGCTTGATTGCCTCCACTGAGAACTCCTGCTTGCTTTCCTCCAGCAAGTTCAGTAAGGGTCCTTCTTCATCAGTCCCCTCCCCAGGACTACACACTACAAATACCATGTCAGTCCAATTTGCATATGGCTTCATCATGTTGACATGGTACATTCTATGGGTATGTCTGCTGTCAGGCAGTTCTACAATATAGTTCATGTCATTTACCTGTCGGACTACCTCATGTGGTCCCACCCACTCAGCCTGCAGCTTATCCTTCTGGACCAGAATTAGGACCATGACTTCCTGACTGACACTATACAAGTGAGCTCTGGCTCTGTGGTAGAGATGTGCAAAATTTGAAAATCTTGTTCTGCTAAATATTTAGTGAAATTTATACATTTCACAAAATATTTTGCTGGTGTGAAATGCAAAATTCTGCATGTGAAATTTCACCCACAAAATGGCGAAATTCAGGTGAAATTTGGTAAAATTGCACATTTTGCAGGCGAAATTTGCAGTTTCACACCTGCCGAAAAATGTTGTGGCATGGCAGAATTTCCCAAAATGTTTCACGTGGCAAAACTGCCAATTCCATGGCAACTTTGCTGGTGAAATTTAATTTAGCAACATTTTGACTCTGCAGTCATACCACACCTTTTGCTTCTGCTGGGCAGGTGACAGATTGCTCTGGGCTGCTCCCAAAAGCTCCTTCAGTTTTTCCCTAAACTTTAGGACATACTCCACTATAAGAGTTCCCTAGGCGGTGTCCTTGCCTTCCTAGTTTTCCCAGCTCAAGTCTAGGGGCCCATGCACCCTATGTCCATATACGAGTTTGAAGGGTAAAACCCTGTCGACTCTTAGGGCACCTCCCTGTATTCAAATAACAGGTGGGGAAGGTATTTCTCCCAGTCCCTAGAATGCTGTTCAGAAAATGCTTGGAACATCGATTTTATGGTACCATTAAACCTTTTCACAAGCCCATTGGCTTGCGGGTGATAAGGTGTTGTGTGTCTCTGCAGCAACCCACACTTCTCCCACAAATACTTTATCAGGTCTGACATGATGGTACCCCGTTGAACTGTGATAACCTCTTGTGCAAACCCAACATGGCAGAAAATACCTAGCAAGGCATCTACCACTTTGTCTGCCCTAAGTGAGAAGAGGGTGACCGCCTCTGGTATCAGGTGGCATAATCTACCACCATAGGGATAAACCTCTTCCCGGAGGAGCTTGGGGTAATCAAAGGTCCCACAGTATCCATTCCTACCTTCTGGTACGGCTCCTTCACTACGGGCAAAGGAATTAGGGCTGTATTAGTTTTTCTACCTGCCTTCCCTATTTGTTGGCACCAGTGACAAGACCTGCAATATTCCTTCACCTGCTGGGTGAAGTTGGGCCAGTAGAAATTCTGGGCCAATCGTTGCATGGTGCATGCAATTCCCAGATGTCCAGCCATGGGGATACTGTGAGCAATCATGAGCAACCACTAACAGTATCCCTGGGAAACAACAAGCTGTCTGCCCATCATCCCTCCCTCTGTCCTTATGTCCTGAGTATGCAACAGTCCATTGTCCCAATATATTCTATGTTTAATGTCACCTCTCTGTGTCTCATCAAATTCTGCACAATCCCTCAGCCTCTTCAAACTAGGATTAGTCCTCTGAGCAGCTGTAAATTTTTCACATTTTTCCCCAGCATGGGACATGTCCCCTTCAGGTTCTAAACTGGGGTCCATAGCTCTAGTGTCATGGCATTCAGAGTCACTGCCACCCCTAACCTTCTGACCATTGGTTACCTCTGCTTCCTCAGAGTAACCTTTTATAGATGTTTTGTGAAATTTTACTTCAGGAAGTCCTACCTCTCTTTCACTACTCTCCATTTCAGGAGATACAAGATGGGGAACCAGCCTCCCATTGTTTTCCACAGGGGCTTCTATGGGGTTCAGGGAACTACAATCAGCCTTTGCCATCTGAAAGAGGGTAACAGTGCACACCACCCTCTTCTGGTGATTGTTCCCTATAATCACATCCAGGGTGAGGTTGTCTGCCATGGCCATTTTTTGCAGCCTCTCTCCTGTCTCACCCCAGTCCAGGAGAATACTAGCTAGTGGCAGAGTTTTCTCCTCCCTAGTGAATTCCCTTACCATTACAAACTGATTAGGATAAGCTGTTCAGGCTCAATCAAATCCCCTTTTACTAAGATGAGAGATGCCCCCGTGTCTCTTAACCCATGAGTCTGCACCCCATTTACAGTTACCAGGTACATGTACTCCCTCATGTTTATAGGCATGCTTTCAGGGATACACAGTGTACCCAACTCTGTTATAGCACCACTTTGTCCACTCTGTGCCTTTTTAGGACACTGTCTAGCAAGATGCCCTGGCTGTTTGCAAAACCAACAATCATCATTTCTTTTATCCGATAAATCCCTTTTTTGTAACCTGGTTCTTCCCCCTTTCTGTGGAGGCAGTGAGGGTTTTAGCTGCCCTGAAGGTGCTTCTTTCCCCTTCTGCGCTCCTACGCCCTTCCAACTCCCTTTCAGAAAAGGCCGGTTCCTGGCACAGCAGTTCTAGAGCTCAACAGCCTCCTGTGCTATTTTGGGGTCTCAGTCCTCTAACCAGGGTTTTAGCTCTGCTGGGCAAGCCCAAAAGAATTGCTCCAGAAGCACAACCTCCTTAATTTTCTCTGCAGAGTTTACTTCCACTCCCTCCAACCAACGTTTCAAAAACTGTTGTTGCTTTGTGGTGAGTTCCTCATAGCTCATGTCAGGGCTTCTCTGGAGCTTCCAGAATTTAACCCCATATGCTTCAGGCACTAATTCATACTTTTTAAGCAGTGTAGCTTTAAGTTTCTCATAATTACTACTGTCCTGATTGTCCATTTGGCCTAGTGACCCATGTCCTTTCCCATTAAGCAGCAGGAATAGCTGGAAGCTCCAGGACTCTCTGGATATTTTAGCCTGGATACAGACCTTTTCAAACAAATTCAAAAATACATCCATATCCTCCCCCTCTTTAAAATCAGCTATTAATTTAGAATTTAATTTGTACCCAAGTCCTGGAGTTCCAGGTTAATCCCTGCCACTCACCTCATCTAGTGCTGGTCATTGGAGTCTTGGCTTAACCAGTTTGAATTCCCCTTTGGTGCTCTCTTTCCTCTCTCTCTTTCTCTCAGACTCTCACTGAAGCTACAGTACTTTTTCCTAGGCCTCTCTCCGATGCTGGTTTTCTTTTTTCTTCATCTCCAGCTCCATCTGGAACTTCCTGTGCTCAAATCCCCTTTGCTCCTGGGCTTCAAACTTTTTCTGTTCAAATTCCCTTTTCTGCTGGGCTTTGAACTTTTTCTGCATGAATTTTAGCTCCAATCTCAACTGTAGCTGCAGCCTGATCCCTTCTGGCTCCAGCACTGTGTTGATCTTCCCCTAGCACTATGGTTCTGGGCTCTCACTGCCCTCTCCCTGGTACTGGACACTGCAACTTCCCTTGGCATCCCCACACCCATGGTCTGGTCCCTTTCAGTCGCTGACTGTGACTCAAGGTCCAGGACAGTCCCTTGCTCATCAGCTGCCACAAAAGCCTCTACGAGGTGCTTTTTGGTTCACCCCCACACTGGACCCCTCTTTCCTCACACAACTGCTTTAGGTATTCTGCAGTGTATTCACTGTAGATGGAAGCCATCATCTTCCCTAACTACTGCTATACTACCTTGCACCCAAGGAAACAAACAAAACAGGTAGAGAACTCTATACTGTAACAAAATGATGTGTAATTTTTTTTAAAATCTCTTCCTTGATTGTGTGTGGACTGTTTACAGTTTATTAATCTGATACACTTGTCTTGAATCCACTGTTATGCCTATTCCACCAATATCTTGAATTGCAACAGTATGCAACTAAATCTCTCAGATCCCTATGTTGCACACCAGATCTGTCATGAACCCACTTCTGGGGGTCAGATCCACTGAGCTTACAGTGCCCACCATTAAGTGCAATTCATGATGGGGGGGTACATGGATACCCTTCTTGTCCTTTAGAATGCTCGCCGAGGTCACAACTGCACCTCTGCCACGAGGATCCTGAGCATCCCTCTAGCTGTGGATAAGGGCACAATACCAGTCTCGTGTCTTGTGGCCAAATATGCACCTTTCCTTGGCTATTACACAAAGGAGGAAGACCCAGACATCACACTCTCTTTGGGGTAGCAGTGTAACACCTGATTTGGCCTTCTCCTTACATGACATGCAACTGCCTAATTCAAAATCTTTGTAGACTCTGGTATTCTCTGTATCTTTCCAGATGTCCCTTTACAGACCCTTTTCTCAATTTGGCTGCTTATGGTGGCCCCTCTAAGCCATTAAAAGTTGTCACAGATTATTAATAAACCTTCTACAGTCACACATACATTATAAGAACTCTCACACAATCATAATTTCTGTAGAAAAGCAAACATTTTTACTAAAATAATTAAATAAATGCAGTTACAACTGAAAGAGAACATACACTAAATTAGGTTACAATATAAGAAACAAAATGGAAAAGTATACAGAAAAATGCACTAAGACAGGTTAGCTAAGTCAATCTGAGGTATGAAGATTTCAAAATCCAGAGAATTGTTGGTTTGCAAAGATATTTCAGTCTTTCGGTAGTAGCCTTTAGTTCTTAGGCAGTCTCTGTGCTGGCAGCTGTTATCTTGTGGTCAGGTGAGTCCAAGCAAAATGTGTGTTCTAATTCCATGATCAAGGGGTATTTATACTTCTCTGTAACTCTTGAACTAGTGAGTTAACATCCCACAACATTTAGGCCAGAAGATGGCATTGTTGCATTTCCCAAAAATCCTTTGATGTCAGATTTTCATAGTTAACCTAGGTTTTACAATCTCACACATGTACGCTATAAGGGTGTGTTTCTTTTCCTATTACCTCATACAGGCCTGTTAGAAGGATCTTACCTGGCTAAAACATCCTGGGCTTTGAACTGGCTTAATTTAATTAGTTATAAGGAAGATCCTCTAAGTTTTATGATTATACAGGTGATTTTATTATTTCTGTTTCCCTTGGTCAGTTCCTATTGGAAATACCCATTTGATCATGCATTCACAAGCTTTTTGACAAGAACTTGTCAGATTCCTGCAAACAAGGCTGGCCTTGTAGGTCAGAGGAAGGTCAAACCCCTTTTTTTAAAAAAAAACAAAACAGTATTTTCTCTATGTGTCTTTGCTGAAAGAATTACATAAAAAACATATATGCAACAGAATATTATCTACAAATAATGGCTAGCATCTGGGCAGCTTGCCACACCTTACTGGTACTCTTCATGGTACCTGGAGAGGGACCAACACCAGGGGTGGTTGGCATCCAGCCATGGAGGTGGAGGAGTGGATTTTTGACTTGAGCAACTGCATCAGTCCTGGTGTCACTTCTGTGTCTGATACCAAGCATGGTGCAGGTGATGGTGCCCTACAGGACTGTTCCAAGTCCAAGTGTCACTCATGACACTCGACTGGCCTCAGACACCACCTGCAGTGTCTGTGTCATGGAGTGAATCAATACCAAGCACTGCATCAAGGATGGTGCCAGCCATGGGGCTGTGGGGAGTCATTTGACTATTTGTTTACCGACCCTGAGTTCAGTGCTGGAGGTTACACTGTCTTGGGGGCAGGGGCCAGCCAGGTTCCAAAATTCTTCCCTGTCCCTATGGCTGGTACTATCTCTGGCATGGAATGGTGTTGCCCTGATGGGACTGATAGGTTCTGCTCTTCTCACCTGGGGATTCTCCTCTACAGGCACAGGCAAGGTCATTCTTCTTCTGCAGGTTGACCCTTTTTGGGCGGGTTCACCATGGCCTACCCTAGGAGGAGGTCAGCTGAGCATTTCCACATCCAAGGTACAGACCCTAGATCCTTGGGCTCTTATCTCCCTACTGTCTCTGTGCCACATCTTCCTGAACTCTTAGGGATCAAGGGACCTCTTGGGTCCCTTACCAGGAGTAAGCATGGAAGCGAGGTTGGTATGTTGTTCCAATAGCATAGCAGTGCTGACAGTGTCCAGTTCCTGTATGGTCCCCAGCTGCCACATGCTTCCAGGTCCAGTACCTTTTCTCCATCTACATTCTTCTTAGAGTGGACACTGAGCTCCAAGCTTAATTTCTATGTTGTCCTTTATTCAAAGTGAGAATGACATATTTTGTTTAAAAAAGCAAAATTCAGACATACAAGATGCCCACCTAACACATTTCAGACTGAGGTCCTTTATCAAAGGCTAAGGGAAATGAAAATACACACACGTTAAGTAGGCAAACTGTAGTCCATCCCGGTGGCACTGATGGTTGAGGCACTGGATGCCACACCTTGCGCTATGGTGGTGACCCGGGTCGAGGAATGAGCCCAGGTCATCAGGGGTCATCAGGGAAGAGGGAGGATTGAGCTTCCATAGACTGCTCTCCTCTCTCTCTCAGGAAGGATCCAGGGACTTCCCAGTGCAACAGCAGCCCCTGGTGGAAGCTGGAGGGATGTGTGCATGTCTGGGCATAAAGTAGAGGGGCAGAGTTGCAGCAGATGTCTTGAGATGCCATTGCATGACCAAACTCCAGGGGAGGGGCAGGACGAGGGATGTACAACAAAAGGGAAAAAATTCCTGCCTCAGCTCGCAGAGATAAAGGGGGCTCCAGGGACGCAGTCCACATCCCAATGTCACCCCGATGCCTCGTGGGAACTCCACACCCAACCTGGTGCCCAGGTAAGGCCTCTTTAATTTTGGATAGACCGTCGGGGGAGGACGGACCCACCCCAGGTGGCCGGGGGAGTCCAGGCGAGGATAGTAGGGTTCAGACAGGGAGTAGAAGCTCCAGTCGAGTGAGCACCCCAGAACGATGCCTGGACTGAGGATGTTCAAAAATAGAGTAAAGAAAAAAAGAAGTAGGCAACCTGTGATAACATCCTAGTGATGTGACATAAAAAATGTTAAAATCATTGGACTAAAAACATGAATCAGTTGATTTTCAAGAAAGGAGGAGGAGGAGGTCCAAAAAAGAAAGAAATGGAGAAAAGGGAAGGGGTGGGAATGAAAGGAAGGAGGGAGGAGAAAAAAACAGCAAAAAGCTCAATACTGCTTGAGTGGAAGATAATAGAAACAGGGACAAAAGATACATATAAAAATGACTTATTCTAAAAAAGAATCACACTCATATGTACATATATGGCTGTAAATGTATGCCTTATAACATTAATTGTGAAATCTCAGAGATGAGCTAGACACATGCATCACATATTCCTTATAGATTTCATCTGACTTTCAAAAAGGGTCTGATATCAAAATCAGTATTTAACCCAGATCTTTTTGGTGCACCCAAATTTATTATCCAGAAAGCTTCTCCTTAAAGCACCAAATTATTGTAATTACCACCCTTCAGCTTGGGGTTAACTTTGTCTATAGCCCTAAAAATAAATGTATGTTCTCTTCCATGAGTTACCCCTAATACATGTGCTGCTATTGCATAAATCAGATCACCCCTCTCGATCACTCTTATATATTCCCTGACCTGTATTTTAAAATGTCAAGTAATGTTTCCTACATAACAGGCTCCACAAACACATTCTGCTAAATAAATAACACATACAGTGTCAAAGGTGGTCAACTGATGAATTTCAAATGCTTTTTGTGTATAATAACTCCTAAGTTCCTTGCCTGTTAGTGTTAACAGTTCTCTTGCACTGATAGCAACCAGTAGTACATTGATTAAGCCAAGTGGAATTTTTCTTTTCTGTATAATGGCTATGCACCGTAAGATCTTGCAAGGTAGTTGGCCTCATGTAAGCCATCCTGGGGGGGATTCTGCATAATTTCTCTCAAACCTGTATCACTTGAAAGTACTGACCAATGTTTTTCCTTTTTTATTATCTTCTCAAGGATTGCAGCATGTGCTGAATATGTAGTTATAAAACTGAACTGGGGTTTTGAGCAGTCCTCATTTGTCATATTTTGCAGTGATGACAGTCGTTCCTGGCAGTTGGCAAATTCCCTAGCTCTAGTAATTGTGTTTCTACTATAGCCCCTATCTTGTAACCTCTTAGTCAAATCACTAGCACCCCTGTGAAAATTATCCTCTGTGCTGCAGCTGCACCTCATACGTAGAAATTGTCCCTTTGGTATATTTTGTACAGTGTGTTTCAGATGGCAACTGCTAGCCAATAATAATGTGTTGCCAGCTATTTCCTTTCTAAAAATGAAGTCACTCTACCATCCTGTTGTAAATAAAAAAAAATACAAGTTCTGTCAATTTACCGATTTGGAATAAAATGCAAAATTCTGTGAAATTCTTTGTTTTTACTGGTGCACAGGCAGTCCAAATTCTGGTATTTTACCAGACTGTCTGGTAAAAAAAAGAAAATCAGTGGGCTTTGCATTTAGAGTATATCGCTGTTACTTGCTATGTGCAACATGTGCCTTTGCGCCATCCAATGTAACTCCACTGAGCAGATGCTTTGTCTGTGGAAGGGTACAATGTACTGGCTTGGATCGAAGTACTAGCTTCATGCAGGGTACATCCTGTGGTGTCAGGGAGAAGCAGGGCATGTTCTTTTTCTCATGCTGGAATTGTTTGGTTGGTATCCCTTGCCACTTCTCTCTGTGCATTGGGCATTGGCCACTTTGCCTAGAGCATGCAGTGGATATATTCACATCTTGCCTCCCTAGGATCACTAGCTCTGCAGATCCTATGCTCTTCATCTCCTTTTTCCTCAAATCCACACAGATAAAACAGGGTTGTGAGTTTAATCTCGAGGTCACACAAGCTTTATCTGGTAGCATGTAGCTATTACTTTTTATGAGATATAATGTCTCTATGTATTTCATTTTTTGCCATTTTAATTGCAAGTGGGTCCCAAATTCAATTTGTCCTTTTACTACTTTAGCCATACCCATTTGCTCAGGGCTACTGCCTTATCTTTTACCTATCACTATCCATACTGTATATGGCTAGTGGTAAGAGACTCCTAGTAGGCCCAATCCTTAGTCTCTACATTGATAGTCAGATTCTAATTGGTTGTTTATTTTATATCATATATCCTTTTACTATCCTTTAGGGCTAGAAAGTATATAGTCCTCTATTTTATTTTCTCTTCACTTAGTTTCTTTTCTGGAACACAGAACTGAGGTGCTAATAGCATCAATGATAGTTATCTGCCAGTGAGTGGCACCACATTTGTATGTGCGACATGTGAGCGGCATCAGTAGCCAAAGTCGGCTCCCCCCAAAAGAAATAAGCTCCTGGGGTGTCCTGGTGCCTCCTTCCCTAGTCCCATATGTATGAATCAATAGCGAAGATATTTTGGAAGAACAACAATTACTGTGAATACATAATTGTAATTTCTGCCCTATAAAAATTATAAGTACCAATTTCTTAGCTTAAGGATAACCCCCTGTAGCCTTTGTTTTACCTCCATGCTACTTATTACCTTCTCACTGACACCATATATTTTCAAAAGTTAAAATACCCTACCCCCTCCCCCACCATCAAAAAGAAAAAAATATATAAGCAACCAGGAACATAAACACAACTTAAAAGGGAATAAATTTAGGGCATTCCAACCATCCAGTTTTTTACCATACATGAATGTAGAGATTTTATTTTTGCTTTGTTTTTTCCTGTTTTTTTATTACATCTCTGTTAATTATTATGTTTGCCATGCTCATACATGTGCAGTGAACATCTTTCTATGATAGCGCCTTTCGAGGGGTGTGACACTGTCCATCCAAAGCAGAGCAGTGTTTAAGTGGCAAGTCTGTGCCACACCAATCATCAGGCAGTCTGATTATGGCTGAGTTTTGGTTTGCTAGGCAGAGACAGCATATATGTCAAAAGGAAAAGCCCACCGAATCATGGGTCCATTTTTTCATTTGATGTAAGCAGAGCTGATCTATTATGATCAGGCTAAGAATTTCAAACATCCAGGAAGAGGCCTGTGCTGTTCCACATGCCAGCTGTATCTCAGAAAACCCATCCATGTCTGAGAGAGAGAGGAGAGAGAGGAGGAGAGAGAGAGAGAGAGAGAGAGAGACACACACACACACACACACACACACACACAACTCCCATGATCCTGCATAGTGCAAGTAATTGCATTGAAATTTCTTCACCCCCCTGCACCAATGCACTAATCATCATCATACACAAGTATACATTACTAAAACCTTACTGAGTGTTTTGAATGCTGGTGCCTCTAGTTAGTGTTTGATGTTTTTAATGGCAAGTTATCGTATGGAAAGAAATTTAAAATACAAGGCATATACAATGGTATGACTTCAGTCCACAGTCCTTCTTGGACTGCAGTAGAGGGGTTGGGGGGCAAGGACACAACTCACTGAAATTATTTTCACAGGAGCTTTATCTTTTAACAGCTAGAAGGACAGGACAAGCAGCAGGGGAGTGAGGCACTGAAATGTACATCTACCATTATTACTGTTGTATTTCAGGGGTGACACTGAGAGAGAAATGTGGAGAAAATCATTCACCTTTACTGCTTGAATTTCAGAATTTCAGCTGCTCAGGGAGAGGAACGCCGAGTGAATATGTTCACATTATTGCTCTTCATTTCAGAGGCTACAGGGAGCAGAGAAAGCTGACAACATAGCAGACCTTTGCTGATTTAACTTGCAGGGCTAACTGTTCTTTTTTATTATGTTGGCACGCTTGCGCAGCCAACATCTTGCGGTAGTGGAGATTTGGAGGCACGGCCGCTGTTGGGCGAATGCAGTGCACGCACCAGTAGGTGCATCCCTCATTCCCCAATCAGCCTGCATGCTGGAGCCACGCCACCCCGGTGAGCACATCTAAGGAAAGGTCCGCTGCAATGCGAGCAAAGCTTGTCACTTGCAGCGGACCTTCCTATGTGCTTGCCCAGCATCAAACATGGTGGCACAGTGGCTGCTAAAGTGCAGACTTCGGGGGTGCCCAATCCGCTGGTTGGCTTACCCTGCCACTCTTGTATGTGCCAATGGGGGAGCCCACTCCCCGTTGCATGATGTCCTCTTTTGGCTTGCTGAGGGGTGCCCAATCCCCATCGGCTACTGTACCCCCAAAAACACCTGTAAAAAGAAAACCATCCGCAATGTTTTTTGATAACACCTGTAAACAGAAAACGGTCCCTTGTAGTCTCCCTACCACCCGCACCCACTCACTGCACACCCTGCCTCCCCACACCCCCCTCAGCCCATACTTACCTCTGGAGTCCATCGCGACGATCTTCGGTGGACTGGGAACATGTCAGCACTCTTCAATGCTGACAGCAAACTGAGGAAATGCCGGTAAGCTGTATAATAGAATAAATAGTTTTTTTTCAACTTTGATGCATGTATCGGGCATTTTTTGGAATTTTTGCACCGAATTTTCAACATGGGGTTTTTGGGACCCCTCCTCATGAATTCTGTCACTGTTATGACGTTAATCAGTCCCGAAAGGTGATTTCGCAGTCACTGCATGGAATCACCTTTCAGGACCAATTAACACAAGGACAGTGACAGTGTTTATGAGGTGGGCTCTCAGAAAGCCTATGGTGCAAATCTGGTGGAAGAAATCCAAAAAAATGGCTGTTTTACGACCTTGCGATGCACAGTTGCTACACACGCTCGTAACTTCGTGAATTCACAATATTTTCATGCCAGATTTTCAACATTGTCATTTTTCTACACCTCCTTGTGACCAGTATAGCTGTCATTTTTCATATCCTGGCCAAAATGTGTTTCCGCACTTCCGGTGCACAATAGCGCAGTTGCTGTGGGAAATCAGTGTTTGGGGCAGATTATGAAAATGACAGTGACACTGTTCATGAGCAGAGGTCCTAAAATACCTATGTTGAAAATTTGGTGACTATACTCCGTAAAATGACTGTGTTACGAAGGCAATGGTGAGTTTGTAGTTTACGCTCGTAATGTGCAATTGTAATTTTTTCACTCTGGATTTTCACCATTGACATTTTTCCACACCTCTTGATGAATAGTACAGCTGTCATTTTACATATCCTGCCTGAAATATGTTTTCGCACATCCGGTGCAGAATAGCGCGGTCGATGTGTGAAATCACTTTTTAGGACAGTTTGAGGAAATGACAGTCACACTGTACATGAGCAGAGGTGCTAAAATGCCTATATTTAAAATTTGGTGCTGAAAGTCCATAAAATGACTGTGTTACAAGCATGCATTGTGTATTTCCCACGCACCCCTGTAACTTTGCAAATTTGCAATATTTACATGCCACATTTTCAACACTGCCATTTTTTTACACCTCCTTATAAACAGTACAGCTGACATTTTTCACATCCTGGTCAAAATGTGTTTCCGCTCTGCACTACCAAAGCCAATGCCAGCGCGACAACATTCCGCATTGACAAATGCATGTTTTCATAGTTACAGTTCGCTAACATTTTCTGCATCTAACCATTTAGGTATGGGAAGAGAGAGTCAAAAGTAGCTACTCACCCTGTGTTTGGGATACTGAGCCTGTTTGGACAGCCACAGTAGCTGATTGTTTCTCGCCACACATCGAGGGACTTAAGCCCTCCCGGCCTCCCTCCCCCAACTCACCTACCCCAGGCTGGTCTTCCTTTATAGGTGGCCACCCATGATACTGATCTCAACTTCCTGCTTGAAACAGAGGGAGAAGCAGTGGAGGAGGGGGAGGAGGAAGAAAGTTGACAGTTGGGGTGTAGACTATGACTGGATGTAGAGGCTAGTAGGTGACTACTACATCAGAAGGTGCTACAGATAGTTGTCACAAGACTTGCAGTAGGTGGGTACCCTTAGAACAGTCAGAGTAGCAACAGGCAGCAGAGAAGGGGAAAGATACCGGGAGTGGTGCAGTGCAGTGGCATGGGGTGGCAGTCTTCAGGAGAACCTTCTGGGTTCTGTGATACTGCCCCATCTGCAGGCACCTCTCTGGGCTGAGAACAGAGGTTGCTAGTCTCCAGGCTGAGTTGGCCAGGATTTGGGGGGCCTTCTCCCCCACACAGAGACCACCAAATCTGCACTCACTACCTCAATGATTATCCAGTGAAAGGAGTAGTTGGAATATGGTGGAATCAGGGAGGTTAGGGGAGGTGGGACAGAGACACATCCCCAGACAGTGCACCTGAAGAACTCCTACACTGTGTTGGAGGAACAGGAAGGCCCCACAGGGTTACTTGAAGTTACGTCCAGGGAGGATGAGCAGGACCTCCAAAATGGAGCCCAATGGGTGGGAGGGTGGGTTGGTAGAGGACCCCACAGTAAGAGAAAAGTTACTCCTGGTGGGGGACTCTATAGTCTGGGGAGTGGAGTTAGGGGCAGGTAGCGAGCAGGAGAGAGAGAGAGAGAGAGAGATAAAGTGCTTACCAGGAGGCACAGCTTCAAGGAATGGCAAGCAGATCCAGAGGATCACTAAGGCAGTAATGAGGAGGGAGGAGCTGGATGTCATTGTAAATCTGGGGACCAATGACCTGCCTGGGGACAACACAGAGATAGGAAGGGTGCAGGAAGAGTTTAGGGAGCTGGGAAGGGGCCTGAGGTAGATAGGAATCTCCGTAACCTTCTCAGAAGTGTTGCCTGTCCATAGGGAGGCTAGGGATCTTCACACCAGGGACCTCAACGCTTGGTTGGATAACTGGTGCAGAGAGCAGGGTTTTGGCTTCATTGAGGACTGGGGACCCAGCTGGAGGGATGAGGACCTGTACAAGGGGGACAGTCTGCATCCTTCCAGAAAGGGGACTGATGTCCTTAGTGAATGGTTTAGACACTTCACTGGTAAGTGTTTCAAGGGGATAGAGGAAGGAAGCAGGATAAATCATACTGCCCCCCCCCCACAGGATTATGTAGCCAGCACAGAGGACCATAACATTACAAAAGCACCATGGAAGACTAGTCTCAGCAAAAGAGAAAGGAGGCACAAGGGGAAAAGAGGAGAGAGGTCAGGAGGGGGGTTTGCAGAAGATGGAGGGCCATGTGTACAAATGCCCACAGCCTGGGAAACAAAAACCCAGACCTGGCAGCCCTGATGGCAGAGGCTGACCTGGATATTGTAGCCATTAGGGAAACATGGTATAATGAGAACCATGACTGGGACATAGCTATACCATGTTATACTCTATTCAAGAGAGATGGGGGGGCAGAAAGGGAGAAGGGGTGGTGCTTTGCATCAAGGAGGGAATAAAGGTGATGGAGGTGCAGGGAATGCAGGGGGAGGCAGAGACAATGTGGGTCACCCTGGAGGCAACCAATGGCTCAGCCATTCACACAGGTGTGATCTACAGACCCCAGCACAAGGGGAGGAAATGGACAGGGATCTACTGTAAGCAATCCATATGATGGCAGCTAAAGGGAAGGTGCTGTGGTAGGTGACCAATCTGCCAGATGTAAACTGGAGCATCCCAGTGGCTGCCACAGCCAGGGCCGGGGACATCCTGGACTCCCTGCAAGGAACAGGCCTCAAGCAGCTAGCCTGCTAAGGAAGGGGTTGCATTACACTGAAGTGCAGAGGCTAGTCTGTTTGAGGTGAATTGGCTTGAATATCTGAGCATTTTTGCATTTACATTTTCTCCATATGAATATTTGTAAGTAAAATATTTTTTTGTGATAATAAAATCTCTCGCTGAATTTTATTTTTGAAGTTTGAGTGCTGGATTCTTTTCTCAGGCAGCTAGTGCTTGAGCCAACATGGGAGGGAGTGATTCTGGACCTGGTCCCAACCAACAGAGACAGAATTACAGATGTCAGGGTGGGAGAACACCTGGGGACCAGTCACCAATTCACAGTGTGGTTTGATATGCATAGAGACAGGATCAGGATACAAAAAAGTGAAGGTCCTGGACTTCAGGAGGGCAGACTTTGCCAGGATGGGAACATGTCTCAGGAAAGCCCTAGCAGAGGGAGAGAAATGTGGGGCAGTGAAGGAACAGTGAGCCCATCTAAAACACAGCCATCGTGGAGGCGACTAACATTTGTGTTAGGCAAATAAACAAAGGCAAAAGAAAAAGAAAACCACTGTGGTTCTTGAAGGAAGTGTCCAGAAAAGTAAGGGCAAAAAGGTGGCTTTCAGGAAGTATAAAGAAACACTGAAGGAGGAGGACAGGGTAGGGTATCTAGAGCAGCAAAGGGAGGCAGGAAAAGTCAGGAGCACACAGGTGCAGAGAGAGAAAAAAATAGAAAAAGAAGTGAAGAATAGGGATAAGAATTTCTATAGGTATGTTAGTGAGAGAAGAAAAAAATGGAGGGGGAGATTGTAAGAATAAAAGGGGAGGAAGGCAATGGCATGGTAGGAGACAGGTAAAAAGCATCAATCCTGAACAGATATTTCTGTTCAGTTTTCACAGAAGAGGAAGGGGAGGGACCACAGCTAAGACACAGAATTGGAGGGGAGGTGGACACAAGTCTGTTTACAGAGGAGAGAGTCCTAAAGGAACTCACAAAACTGAAGGTGGACAAAGCAATGCAACCAGATAGGATCACACCCTAGAATATGAAAGGAGTTAAGAGAGGTGCTGACGGCACCAGTGGCAATCCTGTTCAACAAGTCACTGGATACGGGAGTGGTTCCAGAGGACTGTAGAAGGGCAGATATAGTCCCTCTCCACAAAAGTGGGAGCAGAGAGGAGGCAGAAAACTATAGACCTGTAAGTCTGACCTTAGTGATGGGGAACATGATGGAATCGATGCTAAAAGAAAGGATAGTGAAGCATCTGAAGCCAGCGGAACACAAGATCTGAGTCAGCACGGATTCTTGTCAGGAAGGTCATGTCAAATAAATCTGATAGAGTTCTTTGACTGGGTGACCAGATAAGTGGATCAGAGGGGAGCGGTGGATGTGGCCTACCTGGACTTCAGCAAAGCATTCAATGCTGTTCTACATAGGAGCCTTGTGAACAAGCTGGGTAGTCTGGGATTGGATCACAAGGTGGTGAAATGGGTTGGAAATGGGTTGAGGGATAGAACACAAAGGGTAGTGGTAACTGGAGCAAGATCTGAGGAGGGGAGGATCAATTCTTGGGCACATCCTGTTCAATATCTTCATTATTGACATTACAGAGAGTGGGAGTGGAAGGTATGTCTCTTGGCTGATGATAAGATCTGCATTAGGGTGGATACTCCAGAAAGGGTGGAAAAAATGAGGAAGGACCTAGCCAAACTAGAACAATGGTCCAGAGTGTAGCTGCTGGAATTCAATGTGAGGAAGTGCAAAATCATGCATTTAGGGCACAGAAACCCAGGGGAGGATTACATGTTGGATGGGGAGTTGTTATCGGCCACCAAGCAGGAAAGATATCTGGGGGTAATCATATCGGATGACCTAAAAGTGGCCAAATAATGTACCAAGGTGGGGAATGTCAGAAGGATGCTGGGGTGCATAGGGAGAGGTATAACCAGTAGAAGAAAAGAGGAGGTGATGCCACTGTACAGGTTATTGGCAAGACCTCATTTAGAGTACTGTGTCCAGTTCTGGAGACCGCATCTCTGAAAGGACATAGACAGGGTAGAGGCAGTTCAGAAAAGGGCAACAAAAAGGGCCCCTAGTGCTCTGCGGCAGAATTTTCTGATTTCTGCGGCAGGGCTCCTAGGCTTCTGCAGCAGCATTTTCTGATTTCTGCAGCATGATTTATTCATTTCTGTGGCATAATGCAGTCCTACCATTGGCTAAAATATGACGTGATGTCATAGATGACATCACCTGCCAAGCATAGAGGAGGGGCTTCAGGATAAACAAGATGGATACGGAGCCTGGCACTATAGAAAAACTATACATTTGAATGAAAATTCACCAAAAACAATGAATTCGGTGGCACTACATGAATTCTGCAGCATGATGTAAATTCTGCAGAAAATTCTGCAACCGCAGAGTCGCAGAATTCCAGGGGCCTTGACCATAGGTCACAAAAGAAGAGACTAGAGGCACTCAATATGTATACCTGGAGGAGTGGAGAGAGAGAAGAGACACAATAGAAACCTTCAAATACTTAAAGGAACTAAATAAGGTACAGGAGGGTAGCACCTTTCAAAAAAGGAATTACTCTGGAATGATGGCATGATATGAGATTGGAAAGGGATAAACTAAGGGGCAACATGAGAAAATAGTTCCTCACAGAAAGGGTGGTGGAGGCATGGAACAGCCTCCCTGCAGAGGTGGTGGGGGCAAAAATAGTGGGGGAATTCAAAACTGCTTGGGATAGTCATAGGGGAACCCTATCAATACCAAAGGGGAGGTACAGCAGGAGATACAGTAGGCTGTGTGGCTTGTTAGTAGGTAGGGAAGGGGCAGACTGGATGGGCCTATTGGGCCTTATCTGTTGTCAAATTCTGTTTCTATAACTTCCTTTATTGTAAAACAGATTTGCCATGTAGATATTTAGCAGTATTTTGTATGATGCAGCATATGCCTCAGATTTATCTTTTTATGAATTCAGTGTTACTTATTGATAGTGACCGAACTTGATCTGACAAATGATTGATGTGACATCTGATTTAACAAAACATCCCACGTCATGGGAAGCCAGTTGAAAAAGAAAAGTGTCGTTGCAGTATTACAGCATTTAACCTCCCTATAAATCATGTATTAATAATATTTGAAAGCATTGGGTGACCTCTGGTCTTTGAAAAATGCCATATGTTAACAGGCAGATGAATTTCAAAGATTAACACTTATAACTAAAAAGTGGAATTTAAAAATGTCTGTGAATCTGCAGCAAAGATTAGTGTACAACTTCATGCTGCTTGTACTTTATAACATGCAGAACTGCATACAAAATATTAAATCCTTTATAATTGCCTATCACCCCTTTCTCTGTGCACCTGTTTGAAATACTGTATATTTAGCTGTTTTTTTAACACATTAAAAAACATAAAATAATAATGATTGATGAGATCTGTTGATCTAATTTAAGCAGTAAGGCATGACGGGAGGCTTTATGGTGGGATAATGGCCTACCTCGGGTGGGTAGAAGCACGAGGTGAAGCTGAGTGTTTCCACCACCAGAGAAGGGCCGTTATCCCACTATAACACCCCCAACACACACAAGGAGTGCCTTATTGCGATTATGAAATGGGTCCATAAGTAATAGGAGACATTTTTTTTCAGTTTTTGCTTTGTAATTTTAATTATTAAAAAAGGAAACAATGTAAAGTAAACTGCATTGTGGAAAAAAGTAGTCCTAGTCTTGGAGGCCAGTTTTACTGTTTGTCCAGTAGGTGGTGGCAAGCCTGCATGTAAGCTGCTGTTTTTTTTTTTGTTTCAGTCAGGGCAGTGATGGCCTGTCAGGGTTATGCTTATTATGAATAAAAATGCTTCTTTACAGACAAAGAAACAGTGCAGGGGATAAGAGCCTCATTCGTCAGCAGTTTAGACACCACAGTCCCATCGAGGAGTACAGTTTTATACACCGCAGTCCCATCAGGGCGTGTGAAGAAGAGTCGCACTGGGCAGCAGTTTCAAATGAGCTGCGTTTCGGGGGCACTTTGCGAGGACGCAGTCAGCAGCATTTGTAAGAGTTTCCAGGGCATCTGGCATTGGTGGCAGTTTGAGAATGACATCCATGATGGAGGGCAGGATGACAGCAAGTTTAGAAAGAAAAAGGCAATTTTTTTTTAAAAAGGGTTGAGTTGTGGTGCAGTAAAAAAAATTCAGTCAATTGGACATTTTTTTTAAAGAGGCGCGATGCACATTGTGTGTGGTGGATGGTTCAATTGGCTCAATTGAAGCAGACAGCTCTAAAAGTGCGTTCTGAGTCCGTTGATCTGGAAGTACTTTCAGCCGTGCTATTGTGCTGGGATAACAGCCCAGCAGAAAGTAACTCTCAGCCAACCAGGAGATGAGATTCTGAATACCCATTTCATAATTTAAATGTTAAGCTTCTGTCCCTGCCTGTATTACAGTCATGTATGTTTGTACTGTGGAATTATTGCCTTCCTATTCCCATCTCCCCCTCCCCAGGTCAGAAGTGGAAACAATCCCTGGGCTCTTTGTGCTTACCTGGTAAAATATGTTTCCAATAAAATTTTAAATAGATTACTTAATGCAAGATGCGTGTTGTCATATTTTTGAAAAATCTTATTCTGTTTCAAGGTGCTGTTATTACTGAATGAAATGGTATGTGCCACTATCAGTAACACCAACACAGAGACCTACCTCCCTGTCGACAAAATCAACAGTTCACCAAAAGGTCACTGTATTGCTGCACTTGACACAGGGGCACACTGTATCCTGGTCCTACACCCCTTCCCCTAATCAACTCCGACTCGAAGTTGATAATGTATAGTATGGGGGGCGCGGACCAGGAGACAATCGGGATTTATGTTGACGCCAACTTGCAGTTGACATAAATCCTGTCACTGTGATGCCAGTTGTCGAAAGTGTTGTCAAACTAGCATCGTAAAGCCAATGAGATGTATTTAATAACAGGACAAATAAAAGGAAGAATTGGTTCACACAGAGGGTGGTGACTCAATGGAACGGTTTACCAGAGGAGGCTGTATACAGTTCTAGTTTAAGTACATTTAAAATAGACTAGACAGGTACTTACAAACAGGTGGGTTTGTCAGTATCATCCAGTAACCTCAGCGGACAGGCTACAAGAGCATTTTTGCTCCCTCCTGTCATTTTTTCCCCCTTATCTTTGGGAGGGCTTAAGCTTGAGGTTCAATGTGGGGAATAGCTCCTCCCATAAACTCTATTTAACTCCCATCATTCACACACCTCCCTTGCTTAGGGAGTGTTTTTTATTTCTAAGCTCCCTGAGTGGCTCGTGCGGTTGTGCTTCTTCGGCTGCTGCTCTCTGGTTTGTTTTCTCCTCCATTCCCCCCTTCCCTCTCCTTGTAGTGACTTGTAGAGCCTTCCCACATTCCACCTGTTCTCTGAGGAGCTGACCCAGTCCTGCTCCTTCCTGTACTGTCTGTCATCCAGCGTCGACTGGGCCATCTCCTTCCCCGGATCATTCCTCCAGTGCATTAGGATTCGCTCCAGACTTTCCTTCCATCTTTGGATGGCTGCCTTTTCATCTCCGCCTCGGGGCTTCGTCCTGTTTGCTGTGGCTCTTTGGGCATATTACCTTATCACCGGCCAGTATTCTTAACCTGTCAACCACTACTCCCGTTTACCCATCTCATACTCCTACTCTGGCCATTCTAACAGCTCCCATCCACTATTCGATGGAATACATGTTCATTGACCTGAGGAAAACTACTTCTAGCAAACATCCCTCTGATAACATGCCTCATAGACTCTTACGTCATCATGGAGTTTTTTCTATACTGCCCAGTTATCTCCTCGGGATTGGTCCCAGAATCCCATTCGACTGTACAATAGAAAGATCGCATTCATCCCGGTTGGATACTCCCTATGAATCCTGTTTATTCATTCACTGTGGCTTCCCTATCTACCATGTCTCACCGGCTATCCTCCTACATGGAAAGGACTTAAATCCTTCTGTTATGCTTTGACTCTGTAACCATTATCTTTGCTATGGATACCGGGAATCGCACAATATCTCATACCACTATGGACATCATCCATTTCACCTTCTGCAGCCTCTCCTACCAACACCGACTCTGCTGACCATGTTACTCAACTCCTACTTTCTCGACAGACATTGCTTGTCCTAAGACCTTAACAGCTGCCTTCCCAGAACTTCCATCATTGTATCTCCCATGCCTAGCTGTTTTACTAAAGTCATGCTATCCAAACCATGTTTTCTAGCTCCTGGACATCACCATACCTCATACAATCATTTGCATTCTTCATCTTATTACCATCCGTCAAGTTAGCTGCCCATCCAGCGGTCCTTCTAGTCTGTCCTTCATGGATTATCTCCATTACTCCCTCCAATCAAGACTTTCACTGAGAACAGGCTCCTCCTATTCTCAATCCTGAAATCCGCAACCGTTAAGGCAAATTCACTATCCCAGTCTTGCCTCCCAACAGGTCTTAATCAACCAAGCACTAGCATCCTCTGGCATTCCTCACTACTCAATCTCACTACCAACCCAGCCTATAGACTCTACCATATATATGCTTCCAAGCTTCTCTCAAGTATTTAGGCATTGGATTACCTGTAAATCTAACCAGCCATATCCACCTCTGTGCATCTCAGGGACAACTCTCAGGGACAATTACACCATGGAAATTCCATATTTACTTTAGCCACTGGGCCAGCAGAGCATGTACAAGTATAGTTATGACATCAATGCCCAAATAAGCTATCCAATGTCTTGTACTGAACTTCCAATCATTTGTTATATATATTCAGTTACCATCTGGACTGCATATGCCAGTCTTCCTGTATTTGTCTACTAATCACTTATGACATTTCTTCTATCAGGCACTGAAAGACTCTGCTCGATTCCTTCCTCCACTTCATGGATGCTTATTTAGCAACTTATCACTCACCACTGAATTTCTTACTTCGAGACTTTATTGTGAATGTCAAACCTTCCACAAGTTGAATCATTCACTTATGACTTCACAAACCATCGCATTTTCCAAAGTTCACTGTCAATCAAATCATGCTCTCCCTGCTCATTTATTTCCTGTAATCCCTTTGGCAATCATTCATCATTACCTTGGAAATCTGGACTTCATTCACCCTTCTTCAGTTGGATCTGCTTCACACTCAGGATTCTACTGCTCCTTTAGAAAAGACCTACTTTGGAAGACCACATGATGTTGCGCTCAGGGTAACAGCTCTCCACGATCGCTCCCTCTACCCGACGTCTAGTTTGAAATTTTAAATACTTCAAATATTATTATTTTCCTTGTTTTCTGTCTGGTCTGCATCCTTCTACCAAAGAGAAGCCCCGTGGGGTTCAGAATGGAAGCTAAGATGTGTTTAGCTCTCCTGAAACAAATGCCGCCTGTGACCCCAGAAAAATTTAGCAAATGAGTCAAGGCCCAGCAAGGCGCCAGTGGCAAGTCTACTACTACTAATACTGGGCAGGCCTTGAATGTGACTCACCTCACACTAGAATTCTCCCCTTTCTGGGATGATTTAAAAGATCTAACTACAGAATTAAAGCAGATGGCTTCCGCACTCGATGATATCTCTATGAGAATGGCAGACAATGAAACTCATCTAATTTCCCTGGAGAAGCGAGCAGATGGCATGAACACAGAAATGGTGGAAAACAGACATAGAATTAAAAAATTGGAAGCCAAAATCGAAGACCTGGAGGAGAGGAGTCACAGAAATAATATGGTAATAATCGGCCAGCCTGAATCAGAAAAAGGGGGTTAATAACATTTTGTTTGTCCAGAACCTCATATCAAAGCTAGTTGGTCCTTCTCCTTTCAGCTCTGTTTACACCATAGAGCAAGCACATAGAGCTCTCAGACCAAACCCTCCACTGGGGTCTGCCCTGCATCCTTTGATTCTAAAATTCCTTAATTTTCAAGAGAAACAGCATTTCTTGGGCAAACTAAAAGACTTGCAAGAGATAGCATGGGAAGGAGCCAAAACTAGAGTGACCCAAGATCTGCCCACAGTAGTTAGGCAACGAAGAACCCTCTTCCACCTTATTGTATCAAAGTTAATATCGGCGGGTATTAAATTTAAAATGGGATACCCCGCCCGACTGCAAGTTCTGGTTGCTGGCAACTGGTCCACCTCTGAGGAGATAGATGTGGTGCAGACTACATTACAAGTGGCCTTTACGGATTTGTTCTGTCCTCATTGAACAGAGCCTACAAAGGGATTTATTTGTTGCTCTACTGATTACGATCCATCTCGCTCTCCTTAATCAGGACATAAACATTTTGACTAAACTACTTGCTAATCAATTAAATTCAGTACTTCCAGCTATTAATTTATTCCATGCCTAGCAGGGACTCCACAGAGTCTGTGGATGCAGCATACACATAGAGCATGATCTGGGGAATTTGTCTAGACAGAAAACAGAACTCTTTTTCACATGCAGCTCAAAGGAACCCTCTGTCCTCAAACTGGGAGGGTGGGCACCATTAGATGCCAAACACAGTCACTTTACATTTTATAAATGAATACATTTAACTTCAGTCCCTTAGGTGTCAAAACTCTCCTTTTTTTCTTTCCTCTCTGTACTTTTTCTCTGTTCTTCATTTTTCTCTTGCTCAGTGGGTGGCACACCAGTTTTGAGGGTATCTAAAAAAGGTAGACACCACAATTTGGTACTTGTTTAATGCCAATCTCAAATGAGAAAAGACTTAGGCACAGTTTTTGTGTGGCTCCCAGAGCCTTTGGGATTGGGCATCTTTTTAAATAAAATTGACATGAAATCAGGTGCTGTGTGCCCATTGCACATCTCCCACCAACTGACAATCACCAGCCTCAGCCCTTCATCTTAGGCTGCTGACTCTTCCCCTTGGTATGCCAAGTCAGACCTGCTGACCCATTCCTCCAGGGGCATAGAGAATGGTATGTCCAGAGGTTGATAGATGCCTTAAAGGAACATAACTCCTTATGGGGTATTACATGTTGTCATGTTAATAGAATTGTGTGGAAGTCTATTGCATCATGAGTATACTTGTGCTGAATGGGGTGGGCAATCTACCTCAGAGTTATCTCTGGATTCAGAGTATATGTCCAGTGATTCTGGCCTTGACGCCCATGTCAACAGAACATATATCCTGAGTGGAGTACTACAACTGTAGAATGCACCTGTCCCAATGCCAACACTGAGCAAGTGAAGGCAATCTTTGATCTTGATGATAGTATGCCATTATCTCAACCCACTGATGAAAACACAACATTAGAAACATAGAAACCTATAATATGCCTACAGATGAGGAGTGCTTTGCTCACCCAGTCTGCCCATTTTTCCTCCCTGACTATACGGTCATTGTGGACCCTACCTGATCTCCATCTATTCCCTCTGCTACTTTTCTACCAATATTCTTTTTTGCCAATTCCATGCATGCTTAAAGCTCATCACTGTTTCTGTCCTCATAATATCTGCAAGAAGAATATTCCAGGTGTCCACCACTCTTTTGCCTGCCATTGGACAGAACTGACAAGCAATTTTTGATGAACTAGCTGCCTCCAAGCCCCATTTAATCTTTCCATGCCTGTGTAGTTATGTGACTGTCCCTCTGTAACAGCATTAGCCATTTCCCAAGAGTTTCAAGACCTTGTCCAAACCGTGTTTACAGGCTGTCTCAATCTGACTGATATTTCTATGTGGCCCCTTGCTGAGATGCAACCCTGCCTTGTTTCTGCAATTCTTATTTTTTGTAAGTGTAATGTAGCTATGGCACTTACTCATGTGCATGTACTCCCCACTTCCTATTCCTAGTTTGTTATGCATGGGCATCAGTAACAATCTGAGGATCTCTGTCATCCAATTAATGAAACTGCAATTTGTTTTTCAAATAGCTCCCACCTCTCACCATCCAAATGGGAGGAGGAAGGTTAAAAACTGTTGTACACTTAAAGTTTCCATTTCTATTTTCCCCTGCTGTATAAATGCTGCCTTGCTGTGACAGTATGAGCCACAGATTGTGGTATTACCACTTTATGTTATCTGGCAAAGTGATCTAGGGCATGTTGCATTTCTCACACAGCCACCCACCAACACTTCCTTTTCTTCCTTGCATTTGGTCAGTGACCATGAAAACTGCCTTCTCCACACTATCCAGAACTATATCTCTCTCTGCTGCGATTTCCCTTTTTTTGGCTTCATTCAGTTGTTTGCCATTTAAGTTGGAATGTTACCTCTGTTTCCAGGCAAAGAAGCCAGGGTCCTGGTGCTCCTCAAAGTAGCCACCTGCTGACTCTCCCACATCCTTAGCATGCGCTTACATGGCAGCATAGGTGCCTTTGGCACCTCAGTGAAGACATCAGCGCTTCCCAAGTGGTTGATGGCATTCAGCTGTACATCATGCCTCACAGCCCACCTGGGGCATGCAGTAATTTAGCATTACTGCACACCATGTTGTGTGTTATTGCTTACTTACAATTTACAATGTGATCCTATGAGAATCATGTACCGCACTTCCCTATGGTTGACAGATAGCTAACTAATCTTAACTTAAAAAAAGGAGTTTATTTACTTTTTTAACAGATGATGACTGATTTTTAACCTCTGGCAGCACATCCTTTATTACCACTAACACCACTCCATTGAGCTACACTACAAAAATGGAACTCACTCACTCTCCTCTCTCTACAGTCTGCTGCTTCTTTTACAGATATCTAAATAATCTTAAGTTAAAACATGCACTTTACATACTGTTTTTTAACACAAGATTCCTTATTTTAACCCTCTGCCAGCACATCCTTTACCACTATTCACACCACACAGTCAAGCAAAGCATGTAGAACTCCAGGGCTTCTATACCAGTGGTGAAAATCCAGCATTGACAAATGCTTGTTTATGTTAATTGAACTGTAGTAACAAATAAGACAGCAGCTGCTCACTGGCAGGCAAACTTGTTGCAGTAAATGGATTGTATGAGGTCATGAGACTGGAAGTTATGCATATATGTATAGCCATCACTAATGTTTTTTTAGTGTTGAGGTTGCTGTTGTGGTGTTCCATCTCATGGCAGTGGGTTAAGTGGGATAATGGGTCTGATTTAATTGATACTAAAGGAGCTGTGCACAACACTGGATCAAACTAAGCTTGTTATGATGACATTGTGAATTCAGTAGGACTTGAGGTAGAGATGTGTGTCATAGTCCTTACGAAGCAAGCATTTTTGGGAGTAATGAGAAAGGCTTTGGTGCTGCCAGTGACAGTGAGAGCCTGGAATGATCAGACAGCAGGAGGTATTGTTATAAGAATGAGAACAGCAGTAGATGTGACTTGCTGGACAGGGGAATAATCAGATAGCTAAAGTCGCTCCATTGTAAGTTAAGTTTTAGACAGGTTAAGAATGCAACATATAGTAGTCAGGATCTAGCCTGTAGCTACGTGGTGAAGCAATATTACCAGTTGTACTGAACCATCTTTCTGAAGTGACCAATGCTGGGGGGCATCTGAGAAAATATAAAGCCAGTTTACCCAGTGCAGGTTAAATGACTTTCCTATTTTGCCAGAATTAGATGGCATCACTTATCTGGCTAGACAATGCATCTACCAGATATGCCTTGATTTTGTACTCTGGTGAGATGTCTGTGCCTTCCTCCAAAATGTCTGTGCTGTACCAGCAGTCAGAGACAAAAACTCCCAAATGTATTTTGTTATTTTTGGATTATCACTATCCAAGTCATCTTCCATGTCATCAGGCTTATGTCTGGCACTAAAAGTATGCAAAGTCAGCAGAGTAGGAGAAGTAAAAGCAGGGGAGTTTGATTCTTGGTTGCTTCTTCTTGTTGTCAGTGCTTCTACATTTGGAGTGTATGCAACAATTGCTGCTTGATATAGTCAATGTCTCCATGGAGAATGCACATATCATTATACATGGGATTCAGTAGTGCTGCCACATGAAATTGTGTGCCCATTTTAATGCATTCAAATCTGCCTGCAATTTGTGTCAGAAACATCTCTGCCACTTTCATAATGAACACTGCATCCTGGTTGTGTTGCTGCTGAGATTTCTTAGATGAAATAGTGGGCTTGCCTCCACCACCACCTCCTCCTCTACCACCATTGCCATTATCATCACCTCCACCAGTACCACAGCCTTGGTGACCACCACCACTAGCCTTGCTTTGTTGGGTTGCTGCAGAAGATGTCACATACCAGTGTGTGTTACGCAAATAGAATGACTAAGGGAAGGACCATGCTAAAGGTTGCTGATTCAGCACTGACATTTTTGGATGTCTGTTCATAAGGTCTTAGAAGTGGAACACACTTTTCCAGCACACACCACCGTACCCTGGAAAGATATCCTCATCAGGTCACACTATCTAATTCCATTGTGGGAAATGCAGCTTCTCTTTTCACCAGTCTCTTCACCATATAAAAGATACATATCTACCTTGTCACCACATATTTAAATAAACAGTGCTGAGGGAAATTGGGCCTTTGCTGGTCTTGGCAGAGGAGCTCAGCACATTTGGGGGAACAGTGCAAATATATAGTGCTGTCCCATGCAGTAACAATTAGTTTTTCTAACTATGCATGTTTGTCAAGCACATGACTCATCACCAGATTCACTGCATGTGGAAAACAAGGCAAACAGCAGAAATCCCCATAATTAGAAGCAAATAAATCTAGACAGTGATGGAAGAAAAAGACTAATGGTCCATCCAGTCTGCCCATAGTTCCCTATTAAACACTGGGACCTATCATTCTTTCAGAGTTTTATCCATCATTAGCCACCCCATTCTCTTCCTACTGCTTCCACACTGAGTAACCCTTCATTCTGTCATTGATGTGCTTGAAAGCATTTATGGTTTTGGCACCCACCATCTCAGCTGCCAGACTGTTCACCAGTTCCACAACCCTTTCTGTGAAAATAGAACTTTCTCACATCTCTCTTGAACCTCCATATCATCAGTTTCCACTCATGCTCTGTGTCCTTGAACTGTTACTCATGCTAAATAATTCCTCACAGTACACCCAGTATAGTCCTTTCAGAAACTTGAATATCATATCACATCACCCCTTTCTCGTTAAGTTTCCAGCGAGTACATGTCCAGTGCCTTAAGCCAATCTCTGCAATATCTGCCCATCTGACCCTGAATCATCCTGGTCACCCTTCATTTCACTGTCTCATTCATAGCCTTCAGCATATTACTCATACAGGAATCTAGTGTGGTCTACCTCCTGACAAAAAAAAAAAAAAACAGAGGGAAGAGTCTGTTCCAGAAAAAAAGACTGCCAATGCCTCTACAACCTCTGGAGTAAAGGATTCACTGACTATTTTATGTGTTTTTCATGCCTTTATTTAAGACCATGTAGTAAGAGTATGGTCATAAATAGAAAACATGAAAAACACATGCAATAGTGGGTGAGTGACTCCTTTGCTCCAGAGGCTTGAGCGTGTTTCTCCCACTGTCTGTTATGAACATTCCCACTTTCAGATCATGAGGGTATTTCTAAATGTATAGTAGTGATCAGATAAACCACAGAATGTTTTCCTTACTGTGCATTTACTGTATGACCTCCTCATTAAGTAAGGCATTTCCTCTATTAGTGTACCTCTGTGAGGCTATCTGCTTGAAATTAAATCATGCAGGAGATGGTCATGGTAGAGGTGGAGTAGAAATGGTGGTGATACTGCTTGATGTGGACACAGCCCAATGGGCTGTGAGACATAGGAAACTTTGTTTTGCACTGCAGCTGCAAGTATCAATAGTGAAATGCACAGGACTCCCATGCCTCCTTTAGGATCTGCATGCTTACTGACTCTAACATACTAATGAGAACATGCACTACAAATGTGAAGTATAATGGAATGTTGTATTTGGACTTCAATTTATGCAACAGTCTTTGAAAGCTGGTTTCATCTACAATGCAGAGATGCTGAAGATCAGGGCCATCATCTCCCTAATCAGTTGTAAGATTCAGATAGTGGAAGTTTATTGTGGGCATGTACTGACTCTGGCAGTGTAATTTATATGTTTCTGGTGATTGGAGTGGGGTTTTAGAAGTATTGTCTATAACTGGAGATGCATCTGTTGGGTACTGCAGCTGCCATGATGGCTGCATTTCTTGAACAAACAATCTATTCCACCGCCGATGCCCTACTGTCCATGCTGCTGCTCTGTGTTACCTGAGTGGAGACTGGGAATTGTCATGACTGTTGGAAAGCTGCTGTGTTCAAGATATACATGATAAGCCAGAACACTCATTGTCAATGTCCACTTAGACTGACCCTGGCTAATCTTTCTGTCCTATAGACAGCAGTATTTTCTCAATGGATTTTTGGTGTCATTGGCAAAATACTAAAGATTTCCTTGTTTTCTTTAACTACATGAGTGGTCTGCAGGAGATGTTTAAGAGCTATGGGGTAATGATTGCAAGGTGATTTTATTTTGCCTGCCACAGAGGAATGATGTGACTGAGCTGAATTAATGAGCAGGGCAGCACTGGTAACAACAGTATTAGAATTAAAATAAGGCTGATTATCTGGGGGCTGGGTCTGGGCCTGGTCTTTAGATTTCCCTGCCTGACCAACCTACTTCCTTGCTTTTAAGAAACATAGAAACGTAGAAGTTGACAGCAGAAGGAGACTGCTAGGTCTGTCTAGTCTGCTCATTTGTTTTAGACCTATTTTGACACTTCAGTTGCCTTTTGTAGTCAGGGCTCCCTTGTGTCTATCCCTGCATTCTTGAATCTCCCCACAGTGTTGGCCCCTACAACCTCTTGGGGCCGGCAGTTCCAGGTGTCCACCACTCTTTCTGTGAAGAAAACCTTCCTGGTGTTGGTAGAAAACCTCCATCCTTGTAGCCTGAGGTCATGTCCCTGGTCCTGGAGCCCTTTTTGAAGTGAAAATGTTCCTGTGCTTGTATCTTGTTAATGTCTTTTATGTACTTGAATGTTTCAATTATGTCCCCTCTCTCTCTCTCTTCTCTGCTCCAGGGAGTACATATTCAGTTCCCTAAGTCTTTACTCATAGGACATGTACTGCAGACCCTGAATCATTTTTGTTGCCTTTCTCTGTACTGTTTCTACTTGGTCAATGTCCTTTCTGAGGTGAGGCCTCCAGAACTGGCCTCCATATTCCAGGTAAGACCTGACCAGTGATCTATACAGTGGTAGTACCACCTTTCTCCTCCTGCTCATGATTCCCCTTCCAATGCAGCCCAGCATTCTATTGGTTTTCAATATTGCCTTCTCACACTGCTTACTAACCTTCAAGTTGTCTGAGATTATGATTCCCAGATCTCGTTCCTGGTTTGAGGCTGCCAGTCTTTTGCCTCCTAGGTAATACCCCTTTCTTGGATTTTTCTTTCCTATGTGCATGACCTTGCACTTTTTGGTGTTAAATCTTAGCTGCCACACTCCAGACCATTCCTTTAGTTTCTTGAGGTCAGCTTCCATCTAGCTCAGTTCTTCTGAGGTGTCCATCCTGTTACATATCTTGGTGTCATCTGTGAACAGACACACCTTCCCTTCCAGTCCATCAGTGATGTTTGCTATAAAAACATTGAAGAGCAGAGAACCCAGCACTGAGCCCTGAGGCACCCCGCTGGTCACCCTGCCTTCTGTTGATTGAGTTCCATTAACCTGTACCCTCTGAGTTATGCCTTGTAACCAGTTGTGTACCCATCTGATTACTTCTGGATCAACACCTGTGTGGTCAAGCTTCTTTACCAGCCTTTTGTGGGGAACCGAGTCGAAGGCCTTACTAAAGTCTAGGTAAACCACATCTACTGCCCCACCATCATCCAGTATTTTTGTAGCGTAGTCAAAAAACTCAAGCAGATTTGTCTGGCAAGACCTACCTGCTGTGAGACTGTGCTGTTTAGGGTCTCATTGGCCGCTAGTTTTGAGGAATGCTATGCTCCTCTGTTTGAGAAGTGTCTCCATTAGTTTCCCTACTATATATTACTAGCCTCATCGCAACTGCCTGATTTGTGAAGTGAAACCACTATTGCCTTTTTCCAGTCTTTATGTACCTCTCCGCTCTTCAAGGATTTCGTGAATAGAAGTGCCAGAGGGGCTGCTAATTCTGCTCCCAGTTCCTTAAGGGTTCTGGGGTGCATCTCGTCTGGTCCCATGGCTTTGTCTGCTTTTAGTTTATTTAGTGCCTCCCATGCTTCAGCTTCTGTAAAGGGACTAGTATCTACCCCTAGTCCTGAGGTGTTGTGTTTCTTCAGGGCTGGGCCATCCCCTGGATCCTTTTTGGTAAACACCGAACATAAGTATTTGTTGAGGGTTTCGGCTTTCGCTGGGTCATGTTTGGTGCATTTCCCTTCTTCAGTAGCAATCTTTACTATCCCCCCCTTTGCCTTTCTATGTTCCCTAATGTATCTAAAAAATGATTGGTCTTCTCTCATTGCCCCTTCTGCTATCTTTTCCTCTGTCTGGCTTTTGCCTTTCTAATTTGTTTGTTAGACTCTCTCATTTTTTCCTTGTATGACTCTCAAGTCTTTCTCAGTTTTGGTTTCCTGGTATATACTGTATGCCTTCTTTTATTCTTTGACTGTGATAGCCACTTCCTTGGAAAACCATAGTGGATTTCTTTTCCTTTTTGCTTTGCTGACCCATCTGGCACATTGATCTGTGTCAGTCTTTATTGCTGTCTTGAGTCTCCTTCACATGACCTCCACCTCCTCAACCTCTATTTCCATTAACTGGCTATTTATGTTGTTCCTCATTTTTTTGAAGTCAGCCTTTCTGAAATCTAGCACTTTTATATTTGAGTGGCTGGTGTCCTGTGTTATGTTTACCTGAAAACTTACCATACGATGGTCACTGTTGCCCATATGGCATTCCACTTCAATGTCCTTCATCCTTTCTGAGTTTGTGAGGACTAGATCAAGAATGGCATCTCCCCTTGTTGGGGTTTTAACAAGTTGGCACAGTCCTGCAACTTATAGTCACAATAAGAAACCATACTTCTTCTTGTTGCTGCTATTAGTGTGCTCCAGTTAATATCTGGTAGGTTGAAGTCCCCCACCAGTTTTACTTTGCCTACATCAGACATTTTGTGGATTTCCTCTATTAGGTCTTTGTCTCCTTTATCTCCTTGACTTGGGGGCCTGTACACGACACCAATTCTGACGGGTTTTCACTTGCCCATGTCTACTGTTAGCCACAGTGACTTGAAGTCCCCAGGTTGCCATTTTACTTCTGTGTCTTTTATTTCTTTGCGAATGTAAATGGCTACAGCCTCCCCTTTTCTTGCCCTACCTGTCTTTCCTGAACAGACTGTAATCGGGAATGGCCGTATCCCATGAATGGTCTTCCATGAACCACATTTCTGTTACAGCCGCCCAGTCCAGCCTTTATGTTTCCAAGATGGCTGTGAGTTTGGGAAGTTTGTTGGTTAGGCTCCTAGTATTTGCAACCATTGCCTTCCAGAAAAAGGGAATATAATTGGTCACTGATAGGTGTTCAGTCTGAGTGGGACAACTAAATATATACATGGTAGATAGTAGGGACATTCAAAGGGGGAATAGGGATTACCTATTGTCAAGAGAGTATATAAGATGCTGAAAGACAGTTGTTGAGTTGTTTTTTTTTCCTCTTGAAGCTGGAGGGAGAAACATAAGATCGGAGCCTACCCTTCTAGCTATGTCCATGGGATCTGGCAGTTATCATAGGGTCCAGTGTTCTGTTGAAAGGACAGGGAAGGGTAAGTTTAATACTAGCATATTGCAGTAATAGTCCTTTTTCTTTCATCATCTGTTATTTAAAAACATGTGTTTACTTTTCCTATATCACTGTTATTCTCTTGTGTTGTAAATTTATACCATGTAATGCTATGTTCACTTTCTGTTAAGTAAAATGCTATTTATTGACTCAACAGTTGTGACTGTGATGTAATTTTTCTAAGGTTATATGTGGTTTCCACTGGCTGAGGTAAACTATGTTTAACATCCACCACCCACGAGATACAAACTACCAGACTTTGATTTGTACAATTGCACATTTAATTACCCAAGTTTGTAAACTTGAAGGTGGGCACTGGATGACTCCAGCTGGTGGCAGCGAATACCCGGGGACAGACAACTCTCTAATAGCTGTTTCAGCCCAGAGAGAGAGAGAGAGAGAGGTGGGTTGTCACATCTCCTACTCATGTGCTTCTACTTCCCCTTCCTCTACTGCCTCACTCTAGTAAATCTCACTCTGTGTCAAAGTTTTAGCCTTTATTCTTTGAAAAATGGAGTTAAGTTTGTCCTGACAGTTGAGGATCTCATCTCAGAGGTATAATTTTTTATAAAAATCTGCAAAATATTTAATAATTATTTCTGGTTCTGTTTCAAATTATCATATTTGCATTGTTTTCCTTAGCCTTAGAACTATTCTTTTTGCTGCTTCCTTGTGGATCTACCAAAACATCTTTGGCAGGAGTATCTAAGTTCTCCTTCTATTTTGTTAGCCAATAACTTATTCAGTTTTTCCTACATTCTTCTAGTGTTTTCTTAATTTCTGTGTAAGCAGGTGGGGGAGGGCTTAATACATGTTACCCTGCTTTCTCCCTATAGGTGGCACTAGTAGTAGGTAGGCCCTGGGTGGTGCCGATCCCTTGGGTGTGGTGATCCTACCCCATGGGGTATAAAAGGCGAGGCGATAGAGAGAGAGAGAGAGAGAGGAGGCTGGCAGAACTTCAGAACACAAGTGTGGGCCAGGGCTCAAATCCATGGCCTGGGAGTTGTGGCCTAGCTCATCTGTGCTGGTTCAGCACTCTGGTTTGCTGGGAGGTGTGCAGGGAAGCAGCACTGTGAAAACAATGTAAGTTCTTTAACAAGGACATAATATACATCATACTGTCCTAAAATGGTACTTCCCACCAGAGTGTAAAGCAGAACCACCCAATGAATTTACTAAAAGACAGATGGAACAATAACAGAACATGAACAAGTATTAAAAACACAGCTTCTACAGAAAACACAGGAATGCAGATTCAAGGCAGTTTAAGTATAAGAAAAAAGTTAGCCTTTTACGAAAAAGAATATTTGTGGATTTTAGAAACTACAAAAGTTGCCACCACAAAAATATCCATAGATCAATACTTTGCCTCCTAGACAACACATGCAGAATTTCAGCTCATTTCGCCAAACCGTGTCAAAGATATTCATGTGCAAAGTAATGGGTTTAACACTGAACACCCTACTCAGCCCTTACTATAGTGGCACTACTGCACTACTATAATACATCATAGTGCCACAGTAGTGCCACTATATTTAGGGTTGAGCAGGGGTTTCTATGTTAAACCTCAAATTTTGAACTTTTATATATTTGCAGCTATTCAAGGGATTTGCACAAATATTTGCATCCATGGCCTCATGGGGTATCTCTCATGACATTTTGTTTTGGTCAGATGTGTGGATTCTGAGATGTTGATAGCTAAAAAAAACTTAAAAATCACTGTTTTCTTCTTTTTCTTTTGTCATCATGTTGTGCCCAGACGGTTTGGCATATTAGTCTGAAATTTTCAGGGTAGAAAGGGCTTGGCCCAGAGATGTACATTTCACAGGTTTGGTGAAAAAATATTAACCTGTTACGAAATTATTAAATTATAAAATTTCAGTTTCCGATCATGCTCTGTACATTCTTTTGAAAAGATGTTTGGGACAAAGAAAGTAGTAGTAGTAAAAATGTTATTCATTATAAATAATGCATCGGTAACTCAACTGAGTCGAAACTCATTTCCAGTGAGATCTGTAAAATTTCACATACATTGATTACAATTCAACATATATTTTGAATATCTAAATATAAAAACATATCAACTTACATCAATTATACAAGAAAGTGTTAACTGACAACAACTATACATACATACATACATCATATTAATAATAATATTGCACTATTTCCCCTGCATCCAAACTAATACAGAGTCCCTTTATCTTCTTTGTACCAGACCAACTCTTAGTTTGTCCCACCCTTCTTTTGCCATTTTTTATTCTGATCTCTGCTGGTAATAGATTCTAAAGAGAGAGCCCTTTATGAAAAAAATGACCTCTACCCTAATTAATATTACACTTTGGTGACAAATGTTCTATTCCTCTTGCTGATCTAAGACTCTGTTTTATCATTCTTTCTTGTAAACATTCTGTTATATATCTTGGTACTTTATCAGAAAAACATTTTTCCATATATAATAATACATGTAAGGACCTCCTATCATCAAGCGCATACCAACCTAACTTGTGGTATAAATCCTCCTTATGCATCATTCTTGGTGCCATTGTAATGTAACGTGCCATTTTATTATATACAGTTTCTAATTTCCCCAATAATGTTAAGCTAGCCCCCATATATATCAAATCGCCATAATCTAACAAGGGGATCATAACAGTATTCATCAAATGGTTTCTAATTGCATATGTTGTGCATTGTATAATCCAATATGATCCCCATACATCTAGTAATTGTTTTTATCAATTGTTCTATATGTTTATCCCACTTCAAAAAACAATCAAAATAAACCCCCAGATATCTGTAGCTCTCTACCTGCTGTAGAACTTGACCATCAATAGTTTTAATTTTCAAAACTTTATCTGTCTGATCCCTACCCTTTTTTTCTATGAAAAAACATGACCTAAGATTTTTTTGAATTCAAATTAAGTTTGGATGAAACCAGAAAATCTTGTAATTCATCAAAGGCTAGTTGTAATTCACTCTCTAGTTGGGTATATACTAAACCAGATAGGTAGATTATTGCATTGTCAGCATATAGATGATATTTTACTTCAGGATTTGAGAACTTCATGAAATTAACATATACATTATACAACAACAGAACCAATAAAGAGCCTTGTGGCACTCCAATTTTTATTTGACAAATATGTAATTTCCATTGATCAAGTACCACAAACTGGCCTCTATCGAATAGATATGATTTAAACCATTCTATAACCTGATCTGATAAACCCATATACCGAAGCCTGGACAGGAGTATATCGTGGTTCAAGGTGTCAAACACCTTAGAGAAATCTACATATATTGCCCCCACAGATAACCCCCTGTCCAGGCGTACAGCTAGGGAATTTGTAACCTGCAATAATGCAGAGGTCGTGCCATGTGCTGATCGAAAGCCAGATTGAAATTTATTTAAGATTTTCTCTGACTCAAACAACATTTGACCTGTTTAGCAATCAAACCCTCAAGAATCTTAGCAACCACTGGTAGAAGGGAGATAGGTCTATAATTTCCTATTTGCTCTTGTTTCCCTGATTTGTATATTTAGGACTACTTTGGCAATTTTCCATGCATTTGGAAATTCAGATTGAATCAGTGGCATGTTATATAGCTCTATCAGGGATAGGCGATCACAGGAGCAGCATATTTTATCAATAAATTTGGTATACAATCATCCCCACCAGCCTTGTGTACATCTATCTTTCCCATTGCTTCTATTACTTCGTAAGGTTCAAGAAGTGTTAACTCAAATATAATTGATGTTATCCTTATGTTTTCTGTATGTCCTCCTAATGGCAAGTTATTATGATTTCCATCCTGATTAACTTTTGGTAATGTGTTCTAAATGATAGATCCCATGGAATTTGATCCTTATGAAAAAAGATTCTCTTTTGTTTGGGGCCAATCCTTTTTCATGAGGGAAAATCATTTTTCATTTGCTGCCATCTTGTTTTCCATTTTTGTGTAAAAACTAATTTGAAACCCAGAAAAAATGACATCCTGCAGAGAGATCAAGACATGTATCTTGCTCATCAGGACTCCCTTAGGTGGATTCTGCAGTTAACTGTTGTAGAACTGTCCCCCAAATATGTTTTTTTTCTTTCTAAATCCTTTTTATCACTCACTTCTGCTTTTTCCATATGGGCTTTTTTGTTCAAATGAAAAATGATCCCTTCATACAGGCAAAGATTGTGGACTAATTTTTGTTTTTGCTCTTTATTCATTTGTCTTTTTTGTTTGAACACAAATGGATCAGTTTATTCGGAAAAAGATTTTGGACTTAGGTTTTTTCTTCTTCTTTTTCCATATGACCTTTTTCATTCAAACAAAAAAGGATATATTCAAAAAAGGTTTTGAACGTAACTTTTTTGCTAATGATTTTTCATTTGAAGGAATTCTTTCTTTGTTTCCTGTTTTCATTTGACATGGAAAAGGATTCCTGCAAATTAAAAAAAGGATTTTGCATGGTATCCCCATAATTTTCCCAATAGTGTGTAATTTATCCCTGGTGTCTAGTGGCACCTCCACCCTCCAATCTCTATCCCCATAATGTTGTCTATTTTTTCCTGGTGTCTAGTGGTTCCCCCCAACCTGTGATTGCTGTCTCTGTAATTTTCATTATTTTTCTCAGGTGTCTGGTGGCATCCCCCCCCCCACCCTCTGATTGCTGTCTCCATCATTATTAAAGTTATCCCTGGTGACTAATGGCACCCCCCACCCTCTGATTGCCATCCTCATAAATATTTAATTTATCCCTGGTGTCTAGTGGTACCCCCACCCTCAGATTATCATCCCTGTCATTATTAAATTTTTCTCTGGTGTCTACTGGCACCCCTTCTACCCTCTGAGTGCCATAATCATACATATTTAATTTATCCTTGGTGTCAAACTTTCAAATCAACATCCCTTTCATTATTAAATTTATCACTGGTCTCAAGTGGCACCCCCCTCCAACCCTCTGATCACCATCCCCATAATGATTACATTTATCCCAAATGTCTAGTGGTGCTCCGCATCCTCTGATCACCATTCCTGTAATTAGTAAATTTTTTCCTGGTGTCTATTGGTACCCCCACCCTCCATTCGCTGTCCTTTCTGAAATCATGTCTGAAATAAAGAAAATAGTTCCTCAATGTCTTTTTTTAACCTGTAAATAGAAAATGGCCCTTCTTCGATCTGACACCCCACCTGACCTCATACTAAGCACCCACCACCCTGCACCCCCACACCTCCTAGACATCCTCAGTCACCTGAACAGGTCCCAGGATTAAGATCCACTCTCTGATGGAAGACATGTCTAGCTGCTGGAACTGCTGACTGTTATATGAGAAAGTAAGGTAAGTGCAGTTCAATGTTTTTCAATGGGGTTTTCAAGTTTGATGCATAAGTTTGCCATCCTTGGATATTTCTAAACCACATTTTCAACATAGCCTTTTTAAGACCCCTTTTTATGAACAATAGTGGTGGAATTACAAAAATCCAGGCAGATAGGTGATTTCACTGTCACTTGGTAAAATCACCTTTTGGGGTGGATTTGAAATTTTTACTGCCCTTGTTCATGAGGTGGGGTCATATGAAGGGTATGTTGAAAATTTGTTGTCAAAATATGTGAAAATGACAACGTTATGTGCATCCACTGAAATTTTGCTCCACTCATTCATACTGAAAGTTAGGTAATTTTAAATATTTTTACCCCAGATTTTCAAGATAGCCATTTTTTTGCACCACTTCATGAACATGACAGCTGTCTTTTACAAATTCTAGCAAAACTGTCTTTTCACACTTGTGGCATTGAATGATGTTGCAGTGGCAAGGAATCATGTTTTGGTCGGTATTTGAACATTTTCACTACCAAATTCATAAGGTGGGGTAATACGAAGGCTATACTGGCAATTTAGTTGTTGTTCTCCTACAAATGGAAGTGGATATATGCATCTAAGGAGGAGTGACACAGGCAAATAAGGATATGATTGCTCTATGTCAAAAACTATAGATGGATGGGAGCACAGGGCCCACAGGGCCTTGCGCTCCTACAGGCAAATAAGGATATGATTATTCTATCTCAAAAAGTAAGGCAATTCTTTGCAAAAAAACTGTTAATGCAACATTTAGGGTTCAGGCTAAAGCAAAAAAGTAGAGAAATGTGATTTTAGGGTTTTCAACCCTAAAACCCAACTCCAACCCTAAAACAAATCAGGAGTCCAGTCTTCCTTGAGATTGTGAACCCTAAAGCTCACCCCATTAGGTATGAATGTTTCTGGAGTGTATACAATAGGGTGAGCTTTAGGGCTGACAACCCCAAGAAAGACTGGACCCCTGATTTGTTTTAAGGGTGGTGTTTGGGGTTTTAGGGTTGGAAACCCTAAAACCACATTTTCCTACAGTGATGCATTTGGGTGGAGGCCATGCCAGGAATGACAGTGGAAAGGGTGGGACAATCTGTTCTGAAATATGCTAGAAGGGGTAGGGACAAGCCTCATTTAATTATACATCCTGGGACGAACGACCTGGCTGACAAGACAGTAGATATAGTCCAGTGGAGGTTTGAGGAACTAGGACAACTATGTGAGGGGGCAGGAAGATCAGTAACTTTTTTAGAGATACTTACAGTGCCCAAGGCAAGCACAACAAGAAAGCTGAGAACAGAGGAATTTAATGGATGGCTAAGAACCTGGTGTTGTGCTAAAGGGTATTGGCTGTTGGGGGGTTGGGGAAGGACCTGGGAGGACAGTAGTCTCTATATCAAGGACAGACTACACTTGAGTGAGGAGGGAAAGAAAGTGTTGAAACAGAGGATGGAGGAGTACATAGAGGAAGTAGGGAATTTAAACTAGGAGCAGGGGATGGCAATTGGGCAAGAGACATGCAGAGACCACAGGTTGGGAAACCATATGAGCTTACCCCCCATAACAGTGACAAAGGTCAAATGGCAAGTACTGTTGGTGATGCTAGTAAAGGAGGGCAGGATGGGGGGGGAGTGTGGAAGGTGGTTACCCTTGATGCTAGGAGCCTTGGGAGGAAAACTGCAGAGTTATAGGTGCTCATGGCAGAGGGAGAGGTGGACTTTGCAGCCATCACAGAAACATGAGCCACCCAATACAATGACTGGGACCTGTCTGTACCAGGGTACAGGTTATTTCGTAGGGACAGGGTGATTGGGAAAGGAGGGGGTGTGGCACTATATGTGAAGGAAGAACTGAAGTGTGTAAAGGAGGAAGGGGAGGAGGGTAGTATGGAGTCAATTTGGATGCAAATCCAGGATTCCAAGAATAGGATTTTTAGAATGGGAGTGGTGAACAGGCCGCCATCTCAGATGGAGGAGTTAGACAGAGAACTAGTGAGACGGATCAGGAGGACCTGCAAGAAGGGTAGTGTGGTGATTGTGGGGGACTTCAACATGCCAGGAGTGGACTGGAGTACCCCAACAACCAGGAACAGAAGGGAGCAGGTACTGCTGGATGCCTTCCAGGACGGCTTCCTGCTGCAAATGATCAGTGAACCAACCAGGTTAGGGAATGCCCTTGACCTTGTGCTGGCAAATGGTGACTTTGTGAGAGAACTTACAGTGGAGGAACTGCTGTCAGGGAGTGACCGCCACTCATTATGGCTCACATTGGATATGGGCAAGGAATGAGTGGAATCTGGCACAAGAGTGCTGGACTTCAGGAGGTCCAACTTTGGGAGGATGGGGGAAGTGGTAAAAGGGTACCTGGCCAGAATTCAATCTAGTATAGACACTAACCAGAGGTGGGAGCTCATAAAGCTGGGGATAGTGGAGGCAACCAAAACCTGCTGCAAGGCCCAGAGCAAGAAGTCTAGGGCTAAGAAACCAAGCTGGTTGAGCAAGGAGGTCATGGAAAAGGTAAGGAGGAAAATAGCTGCCTTTAGGAAGTACAAGGAAACAGGAAGAGGGGAGCACAGGGAGGAGTACTTGATGGAATCGAAGTAGGTGACAAGGGCAGTAAGGGGAGCCAAGGCATCTACGGAACTCAGGCTGGCACAAGGCATTAAGAAGGGGGAGAAGGACTTATTTAGGTACATCATGGAGAAAAGGAGCTGTAAGGATCCCATAGTAAGGATTAGGAAGCAGGGGGGTTGGGTGGAAGAAGGGTGCGATAAGGCAGAAGCACTAAATGAGTACTTCTGCTCAGTATTTATTAAAGAGAAGAGAGAGGTGACACTCAAGGAGGGAGAAATGGCAGAAACAGGGGGAGAGGGGGTGACAGATGGGGAAACCATGGAGGGCAGAGTTTGGGAGGATTTGAAGGCACTGAGGGTGGATAAGGCACCAGGCCCAGATGGCATCCACCCCAGGGTACTGAAGGAGCTGGCAGAGGTCCTTGCAGAACCTTTGGCAGACCTATTTAATGCCTCACTACATTGGGGGTATGTGCCTCAGGACTGGAGGATGGCTCATGTGGTGCCCCTCCACAAGAGTGGCCCCAAGGATGAACCTGGAAACTACAGACCAGTGAGCCTCCCATCCATCATGGGTAAGCTAATGAAGATTATCTTGAAGGAAAGGCTAGTGGCCCTCCTAGAGGTCATAGGACTACAGGACAGCAGATAGCATGGCTTCATATGGGGCAGATCCTGCCAAACCCACCTGGTGGAGTTCCGTGAATGGGTAACTAGGCAACTGGACAGGGGCCATGCAGTGGATGTCCTGTATCTGGACTTCAGTAAGGCATTTGACTCGGTGCCACATGGAAGGCTGGGAAGTGAGTTAGTAGGCACAGGGGCGGGTGCAAAGCTGATGAGATGGGTAGGGAACTGGCTTCAGGGAAGGCAACAGAGGGTGGTGGTGGGTGGGGAGCTCTCACACCCGAGGGTAGTGACGAGCAGTGTTCCACAGGGCTTGGTGTTGGGACGAGTGTTGTTTGGGATATTCACTGCAGACATATCATTGGACATCAAGAGCAAGATCAGTCTGTTTTCTGATGATACCAAGGTAGGAGCAGTGGTGGATGGCCTAGGGGGATGGCAGGGGTTGCAGGATGATCTGGCAAAGCTTGAAACCTGGTCAGACACCTGGCAACTGGGGTTTAATGCCAAAAAGTGCAAGGTGCTGCATTTTGGGATGAAGAACCCAAGGAGGAGTTACCAGCTGGGGAGTGCAGCTAGCCCAGACAGAGGAGGAGAAGGATCTGGGGGTGCTCATTACAGGGTCAATGAACAACTCGGCACAATGTAGGAAGGCAGCTGCAAAGGCCAACAAAATGCTGGGTTGTATTGCAAGGGGTATATCCTCGAGGAGGGAGGAGGTGATTCTGCCACTGTATAGGTCATTAGTTAGACTGCACCTGGAGTACTGCGCGCAGTACTGGTGCCCGTATCTGAAGAGGGATATTAAGTTACTGGAGGGTGCAGCGCAGGGCGAAAAAGATGATCAAGGGGCTGGGGGACTTTTCATACAAGAGGAGGCTGAGGGAGTTGAACATGTACTCACTGGAGGAGAGGAGGGACGGGGGACATGATTGAAACCTTTAAGTACATGAAAGGAATAAACAAGACAGGTACAGAGGGGCTGTTCAAAGTAAGGGAGGGGAGGGACACCAGGGGCCATGATATGAGACTGGAGGGAGGAAGTTTCAGGAGGGAGATGAAGAGACACTTTTTTACAGAGAGGGTGGTGGCTGGGTGGAATGCGTTACCTGCAGAAGTGGTATCCAGTAGAACAGTGGACTGCTTCAAAAAGGGATGGGACAGGACAAGGGGGAGGGTCAATGAAGGGGAAGGGTGGAAGGGAGGGGCAGCTGCAGAATAAGGGGTGCTAGCTGCACATTCGAGCAGACTTGATAGACCTCTAGGCCTTTATCTGCTGGCAAATTTCATATGTTCATATGTTCACACTTTTTTCACTTTATCCTGAGTCCTAACTGTTGTATTAACACAGTTTTTTGCAAAGAATATATATATATATATATATATATATTGCATCAGTTCAAAAATAATAACAATATAAAGTTAAAAAAAAAGAAGTGAAGGGATAGTTTTGTCAGCAAATGCTTCTTCATTTTTTAGAAGTCAATGATTCCTAGCTGTAATTGGAAATGTTTCACTAGGCAACATAAAAAAAATAAATAAAAAGTCTGAATTAAGCAACTGTATTGCTTTAATGTTTCACAAGGAGATTGAGTAATTATTGTCATATTGCTGCACTAGTATGAAGAAATGCCATGGAAAATCATTGCAGTGTAGGTGCACATTTGTATGCACCAAAACAGCAGCCTTTCACCTATTGCCATCCTGAATACTATTTTTCCTCAGATTGGTAGATTACCGTTTCTGTATATTTTGCATCAGTGCTGCACCCTTGCATCTATAAAACTGCCTTCTACAAAACTCCAGTTCTATCAAGTCCACTGCTGAATCCATTATAATGTGACTTAGTACCAGTGGCAGAGCAAGGGAGGTAGTAATTGTGCTTGGAGTGTTTGTAAGCACTGGAGGGAAAAAAACAGTATTTCTTGAAGAGAAGCGCTTTAAGGTTTTCCCAGCTAGCTAGGCATGGCTCTTCAGTATTGGCTTTTGGGTCACTTCACCCAGCAGAAAATCATGGAATAGCTAATTGTCTACATATGTTCATCACCACGTTAAATGCAGCACAGAGAATTGACTATAACCTTACAATAGACCCATCTGAATTATTCTTGACCTAGCATTTGCTGTGAACCAAAAAATAAAAAAAGTTCATAGAAGTAATTCAAAAGATGTGGAAGCACAAAGTACCCTTGCACATGCTGTATCTAGCCAAGTTGCAAATTCATTTAAAGGATAGCACCTACATTTGTACCTAGCCATATGATGCTATTAAATTGCTTGATTGGTAGGGCAGAGGAATGCTTGGGTGAGCTGATGCTGAATTTGGGTTTGGCGGATATGCCAAAAATATATACTTTTGACTCCAGTAAGGGAGGTCCAAAGTTTCCTTTCTTCCCTTTGACTTAGAGCTAAGTGAAATTTTTATTACTCTGGCCAAATAGTGAAAAATTACAATTTTTGCATTCCTGCAATGCTTGCAAAATAGTGCCAACATCTGGCATAACTCATCTATAGAGATATTGCTCATTTGTAATTCACCTGGCAAAGCTGGCATGAAACAACAACATTTGAATTTGCATAGAAATTTGCTAATTCTGTTTCTGAGCAGCAAACTTTACCAGTGGATGTTTTTAAAGCCTCTTGCTACCCACTGTGCAGTGAAACCACCCTTCCCCAACCCAAGAACATAAAAAATGAAGATTATACCTCCATACCCCCACAGGCACTCTCCATCATCCTCCCTAACTGCCACAGTGATTCAGTCACACTGAGTCCCAGTTGCAGTTTGAAAAGGAAATATACATTCCCCTGCGTATTGAATACATTTCCCCACCTCCCCCCACCTGAGTCCTTCTGATGTTATGACAATCACCCAGTTACACACAACCACCCTCTGCCCCCCCCCCGGTCTCCTCTCCCAGCCAGCACCCACAAAATCAATCTGTAGCTAAAGAAAAAAGTCCCTCTATGCAGAGGATCTGCCCTGTTTAGTGCCACTGATTCCTACTTTGTAAATGGCACAAATGAATGACTGGTGATGTCTTTGCTGCTAGTAAAACCTGTTTGGTTGAATGTTTAACCAGTCAGATTTTACTTGGAGTCAAGACTTCACCATTCGTAAGTCGTTATGAGACAGGAGTCAACACTGAACAGAGCAGAGACTCCACATTGGCTGACTGTTTTCTTTATTTGAATTGGATGTTCTGGGTTCTGATGGGGGTAGGAGGTTGATGAGGGTCAGAGGAGGGTTAGCAGCATTATGTTCACCAGAACAGAGAGGGAGGAGGGAGGAGGATGCCAGTGAGGGTTAGGGAGGGTTATTTCAGCACAATTTGCCTGCAATGTGTCAGCCGAATTGACCTTTCGCCTGGTAAATTTGGTCAATCCACCTGACAAATAACAATGCAAATTGTTGTCCCCAGCTCCACAAATCTGCTGTGATTTTTATCACAGAGCACATTTTGACAACTTCTCACACCTCCACTTGCCAATACTTTTTTATTCAAATAGTGGTCTTTGTTCCCAAATTGTGGTTTTCTGAAAATGCTATTTTTTTTAAGTATGCAATTTCAACATACAAAACCATTTCCCTAAGTGTCACATTTTACAAAATCTAATTTTGTTTAAAATGCACAGTTTGAAAAATGCACATTTTAAACACATTGGGCCTGAGTTTCATGCCAGTTACATTGGTGCATGGTGTGCCAAGTCCAAACTTGTAGCAAAACTGGGCGTGCCAGGGACCTTGCACTGGATTTTAGTAGAACATGGGTCCTGGTGCCAAAGTCCCCATAGATGCCTCAAGCAGAGACATGCACCAAACAGTTCCAACAAGCTGCATGGACAATGAAGTTGTTGAAATGCAGCTTGGTGAAATCCACAATGTTAACAGGTGAAATTTCACTTGTCAGACATTTGGTGTTTTATTTGGGGGAGGGGGCTTCATCCCCTGTACCCCCCATATGGGGACTTCACCCCACACCCCCTCCCCCATTTCTGTATAACAAATTCTGAGTTGGAGTTTGTTTGATATGGGGGCAAAATACAGCAAAGTGGTGATATTTCAGAAGTGGGACCATTACAGAGAGAACATTGAACTAATTTGAAGTCATTGCTGTAATGGTCTTCATTGTCCGAATTTCATTGTTTTACCGGTATATGGTGCCAAACAGGTGGCACATGGGCAGTGACTGATGAAGGCAGTAGCCTGCCCTGTCAGCTGACAACTTGGCCCTCTACTGTCACAAAACACAGACAGTAAGGTGGGTCACTGTGAGGTAGGCATGACATATTGGGGGGCACCCACAGGAGATGGACTGATGGTGGGTTGAGTGGGGGCTCTTACCAGCAAAAATGTAATGGAATAGCTGAAATACACCCAGCCAGTGGGTTCAACTAACCTGGTGTAGCATCTTATCCGGTATAGCTTGGCCATACCATAGGCGCCATGTAGCCATGTACCATCACAGTGGGTATAGCCAGCGCTGCTTCACAATTGCCTCATACTTGGCACTGCTGCTATCTAACATCTTTTCTGTATATGCCAGCCCAACAGATACAGTGGTTTTGTCATGCCCAGTGTAAAAGCCTGTATAGGGAATTCCCAGTCCTTCACTTGCAGGATGGGCCATCCAACACTGAATGGAGCAGTCCACTGGTAGGCACTATGAGAATGCTGTACCTCTGCTCGGGGTACACACAGGGAGGAGTGGCAGAGCAGTACAGTACTGACTGGCACATACCATACAGGGTGGTACATGTCACACTATGTGAGGCGCACAATGGGTAGCCCCCTAGGATACCAGTACACAGGCTACACCGTACACACCACATAAACATGAGTGACCACTTGCTGCAGGGAATACAAAAGACCCCAGACATACTGTAGCTGCTTGGGACAGGTGCTATGTGCCATACGTGCACATTTGCCCTGGTCCACACCCTTGCTCCCCAGTGTGCAATGCCTGGGTTCCCCTGCATGTCTATGTCCCACAACTCTGCACCAATTTTCAGCATGTGGTCAGACTAATTCAGTGGAATACATGCAGAGACATCACACCACCACTATGGTACCCCTGTGCAACAGTCGCTGGCATCCTTGCATGCAGCATGGCCCATGTCATGCTCCAGGGACAGTTCTGCAGTGAGGCCATGGTGCCCCAGTTCAGCATGCACCATGCAGCCACAGCAGGGCCACACATTGTTGCAGTATTCTTCATGGTGGTTCCCATGACAGACATCTGCTACCTCCCCATACCTGTCCTTGTGGTACAGTGGTACATGTTTTTGCATGTGCCCAGTCTGATGGTGGCAGGGCATCCTCAGGCATTCTGCCTGTCCTGAGGTACGGCAGCATCCTGGGTTGCCCTAGACTGTGACAGGTGGCTATCCACTGCTGCTGGGTCCCGCTAGCTGCCCCATGTCACTGACCTGTGGTATTGCAGGGGGTTGCTAGACCAGCTCTGGGCTGGTCAACTTCCATTGAGCTTGTGGCCAGAAGGGGGGCTTCAGGAATCCCCAAAAATGAGATACTGCAGCTTCACCCAGGTGCAAGCTCACTTTCACCATGGTGCACCCCTATCTCAGGTGCAGGACAAGGGCACCCAATTTCATCACAGCCAGCATTTGAAAATCTGACTGCCATAAATTCTGATGCAAGGTGCCCCTTTCAGTAATTCTGTTTGATGCAGGCACCTAGCATCAATATCGGGGTTTTGAAGATCGAGCCCACTGTTCTACTTGTAAAGTTAACAGGTGGAGTTTGGCAAAAAGTGTGTGAAACAAATGTTTCTAATTCTACCCACAGCTACTTTGGCTCTTTGGCTCTTCAGTAGTTTGACACAGCATTTTGTACTGGGATCAAAATGTGTGTGCTGCTGCAGAGATGAGTGCAGTGCACTGTGTGCTTGCTGCATTTCCAGCAAGGCAAGAACTGAGGGTCACCCGCGAATTGTTTTTTTTTTTGTAAAACACCACTGATGCAAAAAAATTCTAAGTATTGCCTTTTCTGTTAATTCTTTTCAGTGCTACAGTTTTTACTTACATTTTCAGCAGCTGTCAATTCATTATACATATTTCTAGTTGTATATCTGTCTAGTGTACTGCTGCATCAAAGGCTCAATATTTAAAACGTTGCCCATGGGCAAATTTTGCACTGCCAGGTGGGCAAATTTAGCCCACACCCAATAGCATGCAATATTCAAAGGAATAGCCCAGGGGCAAACATTGAATATAGTGGACAAACGAAGGTGGGCAAACATGGCTGTGAGTACAGTGCAAAGACAGTCCAGCAAAGAAGACAGCTCTGAATATAGCAACTGAGCAGTGCAAACAGCAACAGCAGCCCAGTTCACACAGAAGTAGAATCAGGCACAGGTGAACTATGTGGCTACTGTGGGTACTGGAAAATAAGTGGTGCATAACAACTGCAAACAACAGTGCAGACAAAATACTGCAGAGCCATGCTAAGATTCAGACATGTTTGCCTTGGGTAAACACTTTTTTTTTTTGTTAATTCTATGTATTCACCCCCTGTGCCGGGAATCCTTCAGGGGTGCACACTCGGCTAGGACTGCTACTCCCAGCCTGAAACCCTAGACCCTGGTGACCCCCCCATCAACCAGGTGGACCCTAGCACCATGGATCACCTGGGCCTGCTTCTCCCCTAGTGGCCTGTCTGAAATTAGAGTGAGCCCTACCTGAGTCGACAGGTTGGCCAAGAGAACACCATGGAAGTGGGCCTGCATCGGGATGTGCGTCCTGCCCCTGGAGCCCCCATCATCTCCACGAACACAGAGAGGGTATTTCCTTGTTGTTGTTCCCCAGGGAGTGCAGCATGCAATGATGTCTGCGCATGGCTGCCCTGCTGACATCTGCTGCTCTCCATCCCCACTTACATAGAGCTGGCTTGCCTGTGATACCTCCGGTCTCCACCGGGGGAAACTAGGCAGCTGAGCTGACCCCGAAAGCCCTTCCCAGAGAGAGGAGAGCAGTCCTCCGGACGCTCAGTCCTCTCTCTCCCCTGCCAACCCCCGATGACCTGGGCTCGTTCCCGAACCCTGGTCACGAGGTATGGTGTCCCGCGCCTAAACCCTCAGCGCCACCGGGCCAGCCCAGGTAAACACTTTTGCCCAGCAAAAAGACTTTGTCATACTCAAAACATATATGCAAATGAACCTACTTAGGCATTCTGAGGGCAAACAGCCACATTAGCATGTCATTATGGCCTGATCTGCATGCATTTCCATCTGTAGATTGCCTGGGCTGCAAGCTGAGTTTGTTCACAGCAGCACAGACTATTGTGTTCCAGGGGACAAGCACCACAGGCATGGATGGTTATGCTGCATGCAATAGACATATTGTTGTTTCTCTACAGTGTGTATCGTATGCTACAGTACCATGGGAAGTCAGTATTGTGAGGGATACATCAATGCATACTGTGTGTCAGGTAACATTGAATGCTGCTATCCACACATAGACAGGTCCAGCTGGCAGGTGTGTTCTGACAGTGGACAACATTGTTAAATCATCATCTTCCCTTGTCAATCTTCACCATTCATTACTTCCTGAGTGTAAGCTGGGCGCTCCCGTCACGGGAGCTTTTTAAAAAAAGTTAACCTACGCGGCCCCGCCCTCAAGAAAGCTGACGTCATGCGGCGGCGGCCGTTAGTAGCGACCAACTCCTCCTCCAACTCAGTTCTGTTTCTCCCGCCGTCGAGGCAGCACCTGTTTCGGAGCGTCCATATTTTGACTGCATCAGCGACTCCTCTTTCCCGCACACTCGACGCCAATCGGTAAGACCGTTCTTTTTTCTTTCTAAAGCGGCGCTGGGTGTGCTTTCCTACTGTTTTTTCTTGTTGATTTCGCGTTATGTCCGGGTCCGGAGCTAAACGTGTTTCGAAGACGGGCCGCGCCCCTATGCGTCGGTGTTACTGTGGCCGGCATTTCTCCGTCTCGGACCGGCATGACGTTTGTCTTCGTTGCCTGGGACCCAACCATGACATGGATTCGTGCGGCGCCTGTTTCTCCATGGACCGCCGTGTCCTCGAAGTCCGCGCGTTCAAGCTCGGCAAAGCCCACCCGATCTTGAGGACGGCGTCGCTCAAGGATTCTCAGGTAAGGTCTCTAGGGCCTTCCCGGGTCCCTCCGCGGCCTCTGATCTGAGGAGGAGGGGTCTCCTCGTCTTTCTTGCCGAGGAGGCCCCTTCTGCGGTGTCGGGGAGCGTCGTAGTCCCTTCTGGGGCCGCAGCTGCATTACCGCCTCGGCAGTCACCTCTTCGGAGGTGCAGGCTCCCCCGTGGGCGGAGGCCCTCGACTTTTGGGCTTGGCTCGGTGGACCCTCGACGCGCCGCCTTCGGCGCCGTTCCGAGATCCTGGCACCGTTCGCGGTGCCGGTGTCGATGCGGTGCCGTTTTGGGTGCCATTTGAGTCCGGGCGCCCGTTCGCGGGTGCCGGTGATCGAGTGGCACCGTTAAGCGATGCCGCTTTGGGCCTCGGTGCCGTTTCGTGGTGCTGATGGACAAGGCGGCGCCGTCAGTGATGCCGCCCTCACCTTCTTGACGCGTCCCGGCGCCTGTGGGGCCTTGTCCTTCCTCCAGGCGGTGCCGGCCTTGCCGGCGCCGTTGGGGGTGTGGAGCTAGGCCTGGCTGCTACCGGCGTGAGGGAGGCGAGCGGCGCCTCCCTTGGTACCGGGGCCGTTCGCGGCCCCGTAGCCTCGGGGACCCCTGGGGTGGCCAGCATTGAGGTCCTGCTGGTCTCGTCCTCCTCGGAGGGCGATGATTCAGACGTGGACCCATCCTGGCACCCCCACTCTTCGGAGTCTGGGTCCCCGGTGGCTAGAGGTGCCAGGCGGCGCAGCGGGCCCCTCCCTCTGTCCCCCTTCCGGTGTCTCCTGAGGGTTCCCGGCTGGGGTGGCCGGAGCCCGGGGCAGGCGTGGGGGTGACGAGGGAGGCTCCCTCTCTGGAGGCCCAGTGACAGCTACCTTACGGGGTGCTGTTGCCCTCTCTAGGGACAGGGGACGCTGTGGTCGAGGAGGAGGGCCCTCTCGGAGTCCGAGGGGTTGAGGGGCAGGGGGTCTGCTGCTCGGTCTTCTTTGGCCACCCAGGGGGGGTGGCCAGGAGCCGAAGTGCAGAGCCTCGCCCCTCCCTCCAGGGTTCTAGGGTGTCCTCCGGCGGCGTTTGTGCGGACTGCCCTTCTGGATCCATGCAGTCCCGGCGTCATCACAGGGGAGGTTCTCCCCCAGGGCTCTTCCAGGCTCCGCTTCCCCAGAGTTCCGTTCTGCGGCCTGGTCTGATATCCGGGATCCCTCTTTCCAGGGCTCCTTTCCCCGGATTCCAGAGCCCTCGCAGAGAGCAGTTGCCTCCGCGAGGTGCCCTCTCCCATCTCTCTGCCTCTCACCCCCGCCTCCCAGGCCATGTCGGTCCCACGGGTCCGTTATCCTGGGAGCAGTTCAGGGTTCTCATGGCGGCCTTCCCTCATATGTTAGATACATGCATGAGCGGGTCTTTCGACTCTCCCCACCCGCAGGAATCCTCTGGCATTCCAGTTCCCCATCATCCTCGCCTCCTCCTCCGAGGGAGAGGAACCCCTGCTCATCTGTCCTCCGATGCTGATTTCACAGAATATCAGCGTTTCTCTCGAGGATGGTGAGGATCTCCGGATTTCCACGTTCAAGAGACAATACCGAACGGGAGACGCGTGAATTCCTTGGTGAATTCAGTGCCCAGCATCTGGTGGTACCTTCCTGGCCTATCCTTCCAGGAGGCGTCTATCCGGTCCTGGCAGTCCCCTGCCGCTTCTTCCCAGCCCGGCGGACTGCCAGCGAGGTATTGTGCCCCTCTGAGTCTCTAGGTTCCCTTCCCAACCCGTCCTCAGGTTTGGTATACCTGGATACTCCTTCTGGGCCGCTGCTGGCGACACCGCCCACCGGATTCGGACTCTCCAGTTCGACTGCTGGGGCTAAGAGTGTTCTCTTCTCGCGCGAGTGCATGTATTGCATCACATCAGGCTCACCACGCTGCCTACAACCGCATCTGTGGTCGATGATGTCCCAGCTGCTGGCATCTATGCCTGATACGGAGCAAACCAGACAAGCCGCTGCCCTCTCCGCTGTAGGCCTGGAGCTGGCAAGACACCAAGCAAGGGCATCTTATAGCGCCAATGAGGTGGTTTCCAGGCTTGCGGGACAGCGATCTGCATCAGGCGGATGGCATGGTCGTCTTTCCAGGTTGTCACCCTGGCCCGGCGTGAGGGTGATTGGCTCCGCCTTCGGGACCCGTCTTTTCTCTCCAGAGCTAGGAGACTTTACAGGGCTCCCTCCGTCTCCTCGCCCTCGGGAGGCACCTCCTAGCTCTTCTCCCTCTTAGGCTTTCTGAATAAGCCAGGGTCTTCTCCTTCTGTTTCTCACCAGCAGAAGGCTGGGGTCTTGTTCCTCAGGGTATGGCCTCTTCCCCTCCAGGGAAGAGGAGCTGTATCACTCCAGGAAGTAATGAATGGTGAAGATTGACAAGGAAGATAGGAAAATTACGTACCTACCGTAATTCTTGATCTTCTCTTGTATCTTCACCATTCATTACTTACACCCGCCACCATCCCTCAGTGGCCTCTTCCTGTGGCTTCTCCACCTCCGCCTCCTTCCTCTCTGCATTTATATAAAATATAGGAAAATTGCCTAATTTTTCAACAAAAAAAAAAGATCTTTCTTTGGGGGTTCTAAATTTCCAGAGAAATTACTTACTCTAAGATTCATGGGCCATCTCGTGGATTGCATTGGCAATCAGACTGCACAACTATCTCTTGCTATTCTTCTGGCAAGATACCTCTGGGGTTTTTTGGCCTGGCTCAGGCTATTCAGTTTTGATCCTGCAATCCCGTGTCCAGATAGTTGCCCTGGAATCTAATCCCCTCTATTCTTGCCTTACAGAGCAGAGGAACAGTACGCTTATTCCTTTCTTCTTTGCAAAAAAAAAAAAATGCTGAGGAACTCTCTCGACTGCTATAGGCATCTTGGTATCTGGGTCATGCATCTAGTTAAAAAAAAAAAAACATTTTTTTATCTGTAAAAAAAAGAGGAAACAAACAAGAAGGCAAATGAGAAGGTAGGCTATCCTTCTCGCTGTTTTGCTATTGGTTTCTCCCTTTAAGTGTCCTCTTGGACAATTTTACAGTAGAACATTGCTGACCATATCCAATCCTAGCCAGCCTAAGTCTTGACCTGCCTTAGCCAGTCAGTCTGAGTCCCATTTCTATCTTGAAACGCCTGAAAGGCTTACATTTTCCATTTCTAAACCCCTGACCACGCTCTCATGCTGCCTGGGTTTTATTCTTCCCTCCTTGGCTGTCCTCCAGTTAAAGGCCTTCCGCGGCCAGGAGCCCGAGGTGGGTATCAAGAACAATGGCATGTTGAAGATGAGGACTATGCCCTCCTGAGTCTGTCTAGCGGGTTCGGTGAACCTTCTCTTCAGCTCTCATCTCCGGGATTCTTGCTTCCCTTTAGTCGAGCCTTCAGCTACAAGCTAACTATGCTCATTGGGCATTCTGGTCCCTTCAACATCCCATCTCTCTTCTCTTCTTTCTTCTTCTATTTTCTCATTTCCTTACTCATCTCTCCTCCTAGAGTCGCCCAGGTAAGGAGGCCCTGCAGTCCCTAGGCTAGGATGTTTATCTCCTCTGTCCTTCCTCCATCGGCTTATTCCTTTTCAGTTCATTCTTCCTTGCTTTGCTATCCCCGGCTATCTTGCCTCGCTATCTATATTTCTGCTTTTCACTTTTGCCTCTCTGGCTCACAGAACTGAGTTGGAGGAGGAGTGGAGTCAGCTACTAACGGCCCCTCGCGCATGTGCTGCGTCGCTCTCGAGGGCGGGGCCGTTAGGCTAACTTTAAAAAATAAAAAAAAGCTCCCGTGACGGGTGCACACCTCCGGCTTACACCCAGGAAGTAATGAATGGTGAAGATACAAGAGAAGATCAAGAATTACGGTAGGTACGTAATTTTCCTTTGTGACCCACATATGCTGTGCTAATGGCATGGGATTCTTACAGTAACACACACTTGGCTGGCCGTTTATGTCCAGGTGTGCAGTATGTGCCCGGGGGAGGGGGGAGACACATATCATCATATAGGCCCAATGATGTCAGGGGCATTTCCGTCACTGGAACATGTTCGCTATGTGGATGACCCCAGCCATGTGGCAGCACCTACTATGTGGTGCATCCTGGGCAACTGTACAACCTCCCCTCAATGCCCTCCTTCCCCTCAGTGAAGCATATGTGTGTTGGATTGTGTTGGTGTACCCCCTATGGGGAGACTGAGGGGATGTGCAGCATGTACTCAATGGCAAGGTGTCCATTTGGCACTAGGCCACCCGTAAATGTAGTGCTGTGTGGAATTTTCAAATTCTGGCCGAACGAAATCCTGCGGAATATTCAAAATTCCACCAAAATTCCACCGAATTCTGCCGGAAATGGAATGGCAGAATTCCACAGCATAAAATAAATGCGGAATGATTTTCCACAGAAAAATCACTGTTCCATCGTATATTATTCTGTGGATCTGAATACATTCTGCAGAAATTGTTGCATAATAGTTTTCCATGGAAAAAATAGTGTTCCACCGAATATTATTCTGCAGATCACAGTAGGCAGAATTCTGCAGGTGAACAAGTGAAATTCCAGTGGAAATTCTGCCTGCAGAATGGTCATGCCACACTAATTCGGCTGGTGGAATTCTGCATTCTGCACAGTAAAACTTAAATGCCTGGCAGGGTTGGGACTGGTGCCAGATGAAAACATCATGGGCACTGTCAGTGTAACATGCTAGGACTCCTGGCTGGTACCATCTGTTTACAGCATATCTCCTCCTTGACATACAGAGTGGCCCAGGGTGGCCATCTGCCCTCTCTGCCTCCTCAATGACTGCAGTCATCAGGTGCACCATGATGCTATTGTTGCATACAGCCTTGTTGCCTGTTGCTGCTGTGTCCATGCCCACATCCTTGTTTTGCCCAGAATTAAGACTACCTTTTCCTGGGCATTAACTTGTGCCATGCTGTGTGTCATGTTTGCTAACATACGTTGCACAGTGCTAAGGTGCTGAATAAACTGTTGTGCCTGTATTCATGGCCCCACCCCTCATTTTGTATCGCACATACATTATCTTTTAGTGCTCATGCTACACTGTTGCGCTGGCACTATTTGGTCTTTTGAATATTGCAACCCCCTGCACATGGCATGCAAAACCAGCACAAAACAGTTTGCACTCAGCACAGAGTTTTAAATATCTGGCCCCAGATATCATACATCACGCTCGCAGGCATGTATGCATAAAACAACATGTTTTGCAGTTTACCTTGTAAAAAGGTGCATTAGTATTTCGGTATTCAGGTGGTGAGAAAGGTCATGACCCATTGCTTTGCTCCATAGAGTTGGACTGAATTATTGTGCCCCTATTGAAAAAGATGGCATAGTTATTTCTAGGAGCATCTCAAACTACAGTGCAAACAAATCTTTTGGGTAGAAGTTTTGAAGTGAGTGACTCTTGGCAAAGTTGTAATGCATCACACCAATTGTGACTGACAATTGAGTTAATTCTTCCACACATGTAAATGTGCTGTTTTATAATTAGTGGCTTAGGGAGCCACAAGTGGGTGTTCTGGAATAACAAGTAATGAGACAGAAATTCCATTCTGTCTTGAAAATTCTAAGGCAGTGATTAGAGTTTGACTAAAAATGTCTGAGAATATAGGACAGGGAAGTGCTGAAAATGTTTACACTTCTTAACCTACTATAACAAGCAAAGATATTTGAAATTAACACTTAGTACAATTAAGACAATCTTGCACAATAGTAATCACATTATTGGGTACCATGAGATTTAAGGCTCCTAAAATGTCCAACTGCCTGGCTTAATAGCTTTTGCTTAAAATCAGTTTGGAATGAACTACTGACTTATTGTTCAACCAGACTGATAAACTTGGTAATAAAAAAGATGGTATGAAGTATCAAGAAATTTCATTGAACTTAAACCAATTACAATATTTACAGTAGCATGAAGAACATCCAACTTTTTTAGAACTCAAAAAAAATTAAAATGAAAACTAACAAAATACTTAATTGAGGTAAAAGAACGCAATAACAAAATATACTGCATGATAAAAAAAGATTACAGATAGTGGGCATGTTTTAATTGGTCACTCTTCACCAACAGAAACAGATCAGTGAGCCAGATTAGATCTTATGGCTACTCATACAATTGTACTAAAAGTAGAAAACTTACTAGCCACCAAAGCTGGAGGAAAAGAAGATCAGTAGTTGAACATAAGAGGACAATCACCAACAGCAATCAAATAAGTACTGATTCAAAAGAAAATCCAACAGTAATTTTTGCCAACACTAATCGAGCTATGTAATAAACAATATTTTCTAAAAAAGAAAAAAAAACTGGGTCTAAAAATGACAAATAAGGAAGGGATATGAATGTAGGGTTAAACATCAGTGGCGTCAATGGAGCAGCCAAAAGAGTGGCAAGTAGTAAATCTAATGGATAGAGAACTAACATTGATACATACAGTAGATACGTAGACAATGACAGCAGGAAAAGGCCTGTCTACCCATCTAGTGTGCCCACACTGCATTATTACTCTGCACTGGCCTAAGTGGCCATCCTTCCCTTTGTTTCTGCCCCCCTTTTCTAACTAACCCCATATGCATGTCCCATCCCAGCTGAAAGCTGTTCACTGATCTGGCCTGTACCACTTCTTCCAAAAGCTGGTTCCATTTGTCCACCATTCATTCTGTGAAGACATGTCTACAGACATCCCTTTTGAATCGTTCCCCTGTGTGTTTAAGTGAATTCCCTCCCATCCCTGTAGTTGACATCAAGAACCAAGGTTCCTTAGCATCCAGCCTATTTATCTCATGCAGGTACTTGTCTACAGTATATTGACCATGTCACCACTTTCCCTCCTTCTCTCAAGTGTGTGAATGTTCAAGTCTTGCAGCTTCTCCTCATGTGTCTTGTCCTCTAGTCCATGGACCATCTTGGCAGTCCTACACTGTACTTCTTCCACCTTATTATAGTCTCTCCTCCAGTGTGGACTCCAGTACCTAGTACAGTATTCCAGTTGTGGTCATACCAGTGACCTGTACAATGACAGGATCACCTCCTTTCCCCTGCTTCAGCCACCTGGCACTATTTGCAAATAGATTTTCGATAGAACTAAGCACATTTCAGCTGTGTAATAGAAGTTTTTCAATTGTATTAGCTGGATTGTAATTTCTACTAGTCTTTTTAAAGTGCTTACGCCTCTTCTGTCTCAGTGCTCCTCATGCACCCCACCCATCCAAGCACTCTGTCTTGGCGCTGAAAAGTCTAACTACCTTTTGTCTTACTAAACTGCTCAAATCTAACCCATCCTAACCTCTATGCTATTTAAGACCTGCTCTTTTTTCTTCTCTCCAGCTGCCTGCCCTTGAACGGGGCTGCTTCAGCTCCCCCACAGTCGGCCGGCACCCAGCCAGCCACCGACTGAGACCAGGACGCCCGCCTGCAGCTCCTTGGAAGGTACGGGACAGCACAGCCAATCAGAACACAGGTGCTTCCAGCAAACCCACTCTGATTGGCCAGGACTTTTCCCCAGCTTCAGCCACCTGGCACTTTTTACAAATAGATTTTCGATAGAACTAAGCACATTTCAACTGTGTAATAGAATTTTTTTTTTTTTTTAAGTGGATAGTTTTCCATTAGCAGGTTATACAGACCTGCCACTAGAGAGATTCTTGGTCTTTCTACACAAATCACTGTAGTCAATCATGGGCAATATGGCCTGTATTATCATTCTATTTCTAATCCTGGCAAAAATTATGACTCATAAAGCACTGATCCATGCTAAGTCAGAAGTCATCCCAGCCTGGGAACCCACAATCATAGTTTCTGCTGCATCTTCATATTGCTTCCCTACTCTTAATCTGTCAGGTTTTCATTTTAATTCTCATCCCTTTCCTCTGGCCCTCCTCCCTTCACCAATGTCTTTCCATGCACTTCCCCTGCTAGCCTTGAACAGCCATGTCAGCATCTCCTATGCCCTGGCTAGACGTACCTCAATGACTGAACACCACACAAGAACCCATATGAAAAGAGCCCACTTCTACTTGATAAATGCCCTCAAGAAAATGTTTCTAATTCTCCTTTTCTGTTCAGGCAATGTCGAACTAAATCCAGGACCTCCAACTCAAATCACTTCTCTGTCGGAGTTTGCAGCTGCTCCTGGGATGAAACTGATGCTGGTCAATATTCTAAGCCTGCTCAAAAAACTTGATCATCTTCAAGTTTGGGCAGCCCACATTGACCCAGATCTGATCATAATTACTGAGTCATGGCTAAAAAAGACCAACACTGATCCGCAAATTACTATACCAGGCTTCAAGCTCTTTAGGGCTGATAGGGATTCGGGGGGGGAGTGGTTGTATACGCCAAATCAAAATTTGATGTTAGCAGCATTTCCTGTAAAACTAAGCCCAAGGAATATAAGATTGTCTTGCTTAAACTTCACCTTCCATCCTCAGAGTGCATCACAATCATTGGTGGCTATAGACCCCAGTCAGGAGGCACAGAAATTCTTAACGTGTTGAAATCCATAACTTTGGCTGCTAACATGGAAACAATAATCTTAGGGGACTTCAATATGGATTGCTCACTGCTAAATCCACTCCTAAAAAGCCATCTGCGATGAGCTGGGTCTTACACAGATAGTAATTGAACCCACAAGAATCAATGCTTCTAACTCTGCCAACAGCTCACTCTTAGATGTCATCTTAACTTCACATCCCCATAAAATCTCACATTCTGCAGTTTTCCATAATGACATGAGCGACCACAGTATCGTTGTATGTACAAGATTCCAATGTAAAACCCAGCAGCACCCTAAATTCAGAATCAATCGCTCGTTCTGTAAATTCAACTCAGTAAACTTCCTAACTGATCTAGCTACGATCAGGTAGCAAGACCTATATCTTGCCAAATCTGCTGATGCAGCCGTCTCTGTCCTAAATGACAACCTCACCACCCTAATTAACAAGCATGCTCCTCTTATTAAAATGAGGGTGCGGAAAATCTCGCATCCGTGGTTCACCCAAGAGCTCAAATCTGCACTTACCAATAGAGACAAGCTATGGGCTAGGGCCAGGCACAGAAAGGACCCGGCAGACTGGCAGGCATTTAGAACTGCCAGAAATGCCTGTGTTAAAAGTGTACGTGCTACTAAAGCAAACTTCTACATCTCCACTCTGGAGCAGGCCAAAGGGAACTCCCCAAAAATCTGGAAGACACTGAGATCCATTGAAGGCCATCCTGCTGCTTCCTCCCTTCCCATCAAGATTCTGGCCAAGGACGGGATGGTTGAAAATAAACTGCGAATCCTCGAAGAACTTAACCTTCACTTTGCCACTGCTGGGTTGGCATTCGACTCCTCCCCATATGCTAGCCGAGTGAATAGCAACACTAGCCCAGATACTACACGTGCTACTCCACCTCATCCCTTCCAGTTGTGCCTGTTTAGCTACAAAGAAGTTGAAGACATAATTCTTAGCCTTGACACCAAGAAAAGTGCAGGGGACGATGGCCTTGAATCATTTTTCTTGCGGTTAGGCTATGCCCAGCTCACAGCCCCCATCCTTCACATCTTCAGCCTCTCTATTACCATAGCCACTGTTCGATCCTGCTGGAAATCTGCCCATATTCTTCCTCTCTTCAAATCAGGAGATCCTTGTGACTTAAACAACTACCGTCCTATCTCTGTCTTGCCCGCTCTCTCCAAAGTGCTGGAAAAACTTATATACAACTAACTAAAAAATCACCTCGAAGCACACTCACTCCTAAACCCGGCCCAATCTGGCTTCAGGTTGAAGCACAGTACCATCTCAGCCTTGGCTAAAATCTCTAATGACTGGATCCATGCTATGGACACCAAGAAGGTTACTGGTGCAGTCTTTCTAGACCTCAGTAGGCCTTCAACACTGTAGACCATCACCTCCTAATCACCTGTCTTGCCTACATAGGTGCCACTCCACTTACCTTACAGTGGTTTAACAGTTATCTCACAGGGAGGATACAAAAAGTCAAAGCTGATGGCCTGCTATCTGCCCCCCTTCCAATTGCCAGAGGAGTCTCTCAAGGCTGCATCCTAGGACCAGTCCTTTTTTCCCTGTACATCAACAACCTTGACTCCCACATAAAGAACTCTAGCATACATTTCTTTGCGGACGATACGGTTTTGTACACATCAGGCTCGTCCTTAACTGAATTCAAGGAAGCACTCCAAGCTGACTTTATCCAGTTAGAAAGCAACGTTATCAATGCTAAGCTTCTCTTAAATGCCAAAAAAAACAAGACAATGATTTTCTCGAGACTTGCCTTGTCTGGTGCCCTACCTACCCCACCTAAAAACTTCATAGTTACCTCCCTAGGTGAACTCTTGGAAGTCGTACCTAAATTTAAATATCTAGGTATGTGGATAGACAACAAGCTTTTCTTCAATGACCACATTGAGGATCTATCAAAGAGGCTTAAAGCACTCTTGGGTTTCTTCTTTAGAAATAGGACCTTCTTTTCTCTTGCGACCCTCAAAAGACTTGTCCAAGCAACATTCCTTCCCTTGCTCGACTACAGAGACATTATCTTTATCTCCTCCCCAACCTTGAGCCTATCTAAACTGAACATACTCTATCACCATGCTCTTCACTTCATTACTAACTCTGCGTACAGGACCCACCACTGTGATGTTTATGCAGCAGTTGGGTGGACCTCTCTTGCCACCAGACACCTCCTGCATGCTGGCATTTGGACCCTCAAATTACTACTCCACAAACTGCCTGTCTATTTAATGTCTCTCATACACATCTCGCATAGTGCCTACTCCCTAAGGAAATCTGACCTTATCCTACTAGATGTTCCCAGGACACGTACCATAGCTGGCCAAAGAGCTGTCTCATACACCCTCCCAAACATTTGGAACCAACTACAAGCCATGCTGAAGCTAACCAACATCGTATCAATTTACTCCTACAAAACACTAGCTACCTCTAAATTAAAAGACATATGTAGGTGCTACTAGGCCCCCAATGCCAAGTCAACTTCCTAGGTACCAACTGGCTCTCTACTTAATAAGCTGAAATGTGCTGCATAATTTAGGGCAAGGTTAAAGCTGGAATGTACTGCATATATAGCATAAGGACTTCTATTGTGTATATCTCTTGTATTATATATATTTTTTTTCTTTGTTGTTCTACATTTTATATCTCCTGTCTATGTAATTGCGAACTGTATGTGTATGTGCCTCAGGACCTCCTTGTGAATGAGCTTGCTCAACTAAGTCTTTCCTGCAATAAACTTGAACTTGAACCTCCCGACTTCTACTATTTATCCCACTCAGTATGCAATACAACATCCTGTTTGCCTTAACCACAGCTCTATTACAGTGTGGTGTTGTTTCTACTCTTTCCATTAACATGACCCCTAGATTTCCTTCATCTGTTGTGCTTTCCAGTAACTCTCCGTCCCAATTCATATAGCACTGTTGTTTTCTTCTTCCCAATGTTCATCACATTGCATTTTTTCCATTAAAGCCCATCTGCAAGATAATTGACCAGCTCTTTATGCTGCCCAGATCATCTCTGAGTCCCCATACCTTTCTCCATGTCCACCCCTGTACAGATCTTTGTGTCATCTGTGAAGAGGCAGATCTTGCCCTTGATGCCTTCCCCATGTCATAAATGAATACAATGAAAAGGACTGGTCCAGCACTGACCCAAGAGGTGCTCCACTTGTTACCTCCTGTAGCTCGGAAAACTCCTCTTTAACTGCTACCCTTTGTGCTCATCTCCTCAGCCAGTTCTCCACACAAGTTGCCAATTTTTCCCACCTCCAAATCCCTTATCTTCCTGACCAACTTCCTGTTGGGGGACTAATTCAAAGATCTTAATAAAATCCAAGAATTCCACATCTACTGCCTGTCCCTTCTGTGCTGGCCTTGTCATCCAGTCAAAGAAGTGGACCAGATTTCATCTGGCTGGACCTTTCTCTTATGAACCTATGTTGCTTGGGATCCTGTAGCCCATTTCCCTCCAGGAAGTCCACCAGTTTCTCCCTTAGTAAAGACCTAACTGACCCCTGCAAAAAAGTTATTGGTAAGGGACTGAACATTGTCCCCTCACAGGCAGTAAATATATTTCAAACTAAAATTGACTTACACAAATTTTTGAAAGATTACAGTGAAAGACTTTTTTGCTGACAAACATGAACAAGAAAATATCAGGGATGACAACAGTACAGGCAGACTGGATGGGCCTAGCGGGCCTTTTCTGCTATCAACTTCTATGTTTCTATGTTTTTATGTTTTTCCATTTCTGAAACTGATTTTGTGATTGAAGCAAGTTTATAACCAACAAAGGAGATTGTCTAATGCAATGAATGTGGCAAGGCAAAGCAATTGTATTTATTAAGCACCCTGTCCAAAAAGCTGTGGATACTTTATATGAAAAGTATAATATAAAAACAATAAAATAAAACAGAAAATAAGAAACATACAACTATAAAGTTACAAGAAGAGGTCTATTGCCAGATTGTTTTAGTTGTGATCTTAAGAAGCAATCTTGGAGGCAGTACAGCACTATTTGGAAGCCAGTACAGCTACTACAGTACAGGTGTAATGTGGCCTCTATATGATGACCCTGAGATCAACCTCGCTGTAGCATTCTGCATCATCTACTGGAGATGCACCAGCCCCTAACACTAGGTTCAAACAGTGCCAACAACAACAGCACTGTCAATAACAGCGTGGTGTAAACAGTGCTGTCAAGAACAGCACCAAGTAAAAATGCTGACATAAAAAATAGTGCCAATTGTAGCAGTTATAAACCACACTGACAACTGCTACAATTGCTAGAACTCACACTAGTAATTTTTGTTTTGTGGGGCTTGCCACCCAACCTAGGGGGCTCTGCCCCCTGCAATCCCCTACTTTATATTACCAACTTTGAAGGGGGGCGGATCTTGGGGGGGAGAAAGAGAGACTGGGGGGGTTTCTTGCACTGCTGATGAAAAAAAAATACATTTTGTGCAGGGGAAAAAGTATACCTGCATGTGTTGGGAGACCAGGAACAGAACCCTGGTCTTTTGCTCAGTGCTGTCTGAGTTGCTACTGCCTTGATCCTCTCTGCCATGGAAGCAGCTTGGCCAGCCAGTGCACTTTTCCTTTACTTGTACACCCTCAACAGTGCATGCCTCAATAGCTACGGGGTAGCAGTAGTTGCCATATGCAATTCTACCCCTGTCACTGTTCAGGCATTATGCGGTCCTGACAGCGCTGTTTAGATGATGCTGTTCAGGACACGCTATTCTAACCAGGTAAACCAATGCCCCAATGATAGTCCTATCTACAAAGTGTTAAAGTACTCAATCTTCAAAGTCATGAATGTATAAATGAGGGTCACCAGATTTTATTGCCTTAGATATGGTATAATCGGGAGATATTTCAAAATTTAAAAATCCACTTTGGACCACAGCTGACACCTGGGGCTCAGTTTTCAGAGAGCCCTTAGATCGCTGCAATATATGGTAATCTAGGGCTGTGGAAAACTCAGGGTGCATCAGCAAGCCTGTGCTCCATTTTATAAAGATGGTGGTGCCTGTACCAAAGACCCAAGATTTGCCACAGCTGCAGGGTTGCGCCAAACATGTGGCACACCTGCGGGGTTTAATGGAGAGATCTGTCCACCCCCCCCACCTGGTGCAAGCCTAGACAAGCTGGGGAGGTGGGGGGGTTAATCTGGCTGCAAGGTGGGGACTGGGAGACTTTGGAGCAGTGGAGGTGCCATAGGGTACAATGAGGCACATTGACAGTGAGAGGGAATGGAGGATGCACCTGGCGTAGGTACCAAATGGAGTAGCACACAGTCAAGCACACAGGGTAGAGGTGATTGTCATGGCAGCACCATCATGACCCAGATCCCATATGGAAACAGCTCTGGCACCTGCCCCATAGGACCCACAGTCCCCTACCTGCAATGGGTGACAATGGGTGCAGTTTGCAGGGTGCATGCAGTGGACAGATACATTTTCTGGGCACCACAGCATTTCCCTGGTACACAGCCCCCCTGTATGGTAGCTGATAGATGCCATAATATACTGCCAGGGACTGTGGGCCCTGTAGGGCAGGTGTCAAGGCTACTTCTACCTGTGGTCCAGGTCATGATGGTGTGGCCATACCAACCCCACCTACCCAATCTACTCGACTGCATGCTACTCCATATTTCACCTCTGCCAGGTGCCTCTTCAGCTCCCTCTCACTGCTGCAGTGCCCCTGTTATACACTATGGTACTCTTACTGCTCCAGTGGCCCCTGGTACCCACCTTTGAAGTCCTGCACCCCACTCACCACTCTGCCAGGCAGGGACACAGGTCCCTTAGACCAGCTCCTGGCAGGTCTAACCTGATCCCCCTTTTGCAACCACACTGGGACTTCTGGAATTGCAAAAAAGGGTATGTGCAGCCCCACTGTGGTGCAACCACCCTTGTGACCTGGTGCAAGGTTGCTTCTGCCACAAGGGTAGTGCAGGGTGGCTTTGGTGCATAACATGCCAGTTTCAATGCAGCCTGCATTTGAAAATCAGGATAGCTGCAAACTTTGATGCAAGGTGCCACTTGTGTCATATCCATTTGGTGCAACCACCTTATGACAAAGTTTTCATTTTAAAAATCAAGCCCCTGTTGTTCTGGTGTCAACATCTAGTCCACAATGACTCTCAGATTCTGCACCCTATCAACATCTGTAATTACAGTGCCATTGAAAGATGGAAACACAATGGCATCATGCCGAACCATTGACCCTTGAGGACCTGGTTCAGTAAGAATCAACTTAGTAGTCTTGGTCGGGATGAGGCTCAACCAGATTGAGGCCATCCAGTCCATGATTTAATTTATGCAATGCTTCAACACAGAGACCACCTCTCACTCATCTGATATAAAAGAGAAGTACAACAGAGTATCATCTGTATTACAGTGCAAACTCATCCTGTGCTGCCCGATGACCTGCCCCAAAACAGCATGTAAACCACAAAAAGCATGGAGGACAGGACTGACCCATAGGGAACTCCACAACTGACCACCATTGGACACTACAAGAAGGATCCCATCATTTCCCATGGGGATCTGCAAGACAGGAAGGATTCAAACCATTTCAGTGCTGTCCCATTGAGCTCCCCAAATTCCCTTAGGCAATTCAAAAACTCCCCATGATCCACTGAGTCAAATATTGACACGAGATCAAGGAGAAAGACAACCAAACACTGGTCCCATCTTTCGCCAAGAGATCATGAAACATTGTAACCAATGTGGTTGCCAAACAGTAGTGTGGCCTGAAACCTGACTGCAGAGGTTCATAGATGTCATACCTCTTGAATTGAGTCTTCAGCAGTGAAACCCCCCCTTCTTAAACAGCTTCTGTAAAAAGAGGTAGGTTGGAGACAACCCAGTACTTCATTAGTGTATCCAGGTCTAAATTTTAAAATGGCCTTTTCAGGAGTTGCCTCTACAATTTATTTAAAAGCCAAGGGGGAAGCAAACATGCAAATGAGAGCACCAGCAAATAACTAGTGAAAACTGGACCCAGGTCTTCAAAACTGTCCACCAACAGCCATGCAGACCATAGATCCAAAACACAGCAAGTAGATGGCAGCTGCGAGATACACTCAAGCACCTTTCCGTAAACTCTACTCAAAATTCACTCGAGACCCTTAGAATGCCTCCATACATCTCCTCTCCTCTACTCTACTCTACTGTTGGCCACTAATAGACCACCTTTAGAGATTTTGTCTCAGATGAAGGACACTATTTATGAAGAAAGACCCAGACTCATCATACCTTTTTTTGACAAAACATCTCCAGATTGAAGTCAGGGAGAATGAATCAACCTGTCTATGGTGTAGAAGAGTTGCCTCAGTCTAGTTTCTCCTGATGCAAAGGCCTGTGACCAAGCATCTGTTTTTTCATGGTTATTGTACTTGGATAGTCCTTATAACAGGATCTCATAACCATCCTGTCATCAACTGAGCCTGACCTCTTCCAAGAATGCTATAACCTCTGCCTGTTGCCCTTTACCACCTCAACTCATCATTTTACCATAAATGAGCTGTAGCAGAAGGCCAGTGGGTAAACTGGTGCAACGGAGTCAAGTGCAATTGTAGTGGTGTTATAGTATCAATGGCTGCCACTACTTCTCTACTGCTGCTTCCATGCTCTAGACGTCCAGCACCACCGCAATCATTTCTGGTTCCAGCTGATGTTTTGGATAGTACTGGACCACCTTCACTGGGTGAGATATAATTCTGTGGCGCCAGCTAGAAGCAAAAAGAGGTGTGTGATCCAACTACCATACTGAAACCATCCTGATGTCCCAAATGTTCAAACTCAAAGAGAAGAGACTGTCCAAGATGTAGCAGTAGAAACTATCTGTCTGACACCCAGTGAATCCAGCAACAGGATGAACTGCTGAGCAGACTGTTAGGATTTATTGTTGACTGTTACACTGAACTCCCCCAGCATAATTTAGTTGGGAGTGTTCAGTGACAGATTGACAATGAAGACTACAAATTCCCATAGGAACTCTTGCTTCTGACCTGGGAGAATGGTACAGTAGAATAATCCAATACCTCATACCTGCCTCTCCCTTACTACTACACATTCAACTGACTCTGTCTCCTTTAGTGGGTCAAAACCTAGGATAAACGGTGAGCAAATCACATGGGTGGTCCAGTGATAGAAAAAAGGCACAATAGCACTTCAAATATGCAAAGAATGAAAAAAAATTTATTTTCCAACTGGCTATTTAGTGGGTATGCTGTTAGTTTCAGGCAGCATCTAAAGCATATGGCACCCCTGCACTCCTGCCTTGGGCAGCATACCATAGAGAACACAGGCCCAGAGTCATCCACATGTCAGGTCTCGGTGACATGTACCAGATTCCTAGGGGAAATTGATGAAATCCGACACTACAGTCATCTTATTCCTCAGGGATCTGAAACTGAACACAAAAAATGATGAAGGGGAGGAATAAGCACATACAGCTTATCTATTATCTGTCCACTACTCCTACAGGGCTCATTGGGGATTGAGACATGGCATGTTGGTCACTACTTCATGACCCTCTTAAACCCTGGGTGCCTGCTCAACATGGTACTCCTGATATTTATCTCCTTGATACCTACCCCAGATCACATCTATTACCATTGCTCCACCTTCTCAGAATCCACAGTCTGTAAAACTGGCCCAAGACCACCTCTCTGAAGTGACTATGGACCAAAAAGGATGAAGCTAGTGAAGCAGTCCCAGGGAGGAGGAGGAGGAGTACATTGGGGCCAGATGACGTAGCACAAAGTACCTATGGAGCTCACACCATTCCCATACTAAATTAACTAAATGCCAAAATCATTAACTGCCCACCACCCTGACCCTTCATTCACACAACACTCAGTCTCTGAATACAAATATAGCTATATTATCAGTAATTTGTTTTCCCCAAAAAAATATCTATACAATCATTCATATAGCCACAAGCATACAAGAAATAAAATTAGTTTAAAACTTTACAGGACAGCAAGGTGAGGCTGCTCAAATCTGATAACTTCAACAGAATTTAAACATGAGACTGTCAATTTACATTAGCCCATGCAACAGTCACTTTGAAAAATATAATTATCACTCCCCCACACTGAAAGGAAAACAATGTCCTTGCAAACTCCAAGAGGGGAGAGAATACAGCAGTATATTTCCAGGCCCCAAGGATATGTCCTTGTGTCCATAGTGACCTCTTAGCCCACTCTCACTAGGCAAATGTTCAGTCAACTGAATGAGGTTCACATAGTTTAAAAATAGGAATATGTCCAAGAATTTAGACAACTTCTCAGTTATTGAACCATTGCTGAAGGACATACAGTATTCCTCAAAGATCTGGCAATAAAACTAGCATCCTATGTTAGAGACATGGTGGACATCCTAGAGAGACTGCATGACTTGGCATGGAGTGATGAATTTGTGTGGATAACTATCAATATTCAAATTTTCTACACATCAGTAACAACACACATTAGGCCTAACAGCTGTAAAAATATGCTACACAAATTTGATCTAGCAGATATAATTAATTCAGAATTTCTCATCAGAGAATGAAGTTCATTTTAAATAACAACTACGTCATGTTTAACACTAAATTGTACTATCAAATTGGGCACTGCAAAGGGGATGGCTGTTACCCAATTGTATACATATCTGGTACTGGGTGAGTTAAAAATAGTCTAATTTTTGACAAATTAAACCCCTCCATTGACCACATATATCATTGGTAAAGATGTGGTGAAATTTTAATTTGCTGGCAAAGTTGCCTCAAAGTGGCAGAAATTCACATTTGTGGAGCTCAGCAAAGTTTTTGCAGACCTCAACAACTTTGTCTTCACCCAGATCATAAGTTTTCACCATGAAATCATGGCCAAAATTCCACACTTCATGGGCAAAATTCCACAATCCACTGATCGATCTGTGAACCGTGAGTTGTGCAAAATTCACAGATTAATTCACAGAGTGAATTTTGCCAACTTCACCCATCTCTCTAATCATTGGGATCATTATCTCAATGATATGCTTGTCATATGGAGGGATTCCAATGAGTCTATTAGTGACTTTGCTTGTGCTATAATAATATTTATTTTGGATTAAGATTTACTAATTGGCTTTATTGCAACAGTGGCTTGGTGTGTTCCAAATAAGCATATCTGAGCTGCAGTACACCACTCAGGATGTGCAACACACATAATATATTATGCATGAAGCATAGCCACACATCCTAGGGAGCCATCCCCCCACCCACATGGTAGCATGGGGACATTGTGTGGGTGGCTCAGTGATCAATGGTGGCTATCCATTTGGATGGTCTACCCACTGTCAGACTAGATCCCCTGCTCTATGTGGAGTGGGGGACTATGGGATACAGCCAGTCCTCCCAGGCCTGCTGTATCACTTAAAGGGACCAACTGGTCTGCCTGTGTGTTCAGCTCTGTGGGTCGGGGGTAGCAGGGTGTGGGGATGGCATGATGTCCGCTGCTCCATGTGGCCAGTGAGAGGGGTGCATATGTGTCTACTGCTGGGTCCCTGCCTGCATAGCCACCTCCCCTGGTCCTGCATGCTCCATAACTTTAACTTTGTTCATGCATGGCACATAACCATGCTCCACCCTTGCCATCCTCCTCGCCAGGCCCCAATCATATCCAGGAAACTGGAGTGGGGAGAGGGTGCAGAAAAGGCAAGAATCCCTGTCAAGAATGCACAGGGATCCAATGCTACCCATCTTGTGCAGCAGAGGAATGTAACAAACTTTACGTGCCATATATAAAGAGCAGCATGTAGGCTTTGTGAATAGAGCCCATTATGCATAAGCCCTCAGTAAATATTTGGAATTTAAAGCTAACTGGCACCCCTGGAAAATTGATTGACGCTGAGGGATTCTGTGTATTGTTGGCTGGAAACACACTATTGGTGGCATTTAGTGAAAACCCTAAAAACACTAACTGACAATATTCTTCATGGTCAATCTCTCTGCTTATGGAAAAATTATTAAAATGAGACCAGCCTTTTGATAACAAGCAAATACACTTTTAAGAAAGTGGAAACAACTGACTAAGTGGAATTACCTAAATCCAAAATTAAATAATCAAAAAGCGAGTTGTATTGTGTTTGTTTCCGAGTTTAAAATAATTGTCTATAAAATATCCAATATTGTCTACAAAGTTTTAATGTTCTTAACATTGATTCAAGTTTGAAGGATATTGTGGAGATTTACCTATGGTTGTTCACAATAATGTGACAAACTTTTGAGATTAAATTGTGCACAGCCAATATGTTGACAGTTGTGTGCAGACCCATAGCTTAGATAAAACAAATGGATTTATGTGCCTTGGAAATTGTTTCACATGCAAATATGCAGCAACAAGTAAAGAGTTTACACACTCTGAGTTTGGTATAAAGGCCTGGTCTCCCCTGACATGCAGAAATGCCTTCTTTGTGTGTGTGAGATCATGCTTGTAGAAAAGCCTATAACTCATTGGTAAAACAATATGAGCAGTGATGACTAGTATACTAGAGCACATCAGGGCAATTCAAAGCAAACAGTACAATAGTTCTCTGGTACATCACATCAAATATGCTTATGGTGGTAATACTTCAAGTTTTAAATTACAAGGCTTTGGCTATGAGTTGTCAATGCTGAGAAGTGGAAACATAAACCTCAGTTTAGAGCAAAAAGAAGCACAGTAAATTTTTAGTTGAAATAGAAAGTTTACTATGGGGCTAAATAATTTAATTTGTCCCCTTTGTATCACTACTCTATGGGCATTGAGAGGGTTTTTTAACTGTTTCATACCAAAATGTTTATTCATAATTCTACATATTTGATAGTTTATTTAGATTCTGTCAATTCCTGATGCTCTTGAATCTTCTGCTTTTGATTTTTTTTTTATCTTTTTATCAAATTTGCAGTTGTACTGTCTCCTGTATTCTGATATGGATATCAACTTTCTTAACAGTAGGAAGGTCTGGCATATTTTCACTTCCCTAAACCTTGCATGATGTATTCAATGTATACTTATACAAATTATGCATTTAAGTTAAATGCACTTCGCAAACTTAATAAAAAATGAAGAAAATTAATAGTATAGGTATTTAAGATATTTGTATTATCAGACTTTTTCCTTTTCTCCATATTCCGTTTATTGCCATCTGCCCTTGCTACCACCTTCTGACTGATCCCACCAGCCCTGTCACATGGCTTCCCAGGGACATACCTTCCCACTGTCATCCTCTGCCACAGGACTGTGGGGGATTACTAGTCGCCAGTGTGGGGCCTACAAGGGGTTGTCGTCATCCTGCTGCTTGGGGGGGGGGTTCCACCAGTTTTCACCCTGGGTCCAAATACATGACATGGGCATGATGTGCGAGCTCCAGAAAATGCCCCCGTGTCTTTATGTGTGATCCCTGCCCATTCCCGTGGCGTTGCATGCACTGCCACCCAGATGCTACCGGGTGGCAGTTCAAGAGTGAGCCATGCAAACCTCCTCCCCGAGGGAGAAGAGCAGTTCTACAGCTGCTCAATCCTCCCTCTCCCAGCCAGTCCCCTGAGTGACTCAAGTCCATTCCTGATCCTGGTCAGCCCTCCACACTACAGGTCCAGCTTATCAGACTTTTTCATAGATTTTAATTTACCTTAGCACTTTTGCAATCATTATTTATATGTTTTTAGTGCAGGTAAACCAGTTCTGATTGGCATATATATATTATGTCATCATGTTTGATCTGATTCTTAATTTAAATATCAGTCCTAGTTTATATACATGTATTAATGATTGGTTTCTGCATACCGTGTCACCTCTAAGAAAAACTTTATGGAGTGAAGCTCCAGATCATGGCGTTTCTCACCAGCTCAGCAATATTGCACATTTGTACACTTTAAACTGAAAAATGTCTATGTTCTATACATATGGATGTGCCTGCAAGTGTGATAACTGATATCTGATGTCTGATATTCCAGCATGCCATACAGATTAACAACCAGAAATCTGTTTAATGAACTGACATCTGCTGACCATGTAAGCCAACAGTCTTGTCGTTAAAAAGCTCTTACAAAGAACTGCATTTATAATTGGTAGTTAAAATTAAGCACATACAATGTAGGGATGTACATTAGCAGCAAAAATCTACAGATAGTATATAGCATCAGAAGAAACAGTAGATCATTCAAAAGAGGAAAGGATATTAAGGGCTATAATAAACTGCCAATTTCTCTGGAATTCTCTCCCTCACCCCATTTGTCTTTCCTCCTCCTCAACTGCCCTCAAAAGAGCCCTCACCAAACACTCTTCTATCACTGGCACCTGCACATGCTAGATCCCTCAACTACAGCTTTCAGTGCTGCATACTTCCAAGCACTTAATGTTTTTTCTCCTCCGCTAAATTGCTTGACATATGTTGCTCCACTCCACTTTGTATTACACTTTAAAACACTATTGCTGAATCCTAACTGATATTGTAAACTGAAACAACACTGTAATCAATTCTTGTGTAATCTACTTGTGAACAATTGCTGCCTAAATCATTTTTTATTTCCTCCCATCTCCCCATCCCCCGGGTCGCACCTGGAAACGAGTTCAGTGTGCCTCTCCCTGTCACCAACTTTAAATAAAGCAATAAACTGCCAATTGACCTCCTCTTCTCAATGTGGTGCAGTGTGCAGGAAAGGATGCTGGGATATAACTGTATCAGGTGAGAGATTTACTAGTTACAATAAGAGATGATATTGCTACTGTACTAATACTGTGCAAAATTTTTTTGAATTCTGGTGGAACGAAATTCCATGGAATGTTCAAAATTCAGCTGAAATTCTGCCAGATTCTGCTGGGAACAGGATGGCTGAATTCCACAGCATAAAATAGTTTCGGAATGATTTTCTGTGGAAAAATCACTGTTCGGCAGAATATTATTCCACAAATCTCAATATTTTCCACGGAAATTGTTATGGAATCATTTTCCATGGAAAAAAATACTATTCCATGGAATATTACTCTGTGGATTAGAGTAGGTGGAATTCCACAGCTGAACCAGCAAAATTCTGGTGGAAATTCCACCGTCGGAATTGTCATTCCGCACTAATTCTGCTGGCGAAATTCCGCATTCCGCACAACACTATACTGTACAGATCATTGGTTAGGCCACACCAAGAGTATTAAATGCAGGTCTGTAACACTCATCCAAAGAAAGATAAGGAAAAATGATACAGAGGCAGCAGTGTAGGACCTATAAGGAAAGATTACACAGTCTAAACATGTACTAACTAGAGGACAGGGGAGAAAGAAGGGTGTCAACAAGGACATAACAGAGTTGACGCCTCAGAGTTATTTAGATCAGGGCATAACCCAACTACCAGGGGACACAACCTCTAATAAGCAAGGGGAAGCTCCAAGAAGGACGTAAGGAAAGATGTCTTTACAGATAAGCCGTGAATAGATTAAACAATCTACCCAGTAATGTGCTTAATGCTGCAACTGTCTATGGGTTCAAAATGAAACAGGTTATTTACAAAGGGATACTTAGGAGTATAAGGAAGCTCCAGGCTCTTGCCTGAAAGCAAGATAGAAAGACCTTCTGTGACACCAGATGGAGAAAATACTAAGCACAAACAAGATTGGGAGTGGTTAGTGCTTAACAGTTGGTTCAGAGCCAATCACTTGGGGTGCTGCCTAGGTCTAATGACTGAACCACTGGAACAGAGTGGCATAAATGAAGGGCTTTGGTTAAACCTGTCAAGAGCACAGAAAGGAATGCCAACTAGCTATAAGGGAATGTAAGGTAGACGATAATGGACTGGAGCTATTTACTTCTGTCTTGGTGAACTCATAAAAAGGTTTAAAGACATATGACTGATGGAAAGGTTTAAAGGCAGGTGAGACCCCTCCGTAGCAAAGGTTCTATATAAGGCATTCTTGATAAATTGAAGCTGACACCCAATTGCTAGGCTTTCCTTGGTGGAGGTAAAAGACCAGACTCTAAAGTAGCCAAACCTAAACAACAGTTTTTCTTATTTTGTAGATGTAAAAGTATATATGGACAGTTACAATTAAATAAACTGTGTCATCCAGTGGAACTTTTAACATATTCCCTGCCTGCTGTGTCCATTAATACAAAGAATACAGGGAGTGCCAGAGGCACTGTGGGTCACCCTAGAACTGGTAAATGGAGCCTCTATTCCCACTGGGGTGATCTACAGACCTCCAGTACAGGGGGAGGAGATGGACAGGGTTATAGTGGAAGCCATCCGTAAATGGCAACTATGGGGGAGGTGCTGCTGGTGGGGGACTTCAATCTGTCAGATGTGGATTGGAGCATACTGGCTGCAGCTTCAGCCAGGAGCAGGGATAGCCTGGACTCTCTGAAGAAGCATTCCTCAGGCAATTAGTAAGAGATCCCACTCATGAGAGATCAATATTGGACCTAATTCTCACTAACTGGGATAGTGCTGTAGATGTCATAGTGGGTGACCACCTGGAGACCAGTGATCACCAGACAGTGTGGTTCGATATAAGAACAGTGGTATAGTCAAACCACATGAAGGTGAGGGTCTTGGACTTAAGGAGGACTGACTTTACCATGATGGGGGAATGCCTCGGGGATGCCCTTGCCAGAGGGGGGCTTGGGTGGAGTAGAGGAACAGTTGGTGAAACTAAAAGGAGCTATAGTGAAGGCAACAAACCTCTGCATTAGGCAAGTAAACAAAAGCAAGAGGAAAGAAAGATCGCTATGGTTGTCAAAGGAGGTGGAGGGGACGGTAAGGGCAAAAAACATTACCATTCAGGAGATATAAGGAGACTCAGAGGGAGGAAGACAGGGTAGTATATCAGGTGATGCAGCAGGAAGCAGGGAAAACAGTCAGGTGTGCAAAAGCCCTAACAGAGGAGAAAATCGCCTAGGCAGTAAAGAAAGGGGGCAAGGCATTTTTCAGGTACATTAGCAAAAGGAGAATGATCAAGGGAGGGATTGTAAGACTAAGGAAGGAAGGAGGGGAGTGTGTGGAGGGAGACCAGGAGAAAGCAGACATCCTAAACACATATTTTTACTCAGTATTCACAGAAGAAGGAGAAGGAGAAGGAAAGGGACCACAGATAAGCAACAAGAGTATCAATGGAAGAGAGGTGGACACCAGTCCATTTATGGAAGAGAGATTCCAGAAGGAACTCACAAAACTGAAAGTGGATAAGGCAATGAGGCCAGATGGGATACATCCAAGGATACTCAAGGAGCTTAGAGAGGCACTGGCAGCATCACTGATAGTCCTGTTTAACTACTCACTGGAGACAGCAGTGGTTCTAGAGGACTGGAGGAGGGCAGATGTAGTCCCATTTCACAAAAGTGGGAGCAGAGAGTAGGCTGGCAACTACAGGCCAGTCAGCCTGACTTTGGTGGTGGGGAAATTTATAGAATCACTGTTAAAGGAAAGGATTGTATAATATCTTGAATCCAGCAGTTTCCAGGATTCAAGGTAGTATGGATTCACGGGGGAGGTCATGTCAAACAAATCTGATAGATTTCTTTAACTGGGTGACCAGGGAATTAGATCTAGGTGGAGCAGTGGATGTGGCCTACCTAGATTTCTGCAAGGCTTTCAACACCATTCCACATAGGAGATTCATACACAAACTGGGCAGTCTGTGAGTGGGTCCTAAGGTGGTATAATGGGTAGGAAATTAGTTGAGAGACAGGCAACAGAGGGTGGTGGTAAACAGAGTTCACTCCAAGGAAGGGGAGAGTGACCAGTGGGGTGCCACAGAGATAAGTACAGGGGCTGGTCCTCTTTAATGTCTTTATTAATGACATTACAGAGAGGTTAGAGGGGAAGGTATGCCTTTTTGCAGATGACACACAGATCTGCAGCAGGGTTGACACTCCAGGAGCTGGAAGAAATGAGGAGGGATCTAAGTAAGATAGAGGAGTAGTCTGGAGTGTGTCAACTAAGATTCACTGTGAAGAAGTGCAAAATCATGCAATTGGTGCACAAAAACCCATGGGTACAGTACATGATGGGGGGAGCATGGTACTGAAGACCACCAAAGAGGAAAGGTACATGGGGTAATCATATCTGATTACCTAAAAGTGGCCAAGCAATGTGGTAAGGCAGTGGGGAGAGCCAGTGGGATGTTTGGGAACATAGGGAGGGGTATCACCAGCAGAAATAAGGAAGTGGTGATACTGCTATACAAATCATTGGTGGGACTTCACCTAGAGTACTGTATCCAGTTCTGGAGGCCACATCTCTGCAAGGACATAGACAGAGTGGAGGCAGTCCAGAGGAGGGCAATTAAAATGGAGCAAGATCTGCACTGTAAACCCTATGAAGAAAGGAGGGAGAGTGGGGATATGATAGAGACTTTCAAAGACCTGAAGGGTATAAAGAAGGTACAGGGAGGGAAGCATTTTTTCAGAGAAAAAGATGTTCAAGAACAAGGGGTCATGCTATGAAGCTGAAGGGGGGTAAACCCAGGGGAAATGTGAGAAAGTACTTCTTCATTGAAAGGGTGGTGGATGCATGGAACATCCTTCCATCAGAGATGGTGGGGGCAACAATGGTAACATAATTCAAGAGTGTGTGGGATAGGCATAAGAAACATAGAAACAGAATTTGATGGCAGATGAGGACAGCTTGGCCCACCTAGTCTTCCCATTTCCCTACTTACTGGATAAGCTGCAGACCCTAGTTAACCAACACCAATATCCTTAGTGGTTAGGAAAGAAGGATAAAGCTGGAGATCAAGAAGGTTCTGCAGTATTACAGTAGGTAGGGAAAATGGACTGTCTGGGTGGGCCAAACGGTCCTTATCTGCTGTCAGTTTCTATGTTTCTTTATCAACACCAACACTTCCACATATGGACTTGGTCTTTCTTAGGCTTCGAACAATTGTATTATACTGCTTATAGCTGCTTTACTTAGAGCCGTAATCTGAAATTACTAGTGTCTGCATTTCTTTGAGCCAGACCCGGTAACCTGGACTTTGGCTCTTTTGTCACTCCCCCGATTGATTGTTCCCCTTTTGTTCTCTTTTGACTTCCCCTTCCCCGTACCTGTATTTAACTCTGTACTCTGCTCCCATTTTCATGGTCCAAGTTGGACTCCTCAGAGCAAGAGCAGACAGCTCCCTTCCCCCAAACCCGGTGGCAGCTTCTCTCCAATAAGCTACTTGCCATTGCTGTGCAGCGGCTACCCCACCCACCTCCCTCCCACCCATGGTGGTCACAGTTATATAGACATATCTCACGCGGTTAAAGGTGGAAGGTCACTGTTGTTAAAGGTCCCTCTGCTTGTAATTTTTCTATCTCCAAGTCACTGTTGTTAAAGGTCCCTCTGTTTGTAATTTTTCTATCTCCAGGTCACTGTTGTTACGGTCCCTCTGCTTGTAATTTTTCTATCTCCCCAAAATGCCATCTGCAAGTTATAAGCTCTTTCCACTAGAGGCCTGCAGTGGGATACACATTCCCTTGAATTGTTCCAAGGAACCATCAATAAAAATCATGATTCCATGGAAACGTCATTAAAAATAAACTCAGGAACCTTCATTAATGTAGTGAGTTCCACTCTACCCTAAATTATTACAAGGGGCCTGCATTCATAACAATAATTTCAAGGAAACCGTCTTTAACAATAAACTCAGTAACCTTTGTTAAAAATAAAAAAAAACATAACAAAATTGAAGGAAATAAACCTAGGAAAGCCACCTAAATCTATCTAGCACATTCTAATTAGGAGCAGCCACCCCACAACTGTTGCTCTTTTCCTGAACCCTCTCTTCCCCTGGTGACTCCACACCGCCTGACCCTTAAAAACTAACAATGCTGTCATTTACCCTACTTCCATTACTACTACAGTCTCCCCTCTCTCCACCTCCTTCTCCCATGGGCCCTCACACCCCTTCCCCCTTTCCTTCCTCCCTCCCACCACCATCCTCCTCCTTCCCAGTCTTTTCACCTCCTCCCTTACTACCTACTCAGCCATGCATCCACCTGTTTCCCTCATACCCCCCCATGAAGACCTCATCCACATCCTTCTCCACCCTGTCCTCCTCTCCTACCCCTGTCTCTCCTCCAAGCAACTCTCCATTTTAAACTATCCAGGCTCACGTCCTGACCTCACATCACTCAGTGGACCAGGACTTTAATTCTTCTCCTTCTCCTCACCGGGAATATCCACCCAAACCCCGGCCCTGAAAACCCTCAATCCCCATCCAGCCTGGCCCACACTAATAAAAGGAGCAACATTAGTATAGTACACCTCAACATTCAGAGCCTCCCAGCCAAAAAAGATTCTTTCCAGGCCTGGGTCACCGGAAATTGCTTTGATGCCATAGTCCTCTCTGACACTTGGCTCTCGCACAAAACCTCCAATGAGGAGATCGAACTCAGCGAGCACACTTCTGTCAGCCAGGACAGATCTGGCAAAAAGGGGGGGGGGTTGCATGCTCTTGGTCTCGAACAAGTTGTCTTACATTGAACACAGTCCTGACACAGAGTTCATTATGCTTGAGGCGTTAATCATCCACCTCCTCCTTGGACAAAGCAAAACCCTCACCCTCTCAACTGCATATTTCCCCCCAGAAACTACCCCCTCTTACCTGGAGAACCTCATAGCCCTCAAAAGCTTACTCCCCTTAACAGGGAGTTAATACTCCTTGGGGACTTAAACATAAATTGGGTCTCCTGTTTAGCAGATTCAGCCAAATTCTGCATCACAGGCCATGGTCTACACCAGCTGATCTCTGCCCCCACCAGGTTTAATTACAAGAATGGAACCCAAACATTAATGGACTGGATCATTGACTCAAACTCTTCCTGTATCACCAACTCAGGATTACTGCCAGACTGTCTATGGGATCACTGCGCCACCCTCTGTCTCTGGTCTGCTCAATACCCCAACCCCCCCAAATTCATTTTCTCCAGATGCCTGATCAATAACATTATCAAGGACATAAGACATGCTTTCCACCAGATTGATTGATCTCTTACCGCTGTTCTTGGTGACCTTGATGCTGTGCTCGACAAATTTTCCACCATCTTTAAACAGTGACTTCGATAAATTTGCCCCTCTAAAAAAAGTCAAGGTCAGGCGATGGGTAAACGAATGGGTCTCCCCAGACATCATTAAATTGACGAGGACAAGATATAAGGCTTGGGCCAGATATAATAAGCACAAGGACCCTACCTTGCTCTCCCACTACAAAGCACTCAGAAACAAGTGCAAATTCTCCATCAGAAAGGCCAAAATCAATTACCGTATCTCCAGAATGAACAACTTGGGGAATCAGAAAACCCACTTAAACTCTAGGGGACACTCAACTCCCTACTTGGGGATACACAGACTAACAACCCCACAGAAGTCGCAAACATTTTCAGTTCCTTCTTCAGTGACCTTGACAAATATAAATCTCCACCGCACACTTCCCCACCCCCATTCCACCCACCCCCCTCTCCCTCCATCTCCACCCCAAGCACTGAGCACATTCCCAAATTGTATTTCTGGGTCCTAAAGCCTTTGGATACTATTAAGATCATCCAGAGTAACAACCCCAAACCTAGCAGGAGGCAGACGGCATCAGCTTCAAAATATTTAAGCTCACCATCAAACCTTTAGCATCCCCTATCACCAACATACTCAACCTCTCACTCGGCTGTGGCTATTTTCCCAGCATCTGGAAATCTGCCACTGACAAACCTCTCTTTAAATCAGGGTCAAGAAATGATGTCAGGAACTACCGTCCCATCTCTCTCTTCTTGCTCCCCTCTCCAACATCATCAAAAAAAGTTGTTCACTCTCAGTTCACTGCTTTCCTTAACTGCCATAACCTCCTCTCAGTAGACCAGCATGGCTTTAGATCGGGTCACAGCATGGAACAGCCCTAGTTAGGTTTACCAGCAACATCTTCAAGGCTAAGGACAATGGTCAATACACTGGCTCAGTTTTTGTGGACTTAACCAAGGCCCTCGAGCTGGTCAACCATAGCCTACTTCTTGACACCCTCAGGGGTGTGCTAATCTCAGAGGATGTTATAAAGTGGGTTGGAAGCTAGCCCTCCCCCAGATCACAGAAAACAATTATTAATGCCACCTTTCTGCCAATTGTCCAATTAAATACGGGGTCCCCAGGACTCCAGCCTGGGCCCGCTTCTGTTCTCCCTTTTTATAAATCAGCTCCCGGACATCTGCCGCTCCACCAATATTGTTCTATATGCAGACAATGCAGCCCTCTACTGCAGCAACAATAACCTCAAAACAATGTTCACAAATCTGCAAGCAGACTTCAGCAAGCTTCACACATGGTTTTCCACCAAAGACATCCTTAACTCCAAGAAGACCAAATTTATGATTTTCTCCAGCCCAGGAAACCCCTCAATCTAAGCCTGGCCCTTACTGACATCCTTATTAATAGTCTAGAAAAAGTGGATGAATTTAAATACCTGAGACTGTTCTTCGACCCGCACTTGACCTATTGTATACATATATCTAACCTCATCAAGAAGATCCATATAATGTTAAATCTCCTGTACCGAATCAAGAAGTTTTTAACCCCCATCTCCAGACTACACCTGGCTAGCTCCCTACTCCTACCCCTCTCTGAGTATGGTTAATTTATTTAATCCCCCCTGCACCGCCCTTCTTTTCACCAAACTCATGACCACATATAATAACATTGCAGATTTAGTTACTGGACTTCCTTGGTCTACTCACCACTGTTCTCTATTACCCCACCCCCCCCTTAACTGGCTCACCTTGGAGTCCAGGTTCCATCTTAAAAAACCCTCATTTTTACACAAGGTTAACACAAACCTATTACTGTTAAGTGTCACATCCCTTTTCAATAAATCAGTCTCAAAACACTGTACAAGAGGGGCCTCATGCCACATTTTTGACATCCCATTCTACCACACCACACATGCCCAGAATTCCATTACTTACCATGGCTCCAAACTCTACAACAAACTTCCCCCTGATATCCAAGCTTGTAGCACCATCAATAGCTTTAACTGCTTTCTTAAGAACCAATTTCTGAAAACAAATTCCTGTTCCTGCCCCACTCAGCCATCCACCCCAAATAAATAAAAAAGGCGAAACCTCATCACACTCCAGTTCTAGTGGCCTCCCTTGTAAGATCATTAGACCCTCTGTCTGGTCTAAAGACAAAGACAGTGCACCACTGATTTCTAAGTTAGGCTACTATATATAACTCAAATGTTGTATTGTATTTACTCATCTTTCATACCTTAATAGTTTCCTCCTGTTTGCATTTTTGGTCCTAAGACAGTGTGCCACAGAATAAGACATATTATACTGTATACTACAAACATGTTTTATTGTACATACTTATCTTTCCTTACTTTAATAGTATCTGCATGTGTACACTTTAGGGTTAGCTGCCTCTGTATAAATGTTATTGTTAAACCTTTTTTTGCACTGTCCTTTGTGCAACCTCTTTTATGTATTTCTGTCCTTGACTGTAAATATCTGTTACACAAGATGTTTGTGAAAATGGACATTTTTGCTCACATATTCTCCAGTATAAAATAAAAATTGATTGATTGATTAAATGATTGATTATATGACACAGCATTGGCATTGCCTCAACTATGGTATCCTCTCTTCAAGTGTTACTATGTATTTTTCAGTGCCTGGAAAGACATTGTTGAAGGTCAGTAGTAGTAGTAGTAGTAGTAGTAATATGTTTATTGTTGGACTAAAAAGTCATACACAATCATACACAAGAGAGAACAAGAAAACAAATAAATATCAAATAAAATCATTAAAATACAATAAATTACAAAGTGCAAGAGTAAGACTTTGCTTAGTTAATTCTAATGCATTTAATAAATTGACATATTACAGTATAATTAGTGCCCTTTATTTTTTGCTTCTTAATTTTACTAATCTGATGGAAAAAATCTGCCAAACGGGTAATAGTATAATCATCTTCTGAATTCAGTAAAACAATTATCAAATATTTCTTGTCCAATGTGTTCCATTCATTAATTATAGGCCCAAGCCAGTGGGCTCTAGGTTTATTGTACCAGTCGTATTCCCAGATCACATGAACTAAGTCTTCCCTATCCCCTTGTGTACAGAAACATTTCTATGCAATTATAGGTACACTTTTATATCTTACTTCATTGACATTATTGGAAAAACACTCAAATTTATATTTTGTATAGGATTTCCATAGTTCTGGTTCAGTTAGAAAATCTAAATAATATTTGAAACTATGTCCCCCTTGCAAGAGAACGAACCAAGGTAAGTACCTTGAATGGTTTATAAGATCCATATAATTTCTGATCCAGATATTCAGTATCTTTCTTTTAACATATTTTGTATATTTCCAGCTAAGACAAATATTCCTATCCCAATATTTTGTTAATAAAGAGAGATCATACCTTTTTAATAAGCCTAATAATTTATCATACCAACTGTAAACATTTATTTTATTTCTTAATGCCAATTTATTTTTTTCAACGGGCACAACCTAGGGAGCCTGTCATTAGACATTCTAGTGAGTTTTATCCAGTAATTAATCTTTTTTGTATCCGTCAATGTTTCAATATTTTTTAAGCCTGCTTCACTTCTTACATAGGCTGCTGGACAAGATCTACCTACACCTAGGGAGGTTTTTAGGACTTTAAACACTGGAGTTAATAAACTCTTCTGATTTGTATATTCACACACTTCTGCTCCATATAGAATCTGGGGGATGTTTACACCTAATGGTTGTTAGTAAAGGTCTAAGAGAATTACCCCCATACATGTAATTAAATTTATTTAGGCCGTATGTTGTTTTAACAGTCTGGACTAAAACCATATTGAAATGAACCTTCCAAGATAGGTTTGAAGCATAAGTCAAACCTAAATAAGTGTATGTATCTGTGTTTGAGAGTCTCTCATTACCCAAGTGCCAGTAGTCATTTAACTTTTTCTGACCTATGACCATTGTTTGAGATTTTTGTGTATTTATTTTTAAATTCAAAACTTCTGTGGCCTCTTTATATAGTAAGTTAAGTTGTTTTTGTAGGCCTGATTTGGATAGTGACATCGGAATAATATCACCCGCATAGACTAATGTTGAACAAGGTTCTGAACCAATTTTTGGTACATCCGATATCAAATTAGATCATTTTCTTAAAAGACCAACAATATATAGAGCGAATAGTGTGGGGGACAAAACGCACCCTTGGCGTATGCCTTTATTAATTTTTTTTTAAACTTCTTCTTTAATGCCTAATCTAATCCTAGCCCAGTTTTCTCTGTACAAGTTAGCAATAACATCAATCAAATCTGGATCAATCCCTTTATCTATCATCTGGGTCCATAGTGTATTCCTATTTATGGTATCGAACGCTGACGAAAAGTCTATAAACATGCAATACACTTTTAGTTTTCTTATAATTACATATTTTTCCATAATATGAGACAAGATGAAACAATTGTCAATAGTTGAGTAATTACTTCTGAAACCAGCTTGTACTTCTATAAGACCTCCTGTGGACTCAATTTGAGACTTTAATTTATCTAAAATGATTTTTGAGAACATTTTCAAATTTATGTCAAGGAGGCTAATTGGCCTATACATTTTCAGATTATCTTTTCTCCCCTTTTTATGGATGGGTATGACTAATGCCCCCTCCAAGATTTTGGGAAATATTGCTCTTGTATGCTCTTATTATAGGCTTTTTCCAAGAGCTTACACCATCCTAGAGTATTGACTTGGTACACTTCTGTTGGAATTATATCCAGCCCAGGGGCTTTATTTATTTTTATTTTTTTTTTTTTTGCTTAGTACACCTCTTGATTAGTAATCACAATATTATTTTGATTAAGTTCACCATAGGTGCAGTTGTTGTCCAACTGACTATCAAAAATGATTTCAGTGAAAAACTCAAGCCATCTGTCTTCTGATATTCACTTATCTGGGACAATTTTATAAGCATTTGTACCTTGACTTACATAGATCCAAAACATTTTTGAGTCTTGTTTATCTAGAGCAGCCAACATTGTTTCCCATTGATGTTTATAATATTGATCTTTTTTTTGTTTTAATAATAGCTTATACTTCTTCTGGTCTTGATTTAGCTCCTTAAATAATACCTTATCATTTTAGCCTCAATTTAGCCCATAGTTGTCTTTTAGATACTCTGCATTCTTTATCGAACCATCCTAAATCCTTAGTTGATTCTTTTCCTTAATTTGTTTTTGTTCATATAGGTGGTTACATAACTCTGCATACACAGATGACAACTGATCCCAAAGAGCCCTAGCTGATTCCTGATATAACTTAGCATCCAATGAATACAGATACAGATTGATTATATTTGGTAATGCTACTTCTAAATTAACCGACCACACCACTCTTTTATTATGGATTCTTTCTAAATGTGCCAGGCCCTTGAAAGGTCATGGACTACTATATTTAGATAACCCTGTTAGCACTAAGGGGAAATGATCACTTTGTGATCTAATTAATATCTAGAGGCTATCTCAAATATTGCTATGTCCAGACCAGATAGCTAAATCTAGGACAGATTTACTGGTCCCATTTATAAAGGTAAAATTGCCTTCTTCTACCCCCTTAAGTCTGCCATTTAAAGGGTACATATCCAATTCCCTCATCACATTAATTACTTTCCATAATTATTTTTTATCATATTCTGTGATTTTCTAGTAATGCTAGAGCCAATAAAGTCATCAATCAGAAATACAGAATTTTCACATTATCCATCAAAATCTGCAATTCTTGAGTTTCAATCTCCTAGTATCAAAATCTCATGAGCAGGTGAATCTGTCCTGCAGTCATGAAGAACCTATCCCAGACATCTTGTAAAATGAATTTAGATGTCTGAGGTAGAATATAAATATTTAATAAAAAATGGTATGCATATTATTTCTTAACTGAAGACATAGAATATGTATATCAGAATATTTTAATTTAACAGCATGAAAAATTATAATTCTAATGCATGATATCAAGCCCCTGGCTCTTCTTCCAAAACTGCAGAGCTTTTTACCTGAGACATGGTAACTTTCATAACCATTCAGTATACTAGAATTTCCCTCCACATGCGAGGTTTCTTTTAGGTAAACAACATTAGAGCATCAAAGTAAATCAACCCATTCCTTATCAAACAATTTATGCTCCAAACCAGCAATATTCCAGGATAGAAAGCTAATGTTACAGAACTTCAATTCGCCTAAAGCATTATGAGTACTACAATCATAATTCCCTTTTGGATCTTCTCCCACTTTATAAGAAATTATGGTTTTGCTAGTACTGGGAGCCTCAGAAACATTAGGGTCAGATGACATAAAAGCAGATCACTCCATATAACAATGAGCAAGTCAATCTAAATCTCTTACTAGGTAGCAAATGGAAGCATTCAAATTTCTGTCCATATGCAACAGCTGGCCAGAATGAGTAATCTTAACATTTGAGTTTAATTCCCCAAATATCTCCTCTGATTTAAACAAATATAAGCCCAATGCATCTAACTGAGGGCTCTTCTCTAGAAGAGATTCGGAAATATCCTCATCCTGGACAATAATATCTATTTGCAATGAGTCGGCTTTTCTTATTACGGTCTTAATACCCATACTGCCCAATTTAATATTCAAAAATGAGCTGAATAAGTTACATAATGAACCCATTAATTTTCGTTTACTCTCCCTGGATTTGTGTTCCATTCCAAAGAGTCTTAATGACACTAATTATTTCTTGTCAATTGTTCTTAATGTATCCTGACTGAAAACTTGCCTATTGGGAAAGACAATAAAGAAACCTTTCTCTTCAGTTTTCTCTCCATTATACCAGATGTCATTTGCCACTGTAGGTGATGCAAAAATAACTTCTCTGAAATGTATTCACCCATCTGGAGAGTTTCTTACTTCCACAATATCTGACTCCATAATTTCGAGGCCCATCTCTTCTACTTTCAAATTGGCTATAAACATTTTAAGTCTCTCCCTGTGTATTCAGAGCCAACCATCTAGTGCTGTTATCCTTAGAAATGGCACAGGACCACCTGAGTGAATATCTGAGTGGTTTATTCCCTCATAGGGTTTGGCATTTCATCTTTTATGAGACTATTTCTTGAATTTTTATCTATCTTTCTTACAGGTAAGGGTGGTTTCAATTTATCATGAGATTGCTCCACAGAAGTCATTTTAAGGTCTGTTTGTAATAGCTTAATCTCCTTTTCTAATGACATAAGCTGATTTTGTAGGTCTATACTTTCACCCTTATTGTTTGGTTCAGTCTTGGGTTTATCCAGTCTATGGGATAGAGCAATGTTGCTTATTCTATCCCTTTCACACTCAGCTATCTCTGTTATGGCAGTGTCACTTTCTACATGGCTCTTCTCAGCACAAACAGTACCATCTCTACCCAAGGGAGAGGAACCTTTATTACCCTTACTTTTTTTTTCTATTCCTTCTCTTGCTTTTCTTGTTTTTCCTTTTTAGTTTTGAGGCCGGGGTATATGGAAATATTAAGGAGCTAAAATCCAGTCTGCCATTCCTCATGTCATCCACCATCTCTACCTCCTTTTCAGCCTCATCCCAAATCAAAGAATCTGACTCTTTTTTTTTGGGGGGGGGGGTTATGCTATCCAGTTTCCTTAACACATTGTCTAACCTAGCACCATTAATAGCTATATCCTGTCTAGCAGTCTCTAATTCATTCTTAATCACTATCATTTGCTCCATTGTTAAAAGATTCACTGTATACTGATTTTTTAAAGAGAGAATTAAATAATTTCTAAGACCATATGGGATATAATTATTAGGAGGATGAGAGTAGAGTCCCCCTTAGCCTGAATACTCATATTAGCTTCAAGCTTCTTCATCCCTTCAATCGTAAATTGTAATTCTGAATTTATGAGTTGCAGGTCATAACCTGATATAACTACATGGTCTTTATTAAACTCTCTTAAATTTTTCTCACTAGATGATCTTGATACCTCTCTCTGAGGACCATCCTTTGGGAGGCTTGGGTAGCTATTTTCCCTTGGAGTACCTTGCAAATTATCATTTGAGCTATGTACTAAAAGTACATCATTGGAGATATTTGTCATATTAAAAAGCTTTAGATGCATTAAGGTCAATTTCAGTACCAATCTCCCCCTCCATTGTATTCCCCGTATATACATCCTTTCCTCATTCCCCATCACAGATTGACAATGAAGGTGAGGGGTGGGAGGGCACTCAACCTTACTTTAGGAGTTGATGTCCTTTCCTGTATGTTGGTTCTCACAGCTGAACTAATAGACGAAAGAAGATCAGTACAGTAGTAGCGCCGAATTTGTCAAGCAATTTTGCAAGATTCCCTATTTATCCTTCACAAAATTTAGGGAAAATAAATTCTCAAAAATTATTTTTGTTATACCTACAGAAAGAGGCCAGTTCCTATTACAGTACTTAAGTGTCATCTGGTAGATTTTCAACTACACCATCAGAGGAGACAACCCTCTCTGGGTAGCAGTGAACACACTAGCAAACAAAACAAAATCCCTAACTAAAGGTTTCACAATTCTCAATAGGGATTTTTAAAATTCCTTAAAAATCCCTTGACTAATTCAGTGCTACTACTGTAATCTTAGTTTGAATAACTCTAATCTTTTGCTTCTCTCTATTAGTATTACTTGTATTAGGGTTCTGTTTCTGCAGCAGGGATCTTTCACTCTGCTACATCTTTTGCTTCCTTGTAACTACCATTATATTTGCTGTTACAAAGCACAAAGAAAAATAACAATAAAGTGAACAGGAAGGTTCTTAAACAGATAATCAAATAAAACTATAAAAGTACACCTTCTAGTTTTACACCAGACTTCTATGAGTCCAAAGAGGAACTCACGATGTCCCCAAAATGTTCTTTGTGGTCTCTATAATCTTGGAAGTGGTTGTTTGTTCAGTCCAAAATGAAGCCTTCCAGCACCTCCACTTCTTCACTAGAGAACCCAGTAGAATACTGCAGTATAAAAGGCCACGTTTTCAGTCAGAAGCAAATTCTACCTCTAACAGCCAGGTTTTTGTCCAATTTCAGATGCAGGAGTACACAGTTCTCAGCACTTAACAATGCTATTGCAAGTCCAAGATGCAAGAGCAAGACAGAACACTGTCAAACAGGATCTTGTAGATATTTTCAGTCCTGCCAGATTTTCTATTAGCAGTTATATTTGTATCCAAAATCCATGCACCCTTAATTAATAAACAAAATACAAACATGTAATTAGTCCTAATAACCTCTACCACAGTACCACGGTACTCACAATATGGGGAAACTAAAAGAACTTTGCCTCACCATGCAAAGGCAAGGAATCTTCTACGTAACAAAGCCACTCAAAGTACATACTCATTATAGTCTAACTGGGCTTCAACATCAAGTTTAAATTCAGAGTATAATACTTATCACACTGATCTCAGAACCACCTCTGGTATCTTAACAAAAGGCAGTGATGTTTAGTGTAAGGTAGATGCATAGTATACCATTATTTTATAATCATACTTACTTTAGACTCATGTTTTATAGAGCATGGGAAACAATCCTCAGCAACTTAAGCAGGGTAAAGATTACTTATTGCACATGTCACCGACTGTCTCTTTCCTGCTGAGTGTCTTTTCTTCACATAAAATCAGATTAGCGCAACAACTTGGCTAACTTTCCTATGATGGAGTAAATCAACAAACTTACAACCTCAGTGAGCCACAGTTCCAAAAGCTGATAAATTATGGAACAGGCCACACATGCATGAAAAGCTTCCTTTCCTGTCTCCAAAATTGTGACTCTAAGGAACAGAACACCAAGCATGCTCATTTAAGCCCCTGCAATACCAAAGGATATAAATTAGGGAATTAGGGAACCAGATAATGATCAAACACATGAATTTTATATCACCAGCCTTCCTTAATTGGAGGTGTTAGACCATCTAAGCTCTGTCTCAATTGCGCTAATAAAATTTGAAAGTTAAAAAAAAAGGAACTTCAATACAATAAGCGGGAAGCAAGTCCCATAATAAATATAATACGTTATTTATCTATTTACTTATTTATTTATTTATTTATTTTTTATTTATTTATGTTTTTGGTAACCAGGTAAGTGCACTGATCCAGTGGATCATTTTAAGTCACAACCTGGCCACAAGGTGGCAGTACAGGGAAACATGATTACAGGAGTAAATACAAATTCACATTGTAGTGTACGGTGGTTACAACAACATTAGAACAGTAAGAACAGTCATCATGTACATAATGCTTACAGGCATAAAGATAACATAACATTTAACAAAGAATACAGGCAGAGATACAGGGAAGAAATTGTTAAGTATATGCATAGAGTAGCTAAACAGTTTCACAAGCTAGGCAAAAAGAAGCAATTTGAGCCTGTCAGACTACTATTAATCTGAACTAGGTGGAGACACCTATCTTGGCAGGTTGCCAGGGCCAGCTGGGTAGCAGTAGCATGCAAGGTAGGCAATGCAAGTCATCAAGTGAGTCATGTTTGTTTGTAGAGCTCCAGAAAGTAGAGGCAGTGGCTAGCAGTTATGGTAGTTTAGGGTGGCTCATGGGTTTCCGCTCTGCCCAGCAAGCATTTGCAGGTGGATTTCTTCAGAAGCCAGGCATTAAGGTTGACTTTGAAAGATGCATGGGATGGGGATGAGTGAATGGAAGTGGAAAGACTGTTCCAGAGGGAGGGGGCCATTACAGAGAAAGCCTTGCTGCCCATCATCGTAGAGACACAAGGAACTCTGAGGTTTGGAAAAGAAGAGCTCCTAAGGGGTCTAGTGGCTTCTCTAGGTATGAGTAGGGGAGCATAAGGGGATAGCTGGTTACTTCTGAGAGCGTTGTCCACCAGGCAGCCCGCTAGGGACTGATAAAGGTTGCAGTGGTGGGTTACAAGGGGGCTTAGAGGACAAAGTGACAGATAGCATTATATGCTATGTATAGGCAGGGGTGTTGCTTTATGGGTGTTGGGGAGTAGATGGGGGAGTAGTAGTCCAGGAGAAGGAAAAGGTTTCCTTGCGCAATGACGAGGTAAGCTTCAGGGAAAAGCAGGTGAATTGCGTGATATGCCGCACCTAGTTTCTGATTAATCTTTTTTACGGTCAGGGCTGTATGATCATTAAACATGAGGGAGGAGTCGAGGGTAACACCGAGGTAAGTGAAAGAGTTGATCTGCTTGAGTGGGGGGACAGCGGGAGTGCATTCGGTGAGGGCAGTGTTGGATCTGGCGGTCTTGTTTAAGTAGGGCTTGGATCCAAAGAGCATGGCCTTTGTCTTTTTCTCATTTACTAGGAATTTTTTGGATGTGACCCAGCTATCAGCTGCCTCATAGTTGGCTGTGAGGGTAGAGGAGATGGATTCCAAGGACTTGTCACTGTGGTACAGGACTAGGTCATCTGCATAGAGAATCGCATTACAGTTTAGACTCTCAGCAGGTAGTGCATTGATAAACATGGAGAAGAGAAGGGGGATGAGAATTGATCCCTGGGGAACTCTGGTGCTTGTGGGAAGGGGAACTGAGGCAGCTTTGCCTATGTGCACGGATTGGGACCTGTTTGTGAGGTAGCTATGGAACCAGTCTGTGGGTCCAAGGGCACAGCCAAATTGTCGAAGGGTGGAGAGAAGGAGATTGTGGTCTACTAAGTTGAATGCCTTTGACAAATCAACAAAGACTGCACCTGTAGCCTTACCCATGTCTATGTTTTTGAGGATGTGGTTTGAGAAAACTGCCACTGCAGAGGAGGTGCTGTGATGCTTGCGGAAGCCATGCTGAAGGGGACATAGGAGGTTGAACTTATTTAGGTGGTCTGATAACTGGATATGGACAACCTTCTCTAGCAGTTTGCTAAGATGAGGAAGCAGGGAAATGGGTCTATTGTTTTCTGGGGCTAGGGGGTCTCCTGCCTTGAAAATGGATATCACCTTGGTGTATTTCCAGGTGTCAGGCACTGTTGATGTGGACAGAGCAAGGTTAAATATGTGTGTTAGAGGCATTACCAGGGCTGGGGAGATGATCCTCAGGAAGGCAGGGTAGAGTCCATCACTTCCAGGGCTGCCGCTATGGGGGAGGGTTTCCAGGAGTCTTTTAATGGTAGTAGTCCCAATGGCTTTGAAATGGAAAAGGGGGGTGGAGGCACGATGGCTTAGAGGAGTGAGGGGGCTACCATTTCTGTTTTGGTTTGAAGGAGGGTGCGTAGGAAGCTTGCTAAAGTAGGCGGTAAGGTCGGTGAACATGGCGTTAAAAAGGTCTGCGATGCCCGCAGGGTCATTTGTTATGCCTGCTGGGGAAATCTAAAATCCACAGTTTCAACAGTATCAACACCAATAACTAATGTTTGCTATTATTTGTACTGAACCCCCAGTAATTACTTATCGATTAAGGGGAATAAAACAGATTTGTGTGGAGAAAGGAGCACAAAGAATACATAACTTGCTCAGAGCTTCTTCGAAGCTTCCACAAAGCTGTATTCATACAGCAGCAGTGGTGTAAAGTCTCAAGTTGATCAGCCCCCCAAGGGGTCTTCTGTTACCCTCCCGTTGAATGGGCTATTCAGCCAGCTCAAACACTCTGAGTCCTGTGGGAGAAAAACACAACAGCAACAAAGGGACACACACCAATTCTCGGACACACAAGATATTCTGGTAAGATTGCCAGACCTCTCAAATGAGCTGAAATACAACTAAAAATGTAGGCAATGGTAGCATACCCTACATAAATAAGAATATAGCACTCTGGCAATCCTGCTCAACCTACTACTCCTCAACAGAACGGCATGCAGTGTATAGCATCTCCTCCACAGTAAGAGTCAGCATGAGGGAATTGCAGCCTGCTGAAGGTCAGGTAATTCCAATGCTTTGTGACAAAAATGTTAAAAGACCAAGAATCACCATGCCACAGATTCACCAAGGCTCAGGGGAATTTTTTTTTACCCTAACATTGTATTTCTTTATATCTGTGGCATCACTGTTCAGCCATTACTGAAGCTTTAACACAGGATTTTGTAGTTAATGTTAATGCTGGAGATTTTGAATTTGTCATACAGTATACATTGTTAAAGGAAGCTCTTCAATCTTTATTTTGTAAAGTACTGTAAAACTAGTTATTGTCATGCAAAGTAATTTTAGCTCAAGTGCATATGCAGTTATAACTGCATACATTTAATTTAGCACTAAGTCATTAGCACCACTTTCACTAAAATTGAAAAAAGTGTTAATATCACAAATTAGCACAGATTTATAATAGAGCTAATATGGGCTTGAGCGAAACTAGTGAAAATTATTTAACTTTGAAAACTTTGAGTTTTTTGGTAATTTACATGGTCTCTGTGTATCACTGTAGGCATGGTTTATTGGTCAGTGGTACACACAGACAAGGAATAACAGGAATGGCACACCATCAGTAGGAGACTCTGAATCTGTTTACTATGTTGGTCCTGTGATTTCTTGTGGCATTCTGGGGGCATATCACAGAGGACTCAAGGGGCTGTGAGTAGTGGGAGCTTGCAGTTCTATGTTATGATCTCAAATGCAAAACATTGATGGGAAAAGAGCTAGGGACAAAGGAGCAACTGCCACAGAACAGCCATCACTAAAACAGAAAGCACATTTCCGTGGGGGGTTTCATCCACTTTGCCCCACTTTCTATATATAAACATCTATGGCGGGGGGACACATAGGGGAGGGAAGAAAGCTGTAGGTCATGTTTTAGGCTATCACTGTTTCTGCCGGTCGACCTTTTCCCCTTGCTGTTGTACAGTTGTGATTTTGACACTCACGATCCTGCACTCATGGTTACCATGGGATACCAAGCTTGCTGGTGCTCCCCTTTTCTGTTCCATTCACTTCCCTGAAGACTTTAGTGACCAAACTAAGAGGCCTTGGTCACATGACCCTTCCACCCCACCAATCAGACATGGGGGAAGAATGGGAAAGGTGGACCTCAAGCCGCAGTGTCAGAGTCTGACAACTCCACTGCTTCTACAGCTGTTGCTGCTCTTCCAGGTGGTATGGCATACATAGAGCACTCAATGACTGGGAGGGGGTGGGGCTTGTCAGTGCTCCCCCTCCCCCTTTCACCCCTCCCAAGGAATTTGGTGACCAGACCAGGAGGATCTGATTACATAATTTCCATCTGCAGATCGAGTGGTGGGGAAGAACAGAAAAGGTAAACCCTGTCTCAAGACATTAAAAAAACAGTCACATCAAATTGCCCTCTATGCAGTGGGCTGCAGTGCCTGAGCAACAGCATAAGAGCATCCCTCTTAGGGTCATTAGCTTGAAACAGCAGTCAGCGGGATATGCTTCTCTCCATGTGTAAGCGCTATATATTGTTTCCTGCCTTCATACTGTGTCTTATGCTTCATTCTGTAACTAATGACATAGAAGCAGTTTTTTACAAATACAATAGTACTACTGCAATGGTATTTATACCATACCTGGTGGACAAATTACGTTGCCTACAGTACCTTACATTATCTTACTATTTATTTTTACGTACACATAACTGACTGCTATTACCTTATTATTAGTTAATTGTATTACAGTACCTGCAAATTATATTCATATACTAGGGAAAGTGCATTAGCCTAACTATGGCTGACTTTAGAATCTCTATCTGTACAGGGCTGATTCTCCTCCTGTTAACAGACTTTATGCTTGCAACAGTCCAAGAGTATGATTGACTAAATCCTCAGCTGAATTTTCCACATCTGATACCCTACTGACTAAAAACAATACCACAGACCTTACTTTGCTACTCTGCCCCAAAGTCATTATACTTATTGCTGATTACTTGAAACACTGAGTCTGGTATGTATCCACTTCAAACAATATATTTTACTAACATGTATCTGCTTATCCTGGCTTCATTAATTCTTCAGTTATCTGGGGACATTGAAGTTAAAAAAACAAACAAAGTGTCTGCACTCAAAAAAGTGACAAAAAACACTGACTAAATTGTCAAATTACATCAAAATTTATTTATAGGTGGTAAAGGCAAGACAACCACCCACCACCTAGCCCCAACTCTTCGAGTGTTACCACTTCATTAGGGTGCGTCTTTGGATTTTGTTTGACACTGAAGTGAACCCTGGTCCTTCTGTCCCTGCTGCAACCTATACCATCAAACCTAAGTGGTGTAACATGAAATGACTCAAAATAATCCATCTTAATATACAGTGACTGCTAGGTAATAAGATAGAACTGGGATCCTGAGTTACATTGTATAGCCCTGATATACTACATTAGGGGTCATTGAGTCTGTGTTAAAACCCACAACTCCAGACTGTCCTTTCCATCCCTGGATGTAATTTGATCAGGGGTGACCATCCTCCCCCTCAGAAAGGGTGTGGGATTGTGATATAATGTAAGTCTTACTTGAACATAAGTGAAAGAGGGCAATATTCAACTTCTGACTCTCCCTCTGAATGGTGGTATTGATGGGCAAAGTAAAAAAAAAAGCTCCACTTGGTTTGTTCATACAGTCCCTCAATAGGTGCTCAAGCTGACCTACCTTTCTTACTGAACATTTGGGGACATGTGTAAAGAATAATGAATTAATCATCCTATGTAGGGGATGCAAATCTAGAGCGGGTAAGTGGTAAAGCAAAGAGATATGAGTCACTGCTAAGTAAATTCAATCTAACACAATAACTGAACCTATTAGATGATCTAATAATGACAACTAGTCCACCATAATAGCTTGACTAATATTAAATAGAAAGCAAAGAATCATCTGCACAGGTATCCTTCCTGATGCCATATGTGACCACTTTCCCATATCATGTGTTTGCAGATTGTGGTTTACAAGGGTCCCTCTGAGAATTAATCATTTTAGGGAAATTCTAAGCTCCTACCTCATGCCTTTATAGATGCTCTAAATCAAACTGATTGTCCATATAGCTGGAAAACAACTGATGTAAATAATGCCCTGTCATATTTTCATGCCAAGTTAACTGAATTCCAGGATAAGCATGTACCTTTCATCAAATGTAGAGTCAGAGGTACAAACACTATATGGCTAAATATTAACTTGCTTCTGTATTGTTATTTAAAGTCAGGTCTAAATGCTGGGCATGATTTCAGGCCTTCACCTTTAATTCAGACTGGAAGGAAACATAGAAACATAAAATTTGTTAGCGGATAAGGATTGCTTGGTCCACTCAGTCTGCCCATTTTTCTCTATATACAGTATCATTGCAGACTCTACTTGATCTCCGGCTCTTTCTCCCTCCATTTATTCCTTTCCACTAAGATTCCCTTATGCCAGTTTCATGCTTTCTTGAACCCCACCACCTCCTCAGCAGGTAGGTGGTTCCAGTGTTCCACCTCTCTTTCTGTGAAGAAAGACTTCCTTACATCTCTCCTGAACTTACCCCCCTCCAGCTTCGTAGCATGACCCCTAGTAGTTGAGCACCTTTTGTTATGAACAATACTTTCCTCCTGTACCTTATTTACCCCTTTGAGGTACATAAAGGTCTCTATCATATCCCCCTTCTCTCTTCCAGTATGTACATTTATATAGAAATATAGAAAGCACAGGAACCTGTGAAAAATATATACATGCTATGAAAAGCACATAGTGTAATAACCTACCCTTGTCCTTTGCTGGTAACCTGCAGAACCTCTGAAAACCTATTAAGTACACTATTGGTATTATCAAAACAGTACCAAACAGCATACGGAGTTGAATGGGCTAAACTGCAATAATCAAATACAGAAGTGAGTTTCCATCTCTGGATGCCTTCATCGTATTTTAAGGATGTAAATAGTGTATAGAGTCTCAAGTTGCATCGATCAATCCAGATAGGTTAGAGAAAAATAACATAAAGGCCATTTTGTAGTAGTTTTTAGTGATTTTATTGTGATATAACACATGATTTAACATAGCTACAAAATTTTTCACACATCCAATAATTTGTCATAAATACTACTTTATCAAGGTAAGCAGAAGTCATTGAATAATAAAGCACAATTAATCAGTATAAGAAAGGTTTCATGATGCTAACATTATTCTAATCTATGAAAAAAAACACTTAATAGTATTTATCACCTTGCATAGTATCTTTAATACATGCTTATTTATTTTCTAAACTAGCTATGATGACCCTAATACCTTCATCAGGGCATTATTACTTGCATTGATAATGTGGTATTTACCACAATATGTTTTGTGAAAAATGTGGGAATTATGTCACAATAAGATGAATAAAATTAGCACAGAATAGGAGTTGAACTCTTCATCTTTGACCTATCTGGATAAACTGTAAGAACCCTGGTACTATTGCTATTGCCTTCAATAACCACTTCTCTGACCTACTGTATCTGCCTTCACCAGCTCCCAATGGCCTGTCATAACAAACTACTCCTTTGAATACCCTGGACATCACACCTACTCAGTGGCATATTTTTCCACTCATTCTGCATTATTCCTAGTTTACCTGAGTGTGCTTAGTCCTGCAGGAGTCTGCATGCTATTAAAATGTTTGCCCATAAATAAAAGTGCTGGCTCAGATGGCATTGAGATATGGCTCTTAATGATTGCTGCATACAATTTATCTGGCTTTGTAGTGAGACCTTTCAATTTACAGGTACATTTCCTGACCTGTGGAAATGTCAGTAGCATACTTGGTGCCAGTCTACAAAAAAGGGCAAATCTAAGAAAAAAAAATATTTTTGGTCTATTACCATTCTGCCAGTGTTAAAAACACTTCTGGAGAATCTGGTGTCTGCCCAGATAACTGATTTCCTATGTATGAATAATCTTCTCTCAACTTCTTTAGACTGGGGCATAACACTACTACTGCTACTGTAAAGCTTACTAATGACATTTCCTCAGCAATTGACAATTGCATGCTAAAGGGGCCTTAGTCATTGACTCGACTAAGGAGTTTGACCTTGTGGACCATCCACTGCTGTGTGACAAGCTACAGTATGGGAATTGTCAGTTTTGTCTGCTGCATTTAGCAGGTTTAGTACTTACCACTCCAATAGAAAGCAATTTGTAAAATATGGACAGGCATCTTCAGATGTTGCTTGTGCATTAGTGGTTTGCCCACAGGGGTCCATAATTTGTCACTTGTTATTCTCATTTTATATTAACAGCCTGCTCCTTAGTATTCCCACTGCACATCCCTTCTACACGCATACGAACTTGTCCTCATGTACAGTTCAAATTGTATCAATGGCATCAACAGACAGACAAATCATAATTTCAGTTCACTTCACACTTGGCTTATAAAAAAGAAACTGGTTTTAAATACTAACTAAAGTCAGGATATGGTGTTTTGGCCTGTACCAGAATTTTGTATTGGCCTTAACAAATTGCATATCACTTGCCTTAATGGCTCTCTGCTTGAGTTTGTAGATTATTTCAAATATCTAGGCATTACTTTTGGTCCCACTCCTGATTTTATAGTTCATGTAAATAAAGGGCCACATATTCAGATGAGATGTGTAGCACATTCCTGGATGTGCCATGCCTCTCCAGACTTGCACAGGCCATTGGGGGCATGGTCGTATTCAAAGGCTGCCAATGAGCCATGCACCCCCGACTGTGCCACCATGCACAATATTATGATGCACCTATGCAAATGAGGGGTTCCCCATGCATAAGCCATGCATCACAATATTAAAACCCCTTGAAGCATAAAAATGGACAGCTGAGCTGGTGCATAGTTACGCTTTTGAAACTCTACCCTAACTATGTTTGGAGTAGGTTGGAGCCTTGTGCACAGTGTAGGGCTGAGTACACAGCCCCCCCCCCCCACAAGCTCCAATCCCTGACCGGCCGGTGTATAATACAATCAACACCTATTCATATCCCTGGTAGTCTAGTGCCCCCCCCCAGCCAGATCACTGTTCAAGAAAAGGAAAACCCTGAGCCCTGTTTCCATAGTATGCTGTCTCCTCCAGCCCTGATCACTGTTAAAGAAAAGGAAAACCCTGAGCCCCATTTCCATAGTGTAGTGTCCCCCCAACCCCAATCACTGTTAAAGAAAAAAAAATAAGTCCCATTTCCATAGTGTAGTGTCCTCCCCAGCCTTGATCACAGTTATAATAATGAAAAAAAAAAACTCCCCAAGCCCCAGTCACTGTTAACAAAATGACTGTCCTGATCCCGATTTCCTGGTAGTCTAGTTGCCCCCCCAACCCCGATCACAGTTAAAATAATGAATTCCCCTCTCCCCAAGCCCCAAACTATATAACAATACAACTATCCCCTCTCCTGGTAGTCAAAAGGCCCACCACCCCGTTAGGCATTGACCCACCATCCCACTCTCCCCATCCCAACCTGTGCTAATGACTGGCACAGCCCTCCTCACTCTGCCATGGCCTGCTGCTGACTGATCAGTATTGGAGCATATACAGTAAATAGTACACGCTCATTGGTTGTTGGTGTCAGCACCAAGCCCAATGGGAGACTCGGCATTAGGCCAGGTGGGGGAAAGGGTTGTCACCAGAACCACAGGGTGCATTCTCACCCACACGGGGATGCACAATCGTGTTCTAGGGTCCTGGGAATAGGAGGGAGAAAACCAAGAAAATGTTGATGTTTCCCTTTTGCTTAAGCAGGTGGGAGGCATCAATGGGGAGCAAAAAGCTCTATGAAAAAAAAATAAACAAATTAGCTAATCAGAGCTGGTTTCATGCATGTGGATACTTTCAGATCCTGGAACCAAGTACTGGCTGTGAAGGCTCAGTTGTACTAACCTTATGAACATCATTGGAACATTACATAATACGTCCCTGAATCTTGCATTAAAGGGGCAGGTGATTATTTGATTGTCCGGGTTATACAGCCCAATCTATGGATTGCATTGGATTCTACTTCAGTGTTGTATTTCTGTTTTATTTATTGTATAACAAATTTTTTATAAAGTGTCCACTAACACTTTGTATAAATCTACAGTTTCAAAGCACAATATGCCTCATTAGCAAACGTGTCTTGCTGACTAACTAAGTGCAGCGAGTATCTGACTTAAAAGAGAATTTTTTGTTTCTTTTAGTTATGCTGTTGTTTTTTATCTGATGTGTTGAAAACCCCTGGACATTATTTGGCTGCACTAATTTTATTAGTTCCTCAGTATGATTTTTAAAACTGCCTGAAAGTAAGTTTCCAGGACAGAGAATCCATAAAAAGTGCAAGGCCATAGGCCAAGTGCTTTCAATCCACCAAGAAGGGACGCTATCCCATCCTATCACATACCTCAGATTGTATTATTACAATTATGAAATGGATCCAATGTCATTGATAATATTTGTAAAACAAGATTTCTAATACTTTAATAGTGTTTTTTCTGTGTGTAAGCATAGATTAAAAAATAGTTCTGTTAGTTTATATTACTTCCATTAGAGGGAGCTATAGGGCTGTGTATATAAACTGTGTATGGCCTTGGTCTCCTCCTCCAACCCACTACCACCACCCTACCTAGTGTAATACCATAAGATCTCTCTCCTCGCAAAGGTCTGTTGGCATCTGAAGAGCACTACAAGAAGGCTGTAATGATGGACACAAGACAGGGAGTAAACTGTAAAGATCAATGAAGCTGGCTGCAGATGTACAAAACCCCATCGTTGGTCAGTTACTGTATTCTGCAGAAAAAAGAGAGTTCATGGGGGTGGAAAGTTGTAGCAGGAGGGGGTTTACCATACAAAATATTAAAGCCAGTAATCCTAGTTCACAACAGCAACTGGTAGGTGCCATCAACAATGTAGAAGCATGTTGTGTTTTTTTTGTAAATAGAGAGGAAGAGGAGTTTGGAATAATGCTGCAGTCAGCAATTGGAAGAATGAAGACATGCAGCATGTGTTTAACTTTAACAGAAAACTGGAGTCTGAACTTTTTTTTAAAACTGAAACCCCTTACCCTGAGAGTCCAAATGTGTGGGGGAGTCTGGGTTAATGCCACAGTTAGAAGCATCTGGCAAAATGAAGTCACATGGCAGTGCTTAATTGCTACAAGTCTTGTAGGCCACAATCTACAGCAGGGTAGATGATGGAATCAGTTTATCTGAGGGGTTGTGTAAGGTGGGAAGTGAAGTACAGTTTAGTGTTGTTTAGCTGGTAAGATGGACTTGAGTGTGTTAGCAGACTGAAGAGGTGCTACACTCAGTAATGCCAGGACAGCCATGACAATTGTGGGCAAAGTGTGGGCAGATGGGACAGGGATTAGAAGGAATGTTAAAAGTCTGACCTAGGATAATGTAATGAGACATCATCTCAGTGGAATAAGGTCTCAGCCAATCAAATTTCAGTATATTGGCCATCCATTTCATGATTAGTGTTAGTAAATAGGTAGAGAATTTGAAGCTTTCTGATTGGAAGAAATAGTTTTTTCCCCCCACTGGCTCACTACAGTACAGCCATTAGTTAAAAACTGGTTCTGCCAGCCAGGACACACTAACTAAAGAAATCAATGTGCCAAAGGCATGGAATTTTCACTTTTGAACCAGACCTGAGTGAATGAGGATACAATTCAATTATCTCAAAAAAGAAAGGAAATTCTTTGCAAAAAAACTTCTTTAATACACCAGTTAGGGTAACTTAATGCCACAAAAGTAGGGATATGTGTCACTATGTTTTCCAATCCTAACTCCCCACCCACCAAGCAGCAAAAGGAAAAAATCATTATGGTTTTGGCTGTCCTGCATCTTGTAGAATCAGGGGTGGGGTCTTCCTTGGGGGTTTCAACCCTAATGCTCACCCCATTCTGATATAGTGTTTAAATGTACAGAACTGTGTCTCTCCACATGTTGCCAACAACTTCTGGGCCTTGCCTGAAGAAAACAGATCACATCTGACCTTATTGGCTCACAGAATGGGGTGAATGTTAGGATTGAAAACCTGAAGGAACACCCCACCCCTGATTCGGCAAGACTTAGGAAAGCCAAAACCATAATGATTTTTCACTTTTGCTGCTGGTGGGGGTCAGGGGGGTTGAGGTTGTGGAGTTAGGGTTGGAAACCCTAATACCACATTTTCTTACTTTAGTGGTTTTAAGTTATCCTAACTGGTGCATTAACAAAGTTTTTTTGTGAAGAATTTCCTTTCTTTCTTTTTTAAATATCTTTTTAAATTTTCTTCAGAAAATACAAAACACCAACATTACAACATTACATAAAACAAAGGAAGAAAGAAGTAAAAGGACATGAGACAAGCTCTACACAACATTTCAAACCCGTGTACACAACAACGTCACAAAAAAGAAGATATCGGTCCTGCACATACAGTATATTAACACTTTTTGAGATACTGGAATCATATCCTCATTCATGCAGGTCCCTTCAGGATCTACATGTACTGTCGCAGATGTGCAGGGTCCTTTTGTCCCTGTGCCATGGAAATAATCTGTCCACCTACTGAAATGCAGGTCCTGGCACATTCATTCCTTATACATTCACTCTGCATGTTCACTTATAACACATTGGGCTCAGTTTTAAAAGAGCCATTAGAGTGATGCAAGTTGCATCACTCTAGGGTTGTGGCAAACTCCAGGTACATCAGGGACCCTGTGCTCAATTTTATAAAAGGGGGGGGTCCATGTGCCAAAGACCCAGGGTTTTTGGCAGCCACAGGTCTGTGCCAAACATGTGGTGAACCTGCCAACATTGCCCCCCCGACTGGGGCAACACTAGAGGGACCACGAGGTTTGGAGGAGGGAATATGCAAGCTATGAGGGGGCTGGGGCAGAAAGAGCACTGGGGTACCCTATGGGGGCACTGGGGAGACAGCAGCAATGACAGGGTTGTAAAGGGGCACCCAGCAGGAGTGCCATTTTCATAGTCACACAGCCATTTGGAGGGGATCACTTTATAGGAGGGGGTTGGCAGGCATAGAGAGTGAGATGGCCCCAGGTAGGCACAGCCCTGGCACCTGCCCAATACATGCAACAACTGACAACCCTGTAGGCAAGAGGCAGCCTGCAACAAAGCCGGTGGGTGGGTACTAGGGGACTGTTGTGATGTCCAGAGAATGTTCCCCTCCACCATTGGCGGCTCTCAATCTTCAACTACAGCTTCCCACCTACAGGGCTGTGAGTTATTGAATATATGGGGCTCCTTAAGGAGACAGAGGAGAAAAAGATCCAATTGGCCAGATGCAGCCAGACTGAGAGGCTAGACTTGCTATTGCTGCCTGTCAGTCCTGGCAATTGGGTGATGTGGTTGGCAGGGTGGAGCTGGAACACTTCAACTCAGCATTCCTAGAGAGAGGCATTATCTTGGAGCTGATTGTTGGAGAGGATGGATGTGTCTCAACTTTGTTCATATATAAATTTGTGTGTGTGTGTGTGTGTGTGTGTGTGTGTGTGTGTGTGTGTGTAAGTGCACTGGACACAGCATTTTTTTGGTTAAATATAATTTAAAAAGTAAATGGAGCATATATGAAGAAATAAAAAAATAATTATCTTTAGTTTTGGTGCAGTGGGGACAGGTTGAAGTGAGGGAACCTCATGGTGAAGGCGGTGGCCATCTAAAGGGCTCCTGGTGAGGGAACAGACAGCTAGCTAGCCATCATATATAGGCTGCTGGTGGTAAAAAACAACAAAAAGGATTACAAATATATATATTGAATTAGGCAGTGTGTTTTATTGACTCTTCACTTCGTGGGGATTGTGGACTGAGTAAAGTGGAACTAGTCTAGTCTAATCTGTATTCTGCACTGAACAATTATCATCTAAACTAAAGAAAAGTAAGTATTCAAGAGGAAAGACCTTGTTAAAGAGTGGATGAAGAGTGTGTGGCTCTGAGGTCATACATGACAGCCCTAAGGCAGAAGAACTAAGGAACAACAGAGAACAAAGTTGCAAAAAAATTAAAAATATAAAGAAAAAGAAGCTTTTTTTAAATAAGAAAAGAAAAATCTAGTAGCTGCTTACACAGGTGGGAGGGGGTTCATTGTGTCTGTGAGAGCAAACCTGCCCTGGTCCCTGTCGGGCAGAGAAATTTGGGAACAACTGAGGACTAAATATAACTGTATTGAGTGGCAGTGGGTACAGGAACTAGGGAACAACTGAGAGGACTAAATAAAAAAAACACATACATGAGAAAAGCATTTTTGTGTATAATTAAAAAAAATAAATAACCTAGCTACTACTGTGGAGGAAGGAGGAGTGTGGCTGTGGGGCCGAGCCTGTACTGAATGAGTGGGCAGAGGAACATGGGAACAATTGAGAGGAGTCAGGACTACATAATATAGCTGTGGTATTGCAACAGTTGAGAAATATTTTCTTGTGTGTGATAAAAAAAAACTAGCTAATGTGGTGGAAGGGGGAGTGTGGCTGTGAGGCCGAGCCTGTACTGAGTGGGGAGTGGGCACAGGAACTTGGGAATAACTGAGAGGACTAAATAAAAAAAACACATACATAAGAGAAAGCATTTTTGTGCATAATTAAAAAAAATAACCTGGCTATTACTGTGGTGGAAGGGGGAGTGTGGCTGTGAAGGCGGACCTGTACTGAGTGGGAAGAGGAAAGTGGGAACAACTGAGAGGACTACATACATCTAGGACACTGCAACCATTGAGAAATATTTCATTGTGTGTAATAAGAACAATTAAGTACTTAGTGTGGTGGAAGGAGGAGTGTGGCTGTAAGGGCAGACCTGTACTGAGTGGGCAGAGAAAAGTGGGAACAACTGAGAGGAATAAATAAAAGGACAATATCTACAGGAAAAAATAATTTTCTTTGCCATTGGCAATTAAAAAAATAAACCTAACTATTGTGGTGGAAGGGGGACACTGGCTGTGAGACAAAGCCTGTACTATTGGGCTGAGGAACTTGGGAACAACTGAGAGGACTAAATAAAAAGAAAACACATACTGAAAAAGCATTTTTGTGTGTAATAAAAAAAAGAAAACTGAAAATGTGCTCCAGACAGGGTGAGGTGGAGGCTGTAATGGAGAAAGGTATGGGGAAACGTATGGCACAAACAACACTGCACAGCCTAACTGGTAAAAGACCAGTTGCTGGTACTTCAACTGGTAGCAGTAGTGGTTATTCCTCAATGTTGCCAAACAAACAGGAAAGGCCAAAACTACCTTACTTAAAACTAAAGGAGTAGTCAGCACCTCAAGGAGTGACAAGCCAAGATATGGTACCTATGTGTACCATAGTACCAGTACAGCTTTAAATGAAATGGGGGGGGGGGGATCTAGCTCTGATGAGAGTAATGATTATGAAATGGAGGATGTAGACAAGGAGGGAGAAAAGCAGACACAAATGGAAAGCAGGAATGAGGTAGAGGTGGCAGTTTCACAGCCGCAGGATGAATATGATGATCTGGACTTGGATGATGAGATGGGCAGTTCCGGCATGAACAGTGTGGTGCAGGTGCAGGAGAAACCAGATGAGGGGGCAGTGCATTCAGATTTAGGTTCTGTTACTGGCCTGGAGGAGCTGTTGGATGATGATAATGGTGAAGCAGAAAAAGACCTTGATGAGCAGCTTCCCAGTGTTGAGAAAGAACAACACAGTGGAAATGACAAAGAAGGACAGTATTTCATGCCTGGTAATAAAACAAAAAAGGTGACATCTTATGTGTGGTCTTACTTTTCTCTGGCTGCCAATAATGAGTTACGAGCAGTTTGCTCTGTTACACGAGGCCCCTGCACACTAATTGGTACCCTCAGACCCGTAGACAGCTAGCACTTAGGTATATGTTATCCTAACCGTACAAGAGTAGATGTCAGGATATGAATGCACATTGTTGTAATACACTTTGCTTGCTAATACATATATTCTTCTATGTATTTTCTGTGTATTTCTTACTTGTAAGATGCCAAGGCACCTGCGTCCTTGGAATAATTATAATATGTAAGTCGGCATTGCCACCTTTTGGTGATTTGTACTATTACACTGAGTTATGTAAGACTCTGTATAAGAACTCTTTTGTTTACAAACTGATGACTATACAAATTGTTTAATGTTATCTTGGACCATGGAGTCACCTCTAATTTTGCCAATAGGGCTCATCTCTGTAACTAGAAATGTTTCTATCTTACAGTAACCATAGTAATTATCATAGGTATATAATGTAATACACTAGTCTTGTACCTCGGAGATCCCAAGAGACACAGAGAAACCTCGAGGCATAGGAAACACTTAGCACTGGCTCCTGGTTCGTATTGGTAAGAACTGCTTAGGTCAACTGTGATTTATCCTTTTGGTAGTAATAAACTTGTTTATTACTCTTATGCAACATGTCTGTGGTTACTTGCATTCCCAATATTGCCAAGAACCTGAAAGTGAGGTTTAGACCTCCTAACAGCTCCATATGTAAAAAGACCATCAGCAGAGGGTGCAATAAAGGTGCTTTGGTTTCCTCAGCATTAAAAAGACATTTAGAGGGATGTCACCCATTACATCTCAGGCATGATTTTTTTGGTCAGAGAGAAAGAAGACAACAATATGCAGGCCGAGTTAAGTCAGACTACACCTGCTGCACCTGTTATATCAAGTGATAGAAGCAGCAGCCCTGCTGCTTCAGTTGTACCATCAACTCCTTCTCAGTCTTCTTCTAGAATAAGTACTACAAACAGTCCCCTTTTGCCCTTCTCATCAACCAGCACTCCTAATGCTGGCCATCTGAAAACTTCAACTGCTAGAAGACAGCTCACGATTGCAGAGACAATTGAATGTAAAGCTAAGTACCAGCGTAGTCATCCTGAGGCAATTGCTATAACAAAACTAATTTCAGAGATGAAAGCACTGGACTTAGAGCCTCCCAGAATTGTGACGCATATAGGATTCAAAAGGTTTTTGAATCACCTGTCGCCACGATACAATATTCCATCCAGGAAATATTTCTCGACTGTTGCAATACCACAGATGTATGATTTAGTAAGTGCTATACTGAAAAATGCTTTAAAAGATGCAGTTGCTGGGGTTGTCCATCTGGCTACTGATATATGGACAAGCTGCCAGCCAGAGCTATTTACGTCACTGACTGCACATTGGGTATAATTTTCTCCTTGTAGTAACACTCACAATTCCCCTCTGAAACTGGCATCTCTTCACATCCAGTATATCCCACAGGATCACGCATCTTCCAACATCCTGGATGAGCTCAATAGAGACATACAGTACTGGCTTACATCATAAGGGCTTTCTGTAGGTTTTATTGTGGCTGACAATGGTTCAAACATAAAGAAAGCATTATCTGATGGGGACTTTGTCGACATTCAATGTTTTGCACACTGCTTAAATTTGATTGCACATGTATTTATGGAGGAGGACAGAGATATAAAGGCTCTCACATGTGGCAAAAAGAATATGCACACATTTCAGCCACTCCTGCAAAGCACGCCAATGCTTTCAGGCCATACAAGAAAAGCACGTACTGCCTCCTAATACTCTTATCCAGGATGTTGCAGTGAGGTGGAACTCTACCTTTTACATGTTCCAAAGATTGCTGGAGCAAAAAAGGGTTGTAAGACAGTATACATTAGAGAACAGCATAGGGGATGCTGATGTGTACATTACTCCTCAGCAGTGGGCTGTTTTAGAACTTCTCATCAAGATACTGCAACCTTTTAAGGAAATTACTAGGGAAGTGAGTTCCAACAGTGCCACACTCAGCCAAATAATCCCATTAATAAAGATTCTTAGATGTCAGCTGAATGCAGTCAGGAATGAGTTGGAAGGTACAAGAAGCCACTTTCAAATGGAAGAGTCTAGTGCAACTGAAAGGGACTTGCCACCCAGAATAAAAAAAGACATAGTACATAGAATGATCAAAAAAGTCAGAGATGATGAGAAACTTGGTGAAATGCTCACAGCAGAACATTACATTATTGCAACAGTACTAGACCCATGGTGCAAGATGAAACACCTCTCACAGTATGACCCAAATGTGTTCCAAAACTGCAGAGAAAAAATCATTCAAGAAGTAGATTTGCTTTTGAAAAAAAACATGACAACAGATGCAGCCCCTTCATCCATTCCTCCTGCACCTTCACGGCTCTCTCTTCTCAGTTAGGCTACAAAACAGTCAGCTGCTGCCATTCGTTCTACACCCAGCAGTCATCATTGGGGTCACTTGGATGCTGTCATCCTTCAAAAATCAGCCCTTCCTTCTCCATTTGTCACTGCTTCTGCCCAGGCCATGGTTGACTGTTATTTAGCAGAAAAAGGTATTGAATGGAATGAAGACCCCATTAAGTACTGGCAAGCCTGCACTTGTGCAGGTAGCCTTGAAGTACATGGCCTGTCCCCCAACCAGTGTATGTTCTGAGCTACTCTTTAGCTGTGCAGGAAATGTGGTAACAGATACATGATCTAGGCTACTACCAGAACATTTTGAGAAGTTAACATTCTTAAAAATAAACCTTCAATTGACTGGTTACACCTATGACCCAGAAACACAAATACATTTCACAGTGACCTCAAAGATGACTACTTGGAAGAGCAGAAAGATCACAGTTATTCAGAAAAATAAATCAGTACTCAAGTAAGCCCATATATGGCCTACACAATTTTTGTACCTGATGGAACAATGTTTTCAGCATGTCCTAACAGACTTTGTTAATTTTTGAATTGCCTGAACCTGATGGTATACTTTTCTCAGCATGTCCTAATGGACTTGTGTAATTTCTGGACTGCCTGTAGTTGAGACTGATGGTAGAATGTTTTCCATATGTCCTAATTTCTGGATTACCTGAACATGATGGCACTCTTTTTTCAGTATGTACTAATGGACTTTAATTTTTGCATTCTTGGATTACCTGAATGTAGGTCTCTGCTCACTCAGTACAGGCTCGACCTCATAGCCGCACTCCCCCTTCCAACACAGTAGATAGGTCTCTGGATTCCTAAGGACATACAGTTATTTTTTTTGGTATAGGTCCCCTAAATGTGTCATCAATTTGGGTGGGTGGACAGGACCCTATGCCATAGAAAATAACTGCATGACTCTCAGTGGAGTAGAGGAGGAACTGGTGCAACAATAACAAACTGATATCTGTTAGGAGGAAGTAGGCTGTCGGTTAGCTAAAACCTGCATCTTACCCAATAGGTAGGGAAATGGGCAGACTGGGTGGGCGAAGCGGTCCTTATCTGCCATCAACTTCTATGTTTATGTGTTTCTATGATATGTTCATTGTATAGTGTGTTCTACTATATGGGAATGGGATTCCTCCTCTGAGGCCAGACAGGTCAGTTTACAGCTGCAGCACTAGTACTACTGACTCTGAGAAAACAGACAGAAGTCAACTGCATGAATGCCATATTCAATTGACCAGCTCATCAGTGCTATAAACTCACAGTTTTCATATCCTGAAATGCTGACTACAATTCTGTGTGTGTGTCACAGATCTCAGTGCCGGTTTAAGCAATTATATAGCAGATTTGTAGTTTTCACCACATTTTACAAATGGTTCTGATTTAAATCAGGACTAATCAGAACTTATTAGGACTTTGGCCTCGATCCTGATCCTGATAATAAGGATCAGGACTTTTTCAGGTCCTCCCAACCCTACTCCTGTTTGTTCTAACTTGAGCCCACTGTTGTGTCCATGATTGGGGCTTCCAAAATTACAAATAAGGGATGGTGCAGCCCCACCATGGTACAAGCTCCCTTGTGACCTGGTACAAGGGTGCTTCTGTCGCAAGGGAAGCACAGAGCAACTTGGATGCTTGGCATCTTGATTTTGAAGCAGCCTGCATTTGAAAATTGGGATTGCCGTAAAGTTTGACACAAAGTGCCACTTGAATCACACTCATTTGGTGCAGGCACCTTGCGTCAAGCATATACTTTTTAAAATCGGGCCCACTCCTCACACATTCATTGTTCAGACATTCACTCTTCACACATTCACACTTTTTTTTATTTTGACCCCAAGGGCTTGATTTTCAAAGATCCCTCAGAGCGACTCAAGTTGCATTACTCCAGGGCTGCAGCAAACTCCAGGTGTGCAAGGGACCCTGCACCCAATTTTGCAATAATCAGGGTCCCAGTGCCAAGCTCCCCAGATTTGTCACAAGTTGACAGCTGCACCAAACAGTTGGTGCACCAGCGGGAATTGCTGAAGGGATTCAACACTCTCCCCCCTGCCCAGTGCAACACTAGATGGGCCAGAATTGGTGGGGGTAGTAACTATGCTGGACAGGAGGGAACTGGGGGCAGAAGGGGCATGGGAAGTTACATGGGGGGTTGGGGAGTCAACTGGGTATTAATGGGAGTGCTGTGGCGCCTGGGGGGGAGTACATTTGCTGTAGTATATATTTGCATATTGTACTGTATATATGCATTATACCAGGGCTGTGTCCTACTGGTGCCTTGTGACATTCTGTCCATGGGCCCCAGCATAGTATAATTCATATGTATAGCACAATACGAAAATATAAGCTAACCCAGTGGTTCAGTGATTTGAGACATCTATGCCTTTCTGCAGCCATGCTGGCATCCCGAATTCAGAAAAAGACTCAAGTCGCTCAGTGCCAGCTGGGAGAGGGAATATGGAGTGTCCATAGATGGCTTTCTTCTCTCGGGGAGGGGGGATTCCATGACCTGTCACTTGACTGCCACCTAGAGGAATCCACATGGTGATGTGTACATGGTCTCTCAGTGTGTGAGGAAGTGCCAGTGTACACAGTACCAAGGGAGCCTTCACGGAGGTGGAGCACACACGCCATGTCCATTACATGTCCAGCCATGCACAGGGGAGAAAATATGGAGGATGGGGAACATGAAGCCCACTCAGCACCAGTGGCCCTCCAGGTCTCAGAGGAATGGAGGAGGAGGAGACACGGGATGGCCATGAATGAAGGACAAGGCTGAGACAGCCATGCAGCCTGCCACTGGAGAGTGAAAAACTGGTATGGGCAATGAGCAAATCTGTACAATAGCAAACACACCTCACTGGGTGCCACAGCACTCCCATTAATACCCATCTGTCTCCCCAACCCCCCATGCCACCTCCCCTGCCACTTTGGTCTCTGGCAGCCCATTGTCCAATGCTGTTCCACTGGCACAAGCCACTTAGACCACCTCCTAGCTGGTCTAAGCGATGCCACTTGCTGTGTCCAATGTGGGGTTTGCAAACTCCCCAAAATGGGGATGTTGCAGCCACGCAGTAGTGCAAGTCCTCTTGTGACCTGGCACACTTGGTTGTTGGACACACTCTTGATGCAAGGGGTCCTTTGGCACTGCTGCATCAGGATTTGATGTAGCTGTTTTAGAAAATTGAAATTGATACAATTTGCACTCTCCAATCACCATCACCTTATAATATGTTTCCCTAGCATATAGTGGCACCCCCCCCCCACACCTTCTGGTCACTGTCTTCTTCTATATTTTATGTTTCCCTGGTGTCTAGTGGCACTTACCACACTATGATCACCATCCTCTTATCTATATCATGTTTCTTTGGTGACTAGTGGTGGGACTTGTAAATGAGTGGGTTCAATAACAGACACCAGTCAAAATATTTAGTGCATAAAAAATGCAAAAACTGCTTTTATCATTTTAGTTTTTAAAAATGATACATTAAACACAAATAGATATTTACAGAAAAGAAAATGACTGGGGTGTTAGAACTTTCACACCAGAATAAATCCTTCAGGCAAGACTTTCCTTCAGACTTCCTACTCTTTTCTCTACATACAATATCGCTTTTGTGTGTAAGCTCTCACAAATCCTTCATCCTCACTTGGTCAGAAGATACTGACCAACCTATCTAACTTGTAGCCCCCGGTGGGGAGGTTATATAGTGAACAAGGATGACATCACAGACATGTGACTTTCCAATCTATAAACAAAACCTTTTTTCTCAGTTTTGGTTATGTTCACCATGCTCTATGTTCTCTTGGTTATATGTCATCTTAATCCCATCTTCCTCTATATCAATATAGATAATAAAGGAGCATTAATATGCCTAAAAGAGCCATAATTAGGGGTTTGGGCATCATCGGGGTGGTTTGGCTCCTCCATCTCTGGGTGACATCACTATACCTATTTCTATAAAATTAGCCATTTTCTGGGCTGCCAGCCCTATAGAAAGACCTTCCCAATTACCAGAGCTACATTCGGGTAAAGAAAACAAAAAGCTTATTTCTTCTGTTCTGTTTGTTGGAATCTTCAGCTTTAACAGATATAGATAGATGAGGGGCACGCTCCCTATCTATTTATTCTCTAAAGCCAGAAATCCTCCCTTCTTATTTTGTATTGAAATAGTTCATAAACATGTTTTAACCTTTGCAGAGGATAATTCTTATATTTTATTCATTTATTTTTAATAGACATACCATATACAGCCTAGAACCTTTATTTTCTCTGCTGGGACTGTATTATACAACAATTGTCTGAATTGCACAATTCTGATGGCTTACTTTGCAGCCATCGGGTAAACTTTTCATTCTTTGCTCCCAGTCCAATGAGGTATCTACTTCTTTGAAGCTGTATTTACTCAAAACAAACATCCTTTCTAATTGTGTTTACACTACAGGGCTCTTCCCTGGTGCCTGTAATGTGATTTATAATTAATTTAAGCCCTATTCAGCTTCTTCTGAGGCGCGGACATTCTTTTACAGTGAGCGGCTGCATGAAGCGTTTACTGCTCCCATGGCAACGAGCCAGACTGCTTTCTTTTCTTTAGCTCGCAGCCTCTCGGTTGCGTCTTAAACTACTGCAGCAAGCGGTTTCCTTTCTAGGAGCTCAGCGGCTCCAAAACAAAATATACTCCACGAATGTTCACACTGGTTCTGTGCGATCGTGTGCACAGTGCCTGTGTGATCATATGCACATTACCTCACATACAGCGAGTGAAGACCTTCAATCAAAGGGCAAGACTAGCAAGAAGTGCTATAGGAACTTTAACTAAATCTCTACATTTGGAGACTTTGTGATCAATACAGGGATGTTTTTAATTATTAATTACTACAGTAATAGCTCTAATTAAAGGGATGCATCTAGACAGGGATAGTACAGGGAGTTAGAAATGTCAGGTTGGCCACCCTGACTTGAAAGTAAGAACAGTCAGAAAAGAATTAGAGGATAAAATTGAGTGAAAAGAAGACTTTATAATATTTTAAATTTGCTGTTTTTACATCCTGCCACAGGACTCCATACTGAAAGGGATTAGATGGGGGCAGTAAAGGGGAAAGACATAGTCTCATATGGGTTGAGTCTATTCCCGGGTTGACAGCAGGCAGCGTGGGGCAGACCATTCTCAAGTGCACAGGGAGGGGATGGAAAAAGCCGCATGTTGTGGTGCACGTGGGTATGAATGAACCACCATGATCAAAACATTCAAACATCTTAAGGGCATTAACAAGGTGAAAGAGTCTAACATGTTTCAATATAAGAAAAATAGCAGGACAAGAGGACACTGCCTGAGATTAGAGGGAGGCCGATTAAGTGGTAATGTGAGGAAGTTCTTTTTCACAGAAAGGGTGGTGGATGCATGGAATGGCCTACTTCAGGAAGTAGTGAATATGAATACAGTGCAGGGCTTCAAACAGGCATGGGATAGTCATAAGGGAGCAATACGATGAGTATGAAAAGATAGGCCATTGACAGAGTAAAGGCCTATGGCAGATTCATAGGGTAGAACAAATGGGCAGACTGGATGGGCCTTGCGGTCCTTATGTGCCATCAATTCCTATGTTTCTATGTTGCCTGGGGAGATGGTGGATATAGTAAGGGAGAGGTTCGAGGAACTGGGAAGGGTGTGTGAGGAGGTGGGGAAATCAGTGGCCTTCTCAGAGGGGCTCCCAGTACCCTGTGCAAGTACAGGGAGGAAGAGAAGGATAGGAGAGGAGAGTTCAACACCTGGCTGTGGGAATTATGTCATACCAAGGGGTATGGGTTAGTAGGTGGCTGGGGTAGAACCTGGGAGAATAATTATCTGTATGCAGGGAACAGGCTACATTTGAGCGGGGAGGGGAAGGGAGTATTAAAGCAGAGGATAGAGGGGTACATAGCAACAAGGGTAGATTTAACCTAGGAAGGGGGACTGGCAAGTGGACAGCTGGTAGACAGGGTTTCCAGAGAGGGGAGCCAGACGAGGTTACTCCCCAAGCTATGGGGAGGCATCAGGGTGAGGGGGCAAGGGAGTGGGGAGGAGGAAAGGAACAGGTTGGAGGATGGTGTCACTGAACGCGAGGAGCCAAGAGAACAAATCAGCTGAGTTACAAGCTTTTTTGGCAGTGGTGCAGCTGGACATTGTGGCCATAACAGAAACTTGGGCCACCCAGTATCAGACGTGGGATATGATAATCCCAGGGTATAGGATATTCAAAAAGGATTGGGCAAACAGGAAAGGTGTGTGGGGGTGTGGTGATCTATGTACAGGAGGGAATAAGATACATAAGGGAAGAAGGGGAGGAAGGTGGGACAGTGGCCCTATGGATGCAGTTTCAGGACTAAAAGAGCAGGGTACTAAGGATGGGGGTAGTGTATAGGGCACCAACTCAATGGGACGAGCTGGACAGGGAGTTGGCAGAATAAATTAGGAGGATCTTCAGGAAGGGCAATACAATGGTGGTGGGGGACTTCAACCTACCTAGAGTGGACTGGAGCACACCAACCATCACTAGTGCAAGGGAGCAGGATATATTGGGGGCATTTCAGGATAGCTTCCTGGTGCAGTTGGTATGTGAGCAAACTAGGTTGGGAAAGACTCTAGACCTTGTACTATCAAACAGGGAGGCCGTAAGGGACCTAAAGGTGGAGGACCCTCTGGCTGGGATTGATCACCTCTCAGAGTGGTTCACACTCAGAATGAGGAATCAAACTGGAGGTTCAGGTACCAGGGTGATTGATTTTAGGGGGGGCAGACTTTAACAAGATAAGGACAATTCTGATAAATCATCTAGAGGGAATCCAGCCAACCATGGATGCCAATCAAAAGTGAGATATTATTAAGGCAGGGCTGGCAGAGGCTGCTGGGACATGTACTAGGGCACAAAGTAAGAAGGGAAGGGCAAAGCAAACCAGTTGGCTGACCCAGGAAGTAATGGAGGGCGTGAGGGCCAAGAGGAAAGCTTTTCAGAGATTCAAGAGAGCAAGAAGGGGAGATGACAGGAAGGAGTATACGAAGAAGTTCAGGGAGGTTACCAGACTAGTCAGAGCCACCAAGACATCCAGAAAGCTGAGGCTGGCACATGGCATTAAGGGCAGGGAGAAGGACTTCTTCAGATACATTAGTGAGAGAAGGAAGAACAGGGACCAGATAGAGAGAGAGAGAGAATTAAGGAGGATGAGGGGTGGGTAGAGAAGGGAGAGGAGCAGACAGAAACACCCAATGAGTACTTCTGCTCTGTATTCACAGAAGAGGGGTGAGATAGATACCTCATGGGAGTGGTGGAGTGGGGGGAGAGTGACAGATGAAGAAATTGCAGAGGACAGGGTACTGGAAGGACTGAGGGCACTGTGGGTGGACATAGCACCGGGACCTGATAGCATTCACTCTAGTGCACTCAAGGAACTGGCAGGGTGCCTAGTAGGACCACTGGCTGACCTGTTCAATACCTCTCTGGACACAGGATGCGTACCACAGGATTGGAGGTTGGCCCATGTGGTGCCCATTCACAAAGGTGGCCCAAAGGATAATCCAGGTAACTACAGACCAGTGAGCCTCACATCGACTGTGGGAAAACTCATGGAGACAATACTTAAGGAGAGGCTAGTGACATTTTTTGAGGACAGTAGTCTCCAGGACGGGTGACAGCATGCGTTTGTCTTGGGCAGATCCTGCCAGACAAACCTGATTGAGTACTATGATTGGGTGACCAGGGAACTGGATAAGAGCCATGCAGTGGATGTCCTGTACTTAGACTTCAGCATGACCTTCGATTCCATGCCACATGGGAGGCTAGGGAGAAGCTGGAATATGTAAGGGTAGGTACTAAGATGGTCAAATGGATCACTAACTGGCTGAAGGGCAGGCAGCAAAGGATGGTGGTGATGAGGAAACTGTCATCACTAAAAGCAATAACAAGTGGGGTGCCACAGGGATCAGTAATGGGACCAGTGCTGTTTGGGATATTCATAGCAGATATTTCACATGGTACCCAGAGTAAGATCAGTCTGTTTGCAGATGATACCAAGATGGGAGCTGTGTTGGATGACACTGAGGGGTGGAGAGGACTGCAGGAAGACCTGACTAAACTACAGGAGTGGTCAAAATATGGCAGTTGGGGGTTCAATGTCAAGAAGTGCAAAGTGCTGCACTTCAGAGCTAAGAACCAGAGGAGGAGATATCAGCTGGGAGGGGTACATTTGGGGAGCACAGAGGAGGAAAAGGACCTGAGGGTTATTATAACAGGGCATATGAACAACTCAGCTCAGTTCAGGAAGGCATCAGCAAAAGCTAACAAGATTCCGGGCTGTTTAGTGAGGGGAATCTCCTCTAGAAGTAGTGAGGTGATCCTTCCCCTGTACAGGTCACTGGTCAGGCCTCACCTGGAATACTGCATGCAGTAGTAGCGCCTGTTCCTGAAGAAGGACATCAGATTGCTGGAGGGGGTGCAGCTCAGAGTCACTAAGATGATCCAGGGTTTGGAGGGGAAATCCTACAAGGAAAGGTTGAACATGCTTAACATGTATTCCCTGGAGGAAAGAAGGGATAGGGGAGATATGATCGAGACCATTAAGTACCTGAAGGGGATAAACAAGACTAATACAGGAGAGATATTCTGGATCAGAAGAGGGATACAAGATGGCATCAACAGAGGTTGGAGGGGGGAAATTCAAGAGGGAAATCAGGAGACGTTTTTTCACTGAACAGGTGGTAGACAAGTGGAACACTCTACCTGAGGAGGTGGTTTCCTGTAGGATGGTGGGCTGTTTCAAGAGTGGATGGGGCAGAGTGAGGGGGGGATGACTGTGAGGAGGGGAGGAAAGGGTGAGGCAGCTGCAAGTTGAGCTAGCTGCCCAATCGAGCTGACTCGATAGACCGTGAGGCCTGTTTCTGCTGGCATTTTCATATGTTCATAAGTTGTGATGCAACTCACCTCGTGTCAATATCCATTAATCTACCTTTTTAAAAATCAGGCCCCAGATATTCAAGGTAGTTATTTTATTACTGCCCTTATAAACACGACATGTAGCATTTACAGTATATTGGCCAAAATGCAACTTTGCACCTGAAATGCAGAAAGACATCTCGTCCAGGATTTAAAAAACACCACCTGTCACATCTATGAGATAGTGTGCAAAAATTGCTGTGTTGAAATTTTGGAGTCAAAATATTAAAGATTAACAAAGTTATGAGTGTATGTTGACATACTGCAACATTCAGTCATAACCTGGGAAATTTACCATATTTGTACACCAGAAGTTCAGCATAAACTTTTTGTTACCCCTGCCTCATGAACCAAGTAGACGAACATTTTCAAATCCCCACCAAAATGTGATTCCATGCCACTGAAATGTTATTCCGTGCCGCAGATGCAAAAACACATTTTGGCCAGGATTTGAAAAATGGCAGCTATCGCGATTCATGAGGTGGTGTAAAAAAATAGCTATGTTTAAAATCTGGGGTCAAAATATTTAAAATCAATGAAGTTATGAGGAAGTGTAGGCAAATTTCGACATACACTCATATTTGCCATTTTTACCCAAAATTTTCAACATAGCCTTCTTGTGACCCCACCTCCTGAACAATGGCAGTGTAAATTTTCAAATCCGGCCTGAAAAGTGATTTCACCTAATGACAGCAAAATCGCCTTTCAGGCCTGATTTGCATAATTCTACCATCATTGCTCATGAGATGGGTTCCCAAAAAGTCATGTTGAAAGTTTGAGGGTGAAAATATGCAAAAATGACATAATTATGTTCAAAATTCAAAACCCCATTGAAATACACTGAACTGCAAATACCATAGGTTCTCATATTGTTGTCATCAGGTCCAACAGTAAGACGTGTCTTTGATCGAGCAGATCTATGCTGTGCGCACATATGGCATTAATCGCAGCCATAGTGAAATTAGTTATACTTCATCATTGGAAAGACAATTCAGTTCTACCATATAAGGAGTGGCACCAGGAGATTTTGTCAGCGCTTATGGTCAAGGAACAGATTGCTTTATTAAGGAAGTGTCCTAACCAATTCTATAGTAGATGGCAATCACTTTATACACTTTTGTCTATATCTTCTGCAAGGGCATAATCTTGAGCTTAATTGATTTTTCCTCCTACCAACACTCCTGTAACCTCTAGTATTGCTCCTCTGACTTCTCTCATAGTTCATCAAGGGCCACTGAGCTTTTGGGAGGGGGGTGGGTGGCTGGGATTTGTTAACTGTCTTTTTTAATGATTGTTATTACTGTTATGTATTTGTTGTATGGCTTGTATCTTTTAAATGAAAAAAGGAATAAAGCATATTAAATAAAAAAAGATTTACACTATGGGACATGTTCAGGTGAGTACGGGTATCTGGGGGGTAGTGAGGGTGTCGGGTGGTGGGTGCTGAGTTGGAGGTCAGAGTGGGGGGATCAGGTTGACGAGAGATCATTTTCGTTTTTGCAGGTTTAAAAAAAAACATTGAGGGATGTATTTCTTTATTACAGCTAACTCAGGCAGCTAAAAGCTGATTTCACAAGCCCCTGATCGGGCTACCACTCGAGCATCTGTGGCTACCACAGCCAGCCACCCGATCCACCTCATCTCACCACCTGGAGTCATCTCTTCTGGATTTCACCAGCCCCTGATCGGGCTACCACTCAAGGGGCCGCGGATTCTTCCCATCAGAATCCTGCTTGGTGCCCACAACAAAACTCTGACTGTTGCTGCTGTATACATGCCTCTTAAAGGCCTCAACTCAGTCTTGGACCTCATCTGTTCACTACCTCCTGACTCGGAGTCAATACTAATGGAAGATTTCAACATCAATTGGCTGGCACCAGATATAGGGGGTTTCAAGGATGCCATCACAGCAACCAATCTTGCTCAGTTGGTCGACTCCCCTACCAGGCCGTTCACTCAGGAGTCCCCCAAGGTTCCATTCTCGAGCCACTCCTTTTCAGCCTCTTCCTGAATACTCTCCTGCAATCTCCTCCTCAAAATATCCTTCTCTATACAGACAATGCCATCATTTACACCACCCGCAAGGACCCCCTAATCCTTCAGAACAATCTACAGCTTGGTTTCTCTGCAATTGAAACTGGTTTAGCAAGCATAAATTAGTCCTCAACTATAAAAAAAAAACAGGTCTATGCTTTTCTGCAGCTCTCACAACAAACACAGATCTCAACCCCTCCTAATCACTAATTGCCTGGGTGCAGCCCTCGAACAGGTTCAATCATTCAGATACCTTGGAGTCACCATTGACAGTAATCTATCATATGCCACCCACATAGACAATGTCTCAAAACCTGCAAATACATGCATTGGCCTTCTTTACAGGCATAGGCAATGCCTTACCGCAGATGCCTTAAAGATCGCAGTTCACAGCTCGATGGTCTCACTAATTGACTATGGCCTGATCATCTACGGCTTGGCTTCTGCCACAGCCTTTAGGAGTGTATCTTTGACCTTAAACAAGGCCTGCAGGCTGATCACTGGATCCCACTGTCTCACACACACCTGCGACCTATACACCCAAACTGGATGGCTCCAATTATCAAGCCTTATCAAGTACCAGACCTGCTTAATGGCCAAAAAAATAACACTGGGCCTAGACCCCCCCCCAGGTGTCCAAGCCCTCCTCTGTATGGCACAGAATCAGCACCCAACCAGGGGCTCTGAATCTCAGCTCCTGCACATCCCACATTGCCACACCACCAAGGGGCAAAGATCCTTCACTCACAGAGCTCCCAGTTGGTTAAATGGCCTCAGCTACGACGTCTCCTGACTGCCTAAGCTAGGCCCCTTCAAATCCAACCTCCGCCTCCTCCTCTCTGCCTCCAGCTCCTGTGATTGTCAACCTTAATAGGCTCCACTTAATCTAGCACTTATTTCCCCCCTCTTAACTCCTCTAACACTCCTTCTCCCCTTCCCTCCACACCCCCCTGATCCTTTCTAGCACTTTTTTGTTACCTGACAAATGCCGCTGGCTGCTCCAGATTTTGTTGTCCTCTCCTAGCTTCATAATCCTGTATACCTTCCTCTTCCTACGGCTCCTAATACCACAGTAAATGTATGTATGTACCTATCTGCTTGGAAATGACTGCTACCTGCTTTGTTCTCCCCATTTCAATTTGCATTTTTCCTTCAAATTGTAGTATTTTCATATAGTTATGTCTCCTACTGTCACTCAAACCGACATGGAATCTCTGTAAAAGAGCCTTGGCTCAAAGGTATTTGTAATCCTAGATCTAAACAAATAAATAAAAAAAATTAGCCACATTAAATGTGGGGACAGTGATCAGAGGGCAGGGGGTGCCGCTAGAGACCAGTGAAACAATATACATAAGGGAGATGGTAAGTGGAGGGTGGGGGCACTTCTAGATACTGAGGAAACAACATACAGAAGAAGATGGTGATAGGAGGGTGGGGGTGCAACTAGACACCAGGGAAACATAAAATGCCTCAGGAGATGGCAATCAGAGGGTGGGGAGGCACCACTAGTCACCAGAGAATCATACTATAGATAAGGGGATGGTGATCAGAGTGTGAGGAGTGCCACTAGACACCAGTGAAGCATAAAATACAGAAGAGAACAGTGATCAGACCGTGGGGTGGGGGGGTGCCACTAGACACTAGGGAAACTTAACATAAGTGGCTGGTGAACAGAAGGTGGGGAGGTGCAACTAGACCCCAGGGAAATATAACATAAGGGGATGGTGTTCAGATGGTGGGTGGTGCCACTAGGCACCAGGGAACTATTACATACCTAAGGTGATGGAGATGGGAGGGTGGGGGAGCCACTAGACACCAGGGAAATGATGGTTCACTGCTCTCAGAGGAGCCCGCAGCATGAGTTCCAGCTGCAGTCGCAGAACTCAAGAAAGTCCTGCTGTTCTCATACAGAGAATGTGGGTCAGTACCTCCTCTCGCTAAACTGGACACCCAGAATTGTGGGGTTCTCAGAAAAGGTATTTTGGCCGTGTATTGAATAAACAAACATCAGAATCTAGCTAAGCAGGTCCTGTTCAGCTAGGTTCTGGTGTTTGTTTTTCTAAAATGATGGCATTTTTATGTTCTTTCCATGCTTATTAGTCCGAGGAGAAAAGAAACAAGATGATGGATCTCATGGGACAGAAAATGCTTTGTGCTGTGAGAAGCAAGTGATGAGAAATCAAAAACTGCCTTGAGACACAGAATTTTTGCTGTCTTATCAAAATGTACCAAGAACACTAATGAGCATGCTCAGAACAGAAAAACACAAAACTTAAAAGCCTTGTAACTCTGGAACCATTTCATATTTTTTCAAAAAACCTTTGAAAGGCACTGTCTTAGGACACTATGCCTATACCATGAAGGTCTGGGGAAAAATTCCTTTCCATGTAGACTGTAGATGAGAGCAAAAAAAAAATCCCCTGTTAAGTATAGGAAAAAAGTTAGACATCTAAAGAAAAATGACTTTGCAGCTCTCAGAAACTACATAAGCTGCAGTCACAAAACTTTCCACAGATTTACATCTTGCCTCCCAGTCAACACTAGTTAAATTTCAGCTGGTTTCTTTTAATGCTGCTAAAGCTATTACATTGCAAAGTTAGGGGTTTAACATTGAACACAAGTATACCATTAAACGCCTGATTTTTCAAACCTCTACTGTAACTACATTTTGTAGTGCAGACAATCTGTACTCTAAATCAGAATTTTCATCCAAATATCATGCTCTTACACTTCAATTAAACCCTTTAGCTATAAGCCTTCTTCTAAAAGAAGCAAAACCCCACACAGGAATTAGGTGTGAGTGTTCCGTTATGTACCAATCTGCAAAGCAAACTGAACAGCAGCTGACTGCTGACATCACTCTCCTGCAGGAAGCATAAAAACAGAGTTAGAAATGATTGGGTTACTGCACTTCAGGCTTACTAACTGTGCCCACAGCAGACAGCAGCAGTTAATACCAAGTCGACAGCTCCTGTCAAACTATCATTACTGCAACACTTAACATGTTGGCACATTTTTCATTAAAAAAACAATGTTGCAGCAGTGACCCCATCATGTACCACTGATTTGGCCATTCCTATGCAGACTTAGTATTTATTATTTGCTCCGGCAAGCCTACAGATCGGTAGAGATGTAGCAAAGTTTAATTCACTGGCAAAGTTGACATGACTTCACGGAAACCTCACATTTTGCGAATTTAACAAATTTTGCACTTGATACACAGATTTGTCATGCAATTTTTTTTAAAAAGCCCTGAAATGTAATAAAAAATTTCCCCCACCCACTGTGCTGTAATGCCACCCCCCACCTCCCAAAAATGTTTGATTCATCACATACCCTCCCATCCCTTGCTGCCCTCACCCTGGCAAATTGCACCAAAGCCATGAAGTTAAGTAAGAGTTAGAGGATTTCAAGACAGTGTGAAATTTAATACCATACCCTTCCCCTCACCTACATGCCATTAACAATTTCCCCCTTCCCCACCCAAGTCTTAACAAGTAAATCATAAGCCCCCCCCCACCTAACCCCACTCTGGTCCTCACCACCCTGCTGCCCCTACCAGCACCCAGAAGAAAAACTAATAAACAAAATGGTTCCCCAGTGCAGGGCATCTTCTCTGTTCAGTGTCTATCTTGGTAATAGTGTGAAGCAATAAATTGTGAAGTCTTTGCTCCTAGTAAAGACTGATTGGCTGAGTGTTTGATTTGCCTAATTTTTCCACAAATTGGCAATTTACATAGACTCACCATGTGAATCTGGCAAATTCACTGGATCAATAACTATGCCAATTGCTATCAATGGAGAAGGAAAGTTACTAAAATTTGTGAATTTTGGTACAAAGTGAATTTCAGCAGCTTCATCCATCTTTACCGATAGGTCTAAGGTTAAAGTAATTGTACCATAGCGTGAACCACTAAGTAACATATACAAATCTCGCAAGTCTCCTGATAAAAGCACATCCAACAGACAACACAACTTTAAACATATGTTAAATGTATTGATGGACAGGGGTCATGTAAATTAATATTTTATTTAATTTGGAGATATTGTTAAATTGACATATATCGTCTTCTACTATCTTGTTCACTCCATGTATGAACTTTTAGATATCACAAGTAATTGATGTGTTTAAAAGAAGAACCAGTATGTGTTCAAGTATGAAGTGAAAGGAGAAAGACCAGGGGAGGGACAGTAAGGCTTAGGAAGCTAGAAAAGGAATGTGTGAAGGGGGACCAGGAAAAAGCAGACATCTTGAACAAGTACTTTAGTTCAGTGTTTAAAGAGGAAGGGGAAGAAGAGGGACCATAGATAAGAGCCAGGAGCACAGAAGAAAGGTAGGGAGACACAAGTCCATTTACAGAGGAGAGGGTTCTGAGGGAACTCGCAAATCTGAAAGTGGGCAAGGCAATAGGTCCAGAAGGGGTGCATCCTAGGACATTGAGAGAGCTCAGGGAGGTACTGGCTGCACCTCTGACAGCCCTGTTTAACCACTCACTAGAGATGGAAGTGGTTCCAGCACTGGAGGAAGGCAGATGTAGTCCCACTTCACAAAAGTTGAAACAAAAAGGAGGCTGGCAACTACAGGCCAGTCAACCTAACTTTGGTGTTGGAGAAAGTAATGGAATCACTATTGAAGGAGAGGATTGTGGAATATCTGGAATCCCACAGCCCTCAGGATCTGAGGCAGCAGGGATACACTGGGAAGGAGATCAAGTCAAACAAATCTTATAATTTGTTTGACTGGATGACCAGGGAATGGATCAAGGTAGAGCAGTGGATGTGGCCTACCTAGATTTCAATAATGTATTCAATACCATTCCACATTGGAGACTCGTAAACAAACTGGCAAGCCTAGGAGTGGATCCAAAGGTGCTAAACTGGGTGAGAAATTGGTTGGGGGACAGGAGACAGAGGATAGTGATAGACAGAGTTCACTCTGAGCAAGGGAGGGTGACAAACGGGGTGCCACAGGGATCAGTAGTGGGACCGGTCCTGTTCAATGTCTTTATTAGTGACATTGCAGAGGGGCTAGAAGGGAAGGGAAGGTATGCCTCTTTGCAGATGACAATAAAATCTGCAATAGGGTAGACACTCCGGGGGTGGGTGAATGGTGATCTAGGAAAGTTAGAGTAGTGGTCAGGAGTGTGGCAGCTAGGTTTCACGTGAATAAGTGCAAAATCATGCACTTAGGGCACAGAATCCCAGGATAGAGTACACAATGGGGTGTATTAACCACCACCCAACCACCAAACTGGAAAGGGATCTGGGAGTAATTATATCTGATGACCTAAAGGTTGCCAGACAGTGTGACAAGGCAGTAGGGAGAGTTAGTGGGATGCTAGGATGCATAGAGAGGGGTATCACCAGCAGAAATAGAGAAGTGGTATTACTGCTGTATAGATCACTGGTGTGCCCTCACCTGGAGTAGAGTCCAGTTCTGGAGACCTCATCTCTGGAAGGAAATAGACAAGTAGAGGTGGTCCAGAGGAGGCAACCATAATGATGCAGGGTCTTCATCACAAGCCCTATAAGAAGAGACTGAAAGACCTCACTATGTACACTCTGGAGGAAAGGGGGGGGGGATATGACAGAAATATTCAAATACCTAATGGGTATAAATAAAGTTCAATAGGGAAGCATTTTTCTGAAAAAAAAATGCTCAAGAACAAGGGGACATGAAATGAAGCTGGATGGGGGAGACTCAGGGGAGATGTGAGGAAGCACTTCTTCACAGAAAAAGTGGTGGATGCCTGGAACAGCCTCCCAGCAGAGGTGGTGGGGGAAAAGGCTTCAAGAATGCATGGGATAGGCATAAGGCAACTCTAGAGGTAGGGAAGGGGGGGTAAAGCCGGACATCAAGTAGGGTCTGCAGTGTTACAGTATGTAGGGAAAATGGCAGACTAGGTGGGCCAAACAGTCCTCATTTGCTGTCAATATCTATCTTTCTAGCTGCTTTCATTATTACAGTTCTACAGTGACTCATGTAGCAAATGTCCACTGAAACAGCATTTGATCTTAATATTCCAACCCCTAGAATATGGGGCTATTTAAAATTGTGCTGCTCTAATCAAAAACTATATTAAGAAGGCAAGACAGTCTTTCTAACACTGAAGAGTTCATTATGCACTGAATAATGTAGATCTACTTTGGACAACGTGGATAAAATAAAAATCATATACTGAGTAGATTTGACTATCACTAATGAACAAATATTGCAAAATTATACAATGGCAAGAAAGAATCCTGGTCTCTGATTGGTCAATCTGGGACTGGACCCATGCTGTTATCCCAGTACAACAGCACGGGTCTAGTCTCAGTCTCACTGTGAACCTGTAGAGGATTGTTTGGAGCTAGATATCTTTTTTTGCATGTTCTCTTAAACAAAAATATTCTTCCACACTAACAAAGACATTCCGTAAAATGCTTTTATTTATTCTGTATTACAACAAGCCATTGTATAATAGCAATAATGTCCTCCAGGATGTGTGTGTTGTGCTGTGATAACATCACACCTCAGGTATTGGATGCACTCGGTCTGTGACCTCGTGCCCAACCACCTGAGGTGTGATGCTATCCAAGCACAACACACTCCCTGTTGGACATTATTGCTAATTTAAAAACTCTGTGTGAGTCCTTCTGATCAGGCATGCTGCCCTCCACCTTGCTGTCATTCATTTTCTGCATATGTGTTTTGATGTATTCATTTTCTTTTTGACTTCATTTGCTATGCAATAGTATAATATACTCCACTGCTTGAAACAGGGTTTACTATGTACAGTATGATATCACAGAATGTCCAGTGGATGAAACAACATCTATAGAAACGTAATACATCAGAACACTGGTGCCAGTCCATAGTAGTGCTACCCTTTATGCTACTAACCTGGTGCTATTAATCAGTTCTCAGGACATCAGCATCATGAACTCTCAATTTAAGGCTGATTTTTGCCAAATGCAATCTTGACTCTTGTCAAAGAAACTAGCCTTTAATCTCAGAAAAACACAGGATATGCTTTTTGGCACACAGGCCAAAATCAGAGCATGTCCTGAATCCCTAATTGTCACTAGTGTTGACAGAGTCCCCTGTGATGGTTGCTGACTCTTTTAAATATCTGGAGTCACTCTTGATCCTTAGGTAGACTTCTCCTTGCATAGGTCCGCACCTGCGGACAGGTGCACACCCAGGGAATGCACGACCGATGCACACCTGTTCATGGCCCTGCCCCCCCTCCAAATATGCAGGACTGCGCAGGGTGGCCGGGTGCGGGACTGCAGTCCCAGGTGGGCATCCAAACATGCCCATCCTGCACCAAATGTGGATCCCTTGTGCAGAGACGCACAGATCCAGGTGCAAGAATGCCCACCGCAGGCACCTGGACCTATGCGCAAATGCCACTGTGTTGGGCCATTGGTTCATGGCCCCCACTCACCCACCACACTGCAGGGCCACTACCAATACTGGCAACCATAAACCCCCCCATGCCCATGTCAGCAGCAGCCTGACCCCATCCTAGTACCCCTTCTGTTGGCAATCGCAATTGCCCGCGTGTAACCTCAACTGGCATGTCGTCCGGGTCATTGTCCTCTACGGTACCAACCCTTTCTGGCGACATTGAAAACTCACCCCTGGCCCTCTTACCTGTGTACCAGTGCTGCTTCGAAACAGCCAGCAGCACAGCCCTCCACACACCGCACAGCCGCTGTCCATCTGACATATGCAGGGGCGACAGCCGATATGCACCTAGCACGCCAGATGGCCAGCAGCTGTGGTGGTGAGTGGAGATCTGTACCACTGACTGGCCATCTCGGGAGTGGAACCAACTGGCAGGTCTGGGGGATGGGGGTTGGGATTTCAGTGTGGGGGAGGGGTCACACAGATCAACAATGGAGGCGGGGCACTGGGAGGGGGGTCTGCAATGCACGCCAGCCTTTGCCAGATGGCACATGGATGGGCAATCTTGATAGTGCTCCTGTGAGGGGGATGGTCTTGATGGTGCTCCTGTGAGGGGGGGTTCCAGGGATGGGGCAGTGGGGTGCATGCTCCTTTGGGGTCAGGGTGATGTGTCTTGGGGGGTTTGCATGAGTCCCTGGTGTGTGACTGGAGTGTGGCCCACTGGCATAGGGCACTGCACCCTGCACTTCAGGCTACCACCAGCTCTGCCACTCTGGCACCACCCCAGTAGCCTACTGGGCTGAGGCAGCATGGTGGCTTGTCGCCATGTCATGCCATGACCAGCAGGTCATGTCTGTGGGGGTGCACAGTGGGTTATGGCAAGGTCCAGGTTGCCATAACCTGCGCCCTCCTCTGCACCCCTGTGGGCAGCTCTATGCACCTTGGAGACTGACACATAGTGCTGCCATGCCCCAGCACATTATTGTCTGCATGGCCAGGGGATCGTGTGCATGGATCGTGTTGCATGCACCAATGGTGCATGCTGCGAGGTCTCTGCTCCATGGATTTTGGGTGTAGCAATGCCAAAGTGTCAGGTTTATGCAGTGTTTTGGCATCGTGCATAGGGCCAATTGTATGTAAGGCAGTAAATTGCAAGTTGGGCCTGGTCTATAGGGCCAAGCGCATTCTTACATCAGCAATGCATCTTGCCATGGTGAGAGAATTACTCCTTTCCACCCCTAGTCATGGACTCCTAAGTCTTCATCCATACTACCAAGTTCAATCTGTCCAAATGGGGTGTTGCTTATAACTACATACAGTATGTTGGTTTGTCCTCCCTGTCCCTTGACTCACTCATCATTGTGATCTATATAACCAACTAGACTGTCTTTTTGCAGGGAATTATTGTACTTTTGCTTTGAATTGTTTCATTGATAAAGTCAACAGAACCACCATCCCACCAGCCTTGGTGGAGCAGCTAAGGACTGTCGATCCAATTTACTCCCTCAGGTCTAATGATTCACCTGTGCTCCTTGTTACTAAAACCAATATGGCAATGGATGACTGGGCCTTTGTTGTCTGTGCACCCAGGTTATGGAACTCTCTCCAAGTACATACTCGTAGTGCCACCTTCCACCACAGTTTTAGAAGGTCCCTATGGGATTACTTGAACTATAACTCTGCCTGTAACTGCACATAATGTCTGGTACCCCCACCCCCTAATTAGTGGTGTACTTCATTGCTCAGTCTGGGTCTGTTAAATTCTATGCTTGTGTAAAATTATAATCTCTGCATATATTGTTTAAATTTGCTGTGTTCTTTATCCACTGTTACCTTTTTATGTTGTCTTGAGCACGCACAAGCAACATATTGTGGTAGCTTGGAATGGCAGGTTTTGGAAGTGCAGTCATGTTGTGGCCAATGGTGCCACTGCTTTTTCGGGCTGGGCTCTGTGGCACAAATGAAATAGCATGCTGTCCATGACAGCAGTGAAAAACGTGCCCCCAACTTGGAACAATTTTGCCGCTGCAATGAGGGAGTGGCCCATAATTGCAGGGCGTGCTTTGCCTGGTGTAACATTTCAATAAACATGACGGGCATCGGCCGTCGCCATCCGCCTGTCACAGTCCCCAGGAAGCTGACTTCAGTGGTGCCCAATTCCCCTTTTTAGCATATGTGCCCCTTCACTGTTTTTGTCTGCTGAGGGGGTGCTCGATCCCCCTTGGCATCATCCCCTCAAACACAGACATGCTTGCCAATGGGGGGCACAATCCCCTGTCAGCATGTTTAACCCCCACTCCCATCGCATCAGCATTTTTCTGCTCCCACCCTAATTGTGCGCCACAGTGGGAGCCAACCCCGGTGTGGCTAACGTAACCCCCCAAACAAATGGGACACACTTAGAGCCCACACTGGTGTGCCCAACACCTGTTTAAAAGAAAACAGTCCACAGTGATTATTTATTTCTTTTTTTAGTAACCTGAAACAAAGAAAATGGTCCCTCACTGTTGGGTGCCTCCCCAACCCACACCCACCCTCTGCACACTCTACCTCCCTCACCCTATGCTTGCCTCCGGAGCCCGGCGCCATAATCTTCGTGGAGCGGAACATGTCTGTACTCTTTAAAGCTGACTGTGAACTGAAGAAATGCCAGTAAGCCGTATAATGGCATAAATGGGGGGGGGGGTCAACTTAAGTGGATGTCTTGGCCATTTTTGTGAATTTTGGCTCCAAATTTTTAACATGGGGTTCTTGGGACCCCACCTCATGAACTCAGTCACTGTCATTTCACTATTCGGTCCCAAAAGATGATTTCATGGTCACTGTGTGGAATCACCTTTTGGGACCAATTAGTGAAACAAGTGTCAGTGTTCATGAGGTGTGCTCCAAAAAGCCTATGCTGCAAATTTGGCGAAAAGATTCTGAAAAATGACTTTTATTAGCGTGCCTCTCCTCTCTTCTTGCTAACTAACACTCCCATAGTAGGCTTCAGGTCCCTGCCTCAGCATTCCATCCAGTGAGTCTAGCCCTCCTTTATGACTACACTTTTCAACACTTATGACAAAAGAACTGCTGCCCATCAAGTTCTCACCTCCTTGCGTATAGTATTAGTTAATTATTTTACAGACTATATCATCTTCTGCTACCTTATTCACTCTATATCCTGTAGAATCTCAAGCTCTTCACTTAACAACCTGTCAGCCTAACCTGCTTTAAATTATGTGTCTGTATATTTTTATTTATGTACTCCCTGTTATTGTAATTATGTAACCTCTGTAACCTGATGTTCTCATGTCTTTCTAGGCATGGAACCACCTTGTATCTGCTTATGTACTTGTAACCATTGTAAATGATGTAATGCCCATGTATTACTATGACATGGAACCTCTGTAAAAGAACCTTTGGCTCAAAGGTACTTCCTATAAATAAATAAATAAATAAATAAATTGAGCATTGCGCGGTTTCTATGCATGCTTGTAACTTCGAGAATTTTTAATATTTTCCCTCCAGATTTTCAGCATTGCCATTTTTTCATGCCTTCTTATGAAAAGTACAGCTGTCATTTTTCACATCCTGCCCAAAATGTGTTTTCATACATGTGGTGCACAATGGCATGGTCACTGTGGGAAATCAATGTTTGGGACAGATTAAGAAAATCACAGTGACACTGTTCATGAGTGGAGGTCTCAAAATGCCTATGTTGAAAATTTGGTGAGAAAATTCCACAAAATGACTGTATTATGAGTGTGCGTTGTGTAGTTTCCACGCACACTCGTAACTTTGAGAATTTTTAATATTTTCACTCCAGATCTTCAATATTGCCATTTTTTCACACTTCCTTATGAACAGTACAGCTGTCATTTTTCACATCCTGCCCAAAATGTAGTTTTCGCACATCTGGGGCAGAATGGCACTGTCACTGTGGGAAATCAACATTTGGGACAGATTAACAAAATCACAGTGCCACTGATCATGAGCAGAGGTCCCAAATGCTTTCATGAGGTGGGGTCACAAAAAGTCCATGTTTGGAGTGCAAATACCAACAAACATCCGGGGCATTAGGGTTTCTAACCATAACGTCCCACCCTGTAGAGACTGACCGGCATCAGGGGTGTGACTTTGGATTGTTGGCTGTAATACTCACACCATTCCTCTCCCACCCCCACCCTGCAGCCACTGACAGGCATCAAGGTGTGCCTTGGACTCTTCAGCCCCAAAGTTCACCTCATTCTCCTATAGTGCACCCATCTCAACATATTTCCTTATGGAATGCGGTGAGCATAAGGCCTGAGGACCCCAAGGCACAACGTGATATTTGTTGGAGTCTGCAGGGTAGGGTGAGGTGAAATGGCATGGGCATTATGGCCAATGACCCAAAGGCACACCTCAATGCCTGTCAGTCTATGCAGGGTGGAGTGGGATTGGCATCACTTCCATACTTCACCTCCATTCCTATTATGCATCTCTCTAACTCTTGCACTACCAATGCCAATGTCAGCAAGACAACATTTGGCATTGACAAATACTTGTTCTATTCTGTTGCTGCCTCCTCATTGTTAAATTTGTGCAGTGTCTGTATATCTTTGTAACTTCCTGGGTCATACCTGAGAATAGGCATGTATGTGTCTTGTGTGCTTACCTGGTCAATAAAAGTTAAATAAATAAAGTAATTAATACACAAATAATCATGTAAATAGAAAGGTAAGGGCAGACAAAAGACTTGGAGTTCATCAATTCTGTTCTGAAACACTACCTGGAGCTACTCTGTGATGGCTCCTCCCTCTAACCCCATCTTCACAGGTCCTCCTCACCCTTTTTGGGTTAATAATTCCTTGGTAGTAAGTGGACTATTGCGATGGATAGGCTATTCCATTTATCCACTGCCATCCCTGTGAAAAATAAAATGTGCTTTTATGCTGCTTAATCGCTTTGGTACTTTAAATGGTTTTGTCATTGTTTTGGTTCAGTTATGTTACTATATATTTTTTGGCAGAATGAATTTTCATACAGCTTTGAGCGTAAATATCTGAAATATGAGAATGAAGGTCAAAACTAAATGCTCCTTATTAAGAAGAAAAATATAATACTGTTGTCCCCATAGTCTTCCATTCTTTTCTGAATTTGTGGCTGATATTGGAATTTCATGTTGTAATCCACAAGCCTACTAAATCAGAAATTGTAAAATTAGTTGTACTGTATACTGTATATCTAGTCTATGCAGCCCACCAGAAAAACCTGAGATTACATGAAAAGAATTCCATAAACAAAGCAGTATTTAGGCCCACACCACTGTGTTGTCACATTTTAAGAATGGTCCCAAAATCTTCCTACAGTTCAATTGCAATTGGTCACCAGTTTAAATTGTACAATAGCAATTTAACAGAATTAGAATTCCATATCTGTAGCAGCTAAGAAATATCAATGTCAACAAATACATTTTTGATAGGATTGGCTCTTATTGAGATGTGATAAAAATAAAATATACAATATTTGTCCAGATATTAAAGAGCTAGTGGATCTAAAACAGGCAGACAGAAAAATAATGCATATTTTACAAAGTATTCAGTTGTTACTTTTTATTTCTGAAGTATTTCTATTTTTCCTTTTGCTCATTAGAAAGTATTCTATGTGATAATACCGTGCTGTATGTGTGGAATAGCTGTCAGCCTGGCAACTGACATAGCTATCTCTAGCCCCTCGCTACTTCATCAGCATTGTGAGCTCACCGGCAGTGACATCACAGGTGACTGAACTTTCAATTAGTGAGTGGCTGTTTCTAAGCAACAGTGATGTCACAGTCAGTGAGGTCACAATGCTGATGATGCAGTGTGTGTGGGGGGGAGGACAGAGACAGATATGTCAGCTGTCAGGCAGAGTGTTGTCCCACACATCACACCTAGTAACATCAGGTAAACAACTTCTAATTAAATAAAGGGAAAAGAAAATTTACCTCAGATATAAAAGGTAAAGGCTGACTACTATTAAAAACTAATATTAGTTTTAGGCAGTGTACTAGCTCTTCAATAAAATGTTAGCCATCTAGTAGGTTTGGGATTTGGTTGTACCAAAGCTGTAACGATTTCTGTTTTCTCTTTTTAGGCATTCTTCAGGCAGCACTAAATGGTGATTTCAAAAAAGTAAGCTTACTTTTTTTTCCCCAATTGAATCTTAAATGTTAATACTATTGCATTTTGTGAATGATGTAGCCATGTACCTGATTGGGGGGAAGCGGGGTGCATTGCGAGAGGGAAAAGGAATGGATGCACTCTCATTCAGCATAGTTTCAAAAAACTATTTTAATAGTGATTTCTGACCACCTTGTTTCACCCAATGTTTCATGACTCCATATGCTACTTTATCAAAGGGTATTCCTCAATGGTTAACTTTATCTACTCATAACAAAGAAAAAGTATTTTTTTCTAGTGTTCATTCTCTAATAAAGTTTAAGTCTCTTTACCAGCACCAAGGTGAAATCACAACACAGATGAGTATAACCCTCATGATCTAGATATACAGTAAGAGACATAAAACCTATTAGAGAGTTAATTTGTGTTTTGAAACTATGCTGAGTGGCAGTGACAGTACATCCATTCCTTCTCCCTTTCTGTCTGTCACTGCTCCATAATTGACTAGTGACTCCCCCAAGACAATTTAGCCTTCTGGACTATGATGGATGGTGGAGAGTGATTTACAAAGGCCATATTGGAAGTGAAACAGAAAGAAGGAAAAGTAGAGGAAGAAGAGATGAAAATGTACAAGCTTTTCCTGTGCCCGTCTTTGATTAGAAGTGGTAGGACAGAGACAGCTCCTTTTCCAGGACTACCATGATAAATGTAAAGAGGTTGGAGCCATATTATGTTGTCAATCATTATTGCATGCTTATGTCACCTTGGCATTTTCTCATTATGAATATACTTTTTACAATTGAAGAGAGAAGTCAGAGAACAGGAATTGTACAATCTGTTGGGTGCCGCTACGGTATCTTTGTTGTGGTCCCACAATAACCAAAAAAAACTCATAATAAAACAATTTGCAAAATACTAGAATGAACAAAAAATAAATAGTAAAAAATATAAGGATTTCAGGAATGCGTAACTAACAAAAATGGTACGGTGTAGAATTTTCCCCAAAACATTGATATTTACTGATTTAAAATGTAAATAGCCCTATCCAGCAACCCATCATAGGCTCCTGTGGCTGTATTTTTTTTTCAGTTTTGTTCTTCATATAACATCACAGCCAATCTGCAGAAAGGAAAAAAAGCTGCTGGCCCAGAGTTTCATAGCCAGTGCCACACCTCTACATGTATGTGATCTGATAGAGCCACATGCAAATGTAGTAGCACATTTTAAAGATACCAGGGTATACTGGGCTGAATACAGTTTGTTGGGGAAAGGTTCCTAACACTTAGTTAGAACTGCATGTAGAGCTCAGCGGTTAATGGGGCTTTGTTCTGACCCTCTTCACAAAGGCTGTCTATTTAGAAATCTGCTGCATGGAAGATTAAGTAGTACAAAAGTAAAACCGCCATTCTAAAAACTTAAATAAGGGTTAGCCAAATTAGTGAAAACTAGAAATATGCAAAGTTGAAGAAATTTGCATTTGCAAAGAACTGCACACATTGCAGAAGAAACAAAAGATTAGATGTGCAGATTTTTGTGAAAAACATGAGATAACTAACTTAACAAGCAGGGCAGTCACGGTGCTGACACTCACTACACTGACAACTTGTATTTTGGAATGTACCTGGGTCACTCAAGGACTGGTCAGGGGAGGGAGGCTCGAGCATAAACAGGACTGCTCTTATCCCTCAGGGAAGGGGGATGCTGATAGCACTACTTGACTGCCATCTGGTAGAGATCTTGTGGCAGCACTGTGGGTGCACATTGATGTATAGAGGGGCGGCCACCACATGTCAAGAATACATGCATGAGCATCATTGTATGCCGGCACCCTTACTGGAAAAACAGCAGGATGAGAATATCACCAGTCTGCCGGCACAGTGCCAACACCCCTGACAGGCCCATACATGACTGACAGGGCAGGAGATTTACCACATCTGTGGCCCTGGGAAAGTAGTGGATATCCTGTATGTCTCTGCGAAGGTCAGTTATGGGTCTGGGAGGCCATCAGAAAGGAGCAGACTGGGGGCCAGAGAAAAAAAAATTGGAAGCTGCACAGATTGTGTACTTTACAAAGTTTTTGCACAATTTTCTTGAGAGGGGATATTTATAAAAACTCTCAAAAGTGCAAAGTTGTATTATCTATGGTGAACATATGTGCATTGTGACGTTTGCACCTCTGGTGACCAAAACAGTTGGCTAGAGCCAACAAAGTCAGCATTTGCTCTTATATGAACATAATAAATACAGTAGGTTTATGTTACTATTAACATATAGTGGTAAAGTGGGGCCAGCCCAGTGATGCTGAGTGTTAAGGCACTAGATGCCTCACTTCGTGCCACGCCGGCAACCTGGGTTTGGGAATGAGCCCGAGACATCAGGGGTCAGCAAGGGCAGGGAGGGACTAAGCATCTGTCGGATAGCTCTCCCTTCCCGGTGAGGGTGTAGGGTACTGCGTCACTCCTGAGCTACCCCTGGTGGCAGTCTGAAGTAGCCAGGACACTGGGTCGCTGCTGTATGGCACTTGGGGAGGTGGAGCTTGGTGGATGCTGGCTGTCATTGCACATCTGAGCTTCATGGGAGGGAGGAGGGGATAGGAAAAACACATAACCCCGGCTCCTGATAGGTGAATGCAAGGACCGGGGTCAGTCCCCACACCCAATGTTGGGCCACCCAGCTCCATCTCAGGCACTTCCTCCACCCCCTGGTTGCTCAATTAGATTGTAGATAGAGCACCAGAGGAGTCGGCAGCCCTGCTCTGGAGGGCTCAGAGCCGGGAGGTTGGGTGGCTAGGTGGTGCAGAAAGGAGACGAGCCCATGCCTGAGCGGAGTCTGGGGGGGGGGCTTCAGGTGGGTGGGAACAGACTGAACTGAATGTCGCTACCAGAGAGCATTCAGGTAAGCTGGCACTGAGGGGGTATAAAGAAAGTTGGGAAAAAAAAAACATATAGTGGTAATCATTTAGTTTGTCATTTTCAATATGTTTGTGTATCTTTATCCATGAAAACCAAACTGTGAGTTAGTAATACATTTGTTGCCACCAACTTGTCTGCCTTCTTATTGTAAAAAGAAAAAAATTTTACTATGGTAAACTCGCAATGGGAGGAGCACAACCAGGAGGACTTGGATCTGAAGTTTGCAGTGTGGGGAGGGGGAGGAGAAAAAAGTGGAAAATGGAAAAAGGTAACGTGGAGGAGGAGGAAAGGAGAAAAACAGAAAGGTAGGAAATGTAACATAGTGAACACAGGAGAGTGAGTTAGTAATACAGTTGTAGCCATCATGTTGTCTGGATACTTAGAGATATTCTGTGATATTATGAAAAATATATTTCTGGTGGCCCTGCAGTGGTACTAAAGCAGGAATGAAATTTCTGTAGAAAAAATTCACAAAAAAGTAAAGAAATATCCAGACATGTCAGTGGCCACAACTGAAGCAGCAGCCATGATTGGCATGATCACACTGTAAGATTAATTTTCTGAGTGGTGATAAGGAGCAGATAAATTTAGAGGCTTGGTTGGAGACAAGAGAGCCAATAGATGGGCAGTCTGTCCTGCTAAGGTCCTCAGACTGGCAAGTAAGGAAGAAGGAGAGTCAGAGTTTCTAAGACACTAAGAGGATGGGGAACATAGGGACTTGTATGGAGATTGCTAAGGTTGCAGGGGAGGAAACTGGCCATAATTAATTTTTTTCTACCTTGTGTTTATCTTCCAGTTGTCTTGACTGGTTCCTCCAGCTCATTCACACAGCTTCCCTGAGACTTACCTTCTCCATTGTATCCTGCCACAGAACCTAACTGGAGGTGCCCAATTGTTAGTGTGGGCTCTGCAAGGGACTAGGTTGTCTTTGTGCATCAGTTAGAGAGATTTTCCTCCATTTTCTCCCCTGGTGTCCACCCACATGGAATAATGGGATGTGTGAGCACCACCTATGCAGAGGTCCCCCAGCATCTGGGATGATCCCCCTTGCCTTGCTGTCCCCCTGAAGATAGATACTCCCCCCTCCCCGAGGGAGGCAAGCTGTTCTAAAGACACTCAATCCTCTCTCCCTCACCCAGCCAGCCCCCGAGTGACCCAGGTCCAATTCCAAAACTGGGTCACCAGCATGTCAGTAGGTAAGGCACCCAGTGCATCAGCCCTCAATGCCACTTGGCCAAACAGACCAGAATTTTGAGATGAGGGATGCGCAGTGAAGGTAGTACCTTACCATCTAGGGAATGAAGGAGAGGGAGAAACAGAAAACAAATTATTGGTATTAGGAGGGCAGTCAAACACAATCAACAGAATAAGTGAAAGACAGGGTCCTGTCTGGCCGGGGTGGCTTTGGATGCAGCACTATAAATCACAGCCCCATATTCACATGCAGGAAGCATCAGTTTTTATAACAATCTTCATTATGAAGATTGTGTAGAATACGAGCTTTAGTCTGATGTAGCACATCAAGCATTTGGAGAAGATTTTCATGAATAGTATCTATGTTAGAGCTATGTAAAATGTTCAAATTCTGCTTATGCCAGAATTCTGCAGAATTTCAGACATTCTTCCTAATTCTGCAGATTTTCATCAGAAGTGGAATTGCAAAATTTCAACAGTGGAATGTCAACTGAAGAAGCATATACAACAGTTTATGTAGACTGTAAATTTGCGTTCCACAAACCGCAAAACAGTATTCTGTGAATTACATAATCCATGGAATGTTATTTCACAATTTACATAGAAAGGCATTTTGGAATTCCACAGAAGTAAAAAAGAAATTCTGAAACACATTTTGGATGTGGAATTGATATTCCACGTGAATTCCACTGGTGGAATTCCACATTTTGCATAGCTCAAATCTATGTGGCAAGAAAAGTCTAGGTAACAATTCAGCCAGGCCCACAGATATTTAAAGGTACAGACTTCATTGCGAGGGGAACTATCTAGGGTCCAGCAATGATCTGCAGGTCTAGATTTTGGTCAGTCACTATCTGGTACCAAATGTCACCACTTATTTTTTTGCACTGAAGATGAAATGGTTTGCACATGACCAGCATTAAGCATAATCAAAGTCATGCTGGCGCTGGGCTCTCGATATAGCAGCTGAGAGTCATACAAACATAGTCCGCAGACATAAAGTACAGTGTCACTCACAAACACATGGATGTTCAAGGAGACAAAGGTTTTGAGAAGATCATATAAGAAAACTGAGAACAGTATATAGCACAAGACACAATCATGAGAGACATCAGACCAGACTGGGAGGTAAGCAATTCACACATAAAGACCTCTTGGGTCCTGTTCACCTGGTAGAAGCTGACCTACTTCACTGTGAGGTGAGAGCCATGTACTAACAAACATGTAAGAGAGGCTGGGTAACAAAGTCAAAAGATTTGGCAAGATCAACTACAGTAAACAAGGAGAAGTAATCAGGCCTATGCCCGTTAAGACAGTAACAGTGTGCATGAGAATGGATGAAACCATGATGTGAGAGAGATTTCTTAAAACCAAACTGGAAGATGCTGACAATATGCAAATATTTACTTGGCAATATAGACTTTAAAAGGGAATATGTTTCTCTGGAATGAAAATCATGACTCTTTACATGTTTTTTGTATCTGTGGGAATGCTGGCCTAAACATTTTTTTAATTTTAAATTACATGGTTTTGCATAAGAAATAAAAAAAATATGCAGTTTAATTTGTCAGAGTGCTTTAAAGAGAACTGCCAGGTACTCCAGATGTGTTTGTAATTTATTGCTGCAGATTTTACTACTGTGCAGATTCTGCAAACTGTCAATTTACTGTGCATTCATAACATTAACCATTAGGCTGCCAAGTAAATGATTAAAAAAACTTTTTTCCCAGTTTTGTATTATTTCAGTTTTTGTTTTTGACAAAAACTCAATTGTAAGAAACCGCAATGTCATAAATCCAAGTCACTAAAGAATATAGACCATGTTTGATAAACCATACAGTAAATCAGTTACCCATTGACCTAAACCACATGCTTTCAGTCTTCTTGCTAGTGGTGGCCAGTGGGTGCCTCAGGGATTGAAGCTGGGACAGGTCCTCTTTAATGTCTTTATAGGTAACATTGCAGGGGAGCTGGAAGGGAGGGTCTGCCTCTTCATGGATGATACCAAAATCTGCAATGGGGTGGACACTCCCAGGGGCTGGGGATGAGCAGGGATGTGAGAAAACTAGAGGAATGGTCAAGGATATGGAAGCTGGGTTTCAATGTGAAGGTGCACAGTAGTGCACATGGGGTGCAGAGACTCAGGGGTGCAGAGGTATTGGGGTGATCATGTTGGATGACCTAGAAGTGGCCAGGCAGTGCAACAGGGTGGTAGGGGTAGCACTGATGGGGTGCTGGTGTGCATAGGGAGAGGTGTTGCTGGCAGAAGGAGGGAGGTGGTATTCCCTATGTGTGGATCACTGGTGAATTTCCACCTGGAGTGCTGTGTCTAGTTCTGGTGATCACATTGTGACAGGGAGCGCCTGCCACTCTTGAGGACTGACCTTTTCTTAAATCTGTTGCAACAGTTCTTCTATTTCTAAGCCTAATCTATCCTTTATTATTTCTAGTCCATAAGGTTGGCCACCTATGGGCACCCCCTCCCTTTTCGCGACTATGCTATGGTATCCTCTTTAATTTTCCTTTTCCCTACCAGGTCCTCATACAGGGAGGTTATTGTGGTGACCTCCAAGTGTATGTAAAACAGGTTGTGTTTTTGTTGTTGGATTTAGTATGTAATGGCACTATATCATAAAATACCTTGATGTATATATCTTATGTTTATGAAACCTGTAAATGTTGAAAATACCATGGCAGTAGGTGTTTTTGATAATGGTAAAAAGTACTAGGTGACTATTACAGAAATTAAGTTAGTTGTGCTGTTTAAAATGCATGTACATTGCTGTAAACTGAACAAGTCTAAACATCATGGTGATTTGCATATATCCCATTACGCTTGGCATTATGGAAGTATGTATGGTGTTGTATTTCTTTCAAACTTGGTTTGTTGCCAATGCCCTTTGGGGTAACCTTTCTTTCAGTGATTCTGCATTGAGGTTCTTTATCTATGGCTTGTTTTGTTTTTTTTCTTTTTGGGCCTCCACTACCCAAGCAAATGGGGCCCGCATAGGGGTGGAGGATGCATCTCAACTGATAAGTTGGATCAGAGATCAGTGTCAGTAGGTGCAGAGAAAGGACATTCATAGTCTGTTGCTGAAAACTGATGTACTGAAGAAGGAATATGTTATTGCTGAAGCTTATTTCCTGTATTCTGAATAAACATCACTCAGAGACTGTGTGTTGAATCTGAAGTTTGGTGTCTGGTCTATCTGTTATCCCACAACCCCTCCATACACATCTCCAGAGGAACATTGACAGGGTGGAGGCAGTCTAGAAGAGGATAACTGGAATGGTTCAGGGTCTGCATCAGAGGCCCTATAAGGAGAGACTGGTGGACCTCAATGTGTGCACCCTGGAGTGGAAGAGGTAGGGGGATATGACAGAGACCTTTAAATACCTCATGGGGGTGAATAGGGTGCTGGAGGTGAGTGTGTTTCAGAGGATGGGGTGCACAGGAATGGAGATATGCTGTGAAACTGGAGGGGATAGATTCAGGGGAGATATGAGGAAGTACTTCACAGAAAGAGTGGTGGATTCCTGAAACAGCCTTCTAGCAGAGGTGGTGCAGCAAAAATAGTGGTGAGATTCAAGAATGCATGAGATAAGCACAAGGGAATTATAGTGGAAGGGAAAGGGGAAGGAGAAAGAGCTGTAGATCGGGCATGGTCTGAGGTGGTAGTGGGGGTAGGGAGAAATGGATAGACTAGATGGGCTAGGCAGTCCTTGTCTGCTGTCAAATTCTATGTTTCTAATGCATTTATGGTCACACTAATGCTGAGTAACATTTTAAAAGTGTTAGCTGTGCTATAGTTATGCCTTACTCAGAAGTTAGAACTTTGGTGCTACCAATGGCAAGACCACTGTTTAGCAAGCCAGTGACTGAAGTTTACACTGATTTCAGGATGCTCCTTAGGCTAGTAGGAGGAGGTTACAGCGTCCCAGGGAAACATTCTTCCTCTGACAAAATTTGAGTTGCAGCTCTTGACTGCTTCACTACCACATGGCAGTACTCATAAAGTGAGGGGGTGATATCAAAGAGGACTGTACATCTACCCAAGATGTGCTGGTCTTTCCCTTGTCATTGTCTCCAGGGAGGCATAACAAGTAGAAAACAGGAAGAGACACCTAAGTGCATGGCAGTACCTTGCTTTCACCCCCACTGGGATTTTCTGATTGCCTGGACACCTACTTGGGTCTGGATCAATGTGGCTAAAAGGATTACTGCTTACATTACTGAGGAGGCATTATTCTTTGGGGTTTAACACTGAACATGTACCTGCCGGAGTCAAGACAAGAGGGGGAGATATGCTAGAGACCTTCAAGTTCCTGTAAGGAATGAGCAAGGTAAACTGTGTGGAATTATTTAGCATGAGTAATAGATCAAGAACACAGTAGCATAATTAGAAATTGTTGTGGGGGTGGTAGAAGAGGGATGTGAAAAAGTTTTATTTTACAAAAGGATGGTGGAGCCATAGAACAATCTGCCAGCTGATGTGGTGGTTGTCAAAACCATCAATGGTTTCAAACAGTTTTAGCATGACGAATCGACAACAGTGTTGTTGAAGTTTGGCATGGCAAGATCCCCAATGTTGACAGGTGAAATTTCACCTATCAAACATTGGTGTCTTTCTCTAGGAGGACTCTGCACACCGCACCCCCCCCCTCTTAATATAACTAACTGAGAGTTGGAGTTAGTTCAAAGGGGGAGGGCGACAGATAGTGAAAGGGCAGAATTCTGCACTCGGATCCTTAACATCGACAATGTAGAAACCTGTCAACATTGTCAATGTTAAGGACTTCGCCATCTCAGAATCATTGTCTGGTCAGCATACCATTTCAAATATGGCTGGAACAGAGTGAAGGGCATAGTGGCTGCTTGGGTTGGTAGCGGCAGGGTGGGGAGCATGACAATATACAGTGTGAATTTGAGCCCTGTATGGACAATAGGTCCTGGGTTTGTTACAGTTTAAGGGCAGATTAGAAGGATCAATGGCCTTTTTTCTGCCATCAATGTCTATGGTTCTATATTTGAGGGGTCTGCAGTGGATCACATTCAATAAGTTGTAGCTTCCCAAGAAGCACAGGTTGAGGGACAAAGAGACCTAAATGAGGTATTGATGGCTTCATAGGTGCTCTGAAACATGTAACAAAAAAAAAACTCAAATTTTAAAATGCATTCAGACATGACATCATTGTTGTTTAACATCTATGCCACTTTCTGACAATTTGAGAGTCCACATTCTATACAGTTTATAATTTACCAACATGTTGGAAAACAATTAGACTATTGTCAGCCTCCACAATTATTTTCCATGTTAGCTACAACCAATGGGAGTATATTTGATATTCATTGATCTTGCCCATTGTGTTGACGTGTGTTTCATCTGTAAATTTTTAAGTGAGTATACATAAAATTATAAACAATACTCTATATATTGAAGTATCTATAAGAGATGCTCAGATAATCTGCCAGATTTCAGGATGCACCCAGATTTCCTGATTTTTATTTTGATCAGGCAAAATGGATAAAATTAGCCTGAGACTGGGATATATGTGGAGTAACATTCAGAATAGTTAACCATTATCCTGAAATACTTATATTGGGGCTTCAGGAATTGGGCAAGAGGCAGAATTAACCACTTCATAGGCATTCCCAAGTAAAATTACTTTAGCTAGCATGTCAGTGCTTAAAACAACAGTTACCCAGAGGATAAATAAAAAGGGCAGCTCTTTTCGGAGATCTTCAAAATATCTGTGAAATAATTAGATTGCACACAGATTTGCTTTATGACAAAGGAAGGGATTAGCTCAGGATAGAAAGGGGAACACTATACTGTATCATTGTGGGTAGTTAAGTTCCTGTAATCTTCTGTTGAGCCTCTATGTGTTCTGACTGTGGGAAATGGGAAAGCAAAACATTGGTTTTCTTGCCAGTTGTAAATAGGACCCATTCAAGATTGTGTTAGTTTTTGGACTGCTGCTAATTTTTAACCTTAGCACCAGTTACTAAAATAAACTTTAGTCCTTTTTAAAAATGTTTGTTTTCTGTTTTCTGATGACATGGGTAGGCACTGCTGGTTGCAGAGGTTTTAATAACATCGAGAATGAATTGTGGTTTTCATCTTTTGTAGCGCTCAATGTAGTAAACCTCCTTCCATTTTCAAAATGTGTTCTGTGTCCAGTAAAAACTATTAGGTACTGGCAGGTGCAAAGTTTAAAGAATACTGAAAGGTAAATGAGTCTCTACCAACTGCTGAACAAATGAGTTGTGCAATGAACTGTTACAAACAACATGAAACTGATAGTTAATAATAACAAACTCTGGTCAGAGCTGATATGGCTGTGGAGGGCTTTTTGGAAGCTTTTACCCATTATTTCTAATGGATTTGCACAATGCAGATCTGTAGAGAGGCAGTTTCAATGTGGTCTTTTTTTTACATATTTTTACAATGTATTTTCCTAGAATATGCCTGCTGATTGCTATATATTTTGCTTGGATAGTTCACAGAAGAAATGGCATCTTATTTTCAGTGGGGCTCTACATCTATACAATATTATGCTGCATTGTGTAAAATCATAACACACTAAAAACTATATTTTACATTTGGGTGGGACATATTAAGTGCTGGACTGATGCATGAGCAGAAAGATGTGTTACGCAATGAGGGTGCACCAGTCAGCAGTGGTACAATATTCAAAGAGAATGCGCCACCAGTACAGGGTGTGCATACAGTGAATCTCATCAGGATGAAGCACAGCACTGCAGAATTCTGCAGTAGAGTTGCTGCAGCAAACAATGCAGTTTCAATGGGAGTTAATCCCTTTTGTCATGGCTAAACCTTTGACACTGTGCTTCATCCTAGCTGGCTTCATTGTACCTGTTGAAAATGTGACCCTTGATGGGAGTTGCATTACAGGCGGCTTCCAAGTCAGGTGCATTCAGGAGGACCCCCAACTGAATACCTTCCGGGGGGGAATGTGTGGCACATACAGGTGTGCACCGCAGCCCCCATGGGCAATATTCAGCCCAGGAATGCAAATGAATTAATTGAGCATGCAGGGTGCAAAGGGGCCTTATGCATGCTCATTACCAGCCCATTTGCATGTTGGCACAGGGATGAATGTGCTGGAGCAGCTCTTGCCCTCAAGCCTCAACCCCAATCGCTCCCATGTGGGACAGACTCTGAAGTTTCTGGTGGTAAAGTGGCACCCCCCAACCCATTCCACCAGCCCTGATCATACCGGAATCCAGGCTTTATCATTTCCATACTGTAGGGACCCTGATGCCATCCCTGATTGCACCTGAATACACCTACAGTAGATGTCCATAGTGTAGTGGCCCCTACTCCCCTCAACGGTGCACAGACACCCCCCCTCCTGCCCTCCAACCCATCCCATTGTGATGACTGGTTCTGTGATGGGATCATACCACTGTATCAGTGGGTGGCACAGCACTCGCAGTAGGATGCTGGAATGTGTTATACATATGCATGAGCTGTGTGTGGGTGATAACACCCAGTGGCCATACACCTCAGGCACTCACATGTGGATCCATCATCCCGGTGCCATTGCACTGCTCAGTGTGGGTGATGGCTGATGCTGTACCCTCTCACACCCACTCACACAGGTCCCAAAACATTCATGTTACAGCTGGCCTCCCATTAATTTGTACAGTTGGGGATCTGCAGATGAACTATCCATAGCCTGAAGCGTACACTGCAAATGGCATTTCAGGATACCACACCCCATGGCACCCAGGATACCTCAGCAGTCCAGAGGGTGGCATGTTACACAGAGGAACAGGGGAAAGTGTGGACTTACAGTGGTGTATGACAGCAGGAAGATACAGCATTGGCAAGACATGCATTGGAGGTATGTAAATTCCCTCTTACGGTTTGCCAGGGATGTACACATGGCTGCATACACTGGTGGGTCCACAACTTGTATGGTGCCCTAATGCACGGTAGAGCCATTTGTGTCATTCCAGAGTGCAGGTCCCCAGCCTGGGTTTAGTGCAGTCAATGGCTGGCAATGGCAGGGTGTGGAGGGCAGTGTCAGTCTTTGCAAAAGGTTGGGTATGGGGGGAGTGAGGGTGTCTGTGTACAGGTGTGGTGGTTGAGGGTCCTCTATGCTATGGAGATGGACCATGGTTTCCTCTGGTGCAATCAAGTCTGGGGGGGGCTCTACACAATGGAGCTCTTCAGAGATGAAGTTGGATAGATTGGGGATGGAAAGGGGGTACCTCTAGTCCACCAGAGCTGCCAGGCTGCTAAGCACCTGGGTGCACACCCACATCCTGCCATGTGGGTGGCTGGCTGGGTTAGGCCAGCTATTCATGGCCTATTTGTGGGCTACAGTTCTCTGGAATGTGAGGGGCTCATACCCACCGAATATGCCACAGAACAGCATATGCATGGGAATGCCCCTTTGACTTGCACAGCTTATCATTTGTGTGTGTCCTGGCCCATTCCCTTGTGGCTGGTGCATCCCGCACATTTGAATATCGCACTGCTGCACATTGTTGGAGTTGTGTGGCACATCTGCCTTTTCTGCTGGGATGTGCTATGCATCTCCTTTGAATATGGGGGCCCTGGACTAGGTACCCTGAATAAACACACTACAAAAAATGGTAAAATCATGACCCCACTGAAAACACGATATTGCATCTAATCTGTGACAGCTTGAATAAATACAGTGCAAAAATGTGTAAATGAAGATCCCTCTGACAATGAGATGTAACATCTCTGCTGCCCTATCCAGGATACAAAATATAGGATAAGAAATATTCTGTGCTCCCAGATCCAAATAACCATTTCCCTGTAAGAAACCTTCATTTCTCCTGTGGTTTCCCCGCAATGGCAGAATCAAATCCCTGTATAAATCCCTGTAGATTTTTCCATAAGCCACTGGTTCCTTATTTATGACTTTGTTCTCTATTTATTATATCAACAGCCTTTTATCTGGAAAAAAGCTCTGTATTATATGTCAAGATGGCATTGGAATGATTTGGATTTACATGGCATGCATAAGGCACAACGGGGGACTATATGAAATAACAAATATCACACTTATTATTTCATGAATATACTCAAAATTAGTAATCATAAGTCAGACAATCTTTCAAAAGATACTAGTGATGCTTGTAAACAAATTCATTGCAAATAGACATTTCCATATATATATATACATATATATACATGCATACAGATAGATAGATAGATAGATAGATAGATAGATACAAGTGCTATTTTTGCATCTTATGGTTGTTAGTTTTCAGACAAATTCATATAGACTTTTTTGTCCACCTGATGGAATTTTGAATGAGTTAAGAAAATGTTATTATTTTCTTCAAGGCCCTGATTCAGCAACTCAGTAAATAGACAGTCAGTACATCATATTACAAAATGACAAAAAACAGTCTTCTGTTTCCAGTAGTTAGATCAGGAATTTTATAAATGGTATAGTTATATACCAGTATCTTGCATGTTCCCCAGGAAGATCTCTGACATTTCAATAATAATATCAAGCATACACGAAACTTCCAAAAAATATAAAAATAATAATATAGAAAAACATAAAGGGAACTTACAAGCTCAAATGGGCAGACTGGGTGGGCCATAGGCCCTTATCTGCTGACAGTGTCTATGTTTAGTTTATTGGAGATTCAGAAATACCTTTGAATCAGAGACTCCTTTACAAAGGTTCCACGTCACAAATTTTACAAACAGAGAAAGACAGGTTACATAGTATCTATGTATATAAACAATAATTTTCTTCCTAATAAATGGCATGATCTTTCTCATTCTCAAAAATAGCACATTATATATTAAGTCAATATCTCCTCCATCTTGGCATCAAATAGGATCTTGGCTTGTAAAAAGTGCTAAAATGCATAAAGTTTGTTTTAATTAATTTAAAAAAACATCTACATGTCTGTCATGCACAGTATTGTGTCTTTTGATACAGGTTGTATATTGTATTTCATTGGGACCTCATTGAAAATGAGCCTCTGCTCAATTGAGCTATCCTTCTCTGAATTTTAAGAATAAAATATTTACTACTACTACATGTTGTGAGAGAGCAAAGCAAGTTAACACATATCCTAGCTACATTATTATCAGACCTCGAATTTATTTATATAAATTATGCATGATTACATTACTAATACTGTAAATTAAAATGATACTGTTCAGACCTTCTTACTGTTTAGATTGCTCATTCCAACCATGAAAAATACATTTATGTTCCACAGCCTAGGGTTGGAGGTCTAAAACACAAGAAATACTCAGTTGTTGTCCCCTACAAATTTCTTTCTCAGTTGTTTTGACTAACTTTTTATAACTCTATGTGGGAACATAAAGAATCAGATAATTATACAGATGAATTTCTCACTCATGGTTTGTCAGTAGTTAATTCATTAGATGAGGTCTTCCTTGCCAGGAGTTTGACTGTTTCTCCACCCCTCCCCCAAACACACACACACACACACACACACACACACACACACACACACCACTTACTATAAGAGATCTCAGTAGCTATTAGCTGTTATGTTTGGGAAGCAGGCACATCCCTTGCTGTCAAAAAGAAATTTATGTATTTAGTCTGGGTAGTTCACTGAAGACCTGGAATTTTATCAGATAGGTCTTGAGAGGCTAAAAAACAGTGTAAAGCTTTATAAATTTACTGGGAAAGGGTAACATTTCTGAGGTATGAATCTTTCTTGAAAGATATTCATGCCCAACTGAAGTTAACAGCAATGATGTTTAAATGCAAGGCATTTAAATGTGCAGGTTGTTGCATTTCAAAGGGGGTAAACAAATCTCCAGAGTAACAGGCAACCAGTATTTAACAAGCTGTTTCAGTTTCCTAATGGCCATCTGATAAGCAGCTTGGAGTCATGTCTCCAACATTCTAAACAGAAAGAAGGGATTATTTTATTTTAGTTGCCATAGTGATTTGTAGATGTGGAAGGATATATTGAAAAGTCCAAAAAATGTGTTCCACGATGCAAGATGGCTGTAGGCTCCACCCACAGCCATAAAAATTAACTTAAGTAATAATAAACATTACATTTTTTTATTTTATGAAGCTGTTTACTTTTAGGCATATCAGTCTGTATTTTTAAAGAGTTGTGACGGAGGCAACAGCAAGTTGCATCACTTTTTCATTGCAAATTGCAGCTGCGTTTGCTACATAAGGGTGCATACTATCAAAAGATGATTGTACCACAGTGTGAAGCAAGCTAAACTGGACAGGGTTACATGTGATATGAGCGAATCCAAAAGAGCAAGCCCATATCAATGAATGGATAACAGTGAGGACTGGAATGATGACTATGCTTTTTCTGCGGGGGGCTTTGCCCCCCATACACCCTTTATTTAATAGCTAACTCTGAGGTCATAGCTCCTCAAGGTAAGGGAATACTGGATTTGCTGTTGCAGTACTCGCCATTTTCCGTTCGCTGTACTTTGGGCTTGCTCTTTTGCATTTGCCCATATTAAGTGATACGACTGGACAGTGACATCTTCTTTCTCAGTAGATCTTTTTTTTTGTATTGCTAATTGGAACTAATCTCCTGTAAATGGCACCTCAGCCAATATTGTGACATACCCGAAGAAGAGACATTTTATAGGCCCCAAAAGTTTGCAACTTTATCTTTTCATTAGCTCAATAAAGGAATTTATTTTATCTAGCAAATAGATTCTCTTTTTGTTTCTCTCCTGATGCAGATATGACAATATAGTACATTATATGTTGCTTCTGCATTACAAAAATGTGGGTGTTTTGATGCTACTTTGTCATTTTTAAGGACATTTGAAAATTTCACCCCTAGCCTTTAGCCTTTCAAAAAGGAGCCCTTTATTTCCTCAATTTACTGTGGACATCTTTCACTTTTGTGTGTCACACTAATCATAACATTTGGCATGCATTTTGTTTTCTGCATTAGGGAAAGAGGCTTGTGTCTGAGTTACACAAATCTTAATTTGAGGACAGGCATACCTCTCAACTTTCCCTGATTTTCAGGTGTGTCCCTAATTCAGCCTCAAAATGTATCTGTCCCTCCTAATATTTGTATTTCCATGACTATACAGTATGGATTGTAAGCACACAGATTGTCAAACATTAGCATTATAGACTTGTTCTTCAGAAAATTTATTTTAGACTAAACCCCAAATTCTGCTAGCTTTCTGAGTGGATACCATCAATTGTAATGATGTGTCCCTGATTTTGGTCCTTTGTCCCTGATTTCATTAAGCTTTCACCCTGATGTAGGAGGCATGAGGTTAAGGGGTATGAGGATAGACAATTATAGAAGCTTTGTAGGTGGTATCAGTCAGGCTCAGGATTCTTACTACTATCTGTTCTATAGATGCTGTTTCATCACACACACACACACACACACACACACACACACACATATATATTATGGTAGCACGGTAGTGCTACCATAGTTAGGGTTGAGTAGCACTTTTAAGGTTAAAGGGTCAAATTTGGCACCTTAATAACTTTGCCATTGTTCAACAGATTTGCCTAAAATCTGGTACGCATGATTGGGCATGATAGATCTTGGGATCTGCCTAGTTTCGTACCGGTCAGATATACGGCTGTGGAGCTATTAAGCGACAACCAATTGTGCAATTAGGCTTTTTTGCGATTTCTTTGCTCTCGCCTACAGGTCGTAGGGTTTGTGCAACTGGTCCAAAAACTTCAGGGAAAGTGCATCCAGAGTCCCCAATGTGTCTTTTGAAGATTTTGTGAAAAAATATTGAACGGTTCAAAAGTTATTCAAAAAACAAGTTCCCATTATAAGTCAATGGGAAAAGTTAACAAAATATTTAACACTTTCACAAATGTACTTTTTAGTGTCACAAATGGCCATAGTAGTGTCAAAAATCAACCTTTTTTTCAGTTAGTGATCAGAAAAATGCTTGGCATTTAAATGTGGGACCCTCTAGGGACACAATTCTTTTTGAGTTCACCTAGTCGGACCCTGAGGATGCTAGCCATGTCTTTATTTTGGGGTAAAACACCCAAGAAATATGTTTTTCAAATTTCTGGAACCAGTAGTGTCGCAAAGTAGTGTTGCAAGCATGACACTTTTGCAAAATTTTGTGAAAATTGCCGCAAATTGAGACACTACTTTTTCAGACTTGGCCAAAATGACAGGAATTCTTTGCCACCCAGCTGTGGAAGAATGGTTTGGTCTTTTGAGCTGAAATTTGGAGGGAAGGCAGTCAACATCTCACAGATGTGCTTTTTGGTAGTTTGGTGAAAAAATATTGCATGGCTGCCAAGTTATGGTACTCCGAAGTTGAAGTTTTTTCCCATAGACTAACATGGTAGCATCTGCTGCACCTTTTGGGGCTCGTATCTCAAAAATGGTGCGAGATACAGAATTTTTGTTGCGAGTTATGCAATAGCAAAAACCTAGCCAGGAAAATCAAGATTTTTGTGAAATTTAAATGTTTTTTCTACGTTGTACGGTTGCTGAGATATTAGCAATTAAGTACTTCCAATGCTCATTTTAAGCTTCGATCCCCATTACAATGCATACATTCTTTGTACGCACGGTGTTTCGGTATGTACCTGTTTGGCACAAACAGGTGATGCTCTTCCATTACTGTTACAGTTACTGTTTCCACTTGAGTTTATGTCCCTGTTTGCATTACCATTCCCGTGTACACCACCGTGTGCGTTACCCTTTGTGTTGTCATTCACGCTTACATTTTCGTTACTGTTACCATGTGCGTTTCCACTATTGTTTCTGTTTGAATTTTTGTTTGTGTCACCATGCGCATTGCCATTTGCATTTACGGCAGCCCTTTTGTTTGCATTTCCATTTCTCTTTTGTTTTGCGTCTTCCTTGCTGTTACTGTTACCATTTGCATTTGCAATTGCGTTACTGTGCCTGTGCACATTACAGTTTGCATTTCCATATGTGCTTGCATTTCCTTTTGCACTTCTGTTTCCTTTGCTGTTATTGCTGCTGTTACCGTTACCATTTGCATTTACAGTTGTGGTACTGTGCCCATGCGTGTTTCAGTTTGCGTTCCATGTGCGCTTCTGTTCCTGTTTCCATTTCTCTTTCCTTTGGCATTAATCTTCATGTTAACTTTACCAATTGCATTTACATAGATACATACATAGATACATAGACAGTGTCGGCAGATAAGGGCCTATGGCCCACCCAGTCTGCCCATTTGAGCTTGTAAGTTCAGTTTGTTTTCCTAGAAGTCTGTTGCCCTCACCCCTGACCTCCAGAATTCTTTTATGTCTATCCCATGCATTCTTAAATCCCATGATTGTTTCAGCCCCACCACTTCCTCTGGCAGGGTGTTCCAGTTGTCCACCACCCGCTCTGTGAAGAAATTCTTCTCATGTTTCCTCTGAATTGTCCTCCTCCAACTTCATCCCATGCCCTCTAGTCCTGGAACATCTTTTTTGCTTAAAATAGTGTTTTCTGCACCCTGTTCCTCCCTGTAAGATACTTGTATGTCTCTATCATATCCCTCTCCTCCTCTCCCTCCAGGGGTGCATGTTCAGTTCCTTCAACCTGTCTTCTTAGGACTTGTGATGCAATCCATGCACCATCTTTGTTGCCCTCCTCTGAACCTTCTCTACCCTGTCTATGTCCTTACGTAGGTATGGTCTCCAGAACTGTACACTGTACTCCAGGTGGGGCCTCACTAGTGTCTTGTATACGGAATTATGACCTCCCTTTTCCTGCTGGTGATGCCCCTGCCTATACATCCCAGCATCCTATTTGCTTTACCTGCTGCCTTGTCACACTGTTTCCTACCTTAAGGTCATCAGAGATGATAACCCCAAGATCCCTTTCCTGCTTGGTGCATGCTATATCCTCACCCCCAACTGATATATTGTGCCAGGGTTTTTGTGCCATATGTCATTATCTTGCACTCTTGCATTGAATTTCAACTGCCAAACCCCTGACCATTCTTCAAGTTTCTGCAGGTCGCCTCTCATTCTGTCTACACCCTCTGGTGTGTCTACTCTGTTACAGAGCTTTGTGTCATCAGTGAACAGTGAAATTCTGCCTTCTAGGTCCTGCGAGTGTCACTGATGAAGATGTTGAATAGGACCGTCCCAGCACTGATCCCTGTGGTACTCCACTGGTCACTCTTCCCTCTGTGGAGTGACAGCCATTTACCACCACCCTCTGTGTCCTGCCACCCAGCCAGTTACCTACCCACCACACTACTGTCCTGCCCACACCCATATTCCCCAGTTTGTGTAATAATCTTCTATGTGGCACAGTGTCAAAGGCCTTGCTGAAGTCCAGATAGGCCATGTCCACCGCCCTCCCCTGATCCACCTCCCTAGTCACCCAGTCAAAAAATTCAACGAAGTTGGTCTGACATGACCTCCCCCTGGTGAAACCATGCTGCCTTGGGTCCTGTAGTCCATTGACAACCAGATGTTCTACCAATCTCTCCTTCAGTAGTGCTTCCATGATCTTCCCCACTACCGAGGTGGGGCTGACTGGTCTGTAGTTCCCTGCTTCCTCTTTGTTCCCACTTTTGTATAAGGGGACTACATCTGCTGTCCTCCAGTCTTTGGGTACCTCCCCTGTTTCCAGTGATCGGCTAAACAGGATAGCCAGAGGTTCAGCCACCACTCTCTTAGTTCTTAAGGAACCTGGGGTACCCCATCTGGCCCCATTGCTTTATCAACTCTTATTACTTCCAGTTCCTTCAGGACCCTTTCTCTGTAAAGGACTTGTGTCCATTTCTGCACCATTCTCACCCTTGTACTTCTTCAGACCCATTACCCTCCTCTTCCTCAGTAAAGACTGAGCAGAAATACCTGTTCAATATGTCAGCTTTACTGTTGTCATCCTCACGTGGCCCCATCCTCCCCTTCAGTCTCACTATCCCTCCCTTTGTCTTTCTTTTTCACTTATGTACCTGTAAAAGGTTTTGTCCCCTCACCACTGATTTTGCAATGTGCTCTTCTGTCTGAGCTTGGCTTCCTTACTGACCTCCCTGCCTACCTTTGCTTCTCCTGGTACTTCTCCCTATCCCCTTCTGCCTGTGTCTTTTGTATTGCCTGAATGCAATCTTTTGGCTTTCACTTTCTTTGCTACCTCTTTGAAAACCATAATGGTCTCCTCTTCCTTTTCCTCTTGCTAACCTGCTTAATACATAATTCTGTTGTTCTTGTAATCCCCATTTTAAATACTGCCCACTGTTCCTCAACCCTGATTCCTGTCCCATTCCCCTTAATGCCTCTTTCAAGTATCTCCCCATTTTCCCAAAGTCTGCTCCCTAAAATCCAGGATACGTGTTTTTGTGTGGTTTGGTTCTGCTCTTTCTGTGATTTCAAACCACAGTGACTGGTGGTCACTGTTTCCCAGGTGCTCCCCCACTGTTACCCCCATCACACTGTCCCTGTTTGTGAGCACAAGGTCCAGTATTGCCTTCTGCCGAGTTGGTTCCATGACCAGTTGCTTGAGGAAGGCACCCTGAAGGGAGTCCAGGATAAATCTGCTCCTAGTTGATGCTGCTGCTGGGATGCTCCAGTCCACGTCTGGAATATTGAAGTCTCCAACCAGTACTACCATTTCCCTTGTCTGCCATCCTTTGGATGGCTAGCATCAGCTCCTATCTGTTTCTTCCTCCTGGGCTGGTGGTCTATAGACCACACCTGTGCAGATGGCTGTCCCCATTTTCCTTTCCAGTTTAACCCACAGTATCTCTCCCCCATTTTGTTCCTCCTGGATCTCTGTGACCCTTATATCATTTTTCACATACAGTGCCACTCCTCCTCCCTTCCTGCCTGCTCTGTCTCTTCTGAATATGTTGTAGCCAGGTATGGCCATCTCCCAGTCGTGGTTATCATTACACCAGGTTTCAGTGATGACCACAATGTCCAGGTCTGACTGCACCATGATAGCCTCCAGATCTTCCATCTTGTTGCTAAGGCTCCTGGCATTTGCACACATGGCTTTCCATGTTTTGACCTCCCTAGACTGTTTCACAGTTCCACTCCAGCCCCTTCCTTGGTTGTCATTTATCCCTGGTTCTCCTTGCAGTCTGCCCTTCTGCTGAATTTTGCCCCTTTTCTGCTTATCCACCTCTTGGGCACTAATCTCCATCTTTTGCACACTGCTTTGCAGAGATAGCCACTCCTCTGGTTCATTTGTTCCACTGCTAGCTGTGGGGGGTGAGCAAGTAGGTACCCTCCTTGCTGGCCTGCCACCCCCCTTTGCTAGTTTAAATGCTTGTCAGTGTAGCATTTAAACTTATCATTGAGTGCTTGGATTCCCCTCCAGGATGGATGCAGGCCGTCAGGCTTGAACAAACCTCCATCCCTCCAGGTGGGTCCCCAGTCACCAATGAATCCAAACCCTTCCTCACAGCACCAGTTCTTCAACCATGAGTTAAAGTTCCTGGGCATGCACCCTATGTTTCCCTGCCTCCTCACAGGTAGTACTTCTGAGAAAGTGACAGAAGTAGCTACTTGCTTGAGACCCTCCCCAGTTTCCTAAACTCTTCCTGAACTTCCTTTGGCTCCCCATTTTCCAGGTCATTAGTACCTAGGTGGATAATGACATCCAGCTCACCCTCCCATCTTGCCTTCCCAGTGATCCCCAGGATCTTCCTTCCATCCCTCCATGCCGTGGCACCTGGTAGGCACCTCACCTCCCTGTCCTCCCCCTCCTGTGTCCCTAGCTGGATCCCTCTTATGATGGAGTCCCCCACCAGGATTCACTTCCTCCTCCTCTGGGGTCCACTGCTTTCCCCGCTGAAGTCACCTCCCTGGCTAACCTCCACATCCTTTCCTTCCACTTCTCTGGGTACCTCTATTTAGTTGTCCTCATTCACCAGTGGGGCATATGAGTTCTTGAGTGGAATAGGATCTGGGATGTGCCTCTGCCTGACCGCTCTAACCCTCCCTGAGCCCACTGTCATCCAAGTGCTCCTCGTTCTCGGCATCCTTTGAGGCAGTTGCATTGGACTGGGTGGTCCCTGGATAGGGGTGATGGTACACCTGACCCAATTTACTTCCGCTCTGAGTCTGGCTACCTCCTCCCACAGTCCAGAGAGATGCATGCAGATAGGGCAGCACCTCAGTGTCCAGAAGGTCTGCCTGAATATGGCCATCTCACAGCCACTGCATTGCACCACTCCCCACATTATACTGCAGTTCCACTACTTGTCTGCTACTGAAGCTCTCCTAGTTCCCTTTTTATTAATTTACTGTCCTAAAAATCCTGCCACTGATCCTCAGATAATTTTTTTTTTAAAGAAAGAGAAAACAGTAAATAAATAAATGAATCAAAACACTTCTCGTGCTGAGGGTGGGCTTCTTCTCCCTTATGCCCCTCCTACTTCACACCCCTTACTATACTCTGTGTTTAGCTCCTGTCAATCAGATTTAACAGGGCATATAATTAAGAGTTGGGGGAAGGGGAGAGGGGGCGAAAATTTGCAGCAATTAAAGACAGCACAGAATTACACCACCATGTTTTAAATTTTCAACAGCCCAAAAACAATTATAAGTAAAGACAACAAAGAAATTATAGTGTCACTAGAAGCCCTCAATCTAAGTTTAAAAGAAAAATAGCAATTACCAGTTACTCTAAAGCACTGAATTGAATATGTTTCCTTCCTTCCCCTTCTGGCTTCTTCTGAGAAAAAAATATGGGGGTGGGGGAGAATGGGGTGAGAGTTAGACTGATGACCCCAACGCACACCCTGATTCTGGTTGGGGTGGGCTGGGGGTCCAAGGTTGGCTTTTAACCCTAATACCAAATTTCCTCACTTTTGTCACTGTGGAACAACCCTAACTAATGCATTAAATGGATTTTTGGCCTCTAATATATATACATATATATTTACACACATATTTGTTTTTATTTGTGACAGCAAGTTTTGTTTATGACACAATAATGCTAATATGATAGAAGGCATTTTGTAATAGCTTACTGACACTAGGAGGTAAGGATCAGGTTCATCACTATCAACTACTCCCTCTTGTTCCTGCTCCAAATGTGTTAGACCTCTTGCAGCTTCTTCCTTGACTGAGGTGTCAGGGTGGTTCAGCAGATAGCACATCTGTATCTGAGCCAGAAGATCATGGGTTCTAGTCCCACATGGCGATTGGGCTCACACCATAAATGCTGGCCCTCAAGTGCAGTCTTAAAGGGATGCTGTACTGTCACTGTGCCATCCTTTGGGTGAGATGTTAAACTGAGGTCCTGTTTACATTTTCTGGTGGATGTTAAAGACCCCATGGTACTTCTCACAAATAGAGACTTTCCCCAGTGTTCTGGCCAAATTTTCACCATTCACTAAAAAAATATCACCAACAGCTTAATTTGGTTCAATTTCAATAGATTTGCACCTGTATTCCCTTTCCCCAACCCCTAGGACAGGGCTGAAAATAGACAGCATTGTCTAGCCTTCTTCTGCTAGTCAACAAAAACTAAATAAATAAAACAAATAAAGGTGTATCTATTTTGCTTCCCATAGGGCATCAGTTTTGCACTACTTGCATTCCAAATCAGTGTATATTTTAGCACCTCTTTCAATTCCACTGCCTACTGTATGTTGTATTCCTTTATATACAGTATACATCCCTCAAGAATAATTAGAGGCACACTGTGCTACTAGTGTATGTGTAATATTTTCATTTTAACAGTTCACCTGCCCTATATATTTAACAGTTTACCTAGTCTATATTGCACCTAACGACAATAGTGTTTTGTCTGTATTACCTTCTGCTGTCTGTATTTTACCTCTTGTACCCTTACCCCAGTATGTATCTAGAAACAAGCTGTTTTTGTTCCCCTTTTCTGGTCACCATTTATAAATAAATAGGTGAAGTAATTAATTAGATTGTTGCTTCATCATAATGTAGTTTTTTTTCTATGTTAGGGAATGTGAGTAGTGTCTTATTTATTTATTTTTTATTTATTTATTTAATCTAGGACTACAATACCTTTGAGCCGAGGCTCTTTTACAAAGGTTCCATGTCAGCGTGTTCAACAGTCATCATTTTTAGTTACAAACATATAGTCATTGACTTACAGACATGTAATAACCAGTACAAAGACATGAGCTATGAGCAAGACAAGGGAAGGAGGGGTGGGTGGGGGAAGTGAGGTAGGAGATCAAGAGGGTAGGAGGTGCAGGGGTAAGGGAGTACAGGAGGTGGTTGGGATAGGGGCAGGAATGGAGATATGGGGGGAGGTGGGCGAGGGCAGGAGACAGTGCAGCCAGGGGGCCTTGTCCAGGGAATATGACAGGTAAGGTTCTAGGGGTGCAAAGACTGATAGTAAGTGCTGGGTGCTGGGACATGTACAGCTGGAATGGTGGAAATGTTAAGATGGGCAATCACAGGATACAAGCTATGAGAGATGCAGCTTGGACTTGAAGAGGCCGAGTGTTGCAGCTGTCACTATGTCGCTGCCAAGAGAGTTGAGTCAGTTGTGTGCCCGATCGGTGAGTGATCTTTGTCCTTGGGTTGTGCGACATCGTGGAATATGTAGTAGATGGGAATTGGATCTCCTTGTAGTGACGTTCCTATGTCTAGGTTTAAGGAGGGCACAGACACCAGGTGTGGCAAGCCCCATTATAATTTTCTTGGCCGTGATGCAGGTTTGGTATTTTATGCATTTGTCCAGTTGAAGCCATCCAGATTGGGAATAAAGGTAAAGGTCTAGTCATGAAGGTTTCTACAGATATCCCTTACATTACTATTCATATTGCTCCAAAGCACTATTAGCCAAGGACATGATGCCATAGACAATTTTTCACCCAAAAGAGGGGCATGTTTCTCTGGTTGAAGGCAGTGCAGTGCTAGGTGTGGCAATTCCTGACCATGACAAGGTGGCAAAGACTAAAGTGATGTGTGTTATGCAGTCTGACTGCTGACTATCCATGCATAAAGGCAAGACCCCTCAGCCTTTTTTCTGTTAACCTGTGTAGTTCACAGGCATGAGTACTGATTCCCTCTACTGCAACCTCCCAATGTTATCAAAGATTTAAATGTAAATGAAGTTTTTTAAGTCTGGTGTAAAAACCTGCTTGACTTGATTGCAGAGTTCATGTAAGGCATCAAGTGATTTTATGATGCTGTGCAGCTAAAACTAGCAGTCGTTATATCATGTCAGTCAATTTTGTTGATGTCCTCTGCAGTTCCTATGTTCTTGTCATGTGGTAAACATCTAATTTTTCAAGATACAGTAGGTGCCCTGCTGTTTTCTATAATTGAAAGTGTGTATGAGGATTCCACCAAGTCACAGCGAATTAAATTTTGCCGACTTCCACTACAGCAACACATTGCTGCTGACATCCCCAACACTGCCACATCCCTACAACAACCTGGGAACAGACTGACACCTTCTTGGTACTAAGACAGGGGGCTGCTCCCCCCTGGACTTAAGGATTCTAAACTCCAGGGAGGGTGTATTATGGTGGGAGAGTGGCTTACTGCTGAGTCAGTGTATCCACACATCGCTGCAATAATCTATTCAACACTGTGGATGTTGAACAGGTTGATGTTGGCATGATGGATTCACTGTAGGGGAATCGAGGAAACAATGGTATACCATGTATAAGTTGGAACAAAACTGCTTTTCGAGAATGTTTGTGTTTTAAAGTTTTATTTCTACTTTGTTAAGTAGTTTTATGTTAAAAGTTCTTATTTTTAGCTGGCCCGGTGGTGCTGAGGGTTGAGATACTGGAAACCACACCTCGCACCGTGCCGGTGGCCAGGGTATGGGAACGGACTTGGGCCACCGGGGCTGGCAGGGGAGAAGAAGGATTGAGCTTCCCATGATTGCTCTCCTTCCTCTGGGGTGGGTGAGGGTGCTGACTGCACTGTAGTGGCCCCTGACAGAGGCTGGGTGCCCTACAAGTTGTGGGCACAAACAAGGGGGTGGAGCGCGGTGGATGTCCACATGTTTGTGCACCAATACCCCTGCATGTCTGGCTCCTCTGGGTTTTTCTGGAGGAAAATGGTGGGGCAAGCACTCAGCTGATGGCCATGCTCTGCACTCCAAGACCTGCGAGCTGTAGTCACCAGGTGTCCGTGCTGCAGGGCCCTAAGGGGGGGTACTTTCATTGGCTGGCCCAGTGAGTGGGTGATTATCCACACAGCGTACCTGGTCTGGGGGTGCAGGTGCCGGTGGCCTCATTGGGACTGCTCTGGCCCAGAGGATAAAGTGTTGAATGATAAAAAAAAAAATAAGTTCTTATTTTTGCAGACTGAGCATGACATCTCTTTGTTCCTTTTCTGTGCTAGCTAATAAACAAAGCTGATGGCTTGTCAGTGTCAGTGGCTCAGTAGGTAGCACACTTGCCTCTGAGGCCAGGAGATCAGAGGGCTGTGGATTCAGTTCTCACATCTGGCACTTGGGTTAATATCCCAATACTGACACTGTAGTGCAGCATGAGGGGGATGCTGTACTTCTGAGATGCCGTCTTTTGGATGAGACATTAAACTGAGGGCCCATCTGCCTGGATTAGTGGTAGTTCAGGTGGATGTTAAAGATCCCATGGCACTTATCGAAAAAGAGTAGGGGATTTTTTTTTTATTGAAACAAAACATATGCACAGATGTATTCCTGTAAACAAAATCGTAATACAAAAACAACCAGGAAGAAAATAAGAGTTACATCACACATTCATCACAAAATCTCAGCTTCAAAATCCCCAAAACTGAATGATAAATACTACCCCCCCCCAAGGAGTTGGGGAATTTTTTTTTCAAATCTTAAAAAGCATTTAACCAGAACAATATTCACATCATACAAATTCAAAAAGAAGAATCATAAATATTGTGAAATCTTAAAGCAGTATTACATCATACATGCTATCTTGTAAAAAGAAAATAAAATCCCCTCCCCTCAACCTACTAAATGAGTAGGGGAATTTTTTTTTTTTTTTTATAAACAAAGCAGAATCGAAACAAATAAAAAATTATACAAATCAATAACTCAAATTACAAATCATAAAAAGAGAAATACTCAAAACAAGAATATGTATTCATTCATACAATAACTCTTGTAAAAAAGGAATCCAAAAATAAAAAATCAGATACAATGTCAAACTGAAATTACAATTCATGCAAAAGGAAACATAAGAATTGTATTCAATGAATAACCCCTATCATTCCAATTTTTAGAAAGAAGAAATCATATTGTATTAAACTGATCAGAGACATAGCAGAAATACATCTAGACCATCAATAAGGCTGGATTTAAGTAAAAGCTAAATCATTCCACAACTCTTTCCATTTTTGCTGAGAAAAACATTTACATTCCTCAAGTTTCAAGGATTGCAAATCAGCCACAACCATATGAACCAAATTAGTTTCAGGGATATCCTAATGTTGCAATACTAAACAACATCTGCTAAGCCAGAGCCAATATAGAAAGCATACATGTACAATCTGTAAAGTACTTAAACAAATTCCCTCCTTCAGCACTGGATAAATACCATAATATAAAGATTTGGACACAGTAGGGATCGTTAACCAACTCACGAGGTTCAACCATTTATCTTTTAGAGCATCCCAAAATCTAACAGCATACGGACATTGGAAATACAAATGATTCATCATTTCTAATTTGCCCGAACGATCCATCCTTGGGCAATAATGTTCCTGCAATACTTTATGTTTTTGATTACTTTTAATGATAACCTTATTATGGATCCCCAACCAAGCAGTGTCCCACACATGTGCTGGAATTCTATCATTAGTAATATAAGTAGAGATCTGCTTCTGATGAGATACAGAAAAATTTGAAAAAGGACAATCTGCAAAATGTGTACTCATTACCTCCTCATACAATATTTTCCTTGGTACTCCTAATATACTCGCATAACTAACATTCCATAATTTGATTTTATCAAAGACAGTTTCCCAGATTGCTAACAATGTGGGATTTCTCTTATTTTTATGTAAGAATTTAGCATCTCTCCATTCGCTTAAAACACCTTTAACATTTGAAATTCCACAAACTATATACAATTTAAATTCCTGCTTAAGGAGAGGAAGCACATTATTAGAAAAAAAAGAAATTGTGAAAAAGAATACAACTGGATTAATCATATCAAGTCCCCCTTCTACAATTGCTTTATACAATATATTTTGCCTAACCGGATTTAATCTACTTTCCCAAATGCAAGTGAAAAAAACTCTTAATAACTTTGCTTCTGTTTCTTTAATGGGAAAATAGCACTTAAATAAAGAAACACTGGTATCAAAAAATTCTTAACATAATAAACTCTTTTCTTTTTTGCTACTTTCCAACAGTTCCAAATCTCCACTTTCCCCTTTGCTACCTCCAATGCTCATTCCCAATTAAAAAGGGACATGTACTCATCACCCCAATAGATTCCCAAGATTTTACAAGGCTGTTGCACCACTGGAAACCCTCCCACATACTGGGGTATTTTGGGAAACCCAACTAGATCTAGAATTTTTGTTTTTTGAAAGTTTAAAGTTGCCCCTGTTGTTTTCCCCATAGCCTGGATCAATTCACAAGCTAAACAAAATTAATTTTCATTACCCAAAAGCAAACACACATCATCAGCAGAAGCTACTAATTTGCAATTACAGCCTAAAGGTTGATCTATCCCTTTAATTAATGGGGAGTTATTCAAAATTCTCAGTAAGGGGTCTAAAACAAAAACATACAAAAAGGGACTCAAAGGACATCCCTGTCATAAACCAGTATATATTAAATGGGTACCTCCTTTACATCCATTTTCATAGGGAACTACAAATGCCAAAGCATAACATAGTTTAATCCAACCTATAAATTCTACTGGTAAGCCAAAAGCTGTCAAGCAGTCCCACAGAAAAGAGTGTGAGACTGTATCAAATGCTTTGGCTTGATCCAGACTTATCAAATAACCATAATCTCCTGAAGGTCTGTCCTTTACTGCAGAAAGTCCAATAATTTCTCTCAAAAGTAATGAAGCATCAGAAATATTCCTCCCTGGGACCACGCAAAATTGCATCAAACTAATCAAGGAGGGCATTACCTGCGCTAATCTATTCCCTAATAACTTTGCAAAGATCTTAAAATCAACATTTAACAATGTCAAAGGTCTCCAATTGTTTAGATCCTTAAAGTCCCCAGCTTTATATAAAAACACTAACTAACCTTCATACATCTGTGTTGGCAAAGAATTCTCCTCCAAACAATAATTATAAATACGAAGTAGAATGGCAGGTATCATAGTCCATAAAACTTTAAAAAGTTCATTAGACAACCCATCAGAACCTGGTGCAAGATTAATATGCAACAAATCTATTACTCTACTCAATTCTTGAGTAGTGAATGGACATTACCAAAAGGGAATTCTGGTAATATGAAGTCTGCGGAAGTGCTGCCATCTGTAAAATTACATTAGCTTGCGGATCAAAAGCTTGCATTGTCCCAAATCTTTTTATAATATAATCTTCAACTATATCAATTATACCTTTATAATTACTGATGCGCACTTTTTCCCATAGGGAAACCCGGTTACAATTTACTGTTATAACCCGCTGGACTGGTTATAACGGCAAACATGCACTGGGTTTCCCTTGGAGCATGCATGCAACAGTCTCTGAATTTCCTTCTGTAGGGTACCTAACCTCTTGGCCACAACTTCACTGCCCCTCGATCTTGGTGATAAGTTGCTTTTTATGAAAAAAAATCTCTATCTCTGACCCTGCAATAAAAAATTAAAAAAATCAGAAACCTGACATGCGCTGGAGAGCCCTGTCAGCAATCATGTGCTAGCTCACCACAACTGTACTGGGCAGTCAGTTTCAGAATAAAAATAAATACATCTAATCAATGTTTTAAATTAAAAGCCCATTTCTTTATCCCTCGAATAAATGGGGTACTGTAACTTAGGAACTGCACAGAAACCAGACTGTTCCATGTCTGTCTGAATTTGCTTTCCGCATTCTTTATTTTATTTTCTATAATTGCTGAGGCAAAAAAGCACTCGCCAGCAATTATAAAAAATAAAATATGGGGTGGCTTGTGTAAAACTCGATTTTCCACACACTCTCATTTTGGGATGCTTTTCACAAACCCCTTGGGCTTTGCCCTTAGGGTTTGTGTAACATCCCACAACTCGGGTGTGTGTAAAATCTCATTACACAGGCTGCCCCATATATTGTTCTCTATGTTATCATAATGTTCCACCCCAAAAGAATCCACTAAACCCGTAAAGCCCCATTTATTCTTTCTTATTTTACTAGCTAAAAAAGGATTTACCTGTTCTGATTTCCCTTGGGTGCCAAGCATTTGTTCTTTATGTAAAGACTTTCGTTCGAGAATACTGGAATTCCTTCATGTTATATCTCACTGTAGATATATAATCAGATAAATCAATTCCTTCCGTTTCTTGTCTAGATAATAACAATCTTAATTCACATCTATAATCCAAATATTTCTCCTTATGAGTTTTTGCTCTGTGAGTACTCACCATTTGAAAAAACCAAAACAAGCATACTTTCAAATCAGACCACCAATGGCCTACATTATCATAAAGACCCACTGCAGATAATTTAACTTGTATAACACCTTGTAATTCCTGAAGAATATTCACATCTGTCAACAAAGAAACATTTAATATCCAAATACTTTTCCTTGCCACACACCTTGGGGGGGGAGTCAAACCATAAACCTAGTAACCAATGATCTGAAGTTTCGATGGGAACTAATTCTGGAGAGGAGACCTGAAAAGAAGTCTATACAAGAGGAAAGGATACCCTTAAAGATGGTAGGTTTCTTACGCAATGGTGTGTTTACAAAAGCATTTTTTAAATCAGCCTGGGACACCACTTGCTTTAAAAAGTTTTTATCACAATATTGCTTTTTGTCCTCTCATTTCTCCTTGAAGTTAATATTAAAGTCACCCCCAAAAATCAGTTGATGTTTGGTGTGTAAAAAGGGCTGTATCTTTTTCAACAGATCAATACGTAAAGATTTCCCCTGAGGGTTATAAATATTTATCAAACGCAATGGAACACTATGAATTTCAATATCTAACAGGCTCAATATCTACCAATTTGTGAACAAGTAAATCTGAAGTTAGAAAACAAAACCCCACCCCACTACAGGGATCTGATCCTGAAGACCAATAAGAAACCCCCCATCCCCAATCTCTAGTGGCCTGCTGAATATCAACTACAGACTGCAATCTTATATCTTGTAGAAAAAAAATATCATAACTCAAAGAATGCAGAATACTAAATGTAGTAAGGTGAAGTTTCCTGTTCTTAATGCTGTTTACGCTCAAACTAGCTATGGAGAGTGTTAACATTTAAGGAGGATTTTTTTTTGTTTTCCACTCAGTCTCAAAACCCGTTTGGAAGTAGCTGGTAAACGTGCCCCCTCGACAGATAAAACTTCCTCTCCATCCTTTCCCTGTGATTGGGTAGGCATATCATCAGCCCCCTCCAAATCAATAGGATGATTCTGTTCCATCTGTTCACTCCAGGAAGGCAGGGAAGAACATTTGTTAGAAAGTGGAACTAAGGATGGGGTAGAAGCAGCACTCAAAACTTTACCACTCCTTTTTTTTACTAACATAAAGGGATCCTCTGTCCTTAAAGATTTGGAAATATCTAAATTGTCTAGAGGATTTACCATATCTTGAACATCCATATGCATACTATCAGGGGAACTGCTAGATAAAACTGTCTGAGGTCTAACTGGGGATCCCTGGGGAGTAACAAAAGAAGTATCTTTCCCTATAACCTAAATCTGAGCCGGCTCCAGAACTACCTCTGAGGTATTTAGATTATTTGAGCTTAACTGTGTATTAACATGAGAGGAAACAGACCTCCTACTCATTCCTCTCGCAGACCCCTTCCCCCCTTTGTCTCTCGGCCGTATGATATTCCGTACTCAGAATAGTGTGAGGGAGTTTAGCTTTATACAAAAAATAACCCTGATCAGAAGCCTCATCCAGATCATCTGTACCCCATGGACACTCCTCAAAAACATGTTCTGAATCCCTACATAAATTACATATGGGGAAGCATCACAATCTGTTGCCAGATGCCCAAGAACTCCACAAGAAAAACATTTAACCTTGTCACAATCTGTGTCCAAATGATCAAAAGAACTGCATTTATAGCAGCTTTTAGGCTGACCAGCATAAAAAATTATTCCCCTGTCCCATCCTAAAAAAAATGAACTGGGTAAATGCTGTATCCCAGAGTCATCATGAGATAATTGAACACGAAATGTCCAACCACCGGTCCAGAACCCATTATCGTCAATTATAGGTCTAGGGTGGTCCATTATCTTACAATGCTGTTCAAGCCAGTACATGATGTTAGCCACATTTACCCCTTCATTACGGAAGAGGACAGTTACTATTTTAATCATCGGTTTGGTAACAGGAATCACCAAAAAAATCCTTCCATATATCTTGATCTTTCACTTCATAATGTTTTAAAAATCTGTCCAATAAGTGCATAGACAAAAACTCACATCATATTGAGAGTTTCCTGGTGAATATATAAATGCATAAACATCAGAAGGTACAAACCCCAAACTCTCTAGTAAAAGTGATTCCCCACCTATATTCTATCCGGAAGAATTGGGGTTAAACCTTTGTAACCTAATCTGACCAAAAATCTTCATTGTGCTTCTTGTGCAGGATGCCGAAATAACCCAGCAAAAGATTTATTTTTCCCTGCATTTGTATTTCCTGGAGAGACACTACCATTCTCTCTTCATATACTAGGGCCCCCCAACATCATTATCACAGTCATTTATATCCCGAGACTCAGTACCTGAGATTGAGGATGGTTCCCCATTCTTCTGGCTAGTGTCCGACATAGTGTCTGGCGTAGTTCTGTTCACAATAGCCTCTCCCTCGGCCAACACTTGCACACTAGCAGAATTCTGAGACTTTGCTATTTCTGGCTAGCATACAGGATTTACCAAATGAGTATGTTGATCATGACCTAAATTCATAGATGCCTCAGAAAAGGGAATAGTCGGGTCAGGGACCCAGATTCCATTTTGTCGAATCCAACCCACTCTAGTAAGAACATCATTAGTTAACCGCATATCATCTTCTCCCACAATTGGGGGGAGCGTAACATCATGCTGTGCATCTCATACCTCAGACTCTGCCGATAACACAGGTGATGCTTCAGTTAGAGTAGTAATAGGTAGTCTTTTATTACCTGTAGACAGAGGGCTTGCAATTGAATATTTTCTTTTTTTCTCCTCATCTAGTCGTTTTTTTACAAATTCCATAATCTCTTTCAGCCATTTGTATCAACTCCAACAGCTGCTTTTTCTTCATCTCCATTTCATCTTGTAATAGGTCTTCTCCTTCATGCTCAAATTCTGACATCCCCAACAACATATCCTGGTCTCCTAACTGAGGAGCAATTTCTTGGGCTACAAGGCTTACTTCATCCTCGTCAGCTTGTATAGAATCTACCAAGAGCTGCAGAGCTCCAGAGACCAAACCTTCCTCCTCCACAACCTCCTTTGAACTGTGGGCTTCCATCTCTGCAGACAGATGGACAGCGCCACCTGCCTACAGAGTAAGGGAATTTCCCCGGTGTCCTGGCCAAATTTCTCCCATTCACTAAAAATACCACCAACAGCTTAATCTGGTTAAATTTCAGTTGCTTACCATCTGTATCCCCCCACCCCCAGTCGCCCCTGAAAAAGGGACTTCTAGGCCCAGTGGGCTTACTGGGTCAACAAAATTCAATAAAAAAATAAATAAATAGTACAAGACAAAAATACAGGGTCTGTAGAAGGCATCAACAGCACTGACTGATACAGTAGAACTGCAGACTTTAGCTCTAAAACATCATCAGATCTCTTAATGCCTTGAATGAATTATTTGCCACCTTTGCATTGAAGTCATGCAGGTTTTTACACCAGTCTTAAGTAACTTCATCTATGTTTAAATCCTGTTGAAATTAGAAGAGTGCAATAGATGCAAGCATTGTTTATGACTACAAACTACACAGATACGGAGAAAAAAAGGCTGAGGGGACTTTCCCTTTAATAGGACTTTTAAATCACACTAGTCAGTGGTCTGGGACATTTTAAGTTTGTCTTAGATGAATAAATGGACTCTTGCCAGTCCAGTGGACCAGGGAAGACTAGAGACCCATTGAGAAAAGGCTTCTAATATTCTAAATAAGGAGAAATAAATGTCAGCTTGTTTCAAGGCTATGCATAAATATTTATATACAGGGAAAATAAACCATGAGCCTTAATCAATATTTTGTCTACTTAAGTGATGTCAACAGTCGCAATATTTTTACTATCAAGATAAACAAGTAAAAACACATTGGAAATGTGCTTTCTATCAGATAGTTCTGGACTGGCTGTCACAACATTTTTCAGACTCTGCATAAATATAAACTACACCTTAAATACAAACATCAAACATCATCTACTGTTGACATTAAAATGTGGTTTTCATACCATTCATCTCTATTATAGCATACTTTACTTCAGCCATCTGGCTGCCTGTTTAATACCTGAGATAGATTTCTGTTGTCCCTGTACTTTCTTGTACCAACATTATTACATTTTTGATATTGAATTTGAACGATTAACAAAATGTACTTATTTGGAAATTGTTAACTGGGAAAGACACACTGAGCCAAGGCTGGTTTCTAAATGTGCCAAAGAGTAGGGGAAGAGAGGAGTTATAAAGTAGCAATAAACAAGTAGAAAAGTGCAATGATGCAAGACAATAAACAACATCATGAATAAAGGAAAACATTGAAAGAGAACAGTGTACATGATACTATACAGCAATTCAGCCCTCAGCGAGTTCAAAATATATAAAGAGGATAGGGTAGGCTTAATTGCCAGCTGAGCAACCAACCAGAACATGTGTGGGGTCATTTTCATTGAGAAGGGAATCCAGGGACAAATAACTGTGTTAAACAAACCTCCCTCTTCTTCCTTAATGTGAGCTCCATTACTCCTCGTTCCATGCAGCTTCATCTAAACACTAAAAAAACGCTGATAGGAGGTGGCACTAACTCCCGATAGAGTCAGGCGTGCTTTAAGGTTCTCTTACGCATTACTTTTTAACTTTCAAAAGCTATTGTTTAAAACTTTGGAAATATTAGCCAACAGACTGTCTAGACTTTGAGCATTCCTAACTGCACTTGCATACTACAAATGAGTTAAATTGGCAAAGCAGTCTTCAGCTACAGACCTTTTCAAGCCAAAAGGCAGGAACCAGGCTGGGGATCATATGAAGCCTCCTGTAGCAATGGTAGGACCTAATGAACTGAGTCTGCAATCCTTACCAGCAATACATGCAAGCCTTAAAGCATTAACAAAAACTGTTACTGAGGTTGATGAAAAGCTTGATTCATACGCTGTGCAAATGGTAAGTGTGGAAAGTAAAGCAAAGGCAACTAAGGCTATAGTGTTAGGACAAAGGTTTTACAGCCATGTGGGCTCAGGCAACAGCCATGTCCCTAGTTAAAAATAATCATACCTTCCTTCTGCAGATAAAACACCTTGAAATTGTGGCCAGATCTAATGTTGCAGCAATTGAAATGGTCAAATATCTCCAGATATTATTCAATATTTCTAAAGTGGTCCTACAGCAGTACTGGAGGCAGGCAGGGAATATCTCTATAGCTGTAGCAGAAATTTTAGGAACTGTCTGACCATGTCAACTGCTGTAACTGTATTCAATTTAGGCTGATCAATTTCCCAGAGGATATCAGTCCTAGTCTGTTTGAAATACATTGTGGCATCTCAGCTCAACTTCCCTAGGTAACTAGATTGCAAAAAATGGATAAAAACAGGAGTCCTTCTGTAAATTAATTTACCCTTTCTCGTGAACTAAGCATACTTATAACATGGGGTACTGCAATAGTCACCTGATTGGTAGGTGATCATCAAGTGACTGTTGATTAATCCCCGGTATATGCACAGTTACTGGTGAAGCGGCTGTGCAGAATAGAGCCCTGGGCAGACCTGTACTCGTAAATGTGTGGGGAAAATGGTTTTCACACAGCAGCCATTAAAATCCATAGCAATGCAGGTAACAGTTTTATAGCACAAGAGAGAGCTCCAATGCACAGTGCAATGTACTGCAGTCAGAGCTGTATATGGCCCCAAGTTTGTGAAGTGCAGCAGAGGAAACCCAGTGTGTCTGATCCCTGTGCCATTGCTGCAAGCAGCCTGTGCTCTGTTAGGTGTTCTTTTACCCCCCACCCCCATTCATGATATCTACATTTTTCCCTTCAGCAGGTTTGCCTAAACAGTTACTCTCCCTACTGTTACCTACCCATTCATGTCACAGCAGTGATAACCCTGGCCACAGTCCAGTGTACGTTGGCTGCTGCAGATACTGTTGAACTGCTGAATGGCTCCAGTGTGGGCCCACCTCAAGGATGACTGCTCCCCGATCTATCTTACTTGTGGTGCAGAAGCCGGCACCAACTGCTGATGATGTCCATTTCCAGTAATCAGTCCTGTCCTGTGAGACAGATAAATAGAGAGAGAGAGTGAGTGAGAGAGAGAGAGAGAGAGAGAGAGAGAGATAAGACCAGATTGCCACAGTAGTGTGGAGAGACAGATCTTGGATGACAGCAACAGTTGCAATCGGGAAACATAGGGTGCGGGAGTCAGAGGGAAAGAGAGCCTCTGACAGCAGTTCTGTGAGCGAGTGGCACATTTAATTTAACAGACACCCCTAGACAGGCAGTGAGCAGCTTGGCATGTGGTGTGCAGTGCCATAGACAGTGACAGCAGGACAGTACATTGCACAGCATGTGAGAGAGAGAGAGAGAGAGAGAGAGAGGCATTCATCCAAAAGAGAATTCCTTTTCTGTCTCTGTCTCTTGCTGATCAGTGTCCACATTGGAGCACAAAATGCAGCAGACAACTCTGTTTCTCTCTGTGTAGTGTGTAGTCTGTGGTCCTACTTCAGCCACACTGTACCTGTGTCTGTGCACACCATCCTCAGCACCACACAGTGCTCCCAATGTGGTCGAGACAGGAGAGAGATAGAGAGAGAGAGAGAGAGAGAGAGAGATGGAGATGAAGCTTATGTGTGTTGCCTGTCAGTGTGGCTCTGAGTGTTTGTCTTACACTGTGCATCTCTGCTCATGCTTCAGCTGCCTGGAGCCTAAGTTTCTGCACAGTTTTCAGTGGCAGTGTCTCCAGTCAGTATATAGTAACTCCCTCCCCCAGAGTGGTCCACAGTCAGAGGATCGCATGTCCTTAACCACAACCTCCACACATGATTTGCCAACATCAACGGGAGTGGCAATATTTGAAATCCTGTCTCACCCCCAGACCAAAATGCTGTGTTACCTGTGAACATCCTGTCTTGCAAAGATCTCAGTACTTACTGTAGTTATATTTTGCAAGTCAATGTGATATTGTGCCAATAAATGCTACTGTTTTGCTCTCCAAACAGTGTGCCTGGTGTCACTGTGCAATATCTGTCAGTGGCATTGAAACAGTGTTACTACTTTGTGTGGGGGAAGGATACTTCATAAAATCTTTCCTTTTTCATCATTTTATATGACTTGCCTGTTGTTTAATCACACTATGGTAACCCCATGTTATAAGCGCAATAACTCACTCCAAGGTGTGTGGTTATTGGGGATTAATCAACACCCCAGGTGCTGTTGAGGCTTTTCGGCCTGCTGCCGCATGTACTACGCACCTGGGGTGTTGATTAATCCCCAGTAATCACACACCCTGTCATGGGTTATTACTTACTGCAGCAATTTTACCACAGATTGTGCAAAAAAACATTGAGGCATTGCCCCATGGCATTATGTTACTGTGTTTTCTTTTGAGAAGAGCTGCTTTAAGCTTCAGGTAAATGACCTGTCCTGCTTTTTTCCTCTGCTTTGTATCAGCCTGTAATGCACTTAGCCTTGCACTGTCATTTCAGAGCCCTTGTTCTAAACATAGAAACATAGATTTTGACGGCAGATAAGGACCGCTTGGCCCACCCAGTCTGCCCATTTCCCTACCTAATGAATAAGCTGCAGATCCTAGTTAACCAGCAGCCTACTTCTTCCTACCCGCACCCCCTAGAATTGCCTTATGACTGTCCCATGCATGCTTGAATTCCACCACTGTTTTGACTCCACACAACCTCCCTCCGGAAGGCCGTTCCATGCATCACACAACCCCTCTCTGTGAAAAATACTTCCTTAAATTACCTCTGAGCCGCCCCCATCTTCAAATTGTGCCCCTTGTTCTTGCACACCTCTTTTTTTGAAAGATGCTACCCTCTTGGACTTTGTTGATTCCCTTGAGATGCTTGAAAGTTTCTATCATGTCCCCCCTCTCCCTCCTTTCCTCGAGGCTATACATATTCAGCTCCTTAAGTCTCTCTTCATATGTCTTCCGGTGCAGACCCTGCACCATTTTAGTTGCCCTCCTCTTGACAGCCTCCATCCTGTCTATGTCCTTGCGGAGATTGGGTCTCCAGAACTGAACGAGTACTCCAGATGGGGTCTCACCAACTGTCTGTACAGAGGGATAATAACTTCCTGTTTTCTACTGGTGATGCCTCCCTCATGCATCCCAGTATCCCCCAGCCCTCCTTGCTGCCCTCTCACATTGCTTGCCCACCTTTAGGTCATCTGATATGACTACCCCAGGTCCCTTTCCATTTTTGTTGTTGTTAGTATCTCACCCCCCATTGTGTACTCTTCCCCTGGGTTTTTGTTTCCCAGGTGCATTACCTTGCACATCTTAGCATTGAATCTAAGCTGCCATACATTTGTCCATTCCTCTAACCTTGCCAAGTCCCTTCTCATCCTTTCCACCCCACCTTGTGCATCAACTCTGTTGCATATCTTTGTGTCATCTGCAAAGAGACATACTTTTCCTTCCAGTCCCTCTGCAATGTCACTTATAAAGACATTGAAGAGGACCGGTCCTAATACTGAACCTTGCGGTACCCCACTAGTAACCCCCCTTTCTTCAGAGTGGACTCCATTTACTATTACTCTCTGTGTCCTATTCTCCAGCCAATTCTTTATCCAGGCTGTCATCTTGGGACCCACTCCCAGGCTGGCTAACTTGTATATTAATCTTTTGTGTGGGACTGTGTCAAATGCCTTGCTAAAGTCTAGGTAGGCTATGTCCACAGCCCCTCCCTGATCTACTACTTTGATCACCCAGTCAAAGAAATCTATCAGATTTGTCTGGCATGACCTTCCTACTGTGAATCCATGCTGCCTTGGGTCCTGAGCCCCTCTGGCCTCTAGATACTCAACAATTCTTTCCTTCAGAAGTGATTCCATCATTTTCCTACCACTGAGGTTAAACTAACAGGTCTGTGGTTTTCTGCTTCTGCCTTGCTCCCACTTTTGTGAAGGGGAATCACATCTGCCCTTCTCCAGTCCTCGGGTACCATCCCATCCTCCCATGATTTGTTAAAGAGGGTAGTCAGTAGTGTCACTAGTTCTACCCTTAGTTCTTTTAGAGCTCTGGGATGAATCCCATCAGGCCCCATTGCTTTGTCCACCTTCAGTTTTAAGAGTTCTTTCAGAACCCTTTCTTCTGTAAATGGGCTGGTATCAACTTCTGTATCCAGAGTGTTTCTACTGTTTGTTTTAGGTACCTCCCCACTTCCTTTGTAAATACTGAGCAAAAATATTTGTTTAGTATCTCTGCCTTTTCACAGTCACCCTCTGCCCACTCCCTCCTCTTTATTAAGCCTCACTATCCCTCCCTTGGTCTTCCTTCGCTCCCTGATGTACCTATAAAAGGTTTTATCCCCCTTCTTAACTGAGTTGGCTATCTTTTCCTCGGTTTGGGCCTTTGCTGTTCTGACTGCCTTCCCAGCTTCCCTTTGCTTTAACTGATACAGTTCCCTGTCCTGCTCCTTCTGTGATTCCTTGTACTTCTTGAATGCTTTCTTTCTCTTGAACCTTCACTGCCACTTCCTTTGAGAACCATAGTGGTTTCTAACATAATTTCATTTTGTTAATTTGCTTCACACAAGGCTTGTTACCTCTGTGATGGCAGTTTTATTATTCCCATTGTTCTTCCACCTCCTTCCTGCCCATTTGCTAGTGCATTCCTTAGGCATCACTCCATTTTGGCAAAGTCAGTCCTCCTAAAGTCCAGTACTTTTGCCTTTATATGGCTATACCTTATTGCTGTGTTTATTGTGAATCATACTGTTCGATGGTTGCTAGTTCCTGATGGCTACCCACTTCACATCTGTGATCCTCTCTTCATCCCATTTGAGAGAACCAGGTCTAAGATTGCTCCCTCTCGAGTGGGCTCCAATACTAGTTGTCTCAAGGCATGCCCTTGTAGGGCATCTAGAATAACCCCACTCTTCGAAGTGGCTGCTGCAACTGCACTCCAGTTAACATCTGGCATATTCAGATCACCCATCAGCAATATCTCCCCTTTTTGTGCCATTCTAAGTATTCTTTCTATCATTTCCTTGTCCATTTCCTCCCCCTGAGAAGGGGGTCTGTATATAACCCCTGTGTGGATTGTGGTGCCATTGTCGGTCTCCGAATTTACCCACAGTGCTTCTTCTCCTCCCTGTTTTCCCTTTTGTTCTGTTGCTTTGATTCCTTCTCTTATGTAAAGAGCTACTCCTCCTCCTCCTCTTTTACCCTCCCTGTCCCTCCTGTAGATAGTGTATCCTGGTATGTTTATGTCCCAGTCATGGTTTTGTCTGTACCATGTTTCTGTGACTGCCATGATATCCAGATGTTCCTCCTCCATCAAGGCCACTAATTCAGGAAGCTTGTTACTCAGACTATGGGCATTGGTACTCATTGCTCTCCATTTTTTGATGGCTTTACCTTCTTTTGCAGCATCCCCCACTGACCTGTCTACCTCGGTCTTTTTCTCATTTAGTACCCTGATTTGTAGGGAGAGACTGGGATTTTCCTGTTGCTTATCAGTGCCTCCCCCCTTGACTAGTTTAAAAGCTTGCCAATGAAGCATTTAAACCGATTGCTCAAAAGACTTGTTCCCTTCCTGGACAGATGCAGACCATCCTGCCAGTATAGGCTAGTGTCCCTCCAGGTGGAACCCCAGTCCCCAATGAAGCCAAACCCCTGTGCTCCACACCATTTCTTCAACCATTCATTAAACTGCATGGTGCAAAGTACCCTCGCCTCACTCATGCCATAAGTCCTTCTGCACTGCTCTAATCTCATGATTAGCCAAGTCATTTGTCCCTAGGTGGACAATGACGTCCAGCTCAGACTCCCATGCAGCTGTTCTCGTGATCCTGAGGATGTGCTTCCTGTCTCTCCAAGACATGGCACCAGGCAGGCACTTTACTTCAGTTTTCCCTGCTCTCTCCAGTTCTATCCCCTAATAATTGAGTCCCCCACCAGGAGCTACTTCCTTTCCTTGTGGTGTCCTCTGCCTCCTTCCTGTGGGCCTCCCTTGTGACAGTTGTCCTCAGCCTCCTTAGTCTCCTCTGTGGGTGCATCCATAGGGGAGCTATGCTCCCCCAGAATGGTGTATGGATTGTGGTGTGGAACAACTGACTGGGTGTGCCTCTGTTCCACCATCCTTACCCTCCCTGAGCCCACTGTGGTCCAACTGCTGTGCTTTCTTTGCAACCTCTGAGGTAGTGGTGGTGGTGGGTCTGGTGCTCCCTGGATGGGGGAGGTTCCCTTCCTACCATCCAGTGTGGCCTGGGGGAAGGTCCCCTTACTACTGTCCAGTGTGCCCTGAAGATGGGCAACTTCCTCCCTCAGGGCAGAGAGTTGTCTGCAAATAGGGCAGCATCTCAGCCTCCAGAAAGACTCCCAGAAGACTGCTGCCCCACAGCCATTACATTGCACTACTCCCCACATTTTTTTTTGTGTGTGTGATTGGTTTGTAATATAGAAATATATATATATATATATATATATATATATATATATATATATTATACAATGTATATGCTTATATTGTCAGTGCAGTGTGCTAGAGAGGATATGACAGTGATATGCCTTGCACTTTTGAGAAATGATGTCAGAACCCCAGGTATAAGGAACTATTTCCAGGGGTGGGTGGGGTGAGGATGGGAAGGGGTTTGGCCTAAACTGTGCCCTCACAAAACAATCAGCTAAAAGCTCTGACCCACTGCTGCAATGAGTGCCTTCCTGTCAGCAAGATGCCCTCACACAACAATTTGAGAGAAAAATACCCTGCTGATCAAACAGAGAAAATCCACACATCCAAGTTAGACACAGGTAAACCTCCCCAGCCCCAAAACAGGCCTGGTGGTTTGTGCCTGAAAGCTGTCAGCCCCAAAATAAGTCAGCTGTGCTTTTAAACTCTTCCTGCACTGAAAATGTTAAGAATTGCAACAAACAAACGTAAACCTAGATCCACCTCCCTCTGTTGCTTGAAAGACTGTCTTTTCCTGTTTCACACTGCAGGTTTTGCTATGACCACTCCTTAACCACAGTAACTTTTTTAAAAATAGTTTAACTATCACAAACTCCTACGCACCAGTAAATTATTTAAAAATAGTTTCTTTCCCAAAATCCTAGAGGTCAATCCAGCTACCCCCAAGGGACAACCAAAATGCAGTATTCAAACACTGATGAAGTTACTTCCAAGATAAGCAGAGTTTGCAAGCTTCTTTTTCAACTCCTCAGCCACCTGTAATTTATTTGAAAATAGTTTAACTGTCAGAAAATGCTAATAGACAATCTAGCTACCGCCAAGGATCTACCCAAATGTAGTATTTAAATCCTTCTGAAGTTACTAACAAGATAAATAAAGTTTGCAAGCCCCTTTTTGGTTAAACACTAAAAAAATGTGTGAATAAAAAGCAATTACCAAGGGTAGTTAGTTTCACCTCCCACAGAATTAAGCAAAAGTGCACGTTTGTTGCAGATATCAAGTGCAATATAGAATTTCTCACACAGCTCGCAGTTGAATAAAGAAGTAGTGTCCTTGCAGGTCCAGAAAATGTGCTTTGTGTTCTATATGATTTCTCAGTTCATTTACCTCCACTGTTGCTACTAGACTTCCTGATTGGCATACCTATAAAGATGGTATGGAACTGATATTACTTTTCAATAATGATGCAATAGTTGATAAATCATTTCCATAACTGAATTCAAATGTGCTCAAGAATCCCTTCAGGCATCTGCATACTGACAAGATGTACACTATCAAATTACACATAACATGTTAGACAGAAGGGGTGGTATATGTCTTACAGTTCCACTGTGACATGTTATATGCAGGGTACCTAGTGCTCTGTGACAGAGTTTTCTGATTTCTTCAGCAGGGCTCCTTAGCTTCTGCGGCAGCATTTTCTGATTTCTGTGGCATGATTTATCCATTTCTCTGGCACAATGGAGTCCTCCCATTGGTTAAATATGATGTGATGTCATCAATGGCATCATATGTGAGCACAGAGGCGGGTCTTCAGGATAAACAAGAAGGCAAAGAAAGCATGACACTATGGAAAAACAGTATATTTGAATAAAAATTCACCAAAAACAGTGAATTCTGCAGCACTATATATATTCTGCATCATGATGCAATTTCTTCAGAACATTCTACAACCACAGAATTGCAGAATTCCAGGGCATTGCTTATAATGCATAGGATTGAGGCCCCTCAGCATCATCTCTTTGCATCAGCTTTACCACAAAAGCTTAACATTAAATACCAAGAGATGTCAAACTGTTGTTTTTGGGTTCATTTCACAGCTTTAAACAGTGAGTTTCTGTAGTAGTATGGTGTGCCACGTGGCTCAGGTTGTGCACAGTGTGGCTTTACTGGGTAAAATTAATGGCAAGTAAAGTACATGGCTTAGGCAGGGCTTGTAATGTTCATCAGTGTGTCCCTGTAGTATACAGTATGTGGGGCAGTTTGGCTGTATTTGACTAGTTATAACTATTTAACTGTGATACTACATGTGCTAAATAAAAAAAAATCAACTACAAATAAATGATCTGTTGTTGTGTATGTTATGCTTATACACCTTCTTAGCTGTGCAATACAGGTAATCTGGGAAAACCAATATATGCAAGATACTGTATAGTTAATTTGAAATCCTTTTGTTTGTGATACAAAGATGTCCTATGTTGGAGGTAGAATAATAAGCCACACGCATACATGAAAATCAAATAATTAAATGTTGCAAATGTGAACAACTACATAAAAGGCAGAGGCATGGAAATTGCAGATTTACTTTATTATTAAAAATAGCATATTTGACAACATGGACACAATGTTACTCATGTGATAGTTTCCATGTCTTAATTTACAGTCCTATTTTTTGAAACTTAGAAATGATGACCTACCTTTGTATTTTGGATTACAAAACTACTACATATACAGTACTTACTGAAAATAAGTCAGAGTCATGAAAATTGAGCAAACTTTTTTTGAGGACATGAATGTCACACTTGCTCTCTCGAGTATTGTCTAGACAGTTACATAATAAATAATCTGAACAGTATTAGATTACCTGTTGAACAGTGTACATCTGAAGGTGCCACCAAATTTGCTAACAAGCAGGAACACAGTCCCTTTCAGACTGTGGTGAGCAATTTCCTAACATGTCATCAGCAAGCTATTACTTAATAAAGTCATGCATTGTCATACTCATTTCCCGGGCCATGAGTACAAAAGGGATCATGCTCAGAAGCTCAGTGCTGCCTGTTTCCTCCAGCCACAGGAGAAACAGCACTGAGGGAAGGAGTGGTATATTTCAAAATGTGCCTATAAAACAACTGCTGAAACTTGTTTGATGCTTTTCAATAAAGTTCAGAGAAGTGAACAAAACTCATTAGACATGCAGCAAGCATGGCAGAAACAACTGCCTGTTTTAAAATTATTACACAATAGACATTTATATTTGAATGCTATAGTTTTGCAGACTCAAAGACTTTAAATAGAATTGGTGATATTCTGATAAAATTAAAAGAACTATCAAATAAACAAAACACTTGGTCATTAGCAATATAAACCTCACAAACTTGCAACTGTTATTGTCATGCCAGTTACAACAAATGTTATCAAGCAGGTAATAAGTATAATATAAAAGGAGATGGACTGCACTCCATAACACAACAAACTGAAAATGTTTTAGGCTGCTAAAGTATAAAAGCATTTCAGCCTCCTGTGAATAGTACTAAATCAAAATGTGTTAAATAAATAGATGTAAAATGGAGAATTAAAAACTTCTTAAGGCATATGTATACATGTTTGTATCATAGAGATGCTAGACTTATCCTGAAGCAGTATCTGGTAAGCTTGTGCTTTGAGTTGGCTTGTAATGAGTGCGGAGGCTGCTGAGCCGCATGGTAGAGAAACATATTGTTAGCGCAAGGCACATTTGTGTAGAAGGCTCTGTACTGCATCAGTAAAAATGCAAAATGAGTGTAATAAGTTGCATCTGTTTACATTTGGGTAGCCAATAAGGATGGCAAAGACTAAAGAATAATAGAATTTACTAAAAGAGTTACATGTATGCCCATTTAGTTGGCAATGTAATTCACCAACAAATTTGTGTTTTCATAAGCTATTTAAAGATTATACAACATTAAAACTATATAATTAATTTTACAGTGTCCCCTGGAAGAAGTCTTGTTAGGTGACATGTTGGGGTACTTTTATGAATAAAGCATCACAGAACAAAAGAATTGCATGTGACCCATTTATCTGATACACAGCAGCTTGCGTGAGTACTTTTGATGTGTGTATCACTGGGCTGGGTCTGCTAACTACTTGCTAAAAGACTTTGTGATTGCCTCTGGAGAACTTGCTTATTGGACCATTGAAGAGGCAGGCCTGGGAAGAAGACTTGCTACTCCACCAAAATTCCTGACATGACAGGCCACACTAAAAGTGTTTAATGACAAGAATAAAGTTGAATTACCTATTGTATAATAATAATACCATGCAGTAATTCACCACAAGCAATTTTTCCTAACATTAACCAGGCAGGATTTCAGTGTCGTAGGAGAAAGTATGGACAGCCAGTTTGTCATTGCTTTCTTCAGTCAAGCAGGTGGGGAGTAACTGATAAAACAAATGAATGGTGCAAGGAAGCTCAATGTAATGGGGAGGAGTCAATAAAAATTGTGCTAACCAAAACTGAAAATTTGAAATCAAGATATATTTGTTTTAGTAGCATCGAAGAACTCTGGTCCAATATCTAGAATACAACCATTTTCTGGGGATTAATGGTGCCCATCAAGCACAAAATAGGCATCAACCCAGATAAGTACTTAGAATGGTATCAGAACCAAATGTGGCTTGAATTTTATGTTTGCTCTGATAGACGCTATCATAGAAGAATGTGGTAAATTATCTGGGTATGCTGTGATGATGAAGGACAGTGACTGGTCAGAACAGTGACTGAATTGAAGCACCGACACAGTGCAGTGACTGGTGGTTCCCCCCATCCCCAAGGTGTGCCCCCCAGAGTTAGAATCCTTAAGTGATGGTGTGTGGAGGGCACAGCTCCCCACATGGGGAGTGTGGGGGGCAAAGCCCCCCTCAAGAAACTTAGAAATCCACTATCAGCACCCTATTTGGGTTCAGTGCAATCCAAGCAGTTGCCATCTTGCAGTCGCCATTCTCACATAGAACCATTATCTGAAGAACTTGTGAAAGAGGAGGAGTTATTAAAAATCAAAATGGATGAGGTAGCCTTTAATTCTTGGCTTAAGGGAAAAAGGAAACTCTGATTTTGATCAGTATATCAGACAACAGAAACTGAAGAAATTTCAAAAAGACACAATAGACTAATGAGACAATAATGTACTTTATATATATTTACAAAAAAATCCACATGCAGGGCTAATTACAGTGAATCCAGTGCAGAAAGTTCAGATAGTTATACAAAAAACCCATACAGATCTCAAAATCAGAGAAAACCTTTTCAGATATGGTCATAGAGCAGAGGGTGGGACAAATGGAATAAAGTAGGTGCAATGGGATGGAACATGGGCTGTCTAAGAAGTACAACTTGTGCAGTCAGAGCAGAGAAGAAGAAACAGAAGAAGCAGGTGCAGTAGGAAATACTCATACAGCAGATCCAAATTTAACGTAAGTAATAAGGTTTTAACAAAGCCACAGGAAGAAGTTGTATCATTAGATTTGTTATTCTATCCAATTAAGCCCTTAGGTGAATTCTGGGTCTGGTACAATTGCCCAACATGTAAAAGCCTGACTGCAAACTTCCCAACTCCGCTTGCCCAACTTACAAAATACCAACAGCATTAATTGCCCGAGTGATCAAAATCCTGACATGCGGTATGCTGTTTTATTGTCGCACATTTTTTCTATTTATTTCATCTCTAAGCCATTTTTCCATAGCTGCCTTACTGTTTTATGAGCTACTAGCAGATGTACCTCCACTTGGTAAAATCTTAGCGAGTTACTAGTGTGTCTGTCTGTGGTATGGGAATGGTGCTTGCCCATTCCCATACCACAGACAAACATATTGGTAAATTATGCACAGAACCAGAAACTGCATCAACAGGATACTACTGGAGAAGTGACAATGTTGAGGGAGTCTATGAAATCAGTTCAAAAGAAGTTTCAAGAGATGAACAGTGCCTGAAGAAGACAGTGGGAGCCCTAAACACAGTGCATAAGTTTATCAGGGCAGCCAGCAAAGCCTGTGGAAAAATACAGTAATTGCTTCTTTTGTAGGGCTTTTACCACATCTAGTATTCACTGACAGTGTTCCATTTTTCAAGGCATGAAAATGTGTTTGAAATATTGCCATCGTTCACCAAAGACAATGTCTTTCTTTACCCAGGTTTTTCTTAGCACAATCATTTTGCACTTAATAATCCTGGAAGCACATAAAAATAGAGTGCAGGTGGGTCTCATTCAAATTTGGCTTCAGGGTTAAGGCTCGATGCACCCAGGAAGGGGAGCTGTTCCAATTTGGCCTGATGCAATTGATGCCAACATTCTGGGACTATAAAATTTAAGACTATTTTATGTGCTGTGTTTGGTGTTGTGCCTGAAATATTCCCCTAGAGATAAAATAAATATTATTAGCTCTGTGCTGAAGCCAGAGGGATTCAATGGTTGGCAATACTGCATCAGCATTTGAAAGTAAGAAGCCAAAAAGGATGTACTGAAGCCTGTAAAATTGTGGTACCTGGTGGATTACTGTTGGGATTGCAATGGTTGGTCTTTGAAATGTCGGGCACTTAGCTGAGTCAGGCTTGTGTAGTCGGGAAGGTCTATGTCGGGCATTTCTGTGTCAGGCAATCATACGGATCCCTGAGTTCCAGCTAGAAAGGGATTTACAGAGGTTCTACCTCAATTTGAGAATCAAGGCAATGTTAACAGATGATAAAGAGGAGAATAAATATCAAACAGAAGTTAAACAAGCCTTAAAAATATAATTGACGTTCAGGCTCCCTATAGGCAGAACAGATGCAACATAAACCTACAAAGATCTTGAAACAAATTAAAAGACTAGCAGGCAAGCAAGGTTTAATTAACCAAGAAACAACAGGCAGCTTTGAAAATGCTGGTGAGTGGTGAAGGAATAGAGATAAAACCCATCAATAAAGGTGGAGGTATGGTAATCCAAACCGTAGAACCAGAAAGATATGCTTGAATATACTAGATGTTAGAGAACACTATAATCTACTAGACCAGAACCCAATACTAGACATACAGGAGGAATCGAAGGCCTTTTAAATGAAATGGTATCATCTAGACAGTTAAAAGAATGAGAAGCTGACTATAGAGTCAAACAATATCAAAGGACGCCATTATTTCATTCAATACCCAAAGTGCACAAAAACATCTTAAATCCCCCCCGGTAGGCCCATAGTATCTGGCTTAGAATCTATCATAGAATCGCTCCCTCCATATGTTAACATGTATCTTCAACCCTTAGTGGAGGGACTCCCAATGAACCTCAAGGACTTGGACCATATCCTAAGCCTTTTACAGGATTTTAATAAACAGAATGTATACCCAAAACTGTTCATCACAGATGGTGCAAATGGTCCATACACTTATGTTCCACATGTAGAAGGTATAGAAGCCATGGGTCTTCTATTGAATACTAGACCAGCAGGCACCCACCTTCCAACCAGACTGCTTCAGAAATTGATAAGATTGGTTTTACATACAAATTAGTTTATGTTTGAGAGGCAATTTTATGGCCAAATTAAGGGGGATACCCATGGCTAGCACCATTACCCCAGGATATACATATTTATACATGAATAACTTTGAGCAGACATGTGTGCTGAATCAAACAGCTACCATGTGTTATCACAAAATGCTCTTCTGGAGAAGGTATATTGATGATATAGTTTTTTTCTCGAACAACAACCAGCAAAAACTAGAGTAGTTTTTTAGCATATATTAACCCCAGAAACCAGCAGCTCAGGTTCTAGGCAGAGTTTAACAAAACTGAAATTTCATTTTCAGACACTATGATATCCCAACACAACAATAAACGCCATACCAAACTGCTTAGAAAATCTACTGACCACAACACCACATTACATGCCTCTAGCTTCCATCTATGAACCCTTGTGGGTAGTATTCCTAATTCACAGTTGCTTAGAGCTAGGAGACTTTGTAGCCTTCAGGAGGACTTCCAAAGAGAGAAAAGCACCATGGCAGACAGGTTCCAAGCACAAGGCTACACAAGAAATACTTTCAACAAGGCCACCCATAGGGTAGACAATGTCCAAAGAGCTGGCCGCCTCATTCTGAGGGTATCCAATCAAGAACAGTGCCAGTGAAAATGATTTGCTATAACACACCATAAGGAAATAGGACACATTTACAAGATTTTAAATAATCTTTCGAGCATACTGCAACAGCACCCCACTATAGCAACAGCATGTAGTGAGAAACCAACAGTGACATCCAAATGGGCAGAAAACCTGAACACAGTGTTAGTCCACACAGAAAACATTACAACACCACTACAGAGTGGGCAGTTCTTGAAGAGCCTACTAAGGAATGGAATGTTTCTGTGTGGTAGGTGTTTGATTTGTGGCCACACAAACAGAAGGGATCTCTTCAGGCACCCACATACTGGCAAGGTGTACACCATCAAATCACACACAACATGTTATATAACAGGGATGGGATATGTGGTGTACATTGCCTCTGTGATATGTTATATGAGGGCAAGACCACAAGGGAACTAAATAAATGCATTATAGACCACAAAAGTACCATTCGGTGCCAGGGTAATTCCTTCATTGTCACCATGCATGTTAAAGCAAAGGGGCATGTAGGTGCATCATTGCATTTATGGGGGTTACAACAGGTCAATCCACCACGCAGAGGTGGAGTTTCAACAAACTCCTAGAAAAAGCTCAAATATGGTGGACACAAAATTTGGTCACTTTTCAGTGCAAATGAGTAGACCAATGGGCCAGCATGTTGGTAGTACAATATAGGGGACCCATCTAATATGATAATAAATAATGGCTCAGTATGCACAGCAAACCAGCGTCACACATCAACAACCTCCTGTTTTCCAAATCCCTGTACTTCTCCCTCAATATCCCTAGTATACCACTCCCCTATTGTGGGCAAACTCTTTTGTTTGCACAGAAGAATGAGGAGCTTGATAGGTAAAAAGGCTAGGAGGGACAGTAAGGACAGTGGGGGAAGGCAGGGCATGGTATTATATGTTAAAACTCCTTTGAAGTCTCCTTTGTTATAATAGAAAGCTTTTTAAAAAATAAAAAAATGAATGGAGTGTAAGTTCTGCATGGCACACTCTATAGTAGTACCCTGACCATTGCATTTTTATACTGATATGAAGGTTATGAGATACTACCTAGCTTTTAGTGCTTAATTAGGGATTGTGATACATTTTAATATGGTTACCAGTATTAGACTTTGATTGTCACCTTTCTGTAAGGGATAGTCTAAGAGCAAGATAACCTATATACAGAGTACCTCTCTATACATGTACTTAATATGTAATGAATTATCTAAACAGTATGCGATTACATATTTATTTACATAGAAACATAGAAGTTGATGCAGAAAAGGACCGCAAGGCCAATCCAGTCTGCCCATTTTACCAATTTGCTCACTAGCGTCCTCCTCACTGCCCACATCCCACCCACTGTTCCCACAGTGCTCCTATGGACATGTAAGCAAAAGCCATGGACAGGCTGACAGGGACCGTGAATAGTACATTGTGAGTGCCTGTTTGGGGTGCAGGCTGACACTTACAGGTAGGTTCTTTCTGGGTGCACTAGGTATTACCCACAGCATAGGAATCATGTGTGATTAATCAGATTAGTATGTAAACACTAATTCAATATAAATTCAGCACAATGGCACCCACATTTAGAGTTGTCTGTGTACATTGTTCAAATAGTAGTTCTGCATGGCAAGTAGGGCCCGACTGTCCCTGTGCATATTCAGACGGTTAGCATGCTCTGACAGAGCACGTGAACTGTCTGACTATAGTGCTGTGCCAGTGCAGTACATAGTCATGATGTTTTGTGCTGGTACAGTCCATGTCCAAATTTGATTCGCAGGGGAGCCACTGGAGTTAGCGCTGCCCAAATAGGATAGCACCAGGGTCATTGTCAGCTATGCTCAGCCCTAGCACATTGGGCATGCAAAGTGTAAAGGGGTCATTAGCATGCCCTAAAATGGGCTCATTTTCTCATAAACTCTATCTGTTTTCCTGGAGGAAGCTAGGGATATACCCCATATCTGCCAGTGTACCCTTGCCTCTGTGCTGTGCCGATTCCAGGGACTTTCCATTGGAATCTGGGAGACTGTGGCTTTCCTTCACATTGGGGTTCCCCTCAAGACACTAATCTGGTCACCCCAGCATCCCCTAGAATGAGCTAGAGGCAGCACCTGTGAAGGTCTTGGCATCATTGTGCAGCTACTTCAGGGTTTTTTAGCTTATGTTGCCCCTGGAGACACAGATGTGCAATGACATCAGCATGGGGGGCATGCACTGCTGCACATGCCCTACAGATGTCCACTGATGTCTTCTGACTGCATATTCCTGGGCTAGCGCTGGACTCCCAGCTTCCACTGGGAGTCACACTTATGCTGGGAACCACAGCCCACCCTAACTGGAGGAGGACAGCAGTCCTGTGTTTGTTCATTCTACCTTCCCCTGGCTGGTCCTCTGATGTCCTGGGCTCATTCCAAACCCGAGTTGTCAGTGTTACAGCTGGTGGACCGGCTTCTTAAATGGGCACATTAGCATGCCACTCAGCCTTTAAAGTGCCCATACTGGGCTTGTAAAATATGTATTCTCTGGTGTCTAGTAGGTCACCTGAGCACCCATGCCTGGCTTTTGAAACAATTATGCCCTGGTATCTACTAGTCCCCACTCGAAACACCCATGCTGGGCTTGTGCAACATTTATTCCCTGGTATCTGGAGGCCCCCATAACTACCAATTGCTCATTCCCCATTGAAAAGTGCAACCTTCTGGTAATCTAGTGGACTCCACATCCCTCTGAATGGTTGCCAAATCCCCACCTGATCCACCCACTCAGGACCCATGGGTCCACACCTCCCTCACCCTAGTCAATGGTCAGTATCAAAGCAAGACAAGGCAAGGTAGTAGCCCCTCTGCCTGAGCAAAGCTTGCTTTTTGAATGATACCCTGTATGCCTATAGGCCTGATTAAATTAGCTGGTCTTTTGAAGAGAACAGGTTTATTTCAGCCTGATGTTGGTTTATGTACTAAGTCTCCCTGGGAATATATGTTGCATAAGCCCAACATTGAGAATTAGGGAAACAACTAAACACCTGGGCATACATGTTTCAAAAGCCCAGCTAGGGCAATTGGGGAGGAGACACCACTAGATTGCAGGGCATACATTTTTCAAAAGCCAAGCATGGGTGACAAAAGCATGCTTGTTTTAAAACCCCAGCATGGGATATTGGGGGTACCACTGGACACCAGGGCATACATCTCAAAAGTCCAAAATTGGTGATCAGAAGGCCCAGTCAGTGTGCCACATTAAGGGCTGGGTTCTGGCAGCATTAAACAGCACTGACGAGTTTGTGTGGTGATACGGGGCCTTTTAATATGGCCCCTAACCTCTGTTGCTATTCACAGTTAACATGGTGCTTGCTAACCTAATCAGTGCTGCACTGTTTGATTATGGGGGCCAATGAAAACTTAATAATAGGTATTTATGCAAACTATCTGGATGTTTCATATATAATCCACTTTTACACATGGTTTAAAAATGATCACTGTCAAACTGACAACCCTTCAATATCTTCACCATATAATACTCATGATGTTTTAGACAGTCTCAAAAGTGATGAGCTGTATGTTGTTTTTTAGTGCATAGATAAAAGCAGCTATGAAATTGTGCACCATGCAGATTACTGGGTTTCTCTTGCAGAACAGCCGACATCATATTCATTTTTAAGCACATAAAAAAAACATTTGTCCAGCATCTTTAACCCTCAGCTTGAAAGTCTTTATGAATTCAAATGAACTTATCTTGGTTGACATTCAGCCAATTTGAAGATTACAAGCAGTGTGCAATAACTGTAAGAGGACTGGCAAAATGCTTGGCTGTGCCATAATGGGGGTGGGAGGAGTTACCAGCAGAGAAGTAATCCTGATAATGCACAACCTGAAGTACTCTGTGCCGATCTGGGTCTCTTAATACAACAAATTCTGATCAGAGCCGATATGGCTGTGGAGGGCTCTTGGAATGCTTTTACCCATTATTTCTAATAAATTTACTCAGTGCAGATCTGCTGAGAGGCAGTTTCAATGTTGTCTTCCTTTTACACATTTTTATAATGTATTTTCCTAGAATATGCCTGCTGATTGCTATATATTTAGCCTGGATAGTTCACAGAAGAAATGTCATCTTATTTTCGGGTGGCAGAGCACTGGCAGTAGGATGCTGGAATGTGTCATACATAGGCAAGAGCTGTGTGTGGGTAATAATGCCCAGTGGCCATACATCTCAGGCGCTCGCATGTGGATCCATCATCCTGGTGCCATTGCACTGCTTAGTGCAAGTGACAGCCAATGCTGTACCAACTCACACAGGCCCCGGAACAGGCATAGTACAACCGACCTCTCATTTGTTTGTACAATTGGGGAACCTCGGATGCACTATCCATAGCATGGCACATACACTGCAAATGGCATTGCAGGATACCACACCCCATGGCACCCATGATACCTCAGCAGTCTGGAGGGTGGCATGCTACACATGGGAATGGGGGAGAGTGTGGGCCTGCAATGGTGTATGACAGCAGGAAGATACAGCATCGACAAGGCATGCATTGGAGGTATGTCAATTCCCTCTTATGATATGCCAACGACATACACACAGCTGCATACACTGGAGGGACCGCAGCTTGCATAGTGCCCCAATGCATGGTACAGCCACTTGGGTCATTCCAGAGTGCAGGTCCCTGGCCCAGGTCCAGTGCAGTCAGTGGCTGGCCATGGCAGGGTGTGGAGGGCAGTGCCAGTCTTCATATCAGGACAGGTATGGGAGGAGCGGGGGTGTTTATGTACTGAGGCAGTAGATGGGAGTCCTCTATGCTATGGATATGGACCATTGTTTCCTCTGGTGTGATTGGGTTCAGGGGGGATCTACACTATGGAGCTCTTCAGGGATGGAGTCGGATCAATCAGGGATGGGAGGGGGTACCTCTATTCCACCAGGGCTGCCAAGCTGCTGTGCCCCTGGGTGCACTTCCGCAGCCCGACTGTGGGTGACTGGCTGGGTTATGCCAGCTATTCATGGCCTAACTGTGGTCCATGCTGCTCTGGACTATGAGGGCCACATTCCCACTGAGTATGCCGCAGTGTGGCATATGCATGGGAATGCACCCTTGACTTGCATGGCATACTATTTGTGTGCACTCTGGCCCATTCTCTTGTGGCCGGTGCATCCCACACATTTGAATATCACACTGTGGCATATTGTTGGAGTTGCGTGGCACATCTCCCTTTTCCTCCGGGATGTGCCATGCATCTCCTTTAAATATGGGGACCCTGGACTAGGCTACCCTGAAGAAATACATTATCAAAATGGTAAAATCATGACCCCACTGAAAACAAGATAGTGCATCTAATCTTGGACAGCCTGAGTAAATACAGTACAAAAATGTGTAAATGAAGATCCTATGACACACACACCTGGGCACCCCAACCCCTGTCCTATGAATGCAGTCAGCACAAGCTCTCCACTCACCACCTCGGCTATCTGTAATCTGATTCATGCAACTACAACATCTACAGTAAATACAAGTTTATTGATATAGTAGTTGAGAGATGTCTCTAAACACCACAGAAGTGTATTATTGGCAAAATCCTTCTGAGATTTTCAGAGATGTCTGACAACTACTAAGTCAATATACCTGCTGATATATTGATATTGTAGTTGCATGAATCAGACCACATCAAGCCATAGAGGTTATGGTGGGCTTCTGCAGACCACCACTGCAGGGTTGGTGTGCCACAGGATACTAGGGACAACTGTTATGGGAACAAGGAGAGGAGGGTGGCATCACTGGATAGCAGGGAGAACTTTAATGGGATGAGTAGATGGAGGAGGTGCAAATGGAAGTTAGGGAGAACTTATGGAGACAAGGAAAAAGGAGTTCCACTGGATATGCCATATTTTCCTACTATACCATATACATATGCTTAAAAGAAGGGCTGATTGAGAGATAGTTTAGCTTGTGCAGCCCTTTTTTTTTAGAAGAGGAGCCCGTCTGAGTTATGCAGTCATTCTTGAGAGTGGAAAAGTCTTCCCAGGGCCCTGTAATTAGGTGTATTGCTTGTGGGGTGTCTAGACAGCAGACAGCAAGCCCGAAGGTGAGTTCAGGAAAGCATGCAGAGCAGATGGGCAGTGGCCAGCAAGGGCAGACAAGACAGTGCAGGAGTAGTGATTGTAAGAGTGCAGCTGGGGGGGCAAGCAAAATATCAAAATAAGTATATATGTGTAGGTTTCATCCTTTGGCAAACAGCCCCTAATAGCCTAGGACATTCCTAAGTCTAGTTGGTAGGCCCAGATCCCCCCACCACGCAATCATAGATACAGCACTGCAACAGATCCTTCATGGCCTGCTAACCTATAAAAAATGAAAACAATGCTTGGAGTCTGAACATAACACAACCTATAGAAACTGTATCTCCAAATGGTTGGATAAATGGACTCAGATCAGTTAAAATATAGTATAGTACAAGTTCCAATTTAATAAAGAATAAAAGAAATGTCCAGTCAGACCTTCCACTGTGGTGCAACACAATAGGATATAAGAAAACCTTATTTTGAATATTCAGGCAAAATATTATATTTGGGCCCCCAAATAGTTGTTCAGTCATTATTTGTATTAGTGAATTTGGGAGATTTTTTTTTTAATGGAATAGAACAGCCTCCCCGCACCCCACCAGCCTCTCTTAGAAACCCAATCCCATCCTTCCCCCAGCACCCACAATTTTATATTTAAATAGTTACAGCTCCCACAATCGTTTACCAGCACATATCATATGCCTCTGTGTCTGGTCGCCATTTAAATGCTTATTTGTACTAAAAGAAAAGTAACCCCCCTCCACCCTTGCAGCACCCTCCAAACACCCTTCTCCCACCATCAGCACCCAACTCCTGAATTAACTGTCTGACAGGCTATCTCTGGTTGACAAGACAGTGACCAACATCAACCTGCCCTCAGTTACAGCTGGCTACCTTCTCCGGAATGGAAGCGCTCTTACGCTTGTACACTCTGTATAGTGAAACCAGCTGATCATGTGATATGCTGATTTCACTATACAGAACAAGTTTGCCCAGGAGTGCTTTCATTCTTTAGAAGGGAGACAGCCATAGAGGAAAGCAGGTTTGTGCTGGTTCAAGAATACAAGAACCAGTCACACACTGGAAAGGCAAGGGGATGCTAGTTAAGGGCGGTCAGCCCTGCAGACAAACCTAAAACAGATAAACTGCACTCCAAAGCAAACTCCAACAGGCAGAACTTGCAGTTATAAAAACTTTATTGTGGCAGCAGCTCTAAAACTGCTGACTAGAGTCCTAGCTCCAGCGCTTCCACCTATCCAGGTCTTTATCAGGGGGATCCTGTTTTAGGTTTGTGCTGGATGCCTTCCATTTAATTCAAAAATTGGGTTCTGGGGTGAGGAGGTGGCTGGAGAGTGTTGCAAGGGTGGAGGGATGGAGTAATTACTTTTCTTTTAGTGCAGATGAACACTTAGACAGCAACATGGCTGTAGCGGTGGGTGGCTTGTATTTGGTACCCATCATGGGAGTTGTAACTACTTAAATATAACACTGTTGGTGCTGGAGGGAAAAGGTTGGGATCCGGTGTCTAAAAAAGGTTGGGGGGATTGAAGTTTAGGATTTGGGCTGAAGAAGAGGGTGGGACTGTTTATTTTTCTCATTTTATTCTTTCTTTTTAAATAGTATTTCTTGAATGGGAATAGGATCAAATATTTGTTATTCATATCATGAGGAGGCAGAATAGCATAGTGGTTAAAGGCACTGAGCTGCAAACCTGGAGACCTGAGTTTGAATCCCTTTAGCCCCCACTTGTATACTGTGTGACCCTGAGCAAGTCATTTAACTTCATTGTGCTCCCAGGTCATACTTGGAAACAAACTCTGGCTTAGTGTGCCTTTCCTGGTTAAACAATTTCCACTTTCCCGATATCAGAATGATGAATAGTGCGTTGTTCATGGTATTCTGAATATACTGTCCATTACTCACAAGCCCCTACACTGCAACTGTTGTTTTATCAGGGTGGTAGCATCTACAACTAAAATGTTATAAATTTATCTTAAGTAAAGCACCAATCATGTAATGTTAAAAATAACATGGGTAGGTCAAGCCCACCAAACCAAATTTAAACACACAGGCTGTGAATAGATAAAAGAACACTTACTATCTGGGAAGTTTTTTTTTAATATGCATTCCTTGTCCCTGCACTCTCTGCTTCAGCTCTCCAGAGGCTTTCCAGCACCTCTCCTGGCCGATGCCTCACATCCTATGGATTCTGTAAAGCTGTGCTTTACCCACCCAGGTAAGGGTCAAGGTAGTAGAGATGCACATTCAACTAAGCTAGATGTCAGGCTGTGTGAACGGAGGTGGTGGGGCTAACCCAGCTATACCAGAGTTGCTATTCAAGAAGCCAAAACCAGGCCATTTTTCCTTCAGTGTCTCCCCTTCCACTAATGGTGTCAGTGCACTTATTGAACCAATACATGTGTGTGCATGGGTTCCCAGCTGGTGTCTGCCCCTCCCATTCTACCTACTCACTTCATTGCCCCTTGGGGTCACCCAGGTGGCAATAGAGTAGCATAGACTGAAGCCCTCTATACCCAGAGGAGAGTGTCCTCCTGCTCAGTTCTTCTTCCCCAGCTCAGCCCCAAATGATGCAGACTGATTCCGAAACCAGGTTCACTGGCGTCATGAACATTAGCCTTACCACTGTGTCAGTGGGCTGACTACCTGGGAGATTCTTCATATTAAGTCTTTTGATTGTAGTTTCTTTAGGTTTTTGAAATCCAAAAGGTAGCCGTAAATCAATATTAACATAAAAATTACATTATTCAAAAACAAAGGACTTCTTAACATATTTGTATTCCTTATATCCTCATATGAAAATATAATAAATTCTGGAAATAAGTCCCGAATAAGTGATTCCTTTTCTAGGAAAAGGCTGATTAAGTTCTATAGACAATGCCAGGCAATCACCCTGATAGCTGTACTTCAAAATATAATTTTCATATATGGCTTTGCACAAAACATCTACTTATTAAATTCATCATTCAATATATGTACAATTCTTATAAAAAAGTAGTGATCTAACTCAACCCAAATCAACAGGCACTAAAACATTTGTACTTGCAAATAAGCTACACCATAAGGTTAAGTGTATTAGGTGTCAGGTATTTCCTGTAACACATTTCCAAATGAAAACAACAGATTCTCTGAGCTGCAGGAACTTGCAAAAAACATTAGAACATCTTCTTAGAAAATGTGGGCAAATATCTACAAATGTTAACCTATGTATAATTTGTATAATTACAGCAATAACTATATCAAAATGTTTGAATCAAAAAAACACAAACTTGGTTAGTAACTGGAAAACCACAAATTTTGACTTCTGGTAAGAAAAAAATGAAGTGGGAAAATAGCTGGATAAACCAATGAATACTGCTCCACACTGCCATCCATTTCACATACATGCAGTCACAAAATAATTCTCATATGCATGGTTTCAGTTCTGCCATGTATATAATGCACAAAACACATCCTGACAGAAATCTGCAGAACTTGGCATGTAAGTTAGAAAATGAGAGCTAGTTATAACTGGGGCCTATTTAGAGTTTGGAGTGTCTACATGCTGCATATTTACAGCATGAAACCACCTACCCATTGCACCCATGCACACGAGATGTACAATGGTTTTGAGGACCATATGTGTCCACTCCTGGCCCCACGAACGTTCACGCAGGGCCGGTCAGGGGGGAAGTACAGGGGGTGTGGCCACATTCCATGCTATTCACGAAGGTGTGGAGTGCAGTCGGTGGGGAGTGATGGCTACGCCATCTGAAGGCAACTGTAACTGTTACATGCCCCCCAGGATGCCACCACCGGCTGCAGCAGGGATGATGGAGCATGGCAGAACATGGAGCCCCCCTTCAAGCCACCCTAGCCCTCAGTTACCACATGGAGGGCTGAGGGAAGCCAGCCAGGCACCTGCCTGTCATGCAGCTACAGGTGCACTGCAGCTGCCTGCCTACCTACTAAGGTGCCCTGCAGGCACAAGAGATCCAGTAGCAGACTGGGTTGGGGTATTCTTTTGGATGCTTACCTGAGACTGCTGGACAGCCCCGTGCAGCTATGCCGGGGGGGGGGGGGAGCCACGGAAGGGAGCCACATGGTGGCTGGTGTTCCTGAATACAGCCACCACACATCTCTCCTGGGGGAATGGTGCTTTGTGGCCTGGATACATGCCTTTGGCGCATACTTCCCGGGCCATTCGTGAATAGGCCCAGTTGTCAGACTGCAAAATGTCACAGAGATAAGCCAAATATAATTTTTTCTAGTTATACTTACCTTCTGTAAACAGGAGAAACATGGCTAATCCATATGCCTTTTGCATGTAAAGTGAAAGTAGCTTGAAAGTGTAACTGCTGAAGGGATTCAGACTAAAACAGGAAAGAAGGGGCAGGATTGATTCAGTGTCTCTTGGTGGAAAACTGGGAGAGGCAGCTGACTGTAGTCTGTTGTTATGATTCAGTAAGTATTCAAAAATTGTAGTTTGAATGCCATTGCAGAGCTATGTCTAATCTTCATTTAGTAATAATTTACTTTTAAACAAGTAGTCTGTTAAATACTTCTTAGAACTTTTTTTTTTAATTAGTGCACTTTATCCTCCTATGATGGACCAGCCCCAATTGGTCCATCCCCTGCATCCAGCCCCTTCATCCACTTTCTGGGACTTATGTATGACTCCCTAGGCACCCTGTCTAACGTCCCAGAACAGGACCTCTTGGGACTCCCCATTACTCAGGCAGAAACTCGATTGTTAGGGTCGGGAGTGAGTGCCATGGTTGGCGGTGTGGGGCCTGCAATGTGGAGCATACATCCTATTGCCATGGTCAGATCTTTTCTGGTTTTCTCTCCCCAGGATGGCATGCACACACACATGGAGATGTGTGCATGTGCCAGAGAATCTCCAGCATCATCCCACCCTGGTAAGATGGCACCGTTTGTACCACCACCTGTGGTCACCTAGGTGGTGGTAGTGCACTGGCAGCCATTCACCCTCCTACCCAAGGTGGAGAGAATCTGACTGGACACTTGATACTCCTCCTCTTGGCTGGCCCTCTGATGATCCAGGCTCATTCCTGAACCCAGGTCAAACATCGTGGGTGGTAGCGCTACTGCTGTGCCAGCTGGTCAACCGAATACTTCTTAGAATTTAGAATTCATTTAGTTGTATTCTTCCATTGATGATTAAAGATGATTACAAATGACTAAAATGAGTCTTTGAAAACAAATTAATGATTGATTTAATACTAAATTTAGTATTTCACTTTGGTGAGGGAAAGACCAATGTTTTAGCCAAAGATTTTGGCATCAGCATTTATCAATGATATTGGCCTGTAGTGTGCTTCTAAGCTAGTGTCCTTCTTGTCCTTGGAGAGGACTGTAATTATTGCCTCACTTATAGATGGAGGTAATTCAGCTTGAGAGTGGGCCTACTCGAACACTCTGCTGAGACTTGATGATACCACGTCCACTGGTGTTTGATAAAAAATCTACTGGGAAGCCATTGCTGCCCTGTGATTTGTGAGGGGGAGACCCATGATGACTGAGTCTATTTCTTGCACTGGGAGAAGGATTGCCAGCCTAGCTCTCTCTTCCTCTGAGATATGGGGCAATAGGAGTCCTAACAGAACAATCAACTAATTAAGTAGGGTCAAGCTGGCCTCTTGAGACATGCAACTTCTTGAGAAAAATCCTGCATGATCTGGTTAAGTATTTCAGGTTTGGAGGAAGGAGTCCCTGTTTCTCTTGTAGGGCCAGGGTATGTCTCTCCACCACATATTGTGAATGATAAGTCTGTGACTAGTTTCTGTTGTGATGGTATCCAATGTATACAGTACCCCTAGTGGTCCCGCGTGACATAAGGGATATCCAAGCAACAGCCTACCACAGACCCTGCACACTCCACCTAGCACATTTGGCAGGTTTGTGTCCCAAAACAGACCATTGTACATGTGCAATGCACCTATCATCCCTTCCTTCAGCCTGTCTGGTCAATGTCAGCATACTCCACTACGTAGTGCTGGCACCATGCATCGTCAGGGACAGCTGACGGTAAAAACTGCAGCTTCTGCAATGTGTGGTTGGCAGCTACCAAACACAAATGAGTGTGCCATTGCCAAGTAAACAGTCATGGTTTCATCATGTAAAACTCAGCACAGGATATCTAGTACCACCCACCACATAAGAGACCACAACAGACAATGCAATAAATCAAAGCAGTTTAATAAGGCAAAACGTTTTTGCCTTATTAAACTGCATTGATTTACAGCATAGTCTATTGTGATCTCTTACATGGTTGGTGGTGCTGGATATTCTGCGCTGACTGTTACTTTTTCTAAGAGCACACCCAGCTGTGGGGCAGCTTTTTTGAGTTGAGTTCATCATGTAAAACACTATTTGGCTGTTTCTGGCATTTGCCGCTTGCCAACACAGGATGAGGATTCCACCACAAGCCTGGATGCTGCAGATGTGATGCTGTACTGTCAGGGTCTACCTCTGATGGGTGTCAAGGCTATGTAAACAGCCTCATTGTCATTAACATGTAAACCGCTGTCAAAAACCTGTTTATATGTTTTTGACTTTCACTGGCAACCGCAGTTTGTTTCTTTTCTAAAATGTAAAGAAAATGTATAACAAAATTAAATATTATTCCACTTGAAACTGATATCATTGTGAACACAGCAAAAGTGAAAAGTGAGGCTAGTTTTAAAAGTTCTCTATAAACTCTTTTTGTACTTTTTTGACAACTATCAACTGCATGTCAACTCTGTAATGTAGCATTATGTAGCATATTGTTAGTGCAATATCACAATGTAATCACTTAGTGTCAAAGCTGGAGTATTATACTGAGTCTAAGTTAGTATACACCTTTCCTTGGGGGGACTGAGGGGGACTGGTTGGAGGATTGGTCACTCTCTCGGTCTGGCCCTTGGTTCCCGGGGTCTACCGAGCTGGGTAGGGTGTTCCTTGGCTGCCTGGAGTGGGAGAGTGGTGAGGCCAGGATTTCCTCTCGTGGTCTGGGCTGAGCTGGATTTTTCACACCTAAAGAACAAGACTGCTTCCCTGATTTGAAATCTATGATGGCTCTATCTTTGTCCTGGGAAATTTGGAGGAATTAAATCTATTAAGCTCCCTTTGTTTGGACTACCATGGACAAAAGCTGGGAAGGAGTGCAGATTCCACAAAACAGCAAGTACTCCCATAATTTCACTGCAAGCAGCCTGATAACTTTATTTATTTTGAGAGGCAGTGAGATGGCCTCAATTTTGATTCCTTTCTGATTCCTACATTGAGTAACTGATGTAACAGTGGGAGTGCTGCACTATTTGGCACTATTGTGGGAAAAGGGTGGTGAGAGCTCCCTCTTCCACTGCAAACTCAGGAGGTTGTCGTGAACTTTTCAGTTCTGGTACCGTGGGAGTGTACCAAACTACAAAGTGCTTGGACAAACCTTCAATTAAGTTACATCTACTAACCACTTTGGTGGTACATGAATTATAGTACTCTGGAAATTCTGAATATATTGTGTTCTGGTTTTGCACACATATTTATTACTTTACTGATTTAACTTTTGTTGGCTGGCTTGAAGAAATGTGTTATTTTATTTGTTTATGATTCTTCAATATTGTTTTGAGGGCTAGGTTCAAAATTGTTTATTGGTTAAATATTTTCTTTAGTAGGTTATAGTTTATTTAATTTTCTTTTTATTTGTGAGAGTTAGGTTTTTGTATTTTTTTAAAACAAAAATTATGTATATATATGTGTCATAGGAATATAGTTGGTTTAGTTGTTTAAGTATTTGTTATTTGTTTTAGCTTAATCAGAATGTGCCAGAGGCCTGCCCCGATGTTCATGTGCTATTCGCCTACCGCCCTCCGCGCCTTTATCTCCCCCCCATTGCAATTATTCAACTTACCAGTGCTGTAAAGCACTGGGTATTGTTCGTTGAGGGAAGAGGAGGGTCAGGGGTGTGAATGGCGGAGGGTGAATGAGCGGGGCCACCACATTGGGGCTGTAAGATCCAGAAGATGCCTTGGGGTGAAATGGAACCCAGATCATGGTCCTCCATGCCTGGTCTCCATACCCAAGAGCACTACCAATTTTGGTGGGCAGGTGGTTCGGGCAGCCCTGGAAGTTCATCCAACTCGAGCGGTGTTATGTAATGCCAGATCCATTAAAAACAAGACTGCAATTATTGCAGATCTTGTAAGTTCAGTGGATCTGGCTTGCATCACCAAGACCTGCCTGGATGACAACTCTGGCCCTATATTAGAGGTCGCAACTCTGGCCGGGTACTCAGTGATCCACCGCTCGAGATTGGGTCGGGGGAGGGGGTTGCAGTCTGTTTTAAGACCAAATTGGGCCTCTCGAGTGTACCAGTTGAGGAGACTGAGTAATTTGAGTGTACTATGGTAGCAGGTGTAGGTTGTAGTATTGCCCTCATCTACTGTTCACCTGGGGATGGAAAATGGTTCCTGTAGGAAGTAGCAGACTTCGTCATCGACATGGTATTTGAGTCACCCAGGTTGATGGTCTTGGGCAACTTTAATGCTTGGGTCGATGATGAACTCTCACAATTTGGACAACACTTCCTCCAGTTGATGACATCCCTGGGCCTTACACAGATAGTTACCACTGCTACCCATAAATATGGTCACTCTCTTGACTTAGTCTTCCTCCTGGGGATCGAAGCCTCAGATGTGGGGGTGGAAACAGTTGGATGGTCTGATCACTACATCGTGGGGTTAAATTTTAGCACCCCCCCTTCGTAGGCCTACCTTTGTGGAGATGGTCAGGTATAGCCCTTTATGAGATGTTAGCTCTGAAGGCCTAATGGTGGTACTTAATTTTTCAAATATTCCAATGGTAAACAGTGACCCAGAAGCCCTCATGGTGGCCTATAACGTGGCCATTTCGGTGGCCCTGGATGTCATTGCTCCGGTCTGAGTTTGTCCTCTCTCCCTTTGTCCTTGGTCCCCATGGTTTTATAGGACTTTGAGAGAGATGCGGCAATTAAGACAAAGGTTAGAGCGTTGCTGGCAAAGATCTGCCCTTGATGCCGACCACCTTAGATTGATGGACCATTATCAAGTCTATCAATCTGCAATCACCCATAAGAAGGCAGAGTTCCTGTCCAGGGAGATTGCGGCCACTCAGAATCGACCAGCTCAGCTTTTCTGAACTGTGGACAGACTGTGCAACCCAGCCTGTCTACAAGTTCGGAAAGATTTTTTACAATAGAGTGCGATGAACTTGCTCGATTCTTTGTGGCTAAGGTGGCTGACATCAGGGCAGTGCTCCAACCGGCACACTCTATGGTCCTTGATTTGGAACACGCTTGGCCACTAGCCCTCAGCATTCCTGGAGTACCTTTGACCACCCGCAGTCCATGGATGTCATGCAGATTGTCCAGGGTGTGCGCTCTACATGCTGTAGTTTGGATGCGGGACCAACTTCCCTGGTTTTGGGTTGTATTGATTCCATTGGTCCGGTACTAGCATGGATAGTCTGGTGCTCCTTGGAAACAGGTGAGTTTCCTAGCTCCCTGAAGGAAGTGATGTAACACCCCTCATGAAGGAAGCTTCTTTGGATCCAGAATGCCATGCGAACTACAGACCTATCTCTAACCTCCCCTTTTTAGGGAAGGTGGTTAAGAAGGTTGTGGCTGTACAACTGGAGAACCACCTGACCGTCCATGACATCTATGGACATCTCCAGTCCAGTTTTCTAAAGAGGCACAGTACTGAGACAGTGCTGTTTCGGGTGCTCAATGATCTCCTGATGGTTAGCTATCAGAAGAACCACTCCATCTTGGTTCTTCTTGATCTCTCATCAGTGTTTGACACTGTGGACCATGGGGTTCTGCTCGGTCACTTGAGTTTCATCTGTGGCCTGTTGGGTACAGTCCTCAGGTGGTTTACATTTTTCCTTACTGGAAGAACTCAGAGGGCGGTGTCTGGGGTTCTTTCCTCGGACCCAGTCCCTCTGTCATGTGGGGTCCCTCAGGGGTCTGTGTTGTCCCCCATGTTGTTTGCAGTGTACATGCTGACCATCAGATACATTGTAAGAAGGTATGGGCTGAGGTTTCACTGCTATGCTAATGATACCCAGCTCTACCTTTCTTTTGCACCCGACCAGGATAGAGCACTCTCAGTCTTCAATAACTGCTCTGCAGAAATCAAGGACTGGATGAATTCGAGTTGGTTGAAGTCGAACTCGGAAAAGACTGATGTGCTGGTTGTGGACCCGGGGCACCACATATGGGGGTGGGGGGTAGGTTCACCCTTGGGTCTTTTCCTTGGGGGCATATCGCTCCCGACCTCTGAACAGGTGCAAAACCTGGGGGTAATTTTTGATGAGGGTCTGACTCTGCATTCACAGGTGTCAGCTGTCGTCAAGACCTTTTCTTACCACCTGAGGAATATCTCCAGGCTTAAACATCTTGTTCTATCCTGTGATCTTCCCAGGTTGGTCCACGCCTTTGTGTCCTTGCACCTGGATTATTGCAACTCCCTGTACCTAGGGCTACTTGGGGTGGAAGTCCGCCCTTGCAGCTAGTGCAGAACGCTGCGGCCTGGCTTTCTACGGGAACTCGGTCCTGTCATATTTCCCTGGTGCTGCACAGTCTGCACTGGCTGCTGGTACAGTGGTGGATTACCTTTAAAATTGATCTTTTGGCCTATAAAGCCCTACACCGACAGGGCCTGGACCACCTGAAAGAGCTCGTGGTAACTTATTGACCTGGGCGATCACTCTGCTCAGCTGACAAGGGGTTGCTAGAGATTCCAAGGGTGTGTTTAAAATCTTCTGGGGCCCGGGCATTTATGCATGCGGCCCCAACCCTTTGGAATTCTCTACCCTGTCAGTTATGGGATTGCACGACCATGGAGAGATTCAAACAAGCTTTAAAAACATACCTCTGGCATCAAGCATTTGGCGACTGATGTAGTTAATTTTAGTTGTATTTTCTGTTGTATAATATTTATGCTGCTGTGAACTTTGATATGTTTTAATCATTTGTAATGCACCTTGGTTTTTGAAAGGCACCATAAAAATAAAGTTTTATTATTATTATTTACAATAAAGTTACTTGTCTTAGTAAAACATTATAACATTTCCTGTGGATAGTTTCCAGTAGCAAGCCTGATTTATGCAGGAATGTACTAACTTTCCAGTTGTGCCTGCTATATGAGCCTACTCTTGATTAACAGGCTGATGTACTACATGTCACTGATAATGCCTCCATTTTGCTTGAGGCTGGGTCAGTTTAGCTTGTGCAGTCAAATGCCACTTACTGTACATATCAAATGCAACTCTTTGCTGGTTTCCTGTTATGTAAAATATAATGGTGGTGCTACATTAAATAACATCAGATAGAAAAAGAGTGACATTCAGGAGATAGAAAGAAATGCAGAGGGAGGAGGAGGAGGAGGAGGATGTGGAGGTACCAAGTAAAATTAAAGATGGCCACTGTGATGGGTTGCCTGTCTGCAGCAACATTCTTTATCTCCTCGAGGAACTACCTCTTTTCTTTTATTTGTTATTTTACTTTTTTTTTTACTTTACTTGCTTTATTTGTTTTTGTTGTATTTTTTTACAAGTAGCAGTGTTGTCAGGGAGTTTAGTGAGGTAGATAGTTCAGTATATATTCATTTGTTTTTTATCTGACTTTTACCCCTCGTATGCCCAGTGTTGTTATTGTGCTGTTGAAATTAGCTCAAGAAGCACTTACTGTCCCTATGAGCAATCTGGTTTGCATTCCAATTTCGGGTCAGCTTTTTGGCATTCTTTTACATTACTGCTGTGCATGTGCCAAACTGGAGTGTTGATCTTGATTGCCACAGCTCTTTTATGAGCTCTGGGAGCCATGGGTGGTGTGAATTTTGTGGCGGACATTGGATTCTGCCCCATGCCTCAGGAGAGCTAAGTTCATCTGAGTTCAGATGAGTTTATCAGCATCAGTGCAGTTTGCGTTCTGCTGCCTTCTATCTGGCCTCTCCACATCTAGGGTTCTGCACTGCATTTGGACACACTGGGGGGATTTCTCATTTTATCTACTGGTGGCATTTGACCATTGGCTTTGTGAGTTGGAGAACAAGGCTGTTTGCAGTTCCCTGGATTAGATTGCTTCTTAGAGGGTCAGGAGCATCTTGGTGGTGGCCTTGTGTTTCCTGTGTTTTTTTCCTTCATAAACTAACATTGAGCCTGGAGAAGTTGGAGCTCCCACCCCCATGAAATGGAATTTCACTCTTTATGGTGTGAAAAACTTTGTGTATATTCATGGTGTACTTGATGGTCTGGACATCACTTGTAAGCCTGTGAACCTTTTTTGCTGATATCTCTGGTAGGCCCCATCATGGGAAAGCTGTTTATACCTAACTCTCATTGTTGTGTTGATTATCTGTCCTGGTTAGATCTGTTCCAGGATGGTTACTTGTTGAGAGGGACTAACTGATTGAGCTGTATGCAGTGAGAGTGCAAAAGGTGTCAGGACAGTGTTTTTGTGAGGAAATCTATGCTCTGTGGTCCTGATGAGAGCATGGATCTTGTGGGGGGCATTGTGCCTATAGGTGAAGGTTTGGACTGTAGTCAGAATTCTCCAATTCTGGGTGCTGGACAGTGGGTGGAGACGAGCCAAAGACTGGCTGGACGAATCATTTATTCTATTTTTGGGACTCCATTGAATTTTAAATTCACAAAATCACAGAAAGGGGTGCACACATGTACTAAACAAGATCTGTATGCACTCTGTGACATATCTTATTATACCAGCACATTAGCCACAAAAGATGTGCTATTTACATTTTTATTGTTGCTCATCATAGCATACAAATCACAAATAAATATAGTTCAATATAAAAGCTGGTTACAGACACACAAACAGGAGTAAAAAAAGCAGTCCCACAAGCAGCAGCAGTTACTCCAGGGTACCTGGTGACTAAACCTTAAATTTCACCCTGATTGGGTGGGGCTTCTTCACAGGTACGCACAAAGGTGTATATTACTCCGATTTATAGTACTATCTATATGAAACCCCCCATAAGTGTACGTGTTTGACAAATCAGTTATCACAGGTTTGAAAAAATTCTCACAGATTAAAAAAAAACAATTCCAATAACAAATATTCATTTTACCAGCCCACAAAAAACACATTATATAATTAGATATCCTCCAAATGCTATGCTAGTATAATTTATATTGCACTTCATTTTTAACCCAGAAAAAAGTCCATTATTTCAAAGTAATGTCGTTTGGTCTTGAAATTAAATACATGGGGTCCAATTCTCAAAAAGTCGGTGCAAGCCGCGCCAAAGGCAGCTTGCGTCAATTACTGGTGAGCCAGGGATCCTACACCCAATTCTCTATCAGGTAGGGTCCTGGCATCAAAGTCCTGTGGCTTGTGGCTAACCTGACCCTGCACCAAACAGAGGGCACATCAGGAAGACTTACCGCAAGCAGTGGGTGGGCTGTGCTTCAATAGCACCATGGTCAGGTGCCTGGTGGGTACCACTCCCCCAAGCCCCAATCCCTGATACTCATATGAGAAGAAATAACTGCGCTGGTACTCTAGGGCACCCCACCAAGCCCCGATCCCCTGATCCACATGTGTACAGTAATTACTGCCCCGGCAGTCTAGGGCAACCCAACCCCGATCCACAATCTCTATGTGAGAAATAATAACTGCCCAGGTAGTCTAGGGCACCTCCCAAGCCCCAGTCCCCATGTGAGAAATAATAACTGCCCTGATAGCTTAGGGCAACACACCCCAAGCCCTGATCTCCGATCACTATGCAAAAATGTAAAAATTTCCCTGGTAGTCTAGCGGCCCCACCCACCCCAATCCCTGATCCCCAAGAAAAATAAGAAAAATCATTCCCTAGTAGTCTAGTGATCTCCCCACCCCACCCCAGTTGACACTGCTCCACTACCCCACTCCTGTCTCTCTAGCCAGCAACCAACACTAGCCCTCTGCACACCTCCACAACTGGCTGCCAACTGGGCTATTAATGATGTCTGTAGTGCATCATCATTAATAGCTCAATTAACAACAAGAAAACACTGAAAATATACTGCTGCTGGCTCAGAGAGGGGAGGGATGGTAAGACACTGTGAACTGGGGTGGAAATGAGGATCACTAGCTTCACGGGGATATATTCTTTTTCTTGGAGATCGAGATCCGAAACGGGGGCACTAGTTCCTAGAGAAATGTTTTAATTTTACATGGTGATCGGAGTTCAGGCTGAGGTGTCACTAGACTAACAGGGCAGTTATTACATCACACATGGGGATTGGGACTAGGAGAGGTGCCCCAGACTAAAGAGCAGTATACTAACATGGGATGATCGGGGATGGGGACTAGGGGATCACTAGTCTATCAGGGAAAATATTATAATACAGTACAGGGGATCATGTTTGGGGGGGCAGCATTTAGTACATGGGGATTGGGACCATGGCGGCACATTGGCACAACCTCCATAGGACACCTAAGTACACTTAGACCGCCCCCTGACTGGTCTAATGGTACTTAGACACTTGTTCTCTAGGCGAGTGTTTAGAATACTGATTTAGGGGATGTGCAAGTTGCATCTGCTACAAGGTCCCTAGTGCCATGCCACAGCCCATTTTATGGTGCATGGCTGGCACTAGCCCCCTTTGCCACATGCAGCCTGAGTTTGCCTCAAACTGCATTTGAGACTAACTCAGGGTGCATTTTTTAACTCATGGTGCCACTTGCATAATTTTTGTTTGATGCAGGCACCTTGCATCTTTCTAAGGGCTTTGAGATTCGAGCTCATAATTTTCATTCTGTGATGGACCAATGATAAGGGATAAGGGTATAAATGGTAAGGAGGTAGACACCAGTTATATACGTATCTCCCATGTAACAATGAATAGCTGTGGTATGTTATATATCACATGTATGAAAACATTTGTTATTAAGATGACTTTTTGAAATTGTATAAAGGTCTAAGGGCATTTTGTTGGATTCCTATATCACATAACTAATAATGCAAATGTGAAGCAAAAGAAAGATGCATACACAATATCAAGAAATGTTTGCTTAATGTGCATTGTTTGCTTTTTGGAAGTGTGTGTGCCTTTTCTGAAGTGTTTAACTATGACCAAGTTCTGAAGCACCAGCACTATGGCACTAGGACCCCACCCCCCCAGATGAATTGAAGTGAACCAAAGAGAATGAAACATAGAAATATAGAAGCTGTTGGCAGATAAGGACCTCTTGGCCCCTTTATAGAGGAGAAATTCCTCAAGGTACTAGCACAATTAAAAGTAGACAAGTCAATGGGACCTGATGGGGTGCACCCCAGGATACTCAGGGAGCTCGAAGAAGTGCTGGCTGCACCTCTGACAACTCTGCTCAACTTATCATTAGAAACAGGAGAGATCCTGAGGGACTGGAGGAGGGATGATGTGGTCTCACTTCACAAAAGTGGGAACAGGGAGGAAGAAGGAAATTACAGACCTGTCAGACTGACTTCAGTAGTGGGCAAAGTAATGGAAACACACTGAATGAAAGGATAGTGGAATACCTTGTAACCAGTGCATTACAGTATCCAAGGCAACATGGGTTCACAGGGAGAGATCTTGCCAGACAAACCTTATCAAGTCAGGGAGAAGCAGTAGATGTGGCCTACCTGGATTTCACTAAGGCCTTCCACACCGTTCCACATATAAGATTGCTAAACAAGCTAGCCTATCTGGGAGGGAATCAAAAAGTTTTAAACTGGTAGGAAGTTGGTTAAGCTATAGGAGTCAGAGGATGGTGGTAAATGGTGTCCGCTCTGGAGAAGGCAAGGTGACAAGCAGGGTGCCTCAGTGCTCAATACTAGGCCAAGTCCTCTTCAATGTCTTTATTAGTGACATTGCGGAAGTGCTAGAAGGGAAAGTATACCTGTTCATGAATGACATAAAAATCTGCAACAGAGTAGACACACCAGGGGGGATGGAAAAATGAGGGATGATTTGAAAAAGTTGAAAGAATGGACAAGGGTTTGGCAGCTGGGTTTCAATGCAAAATAGTGCAAAGTCATGCACTTGGGGCACTGAAAACCAGGGGCTACCTACGAATTGGGAGGGGAAGTACTGGTAACTACCAAATAGGAAAGGGACCTGGGGTAATTGTTTCTGATGACCTGAACTTAGCCAAGCAGTGTGATAAGGCAGTGGGGAAAACTAGCAGGATGCTCAGGTGCATAAGGAGGTGTATCACAAGTAGGAAGAAGGTGGTAATATTAACCCCGTACAGATTACTGGTAAGACCCCACCTTGAGTACTGTGTCTAGTTCTGGATGCCCCACCTCCAGAAGGACATTGATAAGGTGAAGATGGTACAAAAAAGGACTACCATAATAGTGCTTGGCCTGCATCTAAAGCCCTATGAGAAGGGACTCATTGAACTGAATATGTACTCTCCGGAAGAGAGGAGGGAAAGGGGGGATATGATAGAAACATTCAAATACCTCACAGGTATTAATAAGGTGCAAGAAGGTAGCATTTTCAACAGAAAAAGAAGCTCGAGGACAAGGGATCACGCTATGAAGTTGGAAGGGGGGAGGCTCATAGGAAATGTGAGGAAATACTTCTTCATGGAGAGGAGGTTGGATGCCTTAAACAGCCTTTCAGCGGAAGTGGTGGGTGCCAAAACAGTAACAGGATTCAAGCATGCATGGGACAGATAAAGGGGACCTTGGTAGTAAGGCAAAGGGAGGAGACAACTGGAAATCGAGTAGGGTCTCTGGTGGCACAGTAATCAGGGAAAACTGGGAAGACTAGGTGGGCCAAGAGGTCCTTATCTGCCAACAGCTTCTATATTTCTATGTTTCATTCTCTTTGGTTCACTTCAATTCATCTGGGGGGGTGGGATCCTAGTGCCATAGTGCTGGTGCTTCAGAACTTGGTCATAATTAAACACTTCAGAAAAGGCACACACACTTCCAAAAAGCAAACAATGCACATTAAGCAAACATTTCTTGATATTGTGTATGCATCTTTCTTTTTGCTTCACATTTGCATTATTAGCTATGGGATATAGGAATCCAACAAAATGCCCTTAGGTCTTTATACAATTTCAAAAAGTCATCTTAATAACAAATGTTTTCATACTTGTGATATATAACATACCACAGCTATTCATTGTTTCATGGGAGATATGTATATAGCAATGCTATTCATATGTTAAGCACATCTTCTTAGTGTCTCAACATGTACAAGATATGCATTGCCCATTGAAAAATATTACAGTAGACACAGAGTCATAAAATATAACGTAACTGCAAAATAAATTAGCTATAGCAATACTGTATAATCAGCATGTATTTAATCTCAATGAATAATATGCACCTACTGTATACAGCATGAATAATATAAGATGTAGTGTTGTACGAAATTGAATAATTTCACCCAGTGAAATATTTTGCAGGATGAAATGTGAAATTTCACCCCTGGAGTGAGCAAAATGTTGCCCGCAAGCTGGTGAAATTTGCTTGTCGTGGGCAAAATTTCGCACCTGTGGTCAAAATTGAAAGTCTCCAAAGTTCTGCCTGGGGTCTAGTGGTCCCCCCCCAGCTGCTCACTGGCCCAAATTATTCTTCCTGGTGTCTAGTGGTCCCCCTCTGGCCAATCACCGGCCATAATTGAATAAAGCCCCCCCTTGCCCCCAGTTACCCTGGCCCCCTCATTTCCTTTTATTAAAAAAAAAAAGTATATAGTGACCCTGCAAGTTCCACAACAAAAAACAATAAAAAAATTTTAAATATTAACATGTTTCATGAACTTGGAACTGTGGTGCAACAACATTTTGACTGCGATGGAGTTCTATGTGTAACAAGGGGGTCACTATACACTATAAACTCTTTTTCTTAGAAACTAACCACCTAACTTTCTGTTTTATGTTTTAACAAATCCAAAAGTTACAAAAACGACAACAAATGTGTTAGTTCTATAGAGTCTTTCAATCCAGGTGGAAAATATGCTCAGGTACTGTATGTAAAATCCATCTAGTCTTGCAGGCACTGATCCATTTCTCCAAATCCCCCCCCCAATACTTTTTATTAACCTTCTGTATAGCAAAGAACTCTATATTGTGTTCATATTATTTTTTCCCAGCCACATGAAGAAAATTTCTACTGGTCAGAGATCATTGTTATATTCATTGCCTGTGGCTTACAATGCTTTACCATCATTGTATAACCAGATCTACTATGAAATCCCGACAGTCAGTCTCCCAAACTCCATAAGCCCTAGTTCAGGAGATCGACTCTAGGAAGACTAACAAGGACTTATTGCAATGCTGGGGGCAAGTCCCCTGCACCCCCCATGTAGGGGGCTCTGGCCCCACACCCCCATAACTAAAATAACCAACTCAGAGGGCGAGCAAACCTCAGAGTAGATTAAAACAATTTTGGGGGGCAAAAGAGCACCGCACAAAAGTTGCTGTCCTGGAATAGAACCTGGGTCTGAGCGCAATGGTGGCTGAGCTGCTAGTGGCTTAGCTCTCCACATCATGTGAGCAGCTTGGCCAACCCTCAGATTTCCCCCTGTCTTGTGGTGCATGGCTAGAGGCAGGGTGGTAGTTCATCACATCCAATACCTTACCCCTGTCAGCACCAGGTTCCGTGTGCTGGGCAGCTGAACTCGGGATCCTGAATGACAGGATTCTGAGTTTTGGCAATTAGTCATACTCCTTGTATAACCAGTATTTGCAGCACTTTATATACCTTCAGAATAGTATTAAAAAAGCATCTCTTCTCTTGTAAGTGATGTGATTGTTTTACTGTTTAGTTAATCAATTTAGTCTTTGTATACTTTTTCTTGTCAACTGTTACTATGTGTTATGTAGTTTGCTAAAGTATATTTTTGTTATTTGCTCGGGTCACCAATATAAATGGGTCTTTGGGTCATGGAATTTTCCTGATTTTAAATAAACAAAACAAACAAACATGTTTTTCAATTGCATATTTCATGTTTCCATCTGTCCATGGCCTTACATGTTCCCCATCCATACTTTAAAACTTCTAATACTGCATCCTATATAAAATGCATGACACTGACATTTCTGCATATAGACTACACTCTCTGTATTGCAATTAATAAATGCATTACAGTGGATAGCCTTTTTTCCTCCTGGGATGTGGTATAGATGAACCTTACACCACATACTTGCAATATGTACACTGACAACACCTTTTATTCATGTTAGATACCTTCCAAAAAACGTAATTATTCACTTGTGGTTGATACATAGTTTTACCACCATATTTCTAATATTCTTAGCTCTTCTGTAGACAAACCTCGGATTTTCTGGCAGGATATTTTTTAGTTTAATGTCACACATTAAAATCAGCCACCATTTTTTAACTATCTCCCTCAGCCTATCCACCCCTTGTGTATATACATTAATGAATCTTGGGAAATCCATAGTTCTATCCTGAACTTGATTATCTGGGTGTGCTTACACAAGGTCGACTCCCCCAGTGAGAACAGTCACTGTGCTGATGCAAGGCAGACACTGACAGAGGTGTGGCTCCCGGTGCTTCCCGCCTGGTCCAACTCCAATTCAGAGTTGGATATTTAGAGACAAGGGGGTGTGGGAGGGGTGGTGGATCCCCGACCGTGTGATGCCAACACTCGGCATTGCAGCTGTCGCTGTCGGGATGTCGACACTGTGGATGTTGCAGTGCCATAGTAAAACCTATTATCTGATTCTGTATCAGATAGCAGCTCCCTTCTTTCCATTAATGCAACCTCTCCTATGGATAAATCAATATCATGGGTCTTATATCCCTTAGAGAAAAATCTAGGCACCTCCTGTTTTTGTCTTTCTTGATAAACATTCAAGTCAGCACAGTGTGCACGTTACATGAGTTGTCCTTACGGGATAGCCTTCTTCATATATGTTGGATGACAACTGCTTGCTAATAGCAGTGTGTTCTTATCTGTATTTTTGGTAAATAACTCAGATAAAATATTGCCATTCCCATCTCTATATAAGGTAACATCCAAAGAGTTAATGCTATCTCTCCCCACAGTTAGCTTAAACCTTAAGATAGGATTCGTTTCTTCCAAATACATCACAAACTGCTCCAGTTGCAATACTTTTCCCTTCAATATAATCAGTGCATCATCAATTAAGCACCTCCACAAATCCAAATATTGAAAATATGGATTTGTGGAGGCGCTGCGTATGAAATCCTCATCCCATTTTGTCAAGTATAAGCTGGCAAAACTGGGCAAAAATGTGTACCTCATAGCCATGCCATGCACTTGCAAATAGTATTTGTCTCTGAACATGGACATATTAAATGTTAGTACCATTTCTGCAAAATTGACCAATAGCTCTGTAGGAGGATCCTTAGTGTCAATCCCTTGTTCCACAAAATAATGAACTGCCTCCAAGTCCTCCCTATGGGTATCAAAGTATACAGTAATTGGACATCTAAAATAGCAAAGAACCAATCAGATTGCATTTCAATATCTTAAACCATATTTACGATATCAGTTGTGTTGTGAATATATTAGGGAACAGACTACAATGGGCCTCAGAACAGCAGCCACAAATTTTGGTAGTGGTTCCGTTAGCCACCCTGCCCCCCATATTATTGGGCAACCAGGTGGCTTTTCTAGACTTTCATGTATCCTGGGCAATACATATATGGTAGAAATGACTAGATGTTGTGTTAAAAAAATACTATTCTTATATTGTAATGCAACCAGCACTACAAACCCATAATACATAATCATCTATTTTGCTTGTTTAACTTTAAATTCACAATAGGTGTGGTAGTGTCCATTAACGGAGCTTCTGGGGTGTTGAAAATATTTTTTATTGCTTTTAATTGTTTTGGTTTATAGTATGATATGTCTGGTGTGGTTGTAATGACTGGGTGAGTAACTGTTGTACTTGAGTGTATGCTTGGGTTGAGAGAGATCTGACTGAGAGGTGTGGTGTTTTGGTTTGGGGGGTTGTGGGGTTTTTGGATATTTGTTTCTAGCAGATGGTTCTTTTGGGGTTGAAATTGTAATAAATTTTAAGATTAACGATGTGTTCACAATATGTATTACACTTCGCTTAAATTATTTAAAATTGGGGAAGGTACAGGATGCAAATTGCAGCAGGTGTGGCCAAGGTGAAGGTACCCTAATTCATGTCCTCTGGGACTGTCCTGTAATTAAACCATTCTGGAGTGAGATAAGGGTCAGGGCGGACCCCCTATTGGGAGTAGAAGATCTATTCACACCCGAAATTTGTATACTGGGTGATTGCTCTCAGGTCTCGGTAAAAGAAGGAAGATACAACATGTCCCTTATCTCCCACTCAGTTAAAAGACTGGTATTAAAACACTGGAAGGACTCCACAATCATCTCTTATTCTGAATGGTTAAATGAGCTCCTATTTAACCTAAGGGTAAAAAAAAATAATAACTTCTCATAGGCATGTCCCATCTGTTTTTGACAGGAAATGGGGTAAAATGCACACACTCTACTCCCTGCCTAGTCACTAATATCTACCCCCCTGATGGGTTTAAGTCAGGTTTCATAACCTGTAGCATTTAAGCTGATGTAGAACAGGACTAAGTCTTTTATTAAGTCACCGAATAGGTCTAACATATGATTTATTACTACGTAGATGTTATCCTGATCGATTAACTTGTTGCCTTAGTTATAATGATAGAGTAGATGTTAGGGTGGGGAGGGTGGGATGGTTTGGGAGGGACATTTCTTTAGGCTCAACAAGGGGGGAGAGAGAACGATTGTAGTATAGGATTGCGTTAATTGAGCCAATGTAATCCTGAGGCTCCTGCTCATTTTTCCTGTATCAAGCTGTTCCTTCACAACTCCTCGTATTACTTGTGTGTATGGATAAAAATCAATAAAGTACATTGAATTTAAAAAAATGAAAAGATTAAAGATGTGTTTTTATTGAGTTAGTAGTACCTGAATCTCCTATTCCACGGAGCAGCTCTGTTGACTATGCCAATTCGGCTGCCCCTGTCCCCACAGTTGCTTTTATTGGTGTATGGAAGTGGAGTTAGCAAAAAGGTGGGTTCACAGATGTAGATTTGCTTCTGGAATGAGAGATGTGAAGGGTAGGATCAGGAGTATGATAAGGAGCTACCCCGGGTTAAAATGGACCCCAGACAGGGGTGCTCCCTGCTTTATTCCTATCCTAATAGCTCCTGAAAAGTCATCAAGTGTGGTAGTCAAGCACACTAGCACAGCTCCTCCCCTGAGGTCAATTCCCTGTAATGCCAGGTCCCTCAGGAATCAGACTGCAATAATGGCAGATTTTATTGCAGACTCCTCGGTGGACCTGACATGCATCACTGATACCTGGCTGCTGGATGACTCTGGCCCTGTGCTGGAGGCGTCCATTCCACAGGGCTATACAGTGGTGCATTGCCTTAGGCTGGAGCATAAGAAGAGGTGGATGTCCATCTGCTTTAGGCCTGGTATGAAACTTGCAGTTTACCCAGTGGGGCAAATCAGGTCATTTGAATATGTGGCTGTTAAGGGTGATGCAGGTATGTGGGGGTCAGGATGCTTCTCGTTCACCATCCACCTGGTTGCGAGAGTGGATTCCTGCAGGAATTTGGGGAGTTTGTTGCTGGCCTTGACTGAGGAGTACCTAAGGTGTTTGGTGTTGGGTGACAGTAGTATCTGGGCTGATGATGACTCCCTTTTGGTCTGTCAACAATTCCTCTGACAGATGGAGTTGTTGGGCTTCATACAGGCTTTTACCTCTGCAACCCACCAATGTGGCCACACCTTGGACCTGGTTTTCTCTCTGAGGCTCGACATTTCTAATGTCAGCGTTGATCCAGTCAGTCGGTGGGATCATCACGCCGTGAGTTTTCAGATTAGGGTTCCCCTGAGAAGTCCTAACCCCCCTGTGGAGTTAGTTCAGTACTATCCTTTAAGAAATGTGTTGCACTTGCAGAGAAACAAATAAATGCAAGCTCACTTATTTTAGTGAAAATAAACAAACCTTTTATTGAGCGAACAGCTCTTGTGGACTTGAGTCGCTGCCAGTCACCCAATAGGTTCACAACACCAGCAATTCACCTTCAAACAAGGCTTCATGAGTGGGCAATTGTAAGGAGACATACAAGAGAATTTAAATCCCCACTGATGTCATCATTGCAGAGCGCTTTTTACATTTTCAAAGTTATATAAATAAAATTAAACAGAAAAAATCTAAAGAAATCAGTGACGTTTGATAACATAAACACACAAATGTAACTCTGCATTACTTATGGCTAAGCACTCAATTAATAATATTCTAAATTATATAACTAAGGACACCATAACAATTGTATATCATGAGTGGTCATAAGTGCATATAAATCTTGCATTTTGAATGCTTCTGGCAATCATGCAAATATACTACAACATTTAAATTTCAATAGGGTAATAGCATAGGAGCATTTATGGGCTGCATAAGCCTTTTCGCTCCTCACATTTCTTAGTATTAAATCCTACAATGTGAAAACTAACATTTTGAAAGCATCTGGCAATCATGCAAAGATATTACAAATTTAAATTTGAATAGGGACACCTATGCAATTAAGTGCATTAGAACCTACAATGTAGAAACATCAAGCAAAAATGCAGATATTAAAGTGTATTTAAATTAACACTAGGACGCATTTGCAATTAAGTGTAACCAAAACATTTAAAGTGTAAATAATGCACTTTTTTGATTTCTCATAAACACTGCTAGATGCAACTGGTCACTGGAATTGTTCTGTTGTTTGAGTTAGCTGCCCACTCAGTTGCATCCTTCTGGTTCCACTGGAGCACGGGGACTGTTTCAGAATTTCTTTAAGAAATTTGGACCTTTCAGGTTCCTGTAAATACTGAGCAGCTTGAGGTTGTTTTAGGTGTGTGCTTAGGGGGTAGAGATTGCAGTGGAAGCTTATAACACAGTGATTACCACAGCTATTGACTCTCTTGCACCTTATCATGTATGCCCTAAAGTCTCTTAACAGAGCCCCCATTTAATGGTGACCTCAGATGGTTGAAGACCAAAAGACAAAGATTCAAGAATTCTTGGTGGAGATTGGGTTTGTTGGAGGATAAACTAACCCTGAGAGCTCACTAAAGGAGTATCAGGGGCAGTCACTCTGACCAAGAAATATTTTCTGTCACGGGTGATTGCTCCAGGGATTACAAGGCCAGCTCAACTCTTCTGCACTGTGGACAGCCTACTACATCTGGCCTACTTACAGTCTTGGGGAGTAGTGACATATGAGTAATGCAAGCAGTTTGACCAGTTTTTCCTTGATAGGGGATCCTCTATCCGTTCCTCTGTCTTTTCAAGTGCGTTGTTGTGGCCCAGTATGCTACAGCATATGCCTAATGGAGGCTTTAAGTCTGTCTGGGATGTATATCATCCTATGTCAGATGAGGAGATTCTCTCAGTGTCATGAAGATGCATCATATCTTTTGTTTGCTGAGTGCTGGATCCACCCAGCTTTTATTATACTGCCGGGAGTATATTGGTCTGGTGACTGCTAAGATTGTCTGGTATTCACTTGAGAAGGGTCTATTTCCAATGGCCTTGAAAAGGGCTACTGTGAGACCCCTTCTCAAAAAACTTTCTTTAGATCCAGACATTCTAGCAAATTACAGACCTGTTGTTAACTTTCCCTTTTGGGAAAGGTTATCGACAGAGTGGTGGTGACGCAGCTGGAGATGCACCTGGAGGCATTCTTTGTTTATGAGCTGTTTCAGTCTGGTTTCAGAAGGCATCATAGCATGGAGCCTGCACTTGTCAGGGTGCAGAATGATCCTTTTCTGGCTGGAGATACAGGGGAATGTTCCATCTTAGCTCTCCTCTATCTCTCAAAAGCATTTGACATAGTAGATCATGGAATCTTAGCAGATCATCTGAGGGACGTGGTGGGGCTAAATGGGGTTGTCTTGAGGTGGTCCAAGTCCTTCCAGTCAAGTAGAGTGCAGCAGGTTGTATGGGAGAATTTTCTCTCTCTCAACCAGCTGCCCTACTTATGAAGTCCCTCAAGGCTCAATTCTATCACCCATTTTTTTTTTTTTGTGTAATCTATTTTTCCGCCCCACTATGCTCGCTGGTCCTCCACTCCTTCGGGTCCTATCAAGTTTCCCCTAATTCCTTCTGTCCTAACCCAGCCCTCCTCTGATCCTCAAGTTGCAGCCAACCCCTGGGATATCCCGGTGTATCCCTTCACCAGGCAGGTCCCTCTCCTCCAAGGGGGAAGGCACCGGGAGGGATGGCCCCAGCACACTCTTTCTAGGGCCCGGGGATGCTGCTGAGGAACAGGAGGCACTGGGAAGGCACTGGGAAGGCACTGGGGGCTCTCAGGGAACAGAGAGCCATCATCCAGAGGCCAGCGAGTGATTTTTCTGGTTTCCTTAAGGTGCGTGATGTCCGGACGTCAAGGCAAATGCTGACGTCTGTCACACACCACCCCTAATAACCCTGACGTGTTGTTCTACCACCGTCCTCCACCAGTGGTTGCATCAGCACCGGGTCGCAATCCCCTCCCTCCCTGAAGACAGCGAGCAGTTGTGGGACACTCAAGCTGCCTCCACCTGGCCGGCCCTCCAGAGACCAGAGCTCATTCCTGAACCCGGGTCGCTGGCGTCGCAAGTGGAAATCCAACCGCTGCACCAACGGGCCGGCCTGTATCACCCATGCTATTAGTGTTAACTGTGTTTTACATGCTGCCACTGAGAGAAGTGATATGAAGGCAGAGTTTGCAGTTTCATTGTTAAGATGATGACACTCAGCTGGACCTTTCATTTGCCACTCATGACAAAAATGCAGTGGGAATGCTAAATGATTGCCTTTCAGTGACAAACAGCTGGCTGACCTCCAGCTGGCTCAGATTAAATACAGATAAGACTGAAATGTTAGTGGACATGAGTATTAGGGGACTGACTGGCTTGAGCGAAGGTGTGGCTGGCTTATTTCTGGGGCTACTCGGCTTATAGCCAGAGATAGGGTGAAGAATCTAGGCATCATTATGGATCACAAGCTGACTATGGAGCATCAGGTGTTTAATATGGTCTGCAGTAGTTTCTTTTACCTGAGGAATATTGCCCAGATCAAACCCATTCTTAGCTCTCATGATCTGAAGTCCCTGGTGCATGCCTTCATGACATCTAGGCTGGACCATTGTAATTCTCTTTATCTCAGGCTGTCTGGAGGTTTGATGTGCTGCTTGCAGCTGATGCAGAATGCCATGGCCAGATTGATATATTGCTGGAGTCTTGTTCTGAGCATATCCCTCTGGCTCTGCGGATGTTGTACTGGCTGCCTGTGAGGTGGGACATCTCCTTCAAGACAGGTTTGTTAGCATACAAAGCCCTACATGATCTGCATCCAGACTACTTAAAGAGCTCTTGTATTCACATGCTCCTGGTTGCTCTCTCCACTCTTTAAAGGAGGGCCTCCTGAAGGTCCCCAGGTCACATCTAAACTTGTCTGGGGATTGTACCTTTGCTATAGCTGCTCCATTTTTCTGGAACCAGCTCCCATGAGAGCTCTAGAAGGCTCCCATAGTTAAGAGCTTTAAAATAGGACTGAAGTGTTATTTATTTATTAGAACTTATCCTATGTCGGCCCAGTGGCACTGAGGGTTGAGGCGTTGGATGCCACACCTTGTGCCACACTGGCGACCTGTGTTCGGGAATGGGCACAGGTTGCCGTGGGTTGGCAGGGAAGAGATGGACTGAGCATCCAATGGAAAGCTCTCCATCTCCGGGGGGGGGGTTCTAGCCACTGGTGCTTGCCTGACCCCTAGCGGAGGCTGGGGGTCAGTGGCACGTAGCCACAAGCCATGGGGGTGGGGGCGTGGCAGGCAGCTTGATTGGGGCCTGCATGAGAGTGTGCGCGCACCCAGTCACTGGCGTCATTGCACGCCGTGCCCCTCAGGAAGAAAAGAAAAGTGGAAAAAGAGCCCGGCAGAATGAAGTTATGCCTCGCAGCACCATCCACAAAAAGGCACCTCCCTGGCATGGATCCACTGGGGTGGGACAAGTCGCTCCCCACCACCCTACCACAAAGGGTAAGTCATGGGGTACATTAGGGAGGAGGCCTGATCTTCGGGGCTGGTGCTGGGGGGACAACAGATAGCAGGCTTGCAGCAGGTGCTCTGGAAGAGAAATAATAATAATAAAAAAAAAAAAAGAACTTATCCTATGATTCCCTAAGTGACTTCTGTGTTTTTATAATTTGCATTACATGCTGCTGTTTATTAATTGTATTTTGTTAAGTAAGGTGACCAGAGTCTGCGGGATTGGGCACGTAAGAAACAAATATATTAATACTACTAAAACAGAGAGAAGTAGGTAAGGTGGTGAGGGGAACTAAGGTGCAGAAAGAGGAAAGGATAGCCAATGGGATAGCTAAAGTGAATAAGACTTTCTTCAGATACATAAACGAGATGGGGAAAACAAGGGGAGAGACATTGCAGATTTGGAAGGCAACTGGGGAAACCGCACAGAAGAGGACCAAGAAAAAACTGCCATCCTAAACAGGTACTGCTGCTCAGTCTTCAAAGTGGAGGAAGGGGGAATGGGTCACCAGGGAGTAGCAGAAACAGGGGGTGAAGTGGGCACAAGTCTGTTTTTAGAGGAAATAATTCTGATGGAACGTGCAGCTGTAGAGATGAAGAAGGCTATGGGACCAGATGGGATACACTAAAGGGTACTAAAGGAATGCAGAGAGACGCTAGCTGCCCCACTGATGGCCTTATTCAACAGTTCACTTTAAATAAGCATGGCTCTGGAGGAATGATAAAGAGCAGACATGGTCCCTCTACTTAAGAGAGGCAACAGGGAGGAGGCTAGCAACTACAGGCTGATCAGACTCCCTTCAGTGGTGGAGAAATTAATGGAAATCTTGCTTTAGGAAAGGCTGGTAGAGTATCTTGAAACCAATAGTCTGCATAACCACAGGCAGCATGCATTCACTGGAGGAGGTCTTGTCAGATGTAGCTGATGGGTTTCTTTGATTGGGTGACCAGGGAAGTAGATCGAGGAGGGGCAGTGGATGTGGCCTAACTGGACTTTAGCAATGCCTTCAACACTGTGTCACAAAGGAGACTGATAAAGAAACTGAGCAGCCTAAGGGTTGGATTCAAAGTGGTGAATTGGGTATAAATGGGTTAACAAATAGGAGACAGAGGGTGGTGGTAAATGGCACTCACTCTAATGATAGGAGAGTGACCAGTGGGGTGATGCAGGGCTCAGTACTGGGACTTATTCTATTCAATTTCTCCATAAATGACATTGCAGTAGAACAAAGTGAAACTATCCCATTGTACAGATGATACCAACATCTGTATTAGGTGGACACTCAGAAGGGGATAGAGAGAATTCACGTGGATCATGGGAAACTTGAGGAGGGGTCAAGAGCATGGCAGTTGGGGTTCAATACCAAAAATTGCAAAATCATGTACCTAGGTCATAGGAGCCCAGGAGTGGAGTATAGGATGGGGAGGTAATTAAAGTTTCTTAGTTGGCAAGGGACTATGGGGTTATCGTAAATGATGACCTGAAAGTTGCAAGGAAGTTTTACAAATTAATGGGTGTAGCTAGAGGGATGCTGAATTGCATAGGGATGGGTATCTCCAGTGGGAGGAGGGAGGTGATGTTTCTGCTGTATCCCTCACTGATGAGATCCCACCTGGAGTACTATGTTCAGTTTTGGAGGCCATACCTCAGAAGGAACACACACAGGGTGTAGGCAGTCCAGAGTGGGGTAACTAATATGGTGCAGGGTTTGCAGGAGAAGTTCTATGAGGAGAGACTGCAGGATCTTAACATGTACACTCTGGAAAAGAGTAGAGCGAAAGTAGATATAACAGAGATGTGCAAATACGTTACAGAGGTGAACAGGGTGTAGTATGGGAGCCTCTTTAAAATGAAAAAGAGCACCAAGACCAGAGAGCATGTGGTAATGCTGAAGGAAGAAGTTTAACAGGAATGTGAGGAAGTATTACTTAACTAAAAGGGTGGTAGACACCTGGAAGAGACTGCCAGAAGAACTGGTGGAGGTGGAAACAATGGGGGGCTTCAGGCATGCATGGGTTAGACATAGAGGAAGATTAGTAAATAGGCAGGGAGGGGGAAGGGGAGCCAGAGATCAGTTAGGGTCTGTGGAGACTGATTAAACAGGGAACATCTGGGCAGCCTGTGTGAGCAAAGTGATCCCTTTCTGCTGAGGAATTGTATGTTTCTATACAGGTGCTATCTAGTTATTGAATACTGCTTCTAATATGCAAAAAGAAGATGACTAGAAAGAAGTAATATTCTCTGTTTATTGGGTGTGAAATTCCTAATCTGATAGGAAAAGGGAAGGCACTGAAATAATCTCCTGATTTACAAAGTTTTACAGGTAAATTTCTGTGGGAAATTGCACTTGTGGATATTACTAGAAGAAATGTGTGTGAGACACTGGTTGCTGGATATGTGAAACTATTGTTTCTGATAATAAAAATCTGAAGGAGTTTACAAAGTCACTGACAAATCAGTGTAGTTGTGACTAAAAACTTTAGCCCCTGTGATTTATCCACAATATGAGACATTTACTGTTGACATAATGGAAACAATAAAAATAGCGTGGACAGCTCTCCTTGGTAGAATGCCACTGGAATCTTCCATATACTTGATCCTAGCTTTTTGGGAATTGTCATTTTCCCATTTTTGGCATAATATTATAAAAATTATAGGGTGGCATAGCTACAGAATCAGCTTTATAAGCATATGAGGGCCCCATTTTCAAAGGTTAGCACCGGCACTAACCTAGCTTTGTACTAGCATTCTGGGTGGGGTGTATTCAGAGGCTCCTAGAGCACTTACCAATCCTAGCATCACCAAGGTGTTAACTATACCACAGCACCTATGCAAATGAGGGGTCTCCTCAAGCATATCAGCATAGTAACATATTCAAAGGTTTGTGGCAGCAGTAAATTGACCCCAAAGAGGCGCTGTTTACTGCTGTTGACAACCACATCTTAACTGGGTACTAAGCCCATGTGTCCAACCCCCTGAAGGTAGGGCAGTTGTGCTGAAGCCACCCACCCCTGTGTTAAGTTGCTCGCCATTCATGATTGCCTGGTTTAATGTAATGTAAAGTCCCTGGTGGTGTAATGGTTCAGCCCCTCCCCACCCCCATCATCATCTGATTTAATGTGATGTAAAGTCCTTGGTGGTCTAGCTGATCCCCAAGCCCCCAGTTGCCTGATTTAATGTAATGGAAGGTCCCTGGTGGTCTAGTGGTTCCCCCAATCCCTGATTATCTGCATTAACATAATGTAAAATCCTTGGTGGTCTAGTGGTTCCACCGACCACACCCTCCATTCATCTGGTTTGATGTAATGTATAATCCTTGGTGGTCTAGTAGTTCCCCCCATCCCCAATCACTGATAATGATCATGCAGATGGCCCCTCAATACTATACCTTGCATGACCAATGGACTCATTTGAATGCCTGGGTTGAATACATCCCACAGGGGACCCAGTGCTATCTTGTTTTAGGCACCGCTATTTATGTGGGTCATATGCAGCCCTGGGCTGTGTCTGTGCAGTGCAGATCCACTTAGCACTGTGCTGAAATGTCTTGATATTTAGTAGGATAGCACTGCTCTGTCAGCAAGTGCTGTCCAACTGAATATTGCTTAGAGTCAGGAGACTGAAAATGGCTGTGCTGTGATTGCCCCGGCTCTAAATAAGAGAATCCCTTGTGTCAATATATGCCAAAATACGTCAATAAACTTGTAAATATAATATTATGGTTAAAAATGTATTCTGCTTATAAATATGAACATGCACCAAATTGTATTGACAGGAGAAAATCATGTCCAGATGGCATTTAAAAAAGTTGTTGTTAGAGCTAGCAGCTCAAATATCAGCATTTTTCAAAGACATTATTTATTGAATGGGTTATGTTAGGCATACATTTTTTACAGTGAAATATTTTAGTCTGAACAACCTAGAAAAGATATGATGATACAGTTATGATAGACTGATATTTTAAAATATTTGTGAACATTTAAAATATGTTCAAAATTGCAGTATCAATATTTAAAATTGTCAACAATTCACCCAGCATAGTGATTCAGACTGGTGGTGTATGGCACTGTCATATGGGAGAATGTGGAACAAGACCCAATCTTAACTATGGCACCCTGTCCTAAAGAGTTGCTGAGCATGATGCAGAGGTAACATACACTGACACTGGGGGGAGGGAGTTGGGCAGTTTACAAAATATGCACCTCCTCCAGCAGGAGTGGTAGTAGCATTGATATCATGGGTATCTAAATGATTCCAGCAACCCCATCCATAAGATGGTACCAGGAGAAACATACAGTAGGTTTATGCTAGGGTGGTGGGAGGGACTTACTGAGGCAAAAAGATTCACTGATGGAAATGATGCACTACCCACCTACCTCAGTGCTACTGAATGCCAGCCTCTCCTGCTCCATGCCCACTGAGTACTGCTGCCCCTTGGCAGGTGGCTGTATGTGGGTCAATCACTGGGGCACTAAGAATAGGCATTAACAATAGACAGGCCATGTGGCAGGAGCAGCTCTGGCTTGGGAAGTGACAAGAAATGCAGAGAAGCCCCAGCATTCACATATTATAGTGCCACAGTCCAGGAAGTAAACAGCAGGAGCAACAAAAAAGACTGTACACTAATAAACACTATACAATTTATGTAAACAAAGTGCAGAATACTAAAACTCACTGGCTCATAGCAGACAGTATGTCTACAGAACGTACATGACTGACACACATCTACATATCAGTTTCACAATGCATCTTAATAAGAAGGTGGAGTGTCAGAAAGAATCCTCCGGTAGTTAACTGAGGTGCAATTTGCATATGCTAAATATTCATAACTTTATCTTGAACATTTAATTAACATCATTTTTCCTCTTTTGCATTTCTTCTTAACCACTCTGCATTGTATTATTAAAAGCTCTCCAAATAAGTGGCTATATGAGCCAGTTATTCTCATATTTAGTTGAAGATTACAGCAGTGGTTAAAAAGAGGGGTGCAAGTAAGGACAAACACATTAAAAATATATAAGAACAGTTCCAAATCCATATTGTTCTGATAAATATTACAGTGCTAATAAATGTAGCAATTAAAATACAAACTTTTCCCAATGTAAGAGCCTTATTTAGTATTACTGACAATTTTTCTCTGGAATGTAAAATACAAAACAGCAATGGAAAAATAGTACTGTATATCATTCATCTGCTCTCCATATGTTTCTTCCTTATTCAATGAAGGATGTGCAAAGTCTGTCTCTTCTATACCTAAGGAAAATAATCAGGTCAAAAACAGTGGATCTAAATGTGACCAAATATAATTAAGTTACAAAATGATACAATATCAGTGATTTAGTTCATACCTCTAGGAATGAGAATGTCTAGGTAGTAAATCCACCAGGCCTCCCTCCTTAGTAATTAGACCAATCTATCATCTCCTCTGAGTCTTCTGGGGACATATGGTAGGGCCACAGACCTGAAAGAATAAGGTTGCCTGTTATATACTTAGTTCCTTAAAATGTGTTGTAATTGCATTTCTTTCCTATCCATGTGTTATAGCTCTTAAATGCTCCTGTATCCTGATTCTAAGCTGCCTCATGGTCCTGCCCATATAAATTCATAGAGCAAGAACACCAGGCAGCACAGACCACAAACTGTTAGCATTTCAATTTATTTCTTTTTTCCTGATATATAGATGTATTTACATGGCAAAGTATTTTACAAACCCTAAATGCTGTACAGTGGAAGGAACCTTTTGGTTTATTCATGGGCTACATTGTTTTTGGTTCCTCTACAAAATGTCTTTCTATTACCATAATCCCCAAATTAGGGGCTCTTGAAAAAGAAAATCTTGGTATTATACCCACTAGACTGTCCAAAACAAAATCATTAGACAATATCATCCAATTTTTAAGAAAAATGTTCCTTGTTTGCTATTCCAGTATATTTTGTAACTAAAGTAACCTGATAATCTTGAGTGTTACCTCTTATTTTTTGGAGGCTTTCACATGAAGTATCCCTTGTTCTTTTTAAGCTTTTTTATTATTTTGAGTAATAAATTTTTCAGAAACGCTTTCTTACGTCTTCTGCCTGTGATTCAGAAAATGGGTCTGCAGAACAAGTTCTATGAATTTGTAGAAACTGTCCCAAAGGAATACTGCTGATTAAATTAGAAAGACAAATACTCTTCCAATATAAGAGTATTTCCCATAAGGTTTTTCTTAAAGTGGCAGTACCCACCATAGCATTCACATTATTGCTGTACCTTAAATCCAAAAATCTTTTTACTATCCACTGCATATGTAAATGCCAGATTGAAATTACTGTAATTTAACAACACCATGAAATCAATTGCCTCAGTATATCGGCAGTGTAGAAGTGCCATCTGACTATCCCCCAAGGAATGGATTTCAAGTCATTGAAAATCAGTTGCTCCTCCCTCCTCGCAAGTAGTATGTTTGCATAAGATGGTGCCATAGTGACACGTATGCTGTCTCCTTTGGCCGGCAGTAGAACACATTGTTAAAACAAATTATATCTCAATATGAAATCCCCTGGCTAGAGAGGAAGCCAGATGGCACCCCTGGGATCATACTCTGCCATCTTATCAGAAAGTGCTTGATTGCCTGCAATCCAAAATTATGCGATTTGCTGGTATATATAGAGCATACTTCTACTGTAAGGAACATATAATTATCACTTTGTGTCAGTCCCTGTATCTTATTAAGGATGTCCAGAGCATCTTGCAGATGGGTCAGCATTTGGAAGATTGGCGCCTGTGTTTTCAAAGAGCTGGGACAGATGCAGCAGCAAGTTGCATCACTTTTGCATCACAAATCGCAGTCAAGTCTGCATCAGAAGGGTGTGCCAACATCAGAAGATGGTTGTGTCACAATCTGGTGTCGCTGCATTTGCATTCAGATTAGTGATGCAGAAGTGACAGAAGTATGGCAAAGCCCACAAATATGAAATAAATATGCCCCAATTATGATGCAGAAATAAGTTTTGGTTTTCACACAGCTATGAAAACATGATGCAAGTATATGTTGCATCTGTGTGATGCAAATTTGGGTGTGTGGATGGAACTGCATCATTTTTGAGCAGTTTTTGAAATACTACCCAAGTCATCAAGTAAATCAGTATGTAAGTAAATAAGTATTTATTTGTCAAAGCCCTACCACTCAGGCTCAGGGTGCCTTGCAAATACAGAACAGAAACAGCAGTATGGAAAATGTTCTACAATATTCTTACATTAATGTAAGCCTGTATTATTAAAGCAGACTAACTTATAAATAACAACAAATAACCATATCAAATCTACCCCAGTGATCAAGCCTGACACCTGGCACTTCTGAACTAGTTTGAGAACGACAGTACCAGTAGATACCATTTCAGCCCCTTTGTAAATCTCTCAAATGGGGTAGGGGCTCCCTCAAATAGTGAGGCTGCTTGTTCCACAATAGCAGTGCTACCACTACAAATGCCTGATCCACAGATAGCTTTAGTGATGATCTGCAGAGCATCTGTAGGCCCATATCAGTAGAGCAGAGAAGGTGGCCAGGACCGCAAAGACAGAGGAGCTCATCCGGAAACCCAGGCTCAGATAATGTAGGGTCTGTTTATTAACAAACCTCTCCTGATTGTAACATGCCACTTCACTAGCAGCCAGTACAAATTCTGCAACACCAGGGAGATATATAGAATAATGCTTGGGGAAGTGTGTATAAGGAGGATTTTATGCACACCTGAGGTGTGCGATGTCACATAAACCCTGAGAGCGAAGCTCGAGGGATTTATCAAGGCATTGCACACTGAGGGTGTGCATAAAATCTGAGCTGACACACACTTTCCAATGTTTTATTTTTAATAATAACTGGTTCCTTTTATTTATATATTTTTTTATTTTAGAATTTTTGCAAAAGGTGCTTAACCAAATTCCGTTATATACAGGTTATTATACACATATGTGTATAATCAAACTCCATTATACATGGGTGATTATACACATATGTGTATAATCAAATTCCATTATACATGGGTGATTGTACACATATGTGTATAATCAAACTCCATTATACACATGTGTATAACCTCCCGTGTATAATGTAGTTTGACAGCTTCTGCCCACATTTGATAATCATCACTAACCAGTTATTATACTTATTTATTTCATTTTTGTTGACTGAGAAAGGAGGACTATGAAATTCTGCCTGTTTTCGGCCTTATCCCAGGATAGGATACAGATGGAAACTAATGGAAATTGAAGCAGATTAAGTTGTTGGTGGTATGTTTTTTTTACTGAAAGGAGAAATTTGGCCAAGACACCAGGGAAATTCCACTACTTTTTCTGAGAAGTGCCACATGATCATTAACGTCTACCTGAACAAAACCAGAACAGGCAGACAGGACCTGAGTTTAACATCTCATACAAAAGACAATTTTCACATCACATCCGAGAGATGGAAATGCTCAGAGTGGTAAACATTGGCAGTCAGCCTGGCTATAGAATTCTGTACCAGCAGCAGGTGGCATATCACACCTCCTGATTGCTCAATATATTGAAAAAGTCAACAAAATGTGAAAGATTCTCAGACACCAAGCCTATCAACAAGACTATGGGAGGATCATTTGGATTCAGGAACAATTTATGTGTCCTTGGCAAAAATAAAAAGCTGAACATACTAGATGCTGAATTCTTAACTTAGCCTCATAATATGAAATGTGGCCTGTCCAGAGTGCCTCGTTAATCAGATGGTCAATTTTATTTTTGAAAACATGGGTGGGATATTTCCCCAAGGGTTTATAACAAGTAGTGCCACATTACTGTCTCAGTTTTTTAGTCCTGTAAGCAGAGGCAGACATCAACACTCTTAGCCAGCCTGCTAGCAGAGTGGTAGTGTTACCACTTTCCATCCAGATGACCCAGGGTCGCACACCAAGCTTGGGATGTCTGGTGCTGATTGGAAGGCAGGGTTCTTGTATCTGCCTTGGATTCCACCTACCTCGTGAGGGAGGCACCTCCTTTTATGGCATGGCCACTTCCTGGTTGCACTGGGAGAAGGTTTGTCATGAAGGAAGAAAATGTCTTCCTTTATGAAGAGATCTTATGTCACCATGCACCTGTTCATTTGACATGTGACATGGCAGAATCACGTGCCTAGAGCAGGGCCAGCAGAGGAGTTGTGAAGGAGGGTAGGAGATCAACCATCTCTCTGATGGCCTGGATAAGCACAAGGTCAGGTCACTCTGCAGGTGCACACTCTGTGGATGGGGTAAAGGGTATGGCTGTGGGGCAAAAAAGTAAGGAGTAGATGTGTGACAAATAAAGTTTCCTCATCCCACCATGCACAACTGGGCTGCTTGGCACACCTCCTACTTGCCAGCTCCTCCCCATTGGTATCCAAGGTATATTAAATGTAATATTCTTTTCAGAAGCCTGGCCCCCCCACCAATGTTCCACCTGCAGTGGACAAGCTGCATGTTCTCTGCTGTGGGCCAGAATTAGGAATGAGTGAAAGTAGAAATGGAGTATCAGACCCCAGGAGTTCTGCAATCAGGAAAAGGGGCACTGATGGTGGTGGAAAGATTTTTCTAGGTAACAGGGTACTAGAAAAAGAAAGTACAAAAAAATAATTACCACTCTTGTCAGCTTCTTTAAACACTTTGTTTCATTTCTCTGATTTCTAAGATCGCCTTCCATGCTAGAGTAGTAATGTCAAGATTGATGTGAGTATCATTCCATGTGAAAGACAATTTTTCCAAATAATTATTTACTTTTCTTTACAAAACAGTAAGGGAAGGATTGCTTTGAGTACTGGACCAAACACAGACTTTGGCTTAAAGTCTATGGCTGGGATATTGAAAGGGCTTTAGAAAGAGCAAACTGGGTTAGTGACTTACTAACACCACTCTGTGCCCTCCCCCCCCAAAAAAGGGAAAGACCACAAAATGATATGCCAGTGCACCTATGCAAAGCAACTGATAGTGCCTTGCATATAGGCACACTAGAATATTGGTAGATTTAGAGAAAAGGTAAGTAGCCACCAGTGCTGCACTAATTACCACCTTTCCAAACCAGGTCTTATAACCTTGGCCCTAAACCCCAGCCCCCCTGCCACCAGAGCGATGCACATATATTAATTCCACTATTACTCTGGTGTGAGTGCCCCCCCCCACTTCCCATATACCCTACCTTTACGACTGCATAAATGCCATTGGTGGCTAGTTGATCTTGTCCCCTATCTTCCTGTCAGCATCACTACACAAATGCCTTGGAGGCTAGCGGGCCCCCTGCCCCTGATCTCCCCACTGGTATCACTGCAAAAATGCCCTGGTGGCTAGTGCCCCCCCAACATGTTCGAATCCTCCCACACTGCATCCTTGCTCAGCCTTGCTACTACTACCACCACCCCCCAGGCCCCTCACCTTCAGTATTTGCCCTCCCCGATAGTGACCGGCACAGAACATCTGCTCACCTTTGCAGCCAGCAACCAACTGACAGTTTGTAGTAGCACTGCCTACTTTACACAGCTGTTTCTACATCATATTCACATTCTCAAACTGCTAGTCAGCAGCCAGCCATGGAAGCAAGGGGGATGGTTTGTGCTGGGCTCATCAAGAAGGGTGACTACTGTAGGGAGGGCCTGGAGGGGTTTATGGTTGTGGCAAGACTAAGTGGGTGGAAGGGGGGATTCAAATGTGCCAGGGTCCATTAGCCACCTTTGTATTTGTGAAGTGATAGTGGTGGGGTGTTGGGGAGATCCACAAGCCACCAGAGAAATATTAATGTTTTTTGGCAGGTGTTCAGGATGGGAGATCACAAGTACAGAAGCCCTGACAGGTACTGGGAGGGGTCACAAACTCTGTTTGCACCTGACCTGTAATGAGGCCATAGTGATATGCAAATAACCCCATAGCTCCTTGCCAGGGCAATGGGGTTATTTCCATCTCAAGGTATGAATTTGGCTGATTGCTCCTGAGGAACAATTGCCATTAGTGGACCCTAAGAGCCTGATTACGATCACAGTCCCCATAGCATCCTATTTGCCAAATGCCCCCTGTGGCTAGTAGTGGTCCGGGGTTTGCAGTTGCATTCTGGATAGTGCCTGGCCAGTGTACTGGAACATATCTTTGGTGCTCGTCAAGTACCCTAGCATGTTCAGTATACCTACAGTTTGCTCCAGGCACTAATTTGCTCTTGAGGCAAACATTTAGTGAGCCCTAATGAATACCTTAGAATATCCTAGTCTATAAATGAACATACAAATGTGTTGGCAGATAAAGGTCTTACAGTCTATTAGTCTGCTCGTGTGTGTAATTCCCACTGTATTTACAGAGAAACCCCCTACCCATATTTCCCATGGCTCCTCTCAAATACCACTTTTGACATACTCACCCCACCACCTACAAGTTTCCCCCTCACCCTATCCCAACCTCTCTTGAGGCTGTCCACCATTGTTAGGTATACCACCTCCTCTGATAACTCATTCGACTTAACTCCCACCCTCTCAGTCAGAAAATGTCAATTCATCTCCCTCCTGAACCCTCCCCATACCAGCTCCAGGCTGTTACTCCTAGTGGTCTTATTTTATCTAAGGCTGAAGAGGCCCATGGTGCTGACCCTGTTTATACCTTTAAGGTCTCAGTCATGTATGTCAGCTCTCTCCCTTCTGTCCTCAAGAGAGTACATGTTGAGCCTCCTAAGCCTCCTCTCATAGGTGCTGCGTTGCTGGCCCTGGATCACCTTGGTTGACATTTTCTGGACAGTTTCCAGCAAGTTGATATTCTTCTTAAGATAAGGGCACCAATACTGCATGCTGTACTCTAGGTGTGGCCTCACTAGAGACCTGAACTGTGGCAGAATGACCTCTGCCTTCTTTCTGGTAATTCCCTTGGCTGTGCAGCCCAGCATCTGATATGTGTTGGCCACAGCTTTCCTGCAGTGTGCTGAGTGTTTCTGTTCACTCATGATAATTACACCCAGGTCCTTTTCTTCCTCTGACCTAGTTAGCTACACATCACCCAACCAGGATTTGATCCCCCAAGGTATTTCACCCCCAAGTGCATAACTTTGAACTTTTTAATATTGAACCCCAGCTGACAAATGCCAGACTACTTCTCTAGTGTAGCCAGGTCTTCCCCAAGTTCCTGCGTCCCCTCCTCCCTATCCTTCCTCCCACAGAGCTTTGTGTCATCCATGTACAGGCAGATATTACCCTTGATCCCATTTGTGATGTCACTTATGGATATGTAGGAAATGGTGGGGGCTGAAACAGTCACAGGATTTTAAGAATGCATGGGATAGACATAAGGGAATCCTGCAGGTCAGGGGTAAGGGGCAACAGACTTCTAGAAAAACTTACAGTGACCTTACGAGTTCAAATGGGCAAACTGGTGGACCACAGGCCCTTGTCTGCTAACTGTATCTATGTATCTATGTTAAACAGCACCATACCAAGCACAGAGCCCTGTGGGACCCCACTGGTCACATGCCTAGCCTCTGAGAATCCCCCCCAATTACCACCTTTTGACTTCTGTCCTACAGCTAACTGCTGACCCACCCAACAAGTTTAGCCCCAACCCCCAGGTGTTCTAGCTTCCTGACCAGTCTCCTGTGAGGTACAGTGTCAAAGGACTTTCTGAAGTCCACGTACAGGGCATCAACCACTTGGCCCTTGTCCACTGTCCTGTTGACCCAGTATGTACATACTGGGTCACCTGTATATTATTAAAATCAACAACAGTTAATACAACACAGTCCATTGAGTTACTACTATATATCCCTACTCAAGCAGTGTCAGTTATATATACATGTGCAGATCAGCATCAAATTACCCCCAAATTGTCTAAAGAAAATGTCTTACTCATGAGAACTACACTGTGATACATGTCTTGCTCATGGGGAGGCTCTATTTCATAAGATTCTGACATAGCGATATTACCTACCTCCCCCCCCCCTCCTATTGAATATCACTATCATGTTTCCAAAATATAGCTTTAAAATGATCTTTCTAAAAAGTTGAACTACAGTAGATCTACCAGGACCTTGAATTTATCTGGTCTTGGTGTTGGAACAAAATGTAAAACCCTTGATAGTACCTGTATCTGTGTTACTGTCAAAACTCTGCGAGTCCGACTTTGGACTTGTTTTCCTTGATGTTCTTTGGATTCCATTGCTCCTGTTATTTCTCTGAGATGGTTTTCTTTCCTCCTTCCCCTCCTTGTCTACTGAGCCTTTTTGAGCCTTGTGTTTCACCTCCCTTTTGATGCCTCCCTGGCTCCATTGGTTTCTCTAAAAAGAGAAAGATGGTCCACTCTGGCAATCATGAGGCGATATTACATTACCAGTTTGAACTCAGTCAACTGATACTGGAGTTTGGCCATGCATTCCATTATTCCTGCTTTTGTATAAACAAGATTGACCTTGGGCCTGCTGTGACTATTTTCCCACTTATTTTATTTATTTATTTGGTAACCAGACTGGTGCACTGGGCCAATAGTTGGCCATTTTTTCCTGCACAACTCGTGCAGTAAGGCAGGGCATTGTTACAGACAGTGGACAGACATGTATTATAAAAGGTAACAATATCTGCAAAGAGTGGAGTGACATTATCAATAGGTTGTTTGTTCCTTAAACAAGGTAGAGCATGGGGCTTGAGCTGTTCATTTAATTACTGATTGATTGATTGATGCACCTAAATGGATTAATACTCATTTAAATCCCTGTTAAATGTATATCCTTTCCCTTTAATGATTTCATCTTCAAAGTTTGCTGCTTTTCTTTGAATGCTGAGTACATTTCTTGAAAACTGGAATAGTGACAAAACTTATTAAAAGTCACTCTTATTTTGGGACTTATGCATGAATGCGAACCGGGCATGCATGATTTGCGTGTACACAGCCCATGTAGCTACGTACCCATGGAGGGACACAGCATGCACAGTATGCACAACCACATGACTCTGCAGGGTGCCTGTCTGTGACTCCTTCCTCTGGAATATACAGTCACTGGGGGTGGATCGAGGGACACTGGCAGGCATCCAATCGGATGCCCATCCTGGATCCCAGAGTGGATCCCCGTTTCCACGTGAGAAGGGGATTCTGGCCAGGCACAGGACAGAAAAACTAAATGTTTATGAGTGAGTGTCTGAATGGCTATCTACAGCCCACCCTGTTAGTCCTGCACAGGTAGGAATTGAACCTACAGTCTTTTAACCCACAATCAGACGTATTAGTCATTGCACCACAGGCCCAGTATATCTGAAATATTCATAACTTTGTCTAGGACTATTAAATAGAAGCAAATTCTTTTGCATTTACCCTCATACTCTTTGTATTGTATTATTAAAAATAACATCAAATAACATGTCTGTCTTAGTCAGTTATTTTAGTGCTCAATCAAAGCTTACAAAAAGATTAGAATAATGGGTGCAAGTAATGGCCAACACATTAAAGAGACATACGGAAAGTGCCTAACCCATACCAATGTGACAATTGTTATAGTGTGAATAAATTTAAGAATTAAAATGCACATATTTGGTGTGGGGAGTGCTCTAGTGAACAAATGTGTACAAGGGATCTCTGGATAGCTGGGTCACCAGAGAAAGAAAGGCTAGGGTAAGTGAGGGCAGGATGGGAAAAGGAATGCATTTCTTGAAAAAAGCAATAATTGTCAACTGCATTGACATAATTTATTTACGTTGACAACTCCAAGTTTTTAATTTTGAAACAATTTAAGTGTCAAGCCTCAACAGTTAGAAATAGGGCCCGATTCGACAAGGATGGCACAAGTCACCACCAAATGCAACTTGCACCATTCCCCATTCCACCAAGGACCCTGCACATGATTCTGCAAGGGGCAGGGTCCCCATGGCTAAGCCCTGTGACTTGCAACATGCCCACAGGTACCACTAATGCAGGGTGTACCTGAGGGGCATGTCACAAGCAGCATTCAACTGTCCGTAGGGTGCAAGTGCCCCCCTGCCCCGGTCCCCATGCCTGTGAAGCCCCGCAGGGCTATCAGACTCCCCTGCCCCCAGTCCCCCACAGTGTGAATAGGTGAGCTCCTCAGGGCTATTGGACCCCTGTCCTGATCCCCAGGTTCAAAACACCCTGCAGGGCTGCTGCAACCCCACCCACCCAGGATTGCCAGACTCCCCACACCCCCGACCCATATGGAGTCTTGACTAGCACAGCCACCCTCACCACCACGCCAGACTCTGACTGAGCCCGTACAGATGATTGTGCTACTGCATATGAGCTCAATGAATGAAAGAACTGTCATTCATTCATTGATTCATATATACAGTACTACGCTCAGATATGGGGCTCAGTTGATTGCTAACCCGTGGTGATAAGTGAAGCTGTGCCAATCACTAACTCTGTATGGGTCAGGGGATGTAAGGGTGGACTAGGCAATGCTGGAGGAGGAGCAGGGGGGCCACTAGACTACCAGGGAGACTGGGGCTCTTAGACCTGTGCAAAATGCAATTCCAGGGAAGAGTGAGGGAGATGGGGCATTGGCTCTGCAGGTCATTCGGGATACATGCAGGGGACTGGCCATGGAGGGGTGTGTGCAAGCCCTGCAGGGGCATTCAACATGTATTTGAGGATGGGGGTGGTCTGCTTGCCCTGCTGGATGGGGCATTGGAGGGGACATGACTAGTCCTGCGGGGCTGTTGTGCTACCATAGTGTGGATTGGGGCATTGGGGGGGCACATGTTTCGGGAGCTGGCATGGTGGCAGAGCTGCACAACCACTGGAGGGCATAAGTACACTTACACTAGCTAAAGGCTGGTGTAAATGTACTTTGGTGGATGTCCTCTGGGGGTTGTTTGTGAATAGCTGACCTGGGGACTTTGGTGCTGCCCTTCCAGAATAGGGCGCAACTGCTGCTGTAAATCCCCTAGCATCATGTCGAGGGGGTTTCTGGTGTACCTGATGGCATATGTCCACTTTGGTGCAAGCAGTCTGCAACATGTAGCAGACTACTTTGCAGAATACTGCACGTCGCAACTGCTGGTGTAACTTGCTACTTGTGCTATTTCTTTTGGCACAAGTCAAGTTACGCCTGGCGCATCTTTTTGAGAATTGGGCCCCTTGACTTTTTCAAAGCAATTATATTTAGAACAATCTACTTTGGAACTGTTAGAGCTAGAAACTTCTTTCTTTTTTTTTTTGTTTAATCAAAGTATAGTATCAGGGCAACATCACAGAGTTATAGATATAGTTTCATTTTTAAATAATGTATATTCCTAAGGTTTTCAAAGTTAGCCATTTCACAGAAAGCATCTTTAGAAGACGCTAATCTTGGTACAATTAGGACTAGAAACTTATTAATTTACAAAAAAATCATCTTGGGAGTCACGTGATGCTGTGCAGGGGATAGGACGCGATCGTTGGAGCTCCACTCTTTCACCGACCCTACCGCTATTAACCTCCATTTACTCCGGCTATTTTTTCTTGATATTATAAGTAATTGAGAGTTCGGGAGTCAAAGGTGGCATTTGAAGCAGTTGAGCATTACTGCAATATGTCTATGCAGCAAGTAGTGGAGGAGGCCACGCAGGAGTCTGAAGCCAAGCGCCGTCGCCGTAGCTCTTTTCCCCAGAGTCTCTCGGAGGAGCTCTCGCCCTCGCATGTATATGCAAAGCTATCAACAATCAAAGAGGCTTTGATGAAGTTAATCGAAGATGTTGCAGATTTCAAGCCTGCGCTTACCCAGCTAGCACGCAGGGTAACTGATACAGAAGCCAGAATAGCCTCTGTGGAAAGAAAACAGGATAGAATGGAACCTGAGGTGATGGAAGTTAAAAGGAATTTATCCAAAGTGGAAGATCGTCTCAAGGATCTAGAGGGAAGAAATAGGAGGAATAACCTGGTGCTGATAGGGTTGCCTGAAGGGGAAGAGGGCCCTAATACAATCCAGTTTTTACAGCACTTTTTGAAGAAAACTGTGGGTCCCTCCCCAAATGGTCCAGAGTTTATCATCGAAAGAGCACATAGATCCTTGAGGGCAAAACCTGCTCCATCTGACCCACCTAGACCTATAATCTTTAAACTACTGAATTACCTAGACCGGGAATTCATTTACAGGGAAGTCAGAAAATTATCAGCTATTCTCTGGGAAGGCAAAAAATTAAGGCTGATTCCTGATTTAACATTGAAAATCCATCAGCACAGAGCTTCATTTCATCCTATCACTTCAAAGCTGTGGGCAGCTGGTATAAAGCATCGTATGTTATACCCGGCTCGTCTGGAAGTGTCCTTAAAGGAAGGAGCTAAGCGTTTTGACACTGTAGAGGAGGCTGTTAAAACCTTAAAAAAGAGCTACCCCGATTTATTTCCTAAATGAGAAGGTTCCAGTCTAGTTATATGAGAACCTAAAGGACCAGCTTCGAGAACATTCCAGAAGGACTGTGTAGCCCTGAACTGTTTCAATGCTTTATGGCAAATCTATCTTATTAAATGTTGGGTTAATAGAAGCACATGTATTTTTTTCAACCGAATGGAAAAAGTTTACTTTTGGGGACACTACTGGAACTTTTCTAGCTATTTCAGACTCTTGTCCCTTTGTTTTTTCTCTCTGGTTGTCTGATGAAGATGCTGCGAGAGTTGTCAAACTCTGTTTTGTCTGCTAGATGGCGCCAAACCCTTCTGGTTAAACGGTAAGTGTTGCCTGATAGATTTCTTATTTTAAATTTCCTGATCTCTCGGTTTTATAGTTATTTTGGCGGCTCCCTCTCTCAATTTGGTTCTCGGTGGGGGTTTACTTTCTATTGTGTGTTTCAGCTTAGGGGAAAGGCAGACAAGTTTCCCTTTTTGACTTTGGACAATTAAAGTCACCAAACAGCACTCCCATGGGAGAGCTGTGATGATTTAGTCCTATAGCAACTTTATGGTTTTTTCCTCACTGTTTCTGGTTTAGTCCTATCGTTACTCATTTTGGCATGATTTTCACTACTTACAGTCACCCTGGGAAACTGCTTCGCAGCCTGAATGGGTGTTTGGGTCACAGGTTTAAATGGACGTGTAGTAGGCTATTAAATACATTTGGAAGTTATATTAGCACCGGGAACAGTTATGGTTCTTTAAGGGATTATGCCTCCCGGGATTCTAAGCCTGATTTTCTTTATTACCTAAGACTCTGGTGTTGCCATTGCCATATATAAATGATAGAGCCCTAGCTGGTGCAAGTTAGGTTAGGCAGCGGATTTGCGAGCCAAACAGTAATAGGGTTCCTTTCCTGTCTATTTTGGAAAACCCGGTTTCCTAACCAATGTTGGAGTGACAAACAATTTCCCTTTTGTTATACCAGCTTATTTAGGGGGGAGAACATATGAGGATGGGGGGATGGTGGTTATCCCATGAGTTTTTCTCATATCGTTTTCGATCGGGGGTTGGGGAGGTGATGGTGCGATGCTTGCTCCTTTGTGAGTATCATGGACCTTGTGGTTAGGTGGAGGCTTAGGGCCTGGGTATGGAGACTTGTATATAGTTCAAAATATTTGAGGGTTAGTTTAAGTTTAGGGCGTTTGGAGGTAACTTTTGTGACAGTTTATTTTCTTTCTTTTGGGGAGGAGGGATGGCAGCAGATTAGCCCTTTAACTACCCTTTGTTACATGGCACAACCAAGGATTAATTTATGCTCAAGGGCTTGAATATTCTTTCGTGGAACATAAAAGGGGGGAAGATAACAAGAAGAAATACATTGTTCTAAACCATCTTGCTAAATATGACCCTTCAGTAGTGTTTCTTCAAGAAACACATATGCTTTCAGAACAGTTACAGTTCTTTAAAAAGAGCTGGGTAGGCCAAGTCTTTGGAGCGGGTTTCAGCTCTAGTAAACGTGGGGTGGCCTTGTTACTAGCCAAAAAAGTACCCTTTACCCTGGTGGAGTCTACCACCGACACTGAGGGGAGATTTATTTTTGTTGTTGGCAAACTGGGCAGTTTTGATATAGTACTGGGATCAGTTTATGGCCCTAATGTGGAAACCCCTTTATTTTTCACTCACCTAGCCATGGTATTGGCCCCCTTTTTGCAACATCCTATTATAATTGGAGAAGACTGGAATTTAGTTCAAGCAAATGATTTGGACCGTACTTATCAAAGGGGAGTGGGTCTGTCTTCAGCACAAAAAGCCCTAAGTGAATTTATTTCCTCCTTGGGCCTTCTAGACCCTTGGAGAGTACTTAATCCATCAGGAAAGGAGTTTACTTTTTTTTCCCCAGTACATAAAAGCTACTCTCGTATCGACTATTCCTTAGTCAGTCACCAGCTAATTTCATGTATGATTGATTCCCAAATATTAGCTCGAGTGGTTTCTGACCACTCTCCAATACTAACTCAGATAGAAATACCTAGCATCCCTATCAGGTCGCACACATGGTCTTTAAACAGTAGGTTATTAAAAGACAAGTTAATTACCTAAAAACTCCAAAATTTTTTGCAAGATTCCATTAAGGTTAATTATAATTCAATTCCTGCTGTGGACCAGGTTTGGGCAGCTTTAAAAGCAACTTGTAGGGGGGAACTTATACGTATTGCTACAGTGCAAAAGAAGAAAAAGATCAGCCAAATGAACAATTGCCTGCAGAGAATTAAAAGTTTGGAAAATAAAGGGGAGGACAAACTTTCATCTTTAGAAGACCAGGAATTAACTAGGCTAAGAGCACACTATGATAGCATTTTACTCGAGAAGGTGGAGAGGTCAGCTTCATTATTAAAAGCATCTTATATTGGCCAAGGTAATAAAGTGGGTAAACTACTTGCTTGGCAACTTAAGCAGCAGTCTGCATCTAAGTGGATTGCAGCTATTAGACATCCCCAATCAGAAGCTTTGGTGGTTAGTCCTCCGGAGATTTTAACCCTATTTCGGGATTATTATAAGGCACTGTATTCTCCAGACCCATTGCTGGGGGATTATACTGAGAAAATGTCAGCATTTTTGGAGAAAGCAGGTTTACCCTCTTTGCCCACTGATAGTCAAACTCTCTTAGTAGCCCGAATTACTGGAGAGGAAATTTCGGCAGTGATTGATTCTTTAAAACCGGATGAGGCACTGGGCCCAGACGGGTTCACAGGCCTATTTTATAAAACCTTTAAAAAATGTCTAATCCCTTTGTTACTCCAGCTTTACGGTTACTGGAGCTCCCTCCCAGTCTTGGACCAGTCATTATTTGAAGCGAGAATAATCCTTCTACCCAAGCCGGGGAAAGACCCGTCAGTGATCATCAATTACAGACCTATTTCACTGCTGAACATTGATGTAAAAATATATGCTAAAATTCTCGCTAACAGGTTGGGGGGAGTATGGGAATGTCTATTAAGTCCTGAACAGGCAGGGTTTGTGGCGGGGCACACCTCAGCGGATCATTTTAGAAAATTGTTCCACCTGATTTCTGCATCCAGGGACCCCGAGCTGGAAGCGGCGCTGGTGTCCCTGGATGCAGAAAAAGCATTTGATGGAGCAGAGTGGAAATATATGTTTGAGTTTCTTCAAAAATTTGGTATACCACAACTCTTTATTAACTAAATTCGGGTTTTGTATTGTTGTCCGTCAGCAAGACTGCAATGTAATAATCTTATCTCTGATGTTTTCCCCTTGCGTCGAGGTACCCGTCAGGGTTGCTCTCTTTCCCCCTACTTATTTAATCTATACATAGACCCTTTAGCCAGAGTTCTTAACGTGGATCAAGAGATAAAAGGTATCCGATTTGAACACCTTGAATTTAAGTTATCCCTCTTTGCCGATGATTTACTTTTTCATATATCAAGCAGTAGACATTCCCTCCCCCGAGCTCTCCAAATTATTTCTCAGTTCAGTGTTTTTTCAGGCTATAAACTTAATAAAAATAAAACTATGGTATATTCCTTATCTCCTCTCTTCACGAGAGACTTAATTGTAAATATGTGCCTCCAATGGGAAAAAGAATATCTAACCTACCTGGGTATCAAAATCTCTAAAGACATAGTTAACCTTAAGGACCTCAACTTAGCCCCACTGATAAAATCTACTAAAGAGGATTTGGCGAGGTGGAACAATCTACCGCTACCCTTTTGGGGACGGGCTAATGTTCTTAAAATGCCAATTTTGCCCAGGTTCTTTTACCGTTTGAGCAATCTTGATGTTTATCTCCCCAAGTCCTTTTTTTTACCCCTTCAAAGGCTTTGCTCAGACTTCCTCTGGAAAGGGAAAGCTCTGCGTAGGTCTTACAGAAAACTTACTTACCCTAGAGTTTTGGGGGGACTTCAATTACCTGACTATTATGTTTATTATCTAGCAATTCATGCTAATAGATTTTTACATTGGTTCTCATCTACGGCTTCTACATTGGATAGCCCCCCTTGGCTGCTCTTAGATATTAAACAGGCAGATTCCTGTAATATGGACCTGGAGGCTTTCCTATATAATCCATGGTCTAATATCCCAGGAAAACTTAGGAACTCACCCCTCGGTTGGGATGTGAGAGCTTTACAGCAACTATGCTCTTTGCTCCAAATTTCCACTATAAAAGACCTGAAGTGACCACTGCTAAACAACCCAAATTTAAACATAGATAAGAAATCACTGAAAACTTTTTTTTGGAGGATTCCACAATAAGTTATATCTAGCCGATTTTGTTTCGGGTAACTTGGTCCTATCTATCTCTACACTGCAAATAAAGTTTAGAGTGCCTCAAAAAATGCGGTTTCAGTTATATCAAATACGGCAATGTATTGATCACTTTCTGGGTAAACCTCCATGGTCGGATAATGTGGGGGTTTTATTAAATAACCTTTGGTCAATATCTAAAGGGCGGAAAGTGATAGCTAAACTGTACAAGAAAATCATGAACCATATTAATTATTTTTTAATTAAACAGGACCGGTTAAGGAACATCCAGTTTAACATTCTTCATAACTTACATTTTACACCTGATAAATTATTCCAGATTAGGAGGCTAGCCTCAGCAGAATGTGGGGATTGTGGCTCGGAGCTTGCTACTTTACATCATAAACTATGGGCGTGCCCAAAAATTGTTAAATTCTGGAATTTGGTTAAACAATGGGTGGCGTCTTACCTCAAAATTGCTGCATATTTTAATGAAGACACATGCTTGCTAGGTATGTATTGAACATTCCCTACATATTCTCAAAAAATGCAATTAGCTTTGGTCACTATGGTCACTAAGTTAGTAATACTTAGACACTGGAAAGAGGAATGGGAACCCTTATTCAGGGAATGGTGGGCAGAATTTCTTACCGCACTAAATGCAGAAAGATGTGTAGCCTGGTACTCCCACTCTGGCGAGAAGTTCCAAGAATGCTGGGGGGAACTTTTTTCAATTCTTAAAGACAAGTTTGGTTATTAAATTAATCCCCACCACTTTCTTTTCCTTTTCCCTCTATTAGGCCCATTATTTTTCGGCTATAAACTTGTTATAGAGGTTTCTTGTGCTAGATTCCTCTTTGTTGTGATAGGTTTATATTTCTAAGCTCCTTTAGAGGGAAATAGTAACTTCTAAAATGTCTCTTTTAGTTTAAGGTTTCTTCTTTTTTTTTTCTTCTTTTATATATTGGTTCTTCTAGAGTGGCACCTTTCTTTCTTTGTTTCTTCCCTTTCACTATAGTTTTTGTTTTCTGTGTTGGATTAGTTAAGTATTGTACCATGAACTCCTATTGGTTTTTTACTCAGGGATGCTGGTATGGGCCTTTAAGGTCCGTACATCATCAGCTGTATAAGAATCTAGAGTAGGCTAAAAGGGCTGCTGCGGGTTGGGTTGGGGAAGGGTTTGTTTTCCTTATTTGTTATATTTAGGTTTTTTTGTGTTTTTATGTTGTTCTATTTCATGGCATGTGAACAATTCTGTGATGGTCCAATTAAGACAGAATGTTGGTTTGAGACCTCTGTTACTTATGAGTTTCTGTAATTTATTTTTTCTAAAAATAAAGTTATTTGCAAAAAAAAAAAATCATCTAGTCAGGGCAACATTAAAGAAATGTTACATCAATATAGTTTCAATTATCTACAATTTAAATTATTGATAATTTCATTAATATACTCCAGCCCTAACACTGTTAGTCTTAAGTAAAGAAAGTGTTTTTAGAAGAAGCTAACTTTAGAGTCATTAGGGCTGTAAACATCATTATTTTTTTTTTCATTAAATCATGGAGTCTGTGTAACATCATAAAATTGAAATAATGACACAGTTTACAATCATCAATAATTTTATAGGATATATATATATATCCTAATGTATGCATTAACAATCTTTTTTGCAATTTATTTCCTTAATTTTTGAGAAAGTATTTATTTTATTTATTTATTTATTTATTTAGTTTTTGTTGACCGGGTAAGTGCACTAGACAAATCCTGCCTATTTTCAGGCACGACCCGGGGGAGGGGGACACAGATGAATGCCAACTGACCTTGAACCAGATTAAGCTGTTGGTGGTATTTTTTTAGTGAATGAGGAAAATTTGGCCAGGACACCGGGGAAATTCCCCTACTCTGGAGGTAGGGGGCCCCTCCCCTGAGACAGCTGGACTCGGTTCAGTATGTCTCAGCTGCTGGAGAGTACGGAGGTGGTAGGTGATGGCTCTATGGATCTAGTTGAAGCACTCGTGGAGGCTTCATCCGTGTCAGTGGACATGGAAGTCGTACAGCATACTCCACCTACTGAAGAATTGATTATGTCAGACGATGCTGAGGGACAGAAACTGTCTGATGTGGCTTTCAATATGGTTACAGAGGAGAAAAAAAAGAAAGTGTCCTGAAAATGGTCAGGTTGATTCTTCCGGTGTGGTTAAAAAGAGTAATATGCAAGGAATTGCTGGACCGAGGGACTCAACCACGGGAGTCCCTGTAACTGACCTGGATGATGACTCCTTTCCTTTTACTGCTCGACTTTCAACTTGGTCTCCGGAGGTGGCATTGGAGCAAGCCGGCTGGATACGGACCACAAACACCTGGATCCCGGATCCCCAGTTGCCGTTACCGGGAATAGGACCGAAACACCAGAGGGACGTCTTGGAAGCACAGGCTGTTGCAGAGAGTCAGATTTCAGGGTCGGACCACATGTCCACGTCATTTCCGCTGGCTACAGTTGACTCTCGGGACCCTGATTTGGTAGCACCAGAGGCTGGATTACTGATTTTGAATCGGAATGACTTGGAACATGGAAACGCTACAACAATAGTAACTACTGCTGCTGTGGTACCTGAAATAGCGCCAAAAGGTCAGTGTTCACAATTTACAAACGCTACTACAAATGCTGGTACTACGAGTATTACTGCTAATAGCTCTCCTCAACTGCAGCATGCAAGGCCGGCTAGCTATGCTTCTTTGTTTAAACCTACAGACATTCCAATGAGAAAACGTTTTGTGGCAAGGATTCACTACAAAGGGGGTATGGACCTCCCTCCTGATCGAAACTTTGTGGGCAGGTCTTTAATAATAGACTCATTAGAATTCACCCTCAGAAGTATATGCTTTATTCATTCCTCAGGGATTCTAACTTTGATGTTTCTTTCGTTCAGCTGCATTGCTTGATAAGTTTTGGGCTGCTTATCACACTGCTCGTACAGACCCTGCTGGAAACATTTTGTGGTGATTCCAATCACCAAACTGACTGCTAAGGTTATTACTGTTTTGTTTGAAATGAAGGGTCAATGTTCTGGATATAGTGTATTGGTTGGAAAAAGCCTGTACAGTGAATGGAGTACCACGTGCTTTAATTGATGATAATGGGTTTTGGACAGGGGATGGAAAATTAATGTACAACTTAAAATAACCGAGGATGGAGTTCAGCATCTCCCTAATTGCTTTTATTTAGGGAGAGATCGGGTGTTCTGTTTTACCCGGGACAACCACGTGCATGTTTAAATGTGGCTCTTTAACTCATTTAAACTACGATTGTGATCAAGTAAAATGTACATCTTGTGGAATGTTAGGTCATTCAGCTTTCTCTTGTCAGGTCCCATCCACTTGCACCATGTGGTGACACCTCTCATATTTATGCAGCATGTCCATGGGCGGCCCATAATACATCTGACTATACTGAACATGATTCTTATATAGCTAACTCTTCAGCTACTGTTAGACCCCCCCCAAAGTTCAGAACATCCTACCAAACATATGGAAACGGCTCAATTATCATCTGTTCCCCATAATACTTCCATTAACCCTGATCTGCCCAGAAATTTAACTAATTCAGATCCCTTCGCACCTCTAGAAACTCCATTATTGGAGGGACCTTTAATTTCACCTAGTGATTCGGTTCCAACTTTACTACAGAATTCTTCTCCTCCGTTAAAAGTGAACGCGGAGTTGGAAGAACCCCCCCAATTGCTAGGCGACTTCGCTCCACTAAACAACCAGAAACTGTGTCCATACTTACCATTCCAGTGTCTAACACCTATGATCCTTTACAAAGTTGGGGTGATGTTATGAAGGAAGAAGAATTAGGGGATTCCCTTTTTTCCCCCTCTCCTATGGCAACCCCAGTACCACCACCCTTGACTGATAATTCTGGGATTCATTCGAAGAAGAAATTTGTTAAATCGAAGAAAAAGAAATGATGTGTTTAAATTCACAGTGTTTTTTTCTTTTCTTTTGGTTATGACTTCTTTACACATAGCCAGCTTTAATGTTAATAGTATTCGTTCGCATTATAAACGCACAGCTACGTTCTCAGCTTTGCATAGTTTAGATTATAAAGTTTATTTTTTGCAGGATGTTAGATTATATACAGCTGAAGAAGTGACTATAGCCTCAAAAGAGTGGGGCTTAGGGCCTTCATATTGGTCCTTAGGACAGGACCTTTGTTCTGGTATTGGAATTTGTTTTCTTTCCTCTAACTTTATTTTACAAAAAATAGTAGATTTGGTTCCTGGAAGGGTATTATTATTGGATATTTTATGGTATAATTTACCATATAGATTTATTAACATTTATGCGCCACAGCAAAAAGCTGCTAGAGTTCAGCTTTTACGCTTAATTAAACCATTTTTGCTTACGAATCGGATTATTTTGTGGGGTGGGGATTTTAATACTAGTTTGGCAATCTCTCCCAATAAGAAGACTTACTGCGATACCCATGCCTTACGTACTATTATAGCAGAAATGAATTTAATTGATGTCCTTGCCCAGTCCTTGTTGCCTACCTTTTCAAAGGGCAAATTGACTTCTAGAATTGATTTTTGGTTATGTTCAAAGACTATTGGGGTGGTAAAAGGCATTACAGTACCTATGGCTACTTCGGATCACCATTTAATAGGGATACGAATCCAGTTAGGGGAAGTTTTATCACAAGGACCTGGAGTTTGGCGGGCTAATTCGTCCTTAATCCTTGATTCGGAATTTTCGCATGGGTTTCTGGCATTACTTTCAGATTGAATTACAGTAGTTATCCTTTACGATTCTATAATCGAATGGTGGAATGATACAAAATTAACTATAGTGTCTTATTTCAAACATTATGCCAGATTCTTAGCTGATACCAGACACCATACTTCTGGTCTACTATGCGCTGAATTATTAAAATTGTTCACTGACTCTTATTTACACGGCTCTGATTGTTCAGTTCATATTAAGGAGGTAAAAACTGCTTTAATTAAAGTACAATATGATAGGCAAAGATCTATTCTTTTTGAACAGAAATTTCGGACTACTGGGACACGACACCAATTTAATCCTTTTGATGTTACTAAAGAAAAATTCAGTGGTAAACAAATGTCTCAACTATTGGATGATCAGCATAATATAGTGAAAGGGCAAGACAATATTATGAATTGTGTTACAAAATTTGTGAAACATACATTTGAAACTCCAGTTATTGAGTCGTCTGATATGTCACTTTTATTGCAAGCAGTGGATGTACCTACCTTAACATCGCATCACAGGCGTGAGCTTATCAAACCTTTTACTTTTGAAGAAATGAAAGAAATTATTCAGAGTCTTCGAGACAAGGTGGCTCCTGGCTCAGACGGTTTATCAGCAGAAATTTATAAATTTTTATGGAAATTTATGCCAACTCAGCTCTTAGCTGTCTTTGATGCCTTCCTACACGAAGATCGACTGACCGATCAAATGAATGAAGGATTGATGTTATTCTTTATAAAAAGGTGACAGGAATAATTTACTGAATTGGAGACCAATCACCTTATTAAACACGGATTATAAAATTTTTTCCAAATTACTGGGTAACAGGATATCGAAACACTTACCATCTTTGCTTTCCCCCTTTCAGTATTGCTCAGTTTCCGGTAGGTCTATCCATGATGCTTTACTTTTATTAAGAGGATTGTTTTCCCAAGGACAAAAGGGAGTCCTACACGGATACTTGTTTAACTTTGATCTTTCCAAAGCCTTTGACAGAATTTCACAAGAATTTATCTGGTTGACACTTAGTGCCTTTGGGTTTCCACGAACTTTTGTTAATTGGATTAGCTTCTGCTATTCCTTAGCCTACGTCAGACCATATATTAATGGAAGGATTGGATCCCCCTGTTATATTAGATCGGGAGTAAGACAAGGTTGTCCTTAAGCCCTTTATTGTTAAGTAATAGCACTGGATCCTATTATTAGGTTGCTTCACAAATCACCTAGACTTTTAGGTCTTTCTCATCCTAACTATACTGTACCAAAGTGATCTGTTATGCAGATGATTTGTGTGTCTTAGTACCCACTATTTCAGTAGGTCGTTTGTTATGTAAGGTGTTACGGTTTTCTATTAATCCTTGGTTCTAGTCTGAATCTGCAAAAGTGTGTGTCTGAATTTGGCCTCCTCAGTAGAAGTATTTCCTCTATTGGGGTATTAGACTAGTGGATTGTCCACATAAACTCTTGGGTATTTATTTTGGAGTTCCAGATATGGCAAAGTATAATTGGGAGATATGTTTGAATAAGGGGAGAGAAACAGTCAGCAAGTGGCATAAGAGGTTCTTGAGTAAAAAGAAACGTATTTTTTTGATTAAAACGTGCTTAGTGCCTTTGTTTTTACATATAGCACATATTTTCCCATTACCCAGATGTTTTTTTGTACCTCTTCTTAGTCTTTTCTTTTCTTGTTTTTGGGGAAGCCGTCTTAATCCTATCAAGCGCAACGTTTTATTACAAACTTACCGGCAAGGAGGGGTTAATATGATTCACACAATTGTGTTTTTTTATTCCTTTTTTTTTTCAACCAATTTGAAGCCTTTAGTTTTGGATTCTTTCCAGCTTTGGGTCCCCTTGATACGTGTGTCACTTAATGGGATTTTTCAGGAATGGAGTAAAGGGAATTTCTCCATAAAATAAAAGAAAATATGTTTTATCCATGGATTGGGTCATAGTGTTTGACATGTTAAAACATGGCATATTTGATAAAAATGATTAAAGATTTCTCTGGAAACAATTGTATGCAGTTATAGTAGAATCCCACTTTTCGGAGGAAATTTTTCCTGGGTTTTCACCAACAGAAAAGAAATTGGTTGGAAACCGTTTAACTGATCCCCGTATTCCTGTGGTGCTGTGGGATATTGCCTGGTTAAGTGCACATGGGAAAATTAATGTCCGTGATAACCAGAAGCATAAACAAGTATTAGATAGATATTGTTTTAGGGATTCTTGTACAAATCTTACAGAAACTATGGCCCATTTATATTTTTCTTGTCCTTTTATTTTACGTTTTTGGTTTTTGTGGCGTTGTCATTTTTGGGATAAAGTTTGGTGCCAGTGGGATCAGAGGGCCTTATTTTTGGTTTATTTCAGTTTCATGGTCCAAATGTAATTCTAGTTCTTTGAATATTGTTGCTATTATAATATTGTATTGGTGTAGCAGACCAGATGTTGGTTCCTTTTTCAACAACGTTGTCTTACTCCTGAGGAATTATTCCAAAAGTATTAGGCCATATCGATCGTGTTAAGGAAGGAGAAAGGAAAATTCTTAGAAGAAATATATGGGAACGATATTGGGATTTTTTTATTTCTTTTACTATGTATAAACTGTTTTCTTTTCTATAAGTTTATTCTGACGGATTGAGAGGAGGATTTGAGTTTCATATTTGACATTTTTGTAGATTTGTTATGATTTACTGTAAATTGTTTTTTTGTATTGGAAATTACCATGATGCTGTGTTGTATATTTGTTTGTGTTTTTAAATAAACATTCCCCTACTCTTTTTCGATAAGTGCCATGGGATCTTTAACATCCACCTGAACTACCACCAATTCAGGCAGATGGGAACTTGGTTTAATGTCTCATCTGAAAGACAGCACCTCAGAAGTGCAGCACCCCTCTCATGCTGCACTACAGTGTCAGTACTGGGATATTAACCCAAGTGCCAGGTGTGGGAACTGAGCCCACAGCCCTCTGATCTCCCGGCCTCAGAGGTGAGTGTGCTACCTGCTGAGCCACTGACACTGCAAGTATAATCATAACCTTATTTACCTGTGGGAGCGCAGGGCCTTTTGTGTCCTGTGCCCTCATCCTTCCATAAATGTGTATATGTATCTACCTGTAAAAGCACAGGGCCCTCCAGCACATGCAGTTATAGGACAATAGTCACCAAATTGTCACCATAGCCATGTTATTAGCCCACTTCATATATCTGCTGCAGAAAATTTTTCAATACTCACCAAAGCATAACTTTGTACAAGCATAATGCCAATCCTTACTACAGGTGCAAAAACACATTTTGGACAGGATTTTAAAAATGGCAGCTGTAACATACATGAGGTGGTGTAATAAGAAGACTATGATGAAAATTTGGGGTGAGAATATTTAAAATTCACAAAGATTAACAAAAGAAAATATATCAGGATTAAGGGTGTGGGGGGGGGGTCCCACTAAACACCAGGGATATTTATGATGCCAAGATGAGCAGATGGCTCTATTTTTCAGGACATGATGGTCCAGAAAGCATTTTTCACAACCAGATGGCCGTGGCAAAAATTATTTTTTGCCATCCCATTTCCTTTTTCATCATCCTTTTCCACCATGGCGATAAAGGATTTCCCCTTTTGATGACCAGATGGCCCCTTTAAATGACCAGATGGCCATGCAAGTAATCCTTTTTTGCCAGCTGATTTCCCTTTTTGCCATGATGAACAAAGATGGCAACAAAGGAAATGGGCTGGTGAAAAAGATTACTAGCATGGCCATCTGATCATGAAAATGGGCCATCTGGTCATGAAAAGGGGAAATCCTTTTTCACCAGCTGATTTCTTTTTTCACCAAAGGATTGCAAAAAAGGAAACAGGATGGTGAAAAAATATTTTTTCCATGGTCATCTGGTAATGAAAAATGCTTTCTGGACCATATGGTTCTGAAAAATAGAGCCATCTGATCATCTTGGCATCATCTTGGCATCATAAATATCCCTGGTGTCTAGTGGGAGACCCCACCCTCAATCCCATTGTTTTTTTTTTTGCTATATATTTTTTCCAGTTTTTCTTCATTTTTATTTCTGTTTGTTTGTATTGTGCCTTTCTGCCACTTTGCCCTTTATCCCTGGTGTCTAGTGGTACCCTCCAGCCTCTGATGTTTTTCCCCTTTTGTTGGTGGTTAGTGGCATCCCCCCAACCTCTGAGGTTTCATTTAGTCTGAAAATAAGAAAACCATCCTTTGTTGTCTTTTTTCCATTTGTTTACCTGAAAAAAAAGGTCCATCGCCAATCACTTCTGCACCCCTCCACCTGACCTACCACCGTGCACTCACCTCCCCACTCCCCTTGACATGCCACAGATGATCACTCCCCTGCAGAGGTCCCAGATTTAAGATCCACACTCCCAGTCATAGGCACATCTTGCTGCTGCAACCGGCGCCTTCACAGTGAGAAACTAAGGTAAATGGCTTCAATGCATTTCAAAGGGAGTTTCAACTTTTATGCATAACTCAGCTGTTTTTTTGAGATTTTGACCCCAAATTTTCAGCCTGGCCTTTTGGGTACCCCACCTCATGAACAATGTGACTGGCATTAGGCAACTGCCATTGAAAAGATGATTTCACAGTTGGTTCATGAAATCACTGCTTCAGTGGGATTTGTGTAATGACAGTCATATTGTTCATGAGGTGGGGTCACAAGAAGGCTATGTTAAAAATTTGGGGTTAAAATTTAAGAAAATGCCTGTATTATGAACATTCCTTTCAATGTCACTATGTATGCTCATAACTTTGAAAATTTTGAAGATTTTCACCCCGTAGTTTCAACATTCTCTTCTTATTACCCCACCTCATGTATGTCACAGCTGTCATTTTTCAAATCCTGTCCAGATTGTGATTTCACACCTGCGGCACAGAATAGCATTGCAGTTGTGTAGGTTATGTTCTGGTGGAGATGTGAACATTTTCTGTGCTGTGTTCATGCGGTGAGGTTATAAGAAGGCTATGTTGAAAATGTGGGGTCAGAATTATTTAAAATGGCACAGTTATGACTATTTGTTGCAATTTTGCTATGCATGCTCGTAACTTAATGAATTTAAAATATTTTGAACCCAAATTTTCAACATAGCCTTCTTATTATACCACCTCATGTACGTCACAGCTTTCATTGATCAAATCCTGTCCAAAATGTGTTTTTGCACCTGTGGTAAGGATTGGTGTTGCGCTTGCACAGAGTTATGTTTTGGTGGGTATTTAAAAGTTTTCTGCAGCAGGTATATGAGGTGTGGTGATAACATGGCTATGGTGACAATTTGGTGACTGTTGTTCTATAACTGAAAAAGCAGGGGCTCGAGGGCCCTGTGCTTTTATAGATAGATAGATACATATATGCAACTATGGAGGGATGGGATCACAGGGTCCAGAGGACCCTGCACTCTCAAAGGCAAATAAGGTTAGAATTATACTATAGTAAATAATAAATTGCAAAAAACATTGTTAATGCATCAGTTAAGGTTAAACCAACAAAAGGCCATCAACCCTAATGCTTACCTCATTCTCCTATGCTGTATCCATGTCACCTTATTTTCTAACGGAATGGGATGAGCATTAGGGATGATGGCCCCAAGACAGTCCCCCCACCTGTGGGTCTGTGCAGGGTGGGGAATGGGGTGTTAGGGTTGAAACCCTAATACCACATCTTCCTACTTTTGTTGGTTTAACCCTAACTGATGCATTAATTAAGCGTTTTGCAATATATATGTGTGTGTGTGTGTATATATATATTTATACAATGTATGTTTTGATATAAATCTCAGGATAAAATGTTGTATCTCAGCCAGGTCATGGAGATATCAATGATATCTTCACATGTGAAGATATCATTGATATCTCCATATTCTATCGTCATCACAATGAAAGTGAAAGTGTTTCACTTTCTATCCTGTACCTTTCTCAAGTTACTAACAAGTTCCCCAGCGACGTTCTCTTTACAAGCAAGACCCCACTCCCCCATGCATCTCTGAGACCTGCTTCCACCTACACAAATAAATATTTTAAAATCACACCTGGTTGAACCTGCCACTTTCTTTTATCCACTTCTTCTTGGAATGTAGCGTGACCGAGCGGCTATCCCCAGAAATATAGCACTACCAAGCACTATGAATCTCAAAACCTGAGGCACTGCCTGATATTAAGAATAAGGGAGCCACTACTGCCACACTTAGAAGACTGTATTTTTTTATTCTATCACTATTTTGTCAAAAGAAGCTGCCGACAGTACTCAGAGCGAGAGCAAGGTCGGCGAAAGCTTCAGTACACCAGCAGAAAGTGTGAGCATGTGTTATTATGACAACATATACTCCACTTCCGTCTGGTGTTAGCACTTACCGATTCGCCGTTTGTCATCTGAGTACTGTCGGCAGCTGCGCGACAAAATAGCGGTATAACATACGCACGAGTGTGGCGTGTGGTCCTGTTCTTAATATAAGACAGTGCCTCACATTTCGATATTCATAGCGCATGACTACGCTACATTTTCGTGGATAGCTCCTGGGTCACACTACATTTCAGGTGAAGCAGATAAACTGAAGTCACAGGATCAACCAGATATGTTTTCTCACTGTTTGTTTCTTAAAAGGTACTTGCAAGATCAACCACAAATGGTTTAATAAATAATTTTAAAGTGGCAAAATCCGACATTTTTTACATGTGACATGTAATCAGTGGTGTTGGGGGGTTATGCAGTGTTATGTTGGGTTAGCCGCAGTTGGATCAGTCACAATCCAGTTTTTTTTTTTTGTTTTTTTTTGTAATTTTAAAGTTGCAGGATCAATCGCGTATACTTTTCAAATAACATATGGCATCTCTTGTGTTAGAAGACATGCAAACTTGAGTTGGAATAGCCATTACCTCTATGTGAGGGATTATATCAAGTGGGCATTTGGGGGTTGTGTTCAGTGGGGCCCAAAACATACATTGTATAAACAGAACATAGCATGGCCTGACTGAAGATATCATATTTATCTTCACTCGAGGCCAATGACATCATGATATCATTGGCCTCTCGTGAAGATAAATATGATGTCTTCAGTCAGGCCATGTCATATCCCTATATATACATATATATATATATATATATATATATATATATATCCTAAGCATGTCTAAAAATAGCATTTTCAATTCAATTATCTTTAGAAACATATACCTTTGGAACCACTTGAGCTTGAAATATAATTTTTATGAAAGCGAAGTGTTGAGGCAACATCATAAACCAGTAATACTGACAGTTTCCAATTGTAAATAATTTATATTATTAATAGTTTTACATTACATTTACAGAATAAAACAAAACAAATTTTAGAAATGTTCTGACTTTTAATATATAGTCAGACCAAATAAATAAGTTCCCACTCATTTTGTTAATTATAGGCCACTGGCAAAGTACAACAATTACTATATAAAAATTGCAAAACTGCCAATTTTATGTTGCATGATTCTTAAAGCTTCCTTTGCTTTTATAGGGTTTGCATGCAAATGCTCTGTAAGATAATAAATAGCTTTTACTTCAGTAAACATACTTGTTTTAAAAAGGCATTTAAATATGATTAGTGGATAACTAGAAGAGTTAATTATGTGTCTAGACAAAACAGATGTCCTTCAATTACACCGGTGTGGCATTATAGAAATGGGACAGCACTTCTTTAAAGTTACCTGCCTGCACCTTGGGCCTGGTTTTAAAGGGACTGGAATGGTCCAGAGACTAAGTTACTGGGGTAGATTTTCAAAAGGGGAAAACTTGTGCATGTGTGGAGAAAAGTTACACAAGGAAGCATTTTCTTGCCCAACCACAATATTTTCTCCATGCACTCAGTTTTCAAAAATGTTACCTCCCCTCCAAAGCTAGTTCTACTTTTATAGGCACAGGATTTGACTGACAACAGGAACTTCCTGTTTGGGAGCAGGAAGTGAGTGATCACAGAGCCACCAAAGACCCACCATCCTAGAAGGGCAAGAGTAGCTCTCCGGACCCCTCTAGCTGCTGGAGGTCTGCCTCTTAGCAAGTAAGGGGTCTACTGAGAAATATAGTATATTCTTGTCTCAGAACAGGACAGTCAGGAGCTTAAAGGGCACAGAGGCAGAAAGTAAGTAGAGAGAGAAGAGAAAGAAAAAAAAACAGAGGAATGAGTAAGGATTCCAAACAACAGTTAAGGGGCCAGAAATAAACATAGAAACATAGAAGTTGATGGCAGATAAGGACTGCAAGGCCCATCCAGTCTGCCCATTTCTTTTTCTTCCTTATAAATGTGCCATCGGCCTTTGCTCTGTCAGTGGCCTATCTTTTCATACTTATCTGTATTGCTCCCTTATGCTTATCCCATGCCTGTTTGAAACCCTGCACTGTATTCATAGCCACCACTTCCTGAGGTAGGCCATTCCATGCATCAACCACCATTTCTGTGAAAAAGAATTTCCTCACATTCCCCCTTAATCAGCCTCCCTCTAATCTCATGCTGTGTCCTCTTGTCCTGCTATTTTTCTTATATTTAAACATGTTAGACTCTTTCACCTTGTTAATGCCCTTAAGGTGTTTGAATGTCTCGATCATATCACCTCTCTCCCTCCTTTGCTCAAGGGTATACATATCAAGGGTATACATATTGAGATCTGTTAATCTGTCCTCATATGTCTTCTCATATGTCATGATGGGAGTGGTGCAGTGCAGTGGCTGTGGATCAGCAGTCTTCTGGTAGACGTTCTGGAGGATGCAGTGTCGTCCCATCTGCAGGCACCTTTCTGGGCTGAAGGAGGAGGTTGCTCATCTCCAGGCTGAGTTGGCCAGAATTTTTGGGACCTCCTCTTCCATCCAGGAACCACCAGTGCCACTGCTGTTGCCTCAGAGGTTGCCAAGAAAGAGGAGTGGTTGGACCACAGTGGGCTCAGGGAGGGTGAAAGTGGTGGAACAGAGGTGCATCCCTCCAGTTGTACCTCTCCACAATTTCTATGCCATTCTGGCAAAGTGTGGTTCCTCTATGGAGGCACCTGCAGTGGAGACCAAGGAGGATGCTGGGAACCTCCACAAAGGAGACCCACAGAAGGGTGGCATGGGACCCCACAGGGGAAGGAACAACTCCTGGTGGGGGACTCCATTGTTAGGAAGGTAGAACTGGGGGAGGAAGGGGAAAGGGAGGTAAAGTGCCTGCCTGGCGCCATGGCTTGGAGGGACAGGGAGCGAATCCTCAGGATTGCCAGAGCAGCTGCACAGGAGAGGGAGCTGGATGTCATTGTCCACCTAGGAACAAATGACCTGGCTAAGAAAGGAATTAGAGCAGTGCAGAAAGAGTTTGTGGAATTGGGGAGGGGCCTTAGACAAGTAGCACGCACGGAAACCTTTCACGGAGGTGCTGCCCATCTATGGTGTAGGAGAGGCTAGGGTGTTCTGCACCATGGGATTCAATCAGTGGTTGAAAAACTGGTGCAGAGCTCAGAGATTTGGCTTCATTGTAGACTGGGGGTTCATCTGGAGTGATGCAAGCCTATACTGGCATGATGGGCTGCATCTGTCCAGGAGGGGAACCAGGATCCTAGGTGATAGGTTTAAATGCTTCATTGGCAAGCATTTAAACTAGTCAAGGGGGGAGGCACTGGAAAGGAGCAGGGAAATCCTAGTTCCACCCAAAAAATCACGGTAGTAAGTGCAGTAAACACCAACATAGAGGTGGCGATAGGGAGAAGGGCAGGGGTAAATAGGGAAAGTGATAAAGGCTAAAAGGACAGGGATGGGTCAAAAAGGAGTAAGGCCATCAGGAAATGGAGGGTAATGAGTACCAATGCCCATAGTCTGGGTAACAAGCTCCCTGAGCTGGTGACCTTGATGGAAGAGGGATGCCTGGATATCGTAGCAGTGACAGAAACATGGTACACAGAGAACCATGACTTGGATGTTAACATACCAGGGTACATAACCTACAGGAGAGACAGGCAGGGGAGAAGAGGGGGAGAAGTAGCTCTCTATGTAAAGGAAGGGATAAAAGCAACTGAACAAAAGAGTAAACCGGGAGGAGAGGAGGCACTGTGGGTCCCCTTGGGGACTGGAAAGGGCACCACAATCCACACAAGAGTTGTGTACAGACCCCCATGTCAGGGGAAGGGAATGGACAAGGATATGATAGAAGGCATTCTTAGGATGGCAGAGAAAGGGGAGATACTGTTGATGGGAGACCTGAATATGCCAGATGTTAACTGGAGCACATTTGCAGCAGCCACATCCAAGAGAAGGGCCATTCTCGATGCCCTACAGGTGGCAGGCCTCAGACAGCTAGTTTCGGAACCCACTCATGAGGAAGCAATCTTAGGCCTCATACTCTCAAATGGGGGCAGTGAGAGGATCTCAGATCTAGAAGTGGGTTGCCATCTGGGAACAAGTGACCATCAAACAGTGTGATTCATGTTAAACTCAGCTACAGAGTCAAGCCATACAAAAGTAAGGGTACTGGACTTCAGGACGGCTGACTTTGGCAAGATGGGAGAGTGTCTCAGAAAAGCACTAGCAAACAGGCTAGAAGGAAGGGTGGAGCAACAATGGGGAATCATCAAAACTGCCATCACAGAGGCAACATGCCTTTGTGTGAAGCAAATAAATCAAAATGAAAGAAAAAGCCACTATGGTTCTCAAAAGAGGTGGCTGGGAAAGTCAGGGAGAAAAAGATAGCATTCAGGAAGAATAAGGAAACACAGAAGGAGCAGGACAGAGAACTGTACCAGTTAAGGCAGAAGGAAGCAGGGAGGGAAGTCAGAATAGCAAAGGCCCAAACTGAGGAAAAGATAGCCAACTCGGTTAAGAAGGGGGATAAAACCTTTTATAGGTACATCAGAGAGCGTAGAAAGACAAAGGGAGGGATAGTGAGGCTGAATAGAATGAATGGTGGGTGGGCAGAGGGGACAGTGAAAAAGCAGGGATACTGAACGAATATTTCTGCTCAGCATTCACAAAAGAGGAGGGGGAAGTGCCTAATCCAATTAACAGAAGCACTCTTGATAGGGGTCAATCAGCCCTTTCACAGAAGAAAAGAGTTCTGCAAGAACTCCTAAAACTGAAGGTGGACAAAGCAATGGGGCCTGATGGAATTCACCCCAGAATTCTAAAAGAATTAAGGGGAACTAGTGAAACCACTGACTCCTTTTTTAATAAATCATGGGAGGATGGTGTGGTACCCGAGGACTGGAGGAAGGCAGATGCGATTCCCCTTCACAAAAGTGGGACCAAGACAGAGGCAGGAAACTACAGACCTGTCAGTTTGACCTCTGTGGTAGAGAAAATGATGGAGTCACTTCTGAAGGAAAGAATTGTTGAGTACCTAGAGGCCAGTGGGGCACAGGACCCAAGGCAACATGGGTTCTAGCAGGAAGGTCATGTCAGATGAATCTAATAGATTTCTTTGACTGGGTGACCAAAGTAGTAGACCAGGGAGGCTGTGGACATGGCCTACCAGACTTTAGCAAGGCATTTGACACAGTCCCACACAAAAGATTAATAGTAAAATTAACCAGCCTGGGAGTGGGTCCCAGGGTGGTAGCCTGGGTAGAACATTGGCTGGACAACAGGACATAGAAGGTAATTGTAAATGGAGTCCACTCGGAAGAAAGAGAGGTTACTAGTGGGGTACCACAGGGTTCAGTACTGGGTCCAGTCCTTTTTAATGTCTTTATAAGTGACATTGCAGAGGGAGTGGAAGGAAAAGTATGCCTCTTTGCAGATGACACAAAGATCTGCAACAGGGTTGATACACAAGGAGGCGTGGAAAGGATGAGAAGGGACTTGGCAAGGTTGAAGGAATGGTCAGAAGTATGGCAGCTAGGATTCAGTGCAAAGAAGTGCAAAATAATGCACCGGGGAAAAAGAACCCAGGGCAAGATTACACATTGGTGGGGGGAGGTAGTAACAATAACAAAAAAGGAAAGGGACCTGGGGGTAATCATATCAGATGATCTTGAGGTTAGCAAGCAATGTGAGAAGACAGTAGGGAGGGCTGGGGGTATAATGGGATGCATAGGGAGAGGCATCACCAGCAGAAAACAGGAAGTTGTTATCCCTCTGTACAGACAGTTGGTGAGACCCCATCTGGAGTACTGCATCCAGTTCTGGAGACCCCATCTCTGCAATGACATAGACAGGATAGAGGCAGTCCAGAGGAGGGCAACTAAAATGGTGCAGGGTCTGCAAGAGAAGCCATATGAGGAGAGACTAAAGGAGCTTAATATGTATACCCTTGAGGAAAGAAGGGAGAGGGGGACATGATCGAAACGTTCAAGTACCTCAGTGGAATCAACAAAGTCCAAGAGGCTAGCATCTTTCAGAAAAAGAGACGTGCAAGAACAAGGGGATACAATTTAAAGATAGAGGGGGGGCGGTTCTGGGGCAATGTGAGGAAGTATGTTTTCACAGAGAGGGTAGTGGATGCATGGAACAGCCTTTCTGAGGAGGTTGTGGGGTCTAAAACTGGGAGAATTCAAGAATGCATGGGACAGACATAAGGCAATTCTTGTGGGGGGGTAGGAAGAAATAGGCTGTTGGTTAACTAGGATCTGCAGCCTATCCTGTAGCTAGGGGAAATGGGCAGACTAGGTGGGCCAGGTGGTCCTTATCTGCCGTCAAAGTCTATGTTTCTATGTTTCTATGTTTTATAACCTTTTCTACAGTTAACAGCAGCCTGGGCATATTTCTTTGTGCAGCTTTTGAAAAGTGCTTGCACCTGGTGTCTTGTCTCTATGTATATGGGTAGCACTTAGCCCCAGCTGTGTAAAAGATGCTATGCCTGGTAATACCAGGTGCAGCATCTTTCCATAGCTGTGCAAAGAATTATGCCTAAACTGCTGTACATTGTGGAAAAGTTTGCAAAAAGGTAACCTTTTTGAAAATTGAGCATATTCAGAGAATATTGCAGTTGCACAAGGAAACACACCACTTTGTAATTTATTTTCCATAGTTATACAATTTTCCCACTGTTTTTCTGTTAATTTGTTTATGCTTCTCCAGTATAGGCCCTATTATCCTGGTCCACCCATCCCCAGCTCCTTCACCAGCATCCCAGGGACTAAGCTCAACTACCATTTTTCCCTCCTGGCTCCCCTCCCCATGACAGAGTCAGCAGATACCCTCTTACCTGTCAGAGAATGGACCAGATCATGGAGAGTGGGCCCTGTTGCCAGTGCAAGGCTTGCAAGGGGTCACACCTCTCATTGTTGCTGCATCTGGGATTTTCCCTCCTGCTTTTCTTTCCTGCCCAGTATGTTTCTCCAAGTACACTGCCACTTGTGGTTACATCAGTGGCTTTACTGGCAGAAGAGAGCATCCTATGGAATGCTTAATCATCCTCCCCCCATAGCTGGCACCCAACAACCTAGGTGCGGGCTTGAACCAGGGTCACCAGTGCTGTGGAGGTGTGGAGTCAAGTGCCGCAACCCTCCATATCACTGGGTCGGCTCAGTTTTTCCACTTTTGAAAATCTAGACCCTTGTCCATCACTGTGGAAATAAAACTACAAACAGGTACTCCACAAAAATCACTGATTGACAGTTAAAGTAATAATTACTAAAGTAGCAAATTATATCACGTTATTCACAGTCTAATGTTTCACTAGGCCTATTATTCTCTATGTGGAAGTAATTATATGTTTAAATAATTTTGTTTTGGTTTAATTGATTTTAAAGTTCTACAAGAATCATAGCCATTAGGGTCTCTCCAATGACACTGTCAACATGTTTTGACTCATTTGGGCCATTTATTACTTTAATCTCTCCCAGCACACATCAAGTGGAGGCATGTGAATGACAGTCAATAATGCCATAGTAGTTAACAACTATTCACGCATCCCTATGCACTTGGCTGTTTTGGTGGAATCTGATCATAGATGCATGGCCCCTAAATCTTTCTGCTGAACCCTCACAATGGAAGATAATACAAAAATATGAATCAAATAAAATGCAGCCCTCAGTTTGATATGTTTCTATAACAGGGAAATTCTGAACAGATTTTATCTTTTCATTGGTAGATACTATTAAAATGGTCACTATATGGTAAAGTTGATCTAAAACACTGACAGTGCCCCTTTAAAACAACAGATTTCACATCACAGATGTGTACATTTACACTGTGATTAGTTTCCTAGCTACTGCTTAACTTGTTCCTGTGAATTTGTGAGAAAATGAGAGCTTGTTGTTTATTGCAGTGAAAATAGCCACAGGAAAACAAAATCTTGTATAATTCAATAAGAAACATTTTTAAGTTATCAAAAGGCCCTTCTCTATTGTACATAACCTAAATTTGACCCCAGGAAAGCAGTACAAATGTAGAGAATTGTTTTCAAATGGTGTAATATTACTGCTAACTGTTTTCCCTTGCCTTTGTCAGTTCACAGAATACTGTAAGAAAGGCACCGGCCTGTTAATCCAGGGACCTGACAAATGCTCAGTGCTTCACCATGCTGCCAAGAATGGACACAGGGAAATTGTCAAATACATCTTAGATCATGGTGAGTTTCTCTTCAAAATGCAGAGGGTGTCATGCACCTCCCACTGTACCAATTGAATGGGCTGAGCAGTCTCTAGAAAACAAAAGACACCAAGTGCCAGGTTTTTCAGATGTTTATGTATGCTTTTCACAAAGATTAGCCACACAGCTATTATACCGTCAGAACTGAAAATTCCTTCCCACACACAAAAACGTGCTTTAACAACAGTTTGCAAATGAGAAGGAAGGAGTATAAATGGAATTACTGTCTACTGTATGTTTATAACACCCCCAACCCCTGAATAAGCAAATTGAAAACTCAGAGAGTAGATGGGGTCAAACCAAGGGGTTGAATTGTTCATTCAAATTTAAAGATGTGTTCCGTTTGCCAACCATGCAGTGGAGTTTATCTAAATGGCTATTTTCTAAACCGGGGCAAAATCTGAACAAAAAAGGTATGCATTTGTAATGCAACTTACAGTATAACTCGAGAAAATTCTTCCATAATATTTTCACATTTCTTCTGATGTTTTCTTGACATGAGAGATTGTGGCATTATGCAAGGAGAAACAGATTTTTGGGGATGCAGTCATATCAGTTATGGAATTCAGAATTCCCTGAAAAAGCATGTCATCCTTATTTGTTTGACTGCATGGGAACCAAACATCAGTAAATATTAAAAACATGTTTTAAATGATTTTCAAGTCACCATTGTCTCAATATTAGGTATGCATTCTGACATATACAATATCACAATGATGTCATCATGTAAAGCTGAGTCCAAGCTTTCATTTAAAAAATAAGTTTCTGTCCCTCATTTTTCCAAAGTTAACCCTTTTGATGAAATTACCTTCCTTTAGCACCATTAGGTCTAATAACATCATTTGTTTTCTGTGAAAGGCTGGAGTCAGTTTGACATAGCAGCATCATATAATTCATAATGCTTTCATGTACAGAATAACTGTTTTAACTTACTGCCTTCACATATTTTTGTTTTAGAAAATGACAAAGAAAATTCCTGACAGTTGATTGGCTGCAAACATCCCAGAGGGGTGCATCTATTTTTCAATAGAGCCCTGTTAAAAGCCAGTGTCAACTGAATGCCTCAAAGGCAAAAGTGGCATCCCTCTGCCACATCAAAAGTGAAAACAAACTAGCCATCATTCCTCTCCCAGTATACACAAGCAATGGATTCTGAACAAAAATCAGGTACATAACATAAAATGAAAGTTTTCAGGCCACTGCAGAGTTTTAAAACTGGACAAAGGTACTCACGGCTCCCACTTTTTCATTTTCCTTCATTTTTAAAAACTGGGCCCTACTCAGTAGCTGCAAACACTCCCAATGCCTGATTCACTGACCACTAACAGAGGCCTCACTACTGACATCGCAACTCCCCTAAACAACAATCCCTGAGAGTTCCTCTCCCACTGTTAGTCTCTACTACAGCCTCTGATCCCCTCCCCATCTACAACATTGGACTAAATATACTTTGAAACCATGGGTCAACTAAACGTCACAATAAAACAGGATCTCCTAAACAACAGCACCCTCTACTGGGAAGTATACAACACTACAGAGACTACTTTACAGTAAAAATGTGTTGTTATTGTTTTTTTAACACTAATTAGATTTCTTCTTAGTATTTTGATTTATTTTATGAAAAATGTTACTCATAGGCCATTTTCCAAGCCCAACAATACCCTTCAGGGTGAGTGGTATTGGGAAATATTGGACCTTCCAGGGGCTATAATGCCCTCTGGCTGTTGCATAGGGCATCGTTATTCCCCTGGGTGGTCCGGTATTTCCCAGTACCGCCCACCCTGTTGGGTATTATTGCTTACATATAAACATGTACTTCCATGTAGTGATGCATGGAAACTGTATCTATAGTAAATTAATTGACAATATTGAGCAGACGCCAAACTTTCATTAAAATAATTTTATTTATTTATTTATGTCTTTGATAACCGGGTAAGTGGACTGATCCATAAGGACCAATTTCAGCCATGACCCGGGCCACAATGATGAGGCAGCAAGGTGGACATCAGTATTTACACAAAAAGTGCATATCCAAGCAGTAATACAAATACATGTAAGGACAGTGAAAACAATTTGGATGCAGAGAAGTAGAAATAATATGAATAATATGAAGTCCCTAGCCATAATGCTGTCCAAATTAGTCCTTTCCATAGAAATTTTCTTTAGGAATGACTAACGTCGAAGACATTAGGTTTTGGAACTGAATTTTTTAAGCAAGTGAGACATCAGGTGAAACTCACTGTGCAGTTTCCATATAATGGTCATGTACTAATATCTGAACAAAACTTGAGACTCAAGAGTAGGTTGACTAGGTGAAGAAAAGATTAGGCAGAAGGGGCAAACAAGCATAATCCTGAAAAAAAATGTGCACATATAGTTGAAGGAAGATTAGAGCACACAGCATAGCCTCAGGGAGGATGGGTGGTTTTAAACGGGGGCTGTAACCTGTAGTATAATAGGTATATATTGTACTGACAAAGCTCTTCTGAGTTGCCTGTAATCCCCCAAATTGAATTGTATAAACAAATGTTTTCCTGCCTGTATACAATTATGTGTTGTTCAACACTTGACTTGTAACACTTGACTTGTAACCTGAATGTAATGACAAGTGCTGCTTGCTGCATGTTTACAACTTGTATGTTTCCAACACTTGACATGGAACCTTTGTAAACAGGCACTTAGCTCAAAGGTACTCTGATATTCAAATAAAAAAAATGAGAAACAGAAGAATCAAGGTGCAGCAAATGGAGCAAGAGGACAAGAAGGGTATAGAACTCAAAGAGAGAAATGCATTACTAACAGAAATGGGTGTCACAGTTGCAAGTAGTTGAAGGGGATAAGATGCAAGGCCAGCAGATACAAAACAGTAATAATTAATAAGGAGCAATACATTATATTGGGAACAACATAAGGGGCAACGTCTGCCTATTTTCTGATTACACCAAGCTGTGTGGGAGGTAGGACATGGAGGAAGGGGGGGCATGGATCTGAGAGAGAACCTAGTAAATTAGAAAGGTGGTCTGGAATCTAGTAACTGTTATTAAATGCAAAAATGTGCAAGGTTATGTACATGGGGAGCAAGAATCCCAGGGTTGAGTACAGATTAAGGGGAATGACCATCACAGTGTCTGAGGAAGAAAAAGATCTGCAGATTGCAGTCATGAGCAATTTGAAACCCTCTGTACAATGCAACAAGGCAGCAACCAGGGCAAATAGGATGCTGGGTTGCAAAACCAGGGGTTATTTGGTAGAAGAAAAGAGGTCATACCGCCACTGTAAAGGCTGATGGAGCAGCCACACCTGAAATGCTGCATGTTGTAATGGAGTCCCTACCACAAGAAGGGTATTTACTTATTTAGTTTTTCTTACCACTAGACAACATCCTGTCTGTTTTCAGACATGAACGGGGAGGTTACAAGCAGGATAGTATCACAAAAGGCACAACAATATATTACAGCGAACAAAAAACAATACCAACTAGCTGAAGGCAGTACAGAGAAAAGCCATGAAAATTGTTGAGGGACGCCATGAACACTCATATGTGCAGAGGCTGGAGAACATTAACATGTACTCACGCAAGGACAGATGAAATGAGGGAACATGATAGAGACCTTCAAGTACTGGAAAGGTATAAACAAGGCCTTCTTGGTGATCTTTTTAGGATCAACAAAAAAAAGATCACGAAGGGGGCACAGCTAAAAACTGGTGGGAGAAAGGTTCCAGAAAGAATTTAGGAAGCACTTCTTCACAAAGAGAGTAGTAACAGGGTGGAATGAGCTTGCGGAGAAAGTAGTTAATCAGAAAGCAGTTGGGAGATTTAAGAGGGGTGGGATAAAGTCAATGGCAGGGTTAGAGTGCCATAGGAGAGGTCTCAGAGTGACATGTAACACAAGATGCATGAGATCAGCATTGAACAGACACAGTAGATCATAAGATCATCTTCTGGTGGCAATTTTGTTTATTCATATGTTTGTAATGTAACAAACAGTGCCATTAAAGGTAAAGTACAGGAGCACTGTAGGGTAGTGTGCATCAATGTCAGGATTATAAGGAATAAAATAAGTGACATACACTTAGAAATGGATGAAGTTGTAGAAAATCACAATTTTCAGCAACTCTGATTTACTGCAATTCGAACCACAGCTCACATACGTATTCACCAGGTGAGTTGTCCAAATTCATGTGGCCAAACTACAGGAATTGTCAATTCACACATGAATGAGGCAATTCATATAGTTCTGCCATTCAAATTTCTTCAATTCACCTGCTCAAAATACACAGGCTATGGTCAATTCTGTGCATAAAGTATCTTTCCCAACCCAGTGTGCTGTAGTTCCACCCCCTCACACCTCCTAAACACTTTTATGTATTATATCACCCGATCCACCCACTAGCACCTGCCCCCACCCTGGTGAACTTCTTTTAATCTAAATAGAAAGTATATTTTTTTATTCTTTTTGGTAAACAGGTAGGGCCCTCCTGTTTTCATGGGGGACCTAGGAGTACAGGAGATTTTAAGAGACTTGCTTGGGGTCACAAAGTATGCAAGTGGAGTTTGTGGGAATGAAATCCAGTTCTGCTGGATGTACCAAGCTCATTCACAGCTCATTCCTCTAATATTTAGGCTATACTGCCAGCGGTATAGACTAGAAGCAAAGACGTTGCCATTCATATGTGCCAGTACCACTACTGAACTAGACACTGAACAGAGCAGATGCTGTGCACCAGGAGACTGTTTCTTTTATTACAGGTCAATAAGAAATTATTTTTCTGAGTGCTGGTAGGTGGAGAAAGGTATGGGGGCCAGAGAAGGTTTGGGCGGGGAATCTTCTGCTATGTCAAGTTAGGTCTGGTCTGGTGATGGAAGGTAGAGAAGCATGTTTGGCATGTGGGGGGGAGGGTATGTTAACAACGATATGAACTTTAAGTGCATACACTGTCTGTATCTATACTGATTATATGAAATTTGCTGGGCAGAGGGGGTGAAGGAGGGGGGAGGGTGCTACCTTGGGATGTGGGTTTTGATACATACAGTAGAAGTGCTTGGGAGTGGAGAGAAGGATGGAATTATTGCATAGTGGGTGAGGGAGGTATGTTATGCAGTTTGGGAGTTAAACAAATAATAAATTCATTGGCAAAGACAGTGTGCTTACCAGGTAATTCTCAAAGCTTTGCATATTGTGAATTTAATGTGTTAGCAAATTACAATTTTGCTATATCTTCACCTACAGTATAAGCATTGACAGCTGAAACTGATGAGGATTTCATGGTGGTAACAAAATGTGGACCACACAGTGCCATAACTGGGAACTTATCATGTGTGGTTACTCACTATTCAGGAGGGATAGACACAAGTTGCTACATACACATAAAGATGGCATAAAGGTAACTGAGATTAGGTAAGCTGGAGAAAGCATAGAGATGGAAATGTTATTGTTTCAGGTAGTAGCAGCAGGTGGGGTTAATTATTATTGTGGGTATACTGCTGTATATAGACTAACCTCTCAAAAGGAGGAGACAGACATAGAAATAGTAGAGAGGATTAAAAGGGTAGTAGAACATGGAGAGGTGCCACCGATGGGGGACTTTGATATGCCTGAAGCGGACTACAGTGTCCCAGTGGCAATGAATGCCAGAGGTCAAATGGTGTTAGACACCTTATCAGAAAACTTTCTAGTGCATATGGTAGAGAAACCTTCCAGCGACAGAGTTAGTCTAGACCTAGTCTTTACAAACTGGGATAGAATACTGGAAGTCATAATTCATGATCCTCTGGGAGCCAATGATTGCCAGACAGTGTGGTTCATATGAAAGTTAGACGGTGAAAGTAAGAGGTCACTAACAAAATTATTGGACTTCAGGATAGCAGACTTTGACACAATGAGGGAGATACCTAGGGAAAAGCTACTGAGGGTGGAGGATGCAGTGAGGTAGATAGCAAATGGGGTCAATTTAAACAGGGTGCTTTGGATGCTACGCATCCATGTATTAGGACAATTGTTAAAGACAGGTGGAAAAAAGTCCATCGTGGTGCAAAGAAAATGTAAGTGAGAAGGTGAGGGAAAAAAATGGAGCCTTCAAAAATGGTTCTGTCATTTGCTGCATTGGACTCTAATATTCTGTTTTAATCCTACAATGCCTGTATGAAAGTTGAAAATAAAGTTTACAAAACAAAAACTACAAGGCAAGACAGACAGGTGAGAACAGACAATTGTACCAACACAATATGCGGGAAGCTTACAAAAAGGTGAGATAGGTGAAGTCAGACTAAGAGCTGAAAATAGTAGAGAGAATACGAAAGGGGATAAAATATTTTTCCTTTACTTCAGAGAAAACCACAAATCCAAGAAGGGGAATGTCAGACTGAAGCAGTAAGAAGGATGGGAGGAGGTGGAGAAAGCAAAAGTAAACATACTCAATGAATAGGGCCAGTGGTTTCCAGACATTACTGTAATGTCTAAAGTTCTTTTCAAAATTATTGAGTCCAGTAGACACCATATGGTGTCGAACCATCCATTACAGAACCTGACCCAAAATGGCCACCAGGACTCAAGGAGTTAAAATTGAATAGTTTATTCGAAATATCAATTGTAAATAAAATGTCATCTAAAATGTTTCTTTTTGACAAGTTTTAGTTTTTTTTCTATAAATAAACCTATGCTACCTTTTATAACTTACTTTTTATGCAGATCGTCAAATTTTACAAGCTGGTGTATTTCAAATATTGAGATGCTATACTGTACTAATACATACATTTCAAAGATCTCTGATGCCAGAAAAAAACTCAAAACTTCTGGTACTTACAGTAAATGGTCAAAAGGCTTTGATGTTTGGGCCCAGTTATGGTGAAAAAGAATCAGTTCGCACCTTTTATACTCCTACTGTTTCTGTTCAGCCAGTTTTCTGGTAGTCTGGTTTCATACATTGGTACATAATATGTTCTCAATGTAATCGACTTTTAAAATAAAAACTTGGAGCAAAAACAAACTTGGCTCCACTCCATGTCTGTGGCACAGTAAATCAGAGGCAAACAAATGACAACAAAAACTGGCACCAGATGCCATGATAAAGCAATAAACTTGTATTAACTTAGTAGAGGACATTCACTGAGAAGCCAAAATGCCAGTAAAAGAGCAGAGGGTGCAGGCTTCTCCACCAGTCTCACAAGTAGTGTGTCTTCAGGAGAAGGGGAGTGTAGTCACTGATGGCCATTTGGAGAATGTAGAGTGATAAATGTATTTCTAGGGTCCCATATTCAGCAGGGTTTGCGATCGGAAAAGACTGCACAATCTTTCTGAATATTGGACCTTGGTTGTGTGCCACACAGCAGGGGATAGCCATGTATCATGCAGTGCAACCAGGATGCAGGGTTGAATACTGCCCATAGGGGAACTGTGCAGCACACACTGGTATGCACCATGGCCCCATAGGTGATATTCAGCCCACATATGCAGATGAGCCCATTGACCATGCATGGCACAATGAGACCATTTGCATGCCCATTATGGTCTCATTTACATGGCTGTGCCACCGTGTTGTGTGCTAGGCCAGCCCTCCCATACCCTAATCACTGTTACTAATAATATAATCTCCAATCCCTGTTTCCATAACGTGGTGTCCTCCCTCCCCAGCCCTGATCACTGTTAAAAACAAAAGCTACCCAACCCCAATTTCTATAGTGTAGTGTCCCCCTTCTCCAGCCCTGATTATTGTTAAAAATAATATAATCTCTGATTCCCATTTGCATAGTGTAGTGTCTCCAGCCCTGATCACTGTTAAAAATAAAAAAAACTACCCAATCCCTGTTTCCATAGTGTAGTGCCCCCTCCCAGCCCTGATCACTGGTACAACAATCCAAACCCTGATCCCCATACCCTGGTGGCTAGTGGTCCCCCCACCCCAGTAGGCAGTAACCCACCACCCGCACCCCCCATCCCCACCTGTGCCAGTGACTGACACAACCCTCCTCAACCTGCCATGGCCAGCCACTGACTGATCAGTACCAGAGCACATACAGTAAATAGTATGCACTTATTGGTTGTCAAGACAACCAATGAGTGCGTACTATGTATTGTATGTTCTCTGGTACTAATCATTCAGCAGGTCAGGATGTGGGGTGCAGGGTGGTGGGTTACTGCCTACCAGGGTGGAGGGTGGGTGACCAGTAGCCACCAGGGTACAGGGATTGGGGTTTGGATTATTGTACCAGCGATCAGGGTTGGGGGTGGACAATACACTATGGAAATAGCGATCAGGTAGCTTTTTATTTTTAACAGTGATCGGGGCTGGGGGGGGCACTATACTATGGAAATGGGGTCAGAGATTATATTATTTTTAACAGTGATTGGGCTGGAGAGGAGGGACACTACAGTATGGAAATGGGGATCGGAGATGATATTACCTTTAATAGTGATCGGTGCTGGGTAGGAGGGACACTACACTATGGAAACAGGACTCAGGAATTATATTATGTTTAACAGTCATCAGGGATTGTGGTGGGGGGGACTGTGTACCCAACTCTAGACTGTGTGTGAGGCAACAACCTACCCCTCGCATAGTTAGGGAAGGGTTTCAGAAGCATAACTATTTGCTGGCACAGCCAGCCATTTAACACTTGAAGGGGTTCAATACTGTGATATGTGGCATATGCATGAGGGACCCTCCATTTGCATAGGCACATCACAATATTGTGTGCAGCAGTGCAGTTGGGGGTGCACAGTGCATCAGTGGCCTTTGAAGACTGCCATGCCCTCGACAGCCCGCGGAGTCATCTGAATATGTAGGTCATAGTGCAAACGATTTACATATGCAAAAAAAAATTAAAACGTCAAGTACTTAAGAGTGCAGGGCAAAACAGGTAAACAACAGTAATACTGATGTGTAAAATCAGGGTCACTTGTTACAGTCAGAAGGGCAATAAATACAAAACAGACTACTAGCTTACAACAGATTTAAGTCCCAAACTAAACGAGCATTTTTCAATGCCGAATGTTGATTGCATTGACCCATTGAGCTCACTCAGTGGCCCTCTGTCAGTCGCTCATTGTGTTTCTCCCCGGTGCTGCAGGTTGCTGTTTTGTACTGGGCTCCTGCCTGCATTGGCACGCTTTTCTGTCCACAAAGAAATCCTCAGTTGTACCGACAGAGCTCCGTTGAGGTGGGTCACTGCCCTTCTCTAACTCACTCATTCTGTTTCTTCTGGCGCTGAAGGAAGGCCTTTTGTACTGGGTTCCTGCCTCTGTTGGTGGCTTTTTCTGCCCACAAAGAAATCTGCAGTAGTCCTGAAAAAGGTCCAGTGAGCTTGCTCACTCCCCTTCTGTCATTCGCTCATTCCGTGTCTGCTGGCGCTGCAGGCTGGCCTTTTGTACTGGGCTCCTGCCTGCATTGCTGCCTTTTTCTGCCCACAAAGAAATCCACAGCAGTCACGATAGAGCTCCGTTGAGCTCACTCACTCCCTCCCTCTCTGTCACTTGCTTATTCTGTTTCTCCCTCCACTGCAGGCTTCCCTTTTATACTGGGCCCCTGGGTGCATTGCTCCCTTTTTCTGCACACAAAGAAAACCGCAGCAGTCCCAACCAAGCTCTGTTGAGCTCACTCACTCACTCCCCCTCCCTCATTCGCTCATTCTGTGTCGCCCCCTCTCTGACTCACTCATTCTGTTTCTCCTGGCACTGAAGGATGAAACATAGAAACATAGACTTTGACGGCAGATAAGGACTGCTAGGCCCATCTAGTCTGCCCATTTCCCTACCTACAGGATAGGCCTCAGATCCTATTTAACCAACAGCCTATATCTTCCTGCCCCCCCACAATAATTGCCTTATGTCTGTCCCATGCATTCTTGAATTCTCCCACAGTTTTAGACTCCACAACTTCCTCAGGAAGGCTGTTCCATGCATCCACTACCCTCTCTGTGAAATAATACTTCCTCACATTGCCCTGAACCGCCTCCTTCTATCTTTAAATTGTGTCCCCTTGTTCTTGCAAGTCTCTTTTTCTGAAAGATGCTACCCTCTTGGACTTTGTTGATTCCCTTGAGGTACTTGAAAGTTTCTATCATGTCCCCCCTCTCCCTTCTTTCCTCAAGGGTATACATATTAAGCTCCTTTAGTCTCTCCTCATACGGCTTCTCTTGCAGACCCTGCACCATTTTAGTTGCCCTCCTTTGGACTGCCTCTATCCTGTCTATGTCCTTGCAGAGATGGGGTCTCCAGAACTGGACACAGTATTCCAGATGGGGTCTCACCTTGCCCTTTTGTACTTGTCTTCTGCCTGCGTTGGCAGCTATTTCTGCCCACAAAGAAATCTGCAGCAGTCCCAAGACAGCTCCGTTGAGCTCACTCACTCCCCCTCTCTCAACTGCTCGCTCATTCCATTTCCGCTTGCGCTGCTGGCTAGCCTTTTGTACTGGACTCCTGCCTGCATCGCCGCCTTCTTCTGCCCACAAAGAAATCTACAGCAGTCACAATAGAGCTCGGTTGAGCTCTCTCTCACTCACTCTCTCTCTCTCTCACTCATTCATTCTGTTTCTCCCACTGCTGCAGGCTGCTCTTTGTACTGGGCTTCTGCTTGCATTGGCACTTTTTTTGCCCACAAAGAAATCCGCAGCTGTCCTGACAGAGCTCTGTTGAGGTCGCTCACTCCGCCTGTCTCACTCACTCATTCTGTTTCTCCTGGCACTGCAGGCTACCATTTTGTACTTGGCTTCTGCCTCTGTTGGTGCCTTTTTCTGCCCACAAAGAAATCTGCAGCAGTCTCGACAGAGCTCCATTGAGCCTGGTCACTCCCCCCTCTCACTCGCTTGTTCTGTTTCTGCTGGCACTGTACGCTTCCCTTTTGTACTGGGTTCCAGCCTGCACTGACGGCTTTTTCTGCTCACAAAGAGATCTGCATTAGTCCTGACACAACTCAGTTGAGGTCACTCACTTCCCCTCTGTCACTTGCTCATTCCGTTTCTGCAGGCACTGTAGGCTGGCCTTTTGTACTGGGCTCCTGCCTGGGTTGCCGCCTTTTCCTGCCCACAAAGAAATCTGCAGCAGTCATGATAGACCTTCGTTGAGTTTGCTCACTCCCCCTCTCTCACTTGCTCATTCTGTTCCTGTCGGTGCTGCAGGCTGGCCTTTTGTACTGGGCTTCTGCCTGTGTTGCCGCTTTTTTCTGCCCACAAAGAAATCCACAGCAGTTATAACAGAGCTCCATTGAGGTCGCTCACTCCCCCTGTCTCACTCGCTCATTCTGTTTCTCCTGCAGCTGCAGGCTGCCCTTTTGTACTGGGCTCCTGCCTCTGTTGGTGCCTTTTTCTGCCCACAAACAAATCTGCAGCAGTCCTGACAGAGCTCCGTTATGCTCGCTCATTCCCCGCTCTCATTTGCTTGTCCCATTTCGGCCGCCGCTCCAGGCTGCCCTTTTGTACTGGAATCCTGCCTGCATTGCCACCTTCTTCTGCCCACAAAGAAATCTGCAGCAGTCACGATAGAGCTCCGTTGAGCTTGCTCACTCCCCCCCTCTCAATTGCTCATTCTGTTTCTTCCACTGCTGCAGACTGCCCTTTTGTACTGGGCCCCTGCATGCATTGCTGCCTTTTTCTGCCCACAAAGAAATCTGTAGCACTCCTGACAAAGCTCTGTTGAGCTCGCTCACTCCCCCTCTCTCACTTGCTCTTCTGTTTCTGCTGGTTCTGCAGGCTGGCCTTTTGGACTGGGCTCCTACCTGCATTGCCGCCTTTTCCTGTCCACAAAAAAATCCACAGCAGTCATGATAGAGCTCCGTTGAGCTCGCTCACTCCCCCTCTCTCACTCACTCATTGTGTTTCTCCCGGTGCTGCAGGCTGCCCTTTTGTACTGAGCTCCTGCCTGCATTGGCACCTTTTTCTGCCCACAAATAAATCTGCCACCGTCCTGGGAGAGCTCCGTTAAGGTCACTCACTCCCCCGGTCTTACGCGTTCATTCTGTTTCTCCTGGTGCTGCAGGCTGCCCTTTTGTACTGGGCTCCTGCCTCTGTTGGCACCTTTTTCTGCCCACAAAGAAATCTGCAGCAGTCCTGACATAGCTCTGTTGACCTCACTCACTCCCCCTCTGTCATTCGCTCATTCCATTTCTGCCGGTGCTGCAGGCTGCCACAAAGAAATCCACAGCAGTCACGATAAAGCACCATTGAGCTTGCTCACGTTCCCTCTCTCAGTCACTCATTTTGTTTCTTCCACTGCTGCAGGCTGCCCTTTTGTACTGGGCCCTTGCATGCATTGCTGCCTTTTTCTGCCCACAAAGAAATCCACAGTAGTCCCAACAGAGCTCCGTTGAGCTCACTCACTCCCCCTCACTCACTCACTCGTTCTGTGTCTCCCGGCACTGCAGGCTGCCCTTTTGTACTAGGCTCCTGCCTGCATTGTTACCTTTTCCTGCCCACAAAGAAATCTGCAGCAGTCCCGACAGAGCTCAGTTGAGCTCGGTCACTCCCACCTCTCTCACTCGCTCGATCCTAATCTGTCCCAAACACTGATTTCCAACAGCAACTGTGGTATTCTGCGCCAGAAGTGCAAAAACACATTTCAGCTAGGATGTGAAAAATGATGGCTGTATTGTTCATAAGGAGGTGTGGAAAAATGCCAGTGTTAAAAATGTGGCGTCAAAATATTACTAATTTGCAAAGTTACAAGGGTGCGTGGAAACTGCACAATGCACACTCGTAACACAGTCGTGTTATGGAGTTTCATCACAAAATTTTCAAATTAGGCATTTTAAGACATCTGCTCACGAACAGCATCAGTGTGATTTTCTTAATGTGTCCTGAACACTGATTTCCCACCGCAGCCGTGCTAATGTGCATTGGAAGAGCGAAAAGACATTTCAGCCAAGATGTGAAAAATGACAGCTGCATTGTTCATAATTAGGTGTGGAAAAATGGCAATGTTGAAAATCTGGAGTGAAAATAATTGCAAAGTTGCGAAGGTAAGAGTGTGCGTGGAAACTGCGTAATGCACGCTCATAGCACACTCATTTTATGGACTTTCATCACCAAATTTTCAACATAGGCATTTTCAGACCTCTGCTAATGAACAGTGTCACTGTCATTTTCATAATGTGTCCTGAACATGGATTTCCCATAGCGACCGCGCTATTCTGTGCTGGAAGTGCGAAAGCACATTTCAGCCAGGATCTGAAAAATGACAGCTGTACTGTTCATAAGGAGGTGCAGAACAATGGCAATGTTGAAAATCTGGAGTGAAAATATTATCATTTTTGAACCTACGAGCATGTGTGCAAACTGCACAACGCACGCGCGTAACACAGTCATTTTATGGAGTATCGGCACCAAATTTTCAACATAGACATTTTAGGACCTCTGCTCATGAACAGTGTCACTGTAATTTTCATAATCTGTCCTGAACACTGATTTCCCACAGCGACCGCGTTATTCTGTGCCAGAAATGAGAAAACACATTTCAACTAGGATGTGAAAAATGACAGCTGTTCTGTTCACAAAAAATGCCAGTGTTGAAAATGTGGCATGAAAATATTGCAGATTCGTGAAGTTACAAGCATGCGTAGCGACTGCACAAAGCACGCTCATAAAACAGTCATTTTTTGGATTTTTTCCACCAAATTTGCAACATAGTCATTTTGAGAGCCTACCTCTTGAACACTGGCACTGTTGTTTTGCTAATTGGTCCCAAAAAGGTGGTTCACGCGTGACCGCAAAATCACCTTTCAGGGCCAATTAATGCCATGACAGTGGCAAAATTCATAAGGAGGGGTCCCAAAAACCCCATGTTGAAAATTTGGTGCCAAAACGTGACTGAGATATGCATCAAAGTTGAAAAAACCCTATTTATTCCATTATACAGCTTACTGGCATTTCCTTAGTTTGCAGTTGGCTTTGAAGAGTGCAGATGTGTTCCCTATTCCACTGAAGAGGGTCGAGCCAGACTTCGCAGGTAAGTGTTGGGTGAGGGGGGGTGTGGGGAGGCAGGGTGCACAGTGGGTGGCTGCGGGTTGTGGGATGGGGCAGGGAGACAGTGAGGGACCTTTTTTTTTTTTACAGGGTATAAGAATAAAAACCATTGCAGGACATTTTTTTTCTTTCAGGATCATTTGGCATGCTGGGGTGGGCTCCCAGCATGCCAACACAGTATTTTTTTGGGGGGGCAGCTGTAGCCAATGTGGGATTGGGCACCCCCATTAGCAAGAGCTGAGGGGGATTAGGCACCCCCGGCACAAGTCTAATGTGTGTTTTTGGGATTATGCCAACGGGAGCGGGCCCCTGTTGGCAAATGAAACTTTGGGAGGGACATAATGTCAAGGGAGTGGGCCCCTGCTAAGGCAAAAAACAAGGAGGGGACATAAGTCAAGGGGGATTGGACACCCCCCTCGACACAGAAAGAAATGGGGGGGGACATGCCGACGGGGACTGGGCTCCCCATCGACAAGCTGGATGGGGAATTCATAGGAACAGCCCTGCAGTGAGGGGTCGCTTCCTCATTGCAGCGGATTACACTGCAATGACAAGGCAGCCCCTGATTGCAGTGGCTAAAACTTTAGAAGGTTGTGGTACACTGGCTGAACTAGTGTCAGCAGCATGCCACACCATTGGCGAAAGTGGGCCAAGCCTTTAAAGGCTGTCGGGCCATTGGCCACAACAGTACGGTGCCTTCACAACCTGCTTCTTGCAAAAGCTGCCACAATATGTTTCATGCACTTGCATGCAATCAACATAAAAATGGGAGCACTAACTGGTAACCATTCGAATCAAGAAGAACATCTATAGCCTGTATTTTGCAACTTAGCAAATTTGACAGTGTCCAGAAAGGGGGCAGAAACAGCACATGCTCAAATGCTTCTAACACCATGCATGTGAAGTTTTCTTAAAGGCACCTATACACAGAAGGAAACTGCAAGTCAAAGCAAGTGCTGCAGAACTTGTGTGTGTGGCTGCCAGAGAGATTCCTTTGCCCTGCAGTGGTAACAAACAAAAGAATCATTAAAAAGATACTATCACATTTTGAAAAAGGGAGCAATATCAAATCTGTCTTTAATAATAGAGCTAAATACACTAGTTAATATTTTTGCCCAATCAAATGGATGAGCGAGAAATATCTCAGCAGTGACAATATCAATCCCTGGGGCTTTATTTCTCTTTTGGGCTAGAATTGCAGCATAAGATGACCCTGGCCGGCCCGGTGGTGCTGAGGGCTGAGGTGCTGGATGCCTTACCTCACAGCACACTGGCGACCCGAGTTCGGTAGTGAGCACAGGTCATCAGAGGTCGGCAGGGGGTAGGGTGGAGCTGGATGGAGCTGCCAACAGGCAAGCTCTCCTCTCCAGGGAAGTGCAAGGAGCTTCCTCCGGCTGATGACTGCCATCTGGTAGAGGCTAGGGGCAGCATGGGCCAGGAGGAGCCAGGCGCTTAATCTGGGGTGGGAGGAAAGGGGCTGTTACTGGGGCCATGGGACTAATGCGTACCTCCACACGCATGCATACCCACTCCTGGGACCCCTGGGGTAAAAAACGGAGGAAAAAGCCGGAGGCAGGATGGCAACCAACTCCCCAGAGGCTCTGCTCCTGTGCTGGGCATAAGGTAAGCCCCGGTAATTCCAGGTGATGGGGCTGGGGGGGTCAGTCAGATGGGGGCTGTTCGGGGGAGGCGACAAAAAAAATTTAAATGATAAGGTGACCCTGGTTCGGGAATGAGCCCAGGTTATTGGGGGTGGGTCAGGGGAGGAGGTTTGAGCATCCAATGGATACTGTCCTATTATGGGGAGAGTCAGACTCCTGCTCTGTTTCGCTACTGCCACCCAAGTGACAACAGGAGGCAGTGCAGCAGAGCTGTGAAGGGAAGGCGGGCGGGCGCTTACTGGCCTGACATCTGCATGCTTGTGTGCCACTGTCCACTGGGTCCTACCTGATGAAGCACCCATGGGGAAGGGACCAAAGTCACAAATACCTCTCAAACCTGCAGCAAAGTGAAGCCTTCTCCATCTGCATGCCACACACCACTCACTGGGCTCCTGACCACAACCATCTATAACTCTGACTGTGCTTGGGGAACCTGGAAGGCTCCACCATGGGGGAAGTCCGTGGTGCACTGATGTGTTAGAGGTAAGTCTCGGAGATGGGGGGTGATGTGGCTGGGATAAAGAGAAAGATCGATGTCCACCAAGCTGTGATGCACAAAGTACAGTAAATTTAAAAAAAAAGAATTGCAGCATAAACATCTTCTGAAAAGAAACATTTTTTTTCCTCTCACTCATAGTGGAGTAAATAGGGAGGAGCATCAAAAACATAGTCAGCGGTTTTGCAAACTGTGGGGTTTCTGAAATGCTTATCAGTGGTTCCAGATGCAATAACCCCCTGACTATTGCTAATGCATTTAATTCCCACTTTTCTGATCTGTCTGCTTTCACCTCACTTTTCTACGCAGGACGGAAAGATAGTAGAGACCAGATTTCTACCCCTCAGTCACCTTCTGCCTCCTGTCCGCTATTGCACTTTAAGGCAGTGCTAGCACTGGAGATGCAGAGACTTATCTCTGGTCTCTCCCTCTCCCCCTACACTAGTGCTGTTCATGATGGTATAGAACCAAGGCTCCTACAGCTTGGGACCTCCTATGTTGCCTTCCCAGTGGCTCATATTTGCAATATTTCTCTTGCCCAAGGAGTCATCCCTGACCCCTGGAAGGTGGTAAGGATTGTTTCTGTCCTTAAACAAGGCAATCCTAGGATCCTTGACAATTACTTGCCTATAGCCATCTTGTCAGTCATCAGCAAACTCCTGGAGAAAGTCGTCGCTGCGCAACTCACGGAGTACATCCAGGCCCATGAGCTGTTGACTCCTGCACAGTATGGCTTTCAGAAAGGCCACAGTATGACCTCTGCACTTGTTATGGCCTCTTCTGGGATCAGGGCAGCAATGGGCCAGGGTAAGCTCTCAGATGCTATCTTCATTGACTTATCAAAGGCCTTTGATCTGGTTGATCATTTCCTACTCATCTCTCAGCTATGTACCCTTGGCCTGTCCCCCCCATGCTAAGATGGTTTACGAGCTATCTCTAGGGGAGATGTCAACTAACTAAATTTGACAAGGTCCTCTCTGACACCACTCCCGTGACCATTGGTGTTCCTCAGGGGTCAGTTCTTGGGTCTCTCCTCTTTTCCATCTTCATTAATAACCTTTCTTCCATCTTCTCCCTCTGCAACTCTGTTTTAGTTGCAGATGGTCTGGTCATCCTAATCCATTCCCATGACATCAGAATCATCAATCAACAACTGAATGCTGATTTCAAGAGTGTCCAGTCCTGGATTATGACAAACAAGCTTGTCCTCAATGTAAAAAAAAAAAACAGGCCATGCTCTTTGGGTTCCAGGCCAAGTTAAAGGCCTCTACTGCCCCCCCGTCCATCAAGGGAATTGACAGCTCTCCCATCCTGGTTACTGATACCTTTAAATACTTGGGGATGACACTTGACCACCAGCTTGACCTTGGTCATCATATACAGAATGCATGTAGGACTGTCAATTGCAAGCTGGGTCTTGCCTACAGAGCGAAGAGCAACCTTTACACTTGCTGCTTGACATGCTCTGGCCAGTGGTGTGTTTCTTCCTACCCTCTGTTATGGCCTCATCCTGTATGTGCATACTTCCAAAGCTCACCTCGCTAGGTGGAATGTTGCGTACAACAACATTTGTTGCTTTGCACTTGCAGTACCCCGTCTCACCCACCATTGTGACCTGTACAGCAGGCTTGGCTGGCTCTCCCCACTTATTCAAATGAATTTTGTCCTGGGTAGTTTCACAGGTAAGGTGCTCAGAACTGGCACCCCCAAGGGTCTGGCAGAACTCCTCATACCTGCATCCTCTTCCTACTCCCTCTGGTCCCTGGGGTCTGCTATTCTCAAAGTTCCTGATACCTGAACACAAATGGGGGATAGGGGCTTTGCTGTTTGTGCGCCCAAAGTCTGGAACTCCTCCCCCCCCAGGTTCGCTCCTCTCCCTCTCACTCTTGCCTTCAGAGCTCCCTCTGGACCCATCTGAAGCTCTCCTCTGCATGTGGCTGTCCCAAACTGCCTTAATTAATTTAGGTCCTCACACTGGACTCTTGTACCTGCAGTTATGGCGGCCCCTGCATGAAGGTGTATCCCGCTTGCTTAGGATTCTGCTTCGTATTATAATCTAACTACACTCTGCCCCTGGCAGAGTTCTGTCTGTTGTACTGTTTGATAGTTCTGTAACTGTATAGAAACGTGTTCACCCTATGCCTCCGGGCTGTGAATTTTTTGTCTGTTGTACCGTACTTATCTTTAGCCTATACAAAGTTTGTTTCTATTGCTCAGCTGTGTTAATTCTTGACTGCTTGTTCAATGTCAACTGACTACTCTGCTTGATCCTGTGTAATGTATGATTGTATCTTATTGTTCTCTGTAGGGTCTTGTCCTTCATTGTTCTCTCCCGGGTCGTACCTGAAAATAGGCAATTGCTTTGTCTAGTGTGCTTACCTGGTCAACAAAAGCTAATAAATAATAAATAAAAAATAGGGGCAAACATTTATGTGATTGAATGTATCCTAGAATCCTATACTGAACTAAAATGGTTTCCTCATTTTGATTTCCCCTGCCACACCCAGGATATTGGAGTCCCTGAACTCTGTACCCAGGGCAAAGAGGTTCCAGAATGTTTTAGTGCCTTTTCCCCTGATTGACTTTTGCAGATTTTCCCGTAATTTCTCCTGGTATTTCCATCTTTTTATCTATATTAAGTTTTTATATTCTTTGCTCAGAATAAATAGTGTACATTTATATTCCAAGTTACCCAGTTCTCTTGACTTCTGATCTATTATATATATGATTTTTTAAGCTGTAAACATTATCTACCATACCAGAGATTTTTACCAGTCAGACAATTAGCACTCAGTCTATCCTCAGGTCTTAAATTATTTATGAGTACTTCTAATATATGTTCATAGTGTGTGAATATCCCTTGGGCTGATTTATCCTCAGAGATCAAGACAACAGTATCAGCCTCTGGTGTTTCTAGCAGTTTATTTTCCACTAGGTTACCCACCTTTCCCTGGTTAAACAGATTCTGTTGAATTTTCTTACTTTTTTTATCATAGTAAAGTTTATTGAGTTTTTCAGGTAGCAGTGCTTTATGGGATACATACACTGTAACTGGTAATGTAACAGTCATCAGAGTACTCATATAGTCAACCATAGGTGCCGGAACAGGGGGGGCCACTAGGGCCATGGCCCTACCACTTTCATAAGTGGCCCTATCACTTTTTGCTATCATGGTAATATATTTAATAGGGGAAAATTTACCCTTTACATCCTTGGCCCTACCACTTTTCAAACCATTCCGGCACCACTGTAGTCAACTATGAACATAACAGACGAAAAAGGTCACAGCCAAACCAGGCAGCATGTAAAGCAGATAAACAGATATTCCTGAGCTTGGTATACTGGTAATATTGAAAAAAAAAACAGAAGGAACAAATGTAGATACTTTTCATCTGACAGAGAAAAACAACAGCATCAGATATCAATGGGTGTCACCTGAGTCAAGTTTCCAACCAAGGGGAGGGGAGGAAAGGAAGTAGTTGAGAATGATGGAAGGAAGTGTCAGATGAGATCAAGATTGAATGTACTGAGTTGGGGGGTTGCAGGGAGGAGGTGGAACTTTGCAAAAGGGGGAGTGCAGGTACACCTCCCATTTATGGGAGTAGCTAGTGAGCTGCCCTGTCTGAAAGTAGGGCAATCTCTCCAGAATGGCCAGTTTGGCCAATGCAGCATGCCAGGAGGAAACTGCGGGGGGTGAGGGCTGCCGCCACTTCATTAGCAGTATCCATTTAGCTTCCAGGAGAGCTGCCAAAACCCATTCCCCATGTGTGAGGGATAGTGAGTGAAGTGAAGTGAAGAAGTGTCCCCTAAAGGAGCATGGGGTCCAACAGATCAATTGTTTGGCACAGGATACTGTAACAGTCAGAGGAAATGGAGGACCAAAAGGAGGCAAGGTGAGGGTATTGCCAAAGAATGTGCAAGATATGAGCAGGACTGTGTTGACATTTCCAGCATTGGGCATGGGGGAGTATTCCCCATGAATGAAGGACAGCCGGGGTCCTATACCACAGAAGAAGAATTTTTAGTTGAATCAGTTGGCTCCTGGTGTCCTTGTAGGCAGAGTGAGCCAACTGGAGACAGCAGGACCAGACTTCTGGTGGGATAGGGTGTTATAAGTCGGCAGCACAGGCCAGGCAGCAGGAGTCAGTGTGGCTCAGCTGGGAGTCATGCCATATCTGATAGAAATGTCTGGCTAGCCCTCGGGAGAAAGTGTTCTTTAGTAAGGTCTCCAGTCACTGCCATTTAGGGTCTGGACAGTATGCCAGCTTAAGAGTGTGGATCGCACTCCGAATTTGGAGGTAACACCAAAAATCTTTGGCAGGAAGATTGTACTGAGATCGCAGTTGCTCGAAGGACCTTAATTCAGTGGAGTTAGGCAAGTACAGGTCTTGAATGAGCCTGATGCCCTAATTCTCCCAACTAGGCCAGTGTATCATTTTTTTGTCCACGGTCAGGGCCGATTGTTCCAGAGACTGACATATCTCAGGGGAGGGGACCATGCAGATTTGGGAGCATCGGATAGTGCCATGAGTTGACACCAAGACCTCCTAGTCTCTGCCATTACCGGGGTTAAAGTATGGGGCAGGAGGGGAGCACCTGACAGCAGTGTGTTATGAGAATGCCCCATCAGTGTTTGGATTTCCAGTTGTAACCAGAGAGGGGGCTGTGATTGGGGTGGGATGAACCACTTCATGGCCTGAGCAGACATGTATGCAAGGTGATATCCATGGAACCATGGGAGTCCTAATCCACCCCTAGTCCAATGGGCCCTCAGCTTGCCATGACTCCTACGTAGCTTCTTGCCTTCCCAAAGCAAAAGTGAGACCATTTTGTCCAGGGAGTGATACAGTTTAGGCAAGAGGGGAATAGGGAGATTGTTGAGGAGATAGGACACCTTTGGGAGGAGGAGCATGCGTACAGCAGCTACATTGCCTCGGAGAGAAAGGTTTAGCCGGTGCCAGAAATTGATCTCTGTTGAAAAGTTAGATAACAGGGGAAAAAGGTCTGAAGCCTCTAAGTCCTTCCATGCAAAAGGAATCTCAACTCCAAGATATGAAAAGCCTTGAGATGCCCAGGCCAGGTCTGTGCCCTGCAAACATTCTTTAGTACAAGCAGTATTTAGAGGGGCTAAGATGGTTTTCCTCCAATTTATTTGCAAACATGAGAGCCAGGCAAAGTCTTGCAAAGTGGCCAATATCATCAGGAGGGAGTCTTGTGAGTGGGAAAGGGTGAGTAAGAGGTCGTCCGCATAGGAGGTGGTCAGGTAGGTGTGCTGTCCCACCTGGATGCCAGTAATTTCAGTAGAGGAGAGACGTTTCTGGGTTAGTGTATCCAGGGCTACCAGAAACAACAGTGGTGAAAGAGGACATCCTTGGCGGGTGCCCATGTATAGTGGAAATGGGAGGAAGATATCCTTATTGGTGAGGATCTTGGCCATTGGGGAGTTGTATAAGGTGGAGACCCATTGGCAGACGTAGGGACTGAAACCATATAGGTGGAGAGCTTCATGCAGGTAAGGCCATTAAGCTGAGTCAAATGCCTTCAAGAAGTCGACTGCCATGGCTGCCATAGGGGTTTGAGACTGTAGAGCCCACCATTTAAGGTTGAGGAGCAGTCGGGTGTTGTCGGACATGGACTTTCCTTTAGTAAAACCAACTTGGGAGGGGTGGCTTATAGATGGCAGTACTTCTATCATCCGGTTAGCCAAGATTTTGGCTGCTATTTTGGTATCAACTGAGATGAGGGAAATAGGTCAGAAGTTGGCGCAATCCAAGGCTCATCAGATTTTTTTGGGAGCAGAGTGACAAGGGCCTCTCACATTGTAGGGGGAGTATACCAGCAGTATGAGCCACTTGCAAGGCAAGAAGGAGAGGGGAGACAATCTCATAGCTGAGAAGTTAATAGATCTGTACCGTCATGCCATCAGTCCCTGGGGCTTTACCCTTCACCAACTGTGAAAGGGCTAACTTGAGCTCAGTGGCCAAAAAGGGTTTATCCAGGGCCTCCACCATGGCCGGGGGAAGATGAGGTACATCAGAGGAGAGGCAGAACTCTCTGAGCTCGGTGGATAATTGGGCAGAGCCTAGAGAGGTGTGGGACTGGTATAGCTCCTGGTAAAATTGCTGCATACAGGCATTAATGCCCTTGGGATCTGAAATCACTGATCCAGAAGCATCTTTAAGGGTGTGAATGCGAGAAGAAGCCTGTTGCTTCCTCAACTGGTAGGCGACAAGTTTTCCACCTTTGTCCCCTCCCTCCCAATGGGCATGCTTGGCTCGGAGCAGCATCCACTCTGCATTCTGTTGAAGTAAGGTGTTAATGCAGTATTTAACCCCAGTGATTTTACTGATACGGGACCGGTCGGGAGGGGTACTAGTAAAGGCTTTGAAGCGGGCCTCCAACTCTGAAAGTTCTGTCTGAAGTTGATTGAGGGTCTCTCTCCTAACCTGATTTTTGGTGGCTGCACAAGAGATAATGCAGCCTCGTAGGATGGTCTTAAAGGCTTCCCATATGGTTCTGGCAGCAACCTCCCCTGTTGCATTGATGGCAAAGTAATCTCTAGTTGCTGATTGCACCAGCTGGTGAAATTTAGGGTCCTGCAAAAGCACTGGGTTACAGCACCACCTGGTGCCAGAATTAGTGTGTCCTGATGGGGTGTATGAACACATAACAGGGGCATGGTCAGAGATAAGGATGTTGCTGATTTGGGGTGAGAATATACTGTGAGCGACTACCGAGTTAGCCAACCAGAAATCTATGTGGCCGTAGGTAGAGTGGGCAGCAGAATAAAAGGTATAGTCCAACCCAGATGGATGCGCACCTCTCCATACATCTACTAGGCCCCACTCATCTACCATGTCATGAAGAGCAATTCAGGCTTTGAGGTGTGTCTGGGGGGTGGGCTTGGACTTGTCCAGAAAAATGTCTGTTACAAGACTGAAGTCACCCCCAGTCCGAATGGGTAAGTGAGGGTGGTTGTCTGTAAGGGATGTAATAGCCTGACTAAGGTCAGGGAAGAAGTCGGTGCTGTCTGAGTTGGGGCCATATACATTGACCAACGCAGCTTTACCCCCGGGAAGGTAAATCTGGCAGTTCCCCATCATCTCTGCTTATTGGTTTTAACCTCTTCTACCCAGGAGCAAGAGCGTTGGACTACTATGGCCACACCTCTTGACTTTGTGGAAGCTGAACTAGCAACAACTTTCCCCACAGAGGATTTTTTCAGCCATTGTATGGTCCTGGCATTGAGGTACATTTCTTGCAGGAATGCAATATCAGCTTGCAAGGAGCATAGGTGCTGGAGAACCTTACTACGTTTAACAAGGTGGTTCAACCCTTTTACATTCCAAGATATAAATTTAACCCCAGAGTTGGAATTCAGAATTTTGATTCCTGGAAAGTGGTCAAAGCTAGGTGTACTCACCCCAGGAACAGCGGAAGTGGCGGGGGGTACATGAAACTTCTAAGCAGTGGTGACAACAACTGCTGCTCGATTAAGTCTGTCAGTGGGAAATGCAGTGATAGTATCCTATAGATTGTAAGTAGAACAACAATAGTGTTATGAAACAGGCTGAAAAAAGGCTAAGATAACAGTTAAGCTAGGTAATAAAAGTAGTTAAAGATAGTAAACAGTGACAACTATTGTATGTTGGCCTTGCAGAGATTAACTGTTTGGGAGATAACAGGAAAGTGAGGCTAGTAGAGAGGTACCTAAGTAGATAGTGGTACACCAATGGTGAAGAGGTGTTTATGCATGAGAGAAACCCTCACACAAGGGCGTATCTCGGCCATGCTGTTCCACTCACCAAGTAATAGGGGGGCGTTGAGTTAAAGCCAAATGGACTGCATACCCCCAGCAGGAGTATCATCGTGGTCTTGTAAAAATTGTTACTAGGAGAGGGTGAGGTGGGGGAGGAAGTCAAAGGAGGGGAAAGGGGGCCCAAAATGTGGGGATGGGACAGAGCAGGGAGAGGAGGGGTTGGGGGGAGACCCCCCTGACTGCTGTAGTCATATGAATGACGGTGCAGTGGGTCTTGATTGTAGCCCAGGATGGGCTTGGAAAGGAGGGAGAGGGGACATCTCCACAAGCCATTAGAGCACATGGGCAGGGAATTATTCTCATAACCAGGGGACAGTTTGGCTAATGGTAACTTGATATTCATGAGCATCTAGGCTCCAGTCTGCACTAGGAGACAGAGACATGATTGTAGAGGGTTTAGAGTATTGCCAGGACTATCTTAGGCCTTCCCCTCATGCTGGGTGTTTGCATATGGTTGGTGGCCAAAGAAAAAGGTGGGCAGATGTGTGGGTCATAAATGTGGGAGGTCCTAAAGCAGGGAGGAGGGAGAAGAGAGAGGGAGAGCCCTTATGCTGACTTTGTTAAGTGCCACATGATGTGAGTGTGGCTAGCGTCAGTGGGCTAAAGCAGTGATTTTCCCCTCAGATATGCTCTATCCCCTCCAGGGTGAAGTGCCCCATTGATATGAGAGACAGCCAAAGATAAACAGCAATGTACAAACATAAGTCCTTATACTAGAGGGTCCTCTGTCAGGGAGGCTGAGGTCATGGAGCCAGACAGGCCAGTGGCAGCAGCTTCTGCAAATGATTTGAGTCCGGGTTTAATAGGCAGCTGGGTCACTTCATCAAAGGTGCCAGAGTCAGTTGGGAGTTCAGACCAATCTCAGGGAATTGCCACATCCATTGGAGAGGCATCAGCCTCATCTGGTGGGGAGTCATCTCTAGGGAATTTAGCCGGTGGTGCATTCAGATGGCAATCCGGAGACGGGACCTGACCGTTTCTGGGGCATAGTCTGGATCAGGACAGCTGGGCAGGAGAGCATTGTGACAGGGCTACTGGTGCAGCAGCAGGAGCATTAAATCTAAAAACAGTGGCCATAGGAGTTCCTGAGCCATTTCTGTAGGCAAGGCTGGGGGAACCTACAGGTGGTGGACTAGCCCAGTCAGAATTAGAGCTCCCTGGAATACGACTGTCCCTTTTTTGGTTCCCTCTGTGCTGGTTGTGGTCCTCTGGCACCCAAAGGCATCTGGGTGTGGTAGTTTGAAGAGGTATATTCGGCTAGTGCCTAGAAACCCAGATCTCAATGTCTTTAGGCTGGGAAGCAACGATTTCTCTTCCATCCTTGGTGACTAATAGCGAGGTAAGATTCTTGAATCAGTATTGAAAACTCTGGGCTTGAAGTGTTTTCTTGATTGGAACAAATGCCTTCTGCCTCGCCACGACCTCCTGTGAGAAATCTCAGAAAAAAGAGATCTTGCTTCCCTGCCATATGATGTTCCCTCTATCCCTGGAGGCCCACAGCACTCTTTCTTTAGTGGAATACCATAAGAGGTACGCTATAATGGGCCTCGGGGATTGCCCTGATGAGTGGACCCTGCTAGATAGCCTACATGCTCTCTCAACTTCAACAGGCTATTTCCATCTCTCGCCCAGCATCTGCGGAATGGCATCATTTAAAAAGCACTCCATATTTTGCCTCCGGAACCTTTGGTGACACCAATGATCCATATGTTGTTACGGCACCCTCAATTTTCTTGGTCTTTGGCATGGTCCCAAAGGGCAGCAAGCTTGGTTTCATGACTTGGAGGTATTGCCACATCTTATACTGTTGCTTCTCCAGGTCCTCACTTTTCTGCTCGATCACATTCATTTTATCCTGCAAGTTGTGCACATACGCTACCGTACCTACCAGAGCATCGTTAATGCCATCCACCCTGGTGAGCAACATTCCCAGCATGCCCATACACAACAATGTTGTTCTTACGCCGAGTGGTTGCTATGACATCAAAGACCTCGAGAGCGAAGATTGAGAGGTACCTTTGACATCATAGCAACCAGAGTTGTGCAAATTTGAGGAATTTAATTCTGTGAAATATTTCACAAAATTCACGCATTTCAGGAAATATTTCACAGGTGCAAAATGTGAAATTCTGCTGGCAGAATGCAGAATTTCACCAGTGAAATGTGAAATTTAACCCACGAAATGCAGACTTTCGCCACTCATGGGTGAAATTCCACATTTCATGGGTGAAATTTTGCATTTTGCACCCGCGAAATATTTTGCAGAATGCACAGAATATCGCAAAATTCACAATTTCATCAGAATTTCACTGGTGAAATTAAATTTCACTACATCTCTAATAGTAACCATGAGGTGTCAGAAGAACATTGTTGTGTACTGGGGCTACCATACACTATTCTATATAATGTATGGTGTACGGAAGCCCAGAATCACTTACTTTTCTTTGTTTTCGGCACCCAGTCTCAACACTCAACCACCCACACTTCACCAACAACCAGCCAACTCACGTACGCTACTCTTCAGCTGCCACTGACCAATGAAGCACTGATGGGGTCACTAGTATTGTGATGTCCATACTAATGCAGAATGAAAAGTCATTCTGCGTTAGTATGGACATCACTACTGCAGGAGAAAGACTGTTTACAGTGTATGGATCTCCATGCACAATCACGTTCCACAATACACTATAAAGATGTTATAACTATTAAAAATAATCTGAACCATTATTGACTTTTTCTAGCAAGAAGCCTTAAACTTCACCATGTAACACAGCCATGAGCATGGTAACACATGGTATTTTTTGTAGATTTTAAATGGTTAGATAACCATTATTTGCTGGTCAAAAAAATGAAACATTAGACATGGGGTGCAGAAACAAAAGGGAACAACCTTAAATACTAACAGTAAAACCTCAAAAGCAGATCACCACAAAATAGACAGCTAATGTAGCTTGCTAAGAGTGGGAGAAATATGCTCTGACTTCCATGGTGGGGGGGGGCAGGAGTTGCATGGACGAGTTCCATACTGACAATTCACTGTCCAGTGCCACACCTAGGTGGTAAACCACTTCCTTTGCCTTGAGCTGAGCCCCATCAATCAAAGACAGACTGAAGCAGTTCTTGACAGATGACACAAGAAAACTCAGGTCTACCAGCAACAATTCCATTTTGGTTGTGATCAATCTCAACCAGCTAATGGCCATTCATTCTCTGATCTAACATACTAACAGACTATTTGCCAGCAGATTAGGCCTCATGGTCTATCGAGTCTGCTCGAACCTAGATCCTTAGTTGGGTGCCGAGACCCTCCCATCCCTTGTGCTCCAGAAACCTCTATCATCCATCCCCCGGACAGCCATCATCTGATACATCCCCTTTCTGTGTCTGTCCCACCTCTCTTAAAACCCTCCACTGTGGATCTCTGAACCAGCTCACCAGGCAGTGCATTCCAAGGGTCCACCACTTTCTCAGTGAAAACCTCCTCCTCTTCCCCTCACCCTTCCACCTTCCAACTTCAAACCATGCCCTCTGGTGATGCCTTCCTGCTTTAGTCTAAAGATCCTCCATGTCTACCCTATTTATTCCCTTGAGGTACTTGAAGACCTTAATCATGTCCCCCTGTCTCTCCTCTCCTCCAATGAAAACAGGCAGAGCTCCTCAAGTCTGTCCTCATAAGTCAAATCCCCTAGCCCTCATGTATCATCTTTGTTGCCCTCCTCTGTACCCTCTCCAGGAGCTGTATGTCCCTCTTCAAGTGTGGTCTCCAGTACTGTACACAGTACTCAAGGTGTAATCGCTGTTGATCCATTGTACAATGACAGAATCACTTCCTTGCTCCTAGAGGTGATCCCCTCACGATGCATCCCAACATCCTGTTTGCCTTGCTAGCTGCTCTCCTGCACTGCTCAGAGTTATTCATACATGTATCCACCATGACCCCTAGGTCTTTTTCCCTATTGAGGCTTCCAGCTCCCTCCCAGGGTGTACCTGTGTTTGGAGTTTCCCACAAGATGCAACACCTTGCACTTGGTGATATTGAAATTTAATTTCCATGTGTGAGCCCAGCTTCCAGGGTGTCCAGGTCCTTGCAGGGCCAACCTCCCCTCTTCTCCCTCAACTACTGCTCCCATCTTGGAGTCATCCGCGAAGAGACTCATTTCACACCCTATACCATCCCTATGTCCGATATGTATGCATTAAACAGGATTGGACCCAGGACCGAGCCCTGTGGTACCCCACTACCAACATCTCTAGGGTTTGAGAGCTCCCCACAGACCACTTCTCTCTGAGTGCGTCCAGCTATCCAGTTTTCAATCCATCTGACCATCAAAGGGCCTACTCCTAACCCCATCAGTTTCTCCACCAGACCATTGTGGGGGACAGAGTCAAACGCCTTGCTGAAGTCCAAGAATAATACATCCACAGGCTTACCCCTGTCCAGTTCTGATGTTACCCATTCATAGAACTCCACAAGGTTGGTTTGACATGATCTACCTGGCACAAACCCATGTTGCCGACTATCCAGACCTCCCACCTCCTCCAAGTAAACCCCCAATCGTTCCTTTAGTATACTCTCCATTAATTTTCCCACCACTGAGGTCAAACTGATGGGTCTATAGTTACCTGGTACTTCCTTTGACCCCCCTTTATGGATTGGTACCACATGTGCCTCTCACCAATCCTAGGTACCCTCCCTGTCTCAAGTGACCTGCTGAAAAGCTCCACCAGGGTGCAGCCAGTATGTCCGCCAATTCCCATAGTACTCTCGGATGAATGCCATCCGGCCCAGGAGATTTGTTTCTTCTTAGGGCCTTGAGGGCTAACCACACCTTTTGGCGGGATGGCATCATCCGTCCCTCCCCTTACTGGTCTTTTATCCTTATCCAGATGTGACACCCTAGGGTACCTTTCCCTCCCTTTTGCTCCATTTCTGTTGCTCCTGATCCCACTCCTGCAGCTTCTATCCCTTTGTGCCTTGCTTTGTAGATATCCCATCTCCCTCCCTAGTGAACACAGAGGCAAAGTACTCGTTAAATACCTCTGCCTGGTCCCTCTCTCTTCCACCCACCTTCTGATCTCAATCTGCTGAGATGGCCCTTAGTTTTTCTCCGCTCCCAATGTACCGGAAGAACCCCTTTTCCCCTCCATGTATCCCCTGTACCAGCCGCTGCTCTTTACTGGACTTTGCTCACCTCACCATACGGGTGACTTTTCTAGATGCAAGCTGGTACATTTCTTATCCCTCTCCCCTCTTGTTGTTTTATATTTTTGTAAGCTGCCTTCTTTTCTCTGACTGCTACCTGCACCTCACTGGACCACCAGCATGGTTTATGTGACCTTGCTCCCTCACGTTTCAACTTAGCGCAGATCCTGACTGCCGCATGAAGTCCCCATTTTATGACCTCCCATCTCCTTTCCACACTTGTCGTTGAGGTAATCCCCTTCAAGTGATCCTTGAGAATATTTCCCATGCCCATAAAGTCTGCCCCCCTGAAGTCCACTGCCAGTGTCCTAGATCTCACCCCCACTCCCCAATGCTTATTTGAAACCAGACAGTATTGTGGTCACTCCCAGTCAGGGGTCCTGTACAACCATGTCCCTTACCAGATCCCCATCTGCTAGAACCACATCCAGGACATGCCCCTCCCTTGTGGGCTCCATCACATGCTGTGTTAAGAACACATCCTGGAAGCCATCCAGCAGCCTCTGCTCCTTGGCCACCTTAGAGGACATGGTTCCAGTTTGTACCTGGCATATTAAGGTCCCCCATCAACACCACTCCTTCCCCTTTTGGACCACACTGGGCAATGATGTTGTCCAGCAAACCATCCTCTAGAACATCACTCATCCCGGGGGCCTATATGCTACTCCCAGCTTGACTTTATCTCCTGCTGGGGATCGTAAGGTGACCCATAAGGCCTCCACGTTTCCCTCTGCCTCTTCTACCATAGCAATTTCTATGTCATCTCTAATGAACATAGCCACTCCACCCCCTCTGCCCTCCTTTCTATCCTTCCTAAGCATAGTGTACCCCCGTACATTTAGGTCCCAGTCATGGTTTTTGTTGGCCCATGTTTCCGTGACTGCCGCCACATCCACCCCCCCCTTAAAACAGCATGGCCTGGAACTCTGGCAACTTGTTTCCCAAGCTCCTGGCATTTACTAACACTAACCCCCACCCCTTATCCCTGATCCTCTTTGTCGAACCCCACCCAGATTCCTATACTTCATCCTCCCCTGCTCCTTCTGAAACCTCCACCTCAGTCTGTTTCCCTCCCCTTGGGCTTGAAGGCTACTCCCTCATCTGGAGGGAGGGCATCTGGTCAGCCCCTCCTTATCCCTTCCCCTTACAAGTTTAAACCCCACCTTTCTTGTATGGTAGTCAGCCATCCACTTTTAAGGACTTCCTTCCCAATGGGGCAAGATGAAACCTGTCCTTGGCATATAGTCCCTTATCCTCCCAAACTCCATTCCAGTTCCCTAACACCCCCAACCCATTCTCTTCACCCCACTTCCTGAGCCAGTCATTAACCTCTTTGAGCTTCATTTTTTCTCCACTGAGGCCTTTGGTACTGGCAATATCTCAAAAGGAAATGTTGCATCCATTATCCCGACAGACTCTGGCAAGTTCTTGAACCTTGCTTGATTTCCAAAGTGCTATTTCCTCTAGATCATTAGTTCTCAAATGCACCAGGAAACCGGTTTCCCTCCACAATCCCTAACCATTTCATACACCATGAACTTTGCTCTGTGCACTGTCAGCCCAGAGATACTCACTACCTTCACCTGGCTATGGCATCCACCCCCTGTCCCTCCCAATGGATACCCCTAATCATCGAGTCTCCCAGAACAGAACCTTAACACCCATCATCCTATGGTTACCCACTATGCCTCTCAGCCCCCTCCCCTTTATCCATGATCGCAATTTCATGGGAGTCTTCCTGCCTTATTAGAGACCCCCTTGTCACCCTCCCCTTTCTGCCTCCCTTGCTATTTTGCCCACTTAACTCAAACCCCCTCTGAATAGGTGTCCCCTTTAACCCTCTCTTATCTGAACCATTTATCGTGGTCCTGATGGTTTCCCCTTCCCCCGCACCACCATCCCCCCCGTACTAGTACCCCTGTCTCCAGAGGCTCTCTGTGGGTCCCGTTTAGCTAGGGCCCCATCCTTGGTACTGACCTCCCTGCTGAAGGGGAGCTCCTCTCCCACCTCCTTGTCTCCCAGTTTCTCTCCAATCATGCTCTCCTCCTCATGTCTGGAATATGTTGCATCTCCCCATTTGCTTAACATATATGTTTCCTTCTCCTCTGGGACTATGTCTATCCTTTCCATAGCTGGTCTGTGATGCCCTATGGGTATCTGACTCCTCCCCAGCCTCTGTATAAGTTTCCTCATTTCCACCAACCCCTTCCTCCCTCTAGGATGCTTAGTATCTCAAATTTATTGTGACACTATGTCAGCCTCCATCAAGTAACCCGAGTTTCTGACTGCATCTCTAAACTGACCTCTTCTTCCTCTCTTGCACTGTTCACCTTAGGAGCTCCCTTCCCACAGTCTGTTGTTTTAGGCTTCGCACAACAGCCCCTCCTGACTCTTTCCCCTTCAGTCTCTTTGAATTCAGAATGTTCACCCTGTACGCTTTCCCCTTAGCATCAACTTCCCTATCTAAGGGTCCTCTGTCCCTAATATCCCCCCTTCTGCTTGCTGCAACATAATGTCCTGTAATTTCAGAGCGTTGCCCCAGTCTCCTCTCAGCCCCACCCTTCTGCTGCCCATATCCACACCCCTTATCCTTGGACACCCCCCCCCCAGCTCCCACAGCTTACTTCTTAACCAATATAACTCACTCCTGATACAAGATAGCTGTCTACAGAGTGGGCAGCCTCCCTCTCTCCAGGACCAATTTAGAATTATTGCCATCCCACAGCCTGTGCAGCTTACAACCCTTCTGAAGATGCCTGACATGGTGGAATTAGCCACCCTGATTATCCCCCTCTGTTTATAATAGCACACCCCCTTTTCTCAGTCCCTTTCCCCTGGAGTACAGTTTCTCTCTATACTGACTGTAGTTATTTACAAACCCAATTTCAACCCCACCAACAAAGTTCCCAAGTCTCACAAACACATACAGTCCAGTACGTGTTCGATCCCACTAACAGTGTGTGTAAGCAGACACCAGGTACCGTATAATGTCACAGGCCCACCAGCTCCTGTTGCTTCAAATTTCAGTCCCAAGCAGAAATACTCAGCCCTTCAATCCCAACCCCCAGTGGCTTTTCAGTATTTAAGAAAGCCTACAAAACAGGGGTGGGTGGAGGGCCTTACCAAACACCAGGCAAACAACACATTTAAATGTCCTTCTAATTTTCCCTGCCAAACAACTATCCCCAAACCTACAATAACACAGCCCAAGTAACAGTTCAAATTCAAGGTAATAATTTTTAACACATAGAACTAATTTCACTTACAAACTATTCAAATATTTCAGTTAAAACAAAATATAACTCCTGACCTCTTTTCTACCAACCTGTTGCTTAAGCTCCCAAGTGAACAACGGAATAAAATTTTACAGCACAGAAATGGAGTCACCCTTGGGTTCAGCTAAAAGATATAGCTGATTGAACATTGCTGGCTGGATTACAAACAGCAAATCTAAAACATGGGATTGTATTGTAGGACTGTACCTCCTAATAGGAATCTTAACCTAGCTTCAGGGCAGGAAATAGAAAATATTCACTGGGGCAACCCACCACCTTTGATGTAGGATTGAATATATTGTATCTGATAGGGGTTTTGAGAAGGTTTTCTCGTTACATGTTGAATTTTTATACTGCATTTAGTCTGGGTTATTCCTTAAGAGGTACATTTTAGACAGGAAGAGTCCTTCCTCATTTTGCTGTTAGAACTGAATCAGAGTTTTAATTTCACTCCTGGACTTGAGTTCTCTGCCCTCCCCCACTTCCACTGCTGCCTAACTGTGAAGAAGTTACACAAGTACAAAATGATTTGAGAATCCTAAAACATTTGATTGGTTTTATAGTTTGCAACAATGCTATGTTCTGTCATGTAGGAGACTCAGGTTCACACCACAAGTCTTGGGCGTACTGTTCAGGCCACAGAAGACTAAGTAATGTCACAGAGGTATCAATTTTGGTCTCTTTTCTGGGTGTGGGTATTGATAGCATGATTACCCATTGCACAACTGCCCCTACTGCAGTAAGTCAGAAGCAGTAGAAATTGTGGATGGCATCACAGTAGTATGACCAGAAGCATAAGTATGCAACATCCATCTTGGCTTGATGGCTTTGTGTCTCAGGGTGGCCAGGGAGCATGTAGCTGAAAGTGTGTCCTGGAGGAAAACAATGCAAATTCCCTTGTAGAAACATAGAAACACAGACAATGATGGCGGAAAATGACCACAGGTCCATCTAGCCTGCCCAGAGTTCCCTATCTGCCCCAGGACCTATTGTCTATGCAGGATTTTATCCCTCCCAGTCCACACCCCATTCCCTTCTCTACTGCTACAAACCTGAGCAACCACCAAATCCTTCAGTCTGTCCCAGTCATGCTTGAAACCATTTATGGTCTTGGTGCCCACTGCCTCCTCTGACAGACTGTTCCATAGCTCCACTACCATCTTAACCTCCCCCCCACCAGTTTCCACTGATGAACTTGAGTTTTTCACTCAATACTCATACTAAATAGTTCCCTATGGTTCACCTTGTTTATTCCCTTCAGAAATTTGAAGTTCTCTATAATGTCACCCTCTCTCACCTGGCCTCCGACAAGCACATGTTTAGTGCCTTGAGACAGTCTCTTATGATCTGCCCTGTTGCCCTGAATAATCTTGTTCCCCTGCATTGTCTCACTTCCAGCCTGTCCCTGTTCTTCCTTAGGTGAGGATTCCAGAACATAGCCCAGTATTCCAGGTGCAGCCTCACCAGTGACCTATAAAGGGATAGTAGTATCTCCTTTTTTTCTCTGCTGTCAGTACCCCTACTGATAAGCCCCTGAATCCTATTAGGCTTACTATAGGCCCTGTTACACTGGCTTGATTGTTTGAGGGAGTCACTAATGGGGACTCATTGGTCCCTTTCATCTGCAGTAGTGCTCAGTTTAACCCCTCCCATCCAATACTCTGTTCTGTTTTTTTCTCCTAGATACAGAACATTGCATTTTTTGGTTTTGAATTTCAACTGCCAACCTTTGTTCAGTTCTTTAGCTTTTGTAGATTCCTCTGCATCTTCATGATCACTGTGTCTCTATCTGCTCTACTGCAGAGCTTTGTGTTACTTGCAAAGAGACACAGCTTGCCCCGGATGTCCCTGCCATTGCTGCTGATGAACCTATTGAAGAGGATAGGACCCAGGACAGATCCCTGTGGCAACCCATTCGTGAGCTCCCTCTCTTCCAATTTGCTCCCATTTACCACCACTCTCTGTCGTCTCTCCATTAACCAGTTTCCTATCTATCTATGTCTCGAGCTGTACACAGGTCCTCCAGCTTCTTCAGCAATCTTCTGTGTGACACCAGTTTAAAAGTGTTGCTGAAATTGAAGTAGAGTAAATACACAGCATAGTCCTTATTTACTACCTCTGTTACCCACACAAAGAAAACTATCAGGTTGGTTTGACAAGACCTCCCTACCCCAAACTCATGCCGCTTACTCTCCTGTATACCATTGCTCTCTAGGTAGTCCACAAAGTTTTCTTTGATCAGTGACTTTATCAGTTTACCCACTCCAGTGGTGAGACTGACAGGTCTGTAATTCCCCAGTTGCTCCTTGTCCAGTCATTGTATAGCAGGACTATGGCTGCTACCTTCCAATCATTTTTGAAGTACCACTATCTGAACTGATCTATTGAATAGCGCTACTAGGGGTTCAACCAGTTCTGCATCCAATTACTTGAGCACCATTGGACACTATGGGCTCTATGGCCTTATTTACAGTACCTTTAGGGCCTCAAGCCCCTTCTAACCCTTTCTCTAGTAAATATGGGCTGCATCATTTTAGGAATGTCCCTGACAGCAGCCTTAATGCCACTTTCAGGAAGATGCCACTGTCTTCTGTTGTGAAGACAGAGTAGAAGTAATCATTAAGGATGGCTGCTTTTTGTTCATCTCCCTGTAGTACCGTCCCCCCCCCCCGTAACCTATCAATACCCCCTCCCTTCTTCCTTTCTTCCTTAATATTTCTGACAAATTGTTTTTCCCACCCTTGACTCTCTGTGCAATACACAGCTCCACGTCTGCCTTTGCTTCTCTAGTTTTTATTTGGTACTCTCCCCATTCTGTATCCCCCTGCTTTTCCTTGTGCCTGGTAAATCCTCTTTCTTGGCCCTCACTGCTTCTTTGATCCTTTTGAAAGAACCTTACTGGTCTCTTGTACCTGTTTCAGTTTGTAACAATTCTCATGCATGACTTTGTTTCCTTGAGAATGGTCCCCTTGATTGCCCCCTCCACCCTTCCTCTGTACCTAGAGTGCTACCTACCTTGGTCAAGTTATCTCAGACCAGCTCCCTCATTTGGTTGAAGCCTGCTTTCCTGAAATCTAGGACTTCAATTGTTGATGCTTGTAGACTGAAAAAAAACATAAAGACGCTTGGTTGGAGGGTCCCAGCAATGAGGACAGTTAGGCTGCCTCAAACTCTGATGGCTAGGTATTTGGCAGGAAAATTTCAGATGAAAAAGAAATAGTACAAAAATATGTATATTTATTCTCTAGAATTGAAGTAGTTGCCAGAGTGCTTTCTGTGTCTTCCTGTTTTTTTTTATTTGTAAATGCCACAAAACTTGAAAACATGCAACAGTACATTCTTACATTAAATGTAATTATTTAATTTATTTTATTCACTTTTAATCTATTAGATAACGGACCTGGATGAGGTTTAAAGGGGGTGGCTGAATATGTATCTAATGTTTATTCACAGAGGAGGCAGCTTTCATCACAGCTGAATGCTCAACATAACCGTATTTTAATTGTAATGAATCATAATGTTCTTGCAGACTTGATAGATTTCATGAGACTTTAATTTTGGGCATGCAGAAAATTCCGTTAAGGTCCAGAGACAGAGCATGAAATTATTTAAGCTTTTACAATTATTCTGCTGATAGAACATCGACTAACAAAGGGACAATATTGTCATACAGGGAGAAATGTTGCAACCAGCTTTATCTGTGACAAGAGCTACAATGAGTCAACTTTAATGCAGTATTTTTTTTAAAGGAATTTGCCATTTTTGCCTGAAGATTATGGGCTGAGAGTCATTTCTGCTTCTAGATTTAATATTGTTTTCTGTATCCTTAAAGCCCACTTCTGTTATTTTGTTGTTTGTAGTACATATAGATATCTGATATGGGTGTGCACCAAGGGCCTCTTCAGCTTTAGTGGAATGACCACTAGGGGTAACAGCCTAAAGCTGGTGGGGTAGAGGTTCAGAAGGGAGATGAGGAGGCACTTTTCCACTGAGAGGGTAGTAGCTAAGTGGAATGAGTTGCTGGAGGAGGTGGTATCCCCAAAAATGGTGGACAGCTTAAAGAATGGTTGGGACAGGGTGAGTGGGAAAGTTGTCAAGAGATAGGGAAGAGAGGCTGAGGGATGTTTGAGGGAGATCAAGGGGTTGGGGGGCAGTTCCCTTTGTAAAAACAGTGAAAACTCTACACATAAGCAAACTACATAGAACATAAGGTCTTCATCTGCTGGCACATTCATATGTTTCTATGTTTGTAATAGGGGAGCTGTCTTGGATAGCAGCTCATTGGACAGGTTGCTTTTTTTCCAAGGGCTGCATGCCTTCTAAAGACTGTGTGCCTGTGTTACGGGAGTGATCCGATGTTGTTGGAAAGCATATTAGACATAAATGCAAACTCAGTTTGGCTTTCTATTATTCACTGAGCCTTAATTAAGGTTTTCATGCTATTTTCCAGAGAATTTTCCTATATCCCCTATTGTGCCTTTTTATTTTGCTCCTTGTTTTCCTGTGAAAAAAAGACCTTGCTCACACACATCCTTGCGATTTGTATTGCTCTATTATTTTGTTCTTAGTGCTTTTTATTTATTTTTTGACCAGAATGCCCTGCTGCATGATTTGACAGTACCATTAGGCTTAAAAGTCCAGCATTTCCCACATCTGTAGTCTTTGTTGATGAAGGAAAGATTTGTTACAGTTCACTGGTGGTGTTAGGGAGACAGCAAGAAAATGAGGTCCCAACTGGGGAAGGGGGAGAACAAGTGCTACTGGAAAATCTGAGTATGAGATTTAGTACTGCAGAATTAAAAAGAGCAAGGACTGTAACACATTCCCATTGTATTCCTGTATTTATCTGACAGTGATTAATATTGCATTTATAGAACATAAGGAGCATCCTTTGTTACCATGTCTGGAAACTGTGCTGTCTTCAAGTAGCTTTTTTACCAAGCTTGTGAAATGAATTATTGTTTAAAAGTAAAATAGGTTTTCTGAACTCATATTTTGCTATAATTTGTGCCTTACAGATACAAAATTGATTATAGAAGAGAAAAATGAATGCCTAAAGAGGGGGTATATGTTTCTCGAAAGGCTAACATTTCTTTTTACTCTTTAGATGTTTTTCTTGTGTTGTACACTTATTGTCATGCTGGTGATGTGAAGCATATGGCCCATTATCAAAGCACTAGGGAATATTTATCCCTGTGTCATTTCATGCAACTCCAAGACATCCTGTCCACATCCAATTGCACTCACCACAGCATACTTGAAATAATCAAGGGAAGAAAAAGTTGTATTTTTCCTTCAGGGTTCAGAAGATTCAAAGGCTGGTAGTTGAGCTTTTTGTAAAACTTACATCCCCCCCCACACACATCTATGTAAATGGCCATTGTTTTTTTCTTTATAAAATGGTTAGGAAAAACTAGGTTATAGGTACATGTTATGCTTCCATGAGCGCACAGCTGTAAGTAGTGACAGCTGCAGAAAAAATATTTTGATGTCAATACACCATCTCCATAATATAAAGCATGTAATTTACCATAGCCAATGTGGCCATTGCTTGTTCAACAAGAACACCCTGAGAACATTTATAACATCTCTGTACACTATATTTGCTTTACAAATACGCCACTTATGCTCCCACCAACCTTTGCTTAGTTAAGCTTTAGTGCTTGATTACTAGCATAACAATAAGTAAAATTACATTACCTCCATTGCAGTCTGCTTCTGTCCCCCCAGCTATTTTTTTTAAATTAATATACTTTATTGATGTTTTATATTGTGAATTGTTCAATGTCACAAGCAAGAAAGAAAAATCAAACCAACCATACTAGGAGACAGTCGACAGTCGTATACAATCTTTCCACATGAACAGGAATAAAAGAAAATATTACTATTCATATTCCTTCAGTTAGACTATCTTTTCTGCACAGGAGGGCCTCTTAAAATTAGAACAGCACCAGACTGACAATTAAAGGCCTATCCTCTTGAAGAAACAGAAATGAGACTCATCAAAACTAAATTGCCTACTACAGTTCACCCACCCCAACCCTCCCCCTCCTCCCAGGAGCTAGGAAATAAAGAGAAGAGCCAGGGACAGCAATCTGAGTAAAATAAGAAGCCTGTTATGTGAAGGATGAGGCATTCATATAGAACCTTAAATGGAGGCCTATCAGGTGGATATCCCAGGGGACCATGGGGAACCCTTAACCTTTTAAGGGGGCCTTAGGGCACGCAGCTGCACAGCTAAGAGGTATCAGAGCCATAAGCTGGCCCCATAAATTGTTGAAGGCCTGCAACCTTTCCTGTCTGTAGGCTATATGTTTTTCTAGTTCTAGCACCTGGATTATTTCTGCATGCCACCCCTGGAAGGGAGGGCATTCTTGATCAATCCAATGACGAGCGATAATCAACTTCGCCACTGCTGAAATTAGGGACATGTGTGCCTTATGGGCACCTATCATATCAGCAGGAAATAGGCTCATTATACAGATATGTGGCATGAAATAGGACTCGAGTCCCAATATTGGGTCAAGTGAGTCCTTGATTCTTTGCCATAGAGGTGCCACTCTGTCACAGTCCCAAAAAAGGTCATTAATCATACTGTCTGCATTTTGACAAGAAGTGCATAGGGAGGAACTCACTTTCCCCATCCTATATAGTTGGGCAGGGGAGAAGTATAGATTGTGCAGAATATGAAACTGCAAGAATCATAGTCTATCCTGTTTTATATATTTGTATAATTGCTGCCATAACCTGTTCCTCTCTCCACTTGCAAGGGAAAGATCAAGTTCCTGCTGCCAATAATAGCAAACACCTTGAGGAAAATGGGGGCATCTGAGCTTGTAGAACTTTATAGAAAGAGGAAGAGGAAATTACATGGGGGTCGGATGCATTTCCAAAAAAGGTCATTTCAAGGAGCTTGCAGGTGGGTTCCATGGGAGAGGGCCCAGAAAATCCACCAACACCTTCCACAGCTGAAAGTACTTGAAGGAGTGAAACACAGGGATCAAATATTCAGACTGAATATCTTGCGCTGACCTAAGGTGACCTGAGTGCAGCAAAGAGGAGAGCAATATCCCCCATAGTTTAGGCAGAAACCTCTTGGAATCGCACAGCCCACAGTCCTGAAGTGCAGGTTGCCCAAGATCGGCTGGTCCAAGTCCCTAGACAGGTCCAAAGAGAGGAGGGAACCAATTTGGTGAAGGGACTTAACAGACCACCACAGAGGAGGGGCCTTTAATGTCTTCGGCAATGCTACCAGTTTAATATACTGGAGTGATTTTAGATCAATTCCATTTGCCCCGCAAAGCTGCTGCTCTAAAGATAGCCAATGGGGAAAGTACTCTGCAATACTGCTCCTGATCCTATCCACCCCCCCAATAAAAAATTTTACTGCAATGGATCATACAATAATATAAAAAGAAGCTAGGAAGGCCAAGACCACCCACTGTCTTAGGAAAAGTAAACTTAGCATAAGCTCTTTGGACCACTTTCTCTTGCCAGAGAAAGTCAGACACTAGAGATTGCAATTTATCAAACCACCTTTTTCGAAGCTATGGAGCTATGGGCAGATCATACTGAGAGGGTACAAAAGGCATGGAAGCACATTCATTTTTATAATTCTGATGCATCTTCAGAGAGAGAGAGGGAGTGCCACCATCTAAGTAAGTCTGCCTTTATCACCTGAATGATCAAGGGTAGATTTAATTTAATCAGATGTGAGAGGTTGCGAGAAACTTTTATGCCCAGGTAAATAAGAGCTTCTGGTTCCCACGCCAGGCCAAGATCAGTAATCCAATGCTTCAGAACGAGGTGATTAAGGGGCATAACGGATGTTTTTCCAAGTTAAGTTGGTATCCTGAGACCGAAGAAAATCGGTTGATGATGGTTATTGCTTCTGGGATTGACTGCTGCGGATTTTCCAGATGCAGCAGCAGATCATCTGCGTACACCAATAGAGAAAATGCAGTCTCATCCACGCGAATACCCTGAACCTCAGTGTTAGCTTGCAACAGATGAATCAAGGGCTTGAGGTAAAGGTTAAAGAGAAATGGGGAAAGGGGACACCCCCGCCTAGTGCCACAGGAGAGAGGGAAAAGAGTAGAGAGGACTCAATTACATCAAACCTGAGCCATAGGACAAGCACATAGTGCTCGGAGCCAGTCACAAAATGTGGAATGGAAGCCAAATTTACCAAGCACCACAAAAAGAAATGGTCAGGAGACCGAATCAAATGCTTTCTCTGCATCGAGTGAGACTATTTTATTTATTTATTTATTTATTTATTGAGTCTTGGATTTCAACACCTTTGAACAATACAACTCATTTACAAAGATTCCACGTCAGTAGTACAAAAACAAAACAAGGTAAACAATAGATAAGTAAATTGCAGATATCAAGAATATACTTAAACAAAATGAATACATCAAAAGCAATCAAAATAGCACTGAATATTGTTCAATATAACAGTAGAGTGGGCTAGAAGAGAAGGCAGCCTGGGAGGCCTTGTCAAAATCTAGGAGAGAAAGTAATGGGGTGTAAGGTGGGGATGGGAGAAACAAGAGGGAGAAGGAGATGAGTTGCACAGGAGATGGAGAGGGAAGGAGTGGAGTTGCAAAGGAGGTAATGGGGATAGAGAGATGAGAGGATGGGGAGGTGGAAAGAAGGAAATGGGGTGAGTGCAGAGAGAAGGGGGAGTGCCGGTGAAGTGAGGGGGAGGAAGACAAATTAATAGTATAAGGAGAAGAGGTGGTATTTAGTCAGGAGAGGAAGCAGTCTAGCAGGCCTTGTCGAAAACCCAAGGGGGAGAGAGTAATATGGGTGGGAGAGAGGTAAGAGAGAGAAACATAGGGAGAAGGAGGGGAAGAAGTTGCAAAAGATGTGGCATGAGGTAAGAGAAGGGGTGGAGGGTGGAAGAGGGAAGGTGAGGAGGAGCAAGGTAAGAACTTGAAGATGCGTGAGCAGATAAGAAGCAGGGGTGAGGGGTGGAGGGTAAAAGGCTTGAGGGTAGGATCAAAATGAAGTGCCAAGAGTTAAAAGTGCCGAAAGGTATAAGTACAAAGATAAAATAAGCAGAAGGCTGCTAAGGGCGGCAGTCACATATACTGTTTGCTAATAGATGTTGTCAGAGTTTGTGTTTGAAAGGGCCGAGTTTTGACTCAGCAGAGATGTCCCTACCCAGGGAGTTGATCCGGGGGCTCTGTAAGCAAAAGACCTCTGACCTAAGGTGGTGCGGCATCTGGGAACAGTAAAGATCTGAGTTGCCTAGCTGTGAGTATGTTGGGTACTGTGACAAGGGCTAAGGAGCTGTTGGACCCCGGGGGTAACAAACCAAGGTGTGCCTCCTTAGCCAGTAAGCAGGTTTGATTTTGGATCCGGTTGAATAATTGAAGCCATCCAATCTGAGCATATGGGTCACATGTGTGTGTGAGGCGGGCAGCCCCAGCAAGAAGTCTGCATGCTTTGTTAAGAGTAACAGTGATCCTGTGAAGGGATGTAGCAGAGGAAGAGCCATAAACAACCAGCCCATAATCAATGATGGTAATGACAGAGCTGAAATTTGCTATTCTTAGTGCCTCGGAAGTGAGGCTATGCTTGTGCATAGGCTTGTGGAGTAGGCTAATCCTTATGTTGACAGCTCAAGCTATGTTATCAATATGTTGTGAGTAGGTGAGTGAGCTATCAACGGTGACCCCTAAATATCTGATGGCGTGGATCTGTTCAAGTGGGGTGCCAATGCAGTTTGTGATGAACAAGGGTTTAGACTTGTGTTTCTTTTGGGCATTGTTGAAAAGCATCACTTTCATCTTTTTATAGTTCAGCACCAGTTTTTGGGTGCTGAACCACTTTTACACTTCTGAGAAACTGTGTTGAAAGTTATCCTGGAGGCTCTTAGGATCAGGGTTATTAAAGTAGATCACAGCATCATCCACATAAAGCAGAATCTGTTCATGACAGGCTCGTGGGAGGTTATTTAAGTAGATACTGAAGAAAAGGGGCCCCAGTATAGATCCCTGAGGCACTCCAGAATGGATTGGCTTCCTTTTGGAGAGGACATTGATTATCTTGACCTGCTGCAAATGGTCTTCTAAGTAACTTTTGAACCAGCTGACAGCATAATTCGACACCCCTGCGAGCGATAATTGCCCAAGTAGCAGTGAGTGGTTCACAGTATCAAAGGCCTTTGTCAGGTTGATAAAAGTAGCCCCAACCAGATGGCCTTGGTCGAGTCCATTATGTATGAAACCATTGAACTCTAACAGTGTAGTGGTAGTACTATGACCTTTATGAAAGCCATGCTGCTGGGAACCTTGGATATTGTATTTGTCCAGGTATTCCACAAGCTGATCTGCAATTATATGCTCTATTGCTTTCGATAGAGAAGGTAGAATGGAGATTGGCCTGTAGTTTGTGTGCTGTGCCCTATCTCCACCTTTGTGCACTGAGGTTACTAGGGCCTGTTTCCATTTTTGGGGGAATTGCCCAAGCGTTAGAGAAAGGTTCAGAATCTTGGTAAGAGGTGTAAGAGTTTCCTCGAGGGTGAGGGCAAGAAGTTTGAGATCTAGATTATCCCCACTGAATCTTGCTTTACTGAGTACTTTGCATATGTACTTTCTAGCCTCATGCTTAGTAAGCTCTTTGAAGTAAAGGGGGGGACCTGCTGCTGAGCATCACAGACTGGGGGGTGGTAGGGCAGAGACCATGAAAAAATCAGGGGGGAGGACACTGCTGAGGTCTGTAAAGGCATCATTAAAAATATTGGCTATGTCCATTGGGTCAAGAGTCGGGCTCCTGTCAATGTTAAGCATGGTGGGTGCTCTCTTGAGGTCTTTGCCAGTGACTTCTTTCATGTTGCTCCAGAAATGTTTACTGTCACCCCCATGAGTTGGAAAGTGCCTCCCTAAAGTATTGACTTTTTGCAAAACGGATGGCTGTGGTACAAGCATTTCTGGATTTTTTATAAGCCTGAATATCTGCTCTTTGACCTGGTGCCAGAGATGGTCCCTAGTCTTCATAAGTCCCAGTAGTTCATGTGTTATCCAAAGGTTGCACACCTCCTTAACTTTCTGCATTTTTAGTGGGGTGTGGATCTCACATGCAGCATTAAAGTGGTCGATGAAGAAATCAAGTGCCTCATCAATGTCATTGGTAGAGTCCAGTGGTGACCAATCCTGGCTTCAATGGTGTGATCTGAGTGATTCTAGGTGTCCTGGAGTTAGGACCCTACTGAGAATAACCTTAGGTGGAGATTTGCTGAACTTGTTGGACCAACTACAAAGTATAGGGGAGTGGTCATTTAGGGTGTAAAAGAGTACAGAGACAGTTGTGATTCATTCAGGGTGACTAGACAGAACCCAATCCAGTGAGGTACTTGATCCAGTTCTATAGTTAATCCTTGTCAGGGGGTTAACTAGCTGGGTAAGGTGCAAGGTGGATATGGCATCCTTAATGTGTTCAATGTCAGATGAGAGCCAGTTTGCATTGAAATCTCCCAGAATTATGGTTTCAGTGTTTCAAGGCACACTCCAAATATATTCCATAAAGTTATGAATACCAGAGGCAGATTCTTTGGGTGGTATGTAAACAGATAGCACAGTTAATATTTTCTTTTGGGCCCCTAGGAGTATCTTGATGGCCAGGGTCTGAGAGGAGTTTCCTATGCAGGGCAATTCAAGGGCATGACCCATTAGAGTTTCTTTTAAGTAAATAACATAGCCACCACCTCTTTTAGTGAGCCTATCCTGCCTAAAAGTCGAGTAGCCAGGTATGGTGATAGCAGAATCAAGGATTTTGGGTGACAACCAAGTTTCTACAACAGAAAGAATATCAGGGTTGTGTTGTGTAATCCGTACCTTGAGGTTGTCTAACTTACACAGAAGACTACATATATTAATAGATGCGAGGGAGAGCGTACATGACATTTTTGTGCTGCAACGGTCCATTGCCCTAGCGGGACTGGGGTTAGGATGCACATTTCCAGACAGGAGCAGAAGCAGTAGAATTAGTTTCAGTAGGTATGCCTTTAGTTGTTTTAAGTACGGTTTCTGTTGCCTTCTACAGGAGGAAGTACTGTAAAATGTATTGGCTGTTGCTGTGAAGTTAGAGAAAGTAAGCAGGTATGAGAGATGATGATGGAAGCTAGGTGTTAATCTACCAGGGGGTAGCAGTGGTGTACTTAGACCAGTTACTGAAACCATTTTCCATTAATAGAGTTTGAAGCTGATGTGCCAGTGGCATAGTGCACATACCCTGAGAATATGAGGTGACCTTGGGGCTGTTGCACTACCTCAAGCAGGCCAATTTGGTGCACCAGATTTAACAGGATAGGTAGGTGAAGGTATAGCAGTGAGGAAGACATCCTCATAGTGTTTATATGAGCCAGATATTTCAGGCCTGGAGAGCTGGAGCTGATCCCCAATGTCCTCCTCGAGTTCCAGAGCTCTCACAGTTAGAAGCAGAAATTGAGTGGGCAAGAAAGGACGCACTTACTACAGTACTTCCAGTCAAAATTAGGGAGGGAGCGTGAAGCAATAGAGCATGTAATAGAGAGCATGGCTGGGATGGGTGGGGGGCCCTAAAAATAGCCAAAGACAAGCAGCAGCTCTTAAGAAGCTAGTATAAATTACAGTGATTAAATTCAGGACAAGTAGCAACTCCTAGGGAGCTGGTTCAAATTTAAGGGGCTGAAATTCAGCTGTCCAGGCGTGAGTGTGCCAGAAAGGCGACAAGTTCAGAAGGTAGCTCATCTCATACCTTCACTGCAGCAGGCTGGTTCCACTGGGGGATTTGGTGGTGATCACAGCAAGGGGGCTGGGGAGGACTAAAGCCATAAACTAGCCCTCAGACCCTGTAAAAGTAGTTGACAAAAGAAAATTAACCTCTGCAGTTAAGTTAGAGGGCATCAATGGATCAAGGGGGAGGGTTAGGAAAGGGTTCCAGCATTCATAGCAGGGAGGGACCAGAGAACCAAGAAATTAAATAGGGAGAGCACTAACAAAAATGAAAAAAAAAATACAGGGAGACAGTTGGGGAAAAAAGTAGGAGGTGAAGAGTAATGAAGCTGGAAAAAGTAGTGCTGAAATAACTACCAAACAGCTTAATAAAAAATAGTAGTGTAGAAATAACTACCAAAGCAACTTAATAAGCAATAGCAATGCAGAAATAACTACCAAACAGCTTAATAAAACAGCAGTTCAGAGATAGCTACCAAAGCAACTTAATAAAAAAAATAGCCAAAAACAAGCAGCAGCTCTTAAGAAGCTAGTACAAATTACAGTGATTAAATTCAGGACAAGTAGCAACAACTCGTAGGGAGCTGGTTCAAATTTAAGGGGCTGAAATTCAGCTGTCCAGACATGAGTGAGTGACTAGGACTGAAGGGACAGGGTGATCTTTGGCCAGAGCCATGAGGTGTACTACCTTACGAGTGTGATCTGAGGAGAGCCGCCCCACTACGAACCCCACCTGTGAAGTACTTATTAACCCCGGCCAGACCTGGTGGAGATGATTTGCTAAAATCTTAGCTACAAACTTTATGCCAGAATTCAACAGTGAGACAGGACGGTAATTGCTTGGGGCAAGGGGGACTTACCCAGTTTCAGAATAACTGAAATCCAGGCTTGGGTAAGTGAGAAATTCAAGATATCAGAAGATTGAAAGAATTGAAGAGCTGAGAGAGGAAAGGGGCCAGCTCATCTGCAATGATCGTATAAAATTAGTTGTTAAACCCGTCGGGGCCTGGGGCCTTGTCTTTGGGCAGTTGTCTAATTACCCTCTTGACCTCATCAGCTGAGACGGGGGCACCCAAAGCCACCTGCTGGGTCTGGGAGAGGGAGGGCAGGACTACTGACTCCAAAAAGTGGTCTATTAAGGCGGGATCAGGTGAGGTCTCAATAGATGTCAAGTACCCCCCAGCTATTTTTATATCAATCTGTTTTAGAAAATGCATACCCCTGCCACCAAGGTGCTCAACATCTCCCTCCCATAATGTCATTGCCTGCTTCAGCTAAGTGGATGTTATGCTCATTGAGCAATGATAGCATACTGGGATCAGGAAACACCAGTCTACAGTATCATGCTGAAAGGCTGTTGTAGTCTGTCACCCTCATATCCAACTATTTTCAATGGATTTGTCATTTTAGAAATTAGATCCCAACACCACTCAGTCACTTTTACTTACCCCCCCCATCCCCAATGGTGCCATTACCTACATTGCTCTAGCTGAGTAGACATTGCTGTCATTTATGTGTTGCAACACAGCCATCCAGGCCAGTAGTAGGAACCATTGATGTGTTAAGATGAAAAGCCTGCATACTCTATCTAGCATGAGCCTGTGTTAAATGTGATTGCTGCTGGAAACCTACACTTATTGAGTTATTGATTTGGTTATTTATTTGTAATTTTTGACCAGGAAAGGAACACTAAGCTGTGGCATCTCGTTTCTAGGTATGTTCAGTGGGGTGAGTTTCATGGACCCGTTTTACTGATGTGAGAATTCCAGCCATGACACTAGAAAAATTCTCCCTACTCTTCTTCACCCAGGCCTAGCAGCTCAGGGGAACAGTCCAGAGCTCACCCCTCCCAAGAACACAAGAAGTACTCTGACTCTTTTTTACCTACTTCAGAGCATGCTAAGAGGCAGAATTCAGTTAGGCTGCATTATAGAGGGTACATGGAGGAAACACCTTACCACGTCTTTGTGGCTTGGACCATACTGAAGTCAGAAATATTTTATTCACATCTGAGATATTTGTCTTGATCCATTCTGTGGGTGACACCTACCTTGACATTTACTTTAAATCACCCACAGGACTTTGCAGTTTTTGGAAACTATATGCAGGGCTGAAGGGGAAAGCTATATGGACCCCGCTTTTTGTGGTTCTCCTGACTAAACCAGTGGTGAAAGATGTCACAATACTATTCAGAAATGAGGGGATCAGTATTATTGACATTCTGTACTGGCTCCAGCAGTGGTGCACTGTCCTTGGAAACCCAGGTCCTATATAGACTCTGGCCCAGATATTCAAAAGGGTTGCGCATGGCGCAACAGTGTTGCACAATGACCAACCCACTGATGCACCCCAGCACGATATTCAAAAGGGAAAAGTGTGCCGCACAAATCCCGATGCACTGGAGTGCATCAGTAATGTATGTAAGCACAGGAAGGGTGGTGTGCCCATGCATAACCTGCACAGCTTGATATTCAGCCCGGGATGTGCAGAGTCATGCATGTGCAACCCCTACCTGCGTCTGCACAAAGTTAAGTCAAAAAAAAAAGGAACAAGTGATGGCCACCCACAGGTGAGCTGCTGCATTGCAGGTCGCAACACAGCAGCTGCCACCTGTGGGTGGCCACCCGAGTTCCTGCTGCACCTGGTGGTGCCCCCCCATGCCCCATCACGGGCATCCGTGTGGCAAAATCCCCCTGTCCAATATCCCTGGTGGTCCAGTGGACCGATCGCTGCCAGATCGTGGGCATCTGTACCTCATCAACTACCCCTACTACCCTTGTGGTCTAGCGTACCCCCCCACCCCACCTGCCCACTGAGCCCCGCCACCCCGCTCCCCCCCGTCAGCCGGCGGGTGGCAGCACCCCACCCGCCTGCCGCCCGCTGCCTGCCGACTGACAGCTCGGTAGAGCTACCGCCGATAGTTCTGGCATGAGCCAATGGGCATGCAACTATACCGTATACTCATTCCAGATATGTGAATGAATCATTCACATATCTGGACCTAAGTAGTAGCGGTATGGGCTGCATGCCCATTGGCTCATGCTGTGGACCACCAGGGATATTGGACTTGGGGGGCTGAATCTGCAGGACACATGCCCACGATCGGGCACATAGAGGTCCACTGGACCACCAGGGATATAGTATTTTTTTTTGTTGTTTTACACGAATGCCCGAGATCGGGCTGCAGGGAGCGTCGGCCCCTGATGGCTGCTGCCTGGCAGGGTGCCAGGCGCAAGTCCTCAGGGATCGGCGCACCTGCATGCTAATGGCATGCAAATGGGGCTGATGATGATGCAAATGGCCCTGTGTGCCTTGTATAAATTATGGCCCCATTTGCATGTCCCTTTGAATATCGTCAGGTGCTGTGCATGGTGCAATGGCACTTGCCAGAAAAAGCGCCTCCATGCTCCCTCTGGCCACTTGTGCTGGCGCAGTGCCACTGCACCATGCACAGTGAGGGTAGCCAGGTGATATTCCAAAGCAGCTGCGCCATAGCGCAGCTCCGTTGAATATCACCCAGGCCACACCCCTGTGCAACAAATTTGAGCTGCGCCCAGGCTTGCGCCACAGCCTGGCGCAGTTTGAATATCTGGGCCTCTGAATATATTTGGAAAGGTGGTTGGAAAATCAAAGTTTTCTTACTGCATTCGGAGTCTGGGATACATCACATTCCAAATGACTTTTTACTAGGATGGTATCAGGGAGCGTTATTTTACCCAGAGCAGCTCAAGGCCTGCTACAGGTGCAATTCCACCTCACATTGTAGTAATGCCTGTGACAAGATGAAATATGGGCTTTGTGCGGAGATGGGCCATTTGAGTTCCAAATGCTCCAATGTCCTAAAATGTAACTTATATGAAGAATCCTGACATTCCTGTAGAGCCTGTCCTCTGGCTGCACACAATAAGGGGAATCCAGTGGACGAGGCAGGACATGACTTTATATTAACCATGCCCAGAGGGACAGTCCTCAGAGAGCAGAATCCAGACCTATCAGGCCATCCACCAAACCTTCCAGCAACCCACCCTCTGCCCCCTCCCACCCCAGCAAGGGGCACAATTTATAAAGTAGGGGCTTCCTGCCCCATGCCTTGAAGAGAACCTAGCAGGGTCATGAGGAACCTGCAGTTCATGATCTTCCTTCTTCAGGTGCAATGGTGGCAGAAACACCTGTGGACACAGAACATGACAACTGGCAAAGCACATTGATTGAACCAATATGGGTAGATCAGCATTTGCTCGAACCTCGATCAATCCACTCCCTATGGACATTGATGTGGTACCAGACACAGCTACCCCCTTGCAGGCACCTCTCCCTGTGGTTAGGAACCATTCATTTTTGCACAATCTACAGGTGAAGTTATGTCTGTGGCTATGTTCCCTCTTTCCACCCCAATACAGTGAAACATCAAATAGTAACTCAATGCAGGAGAATCAGGGGTCAGCCCAAATCCAAGCTGATGAAGAGGGAAGCTATTGCCTTTAAGGAACAACTTTTATATTTTAAGGAAAAGGAAAGATTAGTGGGATACTGTACCAAGGAAGACTCAGATGGCTCCTCTCTGACTTCATCACAACATGATCCCTCTTCAGAAAATGAGTGTTCTCCCTGATTCACAGACCTCAAAGAAGAGGAAGTCGAAAGTAAAGGGCAGCAAACGTAGTGCTATATGATGATGGATTTTTTTTCCTTTTTCTCCTCACAGTTGGGGTTGGGGGGTAATGCAGGATGACTAGTACCACACTAGAAGGGACATTGACATGGCCCAAAAACATTGGATCCTTTGTACCTATTTTTGGTCCCTAGGGGAAGATAGGTGATCTGGGGTGGGTATCCTTTTCTCTAGATCAATGACCTTGTGTCTCATCTGGCAGACATCACTCCAGGTAGTGTTCTCCTACTAGATGTCCCTCCTTGGATGATTTGAAATTAAGACTAATTAATATATACACCACAGTTCAAAACAGAATGAGTAGACTTTTTAAATTGATTCAGTCTTATTTGTTCACTAATAAGAGGGTGATCCTAGGGAGAGAATTTAATTGTGGACTAACTCCTGCAGATGGAGAAGCAAAAATTGCTGTACTTTCTTGTAACACTAACTGTTTGAATGAGGTAATTTCAAAGGCAGGGTTGGGTGGCACAGCCTGTACAGCTGGAGAAAGGGAGGCACATACAGTACATTTCTCAAGAGTAGACTCTGTACCCATATCATCTGACCATCAGTTGGTGTATGCCACTTTTGGCACCTGTCTTGATAATACTTTTGGCCCAGGCTACTGGAAATTAAATATATCCTTACTACGAGAGGATATTATTAGCCAGAAGCTGATGTTTCTAATCTGGGCTAAGAAGTACACTTGGATTTTGTATAATTTTCCTATCGAATGGTGAGAGGATGTATAACTGGATCTGAAATCTTTCTTTTGGTCCTAGGCTAGGAAATTTGTTAATGATACATATCTCCACTACTTAGGTCTCTGTCAGCAATTTCATCGGTTACTGACAGTAATAGAAACTACAGGACAGGATGTGTTACCCAAGATTTCAGTTATTAGAACTGAAATGACCAAGTTCCAGTACCAACGTACAGTGCTCCCTCATTTATCCACCCCACTTTATCCACCACTCCTCACATACTGCCAGTGCATGCTCTTGTCCCATTTTCCCACAGTGTTATTTTCCCCCTTTATCTGCTACCATCGTTCTCCACCATCCACCAGCATGTTTGTGTGTACTGTCTCTAAGGAGACAGTGTTACTTTCCTCTGCTTATCTGCCGCCGCCATGTTCCAGCAGGGCGGGTGGCAACATCAACATATCAGTGAGTCCTCTGTGTGTACAGCATGATAACAATAATACGGCATGATAATACAGGGGAACTGTTGCAGATCTTGGTGTTATCTGCAAACAGACAAACCTTACCCTCCAGTCCATCTGTTATGTCACTGATAAAGATATTGAAGAGGATGGGCCCCAGGACTGATCTCTGAGGTACCCCACTTGTGACTTGCATCTCTTCTGACTGTATACCGTTTATCAACAGGCTCTGTTTTCTGCCTGCCAACCAGTTTGCCACCCAGTTGAACAACTTCTGACCCATCCCGAGCCTACCCAGCTTATTAATCAATCTTCTATGTGGAACAGTATCAAAAGCTTTGCTGAAGTCAGGGTAGGCAACATCAACTGCTCCCCCTTGGTCCACCACTCTGGTTATCCAGTCAAAGAAATCTATGAGATTAGATTGACAGGAGCTTCCTGCTGTAAACCCATGCTGTCTTGGATCCTGTGCTCCTTTAAATTCCAGGCGTTGCACTATCCTTTCCTTAAGGAGTGCCTCCATAATTTTGCCCACTACTGAGGTAAGACTGACTGGACTGTAGTTCCCTGTCTCCTCCCTGCTACCACTCTAGTGGCGCGGGTTCACATGAGCCCTTCTCCAGTCATCTGGGACCTCTCCTATGCTCAGAGACTCACTAAACAGTTCTGATAATGGCTCTGCTAGTTCCACCCTTAGCACCTTTAGTACCCTGGGATGTATGTCATCAGGTCCCATTGCCTTGTCCACCCTGAGCTTGGTGAGCTCTTGTAGGACCCTTTCTTTTGTGAAGGGACTAGTGCACACCTCCCTGCCCCCTGTGTTCATGGTGCTGAACTGTGGGCCCTGCCCTACCGTTTCCTCAGTAAATACTGAGCAGAAGTACCTATTTAGGATAAATGCTTTTCCTTGGTCCTCCTCCTCACACTCTCCCTTATCTTCTTTTACTGTTCGTGCTAGTGTTTCCTCAGTTTGGGCCTTTGCCTGCCTTACTGCCTTCCCTGCTTTCTTTAGGGAAGTTTGGTATGCCTCCCTATCTTCGTCCCTCTGCATTACCTTATATTTCCTGAAAGCCAGCCATTTGGTTCTGACCTTTTCTGCTACTGTTCCTGAGAACCAAAGTGGTTTCCTTCTTCTTTTGCTCTTGCTTTTCTCTCTAACACAATGGGATGTTGCTTCAAGTATTGCATCCTTAATGCTTGCCCACTTTGCCTGAACCTTCTCACCTGTATTTCTTCTTGCCATGGCTAGCTTAACTCTGCTGGCCATCTTATCAAAGTCAGCTCCTCTGAAGTCCCATATTTTTGCCTTGGAATGGGATGATTTAGTTCTAGTGGCCAAATTGAACCATACCATGTGATGGTCACTGGCCCCCAGGTGACCTTCTACCTGGAGATCTGTGATCCTTTCCCCATTAGTCAGTACTAGATCTAGCATAGCCCTGTCTCTTGTGGGTTGTTCTACCAGTTGTTTGAGGCCCTCCCCCTGCAGATAATCCACTATGTGTCTAGTTCTGGCAGATTTTCCTGCTGGTATTGACCAACCTGTATCTGACATGTTGAAGTCTCCCATTATCAGAACTTCCCCTTTAGCTGTCATGTTTTGTTTATCTTCTAACAGTAATGCATCTATGTCCTCCCCCTGGTCTGCAGGCCTGTACACAACCCCAGTTCGTATGGCAGTCCCATTTCCTGTTTCCAGGGTGACCCCAGTTCTTCTGGCTCCTTATGTATATTCTGAATGTCTGTAGCTTTAATATTTTCATTGACATAAAGGGCTACTCCACCCCTTTTTTGATCCTCGGTCTCGTCTGAATAGTACATGATTACTAAACAGTAAATGGACTCTAGAATCCAGAGGAAAATGCATGATTTTTTGTGACTCTGAGCCTATGGAAAACTACAGATGAGATGCAATCACAAACACAAGAGTGAGCCTGAGACTTTGCCTCCAGGACACCTGTGGACAGTGGGCAGAGACAAGGCAGCACTTGTTTATTGGATGTCCATATATTCAGAACTTCTGGCAGGATTTAAGTAGATATAGGAAGTCTCCTGGTTTTGCCACTATTAGCTATCAGGACTTGATGTATTGTTTCTTTTCTAATGTATGGGCTGGGTGGGATTACAACATGCTGTGTTTGGTTATGGCCTCTTTCAGGTGGTGCATCTGGCATGTCCGGTGCTCATATCTCTTTCAGCAAGAATCAGTGCCATTACCTCTTGATATAGCTCATTAACAAGTATATCAAAGGGAGCACAAGAATTTGCCTGCTAACCAATTTGATTTGTACTGGAAAAAGGTTATTTATCTTTCATAGTCTGTGTGTCTATTTTAACATTGTTTGTATCGAGCCCCTGGCAGGTAGCAGTTAGTTTCTATTTATTTTATGCTTTGACCTGGTTTTCTTTTTATCTCTTTATTTCCAGTAAGGTGTTTTTGTTGTTCTTTTTCAGTCTTTGTTTTCTTGTTTGCTATGCTGTATAGTTAACCCTTGTTTTTCCTTCTGATTTGCTGTTGTACATATTTTTTATTACTAAAAACACCCCTACTCTTGTTCAATAAGTGCTATGAGATCTCCAATTTATATCTGGAAAGTGATCAGAGATAGGCAGACTGGACATTGGTTTAATATTTCATCTGAAGGACAGCACCTCAAGATTGCAGTATCACACTCATACTGCACTACAGTGTCAGTTATCGGTATTACCCTAACTGCCCGGTGTGGGGCTAGAATCCATGACCTTCTGATCCTCTTACCCCAGAGACAAGTGTGCTGCCTACCGAGTCACTGACACTACACTTCCAGTATCAACTGTGCTTATCTCTGGCCCACATCAGATAATCACAGTATGCCTTTCATCATAACACAGTCAGTAACTCCCAAATCCTTGTGAAATTGCCATACAAGAACATAGCCAATCTGTACCTGGCTAATGCAGATTAAGACACCAGGACAGTGAGGGAGGGGTTAGCAGGTGGTGGTGAGGGATATACAGTATCTTCACTTATCCCTGATCCATAATCAATTAAAATAACTGGATGGGGGGTGCGGGAGGCTGAAAAAGCCTTTCATGTTGGTATGGGCAACAGTTTCTGGCAAAAGCTGACATCAGTATCACACAGAAATGGAGGGCAAATTCTGCTCAACTGTGTACTGCTGGCAAAGGCACCAGAGGAGGCTGGAGTGGAGATAATTGTTTTAAACCAATTCCATGATGAAAATAGTTATAAGGACTATTAAACTGTTCCCACGTATAGTTGTCATGTTATCTGTGTGTTACTGTAGTTAGATCAACAATGAATCACGAGTTCTGATGATGCAAAGTTATTTTAATGACTGTTTCTCAGTTAACTTGTTTCAGGGAAAAAAGTAAATGGTTGCTAAGAGCAGGAGAAACAAACCAAAATGGAAGCAAAATAAAGTGACTTCTTTTATTGTTTGTCCCTTATGCATCTCCCCAAACCAGTCGCATTGTCTAAAATTACATTCCCAGTGCAGTGATCTGTGTTCTCCCATGGGTATGCAAACTCTTGTGCAAGTCACACTAGCATGGATTTGCCAAAGCAGGCATCAACTTTCAAACAGACTTGTACACCTGCTTTATGACAGGTTGAGAAGAATCAGGTACAGACAAGTGTCTCATCCTCTCAGGACCCTTCGGCACACTGCAGTAATTTCCAAGGGCATGTAGGGGAGTTAGGATTTTGTTACTGAGTAGGGTACTTAAACAGGGCCTGAAGCTGACCTTACCTTTAATTTGTACCTGGTGGGGCATTATCCTGCATAAGTTTGAACTGTTGCAGGGTCTGCTGTACCCTGTATGTTATGTAATACCATCTAAAGAAGGGAATTCCCCATCCCCATTTGCCAGTGGGTTTGGCACTTCTTCCTGCTGTATCAGGAGGATTTCCATTCCCATAAAATGTGATCCACAATTTTATCTATGCAACCAAAAAAAAACTAATTTTGAGAAGTAAGTGGCTAACACAATATGCTAGTTTTGGTAATGTACATGTCTTAACTGCTTCTGCCTAACCAGTGATAGGTGTAACTTTTGCCATCTACTACAGTCCATCTCCAAATCACTGATTAGGAGGTCAGTTTTTGTTCCCACTGTGAGAATAGGGTTCACTGATATTTGAATGTTTTTGGAGGAGTACTGCACTGACAGTTATCAGTATTTGGGACTCATTTTTCATCTTTATATTGTCTGCCCCCAAGCTTCCCTTTACAAATTCAGTTTGTGAGAGGTGAATGAAGGAGGGTGGAATCTTCTCGAATCAAATTGCCGGGGTGTTTGCCAGTGTTTTCATGTCCATGTGCAGAAAGAAAATGGGGAATAATTTACACAATCTTGCTGGTCCCTGTCCTTCTTTGAGAGGGCAGTGTCGACTACTTCTATGACTGAAGGGGGAATAGTTTTTCTCTAGAGCCTCACTGAACATACAAAGGAAAGGTAGCATAACCTGGTCTGGGATGGCCTGAAACAGGTGAAATGTGAAGTGATCCTTGCCTGAGGCTTTACCAAGAGTGAGCAACATAAGAGTGACACTCAGCTCCACCTCGATCAGGGGCATATCTGGGGATTCATATTCATAAGATGGAACTTGTGAGAGGTGGGCAAGGCTTAGGAACCCCAAATGAGTCTGTAAGAACCAAATCTTTTGTCCATGACAGCTGTTTTGTGGTAAAGAATTGCCACCCCATTTGGATTTTGAGGAGCCTGGACTGTGAACTGTCTGCCTCACCCACCCTTTCTTAAACCAGTGGATCATTCAAGTGTTAAATGTTTTTCTTGGGGACAACATCCTCTGTTTTAACTTTTCTATTCAAGTGAGATAAGACTTCAGTGCTTTTAGCAGGATAATTCAAACCCTTTGCTTTCCATGGGATAATCATGACTGCATTGTCATACAGTGGCTTAGCAATATATAGGAGCCCATAAGAAGAGTGACCAGATGGGATGGCCACTTATCATCGAGATAAAGTGCCCTTATCCCACAGCATATATGTATATCATCTGAGTGAAGGCAGTAACAGCACTCCTATGGTGCTTGAAAAGCAAACATCCTACATACATCTATCAGTGAGTATCCCTTACATGGATTTCCACCAATGAAATATTGTACATGCATGCAGCTTGATTAATAATTTGTTACAGCAACTATGGGGCCTTGATAGACTTACTGCCAACAGACACAGCAAAAGACGTGAGAAGTTTGGTGTATCCATATGCCTCTGGGGAGAAGCATGAACCAGATAACAGGGAATAAGGAGGAGGGTGCAGATATCTTGCTGTGAGGTAGGCCACACTGGAGAGGTGCTGACCAGAGAAAATGAATGCCAGTAAGAGGATCCTGGGAAAGGGAAGGTATTAACCCACTTGTATGAGTCAGTTTAACAATTGAGGAATCTGCATGGGATATGCTGTTGTATGTGGAGTGGGGGGAGTCCTGCACCAATACGGAGGAGTCCTCATTAAGGTACATTGCTATGAGGGGCTAGAATAGTATCCAGGCAAAACCTCTTTGGAGCACTGTGGTAGCACAGAGTAACCTAAAAGGAAAAACATTAGCAACCCAAACAGACTAAGTGTCCTTGGATGCAGAGTTAATCCCAAACAACTGGAGTGGGCTCTTCTGATTGCATCAAAGGAGCAGGACAGCAGTGTGGCTGGATATTTACTATTTACAATATTCATAGCAGAATTATCACGTGCAATCTCTGCCCTGATCATGATTCCATTGCTTGTTGGGTCTTCGGTGGTACTTATTTTTGTTGTGCTGGGTTCTTTTTTTTTTTTATTAACAAAGCTTTATTATTTTCCAGCACCAAGTAGATACACAGGACAACTCACCATCATAAACATTAGGTGCAATTACAAGGAAACAGTATAATCCCTCCCTCCACCCCCTCCCCAAGAACTGCATACCATTATTAACCACCTAACTGCAGTGTTGGAGGAAACTCATATCACTTATGTTTCCAGGTAGTCAAAATAGCCTCCAAACTACCCCACAATAAAGAAAGGGCTTTAACTCTATCTTGCATAGTTGCAATATGCCTTTCTAGTTGTAATCGGAGCATAATCTCCCTATACCATTCCAGCACTGACGGCACTTTCTCATCAATCCAGTGTCTCGCTATTACTATTTTAGCAAATGCAGACACAAGTGCCATATGTGCTCTTCTACACTTGGAGGTACCAGTTGGGAAGTAATGAATCATACAAATTTCAGGGGTGAAGAGCTCATTCAGGCCAAGGATAGGGTCCAAGGTACTATTGATAGAAATCCAGAATGCCTTTATATAGGGACATAGCCACATCATGTGATATAAAGAGCCCGATTCTTTCTTACATCTATTACACAATGGTGTAGCTACCGTTCCATATCTGAAGAGTTTAACCGGTGTCAGATATAAATCATGCATGATATTATAACAAACTAACCTTAACCTATCTTGCTTGACCAATTTATACATTGACGTCCATAGTGTCTTCCATAAAGTGTCATCCTCTGGGATATCTAACTCTCTTATCCAATAGGAGCAGGAACCAGATGGCAATCTGTGATCCCACTCCTGCAAAATTTTATACAATTTAGAGACAGCATGCTATTGGGAAGCTATCTGCAAAAGTGTAGTTATCTCTCTCTCACCTGGATCTTTTAGGGGGATCCGTAAGGAGAATGACGTAATGGCCTTACAAACTTGGATATACTTGAAGGCATCAGTATTTAATGCACCAATCGACCGTTGTAATTGAGCAAAGGAGGTCAATTTCCCATTCTTCCACACTTCCGATACCTTACATTGGTTCAGCCGAGGCCACAGGGACGGGGATATCGATGACCCCTCAATCTTGAAGTGCGGATTACTGATAACTGGCTGGTCAGAGGATTGGTACCACTTTATTCCGAGATACCCTTGGACCTGGTGAGAAACTTTCATTGACCATCCCAAGGGGTTAGTACTGAGGGGCTTGGGGATATGCGCGGGGGAGGCACATAGAAGGGCCCACAATGAACGCTTAACCTGTGATGCTAGATATCTTTCAATGGATAACGACAGAGGGGAATATGCATTATTCCCAACGTCATTATGCCAGAAGGCTAACTTATTTATATGTTGGGCTATATAATATAAGAAGAAAGAGGGGGCCACAAGGCCGCCTTTCAGCTTCGGGGCTGTTAACTTTAAGTAAGACCTACGAATACCTTTTTTGTTCACAAAAAGGAATTAAGCTTACGTTGTAGCCTAGAAAACCACTTTTTTGGCAAATACATCCCTAACATCCCTAAAGGGTATAATATCCTTGGTAATAGATTCATTTTGATGACATTTAATCTACCCCAAAGAGATAGAGGTAACAATCGCCATCTCTCCAAATCCCTAGATACTGTTGTAATTAGATTGTCAATGTTATTACGCCTTATGGCCCCAAATTCCCTAAATATCTTAATACCTAAATAATCTAAAGACTTCGTTTCTCAAGCTAAGCCTAGGGAAGACAGCTCTGCCTTATTTACTTTATGATTCAAGGGCATTATCTTAGTTTTTGTTTGATTCAACCTATAATAGGACACTTTAGAATATTCCTCGATCTCTCTTAGGACAGTCGGTATTGAAGAACCAGGGCTCTCTAAATGTAATAAAATATTGTCAGCATATACCGAATAGGCATATCTTGTTGCACCTATTTGAATGCCAGTAATATTCTCATTTTCTGCCATTCTTAAAAGCAGAGGCTGTAGATATAAATTGAACAACAGTGGTGAAAGGGGAAATCCCTGCCTAGTACCCCAAGTTAATTTAAAAGGGAAAGATAATAAGCCATTACATTTAACTCTGGCAGAGGGACACGAATATAGAATTTCTATCCATTTGATGAATTCCTTTGGAAAGCCAAAAGCTACTAGAGTGGCAAACAAAAATTCCCACAAGACTCTATCGAACGCCTTTTCGACGTCCAATGAGACAAGTACCATAGGCACCTTCGAATCTCTGGCAGTTGCAACCATGTGTATCAACTTTCTCACATGATCTTGAGATGACCTACCAGTCATAAATCTGACTTGCTCACATCCTATCAGATTTCCTATAATTTTTGTAAGTCTATTTGCTAGAACTTTTGCCAGTATTTTGATATCTGTATTTAGCAATGATATGGGGCGATAACTACCAAGATTCTGCGGATCCTTCCCGGGTTTTAAGATTAAAGATATCACAGCCTCCTGAAATGTAGTGTCTGATAAACCGTTATCAAACCAGTAGGAGAAGAGATCCATAAGCACAGGTGAGATAGCGGATTGGCAAGCTTTATAAAAATTATTTGATAGGCCATCCGGTCCAGGCAATTTGTCGAGAGGTAATTGCTGGATAGCCTCTTGGATCTCTCCTATTGTGACAGGAGCGCTTAACAAGGCTGCCTCTGTACTAGTAACCTTAGGCAAAGTCACTAAACTAAGATAAGAATTTATGTCCGCTATGTCAGGCCGTGCAGATGGATTGACTGCATATAGTTTTTGATAATAAAACCCAAACATTTCGTCTATCTTTTGAGGGTCTGTGCAGGTTTGGCCATCCTCTCCAGAGAGGATTCCTGCAATATATTGCAAGGAATCTATGTGACGAATCCGCATCGCTAGCAATTTGCTTGCCTTTTCTCCCACGTCTAAATATCTCAGTTTGGTTCTATGCAAGGATAGCTCAGCTTTCTGAGATATCAACTCAGCATACTGGGCCTGTAATTGGTATAATCTCGTCCAACTCTCTGCTGGGGATGTACGAGTTAAGTTAAGTTCTAGGTTTCTGATTTATGTTAAAAGGGTGTCTGCCTGAGTCCTCTGATTTTTTACTCTTTTGGAGGCCATTTTAATAAACTCGCCCCGCAAAGAACATTTTAAAGCTGCCCATATTAAGTCATACTTGTCACAGAGCCCAGGTTAAAATTGAGGAAAGGAGATGTGTTCCCTAATGTAATTTAGAGAGACTGGATCTTTCAGCAACTGATTGTTAAGACGCCACAGTGGGGAGCGCTTACCTCCCGAACCCAACCAAAATTCCATATCAACCGGGGCATGATCAGATAATACTCTGGCTAAAATTCCAACTTTTGTAACTTCAGGAATTGCAGAGACACTTACGAGTAAATAATCAATCCGTGAGTGCATTTTATGTGCAGCCGAAAAAAAAGTATACTGCCTTTCTGAGGGGTTAATACCCTCCATACATCTACTAAAGCAGCACTGCACATAAATTCCTTCATTGTCTTTCGCGCTGGGGATAAACCTCTTCGTACACGATCAGATCTATCCAAGTCTGTCTGTAATACCAAATTCCAATCTCCACCCAATATAGTAAGTTTGGGAGGATTCGTCACTACTTTATTTAACAAATCCACAAAGAAAGAGGGAGAATCGCTGTTTGGACCGTATATGGAGCCTAGGAGGACCGATCGAGTCTCCAGGGTTCCATGTAACAGTATAAATCTACCCTCTGGGTCCCAAATTTCCTGAGCTAATTTAAATGGAACACTCTTGGCCAGGAGAATCACTACACCTCCTTTACTAGTGGATGTTCCCGCACCATATACCTGACCAACCCATAATCTCCGAAATAGGAGAATGTCTTCCTGCTTCAAATGTGTTTCTTGCAAAAAAACAATTTGTGCTCGTAGTTGTTGTAAATGCTTTAGAATGATCTGTCTTTTGACCCTATCCTTGGCCCCTTTAACATTCCAGCTCACAAACAAAAATTATTGCTCGACATCCATGACAATAGTCTATCCGTAGCATAATTAACAGTATTCTTAATAAGGGTACCTTGATGGGTCCCAATACCTTACTGTCAGCAATGTCACAATAGAACAGTTGAAAAACTAAAATGCACCTTAATGAAATTTTATCGTTTAAATCTCGACAGTATGTAGTTCTTTCCCCCACCTCCCTCAATATTTCACTTCCCATTCCTCCAGAATTATTTAACTTATACATTAAACTAACTCCCCCAGTGCTTAATCACTGTGTACCCAACTAACTGTGCCATGGATTTCTACCAATAAGCAAGCTTAAACCTACTAACATTAATCCCATAGCCCTCCCTCCCAATTGTCTCACTGTTAACAGCTATTCCAAAGAAAGAAGAAAAATCCCTATATTAACCTTATATGTAGATGCTGCATCAAATCCTTACATTCTATTACTCATGCATCCTTATCATTACAAACCATCTTAAAATCTGAAAGTAAAATGTCATACTTTGTATTACTACACACTAAGGATTTAGTTTCTAAACGGGATATACATATTATGGCATTCTATAAGCCTGTGACCCATTTGTGTCTAACCCCTCATTGCTCACACTATTTAACCATTATAAGCACACATTAGAGCAACATTAACGCTGAGGCAGTCAATTGTCAGAAAATCCACATTACTAGGGATGCTAATATCCTTCTCCCCACGTTGCATACAGCACTCCATGACATTCACCCAAGAGTCACTCTTTCTTTTTGTCAGATAAACTGTCTATTAGCATTCATGGGAAACATGCACCGGTGTATCATCTTCGGGCCTTCATGCCTACTGAGCCACCACATAACCCCGCCATTGCTCAGTACTTGCGGTAGTTCGGGTAAACTATTCTGTGCGAGGATGACCTGCCAGTGTCTGATTATTCCGGTAATTTCCACCGCGATCAAATTCCTTCTACCTCTTTGCTCGAGGTACAATGGAGGATTTAGGAGCAAACCATCAGATCACGCCTGAATTCACCGATAGCACACCCTTCCCTTGCAACCTTGCCAAGTCTTTTATGCCAATAATCTTCATCCTTCTAAATTTGCAGTCTCATTAGAAATACGTTGGACAAAACAGCACAGCGGTATACCCCAACAGTACCTTTATTTAAACAGCTCCAGAAAAAGCTCCTTCAGGCTACTCAGGGCTTGCTCTGGATAATCATATGAAATCCACTTGTCTTCATTTCTGACCATCAATATAGCCGGGTATTTAACCCTGAACTGCTTCGTGGCCGCAATCAACTGGGACACTATGGGGTGAAGCTCTTGTCATTGTAGTCGCACTGAGTAGGGAAAATCCTGTACAATTCTTATTTTCTTTCCCTCCCAGGTCGCCTCCCGGAGCTCTTTCACTTTGCCAAGTATATGCTGCTTATCAGTGTAATTAAGCAGCTTGAAAATCAATGACCTCGGGGACTGACCAGCAGCAGGTGGGGGGTGCAAGGCTCGATGAGCCCTCTCAATCAAGTAATCTCCTCCGTTTGGCGAGGGCCCAGCTATTTTCAGGCAAAATCGTTGCATAAATGAAACCACCGCACTCCCTTTCTCTCTCTCCGGTATACCAATTACCACCAGATTATTCCGTCTACTACGTCCTTCCAAATCTTCAGTGTTCTCCTCCAGTTTTTTAAGCCTGCGTTTCACATTGACGAAATCTAACTCAACCTTGTCTTGTTTTTTTTCAACCGCTATAATTCTGACTTCGGAATCACCCATTCTTCTCGATAATGAGTCCACGGAGTTCTTAATTGTTTGAAGGTCATCAGATATAATGGATATTGCTGTTTGCAGGGGCTGCATTATCTCCAAGAATCTCTCTTCGGAAAGCGCAGTGGTTACAGTACTCATTTTCGGTTGCATCTGTGCCTGCTGCCTGGGCCGTTTTGCGGCCTTTTCTTTCTCGGGCGTAGATGGCGGGGAGTGTCCCGGTAGCATTTTCTTAACATACGCCTCCATTTAAAACATGATCCCGCACTGCCTGTCACCGTTGCGCTGCAGTTAGAGTTCTTTAGGGGAATGAGTTTTATCTTAGAAAGCTATTTTTGGTGAAAATCACAAAACGATGAACGGAGCTCCGAGGATCTGCTGCTTCGACCTAAGCTGCCATCAAGTGACCCCCGTTGTGCTGGGTTCTGAATGACCTGAGCATGTCTTGGTGTGGAGGGTGAGTATGATGCCGGAAACAGTAAATATCTATCTGATGAGTGCCATCTCCCTTTACTGTAGCTTTGGGTCTTGTCTTGCACTGCAGGTTCAGACCACTGTTTATGTCCACAACAAGACTTTATGTGTGACTTCTCATACCACCTTGACTGTTGGCATCATGATGCCTCCTTCCGACTTATCACTGGGAGTCCAGACCCTGGATTCTATTCTCTAGAAGATGCAGTGTGTGAGGAAGTAGAGGAACTGCCATACCTGTTGATGGGCTGAATATTTTGGTAGGTTTGGGGGGACCTGAGTAATGTAGTCTATGCCCTGATATTAGGCCAACTTTTTGAACAAACTCCTAGGCCTCACCTGGTGTGTGAAAATTATGGTCATTACAGTTCTGATAATTCAGGAACAAGGATAATCTCCTAAAATGTTAGTGAATTCCTTCTTGTCACAGTGCCAAGCATAGTAGGGTAAAGGCCTTCCACTGCTTAACCACTGCCGGGGAGAAGATATGGTGTCATGAGGTCTGGCCTCAACACATATGCTGTACTTTCTCCCATGGCAGCCTAATTAGAGCTTCCTTATCTAAGAGCTTAAAAAAATATGCTATGATGGGCTGAAGTTGGGAGCTAGATATGGAGAGTAGACCTCATGTACTGTAGGCCCTCTCTACCTCCAGTGGGCCCCATCATTGGGGGCTGATCTACTTAAAGGAAAGCCTCCATACAGTGGCAACCAGCCCCCTATGGGATACTGAAAATGCAAAGATGATTTCTGTGTCATCTATTTTTTTGGTCCTCCACCTGGTCCCAGAGCCACTGTAGGCATCAAGTCATCAAAGGATTTGGTGTGCTGATTTCATGATATGAGCTTCATCCACCAATACTTTGTCCCTGAGAGCACTGATGTCTGTCACTTGTGAGCTTGAAAGCAGTTTTAATTCTGCTCAAGTAAGCCACCACTGTCTCAAGAAACATGGGAATACAATCAAGTGTTGGTTTCTTCTCCACCAAACCCATACTTTAAGAGGCCAACATATTTCCAGTTGTGTCTTTTTGAACATCAGCAATGAAATTGTTCTTTTGTAACTCTAGAATTGGTGGAATTGTTGTGTGTTATTTTCTCACTTATTTAGAGAAAATGGACACTGGCTTTTCACTAGCAGAAGAGGCAGGCCTTTAGGAGCTGTCAAAGTGTATTCCATCCCATGTGTTTTCTATGTTTGTATGAAGATATCAGACATTAATATGAATAGACGTTTCATATAATTTGACTGCCATCTTTAATTAGATATCATATCATTGTATACTGTAGCTGACTTTTTTTCTAACTTGCGTGTTAATACAGTACATTGTAAAGTTTTAGGATCTAAACTGATTAATTCAGAACTTAATGTTGCAGAAGTTAAAACTTTTGACAGTCAAGGGAAATGTTATTGGAGATAAATAATTCATTTTGTCCACATCTATAGCCTGCTTTTTCCTATTTATAGTGAAATGTTTTCTTGGTCTATTGGGCCACACCAACTCATTTAATTTCATTAAGGATCAATCATATGATTTAAATATTTCTCTGACAGATTTTGTCCTCTAGACTGTAATATGACAAGATCCCACACCTCCATAGCTTGTCTATAGGACAGTTCATTAAAGTATAATGTTCACTATTTTTTTCTGTACTAAATGCAACTGCTTGCTATTTCCCCTCCAATTAGCCAGAATTGAAGTGTTGGGGTCTCCTGGGTACTTTCTTTTATTTTTCTGTATAGATTTTTACCATCAGGGCTATGGGGCAGGGAAGCTGCAGTCCTCTTGTGGAAGATCTCAATCTGTCCAGTTCTCAAGGCTTCATTGAGCCTGCCCCGGTGCCCCATTTTCTGTTTTCTCCCCCCATTATCCCAGGACCCAGAATACAGTTGCGCATGTATGTGGAGGCAAGCACAATCCCTTTAGCTCAGTGAAGGCCCCTTCCACCCACCTGGCCTAACGCCTGGCTCTCTTTTGGCTTGGCACTGCTACCTAGCCTCCACATGTAGGCAGCCAGGAGCTGAGTAAGCCCTCATCCCTCCCCAGGAGAGGAGAGGAGAGCTGCCTTGTGGCAGTTCAATATGGCTCCTCCCTCTCCCCCCTGGCCAACTCCCGGTGATTCAAGCTGGCTCCCACACCCGGGTCACCAGCGTGGGAGGAGGCAAGGCTTCCAGCACCTCAGCCCTCCATGCCACTGGGATGGCTCCTGGGTACTTTCTTGATTGCTGTATGTTAGTAACAAAAACTTCAATTCTGGATACATTTCCATGGATGTACAGTACCACATTTCTGCTTTTTATACATTTTTACTAAGTCTTGCTCCTGGTTGAACCATCCAACTTATTGATTTACTAGCATGATGTATTTGTATGCACCAGTAAATATACTCCAATATTGTTCTTAATAAGGTAATGCACACTTCCTCCAGTAGTTTTCCTCTAAACACATCTAAGTCACAAACTTTTGAAATTCTACCAAACCACACTGTGGCATTGGGAACCCTCAAACTATGGTAAATAATTTTTTTCTTCCTACATCAAAGTATATAAATTCCCCATATGGCACACACCAAAAAGAAATAAAAAAAATGTATACATGTGAGATGGTATACAAGCATGCAAATTTAGCAAAGAAAGAAGTCCACAGGCCCATCAAGATCTTTTCCCAATCAACATGGCTGAAATACTCTCTCAGACATTTTTCTTCAAAGTACTTATCTAGTTTAAGCTTGAACGTAGAAATAATATCAACTGACACCACTTGTTCTGGAAGTCTGCACCAAGACTCTGCCACTTGTTCTGCAAAGTAGTTCTTCCTGATATTTCCCAACAATCACCCTCTTTTCAAAGAAACTGAGTGTCTGTTAGGCCTCTAATCCTTGTACATCATAAAGAGTTGCATTTGGTCTGATGGAAGTATCCCTTTCAGATATCTGAATACTCTAATCTTGTCACCTCGGTCTTTGCTTTCTACCATAGAGAAGAGTCTGAGTTTTGCCAGTTGATCCTCAAGTCATAGCTCGTACTGTCCAAGACTGTAACCACTTTGATCATTCTCCTTTGAACCCCCTCAGATATGGGGCCACAAACTGTGCACTATATTCAGGCTGGAATTTTACCAGTGATCTGTACAGGGTAGAGATGTAAAGTAAAATGTTGACTGGAAAGTGAACACTTCACACAATGTTTCTGCATTGTGTGAAGGCGGGGGAACATAAGTGCAGTGTTTCACATAGTTCTGCAATTCATGGCTTTCTTTCTCTTTGGATAATTTCTTTAAAGTGCTGACTTCATATTGTGAAAAACTCCATAACATGCAAACTTTGTGGCAGAAACTGTGAAGTTATGTTTTTAAAGTTCACCCACCACTAGCAATGGCATCAGAATATCTCCTGATCTGCTTGCAAAGTTGTCCTTGCTGTCATTATGATTGTATTTACTTTGCTAGCATCTGTTCCACACTGTTGCCCCAGTATAAAGTTGTTGTTGATTATTACCCTCAGGTTCTGAATCATCTTTTTCTTTGCACTTCAGATGCAGACGATAAATAAAAGACTCCCCTTTTCTAGAATGCAAAAAGCCCCTATTGTGGACTTGCGTTAAGCAATCTGAAATAGCAGACTTCAAAATGTTGTAGCTTTGGCTGTAGGGCATTCTAAAAAAATAGAAAAAAGTATTCATTTTCATGTTTTCACTCATTTGTAATGAACATTACCATATGAGGTTTAACAAAATTGTCATTTTTTTTGCATCATTAACACATGCTGCTATTCAGCATTACTATTCAAAAGATGCCCAAGATATTATGAAAAATCATCATTTTATATGGAAATGAAAATCCAACCTTGGCAGTGCTATATTATGGTCATTTAAAAAGGTTTAAAGTTCAAGATCCCAGTATTGAAAAACGGGGACTTCTTCTACAGAACTGTGGTGGGCATTTGGAGGCCGGGGTGCCACTGGATGACAGGGAGAGATTTCTGTGCACTGGCACCAGGGAATGAAGGGCAGGGGGGACCACAGACCAACAGAGCAATGTTTAATTTTAACTGTGCTGTTGATCAGAGGATGGGGGAATCACAGACTACCAGGATAATGGTTAATTTTAATGGGGACAGGACTCAGAGGACAGAGGGACCACAGCCCACCAGAGAAATGTTTATTGTAATAGGAAGGGAAGGGAAGGGGGAGGGAAGGGGAAGGAAATTGTTTATCCATGAGAGGCACACTAAGCCAAAGCTTGTTTCCAGGTGTGACCTGGGAGCACAAGGAAGATAAATGACTTGCTCAGGGTCACACTGTATGCAAGTGGGAGCTGTGGGATTCAAACCCAGGTCTCCAGATTTGCAGCTCAGAGCCTTAAACCACTGTGCTATAGTGCCTCCTAATGAGGACAAGGATCAGAGGGTGGGGAAATCACTGGGCATCAGGGAATAATTGATATTTAATGGGGATGGGAACGAGAGGTCGGGGACCATTGGCTATCAGGGACATGTTTAACTTTTACAAGGATGGGGATCAGAAGATGGAGAGACCACTAGACTCCAGGGAGATTTTGAAGTCTAATGGGGGATGGAGCTCAGTGGATGGGGGAGACCACTGGACATTAGGTAAACATATACTTTTAACAGAACTAGAGATCAGAAGCTGGAAGGATCACTGGACACCAGGGAATGATATGATTTTAATGAGGATGGGGATCAGTGGTGGGGGGTGGCACTAGACAGCAGGGAGCAAGTGTGCTCCACTAACCGCCAACATGGTTGTTGGCTATAGTGGCATCACAAGCTGCTAGGGTTTCCTGGAGTAAGTTGGGCTTCTTCTCGGCAGTAATTGTGCAGTGCAAGGTGACCTGTGCTATTCCCTTTGCACAGTGCTAATGTGCTGAATATTGTACTGTGCCAGAATTCATGTCTCCCAACCCCCCCTTTGTCTGCCACATACAATATTTTTTAACAAGCGCACTAACCTTTTTAGCATGCGCACCTGCCCCTTTGGATACTGTATTCGAGCACAAACCCTGGGCACATAGGACACAATCACTTTGCCCACTAGGCAAAGTTTTGAATATCTGGCCCCAAAATTTTATTTGATTCAAGACATGTCATTACAAGATAGTTACAATAAAATACATACATATCAGGCAAATTATTATAAAACAGGATCTGACACAAAAACAAAAATTTTCAACATTTAGTCACATCAATGGCTGTGACAGATTTAACAGACCGTAACACTGTCCACTGCTGAGAGATATATTGCACTTAGCTAGTTCTAAGAACAGGATATAAGCTGATTACTAAAAAGTCTTGCATTTCATTATAGTCCTATAGCATTTATACTTATATAAACTATAGTATACATAAGGTGTTGAGAAATGTAATGCATTTAGCTAATCCTGAATGCAGGATTTAAACTGAACAAAATAGCGCTCAGGTCTGGTTACCTACTGTACAAGGCCCAAGTCATGATGTAGCTAGCTGTCCCAAAGAAAAAGAAAATTTCTCTGAAGCTGATCATAAAATGCAGTTCACTTCTACTCACCTTAAATATTAATAATCAGAGTCCATTGCAAAAGTAAAGCAACAGAAGGATTAAACACAACAATCACAACAATCAAAGAACTGCTTAAAAATCACAGCAGATGGTAATACAGTATAAATTAACAGTTTTCTGTGAAATACTAGATTCCCAAGGCTCTTTAGTTAAATAGAAATGGAAATTTCTTCTTTCATATTTTTGTTACAGCACAAACCTAATTGACAGCTCTCTCTAATCAGTAAATGCCTTCTGTTGTCATAAGTATTATGACTAGTTCCTAGTTCTCCACCTGTTTATTGTGTCAAAATGGCCCCAACCATCTTTTCCTTTCCTCATCATACCGGAGCAATCCAGGATAATACGATTTAAATTATCAGTCCTGCCAACTTAACAAGAGCATTTAATATCTCCGGTAATTCTAGTTTTAATACAACGGGGTCACAGTACTTTATTCAGAAATGTTTCAAATCGATAATTAGTATACATTTTCCTTTTATTCATCTGTGATTTTGTGAAGATAATATCTTAGTATATGTCTACTGTTGTTGGCTATAAGCCATGATGAGAATTTAGATGCACGTGTTACTTCAAGATCCATACAGGCCTGCACACAATAAATTATGTTTGTCACATACAGTATGTGTTTATATTTATTACTTACAGTAATGTTATGTTTAAAATAGCTACATTGTGCAGAAAGATTAAATTCATGAAGATAATTTGTTAAATTAGCATTTCTTTTAAGATTTAATGGCATCACTAATGTCCAGTACATTCATAGGAACATATTCCCACATTTATTCAGCTCTAATAAAGTGTTAACCCCTTTATTCTTCCGCTCTGTCCTATTGAAAATATTCTTGAAATATTTTATCCATTTGTCTACTGTATTATTATTGTGTATCTTGAAGCTAAGAACTGACAAGCCCTTCACTACCCGAAACCAGAAGCTCTTCATGACTTTCCTTTCTATGACTTCTATCATTACATTCCGAGATACATTGTAATAATTATTTTTTCATAAATAACAGAAATGCTTTATACTGTTTTCTACAGTGATTGAGATACTTATAGTTTTCTGATGCTGACTGCTTTTTTTCTGATTATGATCATTACACTGGTATATTGATTGACAAGAATCGAAAGTCTTCATAAATAAGCTATAAGAGTGTTTTATGCAATTACACAGACCTGTAAAAATGTTAGTTCCATTAAGGTGCACAACTATTACAAAATGTTATAATATATTATAAAATTCATAGGTTTATAGGTATTATGAGTCAGTAGTCATAGGCCATATTGACTTGACCAGTTATATTTATGCATATTTTAATTTTTTATTTCCCATGTAGTTGTTGGGTGCAGTCTTAAATACTCCAAGGCTATCACTCAATACCACATCCACTGGCAATCTGTTCCAGGTGCTAACCGTTCTTTGGCTGAACCATGCTCCACTTTTTACTGTTTTATAGAACTCTCTTCTCAATTTACAGCAGTAGAACCTACTTTACCTTTTTGACACTTTAAGTTCAAGGCCTATACATTCCCATAAGTAATTATCATTAAAGGCATTGAATACCATGAAGAGGTCACCTCAAATTCTCCTGTACTCCAAATAGTACAAATTTAGCCCCTTCTGCCTTTCATTAAATGGTTTATTTGATAAGTCTTGACCATTTTGGTGACTCTTCTCTGTGTTCTTTCTAGCATTTTTATATTGTTTTTACAGTTTGGTGCCCAACATTGAGCACAGTACTCCAGGTGGGGATGTGCCAGTGAAGCATATAGTGATATAAAAACTCTCTTGTCCCTATTTGCATTTTTACTGCTTCCCTATATTGTTCTTCTGGTGTAAATTTATTTGTTATGAGGACTCCTAAGTCTCATTCTCTGTCCTTTTCTACTAATTTTTCCCCATTTAGAAAGTATGGTGCCATAAAATTCTTTTTTCCAGGATGCATGATTTTCCATTTGTCCAGATTTAGTGCTAGTTTGTGTTCTCTCACCCAAAGCTGTAGGTTGTTTTATTCCATCTAGAATTTCTCCCTAGATACATTACTATTTACAATTGCTCACAATTTGAGGTCATCAGTGAATTTGCAGCTCCAAGGACTTGAAGATGTTTTAATACTGGAGATATAGATGCTAAACATGGCAGGTCCCAGGACTGACCCCTGAGGGACACCACTAGTCACCTCCTACCATGAGGAAGTATCTCCTGCTATACTAACACTCTGTTTCCTTTCCTCTAGCCATGAGGCTACCCATTTTATAATACTGGGATAAAAATTCATACTGTGGAGTTGTCTGATCAGGGGAAGATGTGGCATAATGTTAAATGCCTTTGAAAAGTCCAAAAACAGGATGTCTACCAGATGGCCTTCGTCTAGTGCTTTACTAATTGGGTCAAAAAAAGTGCAATAAATTGATTTGGCAAGACCTCCCCTTTTCAGACCCATGTTGGTTAATGTCTCCAAGACCATTTTTATTAATATGTTCATATGTCTTCTCCTTAGCAGTTTTCTCCAACAGCTTGCTCACTACTGGGGTAAGGCTAATAGGCCTGTAGTTTGTGATATCATTTTTGGAACCCTTGTTGTATATACAGTAGGTATCACAGTGGCCATTTTCCAGTTGCTTAAAACCCTACCTTCGGATTGTGAGGTTGAAAATATGTCAGCCAATGGGTCTGAAAATTCATCCATTACTGCCTTGAGCAATACTGGATGTAATTTGTCTGGGCCGAGTGATTTATTTGCATTTAAGCAGGATAGTTTTTTCATTACTTCAAGTTTGGTTATCTCTATGTTGTTTATGTTACATACTGACATTGTAATAACACTGGAGACCTTAGGTTGGAATATACTGACAAAGTATTTGTTGAAAGATTCAGCCATTACGGATTCATTATTTATGACTCTATCATTACTTACTAAGGGTTCTATCCCAGGTTGTTTATTCTTGAGGCAGTTTACGTAGGCATAAAAATATTTCTTATTTACATTAGCATTTTCAAATAAGTTGACTTCATGGTCCATTTTTGCTTTTCTAATAATTTTTGTTAATTTGTATTGATGCACGTGTAGGCAGACCATACTGTGCTTGATGGATTTTTTTTATAGGTTGAATATGCCTTCTTTTTTTTTTAAATCAACTTCTTGATATGCAAGGTAAACCATACAGGTCTCCTACCCTTTGGGTTATATTTAGTTTTCTCCGGTACTAAGGTCTTAATGCAGAAGCTTAGTTTGGAGTAGAGTATGTCCCATTTCCTTTCTAGTGATTTACCATAAAAATCTTGTTCCCAGTTCCAGTTTTTTAGGTGCCCTCTAATTGCTTTGAAATTTGCCTTTGTATACTGTTTTATTTTGGTTTTACCTGCGATTAGTTTCCATGTTCTGTTTAGTCTAAAATTAACCTTGTTATGATTACTGTCACGTAATGGTTCTCTGGCTGTACATTCTATGATCTCATTTTTTCATGTAGCTTATTACCAGATCAAGTATTCTGTCCCCTCTAGTGTTGTCATGTACATGTTGTTCTAGATTATTGACAACCATTAAATCCAGTAATCTTTTTTCATGTTGTGTAACTGCTTTAAACTCCTGCCAGTTGATCGTAGGAAAGTTAAGTTCCCCCATGATTATTACTCTGGACCCAGGGTAAATTTGCTCCAGCCTTTCCAAAAATGAGTAACTATCTTCAATTGTCTGGTTTGGAGCCCTATAACAGACACAGGTTTGGATCTTTCTTATGCCTTCCAGCCAGGTTGATGCTTACCCATAATTCTTTTATATTTGGGTTGTTTTGTTCCTTGATTTTTATTTTGGTAGCTTTGATAGTATTTAATACATAGAGGGCTGTACCACCAACCCTTCTACCTTTTCTATTTACATAAAAAGTGTTGTACCTGGACACATAGCCCCAGTTAATGTTTTCCCACCATGTTTCTGTTACAGCACACATGTGTAGTCCCTCAGTAGTCAGTTTGAATTGTAGTTTGCCCTTTTTATTATTAATGCTCCTTACATTCACTAGTAGCACCTTTAGGTCAGAGATTGCCATGGGTACCCTTCCCTCCTCTCCTCTCTCTTTAGTTTAAACTTAAGTTCTGGGATTTCTTCTATGAATAATCTTCCTAGCATATCTTTACCAGCTGCATTCAAGTGTAAACCATCCTTTGCATACAATTTGTTTTGCCATGAAGATTGTCCCACAAGCTTAAAAATATGAACCCCACAGTTTCACTTTTGTTTAGTAGGCATGCATTTATCCTTTCAATTGTTTTGTTCATTTCAGGATGGCATTTAGACATAGGCAAGATACCAGATATAATCGTAGCTCCTGAATGTTTAATTTGATTTACTTAGTTTAATTATATCAGTCACTATATCCTTCTCATGTACTTTGCCTTTGTTATTGACCCCTAGATGTATAGCAACTGATGAATACCTGGAGTTTTTTAGTAGTTTGGGCAGACTTTTATGCAGATGCTTAATCCTTCCTCATTGGTAGACATGTCACCTCCCTGTTGAATTTGTCATATCTTCAAATTTTAGAGTCACACCTCTTAATGATTGAGTCCACTATGATCAGTACTTTTCCAATTTTATTTTGTTTTTCCCTATTTCTGTCAGAACTGACACTTGATTCAGAAGTGGGATTTATTTCTCTTTGTGGGTCATCTTGTCCAGCTAGGATTGAGTGCTTATTTGCTGGAGTCACTTCCTCCCTGTTCAGTGCCTTTTTACTTTTTGAAAGAGATTTTTTTTGTGACTACTTTTCAGTCTTCATTTTTCCCCCTAATGTCAATGCTTTCAGACTCAGAAAAGCTCTCTTCTTCATCCTCAGGGATTTTCTTTCTTTTTTCTTATTGGGTCCCATGCTGAAATTTGACCTGTGACATATCTTTACTAGGGCTGAGCAAGCTGAATATTATTTGCCACAAATATCCCCAAATATGTTGATATTTGGGTTGCTAAACCAAAACCTGAATACCAGCATATTTCAGGATGGTATTTGTGCTTTATATCCCACCACAATGATTCTTTTTTATAAATAATATACTGTTGTTTGACTCGTCCGAATGGTGCCTGGTGACGGTGCTCCATGATCCAGATAGCCGGAGCTCAGCCAGCAGTTACCTGATTGCCACACCCTGTAGTCATGTGGCTGGCAGCATTACAAAATGCTTGCATTTGTTGGGAATCATCAGGGAGCAGACAACGTCTCCAGGAGCATGCAGTTGGCCAGATTTAGCCAGACTGACAAGCTAGGCAGCCTATACCAGAGTTGAGACTTCCTGTCAGTGCTGGCTATTGGCTGATGTGGTGAGGAGGTGGAGCTATAAGTCTCCATTGCACAGTACCTGTTGGAAGAAGTGCCATTTTGCTGCAGTTTGTGATATGTAGTGCATGCTTACTTGCCTTTAAGCACTGCAGCATCCACTTGTTCTTAATTGTTTCTGTTTGTGCATCTCTGGGCTCAAACTGCTTTGGGCCCACCTTAACCACCCGTCCACCATACAAATATATTTAAAAGGACTCAGAGTCAGGAGACATTATAAAAAGTCAAAGTGATAAAATAATAAACCATACCACACATGTAGTAAAGTTGGGTGTGGGGGAAGGGAGGTGAGAGATCGTCATGGGGAGGGCAGAGGACAGCTGAAGGCAGTTGGGGATAGACTCACGCACTATCTCAGCTTAAGACAAAGAACTGCAACATAAGATTTGAAAACTGAGATAAAAAAAGGAAAAGTGTGCTACTAAATTCGCTGGGGTTGGGAACTTGGGAGGGGACTGATTCACTGTGGGATGTTGTAGGGACTTAGTAGGGTGGAGAAACTCAGAACAATTGATAAAAGGAAAAATAAATCTGAATCAAGATGAAGAAAAAATAACTGAAAGCTGAAGACAAAGATATGTGTATGTGTGTATATATATATATATATATATATATATATATATATATAGCATTTTTTTCACAGTCAGAAAGCTAACAAATTTAAATCTTTTACTGAAGTCAAGAGAGGGAAGGCAGGGCCAGGGATATGTGTAGTTGTGAGATTTGTGTGTAGCTGTGAGACTGTGCCTGCCCTGGGAGGGCAGAAGAACTCAAAAGCAACTACTGCAAACTTGAGGAACTAAAGAAAGAAAAGGGGTGCAGACAGAGGGGTGTTCATGTTGCTCAGTCTGACCATTTAAAAAATAGTGGAACAGGCAGGATCAGCTGCCTTGTGCATCTTGCCCAGTGTGACAAAATCAGTTGCACCATAGTGGTGCAGAGTGTCAGTTTCCTTGTGCATCTTGCTCAGTGTGACCATTAAAAAAATAAATCAGTGTTCTGAGGGTCAGTTGCATTGTGTGTCTTGCCCAGTGTGACCATATAAAAAAACAGTTCTTTTTTTGAGGCACCATAGTGGTGCAGAGTGTCAGTTTCCTTGTTCATCTTGCCACTGTGACTTTTAAAAAAAGAAATTAGTGGTGTAGAGGGTCAGTTATGTTGGGCATCTTGCCAAGAGTGACCATATAAAAAAAGAAAACAGTTCTTTAATCTTTTCTTGAGGCACTGTAATCATTCAGAGTGTCAGTTTCCTTGTTCATCTTGCCAGAGGGTCAGTTACATTGTGTGTCTTGCCCAACGTGACTATATTAAAAAAAAGTTATTTTCATGAGGCACTGTAGTGGTGCAGAGTGTCAGTTGCCTTGTTCATCTTGCCAGTGTGACCATTAAAAAAGAAATTAGTGGTGCAGAGGGTCAGTTACATTGTGAGCCTTGACCAGTGTTACTATATAAAAAGAAAGCAGTGTTCAGAGGGTCAGTTATGTTGTGCATCTTGTCCAATGTGACTATATTAAAAAAAAGTTATTTTCATGAGGCACTGTAGTGGTGCAATGTGTCAGTAGCCTTGTTCATCTTGCCAGTGTGACCATTAAAAAGAAATTAATGTTTAGAGGGTCAGTTACATTGTGTGTCTTGCCCAGTGTGACCATAAAAAAAAAAAAAAGTTATTTTCTTGAGGAACTGTAGTGGTGCACAGTGTTAGTTTCCTTGTTCATCTTGCCAGTGTGACCATTAAAAAAAATATTAATGGTGCAGATGGTCAGTTACATTGTGCATCTTGCCCAGTTTGATCATTAACAACATCAGGTCTTGTCAATAGCAAGCTCTGTAGCTCTGCGTATATTTCCAGTGTCACTACCACTTTATCACCTTACCATGAGCAAAAGAACAAATAAAGGTCCAGTCAGCAGCAGCAGTGATGAGGACAACACCAATAGTCCTTGTGCTCTGCCAGCAGCAAAAGTGCCATTTAAAGTAAAGCAAGCAAGATCTGGTCATATTGCTAAACCAAAAAAATTAAGTCAATTTTCTAAAGCACCTAATGTACTGAATAAAAAACAACAAACTTCTAGTACATCTGCTTACAAACCAACGTGTTCTACATCTAGTACTAGTAGTGGTGGTGGTAGCAGCAGTAACAGACAATCATCTGCTGCGAAGAAGCTTGCTTTCCCACTTTTTCTGAAATGCAGTACAAGTACACATTCCACAGCTAATAAGAATAATGATACCAGTGGTAGCACCAGTACTTATCTTGTCAGTACAAACAATCCCAGCAAAACAACTACTGTTGTTAGCTCAACTGCTGCTAGTGCTAATATAATAGAGAAAAAGAATGACTTGATTGCTACTACTGATGCTACTTCTAGTGATACTGCCACTGCCTCCATCATCTTAGAAACAAGTGACCTGCAGTGTACTCCTAGGAAACAGCATGCCAAATCAAGTGCCACCACCACTCCAGCAGCATTGGCTAATTCAGGTTGTAGTTCATCTACCTTACTTAACACTTGGCAGTTCAAATGATGATATTGTAAATGAGTCAAATGAAACAGATTTTTTAGACATCTTTTCCTTTTGAAGATGAGAGAAATGATAGTGACACTAGTGTTAGCATTCCACCACCAGCACCAACTTCTGCTTCTGTTTTATTCCTGTCTAACGTGACCCAAAAATCTTCAGCAAAAATAAAGATTCTTCATCTTCTTCACTCAAGCCAAATTGTTCCAGGGTCACATCCACTGTATGGCAACATTTTTCTTTGCATCCAGAAAATGTCGCAACAGCTATCTGTGTATACTGCAAAGCTAGTATTAGTCGAAGTAGACAAACAAGCTATCTAGCCACCACTGGTTTGTGGAATCATCTAAAACAATTTCTCCATGAATTACGTATCAATAATAATTCTTCAGACAGCCAAGGGATCAAGCAGAAGCAAACCATTATAATGTAAGCTTTTGAATCAAGGTAGGTCTTTTCTTCAAATCACCCTCTCTCATGGAAAATCACTACATGCATAGGTGAGATGATAGCTCTTAACCTCCAGCATTTATCTCTTGTTGAAGACACTGGTTTTAAAAGGCTTGTGAAGTTTTGTGAACCCCTTTACAGTCTTCCATCTCTTGTCACATTTAGCTGTACCATTGCACCTTCCATTTATACTGCAGTGAAAAACAAAATTTGTGAAAAAATAACATGTGCTGAAAGTGATATTATTCACTTCACTTATGCCATCTTTTTTTTAACAACAACAACAGTTTATTGATCAGCTATATAGCCATTACAATATCAATTAACATCATAATAAAGTTTAAAAACACACCATACAATAAATATTTCTCAAGGTGCTCGATAAAATATACAATCTAAAATAGAGAAATACATATCCATCCAAGTCTTATATATTCCTTTTCAAATTCATCAAAATGGGACTAATCATTCGTATGTGTCTTTACTTCACCTTTAATCTTTGTCTAGTTTTAGTAACTGCCAAAAAGTACTTTGCTAATCTCTCCAAAGTCCATTGATCTGCTGTATGCATCAGTATTGGTGTTAGAAAAGATTCCTCTATATTATAGCCAGTGTTTATAAAAGCACCCAGCAAATATTTCCTTTCTATAGCATACCATGGGCAAACCCAAAGGACGTGGGACAAATTTTCCTTAACACCTACTGAACAATCACATTTATCTGAAAAAACTTTACGTTTGTCATATCGTGCTTTTAAAACATTGCTTTCAAACCACTCAAATTTATAAGCAATAAAAACATTGCATAGTATTGGACTCTCCAGAATTTCTAGGTACTGCTTGAAGCCAAAATCCTGATAATTTTCCACAGACCAAATTGAGTAATGTGATTTTTTAACGGTTTCTAGGTCTACATTGTTCCAATAATTATTTATTTTCTTTGAAATATATTTCCTATATTGTTTATGCAATCTAATACCTTTTCCTACTGATATCTTTAATGATATCAGCTTATGTTTAATCACTAATTCATTAAGCAATGTAATCCATAGATTTTTCTTAAGACCCAGTTCAAACCAAAATTCCTTTTCCTTCAAACAGGACTTAGCAAGAGAGGAGTCTGGTAAATTAATTAATCGCAACCAAAAGTTTACCTTCCAGGCATCTATCAATGCAGAGATATTATTTAATCCTGTTTCTGCTCTAATATAGGCAGCAGGACATGAATGTCCAAGTCTAAAAATATTCCTTAACATTTTGAAAAGAGGGCTAACTAGGAGGTCACGTGATGGCAGCCTAGACGGAGACACTCGCCTCCCGGAGCTCCGCGCCTATTCTCCCGATTTCGGTTGGTAATCGTGGCATTTTAGCACACTAACCTGTCCCAGTTGCGTGAGGCATGTTGTAACACTCTCCCGGCTCCAGCGATCGCCGATTGGATGGATGCTTTTATGAGAAAAGCACCCCCTAGGCACTCCCTCCCAGACGCCGAGAAGAAGGCCGCAAAGTGGGCCAAGCAGCAGGCAGCTAGCGGTATTAAGATGCCACACCAGAGGCTGCTCTTTTCAGAAGCGGTTCTTAGAAATAATGCAACCCTCCAGATGGCCATCGAGTCCATTTGAGAGGATTTGCATGATATTAAAGGCGCTGTGGAGGTACTTACGAAGAGGGTTGGGGACTCAGAAGCTAAGATTATTTCAATTGAAAAGAAACAGGGAAGGAGTGAGTCTGAGTTTGTTAACATGAGGCACAGAATAAAAAAGCTAGAAGAGAAGCTGGTGGACTTGAAAGGCTGCAGTAGGAGGAACAACCTGGTAATTATTGGATTGCCAGAAAAGGAAGAAGGAAATGGCATAATCACTTTTCTACAGAAACTTTGCTGTAAAATAGCTGGTGCCCCTCCTGGGGGGGGGAATATATCATCGAGAGAGCCCACCGAGCATTACGCCCACCCCCGACCCAGGGTCAGTTGCCAAGGCCAATAATTCTGAAATTTTTGAATTTCCTGGACAGGCAGCATGTTTTTTCTAAGGCGAGGGAGGCAAAAGAGTTGTCATGGGAAGGTAAGAAGATTCGTATCACACAGGACTTGCCACACTCAGTGAGAGTTCGTAGACAAGAGCTGCACCCGGTCGTTTCTAAGTTGGTGGCGGCCTCCAAGCCATTCAGGGTCAAGTACCCTGCTATATTGATGGTAAAACATGAGGACAAATGGTTATCTTTCGACTCCCCAGCTCAAGCTGCACAGGATTTGACGGTTATTTTCCCAGAACTATATAAATGATTGTGTGCTGGAGAACTTTTCGGCTGAGGGGATGTGAGTACAGATACAGTTGTCTGTCTCGGGGGTCAAGAGGGCAATCTTGGACATATGTGCGGTGCTTTTTGCGAGGGTCAATGCAATCTCAGAAACTCAGTGGCAATTACTTGCCAGGTGGCTACTGATTGTTGGTGGTCATCTTAGACTGCGCAAAATAACACAGAGTGGCCTAGGATGGAAATTCTTGAAATGGATGGAGTTGACCTGGGGTATTCACTACTCGTCTGGATATTTATTTGATTGTTCCCCGCTGCTCTGATGTACGTAACCCCCTCGTTTTGGGCTACTGGAGTCAATGTCGAGGACATTGTCTGGGCTCGTTCTGCTTTTGGACCTTTTCATCTTTGGTAGACAGATTTATTTCATATGATGCAACATGTAGCAGCTTCATTGTTTCCTGGGGAGGTCGTACGGTGGATGTATGGACATGGACAATGGAAAGAAGAACGACTTTATAATGTGGCTTATTCGTGATGACTGTATGGAGGCCTGGCCAGGCTTGGTGTCACTCTCTTATGGTGGTATCTGGACAATGAGTGGTCTAATATGTATTAGATTGGCTGGCAGGGTTTAGTACCTGCAGGTCTTTCCTCTCTTTTTCTTTCCCCTCCCTCCCCTTCCTTCCCCCTCCCCTTCCTTCCCCCTTTTTTTTTCAGGAAGCGATGATTTACTGAGGAGTCTGTAATTTGGGTTTTGAACTACTATTGCAGTGGAGACATACATAGTTAATGACTGAACTTGTTCTTGCAAATAGGGTTAGATCAAGTATATTGGGGATGGGTATCTACATTTATATAGTTTGGATCAAGATCTATGGACAAAAATTGTTGGTTGTTTGAGGGTAGTTTTTGTAATGATCATGAGGGGGGGGGGGGCGCGGGGGGGTGGGGTTGGGTAGTTTGGGTTGCTTAGTAGTGAATCACGTGGGCTGGATATTTAGGAGGGCAGTTTCTCAGAACTGGGGTATGTGTATGTGTTTGGAGGGCGGGGGGGTTTTTGGGTTGCAAGTCACTATGGCTTGTTTGGTCTTCAGGGAGAGAGGGTGGAGTTCCAAGGCTACACACTATCTGGTTTCATCATGGTCTGCCTAAGTCAGGGGAATTGCATGTGCTTAATATTGCTGTTACACGATTGTTTGTTACCTTCTCTTTGCACCACCTTCCGGGCTTGATAGTTGAGCATAAAATGCAATCTGTACAAGTTCATTAGCTGGAATGTTAAAGGAGCCAAGGATAGGGTCAAAAGACAAGTTATACTAAGGCATCTTCATCACTTAGGAGCTCAAATTGCCTTTCTCCAAGAGACACACATGAAGAGGAGTGATATTCATTACTTTAGGAGGGCATGGGTAGGACAAGTTTTTGGGGCTGGGGTATCATCGAATAGGGGAGGTGTTGTTATCCTTATAGCTAGGAATATCCCTTTCAAATTAGTGGAAGAGTTTTGGGATCCGGAGGGTCGATATATCATTATGCATGGTATGCTGGAGTCTCACCCGATAATATTGGGCTCAATATATGGCCCCAATTGTGATTCCCCAGCCTTTTTCATGAGATTATTAAATATGGTTGTGTCCAACCCTGTGAAGTTTACGGTCTTAGGTGGGATTGGAATCTAGTTCTCCAGAATGATCTGGATAGATCATGTAAAGAGAGGCGGGTTTAACACCTGCACAAAGGGGTTAAAAGACCTCATTAATAAGGCTGCCCTGGTTGATGTCTGGCGGGTAATTAATCCTCACGAGTCAATACACCTTTTCTCTCCCATACATAAGACATACTCGCTATAGACTATATTTTAGTTAGCTCGCTTTGTAATATCTGGGGTTACACATGCCGAGATAACTACCAGAGTAATATCTGATCATGCCCAGTTAGTCTGGACTCAAGTTAGCCTGGGACCTAGGCTGGTCTCCACAATGGAGGTTAAACTCCCAAATGTTGAAGGAAGAATCTTCACTGATGCACATTCTTGATTTCATTAAGGGCTTCCTTGATAGTAATCAAGGCTCAGTGGAGCGTATGACCTAATTTGGGCTGCTTTAAAATGCTCCTGAGGAGAGCTGATTAAAATGGCCTCTAGTAGGAAACGTAGGCAGCAGGGCTTAAATTGGATTCCTGCTAGGCTTGTTAGGATGGAGGAAACTAACTTATCCGTGCCTCGACTGTGGCAGATTGGGCCAGGCTTCATCAGTTGCAGGCCCAATATGTGAGTCTAATGTCTCAAAAAGCGGAGCTGGCCCTTTTGAGGACCAGGCTTCAATACCTTGACGTAGGGGAGAGAGCGGGGAAGTTGCTCGCTATGCGCATTCGTCAACTAGCTTCTTCCCATTTTATAGCGGGGATACGTAAGGGTTATGGGGAACAGGTTTGCACAGATCCAGGGGAAATGGCGAATGCCTTTGGATTGTATTTTCAGGAGTTATATACGGTCGACCCAGAGCATAAACCTTCGGCGAATGACATTAGGCTATTTCTCAGATCAGTAGAGTTGCCTAGAATAACGGAGAGTGATGCAGCTCTTATGAGTGCTCCAATAACGGTTCTAGACATCCAGCAGGCCATCCAACAAATGCCGCTAGATCAGTCCCCTGGCCCGGATGGGTTCCCTAGTAATTTTTACAAAGATTGTCATACTCTAATATCCCCAATTCTAAAGGAGGTCTTTCAGTACTGGTTTGATAATGGTTATCAGAGCCTAGTTTTCTGGAGGCGACGATCTCCTTAATTTTAAAACAGGGAAGGACCCTCTCAGTATGGATAGTTATCGCCCTATTTCCCTGCTAAACACGGATGTTAAGAGTCTAGCAAAAATTTTAGCTAACAGGTTGTCCAATGTTATGGACAAATTGGTTAGTAGGGAACAAGTTGGTTTTATGAGGGGGAGATCGTCCCAAGATTACATGAGGAAGTTATTGCACTTGATTACAGTTGCTAAAGATGCCAAGTTCCCAGCAACACTTATTTCATTAGATGCCAAAAAGGCTTTTGATAGGGTATGCTGGGACTATTTGTTTGCTGCCCTATCTGCCTTTGGCTTACCTGATGTGTTCTTGAGATGGGTCCAAATCTTATATTCTTCCCCTACTGCTAGAGTAAAATGTAATGGGATTATGTCGCCGATTGTAAGGCTGGAGCGAGGCACGAGGCAAGGTTGTCCCTTATCCCCATTACTATTTAATTTATATGTAGAGCCTTTATTACATAGACTGGCTAGAAACTGTTTGATTAAGGGTATACGGGTGGGGGATGTTAGATACGTGTATTCGGTATACGCAGATGACATACTATTACATGTTGAGGATCCGGGGACCTCGGTTCCGGCCATATTGGAGGAAATAGATTCCTTTTCTAAAATCTCTTATTATAAGTTGAATCGCATGAAAATGAAGATTTTCCCCTTAAATATCAATGTTAGGAAGGCTGATTTATTATCGTTTGGCTTATGTTGGGAGGCAAAGTCGCTTACGTATCTCGGGATAAACATTAGTACTAGATTGAATTACATGATTAAATATAACCTGAGTAGTCAAGTCAAAGCCATTATTGGGGATATGGATAGGTGGAGGCTGCTCTCTTTGTCATTTTGGGGTAGGCCGAATATCATTAAAATAAATGTTCTGCCTAGATTATTATACCCCTTGGGTATGCTCGGTGTATACCTCCCGAAGACATGGTTCACCAACTTGCAGAGGGCATTCAATTTTTTTATTTGGAAGGGGAAAAGGACACGTAGGTCCTATATTAAATTAACAGCCCCAAAAGTTAAGGGAGGACTAGCTGCTCCCTCTCTCTTTTTGTATTATGTTGTGCAACACATAGGCAAGTTGGGCTATTGGAGTGCAAGGGGCGCCCAATCAGCTTACTTGCCCCTGTGGGTTGATATAGAGCTTGGGTTGGCGAAGAGGGCGAGCTGCTCTCTGTGGGCCCTATTATATGCTTCTCTGTCGCTATACCAAACTATTGAAAAATTATCCTATGGGTTGGTCGTTAAGGGCCTTTCAGCAGTTGCAAAATTCCTTACAGTTAAGTGGCATCTATCTATCAATCAACCCATTTTGAGAATCCCCACGTTAGAGTTGGGGGTAAGACCCTGTCTGCTACTTTTTGGCCTCAGTTAAGTCACCTTAGAATCTCGGATTTCTGGGTAAATGGGGGTCCTCGGTCTTTTGGTCAGTTGGTGAATGCTTTTGGGGCTGTGGATCAGGACTTCTTTAAGTGGCTACAAATTAGTAAGGCCCTAAAATCTACCTTCTCACAGAGGGCGTTAATTGATTATGGTGACCGAGACGCCGATATTCTCCTCACCATAGCCTCTCAACCAAATTCAGTTTCTAAGTTATACAAAACACTTCAGGAATGGGATCACAGACTTCCTTTAGGAGTATGCTTCTATTGGACAAGGGAACTAGGTATATCGGAGGCACCCAATTTCTGGAAGAAGTTGTGGCTTACAATGTATAAATATGTAAAACAAGATCGGTTGAGGATGGTACACTTTAACTTAATGCACCATTTATACTTATCCCCATCTCGATTGTGTAAATATGGGGCAAAAGATACATCTCTTTGTGCGAGGTGTAGGAAGGAAGATGGTACTTTATATCATATGGTATGGTCATGCCCTTCAATTCAGGTCTTTTGGTGGGCTATCAACGATCTCCTCGGCCCTATCCTTGGCTTAACAAACTTGTTTACCCCTGAGGTATGTCTGGTGAGCCTTTTTCCAGTTGGTACTTCTGTGGCTAAAAAGGCCCAAATGTCGCTTTTATCCGCTGTGGCTAAATTGGTAATCTTAAGACATTGGACCAGTGATAAAGTTCCCTCTTTGTTGGAATGGTACCGTGAATGTACCATAGCAGTTCAATTAGAAAAACATATCACTTGCATGCAGAATAGATTGATAGCATACGGGCCTTTGGAGTTCGTTTGAAACGCTCCTTATGGCGTGGAGGCCTGGCCTCAGAGTACCTCAGGGCTGGCAAGTTAGGATGTGCTCATGTGTAGCCTTGGGAGGGGTGGGGAGGGAGGGATTTTATTTATTTATTTTTTTTTCAATGATTGGGTGAGTTAGTGTCTGGTGGTGTTTTGTTCCTCTATTTCGCACTCTCAGCTGTGTATCTGCTTTGAGGTGTTTTGCGTAAAATTAATAAAGCTGTTCAATAATAAAAAAAAAGGAGGGCTAACTAAGATGTTAATATTACTCAGTTCCCATATTTCAGACCCATACAATAATTGGGAATCAAATTTGGCTTTTATTACATCTAAAAGCCCTTTGACAGAGTTTCCTTCATATCTATAATTAAATCTTAACAGTCCCCCAATAGTTTTAAAAGTTTTTCTTTTAACATGATAATACGTGCCTTCCATAGACAATTAGCTGTTACCCTTATACCCAGGTAAGTGTATGCTGAAACAACTTCAACAAATTAATTTCCCATTCTCCATTGTCCCTTAGGATACTTACTATCAAATATTATTATTTTTGTTTTATTAAAAAGCGCTGTAAGATTCAGTTTCTTTGAATGGTTACTAAGTTGATCCATTTTCTTTTGCAATCCACTTTTTGATAAAGAAAAAAGCACAATATCGTCAGCGTATGCTAACATCAGACAAATGACATTATGAATTTTAGGGGAATCTGATTGTAGCTCTTTCTGCCATCTGGACAAGCACTAGTGTTTGTAATGCATACCTGTCTTTAACAGCTCACTGGGTGCAGCTTGCTGGAAATGAAAATAAAGTGCAGAATGCTGCTGGATCAGATCCGGACACAGATTGTATTAGTGCATTATGAAAATAGCTCCTTTGCATGTTGTGGTTTTTAAGGGAGAACATACTGCTGCCAATATCTTGCTCAATATAAATACCATGATGAATACCTGGATCTATGCAAACAAATTAAATCCTGGCATGTTTGTTACTGATAATGCTAGAAGTGTGTTGAAAGCTATCAGTGATGGGGGTTATGAACATGTTCCCTGTTTTGCACACACTATGTAAATCTTGTTGTGTGTAACACCGTCGCTGGTAATAAAGTGGTATGTACAGGTAATTTACTCAGCATTGCATGAAAAACCTGTGGTCATTTTCATTACTCAGTAAAATCAAATGGGTACTTGAGTAATTTCCAAAAGGAAACTAATAGTCCACAGCACTGCTTGATCCAAGATGTCGAGATCAGGTGGAATTCAACATTTTATATGTTGAAAAGGCTGCTAGAGCAAAACTGGCACTGCAAGCAATGGCGATTGAACATGATATTGGTGGCAGTACAACTCGAATGCAGTGGGGTATAATAGAAGCTCTTTCTGATGTGATAAGACCATTTGAAGAAGCAAGATGGAAGAATTACAGCAAAAAAAGGATATTCATCAAGAGGTTGATTCTCTTGCAAATGTTTTCATTGAACAACTTCACAGGCATTTTGGCACAGTCTTTGAAGACAATAAGCATGTTCTTGCAACAATTCTTGACCCTCATTTGAAAGTGTCTGTTTTATCAAAGGAGGTCGCAGCATCTTTGAACAATCATTTGTCAACGCTGAATGTTTGCTTGCTGGTATTAGCATTGGAAATGCAGGAGTTAGACAGATGCACAGTAGGAATGGCAGTGAAGTATTGAACTTCACGCCAACCCCACCTCTACCCTGCAGAGACAGAAAGGCATTGGCATATGCATTTGGGTTGTTGCCCATAACATTCATGCCATTTCACCTCACCCTATCTTGCAGACACTGACAAGTGTTGAGGTGTGCCTTGGGGTGTTCAGCTTTACAGTCACCCCACTCCATAAGGAGATACACTGAAATGGGTGCAGTATAGAATGGGGTGAACTGATGGCCGAAGAGTCCAAGGCACAGCTGGATGCCTGTCAGTGGCTGCAGGGTGGGGTTGGAATGGCATGATCATTACAGTCGGCAATCCAAAGGCACACCCCTGATGCCTGTCAGTCTGTACAAGGTGTAACGTTATGGTTAGAAACCGTAACGTCCCAGGCATATCTTGGTATTTGCAGTACAAATTTTCAACATGGCCATTTTGTGGACCCCACCTCATGAAAGCATTTGGGACCTCTTCTTATGAACAGTGGCACGTGATTTTGTCAATGTGTCCTGAAATTTGAGTTTCCACCGTGACCGTGCCATTGTGCGCCAGATGTACGAAAACACAGATCGGGCAGGATGTGAAGAATGACAGCTGTACCATTCATAGGGAGGTGTGAAGAGATGGCAATGTTGAAAATCTGTAGTGAAAGTATTAAAAATGCTCAAACATCTGAGCATACGTGGAAACTGCGCAACACATGCACATAACACAGTCATTTAGTAGAATTATTTCACCAAATTTTCAACATAGGCATTTTGTGACCTCTGCTCATGAACACTGTCACTATGATTTTCTTAATCTGCCCCGAACATTGATTTCCCACAGCAACCATGGTATTCTGCGCCAGATGTGTAAATGCATATTTTGGGCAGGATGTGAAAAATGACAGCTGTACTGTTCATAAGGAGATCTGAAAAAAATGCCAATGTTGAAACTCTGGAGTGAAAATACTACAAATTTGTGAAGTTACGAGGGTGCGTGGAAACTGCATCACACACGCTTGTAACACAGTCATTTTATGGACATTTGTTACCAATTTTTCAACATAGGCATTTTAGGACCTCTGCTCGTGAACAGTCACTGTGATTTTACATATGAACATACATGCAAACATATAAACATACAAATCTGCCAGCAGAACACACCAATTGGTCTATGTAAGTCTGCCCGAGTGTGCAGCTAGCACCCTAGACTGCAGCTGCCTCAGCCTCCTCCCCCTCAGTTCCTCCCCGCTTGTCCCAGCCCCTGCCCCCGACTCTTCCTCTTGCTTTATCCCACTGCTCCTTAAAGCTATTGACTGTCCTATATGTTACCACCCCCTCTGACAGTGCATTCCAAGTAGACACCACCCTCTTAGAGAAGTAGTGCCTCCTTATTTCCTTCTTGATACATCCCCCTTTCAACCTTAGTCCATGCCCCCTAATCTCTCGTCCACTCCTTAGTTTAAACAACCCCTCGGTGCTAGGTTTATTTACCCCTTCAGGTATTTAAATGCTTCATTTATATCCCCCCTCCTCTCCTCCAGTGTGTACATGTTCAGCTCCTTCAGTCTAACTTCATATTCCTTTCCCGCCATCCCCTTTAACATTTTTGTTGCCCTCCTTTGCACCCCCTCCAGTAACATTATATCTCTCCTCAGGTATGGCCTCCAGTATTGCACATAGTGCTCTAGGTGCAGTCTGACCAATGATCTGTAGAGAGGTAGGATCACATCCCTGTGTCTGGATCAGAACCCCCTTGTGAAGCACCACAGCATCCTGCTTGCCTTCGCTGCTGCTCTCGTGCAGTGGTCTGAGTTGTTCATGTTCCCAGTTACCAACACCCCAGGTCCTTCTCCTCCTCTCTGATCCTCAAACAATAGTCCCTCTTCTCATTCTTAGCCCTGAAGTGCATCACCTTACACTTCTTTGCATTGAATCCTAGCTGCCATTCCACCGACCATGTCTCTAGTTTGGTTAGGTCACCCTACAGTTTTTCCCATCCATCCTCTTCATCCACCATTGTCCCCAATTTGGTATAATGTGCAAACAAACTAACCCTGCTCCCCACTTGGTGTTCTATATCAGAGATAAAGAGCCCAAATAGCACCAGGCCCAGCACTAACCCCTGTGGCACCCCGCTTGTCACTGCTCTGAGTGACGAGAGCTCCCACCCACCACCACCCTTTGCACCCTTCCCTGTAACCAGTTCTCTATCCATTTAGTCAGCTTTTTTCCCACCCCCACTGCTGTCAGCTTCCTCCCCCCCAGTCTCCCTTGAGGCACTGTATCAAAGGCCTTACTGAAGTCCAAGTACAGGCTCTTGTCCAACTCCCTTGTCACCCAGTCATAATACTCTGTTAGGTTGGTTTGACAAGACCTCCCTGAGATGAAACTATGTTGCCACCCATCTGGGAGGCTGTTACTGTCTAGGAATGCCACCAGCCTCTCCTTCAGTATCACCTCCATAAGCTTACCCACTATGGACATGAGACTTACCGGCCAATAATTTCCTGGCTCCCCCCTAGGCCCACTCTTGTGTATGGGCACCACATGGGCCACCCTGCAGTCCTGGGGCACACATCCTGTTTACAGGGAGGTGCTGAACAGATCTGCCAGCGGCTCAGCCAACAGCTCCACCATCTCCCACAGCACTCTGGGGTGGATAGCATCGGGACTTGGTGCCCTGTCCACCCTTACTGCCATCAGTTCCTCTAGCACCCTACTTCTTGTGATCACTTTGTCACCTCCTCCCCCTTTCCCAACCCCCCAGCCTATTCTGGTACTGGGCTATCCCTCTCCTTAGTATAAATGGAGCAGAAGTACTCATTTAGAATTTCCACTTGCTTCTCCCCCTTTTTGACCCAATCCACTCCCTGCTTTATCCTCGCAATATGTTCCTTGCACTTCCTTTTTTCCCTGACATACCTAAAAAAGCATTTTCCCTTCCCTTTATGCCCTGTGTGGAACTTAATTGCCTGGAGGCTTTAGCTTTTTTCACCCTCCTGGCAACCTCCCTTGACCAACTCCTGAAAGCATCCTTATCCTCTCCCTTCCCTGTTCTTCTGTACTTCTGGTATGCAGCCATCTTTGCCCTCACCACTTGCAGCACTTACTTGTTCGGCCAGCATGGTTTCTTGCCTCTGCTCTTCTTACTCCTGGCCCTGATGCAGGCTACTATGGCCTCTGTCAGCCCAGTCTTTATGACTCCCCTCTTTTGTTCTAAATCCATCCCTGGCCTTATATCCTGGAGTCTCCCTTGCAGTATTGCTCCCATCCCCCCAAAGTCCACCCTAATAAAGTCCACCACCTTAGTGTCCTTGCATCCTGTCTCCCTGCCCAGCATGACAACGAGCCAAACTGTTTGGTGGTCATTACCTGCTAGTGGGTTCTCCACCCTTACCTCCTTCACCACCTCCCCATTTGCCAGTACTAGGTCCAGAGTGCTACCAAGCCTTGTAGGCCCACTTACCAATTGCATCAGAAGGCCGTCCTGAGTATATCAAGGAGCACCTGCTCCCTGGTACTGCTAGTGGCCGGGTTGCTCCAGTCAACCCGTGGTAGGTTAAAATCCCCCACTATCACCACAGTCCCCCTTCTACACACCCTTCTTATCTGCTCTTCCAACTCCTCACCCAGTGCCCCGGATTGGGCTGGCAGTCTGTACACCACTCCCAGCCTCAGCTTTCTGCCCTTGGAGTCCAGGAGCTGCACCCAAAGCATCTCTGTCCTCTCCTCTCCTCTTCTCCCTCATCCCTTATGCATTTTATCCCTTCCCTCACATAGAGTGCAACCCCCCCTTCCAACCCCCTGGTCCCTGCTGTATATTCTGTATTCCAGGATTGCCAAGCCCAAATCATGGTACTCTGTGGCCCAAGTCTCTGTCACTGCAGCAATGTCCATCTTCCCCTCTGAAAGGAGCACTTGAAGCTCTGCAATTCTGTTCCCTAGGCTTCTTGCATTAGAGAGGGACCACCTTCCACCCGTACCCCTCCTTCTCCTCACTCTTCTCCTCCCTGGCCTGTGTCCCTCCTCCTGGTAGTCTGCACCCTTTCTCCTCCTTATTCTTACTGGGTGGTGGTGCCTTCTGTATTACACTCAGACCACTCTGCCCACCCCCTCCCAGGGTTACCACGCCTCCGCCTTTACCTATATCTAGGGGGGTGAGTTCATTAGGCTCCCCTGTCTGGACCTTTCTACTAACCTCAGTCTTTTGGCCACCCCCCCACTAGTTTAAATCCACCTTAGTAGAGATATATCCCTCTAATCCCTGTCTTTAATACTCCCCTCCCCTTCCTGCTCAAGTGTACCCTGTCCCCCGGGTACATGTTACTATTTCCCCAGACCCTACCCCAGTTAGTCACTAACCCATAATTTGTGGTGTAGCACCAATCCCTCCACCACTTGTTGAACTCCTCAATCCTACCCTTCCTCCACATGCTTGCACATGTTACCGGGAGTGCCTCCCAGAATGCCACTGACTGCCCCACCCCTTCACACTGCCTGCCCAACTACTCAGACCTCCTCCTCACTACTTCCACAGTCTCCCCTGCCAAGTCGTTTGTACCCACATGCAACAATAAATGAGGTTTCTTCCTCCCTCTCGCTGTGCACTTGAGCAGTGCTTACCCTGCCCCTCCTGCAGTCAATTTGGGGATAGGTTCAACCCAAATATGGCTGTGCCTTCCCCCCTTCTGCTCCATCTCACCCCTTTCAGTATAGAATCTCCTAGAATGAGTAACCCCCTGTCCCTTAGCCCCTTCCCCTTCTAATGCCCCTTCCACCACCCCAGAATTTAATCTTCCCTGCCCCAATCCCCGCCAGCTGCACCCTCTGTGACTTCTGTATCTGTACCCCCCTACTTCTGCCACACCCCTTTTCTCTGCCGTATTCCTCCCATCCCCCTTGAACCCCTTCCCAGTCTGACTACTTCCTATTGGGCTTCCCATGTTGACCTCCCCTCCTCCCCTGCTGATTTCCAACCCCTCTCCTACCACCAATGTTGTCAGTTTAGAGCCACCATTCCCTTCAACCCCAATAGTGATGCCCCTCCCATCCTTCCCCCTTCCATAGCCTTCTCTCCTCCAGTCACACCCTCCTTTCTTACTAGCCCCCTTCTACCCTTTCGTCCTCGCTATCTCTTCCCCTAGCTGTTGCCATCCCTTTCATGCCCCGCTTGCCCACCTCCCTTCAGTATGTTCCTGCTCCCCCCATAGCAGAGGCTCAAATCTATTCCTAGTTGATACCCCTCCTACATCTCTTCCCCCTATTGGTTCCCTCCTCCTGCTTGTTCCCCTCCGTTCCACCCCTGGTCCCTCCGTACCCGCAGCCATCTGCTCTCCCCTGGTACTTCTCGTGGTCTCTTCCTCCCCCAAAAGGAGGCCCCCTTCACCTTGGGCAACCCTTCTCCTCTCTTTTCTGCTAGTGCCTCTGATACTGGGGTCGGTTTCAGTCCCTAGCTGTTCTCCTTCCGTTCCCCCATGCCATCCCCTATCCCCCTCCAGCTAGGATGCCTACCGTACTCATCTGCCCTGCCACTTAGACTCCTCCCTAACCTCCACAGTTCCTGCCTCACACTAGCCAGTTGTCTACAGACCATACTCTCCCCCATCCTCCAAGCCCAGTCTAGGATCATGGCGGACCCACACCCTACACACCCCACCACCCTTCCAAAGATGCCCGCCCTATTGACAAGTGGCACCTACCCCATTTTGGCCCCCATCTTATGTTACAGGCTCTTACTCCCAGGTTCTGTACCCTACTACATCTGTTAGGCCCCTATTTACTAAAAATTCCTGTTCTCCCCATACTAGTCCCCCTACTGGCCCCTTGCCGACCGGGGTAATTCAGTCTCAAATGTCATCCATTAGATACTGTATTAATGTAGCAATCATAAAGCCTCCTTCTCCATTTTTCACCCCTCAGCTACCATACTTTTTGTTCTCAGCTCTCATATAGTTTCACTTAGCCCAGTTAGAAATCCTATTGCACTCCATGTATTACTTAGCTCAGTTAGAGAAATAAACAGAACAAATAAATATGTATTATTACAGCAATCATAACAGTATAGCTCAGTTAGAGAAATAAATAGAACAACAAAATCTGTATTATCACAGCACTCTTCAAAGTATCCAGTCATTGCTTTGTCTCCACCCCGGAGACCCTGCTGTAATATAGGACCACAGAGGACTCTGGGCAGGAGTTTGGGGAACTCTAAAGTCCCAGCAGAACTCTGTTGAGTTCGCTCACTGCCCCCTCTCACTTGCTCATTCTGTTTCTCCCGGTGCTGCAGGTTGCCCTTTTGTACTGGGCTCCTGCCTGCGTTGGCACATTTCTCTGCCACAGAGAAGTTCACAGCTGTCCTGACAGAGCTCTGTTGAGCTCGCTCACTCCCCCCTTTCACTCACTCATTCTGTTTCTCCCGGTGCTGCAGGCTGCCCTTTTGTACTGGGCTCCTGCCTGGGTTGATGCCTTTTCTCCCCACAGCGAAATCCACAGCAGTCCCAACAGAGCTCTGTTGAGCTTGCTCACTCCCCCTCCCTCACTCACTCATTCTATTTCTTCCGGTGCTGCAGGCTGCCCTTTTGTACTGCCTGCGTTGGCACCTTTTCTGCCCAAAAAGAAATCCACAGCAGTTCCGACAGAGCTCCATTGAGCTTGCTCATGCCTCCTCTCTCACTCGCTCATTCTGTTTCTCCTGTCACTCCAGGCTGCCCTTTTGCACTGGGCTCCGGCCTCCATTGGCGCCTTTTTGTGGCCACAAAGAAATCTGCAGCAGTCCCAACACAGCTTCGTTGAGCTCACTCACTCCCACTCTCTCACTTGCTCATTCTGTTTCTTCCAACGCTGCTGGCTGCCCTTTTGTACTGGGCTCCTGCCTGAATTGGCACCTTTTTCTGCCCACAAAGAAATCTGCAGTAGTCCCGACAGAGCTCCATTGAGCTCACTCACTCCCCTTCTCTCACTCGCTCAATCTTAATCTGTCCCAAACACTGATTTCCCACAGCGACCGCTCTATTCTGTGCCAGAAGTGCAAAAACGCATTTCGGCCAGGATGTGAAAAATGACAGCTGTACTGTTCATAAGAAGGTGTGAAAAAATGCCAGTGTTGAAAATCTGGCGTAAAAATATTACAAATTTGCAAAGTTACAAGAGCGTGTGGAAACTGCGCAATGCACACTTGTAACACAGTCATTTTATGGACTTTCATCGCCAAATTTTCAACATTGCCATTTTAGGACCTCTGCTCATGAGCAGTGTCACTGTCATTTTCTCAATCTATCCCAAAAACTGATTTCCCACTGCGACTGCACTATTCTGCGCCAGAAGTGTGACAACACATTTTGGCCAGAATGTGTAAAATGGCAGCTGTACTGTTCATAAGGAGGTGTGGGAAAATGCCAATGTTGAAAATCTGGAGTGAAAATATTACAAATTTGCAAAGTTATGAGTGTGCATGGCAACTGCTCAACGCACGCTCGTAAAACAGTCATTTTTTGGCTTTTTTTCACCAAATTTGCAACATAGGCTTTTTTAGAGCCCACCTCATGAACAGTGACAGTGTCATTTTGTTAATTGGTCCTGAAAGGTGATTCTGTGCAGTCACCACAAAATCACCTTTCGGGACAGAATAATGCCATGACAGTGACTGAATTCATGAGGAGGGTTCCCACTAACCCCATGTTGAAAGTTTGTTGCCAAAATTCCCCAAAATGCTCGAGATATTCACCAAAGCTGAAAAACCCCTTTTATGCCATTATACAGCTTACTGGCATTTCTTCAGTTCGCAGTCAGCTTTGAAGAGTGCAGACATGTTCCCGGTCCACCGAAGATCATCGCGCTGGGCTCCGGAGATAAGTATGGGGTGAGAGGGGTGTGTGGGGAAGCAGGGTGCACAGAGGGTGAGCACGGATTGAGGCAGGGGCCACTAACTCAACTAGAGGCCATTTTCTGTTTTATATGTTTTAAATGAAGAAAATAAATGAAAACGATTGCAGGACTTTTTTTTTTACAGGGACATTTGGCATGCTGGGGTGAGCTCCCAGCATGCTACCTGAGTATTTTTTTGGGGGGGGCTGTAGCCAATGGGGGATTGGGCACCCCCATTGGAACATACTGATTGGGGTGGGAGAACTGAGGGGATTAGGCACTCCCTTGGCACACAACAAATTGGGGATATTATGCTGACAGGGAGTGGGCTCCCCTGTCGGCAAACTGAACTGAGAAGGGGGGATTACAGCCGATGAAGACTGGGCCCCCGGCGGCAAAAAAAACTGTTGGGGGTGCATGATGCTGAGGGGGATTGGGCACCCCTACGCATGCAACAAATGGGGGAGGGGGTTACAGTATGCCGACAGGAAGTGGGCTCCCCCATCGGCAAATGTACTTGGTCAGGGGCATGCAGATGGCACGGTACTGCCCTGCAATGATGGGTCGCTCCCTCATTGCAGCAAAATGGCTGACACTGCAATGGCAAGGTGGCCCCTGATTGTAGCAGCAAAAATGTTTCAATTTGGTGGCACTTCTGCAGAACCAGTGTCATCAGGACACTGGGCCTGCATTGGTCCACCAGTGCCAAGCCCCCAAATGCAGTGCCCCCGTTGGCTACCACTGTGCCGCACATCCACAGCCTACTTCTCTCCTAAGCTGCCACATAATGTTTCTTGCACATGTGCATAAGCAAACATAAAAATGACTTAGTAAGGGAGGTTCAGTATGTTAAAGACACTATGCCTGCTTTCGTTTACATGGAAGGTCAATTTGCTCATGATACTGTTAATGACGAGTGTCACTCTCAGGAAAATGAAAGTGATGGCACTGGATTTGGCAATGCACAGGCAGTAGGTGAAACTACTACAGCTTCAGCACTACAATCCTGGTGTGACATGTGGGCTCATGTCAGTCTTTTAGAAGACTCAGACGCAGATAAAGATTCCATCTTTAGGAATACTATTAGTGCAGAGAATATTGGGGGAACAAACGCAACACTTCAGAACAGATTCCTTAAAATACAGGCTGTCCAAAAAGATGGTTTGGCCTGCAGTCACTCATGTAGCTGTAAAGTATTTAGGCTGCCCTCCTACGAGTGTGCCTTCTGAAAGAATATTTAGTACTCCAGGTGATGTAGTTACACACAGGTCCAGTCTCAAGCCAGAGCAGGTAGAAGAGCTTGTTTTCCTGAAAGTAAATCTCACATTTCTAGATTTGACCATCAGTGATATACATGTATTGTGTTGGACTTAACAGAACATTGCTCATGTGATTTCCTTTTTTACCGTTTACCCACCATTTTATCTACTTCTTCACCACTATTGTTTATTGGGCTAGTGGTACAAGAAGTTACAGGTGCATCCTGTCTAATCCAACTGATACAGGTAGGCTGGATTGGCCAGAGTTTCATACTTTGCTGTTTCACAAAGAAATACTGTATATATTCAATTTTCAATCTGGTTCTGTGGTCACCAACCTGTTTTGAAATTTATTGTCTCAGAAAATAGCAGAGACATGTGGGTGAGCAACCATGGTATATCCCATGTAATGCATCATTTATTTCTGTCCTCAGAAGCTGCACTATAGTCCCTAAAAGACCAACTGAACAAAAAAAGCAATGCATTGCTTAGTTACTCTGCATGACAGGGCCCATGGGTTGCATTCAACATCATTTGTCATCTTGGGTGCTGAATGTCACCAGCCTGACATGTAAGCCATGTTACACCTTGGCTGAGGCTAGTGTGACTCAAAATGACAGTGGGTAAAGTATGCTTAGGGCATGGTCCTTAGTAACTTTAAGTTAGGCAACTAACTTCAGAGGCAAAGTAAGTATGACCCATGCTTTGATCTTATTTTTACAAACTGTGCCAGTTATAACATTTGCAATGATATGGCAGGGTGGGAGGACCGTGTCATGCAGTCAGCCTTTTCATTAAGTGCGTCTCAAATCTGTTTTTCAACTAAAACAAAATTAAATAGTACAATATGCGATGCTGGGCAGGATGCACATGGTCATAGTAATTTGACATGATCTGTGGTCAGCAACCTTCTTTTTAAAATGTATTGTCTCAGAAAGCAGCAGAGAAATTTGGGTGACTAACCATAGTATATCCCATGTAACGCGTCTTTTACGATGTGTGACACTGGGTAAGATGCACAAGATAAAAACAACATGCCTGCCACTAACCTGGTATGTTGAATTTTTGAGAACTTGATAACCTATTAATATAACCTATTAATATACCTATTAATATAGTAAGTTCATCATATATTATGAATAAAGACTTTATTTCTAATAGCAACTCAAATACCGTTGATACTGTGCTGTTACTAACAAATACAGGAGTCTGAAAGGCCCAAAACGTGTTTTTTTTTATTAATAATGCAAGAACTTGACAAATACAAATATCAGAAATTGGTCTTTTTCACAGCCCTAATCTTTACTTTTGCTTGGTGCTTAATTTAATTCAGTTAAAGAAGTTTTCAGTAATGTCATCTCATTTCATAAGTTATCTATTTCATTACACTTGTGGCATTTAAAAAAAATCCCAAATATATCTCCATGGTTCAGCATATACATGCAGCAGCTTGTACACTTAACAGCAGAGCCCGTGCTGCTGAATTTGAATTGACTGCTTCTGAGTTGGTTCATAATCTTCAGTGTCATACTGCTGCTGCAGAATAGATAAAATGTCCTTAAAACAAACCGTGTCATTGGGGCTTTGAAAATTGTACACAAGCTGTCATCAAAAAAGCTAAAATAACCTTGCTTTTGTTTAAAGCCCTTGACTTCGCCTCAGGGCAAAGGTATTTCAGATGGATTAATACAAGTAACAAATTACCCTTGAGGTCATTCCTGCCTAAATGTGTTCTGGACTAAAGTACAAAAAGTTTATAAATAAAAATGAAATTGACTGAAATAGAGAGAGAATGAGGACCTTTTCAAGAGTCAACCTCTCTGTAGAATAGATTATCTTTTACAGAGATGTAACAGAGCTAGTCTGAAGAAGGGGTCCTCATGTATCCAGTGCATGGAGAGTACTTACAACTTTCTATGGCAGAGAGGGAGATCTACACCCCTTTGCCTCCATCAGGCTCTGACTGCTGTGACTTTCAGCTTTATGAGACTATGAACAGAGATTCACAGAGTGGATGGGGGCCAATAAAAACATACTGTCCCATTTAAGAGAGCCAGGAACTGCCATCTTTATTGTATTTTCTTGTATGTGGACTCTTTTGCATAATCTTGAATAAAAAATGCATTTCCTTTGAAAACAGCATGCAAAAACCTTTGCAATTAAGGCATATTGATGTGCTGCACCTTGCTGTTGTGAACATAACCACTAAGACATATACTGTAGGGCCAGATTCACAAAAGGGTGCCGCAAGTTGCAACAATGACAGCTTGTGGCAATGGCCCCTGTGTCATAGACCCTGCGCCTGATGCAGAAACAAACAGGCTGCAGGATCCTGCGTCTTGCATCTTGTGGCATCTGTTCAAGGAAGGATGCTGCCCCCAAGTATGCCGCAAGTCATGGGACAGGCAGGCTGCAGATGTGCCCACAGAAGGGAGCTGTGGTGCCCCCCCCGCCCTGATCCCTTGTAATATGTATAAATTCCACCCAGCCCCGATCCCCCATAATAAGAATAAATTCCCCAGCTCTGATCCCCATAACATGAATAAATCCCCATCTACATCCCTTCCAGTAAATCCTTGGTAGTCTAGTGGCCCCCCCCTCTCCCAGCAGTGCCAGCCTACCCTCCCCCACACCCGAATGGTGGCTGGCACAGCCCTCCTCTCACCATGGCCAGCTACCGACTGAGCTCTTCTGGTGGCAAGTACAGTACGTATGTGTGCTCAGTGAATGACAGCAGCTGTCATTCACTGAGCATGTATATGTACAATATGTGTTCCTGGCAGAGCTCAGTCAGTGGCTGTTCATGGTGGTGAGAGGAGGGCTGTGCCAGTCACCAAGCAGTTTCATGCAATGATGCTGTTCTTGGGCACATATTGTACTCATCCTATTTTTTTTTTCTAAATGCATTTTATGCCCCTGATCTCCTCTGGCATGCCCCCTTCCATTCAGTCCCCCCAGTCCCATCACCCAGCTTCTCCAGGACTTGCCTTCTGACTGACATCCTGGCTTCTGGTCTGTGGCAAAGTGCCTGGTCATCAGTGTGGGACCTGAGGGACCAGACTTCATCTTGCAGTCAAGAGGGGTTTTCAACTTTAGTTAGCTTTCCCCTAGGGCCCAGACTGTGCAATGACTTGGCAGACAAGCTCTGCCTCGACAGAGATGTCCTAACAGAGCCAGTTGTGGCCCTGCCTCCTGACATGCCCAGATCTGCACTGCCACCCAGAATCTCCAGATGGCAGTACTGCAGCAGGTAGCAGTAACCCCTTCCCCTGAAGAAGGAGAGGTGTCCTCCAGACACTGAGTGTCCCACGCTCATTCCTGAATCTGGGTCGCCATTGTGGCAGGAGATAAGGTGCCAGCATCTCAGTCCTCCATGCCACTGAGCCAGCTCTGTACTCATCCTATTTACTTAATGCTTTGACTGCCTCCTGTGGAGATCTAACCCACATAACTATTACTTTCTGCATAAGATAAAACTTCTGTTCTGATGTTCATACTTACTCTCATTTCTGGGGATATATGATAATCTATTGGCATCAACAGTATTTTCATGCTTTTTGACACCATAAACTCCTTCATAATTCTCCCCAGCCTCCTCCTTCTTTAGGAAAATCAGTTCCAAGTGTTCCAGCCTCTGATCTTAATTCAACCCCTCTGGGGGCCAGATAATGAAAAGTTTGCATTGACGCTAATGGGTGTTTGTTCATGCTTACTGGGTTTTGTGTCCAGTTCATACACGGAGCCACATTCAGAAACCTCCACAGGGTGGGCTAACCCCATTAGTGTCCTAGTACTAACATAACACTGTGCCAATGGAAATAAGGGGGTCACCACTGCATACAGATGCAGCGGCAAATTCAATGGTTTGCACCAGCAGTAAATGGAATCTACAGGGGCACTATTTACTGCCTTTGCAAACCTAGTCTTAATGGGGCACAAGGTCATGCTGGTAGGATGGCATTACTGTAGCCACCAGCTGCCCTACCCTTCAAACCCTCTCCAAGTGTAACATGGATGCTTGGTGTCCAGTGGCACCCCTCACCCACCAATCACCCACTCCACTATTGTAACTGTCTTTCCTAGTGTCTAGTGGTAACACCCAACCCTCTGATCACCTACCCTAGTATTGTAAACATCCTTCCTGGTATCTAGTGACACCCTCCCACCCACTAAACACCCATCCCGGACCATACAAGTGTGGCCCTGGTGTCTAGTGGCAGCCTTCTAGCTCCCATTCTGGTCCATGCCATGTATGCCTGGTGTCTAGTGGCAAGCCCCACCAACCAATCACCCATCCAGGTGCCTGCATGAGAATCCCATTTGAGTAGCAGTACCCCCTCACTACCCAAGCACGCATCACCAACCAGCTGATGAATGCCCTGTTGTCTAGTGAAAACCCCACACCAGAATGCTGGTAACTACATGGATTGCCAAACAGTGGTGATGCTGTAGCCCCTCAGCCACCCCACCTGCACCCAGCATAGTGCCCACCCTGACCCACCCCTCACCGAATAAGGTCAGACCATGAGGGACACTGTACTATGAAAACCAGCACATCCATCATTTTACCACCTCGGCTGACCACCGTATAAGCTGCAGCAAGTGTTCATGCAGTGCTTTTTCCCCCTTAGCAGTGGCAGAGTGGCACAGCAAGAAGTGAGGGGTCACAATTGTATATAACATTGTAGACCAGGCCACTAGGTACACAAATTAATTACTTGAATATATGTCAGTCACCTGTCTATGTTGTTATGATACTGAATAAAACAGATATCTGCATTAGTATTATGTGACTGATTAACAGAAATGTAGGGATTATGTATGATTATCCAAACAGAAAAGTGTCAGGAAGTGCAGCTTTTGGAGATGTATGAGAGTATACAGTGCAATTCATAGAACAGTAAAACCAAACATTCTATAACATTTCTTCGAACTAGGATTGTCAGAACTAGTTCTAAAAAGATTGGAATCCTTTTAGAACCCAGGACTTCAAGTTCTAAATTAGAACTTAAACACCCTTGAGTTCTAAGTACAATATTAAGGGTTCTAAATACTAAATAAAATGCTTTTGTGTTTAGACAATTCAAAAATAGGAAATTCAAGTCAGGACAACTGGAAAACAAACTAATTATCATGAATAACATTCTAAAATATTTTAGTGAGACACATGTATGAGAATGTTCTGCTCATATACCAGTATATGCAGCTGTACTAAACCTCAACACATCCATTGTGAGTCCTGGACTTTGCTTTTTGAATGGCACACAGTGTTTCTCTTTTCTGAAGGTGCTGTGAAACAGAATATTATTACTCTGCTCAGAGGGCAAGTCCTTTTTTACATTTTTTTTGTTCCCCACTGTATCACCCTTTATGTTCTTTCTGTCCAGGTCTATATACAATGGGGTTTAAGTTCTAAAGAAGATCAGAACTCTACAACTATTTGAAAAATTTTAGACTAGAACCAGAACCCAGAACTTCAGTGGATGCTGACAGCCCTACTTCAGACATGTACTGCCTGATACCAGGATGTCGATGTATACTGATTACCAGAAACCACCAAACTGTCACTAGGGAATGTTCACCAGCATCAGTTTAAAGCATCTCCTCTGACTGAACACAAAAGTGTTTGTATGTGTGTGTGTGGGGGGGGGGAGGAATGGCAAAATGCAATGGTGACTCCTCAGCTACAAAAGTGAGTGCTCTGCTGAACCACGTGACTTCAGGATCTATAAAGCTTCATGGCTATAGTTCACCCCAGAGGAAGACATTTAATGAAGTGACCTGGAGCATAGCATCACTTCTTTTAACCAGTTGGAATTTATAGTAAGGAGCAATCATTTGATGTACAGTAGCTAGAAGTAACATGGCTAAGTAAAAGAATGTCAACACTGACCTCCTACTCTGCTGTTTCTTACTTCATCTCCCTTCTACTACATACAGTGCAGACACTTACTGATACCTCTCAATAGTCCCTCGCTCTGCCCCTTAGAGGCCTAATCATACATACAGACCCAAATTATTACTTATTTATTACTTGATTAATTTAATATTGTTTCACCAAATAAACATAACTTCTATTTCTCTATGTTTATTTGGCGAACCAATTTCAAATTAATTAATCAATAAATATATAAATAATGTGGGTCTGTATGTACAATTGAGCTTTTAAGGGGTAAATTGAAGGACTGTTGGGAGATATAATTCTTGCATCAGTTTATTGACTCAGTTGTTTCATTTCAGTAGGTGTTTGCACTGTATGCCACAGCAGGGACACAAGGTAAAAAACCATGGAGTGGGAGATCAGTATTGACCTTCTCGTACTTAGCCGTACTTTGTTATGTCCAACTACTGAACATCGAATGACTGCTCTTTATTGTATAGAGAAATATCTTTACTCATAATGGGATGAAAGAAGTGATGCCACACTCCAGCTCATATATGTCTCCCTCTATAATGAACCATAGCCATTAAGAGATATAGGTGGTGGAGTCAAGGGAGTCAGCAGACCCCTCACATTTCAAGCTAAGGGGTCAACCACTGCATTTTGCACCCCCCCAACACACATACACACTTTTGTGTTCAGTCACTGGAGGTGCATTAAACTGAGGCTGGTGGACATTCTCCAGTGACAGTTGGTTGGCTCTTTTTGGTCTTTCTGGAACTCGGTATACATTGACATCCTGGTATCAGGAAGCAGATTTCTGAAGAACTGTTATGGAATGCTTGGTGGTACTGTGTTATGAGTTGTATTGTATACTCACATAAATCTTCTCCACAAGCTGCACTTACTTGCCCATTTCTGTTCAGATAACCATAAATCATGTAATATTCATGTAAATATGTGCCTTATTCAATACCATAACAAGCTAGACAGGTGACTGAGATATATTCTAGTAGGCAATTTGTTTTCCTAGTGCCCTAGTCTAGGGTGTTATATGCAACTGTGACACCTAACTTTTTACTGTGCTCCTCTACCACTGCCAGGGGGGCAATAGCACTGCATGCACACTCCCTACATCTCAAACAGTGGCTGGCTGAGGAGATGAGAGGAGGGATGTGCCAGTCGCCATAGTGTGATTCACCACACAGTCCCACCATGCCCTGTATGTCAGGGTGGCTGCCATGCCAAGTGTGAGCAAGGCAGGTTGGAGAAACTGCGGCACTACCATCATTCAGTAGTCCATGTCGCTGGGGGGTTCCACTAGATACCAGGGCATTCATTAGCTGGTTAAGAATGGACATTCGGGAGGTAGGGGGCACTGCTTGCCAAAAGGGACTCTTGTGCAGGCACCAAAATGGCTGATAAGTGGGTGGGGGAATGCCACTAGACACCAGGGCAAACATGGCACAGAATGGGTGCCCCACTAAGCACCAGGGCCTCACTTATATGGCCCTGGATGGTGGATTGGAGGGTGGAGGGTGCCATTGGACACCAGAGAGTACATTTATAGCACTGGGGCAGGTGCTTGGAGGGTGGAGGTGCCACTAAACACCAAGAAGGATGTTTAGGCTACCCTAGCTGGTGATTGGAGAGTGGGAATACTACATGACAGCAGGGAGTACATTAGCATAGAGAGGATGGAAATTCAGGGTCTGGGGGGCATTAGCCACTGTGACTGATGTGGTAGTTAACCACAGGATGGGTGCAAACCTGCTGCAGCTTTCCCTGCAAATGAGACCATAATGGGTATGCATATGGTCCTTTAGGGCCTTGCATGCCTGATGGTCTCATTTGTATTCTGTGGCTGAATATCGCACCATAGCATTCAGCTCTATTTGGTCTGGGGGTGCAGTTCCCTTAGGACTGGATACAGCCCAGGTACCTGTCAGGGCAACACAAAGTGGCTTTGTACTGTGCTGACACAGCCAATATACAATGAGATAGCACCTGTGCGCTATCCGACTGAATATAACAACCCCCAGGTTGAGTGTAGGTGCAAGTGCAGTGCATACCTTTGCACTCCCCTTTGCATCTTTTTCAATATCTGGCCCCTGAAAAGGTACTGTTTATAAATCTATATTCAGATTCAAGGTTAGGAATAGAAATATGAATGGGATGTGAAATGTCTATGTCAAACATGTAAAATAGGTTAATTAAACACTCTGCAGTTTGCATAAAATGTAAAATCATGATTAGTACATTGAGGAGAGATGCTTTCAGCATGTGCAACAAAGAGTAACAGAAGTTATCATGATCCAGAGCTACAGGGCTCAGTTCACAAAGATCAGTGTAAGCTGTGCCAATGGTAGCTTGTGCTGATCACTGGTGTGCCAGGAACCCATCATCCGATTCACAGATGGGTGGGGTCCTGGCATCAAAGTCACACAGCTTGTGGCAAATGTTGCCCTGTGCCAAAGGCAAGGTGCACAGGAGAGGTTAGCCACAAGCTCTGGGACAGTTGGACAGCATCGGCATCCAGTAATGGGGACCAGCCTGGAGGTTGGTAGTGTTGGGCAGGACAGGGCGGGGGTCGGGGAGGGCAGGTGGGACATGGATGGGTGCCAAGGGGGATGCCAACAGGTCCCCAAAGTGGACAATGGGATGTAGCTGTGCCTGTGCCATCCATGGAGGGTGGCCACTGCATGCTTGGCACCATGGGTGGAAAGGACCTTCAGGCACAGCACCATTGGGTGTGAGTACTCCGGGTGCTGTGGGGAGATGGGATACCACAGGTGGGCAGTGGCACAGGTTCCTTCCACCTCACCAAGGCTCCAGGGGTGCTGTAAGGGTGCTTAGACCACCTGTTTGGTGGTCTAAGTCCTGTTGGGTCCTGCTGGCTGTCGGAACCTCATTTAAGGACATGTTGCAGCCAACATTTGCCACAAGCCCCCTAGCATCCTGGTGCTCCTGACCTTGGTGCAAACCTGGCGCACAGCCAGTCTGGTGCAGGGGGTCCCCTTTGTGCCACAGCCACCCTTTTAGAATCTCAAACTCTGCAAGTTGTGATGCAAGGTGCCCCTTTGCATCACTTCAGTTTGACGTAGGCACCTTGCATCACAGTTGAAGTATTGGGAATCGAGCTCACGGAACCTATATAAATCTGGCAAGTCATGTCCCTCTGTGAAATTACAACTGTAATCACAAATAGATAAGTGACTGCTTTGCTGAATCCAGTAACTGGGTTAAATGGTACATAGATGCATAGATGCTGATGTCAGAAAAAGTCTCTTGGCTCATCTAGTCTAACCGCCCTTTGGAACTATTCTGTATTTCCCTCGTGGCAGTCCCCATCCTTGTTACTGCCCCCCTTTTTTAAATAAACCCACATGCCTGTCATATCCCTGCTTGAAGCAGCCATTTGATTTGGGTTGCATCACTTCCTCTGTCAGCTTATTCCACTTATACACACTCCACTCTGTAATGAACTGCTTACAGATGTGCGTTTTTGAATCCCCCTGCCAACTTAAGTGAACTTTCTCATCCCTGTATTTGAACTCAAGGAGAAACGGTCCTTGATGTCCACCCTATTCATCCTGTGGCAGTGGAGTACTTGCATGTCTCAATAATTTCACCCCATTTCCTTCTCTTTTCAGCAGTATATATTATTAAGTCCTGCAGCCTCTTGCCAAATGTCATTTCTCCATCATTTTAGTTGCTCTGTGCAATACTGCCTCTTCTTTGTTGTAGTCTTTGTTCAGATGTGGACTCCAGTACCATGTGTAGTATTTCAGGTGTAGTAATACCAGTGACCTATACAGTGGGAGGATCATCGCCTGACTACTAGTGCTTATCGCCTTGAAGTTCATCATTCTGTTTGCCTTGCCTACCGCACTGTTGCAATATGCACATGTTTTTAAGGGCTCCCATATAATTACCCCTATTAATACTTTTTTCTGTAGTGCTGTCCACTCCACCCTAAATTTTGCATTGCATCTTTGGGTTCCTTGCCAATGTGCATTACTTCACATTTCCTAGCATTGAAGATCAGCTGCCAAATCTTAGACCAGTTCTGCAACCTTCCCAGATCCTCCCTAAGTTCCATTTTCCATTCTTCTCTGTCTCCCCATGTGCAGAACTTTGTGTTGTCTACAAAAAGGCAGATCTTTTCTTTGATACCTTCACCTATGTCAAAGAGAAATATATTGAACAGGACCAGTCCTGGTACTGACCCCTGAGGTACCACACTTGTTACTTCCCTTCCTTTAAAAATGCCTTATTAACCACTACACTTTGTGTTCTACCCCTCATCCAGCTCCCCACCCAATTTTCTATTTTTTCTTCCACCCCAAGGTCCCTAAGTTTGACCAGCCTCCTTGGTGGATTGAGTCATGGGCCTTGTTGAAGTCTTGGTATACTAAGTCAACTGTCAACCCCAGTTCTATGGTTACCTAGTTGAAGAATTCATCTGGTAAGACCATCCCCTTGTGATCCCATGCTGTCTGTGGTCCACCAGATCCTCCTCAGTACAGGCTCCATGCTTTTCCCCACTATAGACATCAGGCTACAAGTCCACAGAAGAGAGCGCTCACGTATGATAGCAGGTGCTGGAAAATGAGAAGAAACTATAAAAAATAAAGAACAAGCACTCCAGCCTCGAATAAATTCAGTGAGAAAGTATTTTTACTTTATGTTCAGATTCATAGAACTTACATCAATAATTGCATTCCAGATCACAGTGAAAATGCAGTCAGAATATTAAAGCTCCCACACACATTTAGCCTCTGCAATGTGGGGTAAAGACACCTTCCTTAGGAGGCGTGGCTAACACAAAATTTCAAGTGCTTTAAGTACCCTTATAACTAGGTGCATCTCATAAATCAACATCAAACCCTAATAATAAGGGTAAAGCAGTGAACCAATCATGACACACATAGCGCAATATCATGGTGTATTGTGGTGCCCTCATTTCTGTCAGCTCTAATTAGTGGGGCAAATCTAGGGTCAGTATATAAATAACATGCTTAATTTAAGAAAGAATTGTCCTCCCACAACATACACCACTGCTGATAGAGAAATCAACCCCACAAGACTACTGAGAGAACAAGTGCATTAAAGATTGTTTATCATCATTGTAAAATTTTTAAAAACATAGTTTAGGGGTTACTATGGCACCATAGTAAAAGGGATCACTGTATTCTTACTACATATGGATAACCTTGTATTTAATTATATGAAGTTCAATATCTCACAGTTTCCAGAATCATCATAAAGTAAAATTTCTCACAGTTTCCAGAATCATCAGTCATATCTATGCAGTGATGTATTATTTAACGAATGACTGGTTTCCAATCCATCTGCTCATTAAAACCATTTAGTCTTAGACTTCTGATTTAGAAATCCACATGGATTCCTTCTGATCCAATAATAGATTTCTGTCCCCCCCCCTCCCTAGTTGTGGAACATGGTCAAACTCCATATATTTCGCAGTGTATGCCTCTATGTTGTCCACTTCATTAAGGTGTCTGTCTACAGGACATGACAAGTCCAATTTGTTTATTACTCTCTTGTGCTCCTATATTCTCTCCTAAAGTCTATGAGAGGTCTGCCCTATACAGGTTTTACTGCAGGAGCACTACAGAACATATACAACAAACCTTGTGTTGCTTGTCACAAAATATTTTATCTTTACACTTTTCACTGCCAAAAGTCCTGGATTAATGAAGTCCTTACCATGAATGGGATTCCTACTAGTTTTGCACCTTTTACAGGGGTAAAAAGCAATTGGTTTGCTCCCCTGCCAAATATTTTTACACTAGGATCTCTGTATTCACTGTTAGTTAAGAGATCTTTTGACCCTTTACCTCTTCTAAACATGATGAGAGGACCATCTTGCTGAACCCCTTTCAGGTCATTATCTAGTCCCAGAAGGGACCAATGTTTTACAGTTATTGACCTTAGGTCCATGGAAACTGGTCCATATGTTGCCACAAAAGGAATCCATTCTGAAACAGTTCCCCCGTGCCTTATATTTCAACAATTCCACTCTGTCTGCGAGATTCACATTTTTAAAGGCATCCTGCAGGACTTTCTCCTCATATCCCCAAGGTCGCAATCTGCAAAATAAATCCTCCTGTGCCTTAATAAAATCCTCACTGTTGGAACAATTCCATTTCAAATGGACAAGCTGTCTGTAAGGGAGGTTCACAGTAGTGTGAGTGGGATGTGCACTCCATGCATGGAGGACATTATTCTCTGCTGTTTCCTTCCTAAAGACTTTTGTTTGAATTTCCTCTCCAGCAATTCCAAACGCGGTAAGATCAAAAAAATCTATTTCACTCTTATTAAGACTGTGGTAAATTTTAAACCTGTTGTATTATTGATTATATAGGTCATAAAATCCAAAAGTTCCTGTGCTGAGCCATCCCAGATGATTATGAGATCATCACTAAAATGATTATATTTGACAATGTTTCCAAAAAAGTGGTTTATACTGGGGTCCAAGATAGCACCCCATCCCACCAAACCATAAACAAGTTTGCATAGGAGGGGACAACTGAGGACCCCATTGCCATCCCAGCCTCCTGTTTGTAAAACTCATTGAACAGAAAAAAAATAGAATTTAAAATCAATTCCAAAGCACGACAAATAAACTCAATTGGAAATTTAATCAGGGAAATTCAGAGCATGATCTTCACTGCTTTGATTCCTAGTGTGTGTGATCTATGCTAGTGTACAAGAAGGACACATCAATAGTAACCCACCAGAAGGTGTCTTTCCAAGCTACCTTTCCTAATTTCTGCAATACCGATGTCGTGGCCCTCAAATAAGATTGCAGTCTCACCACCTCCTGCTGCAAAAAAACAACTAGATACATAGCTAGTGGCTCAAATAGAGAACCACAGTCAGAAATAATGGAGCATCCTGGTGGTGATGGCAAATTGTTGTGAAATTTTGGGCAAATGATAAAAAACAGGAACTTTTGGAAATTCACAATTTAGAAAGTCAAATTCCATTTCTATTATCCAACCTACCTCTAGGGAGTCAGTAAGAAAAGACTCTAGTTCTCTTTTATAAAGCGTCATTTTGGGGCAGCTTGCTATATGTTATACCATCCTCCAGCTGTCTTAAAGCTTCCCTAGCATAAAAAACTTTGTCTGGAACTACAATATTTCCTCCTTTATCAGAAGGTTCAATTATAATGTCATCCATTTGTTGTAGTTTAGACAAAGCATCCCGTTCAGTAATGGTTAAATTATCCCAATGTTTTCTGATTTTAGACCCCTTAATTTTTCTCTGCAGTTTCTTTTAGAACTGCTTCTTGAAAGATCTTTAAAACAACGCTCCCTGGGGAAGGGGGCATGAACTAGGATGGTTTCTTTAACTGGAGTTTACTAGCCCTTGCACTCGATTCCTCAACTGCTGTTACAATTATTTATGTATCTGAGCTAATCACAGGGCTCTCGTCAGCCTTATATAGTAATTGGGCTAATTTGAACTCTGTGATTATATCAAGTACTGGGTAAACACTTCCCTGTGTATTGAATCCAAACTCGTCACCACTATTAGAATTAGCACAGTTAGCTTTATCTTAATTGTTAGCAAAAAAACTTTTTAAATTAAGCTTTCTAAATAATCTAAACAGATCTCAACAGATTTCAACTCATTAACATTCTGAACAGGTACGAAAGACAATCCATATGACAAAACACTTAACTGAGATTCACTTAAAGTCTTTATAGACAAATTTATAACAGTTAAGTTTAGGATTGATGAATTGCAGTCATTAGTTGTACTTTAATTTAATGATGTCCCTCATCATCTTCCTTTTCCCCGTCTAGGCTTTTTTTCCTTTTTTTGAAGATGATTGTGTGTTAAGTTCCTTATTTAATGACTCAGGACTCTTCTAGAGGATGTGGGAGATTTCATATTTGAATTAGAGCATTCTGTACTTTTAGATATCCCTCATGACTTTCTATTTCCCCTTGATTGAGACCTGAAGAAATTCTCACATTTATAAATTTGACCATTTTGGTAATCATGCTTATCTCTTAATACTTTTGTTATTTTTCTTTCAATCAGCTCCACTTCCCATTTCTTACCTTTATTTGTTAACTTATTATCAATGTTTTTTTATTAAGGGGACACCACTATAGTCAACAAGTTCTTGATGTAAGGTCTCAGTCTCTTTCAGAACCTCAGCTCTGTTAAAGTTGTATTCTTCAATTTGTATTCTGAACAATTCCGTTGAGCTTTTTTTTTAACGGTCTTGCCATCTGTTTCTAAAGTGCATATTTTCAAGCCCACATGCAGATAATTTAATTAATCTCAAGTTCCTGGGGACCCATTCCTTCTCCAAATATTTCTGTTATGATATTATATTATACTGTAATGTAATTTATTTTATGACTGATTTTCCAGTTTATGAAAAATATTCCTTATATTACCTTCCTCAGATGTACTTTGAGATGTTGTCTCAGTGCTGGTGCTGGTTCACAAATCTATGGGCACTCTTTTTGTAGTGAGGCTCATACTGGACAATGAGAACACCATTTTCTCCTTTAAATTCACTGATCAATTTGAATTTGAGAATGAAAAATAGCATCCTCATTTTCAAATGTGTGTGGGGCTCCACTCTCCTGTTAGTTCCAAAGTACAGCTCACAGCAAATGCTGAATGGAGCAGACTGCCAAAATCACAAATATGCAAGTCCACAAATGGCAATGCTCACATATGAGAGCCGATGTTGGAAAATGAGAAGGAACAATAAAAAACAAAGAACCAGCACTCCAGCCTTGAATAAATTCAGTGAGAGAGCATTTTTACTGTATGTTCAAATTTGTAGTACTTACATCAATAATTGCATTCCAAATCACAGTGGAAATGCAGTCAGAAAATTAAAGCTCCCACACACATTTAGCCTCTGCGCTGTGGGGTAAAGACCCCTTCCTTAGGAGGCATGGCTAACAAAAAATTTCAAGTGCTTTAAGTACCCTTATAACCAGGTGCATCTCATAAATCAACATCAAACTCTAATAGTAAGGGTAATATCAGTCAACCAATCATGACACACATAGTGCAATATCATGGTGTATAGTGGTGCCCTCATCGCTGTCAGCTCTAATTAGTGGGGCAAATCTAAGGTCAGCTTTTAAATAACATGCTTAATTTAAGGAAGAATTTTCCTCCCACAACATACACCACTGCTGATAGAGAAAGCGACCCCACAAGACTACCAAAATAACAAGTGCATTAATGATTTTTTTATCATCATTGTAAAGTTTTAAAAAACATAGTTTAAGGTTACTATGGCACCATAGTAAAATAAATCACTGTATTCTTACTACATCGGGTGAACCATGTATTTAATTACATGACGTTCTATTTCTCACAGATTTCAGAATCATCATAAAGTTGCATTTCTCACAGTTTACAGAATCATCAGTCATATCTGTGCAGTGATGTATTATTTAATGAATGACTGGTTTCCAATCCATCTGATCATTAAAACCATTTGGTCTTAGAGTTCTGAGTTTAGAAATCCACATGGATTCCTTCTGATCCAATAATAGATTTCTATGCCCCCCCCCAGGTGTGGAAAATGGTAAAACTCCATATATTTCACAATGTATTCCTCCATGTTGTCCACTTCATTCAGGTGTCTGCCTACAGGATGTAACAAGTCCAATCTGTTTATTGCTCTCTGGTTCTCCTATATTCTCTCCTTAAGTCTATGACAGGTCTGACCCATACAGGTTTTACTGCAGGAGCACTACAGAGCATATACAACAAACCTTGTGTTGCATGTCACAAAATGTTTTATCTTTACACTTTTCACTGCCAAAAAGTCCTGGATTAATGAAGTCCTTACCCTGAATGGCATTCTTACTGGTTTTGCACCTTTTACAGGGGTAAAAAATGATTGGTTTGCTCCCCTGCCAAATATTTTTTACACTAGGATCTCTGTATTCACTGTTAGTTAAGAGATCTCTTAGCCTTTTACCCCTTCTAAATGTGATAAGAGGTCCATCTTGCTGAACCCTTTTCAGGTCATTATCTAGTCCCAGAAGGGACCAATGTTTTACAGTTATTGACCTTAGGTCCATGGAAACTGGTCCATATGTTGCCACAAAGGAAACCCATTCTGAAACAGTTCTCCCTTGCCTTGTATTTCAACAATTCCACTCTATCCATGAGATTCACCTTTTTAAAGGCATCCTGCAGGACTTTCTCCTCATACTCTCTAACTCACAATCTGCAAAATAAATCCTTCTTTGCCTTAATAAAATCCTCACTGTTATAACAATTCCATTTCAAATGGACAGGCTGTCCATATAGGAGGTTCACAGTAATGTGAGTGGGATGTGCACTCTGTGAGTGGAGGACACTATTCTCTGCTGTTTCCTTCCTAAAGACCTTTGTTTGAATTTCCTGTCCTACAATTCCCAACAGGGTAAGATCCAAAAAAATTGATCTCACTCTTATTAAAGACTGTGGTAAATTTAAAACCTATTGTATTATTGATTATATAGGTCATAAAATCCAAAATTTCCTGTCCTGAGCCATCCCAGATGATTATGAGATCATCAATAAAATGATTATATTTGACAATGTTTCCAAAAAAGGGGTTTATTCTGAGGTTCAGGATAGCACCCCGTCTCACCAAACCATAAACAAGTTTGCACAGGAGGGGGCAACCGAGGACCCCATTGCCATCCCAGCCTCCTATTTGTAAAACTCTCCATTGAACAGAAAAAAAATATAATTTAAAATCAATTCCAAGGCACAGGAAATAAACTCAATTGGATATTTAATCAGGGAATTTCAGAGCATGATCTTTACTGCTTCAGTTCCCAGTGTGAGTGATCTATGCTAGTGTATAAGGAGGACACATCGATAGTAACCCACCAGAAGGAGTCTTTCCAAGCTACCATTCCTAATCCTGCAATACTGATGTTGTGTCCCTCAAATGAGATTGCAGTCTCACCAACTCCTGCTGCAAAAAGACATCTAGATAAATAGCTAGTGGCTCCAAAAGAGAACCGCAGTCAGAAATAATGGAGCATCCTGGTGGTGATGGCAAATCGTTGTGACATTTTGGGCAAATAACAAAAAACAGGAACTTTTGTAAGTTCACAATTTGGAAAGTCAAATTCCATTTCTATGATCCAACATTCCTCTAGGGAGTCAGTAAGAAAAGACTCTAGTTCTGTTTTATAAAGCGTCATTATGTTGCAGCTTCATATATGTTACACCATCCTCCAGCTGTCTTAAAGCTTCCCTAGCATAAAAATATTTGTCTAGAACTACAATATTTCCTCTTTTATCAGAAGGTTCAATTATAAAATCATCCATTTGTTGTAGTTTAGACAAAGCATCCCATTCAGCAATGGTTAAATTATCCTAATGTTTTCTGATTTTAGACTCCTTAATTTTTTCTCTGCAGTTTCTTTTAGAACTGCTTCTTGAAAGATCTTTAAAACAGCACTCCCTGGAGAAGGGGGCATGAACCAGGAAGGTTTCTTTAACTGGGGTTTACTAGCCCTTGCACTTGATTCCTCAGCTGCTGTTACAATTATTTCTCTATCAGAGCTAATCACAGGGCTCTCTTCAGCCTTATATAGTAATTGGGCTAATTTGAACTCTGTGATTATATCAAGTACTGGGTAAATACCTCCCTGTGTATGGAATCCAAACTCATCACCACTATCAGAATTAGCACAGATAGTTGTATCTTAATTGTTAGCAAAACACTTTTTTAAATTAAGCTTTCTAAATAATCTAAACAGATCTCAATAGATTTCAAACTCATTAACATTCTGAACAGTTACGAAAGACAATCCATATGACAAAACACTTAACTGAGATTAAGTTAAAGTCTTTTTAGACAAATTTATAACAGTTAAGTTTTGGGTTGATGAACTGAAGTCATTAGTTGTATTTTCATTAAATGATGTCCCTTGTTGTCTTCTAGGCTTCTTTTTCTTTTTTTTTTTTTTTGAAGATGATTGTGTATTAAGTTCCTCGTTTAATGACTCAGGGCTCAAAAAGTGGACACTTCTAGAGGATGTGGGAGATGTCATATTTGAATTAGAGCAGTTTGTGCTTTTAGATCTCCCTTGTGACTTTCTATGTCCCCTTGATTGAAACCTGAAGAAAATCCCACATTTATAAAGTTGACCATTTTGATAATCATGCTTATCTCTTAATAGTTGTGTTATTTTTCTTTCAATCAACTCCACTTCCCATTTCTTACCTTTATTTGTTAACTTAATATCAATGTCTTTTATTAAGGGGACACCGCTATAGTCAGCAAGTTCTTGATGTAAGGTCTCAGTCTCTTTCAGAACCTCAGCTCTGTTAAACTTGTATTCTTCAATTTGTATTCTGAACAATTCCACTGAGCTTTTTTTAACGGTCTTCCCATCTGTTTCTAAAGTGCATATTTTCAAGCCCACATGCAAATAATTTAGTTAATCTCAAGCCCCTGGGGACCCATTCCTTCTCCTAATATTTCTGTTTTGATACTATATTATACTGTAATGTAATTTCTTTTATGACTGATTTTTCCAGTTTATGAAAAATATTCCTTATATTACCTTCCTCAGATGTACTTTGAGATGTTGTCTCAGTGCTGGTGCTGGTTCACAAATCTATGGGCACTCTTTTTGTAGTGAGGCTCATACTGGACAATGAGAACACCATTTCCTCCTTTAAATTCACTGATCATTATGAATTGCAAAATCCAAAATATCATCCTCAATTTTCAAATGTGTGTGAGGCTCCACTCTCCTGTTAGTTCCAAAGTACAACTCACAGCAAATGCTGAATGGAATAAACTGCCAAAATCACAAATATGCAAGTCCACAGATGACAATGCTCACATATGAGAGCCGGTGCTGGAAAATGAGCAGGAACAATAAAAAATAAAGAACCAGCACTCCAGCCTCGGATAAGTTCAGTGAGAGAGTATTTTTACTTTGTGTCCAAATTCATTTTACTTACATCAATAACTGCATTCCAAATCACAGTGAAAATACAGTCAGAAAATAAATTTAAGCTCCCACACACGCTTAGCCTCTATGCTTTGGGGTATAGATGTCTGGCTGACTGCCTTATTGTTCCCTGGCTCATCCCTCGTCCAACTCTTGTGCATCTGAATCATATCAGCTGTCCTACAGTCACTAGGTATCACCTTCCAATGCTACTGAACATTGAAAGTTTCTGTGAGTTGCCCAGCTGTAACCCTTGTTACCTCTCATAGCATCTGGGTGTCAGCTGCCAGGTGCCATAAGTAATGGGTACGAGTATCCATTGGGATGAGCCAAATCTGAATCATGATTAGCAAAAATAGATGAAGTCATTATATTTAAATGGCCTAAAACTGGAAAGTTTTTTTTTTTACTTTTTAAATTCAGATGGCTCTCTACTAGTCAAATGGCTTGCTTTCCCACTACCCATTATTGTTTGGACTTTTACTCTTGGCATGTTTCCTCCATGTACCAGTGCTTGAAACATCTCACCTTTTGACTACTGGGGTTGGTAGTATTACTTACTGTGGATATTTTTGTTAGTATTTATTTTCATCTTGTATAATCTGATCAGTGTTATTACTATTTACTGTTTTGCACAATGTGTTTTGCACATGTGCAATTTTTAGAATTTTTCTGAGACTAATTCTTACAGTGTTTACAGAAACACCTTCTGCTACATTCTTGCACTGCATTTCCTGAAGTATTTTGCCCTACTTACTTGAACCTAGTCTGCACTTAATTGTGCCACTTATACAATCTTGTGTACCTTGTGTACTCCGTAATTTCAATTATTTATTTATTTATTTATTTAATTTCTCTTTTTCTTTAAAAAGATTTGCCAGGAATGGCATAATGAGTCTAAATACTGTAGCTCTTTTCCAGATGCATCCAGAGGAAATGGAGAGTGTGGAGAGTACAGCAATAAGTTACAGTAGTTACAAAAATGAAAATATAAGTTGCACAGTTCAGTAGTAGTGATATGAACAGTTGAGCTGAATATGAAAAGCAACAAAGCAAAAAGCACAAATGGCAACATAACTGAAGGGAGAACAAAGCACTACTGAGAAGGCCAAGAAAGTGTATATGGCAGCAATTTTGCAGCGTGATCACAGCACAGTGAGGTTAAGTAGGTATGAGTGGATGGAAAACTAGGGAAGGGGGAAGGGTGGAATTGTGTCAGGACAAAGTGGCAGAAGGAGTGAAAGAAGGAGTCCAGTTTGACTAAGTTGGACTTGGAAGCAGCACTGTAAACAACACCACTCTAATTGAAGATAGGGAGAAACATATTGGAGATGATCTCTCTTGGCAGGAAGCAGGATAATAATTTTATTCCTGTGGAGTGAACCAAGTTTGAGGTGTAGCTTCTGGCAGATGACATCCACATGAACTGAAAAACTGAGGTGACAATCCAACCAGACCCCAAGTTATTGAAAGGAGGAGGCATGTTCAATTGCACACCATAAAGGGTATGGAAGGAGGGAAGGGGGTGAACCTAGCAAGTCTCTGCTTACTGCCAAAAGGCAAAGAGACAGTTTTCTTGTCATTGAGGGACAGCTGACTTGCCCAGAATCAGTGCTGGATGTTGAAGAAGTCCAGTTGGCTCTGAGTCATGAGATCAGAGGCAGAGGAGCTGGAAGTATAGAGAACTGTTTCATCTGTCTACATGTGAATGGATACAGAGGAGCAGGTAGAGGGAAGGTAATTCAGGAATATACCTGTACAAAATAGAATAGGGCCAAGGATGTCCCATCGTGCTGCACCAGAGCAGACAGGGAGTGGATGGGATAAGGTGTTACCTCAAAGTAGGAGTGGAACCACTTGAATGAGCAGGCAGAGAGTCTCACCACCTGAAGATTGTCCAGACAAATAGGGTGGGCCATGGTTTCAAAGGCTTTGGCCAAGATAACAGCAATGGCTGAGGTGGCCAAACCCTGATCCAAACCTGAGTGAATGGAATCAGTGAGCCACAGGAGGGGGGTGGCAGTAGAGTAGGACTTCCTTAAACCAGACTGGTATGTAGTGATGGAGGAGGAATCAAGGAAGGGGACAGTTGTGAGAGAATAACACATCCTGGAGTTTAGTCAGAGTGAGAGGAGGGAGATGAGACAATAGGTACCAGGGAATGAGGCCAGCCAAGGTGGTGAGAGAAGGGCTGTGCCAATCACTGTATTCACTCCCCACAGCACCAAAGACTATGGAAAGGGGGTTGCAGGTTGGTATACTCAACCTGGTGTGAGCAGTATTGGGGACCATTGCACACTAGGGAATTAAACAGCGGCAAGTGATTGGAGGGTGGGTGGGGCTGCCACTACACACTACTGAAACATTTATTTGATAGGTGGCTGGTGATTGGAGGGTGGAGACACCAGTGAAGCATGTATTTGCTAGAGGGCTAGTGATCAGAGGGTGGGAGGTGCTACTAGACACCAAGGAAACATTTATTTGATAGGGGGCTTGTGATCGGAGGGTGGGAAGGTTCCACTAGACACCAGGGAGAGAAACTTTAAATTAATATGGGGCCAGTGATACACAATTCATACATTCATTCCACAGTTCAGTGACTCATTAAACTATGGAATGAATGTATCAATTGCAGATTCATGTTTTACTGCTTTCATACCGAGGAAAAGATTTGTGTTCTGTGCAAACATTTGAGGGGGTGCTCACCTACTTGGACCCAAGCTGGGATCCAAACAATAACCAAAAACCTTTTGTGTCTCACACAAAATAAAGAGGAGCCACAGGGGTAGTTCATCAACTCAGAAAAAGTCAAGCTTAGAGCATCACTGTAGTATGAAACTCATTTATTGCACCAATATGACATAAAAATACATAATAAACAACAGAATCTAACCCAAACTACCATGCCAGACACAAAAAAAAACACAATGCTTCACCTAACAGCTTCCTCAGATGAAGTTTCACAGTACAATTATGCTCTAAGCTTGATTTTCTCTGAGCTGATGAACTACCCTTGTTCCTCCCTTTTATTTTGTGTGAGATTCATGTTTTACACTACAGAAAGAATTCCAGCAGAACTGACTGCTGACAGTGATAAGTTCTGTGGAATTTTCTTCCACAGTTTAATACATTAACCCAGAGTTAATACATTTATTCCATCTTTCTAAGTTGGAATTTCTGTGAAAGTTACCAAAACAATTTCCAAATTTTATTGGGAGCGAAAGTACACACACAGCATCATTTAGCAGGCCTCAGCCAGGCTGATCTTTATGGTGTCAACAGTACCATTTTCTTTGCTTTTTTCCGCACCCCTGGTATTCCACATGGGGAGTAATTAGTAGAAAGATCTCTTCCCTCTGATCGGTGTTCCTTATACTGTAAGAAGAGTGACTAGTGTGAATATTAAATGGGGCCCCCCATGCTACTCTGTTCTCTACTTGCCTCATCTTGTGCATTTGAGGGGGCCTCTATCATTCATATCAGAAAGATTGGAGAGCCAGCAGAGTCAGCCAATTGGAGAGCCTGTTCCACATTTCAGCAGATTGGAAAGGAGTCGAGAGCTGCGTCTCTGTGGCTACTTAGAGGCACAGGTCCATGACTGCCAGAGCCAGAGATAGGGATGGCCACAGCAAGTGACCAGAGAGAGAGAAGGCCACCAGCCAGTGTTGAGACAAACCAGATAGGTTGTTGGGATTCTCACAGAAACCAACACACTGCTAAGGTACACAGTCAGGAGCAGGATCAGGCACTGATTCTGTACAAGTGTACAGAGCTTTACAGACTAGTATACAAGCAGAAAAGGAGGGAGATGAAAAGCTGAAGTGTCATCTATCTCTACTAAAGGTACAATCTTTTCATTCAGTCCTTATTTTGAGTTCAAAGATAATCACTAAATATGGTTTATTTTAATTTTTGGGGTGGGAAGTGGGGGGGGTTCTGGGAAGTAAGGGAAGGATGCAAAAAGGTAAAGTCAAGCAGTTCGTATTCATTTTGGAGAGTGAGAGAGGTAGAGCTGAGCTGCCAGAAGATTTGACAAGGTCCAAGGTATTATTTAATAAGTACTTGAACCATTTCTTCTAACCTTTCCCTTTTGCTGTTGGCTGAAACTCCGGCTCTCAGTCACAACCTCCCCATGGTTGCTGGTCCAAGATAGTGAGGTCTGTGCCCTGTGGGCTGCTGCTGGCCATGGTCATTGTTGTCCTAAGCTATATTACTGAGGAGATGAAGGAAGTAGTGGGCAGCATACCACGGGGGGGCTCCATTGATGAGAGAATGAGAGTAGGACTGCAGGGACTACTGATCTGAGTATTATTTTATATAATTTAAACTACATGATTACATACAGCCAAAACATTTTGTAAAATTATATGCAATTGTATGTACCAGTAAATCTAACTCAATGTCAAAATTATTAAATGTTTAATTATCACAGTCCTTTGAACTCACTCATTTAGAATCAAGTCTTGGGAGTCACGTGATGCAGACCGCGTAGCGGCTGCTTTCCCCTCGAGCTCCGTTAACCCGCTCCCGTTACAACCGTTTTGCCCTAATTGTGAACGAGTAAGCGGCATTTCCGCAGTAATAGAGGAGAGGAACGCTGGAGCGCCGCGTACATGGAGTAAGAATGAGAAAACTGGCCATTAAAGCACAGCCCGCGACCCCGGAGAAGGCTGCCAAGAAATCTGGCCTCAGCTTCTTTGAAGAAGCGCAGAGCTCAAGGGGCGTGCTCTGGAGGAAGAACCGCTCACCTTAACCAGATTTTTAGAGGAGTTCAGGCCATTTAGAGCCAGTGTGGAGGAGATGGCCAGCGAGATTAAGAATATTACCACTGCTTTGGAGGATCTAAACCGGAAGGCTGCCGACAATGAAGCGAGAATTAAGTCTCTGGAGGGGAACAGGGACCGAATGGATTCTGCTCTAACTGCACTAAATCAAAAAATTACCAAGATGGAAACAAAATTAGAAGACTTGGAAGGCAGAAGTCGCCGGAACAATGTAGTAGTCATTGGGCTACCAGAGAAGGCAGAGGGCTCGGATGCTGTTAAATTTGCCCAGAAATTGGTGGAGAAGGTGGTTGGACCTTCACCATTTGGGCCCACATATATTATAGAGAGGGCACATTGGGCGCTGCCTCCTCTACCCCCTCCGAATGGACCACCAAGAACTTTTATATTTAGATTCCTGAATTATCAGGAACATCAGCTGCTCATCACGAAAGCCAAGGATAACAAGGAACTGTACTGGGAGGGTGTAAAGTTCAGGGTGGCTCAGGATCTACCATTCTCGGTGAGACAGAGAAGGACTGCCTTTCACCCCCTGGTCAGGAGACTGATCGTGGCAGATGTTAAATTCCGGATGATTTATCCTGCCAAGCTGCTGGTTTGCATAAAGGATGAATGGAAATCTTTCGAGTCTCAGGAGTCCGCTACAGAGGCACTGCAAGTGGCCTTTCCTGTACTATTTAAAGTTCCCTGAATGGCCTGTGGAGAAGGAATAGTGCCTGGGTCGAATTCCAAGGAAAACAGTGAACTGTAATTTGGGGACTATGTTCTCTGGGTTGTATAAGGATATATTTCCTGTGATATATTCAGGAGACTGAGTTAATATTGGACGGTTTACTGTTGTTATTCCATCAGGTTACTTAGGGTTGTTACGTGGCTAGTAAACAGTGCCCTTGAGCTTTACATTGTTTTGCAGCTATTGGGCAGAACCCTTTTTATGTGCGTTTTACAGTTAACCTTGAAAATAGGGGTCACTCAATTACCGTAGATGTTGGTCGCAGAACAAGACCAAAAGCTGCATATCATATGGATTTGGGAAGGAATGCGGGTCCTCCTCTTTAATTAAGAGCGGGCATTTTTACAGCATTCTTTTCTGTCGGGGGGCACTTCTTTGAAGGCACATGATTTTGTAATTTGTGCATTAGTATATGGGACAAGCATCATGAACGTGGTGGGAGATTATTCTTGAAGGTTCTGTGCTCCAGCTTTTTTGATATATTTTTTGATATGCTCTTATCCTCTCTTGCTTTTACTATGTTAACATATATGACATGGAATGTTTTATTGTTAGGAAATGGGGGCAATATTATAATGACAAGCCAGAATGAACGGTCTGATATTTTGTGGGTTTAATTTTGGTATAACTGGCTTGTTGGGCTAATTTGGTGGGGGGGGTCTCTAGGGAACGGGCAGAGTGTCCTGTTGTCATGGACCATTATGATGGAGAGGGTTGGGAGGGTGAGGGAGGGAAATTGTTGTGTTCTTTTGGGGATAGTTATAACGATGTAGGGTAAGGGTATGGGGTGGGTTTTTTTTTTGAGGCACCACGAAGATGCACTTACTGGGTGTTAGTTCAGGAGAATCTCATTACTTATAGGGTAATAGGTAATATGTATCATAATTTGGGATTATTCATCTAGAATGGGGACAGATATATTCGTTAAGTTTCTTACTTGGAATGTCAAAGGGGCACGGCTTAAGGCTAAGCAGTATAGAATTTTGAAACATATAGAAGCTGTTAAGGCTAAAATTGTGTTTTTGCAGGAAACACATCTGCTCCAGTCGGAGGCCAAAACCATGAGGCGGTTACAAATTGGAGAAGTTTTCTCTTCTCAGGGTACCACACAGAGCAGAGGTGTTATGTTGTTAATACATAGATCAGTGCCGTTAACCCCTTTACAAATTGTTCAGGACAAGGAGGGCAGATACATTCTAGTAAGAGGGAAGTTGCAGTGCACCGAAATCCTGATGGGATCGGTATATGGCCCTAATTTGGACACTCAAGATTTCCTGGTGGGCCTTTTAAAGGCTCTTTTACCATATAGCCACCACCCCATAATCCTGGGGGGGGATTTTAACTTAACGTTAGACCCCTCGATGGATAGATCCGGCAGAGCACATATATACCATACTCCCGTTTCTCGAACTATGGGAGATCTGCTAGACCAGTTGGGACTAGCTGACGTCTGGAGGGTTTTACGTCCGAAAACTAAGGAATATACTTTCAGCTCCCCTGTTCATGGAAATTCTTCCCGTCTAGATTATATTTTCCTCTCTTGTTCCCTCCTCAGTGGAGTTTTCGATTCTAATATTGTAGCAGGTCCCATTTCTGACCATGCAGCTATATCCACAACTATCTCTTTCCCATCCCTCATTAAAAGAGGGAGTAGGTGGAAAATAAATAATCAGATTTTAAGAGTGCCTAAACTGGTTAAATATATATCGGAACAGGTGGACAAATTCACCTTAAATCATTTAAATGGTAATGTCCGTCCGGACTTTTTCTGGGGGGCACTCAAGGCTTATTTAAGGGGGTTATTAATTGGTGTAGCTGTTAGAAGGAAAAGAGAAAAGGAAAGTAGAATCAATGAGTTATTAACTGGTATTAGACTATGAGAATCTAATATTTCCACCCACCCGAGAGAGGAAGACAAGGAAGAATTAGTGAGAGTAAAGGACGCCTATCTTAAGATTTTGGGAGAACAGGCGGAACTAGCTTTAATTAAGACAAAATCTAACTATATTGACCAAGGGGAGAAATCCGGGAAACTCTTGGCCAGGCGTATTGCACAATTTGAGTCCTCTCGACTGATTGAGGGAATCCTATCAAAAGAGGACGGCTGTGTCAAGACCTCCCCGGATGAAATTGCTAGGGTCTTTCGTCAATATTTTGAAGGTTTATATGGAGAAATGGAGTCCCCACCCACTGAACCTCAGATTTCCTCCTTTCTGGAAGACTTGGACCTTCCCACATTGGATGAATCTGAGCGGTCAGGTCTTGCAGCAGATATAACTCAGGAAGAAATAGAATTGGCTATTAGGAATTTCCCCACGGATAAGACACCTGGCCCTGATGGGTTCTCGTCCAACTTCTATAAAAGGTTTTCTTCGAAATTGGCGCCCTTGCTCCTTAACCTATTTCGTTATATCCTCTCAGGACAGGAGGTGGATAAATTATTTTCAGAAGCGCTCATAGTTTTAATTCCCAAGCCCAATAGACCCCCTACAGACCCGGCTAGCTATAGGCCTATTTCACTATTGAATTATGATTTAAAAATATTGGCCAAGTTGTTAGCGGATCGGATTAATAGAGTTTTGCCTAAATTAATAGGTAATGAACAGGTGGGATTTATGAAGGGTAGGTCCTCGGCCGATCATTTTAGGACACTTGCTCATGTCTTCTTTGTGTCCTAGGAGGCCAGCCATCCAATGGCGCTGGTCTCCTTGGACGAAGAGAAGGCTTTCGATAGGGTTTATTGGGGGTTTTTATTTGCAACTATGAGAAAGCTTGGTTTCCCGGAGGTGTTCTTAGATTGGCTCAGGCCATGTACTGAGCCGTCTGCCAGGGTTGTTTGCAATGGAGCTATATCTAACCCTTTTCAGCTTTTTGTTGGTACTAGACAGGGGTGCCCTTATCCCTCTTTTGTTTAACTTATATTTAGAACCCCTCATAAGGGAGTATAGTTCACACCAGAGAGATAGAGGTATTAAAATATGGGGTTTGCAGGTTAAGGTCACTGCGTCATGAATACTGATCTTTAATTATACGTTTTAAAACCTTCTAAGTCCATCCCAAACTTGCTAAAATTAATAGGTAATTTTAGTCAGGTAGTGAATTATAAATTAAATCAGGATAAAACAGTGGTTTATCCTCTCAACAATAAGTTATTCAAACAGGAAATAACAGAATTGGGTTTGGGGTGGAGTTCTGAATCTCTTAAATACCTGGGCCTCTATATAACTAGAAATCTAGCTCGCATGCGTCAATTGAATTTAGATTCCCTGGTTCACGCCATCGAGTTGGACCTTAAGAGATGGGATCAACTCCCACTATCGCTTTGGGGGAGGATAAATATAGTTAAAATGAATATATTTCCGAGGATTTTTTATCCTCTGAGTAGGTTAGATATTTTCCTTCCCATGTCATGGTTTAAAAAACTCCATGCCAAGATAGCTGACTTTGTCTGGGGACATAAAAAGTCCAGGATGGCCTACCAAAAATTAGCTGCACCCAAACCAGTTGGTGGGTTAAGATTACCTCACTTTGGTCTTTACTTTTGGTCAGCGCAGCTGAGCAAGTACAGCAAGTGGGCCTTATATAAAGACCCTGCTTTAGGGTTGGGTTATGTTCCTCTATGGGTGAACTTGGAAATGAACCTAATCAATAAATGTGCTATAACCCCTGTAGCTCTTTTTTATTCAAATTTCAAAGTACTCCCCCCTTGCTGAAAAAGTCTCCAGTAGGGGTTGCAGTGAAAGTTCATGCTCAGCTTTGTGGGCTCATTAAATATGATCATGTTAAGGACTGGGACCAACCAATATGGGGCAATCCACGGTTTTTGATAGGTAACAATACTATTAGAGCAGACTGGTTGAGCCTGTCGGATAATTGTTCTCTCAAAGACCTTCTCACTGAGGAAGGGATATAATGCCAGCCCTGAGAATAATCAATAGATTCAATTTATCTACCAGGATATATTCAAAGTGTATCAACTCGACATGTTTTAGCGCAGAAACATGTAGCGGGGAGTGTTCACTCCCCACGGCTCTCATTTCTGACCGAAATACGTCCGTTAATTGGGGTCCCTCAGGCAATTTCAAAGATTTATTTAACTCTGTTCCAATGGGCTTACCCGGTAAACCTTGCCCCTTGTTCTTACTGGGCGGCAGTCTTTCCCAACACTAACTTGGACTGGACGGGGATCTGGCAAGCATGCCACAGGTTTATTAGGCATGACCAACTGAGGCTTATACAATTTAAAGTATTACATAACATTTACTATTCCCCCCAGAAACTGGCAGATTTGAATTTGTTAAAAGACCCTAAATGTTACAGATGTGATGCAGATGCAGGGGATCTTCTACATATTTTTTGGGAGTGCCCTAAAATTGCTCCCCTGTGGCTCGAAATTAAGAATAAGTTAGATCCCCTACTGGGGATGGAGGACATGTTCAGACCCAAGGTCTGTTTGCTTGGGGAAATGACTGCTTTCCTGGTCAAAGCTAGGAAGTATTACATGACCTTGATCTCAGTAATAGTTAAGAAATTGGTTCTTCGTCATTGGAAAGACAAACTACAAATTTCTTATTCAGAATGGCTGGCAGAGCTCCTCGCGTTTCTAAGGGTGGAGAGAATGATTGCTATACTACATAATCAGTTACCCCTTTTTGACAAGACTTGGGCCCTGTTCTATATTTGTTTCTCCGCTGATTCTTGAACTCATCCTGTTTGGTGATAAATGGATTCGTGTGCCTTGTAGGGGAGGTATAGAGGGTAGTATGGGGGTAGGGATGGGGGTCTAGGGGTTTATAGTTAATAAGTGTTAGGGAGGAAAGCAGAGGAAAGTTTTACTTTGTTTGTAATGGTGTAACCACAATTTGTTTTATACTTGGCAATGTTTTGTCTGTGCTGTTGTACCTCTGCTTGAAATAAAGAAAATGTTAATGGAAAAAAAAAAAAAAGAATCAAGTCTTACTCTTAAACATAAAAGATTAACAGTGAAATTCAGTGTGTATGTTTTATATTTAATTGCAGTCCTAAAATCAGCAGATCTACAGTGCATTTCAATAGTACAGTTAAAAATCTTACTCTTTCTTTTTCCCTCATCTCACTCATTTTTAAGTTCTGTCCTTGACATGCCTCCATTTTCAGAGTGAACAAATGAATGTATTTCCAGGATCCGTTCAGTAAATCTTGCCGTTTATTGATCCTAGCTTACTTAACAATAACATAAATGTTTGATCCCTGGAATGATTTCTTCCAACAATCACTTGTTTTGCAATATAATCTCTGCAGTTCATGACTCCTCTAGTTAACCACCAATTTAACTCCTACACCACCCAGGAATTAGTCCCTTTCAGAGATGGGTTTCTACGCTACCCAACAAAGCTCCCACATCCTGGTGCATACTACCTGGCAGGATAAAATGATAACACCCTGACTGTGAGTACATGTATGTGTGTTGTGGGAAACTCTTGGAGAAGTGTAAATCATAACATTTCACACGCAAAAAATAATTTTACCTGGCCAGTCAGTAATTATTTTCTCTAAATGATCAAAACTTGGACCAATATAATTTTTTCATATTGATATTTATTTATATTATTATTGGAAAACTGGTAACCAGGAAAGACACACTGAGCCAAGGTTCATTTCCAGGTGTAACCTGGGAAAAGGGAGCAGGAGAAGCAAATGTACATAATACAATGACAAATCATTTGTCCAAAAATCTGGAATAAAAATGTGTACAAAAATATTATTAGTTTAATTCATTTTGTAGCATTTTATCTAGGTTATTTAGGTTTTATGCCACTTTTTAGGTCCAGTAAGAAAATATTTTTTCTAGATTTCAGTAACTGATATGCAATGGTGAAGTTGTCCCCTCATGGTGAAGGGGTGCAGTGAGGTGGGTCCCAGATTTCTCTTGGGTCTTGGACCCCAGGTTGCCTTCGTTATTTATTTATTTATTTAGTTTTTTTTGACCGGGTAAGTGCACTAGACAAATCCTGCCTATTTTCAGGCACGACCCGGGGGAGGGGGATACAGATGAATGCCAACTGACCTTGAACCAGATTAAGCTGTTGGTGGTATTTTTAGTGAATGAGGGAAATTTGGCCAGGACACCGGGGAAATTCCCCTTGGGTCTTAGATTCCTTGGGACCTATTTTCTCTATTTGGCCCATGTATGATAACCTTCCTCGACAAATTTCGATTTCTTATTTACCTGATCCAATGAGAACTTGCTTTGCTAAAATAAAGCTATGGGGTATTTCCAAAGAGCATCTCCTTTCTTATACTCGGAAAAACTTGTATGAATCTTTGATTTTAAAATATTTTCAAGAGACAGCAGGATTTGATTTTTGTTCTTTGCCAGATAGATTACTGATAGGTGAAATTCTGATTTCCCCTCGTATTCCTACTTTTATGTGGGATGTAACTTGGCTGACCTTACATGGTCGCCTCAATGTAAGAGGAAATCTAAAGCATAGACAGGTGTCGGAGAGATATTGTCCTAGAGGAACATGTCCAGATGTAATTGAGACAGTGCAGCATTTATTCCTAGAGTGCCCTTTTATTCAAGGATTTTGGCAATCTATTCAACATCGCTGGCCTACATCTCCGTTTGGTTTTATGACTTTAGAAATATTATGCATTGGTATTTTGCCTTTTCTGTGGATGAAACATGATAGAGTAACACTATGGTTATTTCTTGTTTGTTTTAAATTTTACATATGGTTTGTCCGGTGCAGACTGACTATTCAACAACTACATTTTACTTTTGACGAGTTGTTTTTTATGATAGAAACAGCAATTAAAGACATCAGGTTGCAAGATTATAATTCAATCCAGTCAACAACCTTTCAAGGAAGATGGGCCTCTATTGATTGGTTATAATAGATACAAGTAAAATGAGTATGTATAGTAAGTATGTATGCCTATTATATTTAAGCATGATATAGAATAATTAATTTAGGATTTATGTTATACGAATATACCTATAAATTATGTGATTGTTTAAACATATGGTTTAGTTAAAATGATTGTGTGACTTAACACTGTTTGGTTTTATTTTGACATTTGGTATCTGTATATTGATTTGTATAAATTGCTTTAGGTTTTGTACATTTTTTGATTGTATGTTCCTTTCCAACTTTAATAAAAATTCCCCTACTCTTTTCGATAAGTGCCATGGGTTCTTTAACATCCACCTGAACTACCACCAATCCAGGCAGATGGGACCTCGGTTTAATGTCTCATCCGAAAGACGGCACCTTAGAAGTGCAGCACCCCTCTCATGCTGCACTACATTGTCAGTACTGGGATATTAACCCAAGTGCCAGATCGGAACTGAACCCACAGCCCTCTGATCTCCCGGCCTCAGAGGCGAGTGTGCTACCTACTGAGCCACTGACACTCTGGTCCTTTGCAACCCTGTGCCTAACTACAGTCCTGGGAGTGTGGTAAAACCAGCAAAGCCAATGCCCCATTGTGTCTTATTGTTTCTGTTCCACCTCTTGAGCTGTATGCAATGCAGAATTTTGTCAGCAGAATTCCAGTGGAACTGCAGTTCTGCTTCCCAAAAGCTTGGTTGAATTTTGTGGTGGATATTGTAAACTTCTGCCAAATATGTAGAATCTTTTTAATTAAACCGTAAGTTCTTAATATGAACTATAGTGTCTTCATTAAATTGCAGAAGTATGCTCTGCAGAATGAAAACTGTGGAAACGGCAGCATTTTGTTATATTCTGTAGAGTTTTGCATCAGTTTATATCTTGGAGAAATTCTCTATTTTCCCAGATTTTTTTGCACTGAAAAAGATGTGGAAGTTTTTTTGAATCATGCAGAATATGCCAACTTTAACCTTCAAATTCTACTTCTCTGAAACTTGTAGTATATTCTAGCCTTGGTACTCTGGTGATTCCTTTACCTCTTGGGTGCTCTGTCCTTTAGGTACCCCAGCTCAATAAAATTCTCACTATCTGCCTTAAGCCTTTATGAAGTCCTTGAAGTGCTGCTGGCCTTAAAGCCCAATAAGGCAGGCAGCTACAATAGGATAAGCAATAAACTGTTAATGTACAACTCCAGTTATTTTTCACTGACTGTCATATCTATTTAACCAATTTCTTGCATTTGATACTTTCTGTGCCAGCTGGAAAACCGCTCAGGTATCAGTATATAAAGATGGGGACACCAGAGTATTATCCAGCTACAGACATTTTTCCCTCTTACCATCTGTCTCCAAATTATTGGGAAATCAAAGCCTTTGACACTGTGGAACACAACATCCTAAGCAGTATAACCAAGAGAGTTAAAGCACAAAGCAATGAAGTTGGAGAGTCCAGTATAACTGGGTTTGAAACCAACAACTGCCACATACATACATACTGTGCAACCCTAAGCAAGTCACTTAACCTTCTGTACTCCTGGCCTGGGATGCACCTGTAAACAACAGTCAACTCAGTGGACCTTTTCCAGACAGAAATTGTAAAAGACAAGTTCTGGCCAGAGCTAATAGTGCTGCAGAACAGGAATCTGGGTTAAAAATATTGGAAATTATTATTTTTTTTAATATTTTTGTACCAAATTTTTAACACAGCCTTGTGATGACCCTGCCTCATAAAGAAGGGCAGAGAAAAGGTTCAACTCATGGCCTAAATGCAATGTCATGCAAGGACTTCAAATTCAACTTTTGGGCTACAAACACACATTTTGGGCAAGAGCTGAAAAATGACAGCTGTCGCATTCATGACTTGCTGTACCAAAATGGCTATGTTGAAAATTTGTGGTAAAAATGTTGACTATTACCAAAGTTAGGAGCCTGCATTTGCAAAATTTAACATAGCCTCATAAATTAATAGGTGAACATATTAGAATCATAGAACACAAGAATGTGCAAAGCATAATACCACCACATATTAAATGTATTCAAGGCCAGGGAATGCATTTCTAGTCTTTTTTCAGCATTGAAAAAGTTTCACTTGGTCCACGGGGAGAAAATTTGGATACAGCTTTACTTATTCAAGCCATAATTATCATGATATCAGGGCAGAAAGAGGGTTAGGGTGCACTCAGATGGAAGTGAGGATAAGGTCAAGAAAATGTATTGCAGTACTGTACTCTATAAAGACCCTGCCGAAAGAATGCAACACATATGTCAAGCAGAGAAACACCAGCTTGGCATAGCTACTGAATTCTTTGGTGTGGTCTTATACTGCAGCAAGATAAATTGTATTGGTATTCATTTTTGAGTGGGGGATTATGTAAAATGTCAGATGGTTGTCAATTCCTACCCACCTTTTTTTCTTCCTTGTTGATAAAACTGCTGCTTTAAGAAAATGGGCTCTGTAGACTATTACAATCAATCATATTTTCAATAACCCCAGCTTTTTACACCCTGTGGGTCACTGTCCCACATAGGAAAACTGATCTTCTCGCTCCTCTCTGAGTGCAGACCAATCCCCCTTTTTGTGTTGACAAACTCCCCCCCACCCCATCTGCCACCTGCTTAGTGGCAGTGAATTTATGTAGCATTTTTTTAATTCTGCATATCTATGCAGTTGCATAAAATGCCTACTGACATCCTTTGTAAGCTTCCCTCTATCAGTTTCTTCATATTTCCTCCAGTGTTTACATTTACTGCAGCAGTAAAGAGAATGTGTTCAGTACCAAAAATAAAAACAAATTTGCTGGTGGGATTTCTGTTTAGATATCACTATTAAGGAGAAGCTGCATTTTCAAAACAATAATACCAGAAAGTATCTAACATATAATATACACGTTTATGTTTACTAGTAGTTGTTGCAATCTTCTCCCTGTAAAACAGCAGGCTGAGATGGGATATGATCTCAGTATTCCCATTCTCAGGGGTATTGACAGGATTGAATATGTGGTATGTTCTCCAGCAGAACACAGGGACATGCTCTGAAGGTCACAGATGGCAAGTTTAGGGGTAACATTAGGAAGCATATTTTGTCCCAGAAGGTGGTGGCCTTCTAAAATGAACTGCCAATAGAGACTGTGGACATGAAGACAGTAGAGTGATCCCCAGCATAGCCCATCCTTAGCTTTTGCCAGCACTGAAACCATCAGTGTGAGAACCCTGCACTGTCCCTGCTCACCCTGTACCTACCCATGTGGATAAACAGATGGCTTCAGCCTCTAGTACTGTCAGTCTGTTACCTTTCATCAGCACTATATCTATCACAGTGCAGAAATCCTGGACTGTCTGTTCTACACTGCATCTGCCCCTATGGAATTATAGAGGGCTTCAGTCTCCAGTGGTGTCAGTCCCTTCAAACAAAAGGCATTAGTCCCCAGTTCTGGCAGTCCCTCACTATTCACCAGGACTAAAAAGCAGACAGTGTGGAAACCATGCACTGTCGCTTCCCCCACACTGTAGCTGTCTCTGTGGATGTCAGTCCTGCACCTCTTATCAGCACTAAATCCATCACAGTATGTGTAAGTTTGCACTGAGCTTGCCCCACATGGTACCTGTAGATAAACTGAGGGCTTTATCCACTTTTTTCCAGCACTAAATTCATCACAGTGAGTGAGTGGGTAGGGGGAAGCCTGCACTGTACCTGTCTCTGTGGATAAACAAAGAGCTTTAGTTTACTGTCCAGTGCTGTCTGAGCTGTACCTTTTATGCACATTAAATACATCAGAGTGGAAAAGTCAGCAGTGAACCCAATTCTGTGGATAAACAGAGTTGTTGTAAGTCCCCACCTTTCACTAGCTCTGGATAGCAAATATGCAAAGGTTGAATAGAAAAAATATAAAAAACAGAAGAAAATGGTCTCAGATCCCAATACTGTCTGTAACTTGACACTTATAGTCTGTTTAATGAGACCCTGACTGCTTCAGTGCTTCAATAAAGGAAATTCCAGTATGCTTTGAAGTAACAAGTTAACCCCTAGGCTGCTGAAAGAACTAGAATCAATCTATTTTATTGAGCTGTACGAATGCTCAGTCTGCAGCCCTGCAAGGGTTAAATTGAGGGGCTACATACATAACAGCAACTTCAAAAGCTTTTTTTTTTGTTCATATCCTGAGAAGTTTGGAGGCATAGTAGCATCTCCCCTCCCTTCAGATGCCTTTAACACAGAGCATCAAATAGCAAAAATCAGAGAGGGAGCACACTATTTTGCAGTTGTGGATGGATACTTCCAAAAGTCCAAAAAGGAAGTTCCATGGTAAGCTGTTTTTAGACCTAATGCAAGAGGGCTGCAGGATCCGCCTACATGCAGCCCTAAAAGAATAAGAACACTTTTATGTATTTACCATCTCCATTAAGTAATGGTTTAAAGGTTACCTACAGTATGTGACCATCATTAATTTTTTACCATCGGGGGTCCAAGTCCACTCTCTCTTAAGTCTGTTGTGGAGACCCCCAGAGCTTGGTTCTGGGCCCCTGCTAGTTCCCATATACAGCATAGCAATGCTCTACAGTAGATAAACAACCTGTACACTCACAAGCTCATTTGCAGTATATGCAGATGACACTTGTATGTACTTCAGTGCTAATGACATGGACAGCATTCAAACCAGCCTACATAATGACTTTACCAGGATTGAGCACTTCCTACAGCAAAAGATATTGGTACTTAAAGATACCACCCAGCTTATGGTCTTCTGTTCTCCTGTTTCCCTTAAAAAAGCACTTGGTCATCTAATTCTGACCACTCTTTATAGGACACAGTCATCAGTAGCCCAATCCTTCAAATACCTTCAGTAGGTGTCTGGCTGGAACCCTGCTTAAAACCCCTTCACCCCAGAATTAAATAGACACTTATGCAAAGTGAGCCACTAAAGTGTCTCTTTTAGCAAGAGGGGGTTAAAGTAAGAGACCCATATTAACAAAATAATAAGCAATGTCATACCCAGAATCTGTTTTCTGTTTAAAAATAAAGACTGCCTCTCTGTGATTACCATGCTGAAATAGTTAATTCTCTGATTATTTCCATCTTTGACTATGGAGACACTCTCTGTGTGCAGGCTGCCAATGTCCTACTGCACAAATTTGATGTCTTGTATAACACACTGACTCAGATTCTACAAACTACCTTAAGGGACTCTAACCACTGTGATATCTAAAGACAACTAAAATGGACCACACTAGCTGACTGGTGACCAGGGACCCTGGTTTTCCATTTTAACCGGTAACACCGGTAACAATCACGGAATCCTGCATGGCTTGCGGATTTTGAATTCTTGTACCAGTGCCTCACGGAAATTGCATGTCACTGCACAGAATCGATAAGATTTCAGTATCTTTTTAAATTTTTTTTATTTTCTCTGTCTATGTCCTCTTCTCACAGCATCGGTATTCCCTAGCTTCACCCCCAGGTAATGCTCAGGAGCTCCTGTGGGCCTGCCCCTATCCTGCCTGGGTTGTACTCCCCCAGGTGGGAAGGGAGCGGACCCTAGGTCACCCCTCCACACTCCCTTACTGTGTGTCGGGCAGCCCAGTGGGTCCCTCATGGAGCCTGCTTATGTAGTCTGGGGCACCTGGGTCCCTTCTGCCAGTGGCTGATATGGGGTGATTGTTCCTGCTTTTCTGGTCTCTGTCCCTGAGGGCACCAGCACTAGAGATCCAAGGAGGTAGGTCACATAGAGACATGCCACTGCTCCAGATCCTGGCTAGCGTCCTCCCCTCCTGATCACTCTGCAGCACCATTGCACCACCACCTGTGGTGACACCAGTGGTTGTAAAGAAGCAGGACCTGCAGCCCACCCTCCCCAGAGGAGGAGAGCAGTCCCCCAGGTGCTCAATCCTACTCCCCTGGCCAGACCACCAGCAACCCAAGTTTGCTTCTGACCCTAGGTCACTGGCATTGCAAGCAATAGTGCTACTGCAGCGCCAGTGGGCTGACCCAGATTTCAGCATCTTAAAATGAATGCTGCTGTGCTTTGCATTCTTTCTGCTTTACTGCATATAGAAATAGTAAGGAAATCACCTGCACTGCTTTGTTGTAATCAGCCATTCAGTTTAAGCACCCATTCCTAGTGGTTAGAGTAACAAACGGTGATTGAACTGGGTACATCTAGCAGACTTGGGTTTGAGTCCCACAACCTCCACTTGCATCCAAGCAAGTCATTTAACCTTTCAAGTGCTTGTAGGTCACTCCTTAAAACAAACAGTTCTGCCTAGTGGGCCTTACCTGCATTACAAAGAATATGAAAAAATACCAATATATGTTTACTACATCATAGAATAGAAGTCAGGGTATATAATTTACTTGAGTTTACTTGGGCTGCAATGATTTTGTATAGGTAAAGATAAATATTCAGATACGTTTTATAAGCTTGTTTTTAGATTTTAGTCAGGTTTTTATTGTATTCTTTGCATATAAGCATCTAGGTTGTAGATTGCTAAACGCAGGACCACTGTTACCAACTAACTTATTCAAGTTTATAATCAGTAGGGCCACCCAAAATCCTTAGTTGTTTTAATGAAAACTAGTCTGAATGAAAGTATGTTTACAAAGAAGAAACTGCCTTACTATTTATGAAAGACTTCACAGTTAGCACTCCATTTAGGTGAATTGAATCATTTGCACTTTTCTCCACCTGCTGGTTCTGTTTCTGTGACAACAAAATGTTTTCTGATAGACTGCTTCAACAAAAAGCAAATGTTAAGTGTTTAAGAGTACTTAACAGGTAAGACCCCAGGGCTGTATGATGCTGGTGGGCAGAGTAGTGCTCAATTCACATCTGAACAAAGACATGAAAACTGGGAGACTCCTTTTCATGGACACCAAGTAGAAAAAAAAAAGCATCCACATGTCTGGGAGATGCATTAATCCATTTGAAGGTCCTCCACTAATCACTTGTGGATTTTTTAGGTGAAAACGCTTTATTTCAAAGAAGCAAATTTAAGCAGGTTTTTTTTTTGCTCCTCCTACCCCCTGGCCATCCACTTCTTCAGGCCTGCTGAGTCCTGACCACTAGGCACTGACCCTTACTGCTGTGCTACCAGTTAACCCAAATAAAACCTTCATTAAGTGGGCCCCTACCCCTGTAGAAGGCTACAAGGGGAGGAGAACTGCCCCAAAGAGCTTTCTGTGTATCCTAGGCATGTCGGGGGTCAGAATGGACACATGTCTGGGGCTTCTGATGTATGGCGGGAAGAGCAGCCATCCTTCGGTTGGCCAGCGGGTGTTTTCCCATTTTCTTGGGAGCGTGACAGGCTACATGATGTCAAGGCACAAGCCGACATCCGTCACACTTCTCCCGCAGTGAGGACTGACATATTGTCGTGCCTCTGGCCTCCACCATGGGCCAGCAAATGCTGAGCCATAAACCCACCCTCCCTCTCAGGAGAAGGGGAGTGGTCATTGGACACTCAAGCCTTCACTCACCAGCTGGCCCTCCAACACTCAAGTCTGTTCCCTAACCCTGGTCAGCGGTGTCACAGGCAGATATCCAATTCAAGCAGTTAAATTATAGATAGGAAAACAAAGGTAGTCCACCTTAGTGGTGATTGTTCAGATTAATTCACATCTGAGTTCTAACAAGCAAAGAGACCAAGTCATTTTTAACTTGTGCATGTGGGGTGTGAGTGTTGAAAGGGGATCATAGTGCTGTCACTACTGCCATCACCCCAGAGGGATGTGTACTGCATTGTTGCTACTGCCATCACACTGAAGGGGTGGGGGCTGTAGTGCTTCTGCAATCACCACTGGTGAATGGGGAATGTAGGCCTGTTGCCATCCCACCTGAGGGATGGGGGCCATAGTGCTGATACTGCCATCACACGTGAGGAATGATGACCATAGTACTGCTGCCATCAGACCTAAGGGATGGGGGCCATAGTGCTGTTGCTTCTGTCACACCAGAGGGATGGGGGGCCATAGTGCTGCTTCCATCACACCTTAGGGACGGGGGCTGTAGTGTTGCTGCTGCCATCACATCTTGTACCTAATAACTTTAAATTGGTACAAGGATGGAAGGATGTGTAATAGTGGAGGTCAACATTGGTAAAATGCATGTTAGCAGAGTTAAAAATTGTTAAATAAAGTACACAAAAACAAACACTGGTAAAACCGGATTTTGGCTTAGCAGACACCGGTGACAATACCATTTTTTACAATGTGCAAAACGGAATATGCCCTTTCTCAATCCCGGTAAACCAGTGTCCCTGCTGGTGACACTTATTGTAAACCTACTTCTGCTACTTGTGCACAGACATGTGCAGTGCTCTGCTCCTCTTTCATGTGCAGCCTGCTGTATTTGTAGCAAAGGCCACTCACTCTGGGCTAATGTCTGCTAATGTCTGCTGCTGGCCATGAACTCACAATCCCATCAGTAAAGAAACATTCTGGCTGGCAGTCATTCTCATTTGCCATACCCACCACCTAGAAACACCCTTCCAGTCATCCGGTACCCCAGCAGTTGCCTTTGCCTTTCAGTCTTACTACTATCACATTGGTTTAGTGCTCAAGTAAGTACTCCGGATAACTGCTGTTAAAAGGACATGTTATATTACCAGTGACTGTGATATCTCTATATCTTGAACTACTCTTGTACCTGCTGTTTGTCAAGTCAAGTCAATGTTTTGTGCAAGAATAACTCCATTGAGCAGGCTCATTCACAAGTAAGTCCTGAAATTATAAATCAGGAAAATAAAATATACAAGGCAAACAAGAGTACATACAGTTGTGGTACATAACAAATAAAATCATGGTACATAATAATAGAGTAGAGAGATTCATTCATTTTATATACATACAATAAAGAATGTACAAATATTTACTTGCAAAGCATGCCTTGAGTTAGAAATCTGCTTAAGGATGACCCCAGGTGAATCAAGGCAAGTACTAATTACAGCTGCATGTGTCTTTCAGTTTAATACTGGCACTAACTTTGAAGAATTAGAGAGAAACAAGGCTGGTATATTTAAGTACAGACTGCAATCGGATATAACTGAAGGGAGGGTGTAGGAAATAGCACATTTCCCAAAGGATGTTTGAGGCCTAGGGATATCTAGGAGGATGAGGTCTGATTTCCTGAGGGAGTATGTAAAATGAGAAGTAAGAACAAGGGAAGATATGTAACCTGGGAGCTTATTCAGAAGGATTTTAAGCATCCATATACCAGAGTGGATCAGGTGTCTGGTAGACAGTAATGACAAGCCAACAGAGGCATATAGGTCACAGTGCTGAGTTTGATAGGGTGTGTTGGTTATAAACCATAGGGCTCAATGAAAGAGGACATCCAATTTATGTAGATTAGATGCCGAGAAAGTGTTATATATTATGTTGCCATATTCGAGTAATGGCTTGTCTTTAACTGTTAAAGAAAAACTACACCATCATATAATGTAAATTGTATTTGTTTCCATGTCAACAGACAACTCATTTCTTTTAGCTGTTAGGGATATATGTGATTGCCTTAGTTTGTTTTCACTGTTCATATTGGTCGCTGTAACTATTCTGGTGGTCCCCATTTTTCTGATTGTTGAGATCTCATTGTTCCTGAGAGCTGCATTAGCATATGAGAACATGATGTGTCTGCACCCTTTAGACTCCACAGTATGCCTGTCTGCATAGTTAGATTTCAACAAAACAAGCTGTAGCAAAGTGTGAAATACCACATTTACCTTTATTTAGCTTTGCAAACAGTCTGAATTGCAATACAGGGGCTTCCCTTTAAATTGCTTTGAGACTGTTTGTTCTCAGAAGGATTTTTTTCAGGACATTTGTACTTTCAGCACAGAGATACATGGTATACATGGGTGATGAGATATGTTCTTATATGCTAATGCAACTCTCATGGACAGTGAGATTTCAACAGCTATGAAATGGAAACCCCCAGGATAGTTGCAGGGGCCTGGCATGAACAGTGAAAACAAACTAAAGCAAACATGTATATTCACATCAGCTACTGGAAAAGAGTTGTCTGTTAACATAGAAACATGGAAACATATAATTTGATGGCAGATAAGGACCGGTTGACCCACCTAGTCTGCCCATTTCCCTACCTAATGGATAAGCTGTAGATTCTAGTTAACCAGCAGCACTACTTCCTCCTGCCTCCCACTAGAATTGGTTTATTTCTGTCCCATGCATTCTTGAATTCCTCCACTGTTTTTGAATCTACGACCTCCTCAGGAAAGCTGTTCCATGCTTCTACAACCCTCTCTGTAAAGAAATGCCTCCTCACATTACCTCTGTGCTGTCCCCCCTCTATTTTCAAATTGTGCCCCCTTGTTCTTGCACATCTCTTTTTCTGAATGATGCTACCCTCTTGGACTTTGTTGATTCCACTGAGGTACTTAAAAGTTTCTATCATGTCCCCCTTCTCCCTCCTTTCCTCAGGGGTAGACATATTAAGCTACTTTAGTCTCTCCTCGCATGGCTTCTCTTGCAGACCCTGCACCATTTTAGTTGCCCTCCTCTTGACAGCCTCCACCCTGTCTATGTCTTTGCAGAGATGGGGTCTCGAGAACTGTACACAGTACTCCAGATGTGGTCTTACCAACTATCTGTACAGAGGGCCAACAACTTCCTGTTTTCTACTGGTGATGCCTCTCCCTATGCATTCAAGTATCCCTCCAGCCCTCCTTACTGCCTTCTCACATTGCTGGCCCACATTTAGGTAATCTGATGTGACTACCCCCAGGTCCCTTTCCATTTTTGCTGTTGTCAATATCTCACCCCCATTGTGTATTCTTCCCCTGGGTTTTTGTTTCCTATGTGCATTACTTTGCACTTCTTTGCATTGAATCTAAGCTGCCATACATTTGACCATTCCTCCAACCTTGCCAATTCCTTTTTCATCCTTTCCACCCCACCTTGCGTATCAGCCCTGTTGCAGATCTTTGTGTCATCTGCAAAGAGACATACTTTCCCTTCCAGTCCCTCTGCAATGCCACTTATAAAGAAATTAAAAAGGACCGGCCCCAGTACTTTACCTTGCGGTACCCCACTAGTAACCCCCCTGTTGCAAAGAAAACAAACATTTAAAAGATATAAGGGTGTCATTTTCCTTTAATGAAACATTCTGATCGTATCTGTTGTATACACGTTATATTGTACCTGCACTTGCTTTGGATGCCTTTGGAAATGAGCCTGGATCAAGAGCATTCTGATTCTCTCTGAATACACTTGCAGCACTATAAACCAGTGCACCTGTATCCCCATTACTTTTAAGGCACTATGTGCTGTCATATAAACATAAGCCCAGCTTGCTCATTTAATTTGTAGAGCATTTATTACACAAACTGAATACAATACTGTACAGTCCCATATAGACTCTGGCATATCAATTAGATAAAAAGCTAGTTAATGACTTATCTTGCTCAAGTCCATGTTTCTCAGTCACAACCACAAAACAAAACAAAAAAAGAATAAATCTGAACAAACCATGAATGAATGAAAGCTGGAAAAAGCAGACTTTCACAGTTAAGCATGGTATTTGATACGCTGCAGTCATCTTGCTATTCTTTGCAATATATGTGGAGCTGGACTTCTAAAATAATTCTGGGATAAAGGAATTTGGCACAGCTTCATTTTATGCTAAATTCAGAACTGTGCTGCACTTCAATGTGGTGGACATTTTTTATTTTTATTTACTATCTGTCTGTACCTGCTTTTAGCCATTACCATTAGTTGTCCAGTTTTCCTATGAATGGATTTAAAATGGGCAAAATCATAGCAAATTTATCAGACTGGCAGACTGGATGGGCAGTTTGTCTTTTTCTACCATCATTCACTGTGCAGGAATATAATGTTATGAATTGTGCTTGGTGCCACTTGTTGTATATGCTGATTTGTTTGGCCTTACTCATTCCCCTCTTTGTTTACGAGCTGATAGCTGGAAGGCCCTAAAGTTGGGAAGAGCGCCGGAGAAGGAGGAGTGGAGGGTGAAGGAAACTTTGAATGCTAAGTGAGAGGGGCCAGGGGTGTAGGCATTTTGTAGAGGGAAATCCCCGCCCATTGAACTATGGGCGGGCCCTTTAATTATCTATGTTTCTATTTTATCCACATGTGGGTTGGCAGAACATGTGAGGTAAAAATGCAGCAATTTCCTTATACCACAGCCCCACATGTAGGATTTTCAGGGATTTGAAAAACTAGCCCATGGTTGTTAAAAGTATACATGCTTGCCTTCTCAACTACCAAAGAAAAATCCCTAAATTATTACATAAGTAAATGGCTGAAAATGCATTAGGGATGAGGAGACATGTTTACACTCTCAGGTCACAAAATCTTTCACTTTAATTGTAAGGTACACTTTGGGGCTTGCCGGCGATACACTTGACTGTAGTACAGGATACCCATACATCTGTGGCTTAAAGATTGATTTGTAAAATATATATGACAATTTTGTAAATGTGCTAATTATGAAAACTGAAACAGCTAAACACTCCTAGATAGCAAAGTAACATAGCCTATCTAGGAAAACAAATACTGCAGGTCTTAACCAAGTCATTGTCTGTGAGTGCTGCATTACAAACTCTTATACTAGGACTGATAGCCACAACACACTGATGGAAGTGTGAGTTTAAGATTCACTGTACAGTGATTTTCTTTCCAACTTACAGAAACACCTATGCTAAACAGAAATAGAGCATTTGTTGAGAGAAAAAGACTGCTTGGCACACTCAGTCTGCTCAAATATTCCCTGCCTAACCTGATTCCGCAGACCCCTACTTAGCTCTGATGACTCTCCCCCTCCCTGCCTATTTGGTCATTTACCTCTGTCTATCCCACGAATGCTTGAAGTTCCCCACTGTGTTTGCTTCCAGCACTTCTGCTGGTAGTCTGATCCAGGTGTCTACAAGCCTTTCAGTGAAATAGTACTTCCCCACATCCCTCTTAAACTCCCCCCACCCAGCTTTATCCCCCTGCCCCTGGTCCTAGTTCTCTTTCTCCTTTGAAAGGTACTCCTTTACTGCACCCAGTGAAGCCCTGTGAGGTACTTGTAGGTCTCTATCATGTTCCCTCTCATTCTCCTCTCTTCCAGGGTGGACATGTTGAGACCCCTCAGCCTCTTATTGTAGAACTTCTTGTGCAACCCCTGCATTATCTTAGTTGCTCTCCTCTGGACTGCCTTCCCCCTGTTTATATCCTTTCTGAGGTGTGACCTCCAAACTGGGTGCAGTACTTCAGGTGGAGTCTCACTATCAAGTGATAGAGTTGAAATACCACCTCCCTTATCCTACAGGAGATACTCCTACTTATATACCCCAGAATACCCTTATCCCTTCCAACTGCTTTTTCACACTACCCTGATTATTTTGTACTTTTTGGCATTGAACCCAACTGTCATGCTCTTTACCTATTCACAACTTTCCCAAGATCCCTGCATATTCTCTCCATCCCCTGCTGAGTATTTACACTACTGCAAATGTTGGCATTTCATGCAAAAAGGCATACCTTCCTTTCCAGTTCTTCTGCAGTCTCCATGATGAAGAAATTGAAGAGTACTAGTCACAGAACAGAGCATAGTGGCACCCTGCTGGTCACTTTCCCATCATTAGAGTGAGTGCTGGTAACTACCACCTTCTGTCTCCTATCTGTTAACAAGTTTCTAATCCAGTTCACCACATTGGATCCCACCCACAGGTTGCTGAGTTTCTTTCTCAGTCTCCTGTGTGGCACAGTGTTAAAGGCCTTGCTGAAATCGATAGGCCACATCCCCTGCCCTCCCCTCATCAATTCAAAAGTTGGTCATCCAATCAAATAAAGCAATCTGGCATGATCATCCCTCACATGAATCCATGCTACCTGTGGTCTTGTAACCTGCTGAATTCAAAATATTCTACCAGTCTTTCCTTTAGCAGGCTTTCCATTAATTGTCCTCCACTGAAGTAAGACCGACCTGCCTATAGTTGATAGACTCCTCCCTGCTATTGGTCTTATGTAGAGGGACCACATCAGGTCTTCTCCAGTTCTCTGGAACTTCATCTGTTTCCAGTGAACTGTTGAATATGGCTATCAGTGGGGTAGTGAGTTTCTTTAGTACCCTTGGGTGTATTCATTCTGGTCCCATAGCTTTGTCTACCTCCAGAGCTGAAAGTTCCTTTCAGGCTCTTCGCTCTGAAAATGGACTTGTATTCACCCTGCCCCCCCCCCATTCTTGTTACGTCTGTCTACCCACCCTCCCTCTTCTGTGGCGACTGAGTAAAAGTACCTTTTCAGGATGGCAGCTTTTTCCTGGTCCTCTTGTGTGCAGTGTCCCTCTTCCTCACTCCTTATCCTCACTAATCCTCACCATCCCTCACCTTGCTTTTCCCATCTCACTTATGTTTCTGAAGAAAGTCATATCCCCTTTAGCTACCCCTTTTGCTATCCTTTTCTCTGTTTGCACCTTTGCTCCCCTCATCATATTTCCTACTTCCCTCTGTTTTACTTGGTATATGTCTCGGCCCTCTTTCCTCTTTATTTCCTTATATCTCCTGAATGCCACCCTTGTTTTCCTTCACTGCGGCCACTTCCATTGAGAACCATAATGGTCTCTTTTTCCTCCTGCTTTCACTCACTTCCTTCATGCAGAGGCTGGTTACCTTAATTATGCCCTCTTTTATTTTTTCCTACTGTGCCTCTACCCCTTCCTGACCCCACCCCTCGCAAGGCAGTTTCTTAGGCAGTCTCCCATTTCTTTAAAGTATGTCCTCCTAAAGTCTAGGATTCTAGTGCTCATGTGTTTTGCCGCAGTTCCTGTCTTTATGGTAAATCACACTGTACAACAATCACTGGTAGTCAGAGGTCTGCTCACTGTGATGTTTGCAGTGCTGTCCCTCTTCATGAGGACCCGTTTGGCATGGTACCATACCTAATGATATTTTTAACTAGCTGCCTGAGAAAAGCCACTTGTAGGGAGTCAATGATGGACCTGTTCCTTGCTGAAGACACACTTGGAAGGCTCCAGTCCACATTTGGCAGGCTGAAGTCACCAACTATCAGCACCTCCCTCTTGCTCACCATTCTGATGATGGCTTCCCCAAGTGCCTTATCTAACTCCTCTCCATGTTTTCGGAGGTCCGTAGACTACCCTGGCATGATAGCAGTCCCAGTGCCTGTCTCCAGGATGACCCACAGCACCTCCAGCTTTCTTTTTCCCTGAAGGTGTCCCTGTACTGCCATGGCCTTGATTCCCTCCCTCACACATAGTTGAACCAGTGCTCCCTTCCTCCCTGCCCTGTTACTCCCTAACAAAGAGTAGCTGGTTACGGCTATGGCCTAGTCATGGTGGTCAGTGCACCATGACTCAGTTATAGCTGTCAAATCCAGGTAGCCTCCACCTTGATGGCTTCCAGCTCTGGAATTTTGCTTCCCTGACTCTGTGCATTTGCACACATGGCTCTCCCTTCCTTACTCCCTTACTGCTTCCCCCCTCTTTCTGCTTGTGCTGTCCCCTGAAGCTCCCCCTGTCCCACCTCTTCCCTTTTTACCGTCTCCTTTCCTCATCTCCTTTAATCCTTTACTTTTGCTTACCTGATTTATACCCCCTTTCCTCAGTTTTCTCCCCATACCTGCCTTCTTCACCCTCACCCTAGGGGAGTTTACTCCCCTCAGGCCCTCCATCCCTGATTCTTCATCATCTGCAGGAGAGGCTGCAATTGTTGCCTTCCATGGTTTTGAAGCCCCCCCCAGATAGTTTAAATTCTCATCTAGGTAGCAATTAAATCTCCCACCAAGGACTATGGTCTCTTTCCTGGCTGTATTTCCTGTACAGGGCCTCATCCTCCAAGGTTGGTCCCCAGTCCGCATCCGCAGTCTAACTGAATCCCTTCTCCATGCACCATGCCTTCAGTCAGTTCTTAAATTCTCTGGTACAGAGTACCCTCTTCCTGGCCATACACAGGTAACACCTCTGCAAAAGCCATTGTGAATGCCACCTGCTTGAAGCCCTTCCCCAGATCAAAGAAGTTACCATACAATACCCCTGCCCTGTTCCTTGCCGGTAATTTGTCCCCACATGTGTAGATATCCAGTTCCCTTGAATCTCCTGCTGCACTAGCAGTCCTCTGGATCTGCTTTCCATCCCTCTAAGCCAAAGCACCTCTCAAGCACTTCACCTCTCTCTCCTATCCTCCCACTACTCCCAACTCTTTCCCCTTAATAGTACAGCCCCCCCCCCCACCAGCAGCTGCTTTCTCCTTGACTGAGGGTCTTTTCCTCCTTCCTTGGGGCCTTCCCCCCTGAAGACCCCCACCTCCTCCCTACCAACTGTTATGGATGCCCCCTCTTGGCCTCCCCCTTCTGCCAGCATGGCAAATTAATTCTGCAGAGGTATAAGCTGAGAAGTGTGAACCATTTCTGTCACTTTCCACCCTCCCAGAGCCCACCAAGTTCTGTCTCTCTTCTTCTGCCTAGGCATCCTCTAGGGAAGTGGTGGCAAACTTGATGGCCTCTATGTGGGGCAAAAGGTCCTCTGCACTTTTGACAGTTTGACCTGGAGTCCAGCAATCTCTGTCCACAACCCAGAGAGGTGAGTACAATTGGGATAGCACTTCAGTCTCCAGATGGTGTCTGATAGACTGTGACCCCACACCTATTGCACTGCACCACCCCCATAATTGTTCCTTCTTACTAGGGCATTTGAAAGTTATCTGTACTCTGCTGCCTCATTTCTGTTCCCACTGTACTCCCAGCACTTCCTTTTTTTAGCCTACCCTAGATACAGTGTCTCTTGTTTTCCCTTTTGTAACCCTCCTACCTGTATGTACCTGGTCCTACTCCCAGTTTACTTCTCTCTCTCCCTTTTGCTGCCTGAAATTTGTTACCCTACTCTAGATAGGGTGTCTCTTATTTTCCCTTTTCTAACCATCTTACCTGTACTTCACTTATCCTAGTGCCTACTACTTCTTATTCACTAGTTGTTAACCCACTACCTGTACTGTAGCTACCTACTCTGTAGCTGATTGCTTCAGTGAAATTGAACACAGCAGTGTGTAACCTCCCACCTTGACTTGGTGCTCACCCTGCAGACTGCAAGCTATCTGCAGAAGCTCTGTATATGCTTTACTATTGCTCTGTCCAACTCATGTGAATAATTTTCAGATGAGTTACTGTGAAAATTCATAGCACCTCACATTCAGCAGATTTTTGTCTTAGTTTTAGACACAACATGCTTCTTTTACACTGACAAATGAGGCATATGCTTACTTCCTATATTGAGAAATGCTGGCACCAGGTCTTTATATTCAAACAATGTGTTCTTGCTTCTTATATTGGGAAATGCCAGCACCAGGTCCCCATATTCAAGCAATGTGAGTCCCTTGTGTGAGCCTCACAACTCAAACAAGCATTTGTCAATGTTTGCTTGCTGGTATTAGCATTGGAAATGCAGAAGTTAGACAGAATGGAATAGAAATGACAGTGAAGTATTGAACTTCATGCCAACCCCACCTCCATCCTGTAGAGATGGACAGGCATTGGGGTAAGTGTTTAGGTCATCACCCAAGACGGTCATGCCATGTCACCTCACCCTATTCTGCAGACACCTACACCTGTTGAGGTGTACCTTAGGGTGTTTGGTTTTACAGTCACCCCATTCCATAAGGACATATGCTGAAATGGGTGCAGCATAGGAGAATGGGGTGAAGTTTGGGGCTGAAGAGTCCAAGGTACACCTCAATGCCTGTCAGTAGCTGGGGAGTGGGGGTGGGATGGCATGAGCAGTACAGTCAGCAATCCAAAGGCACATCCCGAAGCCTGTCAGTCTGTACAGGGTAGGAAGTTATGGTTAGAAACCCTAATGCCTCAGGAGTTGGTTGGCATTTGCACTACAAATTTTCAACATGGCCTTTTTGTGACCCCACCTCATGAAAGCATTTCGGACCTCTTCTCAGGAAGAGTGGCAGTGTGATTTTGTCAATGTGTCCCGAACATTGAGTTCCAACAGTGACAGTGCCATTCTGCTGCAGGGCCATGGCAGTAGCCTCAAAGTCTAATATTTAGGGCCAATGACCCTAACAAAATTGGTGATATTCTGTTCTCTAGTTTTAAAGTTATAGGGGTTTAAAATTCTGCAGTTTACATAACTGCGAACTGTAATTTTAACATTTCCAAATGTTTGCAGGCTTAGGACTCAGTCAACTTTGCAGGTAGAGATCCAAAAGTTTACACACCTCTGTATGGATGGTGGTGGAGTCGGCAAATGAAATGTGGCACAATCTGGACAAATACATTTGAAACTAGATGGAAATAACTGAAATCACAATTTTGACTAAATTTTGTGAAATGGTGAAATGTTCACGGACATTTCACATAAGCGAATTTAGAATTTCACCAGAATTTCACCAGTGGAAGATAAATTTCTTCCAGTCATAGTACATACACTGTCTAGAATGTATGCCTGAGCTGGATTAATTATCAAAGTACGTTCCATTGCTTCTATATTTATAATGTACAGTAGTTAGAAAATTTAAAAAGGGAACAGGGGCTGCATATACAGAACACTGGTGTGGTGGTGCTAACTGGCATAATGCCACACTAACCAGATATACAGCAGCATGTCTGAAGAGGGTGGGGACCATATCCAAATAGGTCTTTAAAGCTGCACACAGTGGACAGCACAATTGACTAAATGCACCACTGAGCCCATGTAAATCAAGGAGCCATTCTGCATATATGGTGCAGTTGTATGTTTAGAGGCTCTTGGAAGTGCTGAAAGTCTGCTATGGCAGCAGAATTTAACACCTTCAGAACCTCACTTTTATCAACATGCACAGTACAGTAGTATGTGACCCACATCTTCTCTGGCAGTACTGGCATCAGTGACACTCTCCTTCTCCTCCCCTGATCCTTGAGTAAATAAAGCTCATCCCTGAAAGTCCAGTGGTACTCCCTTCCCACATGATCCTCAAATGCATAAAGCTCCTCTCTGGTAGTCCAGTGATACCCTTTCCCATCCAGTCATTAAGTAAATACAGTTGCAGCTATTGCCATGGTCAGATAATTCCTGAAAGTTTTGTGATATCACTAAAGAAATTCTGCCTGCCTTCCTGAAGTACTTTTTTATGACCACCAGAAAGAATCTCTTTAGAAATATTGCAAAATATTTGAAAATACCTGACCATGTCAATGGCTGCAACTGTAAATATCATCCCTGGTAGTCCAACGGTATACCCTTTCATTTGATCACTGAGGAAATAAAGATCATCCCTGGTACCTCAGTTGTACTCCCTCCCATCTGATCCCCAAATGACTAAAGATCATCCATGGAAGTCCAGTGGCATCCTCCTGCTTCTTAATCCTCAAATGAATAAAAATCATCCTTGATAGTCTAGTGGAACCCCTCCACCTGTATAAATATTGGGAAGGGGTCAATCTGTAATTTAGTTGCCTAGACCTCCAGTTGGTACTAGCTGGAATGGCTCTGCAGGATGGGAGAAAGAATGCAATGGAAATGTCTCAAAGAAGGTCCTGGTAAGTGGCCCAGAAATAGGTAGCAGATAATTAAAATAAAAAATAAAAATACAACACTAAAACACTGATATTGAGAGCAACGCGCAAGTGCAAACAACCATTTGTCCTGTGCTTGCACTCACCTGGATCTGGAGATATTCAGACCAATACTGTTTGCTGATGGAGAAGTGCTATATGATTGAATATCAGTCCATGCTGGTGCAGTGTCAAGTGGATCTGCACTGCCCTGATATGGACCAGAGGGCTACATATGGTCCACAGGAATAGCACTGACCAAAATAAAATAGCGCCAGGTCCCCTGTGGGTCATATCATATACAGCTCAAGCTTGCAAATGAGCTCATTGAGCATACAAGGTGCTAACGGGCCATCAGCATGCCCACTATGGGTTCATTTGCATGGGATGCAGCCCCCCCTTTGCGCTACTGTCAATATTAAACTCACTCCTCAATGGTCCATTGATTCTCCCAACCCTCTCAGTACCTACTGACATTACCTTAGTGTGGTCCACTGGGTCCCCACCCCCCCGACTGTACAGGGACCCCCATCCATCTGAACATATGTGATCATGCTCTGGGACTGTCAGATGGTGGCTAGACAAGGAGGTGAGAGGAGGTCTGTGCCTGCTGCCATTTTATGAGATCAGCACTCAAAGTGGGGGAGGGGTGGGAGATTAGGTGAGTGGACATGTGTAGGGTCCCTGCATGGTCAGGGGGTGTGTGGATCTACTGGACCACTGTGGTATAATAAGGTAATGTTAATGGCTGATTGGAGGGTGGGGTGACCAACTGGACCTCCAGGGCATATTAAGGTAATGCCAGTCAGCGATCTAGGGCAGGGGACTCACAGAACCATCAGAGCATAGTACAGTAATGTCTAAAGGCAACTGGGAGGTGGGGTGTTCCCACTGGACCACAAGGGAATAAAAAAATGTCAATGGGCGATTGTTAGTGGGGGAACCACTGGATCAACTGGGCATAGTAAGGTAGTGTCAATGTGTAGGAGAGTGGGAAGCATCTTGGCACAGGAGCAGGCAGCTACAGTACAGGCACCCTGCCTTCAGGTGGTGGGGGTACTGACTTAGGACCCGGTTAAGGGATGTTTGATATTGTGGAGGTAAACAGCAGCACTCATTACTTACTGCTACCACAAATCTTTGAAAATGCTGCTGTGCTGGAATGCATGAAGTGACCCCATTATTTGCATAGGCACAGCAGTATTTTAGTGCCTTCACACTGCCGGGTTTAGAGAGTGATCTGGGGTGGCTTTGAATATGACCCCACCTAGAACGCCAGCACAAACCTGGGTTAGCGTCACTGCTAACCTTTGAATATTGGGCCCTAATTCTGAATAATATTTATTAATGTATTCATTTAGCTTTTGTTATGCTAGACAAATAAATGCCTATTTTCAGGTATGAATCAGGAGTTTTCAAATGAAACATCATTACAGTAGTAAAAGTCAGAAAGGCAAATACATTACATCCAAACACCTCAGCAGCAACAAATGTAATAATAAAGTATACAAATTATACATGGACAGCAAGCCACTGAAGACCGGTATCACAACCAAAAGAACACAGTGATGTGTATTCTAATGTTTACTAGTTGTGTTATATATTCTGGAAAGGACCATGTCCTCACAAATTGTTGGATTTAAATATTTTGGAATCTTGTCTGTTACTAATGTGCATCTTGAGACTTTACTAAATGTTTGTACTCTTGATTTTTTTAACTAGAAAATGCCCTTTGATTATCTAATGTATTGAAATGAAAAATAAATGCAACTGTAACAAGAGTGATGGTGTTTCTGTTTTTATAGTGCATTTGTGCCAAGGTGAGCTTGTGCATAAGTTAAATATTTAGGTATGTGTTATAGTTTTTAGCTGAGCATTTATGACTAGAAAACAAAGAACCTAGTTTTTTAGGACCTAAAATTTCCCCCAAGCTCTAGCCTGCCAGTGTGATGCATAGAGTTGTTTTTCACAGAACGGCCATTTCTGCTATGGTTCCATCTATCTTATAGAAATCTGTAGAAAAGGTTTCCATAAATGTCTGAAATGTGGCAGATGATATACAAAAATAGAGTGTTACTATAGTGCTGTGACAGCGCTGATGCTGACATCCCTGACAGTGACAGACACAATGCCAAGTATCGGCAATGTACTGTTGGGGATGTGAGTGTGTTTTCATCAGGGGGGCTGCATCCCCCTGAACCCACCATGTGGGGGGCTCTGCCCCCACACACCCCAGTTACTATATATCCAACTCTAAGTTTGAGTTGTCTCAGGAAGGGGGTGCAACACCAGAACCTGCACCACCGGTGTCTGAAGGGACCAGCACAGTGACCCGATGATTTTGGGTGAAATCTGTCCCTGTGCTGTCTTCGTGGTCATGGAGTAGACCTATGGTTGGCATACTCAAGAATCACACATCTTCCATATGAAAATGCAAATATTGTGCTGCAAGTTCAATTCTACTGGAGAATCAAGCACGAGACTTTAGGGGCTCAATTGTCAAAGAGCCCTTAGATCACCACAATTTGTGGTGATCCAGGGCTGTGGTGAACTCTGGGTGCACCAGGGACCCTGCAACTGATTTTACAAAAATCAGGGTCCCAGCATGAAACTTCCTGGGTTTGTCACAATCCAACAGCTGCATCAGAGAAAAGGGTGCACCAGAGGGGAATGCTGCAAGCCACAGATGTGATTGTGGCAGTTGCGCGACAGATGGCAACCCACCGGTTGGGCACCCTATTGGCTAGCAGGGCATCTTAGGCATACCCTGGTCTGGGGTGTTGGGAGGAACACTGCCAGACATAACGTACAATAGGTACACTGTGCTAGTGGTGTAGGGGGATAAAAAGGTGTGGGCAAATATAGGAAGAGGCATACACATGAATAAGCCTGATAGCACTGTATTGGCAGCAAAAGTTGCACTTGCTACATATCCTTCATGCCCCCCCAGAGCACTCCAACTATGCTATGTATTTCCCCGGCCCCCTCCTGGCATGGCACCCCCTCTGGCGGCATGGTCCTGCATTAAGGCAGGGCACTTAGACCACCTCCTGGCTGGTCTGAATAGAGCCCCCTGTTGCATCCATGGTGAGGCTTACAAAATCCCAAAAAAGAGGATGTTGCAGCCCCACCATGGCGCAAGCCCCTTGTGACCTGGTGCACACCGATGTAGGTCACAAGGGTGGCACGGTGCCACTTTGGTGCAGCGGTTCCCCTTTTCAACACAGACTGCATTTGAAAATTGTGAATGCAGCATCTTTTGGTGCAGGCTGCCGCTTGCATTATTTATGTTTAATGCAGGTACCTTGCATCATTCCTTGAGCTTTGACAAACGAGCCGTAGGTATTCAGTTCTTTTAGATTCTCATGAACAGCTGGTGCCAAACGCACACTTTCAGTGTGACTGGTGTGAACCAGTTTTACCATTTAAATGGGCTAACTTTGAACCCACCCCTACCTGTCTTCCCACACATATTGTACACACATATTTAAACAAAATACTATACATATACATTTCAATAAAAATTGCCAGTTCCTGGCACCTTGCCAAGAGCTATCATTGCCTTTTTATGCTGCCCCCTTCCTATCCATCCAATCCCAGTCCTTAAGTACAGTTGGTTATTATTTTACCCCCTCCTCATACTTGAGGCATGCAGTTGTGGGTTAGGGGATGAGTAGAGGATCAGCACTTTGTGGAATACTAAGGGAAGAGCAGAGGAAGGGAAATGGCAGAGTGGGCAGCATCACTTATGATGCTAGGCAGACTGATTGTTTAAGTAGTACCCTAAAGCTCTGTATTGTATGTAACCTAAGCCCAATGCAATGCAAAACAGATCTGCAATTTGAAATTAATTTTAACCCAGGCGCTGTGTACCAGTGGGCTACTACCCCTGCCTGATGACCACAATACAGGTTGCAGGGCCTGGGATCTGTTACTGTTGGAAAAGGGGGTTCATTACCAAAAGATAAATAATTAGCATGGTGCCTCCACGCAGAGTAAGAGGATGAGTGGCCAGATGACAAGCTAGTACAACCCCCTGGGATGCTGTACCTTCTACTTCCCCTTACAGACACCCCACACATGGATTACCATAAACCAAAACCTTATTTCAGTGCATTTGCAATTATTGACTTAAGCCAATAATATGCTCATGAGACATTTGTAAAAAGGTTAAGCAACAATTTATTTACAAGGGGTAGGGCAAGGACTAGGGAAAATAGATGCAGAGGTTAAACAACATTTGGCATAGGTATTTGGAAATTGGCAAATGGATCCATGACACGGCATTGACAACTTTTGTCCAATGTGATGCTACAGTGATGGATTTATGTTGACCGAAAGTTGTCTGTTTTTTTAAGGTGGGGCTTCACCCCCTAAATCCCCATGTGGGGGGCTCAGCCCCCAAGACCTCCTGTAACTAAAGATTATTAACTCCAGGTCGGAGCTGATTCAGGGAGGGGGGCAAACCCCGGAGAAAGCAGTGCTGGGATCCTACGAGTACATTACAGTGGCAACAGCAACTTGCCACTGTAATGTATTTTGCTACGGAAATGTCACTGTGGTGTCGGTATATGTTGGCAAACATCAATCTCTTTAATTGTAAACTTGACCATTCACAGTGACTGCCTCCCACCAGCACATAACTCAAATTAAAACGTTCTATCTAACTAGCTGTTTGGGTCCAGTGATCACACCCCATCTGGTACTAGTTTCCCCAGTCACAATTAGATAAGAGCCCTGACGCTCTACGTCTGAGCACCCAGCTGTTGAAGCGGTACAGGCCTGATGTGCTGCAGCTGGCTGGCCCGCATTGGTGCACTTAAAACAAATTAGAATCCAGTCTTTTTCCATGGTTGCAATGACTACTTGATGAAACATGAGCTTTTAACTAGGCAGCTAGCTTCAGAACTTTGTTTGACAAATTCTTTTTGGCTACTAACACTTGGTGAATAATTGATGGCAAATATTTACAATTCACCAGATGCAGGGCAAGTCCTAATTTACTCATGGTTTGCAGGACAGCCTCTTGGCTTGAAGAGCTGATGGATTTCAAACTGTAGAACTGGGGTTGGTTAGAATTACTTAGACACTTGAATTGCTGAGACAAGCAGCATGCACATTGCAGCTTGAACCTTTCATATGCATCTCTTGCAGCTTGGGCCTTCTCAGCAGCAGGCTCTTTCAGCTTTAGCAGGCTGGAAATCTCTTATCTTCTGTCAGCTTGTCATCTTCTTAATGGCGAAATCACAAATTAGAACAGACCAGCACTGGGGACCTGGGCCAGCATGCCTCAACCCCCAAGTCTTGGCATGACCCCTCAGGGTGAGAAGCAATGGCAATGCCTAGCAGTGACACTACCAGGCTGATTCCCCATACTGACCTCAGATGGCAGTCACTCTCATTCAAGTATTTAGCAACATCCAGCTGTAAATGGCTTCAGCCACACTGCCAGCAGGCAGCTGTGGCCCTTTCTCAATCAGGTCATTGTCTCTGGGTCTCCCATCAAATGTTAGCAGAGAACAGTCTCTCAGACTCAGACTTTTAGCAACAGACAGGGCGCATCTTCTCACCCCCAGGACTCACACTTGTACAGCAGAATGAATCTTCTCACTTCAGAAGCTCAGACACAGCAGAAGAATAAATCTTTTCATCTTGCAGGTTCAAACTTAAACATTGCAGGTTCAAACTTAAACAGAAGAACACATCTTCTCGCTTCACAGGTGCAGACTTAGACAGAAGAGCAAATCTTCTCATTCCACTTTCCATCCACAGGAATACAAAAGGCAGGCTTCCCTTGTTTCTTTGGCTGAGCAAATCTCCACGTAGGCCTCCATACTTCCTTCTGGTATCTCTGGGCAGTTTTCTTTTTTTCTAGAAACTCCCAGCCAATGGCCTTAACACTGGTCAGCAAACAACACTTTCATTCTATCGACACACTCCTTCCAGCCATTGGAAAACAAAACAGGGCAATGTGGGCACCTCCTGAGCTAGTGGCCCCACTAACCCCAGGCAGGTCTCATTCTTTCATACACGATCACAGAGAGGCTGGGGAACCTCTCAGTCACTTTCTTACCTCTAGTCATCAAATCAAGCTTTAATTTGGAAACAGCACCTTCCCTCTATGGGAAGGAAAACCAGGACTCCTTCTGGGCTGGTGGCTGTGAAAGCCCCAGGCTGGCCTTTTTCATTTATCTGGAGAAAGAGACAGAGCCATCCTCCTACTCAGGAGGAGCTCCAGCTGAACTGAACTGAATAGTCTCTGTCCTCAGGATTTCAGGAGCTCAGGGCAGATCCTGACTGGTTAATACTGGCTGTCCATCTGAAAATTATTATTGATAAGGCTACTTTGATGCCCCATTGGTTGTCTGTTTGGGCACTAGGAATTGTTCTTGCCTCTTTTCCCATAAGTTCCTTGACAAAAGTCTTCTAGGCTCCCGTTTTTCCTATTGGTTAAGCTTGGGATCAAAGGCTCAAAGATGACTGCTATGATGAACAGTTCATATGCAGTCCCAACCTTTAGTTCATATTGCAGCCAAACATTTACATTTTAACATTCCCTACCTCCACATTTTGCTATGTGCTCCTCACTCCTATTGTCCGGAGGCAGAACTGGCACTCCAACTAATCTCCCCTGTCTGTTGCACCTTCTGATATAGCAAGTCCCCAGGCAATAGGCAGGTTCAGCACAGTGGTGGTGCAGGGACTATAACTGTCAGCAGCCTCGGCTGTGGCTACATCTGCATGCGCTTATAAGTGCTTTTTAAGAACTAATTTTTAGGACCCCTCTGGTCCCTTCCTCATGTCTACAGACGCCACTTTGCTGATCCAGTGGTCTGAGAGTATGAGGGGAACTTCCCTTGTAACACAATGGTGGCTTTAAAACAGACCTGTGCTTCTGTGCATGCATGGTGGTGGTGCATCTTTGCTCCTCCAGTCCTGAACCTGCAGGGAAACAATACAGGGGCTGTCTGGAGACCTCACAGGGCACCATGCACTGGCACCAAGGACCTGGACCCGGTGGTGGTGCAAGGACAGGAGAAGGAAGACAATACACTGGTAAGCCCCCAACCTTGGGGGGGGTCACATAATTATTGTAAAAAGCATTAATAAAAATAAAATATAAAAAAAGAAGTATCCTCAACAGATTCTATCAATAGGCATCCTAGCATGCTCCTCTAATGGTGGGAGAATACATAACACATAGGTCATAAAGTTTCAAATCGGCTCCTGTTATAATAAATATATTAGAAGACTCCCACGGATCCACAGTGAAATTGCATGGGTCACATAATAACTCAGCTTTGCTATGATTTCTTACTTTTTGTTTACCCAAAAAGGAGGGTGAGACAATACTGTCATTTTCAGCCTTATCCCAGTGGGATGGAGTGGGGGGTACATATGTTAAGCAAATGAAACTGAAACAAGCTGTTGGTGGTATTTTTAGTAACTGGGGAAAATTTGACCAGGACACTGGGGAAATTCCCCTACTCACCTGCGGGGGAGATTCTGACTGGTCAAGATGGTGGATGAGAGCCCTGGAGTGGTGGTGGAAGCCATAGAGGTTGGAGGGCTGGTCTCCCCTCTTGCCTTGTCTTTGCCTGGGACTGCTGGTTTTCTTGATGTTCAGGAGAATGTGGTGGAAATAAATTGTTTGGATTTGGAACCTGCTGCTGCTGATGGTATTGTTTTGAATTTGCTGGCTCCTGACCCTGACATGGACTCTGAGTTGGTCATCAGTTCTGAGGAGGCTGAAAGTGAATCTTTGTCTGCTCCTTCTGGGGACCAGTCGGCCCATACCCGTGATTTACAGCTGCTTTTAGAATCCGAGAAAAGGAAGTTTCTTGCGAGGAAAGCAGCTCTTATGCAGAAAATTCAGAGGTCCTGTACTTACAGCTCTGTAGTTTCTGTCAAACGCCCGCTGAGTCATCCTTTTACTCATTTGCAGGACCCACAGTCTGCCGATGGACATTGTAAGTCTGCCTGTGATTCACTTCCTACTTTGCCTGCAACCACTGCTTGTGACTCTGTTACTGTTCCTACTGATCCTGCCTTACACCCTCCATGTCTGGCTATCCAGGCTACTGACATTCCGGGAGCTGGACCTCGGTCTGTGGACTTAGCATTAGAGGGTGCTGGCTTGGAGAAGTGTTTTCCTGAAGCTTGCTGGTCTCCTGGTAAATCTCCTATCCGTATGCCGATGAAGGCTGACTTTGTGACTTCTGCTTTATCTCCTTGCCCTACTGCCACTAGAGACATGAGCCCTGAGCAGGTTCTGGCTGATCCCCCAGCCATTCCTGATGGCCTACATCTCACCCAGCACCCTGCCATGCATCTCCCTCTTGTAACTGTTCTGATTGTTACTGCAGGCCCTGACCCTGCTCTGCCTGCAGCACCTTTGAATCTCACACCTGACAGACAGAAGAAAACTTTTTCCTCATTGTTTCGGCTCCCTATCTTGCCTGCTAAACACCATAATGCTGTCTGCCTCTCTTATATTGCTGGTATGTTGGACCCCCCCACCGATCATGTCTATGTGGCCAGAACTTTATTGAAGGACTCCATGAAGTTCTTTGCCCACAAACTTTGTGCCCTTATTCATATCTCAAGGGAGACCACTTTTGGTATCAGCTTCAAGACGCTTTGGGGTTTGGACAGATTTTGGGCAAAATATCACTCACTGAAAACTACAGCCTTGTGGACACCTTTTTTGGCCATTCCATTGACTAGCTTGCCTATAAAACTATATCGATTTTGTTTTGTAATGAAGGAGTGAATGTGTCTGATGTGATTTATTGGTTGAAAATGTGTTGCACTATTATTGAGGAACCTGAGGCCATATTGGACTCTGAAAATATATGGACTGGGCGGTGGAGGGTCAAGGTACTGCTCAAGTCTGAAGACTCTGGACTTCTCCACCTGGCTAATTCCTTTTTTTTGGGTCATGACAGGAGGGTGTTGTTTTATTCCTGCCAACCTAAGGCCTGCTACAGGTGTGGTGATCCCTCTCACCTGAGTAGTACTTGTGATAAGGTTAAATACAATTCCTGTGGAGAGTTGGGTCATGTTAGCTCTGCCTGCCTTAATGAGAGTAAATACAATTTATGTGAGGAACCTGGGCACACTTTTCAGAACTGTACATGGGCAGCCCACAATCAGGAGCACCATGATGATGGTGCTGATCAGCATTTTATCATCTCCCAAGCCCAGAAGGCTAAACTTTAGAGTAAGATTTCTCCACCATAGCCAGATTTGGGCCCTCCCAGACTCTCCATGTCGACTGCACCTGCACCTGAGTCCTGTGTTGTACAGTGCCCGGGGTCTTGCACTCTGCCTGTTCCTTCTTTGGTGCCTGCAGGTGTTGCCCCTGAACCCTTGGGGGTGGCTCTGGCTGACACTGGAATGCCCTGCCCGAGCCTCTTTCTGTGAGCTGTAGACACTAAATGAGGTCCAAACAAAAAGCTGCCCCACCGCTCCCGAAGGCCCTCAGACCCTCGCCTATTCCTGTTTCTAATCCTTATGATGTTTTGCAGGATACTTCTGCTGGCTCTGGAGAGGAGTCTGATTCATCCTCTCTCCCTTCCTTCCACCCTGATGGGACTACTGTCACTGAAATGGGGACTAAGAGTAGAGGTGCTCAGAAAAGGAAAGCCCAGATGAAAGGGAAGAGCATGGCTGTTTCGGGCAAAAAGAAATAGTGTTTTTTTCTCTCTGGTTGGTTCTTTGTGCTCTTGCCCTTTTTCTCATGCTGCCTGATACCTTCACACATTTTGCTTTTCACACTTTGAATGTGAACAGCATTAAACATATAGACAAAAGGAATTTCATTTTTGCTTTCCTTGCTTCATTACAACTTGGCTTGATTTTTTTACAGGATATTCGCTTCCATACTTTGCATGAACTACATCATACTCAAAGTTACTGCTTATGCGGCCCCTATTTTTGGTACACTGGCCAAGAGACCTGCTCTGGTGTTGGTATTTTAGTCCATTCTCTCGATTTTCATTTGCTTAAACTTTATGATTTAGTGCCTGGCCGAGTCCTTATTCTTGACACAGTTATACATCACATACCCTTTCGCTTACTTAATATTCATGCCTCACAAACTAAATCAAGTCGTATTGACATTCTTTCTCTTATCCAACCTTATTTATTCACCTCCAAGCAGATTCTGTTTGCTGGGGATTTCAACTGTGGCCTGAGTCTGCAGGACAAAATTTCTTTTGTTACCACTAAGAAGCTTTTTTGTGATTCTCGCTTTCTACACACTATTATCCGTACGGCTCGCCTACAAGACACCTACTTAGGCTTTACTAATCAGCACACACCCAAATTTCACAAAGGTGTCTTGGCCACTAGAATTCATTTTATTTTTTCATCCCCAACACTACGTATTTCAAATGCTACTGTTATTCTGGTTGAATTCTCTGACCATGGGAGGGTATCCATCTCTATTGGTGGTACCCCCCTCCCACTGCCAGGGTCCTGGACTTTGGAAATTTAATACGTCTTTGTTGACAGACCCAGAGTTATTGTCTGCACTATACCAATTTCTTGCTGCTCAGAAATCTGTTACTTTTCTATGATGACCCTATTACTTGGTGGATGGATATCAAGACTGATTTAATTCTTCTTTTAAAATGCTATAGTAAGCAGAAATATAGTACTGCTTACTTGATCTATCTTCAGCACAGATGACACTTTCAGAATTTGCTGACTATTGCCCACACTACTAGTCGAGACCTTACTTCCCAAATTCAATTGAGTCGCAAAGACATGATGTTGTTTTCCTCTCAACACGCTACTCGTTTGTATGCCCAACCTAATTTGGCACTCAGGGCACTTCCCAGGAAGTTGACCCTTTTGCTCAGCAGGCCCACAGAATGGGAACTCACACCATATCCAGTCTTTGAGACTCCTCTGGCCTCTTACACACCTCTAGTATTTCATTCTCTCACATAGCTGCTGACTTCTCCAGAGCCCTTTTCATGGCATACCCTCAGACCTTAGGGAGAGTCGAGAGTTTTTGAGGACCATCCCAGTGCCAACAGTTCCCTCTCAAATAGTGCAGCAGGCAGACCATTTGATTACCCATGAGGAGGTTGAAGTTGTTCTCCAGCACTTGAGAAATAATGTTTGCCCTGGGCTGGATGGTTTACCTTTTGAATTATATAAAATTATTGGTGACCATTGGTGTCCTGAACTTGCTGCTATATTTAATACTATGCTGAGATTAGTACTATTCCTTTGAGTTTTAATAAAGGATCTTTGATTTTTTTGTTTAAAAATGGAATAAGGCTGATCCGAATAATTGGAGACCTATTTATCTATTTATTTTATTTAATGAATTCTCGAATTACTACCTTTGAGCTACAAGCTCATTTACAAAGGTTTCATGTCAGTAAAAATGACAGACATACAGTAGTTGACACAGATAATCAAAGAATAATACTTTCAACAGTGGCAAAACACAATAAAGATCATTGGGAAGGGGTAAAGACATTGTAGACAGACAAGGTTAGATCAGCAGGAGAGTGGCACGGGAGAGTGGAGGGAGGATGGGAAGGAATTAAAATGTGAGGAGGTGGTAGGCGAGCAAGGAGTATCCCCAGGATAGGTGAATGCCGTGTCTGGGAGAGGGGTAGGGTTGGGGGGCTCCAAGCGTGGAGAGGAGTGGGGCCTGGGGGACAGGAGGCAAGATCCGGGAAGGGTAGGGCTCTGATGGCCAGGGGAGGGAGGTGGAGGGTGGGAGAGGAGGGAAGCAAGTTCGGAGCTCATGAAGTACAAGTAGTTGGGGTAGTCAGTTTATTGAAGCTGGAAGGTCGGTCAGTTAGGACAGGTGCATTGCCCATGCGAGTAAAGGTGTGACCTAAGTGCAGATTTGAACTGGTCGATTCTGCTAATTGTGGCTAGTTCTATTGGAAGAGAGGAGAGCCATAGCAGGGCCTGGTATTCAAAGGAACACTGACCTTGGGTAGTGCGATGATAGGGGATCTTGATTAAGATTTTATTGGATGTCCTTGTGGTCCTAATTGAAGCAGCCTGGTGGATGAGGGAGCTGGACCCAGGGGGCAGTAGGCCCAGGGTTGTTTTTTTGGCAATGATGCAAGTTTGATAGCGGGCCCTATCAGACAGGTTTAGCCAACTGGTTTTCTGGTAGAGGTGGCAGGTATGAGTCAGGCGAGGGGCAGTCAGTGCAAGCCAGCAGGCTTTGTTGAGCGTAGTGGCAAGTCACCTCAGCGTGCTGTCCGAGGGCAGCACAGTAGATGGCAAGGCCATAATCAATGGTTGAGAAGACTGAACTAGTTATGGAGAGCTGGAGGGATTTATGAGTGAGGAAGCTATGATGTTTGTAAAGGAGGCCAAGCTTCCTGTTAGCTGCAGTGGCCACCTAGTCGATGTGGTCGGCATATGAGAGGGAGCTGTCCAGGGTGAGCCCAGGTGTTTGAAATTGGGGACCATTTCAATGGTGTTCTTATGTAGATTCAGAATGTTGAGCATTGCTGCCTTTTAGCGGCAGTGCGCTGAGGCAAAGAGCATGGTCTTCGTCTTTTTGTGGTTGACTATGAGTTTAGCTTTATTAAACCAGTCTTCAGTGTTGTTGAAGTCCTGTTGGAGACGTTGTCCCAGAACGGTGGGGCAGGATGACTGGAGTAAATCCCCACATCATCAGCGTAGAGAAGGATTTGTTGTCGGCAGGCTAGTGGTAGGTTATTTAGAAAGAGGCTAAAGAGGAGAGGGCCAAGGATGGAGCCTTGTGGGACACCAAGGGACACTTGAAGGGGGTCAGAGAATACATTGCTAATTTTTACCTGCTGAACATGCCCTGAGAGATAGCTCCAGAACCAGCACAGGGAGTCAGAGGAGAGTCCTATAGCCTCTAGTTGTGCCAGGAGGAGGTCATGGTTGACCATATTGAAGGCCTTGGTGAAGTCGATGAAGGTTGCTCCCACCAACTGCCCCTGATTGAAGGCACTATGAACGTAGGCTGTGAACTCAAGAACTGCAGTGATTGTACTGTGGCATTGCCAGAAGCTGTGTTGCTGCTGGCATTGTAGTTGGTATTTTTCGAAGTGAACTGTCAGCTGGTCATAGACTATTTGCTCAAGGGCTTTTGAGATAGGTGAGAGGATTGAAATTGGGCAATAGTTGGCATGGTCTGACTTAACTACCAGTTTTGTGGACAGGGGTTACTATGATAGCTTTCCATAGGCTTGGGAAAGTTCCTGTGGAGAGGGAAAGATTCACAATTGAGGTTATTGGGGTTAGCAATTTGTCAAGGGTAAGAGAGACTAATTTTAGGTTAAGACCCATGGAGCTGTGCCTGTATTTCCCAAGGACTTTGACAAGATATCTTTTACTTTTATTTTGGATAAGACTCTGAGGTAAAAGGGGGGGGCTTTGTGTGTTTTTTGGGGACATTGGGGTGGGCTAGGTGGATCTGATTTGGTCTTGGAAACGGGGGGAGCACTGGAATGAGGTCAGTGAAGGCTTTGTGAAAGATGTCTGCAATGGATCTGGGGTCTTGTATGAGAGATCCATTGTGGCTCAGCTGAGTGGGTGCCATGGTGCCACTCTTCCTGATGACAGCATTAATGTTTTCCCAGAAATGGCGGCTGTCACCACAGGAGGAATTAAGTTTGCATCTGTGGTAGTTAGCTTTAGCCAGGTGGATTGCTGCTGTGCATTTATTCTGTGCAGCCTTGTAGTTTTGCAGGTCTTGGCCAGAGAGAATATGTTTGTACTTGTGCCATAGGTTGTCCCTGGAATGCATCTGGGCTAGAAGGGGAGGGGTTATCCAAGTTTTGTGTGAGCCACTAATTTTCCTTTTGGTTAAAGGTGCAAATAGATCACAGGCAAAGTTGAAGATTTCTATGAATTTGCTCAGTGCAGTGTTGATGTCCTTAGCTGTTAGGATAGGTGCCCAGTTCAGTTGCAGGAGGTACTGCTTGAAGGGTCCTAGCATGCCCTTCTTTAATAAGTGGGTCATTATCAGCTTTGGGCGTGTTTTTTTGGCCTTGTTGGACCAGGCTAGAATGATGGGTGAATGGTTACTTACGGAGTCAGGGAGCACTTTCAGCCAAGAGATGTGATCAGGGTGGTTAGTTAGAACCCAGTCCAACAAGGTACTGGTACCAGTCCTGTAGTTTGTGTGGGTAGGTAGTTCCACTAGCTGGAGGAAGTTGATAGAGGAGACTGCATCCTTGAAGGTGGCAGAGTCCTGAGACAGCCAGTTGATGTTGAAGTCCCCCAGTACAATGACTTTATGGCTAGAGCGGATTTCTGCCAGATGCTCATGTAAGACCCTAAAACCCTCAGTTACTTCCTTAGGGGGTAGGTAGGCTGTGATTAGAGTGAGGCCCTTGCCCTGGGAACTAAGTGTTAGGTGCACAGAGAGTATCTGAGCGTTTTTGCCCGTACTTAAATGTGGTAGAGCAACCCCCTGCAGGTGATCTTTTATATAAATTATACAGCCCCCACCTCTCTTCCCTAGCCTATCGTGGCAGAAGGGGGTGTACCCTTGGAGTTGGACTTGGCTGTCCTTGGTTCTGGGGGTAAGCCAGGTTTCGGTTAAGGCCAATATATCTGGGTCGTATTGCGAGACCCAAGCTTGTAGAAGGTCGAGTTTAGGCAGCAGATTGCAAATATTGATTGAGGCTATGGTAATCAAGCTACTTTTCCTGGGTTGCTCAGAGGCAGAAAAGCCTGGGCCAGGGTTAGGATGAATGTTGCCCAAGAGCATTAGGAGAAGCCAGGATAATCGGATCGCAAGTAGTTTGAGTTGCTTGAATGAGCGGGGTGGCAGTCGATGAGATCGATGTGTGTTTCTAGTGTTGTAGGTAAAGAGGCAAGTAGGTGAGATAGGTGGTGGGTTAGGGTATTGGTAGGCAGCGATATGCTGACCCAAAGGCCCTAGCACCAGAAGGGATGTGTCCACAGGTATATATGGCCCTGTAGTAGTGTTAGGAATCCCATACCTATAAGTAGGAAGAGGCCCCAGAGATGTTCTACCCCAGGGATACTGCAAGGCAGTAGGGAGTAGTAGGAAGGTAGTAAGAGATTTTACAAGCCAGCTTATGCGAGGTGTCATTGCCGGCTTTTTTGCATCGGGCATTCCTGGGTGGTGAGGGTACACAATTGGTAGATTAGTAGCTGGTACAGATTCCCCCTGTGTGAGTGGGCAAATCAGTGGACAGTACACCTAGCGAGACAGGAGACTGTTGGACTTTAAGGGGCAGTGCCAGCTATGGAAGGGTTAAGATAAGCAGGAGATCAGTGGAGAGGAGTGGTCAAGAACAGAGTGGGAGGAGCAAGAGAGTATTTAAGGAGGCCTGGGAGGGGGAGGTGGGGGAGGAAAAAATTTAGCACACTTATCGGTTCACCAAGCAGGTTGATGAGCCCAAAAAGTCCTATAGAAAGTCAATGGAAAAGGCGCTCCAATCAGCAGCGACACTGAGAGGAGGCCAGCCATTCAGGAATCACCTGAAAGTATTATCGCCAATCGGGAGCGTCTCCTCCGTTGGACCAGCCAGCGGCAATACCTGGGGAGTAAGTCCAGTCTGGAGAGCCACAGGGGTGGCCTGAGAGGGTGGAGAGTGGTCGGGCAGCAGTTGTGGATGCGGCCAGAGATGCCGCCTTGAGCTGTGGTGTGCCGCTTTTGGCGCGGGGGCCCTGCGGAGGAAGAGAGAGAAAACAGGGTATTATAGGATTCCAGTGGGGGGGGGTATGGTGGCAGTTCGTCAGCAGGGGGGTGATTACTGGAAGACAGAGGGAGAGGAGAGGCAGAGCACAGAGTGGGGGGTTGTTGGGGAGAATAAAAGAAAAGGGGAGGAGTTAGCCAAGGGCAAGTGGAAGTTAAGTGGGAGATTTGTTAACGGGTGCAGGCGAAAGATGAAGAGAATGGGGAAGGGTGCAGGCAGGGGAAAAGAGCAGCTGTGTAGTAGCGGCTGGGTGGGGCAGCACAGAGAGGCAGATTTAGCAGAAAATTGGGAAGCAGGTAACTATGGTGGAGTGAAGAGAGCAGGCTAGCAGCAGGACGGGAAACACAATAGGGTGTATTTGAACCACAGTTAGATCAGGAATACAGCAGTGTAGAAAATACAGCATTAAGCACACTCTAGTGGCTAACAAAACAATTTAGGAGTTAACATACAGTACAATGGTGGGAGCAGTACAGGTTTAGAGTACTAGGTCCGCTTTAGACAGGCAACAAAAAACTTAATGCAGTAGGGTTAAGCAGTTAAAACTGTAACTGGTAAATTTAGCACACTTATTGGTTCACCGAGCAGGCTGAGGAGCCAAAAAAGTCCCATGGAAAGTCAATGGAAAAGGTGCTCCAATTGGTGGCAACACTGAGAGGAGGCTAGCCAATCAGGAATCACCCAATAGTATTATCGCCAATCGGGAGCGTCGGCCTCATTGGACCAGCTAGCGGCAATACCTGGGGAGCGAGTCCAGTCTGGAGATCCACAGGGGCGGCCTGAGAGGGTGGAGAGTGGTCCGGTGGTGGTCGTGGATATGGCCGGAGATGCCGCCTTAAGGTGTGGTGCCCCACTTCTGGTGCAGGGGCCCTGGGGAGCGAGTCCAGTCTGGAGATCCACAGGGGCAGCCTGAGAGGGTGGAGAGTGGTCGGGCAGCGGTTGTAGATACGGCCGGAGATGCCACCTTGAGCTGTGGTGTGCCACTTCTGGCTCGGGGGCCCTGGGGAGTGAGTCCAGTCTGGAGATCCACAGGGGTGGGCTGAGAGGGTGGAAATTGGTTGGGCGGCAGTCGTGGATACAGCCGGAGATGCCGCCTTGAGGTGCGGTGCACTGCTTCTGGCGAAGGGGCCCTGCATGTTGAACGCAGATTGTAAATCGCTTACTAAAATTCTGACTAATAGACTGCTTCTGATAGCTGAACAGGTTATTTCCCCAGAGCAGGCTTGTGCCATCCCTACCCGTAACATCCAGGATCATTTGATCCTGTTATGGGAAGTCTTTTCCCATGGTCTAAAAGGTTTCTGCAGTGGATTTGTGGTGTCCCTCGATCAGAGGAAGGCATTTGATTCGATCTGCCACACCTTCTTATGGGAAACTCTCAGTCACTATCATGTTCCACCTCTCTTGGTAGGGTAGATTCAGTCCCTCTATGCTACTGCTACTGTGACACCGGTTGTGAATGGCCATGTTGGCCCCATGGTCTATACTAAAATGGGAGTCCTGCAGGGTTGTCCCATGAGCCCTGAACTGTATCCTTTTTTTATTGATCCCTTGCTGTGGTCCATTAATGGCCTTTCTACTCTCGCTCCAATACTGGGGCCGTCTACTCAGGCTTCAGCCAGAGTCATTGCTTTTCCTGATGACCTTTGTTTATTAGTTGCTAACCGCCTATCTGTTCATCGGGCTCTTCACCTCTGTTCATCCTCTGGTGCTTCCTTGAATTTAGATAAATGCTGTGGGAAGGCTCTGGGTCTTGACCCCGGTCCCCAGTCTAGTCTAGGGCCTATTTCTCTCACCTCAGGCCCTCTGACCAGCCTTGGGATTAAGCTAGGTGCCATTGCTATGGCTACCTCGAACTGGGAGAGAAACTTGCTCTCGAGAGACTTAAGTCGTGCAATGGAATAAAAGTAAGATTGGGAAGTAAAACATAATTTTTTTGGTTAAGACTTTTCTTATTCTGGTTTTCTTATAGCTTAGTTATGTGTTTCCCGTTCGGAAAAAATTGGAAACCTCCCTTTAGAGTGTTTTCTTTCAAGCCATTTGGGGCAGCCGTCTCAACCCTATGAAATGGAATGTATTATATTTGCCCATTAAGGAGGGTGGCCTGGATATGGTTAACCCCATTTTATTTTTTAATAGTATTATTTTATGTCTAATTTGAAACCTTTATTTGTTAATACGGGTAAGGGTTGGGATCCCTAGTTGTTTGGGAATTGTGAGCCCTGGTACTGCCAATGGGAGCAAAATGCATTAAAGGCCCTGAAGGGCCCAGTTTTTCCACAATATCTTAGAGAGACGTTTCTTTGTTTGAGTCAATGGAGGATTACATCCCAACAACTTTTTATCTTCTGCTTCCTGTAAGGTACTCTATAGATTCCTGTTGTCCTCTCTCTGTGGCATTCCTGATGTTTTTTCGGGCTGCCCTGACCAGTTTCTTTCCTCCTTGTGCCTTTTTTATCATAATTCCAGGATACCTATCCATATGTGGGATTTCCATTGGCTTTCCTGTCACGGGAGGATTAATGTTAAAGCTAACCATAAGCATAAACAGGTACAAGATATGATTTGTAGCAGACTGCCTTGTGTTAATTTAACTGAGACTATGGAGCATTTATTTTTTCATTGTTCCTTTATTAATTGTTTTTGGATTTACTTGACTGATTTGTGGGACATGCCTTTATTTGCACACCTGGCATATTTATTTATTTTATTTATTTGCTTTTGTTAACCAGGTTAGCACACTAGACAGCAAGTGCCTATTTTCAGGTGTGACCCAGGAGGTTACAGAGTACATAAGAAACAACAATACAGGGTCAGGGTACATACAGGCCCACGAACAAGTGGGTGGAACAGCAACAAGGTACAAATCTCATTTCATGGTAAGGTATACAGTAAGCAGGATATAAATCAGCAGTAGAGAGATAGGTTAGCAACAGGTAACACCATGACAGAGAATACAACAAAATACATGAGATTACATGAGCGCCTAACATATATGACCACCTTATGTATGGTTTTGCCCACTTGTTTGGCGAAAGTGGAATAGGGGTATTCTTCATCTCTTATTTACTATTATCAAGTGGAATATTTGGTTGGCTAGGTGTGCTTTTACCTTACAGCAAAAGGAATGTTCCCATTTGGAGCTAGATAACAAGATACTGAAAGATGTTAAAACCGACTATGCTGCTGAATGTCTTGCCTTATCGGGTAATGAGATAGCTGAATTATGGAACGAGTTGTCTTGGATTACTGAACTGCCAGCAGTGACATGATGATTTCTTTGAGGATTTCCTTGTTTGCATCTTCACTTTACTGGGAACATGGGTCCTGTTCCTGGCTGCCGGTTATTTTTTTTTCTATCTGAACAATATTTTTTTTTTTGTCATTTTTTTTTTTTTATTATTGTTGGTGACTCTTGATACCCTTTGTATTACTTTTTCTTTTGTCAATTTGGCTATGTTTTTGATTCCATGCTTTTGTTTCTGATTTTTCTTTATTGTTTGTTTATGTTCCAATATTCTGTTTAATAAAATTTACCCCTACTCATGGGTAGGGGGAGCTGTTTTATTGGCAGGAGCTATGGTGGAGTCCAGTTTGGGACCAGTGCTGTTTGGGACCAGTGCTTGAGTAGGCAGGATGCATGTTGAGTGCTCTGGAGGGTGCAGGAGACACCATTTCAGGAGCCCTAAATATGGAAAACACAAACCAAAGAACCTGTACCAAGAAGTTCAAAGAGGTGGCACAACCTCACAAGCTGCACTAAAGAAAAAACAGAGCACTAGTTATGATCGATTGCAGCAAGCCAAATTACATATTCTGGCTGCAAAAAGCATTCTGGAAGAAGAAGAACGTAAAAGAAAAAGACTTACTAGGGAGGTCACGTGATGCGTCTGAGAGGGTAAGACGTTTGATTCCCAGCTCCACTCCTCGACTCTATAACTTTCAATCAAAACGCTTTACGTTAGCTTGAGCTTACATACCCTTTGGTAGATGAAGCAGTCGGAAGTCCATTTGCAGGCTTTATTTCAGTTTTCAGGTCGATCGTGGTGTAAAAAGCCGTGCTTTGAATGGAGGCGAAATGCGGCCTGCAGGACAGATCCATACCCTGCCATCCACATGGGAGAAGAACAAGGCCACAAAGAAGCCAAAAACCTAGATGGCGGACAGCCCAAAGTCAAATGCAGCCCCTATTACACTCACAGATGAAAAATTCTTAATGAGCTCTCTCCCCCCTGAAGGAGGCTCTGCTCAGTATTACTTCTCAGCTAACTAACCTTCAGCAACTCTCAGAATCCTTGTTTCGGAGGGTTGGGGACATGGAGGTGCATAACAAGCTCACTGGAGGACTGGCAAGCTCATCAGGATGCAGACACCATAGCTACCCATAGGAAAGTCTCTAAACTGGAGGAGAAAATAGAGGACCTTGAAGAGCACAGTAGAAGAAACAACCTCCTTCTAATCAGGCTGCCAGAAGGTGCAGAGAGGCAAAATGCTATAATATGCATGCAGAAGTTCTGTGACCAGATAGCTGGGTCCTCTCCTAATGGACCAAGCTATATCATTGAGAGAACCCATAGGGCATTGAGGCCCACTCCCGCCCAAACTCCCCACCTCGCCATATTATTTTTAAGCTCTTGAACTACCTAGACAAGGTGCACATCCTGACCAAGCTGAAGGAGACTAAGGAGCTTCTCTGGGAGGGAAATAAAATTAGGCTCACTCAAGATCTACTGCGATCAGTTCAATTGAAGCAGGCAGAGTTTAACCCTACCATTTCTAAACTACTGGCTTCTGGAATTCATTTCAAGATGATATACCCAGTCAAGTTGGAAGTCTCACATGAAGGAGTAACAAAATCATTTGATTCGGAAGATCAAGCTAGATGAGATCTCCCCACCATGTCCCCAGATCTATTCCAGGCCCCCAAATGACTCACTTTCTGAAGGACATGGAGGGAATCACAGTTCCTAACAGCGTGGTGCCAATTCAAGGGCTAGAGGTTTTATAGACTGATTCTGTGGTTCATGAATAAGGGGACTTTTGATTTATTCTAACTGGCTATTGAGACAATGACTTTACACTGGACAGTGGCACACAGTGTGGGTCTTTCTGAAATGGGTTACAGGGTCAAGCTGGAGGAAAGCTCACACCTATTTTCTTGCCTGCTCCCTTGATGTCATGGAGCTGTCATCCTGTAGACCTATGCAACAGTGACTGGTGCCCTGCACGGGAGGGCTGGGAACATAAATTGGTGTGTGCTTGAGCTGTAGGATCCCCAGCCTGCCTGAGTGGGACAGGAGGTAAGTCCTTTGGTTCCGATTTTCCGATTAAGGGGGGGGCGGTGACTCAGGGTTTGGCCAAGCCTCCCCTGATCCCTAATGGGGCATGTCAGGGCAGCTGCCTGCAGGCTCACACGAATGGCTACTGACCCTATTTCAAGCTTGGTTTTGAGGAGCCCCATGCCCTTTTGCCTAAGGGCATCACTTGGTTAAGGAGACCATGTTGGGTAAGGGCAGGGGGCACTGGCCAGCATTTGGACCCCACGGATGACTGGGTTGTGTGACCACTGAGGCCCCCCATGGCTGTGAGAAGAGGCCAGATTGTACATCATTGAGAATCGAGGGCTGGTAGGTGGGTCTCCATTTCCACCCCCTCCCTCATACTACAGGGTCTTATTCAATTATCTTGGCCACTAGAAACAGGATATAGAGCTTGGGGGGCATTTTGCCTACAAAGCGAAGGGTTTCTCCCTGTTTTGCTTGGTAGTCCTGAGCCCCACAGCTGTTGTGCTGCTCTATGGGGTGGTGAATTGGAACCCTCCTGGGTCAGGTATGGGGTCCAGGGTGGGAGATGGTTAGATATGGAAAGTGACTGACTGGGTACATCCTGTCAAGGAAGGGAGTGTGAGCCTGGCTGGACTCAGGTTGCATCGGCCCTGGAATGGTCAGGACCTGGGAAACCTGTTTTTTAGGACTTGAATGGCAGAGCTAGGGTCCATGGAGCATTGTCTGTCCTTGGGCCCCCCGTGCAGGGTTGCTGGTCCTGGGCATAGGTCAGGAATTGGGCTGTAACACCTAACCATGTGGATGGCTGAGTATATTCAGGGAGAATGAACTGTCCAGTGTATTGTGGAGGGGAGGGTCACTTAAGGCTGCTGTTGATTTTGGCTGCCTGTTTGTACTTGAAACTGTTAATGCAAGCATTGGAAGACAAGTGTTGGGGGACAAAGTGAGCTGGGGGGGCAAGGGGACCCTCTGGGAGGTGGCAATCCATCATGGTCAAAGGGAGGTTGGAGTTGTGGCCCATAAGGCTGGGGCTAAGAAGATTGTATGTAGTTAGGAGGGTAGGGCTGGGGGGGGGGTTACAGGAGGAGGTTATGGTTCACGTTGCTGTTTCACATTTAGCATGTTGGCTGGAGGATATGGGGATGGGGAGGGAGGAGGGCTATTATGGTTTTTTGTTTTGGAGGGAAGGGCGGGAGCACACATGGGTATGGTGAATAAATGAACAGAGACTTGGGCAATAGGAGCCTACTGGAGGGATCATGGGGACTATATATAAATTTATTTCCTGGAATATAAAAGGGGCAAACGACAAATGTAAACAGTATATGATACTGCGTCACCTTAAAAAATATCAACCAGACGTGGTCTTTCTACGGGAGACCCACCTTAAGCATGAGGACATGCATTATTCCCAGAGGGAATGGGTGGGCCAATTGATTGGGGTGGGCTTCAGTAGCAAGCGGGGCTGTGTGGGCATCTTAATAAGAAGGGGCACCCCTTTCAGTTGGTCGAAGAATATCATGATCCAGCAGGTTGTTTCCTTCTTTTACAGGGGCAGTTAGGCCTTACGGATATCCTTCTGGGAGGGGTTTATGGCCCTAACACAGACTCCCCCAGCTTTTTCTCAAACCTTCTGTTGTGAATATCAGCATATCCCCCTTCCCTTATAATATTGGGTGGGGACTGGAATCTAGTGTATCATGCTGACCTTGATAGATCAGGGGTGTACCGGAGGGGTCTGTCGTCAGCCCAAAGGGGATCAGAGAACTCATGGACATGTTAGGTTTAGGAGACCCATGGCGCATTCTTCATCCCACAGACAGACAAACAGTACACTTTTTATTCTCCTCCCCAAAACTCGTTTTCGCTAATCGACTATTGCCTGACTACCACCTGAAGTCTTTCGGGGTTACTGTCATGAGACATTTTGCCCACGATGAAATCTGATCATGCCCCAATTTATATGGAGCACACATTGGGGGGGGCTGGGGAACTAGGATAGGTTCTGGCGCTTCATCTTGGGGCTCCTAAGAGATGCCCAGGTTGTTAAGTCTCTCACTGAATATAGTCAGATTTTCTTCCAGGAAAACGACAGGACTGTTCCCTCCATGGACATATTGTGGAGGGTAACAAAATGTGCAATCCAGGAAGAGTGCATTAGACTAGCTTCCAATATCAAAAAGAATAGGGAAGAATCAACCAGGCAGTTGCTAACCCAAATACGAGCTCTAGAATGGGATTTCTCAGCCTTGACTGATCAGGCCAGCTGGGCCAAATTACATGCACTTTAGGCACAGTACTTTGGGCTTCTGTCTGAAAAAGTGGATTTAGCCTTACAGAAGGTTAAATTTAGATATCTGGAATCAGACAAGAAGGCAGGGAGGCTTCTGGTCTTAAGGCTTAGACAGCTAGAAGGTAAAAGTGTGATTCAAGGTCTTCGGCCTTCGCCCATTCTTACTCAACCCAGGGATATGGCAGAAGCCTTCAGACAGTACTATGAAAAGTTCTACACACCGAAAGACAATAGGCCCTCTGAAGCTGATCTTATTGAGAATTTCTTGTATTTGGCTACACTGCCTACTCTCACCCAACCACAACAAGCCATTCTACAAGCCCCTATATCGGAACTGGAAGTAAGAAGTGTAATAGAGCAAATGCCTAAAGACAGAGCTCCGGTTCTGGACGGGTTCAACAATTTGTTTTATGCCACTTTCATTGATGAGCTGGTGTCTGTTCTTACACGGCTCTTCAACTGTTCATGGTCTTCAAGCCTGTCAGACAGCTCATTCACCCAAGCCTGGATTACTGTTCTCCTGAAACCATGTACTGTAAGCCACCCCTAGCACCAGGTAACTACTGTCCCATATCATCACTAAACTCTGATGAAAAGATTCTCATCCAAATCCTGGCTAATCACCTTCTTCAGGTTTGGCAAGGCCTAATAAGTCATTCTCAAGTAGGTTCCATAGTGAGAAAGTTATTCTTGGATCATACGTGAAAGGTTCTTCACCTTATCATATGTGCGGGAGAAAGGCCCATACCCTCAGTCTTGGTGTCACTTGACACCAAAAAAACATTTGACTGGGTCTCATGGCCTTTCTTGTTTGGGGTTTTATGTAGATTTGGTTTCCCCTTTTTGTTTTGTGACTGGCTTAAGGTTCTGTAGTCTCAATCTACAGCCAGAGCTTGATGTAAGAGTCCTTTCCACCCCATTCTCTTTACCCCGGGGAACCAGACAATGGTGCCCTCTTTCCCCTTTTCTTTTTAACCTCTATGTAGAACCCCTTATTCGCTCTCTGCAATCTTGTCAGGATATTCAGGGTATTCGAGTTGGACAGATCTCCTTCTCATTGTCTGCTTATGCTGATGACTCACTACTACATCTTGCAAATCCACAATCTTCTATACCTGCAGCTGTGGATATTATAGCTCAGTTTTCCAAGGTAGCAGGTTATAAGTTAAATCTGGAGAAATCCATGGTCATGCCCCTTAATCATCATGTTCAGAAACACTGGATTGTGAACTTAGGCCTTGCCTGGGAGACTAAAGCTCTTATATATCTGGGCATTAAAATCTCTCTTTCCTTGTCGAGCTTGATTATGCTTAATCTCTCCCCAATTTGTCAAAACATCAGAGCAGACTTGCAAAGATGGAGACATCTCCCTCTTTCTCTTTGGGGTCATGTAAACGTGATCAAAATGAACATATTGCCATGGCTACTCTACCCGCTTAACATGGTAAGCCCGTACTTTACTAAGCGGTGATTTGTCCCATTTCCATCCATGTTTTTGTATTTCTTATGGCAAGGGAAGGAAGTGAGAAGAGCATATCTCAAACTGACATTCCTGAAAGACCTGGGTGGCCTGTGTCACCCTAATTTCTTTTTATACTTACTGTGCTGTTCACTGCTGTAAAGTTTTCCAGTGGTGCTCCAATCATACTGGCCCTATCACCACTGAATACTCTCCTCAGTGGCTATCTCTGGAGCAACAGCTTTGTCGATCCAAGGGTATTGACTTAAAATCTCTTATCATTGCTAAACCTTCAGAGCTTCCTAAATCTCTGTGGGTCCCTCCTTTGTGGTGGTCAGTTAAGGCACTCAACTAGATTAGTTATTTTTTGCCTTTGTCATTACATAAAGACCTTGATCAGTCTTAGCTAGGCAAACCCCATTTTAAAATTGTCCAGCGCACAATCCCTGAGTCCTTTTGTCCAGCACTCACTGGTACTGCAATTTCATTCCTGTTAACTGACGGGAAAATTATTTCAGCAAGGGAGCTTCCGAGCAAGTTTGTGATACCCTCCTATCATGTCTTTAAATACTTGCAGCTGAGTGGGGTGCTTTCCTCATTTCTAGGCCCACCACCATGGCAGACCCCTGCAAACCTCCTAAAGCAGTCACTTCTGGATACAGCTACCCAGCCCCATGTGATCTCCCCATTTTATAAGCTCTTATAACTACATGATCCTCAATTCCCATGGGGGTATGCCATTACTGGCAGCATGAGCTGAATTTAACCCTTGAAGATAAGGAATGGAAAAGAGTGTGGCAGAGACTTTATAAGTACATATAGCAAGACCAACTTTGTTTCCTGCAGTTTCAAACCTTGCATAATCTTTTCTTCTCTCCTGCTCTTCTCTTTCAGATGGGGAGATTGGCATTCCCAATTTGCACCAGATGTGGGGAGCTGGAAGGGAAGCTTAAACATATCCTTTGGGATTGCGACCATGTTACCCCCTCTGGCAGTGAATTCAAGTTTCTCTGGATCCCTTATTGGGCCTAGAGTCTTATTTTATCCCACAGATCTGTTTGCTGGGCCACTTTCTTGGGGACATGCTGGATGGCTGTAAGACCCACATATCTCTCATTTCCACAGTGGTGAAACTGGTCATTACCCATCACTGGTTACACCAGGATAGTCCATCCCTAATAGAATGGCACACAGAGATACTTCAGGCTCTAGAACTAGGATTTTAAATAGAGAAGGCATTTGGATACAAGATCCGAGTGTATCAAGGACTAAAACACAAAACAAGGAAAATGGCACCAGTGCTATCAAGACAGTGGAAGATATTACAGACACCCAGCAACCTGAAACGGAAGGTACTCCACACACCACCAGTGAAGGTACTATTTCTTATTCACTCCTAGCAACACCTATGGAAGTATTTTATGATGCCCCACAAGGAAATGAGCAAACCCCTATGTGGGCTGAAAAAGAGCCGAGGGCTAAAGGACAACAAACATCAGGCACAATTGATAAAGAGAATGAACAGTCTTCTGCAAGCTGGTTTCAGAAGCCTGTTGAATTAGTAAAATGCCATAATGCCATTCAGCTAAGGTTTCTGGGGAGTCTAGATACACCCCCAGATAGGCAGTATGTGGGGAAACACCTATTGAAAATTTCTCTGGGCCCCTTTCTGGGAGATGGATATGCACTTGTGCATGCTCCTGGAGAACTCACCTTCTGTTTAAGCTTTAGAACACAGGAGACTCTGGAAAGTTTTTGGGCAAAATATATGACTCTTAAAACCAACCTCGTTTGAGCCCCTTTTCAAGTCATTCCTTTAACCAAACAATCATTTAAGGTGATCGCTGTCTTATTCAGGAGCGAGGGGACCAGCATTATAGATATTCTGTTCTGGCTAGACAAAAGATGTACTGTTCAAGGTGCACAAGATCCCATTTTGGACTCTGAAGGTTTTTGGAATGGGGGTTGGAGGATTAAAATTATATTGCATAATGAAGCAAATGATTTACAACAGCTCCCTAACTGTTTTTATATTGAACAAGATAAAGGTTTCCTCTTCTAGCCAGGAGAACCTAAGAGGTGCTATAAAAGTGGCTCCCTAAGACACATAAGCACTACCTGCAAAGTACTAAAATATATGCACTGTGGAAAGTGGAGGCACTCGGGTTTTCATTATCAAAACCTCCCAAAATGTTTTTTATGTGATGCAGAAGGTCATACCTTCATGGACTGCCCAAAGACCTCCCATAATGGAAATTATGCTGATTTCGGCACAAAAGATTTTTACATATTCAAAGCTGCCAGAACTGCAGCAGCCTTCTTAGGGCAGAAAACGACATCAAGGGCCCCTGAGTGTCTACAAACTGAGCCCTCCAGGGTCTCAGACTTCCCACCATTGTGGCCTGAAACACAGACACAACCTATGCAAACAACAGAAAAAACAACACCAGCCTCTTGCAATATGCCACCCCCCCCATCCCATGAATTCAGATCAAGGAGCTGCAGAATTTCAACTGGTTCAAACTAAGGAGAAATCTGCTCCTCACATTGAAGCATCTGATAATTCCATCACCACTGAAAACAGATTTTCAGTCTTACAGAAAGATATTCCTGAAGAAGACATGTACTCTGACAATGCCTCTTTCCAAATGGATGTCACTTCTGATATTGAACTGCCTGAGGAAATAAATAGCACCGCCAAAAAGAAAAAAGGAGAATGGGATCAAGAGCTAGTTTGAGAAAAACGTCACTAAAATTACCAACTTGAGGCCCTTCCACTCCAGTTGGGCATTGTGATCTCACTATAGCTAGTCTAAATGCTAACAGCATTCCCTCAGAGAAAAAAATGGCTGGCTACTTTTTCTCTTTTTTCTGGATATCTATACAATATAATTTTTCTACAAGGCACTTGCCTACACTCTGTAGAAGATACACAATCTGCATCAGGTGCTTTGATCTGGGGCCCTAGTTACTGGTCGATGGGCACAGACCTTTGTTGTGGGGTAGGAATATGCTTCACAGACCCCAGTATAAAAGTCATTTAGATGGTGGACATTGCTCCAGGCAGAGCCCTATTACTGGACATCAGAATAAACTCTCTTGATTTTAGACTATTTAACATATATGCTCCTCAGTTAAAAATAGAATGCACGGAATTATTATCAGCTATACAGCCTTACTTATATACAGCATGAAATATACTTCTTGGGGGAGATTCCAATATTTGTAGAATACTTTTTGATAAGGTTTGAAACATTCAAAAATTTACTGTGACTCATCTTTTTTTAACCAGTTGCTTTCCCAGACAGCTTTGTGTGATGTTTTTGTGGAGAAGAATAGCACAGCACCACACTCATATTTCAGAAGACACTTATCCACCAAGATTGATTACTGGTTTATTACACTCACACTTCATTTTCACAAGGCTGAAGATAGCCCGGTGGTCACATCAGACCATGGATTATTAAGTGTCACTATGTTGAATTTTGAAAATATGTCAAAGGGCCAGGTTACTAGAAGTTTAATTTATCCTTATTGGATAATCCACTTATTGCAAAAGAATTTAAAGATGTGTTGGATTCAAGAAAATCTGTTTTCTTTTTATATGAGAAAAAAGATGAATGGTGGGAGGACAGTACAAAGGATGTAAGGTATTATTTTCAACAAACAAGGGATATGAATGTAAAAATAAATAAAGAAAGATAAATATATCAGGCTAAGGGATCAATTATACCAACTACAATCAAAACAAAATTTAGGGAAAATAAATGTGTCAGAACAAATTCAATTGGTCAAAGAGGAAATTAAATAGATACAATATGATAGAATGAGAACTTTAGAAGTGGAACAAAAATTTGGCATGCAAGGGAGACAAGCATGTACCAACCCTTTTGATAGCTGTAATAACCAGAAGAAGAAAAAAATATATCAAATACCTCCTTTCACAGGATGGTACTATAATCACAAACGGTAAAGACGTTATGGCAGAAATTTAATATTATATTTGAAATATGTTTAATAAAGATAAAGGTATATCTGACACAGCAAAACAAGACTGACTATCTCATGGTAATTTAAATATGATACCTGACTATAGCAAAACCACTTTAAAATTACCAATGATGGAACAGGAATTAGAGCAAGTTAACCATACTTTATACACTGGATCAGTGCCAGGGAAGGATGGGCTCCCAATTTAATTTTATCAAATTTTCTTCCAGGTAATAGGGAAGGAATTAGTTCAAATGTACAATTATTGTTTGCACACTCATCAACTATCTCACAGTATGTATAAAGGCCTCATAATCTTATTATACAAGGCAGGAGAGAAAGGCTGTCTCGCAAATTGGAGACCACTCACATTGTTAAAGCAGCAGTGCAATGAAAAAAATTATTCCAAAAAGCTAGTTTTCTGCTATGACTATGAAAAATATTGGCAGAACTGTTGATTTGGGTTTTCTGGATGATTCCTATGCCATGAACTGTGCATTTGCATTTTTGTCCGAACTCTTATCCTCCTCTGGTCTGCGGTATTATTTCTATGCAAAAATGAGGTGACCATCTTTTTTTCTTGAGAAATAATTGCCTTGAAACATTCATAAAATTCTAAAATGATATTGAAAATTGAAAATTTCACCACCAATATAAACTGGAAGACATCTGGCATCAATTAGGATGAAAAAAGACGGGGTCAAATTTTAACACATTTTCATGGCACTGCTGCTTTAAATTCCGATTTCAAAATTCTCACCAAACTTCAACATAACAGACTCTCAGTAGTTCTGGAAGACATAACACACACCTCACAGGTATGTTCAGTACCTGGGAGAAAAACAGCAGATGATTTAATTTTAATCCATGAAATTATGGAGAAATAGAACATGGAGGAGAGATCAGTTTTTTAATTAGTCTCAATCAAACAGAAGCTTTTAATAGAATTCTTCATTCCTATATTTGGAAGTGTTTAGGAAAATATGGAATACCAGATGAATTCATTAAGTGAGTACAAACCTGTTATGACTTGGCTATAATCATCGCCTATGTAAATAGTGGAGTAGGACAAGTCTATAAGGTGTTGAGAAGGGTAAGTCAGGGCTGTCCCCTGAGTCCACTGTTACATATTATGACCTTAGAACCCCTCATCAGAAGAATAAATAATGAGGAACAAATCAGAGGGCTCGCGATATCTAATGATGATACAGAAGTCAAAACAATAGCTTATGCTGATGATCTGTGTCTCCTTCTAGCTGACCTTCCAACTACCAGAGTGGCAGGTAATATATTACAAGATTGTGAGAGAGGAACTATACAGGTTAGCAAATACATTTAGGAAAACACAAATGTATAGCAATTGGATTGGACAGATTAGAGGACACAAATATTATTGGGATACCTCTTTCAGAGGGCTACAGTAAAATTTTAGGAATCTATTATGGAAAGGGGCTATGTTTTTTTTTAACTGGGATAAACTTCTGCCAGAAGCAAAAGGTAAAGTGATACGATGGAATGCTTGATGCATGTCAAAAAAAGAGGGTTTACATGATAAAAAGCATTTTTACTCGGTATGTTTTTACACCTATGTGTAGTGTTCCCACCACTTAGGCAGTTGGAAACAACTATTTATAGTGTTTTTTTAATACATTTGGGGGAACAGACTAAACCCCATTAAGAGGGGTCTTATATATCTGACTATTAGGGAAGCGGGGCTAGGGATGGTGAATTCACTTGTATTTGTTTTCTGTATGTTCTTTTATAGTAATATAAAACCTTTGTTAGGACTTTCATAAAAACCTTGGTCCCCTTGGGTCTTAGATTAGGTGGAGCCCTGGCCTCACTCATGGGAACTTCATACTGCAATACAACAACATAAATCACTATTAGGATTACCTGTTTATTTACAGTATTGTTTTATTAAACTTAAACTATGGGAATTACCTAAGTAAGCATTCATCAAATTGACAAGAAAAGGAATGTATGAATACATAATGTTGGTGTTTTTTTAGACACTTCTGCTTTTAGTGGGGAAAAAACCTTCTGAGACAGCACAAATTAAGGCCATGGTGACACACCATAGGATGCCAGCACACATGTGGTTATGCCCACGTGAGAGACTAGATGTAAAAAATAATCTGAAATATAAAGATCATAGAGAAAGGGTTTACCCCAGCTTTATGATCAGATATCTATGAAACCATGTGTCATCTTCATTTTGAATGCCCATACATAATGTAATTTGGCATAATTACATAGATACATAGATACATAGACAGTGTCAGCAGATAAGGGCCTATGGCCCACCCAGTCTGCCCATTTGAGCTTTTAAGTTCAGTTTATGTTTTCCTAGAAGTCTGTTGCCCCTTACCCCTGACCTCCAGAATTCCTTTATGTCTATCCCATGCAATCTTAAATCCAGTGATTTTTTCAGCCCCCACCACTTCCTCTAGCAGGGAGTTCCACTTGTCCACCACCCGTTCTGTGAAGAAATTCTTCCTCACGTTTCCTCTGAATCGTCCTCCCTCCAACTTCATCCCATGCCCTCTAGTCCTGGAACATCTTTTTTGCTTAAAAATAGTGTATTCCTGCACCCTGTTCCTCCCTGTAAGATACTTGTATGTCTCTATCATATCCCCTCTCTACCTCCTGTCCTCCAGGGAGTACATGTTCAGTTCCTTCAACCTGTCCTCATAGGACTTGTGATGCAATCCATGCACCATCTTTGTTGCCCTCCTCTGAACCTTCTCTACCCTGTCTATGTCCTTATGTAGGTAAGATCTCCAAAACTGCACACTGTACTCCAGGTGGGGCCTCACTAGTGTCTTGTATAGTGGAATTATGACCTCCTTTTCCTGCTGGTGATGCCCTGCCTATGCATCCAGCATCCTATTCTTTACCTGCTGCCTTGTCACACTGTTTCCCTCCTGAGGTCATCAGAGATGATAACCCCAAGATCCCTTTCCTGCTTAGTGCATGCTATATCCTCACTCCCCAACTGATATATTGTCCAGGGTTTTTGTGCCCCATATGCATTATCTTGCACTTCTTTGAATTGAATTTCAACTGCCAAACCCCTGACCATTCTTCAAGTTTCTGCAGGTCCCTTCTCATTCTGTCTACACCCTCTGGTGTGTCTACTCTGTTACAAAGCTTTGTGTCATCAGCGAACAGTGAAATTCTGCCTTCTAGGTCCTGCTCAATGTCACTGATGAAGATGTTGAATAGGACTGGTCCCAGCACTGATCCCTGTGGTACCCCACTGGTCACTCTTCCCTCTGTGGAGTGACAGCCATTTACCACCACCTTCTGTGTCCTGCCACCCAGCCAGTTACCTACCCACCACACTACTGTCCTACCCACACCCATATTCCCCAGTTTGTGTAATAGTCTTCTATGTGGCACAGGGTCAAAGGCCTTGCTGAAGTCCAGATAGGCCATGTCCACTGCCCTCCCCTGATCCACCTCCCTAGTCACCCAGTCAAAAAATTCAATGAGGTTGGGCTGACATGACCTCCCCCTGGTGAAACCATGCTGCCTTGGGTCCTGTAGTCCATTGACAACCAGATGTTCCACCAATCTCTCCTTCAGTAGTGCTTCCATGATCTTCCCACTACTGAGGTGGGGCTGACTGGTCTGTAGTTCCCCGCTTCCTCTTTGTTCCCACTTTTGTATAAGGGGACTACATCTGCTGTCCTCCAGTCTTTGGGTACCTCCCTGTTTCCAGTGATCGGCTAAACAGGATAGCCAGAGGTTCAGCCACCACCTCTCTTAGTTCTTTAAGGACCCTGGGTGCACTCCATCTGGCCCCATTGCTTTATCAACTCTTATTACTTCCAGTTCCTTCAGGACCCTTTCTCGTGTAAAGGGACTTGTGTGCATTTCTGCACCATTCTCACCCCTTGTACTACCTTCAGACCCATCGCCCTCCTCTTCCTCAGTAAAGACTGAGCAGAAATACCTGTTCAATATGTCAGCTTTACTGTTGTCATCCTCCACGCGGCCCTCATCCTCCCCCTTCAGTCTCACTATCCCTCCCTTTGCCTTTCTTTTTTCACTTATGTACCTGTAAAAGGTTTTGTCCCCTCTACCCACTGATTTTGCAATGTGTTCTTCTGTCTGAGCTTTGGCTTCCCTTACTGACCTCCCTGTCTCCCTTTGCTTCTCCTGGTACTTCTCCCTATCCCCTTCTGCCTGTGTCTTTTTGTATTGCCTGAATGCAATCTTTTTGGCTTTCACTTTCTTTGCTAACTCTTTGGAAAACCATAATGGTCACCTCTTCCTTTTCCTCTTGCTAACCTGCTTAATGCATAATTCTGTTGCTCTTGTAATCCCCATTTTAAATACTGCCCACTGTTCCTCAACCCCTGATTCCTGCCCCATTCCCCTTAATGCCTCCTTCAAGTATCTCCCCATTTTCCCAAAGTCCGCCCCCCTAAAATCAAGGATACGTGTTTTTGTGTGGTTTGGTTCTGCTCTTTCTGTGATTTCAAACCACAATGACTGGTGGTCACTGTTTCCCAGGTGTTCCTCCACTGTTACCCCCATCACACTGTCCCTGTTTGTGAGCACAAGGTCCAGTATTGCCTTCTGCTGAGTTGGTTCCATGACCAGTTGCTTCAGGAAGGCACCTGAAAGGATTCCAGGATAAATCTGCTCCTAGTCGATGCTGCTGCTGGGATGCTCCAGTCCACGTCTGGAATATTGAAGTCTCCAACAAGTACTACCTCACCCTTGTCTGCCATCCTTTGGATGGCTAGCATCAGCTCCCTATCTGTTTCTTCCTCCTGGGCTGGTGGTCTATAGACCACACCTGTGCGGATGGCTGGCCCCATTTTCCTTTTCAGCTTAACCCACAGTATCTCTCCCCCATTTTATTCCTCCTGGATCTCTGTGGCCCTTATGTCATTTTTCACATACAGTGCCACTCCTCCTCCTCCTCCCTTCCTGCCTGCCCTGTCTCTTCTGAATATGTTGTAGCCAGGTATGGCCATCTCCCAGTCATAGTTATCATTACACCAGGTTTCAGTGATGGCCACAATGTCCAGGTCTGACTGCACCATGACAGCCTCCAGATCTTCCATCTTGTTGCTAAGGCTCCTGGCATTTGTACACATGGCTTTCCATGATTTGACCTCCCTAGACTGTTTTGCTGTTCTACTCCAGCCCCTTCCTTGGTTGTCCTTTATCCCTGGTTCTCCTAGCTGTCTTCCCTTTTGCTGAATTTTGCCCCTTTTCTGCCTATCCACCTCTTGGATGCTAATCTCCATCTTTTGCACACTGCTTTGTAGAGATAGCCACTCCTCTGGTTCACTGGTTCCACTGCTAGCTGTGGGGATTGAGCAAGTAGGTACCCTCCTTGCTGGCCTGCCACCCCCCTTTGCTAGTTTAAATGCTTGTCAATGTAGCATTTAAACTTATCATTGAGTGCTTGGATTTCCCTCCAGGATGGATGCAGGCCGTCAGGCTTGAACAAACCTCCATCCCTCCAGGGTCCCCAGTCACCAATGAATCAAACCCTCTCCTCAGCACCAGTTCTTCAACCATGAGTTAAAGTTCCTGTGCATGCACCCCTATGCTGTCCCTTGCCTCGTGAGTAGTACTTGAGAAAGTGACAGAAGTAGCTACTTGCTTGAGACCCTCCCAATTTCCTAAACTACTCCTGAACTTCCTTTGGCTCCCCATTTGCCAGGTCATTAGTACCTAGGTGGATAATGACATCCAGCTCACCCTCCCATCTTGCCTTCCCAGTGATCCCCAGGATCTTCCTTCCATCCCTCCATGCCATGGCACCTGGTAGGCACCTCACCTCCCTGCCCTCCACCTCCTGTGTTCCTAGCTGGATCCCTCTTATGATGGAGTCCCCCACCAGGATTCACTTCCTCCTCCTCTGGGGTCCACTGCTTTCCCCGCTGAGGTCACCTCCTTGGTTAACCTCCACATCCTTTCCTTCCACTTCTCTGGGTACCTCTGTTTGGTTGTCTCCATTTGCCAGTGTGGCATATGAGTTCTTGAGTGGAATAGGATCTGGGATGTGACTCTGCCTGACCGCTCTAACCCTCCCTGAGCCCACTGTCATCCAAGTGCTCCTCATTCTTGGCATCTTTTGAGGCAGTTGCATTGGACTGCGTGGTCTCTGGCTAGGGGTGATTGTACTCCTGACCCAGTTTACTTCCGCTCTGAGTCTGGCTACCTCATCCCGCAGTCCAGACAGATGCATGCAGATAGGGCAGCACCTCAGTGTCCAGAAGGTCTGCCTGAATATGGCTGCCCCACAGCCACTGCACTGCACCACTCCCCACATTATACTGTAATTATACTGCTATTCCACTACTTGTCTGCTACTGAAGCTCTCCTAGTTCCCTTTTTATTAATTTACTGTCCTAAAAATCCTGCCACTGATCCTCAGATACTTTTCTTTTTAAAAAAAGAAAATAAACCAATAAATAAATAAATGAGTCAAAACACTTGTCTTGCTGAGGGTGGGCTTCTTCACCCTTATGCCCCTCCTACTCCACACCCCTTACTATACCCTGTGTTTAGCTCCTGTCAATCAGATTTAACAGGGCATATAATTAAGAGTTGGGGGAAGGGGGGGCAAAAATTTGCAGCAATTAAAGACAGCAAAAAAATACACCACCACTATGTTTTAAATTTTCAACTGCCCAAAAATAATTCTGAGTAAAGACAACAAAGAAAGTACAGTGTCACTAAAAGCCCACAATCTAAGTTTAAAAGAAAAATAGCAATTACCAGTTACTGTAAAGCACTGAATTGAATATGTTTCCTTCTTCTCCTTCTGGCTTCTTCTGAGAAAATAAAACTCACTTGCTACCTCAACTCTGACTAAGCCCCACCTCCAGTTATCACGTAGCTGCAAACCTGAAAAAAATCACCTTTTCAAATACTGACTCCAGAAATTATGTTTCTAGGTATACTTCCAAAAGCTTGGGATAGGTATGAACAAAGTACTATGCATATATGTTTGTTATTCTTTAAATATTTTATATGGCAGACTAGGTGCCAGCTCACATTACGATAAAAATTCATTTCACCAGAACAGTTATTCTGGAATATACATTTTGTAATTAGCCAGTTGCAAAGAAAAGAAAAAACAATAGTTTCCCCCAAAGTATTCCAATCCTGGTGGAGAAATGTTGATTGGCTGAGCTGATTTGTTTAAGTGGATATGTACTTGAGGGAGATTAATTCATCAGTCTTGCAATATCCTTTTGGTTTTTGTAAATAAGAATTTAGATGGAAAAGATGGTTGTCTTATTATACCTGACTTTAATGAATCTTGATGATACCTCCCATAAACCCCCCCCAAAAAAATCGGGGAGTTTAGAGGGCACATTTGCTAGTCAGAATAATATCTTCTAGGCTACAATCCCAGAAGAAAAGAAAGTACCGTGTAATACTTCAGAGTGATCTAGCCTTATTTGGTAATTTATGACACTATAAATGAAATATAGCATAGTGATATCATCATTTTATTATGTTGATTGCACGCATGCGCAAGAAACTTATTGCGGCAGCTTTCTCCAGAAGCAGGTTATGGAGGCCTGGCACTGTTGTGGCAAAGGCCCCCACAACCTTTAAAGGCTTGGCCCGCTTCCTCCAATGCTGTGGCAAGCTGCTGCTGACACTAGTTCAGCCAGCGTGCCACAATCTTGTAAAAATGTAGCCGCTGCAATCAGGGGCCACCTCATCATTGCAGCATCAGCCATTCGCTGCAATGAGGGAGTGACCCATCATTGCAGGGTGGAACCTTGAAACACTAATATTGTTTGTGAACATGGCGGTGTCTTGCCACTGTGTTCACAAGCAATACCCCCAGCTGAGGGGTGCCCAATCCCTCAGCAGCATGTGCCCCCACCGTAGCTTGTTTGCCGACGGGGCCCAATCCCCGCCAGCTTCAGAGGCCCAAGGTTTATGTTGCTGATGGGGAACCCACCTCATTGGCATTATGTAACCCCCCACTTTTGTTGTTCGCAGACGGGTGCCCAATCCTTCGGCATAATGACACCCCCCCTTTGTTGTGTGCTGACAGGGCACCAATCCCCATCAGTATAATGTAAACCCCCTTTGTTGTGTGCCGACAGGGGTGCCTAATCCCCATTGGCTACAGCTTCCTCCCCAGAAAAGGACTCTGTTGGCACACTGGGAGCCCACCCCAGCGTGCCACATGTCCCTGTAAAATCAAAAACGGTCCCGCAATGTCTTTTTTTTTAAGCTGTAAAAAAGATAACGGTCTCTCGGCAGTCTCCCTGTCCCCCCTCCCACAACCCGCGCCCACCCACTGTGCACTCTGCCTCCCCACACCCCCCTCATCCCATACTTACCTCTGGAGCTGGCATGATGATCTTTGGTGGACCAGGAACACGTCTGCACTCTTCAAAGCCGACCGCGAACTATGGAAATGCCGGTAAGCTGTATAATGAAATAAATAGTGTTTTTTCAACTTTGATGCATATCAAGGCATTTTTTGGAATTTTGGCACCAAATTTTCAATATGGAGTTTTTGAGACCCCTCCTCATTAATTCTGGCACTGTCATGGCATTATTCAGCCCCGATACAGCTACCTGTTTTACTCTGAACTGTTAGCAGGTTCTGCAGCATAACTTGAGTTGCATTTCTGCCTATGACTTGTGCCTGTATCATTTCTGGTGGTAGCTTGAACCTTCATTTAACTATATTTATGTCCTTGGCTCCCCGGCGACTGTATGCACATTGCATGTAATACGTTATCATACTCCCCATGTTAAGCCTTTTATATTGCATAGCCACTTAATGTATGTCACTACACCAGTATGTACTGATTTCTCTGAAATATTTGTACTATGTAATGTGACCTCATACCAAGTGTTTTTGGCAGTCCTGTTTTGTTCTAATTGTATCTCTGTATTGTATTGATGTTTGTTGTGTTTGCTACCCTGGTGGCCCGGGTCACAACTGAAAAATGGTCTTCTGGATCAGTTTGCTCACCCGGTTATCAAAGACATAAATAAATAAATAAGGGCAAAGATTTTTCAATACCCTGTATCCATTTCCCAGACCTCAGTTCTGCAGCTGGGTCCAAAAAATGGATGTGAGTTCTGCAACTGTGGCAAAAATTGTCATACACTGTGGCAATTGTCTCAAATGTATTCAGATATCTCTGAATAGGACATAGACATTCAGATGCATTTGCATTAATGCAGCATGTGTCCAAAATATGGATGCAAGTGCTACATCTATCTGTATGAAGATCTCATCCTAAATGTTTACAAATATTGTTAAAAACAATTATGACATTTTCAAGTAAAATAAAAAAAAGAAAGAATATAGTCATTTTAGACCAAGTAGTAAATATTGAATATTTTATACTTTTACTGCCACTGATCTATTTCTAGTAGTGCTGTGTGGAATTTTCCAATTCCAGTGGAACAAAATTTCATGTAATTTTATAAATTCTGCCAAAAAATCCTGCCAAATTTCACCCGAAACAGAATGGCAGAATTGTGAGGCAGAAAAATGCAGAATGAGATGTTCTGCAGGATTCTGGCAGAATTTTATTCTGAAAATCTCAATATTTTTCACAGAAATGCTTGCAAAAGGATTTTCTACAGAAAAAAATGCTGTCCCGTGAAATCTTATTCTGTGGATCACAAAACAAATGCTGTTACGAGGAACATTTTTCCATGGATCACAGCAGGTGTGTGGTAGTGTGGGTCCCAATAAACAGATCATACAACCAGATAGGATAGAGTGAAAAGAAATAATGGGGGGGGGGTTATTGCATCTTGAAGTGATTGTTTATACTTCACAACAGGACCCCCTGTTACACTCCTCCCACCACAAGAAGGCAACATAATGTTTTTTGTGTTGACTGAAATCCCTCACCCTGTGAAGGGTTGGAACTTCCGCCCACCCACTCCAGAAGTTCCCCCCCCAGGGACTCTTAAAAATAAACAGGATTCAAAACACTACTCAAAATCAGACAATACTGTTTACAAGTCATACTTTTCCCTGGGGTTGTGCCATCTTGGCACCTTGTGATACACATACAATTCCATTATCTATATCTGGAACAGAGTTACTAGCTGGATCAGCACCAAAGTGCGATAAAAAATCAGCGTTCTGATGCTGAGAACCAGCTCTATGTCGTACAGTAAACTTATAAGGTTGTAATGGTAAATACCACCTTAAAATACGGGCATTTTTATCTTTCATCAAATTTAGCCAGCATAAGGGATTATGATCTGTCATAATCGTAAACTGATTCCCCAACGATAATATCTCAGGGCTTCTACTGCCCACTTGATGGCCAGACATTCTTTCTCCACTGTGGAATATCTTCTCTCTCTTCATGTAATTTCCTGCTGAGGTATAAGATGGGTGTTCTCTCCTGGCGATGCTGGGTCAGTACTGCCCCTATGCCTGTGTCAGAGGCATCCGTCTGTAATTCAAATGGTTTAGTGAAATCAGGGCTACATAACACCGGAGCTGAGCATAGGATGGCCTTGATTTTGTTAAATGCCTTATCACAGGCAGGACTCCACTTTACTTTATTGGGAAAATGTTTTTTGGTCAGATCTGTGAGAGGAGTAGCAATGGTGGAAAAATCCGGGATAAAACGTCTATAATAACTTGCCAGACCAAGGAAAGACCTGACATGGCGCTTTGTCATGGGTAGGGGACTGTTAGCTACAGCTCAATTTTATCTACTTCTGCTTAATCCTCCCATGTCCAATAATGAACCCCAGATAGCGTGTTTCTGTCTTAGCTATAGCGCATTTGGATGGGTTAATGGTCATTCCAGCATCCTGGATGCTTTGTATCACAGCACTAAGTTGTAATAAATGAGTCTCCAGTCGGGGCTATAGATGACCACATCATCCAAATAAGCAGCACTATAGCCCTTGTGAGGTCTCAAGACATGATCCATGTACCTGCTGAAAGGAGTCGGCTCCATGTAGGTGAACGGCATCGAGTGAACTGATATTGACCAAGAGGGTACAGAAGGCAGTTAATTCTGGGTTTTGGGGCCAATGGAATCTGCCAATACTCTTTGTTAAATCTAAGGTGCTTATGTATCTTGTAGACCCAATCTGATCTAGGAGATCATCGATGCGTGGTATTGATAGCCATCAAACTCAGATACTTCATTAATTTTCCTAAAATCTAAGCATAACCTGATGCCCCTTCCTTTTATGCACGACCACTAATGGAGAGGACCAAGGACTGCGTGAAGGAACTATCACTCCTGCTTGTTCCATTTGTTTTATCTCAGCCACTACTTCTGGCCTGATCTTTCTGGTAATCTATATGACTTCTGATGAATTGGTTTGGATTGGGTAACTCTGATCTCATGGACTACGCTTTGGCTCTCCTGGATTCTTTGTGAATGTACGTATGAATACTCCAAGAGATGATCAATCTCTAATCTCTGTGCAGGGTTTAAGTCAGGATTGATATGCACTTTAGTGTCAGTAACAGATTTATCAATCCTGTCATATACTATATCTAGCTCTGCTCTATCAGGATCGGTCTGGATATACAACACTGGGGTTTCTGTTTTTTCTACCCATTTTCTCAGCAGGTTGGCATGGTAAATTCTTTTTACCGGTCTATGCCCTGGCATCTCAATGGCATAGTTTACCTTGCCTACCTGGTGTAAGATCACATATGGTCCTTGCCAACGCATGAGCAATTTATTTTCAGTGGAGGGTAACAATAGCAACACTTTTCCCCAGGTTCAAATGCTTTTATGCTTTAAGCCCATATCATAATGTTCTTTCTGTTTGAGTTGTTTCTGCTCAACATTTTGATGGGCTATAGTCACATATTTCACTAGCCTTTTCCTCAATGCAGTCATGTATTCAAGTATATTTTTGCATGCTACATTAGACCCCTGTTCCCAATGCTCCTTTACCACATCTAAGGGACCCCTAGGGTTACGCCCATACAACATGGTAAAGGAGGATAACCCTGTAGTAGCCTGAGGCACCTCTCTATAGGCAAACAGCAAATAGGGCAAAAACTTATCCCAGTCCCGGCCTTCCTCCTGCACATACTTCTGAAGCATACATTTCATTGTCTTGTTAAATCTTTCCACTAACCCATCAGTTTGGGGATGGTATGGGGATGTTCTGACAGCAGATACCCCTAGCAATTTGTAAAGTTCTTGCAGCATGATGGAGGAAAAATTACTCCCACGGTCTGTCAGGATAACCTTGGGTATTCCCATCCTGCTGAAGACTTTTGCCAGTTCTTCTGCAATACGAGGGCAGTAACCGTCCCTCATTGGTATTGCTTCTGGTACTGGTTGTGTAGTCACAAATGACTAAAATATACTGATTCCTTAGAACTTTTTAATAAGGGTCCCACCACATCCATTGCTACCCTGTCAAATGGAGAAATTACATATGGTATAGGTTGTAGGGGCACCATATCTTTCTTCCCTCCCTTGGCAACCAATTGGCACTGGGGACAGGACCTACAATAGGCCACAACATCCTGGTGGACCCCTGGCCAACTGAATCGAGATAGAATACATTGTACTGTCCGGTCTCTACCTTCATGACCAGCCATGGGAATATCATGTGCCAAGTGCATTATTTGTTCCCTATATTTACTGGGTACCACTAACTGTTCAACTTCCTCATTTGTACCAGGCTCTACAACAACTCTATACAGGATATTGTTTTTGATAATAAATCGAGATTGTCCAGGATGTCCAGCCTTGTCCACCTGTAAAAATAAAGATGTTAAAGATTCATCGCATTTTTGGTCCTGTACAATATCTTGCACTAGAGTCTCTGGGATATTAAGTTGACCTTTAGCCTGATGATTTTCATTTCAAGTCTTTTTTCTCTTCGCCTAGTCTTCTTGGACTTTTGTCCTTACTGACAGTCTCAAAATAACCATTATCAAAGGAAAGACTTCCTGTAAGTCTTGTGTTTTGGCCTGGGACCTAGTAACCACATTAACAGTTCCTGTAGAAGTCTTCTGCTGCTGCATTAAAAGGTCAAAATGAGGAAAGTCTTGCCCAACAATGACAGGTACTGGGAGTCGTGGAACAAGGCCTACCAACATGTCATGGCTTTCTTGATTTACAGTTATATTAAGACATGCTGTAGGGTATCGATGTATGTCTCCATGTACACACTGCACAGTAGTATTTGAATCACTCTGGGGCATATTCAGTGCTAGATCAGCCCTGATCAAAGTTTGTATACTGCCTGAGTCCAGCAAACCCAAAGTCTGTTGTTCCCCAATACCTACAAAGGTCACATACCCAAAATTTGCTAGGGCAAGATGTGCTAAATCAGATATTTTATTTGGGCAGTTCCTTAAATATGCCCTTTTCCAAGACAACCATGGCATATTATTTCTGCATATGGAACTCTCCCACCTCTCTCCTTCGATAGAACTGTCTCTGGTTATTAGAAGCATTAAAGGTGGTCTTACCAGCACATTAGATGGTCCTGATTGCCCTGGTTACCTCTGGCTGGTGCTTCTTGCTGCTAGGTAATCTTCAGCCAACTTAATGGTGTCTTCGGCTGTCTCGGTTTATGTTCTTTTACCCATAATTGCACTTCCACAGGTAATATCTGGATGAATTGTTCAATTATTATCAGTTCCATGATTTGGTCTACAGTTTTGGTGGTGGGTTGTAGCCATTTTCCTCAATAGTCCTTCAAACGGGCATAGGTTTCTCTTGGGGTATCCAAGCTTGCCATTTTCTGAGACCGAAATCATTGCCTGTATGTCTCCGTGCTGATATTATATCTGCGAACAATTTCTTCTTTAACTCTGTCATAATTTGAGCTATCAGCTCCACTTAGCTGGCTGTAGACTAGTTGTGCCCGTCCCGAGAGGTATGGGACCAAACGAATCACTCATTGGTCTCTGGGCCAGTTGCAGGTTTGGGCCACCCTCTCGAAAGTTGTCAAATAGGCCTCAATATCATCCACCTCTGTCAACTTAGTTAATTTAATGTCTCTAGGAACAGATCTCCCCATCTGCCCCTGGGTCATGTCCTGAATAGCTTTTAAGGTTGCCGTCCATTTTTCATCTTGTCTCCATCCCTCTTCGGCCTGTATCCTCCGGTCTTCATCCCTCTGTCTCTGGTCTTCTTCTCTCTGGCGCCCATCTCAAGTTGGCGTAAACAAAGCCATTTCAGTAGTTCACTTGGATCCTCCGTGTTGGGGTCATCTGGCTTTCCTCCTTCTTTGGATTACCAGCTGCAGCTGTGGCTCCTTCTTCCATCTTTCTTTGTCTGGTAGCAGGTTCGATCCTGGCAACAACTGGACACCAGTCTTCAATCTGACAGACCTGGTCAGATGTAATGCATCCAACTCCACTTGTTCTGGTTGTTGCATCTGCTAGGGTATTTTCAGCGCAACACCCCCTCTGGAGTACCTTCTGACACCCCAGAGGTTGGAATCCCACTTCTGACACCAGTTGTGGTTGTGTGGGTCCCAATAAACAGATCATACAACCAGATAGGATAGAGTGAAAAGAAATAATGGGGGGGGTTATTGCATCTTGAAGTGATTGTTTATACTTCACAACAGGACCCCCTGTTACAAGGTGGAATTCTGCAGAAGAACCAGGGAAATTTTGGCAGAAATTCTGCCAGTAGAATGGTCATTCCATGATAATTTTACCAGAGGAATTCCGCATTCCGCACAGCACTAATTTCTAGTACAAAATCAACTTCTGGTCAGTCAAAATATGGATGAGCAATGCAGTGCCTGTTATCTATATAAACAGAGAAGGCAGCAAAAAGAGCAAAAATATACTGACTGTAGTGCAGAAGTTACCTTGTTGGATAAAGTGGTATTTGAAGTTCATATATGAGGTACAGCTAGTAGGGAATGTACAGTAGACTGTAAAAATTTTTGGATAGCGTTTGAATTAAGAATGCATAAGACTGCTATAGAATGCAACAGAAATTGTGGTTAACATTTTAACAACCGGTGCATTTTTTTGTTTTCAAGTTGATTGATGAGCACATAAGGGGTTTATTAAAGACTGTATATATGGATAACCATTTAGACATTTGAACCACTTTATTTAATCTGTGCAGCTGTACTAAGAATTCAACATAGGACATGCAGTATGTATCTTAGAATATGTTGATTATAATGAAGAGTAGCTTCTGTGTTGGTAAGATAGTAGGCATTTATTTTATAGTGATACATACAGGAGTATTGAGGTGTATTTAACCTAACATAAAGTGCTATGAATCCCTAGCACCTTGCTTACACAGATCCTGAGAAGGTAAGGTACTGGAGACCATAACTCTGGATGCCATTATATTTTGGCTGTGTCTATGAGCCCAATGGTTTCTTAAAATAGTTTTTTAAATAAATTGTATTTAAATGGGACAGTGAGTATTATTGTAACCATACACTGGTTGATAAACTTTTTGTTTATCGAGTTCTTTTTTTTACATTACCTCCAATCAATAAAATGCATTCTCAGTCATACGCTCAACTTTGCAGTAACATAAGAAATCAGACATGTGCAAAATCATACCTAGTCACTATGTTTAATGTGAGGAACATTAGAGGTAAAGGGCTGTATTCTCAAAATGTTGTGGAACTAAGTCTCACTCAGCAACTCCAATTGCAGACCAAAATCTCTGCAGCTGCAAGAAATGGTACAGTATTTCCATCCGGGCACAGCTGAGGAAGATGTTATGTCTTGTCCCACCAGCTGTACCATTTTTCCTCAGCTGTGGGGAAAAATATGCACAAGCTGCCATAAATAGTAGAGACAGTCATAAACCAGCACCGCTTTTGAGAATACCATAGCTACACTAAACACTGCGGTTCTGCAAGTGGCAACCCACTTACATTGAGTTTTTCCTTCAACTGCAGGATTTAAATGGACTTTGAGAATCCGACCCATAAAAACTCCTTTTTTTACAAGACCTCCAGAGAAGCAGCCCAGATAAAGTCACTTTCATAACACAAAGTTGCAGCAATATAACTTACACACGAACACACTCAACAGCTATTCCACATCATCCAATTAAACATACAGGGCCGGATATTTAAACTGCACTATTTTGTGGCGCAAGCCCTAGCGCTGCACAAAATAGTTGTGCAGGGGTGTGTCCAGAGCGATATTCAAAGGAGTTGTGCCCCTGAGCAGCTCCTTTGAATATCACCCCTGGCTATTGAAGATTGTGTGCGATGCGTAGAACTTGTGCCACCGCAAGTTGTCAGGAGGAGCATTCGACTATGTGGCGCAAGTACCATTGCGCCATGTGCAAAATCCCCATATTCAAAAGGTGACATGCAAATGGGGCCATAATTCATGCAAGGTGCAGGGGGGGCCATTTGCATCTGATTATGGCCCCATTTGCAAGCCATTAGCATGCAGGTGCGCCAATCCCTGAGGACTTGCACCTGGCACCCTGCCAGGCAGCATCCGTCGGTACCGACACCCCCTGCAGCCCGATCGCGGGTGAAACAGTGTAGAATCCCCCCACCACTCCCCACTGGCCCAATCGCGGGCATAGTTTAACCCCCCCACCAGCCTGATCGCGGGCAGCAATGTGGCTCCCCACCAACGTATCCCTGGTGGTCCAGTGGACGAAAAGCCGATCACGGGCAGTGGTTGTGTAATAACCCCTCCCGAATTCATCCCTGGTGGTCCAGTGGCACATCCGATCGTGGGATGTAAATGTTGAACAAACCCCCAAACATAGCCTTGGTGGCTAGGTGTCCCCCACCCCACCCACCCATGAAGCCCCACCACTCGCTCCCCTCCAGCCAGCGGATGGCAGCATCCCACCTGCCTGCCGCCCGCCACCACCGACTGACTGCCGGTAGGGCTGCGCCATTGGTGCAGAGCAAGAGCCAATGGGCATGCACCTATACAGACAAGACAGTCCAGTTTTGTGAATGAATGAATGTATTCATTCACAAATCTAGACTGTCATGTACGGTATGGGCTGCACGCCCATTGGCTCTTGCTGTGCACCAATGGCATGCAGCCCTCACCGGCAGTCAGTCGACGGATGGCAGGGTGGCAGACAGGTGGATGCTGCCTCCCGCCTGCTGTGGGGGGGGCGTGGTGGGGCTTCGCGGGTGGGTGGGTGGGTGGGGACACTAGCCACCAGGGCTATGTTCGGGGTTGTTCAACATTTACATCCCGCGATTGGATGTGCCACTGGACCACCAGGGATGAATTCGGGGTTTATTATACAACTACTGCCCGCAATCGGGCTTTCCAGTCCACTGGACACCAGGGATGAATTTGGTAGGGGGGAGTTATTACACAGCTACTGCCCGCGATTGGGCTTTCCGGTCCACTGGACCACCAGGGATGAATTCAGGTAGAGGGGGGGTTTATCAAACAACTACTGCCCGCAATCAGGATTTACGGTCCACTGGACCACCAGGAATACGTTCGGGGGAGGGAGCCACATTGCTGCCCACGATCGGGCTGGTGGGGATTAAACTATGCCCGCGATCGGGCCAGTGGGGTAGGGGATTTACAGTCGCCTGCCCGTGATCGGGCCTGCGGGGCACAGGGACTGGTTGGAGGCCAGCCACAGGTGGCAGCTGCTGTGTTGCACCCTGCAATGCAGCAGCTCACCTGTGGGTGGCCCTCGACTTAAGCCTTTTTTTTTGGCTCAAAGTTGTGCAGGCTCAGGTTGGGGGTTGTGCCTGTACAACTCTGCACAGTCCTGCTGAATATCGGGCTGTGCAGTTTATGCATGGTTCCTCCCCCTCCAGTTCAGCATGCATTCATTTGCATTGCGCTGTTGCTCAGCATGTTTTCTGTGGTACAACTGCCTCCTGCTGAATATCGCAGAATGGAGCAAGTTCGGACTTGCGCAGGCGCAACCCTTTTGAGTATCTGGGCCTCTGTATATAGTAAATGGAGACAGAAACTTCTACATATTCTCTCAGATGAGGAAGAGGATCACACAATTAAAGGGAAAGCAGTCCAAGAGGATAGTCTTTCAAACCAAAAACACAGCAAGACTGCCAGCAAGGTTAGTGCAAGGAGCATTAATTAAGGCATTCTTTTAAAGAATCTGCATGTAAGAAGATACAGAATATTCACTGGTTTTCAAGCAAACTTTAATTCTAAATAACAGAATGCACTTGTGAAATAATCTTCTAGCTGGTAAGGACAAACTGGCTACTGTACATTAAATATCGAACTGATATACAGAGAAATTAAAATATACTACAATAAAAACACCCCATTCCAGATTCCATCTGCATTGTCATGCTTAAAACTGTCCTGCTTAAAAAAAACTGAGTAAAGACTGTCGGTCCATCTAGATTCAAAATGGTTTGCATTGTCAACCAGTCAAAGTTAATCATATCAATAATTTCAGTCATGAGGGACCATATTAGAAAAAGTGCAACAAATATGAATAACATTAAAAAATGTAAGATGCCCTTTGGCCTGATGAGTAATGGAGGCCTATATATATATATATATTAATTATCCACTTCAAAACACTTGGCTTTGGCATATTTTTATTTTTAAATGCCCAACTAATTACAAAAACAATTTGAAAAGAAACATAAAATTATTATTTACAGCAGTAGCATCTTTCTAGCAGCATCACAAGAATGCTCCTACCTCCTCTCTCTGACTTGGTTTTCCATTCACATGTCTTTGGTAGATAAGATTATGGATTTGTGGCCCAGTAAAATAAATATCGTTCCTGCATGCTGACATTCAGGAATACATTGTTTGTATTTTTGATTGACTCTATACATATGTTACAACTAATTCAGTTTTAATAACACAATACAGTTTGAATACTGCTAATGAACTGCGCTTAAGGGCCTCAGCACATTCTGTGTTAGTCCCTCTTGTGCTGAAATGTGGACATCCATGCACCTCTTACAGGAATGTGTGTGGCAAAAAGGATCAGGCAGCATGTCAGTGACCCTGAGTTGACCTTCTTCCTGTCATATACCTCCATTACAATGGGGCCCAGTGCATGCTTGGCCATTTCTATTAAAAGCACCACCCTCCCTTGAGATATTCTTCATTAATAGGCTGCTTCTAATGGTAGTGCTCTTTTTCTCTTTCTTTCTTTCTTTCTTTCTTTCTTTCTCTCTCTCTCTCTGACATCATTTTGTCAAAGATGATTCAGGCCAAAGTGGCACTAAAATAAAAAAAACACATTACCAATGCAATCCATAAAACAATTAAAACAATTATACATAAAGCATAACTATTATGAAATTTACAATGTAAATAAGGTACATTACATGTGAACCTTTTTTGAACATTTTTAGAAATATATTTCAAGAAAGTTAATATTTCACATGTGGTACTTCAAATGAGTATGGTTAGAGGGCCAAATCTAAGTGGGTGATCCAGGGAATGGACTCTTTCAAGTCACGATTGCCATGAACTGCAGTCCGTCAGGGTTCTGTGCTTTTGCCTGTGCTGTGTGCAGTGTTCATGCTACCACTGGAAACAATCAGTAGGCACTACAGCATGGAGTTTCACTGCTATGCAGATGACACACAGCTGCGTGTGTCCTTTGCTCCTGATAAGATGTCTCTGATGGTTAGATTAGAGTAGTATTTAGAGGAAGTCAGGGGCTGGATGGCCTCCAGTTGGGTGGCACTGAATGCCACCAAGACCGATTTGGTAGTGGTGGAAATGAAAAGCAGATGTTGGCCATTTGAGGTGGCCTGAGTCTCCACTCCTTGAGGGATTCAACTCCAGGTAGAAAAAGAAGTTTGCAGCCTGAGTCAGCGTGGCTCAGTTGGTAGCACATCTGCCTCTGGACCAGAAGGTCGTGGGTTCTCGTCCCACACCGGGATTGGACTTGCACCTAAAAATCGCTGGCATCCGAGTGCAGTATTGGGGGGTGCTGTACTGCTGGGGTGTGCCATCCTTCAGATGAGACGTTAAACCGAGGTCCCTTCTGCCCATCCTGGTGGGTGTCCAGGTAGAAGTAAAAGAACCCAGGGAACTCTTCGCAAAGAGTAGGGAACATTCCCGGTGTCCTGGCCAATATTCCCCTTCCCATAAACCGGTTCATGCAATTATCCAGGCTGTGTGTGGGTGATGATGTGCGATATGGCCACCACCACACATTCAGTCACTTCACTACCAGTCTAGCATTGCTTGTAAAGCGCTTTGGATGTATGAAAAGCGCTATATAAATGCTGATTCTTCTTCTTCTTCTTCTTCTTGAGTGTAGTTCATGACAGTCAGCAGACATTTGTTTCTCAGGGGTCTTCAGTAGTCTAGAGCTGCTTTTACCATCTGAAAAAAATATTTCCAGACTGTGGCTCCTATTTGATTCTGCCAGTCTGTCACCCTAGCCAAAAGCCCTCATTTTGCTGGTGCCATCATGTTGTGAATGGCAAAATGCCATTCACTGCAACTGCACATGCGTGAGTGCCATGCATGTGCAGTTGCTTCACCTCCACCAGCACCGGCAACAAAGAAAACTGTCTCACACCCTCCCACTGCTGCTGTCTTCCCCACTCCCTCTGTTCCCATCTCTGTGCTGACATTAGGGTCCCCAATCCATATGTCAGCATTATGTAGCCCTCCCACTTATGTGGCACACTGGGAGCCCACCCCAGTGTGCTCAAATGTATTTTTTTCCCCTGCTGACATCAGGGTCCCCACTCCCCATGTTGGCATTACGTAGATCCCCACCACACTCATGTGGCACACTGGGAGCCCACCCCAGTGTGCCCAAATGCATTTTTCCCTGCCCCCTGCTGACATCAGGGTGCCCAATCCCTGTGTCAGCATTATTTACCCCTCACCCATTTGGGACACTGGGAGCCCACCCCAGTGTGCCCAAATGTCTGTTTTTTTTTGTTTCCTGTAAATAAAGAAAACAATCCCCCAACGTGTTTTTTTATCTGTAAAAAAAAACAGTCCCTCGTCATCGCCCCTGCCCCTCCCCATCCCTCCCTCCCACTGAACACCCACCTCCCTTACCCCTTACCTCATACTTACCCCCAGAGGTCGGCACTGTCATCTTCTCTGGACCGGAACATGTCTGGATTCTTCAAAGCTGAACAGAAATTGAAGAATCAAAGGTAAGCATGCTATAATGCCATTCAATGGAGTTTTCAACTTATGTTGATAAATCAGCCATTTTTAAAAATGTTGCCCCCAAATTTTCAATATGGGGTTCTTGGGACCCCACCTCATGAAAACTTTCACTGTCATTTCATTACTCAGTCTCAAAAGGTAAATTTGCGGTCACTGCACAGAATCACCTTTTGGGAACAATTCATGAAATGACAGTGGCACTGTTCTTGAGGTGGGGTCCCAAAATGCCCATGTTGCAAATTTGGTGAAAAAATTCCAAAAAATGACTGCATTATGAGAGTGCATTGCACAGTTTCTATGCATGCTCCTAACTTTGCCAGTTTTTTTTTTTTCTCCTGGTATTTCTTCCGGAGCTCCAGAGGCACGCCTGCCTTCAGCTGTCTCCCCAGCACCATCCCCCGAAGTCAGACCCCCTCCCTTGTGCACCCATAACTTACCCTTCATGGTAGGGTGGTGGAGAGTGACTCGACCCACCCCAACAGATGATTGCCAGGGAGGTGCCTTCTCTGGGGTGGCGCCCCAGGGACTGCTTCATTAACCGGGGCTGTATTTTCCATTTTTCTCCCCTGCAGGCTCACAGCATGCAATGACGCCAGTGACTGGGTGCCCACATACTCCCATGCATGCCCCCTGTCAAGTGTCTGCTGCGTCCCACCTCCCCATAGTGTGCGGCTCTATGCCACCAAGCCCCAGCCTCCGCTAGGGGTCAGGCAAGCACCGGCTGCTGGATACCCCCCTCCCTGGAGATGGAGAGTAGTCCATCGGATGCTCAATCCATCTTCTCCCTGCTGACCCATGGCAATCCATGCTCGTTCCCGAACACGGGTCGCCGACGTGGTGCAAGGTGTGGCATCCAGCGCCTCAACCCTCAGCACCCCCGGGCCAGCCAACTTTGCCAATTTTTTTATATTTTTACTTCACATTTTCAACATTGCCATTTTTGCACACCTCCTTTTTAACAGTACAGCTGTCATTTATCACATTCTGCCCAAAATGTGTTTTCACACCTGTGGCACAGAATGGCACAGTCGCTCTATGAAATCACCTTTCAGGACAAGTGAACAAAATGACACTGGCACTCTTCATGAGGAGGGGTCCCAAAAAGGCCATATTAAAAATGTGGTGCAACACCTCCAAAATATGGCCAAGTTACACATGGGCGTTCAATAATTTATATGCACACGTGTAACTTTGCTCACTCAGTAGCTCATCACAGCCCTATCAGCTCTGGCCAGAGTTTGATTTTTCTTCCCTTAACTACCATTGTGTGCTGTACAAGGGCTTGCATGGTGATCAATAGTGCTGCCTAAAGCTGGATCTGAACACACCAGCAAGGGTTCTAACCTCTTCTTATAGATCAGATCGTATCTCTACCTCACTACATGTTCTTCACTGGCCTCAAGTTAGGTAGCATATTAATTTTCCTGTACTTTTAGTGACATATAATGCCTTAAATGGACTGGGCCTCCTATACCTCATTGCACTTCTGACTCCTGACATGCGATCTAGGGACCTGAGATCAGGGGTGGAAGTTGCAAAGAGTACCACCATTGTCCCTTAAAGTCAGCTGATGACCAGGCTTTTTAAATGACTGTCCTGACCCTCTGGAATTCAATACCCAAAGGGATCCCCACTGCCAGTTCCATACAGTCATTTAAACAACAGACAAGTACTATTTACTCCAGATAACATTTGGCTAGTTGCGCATCAGCTCTGCAAATTTTTAGTCTTATTTTGAATTGTATGCAATGTTAATTGCTTGATGAATGCACTTTGAATGGAACTGTATGTCTTGGTATTTTATGGTTGTTTATGATATGTATAATTTATTGCGATGGTTGTAGAGGCTCTCTGACCCTTGGAGGAGCACCACTTACACTTTAAATAAACCAAACCAAACCAATGGTGCCATTGAAGAAACACATGGTCCCTGAATAAAACAAACTACACCTCAAGTAGAAATGTATGGTCACCATTACTACTTGATTGTCATTCAGCTTTTTCAATGCTGGCATGCTTATAGTCTCGGATTTCTACTCTCCTGTAAAGGAATTGGTCATTCACTCCCTTACACATGTGAACCAAAACTGTCCTAAAGCTTACCTCAGATGAATTTGTAGTATCTGCAAAATAAACAGTCTATTAAAATCAGGGCTTCTTAACACAGTTTGGCTACATAGAATGTTCTTTATTGAAGCCAAGGCCTCTGACTACCATCTAAATCCTTTTAGTTAGGCTCATTAATGGAGCAGCAAAGGTTGCAACATTCCATCTAAGCCTTCTGGTATATCATGCAGACCGCCATATAAACTTGCCTGCATCTCTGTAGTTATTAATAGAAATTTCAGAAGGGCCAGTACTTTATTAGACAAATGCTATACTGTGCCATCCATAAGTACAGTAACTCAGATGTTTGGTTTCTTTCTTTCCAATCATAGATTTCTCAAGGAAATCTCTATACCCTGCTTTCCTCAGCCACTGCTGGACTGCCATTACTCTGACCAAAAGTAACTTCCAATCCATATAGTGCTGTAAATAATAACATTGTCAAGGTATACAGTTGCATGTTTGTGGTGAAGATGGTAACATGTGGTCCATAGTCAGTAGAAGGATGTATGGGCCAAGTTTAAGTTAATAGGCATGGTAGTGGATTGATATAAACCTGAAGGTGGGATGAAATCAGTTTTTTTTATAAGACATAGTGGTTCAGGGAATCTGTCAGCAGCCTCTGGTAATATCAAGCATGGGGCTATATTTTGCCTTAACTAGCTTTTCCACTAACTCATCCACAATATCCATTGAGCATGCATCGTATTTAGATGTCTTCTCTAGTTGTGTTCTTGTAGTCAGTATGATCTCTGTTTCACTTTTTCCCAGGTTGAGTCATAACATTATGGGATATGAGCTATATTCTCCAAGGAGCTGATGAGAACCATAGCTAAATGCTTCCACCAACTTTCCAGTGTTGGCTTGTTTTGTAATGATCCACACCCTCAGCCTGACCCTTTTCTTCCATTCATGCAACTTGCAGGCTCAAGCCAATGCTACCGTGCATGGCTTCAAAAACAACACTTCTTGGTTTTCCATGGCTTTTACATGCTTATGGGGCAGATTCATTTTGTCTGTGAGCAGGATTAGAGATGCTCAGATATTCAGTGGGATTTTCTGTATGCCTTGAATATTGACAATGTTAGACATGGATATTATTGCCTACAGTATGTATCCAGATCATTTACTGATAAATTATCTGCATCTTAGTATATGATCAGGGGGTGGTTGTATATAAAAATTCAAACACTCAAAAAACCTGTTGTACCACAGCAGTGACACAGCTACTGTTACCATAACTTTTTATTGTACCACAGAAGATACATCACAAAGTCAAGAATGTGCAGGACAGTCAAATGGCTGTACAAAACCAAAACAACACTGGAGATAGCATGAGTTCAAGCAAGTGTGTTTACTCATGGGACAGTGCGGTTAGTAACTAAGAACAATGTTTGGAAGACCATAATCTGTGTAAAATAATTGAAAGGCTTTGCCTGTAGTTTGGTGACCAAGCAGCCAGCCACGCCCACTTCCTGAGCTATATAAGCAGTTCCTCTCAGTCTCACTGTGAAGCATTTTGTCTTTGCAGCCGGAGGCTATGTTGGTTTGTCCTCTGAGCTAGCTGGGGCCTAACACCCCGCTGTTTCTGTGCGTCTCTGCTGGACTTCAGTGTTTGTTTTCCTGCTTCTGGTTTGTATCTTTCCTCTGGCTGTGTGCTTCCCTGTGTTTTGTTTCTTGTTTTTTTGGGGGCCTTTCCCTGTTTTCTGTTTCGCTGTGTTTTGGTTTCCTCTTTGGGGAGAGTTTTTATTTTTAAAACTCCTAGGGCTGGATATTCAAACTGCGCCATTCATAGGCGCAAGCCCTTGCACTGCGCAAAATAGTTGCACTGGGGTGTGTCAAGGGCGATATTCAAAGGAGTTGCGCTATTGAGCAACTCCTTTGAATATCACCCCCCAACCACAGCCACTGTGCATGGCAGTAGAACTTGCACCACCGCAAGTTGACAAAGTGGAGCATTCAACTTGCGGTGGCGCAAGTACCATTGCGCCATGCGCAAAATCCCGATATTCAAAAGGTGACATGAAAATGGGGCTATAATTCATGCAAGGCGCGGGGGCATTTGCATCTGATTATGGCCCCATTTGCATGCCATTAGCATGCAGGTGCGCCGATCCCCGAGGACTTGCGCCTGGCACCCTGCCAGGCAGCAGCCGTCGGGGAAGGATGCCCCCTGCAGCCCAATCACGGGCAAAAGAGCGTAAAAACCCCACCACCACCCCCACTGGCCCGATCGCAGGCATAGCGTAAATACCCCCACCAGCCCGATCGCGGGCAGCAATGTGTCTCCCCAACACAGCCCTGGTGGTCCAGTGGACCGATAAGCCCGATTGCGGGCTGAAGTAATTAAACACCCCCCACCTCCCGAATATATCCCTGGTGGTCCAGTGTACTGATAAGCCTGATCACAGGATGTAGTTGGCAACCCCCAAACACATCCCTGGTGACCTGGTGTCCCCCACCCCACCCACCCACGAAGCCCCAGCACCCGCTCCCCGCGGCGGCGGGCGGCAGCACCTTACCGCCTGCCGCCCCGCTGCCTGCCGACTGACTGCCTGGTAGGGCTGCACGCCCATTGGTGCAGAGCAAGAGCCAATGGGCGTGCAGCTCATACCGTACCAGACAGTCCAGTTTTGTGAATGAATTTCACCCCATGATGTCATCACAACCCATTGATGAAAACAGAGACTTGTAGGGTATGATTGCCCGTACAGTATTTTATATATCTGGCACTATCTGGGCTATTTTGCATGTTATCTGACTCTGTCCACTAAGGTATGGATAATTGAGCTACAGTATCTGCCGATAGTGATCAAGAGTGGTTAGTGCACACTCCAAACATTAATATTCAACATTAGGTATTTGAGTACTTTGTAGTTCACCTTCCCTATTTTCCTCGCAGCATCCCAGAATCTCTGACATTTGGCAAGTAGTTTGCTCCCTTTACTTTGCAGCAACAGCAGGACTCTGTTTCCAGGCTAAAACTCATGGAACCTATCCTCTTATTTATGTTATACAGACTGACCATACTGGGCTGAATCTTGTTTTGCTGGGCCAATCTACACACTGTGTCCAGTCATGGCTACTATTTTAACATCTGTTGAACTATATTAGTCACATTAAGAGACTGTTCCTCCCATATCTCTTCAACAGGATCTAGGATCCATCACGGTTGTTGACTGTTCAATAGTTTAAAATGTGAAATCCCTCTAGATGTTTGTTTCACTTCCTATAAGCCAAATAATATTTATGACTTGAGTTTCTGTCAGGTTTTGCATCCCAGTTTGAAAACAGAGGGCCTGATTCTAGAAGGGTGGTGCAAGTTGCCACCGAACACAACTTGTACCACCCACACCTGTGACATTGACACTGCAGCCTAGTCTAGTAGGGGCAGGGTCATCACAGCTAAGTCCTGTGACTTGCGACATGCGGTCAGGTACGCAGAACTGTGGGTGTACCTGGTGAGCATGTTGCAAGCTGTAACAGCAGGGCGGCACGGTCAACCCTCCCCACCCATGCCCCGACCACTTAGTCGCCAGCCACAAATGTGGCGGGTAGGTAGCCCTGGTAGTCTAGCAGCCCCCCAACTGTAAATTAATATAAGTGAATCCCCATTGTGCTGGTAGGATAGTGGATCCCCCCACCCTCAAACTGTACATATATAAAGAAAGAATCCCATTTCCCTGGTAGTCTAGTGGCCCCTCACCCCTGAACTGTACACAAAGAAAATAATCTGCATTTCCCTGGTAGTCTAGTGGCCCCCCACCCAGCCGAGCCAGCCCAAACAGCACCCCCCACCCATCCCCAGCCAGTGACTGGCACAGCTCACCTCTCACCTCCACGGCCAGCCGCCGACTAAGTGCAGTATTGGCGCTGCTGCAGACACGCTCAGAAATTAATTTCTGGGTGTGTCTGTGCAGCAGCACCAATACTGCACCAGCTCGTGGCTGGCCATGGAGATTAGAGGTGGTCAGCCAGTTGTTGGCTGGGGATGGGTGGGGTGGTGCTGGGTGGCTGGCACTGCCAGTGGGGGGCCACTAGACTACCATGGAAATGCAGATTCTTTTCTTTATTTGTGTACAGTCAGGGGTGGGGGGGCTACTAGACTACCCAGGAAATGATTCCTTCTTTAGTTGTGCATGGTTTGGGGGTGGGGTGGCATTAGCTACCAGAGAAATGGGGAGTCATTTCTTATTTATGTAAGTTTGGGGGCCACTAGACTACCAGGGGTTTGATTATTGCTGCATATGCAGCAGGCGACTCATGGTTTGGGGCACGGGTGGGGGGATGGCAGCCGCCTTGGGGCTTCTGCCAACAGCTGTTTCAGGGGGCCGGGGGTATGGGTAGCCCTATGGGGCCCCACTGGAGTGGGCTGGGCATGGGGGGGAGGGAAACTGTACACTGTCCACTGGACAACCGACGGGTCTACAGGACTCCTGGGGGCATCCGTAAGTTATACCAGCCAAGTGCTGGTATAACTTACATTGCCGGATCTCCTCTGGGGATTCTTGTAGAATCTTGATGTGGGCACTTTATGGCTGCCCTTCTAGAATGGGGTGCAACTGCTGCCTTAAACCCTCTAGTGCCATGTTGCAGGGGGTTTATGCGGCATAACTGCTGTTTGGTGCAAGCGGCCTGCACCATGTCGCAGGCCACTATGTAGAATCATGCATGTCACAACTGCTGGTGTAAGTTGCTACATGCGCCATTCTACTTGACGCAATTGCAGTTACACCAGGCGTAACCCTCCTAGAATCGGGCCCATGGGCTGCATGCTCTAGAGTGTTTTTCACCATTCGGCTGTATTGTGCCATCTGTTTGAGAGTGGTAAACTGAGGTTCAGACAGACTTTACATTCAACACAGCAGGCGTCCTTCATATGCCTTAACATACACTGATATAATGGTTTATCAGAATGTCAATGGTTAACCCCAGCCCAGAACACAAATGTACACATTCTTTTGAAACATTTTGGGCATTCATAGACTATAACAAGATGACTTCAGAATATCTGATGGTATAGTTCACAATCACCAGAATTTGTCGATTCAACAATAACGCATGACAGGGTTTATCTTGTTGTGGGATTTACCCATGCCTCATGTGGTATGGCATGAGGCACATCCAAGTGCCGTAAACCATATGGGAAGTGGAGAAATGCCACACTAACACACACCCTATAGTGCATTATTTCAATTATAAAGTGGACTCCTAATCCAAAATACAAAAAAAACTTCAACAATTAAATTTGAACTAATTCAATATTTTCATTAAAATCTATGTATTATTGATTTACTTCATATGCCAAATGAAAAAAAATTATTCCACACTGAATTAATTGTAAGTGAGCTAATGAATGTATAAATGTTATTTACAGAATATGTTTTATGTTTTCATGCAAAAAAAGGTAAGAGAAAAAACAAACACCGAAGTCAGACAATGTAAAATAACTAATTAAACCTGGAACTGCTGCTATAGCTAATTCAGTTTTAAATTGTTGATGAACATGAAGCAGTCAAATTAAGTATGAAGTGTTTCTATCTGCAGTGTCACTATACACTATTAATGCACATTTTGATGCTGTTTTGTTGATGATCTAACAAATAGTTCAGATAGAGATTTTCAGGTTGCTGGATTGTATCACATTTTTGTGTCTTGCACTTCATTGCAGTTCATTCTTCATTGTCTGTAGTGTGTGCTGTACCAGTTTCTGGAGACATCCAGTTAGTGCTCGAGGCAATGCTGCTCCACTTCTGTCTCTCGTTTAAGACAGGCTTTCAGTAGCTTGTTAAGGATGCTTCAATTTTATACCCTGCAACTGCAATAGTTTGCTTGCCTCCAGTTCTGCTCTGGCCAAGTGTCATGGCAGTGGCTGTTAGGAAATGATTGGAGTGCATTATGGTTAGGCCAGTTTCTTTGGAAACAGATAAGAGCATGATGCTTAAATAATTTGTACACATTGGTTCATTGGTGTACCACATTTGCTGGATTTTGAGGGACTTTGTATCAGGAAGCAGTTAGGAGAGACATTTTTTTTTAACTTTTCACTGTGCACTGAGGATTATGTGGGAGTTCTAGAAAATAACCACACATGTTTTTCTCTATTAGTACTACACATTCTTGCCATTTTCAGCCATTTTAATTGTGAATAATTGAGCATTCAAGGCACAAACACCTTCACTGCTGCAGAGGGACAAATGAAGCTCTAGGTGAAACCAGACATTCTTAGCAAGGTTGGCCATGGTTTCTGGACTTAGAACTGGTGAGTTTCTGATGAACTGCAGATCACTGGAATGGAATGGATGATGGTGTGTTGTTCTGCATTTTCACTCCTTGATCCCAAATTTCAAAGTCACCTATGTTGAACGCAACTTGCGGCAAGATAGGGAACTGTGTCTGATGCAGCTGCGGCAAACAGAAAAGGTGCTATTTTAAAAGGTTAGTCATTTTCAGCAAACCCTCTGGAACAGCCGCAAGAAGCAGCCCTGTACCAAAACTAGTGGTGCATTGAGAGGCCATGGTGAAGGCCAGGATGGCGAGGATGCAACCCCAGACTAGTGTGCAGGGGGCACCCTGGGTGCCCCAAGGAGCATCGAGCCTGGATCCGGGTTACAGAAGGGGTAGCCAACACCAGGTTGTGACACAGGGTGGTCTGTCTCCATAGGGCACTGTCCCAGGAGGCTTGGAGCACCCGTGTGCCACTATTGTGTAATGCCTGCTGTGGCAGCTTGTGCCACACTCTCACTCCCCCTTGATGCAGTGGTGTAGTAGTGGCCCCTCCACATCCACATAGCCCTGATTTTCCCCTGAGTGGGCACAAAAGGCCCCATCCCAGTCCACCCCCCCCGTATTGCTGCCATGCCCACACACAATTATACAGCTGGTACCTGGTAGTCTAGTGGCCCCCCATCCTCGTCAGCCTGACAGGCAGTGGTCACCCTCCCTGCTCCCTCATCCCTGAGCTGATTCTGTGACTGGCACTACTCTCCAAACACCACCATGGCCAGTCACAGAGTGCCTTATGTGTGTTCTGTATAACAGTATACAATACGCACATAATGCATTCTGAGGCTGGCTACGGTGGTGTGCTGAGGGCTGTTCCAGTTGCAGGATCATACTGCTGTCATGGGGGAGGGGGAGCAGGGAGGTTGGGAGATGCCAGATGGAGTGAGGAGGGTGGAGGATCCACTAAACCACCAGGGAATATTATGTGGTTTTACTAGGTAAGAATGGAGATCGGGGTGGTGCGATAGGACCATGGCAGTTTGTGTACTCCTTTTGGGGGATTGGGGAGCACAGGAGGAGGGGTTTGACACTATACCACTAGGGATTAAAGGGCACTGGGGGGATCACGGAGGGGGCACTAGACTTGGGATGCAAGTTCTTTGGGGGTGGCTGCTGTCAAATATTATAATGATAATGATAATGCCCAAACCTCAGTGGCACCCAGTGGGGTTCCATGCCACTGCTGGTGTTGTCCATCTTTGCTCTGACACCCCACCTGCCACCTCCAGTGCCCATAGAGCACACTTTCTGCCCCCTGTAGTACAGCTGTCCACTGGTGCAACCCAGTTAGACCACCTCCTGGCTGATCTAACTGGTGTCCCTTGCTACGTCCACGGTGGGGCTGTGAAAATCATAGAAAAGGGAATTTTGCAGCCCAACCATGGTGCAAGCCCCACTGTAGCCAGCCTGGTGCATCTGGTTGTGTAGTGCATCTGGTGATGCAGGTGGCTTTGCCACAGCTGCATCTAAACTGGAAACAGGCTGCCTTAGAAAATTGCATTTGACGCAAGTTGTGACGCAAGTCACCACTTGTGTCAAACTCTTGGGACGCAAACCGCTTGCGTCCCTCTAAGCCCATTGAAAATCAGGCTCCTTGAGCAGTGTTTTACTGTGCCTTGGAAAATTTTATTCGAGGAAGTGAAGTCTATGTCTTGCATTACATTAATAGTATCACCGAATAGAAAGTCGCAAAGTAATACTTTGCTTTGCTAGCAAAATTGATGCGAAGTCAAGAACAATGCACTTTATTGAAGCTTTGCAAAGATCCCAATGGCCACAGCAACTTTAACAGACATTTTGAAAAAAAAACTGTTTGAAATAATTTTAAAGCCCTCTACCCACTGTGCCATAACCTAACCTTCCACCTCCCACCACAAAACCCATTTTATGACCACCCCCCTGACACCCTCTACATTGAAAACCACCCTCCTCTCCACCATCCTGATGAAGTTCACCACCAGTGCTTGAAGTCATCATTGTAATTATTTTTTCCTATGTAGCTTTTTACTGTGGGGGCTCTGGGCCAATCAAGTTCTGGTTCTTCTGCAAAGGATGTCAACCTGCCCTGTTCTCGTGGCTTCATTGAGCTGCCCCGGTGCCGCATTTTCTGTTTTCTCACCCCATTATCCTGGGACCCCAGAACACAGTCACACATGCACCTGGAGGCACACATGTGCTCCGTGGCTCCAGTGATGGTCCTTTCCTCCCACCTGGCCTAATGTCTATCTCCCTCATCAGCTTGGTGCTGCCACCTAGCCTCCACTGGGTGGCAACCAAGAACCAAGGAAGCCCACATCCCTCCCTGGGAGAGGAGATTTGCCTTGCAGGAGCTGAATTCAGCTCCTTGCCCCCCCCCCAGCTAACCTGGTGTGGGAAGAGGTAAGGTGCCCAGCACTTCTACACTCCATGCCACTGGGCCAGCGTCAACATTATTATTTCATGTAAAATAAACTGATTCCTTTCCCCAACCTATGCACCAAAACCAACTCCCCAGTTTCACACCACTACATGTGACCCTGATTATGTGTCAGAATCCAGCCACCCAACTGCCCCCCCAGCCTCACTAGTTGGTGGGGGATTTTGATCAGTGATTGAGGGATGTCAGATGGGGGAAGAGTGGAGTCTATTTTTGCGAGCAGCTGCAGAAAAGGGAATCAATATATCTGATGTTAAATGATAGTGATGACTTCACTCACTAGTGGCAAACTTGCTAAGATTGGAGGGTTCTTTTTCTATATAGAGGGTGGCATGGTGGGGGTAAAATAGTCTGTGTGGTGGGAGGTGAGATGTTGTGGGGGATGGTCATTGTTTTGAACAGGGATTCATTTAAAATGACAGAGGCACACTACATAGTTTCTCACAAGCCAAGTACTACTTCACTCAGTGGAAACTACACAAATCAAATTGGCATTTTGCCATCAATGTTGCTGGTATAGTGCCACAATGCATCATCTTCAATGAGTGAAGTAAGTACTTTGCTGTGTGAAAAAATTGGTGGTCAAACTTTCTACTCTATGAAGTCAGGAAAGTTTATGGAGTATTTTACAAAGTCAAGTTTCACAACTTCACACTTCTCTATTGCTGTGTGGGGGGGCATTCATGAACCTATTCAGTCCTGCTTTTATGCTCACATATGCTCTAAGACTACAGGGGGCACCATTTCTGTTCATGACAGTTCTATAAAACTGATACAGCATATCATTTAAAATGGGACAGTCTGGAAGTTTATTTGCATTTTCTTGTCTTTTCTTTTCTTTAATAATGCCCCTGACACTGCTCTGAAATGTTTTAACCATTACCGACCCAATACAGAGAAACATACCTTCCATCAAGGGAGGGACACTATTAGGATTTTTTGTCTTGTGAGCTAAAAACTGAGATTCTAGACAAAACACACAGTAATTCATGATGCAAATATGTACTCGGATCAAAAACATTGAGCCCAGAATCAATTCTTTAGTCCCTAAATGTCAAGAAAAAGGGAAAGGTGTGAACAAGCAATAGTATGTCCCCACTATCAAACTGGAGAATGAGCAACTGCTTGTGAACCAGTTCTACATGGGTTTGTCATTCTGTATTCTACATAACAGCTCCTCTTCTAACTCAAAGTGAGGAGACTATTTAGCCTATTAATCCAGAGCAACCACACTATTTACTGTTCCGAGGTGCAGATATACATCCTTCACCATCTCATCACCTAATTTTATAAAAATTATATTATATGGGAATGTGAAAACACTAAAATTCCATATTATGGACAGCTTAAAATTTGCTTTATGGATTGGTGCCACTAAAATTGCAGACAATCATTTCTATTTTTTGTTTCCCATTCTTTTTACCATAGCCCAATGACTGGGATCTCCTTTACCTTTTCACCAGTGACATCTTCTGTCCTAAGAGCTCCTCCTCCTTGACTGCATCCCCTGTGGTACCTGTGACACAACACTGCATTTCCCCATTTGAACTGCCCCTAATGTGTGGTCTGCTTTTAAGTTCCTTGACACACTGCTCCATGTGATCAAGCTGACCATAGCAGAGGTGCCAGGTGCCAACCCTGGGAAAGAAAGGAAGCAACCACAAAAGGGCATGGAGGGTGTGGAGCATTACCTGCCCAATCAGTGGCCAGGTTTTCCTCTTATATTCTCTCCCTCAGGAAGCACTTCTGTCATCAGGTGCTGGTAAGTCCAATGCACTGACATTTGTGCCCTCTCCTCCTGAAATATGGTACAGGCTCCCAACTGCACCACCACCTTTGGTCACTCAGGTGGTGATAGTGAAGCTGTTTGCATGACCTTCCCTCCCCAGAGGAGAGCATCATATCGGATGCTCTATCCTCCTTCCCAGATAACCATCTGACAATCCAGAATGAGGGTCTGAGCCTAAGTCACCAGCACTGTGAGCAGCTACTGTATGTTGCTACTGTGCTGATAGGCTAGGTGGGACTTGTATTTCTTGCTGACGTTAATATCTGAACAACTTTTCTTGACACTTTTTTGGCTGGTCCCAAACTGTCCCAAGTTGACTGCACATCATATATTATTGTTTCTTTGGCCACTAGGTGTCTTAACATGAAAATGGAAAAACATATCTGGATCAGTAACACTGAAAGAGGCATCCAGCTCACACCCAGGTCTGGCATCCACAGAGTAGGTACCAGTGGGTGGACTATGAACATTTAATAGGTTTTGAATATAGTTAGAGTTCCACCCAAAACTACTAACCAAGGAACATGATGTGCCAAATCCAGCTTTTTTTATCTGGCCCACTCTACCCACAGCCTTTATTACATCATGAACAATGATGCTGAAAATTGTATGACAGGTGGCCATGCAGCGGAAACATGCTACGAGGGAATTTAAGGTACAGAACAGGCCAGATAATGTGATTGTGACGTGAAACTGTAGACCTGAATTATAATCATATCAAACAGTCAGTTACAACATGATATGATGAAGTTGGAGGTGCAAGGCAGGCCTAAGTAAAAATGTTGGTGAAGTCAACTGAGATTGTGAATGATGTGCAAATTTTAAACAGGCAGTCAGGTGACTGAAATGTGCCATGATTGAGTTGGGGGTACCCGGCGAATCCAGGTAAGATGATTTTCATATGATATTTAGTCATGTATAATGATGTGCAACTATTAAAACAGCAGCCAGGCAGTGGAACTATGCAATGATGGAGTTTAAGGTACAGGACAGGCCAAAGCAATATGGCTGTTGAGGGAATGTTTGGTCATGAATGAAGATGTACAATTATTAAACAGGTAGCAAGGCAGCTGGAGATTTCTATAATGAAGTTGAAGGTACAGGGCAGGCCAGGGATTAAAGTTGTGGCACGAACATGTGGTCATTTCTCCCCTGATCTAAAGGCATATAACAGCTTTATGTGGTCTCTAAGCAGCAAATGAGGGATGTTCTGGAATGGCTGTGGATGCACTATAGTGATGTTATCTGAAGCTAAGCCTCTGCCATATAAGGGCAGTATGGCTTGACCTGAGCTCATTGCTGATGTCATGCACCCTTGTTTAGGGCTGCATAAAAGTTGGGTCTGTTTCACTCAGCAGTCAGTTCAGGCTGAAGAGGGCAATTGTCAGCCTCCAAATCAGCACAAGGACCAACCACCAAGAACCAGCTCTCTACATGGCATCCCAGGAGCTTGATCCGGAACCAGCCAGCATTCTGGACTACACAACTCAACTCTCTTCATGGAATCCCAGCAGCTTTATTCTAATCCTGAACCAGCCTGCATCACAGCTTCCAGAAACCAGTACTCTACATGGTATCTGAATAGCTTATTCTGAACCAGCCAGCACTGCAGACTTCTGGAAAAAAACTTTCCACATGGCATTCCAAAGTCTGTTCCAGAACCAGCGGTAGGACCTGGCTACACCTCAGTTCTACCAGGGTATGACCAAACAAGACATTCAGCCTGCAACATATCTGCTGCAATAAAGATCTATTTTAATATGTCTTGAGTTGGGCTGGGCAAAATTTATATTCTGTCAATTACTGAGAAATGCTGATTTTGCTTCCATGACATTTTGTGAAATTTCCATAAAAATGTCAAGAAATGTTGCCATACTTATGATTTCAGTCATTTCCATATAATTTCAAAAGTATTAATCCAAATTGTACCAAATCTAGTATGATCAGATTTCTAACTTGAAAGGTGATTGATTTATAGGCATCAACACTATTAGAAATGTTAAAATTACATGTCACAATAATGTGAACTGCAGAATTTCTAAATTACTAATCCAAACTGCACCACATTTATTATGCTGACCTTAACTATGTCCATACAAATGTGTTGCAGGTTTTAGATCTCTGTCTCGAAAGGTGACTAAGTTATAAGATTCAAACTTTCAGACATTTTAAAATTACATATCACAATTATGTAAACTGCAGAATTTCTAATGTATTAGTCCAAATTACACCACATTTATAATGATGACTTTAAAAAGGCTCATACATATGTGTACCACATTTCAGATCTTTAACTTTAAAGATTACTGCTCTATAAGCCTCCAGAGGATTGGAAATGTTAAAATTACATTTTGCAATTATATAAACTGCAATTTACAACTTACATAACCAATTACCTCTTTGTTTAGCAGTTTCTATGATTCTTCCAAGAAAGTATGAATATAAATGTTCAGTTATCTAGCTCCAAAGGTGGCTAAGTTGTAAGCATAGACATATTTTTTCAACATTTTCACATGGATTATGAATTGCCAGATTTGAACCCATATACCTTCCCTGCTCCTCATACAAATGTAATACATCTTGGAACTCTTTTAGGGCCTCTCCCAAGCAACCTGCTTACCAAACTTCAGATCTCTAGTTATGAAGCTGACCGAGTTATGACTAATTTAAGAATTTTGGAAAATTCTGAAAGTGTCACAATTCATGAAATTTCACAGAATTTTGCAAAAATTCCACAAAATTGGAATTTACTAATTTCACCCAGCCCTAGGCTTGAGTGTGCTGCTGGTCACTCCCATCCCCAAGGTAGAAGCAATGAATCCCACAGAAAGCATATTCACTACACCAGGATGAATATGGATTGCAGGTCAGGCTCTGATAACATGATTGTGAAGTGAATGTGTGGTTCTGACTCATGAATAATAATATGCAACTACTAAACAGGCATCCAGCCAGCAGAGAAATGCTATAACTGAATTGAAGGTGCAGGGTTGTGACATGAAGATATGGACATGGATGATGATGTGCAGTCACTAAACAAGCCATCAAGTGGCTGAAGAATAACATGATGGAGTTGAACGTACAGGGTAGGTCCAAATAACATGCCGTGTAGCATGCCAGGATGCAGCACAGTACCTTGCAGTATTACTGCAGAGTGCTGCAATGTTTTTCAGGGAACAGTGCAATTCAATAGCAATTAATCTCTTTTGTCATGCAGTATTTTGTGACATGTCATTTACTGTTTGTATGGCATGCAAGCCCTAGTGGACTTGTCAGCCACACTACAGTCCTCCTTCAAACAGGCAACAGTTCTGTGATGTATTGCATTAACAAACAAGGATGAGCACACTCTTACCCTCTCTGCAGGGAAGTGGTGAGATTGTGGGAAAGGTGCCTGGAGCAGGGCATCCTAGTCCAAGCCTTCTATCTGTCAAGAGTCCAGAACACTGTAGCAGATGAGCTCAGCTGAACAGAGGCCAATCCTCACAAGTGGCCACCTGCTTCAAACATTGTGAGATCACTGTTCAATGAGTGTGGCACCTCAGATGTGGACCTTTTTGCATCACAGCTCATTGCCAAATTGCCTTGATTCTGCTCCAGAAATCCAGGACATGGCATTTTCTGTCAGGTGCTTTCAGACTGCAAAGGCAAAATCAATTTCTGTATGTGTTCTCATTAATCCCCCCTAATTCAGAGGGTATTGTTCAAACTGAGGTGCATGGGGCAAGATGATACTAATCACCCCCTTCTGGCCTCAACAGATATGGTTTCCTCTGCTGAACAGACAATCAGTCAGCAAACCAAGGATTCTTCCACTTAGGATGGACTTACTGACTCAGAAAAACCTGGTCCATCCCAGCCTGTACTCCCCTTCACCTTCAGGCCTGGCTCCTGAAGAAACAGAAAATAACAGGTTCAAGATATCTCAGAGGGCTTCTGAAATATCTCTGGCTGCCAGTAAACCATCCACTAGGAAGGTGTACACAGCCAAATAGAAAAGGTTTCCTATCTGGTGTTCCAAAACCCGCATGGACCCCTTTGAGTGCCCAAATGAGAAGGTTCTGAAGTACTTGCTGAACCTTTCTAATGCTGGCCTGCAGTATTCCACAGTTATGGTCCACTTGTGTGATATTTCTGCATACCACAATCCCATCTGTACCCTCTACCTGGAATTGCTGCCACTGTTCAAGAGGTTCCTTAAGGACATCTTACACACAAGGCCTCCCATCAGGATGGAAGCCGGTGGCTGCCTGGGATATCAACCTTGTGCTGGATATGCTTAGCTGCAAGCCTTTTGAACTTCTTATAACCTGTGAGCTGAAGTTTTTAACTTGGAAAGCAGCATTTCTAGTGGCCATCACTTTTGCTCACGGAGTATCCAAAATCCATGCCTTGGTCACAGATCCACTGTATACTGTTTTCCACAAGGGCAAGATAGTTATTTGCATACACCCTAAGTTCTTACCAAAAGTTGTGTCAGAGTTCCATCTGAATCAGCCACTGGAGCTGCCTAACTATTTTGCAGATTTCCAGAATGAAAGCGAGCACACTCTCCATTCTCTGGATGTTAAAATAGTCCTTATGTTTTACCTGGACAGAACCAAGGACTTCAGGCAATCCAAACAGCTCTCTGTCTTCTTTGATCCTAATCAAAAGGGACAGCTTGTTACAATCAAGTGCATTTCTGCCTGGATTGTGAGCTGCCTACACCATTGTTATGCCATGGCTCAGGTTAAGCCTGAAGGCCCAGTACATGCCCATTTCACTAGAGCAGTTGTCATATCCCTGACAGTGAGTCACTCTATAATAACTGGTCATCAATTTTTTCAATGTTAATTACCAGTTAGTAATATATAAATACATCAAATTAATACCACAGAAAAGTATCCCAAAAATGTCCCATAATACTGCACTTCCGAAATGATACCATCACTGCTGCCACATAATACTATCATTCAGAGCCCGTAATACTGTTGTTCAGAGCTCTGAATGATAGTATTCTCACAAAAACAAAAGAGCACAGATGCAGGACTCTCCCATGCAGAGCAGCAGCTGGCATTCATTGTAACCGTCGCATACAGTGAAAGCCGACTTGCCACTCACCAAAAACCAGGGAAATAACAAATTACCTCACAAATGCCTTAGAAATCAGTATTGTTTTAGCCATTCTGCCACAAATGACCCCAGATTACAAATCACTGTCTTTTTTTTTTTTTTTAGCAAACCTCTCCCCAGTCTGTTACCTGGAGACATGACATCCTAACTGCTGTCACTTCTTGACTCCAGCTCACGGCTTTGGAACGACCCAACAGCTCACTCTCTCAAACTCCAACAAAACAAAATAGAAGACTTTCTTTTGTATCCACTTCACTTAAAAAAACAACCCACACCAGAAATATGGAGAAATACAGACAAACGGAGCTCCTTCTTGTCTCACTTGCTGAATCACACCACCATTTTCTCAAGATAATTATTCAAACAACACAAAAACAACAACCAATCAAAACACATGCTGAAACCTTTTAAGACATGCAGACTACGTGGCATCTGTACCAACCGCCTGGCAGCCTGTACAATAAATGGCCCCACTACAGCTCCACTAAAAGAAATATTACAACTTTCAAAATATTTGCAGCTACTCAGATCCATATATTGCAAAAAATAAAAGAGAGGGGATGGTGATTACTCTGTTATAAAACCATCTTGAGGTTCTTGGGACATGTTGGAACCTCTCGAGCTTCACTCTCAAGCTTCACATCTCCAGAACCTCTTGATGGTTTTATAGCCTTGTAATATACAGTCCCCTATCTATTATTCTATTTTTATTTGCCTTAATAACCAGCTGGTTATTATGGAAAACATGAGATGTCTCAGAATGAAGCTTCTCTCGAGACCCGCTTTCTCATACTGTCTCAAGCGCAGCACTCCGTTTGACACAACACTTCAAACTTTCACTTTTAAAAGTGAAATCTTCTTATATCTAGTAACTGTTTTTATTTTCAAATTCTGCCCACATCACACTTTTTCTATAATGTCTGAAATGTGGAAACATCTCAATCATTGCTGTGTAGACCGCCTGCCTGCATGCCGAGCTGAACACAACCTGGATCACAGTGTTTTCATCAGAAAGGAGTGACTGTGATTCTGTCAGCATGGTTAAAAAAAATTAACTAACCTGTGCAAGGCTGTACTGCAGTGTTACTCTGCGTTCCCACATTGGGATCACAGGTAACCTTCCTCTGCCAGTTTGCAGGAGTCCTCACTGTATCCACAGAGATGAACTACTGTTTCCATAACAACATGCAGCTTCCAACTCTAATTGCATTTTTTTTCATTTTCAAGTATTAAAAAAAAGGAAATATACCTTTTACTGTTGGTGCCCTATGACACCAGCACCAGTTGATCTCTCTCTCTCCTAATCCATCAATCTAAGGGTTACTATCAAACCATAAATCTAAGAAACCAGCATGGGTTACATGGGGGAGGAAAATATTGATGGCCAGTAATTATATAAAATAAAATATGGGGTGCTGTGATTACTCAAATTTAATTCACACCCTTGGTGTGCGATGTTTGAATAAACCCCTCAATCTTCATTCTCTGGCTTTATGTAACATCACACACCCTGAGTGTGAATTAAATTCTCGTAATGCACACCACCCCATATATCATTCTATATGTATGTATCATTGACATCTGCAGAGCTGCGACATGGTGCACAGTGCACACTTTTATTGAGCACTATGCCTTAGATATCCATGTCAGGAAGAATGCCACCTTTGGCAGGAATATCCTGAATGCACATCTATCCTGAGTGAGCCCTTGGCTCCTGCCACCCTAGTCTGGGGGAATTTGTCTGAGCTTGGTTCTATGACCCACTAATGTGAATCAATGGTGAAGCTTAATTCCTGGTAGATATGAAAATTATGTTTTCATCATTAGTCTTGATCTTCTAGGAATATCTTCACCATTGATTCACACACCCACGTGCCATCCCCCATGCTCACTCTCATATGTTTTATTGGTCTTCACCCCTTGTTCTTGGTTTGGGCTATGAAGACACTGTGTTACTGGTTTGTTGACCCTTCTTATACAGGTCACCAGGGCTATTTTATATCCTTTGGTTCAGTTTATAATTACTTATTAGGGTATGCTGTACCTCCTCTGTAAAAAAGATACTGAATTGGCTGACAGCTGGTGCCAACATAAGCCATGCAGCATAAGTCAGTCTTGAGGCACCACACATGTGTGCAGCTTGCCTCAATGCCAGCTCTACTGAAAAGATTTGGCTCCTGCAGGATCCTAGCACCTCCAGTTAAGACTTGCCAGCGTGAATCAATGGTGACAATATTCACAGAAGATCAGGAATTACTGTGAGTATGTAATTTTCCTTTCCATCTGCCCATTCACGTCAAATCCTTCTATGCTGTTAGAGCTTACATTCCTTGAGCTGAAAGAGCAGCTTCCACCCCCAGTGTTCCTACAAGTACTGCTAAGGCTGCTATATCCCCAGCCAGTGTGCTTCCCACCTCCACACATGCCATTCTTGCAGCAGCCACCCTTTCTACTGTCACCACCATTACAGCCACTGTCATCATTGCTACCATGCCCATTGCCACAGTATCTACTGCCCCATAACTCTGACCATGTGACCTGTGACCATGACCACCCCTAGTGTGTTGACCCAAAGTAGAGCTTGATATTGTTTCTGCAGAGCTACATGTGTGTTGTGGTATGGTAGATTGAGGGTGCCCCAAGTAATCTGTGTTGCAATAGTAGCAGCCCTATATTGGCCATTAAAGTGTCACAGAGATGTATATGGTACCCCAGGTTTGAAGGGGGGGGGGTTAATGGCATTATTTCAGTGTTTTTTATTGTATTCATTAAACAGCAGCTGATGCCTTCAGGAAAACTTTAACAAAACATAACATTTAGACACAGTTCGGCTTGTATTTCACATTAGTTCTGTATTCCTCCTCACCATTTTATTGCTGGTATAATTTGCATGAAAACAGGATATTTTTGTCTGAAGAATTCATCTAGTTCTGTTGCTTTCTCCCTACCTGAGGTTATAATGTACTCCTTGTGACATCACAGTTACTCCTATGGCAACAGATTGTGATGTCACAATACAGAATAATGACTTGAAGTAGGGAGTAAGCTAAATAGGCAGATGAACTCTGAGGTATAAAGATCATGTATTCATGTCAATTTCCTCAGAAATAAATAGGGAGGAGAAATTTATGAAATACATATGGAATGCAAGCTGAATTGTACCTAAATGTCATGTTTTTCAAAGTTTTCATTGAGGTGTCGGCAGCTTTTTAAAGGTGATAGGAAATCATTTTGTACACCTCTAGAACCCTTCCTGTTTCCCTTTAGTTTATATCCAATTGTCTGATATGCAAGACCCTGATTTATGGTGATTAAAATAATGAATTTCAATTTTCAGGACTCGAAATTCAAGGAATTGCACCTGTGATTGTTAGTCTCATTTCTGGATTTTACTGGGATTCTACTGATATTCTTTTAGTATGTGTACAAATAATCACAATGAAAGAAGGTTTAATATACAGAGCATTAAATAAAGCAAACTACAATTAGTACAGAAAGCAGTTATAAGAAAAATCTGAGTTATGTAGGTTTACTGATCTGGTCTAAAATGCCAAGTCTATGAAATTCTATATTTTTACTGGTGTGCAGGCAGTCCGAATTGCAGAATTTTGCTGGTTTTCCAGTAAAAACCAAAAACCAGTGGCCTTGCTGATATGTTTTAAACTTTTTTTCTTAATGAACTAATTTTTATGTTCATCATGCGCATGTGTGCGCAGCAAACATGTTGATATGGATAGTGTCTTTTGAGGGGTGCAACACTGTCTCTCCAATGCAGAGCAGTGTTTAAGGGGTGAGTCAGTGCCCCAGCAATCATCATTCAGGCTGATAATGATGGAGTTTTGGCTTGCTGGGTGGAGAGAGCATGAACTTGAAAAGAAACAGCAGCCCCAATACTGGGTCAGCTCTTTCCTTTGATCTACACAGCAGAGCATACCTGTCTGATCAGCCTGGAATTTCAAACATCCAGGGGCTCAGGTCAGTGTCTTAGGCCAGCTGTAACACTCAAAATAAGTGAGTGTGTGTGTGTGTCTCTCTCTCTCTCTCTCTCTCTCTCTCTCAATCCCCAGCTCTGCAGATGTATGCCAGTAAATGTGAATAACTGTAAAAGAAAATGGTAACATGGCACTGTACGCATAAACATTTTTCAGTACAAAAATATCTACAAAATGAGAGGTGTTTTATTCATAGATACCTTTTAGTTTCTTTATAATTAGCAAAAAAACTGAAGAAAATTTGTTTTCACTTTTTCAACAAACAATGTGAATAACTTTAAAGCAAAAAATGCTAGCATGGTACTGTGAGGACAACATTTGTTCAGCACAAAAATATTTACAAAATGAGTGGTGTTTCATTTATATATACCTTTTAGTTTTTTATAATTAGCAAAAAACAGCAGAAAATTCAAAAACAAATGCAAACAGCTTTAAAACAAAAAATGATAGCATGGTACTTTGAGCACAAAAGTTGTTCAGCAAATAAATATCTATCAAATGAGTGGTGTTTCATTTATAAATACCTTTTTGATTTTTTATAATCCGCAAAAAATAGCAGGAAATTAATATTTTTTTTCACTTTTTGGGATGGAATATGCAACCCCCTACTGGGAATATTGTTGATATTGTTTGGTTTTGTCCCGATTGACCAGATGACATCACTCGTGGCTTCTCCACTCATGATGTCATCTGGTCAGTTGGCACTCAACCAAAAACTATGAACAATATTTCCAGTAGGGGGTTAGCATATCCCTTATATATTCTTTGCAAAAAAACTCTGTTAATGCATCAGTTTGTGCTGCTATTAAAGTGACAAAAGTATGGAAATGCGATGTTAGGGTTCTCAGCACTAACTCTGCATCCTCCCCCAGCCGTGAAAGGTGGAAAGGCAATACAAGCAACAATAGACATCCATCATCAGCTAAGACAAACAAAATATATCTCTTTCCACATGACACAAGAGGCATCCATCATCATGTTCCAGCTCGTCTGTAGCCATGGGTACACATGCACACTTGCACACCACCTGGGAAGTGCAGTACAACATTCCCATAGGATCACATTGCGAATTGTAAGTAAGGAATAACACACAGCAGGGTGTGTGGCAATCCTAAATTACCGCACACCCCAGGTGGGTTGTGAGGCATAAGTGGCAGCTGAGTACCTTCAACCACCTATTTTGTGCAGTATACGAGTCCCATAGGATCACGTTGTAAATTGTAAGTAAGCAATAACACATGGCAGGGTGTGCAGCAATGCTAAATTGCTGCATGCCCCATTTGGGTTGTAAGGCATGAGAAGCAGCTGGGTACCTTCAATCACCTGGAAAGTGCAGTATATAATTTGCATAAGATTACATTATAAATTTTAAGTGATCAATACCACACAGCAGGGTATGTGGCAAGGTATAAATTACTGCCTGCCCCAAGTGGGTTGTGAGGCATGAGGCATAACATTGTAAATTGTAAGTAAGTAATAACACACAACAGGATATGCAGTAATGCTAAATTATAGCACACCCAAGGTGGATTGTGAGGTGAGTTCTGAGGCACGAGGTACAGCCGAGTACCATCAACCAGAAAGAAGTAGGCTGCTGGTCAACTAGGACCTGCAGCTTATCCATTAGGTAGGGAAATGGGCAGACTGGGTGGGCCAAGCGGTCCTTATCTGCTGTCAAATTCTATGTTTCTATGTCTTCACTCAGGTGCTGAAGGCACCTATGCTATCACCAGGGCTAAAATAAGTGATTCAACATCCCCTCCACCTCCCAACATATGAAAATGACAGACTCAAAATACACAATGTTACTTGGGTACCATTTCAATAGTAACCACCCAACTTGCACTCCACACTGACCAGGGCTGAACCCTGGAGGAACTATTTCACCACATTTCTGATGGGAAGAAATATAAAAACAACAAAACATGAAGATAGGCATATAATAGTGCTATACCCTTAATATAATCGCAATAAGGTATGTCTGATGGTTATGTTAATGGCCAGTTAGTCACACCCAGGGGGCATGTGGCACTCAGCTTCACTTTGTGCCACATTACACCCCCAGGGTGTGATTATCAAGCCATTAACATAACCCTTAGAGATACCTTATTGCTTTATTAATAGGTACAATCCTGGAGATTACAAATACAAGCATTACACATTGAACAATACCAATTACAATGTAAGGAAAACATGAAGGCAGAATCACAGGAAGAACAACAAATAACATTTGGGAAAACAGTGAAGTGAATGTAACTTCAATATCAAGACAAACTGTGAATAAATATGATTAATGAATAACAGCAAACACAATGTAAGTAAAATATGAAAGCTGAGCTACAATGACAACAAATATTATTAGGCAAAAGCAAGAAAACAAATGTTGCAGCAGATGCAAACCAATTTAGGCTTTAATATAATTAATGATTTGAATGCACGTCATTTGCCAACAAAGTGTAGTGAAGGACCAGTGACACTGAGGGGATATTTATTTTTTATTTATTTCATTTTTGTTGACCGGGTAAGTGCACTAGACAAATCCTGCCTATTTTCAGGCACAACCCGGGGGAGGGGGATAGATCCAAATCATCACCTAGGAGGGGGACAGAAGCTATGCCACTGGAGAAGAGGTATGGGTTAGGAGCAGTTATAGACTGAGGATATAAGGAAATGTTTCCTCAGAGAACTTCTTAAAGGACAACCACATGGGTGAGTCACATATGAGGGGAGGGGGTTCCAGAGCCTAGGGGCAAATCAGGAGAATAGCTGATCACCCATTCTGATAGCATGTTTGGGAATGGCAAAAGAGGTTGCATCAATGGGTCTGAGTAAATAAGATGTGTGAGCATTTTGTACCAGACAGAGATAGGAGCTGAGGGGATTGACCTGACCAATCTGAAGATAAAGCAATCTAGTGTGTAGTAGGAGGAGGAGGAGGCAGAGGGGGGTAGCCAACCTTGGGAGGGATAGAATGTGCAGTGATGAATTAGGTGAGGGGAAGGCAGAGCAAACCAGCAGATATTATTGTAGGTCACATCTTGTTTATGGAGGTGTGTTTTAGAAGCGTTTCAGAAAACTAGTGATCTGTATTGAAGGCAGGGGAGAAGAACACCTTGGGATATGACAAGGCTTGCTTTGGGAGTGAGGCAGTGGTGGAAATGGTAGGCCAAGTTGAGCCTAAACTTAGCAGATTTGCTGACTGTTGAGTTGTGAGTGGACAACTCAAGAGCATAATCTAGGGTGATGCCAAGACATTTGAAGTCATCCATGAGGGAGAGGTGAGAGCCATTAGAGCACTGAATGGTCAGGGGGTTAGGGCTTGTGAGTCTGCAAGTCTTTGACCCCAAAGTCATGACTTGGATTTTGGAGACATTGAGAACTAGTCTGTTGTTAACAAGGCAGGTCTGAATGTGGGAGAAGTTGAGGTTGAGATGGTTATTTAGGAGGGAGCGGTGGGGGAAGCTGTGGTATAGGGCAATATAATCAGTTTGATGGGCGGTTATTGATGAAAATGGAGAAGAGAAGTGGCCCAAAGGTGGAGCCCGGGAGGATGCCTTGGTTGACTGGGACTAGATTGGAAGAGGCATCACCAAATTTAATAAACTGTTTCCTGCCCACTAGGAAACTGGCAAACTAGGCAAAGGCAAATGCAGAGAGACAAACTTCAATTAATTTGTAGCAAAGAATGGTATGTTCAGCAAGGTCAAAGGCTTGATAGATTGATGACAACTGCATGTTGAAGGAACATAGGGGTGTGTATACGATCGTGTTTTTGGTTTTAACAGTATAATCTGGTTCAAGTTCAGTTGGCATTCATCTGTAACCCCCTCCCCCTGGTCGTGCCTGAAAATAGGCAGGATTTGTCTAGTGCACTTACCCAGTCAACAAAAACTAAATAAATAAGTAAACAAAATAATCTACGCAAGTACTAAATCAGTTGACAATCTCATGGTGCAAACACTTCAGCCCTGCAGAGACTAACAATGGTATACAACAAAAAAATGCAGTTTCTGGCTTTTCTGTGACTGAGCAGTACAGCTCTATGACCTCAGTAGGAGTCTGAGCCTGCCACTGCTGATAGAAAGGCACTCTGCAAGTACCCTTTTTATCTATAAACACATTTAAGGTACTGAAAATACATATCTGCTATATCAGCTCTTTGCAGAACAGGTCCTTCAACACATACAGATTTATATCAGAAATCCAGATAGTGCTTTATGTTCCTAAAATCAAAAAGGAAATAGGAGAGAAAGTCTTTAGACTTTTGGCACCAACCAGTTGGATCAAGCTTCTGGCTAAAACTTTCAATTGTGCTAACCTTAGTCAGTTTAAATCTATTGTGCTGAAGCACCTGATTGCACATTTCTCATATAGCTAAACACTAACTGCAGTCAACTCAAGCTTTTTATGATGGTTTATTTACCAAGCATAGCCCAACTAAGCTGCAAAGTGAGATACTAAATTTTATTTTCATTTCAGCACTCTGAAAGATAAAGTGACTTGCTCTGGGTAAAACAAAATGAGTATGTTTCTGTGCTAGGATGGGAACCTGGATCTTTTCATTCTCATATCTGTACTCAAGCCATTAGACCATGCTGTCTCCTTTAACTATGCAATACATAGATACATAGATACTTAGATGTTGTCAGCATATAAGGGCCTTGTGGCCCATCCAGTCTGCCCAATACCTCATTCTAATGCTTAAGGTACCATAGATGCTATGAAAAGTTCCCTCCTTTCATCCTAGCTTGATAATTCCCTGAACCATGGCTGCCCCCACTACTTCCTGGGGGAGACTATTCCATCTCTCCACCACCCTTTCAGTGAAATAGAATTTCCTCAAGTTACCCCTAAGTTTTCCTCCTTTTGGTTTCATGCTGTACCCCCTTGTTCTTCTATTTCCCTTCATGTAAAAGATGCTCCCCTCCGGTACCCTGTTGATCCCTTTCAGATACTCAAAGGTTTCTATTATGCCCCCCCCTCTCCTGTCCTCCAGGGAGTACATATTGAGAGCTCTGAGTCCATCCTCATACAACTTATGCTGCATCCCATTTTTGTCACTCTCCTCTGGACCATCTCCATCTTGCCTATGTCTTTTTGGAGATGGGGCCTCCAGAACAGAACACAGTATTCCAGATAAGGCCTTACTAGGGAGTTATATAATGGTAGCACCACTTCCCTCCTTCTACTTGTTATACCCCTCCCTGTGTACCATAGTATTCTGTTAGCCTTTCTGACTGCTTTTCATACTGTTTAGCCACTTTGAGGTTGTCTTCTATGACTACCCCAGATCCCTTTTCTTTTAACTTGTTCTTGTGGCACGTATCAACTTCTGTAAACTCCTGTGAAATTATTTTCTTATTTAGTTGAATGATTCTCTGTGTACTAAGGCTTAGAATATCAACCCTGTAAACATGTACTTAACAATATTGCTGTCATATCCACCCATGAGCGTCTTAAAAGCTACTATTAGTGCTGTATTGTACCTGACCAGCTATCCCAATGTGATTTTTTAAATTTCTTTACATCTGTTCTTCACCATATCTTTCTTTCTGTGTGCATTATCCATCTCCTCATTCATCTTTATGCCTTTTTTTCTATACCCAGACTTCATGCAGGGTGTCTTCACCATTATTTTAAGTATTGTGCTGTTGCCTGGTCCATACCCTGTACCTTACTGTACAACCGGTCACTTGTGTAAAAGGGCTGTGTACAGTAGCTCATCTTGCTCACCAGTATAAATAATAAAAATGAAAAAGGAAATGAAACATTTATACCACTTTTGCAATACAAAGTTCATTATCACATGTAAGGCATTCCTTATTACTTAAGAAGAAAACCTTTTCTACATTGTAAGAAGCCAGTAGCAGCTACGTGATGGAGAAGGACAAGAAGGCAGTCTCTGTAACTGAGCAGTATTTAACTTAGATCAGGTAAAACTTTCCATGTAGGCCACTGGTTCAAACTACAGGAAGTGCAGGTCATTAGTTATTGTAAGCCATTGTAATTTGAAGCCTGTTTGTTTTCTTTGGGTGAATACGTTGTGGTTATCTTAATCCAATCGCTAGTAGATAGGAATCCAAATCATTAAATCACCTTCACAATTGGCAATACAGTAATAGCCAGTTTCACATAGGATGTCAAGGATCAAATACTTGATGCGTTTAAACATCTTTTAACATTTTGGAGGTGGTTTCTCCATGACTGAGATGAAACACATTTGTGGGCCAATGCAGGGAAGCTTGCAATTTGGTTGCCTGTCAACCTTAAAGAGGACATTGCCTGGGAGGATGTTTTGCAGAGGAGGGCAACCAAGATGATACTGGTGCAGCAGGGGAAGCCCTATAAGGAAAGTCTGAAGGGCCTCAACATGTTCTCTTTAGAGAACAGGGGAGCCAGCCAGGGTGGACATGAGTGAGACCTTTAAATACCTACAAGAGATAAACAGGGTGGCATGTGGGGAACTTTTAATGTTGAGCACAAATGTGGTTATAAGAGGCCTCACAATGAATTTAGTGGAGAGCAGTTTCAAGAGGAAGGTGAAGAAGCATTGTGCTCCTGTTTGTAACCACATCACAAGAGCAAGCACAATGAAGTCAATGGGGAGCAGTTTCAAAAGGGAGATCAGGAAGCATTTCTTCATGGAAAGGTTGGTGGATAGATGGAACAGGTAGCCTAGAGAGGTACAGACAGTGATAGAACTCAAGGATGCGTGAGACAAGCACATGGATCTCATTAAAAGGAAGACTCACCCGGAGAAGGTGAGGGCAGCTGAGGACTACATAGGACCCTTTGCCACCACAAAGGGTTTAGTAGGGTTAGGGCAGCCTGGATGGGACATTTTGCCCTTTAGTGGCACAAAAATTTAATATTTCTATTTCTTTTTGCACTGTACCTGTTATATGGCATTATATGTATGTAACCAGATTGCTATAGGTGTTGACAGTTACTACCCCTGCCTTGTCGGCTCAAACAAGGTTGAAGGACATGGGTCAATAAATTTCTGATTGGGAGGTTTGTACTCAAGATATGCTTATTATGCAGTGCCTTCACTTAATATAAAAAAGGTTTAAATGGGCCTGGTGAATTGTACAACCCCATGGGATGCAGTACCAACCCACCTTCCCACTGGAGCAACCCACTTGTAAACAGATATGCTGCAGTAACAATTAAACCAATGATCATGCAACTTATGCTCTATAAATTAAATACCCTCAAACAGCAAATATAAACAAAATAACAAAGGCTTTATTCAGGATCAGCATGCAGACCCTAAAAAGAAAGAGGATAAGGCAATTTGAGGTAGTACGTTAGACTGACATGTTCTTCTGTGCCTGTCCGGACCCAGCCTAAATACAGTACACAGGGGCTGCTCTTCTTCACCCTCCCAAGACAGCCAACATATATACAGTATATATGCACCCAGACTCTGCTTGCAGTGCCCTTCTGAGCTAAGTCCACTAAACAGGAGCCTGCCCTATAACACACGTACACAGTAACAATTTCTCCAGTTGTACTGATGGGCAGCATTACCCTCTTCCCACTGATAACTGCTTTGATAACCCTTTGTTACTGCTAGGAAGCTCCTGGTGCTTCACATGGTACCTAGCAGCAGAAATGGTGTGATGTTAAATGTGGCTGACTGAAAGTGGTGCCTAAAACAAATAAAACAGCAATGCTTTGCAAATTAACAACCCCAAACCCAAAGTCTCTTAGACACAGTAAAGGGTAGTTTTAAATCTTGATAGCATGGTCTAGAACGTTAAATGCTGCACATAGGAGCTGGTACATGTATACATAGAAGTCGAAGGCAGAAAAAGGCTATTGGCTCACCCAGTCTGCCAACCCTACCTAACTATTTTGCCTTGCATTTGTGACAATCCTCCCCTTTTCTGCTGCCCTCTTCCACTTTTTCTGACTAAATCCACCAGCCTGCCCCATCCCTGCTTGAACCTGCTGATTAATTTGGTCTGTACCATTTCTTCTACTAGCTTATTGCACATATTCTGTCCTTTCCATCCATGAAGAAGTGATTATGAACGTCCTTTTTGAATCCTCCTCCCCACCAGTTTCAGTGAATTCCCTCTCAACTCGAGGAGAATAATTCCTTGGTATCTGCCCTATTTATCCCATGCAGGTATTTGGTAAGTCTAAATCATGCCACCCGTTTCTCTCTTTTTCTCATAGGAATACATATTTAAGTCCTGTAGCCTCTCCTCCTACATTTTATCCCCAAGACCATGGATCATCTTAGTTGCCCTATTTATTCCAGCAGGTATTTGAATGTCTATTTTTTTTTTCCCAAATCTCTTTTTTTCCCCCCTGGGCCACTGCCTGGGACCTCCTTTGGCCTTTTCCCACATCTGATCCCACCCCACTGAAAGCCTCCCTTGCCCGTGACCCCAGTTCTCTCCTTTTCTCATTTTAATATATATTTAAGTCCTGCAGCCTGTCCTCCTATGTCTGATCCCCAAGGCCATGGATCATCTTAGTTGCCCAATTTTTCCCATGCAGGTATTTGAATGTCTTTTTTTTTCTCTCCAACTCTTTTATTCCTCTTGCACCACTGACAGGGACCTCCTTTGGCCTTTTCCCCATGCCTGATCCTGCTCTACCAAGATTCTTCCTTGTCTGTGACCCCGGTTCCCCCAGTCCACCACATCTCACCTGCTATGTCACCCATCAGCTTGCACTCTGAGGCATGGTCACCTTCAGTTCTTTGGTGCTCCCGTACATGGCTACAGTTCCTGCAGGCTGAGCTGAAGACTGGAGGAATTGTGGGGCCCAAGAGGGCAGTGATCAGTTGCGGGCATGGTAGCAGCGGCAGTGTCACCTGCCCAGCCAGTATTGTTATTCACTTTTGTGGTTTCCCCCTAGTGGGATCAGATGTGCAATGACTTCCTGGAATATCAGGCATGCTCCTGTGTGTGACACATCCTACGTCAACCGTGTCCCACAAATCCTGGCTCTTACTGAAGCTCCAGGCTCAGTACCCCTTGACTGCTTATAGGAGGCACACTATTGCCAAACCCTGCATCCACCTCAGCCTGGAGGAAGCGAGTTGTCCATCAGATGCTTGAGCATTATTACGCGCCCCCCCCTCGGTTGGCCCTTTGACACTTGGGGCTCATTCCCAAACCAGGTAATCAATGTTGCAGGCAGTAGCATTACTGCTGTGGTGGCAGTCTGACCTGGTATTTGAATGTCTTAATGTCACCCCTTTCTCTGCTTTTCTTATGGGAACACATGTTTAAGTCCTGCAGCCTCTCCTTATACATCTTTTCAATCTGCCAAACATAGATTGCAGGGACATCCTGGACTCCCTGCAGGGGGTGTTCCTCAGGCAACTAGCAAGAGAGCCCACTCATGAGGGATCAGTATTGGACCTTATACTCACCAGTGGGGACAGTGTTTCAGACATTATGGTGGGTGGTCAATTGGTGACCGGCCATCACCGCATGGTGTGGTTCAATATAAATACTGTGGCAGAGTTAAATCACACAAATACGAGGGTTCTGGACTACAGAAGTTCCAACTTTACCAAGATGGGGGAATGCCTCAGGGATGCCCTGGCAGGAGGATGAGGACTTGAGTGAAGTGGAGGAACAGTTGGCAAAACTAAAAGGGGCCACAGTGAAGACAGCAAACCTCTGCATTAGGCAAGTAAACAAAAGCAAGAGGGAAAAGAGACCATTATGGTTCTCAAAAGAAGTGGATGAGAAGGTTAGGGCAAAAAAGTTAGCATTCAGGAGGTATACGGAGACACAGAAGGAGGAGGAGGAGGATAGGGAGGTGTATCAGGAGAAACAGAGGGAGGTAGGGAAAGCAGTCAGGAGCACAGAGATGCAAATGGAGAAGAAAACTGTCCTGGCAGTGAAGAAAAGGGACAAGACATTTTTCAAGTATGTAAGCAAAAGGAGAAAGACAAGGCGAGGAATTGTAAGGCTAAGGAGGGAAGGGATGCAGTGTGTGGAGGGGGACCAGGAAAAAGCAGATGCCGTGAACAAATATTTTTATTCAGTATTCTCAGAGGACGGGGAATGTAGGAGACCACAGTTAAGTGACAGGAGCATTGAAAGAAGGGAGGTGGACACCAGCCCATTATAGAGGGTAAAGTTCTGAAGAAACTCACAAATCTGAAAGTGGACAAGGCCAAGGAGCCAGATAAAGTACATTCAAAGATACTGAAGGAGCTTAGAGAGGTGCTGGCTGCACCACTGACAGTCCTGTTTAACCACTCACTGGAAATGGGAGTGGTTCTGGAAGACTGGAGGAGGGCTGATGTAGTTCCACTACACAAAAGTGGTAGCAGGGAGGAAGCTGGCAACTACAGGCCAGTCAGTCTGACTTCAGTGATGGAGAAATTAATGGAATCACACTGAGGGAAAGGACTGTGGAATATCTAGAATCCAGTGGCTTACAAGATCTGAGGCAGCATGTATTTACTGGTTGGAGATCATGGCAGACAAATCTGATAGATTTGTTTGACTGGATGACCAGGGAGTTAGATCAGGGTGGAGCAGTGGATGCGGCCTACCTAGATTTCAGTAAGGCCTTAGACATCATTCCACATAGGAGACTCATAAACAAGCTGGAAAGCCTAAGAGTGGATCCTAAGATGGTAATCTGGGTAAGAAATTGGGTGGGAGACAGGTGAGAGAGGGTGGTGGTAAATGGAGTTCACTCTGAGGAAGGAAGGGTGACCAGCTGTGTGCCACAAGAATCCATACCGGGACCGGTCCTCTTTAAAGTCTTTATTAGGGACATTGCAGAGGGGTTAGAAGGGAAGGTGTGCCTTTTTGTAGATGACACAAAGATCTGCAACAGTGTAGACACTCCGGGGTGGGGGATGAATAGAGATCTGAGAGAGCTTGAGGAGTGCTCAAGAACATGGCAACTAAATTTCAATACAAGGAAGTGCAAAATCATGCACTTGGGGCACAGAAACCCAGAGGTGGAGTACAAGATGGGGGAAGCAGTACTGGTGACCACCAAACAGGAAACAGTCCTGAGGGTAATCGCATCTGATGACCTAAAGGTGACCAAACAGTGTGACAAGGCAGTGGGGAGAGCAGGTGGGATGCTAGGGTGCATAGGGAGGGGTATCACCAACAAAAGAAGAAGGTGGTGTTGCCATTGTACAAATCATTGGTGAGACCTTATCTAGAGTATTGTGTTCAGTTCTGGAGACCGCATGTCTGGAAGGACATAGACAGAGTAGAGGTGGTCCAGAGGAGGACAACTAAACTGGTCCAGGGTCTGCACCAAAAGCACCATGAAGTGAGACTAAAGGACCACAACATGTATGCCCTGGAGGAAAGGAGGGAGATGGGCGATATGATACAGACTTTCAAATACCTCATGGGTACAAATAAGGCAGTATAGCACAGTGATTTAAGGCTCTGAGCTGCAAATCTGGAGACCTGGGTTTGGATTCTACAGCCCCCCACTTGCATACTGTGTGACCCTGAGCAAGTCACATAACTTTCCTGTGCTCCCAGGTCACACCTGTAAACAAGCTTTCAGCTTAGTGTGCCACTCCTGATTAAACAATTGGAAAAAAAAGGTACAAAAAGATAGTATTTTTCTGAGAAAAAAAAGAGCAAGGGGTTATGTTATGAAGCTGGAAGGGGAAGGTATACTCATGGCAAATGTGAGAAAATACTTCTTCACAGAAAGGGTGGTGGATGCATGGAACAATCTCCCAGAGGTGCTGGTGGGGGCAGAAAACTGTGATGGAGTTCAAGAATATATGGGATAGGCACAATGGGAATATTAGTGGGCAGGAAGGGTAGGGGAGGGTAAAAGCCAGGAGTCAAGTAGGGTCTATGGTATTACAGTACATAGGTAAAATAGGCAGACTACATGGGCTGAGCGGTCCTTTTCTGCCATCAAATTCTAGGTTTCTGTGTTCCTTACCCCAAGGCCATGAATTATCTTAGTTGCCTGGTGTGGTACTGCCTTCAACTTGTTGCAGACCTTCCTCAGGTGTTGGCTCTAGTATCTTTCACAGTATTCTAGGTGTGGCTGCACAAGTGACCTATACAATGGCAGGATCACCTTCACTCTCTACTCCTCCCTCTCCCTGTGCAACCCAGCATTTTGTTTGCTTTACTTTCCGCCCTGTTGTAATGTGCAGAATGCTTTCCCACAGCTATGCTATAAATACTTTTATTGCAGGGCAAGCTATTTGTTTGCTGTCGGTTGTTCTAGACAAGGGGATATCACTTGATGCACAGGGGTGATGGAACAGTTGCAGCAAGTCCCTCTTGTCTGGATTCACTGTGTCTCCTCCACTGCAGGCCTCTGGTGTGGAGTGAGAGCTAGATAATGTTTTTGGTCCCATTCAGGTCTTTGTTGACCTCCACATTCAGTAGATGATTCTCCAATTCACACCACAGAGCATCTCAGCCTCTGAAAACCCAGTCCTAATGTACCTGCTAAAAACATCATGTCCTGGCATCCAGTGTCTAGTGTGTGGCAGTAACCAGTACCATGGTATGGTACTGGCTAGACTACTTCCCAGAATACATGCAGACACAGTATGTAGTTCAGGTTTACAGCACTGCTAAGTTTCTCATACAGTTGCTACAGCCTCCAGCTTTGATTTTGTGCTAAACTAGCACACAATTACCTCTTTTTCTCACAACAGGAGGTCTGCTTCTCACTCATCACTTTGTCTCTGGTACATGCACACTCCCTCTCTGCAGCAACACAGCATCAAGTAATCTCTTCCACAGCCACAAGCGCTTCTCTCTTCAGGATTTAACATAGATCTCACTCAGTCATGGAACAACCCCTGAAGTTCACTGAGGAAGAACAGCTTCTAATTCTACATCTGTGATGTCAGTCACTAGGGACAGTGTTGAAGGCCTGCCCCTAGAAAATGATTGGCTAGATATTTATGCAGGATTCAGGCAATCCTTCTGTGTATCAGAAACTCTTTTTAGCTCCCCTTCCAGACTGTGCAGCCTGGTTGGTTGCTTGTTGTTATGCTGATGAGGGTCAGGATGTACAAAGATGACTACATCCTTTGTTGTTATAGGGCATTGGCCCCAAATGTCTATTTAACAGTGCTGCCCTTAACCCCTTAAACATTTATGATTTGCCCCCTTGTGCATTGACTGCAACTGCATTTGGGTCTGGTCTAGTCAGGAAATTCAGTGTGGAATCATCAATTTCACTGTGGGCACTGATCACCCATTGCATTGGAAACTGCATTTGATATGCAGTGGGAGTTGTGGTCATACTGGTGAAAGAGGCATTAAAGAAATCTTGGTCCTCCTGTCTGCAGCTCTCCTCTGGTCTCCCTGCCAGTGAGTTCAAATCCTTGAGGGCCAGAGAGAGCAGTTGGATACACTCTCTCTCAGATAATCACTTGACATTCGCTTTAAGTTGGGATCAACAGAGTCCATCAGTTAACCAAACTATGTCAACAGTCTAGCTAGACAAATGCTTTCTGTCTAACATAGACACTTAATAACATACTACTGTATACAAATGGCTGCTGTCAAAACAAGCACTTTTGTATCCCACTAGCATCTTTCAGGTTTACATTTTTTCCTTACTACATCTACCACCCTTGGTGATGTGGCTTAGAGATAGGAAAAGGTAGTACATGGTGAGGATCTAGATATGGAATAAATGCTGTTGGGACTGACCCTTCTTTCACAAAATATGGGTGCATGCTGCTCATCCCCTTAACCAGTAAAGAAACATCCTCAGTCAAAACTGGTTCCACTTCATCCTCCCTTTTCTGGGTGTCTTCATCTTCCTCATCGATGCCAATATCTTTGGGTAACGACCCAGTATCTGAGGGCACAAATGGTGGTGAATTGGGGTCCCACTGTGATCCTGCAGGATCAGACTCCTCTAGAGGTATTTAGTCATAGGTTATGTTTGGATCCAGTAATACTCTGGATAGATCTACATCTTACCATCTCTGACTCATCATCTAAGCAATATACTATAGGTAAGCCCCCACAATGGGGGTGGGGTAACTGCATTTATATAGAGAGGACTTTGGTCTTTAGAGCTATCTGTTTAGCACCTTTCATAAGTGTAACCAGGTTACCATGCAGATGGTACATGTGTTACTTTTTCATTTACTACCCGTGCCTGGCACCAGTGGAGGCCAAACAAGGTTAAGGGACACAGGCTTGTTAAATACCTCACATGGGGGGGTTTGAGTTGGATATGGAATGAAGAGAATAGCACTGTGCCTCCACCCAGAGAAGGAAATTGTGGGCCTGCTGACCATTAGAATACTGCCTCCAGGATGCAGTATCAACCCACCTGAACAACAATTATAGAACACCACGCTGCAGCACTCTAGTATTAGTACCCACACTTCAATTGTAATTGCAAACACCTTGGACCATTTAAAGTAAATCGCTAACAATATGCTCACACACCAAAGGTGTCAAAGGCTAAAAACAGGACTTTATTATTTTGCAGTTTGGGTTCTTCAAAATAAATGATGATTATAGTAAATGGATTAAACAGTTATTTTGAGTAATATCAACACACTGGCTCTTATCAGTATTGCTTTATCTTGACTGATAGATAACATTTTATACTGGAACAAATGTTAGGAAAAAATCCTTATTTTCAACAGGATGCCCTGTACAATCCACAGACAATACATACATTTACATAAAACTGTATACACAATGCTAACATATTCTGTTATTCTCAAGTGTAGCACTGGCAAGTAGTACACATAAATTTCCATAATGCAGTCTGAAAGTCATGTAAGGAACTTTTTGCCTTTAATTCTGTGGGCACCAAATTCCAAGGTTTAGCCATATTCATTTGTAATGTAATATGTAAGGTAATAGTTGTCAGAAAATCCTTCTCATTTGCAGTCCCATCATAATGGAATTCTCTCTCTCCTGAGGTCCTCACCTGCTCCACACTAGCACAGTTTAAAAGGCAGATGAAGTCCCTCTTCTGAGCAGCAACCCCTGTAATTGACTCACTGACCCCTTCTTGTTGCAGAAGAATATTCCATCTGCTGCTTGGCACTTCTAGTGCCACCTAACCGCTGTGCTGGTGTCCTTTATTTATATTTATACTGTCTCTTAAATTGTTTACTATACATGCCTCCCTGTCTGCAGCATCTGTCACACTGCCTGCTGTATATTTTGAACAAATCCTTTGCCAAATGGAGAGGCAGTATAGCGCACTGGTTTAAGGCTCTGAGCTGCAAATCTGGTGACATCCAGCAAACCAGACCTGGGTGTGAATCCCACAGCTTCCACTTGTACACTGTGTGACCCTGAGCAAATCACTTAATTTCCCTGTGCTCCCAGGTTGCACCTGTAAAAATGCTTTCAGCTTAGTGTGCTACTCCTGGTTAAACAACTAAATAAAAAAAAAAATAACAATTTCTGAACCCAATGTTGTAATTAACTACCTTGTACCTGCTTGTAGTTCTCCTGGTATGTGCTTTTGTTTACGATATTTATTTTTCACATAACTGCTTGTATTTCACCTTGTATGGGTTTTTGCTCATGACGTTTATTTTCTTATTCATCTAGTGATTGTAACTAACTCTGGGTTGCCCCTGCAATAGGAAGTTTTTTGTCTCATAGGGCCTACCCAGTCATTAAAATTCAAATGAATAAAAATAAATAATAAATAAAATAAAATAATAGCACCATATTTATTACAGACCTATGAGTAAGGTAGATTTGAGGCATTTGATCTCACTTTGTACCTTTTATCACTAGATAACTCAATTGTCAGCAAATGGCATAAAGGGTGAATAACTTTATATTTCAATATCTTGTAACGTCAGGATAACCAATTGAATTATGCTTTTTTCCTCTGGTCCCAGCCAGTTTAAGACTGAATAGACCGTACAATGGTGGGCACCAAATTTACTTAAATTTATGAATCTAGCTAATCTGTAATGAGTTTGATATATTTTATCTTCAGCAATACACTCAGGTATCTCCTTAGAACTGGTTTGCTGGGCCTCCCCACACTAACACACACAGTCTGTTGACCAAGACCTACTGTACTGTATCACCTCCCACTACCATTAGAAATAGAATTTCATAGGTTACATTGACTTTCATAACAATCACTTTCTTTAACCATAATAATAATAGTCTTAGTTACCGGGACCCAGATGACTTGAACACAGTTTCAGGCTTGGTGTTAGGGTGCCCAGGATCTTGTGTTGGTTATCACTTACTGAGATGTAAGCTTACTTTAACCCCTCCCAACTGATTTTTTGGTTAGCACTTCCATATGAGAAACAAATTGTAATCCAACAGGGAACTTTAAAACACATTGAAATTCAAATGAAAACTTTTAGGACAAATTGCAACAGTTTCTTTGGCTGGCTAGCCAGTACTCACATGTCCTCCAAAAGAAAACAATAGCTGATGCATCAAGATGAACAACTTCACAGCAGCAGGCAACAGTGGTCAATGGCCCAGGCTTGCCCAAGTCTTGGTGTAGCAATGCTCCTTCACTCATGCAAATACGTGGCAGTGTGATAAAGTTAGATGGACTAAGAAGGAGGTCCAGCCCACCTCACCCCAGTGAGTGCCCCTTTGATCAATGATACAAGAACCCTGGGGACAAGTTCCTGGCCACCTATTCTCTCAACACAATAGCCGAGGCAGAACAGTTTGTTTTCACCCCTTATACCAATACTCTGTAGATGGTTTCAGCAGATTCACTCTCTCAGTTTGATACATGCTCCTGCACACTTGGGTTCAGTTTGTATGGAGCTTTTAGCAACCGGGTTCTCTCACAACAGGATCTCTGGCCCTGAGGCCTGGCTAGACCCTCAGCTCTCCTCCTCCTCCTCTTCAGCATTTCTGATGTCAACCAATGCTTGAGAAACATTGCCGCAAACTCCTCATTGGCTGGGAAAGAATGTAGTCCATACACCACCTTTTTTTACATTCTGATTGGCTGTTCAGCTTATTATTTACACTCTGGCTTCTTTAGTGGCTACCACAGAGCACCAAACACTGTGTTGCTGTTCCATTCATGTGCCTACCTGCTTTCCAGGACCCCTTACATTCTGTGCTGGTCAAGCACAGAGGTCAAGGGTCACATGATGGTGACTTCCATCTAGTTACCCAGAGTTCAAAGCCCGACTGCTGCTTCACACAAGTTAACTTACTGTTAGCTACTGTTTCTGTCTTTTCCATTAATTCTAGTGGGATTATAATCTGGATTTCCCCTGGTGACATTGGCGGTCCTTCTGGCTTGACTTCAGGTGCAGGGGCACCCTGTCATTTGTGACACACATCAACAGAACAAATGGATGACAACAACAACACCACTCCTATCCTGGCCTCTTTTATTTATTTATTGAAAAATTTCACCAGGAAGGTACACTGAGCAACAAGTTGCCCATCTCCTGGTGTGACCTGGGGGGTAGGGAACAATGGAATAGAATACAGAGAAATGTTACAATGCTGGAATACAATTTGATTTCTTGCATACAATGAGAGCAAGAGGGATTACAGGTGGATAACATTGGCTAACAATGCAACAGTTAAGTATAGTAGATATGAGGACACATATAGCAAATTGCCAACAGTTGCTGACTGTTGGTAACACTGGAACACATATAATAACTTAGCCAACAGTATGTAGCACTAGATGGTAAGGTGACTCAATAGTAATTGGTAGCCATTAGTGTAACATAGATATTCAACATTTACAGAGATTGGAGTACAGAGAGGAATAATGGAAGGAGGGAATGAAAAATTGCAGAGGGTAGAATGGAAGAAGGGAAAGGAAATGTACATAAAGACACAGACAAAACATGATTTTTGAAGCAGAGACAGCAAGGTGGACTAAAGTGCATGTAAGAGGTGTATGGGGTAGGTTATAAGTGCTTAATTGGGTGTAGGGGTAGGCCAGTGTTAGGCTATGTTAACCAGAAGGAGGGTGGGAGGAGAGGTGAGGTAGAGTGTGGCAGAGTGATGAGAGAGAGAGATATTGTAGGTGGGGGGTATGCGGGGGGGAGTTGAAATTCAGCAATGTCCTGTCATCCCTATCTGAGATGGGCAGTGGACAGCCCCAGTGGTAGGACATCAGTTATAGGTGATGAGAGTTATATATAGTGATGAGAGAGGGGGGTGTTGGGGGAGAGGAATGTTGTGGGAGGGGGTAGCAGAGGTCAATTATAGTAGGGGGGTAGTACCCCATCAGTGTGCTGGGTGACCCTGCCTGCAGAAGGACGTGATCTCGCAGTGACTGAGGGGGTGCAGTAAAAGGAGAAATAGGGGAAAGGGGGTAAAGTTGTTGTCCACCATGAGTTATGGATCCTGCCTGCACAAGACAGTGATCAAGCTCACAGGAGGGAGCTAGATTAAGGGTAGAGAAAGATAGGACAGGAACACTTTAGGAGGTGGGAGAATAGGGGACAAGGAGGAGCACGATCAGAGGGAAATATGAGTGGTGGGGAGTAGGCACATGGTAATATGGGCTTAGGAGAGATGGCGTGGGGATTAGGGAGGGTCATGGCAGGCACAGGAAGGGATAAGGAAGTTCTTGAGGGTAGAGTTAATGGAGTAGCAAGTGGATGAGTGGTGAATTTGAGGGGGATGTGAATTCCAGATTTTTGGGAGGCAATAAGAGTAACCTGATTGGCCAATAAGGGTAGAGCGGCATGGGACCACCAGGGTATGTGAGTCAGTAGATCTTAGGGAGTGGGAAGGAGGGGGCAGTTGTAAAGGCAGGGGAGAGATAGGAGGGAAGTTCATGCCAGCCCGGTGGCACTGAGGGTTGAGGCACTGGATGCCACAGCTCATTCCACGCCAGCAACCTGGGTTCGGGAACGGACTTGGGCAGCCGGGGGTTGGCCAGGGGGAGATGGATCGAGCACCTGATGTCTTGCTCTCCTTCTTCAGGGAGGGGATGAGGCTAGCCCCACTGCTATACTGCCACCACCTGGGGATCTCAGGGGTTGCTGGTGCAGTTTGTGAAAGCAGTGGAAAGGGGTTGACACTGGCAGATGACAGGAGCGGACACACGTCTCTGCATGCGTCTGGCTCATTGGTCCTCATTGCACACCAACATCAGGGGCACTAAACAGTGGAAAAATACACTGCCCCAGATCTAGGTGATGAACCCCTGGCACTGCATCCTGAAGGGAACTAGGGGCAGACTCCATTGTGCACGCGCCCCAGTGAAGACTTAAGAGGGAAGATTGAGGGAGCACTTCCTTTGCCCTGCCTGGAGGGTAAACTGGATGCCTTGATGTGAGTGAAAGAGAGCATGTGACACTCTAGGAGCAGACTTCCTAGTCCTGTAGGAACGCACCAAGTGCCTTTGAGGAGTTCTGATTGAGGGACCTGGAACAGAAAGGTAGGAGGATAAACAGAAAGTAAAAAAAAATGGAGGGAAGATCACGCAGCCAGTGCTTAGAGGTGGATTTTGCACAGTGAGAGGCATTGGTTTGTCAGGGAAGGGAAGGATAGGGCATGATAGAGATCACAATGATGAGTGCAGAGGGGTGGCATCAAGAGCAAAACAGCAAAAGGAGTTGAAAAGGGTATCTAGTCTGGCCATGGAGGACATAGGGGCAGCACCGTAGATTACATCACAGTAGTCAAAAATAGGTAGGATCATATACCTCCAGCCTCCACTGGAACTGGTGCCTCCAGTACTAGTTCTAGCTAGGGCCCAGGTGTTACAGTTGGACCCCCCTGAGCCATTGGGGCTCAACAGGTAAGACCTGCCTTTTGTGGGGTTACACTCTCCATTTGCTGTCAAATTAACACCACTGTCAAACCAGAGTTATAATGGTGATCAGTAAAGTCCAAAGAGCCATATTTACACATAATGAATTTCTATCTAGACACCTGATTCCTATCTAACAGCACATACTGTATGTACAGTGGGTCCCCTTTAACTTTCTGACTTCAGAATAACTAATTCACTTCTCAACATTACAGTCTATCCAGGCAAATGCCAGATATCCAGCTTAATGAAGATATCCACATCTACATTTTCATATACTATGTCACCCATTAGCATTATTGAACTTGATTCAGGATAAAGACCTGGGAGTGATGTATAAATGTTTATGCACTATAAGCATGGATAAATTGGTGGAGGCTCTAGGGGCATCATAGGAAAGCTTTAGAATTGGCATTATTGGCCTTTTTTTCTAAATGCCTGAGGTGAACAGTCATTCCTTCTTTGGTGTTTGGGCACATCATGTTCCCATCCTCCTTGTCCAGTATGATAGGGTCCTCAGTTGAGATGGCTGGTATGATCTCCTCAGGTGTATTGAGCTCCATTTTGGGCTCTTCCATGGGTTTCTCCACTACTTTAGACTGAACATCCACTTCAGTCATGGCTCTTATAACCTCATGCTCAACAACATCAACTACAAAGTTCACAGAAGTTGCATTTTTACTGGGTTTCAACATAGCAGTGACCTCCCTTCGAAGGCCAACAATGTCTTCTGTTTGATAGTACTATACAGACTCTATGTCATCATCAGATGACTCTTTGGGTATTGCTGAATTTATACAGTTCCTTCATACCTGTGGATTTTTTTTGCTTTAGAATCATCTCTAGGATGAGGTGTATTTAGATTTTTGTGTGTTATAGATCTGATATGGCACTTTGGGGGTGGCTCAGGCACCACTTGGTTTACATTTGCCTCAGTCTACTCAATAGATAACAGATGATTTCTATGGCTCATCCATGATCCTCCTGACTCTTCTTCAGTCTGTATTTTACATACACTGGCATGTCATTCAGTTGTTCTACAACTGCACAAGAGACATCTTGCCAGTGATCTGCAATCTTGTGTTTTCCAAGCAAACAAAGATACCTCACCAATATCCTCTCCCCTGGCAACAGTCATTGGGCTCTTACTTTCTTATCATGTCTTGCTTTATTGGCTTGGTTCCTCTTCACAGAGGTTTCTGAAGCAAGTTTATATGCACAGTCTAACTAATTCCTAAGCCTTTGCATGAATTGTAAATAGATTTCAGGGTGTGCTCCATCGACAGAAATGCTGAAAGAAATGTCCTCTGACCATAGTGAGTTACATCACTTTTTGTACAATTGCAGGCATGCACAAGAGTGTTTATTTGTTGGCTCCATTTCCCATTTGGATTAGGATGTAGGGTACCAAGAATGTTTAACCAAGTCCTATTAAACTGCTCTGGTTAACGGTCACCATCTGGGTGATATGGAGTGGTTCTGGATTTGAGAATATCCCACAGGGACAAAGGTTTTTCTACTAGTTTACTTTCAAAATCTCTGCCTTGATCTGAATGGATTTTTTGAGGCACCATATAGTGAGAAATGAACTTGTACATCAGGACTTTAGCTACTGTTAATGCTTTTTTTGGCTTTGGCTGGAAATGGCTGCACATATCACAAGAAATGATCGGTCACAACTAACACACTGGCCACATTTCTGCTATCAGGTTAAGACTGAGAAAATCAATAGAAACAAGTTCCACTGGAAGACTGTTAGTGATATTAGTAAGTGGTGCTGCACACATTGGCAGTGTATTGCTTTGGATGCAACAGAAGCATTGTTGACAGTACTTTTCAACTTCCACTCCAATTTGTGGTGAGTAAATGCGGTGTCAAATCAAACAGAGAGTAAAATTCCATGATCAAATGTCCCATTTCAACATGTGGATGCTCTTAGCACAGGCTTTCTGAATTTAGGTGAAAATAACATTTTGAACCTTCTTGTGCCCATTAGTACCCTAAAATGCTCTGTATACCAGTTCATCATATAGTATATTTTCACCTTTTGCCATTCTTGAAGCTACAAAGGGGTATCTTTATGGTTTTTACAGTTATTTTTTCAGCTAGTTCTCCTTTTAGAAGACACTGTTCTATCAGTAAATCTTTGTGATTCAAATATGGCAAGGAGGATTTGCCAAGAGCTGTGAAACTACATTAGGTAGCAGGCAAATATTTAGCAGTGGTACGTAGGCTGATGATGAAACAATTTGGATTTGCAGGGTATGGTTGCTCATCAGTGTCATATTTTTTTACACAAAGCCTGCACGGCTGTTTCAGGAATTCTGGCCCAGTCCTCATTTTGGGTGTTGTCATGGGAGAGTATCGATAGTGCATCAGCATCAGTGTGCTTCTGTCCAGGGCAATACGCTACACAGTAATCGTATATGGATAAAGCAGAAAGCTAATGATCAATGACCAGCTGTGTCAAGCTTGATAGTAGTTTTAACATAAATTATTATTATTATTATTATGATTATTATTAGTAATGACTTTAATGTGGGCACCATACAAATGCTATAACTTCTTATGAAATTGGTCCATAATTGTCCATTCAGTGCCAAAATGTCTAACTTGTGAGCTGGATAGTTTATTCAGATAGTGTCAGACTTCTGCTTGCAAAAGCCATGGATCTCAGATCCTCTGGGTATGACTGATACAACACTACTCCAAGCCCTTGAAAACTGGCATCCATATGCAGACTGTATGGTTTGTTTGGTTCTGTATATGCTAACACAGGTGCACTTGTGAATTGTTGGATAATGTAAGTAAAGGTTTTGTCACAGCAGATATCCCACCAAGATCCTAATGGCTCACTGAATCTGTAATAACTTTTAAGAGTAAACTGATTTCCTGGTGCTTCACATTTTTATTTGTGGGGGATATCCTTGAGTCAAATTTAGCAGAGGTCGAACAATTCTGGAATAATCTTGAGATATACTGTATCCTATAGTATCCACAGAACCACCATAATCTTTGCAGTTCCTTTAACTAAGCTGGTTTTGGCCAGGTAGTTAAAGTTTGTACTGTGTCAGAGTCAGTACAAACTCTTTCTCGAGAAACAAACTGTCCCACTTACTTTATTGACCTTCTGAAAAAATGACTCTTATCCACAGATAATTTCAGTCCAAATTCCTCAAGTCAATCCAACACCTTGAGTAAGTGATTCTCAAGTTCTTCCAGGGTCTTTCCAAAGATGGTGATGTCACTCAGGTAGACAAGACACTTAAGCAGATTCATACTGCCCATGACTTGTTCTATGAGCCTTTGAAAAGTTCCAGGTGCTCCAGATATCCCTTGAGGTATTCTCAAGAATCCATGAAAACCCAGTGTGGGCAGATGAAAGCTGTTTGCTCCAAATCTGACCTTGCCATAGGTATCTGGTAGTACCCACGTCTCAGGCCCAGTACCAAAAATCAGTGACTTCCACTTAAGCAGTCCAGTGCATCTTGGTTTTAGGCATTGTGTATTAAGGGAGGGTTTGTTTGTTCAGAGTGTGGTAGTCCACACACATTCTAATAGTTCCATTACTTTTCAGTACCACCACAGTAGATGAAGCATATCAACTGCATGACTCTCTGATAATAGCTGCTGCTATTTACTACAGGTGTCTTCTGATGTAATCAATATCAGCAGGCACCAAACATCAGGATCTCTCTTCTGCTTGCTGTGGAGAGAGGCAGAAGGGTGAGTATTGCTCTTGATTTGGTATTAGTTTAAATCTGTATTTAACTCTGTAACTGATTTTTTGTTGTGAGTTTGCTGTTGGTTTGGGAGCAGCTTAAATCTTTATTTAAATCTGTAACTGATTTTTTTGTGAGTTGCTTTTGGTTTGGGAGTATCTTAAATCTTTAACTCTGTAACTGATTTTTTTGTTGTGAGTTTGCGGATGGTTTGGGAGTAGCTTAAATCTTTAACTATGTTACTGATTATTTGTTGTGAGGTTGCTGTTGGTTTGGGAGTAGCTTAAATCTTTAATTCTATAACTGATTTTTTGTTTTGAGTTTGCTGTTGGTTTGGAAGTGGCTTAAATCTTTATTTAACTCTGTAACTGATTTTTTGTTGTGAGTTTGCTGTTGGTTTGGGAGTTCTTTAAATCTTTATTTAACTCTGTAACTGATTTTTTGCCATGAGCTTGCTGTTGGTTTGGGAGTATCTTAAAGCTTTCTTTAACTCTGTAACTGATTTTCAGGAGGACTGTTGCTGGCTGGAGTAACAGCCCTCCCACCCATGCCATCTACTAGTCTTTCTTAAATATTGGAAAGCCACTGGGGGTTGTGCTTGAAGGCTGTGAGGGAGGAGCTTGGGGAGCTGCAAACTGCCAATATGAACTAACTCTTAAAGCTAATATCAGGTGGTGAAAAGTTCAGAGACTCAAGCTTGTACTAGTTGGATTTTTGGGTTTAAATGTTTTAAAGTTGCAAATTCAAAAGTCAAACTGACAAGCTTGGGTTAAGGAAGGGTAATTGCATATTTTAAAGCTGAAGGTCTAAAGTTCAAACTGACAAGGTCATGTATAAATGTGTTAATTAGAGTTACTGAGCTAGCAAGCTAGGGACATTGAGGTAAAAAAGGACTCAGAAGCAAGCTAGTAGGGTCACATATGGTATCCGGCGATTACTGTGCAGACTTTGTGATAAAGGATTGAGATTATATTTAAGTTAAGTGTAAATTATGGAGGGAAGGAAAATGGGACATTATGGGGTCACACTGAGGGGTGGATGGGCATGACTAAGGGTGGCAGAAGACATCAGAATAGTGGATGGAATGGGGTTACCATAGAGTGAGGTTGGCAGGCACAGGAAGGTGAGTGAGGTGCAATGGTTGTGGGGCAGCTGTTTGGATGAATATACTATGGAAACTGGGAGGTTGTACAATTTGTTACAGGCTGAGAAGACTGGAAGAGGAGGTACAGGGGCTCTGGAGGGAGATGGAGAGGGTGAGGGAGGGGGCTGGGGCAGGAGGGACCCCAGAGAGGAGTAGCTGGGAGAAGAACAGGAGAAACAGCAGGGCTAAATCCCATGAGGATGTAGGGAGGGGTGTGGGGGTGAGGAGAACAGATGGGCAACAAGTGGAGGGAAAGCTCAGGGCAGGGGGAAGGAGGAGATGGGCACCACTGCGGGGTAGCAAGTAATAGGTTTGTAGTGTTGGCATCAGAGGTGGTAGTGGAGGTGTTGGAGATCATGGGGGACGGGGAGGAGAAGGGTAGTGAAGGCCCAGGAGTCAGGAGCCAGGCTGGGAAAATAGGAAGGTGGAGGGGAAGAGCAGGGTACAGGCAGAGGGAGAGGGAGAGGCAGAAATGAGGGAGATGTAGGAGTCACAAATGGTGCAGATATAGGTAATAAGGAGCAGGACAATATGGGCTCTGGAAAGATGTACAGCAAAAACAGGAGGAGGGGGTTATGAGACAAGAAGATGGAGGGTACTAGTGCTGGGGGATTCTATACTGAATGGGGTTAGATGGGGCAGAAGAGGAGAAAGGTACAGTCTCATCTGGGTCAAGGCTATTCTGGGGTTGACCGCGGGCAGGGCAGGGCATGCACTTCCCAAGTGCACACAGAAGGGGAGGAAGAAACCACACATAGTGATGCATGTGGGTACAAATGACTTGGCAGGGGAGACATTAGAGGTAGAAAGGGGAGGTTCGAGGAGTTAGGTATGCAGTGTGAGGAGGTGGGGGGTTGGTGGCATTCTCTGAGGTACTCCCAGTACCATGTGCGAGTACATTGAGGGAAAAAAGGATAGAGGAGTTCAATGAGTGACTGAGGGACTGGTGCCATACCAAGGAGTACAGATTAGTATCAGACTGGGGCAGGACCTAGGACAATAGTGACCTATAAGTAGGGGACAGGTTACATTTGAGCAGGTAGGGGAAGGGAGTACTAAAATAGGGAATAGATGGGTATATATCAACAAAGGTGGATTTAAACTATGAAGGGGTGGTGAGGAGACCGCTGATAAGAAAGGGGTCCAGAAAGGGGAGCCTAGTGAGCTCTCCCCCCTAGTTATGGGTAAAGGCAGTGGGTAAGTGGTACAAGGAGGGATAAGGGGGGGAAGAATAGGGGTAGGGAAGGGGAGGAGACAGGTTGGAAGGTGGTCTCACTGAATGCAGGAAGCCTAAGGAATAGAACAACAGAGTTACAGGCTCTCTTGGCAGTGAAGGGTGTGGACATTGCGGCCATCATGGAAACGGGGCCACCCAGTACCAGGACTGGGATACGATGATTATTCAAAAAGATAGGGCTAAGGGGAATGGGGGTGGAGTGATGATCTATGTAAGGAAAGGGATAAAGTGCATAAGGGAGGAAAGGGAGGAAAGGGAGGAAGGGAGGACAGAAGCACTACGGATGCAGTTCCAAGATGCAAAGAATAGGATACTGAGAATGGGGGGTGGTGTAAAAGCTTCCGGCTCAGGAGATTCACCTGGATAGGGAATTAGCTGAACAAATTAGGAGGGTCTGCAGGAAGGGGAGCACAGTGGTGGTGGTGGACTTCAGCCTACCGGGGGTGGAGTGGAGCACCCCATCCACTATGAGTGTAAGGGAGTGGGTCCTGCTAGAAGCATTTCAAGACAGCTTTCTGACACAGCTGATCCAGGGGCCAACTTGGTTAGAAAGGACTCTGGACCTTGCACTGGATAACAGGGAAGCTGTAAGGAATCTGGAAGTGGAGGAACCACTGGCTGAGAGTGACCACTATTCAGTGTGGTTCATGCTCAACATGAGAAGGGAAACAGGGGGCATGGGTACAAGGGTGATTGAGTTTAGGGGGGTGGACTTTATGAAGATGGGGGAAATTTTGGGCAGGCACCTGGCAGGAATGCAACCACACATGGATGCAAACCAGAAATGGGACATCATAAAGGAAGAGCTGGTGGAGACAACAGAGTCTTGCACTAGGAGGAAAAGCAAGAAGGGAAGGGCAAAAAAAAAAAACAGTTGGCTGACACAGGAGGTTATGGAAGGGGTGAGGGCCAAGAGGGCAGCATTTCAAAAGTACAGGAAATCAGGGAGGGATAAAGATAAGGATGCATACATGGAGAAGTCCAGGGAGGTTACCAGACTGGTCAGGGCAGCCAAGGCATCCAGGGAGCTGAGACTGGCACATGGAATTAAAAGTGGGGGCATGCGTGGAGAAGGAATGGAGCAGGAAGGAGCAATAAACAGATGCTTCTGCTATGTATTTATGCAAGAGAAGGGAGGCACACCCAGACGGGGTGGGTGGGTGGGGAGGGATGACAAATGTAGGGATTACAGAGAGCAGGGTACTAGATGGGTTGAGGGCATTAAGAGTGGACAAAGCACGTGGACCTGATGGCATTCAACCTAGGATACTAGAGGAGCTGGCAGAGGTCCTGGCGGGGCCACTGGCTGACCTGTTCAATGTCTCCCTGGACATTGGATGTGTACCACAGGACTGGAGAATGGTCAATGTGGTGCCCATCTACAAAAGTGGCCCAAAGGATGAAACAGGAAACTATAGGCCAGTGAGCCTCATATCAATCATGGGAAAGCTCATGGAGACCATACTAAAAGAGAGGCTAGTGAGCTTCTTAGAGGAAAACGGTCTCCTGGATGATCAACAGCATGGGTTTATAGTGGGCAGATCCTGCCAGACAAACCTTGTAGAGTACTATGACTTGGTGACGTGGGAACTGGACAAGGGCCATGCAGTGGATGTCCAGTATTTGGACTTCAGCAAGGCCTTTGATTCAGTGCCACATGGGAGGTTGGGGGGGAAACTGGAATATGTGGGGCAGGACTAAAAATGGTGAAATAGATTGCAATCTGGCTAAAGGGAAGGCAGAAAAGGGTGATGGTGGGGGGGGGACCAAGAGCGGTGACGGGCGAGGTACCACAGGATTTGGTACTGGGACTGGTGCTGTTTGGGATTTTTATTGCAGATATCTCACATGAGATCTGGTGCAACATCAGGTTGTTCACAGATGATACCAAGATGGGAGCAGTGGTTGATGATGCAGAAGGGTGGAAGGGATTGCAGGAGGACCTGACTTAGCTGCAGGAGTGGGCGGAAACATGGCAGTTGGGATTCAACACCAAGAAGTGCAGGATTATGCACTTCAGAGCCAGGAACCAGGGGAGGGATTATCACTTGAATGGGGTACAGTTGGGGAGCTTCACAGAGAAGAAGGACCTAGGAGTGATCACTACGGGGAGCATGAACAACTCTGCTCAGTGCAGAAAGGTGGCAGCAAAAGCCAACAAAATGCTGGGGTGTATTGCAAGAAGGATCTCTTCCAGAAGAAAGCAGGTTATCCTGCCCCGGTATAGGTCATTGGTCAGGCCCCACCTGGAGTACTGCATGCAGTATTGGCACCCATTCCTGAAAAAGGACATCAGATTGTTGGAGGGGGTGCAGCAAAGAGCCACAAAGATGATTCAGGGATTGGAAAGCAAGCCCTATGAGGACAGGCTAGGAAAGCTGAATATGTATTCACTGGAGGAGAGGAGGGATAGGAGGGATATGATTGAGACCTTTAAGTATCTGAAGGGGATAAACAAGACCAACACAGAAGGGATTTTTCAGACGAGAAGGGGAGGTACATGAGAGGGCATTGACTGAGATTGGAAGGGGGAAGATTCAAAAGGGAGATGAGGAGACATTGTTTCATGGAAAGAGTGGTGGACAAATGGAACACCTTACCAGATGAGATAGCATCCTGTAAGATGGTGGGCAGTTTCAAGAGGGGTTGGGACAGGGTAAGGGGATGGAATACTGGGAAGGGGGGCAGAAGGGGCAGCTGTGTGATGAGGGGCTAGCTGCACACTTGAGCAGACTCGATAGACCATGAGGCCTGTTTCTGCTGGCAATTTCGTAAGTTCGTATGAAAGGTCTTTCATCATGCAAATGAATGTTGTGCTGTTCTCTTTACACATCCTATTCAAGCATGGAAAACACTTTGGTTACCTGGGCCAATTTTGTCTTACACAATCTTCCCACTCCTTAGACATGGGTGACTCAGTGAACTCAGACATGTTTGAATCAATTTCTTTCATTTGGGTGGGTAAGGTTGACTTGAGTTGAACAGCAGTGTCAGCATGGTATAACTATGCCAAGGTCCTCCTTTTGCACTCTGTGATGTGTTCTGTAACATTCTTGATTTGTAGCATTATCATCTGATTAAAAACAGTCATTTATAGGCAAAATACTGGGTTGCACTAGTAACCTCTCAGGTAAACCATGTTGTGCTGGGGTGTCAATTACTAATAGCTGTTTTTCTGCATTCCTTTTCAGTTGGACCATACCTCGAATGGCACACTTAGAGTTCGGGAGTCAAACCAATTCTTTACTGTCTCTCCACCACCCAATACCAACAGTGTTGTCTTCCTGAGTACCTTATTTCTGTATATGGCTTACATGTGCCCTGTGAACTAGTATATGCAAATTGACACTCATCCGGGTGGAGGTGGCAGGGGAGAGGACAGCGGGGGGGGGGTTCAAGAGGGCCTGGGATAAACACAGGGAACTGTGGAAACTGGGGTGAAGGACTACAGCAAAAGACTAGGAGAATCTTGGCACTCTGGGCAGACTGGGTGGGCCTGGTGGTGCTTTTCTGCGATCACATTCCTATTCTGGGATTTGCTTGTCTAAGTCTTTGCAGAGCTGTTTTAAACGTCCAAACATATTTGCATTTGTACCAATGATAACTGGTATGCTGTCATACAATTTGACTTGGGGGCACACCAAAACACATTGTTCCATGGGCCCCTTGACCCCAGTCACATTCTCAAGAAAGATGATCTGGATAACAACTAAGTATAGATATGTCCCCACACATGCAGTCCTTCGAGAGGCTCCAATTGTAAATGACTCAAGAACTCATCATTGTAATCTTTGACTGTAACTATTACTTGTGAATCACTGTCCAGCAATGCTCGCGCCGACGTCTCTTCAATTTTAACTTTCACTATACTCGAGGGTTTAACAATTTTCTGTGAATTTGTTACTTTCTTTACTGTGTGACTTGTCTGAGGTACAGCTGTCCTCACATGGGAAGGTATTACATCCAGTGTTCCAGTTGAAGTTTCATTGTTCCTGTCATCTTTTGATCAGAAGCTCATTTACTCTTCTCAAATCTTCCAGATTGTGACACTCTTTTTGCAAATGTCCTTTCTCACCATATATATAACAGAAGATATCTTCTTGCCACCATTTTGTCCATGAACATTCTAAGGGCCAAAACTCCCTGTGATGACTAATGTCAGCTTGTCTCATGGGTCTGCAGAATGGGACACTTAAGTTTCAGCAGTTACTCTTGTAAGTGCTTGGGTCTCCGTTAACAAAAGTATTAGTTTGTCAATACATTCTAGCTGTTCTTCATTACTGGGCTCTGTATGGATTGTCACGGGGCTGTACCAGTCACACATTTGGGGGTCATACCTTTCATCATGGGCCACAGTCTTGCTTCATGCTCTCGCACTTCTCCCATAAGCTTATCATACGTTGTGGCTTATCCAAGTGGTCTCTCAGCGAGATATTCAGCAGAATTTGGTCAGCGTGCAGTGCTCCATCTAGTACCTGAGTAGTATGGGTACAATCCATAATGTCAGGTGTCAAGCATCCTTTTCTGTAAGCTCTCTGTACAGCATTCACTTATCTCACTAGAAAACCAGGCAGTTACTCTCCTTCATGCTGCTTGGTCAATGAAGGGTGCTAGGTTTCATTGTATGCCTAAATATCACTTCTCACATGGCTAAATAAGTTTGAGTGCTCACATTTGAATTGGTAGCTTTATGGGCAACAATTGCATCTAAAGCAGGACCCCAGAGACACTTTCCTAGTCACACTATTTTCCTCAGCATTTGAACACTATAAGTCTTGGACCATTTGGATAGCTTGCTTAAGACATGTATCAAAGTCATACTACCCAATGGGAGTTGGAATCACACCCAAAAACAGTCATAGCATTCTATACTCTTTGTACCCTTGGTGGCCTGCCACACATTTTCCGTTAGTCTTCCTACAGCAGCTAACAAATCACTTACTTGAAGATGTTTCTGCCCAGTCACATTTAACAATTCCTTTATGTCTTGCTCCATTTTTGTTTCTTGTTCTAGCAGTTTACTCACTTTTTCTCCACAATTCCCTAAGGAAGACAATCCCAGAAAAGTAAGTGCAGTACTCCTCTTGCTTTAGAGGTGCCAAACCTCATCTTCAGTGGGCATCAAGGATGCAGACAATTCAACAACAGTAAAGTCATTTTTTGTTTCCACAAATAAGCTCAGGGTCTTTTTCTCAAAAACACCTACCACATGCAATACTGTTACTCTTCCAAGGCCAATTAACTCGTATTGCAACACAGACATTTCAGAAGTGCCCCCTCTCTTGGGAATAACACTGATGAACAACTCACACTTCAGGTCCAAACCTTGCTGCAAATGTCATTTTGTGACTTCCTTAAAGGCTATTTTGAATTTGTTTCAATTCCAAGATTTTCCCAATATTTTTCAAATTTTCTGAATATTTTGTGATGTGCACTTTTCCAGTAGTCTCAGATGTATCCTGTCTGGTAAACAAGATATTCTGGGTTCAAATTCCAGCTGAGCCTCCAAAGACTTAACTGACTTACCGCACAGATAGTACAAACATTACTTTCTCAATTTCTTTTTTTTTTTTTCCATTTAAACGTTATTGATTTTCAGCAGAGCAAATGTCAACCAGGACATACAATGAAAGTGTTCACATCATAGGAGTAAGTGTCCCATCATATACAATTAAAACTTACTCTGCAATTACCCCCCAACCTAACCCCTACTAAGTATAAAACCCAATGAAACAACAACAATACCCCCAACACCCACCCCCTCTCAAACACCAATCCTCCCAACACATTCAAAAAAAAAAACCTCCCCCCTCCAAGGCACACACAATAAATGTAATGTTACACTAATAAAGTTAAGATCTACTTAGAGTAGCAAATTTCAAATAGTCCCCAGATCCTTTCAAAAAGACACAAGTTGTTATGGATAATGGCTATCATTCTTTCCATTCTTAAAAAGGCCAGGAGCTCGCTTAACCATTCATTATAAGAAGGACAGAACTTATCCTTCCAATGTCGAAGCACAAGTTTCTTAACTGAGATGGCCATCAAGGACATATAAAATTTCCTGTTCCTGACGGGGAAAGGCAGTCATTTCACCCAGTACACAAACCTCCGGTCTGAACATATCATCTAGACCCAAAAGCGGATTCAGGTTATTTTGAATCTCAGCCCATAAGGGGGCTATCAAAGGGCAGTTCCAGAAAATATGCAAGAGGTCTCCTGAACCCGCTTCACATCTATAACATTTAGGGTCACCTAATAAGCCTAGATCCTTCAACTTCTGGGGTGAGTAATAAATATTATGCACAACCTTAAATTGTATAAGCCTTAATTGGTCATGCTTAAGGTATCTATGACAAGCTGTCCAAATTCCGTCCAGTCTAAAGTAGCATCTGGAAACACATCATTCCAATAAGTACATGGAGCAAGATTCATCAGGTAGGACCACTGAAACAAAACCGCATACATCTTAGAGATGGCCTGCAATGCCGACCAATGGCGTATAGTTCCAAAATCCAATGGAGGGTGTTTGCTTCATATTTCTACCCACTTGCCATAGCAAAACATGCCTAAGCTGCAACACTTTGAAAATGTCCTTACTGGCCAAATTGAACCTTTCAATTATTACCTGAGCCGGGATTACGCCACCATTTACATCAAAAAAGTCCCCCAAGGAACAATCCCTTAGCTTCTCCAACCAACCTGGTTTAATTACTTTATTGCCAATCAGAAATCGTGGATTCCCCCATACCGGCTGCCCCCGGTCTTCCAGATGGTTATATTTAATAAATCTACATAACTGGTAATGAGACCTAACTGCCATTCCAATTGGAGATCTTTTCAACTCCAAAGGCAATACTCTAGAAGATAGAAAGAAAAGAGCACCAGGATTAATCCCATGCCTGGTAATTAACGCCCTTTCCAATTTAACCCATAAAGGGACATACTCAAATGAGTTAGTCGTATTATCGAGCCATGCCCATCTACCATATTTACTCAACTGTGCTGCCCACCAATATAAACCAAAATGGCAAACTCCTTAGGCTACCTAGTGGTTTGGGGAGGAGCCACTTGTGGTAGGCCATTCTCGATTTTTTATGCTTCCATACAAAGTCCGCAATTATAGCATGCAGGCTCTTCAACCAGGATAACGAGAGGAAAATATCCAATCTACTAAGAGGGTAGAAAAGCCTGGGAAATATATTCATTTTCACTACACTAATTCTTCCCCATAAGGACAGAGGAAATTGAGTCCATCTCCTGAGATCAAGTTTTATAGTGTGGATAAGAGATTCCAAATTTAATTGACGGAGACGTCCCATACTTCGGGTTAGAACCAGACCCAGATATTTAAAGGAGTCCGGGCTCCATTTCAGTCAAGTTCTGTTATTTCCTTTTAAATACCCTGGTATTAAGAGGATAGACCAATGTTTTGTCCAAGTTTAGTTTATAGTTCGAGACCTGATTAAATCGCTTAAGCAAATCCAACAACCTAGGAATAGATTTACCAGGTCTCGACACATATATCAGGAGATCATCTGCATAAGCAGTAACCTTAATAGGAAATCCCAATATCTTAATGGGTTGCTTTCTCAATTTCTACCCCTACCTTGCATCTGTTGGTGCCAAGCAAAGTTAAGGTGTCTGAGCTTGTTGAACTCCTCACACGGGGGTTTGGTTTGGATGGGGAAAAATGTGAGAGAGTGAAGTTGCTCTCCCCCTTTCTAGGAAGATAGTGACCCTGGATGTACTTCTGTTCTTTGTTTTTGTCATAATTGTAGTTATATGTTCGTTTGTTGGGCTGGCCACCCACTTTGTTTATATCTTTATTGTAGTGTTGTCTGTTGTCTGTCCTTCTTTGTCTATTTCCAGTACATCCCAGAATTGCTGCTTGCCTACAAAAGCTTGGTTTAATAAGATTGAGGACATCAGGACTGCTCCCCTGTTTTTAATACTTAAAAGCGTTCTGCTCCTCTGTTTCATTGTATTTTCTCCTTATGATTAAAGCATCTGTTTCCCCCCTGTAAAAATAAGTATTTGGAGCTGTTTTAGCTCTGCAGCCTGTGCCCCTGTAAAATGCTTGCATGTCAGTCCATTTCAATGAGGGACTGAAAGAAAAAGCCCTCCATTTTAAAATATTGCAGGGCGCTGCTTTAAAATGCCCTGTTGCGCCTCCTTGTGCTTTCCTAAAATTAAAATAATGCTTATAACCTCCTGGTTCTCTTGCTTATCCCCCAAAATACCCAAATTGTTAAGAGCTCTTCAGAAATGCAGCTTTCTAGTGAAACTAAACAGCTGAACTCCTGCGCGACAGTGCAAGTGTGAGTGTCAGTAATTTCTACCTGCTCGAATGTGCGCACTGTTGTGAAGTCATTTAGCCTCCTAGTTCTTTCCAGCTTGAGGTTTTCTGCCAGAAACAAAGTATTTTCTACTGTACATACCCTCCTTGTTTAAAATGGACTATTTTGGTGTGGATTCCGAGTCCTTAAAAAAAAAGGGTATTTCTATTGCTGCTGGCATCTCAGAGCCCTTAGAAACAAACCTCCTTCATCTCCAACACTCCTCTAAAAGCCGTCTGGCCACTTCCTGTCCACATTTATGCTGCTGCTGCTAGAAGGGTTGGTGCTTTCTGATGTCAGAGACTGTTTTTAAAACTCTAAAAAGACTGTAATCTACTTTACAGACTGAATGCAAGTCATTATTATGATTTAAAGATGTTTGCAGATTGTGAATAAAATAATTGCACTGTATATAAAGAAATAATGTTTAAAGAAATGTACAGGAGTGAAGTTAGCTAGTCACATGACCCCTGAGAGCTATATAACCTGTGCATCTAGAACAGGTAGTTATTTCAGTTAGATAGTTGCATGTGAAGCTGTTAACATCCTGTGTAGCTAGTGATTCCTAGCTCTGTGTATTTTCGTTTTGATGCAGTTTGCTTCTCTTTTATTTTGCCGCTCTCATTTTGCCTTATATTTTTTCTTGTAAATAAATCCATTTATTTTGCTGCCTTTATGCCTCGTTGGTCCATCATTTACCTACAGCCTACGACAATTACATTTCTCTGTTTAAATCCCAGCAGTGCCTCCAAAGATGTAATTGGCTCACTGTGTAGATGGTACAGGTGTTACTTTCTTGGTTTCTACCCTTACCTTGCATCCGCTGGGGCCAAGCAAAGTTAAGAGGTCTGGGTTTGTTGAAATCCTCATGTGGGGCTTTGGTTTGGATGGGGAATAAAGGGAATAACATGGTGCCTCTTCATAGAGAAGGAAATAGTGGGCCTGCTGATCAGTATAATACTGCCCCCTGGGTGCAGTACCAACCCACCTCTGCACAAATTGTTGAATACCACACTGGAGTACACCAGTGTCAATAGCCCCACTTCAATTACATTGCAGACACCTTGGACTATTTAAAGTAGATTGCTAATAATATGCTAACACAACACATGTCAGAGGCTATTCACAAGGCTTTATTATTCTGAAGCTCTCATCTTTAAAAAGAAATGATAATTAAATTGAATGGATTAAACAGCAACTTTCAGTAATTTTTATTTATTTATTTATTGTACAGTAGTCATCGGAATTACAACCGTTTGAGTCAAGGACTCATTTCCAAAGGTTCCAGGTCAGAGTTATAGAGAAGTACAGTCCATTACATATGAGCATTCCTCATAGGCATAAACAATACAAGGTACAGGGTACAAATATAGTAGGAACACAGCAGGATTTTAAGAACTGTTACAAATTGTATATAGGTGGGGTTACAGGCCTATACATCGAGGTAGCTAAGGACACTTATCAAACTTTCCATTTGACCAATTTTGAGACTGAGAGCTGATTAAGCTGGCTAGGAAGCCATTGTCATAGACTCAGAGTCGTGATGGAGGAGGGGCCCAGTGGACTTGGGTTCACCGGGAGGTATACGTGCAAGAGCGAGTAGAGAGTATATGATTCCTGAGGGCCTCTTTAAATAATCCTAGCTTGGCCAGACTAGTTACTGAAGTGGGTAGAGAGTTGAACTAGGTTGGGCATTTGTAGCCGAATGTCCTTTGGGTTAGGGAGGTTCTGACCTTAGAGACTACGAGAGAGGATTTGGAGGCACTTGGGGTATTGACTGAGGGGACGGCTGGGAGAAGAGTGGAGGTGACACCTGGAGAGGTGAGACCAAGGAATATTTTTTTGGCCATGAGGCAGGACTGATATTTGAGCCTCTATTCAAAATGAAGCACATTTGTGAGGGAGTAAAGTGCCCAGTCAACATATTGGCTCTTATCAACATTTCGGGTGCTTCACCTTTGCAATGCACTCAGATATCAAGGCCTCTCCTTAGATGTGGCTTGCTTGGCCTCCCCCAAACACAGACACAGGCTAGTGACCCAGGCGTACAGTACTGTATGTCCTCCCACTATCCTTACCATTAGAATTCCACAGGTTACGGTGACTTTCACAGCAATCACTTTCTTTAACTGTAATCTAGTCCTAGCTACTGGGTATCCTAATGCCTTGAAAACAGTTTCAGGCCTAGTGTCATGGCACCTGGAATCTTGCATTGGAGCACTTAGTGACACACAGTACAAGCTGGTTTTAACACCACCCGGCTGATTTTATTTGGCTAGTACTTTAGTATGAGCAATAAAATGTAAGCCAAATGTGAACTTTAAAACAAACTGTAATCCAAAAGAGAACTTTTAATACAAATTGCAGAAGTTTCTCTGGCTGGCTTTCTAGTACTCTCATGTCCTCCACTAGTGAAGCAGCAGCTGATATCTTGAGATGAACACTGTTACAGCAGCAGGCAATGATGGCCAATGCACCAGGCTTGGCGCAGTGTTGGCATCACAGCACTTCTCTGCTCACTCAAATAAGTAGCTGTATGAAAATGCTAGACTGAGGGCCATTCCGCCTCACCCCAGTGGCCACCACTTTGTTCAACAGTAAAAGTACTCCTGAAGACAAGCTCCTGACCACCTCTTCCCTTGAACATCCTGATATGGCAGAATGACTTGTTCTTACCTTTGATGTCAACAGTCTGCAGACAGCTTCAGCAGATTCACTCTCTGATGATGAAACAAGCTCCTGTACACTCAGATTCAGTTTAGATGGAACTTCCAGCAACCATCTTCTCTCACATAATGATCTCTGGCCCTAAAGCCTGGCTAGGCCCTCAGCTCTCCTCCTTAGCACTTCTGATCTCACCCATCACTCAGGAAAGACTGCTACAGACTTCTTTTTGGCTGGGGAAGAATTCGGTCCAGCTTCCACCTTTTTTAGATTCTGATTGGCCATTCAACTTGTCATTTACACTCTGGCTTCCTTAGTTGCTACCAAAGGGTGCCAGACACTTGGTTGCTGCTCCTTTCATGTGCCTGTCTGCTTTACAGGATCCCTTATATTTGGTTGACCAATCACAGGGTCAAGTGTCACATGATGGCAACATCCATCCAGTTACACACAGATCAAAGCCTGGCTGCTCTTTCACAGAAGTTAATTTACTGTTAGCAGTTGTTTCTAATTTTACAAACAGCTAATGCAACTGGGATTATAATCTGGATTGTCCCTGGTGACGTTGGCAGTCCTTTCAGTTTGGTGTCAGGGGCAGGGACACCTCTGTCATCAGTGGTGCACAGCAATGGAACAAATGGAAAACAGTAACATTCTTATTCTGGCCTCCAGCACCAGTTCCAGCTGGAGGGTACAGGTGATATAGGTGGCCCCATCCTAAACCACCAGGGGCTTGACAGATAAGCTCCACCTTTTGGGGAGTAATGTAAACTCTAAACATCACATTAAAATATAGTGATAGAAAATATTTTACAGGTAATGTTTAGAATACTGTTGCTCCTGCAAATTTGTCTGTAGTTTCTTCAGAATGTGAGAGGCAACTGTTGTGCTTTTGAGTGTGAAGTGGATGACAGGGCCACAAACACAGGCCTACTACACTGCCTATCAACAGTTTAGGAAATGGGCTTTAAAATATAAGTAAACTGATTGGCAGCCTGGGGTAGAATATTCATTTATTTATTGAAAAGTTTCACCAGGAAGGGCACACTGAGCATACAAAATGCTTGTTTCACGGTGCAACCTGGTGGAAGGGAGGAGAAGCAATACACAAATACATTTTTCATCTGCACAACAGAGGTACATGAAGACATTACATTATGGTTAAAAATGGAAGAAATACAGGGCAGGAGGCGGCAGATTCAAAACAGTTGTAGTTACATGTTTGGTTTTACAGTGAATACAATGTTTGGAGAGATTATGTGAGGTTGCAAGTGTGGAATGACTTAACCAAGCTAGACAACAGACATACAACATTCATACGGTCAATTGTCAAAGAGCTAAATTGTATGAGGCAGCCCATCAGAGTAGCACAAGGATTAAGTGTTAAGGAACAGGAGAAAGCAAAGCAGAGGACATTGTAGGAACCAAAGGGTAGGGAGGGAAGGGGTGGGGGAGGAGCAGATTGGGGATGGGGGCAATGGATTAGGTGCAGGTGCAGTTAGTCATTAAGAAGTTGTTAAGGGCAGAGGATAGGGAGGCTGGGGAGGAGGAGTAGTGAATTTGGCATAGAAGAACATTCCAGAGCTTTGGGAATCTATGAGAGAATGCATTTTCCCTGCATTAGTGAGACAGCGAGGGATCGTTAGAGTGCAAGTGTCACTGGATCTGAGTGAGTGAGGGGGGGGAGGAGTGATAGATACAGAGGAGGATAGGTGGGGTGGGAGGGTATCAAACCAATATTTGGAGATATACTAGGCACAGTGTGTGAGGCACCTATTGGCAAGAGAAGGAAAGGACAGTGAGCGATACAGGGCACGGTGATGTGTAAGGGGAGGGACAGCTAGGGCAAACTGGCAGAAAGAGTTAAAGAGGGTGTCCAATCTGGTTAGGGAGGAGATGGAAGTGGCTCTGTAGACCACATCACAGTAGTTGAAAATGGAAAGGATCACCTTCTGGATTAGTTCACGCCTTGCCGATAGTGGAATGCAACTCGGTTCCTATAAAGACCACCAAGTTTGGGAAGCAGTTTTTTAGGATGGCATCAACATGTCCAGAGAAGCTGAGGTGTTGGTCAAGCCAGCCCCCAAGATATTTGAAAGAGGAGGTGTCCTCAAGGATTGTCCCATTGAGGGTGTGGAAAGAGGGCATGGCTGGTAGCCTCGAGAGTTTCTTTCTTGTGCCGAAAGTCATGGAAACGGTCTTCTTGACATTTAGGAATAGATGATGTGAGCTGAGCCAGTGCTGAAGCTTAATGAAGTTGAGCTGTAGTCTGGCTGCAACATCAGATGGGGATTGGCTGGAAGTGAAAAGGATAGTATCGTCTGCATACATGTGGATGGAAGATGAGGTGCAGACAGACAGTAGAACATTTAGGAAGATAGAGAAGAGCAGAGGGCCAAGCACTGAGCCCTGTGGGACTCCAGTGTTGATAGATTGGGGGGGGGGCGGGAGATGGAGTTGGCAATATGTACTGATTGTGTCCTTCCTGTGATGTAGGCCCTGAACCAGTTAGTGGTCGAGGCAGAAAAGCCGGCTGAAGTAAGGCTGTCAAGGAGGAGCGAGTGGGAGACAATGTCAAAAACCTTGACACGGCCAACGAAGATGGCAGAAGTAACTTGACCCCTTTCCATTCCTAAGAGAATGGAGTCAGTGAGTCGGAAAAGGGTGGCGGTGGTGGAGTGATTCTTCTGAAACTAACAGTTAGAGTCCAGTTAATAATAAGTGCCAGGCATGCTGACCCCATTACTTGTATCCTGGTGCCACCCTGGTTTTGAAATGTTAGCTGCCATTTTTTCTGTTGCTTAGCAATAACCGAGTTAACCCACCTTTCCTCTTGACACACTCCCTCACTTCAACTTTCAAATAATAAAGAAAATGCTCTGTTCATCATAACACATTCTACACAGTCATGTCACGATCACCCCTGCCTCCTCTGTCACTCCATCTGGCTACTAACTCACCTCTGAAAAAATGCTTCTCACTTGGATCTCCATTCCCCATGACCGCCAAAAACCCTGCTATGTCAGCACAACAACATCACTGACACTGCCTGAGGATGCAGTAGGTTTCAGTGCATTTTAAATTTCAAACTGTAACACCACTCTTTTAATGTTAGACAGAAAAAGCCCATTTAGTCCGCTGCCCTGCCGCCTCATAGTTAGCATTCTATACTTCCTGCTTGTACATGATAGGGTCGCACAAGGACACAACTTCCAAAAGAAAAAAAAAGGACTCTACCAGGAATTATTTTTAAGAACTACAAGTATTGGGGGGGAAACTGTACCAAAAATGCCATGCCTTGGCAGCCTTGCTCAGGAAGTCATTGAGGGGAGGGTGGGGAGTACAACAAAATGACTTTGTTGGGGGTGGGGCAGGAGATAGAAAAACACAGACACAGAGGGACTACTTTACTACAGAAACACTTCAACTTCATTTTTTCCCTATTTTTTTGTATTTCTTTTTAATTAAATCTCAAGTAAAATTGCTACAGGTAGCCCATTTTCTAAGCGCAATGATATCCTCCATGGTGGGTGGTATGGGCAGTACCGGACCTTCCAGGGGCTGTAAGGCCCTCCACCTGCGGAGTAGGGCCTCATTATGCCACTGGGTGGTCCAGTATTGCCCAATACTGCCCACCCTGTTGGGAATTATTGTTTGCATAGTGTGGATGGTAATGGTAATGAATCCTGACCACTGACAAGAGCTCATGTAGCATTAAGCACTGGCATGTTTGATTGGCACATTTTGCTGCTCATATGGGATCCAAAGTAATTTATCTGGATATTGGCATCATAGCTTTTTGAAGCTGCCATTGGATTTTTTGTGGTTATCTGGAGCATCCAGTGAGTGCTTTCCGATTGTGGCAGTGGATGGTAATGTTGAATGTACCACTAGTGTACCTATATATTGATCTCAGGTGTTCACTTTGGGAGATGAAAAATGTATGGCCTGTTTGACTTTGGTGTAAAGATTAACAGTTCTACCAAACCAATCAATTTACTTATCTGTCTTGTATGATAAGAACAATTAAAAACTACCGTCACTTTGAGCTGAATTGAGACCAATAAAGTAGCCCTAGTCAAAACTGAAACTAAAGCCATGTAAATCTCTAAACATGTATACAATATCTGAAGCTGCACATTTTCAGATCAAAATCACAAATGTTTGAACATCATTAAGTATGGATTAAAAATGTTGGAAACTGTGATCTGTAATGAAAGTTTGCTGCTCTGTGTGAGAATATCAATTTGAATGTTAAAGCTGGAATGTTTTTGACTGGTTATACTTTTTATGCTTGATCCTGTACCTCCTGGCTGTTATTGACACAGTACATTAATAGATGTTTTCTAAAGCTTGTACTGCAAGTATCTAGTACTCAAATAAAAAGCATACCTCCAGCAGTTTTTGCAAAAATGTTATTCTCTGACCAACATAGCTATGTAACCCTGTACTGAGACCTCCTAGCCATAATATTAGGTAGGAGCAGAACTACACTATAACCACAATATTCCATGTTAGTTGGGCTGCCCTGGTTAATACCTTTTATAAAACCATCTCCAGTTTCTAAACATCTCCAGTTTCTAATCTGTGATGAAAGTCACAGATTTTTGACCAGAAAATGGTGTACAAAGCACACCCCAATGCGCCAATCCAGAAAAATACTATACTATAGAATGATAAATCTCCACTGGCCCTGATTATTAATGTAAATGAAGATGCCCAGATGTTCCTGTGTGCAGATATTGTTTGTGTACATTAATAACACTGATGACCAACACATGTGTACAGTATGCCCATGGTGCTCAACCATGCACATACATATATGTGTGTATGGTACTCTATACAAATACATGTAGGTCACCCCACCTCCCAATCTGTTCCTATTAACTCATCATAGCCCACCAGGAATGTTATGTCCTTTTCCCTTTGTCCCTTGTCATTCTCCCTGGTAGTCCAGTAGGCCCCAAATATGTTGCCAGTCATAAGTAGTTCCCTGGAAGGCCAGCAGCAGCCTCCCTCTTGCTCTACAAACGTGTTGTCATCCTCCAACAATTAGGTCCTATGCTTATCTCAGTCCTTCAGTGTCTTGGTGCACCAAACACAGCAGTCCAAACCCTCCTACAGCTAGGATTTTCTTTTTCTTTTTATTCTTTGGTAACCAGGTATGGCCCACTCTGTACAAGGCCTGGGAGCACTGAGAGGTTAAGTGACTTGCTCAGGGTCACACGATAGGCATGCAGATGTTATGGTAATCAAACATAGGTCTGCTGGATATTCCAAACTCATTCATAGCATGCTGCTCTAACCTCTGGCTATATTGCCAGCCTGGTAGTAGTTAGAGGCCAGCAATAAAGTGCTATGCCAAGCATGCTGGTACTGCTGTACTTTGCAATGTAAATGGCACTGCAGGTCATTTACAAATCAGTTTGCACCTGTTTTATGAAAGCCACTTGCAAATAGGAATTGGACCCAATGGGCTTAATTTTCAAAGGGGGACATTGCCTGCATTAAGCCCTGCATCAACCTCATTGTTTGAGACAGGTGCACCAAAGTACTTTGATGTAACTGCATCTGAATGTTAGTACATTTGGTGCAGCTGTGACACTTTCCACATATTATAGCAACTTGCACCAAATATTTGATGCAAGCCCCATAAAAATGGTCTGCTGAATGCTGCAGCTTAGACTGGGGAGAGTTGGTCTAACTTACGGCATTTGGTGCACGGGAGTGAAAATCCCAATCGACACCGGGAGAATGCCACAAGCCCCATGTGCTATATGATCGGCGCACCAGGGGCTTGCAACATTCTCAGAGCTTTTGAAAATCGAGCTCAGTGTATTCAAGCAAGAATGAATACATTTAAATGTTGTAATGTTAAATATTATCAAACTAATTTAGACTTACCCAGGTATTAAAGAAAAGCGCCAGTCATCAGTACTTGGTAGCAGCAGAACTAATTCCATTACATTCCAAACAATAAGCCATTTTGTTCTTGTTAAAGGATCAAACTTAACAAAACTTGATCTTTGTCCCCTACAGTTCACTTACAATTAATTTTCAGAAGTGTGGCTGCAGACTCAAACATGTGTTGTGTTTACATCTGCCCTTTTGCTATTTTCAAAAATGTGTCTCTTTGAGACAAAAAGTCATGATCTGTGGTAGAAAAATGATGTTAATGCTGTTTAAGAAAAATATTTGATAAAATTTCCTTACACGCCAGCCTGGTGGCGCTGAGGGCTGAGGTGCTAAATGCCACACCTCGAGCTGTGCTGGCGACCCTGGTTCGGGAATGGACTCAGGTTACCGGGGATCGGCGGGGTGAAGGAGGATTGAGCGTCCCAATGGATGTTGTCCTCCTTTGGGGGTGGGATACTGGGGGTGCTTCATGCACCTGATGCTCCTGAGGCCAGTGGAAGCACGGGCTTTTGGGGCACTGGAGACTCTGCCTTGGGAGTCAGGGAGGGGGGACACTGTTAGGTGCTTGACAGACAGCGTGCGTTGCCTAGTCTGGACGTATGTCCTTCAGGCAGGGGTTGGGAGAAAAATCGGGGAAAAATGCAAAACACCATGCCCATACAAGCAATATGAAACTGGGGATGGGATGTCTTGGGGATTGCCCTGTCGGATGGAGTAGGAGGAGGTATGAGGCCTCTTCTGAAAGCCGTGGGAGCTGGGCAAGTGAAAATTTCCTTACATTAAAAAGTAATGTTGTTAGAGATAGAATACCCAGGACTAGCAGAAATTATCATCATTCTATAACTCTCAGCCAGATTACCATCTCAATAGATTTAGCAACCTGCCATAAAATTTCTCAAGCCAGATAAGGGCACAAAAAACTACAGATTCTTTAAATAGTCTTCCAACAGATGGTCAGTACTTTTTGTTGGTCAAAGCAAACATTGTAATCCTTCTGCAAACCATTTAATATAATATTAATTGTCTGCCTCCCTTATGAATGACTAAATGGTTATCATGCTATGCTATAAGAGTAGGTTACTAGAAATTAACTGAAAATGTATATACCATGAAACAGAGAAAATGTAGAGAATAATGGATGGGTACAGAGTTATTACAAGGATTTTACACACACCCCTGAGGGTGGGATGCCACATAAACCCTGAGAGTGAAGCTCAAGGGGTTTATTCAGGCCTCCCACCCCAAGGGAGTGAGTAAAATCTGAGTTTTTGATGCCTACCCATCCTTTATTTTGTATAATTGATGGGGATCGTTTTTTCGCCACTGCAATTATACAAAATAAATGCATTTCTTCATGGAGACGAGCCGCAGATCACTGGGGTTTCAATGCAGTCTGCAGGCTCAACTCCAGACAGAAAGCAGTGAGTTGTATTCTCCCCCCCCCCACACTGGAAAATAAACATTGTGACACACATATTTTTGTTTAAAAAACTAACTACCCCCGTTTCCTTCTTTGGGGAACTGCTTAGGCTTGAGGAGCAGGACAGCAGGAAAGAGAAAGTATGTGGCTACCAGATTTATTTATTTATTAGCTTTTGCAACCAGGTAAGTACATTAGGCAATAGACCTGCCTATTTTCAAGCGTGACCCAGGAGTATACAAAACAACAATGGAACAAGTTTACAGGGGACAAGAACAGTAATAACCAAATCTAAGAAAACAGGACCCAACACAGGGAGGTCAAAACACAGTATCAGGTGAAATTAACACTCATGCAGAAGTCAGTAATAAAACAATAAACAGGTCAAGTAATAAATGCAGCAGTAAAATGAAGCAGACAAGGAGACATAAGGAAACCAGCAAAAAACAGAAAACTAATTACGTACTGCAAGGGATGAGCGGGAGCTGACACATGCCCAGTGCAACGGGAAACCGGGCACATGTTCGTCATTATAACCAGCTGGTTATAATGACAGAATTATAATCCGGTTTCCCCAATGGAAAAAAATGATAACCAGTTAATATATAGTAGTAACGTATTTCATGCATGGCTGAAATGAGTGCTGTACTCAGCATGATGCTAGGAAAACATTGCATAAGCATCAGTGTGATTTAGCTAGTAGTATCACATGCTAGTCATCTGCGAGTCAAGAAAACATGGATGAATGTTCAAAAAGCAACTGCTTGGATTCAGTGCTGGCCTTTGCCCAAAAGTAAGGATATTGTAAAAGCTTTTTTCTATGCAATACTGGAGTGGTATCAACAAACCACTGCTCTATCTCACTACCCGGACCCTGTGCTCTCAAAACTCTCAGTTGATGCTCTTGACACAGAGAGGGTGCAGCATCCAGACTACAGATGGTGTTGGCAGCACTTTCCCTACAATGGAATTTCACATACTAAACCACATTTGCTGTACGGTGCAGTTACCTGGGATTGCCAAGCCTGGATACAAAATCGCATTGTCAATTGAACCTTGCTTTTACTCATTTCCAGAGCTAGGTATGTGAGAGCACTGAGAATGTACATGACTTGATTAAGGTCACATGGTGAATATTTGACTCTGCTGGGGTTAAAACCTGTGATCTACCTATTCCCAAGCTGTTTCTCTTGGCCATAGACCAACATGATTCACCAGCTGAATTAACTGCAGGCCTAGATGCACTCATAGTTCCTCACTACGGTATGAATGCCCATCCAACATCTTGGACCTTCCTCTCCTCCAAAATATGCATTGATCATCCCCTACAAAGTTCAGCCCCTCAGCAAACCTACCCCACACATCAGATTCTTTGCTTCATCAAAGTGTTAAGTAAACATCACATGCTCACATCCCAGTCTTTGAGCAAACCTGTCCCATACCCTAATTCTACTCCTTCCCTCTATTGTGCAGTTAATATCCCCCCCCCCCCCCCCCCCAGGTGTCAACCTCTCGGTAACCACACCACACCCTACACAAAGTGCCTACCCCCCAAGTGCATAGTAAACATCACCAACCATGTCCCAACCTCACAGCAAATGCACACTGCAACTCATACCCCATGCACCCACCAGAAAAGTAGAAATATCATCCAGCCACATCCCAATCTCTCAGCAAACCCTCTCACACCCCAGACACCTGAGAAGCCCTTACCTTGCCAATTATTTAAATCCTGTTTAGCAGGACCAATACCGCCCTGCTATTTCTGACCCTGCCAGCCATCATCATCCACATGTTCAGGCATGCTTGTTTGCATTAGCATTGTGCAACAACAAAACTGTTCTGAAACAACATGCTGCAGAGCTCACTTTGCTCTGGCCATATGTGTCCCAACTACCCCTGATTCTGCTTACTCTGGATAGGATCTCCATGTTGACTAAAAGGTGCCAGCTCCAGTTAAGGGACAGCTACAAACATAACACCTTCCCCAGTGGGTCATGCAGGCACTCAGTGCAAAGCTATGGGAGGTTGGTGTGATGGCACTTAGTATAAAGGCATCTTATGAAAGGGGTCACCTGATGTCCTAAGTATGATCATGTGCTCGTGACTTGGGTTTAGGAGCAGATTTTGGAACATGCTAGGTGGCCTGGGAGTCTGGGGAGCTTTGGCACCAGTTTCTGCTGTTGCAACCATCCCTGTGGTAAGCTGGGGAGCTTACTTCCTCCACAGAGGGACATTGCATGTTTGCATGGCCTGTCAAGAACAGGAAGTGGGCAGAATAAGTGGAGAGTGGGAGACAAAACTAAACCCCCAAGTATTGTGTACTTTGAACCACCAGTATGACTTTCAGTGGTACTCTTGGGGCTCACTCTGTGTATCTCCTGCTGGTCCTCATGGGAGGGGGGGAGAAGCACACAAGGCAGGAACATTTCTAGCAAAAGAAACCTGATAAAAAGGAGTTTAACAGTTTAAGGGGCAAGAAGCTACTGAATATGACAAAAAGACTTAAAAAAGCATTTAATGAATGTAGATGCCATTATGCATAACTCCGTACCCCACCCTTCTACAGTTACACATGTCACACCCACCTACCATACCCAACTCTGCTCCATTGGGCAGTTATCATTGATGTTGTTCCCCACCTCCCTTGCCCTGTGCACTGATGGCTGATTGATGGCAATTGCAATTCTGGATTTCCACATCCCTCAACCATCTTCCCTGGTGGTTCAGTGACCCTGAAGTCCCTTTTGATATTGTTTAAAGTCCCAAGCATTCAGTGGATCCAATATTGTTAGCCTTGTTCCTGTGACCACTAGTGTACAGCACTGCCTAAACTTTCCCCCTGCTGGAACAGGCATTCTAGCTTGTAAGGCAGTGACCCCTTTGCAGAACTGCTTCCTGCAGTCTATCAGTGGCTGGGGTTGATGCACCTTGCAGTCAGGGGGTGAGGGCGCATGGGGAGCTGATGTGATAGCACCATACCTCCATGCCACCAGCATTCTCATTATGGAGGACTTCACCCACCACTTTCTTTATCTCTCACACTGACCTGTGTGCTAGTGTGGGGATTCCGTTGCAGTCCTTTTGTGTATAGCACAAAGTGATGCATATTATATATGTGCCACAAAGTGGTTATTGAAACTGCTTTGTTGCACAGATAGTGACACTCTGTATAAGGCATCTTGTAACCAACTTTGCATTTTTTGTGGGCAGAAACATATTATTTACTTTGTTTGTTGAATGGGAAAGGAGTGCTCAGTAATTCTGCTTATTTTCAGGCTTATCCTGAGGAGGGGGGTTGGAGGAGTACAGATGTAAACTGACATTGAATCAGGTGAAGTTATTAAAGCTGATGGTGGCATTGTTAGTGCATGGGGGAAATTTGGCCAGGGTGATGGTGAAATTCCTGTACTCTTTTTGAGAAGTGCTATGGGATCTTTAACGTACACCTGAGCAACCACCAAAACTGACAGATGGGACCTTAGTTTAACATCTGATCCCAAAGTTAACACCTTATGAGTGCAGCAACCCATCATGCTGAACTACAGTATCAGTACTGTGATGTATCTTACGTCCCTGGTATGGGGCTAGAACCCTTAACCTTCTAATTTTCCTGCCTCAGAGCTGAGTGTGCAACCCACTGAGCCACTGACACTGATATTAATAAGGTATAAAATAAAGGTGTTAATAAATATTGAATTTATTCAGATATGCATATATACACTGCACAGTACATTCCTATATACATTGATACAGTTAATTCATTAATACATACCACATTATACTGCTTATAAAACGTGTTAGTGCAATCAAAACTTTTTTTCTTTAGCTTGAGTTACAGCAGGAGAAATAATATAACATCTGCTTTAAGATATACATTAGCTTTTTTCTGTTATATCCATATGTATTTGTTTGGTGATGTTCTAGTGTCCCTTTCTAACCACATTGTTTTTATTTTGTTTTGTTGTCCTATAGGTCCGTCTGATTTATTAGAAATGACAGACAGTGAAACGTGAGTAGCACAGATTCTATCTTACACCAAAGTCGTACATTTTTCATTCTGACCAAGAACTCAATCTCACCCCCGCTTCATCTAATCCCACCACAGTGTGAAATTGTTGCATGACAGCAGAAGGGGGACATGGCTTTAATATAACTCTTTGAATAATAGATTCAATCAGAGCCATGGGCTCCAGCTGAAAAAAAGAAAGCAAAAATTAAATTTTGATCCTGATTTAAAAGACAATTCCATTCTGCCACAAGGCAGAACTGAGTTACATTTCGATTAATGTGAGATGTCTCCTTTTTGTTTTTTTGTTGATAGAGGAGAAACAGCATTGCACAAGGCAGCCTTCCATCATCATCGAGGCATTTGTCGGCTTTTGATAGATGCTGGAGCATCTCTGATAAAGACAGATTTACAGGTAACTCATTCATGCAAGTAAAGGCAACAGATTTATAATCCAAGGCTGTGTCATTGCTGTAATACTTTGGATGATGTTGGATTTTACTGCATGACTTGTGGGGCTCGTGAAGCACTTAGAGTATGAAGTTTTGTGCTGAATCTTTTTTTTAATAATGCCAAATTCAAACCCTCTAAAAAGAAACTGGAACCTCTGAGGCTATTTAGCCCATTGTTATAAACAGTATTAAAATCATTTTCTTGAAACTGAGAACTTCAGTTTTGTTAAAAGCTGCAAAAATATATCTTATTGAGTTCACATTGTAATCATTAATTGAGATTTTGCTTAGTTCCAATATGATTTTCAGTGCAGTTCCTGGTACTATAATCTGCCATTGCCGAACAGCAACTTGCAAGTATGTAGACAATTGTGATGCACAACTCTTTACTTCCTTCAGGACCATTAAGCCTTCTTCACATCCTGGTATCTACAGTAATTAGAAATGACATTTAATTGGAAACCCAACAAGTCTTATACACAGCATTACTATAGTTACAGGGCTGAAGCAGTTAGACATTCCTTTTCCTAAGGATTATTGAATGTAAAGCTGTTATTAGATTTATTGCTTTTCTGAAACGTTGACAGGTTTAATATCCCCTCAATAAACCACTTGGCACTGCAGCCTCTAAGTATTCATTCCTATACTATATTGTTAGAGTCTCAGGTAGATTACTTTTGTTCCTGATCTCCAAAGCAGATCACATCTGCCTACATATACTAGTTCTCTTTTATTTTCTTTATTTCCTTACTAAGGCACAGCAAGTCCTGCAAAACCATGCAATGTCATTAACACTTTATTATTGAATTGCCATTGGCCTGACCCCAACCTGCAACAATTTCCCCCCATAGAAATACTGTAGTTCCATCAGAGGGTATACTAAATATTTGACCACAACTGTATGCTCGTAATGTACCTTGGATTTTGGCTGTAGGTTTATGAAAAAGTGAACTATAGTAATGACAGTATATTATGCAAGCAATAATATCCAACAGGGTATGCAGTGTTGGGCAATATCGGACCACCCAGGGGCGTAATGAGGCCCAATACCATAGGTGGAGGGCCTTGTAGCACCTGAAAGGTCTGGTATTGCCCATATTGCCCACCCTGGAGGGTATTATTGTGCTTAGAAAATGGGCTAGCTGTGTCATTTGTATGTGGGATTTAAAAAAATAATACATTTCAAAATTTAGTTAGATGAAGTTAAAGTTGTCCTGCTGCAAAGTAGTCCCTACTTTTCTGTGCTGCTCCATGTATTGTTGCTACCCCCCTACAGAGCTGTTGTGATCTTCTCCTCCCCCCCCCACACACACACACATCGCTCCATCACATCTGTGACAAGATGTGGAGTTTCTTTTACAAAAATGCAGTTTTCTGTCTGTCTTGCCACTTTTTTTTTCACCCCTTTCTCAGACGTTGAGATCTTGCATGACCCTGCCACACAAAAGTAGGAGGGTAGATCGAGAAGCTTGATGATTCAGGACAGCATAGAGTACTGTTTTTTTAAATTTAGAGTGTGATTTTTACTGTGCCATTTCACCTCCCCCCCCATAAATGTGTCCCTTTCTTTCTGCACCCCATTGATGTGATTTTTTTTTCGATGTCCCACCAGAAAAAGTGAAAAGCCATTAGTGGAGCACCTGACCACAGTAAGGTATGCCCCGTGTGCTAAAATCTGACTGATGGGTAAGCTTTCTCGGTGGGAGCAGTCGGATACGTGGAGGCAGTTTAGATACAGTTTGTTATGGTATTATTTGTCTGAAGTAATGACTGTATGCAAAGCAGGTTAGTCAAAAAACATATATTACTTTAGATGCTGTGAGTAAGAAATCTTGTGCTGCACGTTTTAAAACGTTAGTGACAACAGGCAGATCCATGAAGCTAATCACTCTGATGACTTCTCTTTTATTATCCTACATTTCCTTTTTGTATTATTGGAAAAGTCTTTATTTTAAATTGTTAAAGTAAGGGCGTCTGGGGGGGCGCACTTCTCTCACACGTGGGGGGGCTGCCTCGCTTGGTCATCCAGTTACGGAGACAGACAACATAATTTTCAGGAGCGAGCGGGCAGCCAGCTGAAGGAGGAGGAACAAGGGAGAGCCCAGTTGGCCTTAATAGCCTGAGAATCATGGGGCACTGGAGAAGAGGTATAGCAATAAAATAAACAAAACGTTTCTGGACATTAGCCCAGCTTAAGTGTGCCATATCAGGCAGCTGGTATTGGGGGCCAGTAACTCTCATTAACTGAGAGTAAAAAATGGCGGTGATTTCAGATTAAACTGGGTGTTTTGGGCCAATGAGAAAGCAGGGTGGGTACATGGATATCTAAGTGGGTGAAGGGGCATTGTGGTTGGTACTTTTTACTTCCTGTGCATCTATTGAAAGTTAATGTACCCCACCTGGCAGGGGTACAGTCAGATGCCTGGAAATAAAAAGTCCATTTTCTAAGCATCCGACAGTCAACTTGATGACACATTGTAGAATTTGTACAGAAATTGTACTGAGCATTACAGGTCTGCAAAACTTTTGTGACAAAATAATCATGTTTTACTACAGATGAGAATGTACCAGTAAATAAAGATTATTGTAAATCTGAAAATGTATTTTAAAAATGGCCAATTAAATTCCAAGGAAGTATGGGGCAATGCTGACACAATGTTTATCAGTCATGCACTGTACAAAACTCAAGGGCAAGCTGGAACAATATAAATAAAATATTGCAAAGGTTGTATTTCACTGCAGCTAAACTAGACAAATGGGATTTTAGCCAGAATACCTTCTGCAGGCATGCATTACCGAAGCAATCAACATACTGTAGCAAGCATCCTGGGGTCTTGCACAGCACTAGATATCTATTGCAATAAGGTCTGAGAGGTCTGCAAGAAGGTGATTCAGGACTCATTGCCATGAGAGGCATCCTTAACAATGTTTGAAATGTTGGAGCTTAATACAGCCTACCATAATATAATACAAGGTGGGTACTGACTGCCTGAACCACTGCAATAAATATCATTTTAAGACACTGGAGTGAGGCCTACACACCTGAATGCTCTGTGTGAGTGTGGGCCATAGCCAGTAGAGTCAAGTATTAGAAGGTTGTGTGTGCAGCAGTTGGTGATGTGAAGCAGTTTAACTTTATTTGGGGTCAGATTTCTTTGACATATTTCTGTAAACCATCACAGCTGAGGTCCTTTAATTCTGTCTTCCAACAGTGGGTGCACAATAGGCACAACAAAAATGATGAACTACAATAGACGAGGCATTTGCTGAAGTCACTGAGCATTACCCTTACTCATTCATGCTTCTGCCTCCTGTCCTTTGTCCCTCCCCTTCATCCATATTTATGTATGAAACATCACTTGAATAAGTTACCCATGTAACTAGCTTGGCTACATGTTGATTGTTCTGTATATGTCCTTGTCACAATACAGACTTCTGCCTCACTCAATCCCTTTTACCCACTTGCTCTCACACAATAAAGTAAAATGCAGATGCTCACACCCAACAACGTACCAGCAGGAATCATACATCCACTGTCCCAATTTACATGTTCCTCTTGTTGGTACAAGAAAAAGATCTTGGAATGATCATATTGCCATTGCAAACTCTCTGACCCTTCCCAATACTGTGATGGGCTTCACTTGGTGTCACGCCTCATAGAAGTGGACACATGTGGTCAAGTACAGTTATCTCTTCCCTTACACATACAGATTCCAAGATAGAGTTTTAATATTTAATAAAGGAATAATGCATGATTGGGTATGTGTCATGCTGGGATAATGTCATGCCTAGGGTGATTGAGCATGAGGCCACAGGCTGAGTGCATCTAACACCCCCAAAAATGATGTATCCCAACATGACACACACCCTGGAGTGCATTATTCCTACTATGCAATGGTTCTTTTTTTTTAAGAAAAAAAATAAAAAAAAAACATTTTTACAATAGTGTTTTTCCTTTATTTGTGAGTGTGGAAGCATATTAACAAACAAAAAAGTTCCTGTTTTCTGTTTGTCCAGTAGGTGATGCTGTTATGTAATGGGTTTCTCTTGTAGTATTAATGAATTTCTGTCTCCTTCCCTTCAAACTACCATTCCTTCTCTCTTTCTTTGTGTGTATAGCACCCCTCTTTGTTTACTTCCCTCTCTCTCCAGTTGGTTGGTCTCACCATTTCCCTACCCCCATTTTAAGTCCGTGGCTGTCTGACCAATAGTTTTGGTGAGTATTGTTAGCACAGTTTAAGCTCATGTTTACCCTCCCCTTGTGGTTCTGTGTCTGTTACTAGAACCCCCCCCCCAGTTGTTCTTTACCTGTGGCTGGTTAGTTCTCCTAGTATCTATGTTTGCACATAATCTGAAGGTGCTGGCCCGCCAGTCAGTAAGTGCAGTGCATTTTACCACACGCTGTTTGTTGTCATGCTGCTTGCTGGAGCATGGATTGTAAATGGCTTTACTTTCTGATTTTATTTTGAAGCAAGTGTGGTGGGGGTCATAAAAAATATATATATTCTCCTTAAAGCAATGACAGCAACCACAAGAATACAGAAAGTTTTTTTTATAACTGCACACAAGGTTTCGGTTGTGCTAGTAGAGACTGCAAAGTCAACTGAAATGATGGCTTCATACAGTATTTATTTAATTTAATTAAACTATGTGCTACAGTAATGGGTAATTGACTAACATCTGATTTGGGGAGGGAAGTGATGATTCGGTGTGACAAGATAGGAGGCAGGAATCGGGGGAGACTTGGAGATGTGGCAGAGTGACTTTTTTTTCTGAGGCTGTGTGGTTTGTGTGAAGAGCATGCAGTGACATGTACCATGTGTACAACATGTGAAGTGGTCATGTGCGTGCTGGGACTAGATCCATGATGTTATGCTGGGATCACGGGTCCAGTCCCAGACTGACCAGTCAGACCCCAGCATTCTTTCTTGCCATTGTATAATAATATTTACAAAATGTACACATCTGATCATAGAGAACAAACAGGGCAAGCATGCACAGAAACAACACAAGAATATCATTTACTAAACTAGAAAATATAAGAAATACATGAAAACTGTAAACAGACAGTGGTAGCTATGATAGAAAATCTCAAACATAAATAAAATCTAACTTAAAGGAGACCTATACCCTCACATGTTGTAAATTTTATTTGTTTCCTTGTCACCAATCAACTGTTTCTATAGCTCTTGGAGGTATTGAGATTGAAACATAGAAACATAGAATTTGATGGCAGATAAGAACCACTTGGCCCACCTAGTCTGCCCATTTCCCTACCTAATGGATAAGCTGCAGATCGTAGTTAACCAACAGCCTACTTCCTCCTACCCCCCACTAGAATTGCCTAATGTCTGTCCCATGCATTCTTGAATTCCCCACTGTTTTTGACTCTATGACCTCCTCCAGGAGGCTGTTCCATGCATCTACAAGCCTCTCTGTGAAGAAATACTTCCTCACATTACCTCTGAGCCGTCTCCCCTCTATCTTCAAATTGTGCCCCCTTGTTCTTGCACATCTCTTTTTCCGAAAGATGTTACCCTCTTGGACTTTGTTGATTCCCTTGAGATATTTGAAAGTTTCTATCATGTCCTCCCTCTCCCTCCTTTCCTCGTGGCTATACACCTAAAGTTCCTTTAGTCTTTCTTCATATGTCTTCTGGTGTAGATCCTGCACCATTTTGGTTGCCCTCCTCTGGACAGCGTCCACTCTGTCTATGTCTTTGCGGAGATGGGGTCTCTAGAACTGTACACAGTACTCCAGATGTGGTCATACCAACTGTCTGTACAGAGGGCCAACAACTTCCTGTTTTCTACTGCAGATGCCTCTCCCTATGTATCCCAGTATCCCCCAGCCCTTCTTACTGCCGTCTCACATTGCTGGCCCACATTTAGGTCATCTGATATGACTACCCCCAGGTCCCTTTCCATTTTTGTTGTTGTCAGTATCTCATCCCCCATTGTGTACTCTTCCCCTGGGTTTTTGTTTCCCAGGTGCATTACTTTGTACCTCTTTGCATTGAATCTAAGCTGCCTTACATTTGACCATTCCTCCAACCTTGCCAAGTCCCTTTTCATTCTTTCCACCTCACCTTGCGTATCAACCCTGTTGCAGATCTTTGTGTCATCTGCAAAGAGACATACTTTCCCTTTTAGTCCCTCTGGGAGAAGCAAGGTCCATGGGCACAGTGTATGTGGACCTGCCCAAAGCTTTTGATCTTGTTAATCATAGTATTTTATTGAATTTATTGAGAAATATGGGGGTGACAAAGGAGACATGTCAGTGGTTCCACTCTTATTTGGAAAATAGGTTACAGATTATCAGCATAAATGGAATTAGTTCTAAACCAGTATACGTTACTCGAGGGGTGCCACAAGGATCAATACTAGGCCCCCTCTTATTTATCATATATATTAATAATTTACCTGAATGTTTGGGAAATACCTCTGTCCGTCTATATGCAGACGATACCATATTAATAGAAGATGGGGAAACATCATAAGGAAGTACAGGGAAAATTACAAGAAGATTTTATGATTACACAGAAATGTTTTTCTGACCTAGGGTTAGTAATAAACAGTAAAAAAAACTCAAACAATGTTGTTTTCTTCTAAACAAGATAGAGAACACCCAAGTCCCAAGTTAATTGTTAGAACCAGGGAAGGGAATATACTTGGACAAACTAAGGTATATAAATGTTTAGGAGTTTATATAGATCAGTATTTAAAATTCGATCATCATATAAATGAGTTGGGGAAAAAGGTTGATATGAGATTGGGGCAGCAAAATGGGTATCATATTGTTCAACTAGGAAGGTACGTCAAACTATGGTAAATCCATTATTATTGCCCATTTTTTAGTATGGAAGTCACATTTATTGTCATGCAAATAAACAGTTAATGATAAAATTAGATTTGGTCCAAAACAGGCTTGCTAGATTTGTACTGAAGTGTGATTTTAACACACATCACTGTGTGATGTTTCATTCCCTTGACTGGAGCCCACGAGAGACCACAAGAAAACGGGCATGGGCTATACAAGTTCATGGGATTTTAAGAAATAATTTGATATGTAGGTTGGCAGAAAAGTTAGAAAAATCAAAACATGGCTGTAATGTGAGAAGAAAAACAACTAGAGCATTAGTAATTCCCAAGTATAATAATAAATTTACCTGTATGACTTTTCAGTATAAAGCAGCTGTTTGTTGGAATCAACTCCCTTTGTACCTTAATGACCCATATATGAAATCAGATGTCTTTAAAATTGCTGTTTATAGGGAATTTGAGCATTGTTGACGATGTAATAGTCTAATTTGCATTAGGATCTGAGATTTGTCATGCATGTAATAGATTAAATTGTATTAGGAGTATATGAGTTGGCTTGTTGGATCGAATGTACGGTATTTTGATAATGTGTAATTGGCTTTTGCATTTGTCAAATTTCCCTTGAATATAATTTGCTTGTTTTGAGCATGTTGTCTCTGTATATTGTATTTTATGTCTATATATTTTGTTATTGTAATTCTGTACTAAACAGGTGCACCTTGAGAAAACGGCATATATAGCCCTAATGGAGGCATTACTGTATAAATAAATTGTATCTACTACTACTACTACTACTCTGCAATGTCACTTATAAAGACATTAAAAAGGACCGGCCCCAGTACTGAACCCTGCAGTACCCCACTAGTAACCTCCCTTTATTCACTGTGGAATCCATTTATTATTACCCGCTGTGTCCTTTTTTCCCACCAGTGTTTTACCCAGGCTACCACCCTGGGACTCACTCCCAGGCTGGCTAATTTGTTTATTAATTGTTTGTGTGGGACTTTGTCAAGTGCCTTGCTAAAGTCTAGGTAGGCTATGTCCACAGCTCCTCCCTGGTCTACTACTTTGGTCACCCAGTCAAAGAAATCAATTAGATTTGTCTGAAATGACCTTCCTGCTGTGAATCCATGCTGCCTTGGGTCCTGTGCCCCACTGACCTCTAGGCACTCAATAATTCTTTCCTTCAGAAGTGATTCCATCATTTTCCCTACCACTGAGGTCAAACTGACAGGTCTGTAGTTTCCTGCCTCTGTCTTGCTCCCACTTTTGTGAAGGGGAATCACATCCACCCTCCTCCAGTCCTCAGGTACCACACCATCCTCCCATGATTTATTAAAAAGGGAAGTCAGTGGTGTTACTAGTTCTTTTAGAATTCTGGGGTAAATACCATCAGGCCCCATTGCTTTATCCACCTTCAGTTTTAAGAGTTCTTTCAGAACCCTTTCTTCTGTGAAAGGACTAGTATCAACCCCACTACTGGGGGTACTACTAAAAATAGTCCCATTACACTTCTCCATGCATCCATCTGCTGTTTGATGACTTTTCATTTGTTCCTGGGAACTGCATTAGCAGTAAGAGCATGATGCTACTTCTGTTATTTGGTCTTCACATCATGTCTCTGTGCTACATCAAAATAATGCAGCAGGAAGCAGCAAAGTTGTGAAATGCCACATTTATCTTCAATTAACACAAAACTCCTCCCTCAGCACAGCAAATTCTTACTCAGACTGTTACTCTCCATGGTACGAGGAGTTCCACCAAAGCCTCATAACAAGTCCCATTCTGTAGGACTACCCAAGGGCAGCGGGCATTCATATATAGAGCACCTGTTTGGCTAAATGGTCTTCCTTCTGACATCCTGGTAGAACCCAAGCTAGGTCCTTTTAAATCCAAAGTCTGTCAGCACCTACTTGATACCAACAGCTGTGACTGTCTCTAGCCTGAGTAGGTGCCCAGCCCTCCACATCCTCATCTCTCCTTTCTACTTGTTACTGGTGACTAAGTCAACTCAGACAGTTTCTACTTAGGCAAGTACTTCCCCTACTCTACCTTGTGCACTGACTATTCTAGTACTTCCCTTCTTATGTCCTGCATTTTGTCCATCTTTATTCCATAATCCTCTGTATTTAACAAAATCCTTTTCAGATTGCTTTCATAACATCCTACTGCCATTCAACATGTTATCCTCAAACTTTCTCCTTCTGTAGCAGTTAGTGTGTTGCTGTAATTTCTGCCAGTCTGTATTTTACTTCCAATATATTCACTTTGTGTTATGCATATCCTTGCTCCCATTTTGTATTCCTTGCCTGAAACCTTTGTGTATTGCATTTTCTGTATGAGCACCCTCTGACGTGGAGACTTTGTAAATGAGTCTCTGACTCAAAGGTATTGTAATTCCGAGACTTAAATAAATGAATAAATAAATAAAACCTTTTTAGCCATGGCAGAGCAAGATTTGTTTTTGTAATTTTCACTTTGTTTTCTGAGGGTGTCACTGCAGGGACCCCAAAAGCAGTTCAATGAGACACAGTCAGCCATGCAACTGCAAAAGGCACCCCCACCCCACCACCACCACCACCACCACCACTGAGATTCCAAATACTGTCATATTATGGTGGATGGCCAAAGACCCACATAATATCAGTGTGTACACGGATAATGCAAAGAGGTGGGTGACAAACTGAATAGAATTTACTATTTAGTTAACTTAGTGTCTTATTAGAAAACATACCTGTTTTAAGCTACAGTACAATAGAGTATACACATGTCACAAGCATGCAAGATTCAGTGTGTCATGAAACACAAAATCAGAGGGCAGTAAAAGAAACAATTAAAACAGATCCCCACCACATGAAATGGAGGTATGTAATAAAAGAAACACATCAGTAATAGGGCTTATCAGATTCGTAAGAATCCCTTCCATTTGGGAAAATCAGACATTTGGAAATTCTGATTCCAAGTCTGATTCTATTCAGGATTTGATTTAGGCATTGAAATGGAACTGAAAATACAATTGGAAGTTCTGATTCTGCAGCTGGTGACTGCTACCTTCCCACCCTGTAAATATTTCCCTCCCAGAACAAAACAAAAGCCCTCCCTCCTTCCTTTCCCTTTCCCTTTCCTAATGGTGATGCTGGCTAAGGTCCCAGGAGGCTCAGCAACTATGGCAGGTGGTAGCAATGTGGTGCAGTCTGGCAATTTCATCATGGCATAAAGTAAAGTTGTAGCCCAATTAATCCACATGGTAGACTCCAGATTACTCACCCCCCAACAAGCCTTCACTCTGATGAAATACTGTCATCCTCCACTGCTGCGGTGGGGCCTGGTCAATCCAATCAGCTAACCCCTCCTCCCCCCCCCACCCGACCTCAAGAAGTGAGTGGTGCTTGGTCGACTGATTGGACTGAGGAATGGACAGCTGGGTCCCAAAAGCAAATTACTTCATTTATTGCCTGCTCCCAGTCAGATTCTCCCTGTGACTCTAGCACTGCTGCTTTGTTTTACCTAACACTTCCCAGAAGCTCCTAGTGACCTGAGGTGACCAACCTAAAGATCTCCTTGGGGTTAGCCACCACCAGACACCTTAAGTATGGCATCTGGTTGTGGCTTTCTCCAGGATCTCTTAGGGTTTGCCACCTCCTCCAGGTCACTATGGGGTTCTGGGAGGTTTTAGGTAAAAATGCAGCAGCCTCAGGCAATAAAAAAAAAGTTACTTACTTTTGTGATCCATGTCCACTCCTCAGCCTGATCAGTGGATCAAGCACGACTCATTTATTAGAGTTAGATTGGGTCAGGTCAGGTCAGGTAGAATTTAACTAACTGTATTGGCCAAGTCCTACTGCAGCAGTGAAGGATGGAGGTAACTCATCAGAGAGAAGTCCTGTAGGGGACAGTAAACTGGACAGTGAATATTGACATAATATACAGTGTGGATTAAATGGACAACTTTACAGTACTATGAGCTTGCCACACCACACTGTAGTCACCTCTCATAGAGCAGGTGAGCCTCCAGGGTCTCTAGCCAGCAGATTTAATTTGCAAGTTAGGTGAAGGGAAGGGAGAGAACTCCTTTTTGTTGTTTTATTGGAGGAAAGCATTAAGAAGCAGAACCAGATTCTTTTTCCACATCTGATAAGGGGTTTTGAAATTCAGATTTTTGGCACTGAATTCTGAAAAACAGCTTGGAGAAACCCTAATCAGTAAGCAAAATACTACTAATAACACAGAGGGCTCAATTTTTAAAAGGGGTGGATTGATGCAAGGGACTTGCATCAGAAGGTTTTGATGCAAGAGGTGACCCGCATCACACTTTGCAACAATTGGGATTTTCTAGCACAACTGTGTCAAATCCTGATGCAGTTGTGCTAAAGCCCCCTCTTATGCCATGGTTATGTCACACAGCCAGGTGTGCCAGATCACATGGGGGCTTGCACCACAGCAGGGCTGCAACATCCCCTTTTTTGGCATTCTGGAAGCCCCAAAGTGGGTGCAGTAAGGGTCTCGAGTTAGACCAGCCAGGAGGTTGTCTAAGCACCATTTGCCAGTGCCACACAAGGTGGAGAATTGGGGAGTGCTCTGAAAGTGGGGTCTGGAGGCAAAAGGGACATGGGGAGTGCCATAAGGGTGTTGGGAGAGATGGTGGGCCACCAGGGAGTGATGTGTCACATGGCAGGAGTGCCATTAATAGAACCCTAAAGCCAAAGGGATGGTACCACACGGAGGTCCAGGGACAAACAGTGCCATTGCCCCATGTTGTCATAGCTGTGGAAGTAGCCCCAACCTTGGGCACTGTTCATCCCTGAGCCCCCCATGGTACCATCCCATTGGCTGTATGGTTCTATTTATGGCACCCCCACTGGGTGCCACAGCACTCCCTGGCATGCCCATCTCCCCAACACCCCTATGGCACTCCCGTACCCCTTCTGCCCCTGACCCATCCTGGCAAACATTTGTCACCTTCCCTACCACCATCCCAGCCCCCCTGGTGTTGTGCCAAGTGAGGGGCTAGATCCTGCAGCAGTTCCAGCAAGTGTACTAATTGTTTGGCACTAGCCTGGAGGTCCTGCAACTCCCCGGTTTTTGGTGCAGGAACCCTTGTTTTTACAAAATTGAGTGCAGAATCTGTGGCACATCCAGAGTGCGTTACAGCCCTAGATCACTGCAAATTGTGGCGATCTAAGAGATATTTAAAAACTGAGCCCAGAATGTCTAGCTAGAGTGAACTGGGCAGCTGATTGAGTTTCTTAACTTTAGGGCTCCATTAACTGGCTTACTTACATATGCAGAAAACAGCCCACTGCTGCTGAGTCAAAAATCTCAGTCTGTCTCACTCTCTCTCTGTTCATCAGTTATGACAGCTTTAAAATACACCGACTCATGTGATTGGGAAAACGTTTCAGCTTTATTTGGTTTTCTTCTGTAGGCAAACCTTGGCATATACAGTATGTTAGAAATCCTCTCTGTCCTTACTAAAGCTCCAAGACAGCCAACCCCACTGAGTCAGGCAGTCAACTGCAATGATAAAGTAAATAGCGGCTGTACACTGCCTGTGGATATATATGAATTATATATGCTATCCAGTGCCAAGGGTGACATCTAGTGCTGGGGGACGCAAACATAAATTTTCATGCATATATTTTCATGAGATGCTGACATTTTGCAAAACAAATAGCAAAAAATTGCAGTTTGCAAACAACAATAGAAACAGGAATTTTCAGCAGAAAGGGATTGATTGGCTCATCCATTCTGTCCAGCTGGTCTCTGCCTAATCTGTCTCTTCAGACCAAATCTGGTCTCCAACGACCCTCCCCTAATGGGTCATAATGTCGCATGCTTATTAGATTACAACATTATGGCTAAACTGGTACAGCGCAGTATGCAAGCGTTATAGTGCAATACTGCATATACTGCTGTACATGGTATTGCACCATTAGTGCTTTCCCAAGCAGAGGATAAGACCTCTGCTGGAAGTGGGTTCTGTCAAGCAACTGCCGTGGCTCTCAGGACTGAGCCACAGCAGCAGGAACCCAGGTGCTGCATCTGGGACTGGGTTTGATTCCTGGTCCCAGAAACTTTTATTTTTATTTTGACTTGTGCTCTCCCTGAGTTGAACTCCCCCCTGGAGTTGAGAATCTTTATTAGGGGGTTCAGGGGGTGCAGACTTATGCATCATGGCCTGCGTTGGCAGCGCAATTTTGCCATGTGGCATAATGTCTTGTGACATTATGACTCCGTGCCTAACCCTACAGCCTCAATGCCTCATTACTAGTATTCCCCTATATCTATCTCAAACATGCTTGAAGCCTACCATTGTTTTTGCCCCCACTACTTCCAGTGACTGTCTTTTCTAGTCATCTACCACTGTTTCAGTGAAAAAATATTTCCTCACATTTCACTTGAACTCCCACAGTTCCAGCTTCATTACATGCCCTCTGGTCCTAGTGCTCTTTCTCATTTTAAAGAGATCCCCCACCTGCACTCTCTTGACCCCCATGAGGTACTTGTAGGTCTCTATCATGCCTCATCTCTCTCACTTCTCTTCCAGAGTTAACCAATCTCTCTTCATAGGGCTTCTCGTGGAATCCCTCCATCATTTTATTTACCCTCCTCTGGACTACCTCCACCCAGTCTATGCCCTTTCTGAGGTGCAAACTCCAAAACTGGACCTAGTACTCTAGGTAGGGTCTCACCAGTGAGTGATACAGTGGCACCACTCCCTACCTCCTACTGCTGGTGATATCCCTCCCTATGCACCTCAGCAGAGCACTATCCCTACTCAATGCATTGTCTCACTACCCAACCAAGTTTAGGTCTTCAAATATGATAATGCCAAGGTCCCTTTCCTGTTTAGTTACTGTCAGTACCTCTCACCTATCCTATACTCAGCTCCTGGGTTACTATGCCCTAGGTGCATGATTTTGCACTTCTTGGCATTGAACTCCAACTGCCATGCTTTTAACCACTCCTCGAGATTCTCAAGATCCTAGTGCTTTCCTTCCACCCTCTCTTGTGTGGCAGTGTTGAAGACCTTGCTAAAGTCCAGATAGGCCATGTCCACTGCCCTCCTCTGTTCTATTTCCCTAGTCATCTAGTGAAAAAAAAGTCTATCAGATTCATTTGGCATGACCTTACCCACATGATCCAGTGCTGCCTGTGGTCTAGCAGCCCAGTGAATTTAAGATACTCTACCAGTCTTTGCTTCCATTAATTTTCCTATCACTGAAGTAAGACTGACTATCCTATATGTGCTAGCCTCCTTCCTGCTCCCTCTCTTATGTAGAGGGACCACTTTAGCTCTTCTCAAGTCCTCCAGAACCACACCTATTTCTAGTGAGCTGCTAAAAAGTGCTGTCAGTGGGGCAGCTAGCATCTATTTCACAAAGGAAAGAGCACAGCCTGTTACTGTGGGTGGCAACAAACAAATATATAATGTACTTCAAATAAATTCCTATTTTTCTGGATTTCTTGTTTGCTAATTCTTTCCTTGGTGCACTGGTTTAATTGGAAACAGGGTATCTTGAGAGCCACTGTGCCTGGGATTCTAGGAGTTATTTACTAGCTTCCTGAGAAAAGCCCCTTGTAGGGTGTCAAGGATGACCCTACTACTTGCTGAAGCTGCAGCTTTAAGGCTCCACTACATGTCTGGCAGATTGATGTCACCAATTAGTAGCACCTCCCCCTTAATTGCCATTCTGATGATGGCTTCCCTATATGCCATTTCCAACTCCTCTCCTTGTGCTGGAGGGTCCTTACACTACACGCTATGGATAGCACCTCTGGAACTTGTCTCCAGGGAGAACTGCAGCATTTCTAGACACAGATTTTCCTCTAGGTGATCCTGTACTTCCATGGTTTTGATTCCATTCCTCACATAAAAAACAACCCTTCCTTCTTGCTCCACCTCTTCTGAACAGATAGTAGCCTGGTATGGCCATGTCCCAGTCATAGTGCTCAAGGCAAGGCACGGCATGGTAAGGCAAGGCAATTTTATTTATATGGCACCTATTCCTAGGGCATCTGGGAGCTTCACAATTAAACAATACATTTAAAACCATAACAATAAAATAATAAATTAAAAGTTCTAAAATGAGATCAGATTACTAGTACCTTCACAGAGCAGTACTAGTCCAAAGCATGTTTCAAACAAATGTGTTTAGGAGCATGTCTTGAACAAGGCCTGGGACATAGTGCCTTTTACTTCCGAGGGGAGGGCATGCCAGAGAATAGGAGCAGCTACTCCAAATGCCCTATTCCCAGAAGAATTATAAAGAAGCTTAAGAACAAATAAATGGTGCTCAGTGCACCATGGCTCTGTTGTGACCAGTAAATCCAGGTTAGCCTCCGCCATGATAGCTTCCAGGTCAAGAATTTTGTTTCCAAGAATCCTTGACTTGATGCAGAAGGCTCTCCACACCAACCTCTCTCAACTGCTGCCTTGCTTCCCCATCCCATTCCTGCTTGTGATTTTCCCCTGAAGCTACCATTACTCCCCTCTCCTCTTCTCTTTTTATCTTCCCTGTGCCTTGTCTCCTTCAATCCTCTACCCTCACTTACCTGAGTTTTATGCCCTTTTTCTTCTGTCTTGACCCCATCCCTACTTTTTTGCACCCCAGCTCTAGGTTTGTTTTCTCTGCTTGGGCTCTCCTCCCTAGGGAGAGGGAATTTTCCAACTATCTTCATTTTACTGCCTCCCCCAGCTAGTTTAAATGCTCATCCAGGTATCATTTAAATCTCCCTCCAACAACTGTAGTCATATTTTGGAAGGATGTAGGCCATCTCCCTTTAACAGGCCCATATTTTGTCGGTAGTCAAAGTCCTTTCTAGGTGCCAGCAGCATAGCTGTTAGCACCTAGTGTGGTCATGTGTAGCCTTTTGTATATTTAGTCAAGTTTAATGTTACATTCCATGTCAGTGATTAGACTGTATGATGTCACTGCTATGGTGGTATACCACCAACAGCTTAATCTGGTTCAAGGTCAGTTGGCATTCCTCTGTATCCCCTTCCCCCAGGTCATGTCTGAAAATAGGAAGGATTTGTCTAGTGCACTTACCGGTCAACAAAAACTAAATAAATAAATAAACTGATGATGTCAATGATAGGTCTTTTAGGGCTAGGTGTAGGGTTTCAGATCTACACAAACCTGGGTTTGATCCCCTGTATTTCACTTTTTTCTTTCTCGCTACAACTTTTTTGTATGACAGAAACTGTTATGTGTCATTGCTGATGTAGTGAAGGGTTTCAGCAGAGCTAAACTGCAGACTTTCACATAATGAAACTTACCTCTGCAGTATGTTGTAGCCAATTAAATAAGTTCCATCTGAGGCTCATCTAGGTGCAATTACAATTTGAGTCACCTGTTTTGCAGGTTATGACATAATCGTTCCACCATAGGAACTTCACATTACTACCTGTAGCTCAGTGGCACAGTAAATGTGTGTTTGTTTAGCAGACAATGGATCAATGGTTGAAATACTGCCAGGGACTTAGACTTTTTTTTTTGTAAGATGAAAACTCACTTGAGTGGTGATTTATGTCGGCGTGCAGTTGGAATGGTAAATTATATGAGAAGTCAATTTAGCAAAGACAGCAATTTGTAAAGGTAAATCACCTGCTTGGATTAGATCCCCAGTCATCAGTTTTACAGATTGCAACATAACCTCTACACCATGGAAAATGCAACTCCATTGCATGCTGCTCAGTGGCACACTGAATGTGTGTATGCTTAGAAGGCAAAAGATCAGTGGGTTAAATTCAGATAGGCATTGACTGAATCTTGCAATGGTCTTAAACATTTTTTTCAACTTTTTTGGTAAGATGAAAACTCACTTGAGTAGCAATTCATGGTGGTGTTGCATGGAATAGCAACTTATATGAGAAGCAAATTTAGCTAAGAACAACACTCTGTAAAGATAAATTGCCTGCTGGGATTAGATGCCCAGTCATCTGTTTTTCAGGCTGTGACATAACCTCTAGATAATAGGAACTGTAACTCCCTTACCAGCAGCTCAGTATCATACTGAATGTGTGTTTGCTTAGTAAGTAATGGATGAGCTGCTGAAATCCTGGCAGGAATATAAAACATGTTTTGTAAAATGGAAACTCATTTGAGTTATGATTCATGGTGGTGTGGAGTGAAAAAGTAAATTATATCAGAAGTAAATTTAGCTCCTTCTGGCAGAAGGGGATATACACCCTAACCCCGGCCCACCCCTAACCTCAGGCCCCAACCACCTCATACCAAACCCCTCAGCCAAGGCCACCACCGACACTCGTTCTGGCTACCTTCCCCATGGCTTATGCCTTCTCCATCTAAATATTGGTAGCCTAGCCCCTAAGCTCGATCAGCTCCAGGTCCTTGCCACCCATCATGCTCCCAACATAATCATCCTATCCGAGACCTGGCTAAAACCCAGCCTTCCTGATAATACCATCACTATCCCAGGGTTCACCATCACATGGCAAGACCGGCCCTCCAGAGGCGGAGGGGTAGCTATCTACATCAGATCAGCCCTACACTTCACTGTGTCTCTCACCAAAGCAGAACCCAAAGCTTACGAGCTTCTTATGGTAAAGCTGTCCCCTCCCTCCTCATTACCTATCTTTGTGGCTGGAATTTATTGCTGCCCAGGCATGCCAACCACATTAGTCACCGACCTTCTGGGCCAGCTCTCATCTCTAGCATAGTCGGGTGAACTATATGTCATGGGTGACTTTAATCACAACTGGCTAGCACCCACTTTTAACAAAACCCAAACTGAGATAACCACTCTCAACCTTAGTCAAACCATTTCAGAACCCACATGCTCTAACCATAAGTCCAGTAACCACTCCCTCCTAGACTGGGCGCTTACATCCCACCCACACCACAATGTCAGTTCAGGCCTCCTCCCTGATTCCATCAGTGACCATCATCTAATCTATTTGGTCTGCAAGATTCACAGAGTTAAATCCCCTCCCAAATTTATATTTCAATGGTCATACAATCCCTCAACCTCTCCCCCCTCCTGGATGATTTATCTTACTGTAATTGGGCCCTGAGCTCTAGCTGCTCTAACATGGATGCGGCCCTCACACACTTTCAGAACACCTTCCTCACCGCCTGGGACGAACACGCCCCCCCCTGCACTGGGCTAGAGTCTGTGGGTCTCACCTACCCTGGATTTCCCCTGAACTGATAGCTTGCCAACAAGCCCGTGACAATGCCTGGCGAAACTACAAATCCAAGCTCCTCCCAGGCAACTACATCACCTACTGCATGCTCTGCAACAAGTACACAAAGGCCATCCACTTAGCTAAGGCCAATTATTTTAACAATACCCTAAATGCAAATCTTGGGAGTCCTTCTAAATTCTGGAAAGTAATTAACTCCCTTTTCAACCCCCAAACAACAAGCCCCCCTCCTCTCCTCCTCACCCAAGGGCCTCTCCTCTCCGACCCCCTGAAGGTAGCCTCTGAGTTTAATTCCTATTTTACTACCTGTGACCAGGCCCTCCTAGATTCCCTTCCTCCTGCAATCACACCCACTCCCCAGACATCTATCCACCTTTCATCTGGTAGGAGCCCCTTTTCCTTCAGACACATCTCCCCCACTGAAACTCTAGTTGTCCTTCACTCCCTGAACACCTCCAAAGGCAAATCCCCTGATGGTCTTGATAAAAAACTCCTCTTCCTATCTGCCCCCACCATTGCTACTCCCCTCGTGGCCTTACTAAATCTCTCTTTCACCACCGAGTCACTCCCCTCCGAATGGAAGCATGCCACTGTCATACCCCTCCCAAAAGGTGGTGATCCTACCTCCACAACTAAGTACCATCCCATCTCCCTCCTCCCCACCCTTGCCAAACTCCAGAAACACCTAGTGCTATCCCAACTCTCCTACTTTTTCTCTGAAACTAACTTCTTCACCCCATTTCAGTCCGGTTTCCGAAAACACCACTCTACCACCTCCTCTCTACTAAGACTCACGGACTCCATCCTCACTGGGATGGATAAAGGTCTAATCACTGCTGCTATCTTCATTGACCTAGCAAAAGCCTTTGACACAGTATCCCATCCTCTCCTACTATCCTGCCTATCAGGGGCTGGGCTAGCAGTGTCTGCCACAAACTGGTTCAGTGCCTACCTTCTAAATAGAACCTAATCCACTAAACTAGCCGACCACAACTCCCCCCATCACCACTGGTGTTCCCCAAGGCTCAGTTCTTGGCCACATCCTCTTCTCCATCCTGCTAAATGATCTGCCTAACTCTTGCTCTACTACCACAATCCACATGTACGCAGACAATACGGTCCTCTTTACCTCCGGTTGGACCCACGAAGAAGTCTTCTCCAAACTTCAAACTGATTTCAACAAAATCCAGTGTTGGTTCAGTACCAACCAGCTCTCCTTAAACACCAAGAAAACTGTTTCCATGTCTTTCGGCACTAGACAGAGTCTATCCAAACTCACCTCCCCCCAATCTTCCATACCCTGAATAACACCATCCTTGATGAAGTACCCTCCTTTAGGTATCTAGGGGTTTGGCTTGATCGCCACCTCTCCTTTTCCACACACATGGATGCCATCATTTCAAAACTGCACCCAAAACTTGGTGCCCTCTATCAAAACTGCACTAGCCTCCCGCTACCTGTCAGATGTGAATTAGTCCAGAAAATGATCCTACCCTCCTTCGACTACTGCGATGTCATTTACAGCTTCGCCGCCAAGACCACCCTAACCAGACTTGACCCCCTCTTTAATGCTTTCTGCTGCTTTGCCCTCAATGCCCCCCTGCTCACATCACTGTGAGCTCTACCGTTCACTGGCCCTGCCATCCCTGTGCAACTGGCACCTAATTCATAATGCTAAATTTGCTTCCAACTTCTGGCTCAGCTCCCTCCCTCCTTACCTCGCATCCTCCCTATCTTCCCCTCCTACCCCCACCCACACCCTCAGTTCTTCTGATGCTAGGCTATTAGTCATCCCTCACCGTAAGACCACTGCCGGCCAATCAGCCTTCTCTTACCTCTTCCTTAAACTCTGGAACAGCCTGCCGGCACAGATCCGTCATTCATCATCCAATCACTCCCTATCCTCTGCCCTCAGTAACTTCCTTGCACCAAACTGCAACTGCTCCTGACCCCCCTGATAGCTTCTTTTCCCCCATCCCCCTTAGCGCCTAACCAGTGGCTTGGCCTTTGCCTAATTGTCTGGCTTATACACTGCCCTACGCACTTACACTCTCACTCCCACCTCTCATATTCCCTCCTAATCTCTCCTTTCCCTTCCCCCTCATTCCTAAACAACCCATGCTCTTCAGCCTTATGCACTGCTACTGCTCCCCTCTCCTTCTCCCCACCCCACCCCACCTATACCACCCCCCCATATTCTCCTCCAACTCCTACTGTCAACTTGGTGCATCTCGCTTCAGCTCAAGTCCTGTTACTGGCACTCAAGTCTTGTTATTGGCACTTAAGTAATCATGTATTACCCTCGATGAGTTCCCATGATATGTATACCCTGTCCTTGATGTTCATGCTCTGTACTGTTCTCCTATTGGAAAAAGTGCTAATGTAATCCCATCCAACTATGTACATTATCTGTATGCTCTGTACTGTTCTCCTATTGTAAAAAGTGCTAATGTAATCCCATCCAACTATGCACATTATCTGTATTGCTCTATTTCTAATTTCAACTTTTGTTTGTATACCTGCCTCCATTGTAACCCCTCCCCCAGGTCGCACCGTGAGACAAGCATCTTTTTGTTCGGTGTGCCTTTCCTGGTGAAACATTTTCAATAAATAAATAGATAGCTAAGAACAACAGTTTGTGAAGGTATATCACCTACTTTGATTAGATCGCCAGTTGCCTGTTTTGTGAGTGTAACCTCTGCACCATAGGAAATGTGACTCACTTATCTGAAGCTCAGTGACACACTGAATGTGTGTTGCTTAACAGGCAAAGAATCAGTAGTTTAAATTCAGGTAGACACAGTTTGAATTCTGGCAGGGACTTGAATACTTGTTTCAACTTTTTCTGTAAGATGTAAACTCAGTTGAGTTATGATTCATGGTGGTGTGGAGTGGAATAGTAAAATATATGAGAAGTACATTTAGCTAAGAATAACAATTTGTGAAGGTAAAACACCTGCTGGGACAAGATCCTCAGTTTCCGGTTTTGCAGGTAGCATAACCTGTACATCACAGGGACTGCAAATCACTTGTCTGCACTTCAGTGGTACACTGAAAATGTATTTGCTTAGCTGATAAAGGATTAGTGGTTCAAATCTCTGCAGGGACACAAGCATTTTGTTTCATTTTTTTTAAGATGGAAACTTACTTGAATAGAGACTCATTGTAGTGTAGAGTTGTAATAGTAAATTATATAAGAAGTAAATTTACCTAAGAAAAACAATTTGTGAAGGTAAATTGCCTGTTGGGATTTGAGCCCCAGTGTCCTGTTTTGCAGGATGTGACATAACATCTACGTCATTGGAACTGTACCTTACCTGTAGCTCAGTGGTACACCGAATACGTATATTTGCTTAACAAGCAAAGAATCAGGAATTCAAATACAAGTAAACACAGTTTAAATTTGGGCAAGGACTTAAGTATTTTTTTTTTTTCAGTTTTATTTTGTAAGACAGAAACTCACTTAAGTGTAGATTCATGGTGGTGTGGAGTTGGAACAGTAAATTAAATGAGAAGTAAATTTAGCTAATAACAACAATTTGTGACGTTAACTAACCTGCTGGGATAAGATCCTCAGTTTCCTGTTTTGCAGGCTGTAACATAACTTCTATACCATAGGAAGTGCAGCCTGCTTACCTGAGGCTCAGTGGCTCACTGAATGTCTGTTTGCTTAGCAAGTTAAGCATCAGCAATTCAAATCCTGTTAGGGACTTAAACATGTGTTTTAATTATTAATTTTTTTGGTAAAATAGAAACTTACTTAAATCATGATTCATAGAGGTGTGGAGTCGGAATAGTAAATTATATGAGTACATTTAGCTAAGAACAATAATTTGTTACGGTATATTGCCTGCTGGGATTAGATCCCCAGTCACCCATTTTGAAATATCTCTGCACTATAGGAACTACAACTACAACCTTCATACCTGTAGTTCTGTGGCACACTAAATGTGCATTTGCTTAGCAGGCAAAAGATTAGTGATTCAGATCTTAACAGGGACTTAAACATCTGTTTTAAATTACTTTTATAAGATTGATGCAGTGAAATAGTTAACTACATGAGAAGTAAATTTAGCTAAAAACAACAATTTGTGCAAGTAAAGCACCTGCTGGGATTAGATCCCCATTTACTTCTTTACACCAACACCCTATGAACTGCAATTTCATTACATGCAGCTCTGTGGCACACTGCATGTATATTCATTAAGCAGGGAAAGGATCAGTGGGTTACATCTACAGTCGGTACAGTATTTTGTATTTTAATGCATAATTATTTCACAATTTACAGATCATATTTAGCACCTTTAATACCACTGGTGCTTTGATTAATACTTGCTTTTGCATTACATTTGATTTGTATCTATTTATTTATTTTTTTCTTGTTAACCAATTATTCCACTTTAAAAAAAAGTAAAAAAAATAAAAGCAAAATGCACAAATGCCAGCAAATGGCCAGCTATCATTTGCGATAATACTGTATGTATTATTCTAAAATGGGTATCAGATTATTTTTGCTTGTGAAAAATAAATGTGTCTGACCTAGCCACATCTCAAGTCAGGAAAGAATTACTGGCAAGTTACTGTAGTTTATTTAAAACACCTTTCTAAGTTATGAGGTTCTTTGCTTATCATGCATCCTCATACATCTATGCCATATTCTCTGTCTTCCCCTGGAGCACAGATCTTATAAGGGTGTGTAAGTACCTTCTCTGAAATACTCCACAAGCATTTATATTGTGACCCCTCCACCCCAATACTCAAGAACTCTTTTATTTCTAAGTCACTGGAAACTAAAAAGAAATTCATGAACTTCTATCCCTCCCCAGGTCTATAGGAAGAGGGTGGTGTCAGCTGCCATTCCAATCACTTATTTAATTTAATCAGTAGACACTTCATATATAAATCAAAAAATGTCTTGTTACCACTATACAGTACCTTAGTCACACCTCTGACTGACTATGGCTCCAATGTCTGGGGAGGACTGAACATAAGAGACTGAAACTAGAAAGTATCCAGAGGAAAGTTACTGTACTAAAAATGGGAGGTTTGGGGGATCTTGACTATTATTGTAGACTAAACACATTGGACCTTTTTAGCCTGAACAGAAGAAAGGTAAGGGGGATCTATTGCTATTGTATAATATGCATAAAAAATATACTTATTCGTAGGAGGTTTGTGTGAGTTACAGGCAGTGTTTAGAGCTAGATACTTAACCATTGACAGCTCCTTGATCTGAATATAGAGAAATGCATTTAACTTAGGAAAGAGAGATCAGATGCAGATTTTATAGACTTTTCAGCTACCTGTAACTCCACATCTAGATGGATTCTAGTTCTATGGAGTATTTTGTGGGAATGGGGAATATAGACAGTTCTGATCAGTATTAATAATGATCTGTACTCTGAAATCTGGGGCCAAGTAAGAGTGGGGGCCAGGGGGCAGCTCTTATCCACAATCCCAAATGATAGGGGTGTGAGACAGGGCTGCATCCTGGCCCCTATACTGTACTGTATTTATATTAACCACTTATTTCTAGCTCTGAGTAATCTGGATTTATACTGACCTAAAACTGGTACAGTCCCTTGTGCTGTACTCACCTATGCAGACAACTTACTCTTGTTCTCACTGATGAAATCTGAAATACAAAAAGATATAATACATACATATATTTTCTATAATAATTTGCAAATGAGCTCAGGAAGTGCTGCAAAACTCTTTTACTGTCTAGCTTCTGCCTTGTTTTGGGACCGTTGATCCCATCTGCAAGCACCCAGATCCTGCACCAGTTAACATGAGCAAACCCAACCATTTTCCTGGATTAAAATCATGGTATCAGTTCCTAACATACAGTCAGGAGACTGACTTTAAGAAACAGCAGACACAAGAACAAGGAAAACGGCAAGTGCAGAGGATCAGCCAGGAAGACAACACTTCAAACTGAAATTACCAGTATCATTTATTAGAGAGTGCAACAAGGATTACTCTGGTGATTTGAGCCTTTAGTGTGGCTCTTCCTCTGGGGTGGGGCAATAGTGGAACAACATTACATTTTAAAGGACACCCATAAGGGGCACAGTCCATTTCTTTAATTACAAGCTGCCATTTGTTAAACTATTTGGTTCTATGTGATAACAGCGAAAGCCTAAAGGTGATCGCCATTATCGCACAGTCAGAGTCAGCACTACTGACACCCCGATGCACAGGACAACGGTGCTGGGGACATACATTACAATGCTTCCTGTGGGGGGGCTGCACACCCCCACCCACCCACGTGGGGGGGCTTTGAACCTCACACCTCCATACTAAAGGATTCTCAACTCCAGGGGGTGCATGTCAGGGGGGTGAAATATGTAAAATTAAAGGTTCGGGCTGGGTGCAATAAAATCACACCAGTGCCTGGACCTGAAACCAGTACCTCATCCACCCCAACCACAGGCTAACCCTCAATGCCACGACGCAGCTCAGCAACCCACCGCAGCGCCACCCCTACAGCTCCTCTGCCCCCTCCCAGCCCATGTTTGCCATGCTCGCTCCCCCACATGAGTACATATAGCGAGATCCTGTCACCCATTTCACCCACCCCCCCATCTGGTTGCCCTACTCTCCCTTCACCATGAGGGATTTCGTGGGGAATGAGTCGCCATTACGGACGGCGCCCTTCTCCATGCATCCTCCTCACAGGCTACCAAATATTACCCTCACAAATGCATAGTGAAAACAGCAAGAAAAATATGTGAAAAGTAAAAGACAGGAATAGAAAATGGACTAAATAGGGGGTCAGCCCAGTGGCATGGAGGGGTAAGGCTCTGTACGTAGTTTCCTGAGAAAGTAGTATCACTGGAAATGGTAGGCAGCTTGAAAAAAGTCTGGGACAGAATTAAGAGGAAAATAAGGGACATGGGGGCACACAGAGGGAAGGGGCTGTTTGGAGAGAGGTCAGGGTCATTAGCTGGTGCTGACAGCCCTGCAGTACAAGCCAGCAATAACACACGATGAGGTGTGGGTTATGTCCTGATTAGAGCATGCCCAGGTGCATTATGAGGCATGAGGTGCTTGCACCGAGTGTCTTATGCACCTGGGCGTGCTCTTTTATCAGGACATAACCCACACCTCGGAGTATACTATTGCACTTATAAAATGGGCCCCCTTCAGTGAATTCATTTTTTTAAAGAAGAAAAAAAATCCTCACAAAAATATAAAAAGGGGAAGTTTTAATTGCTGAAATACTAAAAAATAGTCCCTATTAAACTGCTTGGACAAGTGTTTCATTAGCAGTAGAATGTCTGTATTATTTTGTCCGTGTTTCTATGTCTATCACTCTGGTTTTGGGTTCTGCAGATGTCTTTTTATCACTGCCACTTTTGCCACCTTTCTGCTCCCCTCACACACTCATATTGTGTATTTGATAGCATGACGCTGTCTTATTTTAGTGTCAGCAAGTGTGTCCTTCTGCAGCTGCCATAGCCATCACTTTTCAAACAGCTGGTGTTAACTTCAGACTGTTTCTCGTCTTTTATTTATTATAGTGTTCACTTCAGATGGTTTCACGTTTTTTATTTATTGTATGTGGTTACGACTTGTGGTGGAGAAGCGGCTGTGTTGTTTTTATTTGAAGGCAGCTGCTGTCAGCTGGTGACATGTTCGCTGGATATCTGTTGCGAGATTTGAAAGCTTTGCATGCAGGACTCATTTCGTAAAACTGAGTGAGACCAGATGGCGCAGATCAATTGCGAAAGGATGGAAGAGGCAGACTATACTGGAAGCAGTCAAGTCCAGTAATAATGTGAGGAGGGGGATTACGGATGCTAGCCTGCAAGTGATGCAGTTTAAACACCTATAGAGTACAAGAGTGTAAGCCTTGGTCTGAGACTCACTATTATGTGCTGATGCTGTACAGAGGTACTGTATGGGTAGTTGAATATGGACTGAGAGTGCTTGTAAGTATCATAGTGTCCGAGGACATGGATACATCACAAAATCACTCTTAGTCAGGACTGTGTCTCTTGTGAAAGTATTAGGGTATGGAAGTGGGTGGTTTGGAGGATAGAATGAGAGAGAAATTGTGTCTGTTTTGAAGTGTGAGGTACTGGGAGTGACAGTTTCAGAACACCGTGGTCGTCTTGAAGACTGGTGAAGGTGTCACATTGATATTTTTCTGTTATGGAGTTGAGATTGCCAGAAGTAGTGCTCATTGAATGGATATGGCCTGAAAAGGACATGGCTGAAAACCTGTTTCAGCCAATCGGGCTTCAGGATTTTTTTTGCCCATTTTATAAGCAGACTCAATAGGCCTAAGTGCCATATTCAGCTGACTTTGTTGATTGTTCATATGTTTCTGCTATGCCAGTGACCCTGGTTCAGCAACGAGCACAGGTTGTCAGGGGTCAATGGGGTGGGAGAGAATTGAGCATCCCAAGGACTGGTATACTCTTCCAGGGAAGGGTGGCAAGCCATCTCAGCCCATGACTGCCATCTGGTAGTGGCCTAAGTGGCAGTGTAGGCATAAGCAACACAAAGGGAGGGGTTGTAACTGTGCAGGGTGTGTGCCTCCGCGGACATGTACTTGTGCTGCACCATGGGGACAGACATACAAACTTGGGAAAATATGAAGGGCAGGCTCTGTGACACACTGTCAGCCGTTCTGTGGCCCACTACACTACTCCAGTTTGGGAGAGAAATGTCTGTATTTGTTCTGTGGAGGGTAGCCCTCCCCTTGGCCCCACCATGGGGGGGATCCATTGGAGATTCATGACCCCCTGAGCAGAGGGAGATGAGAGATTGTTGTTGCACATGAAAACAGAGATGAACAGCCACCTGTTTTGCCTTGGAGGATAAAGGAGTTATGGGGAAAAGAAAATGGCCCCAAAAGAGTAACATAAAAAGTAGAAAACACTTGGTGATAAAAGAAATGCCACTGAATAAAAATCAGTACAAGAAGAGAATACCAAAACTAGGGAGCCCCTCCTAGTGTGGCCAAGATGACACAACTTATTTCCAAAGGTTATATGTAGTGGGGGGAGAAGTGAATTAACTACAATGGCAAAAAAGCTTAGTATGTTGATACATGGCACAAAGCAAAGACTTCAAAATGCAGTATCGGGCTGCTACACAAGAGGGAGCACAGCTAGTGAAAAAATATAATGAATATCAAAATGCTGTGCCTAAAATCAGTAAGAGATACAGAAATGAATAGGAGTGGAGGAAAGGAGAAGAAAGGAAAGGAACACGGAAAAATGTATAACACTTAAAGCAAAAGGTGTTTGGGCCAGCTGCAAGCCTAAAAGGAGGAAGGGGGAAAGCTAACGTTCTAAGACCAGGAAATGGAGGCCAAAAGAAGCAAACAGAAAATATGAAGACATGCAAGCAGGAAAGTGCAGTGCAGGACACAGTCCCACTGAGTTATTAAGGAGGTGCTGGATACAAAGAGCAGACAAATGTGAGGATTGAAAATCTGAAAAATAAACTAAATGATGGCTAAAGAAATCCACTTTTGGAAACAAAACTCCAGTAATTTGAATGCATAAAGATATCAAAGCACATAAGATATTCAGACTTGTCAGGAGGTCTAAACCTCACTTTCAGGTTCTTGGCAATATTGGGAATGCAAGTAATCACAGACACATTGCATAAGAGTAATAAACTTGTTTATTACTATCAAAAGGATAAAATCACAGTTGCCCTAAGCAGTTCTTACCAATATGAACCGGGAGCCAGTGCTAAGCATTCCCTATACCCCGAGGTTTTTTTGTGTCTCTTGGGATCTCCGCGGTACAAGACTAGTGTATCACATTATATACCTATGATAATTACTATGGTTACTGTAAGATAGAAACATTTCTAGTTACAGAGATGAGCCCTATTGGCTAAATTAGAGGTGGCTCCACAGTCTGAGATAACATTATACAATTTTGCAATAGTCATCAGTTTGTGAAACAAAAGAGTTCTTATACAGAGTCTTACATAACTCAGTGTAGTAGTACAAATCACCAAAAGGTGGCAATGCCGACTTACATATCATAATTATTCCAAGGACGCAGGTGCCTTGGCATCTTACAAGTAAGAAATACACAGAAAATACATAGGAGAGTATATGTATTAGCAAGCAAAGTGTATTACAAAAATATGCGTACATATCCTGACATCTACTCTTGTACGGTAGATGCCCTTAGCCCTGTATGTTAGCATAACATATACTTAAGCACTAGCTGTCTACGGTGTACCTCTGAGGGTACCAATTAGGGTGCAGGGACCTCGTGTAACATTCCTCCCTTGTTGCCTCCAAGGGCAACACAGGCAAATCTAGGGAAAGGCCAGAGAGCAGTGGTCATTTACAAACCCAATGTGCGAGCTTTGTAAAGGAACTCGAACTGCTCACGATGTTGGTGCAGTGTGCGCCATAGGCAGCAGAGCATAATATTCAAAATAAAGATTAAAAATGCTTGTATAATAATGAAACCTTTAAAAGTAATTTCCAACCAGGTGTTAGTCAATGCATCATTCATGTCACCATCATTAATCAATGAGAGGATAGCTTCATTGGCCTTGGTCATATTATTGCTGATGTGGATGAGGTATGTGTCCTTTCTGTCTAAAAGTGATTTTAATGTAAGTGAGAGTGGGTCTACGTGTACATTAAAATATGGTAGGTATTCAGACAGTGTGAGCCGATAATCAGGGTTACCATCAATGATGTCTGCGTCAATGAGGGGGACGGGGGTCATGACGGTATGTCAAATCACAGTCTTTTGGTAGGGGACAAAACAAAAATTGGGTTATCAATAACACATGTCGCAGATCCATAAGTATAGCTTTTAAAGTTAGTTACCATACAATACTCTCCAGCAGAATTATACTGAGAGCGAACAGTAGGTCATCTCCACTTTTGCAACTGGACAGGGCAGGTGTAGGCCGTCTTCGAAATCCGTGTTGACAGGCAATGAACCTCCTCACGATATGATTGATAGAGCTTATCTGGAGCCAAGGTTGAATCCAAAGAATCTGTGCCAATCTTGGTGATGTCATCATCCATGGTAAAATTCCAGTCAATGCTATCTGGAGAATAACCACAAACAGGTTGAATAACATCAGATACATCACATCGGCACAAGTAAATATATTGCTTCTTTGAATAACAGTCCATGTGCGGAGCCATCCAGGCATCCAGGAAAGGATGGAAAACCAGTAGAGGTGGTAGATCCAGGCGTTCTCTGTAGATGTCTTCGTCCAAATGCCCAATAGAATGTACCAGTGCAAGCTTGTTGAACAAGGCTGTAGTGGGATCAAAATGTGGTAAAGAAACAGTGAAAGAAACAACATAGTATCTCTTATGGAATATTTCTTAATAGTGAAACAAGGACCAGTGTTAGGGTGTCTGGTCACAAACCCCAAGTTCCTAGCTGTGGAGAGAGAAATGGTTAAAGTTTGTTGCATACACATAGCAATACAGCCAGGGGTTTTACATCGTGGACAATACCATTTGTAAATGCATCTCTCATGTATGATATCAGGGATACTTCCAGATTCTAGATCACAGAAGAGATTGTTGATGGTAGTGATGATATATGAGCCATAGGCAGAGCAAAGGATTTCTCTAGCAATGTATTGTTTATCTGCTTCTTTTTTGTTTTGTTGTATGAGTGCGTTAATCTTATCTTTCGAATCAGTGAATGCCTTAGCAATGTTGTGCATGTTGTATACAGTGTATCTTTCTTCCTGACTAAGGCCACCCACATCATGCAATAATGGGGGTAGTATATTGTTAACCAAGCCAGTGGAGAACTTGGCAGAGTGAGATTTGATAGCAGCAATGTCTGCTTTATTCCAAATAGACATAGCTGTACCAAAAAGGCCTGTGACAGTACCTGTTGCACCTGTACATCAGAACTGTCAACTTCACGTGTCTTACGTTTATGAGTTTGATCATCAGGAGTGGGTTTTCTCATGAAGTTGCCTCTATGTTCAGTAGAATGGACCCCAGCAATAGGGTCTTGAGTATGAATCTGAAATGCAGCTAAACTATCAAGCAATAATGAACTATAAAATGCAGACGTATTAGTATTGTGACACATACCAAATTCTTTCATATTCCAGTAAGTAAGATTAAACAAAACAGGTATATGCATAAACTGTAAGTTATCAATCAATGAACCTGGGAGGGCAGTGGCTGTTAGACCACTATGGGGACCAGGGGTGTGCTTCGGGCATTCCAAAAGCTGTTTATCAGTGGGTGGTAACACAGAGAGGTACATGGCTGCAGAAGCCATGTGGTGTACAGCACAGAATTTTTGAGCAGAATCCTTAGACAAAGAATTATAGTAGGAGGGATCAATTAAGGCAGTAATGTTGTACAAACCAGAATGTCTTAATGTAGTTTGTAACAAGGACAGAGAACCATTTGGGGATAATTTAGCATTGGGCCAACCCTGGAAAGTTCCCTTTGAGAGTTTGGCCACAGGGAGAATTTGTCCTTGCGATGTGGTTTGCCACTCAATTTGTAGGGTAGATTTATCAGGAGCAACAACTGAGGCAGTGAGGTAAGCATCGGAACCTTCCTGGACAGTAATCAGACTGTCTGGTATATTGATGGATACTCCCTCTGAAGGAGATGCTGGATGATCAAGGTGTGGTAAGAGGTTCAGTACTGTGCCTTGGATGCAGGGGTAACTCCTGAGACGAGGAGATAATGGAACAAAATAGCCATTTTGTCAGTGTATCTGAAAAGCAAAATCAAACATTAGTAAGTTAGTACTATTCCGCCCAATGGGGTGAGCAAAAGTAATTAAGCTTCTTTATACAGTTTCAGCTGATCTGCATGTAACCATTTGTCAGTCAACTTATTATTATGCAGGAGTCTAACCTGATAGACTGCCGGACTGAGCTTGTTGACAATAGGGTATGGGCCTTTCCACTTATTGGAGAAGGAATGTGTGGACTGTGCAAATCTGAGTACCATTACCTGATCTCCAACCTGCCAATCCACTTCTTGTGCATGTTTGTCAAACTGTATTTTGGTTTGTTGTTGGGCCTTACCCATGCAATTGGCAGCATACGAGTGTGTGTGTGTGTATATGAGGTCTTTTCTGAGATTTTCCATGTACTGATGTATAGACACATGGTCTGCAGTGGGGGTGTGCAGGTCAAACAGCAGGTGTTCAGGTAATCTCATCTGTCTTCCAATCATCACCTCAAAGGGTGTGAGCTGGGTAGTGGCTGAGGGTGTGCCCCTAATTGCCATAAGGAGTAATGTCAGCAGGGAATCCCAGGTTTTGGGATTGTCCTCAATGAACTTGGAAAGCATTTGCTTAATCCATCTGTTGGCTCTTTCTACTTGACCTGAGGATTGGGGGTGGTAAGGTATGTGGAACTTCTGTTGAACTCCAAGGAGTTTGAGGGATTCTTTCATCAACTCACCTGTAAAACTGGTTCCTTTGTCAGAGTCTACCTTGAGAGGTAGGCCCCACCTGGAGAAAATCTGTTCTGCCAGGATTTTGGCAGTGGTCTTTGCAGCGCATGTCTTAGTGGGGAAAGCTTCAACCCACTTAGAAAAGAGATCAGTTACCACAAGAGCGTACTTGTTATTTCTGCTGGTGTTGGTCAGGGGGCCAATAAAATCAATCTGTATGCCATGCCACAGGCCAGAGTGTCATTGTGGTAAGAGTTTGGCATTTTGCTTGGTAGGGATGGGGTTGTTTAGTGCACAGATGAGACAATTGTCTATGTAATGTTTAACATCTTTGGTGACACCAGGCCACCAGGCGGTGGTCTTAAGCCTTTGGCATGTGTTTTCCACTCCCTGGTGTCCACCAGTAGGTGTGTCATGCACTTGGTGCAGGAATTCAGACCTGAGTTGTCCGGGGACCACCCACAACTTGGTGGTGGAATCATCTGGTGGGTATCAGATGAGCTTGTCATCTAATGACAAGTGTAACTTACCTTCATGCCTCTGATAGGGGTTGTGTGTGGGAAGTTTCTCTTCGGTACTTTTGTCAAGGAATCTGAACACTTCTTTGAGTTCAGTATCAATATGTTGGGCTGCTGAGAGGTCCGGGGGGGGGAAGGGTTCAGGTTTCTTCCTGAGTGATGCAATTTGTATGCCCACATTGGCCTCTGGATGGTCCATCATCCAGGTGTCCCCCCCTCGGGCTCCTTCCTTGGCAAGGGTGTCTGCTGTGTCATTGATGGCATGATAGAGGTCATGGAGAGAATGAGCTTTGACTTTATGTACATAGAGTTTGTGTGCAAATTTTTGTGCCAGTGAATGTATGTATATTACCAATTCCTTGTACTTCACTAGGCTGCTATCAGAGGACAGGATGGAGTTCTTCAGCCAGAAAGGAAGAAATTCTGTAAGAGAACAACAAACCCAGTTAGAGTCTGTAAAAATGATAGTATCCTCGGTCCCATGCTGGATGAACTTGAGGGCACAGGCCACTGCTGCCATCTCTGCATATTGTGATGATGCTACACTGCAGTGCTTAGATATTTTAACAGTATTCCTGTAAGGGTAAATCACTAGAATGCCCATCCCTGCGATTTGTTCTCCCTGATAGTAGGATGCTGAACCATCAGTAAAGACGCGACACAAAAAAGTGTTGTCAAGTATTTGTGGTGTGGCAGGGAAGAAAGGACCAGGATCTGGGAGATCAGGTGACTGCAGTGTATAGTCATGGGGTTCTCCTTGGAAAAGGAGTCCATAAGCCAGCATAAATGGAATTTTTGTTGGGTGTACCTGTATGTCTTTGTCCTGGAGAAGAAGTGACCAGTGTGTCAGTCTGGTGTTAGAGACTGACCCATCCTTCACTCTGTCCGAGAGCAGAAACGTAGTTGGGGTATGATTGGTATTGATGATCAGTGGAGAGTACCCAATGATATACAGGAAGTACTTGACAGCCCAGTAGGGCCAGAAGGTTCCTTTCACAAAGGCTGTACTTCTGTTCCACTGGGGTCAAGAGCTGTGATGCATATGCAATGGGTGTCAGGGTACCATGAACCTTCTGGACCAACACTGCTGACATGGCAATGTCAGAGGTGGCACATTCCAGATGAAATGGTAGTGCTGGATTGGGGTTGACCAGAGCTGGGGCAGAGGCCAAAGCCTGCTTCAGTGACGTCACAGCCTGGGTGTGTATAGGGCCTCAAGTCCATGGGATGTCCTTTTTTGAGTAGCTCATACAGAGGAGCAGCTTTCTGAGCAAAATCTCAAATAAAATCTCTTGAATAATTCACCATACCTAGAAACCTTCGAAGAGTTGCCACGCTGGTAGGCAATGGCAAGTCTTGCAATCCCTACATAGAAACATAGAAACATAGAATTTGACGGCAGATAAGGACCGCTTGGCCCACCCAGTCTGCCCATTTCCCTACCTACTGGATAAGCTGCAGATCCTAGTTAACCAGCAGCCTACTTCTTCCTACCCCCACCCCCCAGAACTGCCTTATGACTATCCCATGCATGCTTGAATTCCACCACTGATTTTGACTCCACAACCTCCTCCGGAAGGCCGTTCCATGCATCCACAACCCTCTCTGTGAAAAAATACTTCCTTAAATTACCTCTGAGCCACCCTCTATCTTCAGATTGTGCCCTCTTGTTCTTGCACACCTCTTTTTTTGAAAGATGCTACCCTCTTGGACTTTGTTGATTCCCTTGAGGTACTTGAAAGTTTCTATCATGTCCCCCCTCCTCCTTTCCTCTAGGCTATACATATTAAGCTCCTTAAGTCTCTCTTCATATGTCTTCCAGTGCAGACCCTGCACCATTTTAGTTGCCCTCCTCTGGACAGCTTCCATCCTGTCTATGTCTTTGTGGAGATTAGGTCTCCAGAACTGCACACAGTACTCCAGATGGCGTCTCACCAGCTGTCTGTACAGAGGGATAATAACTTCCTGTTTTCTACTGGTGATGCCTCTCCCTATGCATCCCAGTATCCCCCCAGCCCTTCTTGCTGCCCTCTCACATTGCTTGCCCATCTTTAGGTCATCTGATATGACTACCTCCAGGTCCCTCTCCATTTTTGTTGTTGTTAGTATCTCACCCCCCATTATGTACCCTCCCTTGGGTTTTTGTTTCCCAAGTGCATTACCTTGCACTTCTTAGCATTGAATCTAAGCTGCCATACATTTGACCATTCCTCTAACCTTGCCAAGTCCCTTCTCATCCTTTCCACCCCACCCTGTGCATCAACTCTGTTGCAGATCTTAGTGTCATCTGCAAAGAGACATACTTTTCCTTCCAGTCCTTCTGCAATGTCGCTTATAAAGACATTGAAGAGGACCGGTCCTAATACTGAACCCTATGTACCCACTAGTAACCCTCCTTTCTTCTGAGTGGACTCCATTTACTATTACTCTCTGTGTGATTCTCCAGCCAATTCTTTACCCAGGCTGTCATCTTGGGACCCACACCCAGGCTGGCTAACTTGTATATTAATCTTTTGTGTGGGACTGTGTCAAATGCCTTGCTAAAGTCTAGGTAGGCCATGTCCACAGCCCCTCCCTGATCTACTACTTTGGTCACCCAGTCAAAGAAATCTATCAGATTCATCTGGCATGACCTTCCCACTGTGAATCCATGCTGCCTAGGGTCCTGTGCCCCTCTGGCCTCTAGATAGGCTTCAACCTTGGTCAGTTATTTTCAGACCCAGAAAGAGTACTTCTTTCTGGCATAGTTGTGCTTTTGCTGGATTGCATTTCAGGCCTGCTCTCTGGATGAGAGTCAGTAGTTCGTCCAAGAGATCCAGATGTTGTTCCTGTGTGGCTGTTGCCAGCAACAGGTCATCCACATATTGCAAGAGACATTGGGGAGTAGAGAAACTCTCGAGGGCATCCATCATGTGCAGATAGAACAGGGACGGGGTATCATGGAATCCTTGTGGCAAGCAAGTCCACATGTACTGTCTTCCTTCAAAGGTGAAGGCAAACTTATATTGACTCTTAAGGGCCAATGGTAATGACCAAAAACCATTGGAAGTATCCAGGGCACTGAACCATTTCAGGTCAGAGGTCATGAATCGTAGCACATCGGGTGCTGATGCCACAGTTGGGGAACAACTGGGGGTGACCTGATTCAGTTTCCTGTAGTCAATAGTAAGTCTCCAGGCACCTGTGGGTTTTTTCATGGGCCACACTGGGGAGTTAGAGGTGGAAATGCAAGTTTTGATTACTCCTTGCTTGAGGAGTGACCTGGTTGTTTCTCTAAGAGAAGGCAAGGCCTCAGTTGGAAAAGGGTACTGCCTTTGCCTCTCATGTGCTGGGCCTGGCACTTCGATGACAATGTACATTCTGCCACAGTCAGGTTTGTTAATTGCAAATGCCTCCAGATGTCTTTCACAAAATGGGGAGAAGCTTTGGGAAAAGCTTATGACCTTTGAACAAATCTATGATGTCATACTCCTTGTCATTGGCAGAGATTGTCACCACAACATGTGAATCAGGGATCAGAATGGTATGGTATTGACCCTGAATCTGTATCAGTAGCATGTTAGCTAAATCCACCACACAGCCGTGTGGTGCAAGGAAGTCAGTTCCTATGATACTAGGATGATCATGCATTACCATTAGTTGGAAAGTGTGTGAGGCCTTTAGATGGCCTAGCTCTACTGGTAGGGGTAGAGAACGGTATGCAGGTAGCCTAGTACCATCAACTCCTGACATGTTGGTGCTCCATCTGGTGAACCAAGGGGATGTGTCTGGATGTTCATCGTGTAATACAGATACAGCTACACCTGTATCTAACAATACTACTAGTAGGCGGACCCCGACCTCGGCCTCAGTGCAGGGCCTTCTGTTTGTATCCAAGATTATCTTGTTTACAATCCAGACTGGGGCCTGTAATTGTCAATCTGTACTGCTGGGAGAATGGAGAGGTTGGGCCTGATGCCTGTGAATCACTTCACCATGCTGCACTGATGCTATATAGGGAGGAGCTTTTGGGTTCAGGCCTGTATGGGCCTGAAGGCCTGCACTTCCAGTATCCCCATGACCTGTTGGGGTCTGGGTCGCCTGTTGTACCGCCGCAAGGGCCTGTGCGGGAACAGCGTCTGCTACTGAGCACACTTGTCCGAGGAGCTCTCGGAATTTCGGATTTTCTTCGACTATCTCCCTATATGAAGAGCCTGTTCTTTATTGTTGTGGTTTACCTTTACCATTATGCTTTTTATTCTTATGCCAATTCTGGTTCCCACCCCATTGTTGTTGCTGTTGTGGTTGTTGTTGGTGTTGGGTCTGTTGGGGGTGTTGGTTATCAGCTGGAGGGGCCTGCTGATGTTGGGCCCATTGGTGCTGGGCATGCCCTTCCACAGTGTAGCGCGTCATGGCCTCTGAAGCAGGCTCCACGGCGGCTACCTTCTTGGAACCAGAGCCCAGATCACAGATATAGAGTTGGTAAACTCTCTTAGTTATCCAAAGGATGTTGGCAAACCTATCAGTATTGGGGTCGGTGATTGGCTCTACCTTTTCTCGTACTGCAGGAATCATGTTCCTAAGGAACAGGGTCTTGTACTCAATAAGATCTACATCCGCAGCTTCTTGTGCCAGGTGCTTTCCTGCTTGGTAGGCCATCCAAAGTCTCTGATGCTAAGTCGCTGGACTTCCTTTGCATTCTGTTTTACAGGGTAAGCAAGCATCACTCCTACTACACCTGGGCTGTGAGCAGATATGAGCTGAGCTGCAACCTCATCAAAGGTGGCATTCCCATCCTGGCGAATGGCATCGGGGAGTTTGGCCCACAAACTAGGATCGATGGTTTGGCGTAGTATTTGGACCTGGTATTCTGCAGCGAGGCTAAGCATCTCGCATTTAGAATGCACCTTTTCTAAGTGACAGCTGAGGTTGTCGGACGGGTTCATTCAACCGATACTGTCAGCTATTTGCTGAACAGAGTAGGTCATTTGTAGGAGATTACTGGGTCGATCAGGCAGAGGTAAATTGTCTCGGGTGCTGTCTAGTGCAGCCTGAGCTGCAGCCTAGGCCACGGTATGAACAATACCATCCTGAGTGCTAGCCTCCTGCAGAAGCTGTCTAATCTGGGTTTTAATAGCCTGTTTACTTCTCTCAGGAAGCGGTACATTGCCTATTGCAAATCATTCAATCATTGTTTCTATCTCTTGCCTATCTTCCACATTAATAATGGCTATCAGTGGTGCCGTCAGGACCAGGCCGGGGCCTGCTCCCCCCTATCATGGGGGCCACCATGTTGGCATCTCCCATGATGGGCATCATGACGTTGATGATGTATGACATGGCGAGGGTGGATTGGGGACCCTCCATGTTGTGAATGGTTGCATGGGGTTTCTGGACCATAGTAGGGGTGTGACTGGGCATTGTACTGAGAAATGTCGTCATCTGATACCTCCCCTTCAGATGACATGTGTAAGGCAGGGGCTACGCCTCCCATTGCCTTAACATGTCCAGCCAGAACCTCCCGCTGATAGCGCAGTTTTGCCATCTTGGTTTTACATTCAGCATGACTCACAGTTGCAACATCCATATCAACCTCATCTTGCATTTGCTTCTGCAACACTCTATATGCGGCGCTCAGTTCGTGATTGTCCCTAGTGGCCACTTCTAAGTCATTACGTACCTAGTTCATCTCGTCCTGTTGCTCTCCCATCTCCTCACTCAACTGAGCATTTGCAGCACTTAGCAAATCATTCATATGCAATGCCTGTCCCTTATCCTGTCTCAAACTTTCACACTCCTGCTTCAACGTACAAAGTTCCTGTTCTCCAGCTTGAGCTGAATGATGCAAAAGTGAATCCTTTTCATTCTGCAGAGTTTGGAGTTCAGACTCCAAGTTCTGCTGCAATCTAACACATTCCATTTCCTGCAAACCCATCTGTTGCTTAAGAGATGAAATTTGCAGATCAAGGGTTCGAAACCTCACTTCGGAGGCTTCCTGAGCAGCATAGAGAGCCACAACCATCAACCCTTTAGCCTGACATTTATTGGTTGATTTTTTTGTCTCTGTGTACTGGGTTGAAATCCCCAGTATTAGGTTTTCGGATTGACCTTCGTCCCACGCGAAGTCAGCCCATCCTCCATGGGAGGTAAAGAAGTTCGAGACATCGAGTCTCAGTTCTGTGCAGATATTTGATACAGTGGCCATTGTGTGGGAAGGAATGAAAAATCAAACTGTGAAAAAGGCGTCGTGCTATCTATCGATCCACAGCAGGAGCACTTCATACACAGCAGGGCTACTGCATAAGTTGTAGGCTTACAATTCAAAATTGTAATGGAGTGAGTCAAGTCGGCATCAACCACACCTGAAAGGATGACAGCCAGACTTTGTAACTGACTACAAACTGGTTTTAAAATGGGAGAGGTGATACAGGAATGTACACCTACTGTCCCCGTGGGAAAGGGGAAAGTTATAGCAACAAGTGAAAACTTACAAACACCAAATATCGCCTGCACATGGTTGCCAGTTGTCAGGAGGTCTAAACCTCACTTTCAGGTTCTTGGCAATATTGGGAATGCAAGTAATCACAGATACGTTGCATAAGAGTAATAAGCTTGTTTATTACTACCAAAAGGATAAATGTTGCCCTAAGCAGTTCTTACCAATACGAACCGGGAGCCAGTGCTAAGTGTTCCCTATACCTCGAGGTTTCTTTGTGTCTCTTGGGATCTGCGAGGTACAAGACTAGTGTATCACATTATATACCTATGATAATGACCATGGTTACTGTAAGATAGAAACATTTCTAGTTACAGAGATGAGCCCTATTGGTTAAATTAGAGGTGGCTCCATGGTCTAAGATAACATTATACAATTTTGTAATAGTCATCAGTTTGTGAAACAAAAGAGTTCTTATACAGAGTCTTACATAACTCAGTGTAATAGTACAAATCACCAAAAGGTGGCAATGCTGACTTACATATCATAATTATTCCAAGGACACAGGTGCCTTGGCATCTTACAAGTAAGAAATACACAGAAAATACATAGGACAGTATATGTATTAGCAAGCAAAGTGTATTACAACAATACGCGTACATACCCTGACATCTACTCTTGCACGGTAGATGCCCTTAGCCCTATATGTTAGTATAACATACACTTAAGCACTAGCTGTCTACGGTGTACCTCTGAGGGTACCAATTAGGGTGCAGGGAGCCCGTGTAACAGACTCTATTAAAGAAATGTAACTATGTATCTTATCATTGAGACCTTGTGATTGAGGACATGCAGTGTGAAAATCCATGGATCTACGACTGGTGTTCGACAAAAAAGTTTGTTGAATGACCAGACAGCAAAATCATCATGTCAACCACATTTACGATTGGCAGACGGTTTCCAAGATGGAAACTTGTTTTCTTCAGGGGGCTTTGCCCCCGAACCCCACATGTGGGGGGCTGTGCCCCCGCCCCCTCTACTTTTTATAATCAACTCCGAGTCAGAGCTGATTATGGGAGAGGGTGCAATTCCCCTGAATACAGTGCCTGGGTCCAGCGACCATCTGCACAGTGACCTGGCGCTGTAGTTGCTGTACTGATGGTCGCTGTAAAAGTGTCGCTGCTGGTGGTGTATACCAAAATCTGTTTGGCTTCACAGTGTAGAAGCAAATTAATGCACTTACCTCTACATAATAGTGGTGGATGAACATGACCAAAGCCAAGGAATTTGATACCTGTAAATTGGCGATTATGGTATCTAGCAAAATGGCAACCTAAATGGGTTACCAGCATGGCTTTTACTATGGAACACATATGTTCTTAGCAGCATTCTTTTAAAGGCCTAATTTTCCTTTCAACATACTGAACACCTTTGGACATACACAAATAAAGGCATACATAACAAGCATTTGTCAAGGCCAAATGTTGTCTCACTGGCATTGGCATTGATAGTGCTGGAGTTAGAGAAGCATAATAGGAATGGCAGTAATGTATTGAAGTGACGCCAACCCCACCCCACCCTATAGAGACCGACAGGCATTGGGGTGTGCCTTTGGGTTCTTAGCTATAACGCTCATGCCATTGTACCTCATCCTGCCCTGTAGACACTGACAAGTGTCATGGTGTGCTTTGGCGTCTTTGGGCATTATACTTACCCCATTCCATAAGGAAATATGCTGAGGTAGGTGCAGCATAGGAGAATGGGGTGAACCTTGTGGCCGATCACTGCAAGGCACACCACGATGCCTGTCACTGGTTGCAGGGTGGGGGTAGGGGTGGAATGGCATGAGCATTAAAGCCGATGATCCCAAGTCACACCCCTAACACCTGTAAGTCTCTACATGATGGGGTGCTACAGTTGGAAACCCCAACACCATAGGCTTGTGTTGGTATTTTCACTCCAAATTTTCAACATGGGCTGTTTGTGAGTCCGCCTCATGAAAAGCGGCACTATCCGTTTGTTAGCTGAAAGATGGTTTTGCACAGCGGCTATGCCATTTGGCAACACAGGGACGAAAACACATTTTGGGCAGGATGTGGAAAATGACAACTGTATTTTTCATGAGGAGGTGTAAAAAAATGGCAAAATTGAAAATCTGGAGTGAAAATATGAAAAATTGTCATGAGCATGCATAGAAACTGTGCAACACTGTCTGTAACCCAATTATTTTGGGGAATTTGTTAGCGACATTTGTAACATAGGCATTTTGGGACCTCCCCTCATGAACAGTGGCACTATGATTTTGTTAGTCAGTCCCAAAAGTTGATTTCCCACAGCGACCATGCCGTTGTGTGCCACAGGTGCAGAAACACATTTTGGGCAGGATGTGAAAAATGACAGCTGTACTGTCATAAGGAGGTGTGAAAAAATGCCAGTGTTGAAAATCTGGCATGAAAATATTGCAAATTTGTGAAGTTACAAGGGTCCATGGAAACTGTGCAATGCACACTTGTAACACAGTCATTTTATAGAATTTCATCACCAAATTTTCAATATAGGCCATTTAGGACATCTGCTCATGAACAGTGTCACTGTCATTTCTTAAAACTGTCCTGAAAACTGAGTTTGCACAGCGACCATGCTATTCTATGCTGGACATGAGAAAACACATTTCTGCCAGGATATGTATAATGACCACTGTACTGTTCATAAGGAGGTGTGGAAAAATGCCAAAGTTGAAAATCTGTAATGAAAATATTAATTCACGAGATTCCGAAAGCGTGGTGTGTGGAAACCACAAGTAATGTACACCAGAAACAGCCATTTTTTGATTTTTCCCACCAAATTTGCAACATAGGCTTTTGAGAGCCCCCCTCATGAACAGTAGCACTGTCATTTTGTTAATTGGTCCCAAAAGATGATTCTGCACAGTGACCATGAAATCACCTTTCAGGGCCGATTAACACCATGACAGTGCCAGAATTCATGAGGAGGGGTCCCAAAACCCTCATGTTGAAAATTTGGTGCCAAATTCCCCAATTCCTGAGATATGCATCAAAGCTGGAAAAGCCCTATTTATTCCATTATACAGCTTACCTGCATTTCCTCAGTTCGCTGTCAACTTTGAAGAGTGCAAACATGTTCCCAGTCCACCAAAGATCATCGCGCTGAGCTCTACAGTTAAGTATGGGGTGAGGGGTGTGGGAGGCAGGGTGGGCATGGATTGTGGGAGGGGCAGGGAAACCATGAGGGACTGTTCTCATTTTAGAGGTTAAAAAACATTGGGGACTTTTTCTGCAGGGGATTTGTACGCTGGTGTAGGCTCCCAGTGTGCCACCTAAGTCTGTTTTTGGGGGGGATGCTGTAGCTGATGTGGGATTGGGCACCCCCTTCAACACATACTGTAGGGGGGGAAGGAGACGTGAGCCGAGGGGGATTGGGCACCCCCCTCGGCACACAACAAAAGTGGGGGGAGAGACATTATGCCAACGGGGAGTGGGGTCCCCCATCGGCAAAATAAATGGGGATGGGGAAAAATGCTGATGGGAATTGGGTCCCCCATCAGCAAAGAAAAAATGTTGGGGGGCACATGATGCTGAGGGAGATTGGGCACCCACTCTGCATACATTTTAAATGGGAGGGAGGCATTATGCCAACAGGGAGTTGGCTTCCTCGTCAGCATTGTCACAGTAGGTGGCGGCAGTCACTGCCACCATGTTTGGGGATGTCGGGAGGCCTGTTGTGGTCCTGCTACATGAGAGCTTCACTCTCATTGCAGCAGACCTTTTCTTTGAAGTGATAGCCACATAAATATGCATAGTGTGGTGCCAGCATGCAGGCTGATTTGGGAATGAGGGACGCACCTACTGATATGTGCCCTGCATTCGCCCAACAGTGACTGCACCTCCAAATCTGTTATTATTATTATGTTGACTGCGCATGCGCAAGCCAACATAAAAATGATGTTACCTAATTTATAAGTTCCCTGACATCAACCTTATGTTGATCCATTGGATTAACACATTCTTCACCCTGTGTACAATTTCAGCAAATATTGCAATGGCCGTACTTAAAACTTCCAATGAGTTTCAGTGGGAGCCAGGTTGGATGAGTTTTGAAGATCACATCATTATTTTTGAAAGTGCTATTTGTGACAAGATCACAAATGATTTTGGCTCTTCAGTAAACCACCCTGGGTCATGAACCTATGGAAGAATGAAGAGCTGGTTCTCCTTTTAGAGCATCTCAACTTTTGTACACAGTGTCTTCTAGCCTCCAGGCAAAGCAGTTAAATTCAGTTACAAAACAGACAGAATTGTTGTCTATTTATGGTATTGGTTGGGGGCAGAGCAATTTCTATCTGCTTAAATATCTGGTACCAGTAAGGGCTGATGCAATTATGTTTTGTGGGTAACCCCTCTGTAAAAATTTCATTTTAAAATCATCGTCCTGTGACTTAAAAGTGTCTCTGTCAGAAAAATGTCTACATACACGGACAAACTGATCAAAAGACATGCCCCCCTTTAGGTATTCTGGGTGAACATTGTCAGCTTGTAATAGTGTATTACCAGATGTTGATTTGTGTTATGTTTTTTGTTTTGATAAGTAAAATGTTTTACCCTTTTAAAGAAAGATCTAAATAAATTGATGGCATGCTTTTTGCAGGAGTGTGTAAAATGCATATTGATGCCATTATGATTACAAAAGTGTACAAACTTACTTACTGAAAGTTCATCACCACTCCATGTGACATCAATATACCTCCCCAGAAAATAATCTAATGGAATACAACAGTTTTCTCCAATGAACCAAGAAAGATAGCAGCATATGATGGTGTCATTGTTGTACCACTGGTGGTGCTGTAGACTAGAAGGTACTGTTTTTCAAAAATGAAGTAATTTATACCTAAGATTTTAACTGGGGACTCCACATGAAATCAGTAGGAATGTCTGTGTTAGTGATGTGTGAAGCTGCCAAAATTTGCAGATTTTTTTGTGGAACAAATTTTGGAAGATTTGCAGAGTTGGGGACTGCAGTTTGCCTTGTTAGTTGCCAGGTGGCTTGGCCATATGTCACCTGGTGAAACGCCTGCATCACTTTCTTTATACCCATAGCCTGTGACACCTAGCAAAAAACATGCTTGGGGGGTTTTGTTGGTGCAGCTGATTGTTTCTGGGGGTTGTTGCTGGTATATCTGATTGTTTCTGGTGGTCTGGAGGTAGTAATCAGATTCATATCAGTGCAGCACCTGCTCATTGCTGATTTTATTTCTTCTTTTACTGCTTATTGCTGATTTCACTTGGGCTACTGTTCTGCTTATCTTGTTTTTTTTTTTTTGTTTCTTTACTCCATTAACATTATAGTGCAGGAACTGTTTTTTGTCTAGCCCTGTGGTTTGGGGAAGGGGTGCTAATTGTCTGGCCTGGGTCCTCAGCTACTTGATAGCTGGAGGCAGGGCTGAGTCAGATTAGTGGTAGCAGGTTGCTTTTTGGCTTCTCATAAGAGGCTAGATGGGGAAGGAATCAGTTTCATTTCAGGGAAGTAACTTCTCATTGCTGATTTTATTGCTCCTTTTGCTGCTTATTGTTGATTTCACTGGGCAGCAGGCTGCTATTTGGCTTTTTTGGAAAGGTACCTGCTTGTCTTTTTTACTGGTGTAGCTGATTGCTTCTGGTGGTCCAGCAGTAGTAATCAGATTCATTTCAGTGCAGCACCTGCTCATTGCTGATTTTATTTCTTCTTTTACTGCTTATTGCTGATTTCACTTGGCTACTGTTCTGCTTATCTTATTTTTTTTGCTCCATTAACATTGTAGTGGAGGGACTGTATTTGACTAGCCCTGTAATTTTGGGGATGGGTGCTTATTTGTCTGGCCCTGTGCCTCAGCTGCTTGATAAATGGAGGTGGGGCTGAGTCAGACTGGTGGTTGCAGGTTGCTTTTTGGCTTCTCATAAGAGTCTAGAAGGGGAAGGAATCAGTTTAATTTCAGGGCGGTAACTGGTCATTGCTGATTTTATTGCTTCTTTTGCTGTTTATTGTTGATTTCACTTTTTAGCAGGTTGCTTTTTGGATTTGTTTGGAAAGGTACCTGCTGTTTTCTTTTCTGATGCAGCTGATTGTTTCTGGGTTTTTTTGCTGGTGTAGCTGATTATTTCTGGTGGTCAGGTGGTGGTAAACTATATGAAATCTGATGAGAGGGATGTGACCAGTGGGGTTCCACAGGTGTTGGTGCTGGAGCCAGTCCTATTCAATGTTTTCATTGGTGACATTGCAGAGAATCTGGAGGGAAATGTATGCCTATCTGCAGATGACACCAAGATCTGCAACAGTGTGGACATACAGGAGGGGGAGGAAAAAATGAGAAAGGACCTAAGCCTATTAGAGGAGTGGTCAGGTGTCTGTCAAGTGTGTTTAAAAAGTACAAGATCATACATCTGCATCACAGAAATCCAAGGGAGGAGTACAAGATGGGTGGGGAAATTCTGGTCACCATAAGTCAGGAGAGAGACCTGGGGGTTATCATATATGATGACATGAAGGTGACTAAACAGTGTGAAAAGGTGGTGGGGGAGCAAACAGAATGTTGGGGTGTATAGGGAGGGTCATAACAAGCAGGAGGAAAGAGGTAGTGATGCTGCTGTACAGATCCCTGGTGAGGCCTTAGCTGGAATACTGTGCCCAGTTCTGGAAACCACATCTCTGGAAGGACACTGCCAAAACAGAGGCAGTCCAGAGAAGGGCAATGAAGATGGTACATGGACTGCACCAGAAGCCCTATGAGGAAAGACTTCAGGACTTTAATAGCTATTCACTAGAGGAAAGAAGGGAGAGGGGAGATACTGTATGACAGAGACTTTTAAGTACCTTAGTAGAATAAACAGGATACAGGTGGAAAGCATATTTCAGTCAAAACTCTGCACAAGAACAAGGGAGCATGATATGAGGCTGAAGGGTGGAAGGCTCAAGGGTAATGTTAGGAAGTACTTTTCATTGAAAGGGTGGTGGAGCCACGAAACAGCCTTCCAGCAGAAGTGGTTGGGACAAAAACAATATGGGGTTCAAGAGTGCATGGGATATGCATAAAGGTACCCTGGAGATGTGCAGAGTAGGAGAGCCACAGATCAAAAAGGATCTGGGGCTGCAACAGTAAGTAATGAAATGAGCAGACTAGGTGGGGCGTATGGTTTTTATCTGCCAACAGATTCTATGCTTCTATGTTTCACAAGGGGAATCTACTAGTGCTGCCAATTACCCTCCTCAACCCCCCAACTATAATACTCCTCCCTAATAAACATTAATGTACAACATATTTGCTTCTGTGTCACTATCTTTATAATAATAGGGAATCCCTCTGTTCACACATCTGCATGCCAAATACACTTTCCACACCTTCCCCAACCCAGGTTCCTGGTGTTTCAGTTTTATTCCCAGTCCCCCACCTGACCCCCCTCTAGTTTCCACCACCCTTGTCCCCCACTAGCACCTGTTAAACACAGGCTGTTTGCCAATAAAGTAAACAGTCCCCTGGTGCAGATAATCTGCTCTATTCAGTGCCAACTCCCAATTGCATCTCCTATTAATGACTTTAATGAATGAATGTTGATGACTTGACTCATAGTAAAACCTGACTGGTTGAAAATTCAACCAGTCAGGTTTTACTAAGAGCAAAGACATCAGCATTCATTCATTCACACCATTTTACAGGACAGGACTAAGAGAAGTAAGCTCCAAACAGAGCAGACACTCTGTCTGCACTATGGGACATTTTTCTTTATTCACAGCCTATATTTTGTTGGTGCTTTTGAGGGGATGTGGGTGATGGAGATGAGGGTGTAGGGCAGAGGACTGGGAATAAAACTGAAACATTATGGGACTTGGGTGTGGGAAGGTGGGGGGAGTCCATTTGGCATACAGGTGGGAGGAAGAGATTCCCTATTATTTTACTAGTGACTCAGCACAGTAGCAAGGGTGATGTTTGCTGGGGGGGGTAGGGTGCCAGCAGAGGATTATTTTGATTTATTGTATGTTCATTGGTAGTGAGAGGGGTTGGTTTCACAGCACAGTGGGTGGGAGAAGGTTGTTTTTAAGTTTAAAAAAATCTGCTGGCAAAATTGGCCAGTTCCACTGTAGTGTTCAATATTTTTTCACAAACACAAATCAGGTGTATTTATGCTAACTTCCCTGATGAATTAAAAATTTAGACCATCTCTAGCCTGTGGCATTACCTCAGGCACTGAGAAAATATTGCAAAGCAAAAAGACTCAGTTCATGAACAACTGAGATGTAAATCAATGTAACATCAACAGTTAACCAACAACATTTTGAGGACCAGGTCAACCCTCCAAGCTTGTTAGTTACATCAGTCAAATCATTAATGTAAAATGGAAATATTATGACAAACATCTGAAGAAATGAACTGATACATTTGGATAATTTCTCAGTGTGAGATCCATTCCTTGAAATAATTGAACAATGGGGGGAGGTTGATCAGGTCCTGTAACACATGAATAGTGGGCATAATTGGGAAGTCTGTTCTGATGAAATCCCATTCATCCTGTGCTGTCCATTTCTTGCTGTTTGAAGTCTCAAGTAAGGTGTCTATTTTTATCTTGAAGAATTTTGTTGGATCAGCTGGCAAAGGTTTATAGCTAGTGTCATCTGGAAGGTGACATATCATTTCAACACAATACTTATATTGGTCATGACAACAACTTTGCCACCATTATTGGCAGGTTTTATCTTAATCCAGGGGATTTTCCATCACTTCTTGAAGGGCTTTTTGTTCATGGTGTTTACTCATTTCACTCTTGAATAGCTTATCCACTTCCTACAGTACCCGTTTTTGAAAAGTTATTCAGGTAGCAGAAACAGTTGGTGGATTTAACTGAGATGCAGGCTTAACATTTTTATTTTGACTTCCATTGTGAACTAACATACATTGGTCATCTGTGTTCTAAGTGTTGGTTAGTGTGACAGTCTGACCCTTCTCATGTAAGATCTTGATCAACAGTAGCATTGATATAATTTATAGCTGCTTGCCTGTTGCTGCTTGTGAGTCTTGTATTATTAATAGATTAATTAGAACTTCCAGTAGCTGCATTCTGGAGTAAATTTGGGGTAGATGGAAAGTCCATTGTGTCACGTAGCAAAAAAAAAAAAAACAAAACTCAGTTTTGATTTTCTAAAAAGTTTGTGAAGATCAGTGTAGACATCAAAGGGAGTTATAGCATGATCAAGAACATAGGATAGTCACTTATTTAGCACACTGACATGTGCTTCTGAAAGTTCTATTTGTGATAAATTTACTACTTGTCATCCCTGTGGCACAAAGACCTGGGTGCTAAAAGATTTGTTTCTTGCTGTCCTTCTTCCCCTTGTCTCTTAAGCCTCTTGTGGCCAAGTCTTTACCTGTATATTCAGATAGAGAAATTTTGTTATTGTATAAATTAATTTCTTTAAATTTCATTTTTTCAAGATGTTGGAAAAGAGGCTTGAACTCATCTTGAGTTCCACAACCTTTTGTCTTATTACTATTTTTGAAAAATGCTAATTATGTTGACAGCATCTCACTGATGCTGTTGTGTTCTCAATAAACTCTAGCTAGAGCCAATACAGCTGCAAAATGATATTTTGCAAGGTTTAGGAGCCATCTACAGGGACATTCTTTCCATAGACTTGCATTAGCTACATAGGAAGATACAGCTTTTGTCATAAAAGTTATGCAGTCTGTATCATACAGTCTTAACAGTGGTATGCTGAGAGACTTGAACTTGTGTAGTCTGTATAAATCAAAATACCAGTAAATAGGACAAGTTCAAGTCTGTAATAATGCCACTGTGATGACTGTAATTATATGAAGTAAAATTATTAATACATGAAAAAAACAACAAAAGAAAATTGCACTGAATGAGTCACCTAATGAAATGAAACATGCACAGCAAAATGAATCATGTCAGCAGCAGCTAAGGTGCAAATGGAGTGTGCAATAACTCCCTACCCCCAGTGCCTGTCAGGGCTGCCTGTTCTAGTTAGTGCTCTCCCCTGCACCCAAACACCACTGCCAGTAGTTACTAATATTTCCCTAGTGGATGATGAAGGTGGTGGATCAGGGAGGAGCCATGGATATTGCCAACCTCAATTTCAGCAAGGCCTTTGACACCATACCCCACAGAAGACTGGTGAACAAGCTAGATAGCCTGGGGGTGGGCCACAATGTAGAATACTGGGTTAGCAACAGGTTGAGGGACAGGAAGCAGAGGGTGGTAGTAAATAGTATCAAATGTGAGGAAAGGAGGGTGACCAGTGGGGTATCTCAGGGATTGGTACTTGGGCCACTCCTTAGTGTCTTCATCAGTGACATTGCTGAAGGGTTGGAGGGGAAAGTTTGCCTATTTGTAGATGATACCGAGATCTGCAACATAGTAGATACACTAGAGGGGGTCGCAAGAATGAGGAGGGATCTAAAAAGGCTGAAAGAGTGGTCAGAGGTGTGGCAATTAATGTTTAATGCAAAGAAGTGCAGGGTCATGCACCAGAGGAAAAAAAACCCTGTGGAGTGCTACAGGCAGTGTTGGAGCCAGGTTCGGGAGCATTTGGGAGCCAGGGGAGGCCATTCAGTCAATCATGGGCTCCACAATGGGCACTAAACATTGAATAAAGATGGTGGTAAGGCACCACTACTCAGACTAGGCCAGCCAGGAGGGGTGACTGACCCCCCAGCCCCCCTCTAGCTCCGCCACTGGCTACAGGATGGAGGGGAGTTGCTGACAGCCACCAAGGTAGAGAGGGATTTAGGAATACTTATCTCAGATGACCTAAAGGTGGTAAAACAGTGTAACAAGGCTGTGGGAAGGTCCAGTGGGATGTTGGGGTGCATAGAAAGGTGTATCACTAGCAGAAGAAAGGAGATGGTGATGTCTTGTACAAAACACTGGTGAGGCCTCATCTGGAATATAGTGTTCAGTTCTGGAGGTGACATCTTTGCAAAGACATAGACAGGGTGGAGGCGGTCCAGAGAAGGGCAACCAAGATGGTGAAGGGCTTGCATCAGAAAGCATATGAGGAAAGATTAAAATATCTCAATATGTATACACTTGAGGAGAAGAGGGAATGGGGGGATATGATAGAGACCTTCAAGTATCTTAAAGGCTTTCACAAAGTGCAAGTGGGTGACATATTTCAGTACAAGTGTTGTACAAGGACGGGGTGACACGATATGAGATTGGAGGGTGTCAGGATAAGAGGAAATGTGAGGAAGTTTTTCTTCACAGAGATGGTGGTTGATGCTTGGAATAGCCTATCCCAGGAAGTGGTGGGTGCTAACACAGTGGGAGGATTCAAACATGCATGGGATAGATACAAGGGAACCCTTGATGGGGTGAAGAGAGGCACTAGCCAATGACCAAGTAGGGTCAATGGCCTCAGATGCAGGGAATACGGGCAGACTAGGTGGGCCTAGTGGTCCTTATCTGCCATAAACTACTATGTAACTATGTGTAGTGGTCCCCCATGCCCCAAACAACCCCTGGCAGGCATTAGCACTTCCCCTGGTGTCCACTGCCTCCCCTACCTGCTGATCACTTCTCTGGTACTTTAAATCGGTACTTCAAACACATTTCCTTGGTGTCCAGTGGTCCCCTCCTCACCCTTCCAGTACTGTGAAAAAATATCCCTGGTGTCCAGTGGCCCACACTTCTGATCACCCCTCTAATACTGTCCCCAGTGCGCACCCCCCTCGGCGAACAGCACAGACTCTTTGCTACCCTCAATGGCTGGTTGCTGACTGATAGGTTGCAGTTGTGCACCTACTCTAATCAGCTGTTACAACAGTAGGCATGTGATTATGACTTCTCCATTAGTGGCCGATTGTGGAGGTGAGCAGAGTCTGTACCAGTCACCGAGGGAGTTGGGGTTGCGCACTGGGGACAGGATTGTCGAGGCATCTACTATGGGCTTCCATGCTACTATGGTCAGCTGGGGTGACTGTAGAGACTTGTAATGGGTGCTAGCTCAGATGCTGAGCCATGTCTCACCCCCTTCTCTGCAGGGTAGTGGTGGTGGGGGGGTAGTAACATTCGATGCTGTCTTCTTGACTTCTGAGTGGAATGAGTAGAGCTTCTTTTTAATTTCTTAGTCATTTGCTAGTCCCTTATATCCACTATCACCTTCAACATGGCATCAGAAGAAAATCTGGGATGTATAGAGTACGGTCTTCATACTTCCGAGGTTGTCAGAGTACGCATCTTATAGAGTTTGCGTGTCCTCACATAATCAAATGGGGTGAGGTGGACTGTGCATCACAGACTTCACATTTAGCGGTGCAGGTTGGCCACTATCGAAGCATGAAGGACTAAGATATGATATCAGACTCCTTACTCCCATTTTTTTAACCAGATAAAGGAGACATCCAATCAGATAAAGGCTTACGCATACCTATACCTAAGGGGGTGCCACTCTTCTTAGTCACGGGGGCTCTGGGTCCATAACCCCTCAACAAAGTGAAAATTATTTTTCCAATTCTAGAAGATATTTCTCTAGGTGAAGAGAAATGCAGAAGATCTCTTTAAATACTTGTGTGTTGTGTATTGTGGTGTCCTTGAATATTTGTTGGAATATGACTTCATTTTTTAACAAATCAGTCTATGGCAATTAGTGCAGGAGTTTGCATCGCAAGAAAATAAAATATGCATTTTAATCTAATATGAAGTGATGTCCATCGGTAAAACCAAAGCTTATTTTTTTTTATTATTCCAGTAAGAACAATAGCACCTGATAACACATTATGGGACATCCATACAGGCCACTTTGAATCATACATATTTCAGCTATCAAGATGAACATTTTTTAAGAACAGGCCATATTTTGTGCATGCAGTCTTTCTTGTTGATATATTTCAGAGGTTATCACACTGTGTAAGCAAAATGCACATTATCTGAAAGAAAATTGTTTTCTATAATGTCTTGTGCAGCCATGTCTGGCATGCCATGATTTTTGATACTGTCCACAGCACACACACACACCCCTTCCTTGACCGGCACAGACTCTCCACTCAACATATACAGTCAGCCACTGGCAGACAGATCGTAATCATGCACCTACTGTAGTAACAGCTAATTGCAGCAGGCACACAATTGCAACCTGTCAGTCATCAGCCAGGCATGGAGGGTAGCAGAAATTCTGTGCTGGTTGCGGGGTGCATGCTGGGGACAGTATGAGATGTGTGATTGGAGGCAGGGGCACTGCAAAACAGGGATATGCTTTTACAGTACCGGAAGGGTGAGGAGGGTGGGGGGACCAATGGACACCAGGGAAACTTGTGCATTGACAAATGCTTATTATTTATTAAGTTTTGGATGAGTTGGCCACTGAATATCAGCCACCAGAAGCATCTTGACTCCATGAACATGCATCTACAATGATACTGTGCTGATACCAAAACTCATGTATGGCTGTTTTTACATTTTCCGGGTGATACTAAGTAAGGCAATAATCTGAAATGAAAGGGTATACCATTAAGTGGGCAATGCAATTAGGGCATGCAGTTAGGGTGCCACAACCAATTCACCTGTCATGTTGGCAAACTGGATTTTGTGGTGTCTGGCAGCACGGTGCTGTCTGGGTGTTGTGTCACTTGCCCCATACATCTCCAACCTGGAGGAGATTATATTTAAGTACAGGTGGTGCAGAGGTACAGTCCCCCTCAAACAGCCAGAACATATCCTGGGGTGTCAGGCATGATGTGGTTGAGTGGCACAATTGCTGGGCACAATGTTTGCTCTCAGCATTGTGCTTGCACCCTAATAATGGTCGTGGTTCTTCTTGTCGCTGCAACATAGTGGCACTGACTGAAAGAGTGAGTGAGTCTGAACATGTAGATGTCATTCTGAAATGAAAAGTAGTAGTGGAATCGACTGCATATAAAACATGTTTGAAAAACTGAGCCAAGATCCCAAACACTGTGCTCATGTTCGGGATCTTAGCTCCATTTTTCAAACATGTTTAATATGGTGTGAACGGTTACATGTGAGTCACATGACCTGCAGGGCTGGCAGATTTAAAGGGCAGCTGTCAGCACTAAGTGCTCCACACCCAAGTGTGGGCTGGTCTCAATTTGCACTTTCAGTGCAAAAACCTTTTTTTTATTTTTACTTACATGCATGTTAGTGTTTATATAGGCCCTAATCTTATGTTTGCTGGGTCCATCATCCTCTCAGGGCTAAGCACAGTCACAAAGGACTGTACTTAGTGCCAGGAGAACAGCAGGACTGCCAAACAGATAGTGATATCAAGAACTGGGTGAGTTGTGAGGCTCAAGTCACAGTCATATGTCCTTAACCATCCAAGAAGTTATGTTACATAGCATAACACATGGCCTGGGGTGTCTTATTGTGTTCATAAAACGGATCCTGCAGAACAAAATCTTTTGATTAGTTTCAGACAGTGATGTTTTGCTGAGATAACATCATGGCTGGAACTGCCTGTAGACCAATCAGCATTCAGAATAGTTTCCATCCATTTTATAATATTGTATGTTTCAGATCTGCTTCTCCTTTTCCCTTATTATAATTATAGACCATTTTATAAGCACAAAGTAGCATACAGTAATGTGCATATTAAGGCCATTCCTAAGTGGTACACCTTTTGCATTCAGCACTGCTACGCATATCATGCCTTGTGTTAGTGCTCAATGACACCTCTTTTGCTTCTTACATGAAAGCTATGTAATGAGGAGCCACACCCATTTTTTGTTTAAGTGGCTGATGTGCTTTGAAACTCTGAATGAAGTGCTGAGTTCAGACCAGGGAGGATTACAAAATGGTTCCATATGTGCTGTGTGAGTTTGGAGCTGCAGCACTTCCTTAGTGATTTGCAGATCCTTTAAATAAAGGACGCTTCCGGGCCAACCCAGTGGAGTGCAGCTGGAACACTGGGCTGGCACCTAAGGTATTGGTGGCTGCTTACAATTCCCAGAATCGCAAATGGGGGCCTGATGCAGGTTGTGGTTCGGATGCATCTTGGGAGAAAGATGCTCAGCTCCTGGGTGGTATAGGGTGCTCAGTCATCCCGCAGGTGCAACCTTGGCTGGGTAACCAAGAAAAAACAGTGTCGTCAAATGAGATACAAGCCGGTCTTGCTGTGAGTGGAGATCTGACATGGGACAAGGCAGACAAAAAGAGAAAAAAAGCATCTAGTCACTTTCAAAATAGGTGTAGCTAAAATGTTTTCTCAGTTTCTTCCCTTCCTGATACAACAGTTCCCAGGTTAAGAAATATAGTTGGCTTTATGTCATGAAAGAAGCGGCACATTTTACACTGCAACCCACACATACAAGGGCTAAAAGCTCCCCTGTCAGCAGTAAGATTTGTCAATGTTGACTGTTTGCATGCAGTGTTACGAAGGTTTAAAGGGACACTGTCAATCCCCTTAGGTCTCATAGTGTCCCCAGTTTAAAAAACACATTTTTTGATTGCCAACGTTCTGTAAAGATTGCTGATGTAGCTGGTAGTTTGATTTTGACTCTTTTTTTTTTTTAAGTGAAAAACAGACTGCCCATCATACTGGTGTTACTACACAAACACAGGTTTGTTTACATTCCTTGATCAGCTCCAACTGCATCTTTCCTGGACTTGGAAACACCCACAACACAGTCTAGCCCCTCAAGATGCACTGGAAGTTTAAGAGGCTACTGCCTCATGCGTGACTGCACTGTTTGAGTGTGTTTCTAGTGCTCAGGAGGTATGCAGTAAGAACAGATCCAAGATTGTAAACAAAACAAAGTTGTTTATAAGTATACATTAGCATGCATTTCAGTGCTACTAAACAAGGAGACAGAGAAAACAAACAGCAGTGCCAATAACTTTTAGAGAAGGTAAACAATCATAAAATGTAGGTTTTTAACTAGAAATAATATGATGAAAAACAGGTTGGCAGTGTCACTTTAAAGGGAATGTAAAGAATATACATTTTAAAGCAAGAATTTCTGGTGGCTTGTGGTAGTTATTGACACGCTATTAACAGATTTGAAGGCATTATATTTGGAAACGGGGGACCAGGAGCAGAAGTGAGCAGATAGGCAGACAGAAAAATGCAGCAACCATGGATGTCACAAGCACTGAAAATGAACAATGCATTAAGCTGAGAATTTGACAAAGTAGCAAACAACCGAATCACTGCACAAATAATGTATACAAATGACAACATAAACAAAGCTTGGGATTATTAAAGAGCAAGAGTAGTAAGGAAAGTTAAGTTCTCATGTGAGGGGGGGGAGGTGTCAAGTCAATGTCTTGACACTAGAAAGAAGACAGATTGTAGCATAGCAGGTATCAACATTTTACTTTACAGCTCAGTACCCTACCTGACAGGGATGAGATATGACCCCCAGTATCTTGGGTGGCAATGCATTGATTTCTCCCATGCCAGTGAGTCAGGCCCCCAAAAATACTCCCATGTTAATGCGCCAGCCCCCAAAAGACAAACTTTTGTAAGCAGTGGGAATAGTGGTAGTCACTAGCTGCTGGTTGGTGCCGGGGGGGAGGGGGGATGGAAGTTTTAAAAGGGAGAATGGAGAAAGATGCTGAACATAGATACAGAGCCATAACTGAGAGCAAACATTGCAGTAAGAGTTGTTAGTGAGTTAAAATGCTGTCAATTCAACTTAGTAACACATCAAAAGGTGATATACACATCCACCAATAGTTACAAGACCCCTGACTAAGCTCAAGTGTGGGAAGCACTGGGGTACCTGGCTTGTGTTATAGGGTATCCAGTGGCTGTGGACATCACACCTTATTGTTTTTGTATGTTACTTGTTGGTGTGGTATATATCACCTTTTGCTGTCTTAATACTTAAAGAGGACCTTCCCTGATGGTCCAAAAAGTTACAGCTTGTAGTCATTATATGCAGTACTAGACCTGAAAAGGTGTATGCATTTGTTATTTCCGGACAGGGTTTACTCTGCCTTACATAATTTGGATTTGTTTTTGAGCCATACTGCACTTGCCTTTGCTGTTCAGCTGCTGGGCTGATAGCTCCTTATGACATCACTGTAGGATAGAGGAGTGACTCTCACTGTGTAGTACCATGCGATTGCAACAATGTTGCAAGGGAAACCTACCAGTACTCAGTGTACATGCTGTGTTCCCCCTTCCCCAAGACACCCTGTTAGCTATGCATTATGCCAACATCTAAAGGCCTTGTCAGCATGTTTTTTTTTGTGTGAAATTGACTCTGCCCTACAATGATGTCAGCAGTATAACCCTGGGCCCACAGCAACACCAGGCTTGCTATAGAAGCTCTGGTACACACCGCAGTTTTTAGCAGCTCAGAATACAAAAACTAACTGCAGCAGACAGTAATGAAATACAATTCCAGAATCAATGCAAGAAGGGGTAAATAATGCATGAAAGTCAAAGTGACTGGGAGGTCCTCTTGAGAATTGACAGCACTGGTATTTTATGCCAACTCTTTGTGCGATTTTGATACCCAGCTATATTTATGTGCCTCAGGCTAGGTGTAATGGCTTTCTGCTTCTGCACTAAAAAGTTACAAGGTAACAGTAGATATAAGAGTCTGGTGTCAGGATTTAAAAAAGGAAATGATGACAGCAAAGATTAGCTTCTGGTTTTGACATATAAAAACTAGAAGCAGTTTGAGCCCCTTGTTTGTTAATCAATTACCTTTTCATTGCTGGGTCTGTGAAACTATTCTTTATGCCGACAATCATATTTTGTTTTACCAAGCAAAATCTGTTTCTGACATTGTTTCTACTATTCAGTCAGATTTCAATTCAATATGTAATTTGTCTGTTTGAAATTCCATGGTATTAAACTCAAAGAAAACTAAATCGATGTTATTTGGAACTAAATTCATGTTGAATGAATTTCCCGATTTATTACATCATGATCAGGCTGGTATAAGTATGGAACAAGTACAACAGTATAAATATCTTGGTGTTTTGTTAGATCCAGCTCCAAATTGTTCTTTACAAGTAAGATCAGTCAGCAGAGGGCTGAATCATGAACTGGGCCTTCTGTATAAATTCAAGTCTTATTTCTCTTATGAAACACGAAAATCAATAGCTGTGGGTTGTCTCCTTCCTTATATAAATTATATTGCTAGTATTTATTTTAAGTTGGGTGTTAAGCAAATATTTTATCTGTTACTTATAATAATATTAGTCATTTTGTTTTATCTGCTTCTTATCAGACACATCATTGAGAATTGCATTCAGAGCTAGGTTGGTTGTCTTTTAATTTCAGAACTGAATACTTTCATGGGTGTTTGATTTTTAAATCATTGTTTTTTAGTCCTCAGTTTCCTTGTCTGACTTAATGTCATTTCGCAATGTACCCTCAATGCTTAGGTCTGCAAATGGTCTGTTGTTAGAAATTCCCTTATGTAAGCAAAAACAGGAATCTTGTGCTTTCTCAATTTTAGCTCCAGAATTTTGGAACTCTTTACCTGTGTTTATTCATGCGCCTTCTTTAGTGGCTTGTTTTAAAACACCATTTAAATCATTGTTATTGAAGAAATCAACATGTAACTGTACCATGTAATTATTGTACTGTTTGTAGATTGTTTAATTTATAGTGTAATTTTAGTACCCGGGTCAGACTTGAAAAAGGGAATTTTGATTGAGTGTCCTTACCCGGTTAACAAATGATTAAATAAATGAAAAAAAAAAAGGATGCTCCAATATCCTTCCCAGATTACAGCTAAAAATGCACTTACATGAAAGACAGGTTAGTACACAATATACATATAATACCTGACAAAGAACCACAAAGAGGTTAGTTAGGAAATGCATTGATTAGTTTTTATGTGTGCTTGCGCACATGCGCAAGAAACATTATGCAGCAGCTTAGGAGATAAGTGGGTTGTGGAGGCGCGGCACTGTGGCAGCTAAAGGAAGCATTGCATTTGGGGGCTTGGCACTGGTGGACACTGGAGGCACAGTGTGCTGATGACAGTGGCTTCCAAAAGTGCCACCAACTTGTAACGCTTTCACCGCAGCAATCAGCGCGCTGGCTATTGTGCCGCCAGCCATTCACAATGAGGGAGTGATCTGTCATTGCAGGGGCAGAATGTTACCTAGTGTAATATTGTTTGTGAATGTGGCGGTGAGCTGCTGCCATGTTCACAAACAATATTACCAACCCACTGCCGAAGTGTCCCAATCCCCCTCGGCAGCATGTGCCCCCCAAAAAAACAGTGTTTGTTTGCCAGCAGGGGAGCCCACTCCCCATCAGCATAATGTCTCCCCCCCAAAAAAACATTCTTTTCTGCCAAGGGGGTGCCCAATCTCCCTCGGCTCTTGCCCCCCACATGTGCCAACAGGGGTGCCCAGTCCCCCATCAGCTACTGCTCCCCCTCAAAAAAAAACAGTTGGTGGCATGCTGGAAGCCCACCCCAGAATGCCAAATTCTCCTGTTCAAAAAAAAAGTCCTGCAATGTTTTTTTTTCTGTTGTACCTGTAAAGTAGAAAACAGTCCCTCGTTGAGTCCAGCAGCCCCTCCCCAACCCACATCCACCCTCTGCGCATCCTGCCTCCCCACAACCCCACATGCCCCCTCACCCCATACTTACCTCCAGAGCCCAGTGTGACAATCTTCGGTGGACCGGGAACATGTCTGCACTCTTCAAAGCCGACCACGTACTGAGCAAATGCCGGTAAGCTGCATAAATGGCATAAATAGGTTTTTTTTCAACTTTGGTGCATATCTTAGGCATTTTGGGGATTTTAGCACCAAATTTTCAACATGGGGTTATTGGGACCCCTCCTCATGAATTCAGCCACTGTCATGGCATTATTCGGTCCCGGAAGGTGATTTTGCGGTCACTACATGGATTCACCTTTCAGGACTGATTAACAAAATGACAGTGCCAGTGTTCATGAGGTGGGCTCTCAAAAAGTCTATGTTGCAAATTTGATGGACAAATCCAAATGACTGTTTCCTGTTTGTCATTTCGCAGTTGCTACACTTGCCTTGTAACTTCATTGAATTTGTAATATTTTCAACATTGCCATTTTTCTGCACCTCCTTATGAACAGCACAGCAGTCAGTTTTCACATCCTGGCCAAAATGTGTTTTCAAACTTCTGGCACAGAATGGCGGAGTCGCTGTGGGAAATCAGTGGTCAGGACACATTAAGAAAATCACAGTGACACTGTTCATGAGCAGAGGTCCTAAAATGGCTATGTTGAAAATTTTGTGATGAAAGTCCATAAAATGTCCATAAAATGAATGTGTTACAAGCGTGCATTATGCAGTTCCCATGCAAGCTTGTAACTCTGCGAATTTGCAATATTTTCACTCCAGATTTTCAACATTGCCATTTTTCCACACCTCCTTATGAATAGTATAGCTGTCATTATTCGCATCCTGGCCAAAATGTGTTTTTGCACTTCCGGCACAGAATAGCACGGTCGCTGTGGGAAATCAGTGTTTGGGACACATTAAGAAAAGGGAATTACGAGAATTGGAAGAGAACACCATGACAAGGAGCTGCTGTTGTAACTGGACTTCCCTACTGGGACTAAAAAAAGTAGAACTCTACTACTGGGACCTTCAATTTACTGGGACTAAAGAAGTAGAACTGTACTACTAGGACCTTCAATTTAGGGTAAAAAAAAGTTAGTGTGCTTGTCTGAGTTGGCTGAAGTGAATTGTTATCTGAGTAGTTATCTAGGTATTAATCTCAGGTGGCTGAAGGGGATTGTTATCTATGCAATTTAACTAAGTGTAAAAAGATCTGCTAAGTAGGGGGAGTGGCTTAGCTAGAAGGAAGCCAGGTTAAAGCCAGCTTTAAACACTGCCCTAGACAGCTTCTGCCAGAGAATTGTCAGAGAACACCAGGACAAGGAGCCACTGTTGTGACTGGACTTCTCTACTGGGACTATATTGCCCTCCCTCCTTCTCTCCTCTCCACCCCCCCCACCCAAAACCAGTTCTACTTTTATAGGCACAGGATTTGACTGACAATAGAACTTCCTGTTTGGGAGCAGGAAGTGAGTGATCAAAGAGCCATCAAAGACTCACCATTCTAGAAGGACAAGAGTAGCTCTCTGTCCCTGCCTAGCTGCTGGAGGTCTGCATCTGAGCAAGTAAGGGACTACTGAGAAATACAGGATCTTCTTGTCTCAGAACAGGAAGATCAGGAGCTTAAAGAGCACAGAGGCAGTAAATAGGGATAAAAAATAAATAAACAAAGGAAATAGTAAGGATTCCAAACAACAGTGAAGGGGCCAGAAATACTGTAAGACATGATGGGAGTGGTGCAGTGCAGTGGCTGTGGAGCAGCAGTCTTCCAGGAGACGTTCTGGAAGATGCGGTGTTGTCCCATCTGCAGGCACCCCTCTGGGCTGAGGAAGGAGGTTGCTCATTTCCAGGCTGAGTTGGCCAGTATTTGTGGGGCCTTCTCTCCTCTCCAGGGACCACAAGAGCCACTGCTGGTACCTCAAAGGTTGCCAAGGAAGAGGAGTGGTTGGACCACAGTGGGCTCAGGGAGGGTGAGGGTGGTGGAACAGAGGCACATCCCTTCAGTTGTACCTCACCACAATTCATATGCTGTTCTTGCAAAGTGTGGTTCCTCTATGGAGGCACCCACAGTGGAGACCAAGGAGGATGCTGGGAACCTCCACAAAGGAGACCAACAGGAGGGTGGCATGGGACCCCACAGGGGAAGGAAACAACTCCTGGTGAGGGAATCCATTGTTAGGAAGGTAGAACTGAGGGAGGAAGGTGAGAGGGAGGTAAGGTGCCTGCCTGGTGCCATGGCTTGGAGGGACAGGGAGCGAATCCTTAGGATCACCAGAGCAACTGTAAAGGAGAGGCAGCTGGATGTCATTGTCCACCTAGGGACAAATGACCTGGCTAAGAAAGGGATCAGAGCAGTGCAGGAAGAGATTGTGGCGTTGGGGAGGGGCCTTAGACACGTAGCGTGCACAGTAACCTTCTCAGAGGTGCTGCCTGTCTATGGCATAGGTGAGACTAGGGTGCCCCACACCATGGGATTCAATCAGTGGTCGAAAAACTGGTGCAGAGCTCAGGGAATTGGCTTTATTGGGGACTGGTGTTCCACCTGGAGTGATGCAGGCCTATACGGGTGTGATGGTCTGCATCTGTCCAGGAGTGGAACCAGGATCCCAGGTTATAGGTTTAAATGCTTCATTGGCAAGCATTTAAACTAGCCAAAGGGGGAGGCACTGGAAAGGAGCAGGGGAATCCTAGCCCCCCCAAAAAAGTCAGGGTAGTAAGTGAAGTAAACCCCAAGATAGAGAAGTCGATAGGGAGAAGGGCAGGGGTAAATGGAGAAAGTGACAAAGACAATAAGGACAGGGATGGGGGAAAAAGGGGTAAGGCCATCAGGAAATGGAGGGTAATGAGTATCAATGCCCATAGTCTGGGCAACAAGCTCCCTGAACTGGTGGACTTGATGGGAGAAGGATGACTGGATATAGTAGCTGTCACAGAAACATGGTGCACAGAGAACCATGACTGGGATGTTAACGTACCAGGGAACACAACCTACAGGAGACACAGGGAGAGGAGAAGAGGAGTAGCTCTCTATGTAAGGGAAGGGATAAAAGCAACTGAACAAAAGAGTAAACAGGGAGGAGAGGAGGCACTGTGGGTCACATTATAGACTGGAAATGGCACCACAATCTGCACAGGGATTGTATACAGACCCCCATGTCAGGGGGAGGGAATGGACAAGGATATGATAGAAGGCATTCTTAGGATGGCAGAGAAAGGGGAGATACTGTTGATGGGAGACCTGAATATGCCAGATGTTAACTGGAGTACATTTTCTGCAGTTACATCCAAGAAGCCTTTGTGTGAAGCAAATAAACAAATCAAAACAAAAGAAAAAGCCACTATGGTCCTCAAAAGAGATGGCGGGGAAGGTCAGGGAGAAAAAGATAGCATTCAGGAAGTATAAGGAAACACAGAAGGAGCAGGACAGAGAGCTGTACCTGTTAAGGCAGAAGGAAGCAGGGAGGGAAGTCAGAATATCAAAGGCCAAAACTGAGGAAAAGATAGCCAACTCAGTTAAGAAGGGGGATAAAACCTTTTATAGGTACATTAGGGAGCGTAGAAAGACAAAGGGAGGGATACTGAGGCTGAATAGAATGGATGGTGGGTAGGCAGAGAGGGACAGTAAAAAAGCAGGGATACTGAATGACTATTTCTGCTCAGTATTCACAAAGGAGGAGGATGGGGAGTTGCCTAATCCAATTAACAGAAGCACTCTGGATAGGGGGTCAATCCCAGTCCTTTCACAGAAGAAAGGGTTCTGAAGGAACTCCTAAAACTGAAGGTGGACAAAGCAATAGGGACTGATGGAATTCACCCCAGAATTCTAAAAGAATTAAGGGGAGAACTAGTGAAACCACTGACTACTCTTTTTAACAAATCATGGGAGGATGGGGTGGTACCTGAGGACTGGAGGAAGGCAGATGTGATTCCCCTTCACAAAAGTGGGAGCAAGACAGAGGCAGGAAACTACAGACCTGTCAGTTTGACCTCTGTGGTAGGGAAAGTGATGGAATCACTTCTGAAGGAAAGAATTGTTGAGTACCTAGAGGCCAGTGTGGCACAGGACCAAGGTAGCATGGGTTCACAGCGGGAAGGTCATGTTAGACTAATCTAATTGATTTCTTTGACTGGGTGACCAAAGTAGTAAACCATGGAGGGGCTGTGGACATGGCCTACCTAGACTTTAGCTAGGCATTTGACACAGTCCCACACAAAAGAGTAATAGTCAAATTAACCAGCCTGGGAGTGGGTGCCAGGGTGGTAGCTTGGGTAAAACATTGGCTGGACAACAGGACACAGAAGGTAATTGTAAATGTAGTCCACTTTGAAAAAAGAGGGGTTACTAGTGGGGTACCACAGGGTTCAGTACTGGGTCCAGTCCTTTTTAATGTCTTTATAAGTGACATTGTAGAGGGACTGGAAAAAAATGATGCCTCTTTGCAGATGACACAAAGATCTGCAACAGGGTTGATACAGAAGGAGGTGTGGAAAGGATGAGAAGGGACTTGGTGAGGTTGGAGGAATGGTCAGCAGTATGGCAGCTTGGATTCAATGCAAAGAAGTGCAAAATAATGCACCTAGGAAACAAAAACCCAGGGAAAGATTACACTATGGGGGAGGGGGAGGTAGTGACAACAACAAAAATGGAAAGAGAACTGGGGATAATCATGTCAGATGACCTTAAGGTTAGCAAGCAATGTGAGAAGGCAGTAGGGAGGTCTGGGGGGATACTGGGATGTATAGGGAGAGGCATCACCAGCAGAAAACAGGAAGTTGTTATCCCTTTGTACAGACAGTTGGTGAGACCCCATCTGGAGTACTGCATCCAGTTCTGGAGACCCCCATCTCCACAAGGACATAGACAGGATAGAGGCAGTCCAGAAGAGGGCAACTAAAATGGTGCAGGGTGTGCAAGAGAAGCCATATGAGGAGAGACTAAAGGAGCTTGATATGTACACCCTTGAGGAAAGGAGGGAGAGGGGGGACATGATCGAAACTTTTAAGAACCTCAGTGGACTCAATAAAGTCCAAGAGGGCAGCAACTTTCAGAAAAAGAGATGTGCAAGAACAAGGGGACACCATTTGAAGATAGAGGGGGGGCTGTTCAGGGGCAATGTGAGAAAGTATTTCTTCACAGAGAGGGTGGTGGGCACATGGAACAGCTTTCCTGAGTAGGCTGTGGGTCTAAAACTGTTGGAGAATTCAAGAATGCATGTGACAGACATAAGGCAATTTTTGTGGGGCGGGGTAGGAAGAAATAGGCTGCTGGTTATCTAGGATCTGCAGCTTATCCTGTAGGTATGGAAATGGGCAGATTAGATGGGCCAAGCGGTCCTTATCTGCCATAAAAGTCTATGTTTCTATATTTCTATCACAGTGACACTGTTCATAAGCATTGGTCCGAAAATGCCTACTGTATGTTAAAAATTTTATGATGAAGGTCAATAAAATGAGTGTGTCACAAATGTGTGTTGCGCAGTTTCCATGCACGCTTGTAACTTCACAAATTTGTAATATTTTTACTCCAGATTTTTAACATTGGCATTTTTCCACACCTCCTTATGAACAGTACAGCTGTCATTTTTTTACATCCTGGCCGAAATGTGTTTTTGCACTTCCAGCACAGAATAGCATGGTCACTGTGGGAAATCAGTGTTCGGGACACATTACAGAAATCACAGTAACACTGTTCATGAGCAGAGGTCCATCTCTACAGAATGGTGATGGGGCTGGATTGAAGTTCAGTATTTCACTGCTATTCCTATTCTGCATCTAACTCCTACATTTCCAATGCTAATACCAGCAAGCAAACATTTGGCATTGACAAATGCTTGTTATAAGAGAGGTCAATGTGTCCATTGCTCAAATACATCAAATACTGTATAGCAGGTTTAATTAGTGTCTATTATATTTAGTGGGAGTCAACCTTCTATACTTATTCACATCTAATAGAATTAGCATGGACAGTTGACTCTTCAGTACAATACTACTGACAATTAACTGTCCATTACTTTTCACTATCCATTTATTTTCACTGATTGCCAGCAAAAGTGAACATAGTGAAAACAGACAGATAGTGAAAATAACCTTCTATACAGTACTAAACTTCTAAGTAATCCTAGCAGAGGAAGTCCAGTAATAAAAATATTTTTGGTGTGTTTCTGATAATATACTATACGCTTTAAATGGCCTTGTGATTTGACCTATATACTATAATTCACACAAGCAGTGAAATTAAGAAAAGAGTAAGGGAACATCAAATGTGCCATCAGGTGTATGGACCCCTCATCGCCAGTGGCTAGGCACTTCCTTAAAGGCATGACATAATGTTAGTATGTTATGGTTCTGGCATTCAAACAAAGTTAACAGACATCAAAGGAAGAATGTCAATAAAAAGAATTTGTTAAGAAGGGTGGCAAAATGAATCCTAGAATTCAATGTTTTTGCCAAAAAGTATGGAATTAAAAAAGTTGTATGGAGTGAATTAATTTAGGCTAGCTAATATATATCCCTTTCAGTTTCCTGTTACTCCAGTTTGACCAAAATTGTGGTTATAAATGTATTTATATTATTAGAGCCTGATATTATGCATGAGTGGCAAGTGTATTTTTATTTATTTTTTTTGGTTTTCAGAATGCTCCTACGCTATACCCACCCAGCTTATTTTCTAATGGAATGGGGTGAGCGTTAGGGCTGACAACCCCAGTGACACCCCCAATCCTCTTGGTCTGTGCAGGGTGGGGGGTGGAGTTAGGTTTGGAAACCCTAATACCATATTTCTCTGCTTTTGTTGCTTTAACCCTAACCAATTCATTGATGCAGTTTTTGCAATATATTATATATATATATATATATATGTATAGTATTTGCAAAAAACTTCATTATTGTATCAGTTAGGGTTCCAGCAACAAACATTTCTTAATGTGGTGTTAGGATTTCCAACCCTAACACCCAACCCCCACCGTTCACCGACCAACAGGCATCAGGGGTGTGTCTTGGGGTTGTCAGCCCTAATGCTCACCCCTTTCCATGTGTAAGGAAGCTGAGATGGTACAGTGTAGTAGAATCGGGTGAGCGTTAGGGCTAATAACCCCAAGGCACCCCCCCAAAGACTGTTGGTTTGTGGAGGGTGGGGTGGGTTGTTAGGGTTGGACACCCTAACACTACATTTCCAAACATTTGTTGCTGGAACCCTAACTGATGCATTAAAGAAGTTTTTTGCAAAAAAATTCCTTCGTTTTTGAGAAAGTTCAATCACAGACGCACTCCTTAATGGTATCCATACTGTATGTCCCTGATTCCATATGGAAGAGCAGGGACCTCTACCACCACCCCATAATGCTTTGCACATTTACATGTGGGAGTGCAGGGCTCTCTGGGCCCTGCACTCCCATCACTCCTGAATCATAAGCAGGAACATTTTAAAACTTTGTAACTTGACATCAAATTAATATATTTTTCATGAAACCACCAAAAGGCAGACCAGTAGGGCAAGCTCTTTCTACCATGAGACTGTGACAGCAAAATTGAAAACTGTTTCTTCATAGCACAGTGACAAAGAAATGCTTGCTTACCCCACACATTACAATGTTAGCCTATGGGAAATGAACCAATACTGAAAGCCCCAGAACTCCAGAACAAAGTAATATCTTTTCACCAACCCAGCAATAGGCACATCTGTGGAGCAAGCCCTTGGATCTCTGAAAATTTCAGCCCAGAATTGCAAAGCATTTATTCACAGTGCAGTGACAAAGAAACGATTATGTACACCTCCCATTAAAATGTAATCCAGTGGGAAATTAGGTAAATTTTAAATCTGCAGAACTACACACCAAAGTAATATATATTCACCAAACCAGAAAAAAGGAACATCTGTGAGGCAAGCCTTTTCTGCCCTGGGAATTTCAATCCAAAAGTCTAAACCATTTATTTGCTATGAAGTGACAAAGAAACAAACATACCTGTAGAAAGAAAGGTAATTTTGCAAATTGTAGGAAAAGAATGGTGTTTTGAGAAACACTGGATCTTTTTCCCCACAATTTGTGTCAAAAACTCCTTGTTTCCTGAAAACAATTATTGCAATTTGCAGCAAAGCAAGTCCAGGGATAAAATAAAGATATTTCTGGATATTGAAGGGTCAAACTGACCCCACAGTTCAATTCCACAGGCCCTGATTAGGTAAACTCAAGTGTTGGTGTTTACCAACTCACAGTATTTTTTAAAGTATTTAAATTTTGTTTCTCACACCAACTGAAAACAAGATAGTGCAATCTCAAAACAACATTTCATATTTTCAGCAAAAAAAAAAGTTATTTTGAGTGGGACATCTAACTTTTTCCATAGGAAATAATGGGTAAATTTGAAATTGAATAACTTTTGAATGGATTAACATTTTTTAACCAAACCTTCAAAGGCCAAATCTGGGACCCAACCCCTATGTACCCTAAAACATTTGGTCCAAATGCCCAAGCCATTTCTGAGAAACCCACTGACAAAGAATTACACAAAAATGGTAATTTTCACATTTTTTGACACTCCATATCTCTGCACCCACACATCCGACCAAAACAAAACTTGCCACATCCAGAGAAGTTTTGCCTCCAATGGTGTACGCAAATTGGTCAAATGTGCAAGGTTATTAAAGTGCATAATTTGGCATTTAACATAGAATATATATATATATATATATATATATATATATATATATATATATATATATATATATCAAGGTTAAAGTATTAAAAAGAGAAAATGTGGCATTAGGGTTTCCAGCCTAACCCACCGCCACTCTGCGGGCAGCAGAAAGCAAGGGATGTGCCTTGGGGTTGTCAACCCTAACGCTCACCCCTTTCTCATATACTGTTTCCATCTCAGCTCCTTACTCATGGAATAGGGTGAGCATTAGGGTTGACAACCACAAGGCACACCCCACACCTATTACTGCCTGCAGAGTTGGCATGGAGTGTTATGGTTGGAAACCCTAACACCACATTTCCCTACTTTTGACACTTTAACCATAACTAGTGCATTAATGAGTTTTTTTTTTTTACAATGAATTTCCTTAAGTTTTGAGATAGTATAATCATATTCTTATTTGTCTGTAGGAGCACAGGGCCATCAATCCATATTTTTTGAGATTTGTATAATTGTATCCTTATTTGCCTGTGCTATGGAAGCACAGGTCCCTCCAAGCCCTATGCTTACAATTTTTGATAAACCACAACCAAATTGTCACCATAGCCTTTTTATTACCCCACCTCATGAACCCAGTATTGAAAAAATTTCCAAATCCCTGTCAAAACGTGGTTCCATGTTTGTGAAACATCATTCCATGCCACAGATGCAACCAATGCAAAAACACAGTTTGGACAGAATTTGAGAGATGACAGCTGTCATGTTCATGAGGTGGTGTAAAAATATGGCTATCTTGAACATTTTGGGTCAAAATATTTAAAATTACCAGAGTTATGAGGAAGCATAGCAAAATTTCAATGGATGTAGCTGGTCTGGTGACACTGAGGGTTGAGGCACTGGACGCCACACCTCGCGTCACACCAGTGACCCGGGTTTGGGAATGGACCCTGATCATTGGGGGTTGGTGAGGGAGGAAAGGATTGAGCACCTGTAGGACAGCTCTCCTTTTCTGGGAGAGAGAGTGGGCTTCAGTTCTTATTGTCTAGCAGCCCCTAGTGGAGACTGGAACTGTCAGCAGTCGGGAACTAGCTTGTAGGGAATTGGCTTTGGTGGTGCTTTTGTGGGCATGTTCTGGGAATTCACATGCCACACTAAAGCTCATTGCACCACCAAGCCAATGGGGGGACAGAAAGCACAAAATACCCCCTTCACATTGGTAGGCGAAGGTGGGTCTAGTGATGCCAGCACCCCATCCAAAGTTGGGCTGAGGTGTTCTCCTGGTCTCCCTTCATCCATCTCCACCACACACTTAGATAGAGTGCTGGTTGGAGTTGGTAGTCCTTGCTCCTGGGGGACTCAGATCCAGGGGGGTTTGGAGATGGAACATGGGTAGTGCTCGCTACCGGGGGAGCATCCGAGCTTCAGGTGGATGGGATCAGCCAGGTAATCCCCATGACCTCACTGGAGAGAGTCCAGTGAAGATAGGGTGCACAAATAAAGTTAACAACAAACAAAAATTTCAATGGATTTGCATAAATTTGGCATTTTTACATATTTTGACCACAGATTTTAAACATACACTTCTTATGATCCCACCTCATGAACAAAGATGGTGAACATTTTCAAATCCTTCCCAAATGGTGATGTCACCAAGCGAATGTGAAATCGCCTTTCCAGCTGGATTTGCATAATTCTACTGGCATTGTTCATGAGGTGGGGTCCCAAAAAGGCCATGCTGAAAATTTGGGGTCAAAATATACAAAAATGTTAACTTATGCAACAAAGTTGAAAACCACACTGAAATACATTGAACCACATTTACCTTCATTTCTCATATTGCAGTCGGTGGTTCCTGTAGCAAGACGTGTCTTCAAATGGAGAATGGCTCTTCACCCTGGCACCTGTTTAGGTGAGTGAGGATGTGTGGGGATGTACAGGGGGATGTGAGGTGGTGGGTCCTGACTGGGAGGTGGAGGTGGGAGGGTCAGATTGGTGAGGGACCATTTCCTTTTTTACAGGCAAACATGAAAAAAATAAAATCATTGAGGGACCATTTTCTTTATTTCAGGTCTGAAAGGATTTCAGGGTGGAGGGGTGCCACTAGACACAAGAGATAAACAAAATCATTATGTGAGTGGGATCAGAGGGAGGGAAGGAGTGACACTAGACACCATGGATAAATAAAGTCAGTATGGGGAGAGGTAACAGAAGGGGGGATGCCACTAGACACCAGGGATAAACATAATCATTACATGGCGTGGGATTGCAGAGTTGGGGTGCCACTAGATACCTGGAATAAACAAAATCATTACAGGGAGTGGGTTTGGAGAGAGAGAGAGAGAGAGAGAGAGAGGTGCCACTACACACCAGGGATAAACAAAATCATTACATGGAGTGGGATCGGAGGGAGGGGTGTCACTAGACACCAGGGAAATGATGGCAGCAAATGAAAAGGGATTTTCCCCTGACCAGAAAGGAAAAAAGGCACAAAAATGACATTATGGACAGTGACCAACACATGCATATTGCTTATCGGGACCCGATTAGCTGCATTCTGCATTTAAGTGTTGAAGAAATGGCCTTGAAATGTTCTTTTTCTAAGATTGTAAATGTTTTTTCATGACTCGTGATACAAAAATCTTTTTCATATCACAGTCATGAAAAAACTATAATCTTAAAAATAATAAAAGGTATTTCTCAGCATTTAGTGTAGAATCCAGCTAAGAGGTCAAATAAGCAAGCTACATGTGTTGGCAGCTTCCATAATGTCATTTTGTGGTTTTCCACATTTGAATTTTTAGGGAAAAATAGAAAACAAGATGGTGGCATACGAAAAAACCTTATGAAAAAGGGTTCCCATACGAAAGCTTCATGCAGATTTTTTGAAGTGCTAACTGAGCATGCTCAGAACCTGAATTTTAAAATTTAATAACTTTGGAATGGAGTACTATTTTTTCACCAAAGCAGTGAAAGGCACTTCTGTGGGACAAGCCCCTTCTACCCTGAAAATTTCAGACTGAAATTCTAAACCGTCTGGGTGTTATCTGATGGCAAACAAAAAAAAATCAGCAAAAAACTGTGATTTTCTGTTTTTTCACTATTCTCATCTTGAAATTGTCACAACTGACCAGAACTAAACTTGGCATATAAAGAGATCTACCCCATGAAATCACTCATGCAAAGGTATGTGCAAATCCATTGAATGGTTGCAAAGTTATTAAAGTGCAAAAAATGAAGTTTAATATTAAATTGCCTACTCAACCCTAACTATAGTGGTGCAACCACTCAATTATAATATATACCTTTTATTTTTTATGAAAAAAACAATTTCTATTAAGCTGAATAAGCTTTCAATAAGAAATTGAAGTCTATCCACAGCACATGGTTTAGGGAATGCATATACATGTGTGAATTATAAAGTTTTGAAATCAGGATTACTGTAATGTGTTTGTAATGTTTTCCAATAGACAATATGGAGATATAAATGATGCAAAATGAATAAGGATAAGAAAGACTGTACTGGCTTATACGATAAATTTTTTTTTGTATGGAATTCAGACTAGTCCACTGATTATCCATTTGAATAAGTGTGATAACAAAACTTCTAACGTGTGTATTAATTCTATATCACCACTAATGTCCCTGATGAAGCTGGTTTAGCCAATGAAATATTGGACCAGAGCTTGATTAGTAGTGTGGTCATTTAATAAAACAGAATGTGAGTTGAGTATTTTTCTGTTTCCCTCCATTTCTCCCCATTTGCAATTCATTAGTCACTCTGTGGCATTTGGGCTCTCTCTTCTGCCCTCCCCAAACTGCCACCCTTCACTGTAATTCACATTAGCTGATTTGTGGCACTTGGTCTCTATCCCTCCCTTCTCCAGTTTCTGCCCCCGATAAGATTTGAAAATGGCCTTCTCTACTTGTTTCCAGAGCCTGTTGGGGGTTGTACTGGAAGAATATGAAAGGCACGAATGAATCTTGCTAATATATTTATTCTAATAGATTCCAACTGGGGCCCCCAGAGGGTTGGGGGTGCTCCATCTTTCCATAGCTTGACTAACCTTAGCTAAGATCATTTTATGTTTTTTCTCATACAGTTGTTGTAAATATTTCCTTATATTTAACTCTAAATATTGGAAACCCCTTACTACCAATTGGAATTGGAAATGGCCCATCCTATGAAAGGTCATATACTGTATGCCATTTTGGAGAAGGCTTTAGTTTTGTCATAACTAATACTGAAGTCTGATACTGTGCTAAATTCAATCTAAGTGCGTCTATGGGGGAAAAGTGAGGACTCAGGGTCCTTCACCAATAGTAAGGTATCATCAGCATATAAGGCAGTTTTGTGTGTCATGGGTCCAATTTGGCTACGTTTTATTTTCTCATTGCTCCTCATATAGGCAGCTAAAGGTTCAATGCCTAGTGCAAACAGTAATGGTGACATTGGGAGCTCTGTCACATGCCCCTTTTTAATTGGGAGGTTGGAGAGAATGTTCCATTTACACTTCTTATGTTGTAGACCCTCTGTAGAACCTCATCAGGTTTTCTGCAAATTTGTAGCTAAATCCAAAGGTAGTAAGGGCTTAAGATAAGTACTGCCAATTTATTCTGTCAAACACCTTTTCTACATTGACTGTGCTTGCCAATGTTTTAAGATTTACCAGTTTTTCAGTTGTGAGGACATTCAAAAGGTGTCTGATATTATTATTGGAGTTGCAGTGTGATATAAAACATCTCTGGTCATCATGCACTGGTATTGATATTACCTCCTGAATTCTGTTTGCCATGATTTCACGTACATTTTGGTATCAATATTTATTATGGAGATAGGGTGATAGAATGCACAATTTTCAGGATTCTTCACAGGTTTTGGGATAGCTGTGATCAGGACAGTTGCCATTCTGTTGGAAAGGTATGGTTTTGTGTGTAGGTACCATTGGTCTCTGTAAGGACTTGTCTAGTGTGTCAATAAATTACTTATAAAATTCTGCTGGGAAACCTTCATCCTCTGCTGTTTTCTTAGTTTTGAGGGTTTAATTATTGGCCATATTCCCCCCCCCCCTCTCTATAGGCTTGTCTAGGTTGTCTCTTTCTGCTTCTGTTAACATGGGAAGGTTCAAGCCCTATAGAAATCAAATAATCCTATCTCTGTCTTTCTTGGGCTGCTCAGTGTCGTACAATTTTTGATAACAGTTGCCAAATTCCAAAGCTATGTTGTGCAGTGTGTGATTTTAGTTTCTGGTTCCTTTTGTTCTAATCCTATGTACTACCCTCAAGGAGTTTCTTTTCTCAACTGAAGAGCTAGGAGCTTACCAGCTGTGTTTCTCAGGACATTTTATGGACCTGATTCCAAAAGGTGGAAGCAGGGCTTTCGGCAAGTCCTGCATCTTCTTCAGAGTGCCCCACAAATGCATCAAGGCTCCTGGACACAACCCTACACTATTCCAGAAGCATTGATGCATTTGTGACAGTCTACATGCTTCACAGCAGCCTGCCCCATTGCCAGGGTCCACTCATGGATGCAATGTTAGACCATCGGGGAGATGGTCTAAATTTATGGCATCAGGGACTTGCAGCATCAGCTTCTGGAATTGCATGTTTGATGCAAGTCAGCTCCTGCATCAAACCCAGTGTCACAAGTCCTCTGCATCATTCTGGACCCATTCTGGAATCAAGCTCATGTGAATTTTATGTGTTGAAGTATTCTTCTTCTTCTTCTGTTGAAATTTTGAGTATCTGTGTCCTTATGTCTTTAATTTGGTCAAGGAGGCCTTGTCCCCTTCTTTTTAGTGCTTGATCTCCAGCTCACCACTTTACTCTCAAGCTCAAGGGACCCTTTTTCAGAGACAGCCAGCTGTATGCACAAACAGGTGTGCTGCACGCAAAAATCTGGCACCATATCTAAACAGATTGTGCTGTTTGACTAGAGGACCCTGGTAGCACGGCCCGTGGCAAGCGGTCGACATATTTAGGGCAGTGCTCCTTGAGGGCTGGACTGAAGACCACCTATGGGGTAAAGTGTGATGCACACTGGTGAGTGTCATGGCCCCCATGGGTAATATTCAGACCAAGCATGGAGCAAAGGGGCCATTTGCATGCCATCACGGGCTCATCTGCATGTGAGCGTCTGGCCTGAGTGTGCAGGGCCAGGTCCCCCCAAGCCCCGATCCCAGTCCCTATATAATTATAAAGCACATTGATAGTTCAGCAGTCCATCCCTAGCCTGATCCCTTCCCTGGATAATAATTATTAATGTCTGGTGGTCCAGTGGTTCATCCCTATCCCCCATCCCTTCCTCAGTGAATCATTTTTAATCCCTGGTGGTTCAGTGGTCCCTCCCTATCCCTGATCCCTTCCCTGTTGAATATGTTTTAATGCCTGGTAGTCCAGTGGTCCAACTGTATCCCCAATCCCTTCCCCAGTTAATACATTTTAATGCCTGGTGGTCCAGTGGTCCATCCCTATCCCTGATCCCTTCCCCAGTGAAGAGGTTTTAATCACTGGTGGTCCAGTGGTCCCTCCCCCATTTCCCAATCACTGTCCCAACTCAAATAAGTAAATTCCCTGGTAGTCTAGTACCCCCCAACCCCCCACTCTGGAAGGTAGTGACTCACCACCCCACTCCCCCCAGTTCAACCCATGCCAGTGACTGGCATAGCCTTCCTCACACCAGTATGCCAGCTGCCAACTGAACTGTCAGTTAGCATGTACAGTACATAATATATGCTCATTGGTTGACCGGTCCACCAATGAGAGTGTACTATGTGCTGTATACATTCATTGACAGTTTAGTTGGTGGCTGGCCATGGTGGTATGAGGAGGGCTGTGCCAGTCACTGGCATGGGTCAGGTTATGGGGAATGGGGTAGTGGGTCACTACCTGCCATGGTGGGGGGCCACTAGACTACCAGGGAATTTACTTATTTGGGTTGAGATGGTGATCGGGGAATGGCTGAGGGGGGAAGGACCACTGGACCAACAGGAATTAAAAATTTGTAACTGGAGAAGGGATCAGGGATAGGGAGGGACCACTGGACCACCAGTGATTAAAAGTTATCAACTGGGGAAGGGATAGGGGATAGGGAGGGACCACTGAACCACCAAAGATTAAAAATGATTCACTGGGGAAGGGATGGGGGATAGGGAGGGACCACTGGACCACCAGGCATTATAAATTATTCACTAGGGAAGAGATCAGGGATAGAGAGGGACCACTGGACCACCAAGCATTAAAAATGATTTACCGGTGAAGAGATTGGAGATAGGGAGGGACCGCTGGACCACAAGTGATTAAAATTATTCACTGGGGAAGGGATTGGGGATAGAGAGGGAACACTGGACTACCAGGCATTAAATAATATTTAATGGGGATGGGATTGGGCTAGGAAGGGATATTTAATGGGGAAGGGATTGGGGATAGGAATGGACCACTGAACCACCAATGAGATGTTATATTTCTATGGGGAAGGGGATGGGGGCAGAGGAGGGATGCTGAACTATCAGGGTAGCCAGCCCTTAACAGTGGGCAGATGGGTCTGTGCACTGTTAAGGGCTGGGTTTCAGAAGCATTAAACTGTGACACTGTTGGGGCCATTTAGCAATTCTGAACATTTTCACTATGGTGCTGCACCAAATATGCATGGGGGAACCCTCATTTGCATAAGCAGAGCACAATATTGTGGGTCCTGCGCTGTTGGGGGTGTGTCATGCATCTGTGCCTTTGAATCTGGGAACACCCGTGACAGCTGGTGCTATTCCAGGTTAGCGTGGCACTAATCTGATTTGTGCAATGCTAACCTTTTGAAAATGGGGCCCCTAGTTTTTTTCTAATTCTTTTCACTTTTTTTTGTACTTTCTTTATCCCCATCCTGGGCAGCCCTCCATCTCGCCAATACCCCAGTCCTCTGCTCCCCACTTGAAGTGCACCTTCTGATGTCCTCCATGGCTTACCCCCCCCCATGGCGGGGCGGCGGAGATCCTTCAACCCGCTGACATGGATCCAGTTTCGGGAGGTGCCTGCTATTCGCAGGACTGGCACTTGCGGGGGTCGGCATTCATCCAGTTGCCCAGGACATTTTCTCCTCTGGCTTTTTTCTTACTCCCACCCCCCAGAGGTGGAGCATTTTGGCATCGGCAATGGCCAAGCTGTGGACGCTTCTGCCCACAGCATGCCAGCAGACTACTCCGCCCCCATCCCTAACTTACAAAATCCAGGTGCTCCAAAACCTAGCCACTGCTAGGTGTCAGAGGTGCACAGGCCTCCATGTCCCTCCCTCCCTCCCCCAGAGAGGAGAGATGTCCTCTGGATGCTCGATCCTCTCCCACCCCGGCCGACTCCTGGCGACTCACTCGCACTGTGAACATGGGTCATTGGCTTGGCAGGAGGTAAGGCATGATGCCTCAGCCCTCCACACCACTGGGCTGGCCCTATTCTTTCCTATTTTTGATGAGTGAGATAAACAGTAATTTTCTCCTTAGCGATGGTTTCATTGCATTCCACAGTGTTGTGGGGCTTATTGATTCCTCAGAGTTCAGGAGAATATACTTATCTAAGGCTTCTTTTATCATTTGTCTAAAGGATTCACTTGCGATGCCTTCACATTTAGGTGCCACAGCCCACTTCTGAGCTGGCTAACCAGTTCTAGCTTCATGATCACTGGTGCATGGTCAGAGAGACCAATAGTGTGAATCTTGGTGACTGTGATGCAGTACAGATGTGGTACCTGTAAGTACCATCTGTCTATATGACTATAAGATTTGCGTGCATTGGAATTGAATGTATGATCCTGGTGTGTGGAATGCTGCCATCTCTACATGTCTTGCATCCCTGCCTCTGCCACTAAGGCTCCCATAGTTTTTGCTGTCAGGGTTTTCTTTGGGGAACCTCTGTGTGTCGTGGACAAATCTGCCCCTTGGTCTGATAGGCAACTGAAATCCCCCTTCCAAAATGTAAAGCTCATGTGCCTTCCCTGCATTGATTTAAAATACTTCTTCAAAGAAAGTACAGTATACAAAGTTTCAGTTGGGGCATATAGGCTTCAAATTGATACCTGTGCTTCCTGGTGTGAGCCATTTAGTGAAACCCACCTTCCTTGGGAATTCCTCTCTGTGTTTCTCTGGTATATAAACATTGAGTTTCTTTTGAACAAAATTGCCACACAATTGACCTTACCCCTTGGGAGGGATGTAACATATGCCCACTCTACCTATTGCCTGTGAAATTTCTGATGCTCTGCCTGTGATAAATGGAATTCTTGGATTAATTTCTGAGTTTAGTCTTCGCAGGTGTAGCCATGGGTGTCTGCTTGATATTCTAACTTTTCTTTATAAGCTTTGTTGATTTGTTGGCTGAAATTCCTGATTCCTACTATACCCATCTAATATTGGTTGTCTCAGAACCTCTAGGTCTTTACTTAGGTGACATAAATACCCCTTGGAATACTTAGCAGAAGATAGTACTAATAAGTGCCACTAAATGGCCACTAAATATTTAGTTTGTGTAGTCATCACAAGTAGAAACACATCATCATAACTGTGCTGTGCATTATAATCTATACATTTCCTCAGGATTCAACCATCTAGTCTCCCCCATCTTTCCACCCTTCCAGGATACTCAGTTCTTGGAGAGTTCAAGACTTTTGTACCTGTGGGCTTGCAATTCCAGAACAAGCCATGTAGAAAAATGAAAAGTGCAGCAGCTGGCCAACAAACATATAATAAAAAGTCACATATTATGAATTATGTTTTGAATTCTAAACATTTATAGAGAGACAGAACAAGTGCTCTGAGTCCCCAGGTGGTACCTGAGCAGTATGGGCACTCATTCCTGGGGGGACATACTCTCATAGAGAGTCATCCCTAGATGCATCTGGCATCTGTTGATATATGGTGCCTGCCGACCTGTCATGTGGGGGAATGACAAGACTGGGGTACATACGCTCATAGAGAGATATCCCTAGATGCATCTGGCATCTGTTGATATGTGGTGCCTGCCGACCTGTCATGTGGGGGAATGACAAGACTGGGGTACATACGCTCATAGAGAGATATCCCTAGATGCATCTGGCATCTGTTGATATGTGGTGCCTGCCAACATGTCATGCAGGGGAATGAGATGAGGCTCCCCTGCCAATGAGTTAGGGAACCAGTCATTCTCACTCATATCCCCCCAGACTGCTAACAGTTACTGTATATATAACTTCAGGGCATGGCACCTTGACATCATTCAAAAAAAAAAAAACAATGCCCTGTTTTGCCAGGGGAACGAATGTTAACATTTACATTGCAGCATAGGTGTATAGAAACTACCTGGATCAAAAATATGGCCACAGCAGGGATAATTCTGAGGTATGAGGGGAACTGGATGGCAGTCCGGGAGAGAAATGAGTACTAAGTTATAGAGGAGGCTGCTAACTCTGTGGCAGTATGCACGTTGCACTAGAAAGATTCGTATGTGATCTGGGATAGATGGCAGGATGACCTGTCAGCTGCCATGACAAATGATTGAGTACTACATATTCCTAGGTGGGTGAGGGGGAGTCTTTGATTGTATTACTTAATGCTCTTCTAGGAGTCTCCTTGATCCCCAAGGACTGAAATGGTTCTTCTTCCACCCATTAAGGGTAAAGGTACTATAGCCCCTCAAACTGCTTAGCTGTTAATCTCCAGTAGCCTTCCGCAGAGGACTGTTCTATTTTTTTGTTCTCCTGCATGGTTCAGGCCTCCCAACATGACTTGTCATGCTGTATTTTTGGCTTACCCTGGAACTAAATGACTGGCTTCCAGCTCAGAGTCTTCCCTTGCTGCATCGTTCCCTCCAATCTCATCTTCTTTTCTGTACTCTGCCTTGCTCTCCAGCACCTACAACTTCTCCATTTGCCTCCTGTTTCAGTCATTTAAATGTTTCAGCATTGCTCCCCATCCACATGTGTTCATAATTACTGTTCACATTTGTCTGTCAGTCCTGTCTTATGCTCCCAGTCAATTCTGTCCAGTGTTTAAGGGGGATAGAAGAGACGGCTGGTAGGCCCCACCACATCTTTTCATCTTGGCACTCTTTGTGTCTAGCTTGTCTCTTCCCTGCCATGTGTTAGCGCAATACAGTCCACCAACCCCCTTATCAAGACTCAGGCCTCTGCTTCTGCCCCCTCTTCCCCATCCCATCCTACCCCATTCATTATCTGTAGATTGTTTTAGTTTGCCAGCCTTTCTGCCCCCCAACAAACCCTGATTACTCACTGCATTTGCCAAGTCATTTGTTTGTTTTCATTTCTGTCAACATTTCTCATGTAGCCCCAATTCATTTGCTTTCATTTGGTACATTTCTATTTCAAATTATCTTAATTTACTCTATTTGACTGTTCTTTTTCTGTTTATGGAACATTGCACATTCCCTACACTTCTTTTATTCTACTATGAAAGTTAAACTAATATTTACTCCTCTTGTACCTTGATCCCATTGATTAGAAATTTCATTAAACAAAGAAAAAATCAATAAGCGGTACATATACAGTATTTCAATGTTTATTTCTGTCTGCCACATCTCTCAACTTATACCCCTTCTCCTCACTCTGTATCATCATCTTCCCTAATGCTGATTCATATCAACTTGCATAAAACTTGTCCAGAACAAAATTGTAACACAGCACCACTATGCAGTTTCATAAACTTTGCATTATTTCAATGATTCAGTCCTAGTGTAATGAATTTCATTCTACATTATTTCATATAATTTGCATGTCCTGTATGTGAGCCTTTATAATCCCCTTAGTACACAGTTTTAGTAAGAATCCCATCACATGCCTCTCATTGTACACAATCTGATTTTATTTAAGTAACAGCTATATCCATTACTTGGCCATTAAAAATGCATCATTCTTGTTTTTAACTATCCGGTGTATCACCACATACTTTCTCACTGAGCTCATGGTTGTACAAATCGCAAGTGACATTCTCAAAAATTATATTTTGATGTTCACTTGAAAAGTATGCAAGCATATTAGTATCATTTTGAGCTGTGAGAAGGCTTTTGGGGGTGCACCCCTCCTCCACCTATCATAGCTCCACAATACTGAATCTCCACCCTAATTCCACCTACTCTCCACCTTTCTCCTCCTTTTCAGTTTGAATTTCTTGCCCAACTACAACGCTGAAAAATGTACTTATTTATTTTTTACTTATTTAAAACCTATTTACCAGGTAAGCACTCAAAGTCAAGGGCTCATTTCCAGTTACAACTGGGGATAAGGAATGTGAGGGTACAGTTTTAATTGAACAAACATACGTTGCCAATTTGTATTACAGAAAACTAATGATAACATTCAAGGTAACAAACTATCAGAGGTAACAAAGGTGCAGTTACTATGGACACTAATTTTCAGGCTAAAACAATTCCCATGAAACTAGTGTGTCCTTGAATCCCTGTTATGGGAGGACTCCTTATCTTTGGGGGCAGAGCACTAAACATTGTGGGGGGGGGGGGGCAAGCCTGGCATCAATATCAACATGATGGGAATTTCAAGAAGGCCGTGACCATGAACTTGCTGGGTTTTAGAGAGGGAAGGGCTGTGACTTTGCAGTGTGACTTGTTCCATGTGTTGGAGAGTCTGTAGATAATGAAAGCTTGGCCCAGACTAATTTCTAGAAAGGGACATCAAAATAGCAGCTTACATCTGAACAAGTAGGTTGGGTTTGTAGAGGGACAGAATATGTCAGATATTTATTTGTGTAGTTTACCAGCCCAGTAGTTTGTGCCCATGAAGATAGTGTGCATCATCTGTATTGCATGGGGTGGGGTCCAGCCCATCTCTTTGTGCATAGTACAGTGATGCATATAGGGGCAATCCAATATGAATCTACACAGAGCATTGAACAAGGTGGTGATTCTGTTGATGGAGATGGAGTTAGCACCTGAATAAATGACATCTCTGCAGTCCAGGAGGAGAAGGACTGATTGTTCCACTGCCTTTTTCCTTACTTATAATTGGAGGCAGTTCTTTACTCAATAAAGGGTGTCAAGCTTAGCAAAGGATTTGACTATGATCTGGGAAATGTGCTTGATATAATCAAGGTGTTTATCCAAGTGGAGGCCCAGGTACTTGTAAATGCTGACCAACTCTAGACAGGTCCTGTCAAAGGTGTATAAGGTCAGAGAGGAGGAGGAGGAGGAGGAGGAGGTGGAGTTTATCCATTATTTGGAGTTGAACACAATGGATACCATCTTTTCTTGTTTCATTACAAGCTGGGTGTCAGTAAACCATTTTTGGATTGCTGTGAAGTCCTGTTGAAGGGCAACCTCTATTCCAGAGGCAGAGGGATCAGATGGGCAAGTAATGGTACCATCTGCATACATGTGTATGCTGCTGGATCAGATGGATGGGGGAGACCATTGATGAATATGATGAAGATTAGGGACACTAGGACTGAGCCTTGGGGAACCCTGAGGGGAAACAAGAAAGAGGGGGTTTGGTGTTTTGGCCAAACTTGGCAGACTAAATATGGTTGTCCAGGTGGGAGTAGAACCAAGCCAAGGCTGTTAGTGAGACTCCATATTCTGCTAATTTTAGTAGTTGAGGGATGGTCTGGTGCCAAGCAATGCCAGGTACATGGTTTTCTTGTACAACTCAATATTCCTGCTTAGAATCTTATCTGTTTTTTCCTCCACAAATGCAAGGTAGAGGGTTTTCTTGCACAGTTCCTAATTCCTGCTTGAAATCTTACATCTGCTTTTCATTCCACATAGGTTACTGTTTACTATTTTCATACGTGCTTCTGTCTACATTATTTTCAGGGAATGACAGATATTGCACAACCCACATTATTTGCATACTTATGATGCCGTACTTGCAACTCATAGAATTAATGTATTCTAATATATGGTAAAAAGCAAGTAAACAGAGGTCCTAACATGCTCCTTCATTCATTTATCATTTTAAGTAAGGAGTTGTGATACTCTACTCACCTGCATTTTGAACAGTAAAATTAGAGCATTTTGACCGTTACAACAAACATATACAAGGCTCAACACATATACTCAAAGAATCAACCTGATTATGTTAGCTTGTTATGCATGTAACTTAATTAGTACAAATGTGAACTGTGACAGGGCTTTTGGAGCTGTACTCTTTCTTCACCTATCACAGTATCAGCATATTTAATTTACTTCCTAATGTTGTCCACTCTCTGCTTTTCTCCTCCTTTTCATTTTGAAGTCCTCATGCAATCAAAAGGTTTGAAAATTCCAGGTTGAGGGTTTTCTTGTGCAACTCCTTATTCCTGCTTAGAATCTTATCTTTGCTTTCTGTTCCACATATACTACTGTTTTTACTTTCATATGTGCTACTGATTAGAACTTTATTTCTCAGGTAATGTGAGAGATGTTGCAAAAGCTATATCCTTAGCATACCCATGATGCAGTGTTTGCAACTCATGGAATTAATGTAGTTTCATATAGGTAAAAAACAAGCAAAACAGATGTTCTAACAAGTTTCTACATTTATTGATCACATTAGGTATGGAGCTGTGTTACTTTGTTTACCTGCATTTTGAACACTAAAAATAAAGCCTTGTGGCTATTACAACATACATGAGCATTGATCAACATGCTATATACTGTATACTCCAGGAATCAAACAGATGTTTGTTTATGGAGCATGTGAATGAATTAGTATCAGGCTGAACTGTGAGAGGGCTTTTCAGGGTGTGCCTCTTTTTCACCTATCACAGCACCAGAATACCAAATTTCCTCCCAAAATCTGACCTCCTTTTTGTCTTGAACTAATTGCCTAATCACATGGCTCATAGGTCACAGTCAGAGGTGGATGAAGTTAGAAAACTTTGATCCATTGTGAAATTTGTGAATTTTACTGAATTCAGGAAGTTCTCCTTTAAAGTGAAGTTCTACTTCGCCTTAAAGAAGAACTTCATGCATGGTGATATTGTGAACTTCACCTGCAGATTTTGGCTCTAAGACAAAGTTTGCAAGGATCCATAGGACTGGAGGCCACATGGTGGTGCATTAATCTGCATTGACATGCTTAGGCTGAATTCAATGCAGTGTAAGGAAGAGACAGTTTGTATCAAGTGTGCTCTGTATCTTTGTGCCTAAAAACCTTTGGAAAGCATTTAAAACATGTAGTTTTTTTCAACAAATCATGCCAGTAAGTGTCTACTGTGCCTTGTGCTTCTAGATCACCAATTATTTGTGGTATTTGTTTGTGATTTTGTTAGTTTGAAGTTGTAGTTTCATTTTCTGTGTTGCATAGTGAGGCAGTACTGAGGGAGAGCAGAGCTTAGCTGCAGCAGCTTTCAGCAAGAAAAAGGCAGGTTAGTTAACCTGTTTTGTTTGAGCAGTGCTAGTGCTGTTGTAGTAAGTGTTTAGTCTGATTTTGTTTCCTATTTTATTTGGTTTGTAATTTCAGTTCTGTAGAACAGTTAAGTGTATTTTACTGAATTATTTTTGTCACTGTAGTTTGACTATATTAATTTCATTTTTGTTTATTGACTGAAGTTAGTGTTTTTTCATGAACACAATAAAGTTGTTATAATTATGAGTTGTGTCTTGTGTGTGTCCCTTTAGTCCCCGAAATCGCTGTCATGTATTGTTTGTGTAAAAAAAAAAGAAAAAGAAAAAAAAAATGATTGCATTGAGGGTGCTGCTGGTGTTGCTGGTTCAGGAGGAGCTTGAACTTCAACTGAGTGCAATGCCCCTTCCACAGGGTGTGCCTGCCGACCCCCCATGACATGGGAACTTCCCTTATACCCCCCATGAACTACTGCTGGCATGGATGGGACACCAGCCCCACTGGCCACTTTCCTCTGCTTTTTCTCCCACTTGCCCAGTGGTTTGTCATGAGATGGGTCCTTTCACCCTCAGTACCCTTGTGGGTCTCCTGCTTGTACCAGAGGATACTTTACTGCACAGGTTGCAAGTGATCACACTAACATTAGTCCTAATCCTAACCCTAACATTGACCCTAACCCTAACCCTAACCCTAATGTCCCATAGGATAACACTGCAACTTTAACAAGCAGTAACTCCAACAGTCTTTGGAGTTAAGGGATACTCTATATATCCAAACAAATTCCCCAATGAGCACTACAATAGTAACACATAATACTCCTGGAAAAAATCATGGGTGTGCACATTACCTCAAAATTACCTCCCAACATCATCATGATGCCAAATCCACAATTTAAGTCTGATAATCATCACAAATGCATCAGATGTTCATCTCCTACAGGACTACAATCATACCAAGTTTCAGATAAATGTGACAAAAAGTGACTGAGGTGTACCTAAAAATACCCAAAAGGAATAGTTGGTGGATGTGGGATGGTGGTATTAGTGTTACCAAATGATTCTCTGCCACATCTTCAGCATCCATGCAGGTGGCTGCTGGGAAGGTGGCAACAAGAGTATCAGTCTGAGGGGTAGAAAAATCTCTGGCTCAGGAACAGTGGTCAAGGAGGAGGTTGCTGGTTTACTCTTGAATGCTGGTGGTGTGGTGTGGTGGCACTGAGCCTTACCTGGATAATGGGTCCCAAGTATGGATATATGCACCAATAACCAAACAGCTGGTAGCTTCTTTCACTGCATTACAACACATTGTGCACAAGTACCTGGGTAGTATTCAACTCTGTCCGGGGAAAAAAATACTGTAGTTATAAGCACAACTGTTCTGCTCACAACACTGTGGTTATTTGCCAACATGTCACACTGGCAGTGAAAATTATAGCTGGATCATACACAGATCAAAAACATTTCAGAATTGCTCTTGCCTAAGACTGATGAGTGGATGCAGCCTGTGGTGGTGGTAGCATGGGCATGGGTGTGTTACAGGGTTTTTAGGCTGAGGAGTCGGGGGGACTGCAAACCTTGAGACATTCGTGTATCAGTAGCTTCATTTTGACCTAATTTCACCTTGGTGTACCACAAGTAGAAGTTACAGGTGAAGTTGCAAGGCAAAGTTACCAATGGCTGATTTGCTGTTAAACAGAAAACTTTGTGAAGTTATCCACGGAGACAAATTTGGCTACTTCACCTTAACTTCATCTGTGAATTAAAACTTCACAATGTCTCCAGTCACAGTCTAAGAAAACAACAGCATTATGTGTGCACATCTTCATTTCTAATCATGACAGTTTCACCATTATAACTCATGTTATTAATCTGTTATTTTTAAGTGGTGCATTATCAATGCCCAACAGCTATACATCAAATACAAGCAAGCAAACATTTGTTGTTGGCCTATGCTTGCTAAATATGTTGCCATGTTCTTAATGAAGCTGTAGGATAAGGATAACATACACATATTCTATAATTCCAACGGTAGAATCCTACAGTTTGTGACTCTTACAGTAGTTTAATGCAATGAATGGAGAATGATAGAAGTATAGACAGATAAGAATTTGTTGGCAGAAAAGGACTGCTTGGCCCACCCAGTCTGCTCAGATATGCCCAGCCTAATCTGTCCCTTCAGACCCTAACTTGTTTCCAGTGACCCTTCCTCTTCCCTCTCTATTTACTAATATACCCATATGTCTATCCTATGCATTCTGTTTTCACCTCCACTGCTTCCACTGGCAGTCTGTTCCAGATGTCTAATACCATTTCAGTGAAGCAGTACTTCCTCACATGTCTCTTAAACTCCCCCCCCCCAGCTTCATTGCATGCCCCATGGCCCTGGTGTTCTTTCTCCTTTGAAAGAGACTCCCCTCCTGTACCCTGTTCACTCATGTGAGGTACTTGTAGGTCTCTGTCATGTCACCTCTCGCTCTTCTCTCTTCCTGAGTGTAAATCTTGGGATCCCTCAGTCTCTCCTCATAGTGTTTCTGATGCAACCTCTGCAGCATTTTAAATGACTCAATATGGACTACCTCCACCTTGTCTATGTTATTTCTGAGGTGCTGCCTCCAAATCTGAACAAAGTACTCCAGGTGGAATCTCACTAGAAAGCGATAGAGTTGCAACACCAATTGGCCCCCCCCCCGCAGGAGATACCACTACCTATATAAATCAGAATCCCCCTATCCTGACCAACTATTTTGTTACACTGCCTTGCCACTTTCAGTTAATCAATCATGATAACTGCAAGGTCCCTTTCCAGCTTAGAGACTGTCAGTACCTCACTCCCCATCTTATACTCAGCTCTTGGGTTCCTATGCCCTAGTTGCATGATTTTGCCCTTTTTGGCATTGAACCTCAACTGCCATGCTCTTGACCAGTTCTCAACTTTCTCAAAATCTCTACATATTCCCTCCATGCCCTGCTGAGTGTTCACCCTATTGCAAAGTATGGCATTGTCTGCAAAAAAGGCGTACCTTCCCTTCTAGTTCTTCTGCACTGTCACTTAAGACATTGAAGAGCATCGGTCCCAGTACTGAGCCGTGTAGCACCCTGCTGGTCAATCTCCCATCCTAAAACTGAATGCCATTAACCACCAGCTTCTGTTACATAGATACATAGATACATAGACAGTGTCGGCAGATAAGGGCCTATGGTCCACCCAGTCTGCCCATTTGAGCTTGTAAGTTCAGTTTGTTTTCCTAGAAGTCTGTTTCCCCTTACCCCTGACCTCTAGAATTCCTTTATGTCTATCCCATGCATTCTTAAATCCCGTGATTGTTTCAGCCCCACCACTTCCTCTGGCAGGGTGTTCCACTTGTCCACCACCCATTCTGTGAAGAAATTCTTTCTCATGTTTCCTCTGAATCGTCCTCCCTCCAACTTCATCCCATGCCCTCAGTCCTGGAACATCTTTTTCGCTTAAAAATAGTGTTTTCCTGCACCCTGTTTCTCCCTGTAAGATACTTGTATGTCTCTATCATATCCCTCTCTCCCTTCTCTCTCCTCCAGGGAGTACATGTTCAGTTCCTTCAACCTGTCTTCATAGGACTTGTGATGCAATCCATGCACCATCTTTGTTGCCCTCCTCTGAACCTTCTCTACCCTGTCTATGTCCTTACGTAGGTATGGTCTCCAGAACTGTACACTGTACTCCAGGTGGGGCCTCACTAGTGTCTTGTATAGCGGAATTATGACCTCCTTTTCCTGCTGGTGATGCCCCTGCCTATACATCCCAGCATCCTATTTGCTTTACCTGATGCCTTGTCACACTGTTTCCTACCTTGAGGTCATCAGAGATGACAACCCCAAGATCCCTTTCCTGCTTGGTGTATGCTATATCCTCACCCCCAACTGATATATTGTACCAGGGTTTTGTGCCCCATATGTATTATCTTGCACTTCTTTGCATTGAATTTCAACTGCCAAACCCTTGACCATTCTTCAAGTTTCTGCAGGTCCCTTCTCATTCTGTCTACACCCTCTGGTGTGTCTACTCTGTTACAGAGCTTTGTGTCATCAGTGAACAGTGAAATTCTGCCTTCTAGATCCTGCGCAATGTCACTGATGAAGATGTTGAATAGGACCGGTCCCAGCACTGATCCCTGTGATACCCCACTGGTCACTCTTCCCTCTGTGGAGTGAGAGCCATTTACCACCACCCTCTGTGTCCTGCCACCCAGCCAGTTACCTACCCACCACACTACTGTCCTGCCCACACCCATATTCCCCAGTTTGTGTAATAGTCTTCTATGTGGCACAGTGTCAAAGGCCTTGCTGAAGTCCAGATAGGCCATGTCCACTGCCCTCCCTGATCCACCTCCCTAGTCACCCAGTCAAAAAATTCAATGAGGTTGGTCTGACATGACCTCCCCCTGGTGAAACCATGCTGCCTTGGGTCCTGTAGTCCATTGACAACCAGATGTTCCACCAATCTCTCCTTCAGTAGAGCTTCCATGATCTTTCCCACTACCGAGGTGAGGCTGACTGGTCTGTAGTTCCCTGCTCCTCTTTGTTCCCACTTTTGTATAAGGGGACTACATCTGCTGTCCTCCAGTCTTTGGGTACCTCCCTATTTCCAGTGATTGGCTAAACAGGATAGCCAGAGGTTCAGCCACCACCTCTCTTAGTTCTTTAAGGACCCTGGGTGCACCCATCTGGCCACATTGCTTTGTCAACTCTTATTACTTCCAGTTCCTTCAGGACCCTTTCTTTGTAAAGGGACTTGTGTCCATTTCTGCACCATTCTCACCCTTGTACTCCCTTCAGACCCATTACCTCTTCCCTAGTAAAGACTGAGCAGAAATACCTGTTCAATATGTCAGCTTTTACTGTTGTCATCCTCCACGCTGACTCCCATCCTCCCCTTCAGTCTCACTATCCTCCTTTGTCTTTCTTTTTTCACTTATGTACCTGTAAAAGGTTTTGTCCCTTTAACCACTGATTTTGCAATGTGTTCTTCTGTCTGAGCTTTGGCTTCCCTTACTGACTTCCCTGCCTCCCTTTGTTTCTCCTGGTACTTCTCCCTGTCCCCTTCTGCCTGTGTCTTTTGGTATTGCCTGAATGCAATCTTTTTGGCTTTCACTTTCTTTGCAAAACCATAATGGTCTCCTCTTCCTTTTCCTCTTGCTAACCTGCTTAATGCATAATTCTGTTGTTCTTATAATCCCCATTTTAATTACTGCCCACTGTTCCTCAACCCCTGATTCCTGTCCCATTCCCCTTAATGCCTCTTTCAAGTATCTCCCATTTTCCCAAAGTCTGCCCCCTAAAATCCAGGATACGTGTTTTTGTGTGGTTTGGTTCTGCTCTTTCTGTGATTTCAAACCACAATGACTGGTGGTCACTGTTACCCAGGTGCTCCCCACTGTTACCCCCATCACACTGTCCCTGTTTGTGAGCAGAAGGTCCAGTATTGCCTTCTGCCGAGTTGGTTCCATGACCAGTTGCTTGAGGAAGGCACCCTGAAGGGAGTCCAGGATAAATCTGCTCCTAGTTGATGCTGCTGCTGGGATGCTCCAGTCCACATCTGGAATATTGAAGTCTCCAACCAATTGTTGTCTATCTGTAAACAAATTCCTCACCCAGTTCACCACTTTATATCCCACCCCTAGACTTCTCAATTTCTTTATCAGTCTTGTATGCAGCAAAGTATAAAAGGCCTTGCTAAAGTCCATGTAGGCCACATCCACTGCCCTCCTTTGATCTATTTCCCTGGTCACCCAGTCAAATACATTAATCAGATTTGTCTGGCATGACCTCCCTCCAGTGAATACATGCTGCCTGTGGTCTTGTTGCCCATTGGATTCAAGATACTGTACCAGTATTTCCAGTAGCAGGGTTTCCATTAAGTTCACCACCATTGAAGTAAGACTGATGGGCATATAGATGTCAGCCACCTCCCTGCTGCTGATCTTATGTTGAGAGACCTTGTCAGCTGTCCTGCAGTCCTCTTGAACCATGTCTGTTTCCAGTTAACTGTTGCATAAGGATGTCAGTGGGGTAGATAGCATCTCTTTGAGTTCCTTCAGTACTATTGGATGTATCCCATCCAGTCCCATAGACTTGTCCACATTCAGAGCTATAAGTCCTTTCAGGAATCTTTTCTCTGAAAATGGACTCATGTCCATGTCCCCCCTTCTGTTCCTGCTACTTATTATTCTCTGTGGTGAACAGTGACTTTGTCCACAACGTATGCTGCAAATGTATTTGGCACAAAATAAAGGTGATAGCAGCACTGAATTGTTCCATGTATGGACCTAATAATTCTTTCTGAGGAGTGCAGCTGTGTTTGGTATTCCTGAGCCTGCTGCTCCCTCGTTGTCCTCCCCACCCCCCTCCTTCCACTGTGAAGACTGATCAGAAATACCTATTCAGTATGTCAGATTTTTCTTGGTCCTTTTCTGCACATTCTCTCTCACTTCCACCTTCCTAATCCTCACTATCCCTACCATTGTTCTTCTCTTCTCACTTATATATCTGAAGAAGGTCTTACTGCCCTAGCTACCCATTTGGCTATCTTTTCCTCTATCTGCACTTTTGCCCCTCTCACCACAAGTCCTGCTCCACTCTGTTTTACTTAGTATACCTCCCTGCTTCCTCCCTCTGTGTTTCCTTATACCTCCTGAATGCCATCTTTTTTCCCTCACCAGCTTGGCCCCTTCCCTACAGAACAACAATGGTCTCATTTCCCTTCTGCTTTTATTCACTTCTTTCACACAGAGGCTGGTTGTCTCAATTTTGCCCTCCCATATTTTTCCCCACTATGGCTCTACCACTCTCTGGCAACCCCCCCATATGTTAGTTTCTGAGGTAGTGAGGTAGTCTCCTATTTCTATAAATTTCACACTCCTTATGTCCAGGGCCCACATCCTCTCCAGAAGCTATGAACTGGAGAATGTAGGACTGGAGAAGATGATGGATTCGGGAAAGCCCAGCAAGGTTTACATGTGGCTTACCTATATACAAGCATAGTCATACATGGAATAACAGGTTAGACAGCCTCACTGTAACTTGCCTGTAGAGTCCTCATCCTTTCCATTTCTGCATCATGCACAAGATAGTTCTTCTATTTTAATATTTTTGTATGATTTTTTTTTCTTCATTATTTACTTATCTGATGTTACAGTCAAAAGCCCCCTTACTCCACAGGATTGTGAGATGTGGGGTTCCTCAAGGTTTGAACAATTGTGTAATGCAGCATTGGTCTTACTCTAACTATGGCACTCTCTTTCAAGTCATAGGAATTTAATCCCTTGTCAATGCTTTGAGAGTGTGCCAAAGTTATGGTAATACCAATCCCTATTTTTATTAATTTTATTTTGAAATTATTTCACTGGGCAAACATACAGAGATTCAAAAATATTGTATTTTACAGATGTGATATAGGGGAAGGGGAAGGGAGAACCACATAGCACATATACAAAAATTCTGCAAACAAGTCTGAACACTGATTACAAATTTACAATTTTACAAGCATAGCAGAGAAGTATGTTAGGAATAAAAGGAAAAACATGGGATCAATGCAAAGTGATGTGTAATCACAGGAGGATATAATTACCTGTATGGGGTACTGTTTGACTGAGGCAGTACTGGAGAGTAGGCCTACACTGAGTAAGCATTCAGACCCTGAGGAACAGCACAATCAATCAATCAAACTTTATTTAACCAGGCAATTACATCATTGAGCAAGCTCATGTTCAAGATTGTCTTGGACATAAAAGACAAATGTGTTTAACATACACAACAATACATAATACAGCATATACAATGCAAGGTGCAACAGGATACACAATCAGTACAAACTATAATAAAACATATGGCAAATACAAAAACATAACATTTGGAGTGCAGCCTATACTAGTAGAGATTTGTAGAGTACAAAAGGAGAGAGGAAGGAGGGACAGGGAGGTGGGCAAGTGAGGGTGGTGACAGACATATAGGGAGAGGGAAGGGACAAACTACTTGATAGAACCCCCCAAGGATGTTACCATGGGGAAGGAGGAAGGAAAATAGAGGGGAGGGTCATCATAGAGGACTTGCTGGCCAACATGGGGAATAAGAGGCCAGAGATCTGGAAAATTTAGGGGACTGCCCAGACGGGGAGTAGTGCTTACCTGAAGCAGTCACACGCTGTTTTCAGATACCTGTTAAGCAGTTGTCTGAATATATAGGGGCTAGGAGAAAGGAGAGTTTAAGTACTTATTGCAAGTTATTCCAGAGCGCTGGTAGGAAGCAACTAATGGCAGTAGAACCGAGACATGTCCTTGTCCATGGAATCTTAAAAAGGAGAAGAGAGGAGTTCCTTAGTCTGTAGGTACCTTTTGAAGGTTCAAACAGGTCACCGATATAGGGAGGTAGTTTGTTAGACATAGCTCGGTAGAACCATTTAAGGGTGTTTTTTTGCCTCCTCATGGAGAGAGATGGCCAGTCTAATGCTTGGTACAACAAGCAGTGGTAAGCCAAGAACAAATCTCAAAGCATGATGGTAAAGTGTATCAAGCTTTTGGAGTGCATACTGGGGGCAATGACTATATAGGAAGTCGGTGTAGTCAATCAGACAGCACACAAGCTTGAAGAGTCAGTGAATGTTTTACCACTATGATGCATTTTCCCGACGTTTGTGGTTTTGTACTTCAACCCTAACTGATGCCTAAATAATTTTTTTCTCAAACAATGTCCATAATTTTTGATATGGATAAAAAACACAAAATAGAGTATAATATGTCGGGAGGGGTGTGTAACGTGTTTTTTGCACACGTAAGGTGTGTGATGTCACATATACCCTGAAAGAAAAGCTTGAAGGGTTTATATGGGCATCACACACCAAGGGTGTGTGTAAAAACATGTTACACAACCCCTCCACCTACATTATTGTCTATATTTGCTGATTCAGAAAAAGGAAATCTTATTTATTTATTTATTTATTATTTATTTATTAAATTTTGGTGACCGTGTAGGCCCACTGAGCCCCGAATGTCCCTTTTTCAGGGGTGACCCGGGATAACAATACAAGTTATAAGAATGAACAAGGACATAAGGAACATTTGAGGCATTATGAGTTACATCATGAGGTGGTTACAGTAAAGAAAAATAGTGGATACAGGCATGGTAAAAGAAAAGCAGTGGATACAGGCATGGCTTACAGGCACGGTAAAAGAAAAAGCAGGAAATGACAAAGTAATAGCCTACCACAGTAATGTTAAACAGCGATGACATAAAGCATTTATTTTTTTCTACACTACTGTATGTCACATTGACAAGATTCCTAGGTTGACTGTTAAACTGATATTTGACAAACTAACTTACAGGCTTGGATATCGATATAATATTTTTTCCTGCTGTAGCAAGTATGCTGTCATCATGAGGTTTACTGCAAAGTGTTTTGACTATTCCAGTCAGGAGGTGTTTTGAGTAACACTAGGGAGAAAACAGGTCACACGCTGTGGAAGTGATGAATATCAAGCACAGATCTTGCTCTTGCCATTATATACAACTGAGTGCACTTACAGATCACAGCATGAATTTTATTGTTTCATGATGTCCAGTCAGTTATTGTTGTATGGCAGAAACAGATTGTTCATGCACGTGGCTTCAAACTATATCAACATCCTCTCGCTGACCGCTCCAACTGCACAGTGCCAGTCTTTGCTCCTTCTGCTGAATTAATTTTTTGAAAATGAACTAAAATACATAAAACATTTATGTCCCATCCTGAAAAACAGCTACTCTGTGTGTGTGTGTGGGGGGCATGACACATTCTTGCTTGCATCTCCTGATTGTCCAGTCCTCACTCTTGTTCTCAGCTCCTCATCTTTCTTGGGAGAAAACAACAACACTGAGGTAAAATAAAGAAAGAAACAGCAAAGATACTGCTAGATCTTGGGGGTTGGGGGGTTGGGGGGCTGTACCAAAGCATTCCAGAGCCATAGTACAGCACCACTTATTTTAAACAATACTAGCAGCACCACTTATTGACCAAAACAGAAAACAGGGGGCTCCATTCTATAAGCTTCGTGCAAGTCACCACCAAAGGCGACTTGCGCCAAATGCCATTGTGACATGGACCCTGTGCCCTATTCTAGAAGGGGTAGTGTCTCCACAGCTAAGTCCCATGACTTGTGACATGCGGACGGGTACGCCAACCTAAGGGTGTTCCCAAGGGACATGTCACAAGTCACAGCCCCCTCCGCAAGTGTAAGTGCTCCCTCAAAGCCCTGCAGGGCTGCTGTGCCCCCCCCCATCCAGTCCCCAACCTGATTGTAGTGCCGCAAATGTTCCAAATATAAAATCTCCGAGATCCCTGTTAGTCTGGCCCCCCACCCACCCACCCCACCTAACAGTGCCAGTCCCCCACATCCCCACCCATCCCAGCAGGTGACTGGCACAGCCCACCTCACCTCCACGGCCAGGCGCTGACTGAGCACACGCATGAGCACTTACTGCACAGACATGCTCAGAAATGAATGAGTATTCATTCATTTCTGAGTGTGTCTATACAGTTAGCGCTCATGCAGAACTCAGTTGGCAGCTGGCTGTGGAGGTAAGAGGTGGTCTGTGCCAGTCGCTGGCTGATGATGGGTGGGGGGGAATGTGGGTGGACTGGCACTGCTGGGTCGGGCAGCTGGGGGGCCACTAGACTACCAGGGATCTAGGGTTTTATATTTGGAACATTTTTGGCAATACAGTCGGGTCGGGGACTGGATGGGGGGAGACGCTGCTGCTCTGTGGGGCTGCTAGTGGTGTGGAGTTTGGGGGCATCATGTGTGTGGGCTGCCCTGCAGGGCATTTCAGATTTGGAGGTTCTGGGGACTGGGGGTGTGAGATGCCAAACTGGGCACCTCTGCTATGGGGGATAGGTTGCTGGGGGGCTGTGGGCTACCCTGTGGGGTGCCAACAGGGGTGTTCTGGGCATTGGGGGCATATCCTGATTGGGGTGTAGCAGGTCTACAGAACTCCCAGAGGATGTATGTACTGTTACACCAGCTAAATGCTGGTGTAACTTACATTGCCGGTTCTCCTCTGGGGGTTCTTGTACAATCCCAACACTGGGGTCTTTGTTGCTGCTCTACTAGAATAGGGAGCAACTGCTGCCATAAACCCCGTAGCGCCATGACACAGGAGGTTTATGGCGCAACTGCTGGCGTAACTGCTCTTTGGTGCAAGTAGCCCGTGGCATGTTGCAGGCCACATTGTAGAATCTCACAAGTTGCAACTGCTGGCGTAAGTTGCTACTTGCACCATTCTATTTGGCGCAAGTGCTGTTATGCCAGGTGTATTTCTTTTAGAATTGGCCACAGGGAGTTATTTAATGCACTTTGATGCCCACAAAGCAACTACAAAAGCATTTTCAAAATGTTTTTATTTCTACTTTTCTTTATCCCTGTCCTGGTCGGCCCTCCATGTTGTTAACCCCCAGCTCCATGCTCCCTGCTTGCAGTGTACCTCCTGTAATCTTCCATGGCTTACCCCCATGACAGCGTGGAGGGGATCCCTCAACCTGCCAAAACAGATCCAGTTTCGGGAAGTGCCTTCCATTCGTGGGAGCATTGCCTACAGGGGTCGGCATTCATCCAACCGCCCAGGACATTTTCTCCTACAGCTTTTCTCCCTCCCGCTCCCCAGAGGTGGAGCACTTTTGGTGCCAGCAATGGCGGAGCTGTATGCGCTTCTGCCCACAGCACACCAGCTAACTACTCAGCCCCTATCCATAATGTACGGCACCCAGGTGCTCTGACACCTAGCCACCGCTAGGTGTCAGAGGTTCGCCGGACCCCGTGTCCCTCCCTCCCTGGGAGTGGAGAGCTGTCCTCTGGATGCTCAATCCTCTCCCACCCCTGCCAACCCCCAGTGACCCACTTGCACCGTGAACACGGGTCACCGGCATGGCAGGAGTTAATGCGTTATGCCTCAGCCCTCCATGCCACTGGGCCAGCCTAAAATGTAGTTTTAAATTTGTTGTTATTCTTTTTTTATTCTGTAGGTACATAGGAACATAGGAATTGTGTTGGACGATGGGGACCGGATGAGCCATCTTGTCTGCCCATGTTTCTGCCCACTTCCCTATTTAGACTGCTCCCTGATGTGCCCACAATGTCTGTCCCACGTGAGTTTGAACTTGCGCACTGTCTTGGATTCCACCACCTCCTGAGGTAGGCTGTTCCATGGATCTATGACTCTTTCTGTAAAGAAGTACTTCCTGAGGTTGCTTTTGAACCTGCCTTCCACTAGACACAAGTTATACCCCCTTGTACATGCATCCCTGTTTTGCTGGAAGAGGTTTCCTGCTTGTGTTGTGTTGATTCCCTTAATGTACTTAAAAGTTTTGATCATGTCCCCTCTGTTTCTTCTCTGCTCAAGGGTGTACAGATTTAGTTCCCTTAGTCTTGCCTCGCATTGCTCACAATGCAGTTCATGCACCACCTTTGTAGCCCTTCTCTGTACCGTCTCCAGGAGGTCCATGTCTTTTTGAGGTGGGACCTCTAAAACTGACCACAGTACTCTAAATGTGGCCTCGCTAAGGACCAGTAGAGAGGAATGATAACCTCACTCTTTCTACTTATAATTTCCCTACTAATGCAGCCAAGGATGCCACTTGCCCACTGTGCTGCCTTTTCTCACTGTTTTCCAACCTTTAAGTTATCCGCAATGACTACTCCAAGGTCTCTTTCTGTCTTTGTCTCCTCTAACTGATGCTCTCCCAGTGTGTACTTTATCCATGGGTTTCTTTTTCCTATGCGCATAACTTTGCACTTCTTGGCATTAAACTTCAACTGCCAATCCCTGGACCATTCCTTGAGTTTTTTCAGGTCTGCTTCCATACATTATGCTCCCTCATGCATGTCTACTCTGTTGCAGAGTTTTGTGTCATCTCCAAACAGGCAAACTTTCCCCTTCAAGTCTTTGGCAATATCCCCGATAAATGTGTTAAATAGGATAGAAACATAGAAACATAGAAACATAGACTTTGACGGCAGATAAGGACCGCTAGGCCCATCTAGTCTGCCCATTTCCCTACCTACAGGATAGGCCGCAGATCCTAGTTAACCAACAGCCTATATCTTCCTGCCCCCCACAAGAATTGCCTTATGTCTGTCCCATGCATTCTTGAATTCTCCCACAGTTTTAGACCCCACAACTTCCTCAGGAAGGCTGTTCCATGCATCCACTACCCTCTCTGTGAAATAATACTTCCTCACATTGCCCTGAACCGCCTCCTTCTATCTTTAAATTGTGTCCCTTGTTCTTGCAAGTCTCTTTTCTGAAAGATGCTACCCTCTTGGACTTTGTTGATTCCCTTGAGGTACTTGAAAGTTTCTATCATGTCCCCCCTCTCCCTTCTTTCCTCAAGGGTATACATATTAAGCTCCTTTAGTCTCTCCTCATACGGCTTCTCTTGCAGACCCTGCACCATTGTAGTTGCCCTCCTCTGGACTGCCTCTATCCTGTCTATGTCCTTGCGGAGATGGGGTCTCCAGAACTGGACACAGTATTCCAGATGGGGTCTCACCAACTGTCTGTACAGAGGATAACAACTCCTGTTTTCTGCTGCTGATTCCTCCCTATACATCCCAGTATACCCCCGGCCCTCCTACTGCCTTCTCACATTGCTTGCTAACCTTAAGGTCATCTGATATGATTACCCCAGGTACCTTTCCTGTTTTGTTGTTGTTACTACCTCCCCACCCATTGTGTATTCTTCCCTGGGTTCTTGTTTCCCAGGTGCATTATTTGCACTTTTTGCATTGAATCCTAGCTGCCATACGTCTGACCATTCCTCCAACCTTGCCAAGTCCCTTTTCATCCTTTCCACGCCTCCTTGTGTATCAACCCTGTTGCAGATCTTTGTGTCATCTGCAAAAAGGCATACTTTTCCTTCCAGTCCCTCTGCAATGTCACTGATGAAGACATTAAAAAGGACTGGACCCAATACTGAACCCTGCGGTACCCCACTAGTAACCGCCCTTTCTTCAGAGTGGACTAGTGGATAGGTCCTAGCGGAGACACCTGTGGAACACCACTGGTCACTTTGCCTTCTCTTGATAATGGTCCATTGACAAGCACTCTCTGCATCCTATCTTGCAGCCAGTTGGTGATCCAGTTCACTATCTTATGACCAACTCCTGTATGCTCTAGTTTGTTAGCTAGCCTTCTGTGGGGGATGGTGTGGAAGGCTTTGCTGAAATCCAGGTACACAATGTCCACTGCTCCTCCATGGTCGATTGCCCTGGTGACCCAGTTGAAAAAGTCAATCATATTCATTTGACAAGAGCATCCTGCTGTGAAGACATGTTGCCTGGGGTCAGTCTTTCTGCTATCCTTCAGGTACTTCACTATCCTCTTCTTTAGCAACGACTCCATAATTTTTCCTACCACCAAGGTCAAACTCACCAGTTGGTAGTTTCCTGCCTCCTCCCTGCTTCTGCTCTTGTGTAAAGGTACTGCTGTTGCCCTTTTCCAGTCCTGTGGTATTATTCCACTTTCCAGTGACTTGCTGAAAAGCTCAGCCAGTGATGTGGCGAGTTCTTCCCGAAGCCCCTTCAGTACCCTAGGGTGGATGCCATCTGGCCCCATTGCTTTATCTTCCTTGAGCCTATTCAGCTCTTCTAGGACCCTTTCCCTTGTGAAGGGTCTTGTGTCTGCTCCTGTGGTGTTGTGTACTGATCTACTTAGTGTAGGACCCTTCTCTCTGTCTTCTATGGTGAAGACAGAGCAAATGAAATAATTTAGTAACTCTGCTTGTCTTCGTCTGTCTCTGCCATCTTGCCTTCCTTTGTTGCTAACCTGACTATTCCCCCCTTACTCTTTCTTTTGTCCCTTACATATCTGAAGAAGGTTTTGTCTCCCTTCTTGACCCCCTGTGCTATTTTCTCCTCTGTCTGTGCTTTTGATCTAACTGCCTTTCCTGTCTCACTCAGCTTGTTTTTGTATTCTTCTATCTAATTCACTTTTAGTTTGTTTATATTTAGCAAAAGCCCTCCTTTTTTCCTTGATTTTGGTTGCAACTTCCTTGGTAAACCAGAGTGGATTTTTATTTCTTTTGGATTTGCTGATCTGCTTAGTACATGTAGCTGTAGCTGTATTTCAAGCAGTTTTTAAGGCCTCCCAACAATCTTCTACATCTTCCAAGCTTCTGCCATCTAGCATGGATGTGACTATACATTTCATTTTAGGAAAGTTAGCTCTCCTGAAATCTAGAACCTTGGTATTAGTGTGCCTGGTATATTCTACCTTGTTCACAGTTAGCTGGATTGTCCTGTGGTCACTGGTCCCCAGATTGACCCCCTACTTGCACATCTGAGGCTTTTGTGCTATTTGTGAACACCAAATCCAGTATTACTTTGTCTCTGGTGGGGGAATTCACCAGCTGTTGTAAACCTGCTCTTTGCAGTGAAAACAGGAAATCTTTGCTTTGTTTGGAGGATGCTATGTATGAGGACCAGTCCACATCTGGCAGACTGAAGTCACCTACCAGCAGCAACTCTCCCCTGTCTGCCATCATCAAGATGGTCTCCATGAGCTCCTTATCTATATTAGCTTTCTGGGATTGGGGTCTGTAGAGAACTCCGATCTGGACTGGGGCATTCTCTCCAGCCCTGAGGGTAATCCAAAGTGCCTCTGCCTTGTTTTGGTTCCTTTGGATTTCTGTTGCATTGATATCCTCTTTTACATACAATGCTACCCCCCTTCCCATTTTGCCTTCTCGATCCTTCTGGAATAGCATGTACCCCGGGATGGTAACATCTCATGTGTGGTTCCAGGTGAACCATGTTTCCGTAATGGCAACCAAGTCTAACTGCGCTTCTGCCATCATGGCAATGAGATCGGGAATTTTTGTTCATCAGGTTATGAGCATTGACATGCATTGCCTTCCAACACTGTTTATTCTGGTTAGTTGAAGGCTTACCCTGACTCTGTTGCATATGTGTTTTGAGTTGCTTGTGTGTATGACAGGAGCATATGCATGTTGAACTTGTTGGTGATGGGGAAGGGGCACAAGGTGACCTTTTTGGTGTAAGGAGTGCCTGTGCCACCCCCCACCAACTAGTTTAACTGACCAATCTGGACAACAACCTTTTGACCAATCGCTTGTGTACCTTCTTTAGAGAGGTGCACGCCATCAAATTTGAAAAACTCCCATTCCCATAAGTTCTGCCAGTTACTGATATGCTGTTGATCTTTTTTCTGACTCCAGTTCCACAGCCAGATGTCAAATTTGGTGTATAAAAATAAGCAATTTTATAATCACAATGATGCTCTCCAAGGTCTGCATTGTGGTGGGATAATGTCCCACTTCAGCTGTTGGATGCACTCAACCTGTGGCCTCATGCCCAACCACCCAAGGCATGATGTTAATCCAGCTCAACACACACCCTGTCATACATTATTGCTTAAATTCTGTGTCTGTGTATATGTATGTATGTGTGTATATGTATGTATGTATCTCTCTACAGTATCTATGTGCATATATATGGGGATGAGTTAAATAAATGATTTATGTGAAGAAGAGCAGTTTGACCTCTGGTAACCTCGTGAGTGGCATAAGCCATGAGAGAAGTGTCCGAGGTCAGACTGCTTGAGTCCACATAAATCATTTATTTAACAAGCTCCCCACTGCCTCTTCCATTTATGTAATAGGGATACAATTTTATGTGGAGCTTGTATTTTTTTATTTAGTTTTGTTTGTATTTTGTTTAAGGAATTATAAATATGATCTGTAGGGCTGATTGCTAGGGTGCCCAGCGTGTGATGTCCTCACATTGAAAGCATGCCTTGTGGTTGGTTGCTTTTCATATGTGGGGAGGGCCAGAAAGTTTGAAAAGATGTTGGCTCCATCCTTCACTTACTGAAGTCACAGGTATTGTAGGGAGCCAGCTGATTTTTTTAACATTTTATGTGCAGCTATGTGGCTGCTCATGCCATTTTAATACATGAAACACTGTAGTTTCATTATCTGATTGATCCTGCATTTTGAGGTTTCTGTCAGGCCCATGAGAGAGAGAGCGAGTCCAGTTGGGATCAGGGCCTTGCCATAGCACTAGTTATGCATGATTTTACAGTTTAGGAAAAGTTGAAGGGAGTCACTTTTTTTTCTCTTTTTGTTTTTTATGTTTGTACCCCTACTTTATGGTTGATCCTACTTCAGTGTGTGGTTCTCTGTTTTGAAGAGAGATGTGGAACAACCAGGCATCAGAGTGAGAATGTGATTTCCAGGAACACGAAGAGTGGGAGGGAGCATGGCCGCTTCTGTTCAATTTAGTGTTGTGCTTGGATTACGAGTCAATGAAAAGAAAGAAAAATGTTGTTGAAAAGTGTATGTGTGTATTGTGAGTAGTTTTACTGGAGCAGAAGTATTTTGGTGATGTAAAGCTGTGGATGGGTGGAGTTGCAGGTGGGCGGCCCGCCATTCAAACAGGAGGATTTGAATTTGGAGTGCCACCAACTGCAGAAGGTTAAACTGACAAAGTTGGAAAAAAAGGTACCATTTAAAAAAAAATTCATTTTTGAAAAGCGTCTTTTGTAAGACAGCATATTACTAGTAGATGGGTCCTGAGCTAGAGGCAGAGACTTAAAGCTATTGGGGGGGGGTAGAGACAGTATATACTGTGCTGTTTAAATGTGAAAAAAATGACAAACCTCGAGAAAAAAAGGTACAGTTTTGGAGAATATGTAGCAGGTACTATTGTTCACAAAACCACAGAAAGGTACAGTGTAGTAAGAAGTGTAAGACAGCTGAGCAGTTGTGCCGTCTGGAGGTGGGTGCTCAGAGAGCTTTTGTGGGGAGAATGGTTAAGTGCTGTAGTGCTGATGGTAAAGTAGTGCTGGCTGGGGGTTTGATTGACAGTTAGCATTTATGCAACATATGCTGTATACATTTTATTTATACAACATATGTGAAAATGAATGAATTTTTATAATGAGTTTTGTGTCCATACCTATTACATATATTATAGGGGTGTGACTTCGCCCCTATATTTAGTGTTATGAAGCCACTTCTATGTTAAACTCAAAATTTTGCACATTAATAACTTTGGATCTTTTCAACGGATGTGCATAAGATTTGGCATGCACGATGGAACATGGTAGATCTCTTGATTTGCCAAATTTTGTTTCCATCGGACTTATGGTTTCTGCGCACCAAAATGCTTAAAATTGCACTTTTCGCCAGTTATGTGGGCAGTTTTTCAGATTTTGTCTGTGGTACTGTGTGGCCATTGTGTGGTGTACCACTCTGTAACTCAGCGTGTTGAAAGAGCTTGGGTTAAAGAACATGCCACTTTATGTTTGGTGAAAAAATATTAATCCATTCAAAAGTTATTAAAGTTTTAAGTTCCCATTATAAGTCTATGGGAAAATTTATATGGTTATTTTGTGAATGAAGAATGAGGTTTTGGCCATCTGCTCCCTCTTCATGATCAAAGAATTTGCAGGCTCACAATCAAAGATTCTTTGATCCTGAGGGAGGGACTAGATGGCCAGATTTGGAGGGACCAGATAGCCCAATTTTAACAACTTTTAAAATTAAATATCTCGAAAACGGTTTGGTCTTTGAACTTGAAATTTGGAGGCTGTTGACGGGATGTCCTGTAGATGTGAATTATGTTGTTTAGGTGTCAGAAAATATATATGTTGCAGAGATATTGCGTGGTGCAGTTTACGTTTTGCAGACAGTGTTTTGCATTGTGGTAGTGGCTTGAAATTTATAGGTTAGCTAGCCTTACCACCATGGACGTACTTCTCAGTCATTAGGTATGTAAAATGTAAACAGGTGCAGAATTCTGCCACTCTGACCAATGAAAATCTTGAACTTTAAAATGTTATATCTCAGACACGGTTTGGTCTTTTAAATTGAAATGTACATGATGCTGAGGGGATGTCATAGAGATGTGATCTATGCTGATTAGGCGTTGGGAAAATAATTTGTTGCAGTGACATTCAATGATGTAATTGACATTTTTCTCATAGGATTACACTGCAGTGTGTGTCATGACTTTCGGCACTGTTATCTCGGAAACAAAGCGAAATACAGGCTTTTCACTACAGGTGGCTCAGATCACCTTCAGAGTAATAGTAAGCCTGCAGTGGAATTTCATTCGTACATTGCACAGTTCATGAGACATTGTGAAATTACTGTCACAGGGGCTGAAAGAGTGCCTGTCCAGTGCTTTTCGATGCCCATAGCTTGGAAACGATGTGAGATTTGGGTACAGTCTTTCAGATGTTTTGTAAAGTACTCACTGTCACGATTACAATGATGCTGAATTTTTTTTTCTAGCTCTTACGGTTCCCAAGATATGCGCAAATTACTGTTACAAGAGTTTGGTGCCCTATAGTGCTGCTGCATAGTGAGATCGTGGGATCAGATGTATATTGTTATGCAATAATTGGCAACTTGGTGGGAGTTGGGCTCCACACTCCCACCAATATGTGTTTTTTACTATATTGCACTTTTTCAAAAAGTATGGAAATTCTATGCAAAAAACTGCATTAATGCTTCATTTAGGGTTAAAGCAAAATAATTCAGGAAATGAAACATTAGGGTTGAACCCCTAACCCCCCTCACACATGCCACCCTGATCCTCCACAGTCTGACAGATGCCAGAGTATGTCATTGGGGTCATGAGGCCTACATCTCACCCCATTCTCCTTTACTGTAGCATGTCAACATGCTCAGACATGGAATATATTATAGGGGCTCCCCTATATTTAGGGTTATGAAGCCACTACTATGTTAAACTCAAAATTTCACATGTTAATAACTTTGGACCCTTTCAACAGATTTGCATGAAATTTGGTATGCACAGTGGGGCATGGTAGATCTCTTGATCTGTCAAATTTCATTTTGGTCAGACTTACGGTTTTTGTGCACCAAAATGCTGAGAAAAGCACTTTTCACCAGTTACATTGGCAGTTTTTTTTATTTTGTCTGTGGCACTGCCCGGCCATCATGTGGCATGCAGCTCTGTGACTTGGCTCATCTGAAAGAACTAGGGTCAAGGAATATGCCACTTTTCATTTGGTGAAAAAATATTGATCCATTCAAAAGTTATTACACTTTTAAGTTCCCATTATAAATCAATGGGAAAATTGATATGGTTATTTTGCGAAAGAAGAATGGGGTTTTGGCCATCTAGTCCCGCCTCACAATCAAACAATTTGCATGTTCCTGATCAAAGAATCTTTGATCACGAGGAATTCTTTTACCATGTCGGCCGCCATCTTGGTCTTTTAACTTGAAATTTGGAGGGTGTTGACAGCAGGTCCTGTAGATGTGAATTATAGTGTTTAGGTGTTGGACAATACATTTTTTGCAGAGATATTGCGTGGTGCAGTTTACATTTTGCGGACACTATTTTCCATGGTGTCTTCTGTTGGCACCCTTTGCATACTGTGTGAGAGGCCTTTCGGCACCATGCAGTTCTGTTTAAAGTTGAACCAGCATAATATTTTGTGATGATTGCATATACAGACCAAGATGCTTTGTATTATGGGGGTATGTGTGATTTTGTATTTCTTTTTATATATATGTGTGTGTATATATATATATATATATATATATATATACATATATTCTTTACAATAGCTTTGTTAATGCACCAGTTAGGGTTCAAATTATTGCCACAAAGTAGGAAAATGTGGCATTAGGATTGCCTACCCTAACTCCCCACCCTTAGCCCCCCAGAATCAGAAGGAAAAAAAACATTAGGATTTTTGATCTCTGTAGTCTTGGCAAATCAGTGTGGGTGGGTCTCCCCACCAGGCCTCAGGGTCCATTATGAAGCACAAGGTACAGCTGCAAGTCAATGCCTCACAGTGATACACTCTTCAAAGGTAGAGAACTGTGTTACCACCCTTTGCCAACACAATCTGTTACAACTTTCTTTACACAGGGCCCCGCAGATCCTGTGTGGAGACAGGAGATCATATCTGACATTGTTCGCTCAGGGAATAGGTTGGGTATTAGGGGTAACAACCCCAAGAAAGACCCCACCACTGATTCACAAAGACCCTGTAGATCAAAAATCTTAATGTTTTTTCCTTCTGCTGCTTGAGGGGTAGGGGTGAGGAGTTAGGGTTGACATCCATAATGCCACATTTCCCTATTTTTGGAGCATTAAGTTGAACCTAACTGGTGCATTAAGAAGTTTTTTGCAAACAATTTCTTTCCTTTTTGACACAGAAATATTTGTTGCTGTATTGGTCCTTGTAATACAAGATCCACAAAAATAGGGGCTTAGATACCTTTTATTGGACCTACAGAGTTGTCAAAAAAGAAAACAGTTGCCTTTAGCTTTTTGACTACACAGAGCCCTTCATCAGAAAATCAATGACAGTTGGTTTGGAAGAATACACTTAATTAAAGCATAGATCATACATAAAAAGCAAATAAAAAGTTGTTAAGAATCCCATTGGCCTAAACTTGCATTTAAAAATCCACACAGAAACATATAAAGACAGCAGAGTTCCATCAAAGGAATGGCATTTCAAGGTCAAATGTCACAGAATAGATAACTTCTTCCCTGAGAAAAGTCATAAAGCATACTAAAGCTGCATTACTATGCCTGTGTGCATCTGTGCATGCATTAGTAAATGACTATGATTTTAAACCAAAAGTTAAAATAAGCTTAAAAAATACATAGCATATAATGTTAAATGTCTTCTAAATAAGAAAATATATTTGTGTTAGGCAAATAGTGGGTTTAAAGATACACTGCCCTAATATAAATTAAGCATTAATAATCTGTTTCTCACATTTATACAGTGTACGCACTATTAAGATATGTTTGAGTTAAACTCTGTGTTCAGAAAGGCCATATTATTTATGAATATTCAAACTTATAATGTTTAAACATGATCCGCTCTGTACTCTGTAACAGTGACTAGTGTTTGTGCACATGCAAAACTCCAACTTATATCCTTATCGACAGACTCCCTTGTAAGTACGATACTGTTATCCTAATATGTCTATGTACTGTATAGTATCATGTATATATGGACAGACGTTGACACATGGTCATATTAGGATAACAGTATCTCACTTACAAGGGGGTCTGTGTTAGGTTTGGGTTCTGAATGTTCACAAACACTAGTCACTTGTTATGGAGTTGCAGATAGATCATGTTTAAACAGTATAAGTTTGTATATTCATGAATAATATTGACTTTTTGATCACAGAGTTTAACACAAACGTATCTGAATTAGGGATGGGCGAACCGGTTCATTGAAAATATGAACTGATCCAAACATGCCGAAGTGTTTTCGGAAACGAATGCCTTTCAAACACTTTCAGCTGTTCATATTGGTTTGGATGGTGCCTATCATGGGAGCTGCAGTGTGAGAAGAGCCAAAGCAGGAAGAACCCACAGGAGTGACCAGAGACAAGACTCTAGTCCCTCATCGGATGGCTGAGCTGTCCATCTCTCTAAGGTGGCACCTGATTGGGTTGCTGCTCTACCAACCCATGTGGTCCACCTTAGAGCTATGCGAAGAAGTTCACTGCCAGTCTGCCACTCCTAAAAAATAAAAAAAATAAAAAAAAAAGAGCAGAATTTTTTAAACTGAAAGAAGAACTTAATGGAGGAAGGGATTGGGAACTTGGGGAAGTTAGGGGTAGGGAATCAGAGACTGGGAGTTGGGGACTCGGGAGGGGAGTGCCAGCAAGGACTGGGTGTGGGACTCAGGAGAGAGTTGGAGATAGGGGTGGGGACTGGACTGGGGAGTACAATATATGGGAGAGGAGACATGGACAGGGGATATCATGAACATGAACATTGAATGATGAGCCAGGATGGAACTTAGAGAGAGACAGAGACTGAGGGCAACTTCTGAGAAGTAGAGTATTGCGTGTATAAAATCTGCCAGCCAGTCATCAGTGCACTACTGCCACTTCTTGCACACTGTCAGTGTGACCCCCATCTTGTGTCAGAGAGGGTTAGGCCAGGCAGGGTCCCCCAGAATCTCTGTGGGTATACTAGAAGCAGTGCCTGCAGCATCACCCTTAGCATAGGTGGTGTGTGAAATAAAATCTGTCAAGACTGCCAGCCAGTCGTCAGTGCACTAGTGCCACTTCTTGCATACTATCTGTGTGACCTCCCCGAAGAAGTCAGTCATCTGTCATCTTCCTCCCTGTTTTCGCTCAGTGGGATATAAGCTTTGACCCAGTTGGCAAGGCATTCCATCATATCATGTGGAATAATAAATAAATTAAAAAAGTCACTGAAGGTAAAAAGTACTGTGTCGGAGAGGGTTAGTCCAGGCGGGGTCCCCCAGAATCTCTGTGGGTATAGTAGCAGCAGTGCCTGCAGCATCACCCTTAGCATAGGTGGTGTGTGTAATAAATTCTGTGTGTGAAATAAAATCTTCAGCCAGTCATCAGGGTTTACCTATACCTAATTGACAACACCATTGTCGAAGTTCAGCATAGTGATATCCCCAATGTCGACAGGCGAAATATCGCCTGTCCAACATTGGAGTGTTTCTCTTGAGGGCTGTGTCCCTGAACCCCCCATGGCAGTTGTGCCCCACCCCCCGAGTCAGAGTTGATTTGAAGGGGGCAACATATGGCAAATGGAGAAATTCCTCCCTCAGGTCCCTCACAGTGACAATTTCGAAATCTGTCAAAATTGTCACTGTGAGAGATTTCGCCATAATGGATTTGATGTTTGGTCGGGACACCCATCAATGCACCAATGCCACTTACTGCATACTGTCTGTGTGACCCTCCCCACCAAGAAGTCAGTTATCTCTCATCTTCCTCCCTGTGCTTGCTCTGTGGAGTATACATTTTGACTCAGTGGACAGGGCATTCCATTACATCACATTGAATAATAAATAAAAAAAATTCCTTGAAGGGAAAAAGTACTGTGTCAGAGAGGGTTAGGACAGGCAGGGTCCCCCAGAATCTCTGTAGATATACAAGCAGCAGTGCCTGCAGCATCGCCGTTAGTGTAGGTGGTGTGTAAAATAAATTCTGGGTGTGAAATAAAATCTGCCAGCCAGTCATCAGTGTACCAGTGCCACTTCTTGCATACTGTCTGTGTGATCCCTCCTCCATGAAGTAAGTCATCTGTTATCTTCCTCCTTATGCTAGTTCAGTGAGGTATAAGCTTTGGCGCAATGGGCAGGGCATTCCATCACATCACATGGAATAAATAAAAAATAAAAATAAAATCATGGTCACAAATTTCACATTTGGCAACTATTTCTGGAAACTCTGTTCCATCCAGTATCTGAAGCTCAGGGAAGCACTGCCACTGTTACACAATTCCTCATCCTCATGACGAATCACGTTCACAGTCATCACGGTCACGATCACATTCACATTCATGATCATCACTGTCACAATTTTCACATTTGCCAACTATTTCTGGGAGCTTGTTTTAGTATACTATCACAGCAGTAGCAACCCCTTCCAGTAGGGACAGTATCTTCAGCTCTGAGACACAAAGCACTTAAATTTTGTCTTCTTCAGAAAGAGAAAACATGCATCATTACAACTCTTGAGTTTTTGTTGTCCTATTTGGGACATTACAAAAAACTACCCAAATTTTAAACACATAATATGTTTTGTTTTCTTCTCACGAAAGATACTGTGTTAAGAAGGTATCTAAAGGCTGCGTAACAAAGTTTACCTCTGATTGTACTGACATAGAAATCCTGCAAAAACACATCTACATTACCTCTTCCTCACTTCTTGATTACAGAAGAAGCAACTTCTTTTTGATGCTACCCTGTTTTTTTTTTAATCTTCAGTTTCATCATGAATCAGGATACCCAGTTATCATGTCACATCACTCACGAGCCTTGGTCCAGTATGATGCTTCTGTTAGTGTTCACGTTCTGCATGATGCCCTACTAGCAGATGGACTCAAATCTTTGTCCTTACAAGCCGGTTGTACTTAGTCCAGTAGCTATAATCTTGGAGTGAACATTGTTTGTAACGTGTGTTTCTCAGTCAGACAGCTCAGGGAAGTACAGCCGTAGGTATTTCAAATTTTATTCAATGGCGACTATTTGTGGAAGCTCAGTTCCAGTTTCTGGTGCTCTGAGATGCTCTGCCAGTGCCAACATGACTCACCTCACATCATGATGAATTACGTTCACTGTTGTCACAAATCACACCACTTCAACTTCATTTGGTGCAACTCTGTTTTTTTTTCTTTTTTAATCTTCAGTTTCATCATGCATCAGGACACCCAGTCATGTCACTCATGATCCATAGTCCAGTATGATGCTTCTGTTAGTGTTAACATTCTGCAGGATGCTCTACCTGTTGTGTTCCATACTGAGAGCTTTTACTGAACATAATTAGTGACATACATTACAAACACATTGTCCCCTTCTACAAAATGTCAGACTCAGGAAACTGGTTTAAAAAAAAGTAGAGATCTGGGACTTGCCTGCCTTTGGACCATATAATCGTCATCCTCCAGTAGGCACATCCACAGTCACATTATTCACGCCTCATGTCATTTCACTACTCATGCATTTTAGTACTACTGAACAGTGGTGTAATTGCTTTTTCTATAGATATGTTGATTAAAAGCTGTTTAAAATGATTGTTTCACATACAGTTACCATAAAATAATAAAGGTATAAAAGGTTCAGATAAGGTTTGGATAAGCATCCAAACATTTTTTTGCTTATCAGAACCTATTAGAACCTCAGAACATTTTGAGGTTCACCCATTCCTAATATGAATAGTGCTTACACTGTATAAATGTGGGAAACAGCTTATTAATGCTTAATTTCCACTAGGGCAGTTTGTCTTTAAATCCACTATTTGTCTAACACAAGGACATGTTCTTATTTAGAAGACTTTTAACATTATATGCTATGTATTTTTTAAGCTTATTTTAACTTGTGGTTTAAAATCTCAGTCGTTTACTAATGCATGCACAGACGCACACAGGCATAGTTTTAAAATGCAACTTTAGTATGTTTTATGACTTTTCTCAGGAAAGGAGCTGTCTATTCTGTGACATTTGACCTTGAAATGCATTTCCTTTGATGGAACTCTGTTGTTTTTATATGTTTCTATGTTGATTTGTAAATCCAGGTTTAGGCCAGTGGGATTCTTAACAAACTTTTTATCTGTTTTTTTTTTAACGTATGATCCGCGGTTTAATTAAGTGTATTCTTCCAAACCAACTGTCATTGATTTTCTGATGAAGGACTCTGTGTAGTCCGAAAGCTCAAAGCACCTCTTTTCATATTTAGCAACCCTGTAGGTCCAATAAAATGTATCAAATCATCTATTTTTGTGGATCTTTCCTTTTTGAGATATTGAAATCGTATCATTGTGAACACATGCAGATCTGCAGGGCCTTTGAGTCCTGTACCAAAGGAAGACTCTGTTCACCTACAGAAGTGCAGTGAAGGATGTCCAGAATTCAGGGAGCTGTCTGGTTGGCTGTGGAAGTGCAGGGCCCTCTGGTCCCTGTGCTTCCATGTGGCCACAGGTAGAGACACACAGTGCAAAGAGTTCATCTGTTAATGAATGCACAGGTCCTTCTGCTACACATGGCTGCAGAATTGCAGGGTCCTATGCAAAGAGGACAGTTGCCTTCACTATATGGTACCTAGACCCCTGCAGCTTTCATTCCCTGGCTTCGGGGTGTTGCATAATAATGCCATCTCCCCACCCTCATCCCATCCAGCTGCACCACTGAGCTCACCCCCAAACTCAGCTCACCGGCACAGGATCACAAAGCATAAGCACTGAGTTCAAGACTGGCACTACACACACAGTTTCTTAACTATTATATATATATATATATATATATATATATATATATATACACACACACACATATATATATATGGTAGCATGGTAGTGCTACCATAGTTAGGAGTTGAGGAGCCCTTTTAATGTTAAAGGGTCAAACTTTGCACCTTAATAACTTTGCCACCATTCAACAGATTTACCTGAAGTTTGGCAGGCATGGGGCATAACCATAGATCTTGGGATCTGCCAACTTTTGTACCAGTTGGATGTACGGCCGTGGACTTATTAAGCGACATCCATGTGCGCATTTACATTTTTTTGCACATTCTTTGCTCACGCACCACAGGTCGCATACAGAAGTTTGCGCGACTGTCCTAAAACTTAGGAACATGTGGCTGGGTGCTGATGTGTCTTTTGAAGATTTTGTGAAAAAATATTGAACGGTTCAAAGTTATTCAAAAAACAAACTCCCATTATAAGTCAATGGGAAAAGTTAACAAAAACTGCAAAAGTGTCGCAAATGCACTCTTTAGTGTTGCAAATGACCCCTGTAGTGTCGTGAGTCAGCCATTTTTTTTCAGTTAGTGGTCACAGAAATGCTTGGCATTTAAATTTGGGACCCTCTAGGGACACAGGTCTTTTTGTGTTCACCTAGTCGGACCCTGAGGATGATAGCCATGTCTTTATTTTGTGGTTAAACACCCAGAAATATGTTTTTCAAATTTCTGGAAAAAGTAGTGTCACAAAGTAGATTCGCTCTTGCGACACTTTCACAAATTTTTGCAAAAGCTTTCGCAAATCACGACACTACTTTTCCAGGCTATGGCAAAATGACAGGAATTCTTTGCCACCCTGCTGCGAAAGAACGGTTTGGTCTTTTGAGCTGAAATTTGGAGGGAACGCAGCCAACATCTCACAGATGTGTCTTTTGGTGGTTTAGTGAAAAAATATTGCATGGCTGCAAAGTTACAGTACTCCAAATTTGGCATTCTTCCTCTTAGACTAACATGGTGGCGTACGCCACACCTTTCAGGGCTCGTTTCTTGAAAACGATGTGAGATACAGATTTTTTGTTGCGAGTTGCATAGTCCTTTGGGCTATGTAACAACAAAAACCTAGCCTGGAAAATCATGATTTCTGTGACATTTATTTTTTTTTTTCTACATCATGCGGTTGCTGAGATATTAGCAATTAAATACTTCCAATGCTCATTTTAAGCTTTGATGCCCATTACAATGCATACATTCTTTGTGCACACTGTGTTTCTCTATGAACCTGTTCAGGAAAAACAGGGTATGAGCTTCCGTTACTGTTACAGTTACTGTTTCCACTTGTGTTTATGTCCCCGTTTGCGTTACCGTTCCCGTGTACGCCACTGTGTCCGTTACCCTTTGCATTATCATTTGTGCTTGTGTTTTCGTTACTGTTACTATTTGCATTTCCACTACTGTTTCTGTTTGTGTTTTTGTTTGTGTCACCATGCACATTGCCATTTGCATTTCTGGCAGCCCTTTCATTTGCGTATCTCTTTCATTTTGCGTCTTCCTTGCTGTTACTGTTACCATTTGCATTTGCAATTGCGTTACTGTGCCCATGCGCATTACGGTTTGCATTTCCATATGTGCTTGTGTTTCCTTTTCAGTTTCTGTTTCCTTTACTGTTATTGTTGCTGTTACAGTTACCATTTACATTTACAATTGTGGTACTGTGCCGGTGCGCATTTCAGTTTGCATTTCCATACTCGCTTCTGTTCCTGTTTCTGTTTCCTTTGACATTATTCTTCATGTTAATTTTACCATTTGCATTTACAATTGTGGTACTGTCCCTGTGCGCACTTCCGCTTACGTTTCTGTTTGTTCCCGTTCACGTTCTTTTTGCTGTGACACTTAATATTTCCATTTAAAATACCACTGCCATCACTGTTCACATTACCAGTTGTGTTTTTGTATGCACTTAAATGTCCGTTTGCGTCATTGTTTGCTTTGGCGTCACTTTGCGCTTGCATTGCTATTAACGTTTCCTTTACCATTTACGTTTGAGTTACCATGTGCACCATTGTTGGTGCTTCTGTTTGTGTTGCTGTTCCTCTTACTATGTCACAAGACATCACGTTCAGGCCCCGTGCTCCTACCGCTGCATTATAGTCAGTATTTCTCATCATCATTCTCGAAAAGAAGGGAAATTAGAGGCAAAAAACTCCATTTAATGCATCAGTTGAGTTGTTCCCCAGCAGCAAACAAAGTGTAGTGTTAAGGTTTGAAAGTCGCTTTGGACCCCTCAGACCACCCAACCGGCATCGGCGTTTGGGTCATTGGTCCTAACTCCTCACTCCATTCTCCTATTCCTCAGCTTCTTTACACATGTGATGGGGTGCGAGTTAGGCTGATGACCCAACGTGCACCCCGATGCCAGTTGGGGGTGACTGAGGGGTCCAAGGCAGCTTCAACCCTAACACTGAATTTCCTTGCTTTTTGCTGTGGAACAAACCTAACTGATGCATTAAACAGAGTTTTTTGCCTCTAATATATATATATATATATATATATATAGATAGATAGATAGATAGATAGATAGATAGATAGATAGATATTCATTGCTAAAAAAACTTTGTTAATGCACCATTAGCAGTGACGCATCAAAAGTAGGAAAATGCGACCTTAGGGTTCCCAAGCCCAAAACTCCAACTCCCATTGAGCATGCAGGAACAGGCATGAGAGAAACTTAGGGTTTCCAATCCTAAGACCCCACCCCCACCCTCATCTTACAACCCTAAGACCCCACCCCAACCCTGCATGCAGGAACAGGTGTGAGGGGTGTGCCTTGGCATTTCAACCCGTAATGCTCACCCCATTTTTTTATTCTGTACCCATCTTAGCTTACTAAGTCTTGGAATGGGGTGAGCATTAGGGTTCAAAACACTAATAGGGAGAGCTTAGTCTTTACCTGATCTATGCACAGTCTATGAACACCTCTTGGCAGTGTTCTTTTAATACTGAGAAAAGGTTATTCTAAACCCTTATTTTATTCCTTTACCATAAGCCCTTTATTTTATCAGGTCTTAATTACAGAATCACCCAATTTAAGAGTCATTCCTTTGTCACTTCAATTATTTATTTATATTTTGCACCTTATTTACCACCCTCTGCCAAAGGTTTGTTAAAGTTTAGAGTGTTATGCAAAATAATGAAAGGGATGATTTAGCCCCAATGTAGCCTTTTATTTATGAAGGGGGCATAGGCAAGTGGAGCGGCAGCTGAAATGTTCAACAGTGAATAGCAAGTCACCAGCTCTGAATGCTGCTGTGACATAAGTTCAGAGAGAGAGAGGGCAGTAGCATACATGCTCCTATTTCTTTGCGTAAGCTGTCTCTCTCTTACATTACCAATGAAAATTATGCTTTCATTCAGGCCATTTCATTTATTTTGCTTTTGTAGAGAAAACAGGTTGTTTTATCATGGAGCGGCTTCTAGATGCATACAAAGTCTTGGAATGGGGTGACCCTCACCTCTCCTACACTGCCCACATAGGTAATGTTTCCAAAGCTGCTAACTCCTGACTGGGCTTGCTTTTCCACCACTGGAAAAACCTGACCCCCTGAAGCTCTGGCTGTTGCTGTCCAGAGCTCCATCATCACCATTATTGAGTCTAATATTTTTCAATATAAGAAAAACAGCAGGACAAGAGGACACAGCATGAGATTAGAGGGAGGGCAATTAAGGGGTAATGTGAGGAAGTTCTTTTTCACAGAAAGGGTGATGGATGTATGGAATGGCCTACCTCAGGAAGTTGGGGATATGAATACAGTGCAGGGCTTCAAACAGACGTGGGATAGGCATAAGGGAGCAATACAGATGAGTATGAATAGATAGGCCATTGACAGAGTAAAGGTCTGTAGCACATTCAAAAGGTAGAAAAAAATGGACAGACTGTATAGGACTTGCAGTCCTTATCTGCTGTCAATTTCTATGTTTCTATGTTTCTATCTGGGAAGGTAAGGGGGAGGTTCTGACAGCCACTATTCCCAACAGTTTATAGAGTTCTTTTAAGAGGGCTACATTGAAATTACTTCCCTAATCTGTAAGGATCTCCTTGGGTATTCCCAAGTGACTGAACACTTTTACAAGTTCTTCAGCGATCAGTGGGGTTGTTACAGAGTGCATGAGGATGACTTTGGGATATTTCATGGCATAGTTGCAAATGGCTAATATGAATCTATTGACCTTAGAACTTTTTGCTATGGGACTCACTATATCCATGCCTATTCATTCAAATGGTGTGCTCACCAAGGGTAGGGGTAATAGGGGCACCATATCTCTTTTGCTAATCTGTGCTACCTTCTGACACTCTTTACAGGCTTGGCAGTATCTGGCTACCTGGTCATGGATACCTGGCCAATAGAATCTCTGTAAGAGTCTTTTCAGGGTTTCACATCTCCCTGTATGGCCTGCCCAAGGTAGATCATGACTTAGATATAATAGTGGCTCCCTATACTTTTCTGGCACCATCAATTGTTCAGCCTTTTCCCCAGTTTCAGAATGAGTACATACTCTATACAGTATGACATTCTTAACAACTAAAAGAGGGACCCCTGCTATTTGGTTCTTCCCAACCTGTTGAAAAAAATTTGTTAAAGAGGGGTCATCACATTGTTCTTTAGCCATGTCACATTGTACAGAGCTAGAGTCTACTTTCCCTTCCAGTAGTCCATTGACCTCATATTGCCATTGACTCTGCAGCTTTTTCTTTCTGTTTAAAGTTTTTCTGTGTTTTCTCAATAACCTCTCCCTCAAAAGGAAAGGTGTCTCCAAGTGTCTGTTCTTTTTATCTTTGGGCCCTTGTAGTCACCGCAGACATAGTAACCTTGTCAGCAAGCAAAGTGGAAAAATTATGGAAATACTGGAGTTCATACTTGAGTTTTAAGACAGACAAAAAGGCATAGACCATATAGGCTGCCTCCACCATTTCAGTAACGCTAACAGATTTTACCAACTTCAGAAAAATACTCATCGATCTTCACTTTAAAGGCACACACACTTTCTGTCTCTACCACCTCCACTGGCAACCTATTCCACATTCTTATTACCCTACACTTAAAACCCCATCTCTTCAAATCTGTCCTACTCCTTCCCTCCTCCAACTGTTTGTCATGTCCTCTTAAATTATATACATTCTCTTTAAACACTAACCCCTATTCATTTCTTAAATCTGTATGTTTTAACAGTTTACACAACAACAGCAAATCTCCCCCCTTGCTCTTCTAACCTCCAATGACCACAGACATAATATTTTTAATCTATCTTCATAGGATTTTTTCTTTATATCCTGAAATTATTTTTGTAAATGATCTCTGCGGTCTTTCTACCAGGTTTATATCCCTCTTCAAGTGAGAACTCCAGACTGTGGAGCAATAATCCAGAATCGGCCTGACGTAGGATCTAAACAATGCCATCAGTACCCCTGCACTTCTAGACTGGAAGCCCCCTTCTAATGCAGTTTAGTAAGTGTATTGCCTTATTTGCAGTAAGTTTACTATGGGTCCCACCTTTCAGGTCATTCTGCATGTAAACTCCCAAATCCTTCTCACAGTTTGATATTTTTAACTTTATGCCCTGTATATAATAATACTGCTGAATATTATGTCTCCCTAGGTGCATTATGATACACTTCTCCAGATTAAAGCTCATCCCATTCCTTATGGCCCACTTAGAGATGTGCATCAAATCCTGACCACAAATGAGCCTATCACCAAAAGTATCCACAACCCCACCTAACTTATCATCAGCAAACTTAATTAGTTTATTTTCACTCATTATATCCAGGTCACTTATAAAGACACTAAATAACAGCGGTCCCAGCACCAACCCCTGCGGCACTTCACTCTTCACTGTCTCCACCCCTGACAAATGACCCTGGATCCTCACTTGTTGTATTCTCTCCATCAGCCAATGCTTAATCCACCTTACAATACCCTTATCTACACCCATCCCAATAAGTTTATTTTTTTTATACTTGTTTTATTGCATCACTTCTATTATCCACCTCATTTACATTATAAATTCAGTGTAAAAGTTTTCCTTTTTTTGTATTTATCATTTTGAAATACTTGGTAAAACATATTAAACATAACATAGCTTTGGCAATCATTAACAACCATATGCAGGGTCATCTCTTGCAGGCTGTTTGTTACTTCATTACCATTAAAAGTTCCAAGGTAGCTAGAGGTGCATTTTTACTATTTCATTCCAGAGTACAGCTAAGATATAACTTTTTTACTCTTTATCCCTCTACTCACAGCTACCCCTGTAGTTTTCCTATCCTTGAAGGGTTCTAAGACACTTTTTCCTGGTAAAGCTCCCACCTCGCCCACCTCGTTATAAAGGCTTCTGTTCAATCCTGAAGGCCCATGGAAATCTATTCATTTTGCTGGATATGAAGGATTATTGTTTTCCATTTTTTGATCTGAGGAGCGATTGCTTGGAGCCATTTTCTAGTTATTGATTTATAAGCTGATCCCAGTAATATTGCCCATAGGTATCTTTGGGCCCTATCTCTCAGCCCTAATGGCGGGACTCCCAGAATCAAATTATGGGGTTTGATCTTGTCTTGTATATCTAGAATCCCTTTTATATGTTCCGTGACCTGGTGCCAAAGGCCCCCTATCACTGGACATTCCAGAAATATATGTTTATGTGAAGCACTCTTCTCTCCACACTCCCTCCAGCACCGGGAGGGACCCCCCACTGGCTGACCCAAAGCCATAGCTGAGGGAACCAGGAAGTACCTCACCCGCACCTTCCAGACAAATTCCCCCCATGTGAAAGAGGAAGAGGTCACCCAGGTACCTCTCCAGATCTTATCCCATTCTCTAGCAGTTATAGGGTGGTTAAGCTCCTGCTCCCATTTTGTTTGCACTGAAGAGATTGCATATATGACCCAGTGTATGAGGGATTTGTATATGACCGTTATTGCTTTCTCACCATATTGTGAGGTCCATATTTGCACAAATAGGGGGTCCTCCTCTAATACTAAGGTATTCTTTTCCAGCTGCCTTAGTTGCTTCAAGATATAGTCTTTTATTTGATAGAAAAATAACCTATCCTTTTCTGTCCACCAAAATGTTCTCCTAGCCTCTTCAAAACTCAAGATACCCGTACCCCTCAGAACTTGCCATGGACCCTCAAGCCCTTTTTTAATTTGGTTTTTATACAATTGATTGTTAAATACTTGGTTTAAAATAAACCATTCATATTTCCAGCAATGCTGTTGGAGTGCTTTGTGTTTCATGCCCATTTGCCATCCTCTCAGGATGGCCATTGACGCAGGAGGGACTGTTTGAGATATCTCTCTGAGATGCATGGGAGAAAATAGGCATGCCGGAAGAGAGATCAACGTTTCTCTCTCCAAGTCTATCTGCCTCCACCTTGCCTGGTAGGTTCTATTGCCCCATAATAGTGCTAACCTCATTTGTGAAGCCATCCAATATTCACAAAGTGAAGGGAGAGCTAGCCCTCCTCGATCTTTAGGAAGAGTTAGCTTCAGGAAGCCTACTCTAGGTCTCTTGTAGTTCCATAGGTAATTATTTAGTAGCTTCTGCCAGGATAAAAGCTCCTTGGAGGTAAGGGTACATGGGACGCATTGAAATAAGTATAGGAATCTTGGGAGTATGTTAATTTTTAGGGTTAGGTTCCTAACGTAGTGTTGTGGGGAGCATGGACCACCTCCTCAAGTCCTGTCTTATATTATGAATCAATGGATCATAGTTCTGAATCAACAATTCCCCCAAGTTTCTAGGGATTTGAATCCCCAGATATCTTATGCTTTCTTTATCCCACCTAATTGGGAATTGCTTTTTACTCGATGGAGTCAGTGTGTAGTTAAAAGCCAGAGCTTCTGATTTACCCACGTTGAGGGTGAATCCCGAGAGATTTGTGAATCGCCTGATTATTGTAAAGAGTGCCTTCAATGATTTTTCTGGGTCGGTGACATACAGTAAGATGTCATCAGCAAATAGGGCCAGTTTTTGTTCTAATCCCCCAACCCGGACACCCTGCAATTCCGGTGTTTGCCTCAAGCTCTGGGCCAAGGGCTCTATATAATAAGCGAACAAGAGTGGAGAGAGGGGGCACCCCTGTGTAGTCCCTCGTAGCAACCTGAATCTTTCCGAGATGTGGCCATTTGCCCGTATATAGACAGTTGGGCTTTGTAAAATTTGAAAATGGTATCTACTAATGGGGTGGGGAAGTTAAACTCAAGCAGGACCTCTTTTAAATATCTCCATGTCACCTTGTCAAAGGCTTTCTCTGCATCAAGTCCCAGCAAAATTGCAGGAACTCATTGCTCGTTAATCTCTTCCATAATACAGACTGTGCGCCTCACGTTGTCCTGAGCTTGATGCCCTGGGATGAAACCACATTGATCCATGTTTATTAAGGTTGGGGCGTATTCAACTAGGCGCTTTGACAATATCGTGGCCAGTATCTTGTAATCTGTATTTAAGATAGAGATGGGGCGATATGAGGAACAATATGTTGGGTCTTTGCTCCCCTTGGGTATGACTGAAATTATTGCCTCATTCCAAGAAGGGGGGATCTCTCCATTTTGAGAGGTCACAGAGGTAAACACCCTTGCGAGTAAAGGAGTTAGTGTTTTAGTGAAGGTCTTATAGAACTTTCCAGGGAACCCATCAGTTCCTGGACACTTACCTGTTTTTAGACCCCCTACCGTAGCTGCAATTTCACTGGGCAAGATTGGGGCTATCAAACTTTCCCCTTGTTCTTGAGTTAGGGCAGAAAGTTTGAGGGTTGACAGGAAGTCCCTAATCTCCCCCATGGAAGGGTCTGTTTCCTCTGAATAGAGAGCAGAATAGTAGTCCCGAAAGGCCTCTGAGATGGCCTTAGTGGTAGTTTTAAGATCGTTTGTGACCGGGTGTTTAATTTTTACAATGGTGGATTTTGCCTTACAGGCTCTTAACTGGGCTGCAACCATTCTTGTAAACTACATCATAGTATCTATGATGTAGAAACATCAATTTTTGCTCTACTGCATAATCTAAGATAGTATTGAGCTGTTTTTTAAGAGCACCCAATTCCCGGGTTCGGGTTTTACAGTGCTTAATCTTTTGTTCCTCCTCCAGTTTTTCTATTTTGTTTTCTAACAAAAGCCTCATTTCCTCCCTCTGTTTTTTCTTGCGTGAGGAAATTGCGATGATTTTTCCCCCTCACTATTGCCTTAATCGTGTCCCATAGTATTGATGTAGATGTTCCCTGTGTATCGTTGTCCTGTACTGCCTGTGTTATTGTATTGTTAATCTCTTCCTGCGTCTCCTTATCCCTAAGTAGTGATAGGTTGAGTCTCCAAAACGTTCTTTTTTGAGGTGTTAGGGAGTGTATCTTACAAAAAATGGGCGTGTGGTCAGAGAGAACAAGGTCACCCTGCCAGATCTGCTGGATGGAACCTAGTTGTTCCTTCTGCATGATCAAATAGTCCAGGCAGGAATATGAATCATGTGCCTGTGAGTAGAATGTGTGTCGACGTCTCAGCCCCCGTATATACCTCCAGATATCTTCGAAACCCAGCTCCTGCATCAGCTTCTGAACCTTTCTACCTAACATACCTGCTCTACTTTGGGTGGAACTACCACTCCCCCCTGTTATATCAAGGTTGAAGTCACCCCCACAAATCAATCTACCCTCTGCCCATCCTGCTAGTTTTGTAAAAATGTTTTGGTAGTTTGTGAATTCCGAGGCCGGGGGGCACATATATTGATGCAAGTGTTAGTTGCTGACCTTCCAATAAGCCCTTGACAAATACAAACCTACCCTCCTTGTCAACCAGTTCATCTGTGATTTCAAGGGGGGTACCCTTTCTTATCAACACAGCTGTTCCCCTATGCCTTCCCCCTTTGTATGATGAGGCAACCACCTGGGAGAAACCTAGTTTCTCAAATTGTTGGTGTTCAGCATGTGAGATGGGTCTCCTGTAGCAATAGAATACTTGCCCCTTGACACCTCATTGACTGAAGTATCTTTGTCCTTTTGATGGGGTTCGTAAAACCGTGCACATTATATGTGCATATAGCCCAGTTTGGGTCATTTCACTAGTTTAAACACATCTCTCTGGCTTGATTTACCTCCCCTTTTACAGCTTTCCCCCATGGTGGCTACCCCATTTTTTCTCTGTTCCATTACTTTTGCATTCACACCCCTGTTGCCTGCCTTTCTCGATTGCCCTGCATTGCCAAACTCAGACAGATATTTACAAACACGAAACTTTTGTAACAGTTCAACAGTAAAACTTGCAACAAGTGTACTTCCAAGGTTGGGGGCTATACAGTTTTACTAGCCCCTTTGTCCTCCTATATATAGGAGAACGGGGGAGATATATACCCTACTGTTTCCGGGGACCCCCCCCAGAGCCACACTGTCATTGGGCTCCTGTGCGATGTGCCTTAGTTTAAGGTCATCACTTGCTCTTCACCAGGCAGGCCCAGAAAAGGCCTCTGAAAAGGCTATATATAATCCATTGAGGAGCCCCGGACCCAGACATCTTGTCGTAACCTCCCACCTTCGCCCCCTCTCAATGCGATAGATCTATTTTCCCTCTTGGGCCAAATTATCGTACATCTAAGCCATTCTGTTTAGTCGAACCACTTCAGGAATCATCCTCGGGTACTCTAATTAAGATTTCTTCTAGCTTGTATCAATGGGGGTGGTTGGGGGAAGGGGGGGAGGAAAAGAAAGCTCCCTTAGTCATTAACTATATCAATACTATAATAGTATCCCCGCTTAACAGAAGCTATGCTCACATCTTAATACACACACCCTCCCCTGCAAATGAGCATGCTGAGACTTAGTATCACTAGTACAAAAAGAACTGAAGCACACACAAACCCCAACAATATCCGGACCCTGGGTGCTCAGCGCCGACCCACCCCACCAATAACTGGTGAAACAGATCCACCCCACCCGACCCGGGCCCGACCACCACCGGGGCAACTGTTCAGCTGAGAGCACCACCATTGCCTTGTGCATGGTTCATGCGTGAAGACTTAGTAGCACTACTTCAAGCTCCCAAATCTCCTTTTTGCCCATACCTTTCTGAGCTTGTTTATTCGTTGTTTACAGCTTCAGGGGAGGAGGGAAACAAAGACATAAACGACCAGGCCCCCAACCCCCACTAGAGTCACCATTTTAATGTTCGGTACAGTTCATTTTGAATAAGAGAGTCCAGTAGTCAGGTTTCTGTTTTTCAGACTGCATTTTCAAAATTCCTACATAAAATTAACTCTTGTACTCATCCTGCAGTTGCTCGGTGTGGAGTACAACCAAGTCCACAATCGAGTCGGAGAAAAAAAGTTCTCTCGAGGCTAGGTTTGAAACTCTCTGTGGTAAAGATTGTTTCAAGGAGAAGACTCTCGATGAACTGGCTTCTTCGCGAGGAGTTTCTGGATACTGCGCATCAGCTCTGTGTGCATCTCTCTTCTGGTTCCCCCTGCTTTCCTGTTGACTGTTTGCTGGTTAGGAGGTTCCCAGGTTCCCAACTCTTAGTTTCTTCTCTCTTTGACTACGATGTTACATTTCCCCAAGGCATCCAGAGCTTCAGTCTGTGGAGGTATAGATCTTCGTCCCGTCGTCTCAAAAAACCCTCAGTCGTGCAGGGTAAGGTGTGTGAAAGCATATTGATTTTTCTCTAAGCGCTCTCAGAATGGGCATATACTTGACTCTCTCTGCTTGTATTTCAGTTGGATAGTCATGATTGAGGTACAGCCTGTGGGTTAGGTATCTTATGTCCTTTTTTGCCCATGCTCATCGTAGTATTTCTTCTTTGGCAGAGTACAAGTTCAATTTAAGTACTATAGATCTCGGACATGCTGCAGGGTCAGTTGGCTTTGCCTGGAGTGCCCGGTGTGCTCTCTCTATATGGAATGCCATGGTGGGAGGGAGATTGAGCATGTCCTTCAATAAATTTTCTAAAAAAGCAGACATGGGGGATACTTCTGAGTTCTCTGGGAGGCCATACAGCCTTAAATTGTCTCTTCGGGAGCAACCTTCTAAATCCAGACATTTAGCTTTTAAGCTCTCCGTTTGTTGTATTAAAGTATGAATAACCTTAGTCACTTGTGTTGTTATATCCTCTGCATCTGAGAGCCTCTCTTCTATTTGATTTACCCGAGTCTCGAAAGCCAATAGTTGCAGCTGTACCGCTCGGAACTCTTGCTTATTTTCCTTCCTGGATTCAGTTATTTCATGTAGCAGCCTCTCGAATCTGGAATGCGATAACTGTTCAGACTCTCTGTCCATGTAGTATTCTGGAATCCATTGGCCCTGTGGCAAGGACAACCTGCTGGGAGGGCCTGACTTCAATCTAGCTGCATCTTTACTGCTCATCCTGGATTCTTGCCAGGACCTGCCTCTATTTAAGTTCTGGGATTGACCCCCTGAGCTTTTTGACATTTTTGTTTCATTTTTCTCTGGTTTGGGGTTTTTTTTTGGCTTGCCTGGCTCAGAGCTTCATGGATTAGGCTTGCATCTGGTCTGTGACATCACCAGAAGTGCCATCCCAATAAGTTTAGATACAATTTTTGCGTGTGGGACTATATCAAATGCTCTGCTGAAATCTAACATTTCCATATCCACACTCCTCCCCTCATCCACCCGTTTATTAACTTAATCATAAGAACAGATCAAATTAGTCTCACATGATTTATTCCTAATGAAACCATGTTGAATTTTATCTTGTAATCCTCTTTTGGCAAGAAAAATTGTAATCTTCTCAGTAAGAATCTCCTCAGTTATCTTTCTGACCATTGAGGTCAAGCTCACCAGCTGATAATTTACAGCCTTACTTCTATTTCCCCTTCTTAAATATCAGTACCACATAGGCCGATCTCCACTCTTCTGGTACACAGCCCTCCGCCAACAATTTTTGACCCAGCAGGGTAATTACTGGTGCCATCACCTCCTCCCTCTCCTTCATAAATCCTAGATGGATCCCATCCAGCCCTGCTGTCTTGACTGCCCTTATACTAACCTTATTCTTTGTACTACCGTATCAACTGTTATTATCTCCTCTGGTTTTAAATTTCCATGGTCGGATAAACACGCATTTATATTATGATCATGCCTTGCATAAACTATTCTAAAACATCTACTGAACTCACTTGCTATTTCCTCTGGTTTAGAAACCATTTCCCCATTTATATTTAAAGGGCCTACTGCATTATTTCTCCCCCTTCTACTGTTAACATATACGTAGAAGCTTTTAATGTCAGGATTCCTCATTGCCAATTTAAATTCCAACTGATTTTTCACTTTTTTTATTTCACTTTTTAATTGTCTTAATGCCTTCCTATATCTACTCCTACTGATCCCTGTTCCAAGGTATTTCATTCTCTTAAACAGGACTCTTTTCTTATTACACAGTTTAATTATCTCCCTATTTAACCATGGTGGCTTTTTCCCCCCTAGGATTATATACTTTTCTTTTGGGAATATAGCTTTCTACCATCTCATTAATAATATTCAAAAACAGCTCCCAAGATTCTTTCATTGACAGCCTATTCATGATACTGATCAAATCTAGCCCTAACAATCTTTTCCGTATTGCACCATAGCCCCCCCCCATTAAAGAGGACCTGAATTGTTCTGCCTTTAACCACCTTGTTAACATGATCCATTATAAAGGTTATCAAACTATGGTCACTTGTGTACCTATATGGGGTCCAATATTCACTTGCTGAATAATCGGGATGTTGTTAAAATAACATCAAATGTTGCCTCCCCCTCCCGTAGCTTCATGAATACACTGCTGGATCCCCCACAAAGTTAATTCCTACTGAAATCTACCAGCACTATTATTACCTATATCCCTACTACCCCATTTTATTCCTGGCATGTTCAAATCACCCATCAGTATTATGTCAATATCTTCTGCCTGATCAACAATTTGCTCTATAAATACTTCAGTCTCCCCCATGTTCGTATCTGGTGGTCTATAAAACACAGTTAACCTACATTTCTTTCTCTTCATTCCCAACAAATCAACACTAATATTCTCAATGCTACAATTTTCATAGCAATTATTAATGACTATAAATCCTAATCCCTCTCTAATAAACATAGCACCCCCCTTCTCCCTAATCTATTATTGTTAGTTAACCTATAACTGGGTATGTGCTGGTTCCACGCAGTATCCTCATTCCACCATGTTTCTACTATCCCAACTATATCCAAATCTTCCTTACCCATTAACATCTCAAGTTCAGCCAAACGTTCTCTATTCAAACTTCTAGCACTAAAAAATTACCTTTATTGATGAATTCCTCTTGCTTTTGTTGTAGCCGTGTATATTATCTCTACTTATTACTGATATCATCCCCTTTCTCTCCAGTTTAAACACTTTTCTATTTCTTGCCGCATTCTTGTTCCCAATATTCTGCTTCCTCTAAAATTCAGATGAAGCCCATCCTTGCTGTACAGCTCATTTCTATTATAGAAAGTCCCCCATTGCTTAATGAATCTAAACTCACTAAGTTTTATCCATCTATTTAATGATTTGTTTGCCAAAGCTATCCTTTTCTGTTTATAGACTGAGGCTCTTGGTTTAGGTAGTATCTCTGAGATAATTATCTCACAACCTTTTTCTACTAGTTTATCTGTAAGTTTATTAAAATCTTTCTGTATCTTGGGTAATGATTTCCTGCCTAAATCATTAATTCCTATGTGTACTACTGCAAGGGGATGTTCTCCTGCCCCCATGAAAATGTTATCTGCCATATTATATAAGTCCAAGGCACCTGCTCCTGAAAAGTTACTTACCATGTTGTTTGCCTTATCACTTCTACATATATATTGATCTGTATACTTAATTATAGAGTCCCCAATCACTATGACATGTCTTGGAACTGTAGTACTTTCTCCCCCCTGTTGATTTGGATCTACATTCATTTCAGTCTCTGTTCTATGCGATTGATTTAAATCTCCTAGGATACTATAACTATTTTGTACTGGTATCCCGTCAATTATACTATTGTCTCTTACACTGTTTCTGCTTTCACCCTGAACATCATTACTTGACCTCTCAATATTTATCCTAATTGTATCATCCCCCTTTTCCCCTATTACATTTCCTGGGACAGGTTTTAGCAGGCTTCTTCCTCTATGCTTCTTTTCACATTGGTTACTTCACTCCATTCATTATTTCCTCTAAACTACCACCATCCTTCTTCCTTTTCTCCTGTCCTATCAATGATCTATTCTCATCTTTGGAAGCTTCAGATTTGTTCAAACTAGATAAGGTGTTTAACTTTGTTGTAAGTCCCCTCTGACTATGTTCTAGTATCTCTAGCCTTTCTGCAACCTTATTCAGGTTACAATGAAGCTCTTTGTTCATTACACATTTCTCACACTCATAACTAGTATAATCAAACCCTTCATCAGCCATTTTACACATGCTACACCCTGCACATTTCACCAACAGATGCCCATCCGATGTTAACAACGAGGCTATCATTTTGTGTTTTTTTTCCTTGTTTTCTTTATGTCTGTTCAACCTAACAGTTTCTAATATGTTACTCACTGTTGTTTGTGATCCACTATTCACTCAGTCTCTCCTTCCTCCTTCTGCCCTCTCCCTGCTAACATGCCAACACATGATGATGGGTGTGTCTCCACGTGTTTTAGTGTGCTGAGGCATGCCGCTCATGCTCACGCCGATCACATGAGGGGTGATTTTAAGCTGTGCAGGACCCAGAAGTAGCGAGGGTCTCGCACACTCAAAAACAGTCCAAACTACTCTGTTTTTTACTCCAATATGTGCTCAGTTTGGGAGTCACCAAATAAAGCTACTTCTCCCCAATAAAAATATATACATTTTAAAAAAAAACGCTTCTAGTACTCTCCCTCCTTATGTCCAATGACTATGGGAATGAGCAATCTGGGCACCAGTCCAGCAGTTACCATAGTGTTCTGGCCTTGTGTGTCCATGTTAATAGTAGCAGTTGGGTACTGGTGTGTGTCTCCATGAACACAGACAACATCCATCTTTGGGCCCCACAGGTGGTTTAGAGTCTATCAATTTGGGGCATATCAAAGTCTGTTTACTCCCTGAGTCAATTAATGCCAGAACAGTCTGTTCATTAATTTTGACATCTGATAGGATGTATCCCGAGTTTAACAGTGCTAAATGTGCAGGTTCTGCCCTCTTGGTCAGATAATATCTTGCAATGTGCCCCAACCTTTGACAGTTCCGGCAAACTATATCAGGTGCATAATATCTTCCTCCCTGACCAGCCTTCCCATCTCATTTCCTATTATACTTTACCAGTGTTTTAGTATAATAATTTGTTCTTACCAGCTGGGAAGCAGTGGTGGTAGTTGGGTCAGTCGTCCTGTGTCCCTTCTTCACTGGTTGCTGTGCTGATAGGAAATCCTCTGCAATGGTGAAGGCCAGTTCAGCAGACGCTGGGTTGTGCTCTTTCATCCATATTTGCACATTTGTTGGTACAGTAGAATCTGGAAGTACTGTTCCATAACAAGAGTCTCAATAATATTCATAACTGTTTTACCCTGCAACCTGCAGCCATTTTACACACTGTTCTCTCAGCCTCATATAAGTCTGTCTTGGGACATCATTTGCCTGATGTTTTAATGACAGAAATAATTGCCAATAGGTTTCTGCATTAATGTCAAAGCATTTAAGTATCTCTGTTTTAACAAAGACATAACTTTCTGCACTTTGACTGACCATATTACTATACACTAGTTGTGCTTGACTTGTCAAGTATGGAGCAAGGCAAACTACCCATTACATCTGGGGCCAACCACAGGCCCTGACAACCCTTTTGAAGGTCATAAGGTATGCCTCTATATCATCTGAGGGTGTAATTGTAGTCCATTATATGTCTTTTGGGTTATTACCTGATGCCGCATAACCATTATGTCCTTGTCTAGACCCTATGAGCTGTAATGTCCTCAAGATATCTGCCCATCTCTGGTCTTGTTGTCTTCTTTCTAGCTCCATCTCTCAGCTATCCTGCTCTCAATGATATTCCATATTCTACTGCTTGACTGCCAGCCACTTCAGCAACTCACTGATGTCCTCTGATTGTTCCTCGAATGGTTTCTTTTCCTCCTCAGGCAGGCTGGCACCCATCATCACCTCTGGCGTCATCTTCTTCCAGGCTCCTCCAAACTCCAGACCTGGTAGTAATTCTTCTCCGGTCTTCAACATGTGTGCTCTGGTCTGTACTCCATGCAACTCTGGCTTCTGGTCCTTGGTCTTGTTGGCCATCCTGACCACTGATTGTTATACAGATACCTGGTCTGGTAGCGGCTAGTTGGTTCCCCCTATTTGCCTGGACAACCAGTCATATCACACTGCTAACACCAGCTTGTCATAGGGTATGGGAAAGGATAACACAACTCAACACAGTAAATAAAATGTAGAACACACCATAGTGTGATATTTATTTTCTTCAGAAAGCCAGAATAATAAACTAAAAAAAAAATATTCAAACAAAATACTACACCATAGGTACTTTCCACACAGTCTTGGATCTATAAGACTTTCAGATCTCCTTTCCTCTGTGTCTATACTGGACGTACTCCCCTGGCATGTCCTCTTTGTTCCACTGTCAAGGCTGATCTGCCTGACTACTCAAAAATGAGGAGTTTATATACAACTTGCATGGGTTACCTGACCTGTCCCTAGTCTAATACAACATGATTTCTATCCTTATAGTAACATTATAGATCAGGGTGACCCAATATATCATCAAGTTATACCTAAGAATTGCTGTGGTAAAAAGTCATGGAAAACATCTTTATTCTAAAGAGGTAAGGAAGACCATGCATATGTAATAAGTGGTTATCAGCAGTAAAGCTCCTCCTTCCTTTCGGTACAATCGACAGCCTTGCAATATAAGAAAGGGCTGTAGAGGCCTCTGCTCCCCTAAAGGGAGAGCTCAGTCTTCACCTGGATATAGGTAAGCTTAGTCTATGAACACCTCTTGGCAGTGTTCTTTTTATACTGAGGAAAGGTTATTCTAACCCCTTATTTTATTCCTTTACCATGAGCCCTTTATTTTATCAGGTCTTAATTACAGGATGGCCCTGTTTAGAGATGTTCCTTTGTCTCTTCAGTTAGTTATTTATATTTTGCAACTTACTTGCTACCCTCTGTCAAAGGTCTGTTAAAGTTTAGAGTGTTATGCAAAATAATGAAAATAATGAAAGGGACAGTTTAGTCCCAATGTAGTTTTTTATTTATAAAGGAGGCATAGGTGAGTGGAGCAGTAGCTGAAATCTTCAAACGTGGATTGCAAGCTGCCCACTACGAATGCTGCTGTGACATTAGTTCAGAGACAGAGAGAGGACAAGGAGCATACATGCTCCTATTTCTTTGCCTAAGCTCTCTCTCTCTCTCTCTCTCTCTCTCTCTCGCTCTCTTACATTACCAATGAAAAATATGTTTTCATTCAGCCAGTTTCTTTCCTTTTTCTTTAGTGGAGAAAACTGGCTGTTTTATTACAGATCGGCTTCTAGACACATACAAAGAAAAGCTTTGCAGCTCAGTATACCAGTGCTCCCTTTCTTTGCTTTACTTCATTCTACTCCCCTTCCTGAGAGCACTGTCTGGACATTTGACTCTGGGCACCAAGGGGTGATACTTCAAACAATCAGGAGAGAGGTCTGACAAAATTACTAGACTCCCACAGAAAACTGCTCCATTTTCTCTTAATTTTTATTTCAGCTACAAACAGTCATGTTTTATTATGGAGCAGCTTTTGGGCATATAGAAATGAAAAGTTTTGCCACTCCATGCAACAGTGCTCTTTTTATTTGTTACCAAAGCACAACCTGGATACTTTATCCAGGGCACCATGAGGGGACACTTAAAACAATCAGGAGCAGCAGGATTAAACACAAGGAAAATATATTAGCTGTTCCAATTAATTCAGACATCAGTTCTCTTTTAAAAGCACACATTTTACAGTAAAATGCAACTGCTTTAAGCAGCTCAGGACATTAAAAGTAATAAAGCTATAGCACTCTAAATGTATAACTCTTACTGCACATTTAATATGTTTTTTCATTAATTTCTTTCTTTCTTTATTTAGCTCCTCTGCACTTTAGATCATTATTAGGCACTACTGCACTTTCAAACATCAGGTAACCCTCCTGACTTTGTGCCTTTTTACATTATTCATAGGACATTAGGGATGGAAAGAAAATAAAGAGGAAATATAGTAAAGAAAGAGAAGTACAGACTATAGGAAAGAACTGCCGTAGGTGGCCAACCTACTGCAGTATGTGAATAAAAATGGATTAGATACAGTAGATACTGTTGTGCAGCAGATTTTAAGGATGGAAAACACATAGGAAATAGAAAAGATGTCCTGCTGTCGAACAACTTCATCCTGGTGAAACACAGATCCACCACAGATCACAGTTCATGAACCCCATAGGTGGACATTTTCAAATCCATGACAAAGTGCCATTCCGCACCAGAGGTGCAAAAAGATGTCTGGGGCAGGATTTAAAAGATAACAGCTGTACTGTTCTTAAGGTGGTGTGAAAAAATTACTATGTTGAACATTTGGAGTGAAAATATTGAAAATTACCAAAGTTATGAGTGTGCATAGAAAAATTTCAATGACTGTGTGTAACTTGGTCATTTTTAAGAATTTTTCCACTAAATTTTCAACATAGACTTTTTGGGACCCCACCTCATGAACACTGGCACTGCCATTTTGTTAATCAGTCCCAAAAGGTGATTATTTGCAGTGACTGCAAAATCACCCTCTAGGCCCAAGCAATGAAATGACAGTGCCAGTGTTCATGAGGTGGAGTCCCAAAAAGTCTATGTTGAAAATTTGGAGGAAATATTCCCCCAAATCACTAAGATATCAAGATAAGTTCAAAATGCCATTGAAATACATTATGAGGCACTTGCCTTGATTGATCAGTTTGTGGTTCAGTTTTGAAGAGTGCAGATGTGTCGTAGTCCTCAGAGGATGACAGCAGATGACCTCCGACTGTACGTATAGGGCTGGTAAGTATTGGGGGGTGCTTAGTGGGAGGGTGGGGATGGGAAGGGGATTGTGTGAATGATAAGGGACCATTTTCTTTTTTTTCAGGTTTTAAAAATTCAAAAGACATTGCTGGACTATTTTCTTAACCTACAGGTTTAAAACAAAAACATTTTCAGGACACTGGGAGTGGGCTCCCCAGTTTCCCACACTGGTAGGTGGAGGGATTATCCATATATCAGAAAACTGGGAGTGGTCTCCCAAGTGTCCCACACTGCTGGGGGGGCTGCAAGACTGGAGACACAGGGATTGGGCTCCCCAGTGTCTCCTACTGCTGGGGAGGGGGGTGATGCATTTCTTGGGACACAGGGAGTGGTCTCCCCAGTGTTCCACACTGCTTAAATAGGGGATACATGACCTGGGACACTGGGAGAAGACTCCCCAGTGTCCCACAGTGCTTGGGGGAAATACACATCCAGGGACACTGGAGGTGGTCTCCCCAGCATCACACACTGCTGCAGAGGTAGGGGGGCTTGTAGCTGTCAATATCAATGTTTGGCTGCAACATTTAAAACTATGGTATGTGCAAAAATGGGCTATGCTTATTTTCCCACCATTGATAAAAATAGAAAAAGCACAGATGTAATTGTGCTTCTCTTATGGTGCAGGGGACAAGGAATGGGAACAGGATACTCAGGGTCCTGGGTTTGAAGCCAGACTCTATATTTTTTCACCCTCATTGTAGGTGGGGAAAAATATGGAGACATTGGTTTCAAACCCAGGACCCTGGATGTCCTGTCTCTATGCCCTGTCCTCTGCACCACTACAGCAGCACAACTACATCTGTGCTTTTTCTATATTTATCAATGGTGTTGCCACAAGTAGATGGTTGATGTTCAAAAATGTGGTATGTGCAAAACTAGGCATAGCCTGTTTTCACACATAACATACTTTTGAATATTAAGCATGCACTTGTGGCCAAAAATTGATAGTGAGGGCCACCATGTGTCACGCAAGTCAACATTAGTGGGAGGGACAGTGGGATGACGAGGGACTGTTTTCTGTTTTTCTGGTAAAACAAAATAAAAGACTATGGGGGACAGTTTTCTTCTTTACAGATACAAATAAAATAAATATTTCAGGACACTGACAGTGGGCTCCCCAGTGTCTCACACTGCTGGGGGGGAGGTATTCCAGTATCAACATGGGGATTGGGCCCCCAATATTGGTAATTGAATTACAAAGAAGGGACTGTGGGGGAGCACATCTGACACTGGGGGAGGGCATCCTGGTGTCAGCTTATATATAAAAAGGTCAAGAAACATGAAATAATTACTTGGGGACACTGGGAGTGGGCTCCACAGTGTCCCACACTGCTGTCTGGGGGGATTTCAGTACCGACATGGGGATTGGACCTCTGATGTTGATATTTTGTGTCTCTCACTATTGAAAACAAGACAATGGACAGAACAGAGCTCTGAGACCATCCCTGTGAAAACAAGATACCCCTGTGTGAAAACAACCTTGCTTTCATCTGGGACACTTAACTTTTCCCAATAAAAAATAATGGAAAAATTAAAACTTTAATAACTTTTGAACAGATTAATATTTTTTTCACCAAACCTTCAAAAGGTACATCTGTGACCCAAAGGCTTTTTACTCTGAATATTTCAAACCACAGTATAAAGCTGTATTTGAGATATAGTTGCCAAAAAAAACCCAGCAAAAATCTGCTAAATTTAGGATTTTTTGATGCTGTAGATCTCAAAACCAACAAAACAGATTCACACAAAATGTAAAACATCAAGAGACCCATCCATAGAGATTATGCCTGCCAAACATTTTGCACATCTGTTGAACAGTTTTAAAGTCTTTAAGGTTCAAAAATTCAGGTTTAACATAAAAGTTTGCACTCAACCCTAATATACTGGCACTTCTGCACCAGTATCATATATTTACACAATGGGGGTGAGACATATTCCAGTGAAATAAAACAAGTTATTTTCACCCCAGTGAAATAAATTCTAATGACATCATCAGAGTTAAAATATATGCTGTTTATTACACTCACGCTAAACCCACACAAAACCACGCTAAACCCACACAAGCCATGCAAATTGTATATTTTGCAATGAGGCCCCCATTGTATAAATAGGACACATGATGTGCACATCATGGAATATGAAAAATATTTTCACTCCTGCCTCGTGAGCACTGTATATTTCACTCGTGCCTTTGGCACTCATGAAATATCCAGGCTTACTCTGCAGGAGTTAAAATATTTTCCATATTCCACTCATGCCTATCATGTAGCCTATATATATATATATATATATATATATATATATATATATATTTATATTTTTTAACTGTGATCTCATATTTTCAAGATAATCACTGTACGACTTCCCTTACAAACATGACATGTAGCATTTATAGAAAATTAGACAAAACATAATTTCACACAAGAAATGCAAAAACACATATTATCCTGGATTTAAAAAAGGACACCTCTTACATGTATGTGGTGTATGGAAAATAGCTATTTTGAAAGTTTGTATTCAAAATATCGAAAATTAGTGGAGTTAAGAGTAAATATTGAAATACTGCAATGTTCACGTATAAGCTGTGTATTTTATCATATTTACACACCAAATTTTCAGCAGAGCCTTCTTATTACCCTACCTCATGAACCTGGAGGGTGAAAAGTTTCACATCCCCACTGAAATTTCATTCTGCACCACCAAAACATAAGTCTGTGCCACAGGTGAGAAAACACATTTTGGCCAGGATTTGAAAAATGTCAGCTGTCACGTTCATCAGGTAGTATGAAAAAATGGCAGTGTTGAAAATGTGGGGGTAAAAATATTTAAAATGATCAAAGTTACACACCAGCATAGAAAAATGTCAGCATGTGTTCATGTCTTTGGATTTTTTATATCTTGACCACACATTTTCAACATAGCCTTCTTATGACCCCACCTCATGAACAAGGGTGGCTAAAATGTTCAAATCCCACCTGAAAGTTGATTTCACAAAGTGACAGCAACGTTGCCTTTCAGGCCACATTTGCATAATTCCACTGCCATTGGTTATGAGGTGGGGTCTCAAAAAGGCAATGTTGAAAATGTGGTGTAAAAATATGCAATATGACAAAGTTCAAACCCCTGCTGAAATATAATGAACTGCATTTAGCTTAGTTTCTCTTATTTGTTTATTTATTTGTAATTCAGAAATCACTTTTGAGCACAAGTGCTCTTTTCTAAAGGTTCCAGGTCAATATAGGACAAAGAACAAGTTAACATATCAAACATTCACAGCTCAAGAGGAGCCTGGTCTGGTACAGAAAATTAGGGTTACAACCAAGGAATTGTAGAGGACAAATCAATGAGACTGTCAGTCATGGAGTATCATTGTACAGGAGGGGATATAATCATTTAAAACAACAACAGGCAGATTTCATAGAAAGTTAATTTTTTAGGGAATTCTTAAATGGAATAATTTTAGGGAGTCCCTCAAGTCACACAAGGGACTCTCCAATATTGCAGTCACCAGTTTCAGCAGTAAGACATGTCTTCAATCAGAGAGTGCATCTTCGTCCTGGGATATGTTCAGGTGAATGAAGGTGTGTGTGTGTGTGTGTGTGGGGGAGGGTTATAGGGTGGTGAGTGCTGAGTGGGAGGTGGGGGTTGGGTGGGTGGTTGTGTGTGGGTCAGATTGGCAAGGGACCATTTCCCTTTTTTACAGTTTAAAAAAATTGAGAAACAGGTTTCCTTATTTCAGAATGCATTCCAGCACTGGAGATTGGGCACCTTATTGTCAGGCTATTGTTCTGCTAATGGGGATGGGTGACCTAGAGGAGAAGGGGGTGATGAGAAGCGGTACTGAGGGGGCACCCTAGTACATTTTTATTTGTTATTTAAAAAATAAATACTGGGAAGTCAGGGTGGGCAACCAGGAAAGGAGGGGTGAGAAAGAAGTGATACCGGTGTGGGCACCCCAGTCCGCTTAATAAATAAATGAATAGATAGATAGATAGATAGACAGACAGACAGACAGAGACAGGCAGCCCACAGCACAACTTCCAGCTGCAGCTGCAGAACTCAAGAAAGTCCCACTGTTCTCACACAGAGAACCCTGGTGAACAGCTCCTCTCACTAAGCTGGGCACCCTAGATTTGGAGGTGCCCAGAACAGGTTTTTCTGGCCAGTACTGTAAAAAAAAATAACTTCCTAAAAGGGTTCCATTTAAGTTGGCCCGGTGGCTCTGAGGGTTGAGGTGCTGGACACCACACCTCCTGCCACGCCGGAGAACCAGGTTCGGGAATGAGCCAGGGTTGTCAGAGGCTGGTGGGAGGGGAGGGAGAGGATGTGAACATGCTGCCAGCTGGCAGCACTTCACCTCAGGAGGAGCTTTTCTGCTCACTCAGAGCTTGACCACCCCCTAGCGGAGGCCAGAGGGATGGTGCCACTCTGAAAGAGTTCTGACGTTAGGTCAATGGGAAGGGCGGAAGAGACCTGGAACTGGAGCTGTGGTGGGCATATACATCTCCAAGCACATGCGTCACCACTTCTGGGGGTCTCGGGGTAATGGAGTATTCATGGGGAAGAAACAGAGGATAACACGGGGATCCACCAAGGATGAAGCCTCTGAGCCTGGCTCAGGGGTTCCGCCGGGGCAAGTATCATCACCATAAGACCTCAAAAGACTACGGGTTCAGGTAGGATGGCAGATGTAGGGTAGACCCATCATAGGGGAGTAAAAAAGAGATGACAAAAAAAGAAAAAAAAAGGGTCCCATTTAGTTAGGTCCAGGTTTTTCTTTTTTCAAATTACCCCATTTTTATGTATTTTCTATGTTTTTTAAGTGTGAGGGGGGAAAAAACAAGATATGGCTCTCACAGCAGAAAAACTAATTTTTGGTACGGTTACAAGCAAGTGGTAAGAAACCACAAATAGTCTGTGACACAGAACTTTTGGTGTATCAGAACATTATCCTAAAAACCCTACTGAACATGCTCAGAACAGAAGAAAAAAACAACTTTAAATCCTTAAAACTGTGGAATTGTTTAATATTTTTTTCACAAAACCTTCCAAAGGAATTATCTTGGTACAGCACACTTTTACCCTGAACGTTTCTGAAAAAAATTCAATTCTGTGTAGGCTGTAGGTAAGAGCAAATCCAAATCCCATGTTAAGTATGGGAAAAAAATTAGATGTCTACAGGAAAATTACATATGTGAATCTTAGAAACTGCAGAAGTTACCAGCAGAAAACATTCCATATATTTAGACCCCAGCTACAAGAGAAAGCATGCAACATTTCAGATACTTTTATCAAACACTGCCAAAGATATTAAGGTGCAAATTTGAATTTATTTTTTATCATGAAGTGAACTCGGCATGTTTATGTATTTTCCATGTTTTTTAGTGAGGGGAAAAAACAAATGGTGGCTCTCACAGCACAAAAACAGATTGTTGGTGTTGTATCAGAGCATTATCCTAAAAACCCTACTGAGTATGCTCAGAACAGAAGAAAAAAAACAATTTTAAATCCTTAAAACTGTGGAAATGTTTAATACTTTTTTCACAAAACCTTCCAAAGGAGTTACCTTGGCACAGCACACTTCTACCGTGAAAGCTTCTGAAAAAAATCCATTCTGTGTAGGCTGTAGGTGAAAGCAAACCCAAATCCCATGTTAAGTATGGGAAAACAATTAGACATATACAGGGAAATGACATATGTGGATCTTAGAAACCACACAAGCTGCCGGCACAAAATGTTCCATATATTTAGACCTTGGCTGCTAGAGAATGCATGCAAAATTTCAAATACTTTTGTCAAACACTGCCAAAGCTATTAAGGTGCAAATTTGATTTTTATTTTTTACCATAAAGTGAACTGGGCACAGCCCTTTTACAGTCATGCCTGACATATAACAACAAAAAATACGCTGATGATAAATGTCATATATTAAACACCAGGGACAGCTGCAGTGGGACATGGAGAAAGAAGTGGGTACCACTAGGCTCCAAGAAAAGCTAAACAGGATGGGGAGAGGGAGGGGGGTATAGCTTAACACCATTGAAAGCTCTGTTTGGACTGGTAGAGGAAGGGGGTGCCATTAGACACTAGGGACAGTTGCAATTATAAAGGGAGAAAGAGAGGGTACTGCTAGACACTAAGAAAAGCTACAACAGGATGGGGAGAGACAGGGGTATTGCCAGAAAATAGTGACATCTCTTAATTAAAAAAAATGTCTGTGAGCACGGGGGGGGGCAGCTTCAGAGCAAATGCAACCACATCATGGGTACAAATGCACCCACAGTGTGCTTATACACATGATCATGTGCCTATGAACAATCACAGGTATATGGCAATTCCATGTAAACAATTACTGTCAAATGCTAATGTTCATTCATGCACAACATTTTTAATTTTATTGAAATCTCTTTTTTCAACATTTAGTTAGGGAAACTACAAAGGCACATTTTCATATGGGATCTTTAAAAAAGGTTCAGGTTTCAGATGTGTGCTGTTTTTCATTCTTAAATTGTATCTTAATTTGAATATTATTTTCATATGTTTGACACTATGGGCCAGATATTCAAAACTTTGCCCCGGGGCTAAATTAGCACTGCCCAGCAAGCAAACTTAGCCCAGAGAACAAAGCAAGCCATATTCAAAAGGACTAACCCTGGGCAAACAGGTTCTGAATTTAGCATGGTAATAAGGCTGGGCAAACTGGGCTGGGAGTGCAGGGCAAACTTAGCCCTGGAATAAGACTGCTCTAAATATGGCAACCTGGAACTGCAAACCACAACAGCAAAACAGTGCAGAGCGATGTGAAGGTAGGTAGAGGTAAACTATGTGGCCAATGTGTGTGCCAGCAAATGCATGGACCCAGTACAGCTGCAGGCAGCAGCATATGTAAAAGTACAGTGTTCAAAACTGTAAAATATTCCCTAAACTGTCTGCGCAGCACTAACATGTTTGTGCGGGTTTAGCGCAGGGCTAAACCGTTAGCCTGGAGCACACATGATTGCCTGGTGCTAAATTTTGCCATATTAAAAAGTGACATGCAAATGAGCCTACTTACATAGTCTCTGGGCAAACATCCAGATTAGCATCTCATTATGCCCTGATTTGCATGCTGTTTGCACCAGGCTAACAGTTTAGCCCTGCGCTAAACCTGCGCAAACGTGTTAGAGCTGCGCAAACAGCATGGGGAATATTATACAGTTTTGAACACTACTTCCACATGTGCTTCTGCCTGCAGCTGTACTGGGACAACACAGCATAGGCACAGATGGTGGTGGTGCTGCATGCAACTGTCACACTGTAGGTCATGCTACAGTGCACAGCAGACACTACAGTAGCAAGGGGGCCAGTAGTGTGTGGACACAGCAGTGCCTATGGTGTGTAGGGCAGTGATGATGACTGCACTGTACACAGTGAGAGGCCCAACCTGCAGGTGTTTACTGACAGTGGACATTACTGTTACACTGTGGTGTGACCCACAGATGCTGCACCTCTGGCATGGGATGCTCACAGTGACATATACATGTCTGGCTTTGTGTGCTGTGGCAGTTGTACAGCTGTGCGGTATGTGGCCAGGGGGCATATATTATGAGAAAGGCACACTGGTGTTGGGGTATGCCCAATTCTGGCCCATGTGCACTGCATGATGTGTCCCAGCCTTGTGGCCACACCTGGTCTGTGGTACAGCCTGGCCACCCATACACTCTCCCCTCAACATCCTCCATGCCCACAGTGCTGCATGTGTGTGCTGGCATCTGTTGGTGTCCACAGAAGTGTGGTCCGCAGGTGAGTGCTGTATGGCCACACTGCCATGCTGTCCACTGGCAGCAGAGTCACCACTTACTGCTTGGCATGGCTGGGACTGGTGGCAGATGATGGCATCATTGTGATGCCATCAGTTAGCAGCATGCTTCCTCTATGTTTGGCTTTGTCTATGTGTCATATTTATTTGTTAGGGTCACACAAAACCCAAGCAAAACCCTCAGAAACACTGTGCAAAGCCATAGTGTTGCACAAAGCTGATTGCCCAGGGTTAAGACAAGCTTCTCCTGGGTGGTAATGTGCACCACGCTAAGTGTCGCACTAAGTCGTGCAAAACCACTTTGCGTGGTGCTAGTCACTGAATATAGCATTGTGCCTGTATTCATGTCAGTTTGCCCCTTGCATACATTAGGATTTTGCCCTGCACTAATGCAGTTTGCCCGTGCTATTTGGCCTTTTGAATATAGCAGACCCACACTAATCCTGCGCTAAACCTGTGCAAACGGTTTTGGCCCGGCACAAAGTTTTGAATATCCGGCCCTATATATCTTAAAATCTACCAGACATATTTTTACAAAATATATAGATCCTGCCAGAAGGGTTGTGCTTGCCAGTTTTCAGATCTATAAGTCATGACAGCCAAGCAATAATCAGCCAAAAATAAGAAGTTAAGAGAGAATCAGTAAATATAGTAAGTAGTGTCTTTGGCTCCCTACAATACAGGCTTAGGGTGCCTTACAAAATCCAGAACAAATGCAGAAGTACAAACATCTCCTAAATTACCTCTGAAGCTCCATCTCATAGGAGTTGAGGGGGTAGCCAGGAGTATAAGGATTCAAAAGTTCTCTCTCATAGCCTAGGACCAGATCATGCAGAGCTTTGCATGCCAATAAACTGGTCTTCAAGGTGAAGCACCACCTCACCGACAGTCAGTACAACATCAGATGCTCAGAGCAAGGCATTTCAACAATTAACCTGACTGCAGCATTCTGCACCAGCTACAAATTTTGCATCAAACTTAATGACAGCTTGAGGTAGAGGATATTACAATAATTTAGACTGTACACAACAATGGCATGCACAAGTGTTTCAGGTCTCAGCTTCCAGATCAGATTTGATCTGGATGATGTTCCGAAAATGAAAATTGCCACCATGGCTGACCACTGACGCCTGCTGTTCTAGTCTCAGTTTGCAATCTATGACAATGCCTAAATTCTTGTGGCAGTCACATATAACACAACCATATCCTCGCTCTAATTGCCTTCTCTACCCTAACTATAGTGGTGCATTCATACACACGAACCAATCTGAGTCACTTGGGACCTATATTCAAAGCTGGCCATGTGTACTGCACAGACAGAAGTGTTGCATGGCAAGTTGCACGTGGCCAGCTTAGGGGCACTATTCATTCAGTTACTGTGCTCGGATTGGATTGTACAAACTACAGGAATATGGGGCTGTGCTGACACAGAGCATAGTGACTGCACTGTGCTGACACTGACCCTGACTGTAAATGGCCTACTGGAGCCCAACAGAGATAGAGAGCCCTATCAGTATAGTGCCAGAGTGCTTGTGGGCCATATTCAGACTCAACATGCTATTGAGCACATTAGGCATGCAAGGCGCTAGGGGCCATTTTTCTTGCCCATTGTAGGTTCATTAGTATGAGTGCATCCCCAACCGCTTGGACACCCATTCTGCCATTTATATTCATACCCTGGTAGTCTAGTGGTCCCTTCCCCTGATTACCCATCCTGCCATTGATATCAAGGCATTATAGTCAAGTTGTCCCATATACCTGCCCTGTAATACCACCACAGTCCCTGGTGGTCTACTGAATCCCCAATCCCAAAAGTGCTACAGACCCCCGTCCAAACCCATCTGATGAGGACTCTCCTGCCCAAACCAACTACCCCCCCCCCCACTCTGGTCATTGATGCTGAAATACAGCATTAGTGATGGAGACTGGCACAGCCCTCATAAGTTCGCTACATCTACTGGCTGTATATATGATTGTCACTTAGTGATTGTGCACTTACTGTAAAAACAGCTGCTTCTACAGTATGCATACAGTTACTCTCTGACAATCAGACAATGGCCAGCCATACTGGTGTGTGGAGGGCTATGTATGTTGACAGGTACTAATTCCAAATTTTTGGCTTCAGTGACCAGAGTTGGGGGGGTGCAGAGAGAGTCTTGAGTGGGCAGGTCAGGAGGTGGTCAGTAGCACTTTTGAGGGTGATGAGGTCAACTAAACCACCGGGACTGTGGTTTGTCTACAGGAAGGGTGATGGGGGGTGCACTAGACTACCAGAGCATAAATATCAATGCTAAGAGGGATAATGTGGAGATCACTAGAATACCAGGGCATGAATATGAAGTCAGGACAGGCAATGGGAGTGGGGGATCCACTAGACCACCTTGGACTGATGTTGTAGTACAGGACAGGCAGTCAGGGGTGGGAGAACCAGTAGCTTAACAGGGCCTGATGATAAATAACAAGCCAAAAAATGTGTGGGGGAGGTCAGGGCAGGGATAAGGGCAGGATATCAGCAATGTTAAACAACACTGCAACATAGGCTGCTTAGTGCAACCAAAACCTCTGAATATGCCACTGTGCCCAGTATGCATGGGGATCCCTCATTTATATTGGTGTAGAGGCATATGCTGTATAATCATGAGCCTTTGAATATGGCCCCCACCCTGTTGACTCATGCTACTCCCAGTTAGTTCTATGCTAACATGGTAAGTTCTGTGGTAACCATTTGAATATGGATTCATGGTCTGTTATTCAAAAAAGGAAATAACAGCAAAAAGAAAAACAAAAGGCTCTGTCAGTGGTGTCCCTCAATAGCTTTTCAAAACTAATGATGAAGTAGGATTTATCCATGAATAAGTGAGATTTGAAGCATTTAAATATACAGTAAATAAAAATACTCTCAGCATATTTTATCAATTTAATGTTAATTAGTAACCCAGTCAGAAAATAAATATAATGGCCTGGACATTCAGAAGGGTTGTGCATGGTGCAACACAGCTGCACCATGCGCAACCCACTGATGTGCCCCGGCATGATATTCAAACGGGGATTGATCCTGGCACAAATCCCGATGTGCCAGAGCGCATCAGTAATGTATGCAGCGCAGGTAGTGGGGCATGCCCATGCATACTCTGCACATCCCAATATTCAGCCCAGGAAGTGCTGAGCCCATGCATGCGCAGCCCCTATGCGCTACACAAATGAGCCAAAAAGGAGCAACAGTGGCCACCCTCAGTGAGCTGCCACCATGTTGCGGGGCGCAACAGCATGGCAGCTGCCGCTATGGATGGCCACCGAGCTCGGCTGCACCTTCTGGTGGCGCCCCCATGCCCGATCGCGGGCATAAGTTGAATATTAAAAACGTCCAATATCCCTGGTGGTCAGTGGACCACTTGACCAATCATGAGCGCGGCATATGTTAAAATAAAAAGCAATCCTATATCCCTGGTGGTCCAGTGGACTGCTGAAGCTCAATCAGCGGACATATGTAGAATATAAAAATGTCCAATATCCCTGGTGGTCCAGTGGACCGCTTGCAGCCTGATCGCGGGTGTCGGTACAGAATAATGCCACCACACCAGCCTGGTGGTCTAGCAGTACCCCCACCCGCCGCCCCGGTCAGCAGCGGGCAGCAGCTCTCTCCTGCTTGCCGCCCTGCTGCCCGCCAACTGACACTGTACAGTAGGGCTGTACACCCATTGGTCCACAGTGTGAGCCAAAGGCGTGCATCCCATACTGTACTACACAGTCCAGATATGTGAATGGATCCATTTGCATATCTGGACTGTGTAGTATGGTATGGGCTGCACACCCATTGGCTCATGCTGTGGACCAATGGGCATACAGCCCTACCATACGGTGTCAGTCGGTGGGTGGCGGGGCAGCAAGTGGGTGGGGAGCTGCCACCCACCGCTGACCAGGGGAAGCGGGGTGGTGGGGCTCAGTGGACGAGTGGGGTGAGGGGTACTGCTAGACCACCAGGGTTGATGTGGTGTGGCATTATTCTGTACTGATGCCTGCGATCAGGCTGCAAGCAGTCCACTGGATCACCAGGGATACTGGACATTTTATTTTCTACATATGCCCTCGATCGGGCTGCGAGCGGTCCACTGGACCACCAGGGATATAGGACTGCTTTTATTTTAAATTATGCCCACGACTGGGCTGCAAGCAGCCCACTGGACCACCAGGGATATTGGACAATTATTTAATTCTACACATGCCCACGATCGGGCAGTGGGGCACACTGCCGCACTGTGCAGGGGGTATTGGTCCCCGACGGCTGCAGCCTGGCAGGGCGCCAGGCACAAGTCACCGGGGATTGGTGCACCTGCATGCAAATGGGGCCATAATGACATACAAATGGCCCCATTTGTGCCTTGCATGCATTATGGCTCCATTTGCATGTGCACTTTTGAATATCACGGTTGTTATACCTAGTGCAACGGAACTTGTGCTAGCGCATCACACTGCCTCACTCTGGCCACTTGCGCTGGTGCAGTGCCACTGCGCCATGTGCACTGCGGGTGGCCAGGGTGCGATATTCAATGCTGCTGCTGTGCCATGGTGCAGCTCCATTGAATATCACCCTGTCAATGCCCCTGCACAGCCAAGTTGCGCTGCACCCAGGCTTGTGCCACAGCCTGGCGTAGTCTGAATATCCGGGCCAATATGTATAAACCTACTGTAATGGATAGCATTTTTACTGCCACAACCAGCAAACAATGCTTAATTAAAAGAAATGAGAAATCACAAATATTTTTGGATATTAAAAGCCTGTCTAACTTCAGGTTGTTACATCAAAAAAAGAAACATTATTCCACAGGTCAATCTAAAAGGGACATGTATTAACCCACAAAAATAAAACTCCCACATATCTTTATATTTATCCTACGCAAATTACCATAAAGATTATAAGAACATACATTATTCTGCAGCTAACTACCACAAGATTAATATTTATTAAAACTAAATGAATTAAATGTTAGAATCACAGTGCAAAAGTGCACAATAATTTAGTATGTTTTTTGGGGTTTTTTTTTTGCCTTTTTAGGATCAAGCATTAAAATCCTTTTGTAAGTTGCACAGTTTATCAAGTTCCATTAAGAATTAGCCAGCATTATTTAAAATTCTTGGTCTGTTGCCAGAACAAATGCATTCAAGTCAAATGAGTTGGATCAGGTCTTCTTTATAATTAATTTTATTGACTTTTTGGTTATATGGTCAAACAACATAGTTCTGCTTCATGTCATTTGCAGTTTTATTAGTATAGAGTTGTCTAGCACTAACATCCATAACTTGTATGTTATGGGGTGCTACAGTACTAATAGGAGTCTTTGACTTGCCAGATGTGGACTGGAGTGTCCCAGTGGCAGCAAACGCAAGACACAACTTTTTTAGCAGAGGCATTTTAGATTGCATTTCTAATGCAGAAAGTAGAGCAGCGTATAATAGGAAGCATCACACTTGACTTGGTCCTCACCAACAGGAACAGTATACGGAAGGTTCATAAGTTCATAGGATTTTATGGGCTCAGGAGGCAATGCCTTTTGAGAGCTCACCACCCATTAGTGAATTACAAATAAAAAATCATGTTAGGGGTAAGATATTTTCCTGTTACCATATAATTGTCCAATTGTTTTTTAAAGTGATCCATAGTATTACTTTCAACAGCCATTATTGGTAATGCATCCCACTGGGATATGACACGTTAAGTGAACCATTGGCTTCTCTTATGGGTTTTACAGGTGTCTCCCTTTAATTTAAAGTTATGTGTTCTAGTATAAACTATTGAACAATTCTTAATTAACCCTAATGTTTCCAAGAGGGGCGGATCGTGAATTGCTTTATATGTTAAACAAAGATCTCCACATAATTGTCTGTATTCCATTGAATAAAGATCGAGTTTTTTGAGCCTGTCCCTGTATTCTAAGATATTCATATCTTTAATTTGTTTAGTCAGTTTCCTTTGAACTCCTTCTATTATTTTTTTCCCATGAATTGCAGCAGGTGCACAAAATGGAGAACAGTAGTCTAAATGGGGTCTAACTAGACTAGTATATAGTGGAATTATAACACTGGAAGGTCACAGTTCAGGATCAGTTGGGATCCAGTGGAGCATATTGCTGGATATCCTGCTCGAGCCAGCTAGAACACATACCCAGCCAGAGGTTTTGGATATCAAATGGGCAGATACTGGGAGGATTGAAGAAATGGTGATGGAGAAACTGGAAGGGTGGGGGCAGCACTGGGGAAGGATAGCAAGTGGGTTATAATCAACAAGAGGGTAATACAGGCTACAAGTCTCTGTTTAATTGAGGTAGGCAAGAGCAATCAAGAGAAGTAAGCAATGTGTTACATGTAGGAAGTGGGGGAGGTAGTGAAGGAGAAAAATAAGTCTTTCTAAAAGTACAAGACCTGACAAGCAGAGAAAAATATGGGTGAGTATTTTAACAAGATGAGGGTGGCCAGCAATACAGAGTGGAGGGCAAAGTCAAATACTGAACTTAGGATATCCGATGGTGTGGAGAAGGGGGATAAAGCATTCTTCCAATATATAAGGGAGAAACACAAATCCAAAGAGGGGATAGTCACACTATGAAAAGGAGATGAATGGGAGAGGGAGATAAAGGGGTAACACTTTATTTTAAGTGTTACTAATTACACTGCAACTACTACATAAGTATACAGTAACTTCACTGTAACTACTGTGCAGTTACAAGTAACTACTATGTAGTTGTTAAATAGTTTGACATTTGCATGTTGTGTAGTTACACACAGTTTTCATGAAGTAACTACACTGTAACTGTACTGTAAGTACTACGTAGTTAACTGGTTGCACATTTGCATGTTGTATACTTATACAATTTGCATGAAGTAATAGTTACATGTGCTACCACTATGGCCTCCTTTTTGACACAACTTAGTTCATTCTGACAAGTGTAACTACACATTTAATAGCTAATGTCAAGTGTAACAGTAAATCTGTTGTGTGACCTACCACTGTATCTTTTCTGGCATTATGTAATTTGTTCTTACAAGGACAACTACACATGTAATAGTTATTGCAAATTGTAACAACAAATCAATTCTGTAACTATTATGTTACTAATTTAAGCATTATTAAATTTGTTCTTGCAAGTGTAACTACATATGAATGCAGATCTTGTGCACTGTTTTAGCAGCCTATGTCTATCTGACAATTAAAAGGTAACCATACAGAAAAACTTACAGGTGTAATCAGAATGGTAACTAAAATATGATTATAATGTAATTTCAGGCTGCTACACTTGAATGCACTGACTGGCAACTCTTTAGATGATGTTCCATGTCAGTACTCCAGTCTTTCGTGAATTTACAGATTAATAAACATGCAGTCTAATACTGTGAATTGATATAACTGTACACACAAATATTTCATTTGCATAATTACTAATTGGCATTGTAGCAATATTGTCACTAAGAAATATTAGTATTGTTTTCACAATTAATGTCCAGGTAACATGTATTTGCAAGTGTGCGCACTTACATTTATCAAATGTCAGTACTATAGATGTGATGTAAGGTCTCTTTCAGAAATCAGTCCCTCATGAATTTACTATTTACTAAACATGCAATCTAATATTGGACCCTATTCACAAAGGCAGTAGGGAATGTGTCAAAGGTGCATACCCAGGGCTTGTGATCAATAGCAGCCATCCAATCAGATGGACTGTCCACAAGCAGGCAGGATCCTGCACTCTGTGTGGAGTGGGGAATTGTGGGATATGGCTGGTCCTTCCAGTACTGCTGTTTTCCAGTAAGGCAGTAAGGGGACATACTGGTCTGCCCATGTCCACCGCCATGCTGCTCAGCCCTCATGGTATAGTCAGAGGGCCGGGGTAGCTTGGTGGGAAGGATGGTGCCATTGCCGCCACCCCATTGAGACAGTGAGAAGGGCATGTAATGGCTAAGGAGCGGTCCCTGCCTGTGTTTCTGGCACCACCCACCACCACTCCACATAGCAGATTGGGCATAAAGCATGGCATGTAGCCATGATCCACCTCCAGCCACCTACCTGGGCAGCAGCAGGACAAGGGTGTGCGTGCAGAAGAGGTGTGGGTCAATGCCACAGAAGCAACACAGTTAAAACTGTGTAAGTACACAACACACAATGCAAAACCAGTTAGCAAGTACAGAGTAAAGCAGTTACAGTGTAGTTATTGACACTTATTACTGATGTATGCTATCCTTTAGAAATCATTTCCTCATGAACTTACTGCAGTATAGTGTAGTGGTTAAGAGCATAGACCCTTTAACCTGGAGATCTGAGTTTGAATCCCAGAGCCACCACCTGAATACTGTATATCCGCCAGTTGAATACCCACTGTACCTGCCACAAGCTACCAGTTCCCATTCTCTCCCTCCTACCAGGTCTACCTTGTATATGACTACCACCTGCTACCCCCCCCATGTACATAAAAAAAAACAGGCCAGCTAAAAAAAATATCACTTATTTTCCCACCTGTCATTTTGCCATTTCCCTATCCTTGCCTTCCTCTCCTCCACCATGCTCAGGGCCCCCTTTTGTCTCCTCCACTTCTCCTTACAATTGCCCCCCTCCTCCTCCTTCCACTCTCTCCCTCCTCAACACTCCACCCCACCTGGCCCAAAATCCCCATCATCCCCCTCCTCATCCTCTACTGCACCCCTCTATCCTCTCACCCTATCCCTCTATGCATAGCTCCCTGAGGCATCAATCCTGCACTCATCTGACTTTCATGCCACCATGCTCAGCCCCTCAATCCCCACTTTCACCCCAGCCCCCAGCCACTCCACCTTCCCCCAGTCACTGTCAAGGAAATGAGCAACAAACCTCACTTCATACCTAATCACTCTATTGTTGCTGTTAGCCCATGACATCAAACCAAACCCCAGTCTAGCACATCCCTCACAACTCCCTTGAGGTCTGAGGGTTGTCCATCAGTAGTCTCCTCCACAAAATACCCGTTTTCAGCCACTCGCTCTTACACTCAAGCCAGATATACTAATCTTGTTGGATACCTGGCTTAACCCTAAATGTCCAGACAGGAGCATCTCTATCCCCGGCTACTCCATTATTTGTCAGGACCATTCTAGTAGGGGTGGATGGGTTGCTATGTACCTCACCTCTTTAATCCAGTTCACTCCTATTCTGGCTACTACTGCTCCATCATCTTATAAGTTGCTTATGACAAAGCTCTCTCTTCCCTTCTCCCTTCCCATTTTTGTAGCTGGCATTTACTGTTGCCCTGGCATCTCCCCCACAGCTATCATCAACCTACTGACCACTCTGTCCTCCCATGCAGCTTCTGGTGAGCTCCTTATTTTGGGTGACTTTAACTTGAATTGGCTGTCCTATTCCCACTCCAAATTCCACTGTGACATCTCCTCCATAAACCTGTCCAGGCAAATTAGTGAACCTGCCCACCTAAGTCACAAATCACCCAATCACTCTGTCATCGACTGGGTCCTCACCTCCCATTCTCACCACATTATCAAGGCTGGCATCCTTCCTGATGCCCTAAGTAATCCCCACTTAATCTATTGTATTCACAAAATCCACCACCCCAAAGCCCCTCATAAACTCCTCCAACTCCATTCAAACAAATCTATCAACTGTGCCCCTCTACTCAATGACCTGTCCAGCACCGACTGGTCTTCCATCGCCTCTGCCACCTCCACGGGCTTTGCCTTAGATTTCTTCAAAACTAAATTCCTTGAAATCTGGAATTTCCATACCCCTCTCAGATGCAGCAGGGTGTGAGGATCACACCTCCCTTGGATCACAGCTGAAGTGCGGGCTTACCTACGAGCTCAAGATCATGCCTGGAAAAAGAACAAAAGCACTGGTTCCACAGCTGTCTTTCAAAGGTACTGCTACCTCAGAGATGCCTACACCAGAACATTACTTTATTATCTTCCAAACAAATATAAATCACCCATCTAAAGTCTGGAAAGTGGTCCACACCCTCTTCCCCCACATGCCAACCACCTGCCTCTGTTCTCAAAGTGTATGACTTCTCCCTGCCCAACCCCCTCTCTGTGGCCATGGAAATTAATTCCTTCTTCACTTCCTGCACCTCCTCACTTCTCTCTTCCCTTCCTTATCCTCCCCTACCCTTCCCCCCTCTGGTCTTTCCAATATGTCTCCCTTTCCCCCTCTTCCATTGCTTTCTCCCCAGTGTTCCCCTCTGATGCTCTAAATACACTCCTAACCCTTAACTCTTTCAAGGGAAAGAGTCCTGATGGCCTTGACTTGAAACTCCTGTACCTGTTAGCCCCAGCTATCTCCTCCCTCCTTGCAGCTCTCCTAAGCCTCTTCTCCCATGCCTCTGTACCCTCTGCTTGGAAACATGCAACCATCACCCCCACTTCCTAAAGGTGGTGACCCCACTACTCCAGGAAATTACCACCCCATCTCCCTATTTCCCAGCCTTGCCAAGCTGCAGGAGTGCATTGTACTATCCCAGCTCTCTTCTTTCATTGACCCCTTTTCCTTTTTCACCCCTTTACAATTGGGCTTTTAGATGTACCACTGCAGATCCACATCATTCCTCAGGCTCTCCAATTCCATCCTCTCTGGCATGGACCAGGGCCTCATTACCTCTGTCATCATTGTCAACCTAGCTAAGACTTTTGACACTGTGTCTCACCCCCTCCTCCTTGATAAGCTTTCTGCTGCTGGACTCTCAGGAATGGCTGCCAACTGGTTCTGTTCTTACCTTGAGGGCAGGACACAATCTGTCAGGATTGGAGACTCACTTTCCTTGCCACTCCCTATAAACTCAGGGTTCCTGAAAGGTTCTGTACTTGGACCACTCTTATTTTCTATTTTCCTTAATGACCTCCCTTTGGCCTGCTCATTGTCATCCATACAGATGTATGATGATGACACCATCCTGTTTTCCTCTGGCCCCTCCTCTTCTGAAGTGGCATCCAGACTTCAGCATGACTTCAACAAAGTTCAGCTCTGGCTATGCTCTAATCAATTGTTCCTGAATACCAAGAAGCCTATCTTCATGACCTTTGGCACAAGGCAGAGGCTCTCTAGGCTCCCCTCCTTCCCACTCCCTAGATGGGGACACTCTAGAAGATGTTACCTCATTCAGGTATCTTGGGGTTTGGCTTGACCAACACCTCGGTTTCTCTACATACACAAATGCCTTCCACAAAAACTTTACCCTAAACTCGGTGCCTCATAAAGAAATGAGGGATGCATTCCATTGCTGGCCGGCCGTGCAATTCTCCAGGGAATGATCCTCCCAATTTTTGACAATGGCAACGTGGTCTAAAGTGTTGCCCCCAAAACTTTCCTAGCCAGATTTGACACTCTCTTTCATTCTTTCTACTGCTTTGTGCTCAACTGTCCACTACATACACACAACTGTACTTTGTATCACTCTATATCACTCCTTTCTCTCAAGGAGAGACGCCTTTCCCACTGTAACAGTTTCCTAGGTAAATGTTGGTTAAGTTCTCTTTCCCCCATCTCTTCTCCTGCTTCTCCTTCCCTCCCTCCTACTTCCTCCTGTATCCTTAGGAGCAGCGATGCTCACTCCCTCGCTGTCCCCACCAGATCTACCACCACTGGCCAAGCAGCTTTCTCCCACTGTTTCCTCAAACTTTAGAACACCCTCCCCTTGTGCTCTCTCTACCCTCCTGTGTAGTTCTATCTCCTTAAACTGAAATTGCTCAAAGTTCACCCTTTCTCCCTTCCTCTGTGCTTTCTGCCTCTCTTATTCCATTCCAATTAACTAGACTGCAACTTTAAACCATGCACCTGTTCACCCCAATGTTTCTGTGCAATTGTATAACTGTGATATACCTAACATTGTCATACAAATTGTAATTCTTGGGCTTTCATACCCTCTACTTACTAAGTACTTATAGCTGTGTAAGTACTTATTGACATGCATTGTTTGTGTTGTACTGAGTCTGCAGCTCTATTTGCTTTATGCTGTTATATTGTGACTGTAGCTATATTTACTGTTTATTCCTCTCCCATCCCCCAAGTGGAAATAAACAAATTGCTCAGTATGCGTTCCTGGTGAAACTTTTAAATAAATAAATACTTCGTAACCAAAAATAAATAAATAGATAAATAAATAAAAATAAACATGTAATATAATATTGTTAATTGGTATACAATAAAAAAAATCAATTTACATAATTACTTATTGGATTGTAACAGTGCTGTAGTTGCTAAGGAATGTGCTGCTTCTGTCGCATTGTTTCCACGGTTAATACCTAACATGTATTTGCAAAGTAAGAAAGCAGAAACTGACACTTAAAATAAAGTGTAAGAAGAAGGGTGTAATAGTGCTGTAGATACTAAGGAATGTCCTGCTTCTGTGGCATTTATTACACAGTCAATGCCTAACTAGCATGTATTTGCAAAGTAAGAACACAGAAACTGATGCTTAAAGTGTAAGAAGGTGGGTGCAACTATTATATACTTACATTGATCAAATATCAGTGCTACAGTTCTGATGCATGTTCTTCAGAAATCATTCCCTCAAGAGCTTGCTGCTTAATAAACATGCAATCTAATACTGTTAATTGCTATACAACTACATTGTTTACTTATACATTAAAAATCAGTAATTTACATAATTACTTATTAGTTTGAAAAAATGCTGTAGTTACTAAGAAATGTGCTGCTTCTAAGGCATTGACCCACACTTCTTTTGCACCCACACCCCTGTCATACTGCTGCTCAGGTGGGTGGGTGGCTGGGGGTGGGACATGGCTACATGCTATAATTAAGCCCCAATCTACTCCGTGTAGTGATGGTGTGTGGTGTCGGATACACAGGCAGGGACCCTTCCTTAGCACTTACATGCCCTTCCCACCAGCTGAATGGTGCAGTGGCCATAGCACCATCTTTTGCATCAAGCTACCCCAGCCCTCTGACTATTCCATGAGGACCGGGGGCATGGCAGTGAACACAGCAGACCAGTAGGTCCCCTTACTACAAAATAGCAGTACTGGGAGGACCAGCCATACCTCACAATTCCCAACTCCACACAGAGTGCAGGATCCTGTCTGCTGGTGGGCAGTCCATCTAATAGGATGGCTGCTGTTGATTGCCAGGCCTGGGTATGCACATTTGACACATTCCCTGACACCTATGTGAATAGGGTCCAGTATGTTTAGTAAGCAGTAAGTTCATATTGGACTGATTTCTGAGTAAGAACTTACATCACAGTTACAGTGCTGACATTTGGTAACTGTAAGTGTGTGCACTTGCAAAAACATGTTACCTAGGCATTAACTCTGAAAACAATACCGTTATTTCTTAGCCACAATATTGTTACTACGCCAGTTAGTAATTATGCAAATGAAATATTTGTGTGTACAGTTATATATTCATTCACAGCATTAGACTGCACATTTATTAACTTGTAAGTTCATGAATAACTGGAATACAGACATGGAACATCATCTAAACAGCTGTCAGTCAGTGCATTTCAGTGTAGCAGACTTAAGTTACATTGTAATCATATTTTAGTTAACATTTTGATTACACTTTTTAGTTTTTCTGTTTGATTACCTTTTGAATAAATGTCAGAAAGACATAGATTGTTGAAACAGTGCACAAGACCTGCCGTCATATGTAGTTACACTTGAAAGAACAAATTTAATAATGCCAAAATTAGAAACATAGTAGTTACACAAGAGATTTGCTGTTACAAATTTTAACAGCTATTACATGTGTAGTTGCCCTTGTAATAACAGATTACATAATGCCAGAAGAGATACAGTGGTTGTTGCACAACAGATTTTCTGTTATATTTTGCAACAGGATTAAATGTGTAGTTACACTTGTCAGAATGAATTGATTTGTTGTTGAAAGGGAGACAGTAGTTGCACGTGTAAGTGTTACTTCATGCAGATTGTATAAGTACTAAACACGCAAATGTGAAACTAACTAACAACTACATAGTTGTTACATGGAACTGCGCAATAGTTATAGTGCAGGTACAATGTAGTTGTACAGTAGTTACAATGTAGTTAATGACATTTAAAATAAAAAGTTACCGATAAAGGAAATACATAAATACTAAACCAGTATTTATACTCAATATTCATGATCCGAGGGGAAGGGGGAAAAAGTCAGTGGGTAACTGATTATGGAGGGATGGGAATTGAAAGGACTAAATGCTTTCAAGTCAGATTAATCAATGGGCATGTGCAGGCTACATCCATGGGTACTGAAAAAATGGCTCACATTGTATTCACACCACTGGCAGGTGTCTTTCATATGCCCTTGGAAACAGGGATGATACCAAGTGACTGGAAGATGCAGATGTACCCCGATACAAGAGCAGCAAAGGGATGAACCAGAAAATTATAGACCCATCAGTCTGAAATCTACAAAGAAGTTAGCGGTGGCCATAGCAAAAGAGAGGCTGGTGGTGTTCCTGGAGGTAAATGGTCTTCAGGCCATGAGGCAGAATGAGTTCACTGGAGGGAAGTTGTGTCAGACATACCTGATTGATATATTTGGCTGATGAAGGTTGTAGGCAAGGGTCAGGCAGCTGATTTACCTTACCTGAACTTTAGTGAAGTCTTTAAAGTGCCCCTGACACCATTGTCCCTTGAACCCACCTCAGAAATGAACCACAAACACACCATTTTTAAATCTTTGGATGCTCATTGGCAAACATATTTATTAATTACTATTGGCACAATCCATCCATCTACAGTTCAGTTGTCATGTCCAATCATATACATTTGTCATAATATAAATTAGTCTTCCACATTCTTTTCCTTCTGGTCTCATCTTCCTCCTGGTTGTTATCTTCCTTCCATTCTTCCGGGTCTGAACATGGAATCCGGCCCCCTCCTCTGTCATCAGAACCAGGCCATTTCCCTGTTGAACCTGGGCCTCCCCTTCTAGACCTTGACAATCTGTATCCAGCACCCAGACCTATTCCCCTTCCCCCTTTTAATCCACACCTGGGCTCCTTGCCCCCAGCCATGGTCCTACCCCCTTCACCCACCTCTAGTCCCCTCCCCTTTTATTTCTTCTCCCCCTTTTCTCTCTTCTCCTCCAGTAGCACCCTTCTCATGTGCTCCTTGTTGTACCTTTCATCCTTGGGCACACCGTGCCTCCCCGGTGGGGCTCAACCTAGCTCCCCGGCCCCCAGCTGCCTCTTGACAGCTCCATACATATGGCCCCCATGACCCAGGGCCCTTTAGGCACCAACCATTCTTGCCTGCTCCAAACTATGTGCCAAAACCTGTCCCCGCATGCCCCCTCCTTACAGAGTGGGTGGGTGGGAAAAACTAAACAAAAGAGGGCTAGCTGCCTGTGAGCTGCCCTTAAATAACCCATTAGGACCACAATCAGGACCCCTGTTGGCCCCTCCCCCTGGCCAGTGCTCCAGGCCCCTGGGCTCCTTGTCATATGACACCCACCCTTGTCCCTGTCCCTGCCTTGTGATGTCACTGGCTCCTTCCCCTTCCCCCTGTAGCCCCAGGCTTCCTACCTTGATTTCTGGGAGGGGCCCAGAACAACCTGGCTTGCCCTTTAATTGGCAAGCTTAATTGTCCTTTGAACCCCCACAAATGAACCACAAACAGACCATTTTGAAATCTTTGGATGCTCATTGGCAAACATATTTATTAATTACTATTGGCATAATCCATCCATCTACAGTTCAATTGTCATGTCCAGTCACACACATTTATCATACCATAATTTATTCATTCACATTCTTCTCCTTCTGACCTCATCTTCCTCCTGGTTGCTATCTTCCTTCCATTCTTCTGGGTCCAGACACTGAATCTGGCTCCTTCTCCATCACCAGAACCAGGCAGGTTCCCTGTTGAACCCGGGCCTCCCCTTCCAGACCCAGACACTCTGTGTCCGGCACCCAGACCTGTTCCCCTTCCCCATTTTAATCCATGCCTGGGCTCCTTGCCCCCAGCCCATGGTCCTACCCCTTCCTCCCACATCTAGCCCCCTTCCCCCTTTTATTTATTCCACTGCCCTGCCTCTCGCTTGCGCTTGGATGGTGGGGCTCCCCCCTTGTTGGCTAAAACCTCAGGTGTCTTTGGGCTATCCTCCCCACTAGCTCACTAATCGACCTTAGGAATAGACACATCCCAAACTTGGTCAGGTGCACCCCATCTGATCTGTGGATCATCACCTGCTCATACGTTATGTCACTGTGTTGGATGTGTACTCCCCATATCTATGACCACTCTCATCCCCTTCTGTTGAGCCACTTACTGAACTTTTCCATAAGCTTGACATCTTTGTAACCCCTCCATACCCTCCTGGACATGATCTCAGATCAGCAGATGGTTATGCCCAGCCACCATCATCGAATGGCTTCAAAAATCCCCCAACATTTTATGCCCTAACTTCCCCAGGGTATCCCTCCCAGGTCATTGCTACCTAAATGCACCATTATGTAATCTGGCCTGCCCCATTACTCCTTCACTTCCTGCAGGAGAAGCAACAGCTAGGCCAATGTCATACTCCTGATGCCTTTCCATTGTACTGTGGTGCAATTTGACTCTGGGTGCAGTTGGGTCCCTCTGCCCATGGTGGCTGCAACCCATTCTACCCAGTACACGAATGCCCAATGATCCATACCTTCCATCTGATACCTGCCACAGGAACAAAAGAAAATCATCATTTGTTAGCACCTGACATACCATTTGTGACTGTCTGACCTCCAGTGGCTTATTCCCTTCAGTTCCTCTACTGTGTCCCCCCTTTTTGCCACCTCCAAGGCTGCCCCAATCATGAAAGAGTGCGGGGTGAATTCACCTGTCTCTTCCCCTATAAAAGCTAGTTCCTTCCTCATTACTGCCCCCACCTGGAATGCCATGACTGGCATTCCATCCCCATGCCAGAACATCGCTCCTCCAGTGCTGCCCCTGTGTTTCTTATACTCCTCCCATGCAGCCACCACACAACTCAGCACTCCAGGTTTCCAGTGCATGGTCACTGTGGTTCCCCCAGCCCATCCTGGTCCATTCTTGATCTGGCCAACCTGATGGAGATGGTGTCCCTTTCTACCCATACCCTTTCATGTCATAATGACAGTTCGGATGACCCTTTTCAGGGGGCCACCACCTCCACCACCCTGAATGCCCTAGCTGCCATTACTGCGAAGACCACCCTGAAAAAGCCAGCCTCCTGGGCTAAGCTGCACATGCTCCATGTGGCCCCCAACACCTTGTCCAATAGCTGGCCCTGATTGGGTGCCTGCTGTCCTTCCTGCTCCCCTGTCCCCTCAGCCATCTGGCAAGCATCCTCTTGACTGTCCTGTCCGCCATGGCATCTGGCCACCCTCTGTCCAGGAATACCCAGCTCACTCCTGCTAATTGAACCACTATCATGGTGTGTGCCATTCCTGGTTCTCATTTTTCTATCACAAACCTCTTGCTCTGCTTGTCCTGGACTGGTTTTGTCCGGTCCCACATCTGTCTAGATCTGAACTCCTGGAATCTGCCCCAAGCCCAGTCGTATGCCCTCTGGGTCCTGGTTGCCCAGGTGCCCCGGTACAGCACCCTTGCAGTGGACCTCCAATCTCCCACATCCAGTCCAAGACCCTGGTCCGGTGTGCCGCTGCTTGTGGTGCCAGACTCCAGAACCTGTCGAGCTGTAAGTGGGAAAGACTGTCAGCCAATTTGTTCTTGCTCCCTGGAATATGCTGCACTTTGAATTACACATTCAGCTTCAGCCCCAACAGTACTAACCTCTTCATTACTCAGGCCACTGTCTCTGTGTTCCCACCCTGCCTGTTGATGGCCTCCACCACTCCTTTATTGTCGCACCACAGCATGATCCATTTTCCCCCTCATCTGCTCTCCCCAAACCTCCATAGCTGCCCAAATTGGGAATATTTCCCAAAAGTGATGCCTCTCAAGAGGCCTTTCTTCCCCCATTGGCTTGGCCAGACCTCTGCCATCCATTCCCCTTTAAAATATGCTCCCATCCTGAGCGCCCCGAGGCATCGGTGTATTGCTCTTGGTCCATGTTGCACTCCTAATCTGCCTGCCAGAACATTACCCCTTTATACAGGTCTAGGAATTCCTCCCAAACCTTGAGGTCCTCTTGAATGCTTTTTGAGATGTCTACCCAGTGGCGTGGCTTCTTTATCTTCCTGGTCACCCTCCTGAGCCTTCACATAAATGCCCTCCTTGGGCTGATTGCCTTGCATGCAAAATTAAGGTGCCTCAGCAGCTGCTGTACTATACCAGTGGCATCCTCCACCTCCCTATTACTTGTGCCAGTGGCCCCCGCACCCTGGCTACTTTGTCACTACCAGGCCAGAAACAACGTTGTTACATGTCCACCTCAATCCCCAGGAACTCCAGCTTATATGCAGGCCCCTCAGTCTTCCCATGTGCCAATGGTATATCAATCCATTTGCACATCGCCGTGAAGTCCCTCAACATGCCCTGCATCTCTGCATGGCTCTCTCGATGATCAGAAAGTGATCCAGGTAGTGCACAACCCTTTTGTGGCCATACTTCTCACTGAACACCCACTGGACCCATAAGCTGAAAGCCTCAAAGGTTGAGCAGACCAATGAGCAGCCCCTGGGCATAGTCTTGTCAATGTATAAGTCCCCCTTGAACTGGAACTCCAGCAGGTCCCAGCCAGCCAGGCTGACTGGCAACAGCCAGAATGTGGACTCTATGTCCGTTTTCACCAACCAGGCCCCCTTTATTGCCCCGACCAGCTCTCCTGCCTGATCTAACGAGGTGTAGGATACTGCTAACAGGTGGTCTGAAATGCCATTGTTCACTGATTGCCCTTCTGGGTATAACAAATGGTGAATCAGCCTATATTCACTTGCCTGCTTCTTGGGGACCACCCCCAAGGGAGATACTTGGAATTCAGGGCATGGTGGCACCACTGGCGGCCCTTCCACCCACCCTGCCCTTATCTCTTTTGCTATCTTTTCCCTGACCACCCCCTTCCTTTCCTCTCACTGACCCCAGGTTCTTGACCCACATCCCTTTTCATGGCCTGTGGCAACCCAGGGGGAAACCTACCTTGAAATCCACTCGGAGGCTCTCACCCACCTCCCTGTCCAGGTACTCTCGGGTCCACACCTCCACCACCTCCTGTACAATGGGGGTGTGGGCCAGTGAGTATCCCCATCTCCCCTTTCCTGCTTCTGTCTAATAACCATAGGTGGCACCAAGATCTACCCTGTTATGTCCCCTCATCTCTGTTGGAGCATCCCCCCTACTCCCTCGAAAGGGGAGGTCCTGTTGATGGCCACTCACCTGTCCTCCCCTCACCCCCCCTTGATTGCAGGTTGTCAACAGGTACGCTCCCCCGCATCTGGAACAAAAGTGCTTGAATTTACAGTGCACCCAGTTGCAGGATGCCTTGTTGAACCCCCAACAGGTTTTTGTGCCTTTGGCCAGTGTGGTCAGCCTCCCGGTGTCCCCCCCCGTTGGAGTCCCCCTGGTCCGACATGAACATGGTCTTCACCCACAACTCGGAATGGGTACTGTCCCACCTCAAGTCTCCCCTTGCTGCCATGCTCCTCTGGAAGGCCTCATTGTATTTTGAGCCATCTGTTATCCAACTTGGCCCTGTATGTGTCCCTGATGGTCGTCATGTAGGTAAGTAGTGGGATGGCCCATTCCAACCTCTTTTTCAGGACTATGGCACTATATACTGTGAACCCTGCATGCCAATTATCAAAATTTTTCCCTTTCCATTTTGCCTCCTCTGACTTGTGGTGCACCACTGCAATCACCACAGCCATCTCAGACTTTCCCACTGACTCCTTCTGCTCATACATCTTGGTGGTATCCTCATCCACCAATCTGAATATGTCCATGAATTCCCTTTCCATATCCGCTCATTCAGCGAGGCTGACATGTGGTCACCCAACGTGAGTCTCAGGGGTCCGTCATATTTCCATGGGTGGTGGACAAGTGGAACACCCTGCCAGAGGAAGTAGTGGGGGCTGAAACAATCACGGGATTTAAGAATGCATGTGATAGGCATAAAGGAATTCTGGATTTCAGGGTTAAGGGGCAACAGACTTCTAGAAAAACATAAAGTGAACTTACAAGCTCAAATGGGCAGACTGGGTGGGCTGTAGGCCCTTATTTGCTGAAACTGTCTATGTATCTATGTATTTCTGGCCCCCGGCTTGTGCCCCCTTCCCCCACCCCCTTTTTTCCTCATATATCCTGGATCGCTTTCTCCATTTTGTCTATCCCTGCCTCCCCCATGTCCCCAGCAGCCCATCCAAGTACTTCTTGAGGTTGCCATCTTTGGTGATATCCACCATGTCCTTACCCCCATCCGGGCTTCCATTATCCATCTCTGGCTCTGGCCATGGAATTGACACTGGCTCAGGGTTGGCCCTCGCTCCTCAGGGCTTCTTGGCTGGTTGCCCTTTCCCCGCCCATTCGTCCTGCTCCTTCTGTTTCCACTGCACCTCCTCCTCCTCTTTCTGTTTTGCTGCCACCATGAACTCTGACATCTGTCCCATCAGTTTAGTGGCCTCCTCCATCATCCTCTTGCTGGTCATCTGTTTTTTCTTGGGCGCCATCTCTGTAAAATTACTATGGGTGGAAATAAGAGAACACGTCAAACCACAGTTCTACCGGTCCTTTCTCTGCTGGCCCACCCTGGCATTATGCCTCTGGCCACAGCCAGGCTCACCTCACGCTGGGGGTTGTCCACTAGTAGCCCCAGTGATATGCCTCCGGCCATAGCTGGGCTTGCCCCATGCTGGGGGTTGTCTGCAACTGATGATCAGCCCCCCAAAGCTTTCCCAATGGCACACAGAGCCTAGGCCACCAGTCCAGGGCCTTTTCATGTGGCTGGTGCCTAAAACCCACAGCCCAGGGAGACTAGAGCTTGCAAACTACCTGCGTGTGACACAGATTTGACATGAAGCCCCCCTAGGCACTAGGACATCTATCTTTGCACTGTCCTGATTAAAACAGATACTAAAGCTCCTGACAGGCATGAGAGAGGCCCATGGCCCCATCAACCCACCTGCCCATCTTCCAGTGGAACCATAGGCAGGTAGAGAAATAGCAAGAGGGAGCCACTACAAATTCCAAAATAAATCCCATGGCTGCATTCAAAACATAAACCAGACGAGACATGCTTCACAGACTGTCCCCACACTAGCATCACCACACTAAAGTCCTGTCCTAAAAGAGTATCAACCTCTACAAACAATCCCACTGCTCAGCTTCAATGCAAAATGCCAAGCAAATGCCTAACATGAGCACCTTTTTAAAGTGTAAATGCTACTAAAACGCCATTCCATTTAAAATGCTAGCATCCAGCATATCAAGAACACCTTCCCAAACTCTATGAAAAAGGAATGCTCCATTTTTCAACCAGCAGTAACCAACTAATAAGCCACTACAAGCTTGAATATGCTTCCCCAGCCCCTAACTGCTCATCCTACATACCCACAAATGTTATCTTTTCTTTAAATCCCTGTGATTGTGAATCCTTTAAAATGCTGAAAATACCCATGGCCTGGCTCCCGATATCCCAAGAACTTACAGTCTCAGATTTCTACTCTAAGTCTTCTATTTTAACTACTCCAGAAATACAAACCAAACTCAGGCTGATGTTGGCATCTATTTTCAAAATACATCAACTCCGGCATCTGCTGATCATTTTGTTTGGGCCTCAACCATGACCCCTATATTTGGAGACTTCCTGCAGCAGATCTGTGGTCTAGCTTACAGGCCTTATGGAGTCTCTGCATTGTATAAGTACTTACTTATTATTCCCCAGCCCCCATTGGAAGGTTCCAAGGTATGGAATACTCTCCTACCTGATCTGGAACTTAACTGGACCCAACTCTGAAAGGATCTGTATATCTATATCATGCAAGACAGGTACAGGCTAACTCAGTACCAGATCCTAAATAGTAAGCGTTATACCCCGACTAAATTAGCAAAAATGGGGCACCTCCCTTCAGTTGTATGCTCTAGGTGTTGTAAAGAGGAGGGCTCCTTCTTACACCCCTTCTGATCCTGTGAGAAGGTATCTCCCCTGTGGACACAAATAGAACAAAGACTGGATCCACTTCTAGGTCTTCAGGGTCAATTCTCTCTGGTTACCTGCATCATGTTTTTTTTTCCCAGATTCAAGTACAAGAAAGAAGGTACCACATGGCTCTTATTTCAATAGCAGTTATGAAGCTTGTGCTTAGACACTGGATAGATCAGGCATCCATTACTTATTCAGAATGGTTGCATGAAATATTTTTTGCCCTCAGAGCAGAACAGTTAATCGCCAGAGTTCACCATCATAAATCCTTATCTACCAAAAATTGGGGGAAACTGTACACTCTTTACCTGTCTTGATTCTTTTTCATTAACAATCCCAGGCACCTCCATGATTATCTTAATGGGCGGTACTCAGGTTGAATTTCTATTATTTTCCTAAGCTACGTATACCTTTATAATATTACACCTTTCTCGGGCGGATGGGGGGGCTTATTTTATCCAGCTCAGCATATTGATACACATGGTTAATGCCTTGTTATTTATGGTGTTACTGGTTGTAAAATCAATAGAACTTCTTTGATTAAAAAAAAAAAATTCTGAAAATAAACATTATTCTTGTTAAACCCAATTCTTAAAACCAGTCAAATGCCATACATACTTTACTGGGCCTGGCGCGTTATGTAGACAGCAGGCCCCAAAGCCTATATTCTCTTATTTATCTTTATTAATCCTTTAAATAATTTACTTTTTAGTCTCTGCCAGGCAAGACAAAACCTCTCAGCAAATCCACTTGTAATTTGTCTGTCTCCAATGCCTACTTTAACCTATTAATCAGCAAAACACAAATTTTTAAATCACTTGTTTTTTTAAAGACAGCTAGCAAGCAGTGGCCAATCTTCCAGCATATCTTTCCTTTTTTACAAATCTTTGAAATAAATACCTTAAACCACGAAAAGTTCATTCTGCATTAAAAACTGGCTCTCCGTTGCTCTAGCAAAACTCCCTTACAACAGGACTCTGCTGGCTGCCTGAACCAGAGAACTAGGCCCTAAATTCCATTCGGTCAGCCATGCAGCCAGCAGGCCAGGACAAAAAACTCTCACCAATCCAGCCTGTAATTTGTCTGTCTGCAATGCCTGCTTTAACATATTAATCAGAAAACCATAAATTCTTAAATCTTCTTTTTTTTAACAACAGCTAGCAAGCAATGGCTACTCTTACAGTGTATCTTTTTTTTTAACAAATCTTAGAAATAAATACCTTACACCACAAAAATGCCATTCTGTATTAAAACTGGCCCCTACAGCCTACAGCCAGACCATGCTCTAGCCTCTGGTTGGCTTAAGCAACAAAACCACAGCAGTTGCTACATTCTTTCTCACACAAACACTGAAAAACAATTCCTTAAAGCAACAAAAACCACAGTAGTTGCTAACATACTTCTTAAAACCAATCTTGTATCTGTATGGCTGGCCCTTTTAAAAAACACACAATTTCCACTGGGCCTAGCCATGCTACTACCACATGGCCTGTAGTGGCCTAGTTAAACAGATTGTGCCTTACCTTGTTCACCAATGAATGTGCTGAAACTGTAAAAAATCCCAGCAAAAGAGGGCTAGCTGCCTGTGAGCTGCCCTTAAATAACCCATTAGGACCCCAATCAGGACCCCTGTTGGTACCTCTCCCTGGCCAATCCCCCAGGCCCCTGGTCTCCTTGTCATATGACACCCACCCTTGTCCCCGCCCCTGCCTTGTGATGTCACTGCATCCTCCCCTTCCCCCCCAGTCCCAGGCTTCCTACCTTGATTTCTGGGAAGGACCTGGGACAACCTGGCTTGCCCTTTAATTGGCAAGCTTAATTAGGAAAACCTGTAAAAATGTGAAATTTAGCCACAGTTAAATTTATATTTCATATATTTTCTGTAATTCTTTCTCACTTTTCTTTATTACTGAAGACAGTTGTGTGATAGAGGATTACTGTCCCTTAGACATTATCTAATCCTTCTGCTTGCCTACACCTGACATCATAATCTCTTGTTTGTGGTATCATAAATATCTCCACAGTAACAGACTGTGATGTCATAAACAGAACTGTGATGCCAGGTGTTGGCAAGCAGCCAGGACAAATAGGGCAGCAATCCTGTTTACATGCAAATGTCCTTAGTAATAAATAAGTAAGCTTCAGAATTACAGAATACATATTAAATATAAGCAGTATTGTGTCTAAATACTACATTTTCTCAAAGCTGTCACAATGGCATCAGGGGCTCTTTAATTCTGTCTCACATGGATAGCTCATCAAAAAAATGATGTGACCATGGGATAAGAAATAGAACTGCAGGAAGGGTAAGGAATTAACTGAGTAAGAGAACCCAGAGTGTTGTCCTCAAAGGAGAATACTCAAAGGTCAGGGAAGTCATGAGTGGGGCGCCACAGGGATCAGTCTTGGGACTGGTCTTCTTTAACATCTTCACCTGTGAGATTGGATGCAGATATACAGGAGATCTGTCTCTTTGCAGATCACACAAAGATTTACAGAAGAGTGGCCAGCAGGGAGGGTGTCAGGGCCATAAGGAAGGATCTAGAGAAACTATATTTTCAAAAGAATCTGCCCAAGATGTATCTGTTGCAATTTTCAAAACAGAAATGTATCCCAACCTGTTAGACCATCTATTAGATGGTCTATCAGGGCCCAATGTTCACTCCAAAAGCAGACTCAATTGTGTCCAAACTGAATGCAAATCACATTTGTGTCAATGTTCTGCTGTAAAGTGTGACTTTTTGTTGTACATGAATGCTGCTGCTGAGAACAGTAGCAGGGCTGCCTGGATGCAAGTGGATGGCTGCAGATGCAACAGCATTATGCATTTGCTTCTGTGTCCAGGCCTTTTGGAAATTACCTCCATAGTCTAGGGTATGGCATTAAAAATGTAATACAAAGAAGTGTACGGTAATGCACAAAAGTGACAAGAATTCAAGCAGAGACTACAGAATGCAGGGGTCAACCTTATTTTTTTTGTACTAACCAGCAGGAGAAGTTGATTCAAAAAGGCAGATAGTTGTGCTAGTCCAAAATTATATTGGATAATTTTGCTCACTTATGCAGGAAAATATTCAAGTCAAGAAATATTCTAATGCTTGCACATTTATCCTACTGCCATATTGCTTCCTGCCCCAGAAAAAAAGACATGCCATAAATTATCACATAATCTGGTGCACCCCCATTGTTTTGTACCATGGTCCCCATGCTTTCTGTTTCAGCACCCCCAAACCAGATGATCCCACAGCAGTGGATATTGAGTCATGCAGCCTTAGCCCTGCATATACAATAACCAGCATCATTATGTACATCACCACACTCTCACTGCCACTTACAGGGCAATGAACTGAGCCAGACAAAGAAAGACACTCTCAGCCCCACCCTGTGATCAACTGGAGACCTACACATCTAGAAGTATTTGAGCAGTGACAAGTAACCCAGGGGTAGATCAAGGATTTTTGGAGGGATGGGGCCAGGACAACCTAGGTGACTTGTGCATTAGAAAAGTTTGCAACATGTATATAGATATTGCAACATGTCTATAAATATATGTATAGATACATATATGTATAGATATATATTCTTTGCAAAAAAATTGCATTAATGCAACAGTTAGGGTTTTTTACAGTGACAAAAGTGAGGAAATTCACCATTAGGGTAACCACCCTTTGCACCCCATGACCACCCTGCCCCACCAACAGGCATCAGGGTGTGTGTTGGAGTCATCGGCCCTAACTCTCACCCCATTCCATGTGTAAATAAACTGAAGTGGTGCAGTATAGGAGAATTGGGTGAGAGTTAGGACCAATGACCCCAATGCACACCCCGATGCCTGTTGGTGGGGGCGGGGTGGTCGTGGGGTGCAAGGGGTGGTAACCTTAAAGGTGAATTTCCTCACTTTTGTCATTGTAAAAAACCCTAACTGTTGCATTAATGCAGTTTTCTTGCAAAGAATGTCCTTACTTTTTGAGAAAGCATAGTAAAGTACAATGTCTCGCAAGTTGGTGAGAGCCCGGGGCCCTTGGGGCCCCATGCTCCCACAGCCCCGCGCTCTCACCAACATGCAAATTTTTGCCTAACATAACAGTACAAGTACTGAATATCATATGCATTGGTGGTAGTGCATATTGGTGGGAGTGCAGGGCCTTTCGGGCCCCACGATCCCACCAACTTGAAACAAACCAAATTTTCATTCATTGGAGTGGCATAATTCTGTACCTGTTTACATTTTACATACCTAACAACTGAAAACTACCTCTGTGGCAGTAAGGCTAGCTACCCTATAAATGTCAGGCCACCACCTCAATGTAGAAGGCAATCCACAAAACATGAACTGTGTGATGCAATATCTCTGCAGCAAATTAATTTTAGGACACCTAAATACCATAATTCACATCTACAGGACATCCCTTCAGCACCTTCCAAATTTCAAGTTAAAAGACCAAACCATTTCTGAGATATTTAATTTTAAAGTTTTTGCACCTTTAAAAATTCTTTGATCGTGAGAATCGGCCGCAACCTCACGATCAAAGATCATCTTTGTTCATGAGGGAACATCTAGTCATGAAATTTTGGCTATCTGGTCCCTTCCAGAGACATCTGATTCAGCAAAAATCTGGCCATCTTGTCCTGCCCTCACGAATGAAGCTTACGATCAAAGAAATCTCATGACCAAAGAATTTGCAGGCTCACGATCAAAGAATTTAAAAACATTAAAACTCCATTTTTTTTACACAACTACATTAAACTACAGGCATGGCTCGATAGAGGGAAGCCCCCTGAGCAAAACCCATCCTAGTTTTATTTCAGAAGTCATCCCTGGGCTGAGATATTTGTTTTTTTTCCAACCCAAAAATCTGGCCATCTCGTCCCTCCCTCAGGAACAAAGATCACAATCAAAGAATCTCACAATCAAAGAATTTGCAGGCTCCTGATCAAAGATCATTAGCGAGTCACAATCAAAGAATTTAAAAGTTTAAAACTCCATCTTTTGACACAACTACATTAAATCACAGGCATGGCTAGATAGAGGAAAGCCCACTGAGCAAAACCCATCCAAGTTTTACTTCAGAAGTCACCTCTGGGCTGAGATATTTGTTTTTTCCTACCCCAAAAATAAAACAAGATGGCGGCCAGCACAATTGATAAATTTCTCACGATCAAAGAATCTTTGATTGCAAGCTTGCAAATTAGTTGATTGTGAGGAGTGATCAGATGGCCAAAACCCCATTCTTCTTTCGAATAACACCATATAAAGCTTTACATAGACTTATAATGGGAGCTAAAAAGTTTAATAACTTTTGAATGGATTAATATTTTTTCACCAAACAAAAAGTGGCATGTTCCTTTACATAAGTTCTTTCTATGTACCAAGTTTCAGACCAGCATGCCACATGGTAGCCATGCAGCGCCACAAAAAAAATCTGAAAAACTGCCCTCAAAACTGGCGAAAAGTGCATTTTCAGCAATTCACTGCACAAAAACCGTAAGTCCAACCAAAACACAATTTAGCATATCAAGAGTTCTACCGTGCCCCACTGAGCATGACAAATTTCATGCAAATCCATTGAATGGGTCCAAAGTTATTAATGCACAAAATTTCAAGTTTAACATTAAAGTGCTTTCTTAACCCTAACTATAGGGGTGCGACTGTGCCCCTATAATATATATATATATATATATATATATATATTTATAAAATGGGTAGGAAAAATTATGTCTGCTGATTTGTTGGATTCCATCACATGACCGTGCTTATATCAGAGCACGACCGCACACCTGCACTTTTACCCCTCAAAAAACAATTTTGCCAATTCATATGATAGATAAACTTTACAGTGTGCAGTCATGCTCTGATATATGCACACCTTGGGTGGTTGACGCACTCAGCCTATGGCCTCATGCGTACACAACACCAAGGCGTACATATATCAGGCCTTGACAGTACACCTAAGAGTGGGTTATCTATTACACACACACACATATATATATATATATATATATATATATTAGAAACAAAAAACTCCGTTTAATGCATTAGTCAGGGTTGTTCCACAGTGACAAAGTGAGAAAATTAAGCTGTTAGGGTTGAAAACCCCTTGGACCCTGCCCACCCCAATTGGCATTGGGGTGTGCATTAGGTCATCAGCCCCAACTCTCACCCCATCACATGTGTAAAGCAGCAGAAGTATAGGAGAATGGGGTGAGGGTTAGGACCGACAACCTCAATGCACACCCCAATGCCGGTTGGGGGGTGGGCAGGGGGTCCAAGGGGGGTTTTTAACCCTAACAGTGAATTTCCTCACTTTGGTCGCTGTGGAACAACCCTAACTAATGCATTAAATGGAGCTTTTTGCCTCTAATTTCCCTTCTTTTTGAGAATGATAATGAGAAATAGTGAATGTAATGCAGCGGGGGGGGCCCCGCGCTCCCGCCACGTGATGTCTTGAGGCATAGTAACAGGAACAGCAACGCAAACAGAAGCACTAACAGTGGCGCACATGGTAACACAAGCGGAATGAGAACAGAAAGGTTAACGCACACGGTGGCGTAGACGGGAACGGTCTGCCACATGATGTGTTGTCACATAGTAACATGGTGCCTGCAAATGGAAATTTCAATAGGTATGGTGATGCAAACTAAAACAGAAAGAGAAACAGTACTGTAGACCCAAATGGCAAAAAATAACAGAACGCAACCTAAAAAATGAAAACGCCTAAGGATAACGACATGGTGGCGCAGACGCCAACAGTAAGTGAACGGGTAATGGACTGCAAGCAGAAAGGGCAACAGTAACAGTAATGTAAGCACACAGGCTGGTTTTCCCCAAAAGCTGCATAGAGAAAGACAGTGAGTACAAAGAATATATGCATAATAATGGATATCAGAGCAGAAAATGAGGACTTGGAATACTAAATAGGTTATATCTCAGGAACCGTACGACATAAAAAAAAAATTAAAACTCATATTATTTACAACTGTCCTAGCTTATTTTGTACTTAGCCCCCATAAGGGGGCTAAGCATTTTCGACGAAAGTCCATTATCTCACGTTTCGTTCGAGATATGGGCCCTGAAAAGCGTGCAAGCGCCGTAATGTTATCCTATGGGAAAAAAAAAGTTCAGAGCACCATAACTTTGCTTCCCTGTAATATTTTTTCACCAAACCACCGGAAGGTACATCTGTGGGCTGCTGGCTGTCTTCCCTCCAAATTTCAGGAAAAAAGACCAAACTGTTATTTTGCAGCAGGGAGCCAAAGGATTCCTGTAATGCATCGGGCACCGTAATGTTATCCAGTGGGAAAAAACGTCAATTTTGGAGTGCTGTAACTTTGCCGCCATGTAATATTTTTTCAATACAACACTGAAAGGCACATCTGTGAGATGTCGGCTGCTTTCCCTCCAAATTTCAGCCCCAAACTCCCAACCGTTCTTTTGCAGCGCAGTGCCAAAAATCACTGTCACTTTCCCACAGGTAGAAAACTACTGTCGCAATTTGCGAAAGTTTTCGCAAAAAAGTTCGACACTTTCATGAGCACGAAAGTAATTTGCAAAGTACTTTTTCCAGAAATTTGAAAAACATATTTCTGGGGTGTTTTACCACAAAATAAAGACATGGCAAGCATCCACAGGGTCTGACTAGGTGAATACAAAAAGAATTAGGTTGCTAGAGGGTCCCAAATTTAAATGCCAACCATTTTTCTGATCACCAACTGAAAACAAAATGGCTGATTTGCGAAAGTAACAGGCCCATTTGTGAAAGTAAAAATGCATTTGCGACACTGTCGAACTTTTTGTTAACTTTTCCCATTGACTTATAATGGGAAATTGTTTTTTGAATAACTTTTGAACCGTTTAATATTTTTTCACCAAACTTTGAAAGGCACATCGGGGACCCTGGATGCACATTCCCTGAAGATTTCAGGCCGGTCGTGCAAACTGTGCGACCTGTATGCGCCACTGTAGAATTCCAGAAAAAGCGTAAACACGTGCGCAAATCATGCTTAATAACTACGCAGCTGTGTATCCAACCAGTACAAAACTTGGCAGATGCCAAGGCCTGTGGTTTTTGATCATGTATTCCAAATTTCATTCAAATCTGTCAAACGGTTGCAAAGTTATTAAGGTGCAAAGTTTTGGGGTTTAACATAGAAATGGCTCCTCAACCCTAGCTATGGTAGCACTACCGTGCTACCATAATATATGCAATGGGGTGGACATATATACTCAGTGTGATAAATGCATTTATCTGAGTCACTGTATGTATAAATAAATTTATACATACAGTGACCATTTATACACACAGTCACAAATCTCTTTAGAATTCATTTAGAATGTTCGGCCTCAGAAGTAGTTCTAACCATATTCAAATGGGGATAACTTTAAAACGAAAAAAGATAGAATGGTACTGTGAGCACGACAATTTTTCAGCACAAAATTATCTACAAAATGAGTGGTGTTTCATGTATAGATACCTTATATATTTTTTACATTTAGCAAAAAAGCAGAAGGAAATATAATTTTTTGTTCACTTTTTTGACAAACAAATTTGAATAACTTTACAACAAAAAATGATAGCATGGTACTGTGAGCACGAAAAATGTTCAGCACAAAAATATTTACAAAATGAGTGGTGTTTCATTTATAGATACCTTTTAGTTTTTTTATAATTAGCAAAAAACAGCATAAAATTCAATTTTCTTTTCCCTTTTTTGACAAACAAATGTGAATAACTTTAAAATGAAAAAGGTAGCATAGTACTGTGAGCATGATATTTGTTCAGCAAGAAGTTTTCTACAAAATGAGTGGTGTTTCATTTAATAGCAACCACTATGCTAGGCAGACATACTCTAGGAAAGTTAACCAAAACTCCCAGAAATTATCATTTAAAATAAAGATAAACAGTCAAAACCAAATGTTCCTGCACTGATAGAAAGCATCCCTACTGCATAAATGAAATATACAATGGTGAGCTGTCAGATAAATGATTTATCTACACTTGCGCTGTTTGACCTCGGACACCTCACTCGTGGCTTATGCCACTCATGAGGTTACCCAAGGTCAAACAGTACTTGTGTAGATAAATCATTTATCTGACAGCTCACCATTGTATATCCCTTATATATATTTTTTTATATATACAATGGGTGTGAGTGATAAATTATATTATTTTCAACACAGTGTGATAAATATAAGACCTGACATTTATCACACCCAAGCAAAGCCACGCAAAGCCAAGCAAAGCTGCACAAATGGTACATTTTGCAACATTGAGGCCCCCAGTGTATATATCTGATACATGATGGACACTCGTGTGATATGGGAAATATGTTCAGTCCTGTACAGTGACCTCTGAAACCTCACTCGTAGCTTCGCCACTCATGAGTATTCAGAGGTCACTCTATAGGAGTGAAGATATTTTCCATACCACACTCATGCCCATCATGTATCATATATATATATATATATATATATATAATATATATATATAAATTATATATATATATATATATATATATATATATATATATATATATATTGCAAAAAACTTTGCACCCTCCGGGCACCGTGCTCCTATGCAACCATAACTGTAGAGACACTGTAATTAACCCTCATCTTCCATCATACTGCTATCACTCTACAATGGTATCCATTTGTGGGAGTGCAAGACCCTATGAGCCTGTGCTTCCATCTACCTATAAGTATAGAGACACAGTGCAGGCCTAGAGACATTCAAAGTAACCCTTTTGCTGCAAATGGTACAATATCTCAGTAACCATAGAAACACTGGAACAAATTCAACTGCAGTTGTAATCATGGCCTGGCAACCTGTGTACTAAGCTACATTTATCAAAAAATCTGTATCTCAAGCCGTTTTTGAGATATAGTCACCGAAAGGTACCATGGCCACCACAATGTTATTCTATGGGAAATGTCTAAACTTCAGAATGTTATAACTATGGAACTGGTTTAAATGTTATCACCAAACCAGCAAAAGGCACATCTGTGGAGCAAGTCCTTTCTACCCTGCAAATTTCACCCCAAAATTCCTAAACATTTATTTGCAGTGAAGTGGTAAAGAAACAGGCATTTTTTAAAAGTACTTTTGCAAATTTTATGAAACTTCACAAATTTATGAAAGAACGCTTTGTAAACTTTTGAAACGATTTTGCAAATTTGCAACACTTACAATGGAAAAACTGAAAAAACATATTTCAGAGCATTATTTTTAAAAACTATTGTGACAATCATGTTGTTTGGGCCCTGATTAGGTAAATACAACTGTGTGTGTTTACCAAGGGGCAGTATTTTTGAATTACAGCATTTTTTCCATGTCGCTAACTGAAAACAAGATGGCAGATTTGTGGCACTACAGAATCCATTTGCAAAAGTCAAAAGTGCTTTCATGAAAATCAAAAGAACTTTCAAGGCAGACATATTTTTTTCCAGTAGGCTACAATGGGAAACTTTAAACTTTAATAGCTTTTGAATGGATTAATATTTTTTCACTAAACCTTCAATAGGCACATCTGTGACCCAGACCCCATATACCTTAACAATTTCAGATATGACCCCCAAACCATTTCAGACTTACAGACAAGCAAAGAATTTGCACAAAAATGGTAAATTGCACATTTTTTGGCACTGCACAGCTCTGCAACTGCACATTAGACAGGAACAAAGCTTGTCAGATCAAGAGTTCTATGGTACCAGGCAACGCATGCAAAATTTCAGGTAAATTGTACAGTGTCGGATTTGCTGTACATGTGTGTCCTGATTAAACGATCACTGGCTTCATATGCTCCACACTCCCTGTGAGACAGTGTCTTCAACTCTTAAAACTGAAGGTGGACAAAGCAATGGGGACTGATGGGATTCATCCCAGAATTCTAAAAGAACTAAGGGTAGAACTAGTGACACCACTGACTTCCCTCTTTAACAAATCACGGGAGGATGGGGTAGTACCTGAGGTCTGGAGGAGGGCAGATGTGATTCCCCTTCACAAAAGTGGGAGCAGGGCAGAAGCAGGAAACTACAGACTTGTTAGTTTAACCTCAGTGATAGGGAAAATGATGGAATCACTTCTGAAGGAAAGAATTGTTGAGTACCTAGAGGCCAGAGGGGCACGGGACCCAAGGCAGCATGGATTCACAGCAGGAAGGTCATGCCAGATGAATCTAATAGATTTCTTTGACTGGGTGACCAAAGTAGTAGATCAGGGAGGGGCTGTGGACATGGCCTGCCTAGACTTTAACAAGGCATTTAACTCAGTCCCACACAAACAATTAATATTCAAGTTAGCCAGCCTGGGATTGGGTCCCAAGATGATAGCATGGGTAAAGAATTGGCTGGAGAATAGGACACAGAGGGTAATAGTAAATGGAGTCCACTCTGAAGAAAGGGGGGTTACTAGTGGGGTGCTGCAAGGTTCAGTATTAGGTCCGGTCCTCAATGTCTTTATAAGCAACATTGCAGAGGGACTGGAAGGAAATGTACATCTCTTTGCAGATGACACAAAGATCTGCAACAGAGTTGATGCACAAGGTGGGGTGGAAAGGATGAGAATGGACTTGCAAGGTTAGAGGAATGGTCAAATGTATGGCAGCTTAGATTTAATGCTAAGAAGTGCAAGGTAATGCACCTGGGAAACAAAAACCAGGGAAGATACACAATGGGGGTGAGATACTAACAACAACAAAAATGGAAAGGGACCTGGGGGTAGTCATATCAGATGACTTAAAGGTGGGCAAGCAATGTGAGAGGGCAGTAAGGAGGGCTGGGGGGATACTGGGATGCATGGGGAGAGGCATCACCAGTAGAAAACAGGATGTTGTTATCCCTCTGTACAGACAGCTGATGAGACCCCATCTGGAGTACTGTGTGCAGTTCTGGAGACCCAATCTCCACAAGGATATAGACAAGATGGAAACTGTCCAGAGGAGAGCAACTAAAATGTTGCAGGGTCTGCACCAGAAGACATATGAAGAGAGACTAAAGCAGCTTAATATGTATAGCCTCGAGGAAAGGAGGGAGAGGGGGGACATGATAGAAACTTTCAAGTACCTCAAGGGAATCAACAAAGTCCAAAAGGGTAGCATCTTTCAAAAAAAAAGGTGTGCGAGAACAGGGGGACACAATTTGAAGATAGAGGAGGGGGCAGCTCAGAGGTAATGTAAGGAAGTATTTTTTCACAGAGAGGGTTGTGGATGCATGGAACGGCCTTCCAGAGGAGGTTGTGGAGTCAAAAACAGTGGTTGAATTCAAGCATGCATGGGACAGCCATAAGGCAATTCTAGGGGGTGGAAGTAGAAAGAAGTAGGCTGCTGGTTAACTAGGATCTACAGCTTATCCATTAGGTAGGGAAATGGGCAGACTGGGTGGGCCAAGCGATCCTTATCTGCCATCAAATTCTATGTTTCTATGTTTCAAGCCCAGTGACCACAGTCGTGAGGTGATCGAATGGCTGGAGCTAGCAATTTCCTCCCAAAGATCCTGCAAGTGTGTTTGCTCATGTTTCATGATGTACAAAGTGATGTACCAAACAAGAGCTAAAGAGTTGTCAGCAACACACTGCGCATCAATATTCACTTACCACATCAGGAGAAGAGTAGGGTTGTAATCATTGATGGACACCTCATTCTCCTGTCTGAGTAACTCATACACCCTCTTAGTGGACTTTGCTTTGAGATGATGATGCATTGCTGAGAATAGGTCATTCATGCATCCTTGCAGGCAAACATGTCTAGGGAAACCAAAATGGCATCTGGTGTACCACTCAGTATGACTCTTAACCGGATGACAGCAATATTTTCCACAAAGATGCTGTTGGAACTTTTGCATCAACTGACATAGTGTAGGACTGTCATACTTGGGTATGTGACAAGTGATGTACTGCTGAATAGAGCTCAGAAACTCTGCAGCTTCATTATTGCCAATGTGAGGAGCATCCTTGATCCACAGCAATATATGGATATGAGGAGCATCTCATGCCTGGTATTCCACCCTCCAGAAGTAGTGCTCAACAAGCCCAAGAGATGGATTGTCCTTTGAGAAAATGAATTTCAAGATGTCATGGCAGCGCTGGTGAAAATGTCGGGACAGATATTGCATCAAGTGATCACATCTCACCAAGAACCATTGATGAAATGCCATCAGTGTCACTATTGGCTCACTTCAGTAGTTCAATCAGCTCATCCCAGCTGTATTCAGCACAGCTTAGAGTTGCAAACCATGTGGCTGCACCATACTCAAGCAGCATAGACACAACCTCAGAGTGTCTCTAATACCAGTATTCCTTAATACCATGCAGACTAGACAGAATGGGGTCAAGTTCACCTGCAATGTATTGTCCTTGTCCTTCAACTTCTGAAGAAACTCTGTAGCCATGATTCCATCAAGTGGAGCAGTGAGGTGTAGCGTATGTGCAATGGATGCAGAGAGTATACTGAGCTCACTCTCCCACAGCTGGTGGAATGAATACTGAATGTTCCTATGGATCTTGCCATCCATGTTCAAAACTCTAAATGTCCAGTACTCAGTACCAGGTGCATGCACTTCATGTGCATCCAGAGGACCTCCTGTCCCCTCACTGAAACATATCTGGTAAGCACTGTGGTTCTAGTGTTGCCTCCCAGATACTTACAGGACTGCCTTCAACCTGTTTTGTCTGGTAAAGGTCAATATTGTCTTCAACTCGGTCTCTGCCATGTAGAGAGTGAATTGTGTACTGTTAATACACATTTTCATTTGTAGCAACATCAACCTTCTCAATCATTGGTTTTCTTGTGTCCAGCACTCCAAACTGAGTACCCATGTTATTCAGTTCATCAATGTCAAGGTCTGCATAGAATGGATTATTGCTCTTCAGATACCAGAGAGCAGTCCTCACCTCAACATTGACAACATCCTGCCAGATTACCTTAGGCTTCATGGGGGGACACCATTTACAAGAATAACCATACATTTCTCATGAGAGATTGACTCCACATTCTCTTGAAGAGGTAGTGGCAGGTACATGACGGAGCCCTTCAGAGATTTCACAAGCTCTTTCTGTGGTATCTTCTGTGACCTTGTATTGAGATTCAGAATAGTCAGGAATGGTTTCATCGTTTGTATGAGAATCCGTTCAAACATATTCACTGCAGCAATCTCACCAGGTGTCACATCAGCCTCCATATTGTTCAATGCAGACCTTGGTGGCAGTATGTTATATTGCACCTTAGTGAAACAGTATTGACACATAATTGTTGGGTCTAGGTCACAGTTATGCTATAGCAGTAGAAATGCCAACAATCATGCTCACATCTCATTAAAAGACTGTATCTTTTCCAGATCAACTGTAACAGTCTGTTGTCTGTAAAGCAAATCTGTGACATGAGGCACAAACAGTTAAACTTCATTCTCTGTGCCAGCACAAATTTGCCAAAGGGTTTGCCAAATGTTTTAATGATCTCTGCTTCATTGAGAGAGACTGCACAAATCAGTGGTGGACATTTCATCAGAGAGTGCAGCACAAACACTTGTTCTACGTTGCACATCTCTAATGATGGTCATGATACCTTTCATGTTATCTGCATGTAACAACTCATCAAGCTGTGTATAAATATTCATAGCTTTCCTGACTTTGTAGATTCTGCATACAAAGTTGCACATTGCTGAGTTGTAGACAGCAACCATATGGATGTGGTGGAACACACTATTACAGACACCACTGTCCAGGCATGCCAAGGAATGCCCCAGCAGTCCATAATGTGGATGAATATCACAGTGGTCAATGGTCTGAAACAACTTGTACCTCTGTGTCTGCTTAGTAATAACATGGAGGGATGAGAGTACATTGAAATGAGGATGTGATACATATGAGGAACAGTTCTACCTGACATATGAGACCTTCAAAACAGAGCAATCTGATGCATATATTCACAGATTGGAGTTAGAGAAGGAGCAGCTTGAGCAAGCCACATTATTTCCACAGCAACACTGGCATGGCAGGAGAACTCACACAGTTGGTGGACCATGATGATGGATGTGTTTTGTGGTATGTTCAGAGAGTGTTGTATGTTCACTTACCTGATAATGGCAGTCTCTGGTTGTGTTACTTTACCCCTTAGTCTGCTTGTATATGTGTGTGTGTGTGTGTGTGTGTGTGTTTTGGGAGGGAAATACGGAGTTAGGGTGCTCAACCCTAACACAGAATTTCCAATCTTTTGTCACAATAATATAAACCCTAACTGATGCATTAACAGAATTTTTGCAATTAATATATATTATAGGGGCCCGGTCCCACCCTATATTAGAATAAATGGCCAGTTCTATGTTAAACCCCAAATTTTGCACTTTACTAACTTTGCTACTGGTTGACCAATCCGCATGAAAGTTTTCATGCACCTTCAGGGAAGGATCTCTTAATGCTGTAAGTTCTGTTCCCATTGGATGCATGGGTGTGGAGCTATGGAGTGTCAAAAAATGTAAAAATTACCATGTTTAGTCAAATTCTTTGTCATGCCACTGCACAGAAATGGTGTGAAATTGTGGTCTGACATTTTCAGGGTAAACAGACCTTGGGCCACAGATGTGCCTTTTGCAGATTTGGTGAAAGAATATTAATCTGTTCAAAAGTTATTCAGTTTTAAAGTTTACCATTATTTTCATTGGGATCAGTTAGATATCCTGTGTGAAAAAGGATCCTTTATCAAAAATGGGTACTCCTTTGTCACAAATGGGAAATCCTTTTTCATGCTGCTGCCATTTTGTTTTCAGTTAGCGGGTCAAAGAGACTTAAATTACAAAAGAAAACCTACTGGGCTTTGGTAAACACCAACAGTTGTATTTACCTAGTTGAGTCCCATAGAATTGGATTTGGGGGTCAGGTTTTGTTTTATAACTTAGTCAGAAATGTATTTTTTTTATCTATAGGAAGGGGGAGGGCAGAGCAGCAAGGTGGCTGTTGTGGTGCATGGAGCCTTGCTGCTCCTTGTTAGTTTGATGTTTTTGGCTCTCTTGCAGTAATTCAGACTGTTATTATGTCAGATGCTGTTTGAAAAGCTAAAATACATGAATAATTATATAGAAGTGGTCTGATTGATGATGAATTAATAACTGCTCATGACAGAAACTAGGGGAACTCTGCACAGAGAATTATTCCATGAAGCTATACAGGTACAAAACAATTAAATTACAAAACCAAGTTGAAGTTTTAATGTGATAACTATAATAATAATAACTGCAGTCGAACACACAGATCCAACAAAAAGACAAATTTATAAGAATGAGGGGTAAATAAACACAGGAAAACAACACATAAGGAAAGCAGTATAGATGTCCGACAGGCAAAATACCTATCTATTAAAGTTTTAATGATTCAGTTGATACATTGGAAAATATAGATCACATATTATGGAGTCTGAGAAGCACACGGAACTTGGTAAATTAATAGCACTCACAGTGAGCTGTCAGGTTCAGCTGACACGCAATTATGTTAGCACTCACAGATATACTGAAGTAGAAAAAAATATCCCCCTTTTCTGTCAGCAGTTCCAACTCAGCAAAATTACATAGAATTGTTGTATCTGACAAAACACCTGGTTTGTTGCATATACACAAGTTATTATGCCATTTTTAGATGCTAGGTGGTGGAATCGTATCTGACAATCAGATTGCAGTTGGAGTTAGCTGCTAAACTGCAACAGACTAGCATCATTCATCATGGCATGTATGGAGTACCACTGGATTTGTTTGAATGCGAGTGCTCTGGATGACTCTTGTCCTTGCCACACTGCCACTGCCACCCAACTCGAGTCAATATGACAGCAGTGGACAGTTGTAATTGCAGACACCATCACAAGCAGCCAAGAGGCACTGAATCAGTGGGAGGGAGGTGGCTAGCCAGCAGGCAGTTGAGGAGCAGACAAGCAGCTCAAAATTCATCTGTGGGTCGGGTGGGTACTGCAGACCCACGCAGAAGGCATTGATATGATATGGCATTCTGAGGATTTGTTTTGCTTTTGTGTTTTAATTGTGTTCTTTGTAAGTTTAGCCTATTAACCTGTTGGCCTAAAGTTAGCAACCTCCTGGGTTTTAGGATATTTATTGAATTACTGAATGGAGTTTTGTGCTTTATTTCATTTGAATTTGAAAACTGGAGCTTGTGGTTAATCTCCAAGGAGCGTGTAGAAGTGGGTGAAGGGCTGAGCACAGTGGGCAAGATTGAATTGAATTCACAGGCAGTGTGGCTTTTCAGGGCTGGGTGCCTTTCCTGAGCCTCTCTTTACTGCCACTGTTCCCTCTTCCTATCACTTGTTCACCACTCCTGTTCCTGTGTCATCTCATCTCTCTCTGGTGGCAATTTGTGATGGTTTTATGACCTTTATTACTGCTTTTTGGAGCATTGTCCTTATTACACAATTGAGACTGGCACAGGTATAAAGGCAAAAAGTGGGACTCTGTGTGTCTTTGGGTTATAGATGAAACGTTGATCGGATAGACTTTACATTTTAAACTTTAAATGTAAAACTCACTTACATGCTTTCAGAGTGCTTGAGGCAAACTAGCTGAGGATTTCCTCATGCATTTTGTTTGGCGTTTTTCTTATTTGAGCATCAAACATGCACCTTCTCATTACTGATGATGTCAAGTTTCACCTGTGTCATAACCCCCCAGTGCTGAGCTTGTTTATCCAGGTATCCAAGGAGTGAGCAGTCATGCTGTAAGAACTCTGCAGATGGAGAAAGAAGTAAGATATAATCTTGTTTTTTCAGCAAACATAAATAAGTGGCTTGAAAAATCAGCTTGCAACCAGCTCTCATTATTGCTGACATCATGTTTCACCTGTTATTAAAAAAACTGTGCTGATCCTGTTTATCCAGGTAGCCAAGGAGTGAGCAGTCATACTGTGAGAACTCAGAAGATGGAGAAAGCAGTGGGATATAATCTGTTTTTCAACAAAATAAAGTGGCTTGAAAAATCAGCCTGCAACTAGCAAAGCAAAAATGACACGCTTAAAACTGAAAGTGCAGTTGAACCTGCCAAATCTGAATCTGGACCTCACAGTAATGAGCTGCAGTACTGTTACTGGAAGCCAGCAGCTGCTGCTGAGGAGATGCTCAGCTTCCTGAATAGTACTCTACCAGTCCTCTTTTACCAGGCTGAGGAAAGTGTGTCTGCTCTACAAAGCATTACAACAGAATGAATGGGGCTGAGACGGATCTGGGGGATGCTGTAATCTGAGATTCTAGTCTGGGCAACCAGGGATAGTGAGCCTTGTGCTGGGAATCAATGACTTGGGAAGTGAGCTGTGTGCTGAGATATTGACTGTGCTGTGTGTGGGGGATTTTTTGACAGAAGAACCATAACCTGAGAGCTGAGAGAATTAGCTGTGTGCTGGGTATCTGCCATAGTGAGCTGTCTCCTGTAGTCTGGGGAGTGAGCTAGCATCAGGAGGAATGAGATGTGCAGTGGAAATTTGATTGCAGGGGGAGCTGTGGGCTGGGATATGGGGGAATGAGCTATGAGCTGGGGTATGGAGCAGTGAGCTACAGTGGAGCCCACTAGGATGTAATGTTGTGTTACAGATTTCTGGATGACAGAATGGATTAACTGCTGCTGGAACTGCCTTATTTCCTGCTGTAACTCTGCTGCAGAATTCTGCCATATTTAATTGCATTGTACTAGTGGTTTGACTGTATGTGCTTGGTAGTACTATCTGGGTCAGTGACTGAGCAGTGTGGGGGGGATCTGGGGCTGTGAGGTAGCAATTTGGGAGACCAAGCTTAGAGTTGAAGGGGTGAGTTATGTGGTGGGCATATGGGTCAGTGAACTTCATGTTTGGGATCTTGAGGCATGAGTTGAGATTTGGGGGACTGAACTGTAGGCTGGGATCAGTGGTGGGAGTGGGATGGGGATAGAGGTATGAGAGAGAGAGAGAGGAGACAGAGAGTAGGATGAGAGGGGTGACCTAGTTGCTAGCACTTGGGGTAGGTCAGTGCCTAAGGTGGTCTCTCTCTCTCTGGGCAGGAAATTGAGAGCAGCAGGCAGAGGGTTGGGTAGTAGACATGGGCCAGCTGCTTCAGGGAGGGCTGGTTCCCTTGCAGGCATGTGGCATCAATGCCAGTGGGGTAATCAGCAGCCAGCACAGTGAGATGGGATGGGTGGTGTCACTCACTGATACGCAATTTCAAAGAGAAAACAGAGGACCACCAAGCCAGGCCATACCTCTCAACTGTCCTTGATTATGCTCAAGCCCTCATAAAAAAAGGTGCTGACCACACAGAGATCATGCTGTAAATTAAGATTTTGAAGCAGGAATTCATAATACTCTAACATTTTTAAATCAAATATAAACTTTGTACTAGCAAAGGCAGTGGTTTCCACACTGTTCTGAGTTTGTATCTCCATGTTTAAAGATGCGTCCCTCATTTTGAGGGTCAGTGTCCCACATTGTCCCTCATTTTAAGTGCCTATGTCCCTTAGTGACAAAAGGTTGAGAGGTATGAGCAAGGCGAGTGTCAGACGGTGAAGGTCAGTGGAGGGGGCGCTTTTTATTGGGATATCATGATTTTTTAATGCAGTGGCACTGACAACTGCCAAAACCCCTACATATTCACATTCTGTCTTTAGCTGTTGAAGTGTTTGGTAATGTATATCGACATTTTAAACCGACAGTATTTGCTAGCTGGCAAACATTGCATCCTACAGTTTTTATCAATAATGTATTTCTGGCACGCAAAACATGGTTTGGCTTCTGCCTGCTCGGTTTCAGGATTAATCCTTTGGTTAACCGCACATTCAGCTCCCCCATACCTTTTCCACCTTGATCATTCCAGTCAGAAACTGGCAATGCAACACATGTTACAAGAAAATGAAATGTATCAGTGATCGGTACTATGCTGCTGATTGCCAGTTGGCTGAATATCTAGTGAATGTAGTAATAGATTCAATTTTAATATGTGTGTCATAGTTTAGTTTATTTTCATGCTTTAAAGGTTGGGTAGTGTGTTCCATATGGTACTGAATTATTTAGAAAGCTTGCTTTGTTAGGTGGTTAGTATAGTGATAGCTTCTGATGTAATGTCTGATGCCAAGTTGGAAGTAACATATATTATTTCTCTTTCTGACACTAAGACGGTGATGGTGCAAAGTGGTAAGCAGAAGGCCATGTAACTATTGCCGTAGGTTGGTTGACTTAGGTGATTGTGGTGGTGGTGGTGGGTGGGTTGCAGGAAGTGGTTCCTGAACAGGTGGGTCAGGAGGAGATTTCATTCCCATGGGGAGGTAAGGCAGGGGCACCACTGTACTACTCCAGGACTAGTATTGTCAGCACTGGGGGGGGGGGGCACCATGCACAGGGAGAAGGACACAATTTCAGTCTTCAGCAATCTTAAACAGTGCTGCCACAGAGGCTGTTTATCACAATGCAAACTTCTGAATATACAGCTATGCCACTGCTCCTGGGGGATCCCTCACATGCATGTGCACAGCAGTATGTGTTGTATTGTCTGGTCACTACAGTGAATTGCGGGCCTTTGAATATGGTACATGTCGGCCAGCACTATTTAAGCAATAAGACAAGACCAAGGGTTGTGTTACTGGTCTGTTAATCACCCTCTGGGGTGTACAGAGGCATGAGGCATAGCACAGTGCTACAAGACCCTAGAGGGTTAGTGACTGATCATTAACATAACACCTGGTCATACCTTATTGCTATTGTAATAAAATATTTGTAAGTATTGTTAAACCTTGGTCAACATATGATTAGACTCTGCATGAATGTTAATCAAAGATTATGAAATAGGTAGAAATAATTATTGCTGCTGAATGGACAAGAGGTACTTTCAACCAGGCCCAGGCTGTTATCCCAGCTCAACATCCCACCTGAAAGTAGAGCAACACAAATATGTTAAAAATAATGCATCAAAATTACTAAAAAAGGACCATTTAATAATCACAAAAAGACATTGCAGTTAGTGCATTTATGGTGGTGTAAAAGCCCTTCTGGGGTGGTGGAAATACTTTGCTTCATCTCGTGCTTCTAGATCATGCTATATGTGCTGTTATTTAAGCAATAAGGCATTACAGGATGTGCATTATGATGGGTTAATGGACCACCTCAGGTAGTTTGAACTTTGAAGTACGAGACGAACTTGAGTGTTTTCACCATCTGAGAAGGGCCATTAGCCCAAGATGACACGCATGCTAGAGTGCCTTATTGTGATTAAGAAATGGGTCTTTTTTTGTTAACTGGATGTATTTTTTAAAACATATTTTTGTTGAGCTATTGTACTTTCAGCTGGGTTGTTGTGCTGGAATAATGGCATAGCACAAATTACTTTTCATGTAGTCAGGTGCCAGGGGGCTCAGATGGATGTGGCCTATCCTCCTCCTCCTCTGGTAGCATCCTGACCTGTGACCCAGCCAGTCTGCTCCTGGTTCTGCCACATGGCCAGAGGAACCACCTGCAGAGGGCTCACAAACCTGTTGTTGTAGGGCTACCCCAGAACTTCTCTACCGACTGTAAGAAATTACCCTCAGGAATGTTAATGGATTGCAAAGGCAGGAACCTCTCAAACATTGCCTTTCCCAATCAAGAGGGCCAGATAGCAAGTCATAGGGCCCCAGGGCTATGTGAAATAGTGGGCACCCTGTTAGTTCATTAATAGGCTAGGGGTTCTGGTGCTGCCTAGGTCCCCAAAGGCTTAATGAGGCTTGCCAATAAAAGGCAAGCCAGGTTGTCCTGGGAGACAGACAGAAATAAAAGGTGGAGGAAGGTGGGTGGGGCAGAGGAGGGGTTATGACATCAGAGGGGGCATGGCCACCAGGTTGCTCATTGGCTACTGGCCAAGGGGGAAGGGACCCACAGAAGGGGGGGCAGGTGCAGGGTCCCTGAGGACTTCTTAAGGACAGGTAGCCCAGGGATAGCCCTCTTTTGCTGCTGTAATTCCCCAACCACCCATCCATCTACAGGGGAAAAGGGGGATGTGTAATAGGCAATAAGACAGGCAAAGGCACAAGGGTGGCCAGCAAGGGCCAGGTGAGCCACTGAAGGAGTGGCAGAAGGGCTAGGTGGAGCCCCACTGGTGCAGGGATGAAGGGGAACAAAGGGGGAAGGGTGGGAGCAAGAAGAAAAGGGGGCAGTTAGGTGGGAGGGGAGGTACCTCATGCTGGGGACAAAGAACCCAGGTGTGGGAGTAACAGGGAGGGGGAGGGATATAGAACTAGAGGATGGATCTATGTGTCCACACCAAGTGGGGGTGTGTGGTCCGGGTAAGGTGGTACCTGGTTTATGGTGCTAATAGAAGGGTTGCCAGATCAGAGTGTCCAGACCCCGAGAAGCAAGGGTGGAAGAAGAGCAGAGCAATAAGAAGAAGAACCACTCGAGAGGGAAGATAGGACTGCTATGTCCTAGATGTGACATGGAACAGTTATGTCCAAATTGTAAATATGAAATGTTAGAATAAATGGGATGTAATATTTGATTATTATTATGCTGCATTACAAATAAATGTTACCAGCAAGCATCCAAACTTAACAAGCAGTGGCATGGTGTATTTACTGAGTGGGGATCCAGGGACAATGGTTTTTAATGCCTAAAAATTCATTTTGAGGGAGTTCCAGGCACTCTGAATACCCTGTCTTGTAGTGGGGAAAGGAAGGAAGGTTAGAATGTCTGAAACTGCATGATTATAGTACATTTACACTGAGTGTCCATGGATGGACCATAATTGATTGCATCGATTATGGCCCATCCATGGACACTCAGTGTAAATGTACTGTAATCATGCAATAATCAGTGGCAAGTTAGAGATGGAGTACAACTTAGGAGCATGCACGTAGAAGACCTTTTTTAAGACCTGAAAGGGAAGGCAGCCCACCAGCGCAGCAGCAAGGCATCTGTCTGCAGTGCCAACATCCCGGGTTTGAGGATGGACTCAGGAGTTGGACAGCTTGGGTGGGAGAAGGACTAAGCATCCTAGGGACTGCTCTTCTTCTCCAGGGAGAGGGCCGGGGAGAGTGTCTAGCACAATGCGGACCTCTGGTGGAGGCTAAGGGCTCCGTTGTGGCCAACACCACATGTCAGGGGGGCGGGGCAGACACTGGCATCATTGCACGTCCTTGCCCAGGGAAAAATAGATGCAAAAAATGCCAGCCACTAATGACAGCCCCCATTTCCACCACCACTCCCGCTTAGGCCATTGTCCCCGGGGGGGGTGCTGTGACCTTGCCCTGGGGACAAGCCAGGGCTAGAGACCCATGTTTTCTGGATTGGTGCCCACCCAGCAGCTCCACCCAGGGGGTAAAATCTGGGGTTTGGAGGATGGCAAGTGGAACGGAGAACCACAACCCCCATTGGGGGGGGGCCGACGCTGGCACAAAAAAAAGACCTGAAAGGGGGGAAACTGTTTAACCAGGAAAGGAACACTAAGCCAAGCTAGGATGAGAAATTCAGTATCAAGCTTGGTGTGAAGCAATGACTATAATAGGCAAGACAATAGTGTCAACTTACTGGACTGGATAGAAACGCTACTGGTATTGAGTCACAGGGCACAACTTACAAATATGCCACAGACAGTCACATTCTGTGGCATATTTGTAAGTTGTGCCCTGGGACTCAGGAGTGGTAATAAAACTCACTGTGAAAGATCAACTTTGTCAGTCTGTGATTTGTCAGTCTGTAATCTGGTTCTTTTGAGTTAAACGGCATGACCAAGACCATGAGCATGACATCTTTGCATGGGCCATTCAAAATGTCTCTCTGCCACCATCTCTTCACCTCCTGCTACTGTAACTGCTCATAACTACAGCTCCCTCCACCCCTCACACTTTTCTCCACTCAAGATCTTTCCTGCCAGCTCAGCATCTGCCCCTCCCACCTGGCAAAGACACATGTCCTGACTAGGGTCTTCCCTCTATTATGTTCCACACCTTAGTTCAACTGTGTTATTACTATGTTCTTCAAATGCTATCTACCTCTGAGAAAACTGTAATAATAACCTTAACTAATACCTTGCATGGGACTTACTACACCTGCTTCTTAAGTTTGAGAAAATTGTAAAAACGTAATGATAACTTTAGCTACTACCTTGTATAGGCATTTTCTACACCACCACTCTATCTTGTTATATGTTTGTCTACACTGTCCAACGTACTCTGATGTGGAGCCTTTGTAAATGAGTCTCTGACTCAAACGGTTGCAATTCCAATACCTTAAATAAATAAATAAATAAAATAAACAAAAATAGGTAATGAATGAAACACATACACAACAGAAGCCAGCCACCTTTGTCAAACTATTTTAATAAAGAATATTTTCAACATTGGTGCACATACAAATTGCCATACATTGCTGCCATAAAACTGTATGTCAGTCTTTTACAAGATTGACCTGCCAATGGACCTGGTGTCACCATCAGGGCTTATATTGCCACCCAACTGACAATCTGAAAGAGATCAAAATCAGAAAGCAAAACCAACATTATTCAAAAGTTCCTTGCATTCATGTAAAAATATCTAGACAAGATAGACAACAATCACCAAATATGGAAAAATTGCAAATAATGAAAATGTTATTTTTTAAAAGGTCAGTTTCTTCCAGGCTTTAAGGGAGGAAAAATCACAGATGAGGTCATCAAACTCCATTTCTCGTACCAGCTCTGATTCGACTGCCATGAGAGACAAGGCATTCAGATGACACTCATACATTGTTGATCTTAGGTCATTTTTTATCACTGCCATCTTTGAAAATGTGCGTTCCCCTTCACAATTTGTCACTGGCAGTGTCAGGAAAATTCTAAGGTTAATGTCCACATTAAGGGATGTTGACTGAAGGCCATTGTGCCTTAAATCTTGTAGCAATTTGGCTGGAGACTTATCTGGCTCATCTTGTACAAATTTAAACTGTAGGAGCTCATCAGGAAATGTCTGATTATCCAAGTCAAGGGGATAAACTGCAGCAAGGTCAGCAGCAAGCTAGCAAATGTCAGTGATGTCCAATGAGCTTATTTAAAACAGAACTCCAATGATTCTTATAGGCATTCAGTCGATGATGAAGACAAGCTGGCAATTTGTCAATTACAAGATTGAGTGTTTCAATACAACATTTTCAGCTTCCTTCAAATAAGGTGTCAGGCTTTCTGGATTCATCTCCAAATTTTTTTCTCTTTCAAATAAGGCAGAGATCGCTTTGATATTTTTGCAAAACAGCCTTGCATGTCTTCTTAGCAGCATTTTCAAAATTCTCAAATTGATCTTGCAGGGCAGCCACAAATGATACCAATGAATGCAGTAAGTGAACTGCTGTATTGAGATCGATGTCCACTTTCTGTATCTGCATGCTGGTCAGTTTAAATTGCTGAAGCACAGTGTCCCAAAATTGAGCCATGAAGGCTGCTTCCAAATGCTCCATTTTGCTCTGAAGGGAAGCAGCTTCTCGTTGGGTCTTAACTGACTGGCTCATATCTTCTGACAGGTTTTGTAGGGCTTGCCAAATTCTTTCATAGTTCTTACACAAAGCTGTTGTAGAATCAACGTGGCTATGTCCTCTCATGTCAGACAGACTTTTGAATGTCAAAAATCTCTGGGTTTCATCAGAGCTGTTGACAATTTGCTTTCAGCGATATGTTGATGTTGAGCAGAAAACATACAGTGACTGCAGAAACCCAAAGAAATTAATTACATGGGTGCAGCTGTCGTCAACACTGTTGACTCCCACTAAGTTCAATGACTGAGCAGTACATGGAACATAGTGCACAAGTGTGTTTACTCACATTAGGTGTGCTTGCAGTCCATTGTATCATCCTGACATATTGTTGGCATTATGATATGATTGTCCACAGCAGTTAGAGATGTCCAAACCCAAGTTATTTACCATAGCAAGCACAGTGTCAGTCAGACTTGCACCTATTTGGTTCTCCCAGTGGCTCAAATCCAATTATTTGTTCCATAATGTGTCTATCTAAACTGACAAATCAGAATAGAAAAGTCCACTGATCCACATGCGACAGATCTGGTATTGAATTGACAATCACTGAAAAATATTTGGCTTGTTGCAATTCTTGGGCAATTGAGTTTTTAACTTTCTGCCCCATCAAATCAATGCATTCATCACAAATAGTTGATGACAGATAGGAGGTATTACCTCTACCCTTGTGTCCAAACTTAGCCATATGATCAGCTGAAAATGGATCAAACTGAGTGATCAACTCCTAAATCCCAAAATAGTTTTCATTATTTGGTGACCCTAACAGCTCATCTTCACCACAGAATGCAAGTCCACGCTCACTTAAAAACTTGATAAGTGCCACAACATGTTTAAGAACATGTCTAGTATTGGCATTCTGACTAAAACTGCTGAGCTAGGTCTGAACCTACTGTACCTGTCACATTTACATGTCCTAGCCACACTAGCATACAATTTCGGTGTTCCAGGCTTTTTTTATGTTCAGAAATGCACTCATGATGTTTTCAGTCACTGGACCCTTCAGTAAAGACATGTGATCTTGTTGATAAAAGTTTGCAGGAAAAACAGTAAACATTTCCAGCAGATGGCAAGTAAATAAATCATTCCCCACATAACCACTTCACTGTTGTGCAGCTGACATGAAAACAAATCTCTGGATCACATCTGAGTCTTCGCAGCAATCACCCGAGCAGAAGCAAAGAAATTTGATACATTTTTATTCTGACAAGCAGCTGAACCCTCCACAATGCAGGATCACTGGTAAATCAATCAGCTTCAATAATGTTTTTTTTGCCTTCACTCGAGCCTGATCCAAGTCATGATCCTCTTCCTGAGGGTCATCTGTAACCAGTGCCACCACAACCCTGTCCGCATCTTGTACATTGGGACTACTAGTAGGCATGTTAACTTCTACAATACCTCCTTGCAGCTGCACATTGTCAGACTCAGATGCACCATTGGCTGGGATGGGTTCATTGCCAATACTGTCATCATCAAATAATTGTTGCTTCTGAGAGTTCTCTGACTCCTTGAAGAATTGGTTTATTTTTGGGTTCTTCCCCAGCAAAGCCACCCCCTTCATCTACATTTCTTTTTTCAGCTTTCTCTTAGCACACCCACTTAGATAATGATGGTTGCTAGAGGAATCCATAGCATTCAATTTACCACAACAATGACCAGGGGAGATATAGCAGTGTCTGGAGGTGGATCCAGGATGATTACTGAACAGAAAAATCACAAGTCAAGTGACACACTTGACACACACTCAGATCTCTGTGCTCTCTGGGTGCCTGCTGCTGCTGCTGCCCACTGGCTGCTGGCTATACAGTACAGCAAAAAAAACACAAACCACCACATTCTGACAGATAGCATAAGCTTCAAGCAAGGTTCAAGCTTCCCACCAGTGCCCTCTGCCCTGTATCTGACCATGACATGACCCTGTTGATGTGTGTCATCTGACTCAGGCTGCCTCCTCTGCACTGTCTGCAGCATGCTGTGCTGCTGCCCTATGTATTAACTAAGTCTGTCTAATAACAAACAAAAACAAATATTACCAAATACATCAGAAATGGAACTGGTAACTTGGCCCTCCCTGCTGCTGCAAGAATTGCAAGGATCATGGCTATGGCAACTGAAGCCCACCCACTGCCACCCCACTGTGACACTGTGTCAGGAGTGAGGTTCGAGTCCCACACAATAATAAATCCTCCACCCAGCCAGTGCTCTGGCTCCAAACCATTTCAAGCTCAAGACAAGTTTGATTGAAACTGTATATATATATCACTCACTATGTGTGTGCTGATGGCTGCTGTGCTGTCAGTGCCGTGGCTTACCTTACTCATGAGCTTGACAAAACATTGCAGTCTTTTTCTTTGCTGCACACTTGACTTGCTTCTTTGACTGCTGCTCTGCCCTATAGAGTGCACCGCCGCCACTGCCAGATGGATCCACGATAGATGCGCGACAAAATATTTGTCAAACGCCCTGTCAGCGACATCAGCAGGTCGACCACATTCTGCAGTCGGCTGCCAGTTCTCACTGTCCATCCCCAAACCCCCACATGGGGGGGATGATTCCCCCGTACTCCCCCACTTTAGGATTATCAACTCCAAGTTGGAGATGATTGGGGGGGGTGCAGGACCCCTGACAAACAATGCCAGGTTCCAGTGGGTTTCCCTCAGTGGCATGACACTGTAGTCACTGTGGGGGACGTTGCTGGCAAAATGTCACTGGCGGGGGGGTAACTGCGGCCAGACTGGCCCAGCCCCAAGCCCAACAACAAGCCCAACTGACAGGAGAACCAAGAGAGAGAGTGCACGCACTCACACAGTGGTGCAGTAGAGACTCTAAATGATGTGCTGCTGCCAGCTGACAATATAGCCTTTGGTCAGTCAGTAGTTTCCATGGTGCTGGTAAAACTTGTGTCAGTGATTTCTATGCTGGCTGCTGGCTCTCTAGTTAGACCCATGCCCCTGCCCATCTCATTAACACCTCCAGCTTGACCCATCGACCTCACCATGACGCAGCTGAACAAATGACTCAGTCAATCAGTTTTGATCACAGCACAGCACACTGAGCACAGCAGTATCCAATCACTCAGGCCAACTCAGGGCCCATTACTTAAAGGGGCCTCATCTCCTCCCTCCTCTGGTTCCTGGCATTTTCGGTACATGCTGCCTGGGCTGAGTCAAGAACACTAATTTTCCTAGGGCCCCTAAGCCTGGGACACCTAAACCCGTACGTTAATCCAGCCCTGCAAATCAACTACCTGAGTCCCCATGCCACAGCATCTGATGGACTAACTTGAACTTGATGCTGGAGTTTTTTGGCCCTCCCTCCCAACCAGTTCTGTATCAGCTTCATAGTTGATTGACACATGCTGACAATTGTTATCTGGGAGCTGTGGGTGAGGAGGTAAGCTTGTGCTTTTAGTCTGCTGAGCACACTGAATGAATTTTCTAATCACCCTCTGCTATTCTGGTTAGCTGTTACAGTTGAGCTTCCAGAGCTAGCTTTCTCTGTACTGTTGCACAATGCTTCTCTTCTGCTTATATAGTTGAGGTACCCAGTGCTAGCTATTCCTATGCATTTTTTGCACAAGGCTTCTGTTACTGCCCAATTCAGCTTTACAGTGTTAAGCTTGTACAGCAACTACAGTAGCATCGTTCTTTTGCTTGGTTCCCATTTGTCTCTATTTGTTTTCAGTTATTCACAGTAGTGTTTGTTTAACTGTCTACCAAGTGTACTGCTAATTTTGATTGGGTTCCATTTGCCTTTACTTATCTTCAGTTACTCACTGTAGACTTTTTTTAACTGGCTACCAAGTGCACTGTTTTGAATTGCTAGTAGTTCTATGCACTCTCTTATTTTTGCACTCTAGATTATAGTTTTACTATAGCTGCCTACCAACATGTATGTCTAAATGTTATAAGATGTTATGCTTCACCTATTTTATACTGAACTCTATAGGGCTCCTTAATCCTTTACTTCTCTGTCAGCATAACCCCTTTCCTCATGCTCCCATATTCTACTTGATTCCCCACAGTTATCCTCTCTGTCCAGCCCCCTACTTCACCCCTTCCCTTCTGACTATCTCTAATCTGCTGGCCTTCTGCCACTACAACATGCTATAGTTCTCCCTAACTCTCCTTCCCCTCCTGTTTACATTTGCTTCTCTCCCTGCCACTGACTCTCCCTCCCTTCCCTCCTCCTTTTATATCTACCTCTCCACTTTCCCCACTCTCACTACCTTCATCTTTCACTCTATCTCCCTTCCCCCTGGCTTCCTAACTGCTGCCTTCTCCCACCACCCAACCTCTGTTTTGCTACTCTTAGCTCCCTGCTCTCCCCCTCCCCCTTGTCCTCCATCTCGCCCATACTCCTCCATTCAACTGCCATGCAAATGCCCCTCTATTCCCACTAAGCTCCATATCTACCTGATATTATTGCTTGCAGGTGATATACAACCCAATCCCAGCCCTTCTTACCCCCCCACCACCACCAACTTCCCCAAAGTGCTAAGTTGGGCACACATTAATGTCCATAGCCTTCTCCCAAAAATTAACTTGTTATTACCTCTAATGGTCAACCTACACCCAGACGTGCTGGTTATCTCTAAATGCTAGCTTTTTCACAAGATTCCTGACTCTACAGTGGCTATTCCTGGCTACTGTCTCACCTGCCAGGACCATGCCACTGTGCTCCAACACACAAATGCACAGAGGAGTATGGAGTGATGGGCCCTGCACTCTGACAGGTAAATAAGTCTACAATTACAATCTCTCAAAAATTATGGATGGTTGGGCCCTGTGCTCCCACAAGCAAATAAGCCTTCAATTATACTTTCTCAAAATGTAAGGAAATTATCTGCAAAAAAACCTTTGTTAATGCACCATTAGGGTTCCCTATAATTATAATTCTCAAAATGTAAGGGAATTGCCTGCAAAAAACTTTGTTAATGGACCATTTGTGTTCCAGTGTCAAAAGTAGATAAATGCCATCTTAGGGTTCCTAACACTAAGACACTACCCCCACTCTTGGTTTCCTACCCTAAGACCCCATCCCCACCCTGCATGCATGAACAGGCATGAGAGGTGTGCCTTGGTATTGTGAACCCTAATGCTCACCCCATTCTCTTATACTATTCACATCTTAGCTTACTTACTCTTGGAATGGGGTGAGCAGTATGTTTCATAACCCCAGGGCACAGCTCTCATGCCTGTTTGTGCATGGGTGGGAGTGGGGTCCAGTTGAAACCAAGGGTGGGTGGGTGGGTCTAGGGTTGGGAAACCCAATGGCAATTCCTTACTTTTAATGCTGGAACTCTAATGGTCCATTAACAATGTTTTTGCAGAGAAAATATATATATACACACACACACACACATATATATACATGTAATAGATATACCACTCTGGCGTGTGGTCATGCTCTGATATCGCATGCCTTGGGTGTAGTCAATCATCCAAGGCGTGCTTATATCATAGCATGACTGTACACCTCAGAGTGGCTTATCTATCTTATAAAATGTCAAAATTGTTTTGGAGGGAGGTAAAAATGCAGGTGTGTGGTTGCATTCTGATATACTCTGATATACATGACGGTCATGTGATGCTCATCATCCAATAAAACAACAACAATTTCCCTACCCATTTTATAAATATATATATATATATATATATATATATATATATATGACAAAGAACCGCTGTACACAAACACTGAGGCAATGGTTACCCCAAAGAGCATTTGGCTGGGAAGCCAAGTTTCAAGGAAATACAAAATCACACATGCCCACACAATGCAAAGCATCATGGGCTGAATATGTAAATCACCACAGAATATTATGCTGGTTCAACTTTAAGCAGAATTGCATGGTGCCAAAAGGCCTCTCACACAGTTTGCAAAGGGTACTAACAGATGACACAGACATGTGTTTCATCCTACCAGGACTCATCAGCAAGCCTTGTCTGTTTGACACCCCAGTGGAATGAACCAGCTACCCTAAGACGGTCTGTCTGGGTTATGTTGTGGTGAACCCATTAAAATAAAAAAATATTTAAAAGACAAAGAACCTCTGTGTGCAAACACTAAGGCAATGGTTACCCCAAAGGGCATTTGGCTGAGAAGCCAAGTTTCAAGGAAATACAAAATCATACATGCCACACAATGCATATATATATATATATATATATATATATATATATATATATATATATATATATATATATATATTTCATGGCAAAAAACTCCATTTAATGCATCAGTTAGGGTTGTTCCACAGCAACATAAGTGAGGAAATTCAGTGTTAGGGTTGAAAGCCCCCCTTGCACCCCCAGCCAGCCCCCAACTGGCATCAGGGTGTGCATTGGGCTCAACAGCCCTAACTCTCACCCCATCACATGTGTAGACAAGCTGAGGTATAGGAGAATGGGGTGAGAGTTAGGACTGATGAGCCCAATGCACACCCTGATGCCGGTGGGGGTGGGCTGGGAGGTGCAAGGGGCCAAACCTAACACCATATTTCCTTGCTTTTGTCACTGTGAAACAACCCTAACTGATGCATTAAATGGAGCTTTTGCCATGAATGTCCCTTCTTTTTGAGAATGAGGACTATAAATACTGAATATAATGCAGTGGTTGGAGTGTGGGCCCTTTGGGCTCTGTGCTCCCACCATGTGATGTGTAGTGACATACAGTAGTAACCACAAACATTGCCAGCTATTTCCCGATATTTCACAAAATTTCTAAAGAGTTTCTCTCTGCTGCCCCTACTGTAGAAATGGAGAAAGCATTAGATATATCTGGAAATGTCACAGAATTTCAGGAAATAGTTGGCAGTGTTTGTGGCTACTACTGTAGTAACGGTAGCTGCAACGCAAATGCAGGCACTAATGGTTATGCTCATGGTGATGCAAACGTAAAAGGTAATGCAAACATTAATTGAAACACAAGTGCAAAGTGATGGCAAAGTGAACAGTGATGCAAACAGAGATGCAAGCATGTATGTAAATGCAACTAGTTACGCACACAGTCATGGTACCGCTATTGTAAACACAAATGTTAAGTGTTGCAGCAACAATAACACCTAAGGGAACAGAAATGGAAAGGTGAACACAAACGCTTATGGAAACACAAAGTGTAATGTGCACGGTCACGGTACTGCAATTGCAAATTGTAATGGTATCAGCAAAAATAATGCCAAAGGGAACAGAAATGCAAATGCAAATACAAGCACATACGGAAACACAAACCGTAATGCGCACGGTCATGGTACCACAATTGGAAATGCAAATGGCAATGGTAACAAGTAAAATAATGCCAAAGGAAACAGAAATGGAAATGCGAACTCAAGCACGTACAGAAAAGCAAACCGTTACACTCACGGTCACCGTACTGCAATTGTAAATGCAAATGGTAATGGTAACAGCAACAATAACGCCAAAGGGAACAGAAACGTAAATGCAAATGCAAGCAATTATGGAAATGCAAACCATAACATGCACGGTAATGGTACCGCAATTGTAAATGCTAATGGTAACGGTAACAGTAACAATAACTCCAAAGAAAACAGAAATGCAAATGTAATCACAAGCGCATAAGGAAATTCAAGCCGTGATGCACACAGTGATGTTATGCAATTGGAAATGCAAATGGTAGCATTAACAGGAGAAATAATGGCAAAGTAAACAGAAATGTAAACATGAATGCAAGTGCATACGCAAATGAGAACGCAAAGGGTGGCGTACACGGGAACAGTAATGCAAATGGGTACGGAAACACAAGTGGGAATGGTAACTAGAACAGTAATGGAAGCACACACCCTGTATTTGCCCAACAGCTGCATAGAGAAACACAGTGTGTAGAAAGAATGTATGCATAATAATGAGCACCAGAGCAGAAATGAGCTGACGGAATACTAAATTGCTGATATCTCAGGAACCGTATGACATAGAAAAAAAAATAAAATTTCATCTGATTCATGAGTTTCTGGGCTAGGTTTTCACTGAATGCTATGCATTGTCATGACGAATATTCCATATCTCACATTGTTTTCGAGATACAAGCCCCGAAAGGTGTGGCGTACGCCACCATGTTAGTCTATGGTAAAAAATGTCAACTTCAGAGCACCATAACTTGGCATCCATGCAATATTTTTTCATCAAACCACCAAAAGGCACATCTATGAGATGTTGGCTGTCTTCCTTCCAAAGTTCAGCCCAAAAGACCAAACCATTCTTTTGCAGCAGGGTGGCAAAGAATTCCTGTCATTTTGGCCATAGTCTGGAAAAGTAGTGTCGCAATTTGTGAAAGCCTTCGAAAAATTGTGAAAGTGTCAAGGAGGTACATTACTTTATGACACTACTTTTCCAGAAATTTGAAACATATTTCTGGGGTGTTTAACCTCAAAATAAAGACATGACTAGCATCCTGAGGGTCCGACTAGGTGAACACAAAAAGAATTGTGTTCCTAGAGGTTCCGAATTTTAAATGCCAAGCATTTTTCTGATCAGTAACTGAAAACAGAATGGCAGATTTGTGACACTACTAGGGCCATTTGTGACACTAAAAGTGCATTTCGGAAAGCGTTGAACTTTTTGCTAACTTTTCCCTTTGATTTATAATGGGAACTTGTTTTTTCAATAAATTTTGAACCGTTTAATATTTTTTCACGAAATCTTCAAAAGGCACATCAGGGACCCCGGCCACATGTTCCCTAAAGATTTTAGACCAGTCGCACAAACCGTGTGACCTGTAGGTGAGAGCAAAGAATTTGCAAAAAAGCATAATTGCTCATACGGATGTTGCTTAATAACTCCGCAGCTGTATAGCCAACTGGTATGAAAGTTGGAAGATCCCAAGATCTATGATGCCCCCCCCACACCTGCCAAATTTCAGGCAAATTCATTGAATGGTGCAAAAGTTATTAAGGTGCAAAGTTTCACCCTTTAACCTTAAAAGTGCTACTCAACCCTAACTATGGTAGCACTACTGTGCTACCATATTACATATATATATATATATATATATATATATATATATATTAGAGCAAAAAACTCAATTTAATGCATCAGTTAGGGTTGTTCCACAGTGACAAAACTGAGGAAATTCGGTGTCAGGGTTGAGCTCCCGGATCCTCCGCCCACACCCCAACCAGCATCAAAGTACGCATTGGGGTTGCCGGCCCTAACACGCACCCCATCACATGTGTGAAGAAGCAGAGGTATAGGAGAATGAGGTGAGAGTTAGGACTGACAACCCCAATGCACACCCCAATGCTGGTTGGGGGTGTGGGAGGGGGGTCCAAGGGGGATTTCAACCCTAACACTGAATTTCCTCACTTTTGTCACTGTGGAATAACCTTAACTAATGCATTAAATGGAGTTTTTTTCCTCTACTATCCCTTTTTTTTGAGAATGATGATGAGAAATAGTGAATGTAATGCATCGGCAGGATCATGGGGCCCCCCACATGATGTCTTGTGACATAGTAACAGGAACATCAACGCAAACAGAGGGGTGAACAGTGGTGCACTTGGTAATGCAAGCAGAAATGGCAATGCAAAGGGTAACGCACATAATGTCGTAGACGGGAACGGTAATGCAAAGGGGGACATAAACACAAGTAGAAACAGTAACTGTAACAGTAATGGAAGCGCATACCCTGTGTGTTCCAAACAGGTGCATACTGAAATACAATGTGTACAAAGAATGTATGCATTGTAATGGAGATCGAAGCTTAAAACGAGCATTGGAAGTACTTAATTGGTAATATCTCAGCAACTGCACGACTCAAAAAAAAAAATGTTAATTTCACAGAAATCATTATTTTCCTGGCTACTGTTTTGTATTGCATAGCCCACAGAGCTATGCAACTTGTGATGAAAAATCTGTATCTCGCACTGTTTTTGAGATACAAGCCTCGAAAGGCACGCGTACGCCACCGTGTTAGTCTATGGGAAAAAAATGCCAACTTCAGAGTACTGTAACTTTGCAGCCATGCAATATTTTTTCACCAAATGAGCGAAAGGCACATCTGTGAGATGTTGGCTGCTTTCCCTCCTAATTTCAGGCCAAAAGACCAAACAGTTCTTTTGCAGCAGGGTGACAAAAAACTCCTGTCATTCTGGCCATAGTCTGGAAAAATACTGTTGAACTTTGTGAAAGCTTTCACAAAACAGTACGAAAGTGTCACATGTGCGAAAGTACTTTGCGAAAGTACTTTTTCCAGAAATTTGAAAAACATATTTCTGGGGTGTTTCACCCCAAAATAAAGACATGGCTAGCATCCTCAGGCTCCAACTAGGTGAATACAAAAATAATTAGGTTGCTAGAGGGTCCCAAATTTAAATAGCAAGCATTTTTCTGATCACCAACTGAAAACAAAATGGCAGATTTGCAAAAGTAAAAGGGCCATTTGCGAAAGTAAAAACTGCATTTGCGACACACTTTCAAACTTTAACTTTTCCCATTGACTTATAATGGGAACTTGTTTTTTGAATAACTTTTGAATTGTTTAATATTTCTTCACAAAATCTACAAAAGGCACATCGGGGACCCTGGCTGCACCTTTTCTGAAGTTTTCAGACTAGTCACTCAAACCAGATGACCTGTAGGCGAGAGCAAAGAAATTGCAAAAAAGCGTAATTGCGCAATTCATTGTCACCTAATAACTCCGCCCCGTACATTAGACCGGTACGAATGTTGGCTTATCTCAAGATCTGCCATGCCCAATTGTGCATACCAAATTTCAGGCAAATCCGGTAAATGGTGGCAAAGTTATTAAGGTGCAAAATTTGATCTTTTAACCTTAAAAGTGCTACTCAACCCTAACTATGGTAGCACTACAGTGCTACCATTTTATATATATATATATATATATATATATATATAGAGAGAGAGAGAGAGAGAGAGATATAATATATATATATATATATATATATATATATATACACACACACATATACATACATATATATATATATATATATATATATAAGAAAAGAACTCAATTTAATGCATCAGTTAGGGTTTTCCACAGTGAAAAAAGTGAGGAAATTCATTGTTAGGGTTGAAATCCCCCCTTGTCCCCCCCAGCTCAACCCCCCAAACGGCATCCAGGATGCACGCTGGTTGGGGTCGTCAGTCCTTACTCTGACCCCATTCTCCTATACCTCAGTTTCTTTACACATGTGATGGGGTGAGAGTTAGGGCCAGTGACCTCAACGTGCACCTTGATGCCATTTGGGAGGTTGGGCTGGGGGGGTCCAAGGGGGACTTTCAACCCTAACACTGAATTTCCTTGCTTTTATCACTGTGGAAAACCCCTAACTGATGCACTAAATGGATTTTTTTGCCTCTAATTTCCCTTCTTTTTGAGAATGAGGACAATAAATTGTGACTGTAATGCAGTGGTGGGCCCTGCACTCCCATCATGTGATGTCTTGTCTTATAGTAACAGGAACAGCAACGCAAAAGCAAGCTCCAACAGTTACTCAGATGGTAACGCAAACGTAAATGTTAAAGCAAATGTTAATAGAAACGCAAGCGCAAAGTGATGGGGAAGCAAACAGTGATGCAAAAAGACATGCAAGCATGTACAAAAACACAACTGGTAATGCGGACAGTGATGGCACCGATATTTTCAATGCAAAAAGAATGGCAAAGGGAACAGGAACGAAAATGCCAACGCAAGCACGCACATAAACGCAAACCGTAATGCACACGGGCACGGTACTGCAACTGTAAATGCAAATGGTAAAGTTAACATGAAGAATAATGCCAAAGAGAAACAGAAACAGAAACAGGAACAAAAATGAGTACGGAAACGCAAACCGTAATGCCCACGGGCACAGTACCGCAATAGTAAACACAAATAGTAAAGTTAACATGAAGAGTAACACCAAAGGAAACAGAAACATAAATGAGAACAGAAGCACATATGGAAACACAAACCATAGCACACACGGTCACGGAACCGCAATTGTAAATGCAAATGGTAACGGTAACAGCAACAATAACACCAAAGGAAAGAGAAATGCAATCACAAATGCAAGTGAGTACAGAAACGCAAATTGTTATGCACAAGGTCATGGTACCGCAATTGTAAACGCAAATGGCAATAGTAACAGCAACACTAACGCCAAAGGAAACAGAAATGCAAGCGCGTACGGAAATGCAAACCATAATGCACGGGCACAGTACCGCAATTGCAAATGCAACTGGTAACAGTAACAGCAACAATAACGCCAAATGACACAGAAACACAAATGCAAGTGCAAGCAAAAACGCAAACCATAACGCACACGGTTGCATAGACGGGAATGGTGCAGTGAACGGTAACAGAAACGCAACTTGAAATGCTAACTGGCACAGTAACAAAAGGGCACACCCTTCTTTTCCCAAAAAACTGCATTGAAAAACACAGTGAAAAGAAAGAATGTATACATAACAATGGGCCTCGGAGCAGAAAATAAGGACTTGGAATGCTAAATTGCTTATATCTCAGGAACCGTATAACATAGAAAAAAATGTAAATTTCATATGAATTATGACTTTCCTGACTAGTTTTGCACTTAGTGCCCATTTGTGGGGGGGGGCTAAGCATTTTTGTGACACAAAATCCGTATCTTGCACCGTTTCTGAGATACGGGCCCCTGAAAAGCACTACGGATGCCGTAATGTAATCCAATGGGAAAAAGTGTCAACTTTGGAGCGCCGTCACTGTGCTGCCCTGTAATATTTTTTTACCAAACCACCAAAAGGTACATATATGGGATGTTGGCTTTCTTCCCTCCAAATTTCAGCCCAAAACACCAAAACATTATTTTGCAGCAGGGTGGCAAAGAATTCCTGTAATGTGGCAGATGCCGTAATGTTATCCTATGGGAAAAAGTGTTGTAACTATGCAGCCCTCCAATATTTTTTCACCAAACTACAAACGGCACATCTGTGGCATGTCGGCTGTCATCCCTCCAAATTTCAGCCCAAAAGTCCAAATTGTTCTTTCACAGCAGGGTGGCAAAGAATTCCTATTATTTTGTGTATAGTGTCGCAAATCACGACACTTTCGCAAATTAAATCATGAAAGTGTCGTGAGTGCGACACTACTTTGTGACACTACTTTTTACAAAATTTGAAAAACGTATTTCTGGGGTGTTTATCCCCAAAATAAAGGCATGCCTATCATCCTCAGGGCTTGACTAGGTAAACACAAAAAGAATTATGTCTCTAGATGGTCTCAATTTTAAATGCCAAGCATTTTTGTGATCACCAGCTGAACACAAAATGGCAGATTTGTGACACTACTAGAGCCATTTGCACCACTAAAAAGTGCAATTGCAACACTGTCAAACTTTTTGTTAACTTTTCCCATTGACTTATAATGGGAACTTATTTTTTGAATAACTTTTGAACCATTTAATATTTTTTCACAAAATCTTTAAAAGGCACATCGGGGACCACGGCCACATGTTCCCAGAAGTGTTCAGACCAGTCACAAAAATCATGCAACCTGTAGGTGTGAGAAAAGAATTCACAAAACATGCAGATCTCACTTAATAACTCCGCAGCCGTATATCTGACCACTACAAAAGTTGGCAGATCCCAGGATGTATCAATCACTCTTGATCATGCATTCCAAATTTCAGGCAAATCCATGGAATGGTGGCAAAGTTATTAAGGTGCAAAGTTTGACCCTTTAACCTTAAAAGGGCTACTCAACCCTAACTAACTATGGTAGCACTACCATGTTACCATAATATATATATATATATATCTATGGGATATGACATGGTCTGACTGAAGATATCATATGTATCTTCATGAGAGGCCAATGATATCATGATATCTCACAAGTGGTGAAGCCACGAGTGAGATATCTTGATGTCACTGGCCTCTCGTGAAGAAAAATATGATATCTTCAGTCAGGCCATGCCATGTTCTGTTTATACAACATATGTTTTGAGTCCCACTCAACACAACCCACACATGTCCCCTCAATACAATTCCCCACAGAGAGGTGATGGCTGTCCCAACACAACTCTGCATATCTCTTCCAACACAACAGATGCCATATGTTATTTAAAAAAAAATAATGTGGTTGATCTTGCCACTTTAAACTTATTAAAAAAAACTGTTGTCTTGATTCTGGTTGATCCAGCCATGGCCACCCTAACACAACCCTCCATATCCCCCCTCCGCAACACAACAGATTACATATGTCATTTAAAAAAATGTCTGTTTGATCTTGCCACTTTTAAGTTATTTAATGAAACATATCTGGTTGATCCTGCCTCTAAACAAATAATTATTTAAAAAACATATCTGGTTTATCCTGTGACTTTCTTTTATCCTAACAGTACTTTCACTTTCCCCTGAAATGTAGCTTGACCGAGCTTTATCCCCTGAAATGTAATGTGACCGAGTGCTATGAGCATTGAAACATGATGCACTGTCAGACCTTTAGAATAAGGGAGCCTATATCGTAACACATAGAAAAGTGAGTCTCTTTGATAATTTTAGAAGTATTTTCTTAAAAGAAGCTGCTGACTATACTGAGAGGAGAGCAGGTGAGTTGGCAACTTCAGAACACCAGACAGAAGTGTGAGCATGTGTTGCTATGGTAACAGATGCTTGCTATTCCGTCTGGTGTTCTGAAGCTACCGACTCACTCACTCTCCTCTCAGTACAGTCAGCAACTTCTTTTAAGAAAATACTGCTAAAATTTGCAAAGAGACAAACTTTTGAGTTGAAACACAAGCTCCATTATTCTAAAGGTCTAACAGCACTTCATGTTTCCATGTTCATAGTGCTCAATCATGCTACATTTCAGGGGGAAGTGAAAGTACTATTAGGATAAAAGAAAGTGGCAGGATCCACCAGATACATTTTTTAAATAATTACTTGATTAATGATAGTGGCAGGATCAACCACATGTGAGAGATGTGTGTGTGGGGGGAGTCCTTGGTCATAAAGAGAGACAGCCACACGATGGAAAGTGAAAAACATTCACTTTCATTAGGATGATGAATAGGAACATGGAGATATCACCATGACATACAGGAACATGGAGTTATCACTGATATCATACAGTCTCCTCAGATACTACTATTTATCTGTAGTAATATCCCAAAACATATGTTGTGTTATATATATATATATATATATATATATATATATATATATATATATATGCACAATAGGGTGAGTGGTAAATGAGTGCAAGAGTAAAAATATTTTTCATATTCCACTCATGCACATCATGTATCATATATATATATATATATATATATATATATATATATATATATATATATATATGTATATGTATATATATACACAATAGGGGTGAGTGGTAAATGAGTGAGATAAAACAGTGTATCATCCACTGCAGTGTAATATTTTCACCCTCTGTGATGATATCAGACATTTACACACACACACAGGTCACAAAAGGTCACTGATATCATCATCCTAGGCAGCTTTCCCCTCAGCATGCAAGAAACACCTGTTCTGTTACCATAGACACAAAAGCAGAACTACCTGAGAGGTCTCACTGCTGCCTACAGCTAACTCAGTGAGCATTACAAAACACATCTATCCCCAACCCCCCAACTTCCAGCTCATTACTGTGATGCCCTCAACTTGATGCAGCCACAATTCCAAACAGCACAGCTTCACAGAACAGTCTAAACTACTGCCTGCAGCTAATTCAACTACCACTGAAACACACTCTCACTTGTTTCTCAAACTCTAATTCTCACCCATTACAATTGCTGTGACAATCTCAACTTCACTGCAGCCAGAATCCTAAAGAGCACAATTTCACAGAACACTCTGCACTCTGCCTGCAGCTAACTGAATTATCACTGAAAACAGCATCAGCTGTTCTGACACTCTGCCTCTCAGCTCATTACAATTACTGTGAGCTCTTAGCTTCACTGCAGCCAGACTGCTAAACAATACAGCTTCATAAAGGTATGTTTCTCACTCCTACCTAAAACTAACTCATTTAGCATTGCAAAACACACTCATGTGTCTCTCAGAGTTTATAACACTACCAGCCCATTCAGAAAAGCTCACACACAGAATGAGCAAACACATAAACAAGAACAGAACACAAGACAGCATAACAAAACCTCTGAAACTCTTGGCCCTATTGTATATATCAAATACATGATGGGCAGATCATGTGCTATGGCAAATATTGTCACTCCTGCATTGTGAGCTTGGATATCTCACTCTGCAGGAGTGACAATATCTCATATCACTCATTCTGTCCATATATATATATATATATATATATATATATATATACACATATATATATATATACATGTATGTGTATACATATTATATATATATATATATATATATATATATATATATATATATATATATATATATTAGGTGTGGTTGCACCCTATAGTTAGGATTGAGTAGGCACTTCAAATTTTGCACTTTAATAAATTTGCAACTGTTCAATGAATGTGCACCAAACTGTGTATGCACTATTCTACGGGGTAGATATCCTGATGTGGAAAGAAACATTCCAGTCAGATGTGCAGTCTTTAAGTTATGGAGAGGTGAAAAAATATATGTTTTCACTCATTGACATTGCTTGGATTTTTCTATGAACTTGAGTAAAACCCAGATGGTTTGGTTTTTTGGTCTGAAATTTTCAGGCAGAAAAGCACTATCCCACAGATGTGTCTTTTGCTAGTCTTCTGAAAAAATAGTAAGCAGTTTTTAAGTTATTGTAATTTATAAATTTAACAAACAATTGTTCCTCTGCATGCTAAGTAAGCACTACAAGATAGCTGTATGGCTCAAAGAAGGAATCCTGCTTTGTATGGGAAAATTCCTTCTCTGTATAGCCGCCATCTTGTTTTCAGTTTTTCCTGAAAAATTCAAATTTGGAAACCTCCCAAAATGATATTCTGTGGAGGAACCAACACATGTAGCTTTCTTATTGGGACCCCATAGGTGCATTCTGCACTTTACTGCTCAAAAAATGCCCTTAAAATGTGTTAGGTTAAGAAGGGGATAAAACCTTTTATAGGTACATCAGCGAGCATAGAAAGACAAAGGGAGGGATAGTGAGGCTGAATAGAATGAATGGTGGGTGGGCAGAGGGGAACAGTGAAAAAGCAGGGATACTGAACAAATATTTCTGCTCAGTATTCACAAAAGAGGAGGGGGAAGTGCCTAATCCAATTAACAGAATCACTCTTGATAGAGGTCGATCCCAGTCCTTTTAGAGAAGAAAGGGTTCTGCAAGAACTCCTAAAACTGAAGGTGGACAAAGCAATGGGGCCTGATGGAATTCACCCCAGAATTCTAAAAGAATTAAGGGGGGAACTAGTGAAACCACTGACTACTCTTTTTAATAAATCATGGGAGGATGATGTGGTACCCGAGGAATGGAGGAAGGTGGATGTGATTCCTCTTCACAAAAGTGGGACCAAGACAGAGGCAGGAAACTACAGACCTGTCAGTTTGACCTCTGTGGTAGGGAAAGTGATGGAGTCACTTCTGAAGGAAATAACTGTTGAGTACCTAGAGGCCAGTGGGGCACAGGACCCAAGGCAGCATGGGTTCACAGCGGTAAGGTCACATCAGATGAATAGTTTTCTTTGACTGGGTGACCAAAGCAGTAGACCAGGGAGGGGCTGTGGACATGGCCTACCTAGACTTTAGCAAGGCATTTGACACAGTCCCACACAAAAGATTAATAGTCAAATTAACCAGCCTGGGAGTGGGTCCCAGGGTGGTAGCTTGAGTAAAACACTGGCTAGACAACAGGACACAGAAGGTAATTGTAAATGGAGTCAACTCCGAAGAAAGAGGGGATACTAGTGGGGTACCACAGGGTTCAGTGCTGGGTCCAGTCCTTTTTAATGTCTTTATAAGTGACATTGCAGAGGGACTGGAAGGAAAAGTATGCTTCTTTGCAGATGACACAAATATCTACAACAGGGATGATACACAAGGAGGAGTGGAAAGGATGAGAAGGGACTTGGCAAGGTTGGAGGAATGGTCAGAAGTATAGCAGCTAGGATTCAATGCAGAGAAGTGCAAAATAATGCACCTGGGAAACAAGAACCTAGGGGAAGAATACACAATGGGGGGAGGTAGTAACAACAACAAAAGAGGAAAGGGACCTGGGGGTAATCATATCAGATGACCTTAAGGTTAGCAAGCAATGTGAGAAGGCAGTAGGGATGGCTGGGGGTATACTGGGATGCATAGGGAGAGGCATCACCAGCAGAAAACAGGAAGTTGTTATCCCGCTGTACAGACAGTTGGTGAAATCCCATTTGGAGTACTGCATCCAGTTCTGGAGACCCCATCGCCACAAGGACATAGACAGGATAGAGGCAGTCCAGAGGAGGGCGACTAAAATGGTGCAGGGTCTGCAAGAGAAGCCGTATGAGGAGAGACTTAAGGAGCTTAATATGTATACCTCTGAGGAAAGAAGGGAGAGGGAGGACATGATAGAAACTTTTAAGTACCTCAGTGGAATCAACAAAGTCCAAGAGGGTAGCATCTTTCAGAAAAAGGGACATGCAAGAACAAGGGGACACAATTTAAAGATAGGGGGGCAGTTCAGGGGCAATGTGAGGAAGTATTTTTTCACAGCGAGGGTAGTGGATGCATGGAACAGCCTTCCTGAGGAGGTTGTGGGGTCTAAAACTGTGGGAGAATTCAAGAATGCATGGGACAGACATAAGGCAATTCTTGTGGGGGGTAGGAAGAAATAGGCTGTTGGTTAACTAGGATCTGGAGCCTATCCTGTAGGTAGGGAAATGGGCAGACTAGATGGGTCAAGTGGTCCTTATCTGCCATCAAAGTCTATGTTTCTATGTTTTTATGTTTTATTTAACATTTAAGTTCTTTGCTCATATTGGCATCATGTGAAATAAGATCTTGATTTATATGCTGACTCATGGAACAAGATCTTCTTTTGTATTTGGAAACACCCCAAAATGATATTCTGAGGAGGAGCCAACACATGTAGCTTGTTTATTGGGATCCTTTAGGTCCATTCTGCACTTTACTTCTTGAAAAATGCCCTTAAAATGTGTTTTATTTAACATTGAAATTCTTCTTTCGTATCGGCGTCATATGAAGTAAGATCTTGTGTCGTATGCTGACTCATGAAACAAGATCTTCTTTGTATGGGAAATCAATGTAATTCAATGGGATTTTGAACTTTGATGCATAACTTTGCCATTTTTGCATATTTTGACACCACATTTTCATGATAGCGTTTTGAGGAGCTCACCTATGAATAATATGACTGGTGCTATGCAACTCCCAGCGGAAAGGTGATTTTTTTGGTGACTTTTCAAATTCATACAAGATGGCTATGTTGGAAATCTGGTGTCAAAATACATAAAATGGAAAAGTTATGACCATTCAATGCAATTTCACTACACAAGCTCATAACTTTGGAAATTTTAATGAATTTCATTTCAGCTTTTCAACATAGGCTTGTTATTACCACACCTCATGTATGTCATGGCTGTAATTTTTAAAATCCTACTCAACTGCACCTGTGGCATGAAATGGCATTGTAGTTGTGTGGAATAACATTTTGGTGGGGTTTTGTAAATTTTCTGTATCAGGTACATGAGGTGGGGTATAAGGATGGCTATGGTGGCAGTTTGGTCACTGTTGTCCTATAAATCGCAGTGCAGGGCACTTTCACAGTGACATACATACACCAGTATATGGAGGGACGGGAGTACAGGGTCCAAAGAACACTGCGATACCACAGGCAAATAAAGCTATGATTACACGGTCTCAAAAAGTAGGTAGGTAGGTAGGTAAAATTTTTATTCATAAGATAATGAATATGGATTACTCCACTGAGCAAAGCTCATTTACAGTGAGATCCAGAGAGTCAGAAGCCAGTTACACTTCAGGTCAGCTATACAATCAATCATATCAATAAAATACAACATCCCCTACTATAGACATATAGCAAAAAAATATAAAATACATATATCTTTACAATAACTTAACATAAACAGAAAACAAATAACACATAAAATAAATACACACAGATTTCTATACTTGTTCCTAAACAAGATCCCCCTCAATACTTTTATGCTCAACAAGCCATTCCTTTATTGCATTTATCTGAAATTTTTTATCTGGTGGTCTTAATATCCCAGGTAATGAATTCCACAGGAGAGGTACAGCACTTATAAAATGATTATTTCCCCAGACTGTTCTCCTTTTTGGTAAAATACATTCCAAACTACTTGCACAGTGCAGTCCCCTTACAGGAATCTTAATTTCAATACCCCCTGCCAAGTAATCTGGAACTTTCCCGGATAAACATTTAATCATAAATAGAATTAAACTTAAACCTCTCCTTTGGGATAAAGTATACCAACACAACTCCCTGTACATATCTAGTCTATGTGTCGTCCTTGGTACACCTAATATAAATCTTGCCAACTTATTATACATAATATCTAACTTGTATAACTGCTCTTTTGATGCACCCAAATAGATCAAATTCCCATATGCTAACATGGGTAGTATCACCACAGCGATCACAAGTTTCCTAACATCCGGGGACATGCTATTCCTAATTCTATATAGGGATCCTAAGCACTTTCCTATTTTCGCCAAAGTATACTCAAGATGAATATGCCAATCAAGTTTCTTATCTAAATAAATACCCAAATATTTATACTTATCAACTTGTTGCAAAATACCACCAGTGTGTGTTGTAATTTGCAATCCATCTTGTTCCAAGTTTTCACCCTTCCCCCTATGAAAAACCATTACCTGGGATTTTTTCTCATTTAAAACTAATTTAGATCTCAACAGAAAATCCTGTAAATAATCAAAAGCCTGCTGTAATACTGACTGGATAAGTACCACTGATGAATCAGCCAAATATATAATTGTATCATCAGCATAAAGATGATATTGTACCCCCAATTGCTCAAACCTCAAATCATTCTTATAAAGATTATACAATATGGGTCCCAATATAGATCCCTACGGGACACCCGAAACAATTACCTTTAAACCCGACGACCATCCCTTAATTGTTACTTGTTGCTGTCTTGAGTTCAGATAATTTCTAAAGCAATTCACTACTGACTCAGATATACCGCATAGTTTTAATCTGGACAGGAGGATGCCATGGTCCAAGGTATCAAATGCCTTCGATAAATCTACAAAAATGGCCCCCACAGGCATCCCCCTGTCCAGATCCTCCACAATGTCACCCATAACCTTCAATAGGGCTGTAGTGGTCCCATGTTCTGGTCTAAATCCTGACTGATATTTATTAAGGACCCCATTATCTTTTAGAAATATCTGCAGTTGTCTTGCTACAATCTTTCCCAATATTTTTGATATTGTTGGCAACAAAGAAATTGGCCTGTAGTTTTCCAAAAGCATCCTAGATCCTGACTTATACACTGGCGCAATCTTAGCTGTTTTCCATGTTAGAGGTAAATCCACAGAAAAGAGAGATATATTAAATAAATTTGCTAAAGGTTGATCTATAATAGGGGCTGCATACTTTAATAAAATATTAGGGATCCCATCCATGCCGTCTGCCTTATTAACACTAATTTTAAATAATAATTCCCTAACTTCCTCAGTAGTAATAGGAGTAAATTCAAACTCCTCTTTTTCATCTAATTAAACATTTTCTCTGCCTACTTTATCTACCCCAATAACATCTTGTAAAGCCTGATTCATATAGTTCCCTCCAGATCTTAAAACGTCCGTACCCATAGTAGTGTAAAATGCATTAAACTCATTTACTACTTCCTCTCCTAATTCTAATTTAACCCCATTGATCAAAAATTGATTGGGATAACCCATATTTGGACCCCTATGTAACTTATTTATTGTACTCCAGAATACCCTTGGATTCTCCATCATTTCTTTGGATAATCTTTTATTACAATAGTCCTGTCTTGCCTTCCTAATTTCTTTAGTGTACATATTCCTTAATTGTTTATACTTAATCCACTCCTGATTTCCTTTAATTAATTTAGCTTTTTTCCAGGCTTTATCTCTAGCTCTTTTAATTTTAAATAATCCAGAATCATACCATGGTGAATTATTTGATTTAATCAACCTAGTTTTTATTGGGACGTATTTATCACAAATTTGTAAGAAATCCATTTGGAACATATCCCATGCATCTCCCACATTGGGAATTAGATCTAATCTTTCCCAATTATACCCTTCTAAATCCTGCATAAATGCAACATAATCAAAATGTTTATATACCCTAGTATATATAATATTCTTAGGTACTTTCCTTATTTTTTGATTTCTTATACAGAAGACTATCTGATGATCAGACATTGAATCTGGCAATACGCCACTACGAACATATTTATTAGGATCTGAAGTGAATATGAGGTCCAAGATGGTTGAATTATCAGGATTTTTTACATTTAACCTAATTACTTCTCTTATAAGTTGTATTAAATTTAAGGTTGCAGCCATATCAAATAAGCTATGGTGAACATCTATTGTACCCAAATCAACATTTAAGTCCCCTATTACCATTATGTCATGTGAGTTCAAGTAATTCTTCAAAATATTTTGCATTTCATCAAAAACCTCAAAACTTCTTTTAGGTGGTCTATAAATACCAAACAATAATATGGGTTTAGAATATGGTAATTTTACTTCCAATGATAGAATTTCTGCTTCAGTCCAATCATTTAGGCTACCTAATTCCTTAATATCAATCCAATTTCTAGCATAAATTACTGTTCCACCCCCCTTTTTGGATCTATCCTTTCTCCATACATTAAAATGTTCCAATGCTATGTCATTATCTTGAATTCTTGTATGCAACCATGACTCAGTAATTATTAATATATCAAGTTTATAACACGTTACCCAGTCTCTTAGGTTGTTAATTTTTTTAAACAAACTACAGATGTTAATATGTACAATCTTTAATCCCTTTACACTTAACATTTCTTGGGTACAGTCATTATTCAACTCAAGTGCAGGCCCAGGATTTAAATGAACATCCCCACTCATCATTAACCCCATAATTACTACTAATTTACTTAATATATACATTTTAGGGTTTATTTGTCTTCCCCTTCTTATATTTTTATTTATATTAAAACCAACCAAAAAGATATTTGTCTCCCAACCACTTAAAACTTTACTAGAGATACATACCCACTTGATCAGAGTGGTTTCTGTATAGCTGTCCAATAAAGTAGCCTGTTTTACCCCATGCCATCCTACTAAAACATCTATCCTTCCAGGCAAAGTACTTTTATGAGCTGCTATTATATATGACTGTACTACAGCATCTTTATCTACCTGAGTAGAGTCTGTGTTTGAACAAAACTGACATCCCACTGATAAGATTACCCACCATGACACTAACATTTTTAATTCCTTTAAATATTGAAATATAATTTTTGATTTAAACTCTGTAATTAATAGAGCCCCAATTAAAACAAGGACAAACCTCTATGTATAAGGGTTTTTCTAGGTAATGCTAGTATTAAAACTATTACATTTAAACTCTAAAATTTATAAAATTAAAACAAAAACTTAATCATGCACAGTTCCAGTAGAATTAACCACTGGAACTAGTCCATGAGCCACACCATATAAAATTAAGCAGTCAACAATTTCAAACAACGAGACTCCTATTCAAGCCTCAATGTTTCAAATTGTAAAACATACTATTCCTTACATTAATGTATCAGGCTTATTAAATCAAACAGTATACAACATCCAGTCAGCAATATGTACCATTAAAAAAGTACAGCTTTCCCCATTTAATATATTGGTTTCTCAGAAAATGATTCTCATTATCTCAAGCACCAATATCTCCCCTGCACAGATCTTGCAATAGTATATAAATCCAAGCCATGTAAGAGATCATAGATAACAGCAGTTAACAAACTCATTCAGGTCAAAATAAATATCTTCACCATTATATACGCAAGTAACAAGTATAAATTCACCAACTGCTTTCTGAGACCCACAGTTGCTTTCTGATGCCGAGTAGCGCTCGCGCCACTCACGCTCATGCTACCGGGCTCGCGCTGCTAGCAGCGTGGTTCTTTTGTAGTATGTTGCTGCTCCTCCTTTGATGACGTCTTCACCATTTTCACCTGGTCCCTCTCACTAGAACTCAGGTATCATGGGACAAAGGGGAGCAATGGCACAGAAACAGGATAGTTCACGTTTCAGATCAAACTCACAGTTCAGGCATACAGTTCATTTTACCACTGACAGCAGCTGCTTTCTCAGGTCCCGATTTCTCACTTCAATGAATGGGATCAAATGGACAGTTCTCAGTTCCCAAATCTCTCACTTCAACAAATAGGGTCAAACAAACAGTTCAATGTAGACAGCAGAGGTAGATAAGCTGGCAAAAAGGAAGGACATTCTTTGCAAAAAACTATGTTAATGCATCAGTTAGGGTTGTTATTAAAGCATCAAAAGTTGGGAAATTCAGTGGTAGGATTTCCAACCCAAACACCCCACCCTGCACATGTGAAGAGGGATAGGGAAGTGGCATTGGGGTTGTGAGCTCTAACGCTCAACCATTATCCTATGCTGTGCCCACTCAGATTATTTTCTAATGGAATGGGGTGAGTGTTATGGCTGATGACCCCAATACCACCCCCTGATCCCTTATTACCTGTGTAGGGATGGGGTGGGATGTTAGGGTTGGAAACCCTAATGTCGAATTTCCCAGCTTTTGAAGCTTTAATAACAATCTTAACTAATGCATTAATGTAGTTTCTTTTGCAATGACTATATGGAAAATATGTGTGTGTGTGTATATATATATATATATATATATATATATATATATATATATATACACACAGTATATACACATACACACATATGGGGAAAAGGGATTTTGACACCTAGCAAAAAGAGAATTACCTTGTGAAAAGGGATTTTGACAGCTTACACAAAAGGAATTTTAAAAATTACTCCCTTTTCATGAGCTGTCAAAATATCTTTTCATGAGCTGATTCCCTATTTGCAAGATGTCAGAATCCCTTTTTACATCGTGAAAAGGGATTAGGACTTGTAGGACCAGATGGCCCTATCCTTAATCCCTTTTTGTGAGATGAATTCCCTTTTCACAAGGTGTCAAAATCTCGCTGCATTGCAAAAAGGGATTTTGACACCTCAAGAAAAAGAGATTTTTAAAGTTTGCTACTTCTTTGTCACTTCACTGCTAAGAAATGCTTAGGACTGTAGGGTGGAAATTTTCAGGGTACAAAGGGATTGTCCCCCGAGCTGTGACTTGTGCTGATTTGGTGATAAAATTTACATCACTTCCATACTTATAACATTTTTAAGTTTTGAAATTTCCCTTAGGATAACATTGTGGCAGTTGCAGTACCTGTCAATGCCTATATCTTGAAAATGGTTCAAGTTATGGATTTTTCACTAAATGTAAGCAATGATGCAGGCTGCCAGTTCATGATTACAAATGCCATGGAAGTTTTTCAAATGTTCCTACGGTTACTGAGATATTGCACCATTTGCAGCACAAGGGTTAATTGGAATGTCTCTAGGCCTGCACTGCATCTCTGCAATTATAGGTAGATGGGAGGGCAGGGCCCACATAAGGATACCATTATGCAATAATGGGACTGTAGGCCCTCTATTATGCAATACTGAGAGTGCAGGGCCCAGAGGGCTTCCACAAGGAGATGACAGTTCATTACAATGTCTCTACACTTATAGATAGATGTGAAGCAATTGCCTATAGTGCCCTGCACTCCAACAAAGTGATACCATTATGGGCCCTACGCTTCCACAGGGAGATGAGTGTTAATTACAGTGTCTGTACACTTATGGTTACTACCACACCAACACCACCCTCCAAACAACAACAGGTGCCATTCTCCTATACTATACATTCTCAGCCTACTTAGACATGGAATGGGGTGTGAGCTGGGTTGACAACCCCAAAGTACACCCTGACACTGTTTTTTGTGTGAAGGGTGGGGTGTGTTGGTAGGGTTGGGGGGAGTTAGGGTTCGAAACCCTAATGCCTCATTTCCTACTTTTGCTGCTTCAGCCCTAACTGATATATCAATGAAGTTTTTTGCAATGACTACAGATATGTATTGATTGCAAAAAACTTTGTTATTGCATCAATCAGGGTTCCTATTACAGCAACAAAGGTAAGGAAATTCAGTTTTAGAGTTCCTAACCTTATCACCCCACCCTCCACATACCAACAGCCATCGGGTTGTGCCTTGAGGTCATCAGCCCTAACTCTCACTTCATTCCATGTGTAAACAAGCAGACATGGTACAATACAGGATAATGGGATGAGAGGCCTGACAACCCCAAGGCACACCCCGATGGCTGTTGGTGTGTGGAGGGTGGGGGGTTGTGATGGTAGGGTTGGGAACTCACTCTAACACCAGATTTCCATACTTTTGTTGCTGTAATAGGAACCTTAACTGAGGCATTAATGGAGTTTTTTGCAATGAATTTCCCTTCTTTTTGAGATAGTACTGTATAATAGTATCCATATTTTACTGTGGGAGTGCAGGGTCCTTTGGACCCTGTGCTCCAATCCATCCATAGATGCACATATATATGAAGGTGTGGAAGTACAGGGCCCTCCATGTGTCAAACAACAGTGACAAAATTGTCAGCATAACCATCTTATTACCCCACTTCATGTAACCCAGTACAAAGCAATTGTGAAATGCAAGGCGAAACATAGTTATGTGCAACTGCAAAGCCATTTTGTGACACAGGTGCAAAATTGCATTTTGGGCAGGATGTGAAAAATGACAGATGTACTGTTCTTGAGGTGTGTGAAAAAATGGCTATGTTGAAAATTTGGTATCAAAAGATCGAAAAGTATCAACGTTATGAGTGTGCATAGAATAAATTCAATGCACGCACATAACTCTGCCATTTTCAGGAATTTGTTCACCACATTTTCAACATGTCCTTTTGGGGACCCCACCTCATGAACAGTGGCACTGCCATTTCATTAATCCATCCTAAAAGCTGATTTTGCACAGTGACTGTACCATTCAGTGCCACAGGAGTGAAAACATGTTTTTGGCAGCATGTGAACAATGACAGCTATACTGTTCATGAGGAGGTGTGAAAAATTGCAAATGTTGAAAATCTGGAGTGAAAATGTTAAAAATTGATGAAGTTACAAGCATGCATAGAAACTGTGCAATGCACACTTGTAGCACAGGTATTTTTAGCATTTCTGCATCAAATTTTCAACATTTGCTTTTTGGGACTTCCCCTCATGAACACTGGCATTGTCATTTTGTTAATCAGTCCAGAAAGGTGATCTACCCAGTGACTGTGAAATCACCTTATAGGTCTGATTAATGAGATGACAGTGACTGTGTTCATGAGGTGGGGTCCCAAAAAGCCCATGTTGAAAATTTGGTGAAAAAATTTTGAAAAATGCCTGAGATATCAAACTAAGTTCAAAACACCATAGACAGCCACTATACAGCACATACCTTGATTATTAAGTTCATGGTTTGGCTTTGAAGAGTGCAGATGTGTTCCATTCCACAGAAGATGACAGTGCCCAACCTCCAGAGGTAAGAATGGGGTAGGGGGTGCAGGGAGGTGGGTGTGCAGAGGGAGGGTGGGGTAATAGAATGGGAAGATAACGAGGGGCCATTTTCTTTGTTCACAGGATAAAAAAAAGATGCCAGGGACTGTTTTCTTTTTTGCAGGTACAGAATAAAAAAAAAAAAAACATTTTGTAACACTGGGGGTGGGCTCCCAAGTGTTACTCATTACTGGTGGGTGTGGGGGTTATAATATAACTGGGGATACTGGAAATGGGCTACCCAGTGTCCCTCTTTGGGGGTTGACTGCTGTTGTGGGATTGGGCACCCCGTTGTTGGTAAACATGTGGGGGAGTTGTGTTCTGTTGGGGGACACTGGGAGTGGGTTCCCCAGTGTCCCTTACTGGTGTGCAGATATCTAATGCTGACATGGGGATTGGGCACCCCGATGTTGATATAAACTTTTCAGCATTTGCGTGATACGAAGTAGGATCTTACTTCGAATCTTGTCATACGAAGTAAGATCCTACTTTATATAATTTGGATACGAATGAAGAACTAAAATATAAATTTAAAAAATTTGTAGTTCATTTTTACAAGTAGTAAAGTGCAGAATCCATTTAGGGGAGCACAATAAGCAAGCTACATGTGTTGGTTCCTCTCCAGAATATAATTTTGGGAGATTTCCAAATATGAATTGCAGGCAAAACTGCAAACAAGATAGTGGCCATACAAAATTGGAATTTTTTCATACAAACCAGGATTTCTGCTTTGTTTCATGTAGCTATATTGAAGTGCCTACTGAGCATGCTCAGAAATGATTTTTTCAAATTTTTTAATTGTAATAACTTAAAAATAGTTTATTATACTTTTTCAACAGACTAGCAAAAGGCACATCTGTGGGGTATTTCATTTATGCCCTGAAAATGTCAGACCAAAAAACAAAACACCTTGGAGGTAGGGAATTTCAAAGAAGAATCCAGGCAAAGTTAATGGGTGAAAACCTGTTTTTTTTTCATCTCTATAAAACTCGGAGACCACACTTCCAACTGTAATGTTACTTGCCAAATCAAGAGATCTACCCCACAGGAAGGTGTACACCAACTTTCTTGCAAATATGTTGAACGGTTGCGAAGTTATTAAAGTGCAACATTTTGAGTTCAGCATTGAAGTGCCTACTCAACTCTAACTATAGGGTGCAACTGCTCCTATAATATTGTGTGTGTATATATATATGTATATATATATATATATATATATATATATATATATAGATATATATATATCTATATATATATATATACATATATATATACACAGTATATACATGTAGTTATACATATATATATATATATATATATATATATATATATATATATATATATTGTATAAACATATACAAGAGAGACAGAGAGATATCTATCTATATATATATATATAATAGAGGCAAAAAACTCCATTTAATGCATCAGTTAGGGTTGTTCCACAGTGACAAAAGTGAGGAAATTCGGTGTTAGGGTTGAAAGCCCCCCGTGAACCCCCCAGCCCACCCCCTCAACCGGCATTAGGGTGTGCATTGGGGTCATCGGCCCTAACTCTCACCCCATCACATGTGCAAGAAGCATAGGTATAGGAGAATGGGTTGAGAGTTGGACCGATGACCCCAATCCACCCATGCCAGTTGGGGTGGGCTGGGGGTCCAAGAGGGCTTAACTCTAACACTGAATTTCCTGCTTTTGTCATCAGAACAACCTTAACTGATGCATTAAACAGTTTTTTGCCCCTAATGTCTCTTCTTTTGAGAATGATGATGACAAATAGTGAAAGTACTGCAGCAGAAGGAGCATGGAGCCAAAAGGGCCCCATGTTCCCTCCACATGATGTCTTGAGACATAGTAACAGGCACAGCAATGCAAACAGAAGTGTCAACAGTGGTGCACATGGCAACGGAAATGTAAGTGGTAAAGGAAACGTTAATAGAAACGCAAGTGCAATGTGACACCAAAGTGAACAGTGATGCAAATGAACATTGACGTGCATACAAAAACACAACTGGTAGCGTGAATAGTGATGGCAGCGGTATTTTAAATGGAAATGTTTAGTGTCACAGCAAAAAGAATGTGAAAGGGAACAGAAACGGAAACGCGAACACAAGTGCACATGTAAATGCAAACTGCAACATACACAGGCATGGTACCACAATTGTAAATGCAAATGGTAAAGTTAACATGAAGAATAATGCCAAGGAAAGAGAAACGGAAACGGAAACAGAAGCGCTTACAGAAACGCAAATCGAATAGCGCACGGGTACAGTACAGCAATTGTTAATGGAAATGGTAATGGTAACAGCAACAATAATGCCAACGGAAAGAGAAACGGGAACAGAAGCGAGTACAGAAATACAAGCCATTACATGCATGGTCATGGTACCGCAATTGTAAACGCAAATGGTAACAGTAACAGCAATAATAACTCCAAAGGAAATAGAAACGAAAGAGAAATGCAAGCGCTTGTGGAAATGCAAACCGTAATGCACATGCACGGTACCACAATTTCAAATGAAACAGGTAATGGTAACAGCAACAATAATGCCAAATGACACAGAAATGCAAGTGCAAGCAAAAACACAAACCGTAATGCACACAGTGGCGTAGATGGTAACTGTGCTGCAAACTTTAATGGAAACGCAACTGGAAACGCTAACTGGCACAGTAACCAAAGGGCACACCCTTCTTTTCCCCAAAAAATGCATTGGAAAACACAGTGAAAACAAAGTATGTATAGATAACAATGGGCGTCAGAGCAGAAAATAAAGACTTGGAATATTAAATTGCTTATATCTCAGGAACCGTATGATGTAGAAAAAAAATGTTAATTTCATATGAATTATGACTTTCCTGACTAGTTTTGTAGTTAGCCCCCATTTGGGGGGCTAAGCATTTTTGCGATGAAAAGTATGTATCTCTCACCGTTTTCGAGATACAGGCCCCAAAAGGCATGACGGACACCGTAATGTTATCCAATAGGAAAAAGTGTAAACTTTGGAGTGCCGTCACTGTGCTGCCCTGTAATATTTGTTCACCAAACCACCAAAAGGCACATCAGTATGATGTTGGCTTTCTTCCTTCCAAATTTCAGCCCAAAAGACCAAACCGTTATTTTGCAGTAGGGTGGCAAAGGATTCCTGTAATGTAGTGGACGCCGTAATGTTATCCTATGGGAAAAAGTGTAAACTTTGGAGTGCTGTAACTTTGCCGCCCTGTAACATTTATTCACCAACACAGTGAAAGGCACATCTGTGATATGTTGGCTGTGTTTCGTCCAAATTTCAGCCCAAAAGACCAAACCATCCTTTTGCAGCAGGGTGGCAAAGAATTGCTGTAATTTTGCCACAGCCTGGAAAAGTACTGTCGAACTTTGTGAAAGCTTTCGCAAATTCATTCGACAGTGTTGCAAGTGCAAAAGTACTTTGCAAAAGTACTTTTTCCAGAAATTTGAAAAACATATTTCTGGGGTGCTTTACCCCAAAATAAAGACATGTCTAGCATCCTCAGAGTCCGACTAGGTGAATACAAATAGAATTAGGTTGCTAGAGGGTCCGAAATTTAAATGGCAAGCATTTTTCTGATCACCAACTGAAAACAAAATGGCAGATTTACGAAAGTAAAAGTGCCATTTGAGAAAGTAAAAACTGCATTTGTGACACTTTCAAACTTTTTGTTAACTTTTCCCATTGACTTATAATGGGAAATTGTTTTTTGAATAACTTTTGAACCGTTTAATATTTTTTCACAAAATCTTCAAAAGGCACATCGGGCAACCTGGCTGCATGTTCCCTGAAGTTTTTGGACTGGTCACGCAAACCGTGCGACCGGTAGGCGAGAGCAAAGAAATCACAAAAAGCCTAATTGTGCAATTTGTTGTTGCTTAATAACTCCACAGCTGTATATCTCACCAGTACAAAACTTGGCAGATCCCAAGATCTACCATGCCCAATTATGTGTACCAAATTTCAGGCAAATCTATTGAACGGTAGCAAAGTTATTAAGGTGCAAAATTTGACCCTTTAACTTAAACATGCTACTCAATCCTAACTATGGTAGCACTACTGTGCTACCATAATATATATATATATACATATCATTTTTTTCCCTTAACTCCAGTTATTGATGGACTTACAGTATGTCTTGTTAAATTTATAATGTTATCCTATGGGAATTTTCGTTGTTTAATTTTTATGGTTTTTTAGATCGCCCCTATTTTTTGGGAGGGCATTATGCGTTAGTGTTGTAATACTTGTTGGGATCTTTTTTGATACATAGATTCTCCCATAACTCCACAGAGTGATAGAGTTATCGCTTGTTAAAGTTGCAGTGTTGTCCTATGGGAATTTTCATTTTTTAATTGTCATTTTTTTTCTAAGTGGCTCCTAAACTTTTTTTGTGTGGGGGGTATTATGTGGTACTGTTGTAGTGCTTAGATACATAGATAGATAGACAGTGTCAGCAGATAAGGGCCTATGTCCCACCCAGTCTGCCCATTTGAGCTTGTAAGTTCAGTTTATGTTTTCCTAGAAGTCTGTTGCCCCTTATTCCTGACCTCCAGAATTCCTTTATGTCTATCCCATGAATTCTTAAATCCTGTGATTGTTTCAGCCCCCACCACTTCCTCTGGCAGGGTGTTCTACTTGTCCACCACCTGTTCTGTGAAGAAATTCTTCCTCACGTTTCCTCTGAATCGTCCTCCCTCCAACTTCATCCCATGATTTCTAGTCCTGGAACATCTTTTTTGCTTAAAAATAGTGTATTCCTGTACCCTGTTCCTCCCTGTAAGAATAGAGTACTATGGATTGGTTGTGAAATTAAGCCTGTCTTCAGGCTGGGGGATTTTTTTCATAGATTAGGTGTCATGTTCGCTCTTTTTTGGGCAGATAAGGTTGCCTCCATCAGATCAAAAATCCAACTAGCTGCCTCTAGCAGGCCTTGCAGTGCTGGGCCCGAGGTCACAGGTAGTCAGTTTATCTGGTCTGACTTTGACCAAGTGACTGTTGTGGATGTTGTGAGGATCATTTGGGGGCTACAGCCAACATGCTGTTGTTTGGATCCGGGACCAACACGCCTTCTAGTGACGTGCATTGATGTCATCAGGCTGGCCCTAGCCAAGATAGTCCGTTGCTCTTTAGTGACAGGGGTCTTTCCTGGAACCCTGATTGAAGTGATTGTGGGGCCACTCCTGAAAATACCTTCACTAGATCTGGACTGCCTGATGAACTACAGACCTGTCTCTAACCTGCCATTTTTTTTCTTATATAGACTGTCCCTTAATTCCAAAGATTGATAGACTTACAGCTTGTTAAGGTTGCAATGTTATCCTATGGGAATTGCAATTTTGCATTTTTATGTTTTTTATAGGGCCCCTGAATTGTTTTGCACATAATTATGTGTTATCGTTGTAGTACTTATTGAGACCTTTCTTTTGATATATATAGAGTGTCTCTTAACTGAAAACATTAATGGAGTTACGGCTTGTTAAATTTGAAATTTGGAAGAAAAACCAAGTCTAGCTATTTTTTTTATATGATGGAATCCTTTTCCTAGAGATTATGTAAATCTCATGAAACAGGATTCCTTTATAGCAGAAAAGAATGTGAAAAAAAAACTAAGTTCAACTCTTTTTTCATATGAAAGAATCTTTTTTTCATGAGATTGTGTCATTCTCATGTAAAAAGATTCCTTCTTATGAAAAAAAAAGAGAAAAAAATAAGTCCAAATTCTTTTTTCATATGAAGGTATTGTTTTTGGAAGCAGTACAGAGTTGTGGTTTATGACACTAACCTGCAAACCTGGAGACCTGGATTTGAATCCCACAGAGTATACTTGTATACTGTGTGACCCTGAACAAGTCACTTCACTTCCGTGTGCTCCCAGGTTGCACCTGGAAACAACCTTCAGCTTAGTGTGCCTTTCCTAGTTAAACAATTTCCCTTTTCCTTTCTTTTTTCATATGAACCTATTCCTGTATCGTATGGCCATACAAAAAAAGAAAATTGTCACACAAAAAAAGATTTTTAAAATGTGTTGAAAACACATTTCTATATCATTTTTCCAAAAGCTAACTGCAGAATCCAACTAATGGGGTCCCAGTTGCATGATACCTGTATTGGTATGTTTCCATGAAATTATTTTTGTGGTGGCCATAGAAAAAAAATATTTTTATCTCATGAAACAAGATTACCCCCATATGAAACTGAATCTTGTTTCATATGGCCAAATCCTTTTTGAATAAAACAAATATCCAAAAAAAGCATGCTGTGCCAAATGTAACAAAATTACAAATCCTTATAACTCTGGAAGGGATTAATATTTTTTCACCAAACTAATAAAAGATACCACTGTGGACCAAGCTCTTTCTAGCCTGAAAAATATAAACCAAACTTCCAAATCATCTGGGCATTTGGCAATTACAAAAAAAACAGCAGCCCTCCTGATTTGTCACTTTTTTCACTATACACATCTCAAAATCATCACATCTGACTGCAACAAATCTTGGCATGTCAAGATACCCCCCTCCCGAGACCATACATGCAAAATTTATTGCAAATCTTTTGCATTGGATTGAAGCTGTTAAAGGGCAAAGTTAGGGGTTAACATTAAACGGCCTTCACAACCCTTACTATAATGGTGCTACCTGAACATTCTGAAGTTATCTGTGCTATGTTATTGGGGAGACTGAGACACGGATAGCACAGCCATCTGAGTCAAGAACTAGGAAGAGTGGAGGGGGGTGAAGGAGGGAACGGTCACTGGGGCCCTCACATTAAACCTAAAGTAGGGCTGGGTAAATTGCATACACTGTAAAGCCTGTTTTCTGCGATCAGCTTCTATATTTCTGTGTGTATTTATGAATGCATTAATTTGGAGTAACATGATTCTACCAAGAGAGAGGGTCTTTAAGTTTATTTTGTTCTACTGATATCTCACTTAATTCAGTCTCTGGCTCTATGCAAAAAAAAAAAAAAAGAAAAAATCTCATGGTCTATAAAACATTTCATTTCTTCTTTCATAAATGTTTTTGCTCTGAACCAGAGCCATTTTGATCAGACAAATACTATACAATAACATTCATTTTATGATTTGCCTTAGTTCTCTGCTATCTGCAATCAAACTATCAAAACCAGCAGTATTATTTTCTAAGTTAAGCTCTGAACAAAATGATTTAGTTTGTGCCTATTACAATTTGCTTGTCTCACTCAATTTTTTTTAGTTTTTCTAACCCTACAGTGTATAATATAAGTTGTCCAAAACTTTCTTCCCATAGGCTCAATTTTGCAACAGTGGTTCCACTCCACCATGTACTAATCCAGTATGAGATACACTCATTACTCATGTAGCAGAACATTGAAAATGTGGACTTCTTTTAAACTTCCATGGTGGGAGGTGTGTCATGTGGCCATTACATAAGAAAATACTGCATTTCTGAGCAACAGAGTACAGTAAATACAAATATTTAATAGTCAGAAAAAGATGTGACATATATTGCATATACTGTGGTGTATCCAGTAATTGCAATGCTAAGTCTTTTTAGTCTAAATGTTATGTTTTATTTTTGTGTTATTTTGCTGGAAACAAGTTCCTTTTACAGTATCAACCTAAGGACACAAAACAGCAAAAAAAGATCACATACAAATCCAACATAATTGCACAACCAGTTAGAGGAGACACTGAAAGCATTTACATTGATAACAGTTGAAGGCTACTTCTTTTAAGCCTGGCTACCACTATGGCGAGGGGTTAAACTGGGCAGCTCAGTTCCATGACGTTTCAAATGACCATATGAGAGTTCCTGCACTGCTGTCATCTTTTTCCATTAAATACCATTGGAGAGTTCTTCCACCTACCATATAGATGAAGGGCCAGATTCTCAAAGCGATGTGAGACTAAGTCCCACACTGTAACACCAGTTGCGGACTGAATCCTCTGCAGTTGCAGAGATTCAGATTCTTATACTATCAGGCACATATACTATATGAAATCACAATTTTCAGTTCTTTGATGGTTTCTTTGTGAAAATACATCATGTATAACTAGAAACAATACAGAGCATCCTGATGCCCACTGTCTACTGCACCATAGTTGAGGCAGCTGCACTCTGCAGCCCCATCCCCTGCCCTGTCCCACAAGCCCCCTGTCTCTTGCCCCCACATTTGAGGCTGTTGCACCCTGCTGGTCACTGTCTTCTCCCACACAGTTGGGGTTGTTGCCCCTATCATCTGCCTGAACAATCAGGGCTGCTGCACCATCCACACCCCATCCCACAGTCAGGAATGCTGTACTCTGATACCCCCTGTGTTCTGCCCCTCAGTCAAGGCTTCTGCACATCCTGTCCACACTCCCCTGCCACCACAGACAGGGCTGCTGCACCCTGCTCCTGCCAACTCAGGTAGGGCAGCTGTGGCCAGCTGTACCCTAGAGCCCCTTGCCTCCACAGTTAGGGCTGCTGCACCATGCTTCCACTTGCCACAAGAGTTATGGCATTTGCTGCACCCTGTCCTCAACCCCCATAGTTGTGTCAGTTCCACCCAGGTGTGGCTGCTGTACCCTAATGCCTCCCTTGCCTCCTGGCTGAACAGTCAGGACTTCTGCATCTTACTGCCTTCTATTCTTCACCCCCCATGACACAAGATGAAAGTATTTTTCTGTTTTTTTTTCCTGTTGGGCAGCATAGTACAAAATCTGACTTTGGTGGCAGGAGGTAGCATGGTGTAGCAATGTTAACTGTGGAGTCATGGGGCAGTGGAGGCATGGGGCTATAGGCTGCAGCAGGGTACAGCAGCCCTGACTGTGTAGACAGAAATAAGGTGCAGCAGGTCTGGCCATGGTGGCAGGGGACAGACTACAGCATGGTGCAGAAGCCTTGATTGTGGGGCAGGACATGGGGGGCATCAGGGTACAGCAGCTCTGACTGTGAGATGGGATGCACATGGTGCAACAGCACTGCCAATTTGAGAAAATGGAAGTAGGTAGCATGATGCAGCAACCCCAAATGTGGAGGCAGGGGACATGGGACTCTAGGGCATAGCAGAGCACAGCAGCCCCAACTGTGGTAACAGAAACAGGGGACAACATGGTGCAGCAGCTCTGACTGAGGGGGCAAAAGTGCAGCAGGGTGCAGCAGCCACAACTGTTCAGGCAGGGGCAGCAGGGTGCAAGGGCCCTGAATGTTCAGGCAGTAGATGGGGGCAACAGAATGCAGCAGCCTCGACTCTATGGGAAAAGAGAGTGGGCAGCAGGGTGCAGCAGCCTCAAATGTGGGGCAGTACACAGGGGGCTTGTGGGGCAGGTGACAGGGGCAGCAGCGTGCTGCTGCTGCAACTGTAAACAGGAGATGGGAGCATCATGATGCCATATAGTGTTTCTAGTTATACATATACATGATGTATTTTCACACAGAAACCATCAAAGAACTGAACTTTGTGAGTTCATATAGTACATATGCCTGATATAGCAGAGTGTGGCAGACACCTGTTTTTCAATCTGAGAAGAAAAGAATTGTTCTTACATGAACCAATTTATTGAGGCTGCATTAAAGATGAACTACTTGTATGAATTAACAAATGTTAGATTTATTTTTCATCCATTAAATAAACAACACAGAGTTACATAGCTAGAAAAAAACATAGTGTTTTGATAGGAGAGAACTCACAGCTGTGATACAGACACGTTGATTTCTCAAATGCATACCACTTCAATTCAGCACTGAAACTCAAATGATCAGCTTTTTATACAAGAACAGAATGCTAGATTTTCAGCTAATTCATCTAAACACAAACCAGAGACTGAGTCAGTAAAAACCCTGGATGGCGAACAGTTAACTGTATAGACTGCTCTAATTAGGAAGTTAACAGCTCTTCAGCCCTTCGGTCAAGCAGAGGCTTGCACTGCTGAAGCAGTAGCTTACTCCAGTATGATGTCATCTCTCTCCAAGGCTCAATCAAAGGGACAGAAACAGCCTGACTGTTTCCGGTTAGTGCAGAACATGTTAAATGCTGATTTAAAGAAAACCACAAAACCAAATAGCATGATATTTTCAAGAAACACTACTCATGACACAGCCACTTGAATCCAGGCTTTTTTTTTAACAATGTGTAAAATGGTTACCATTAATCTTTAATGATTCAACCTTGAGACTACCTTGGGTGATTTAAATAAAAGTAAGTTGTACCATGAAAAACTGTGGCCTTGTACTCCAACTTTTAATGGAACATCAAGTGTAATCTTTGTCACTCTTTAACCCTTCAAAGTCACCCACAAATCCAAATAATTGACCTGTTTCTATAGGATCAATAACACAATTATGCTAGATGGGACTCTAAGCTTACATTGCCAATTTAAAGATCTTACAAGTTGTACCCATCAACAGACACACTTCAGTGTCAATTAAAGTATCCTTGTTTGTAAGGAGTGTGAACTGGCTGCAATGCTTGATATGTAAACTGCTAGTCTACATTTTGAATCCACATCTAACCTTTATATCTATCATGCTGTTCTGCTGTTTCCACTTTGACATGAGGAAGAGGGTTGTATCTCTCAAAACCTAGTCTTAGAACTAATTTTGTTAGTCCAATAAAAGGTATCACCTGCAACATATTTGTTGTTTTTTCTCTATAAAGATCTCAAAACAAATCAAGTTTATGAAATAGTGCCAAAATCTGGCAAAAATCCCCATTTTCTATTCAGATAGGACAGTCTGTCCCAAAACTGTACTTTTTGAAAATATGATTTTTAAAAAGTGTGCAATTTCAATGAAAAATTGCTTTTTTAACTCACTGGCCAGTTTATAAAAATTGAGCAAAATTGCATGAAACGTGCACACTTTCACAAAAACTGAACACAATGGATTTTCTAATTTCACCCAGTATGATTGCAGACTCTAGTAGTAAGCGACTCCAGTAGAATTTACTATAAACCACTACATAAAATACTGTAGGTGACATTGATCAAGTAGTATATCAGTGAAGAAAAAGTAATAAACAAAGATATTGCTTCAATAATTGAGGGATTGTAACTACCCAGATAATAAATACTGTTTTGGTAGTGCTAACAATTAGAAGAGTGAAGAATGTTATGATTAATGAAATAGGTTTGTTTGTGCAGTGATAGTCTGATCTATGTTTCAAGCATTCTCCCTCCTCTGATTTGCTGTCTGGAACTCTTGCTGCCATTTAACCCAGCCCCTCAGTCCCTCATGTTTCATCCCAGGAAACCATCAGAGAACCCCCTTCTTTGGGAAGGTCTGCCCTATGTCACTTAAGACATCTGAATTGGACATGTCCAGTACAAAGGGGAACAGAAGAGGCAGACCTGGCTGCCCCAAGTCCTTTTGATGTTGTGGGTAAACATGTGACATTGACCACCATGCACCCACTGGATGGTACAACAAGAGACCACTGACTGATGAAACCTGAACTGCAAAATGCGAAAGCAGAATTAGGAATGAACAAAAAAAAAAAAAGATGATCCAGCTATTAGAGAACAAAACATATGAGAAGCTCTAGGATACAAGAAGTAAGCAATAAGGCACAATGCGGCATGCATTAAACATTTCTAATGTACGAGGAGGGGTATAGTGAGGTGGAAGGCCTCAAGTTGAGTGCCTTCAGTCCCTGGATGTGCATTAGAAATGTATTATGCACATCCCAGAGTGTCTTATTGTGCTTATAAAACGGGACTGTGTATTTAATTAATTTACATTTAAAAATTAAGAGACTTAAATAGAAAAAAGTAACATTCTTGAAGTATTTTTTCATAAAATAGTCCCCCACCCAAGGGCCCAATGAATTTCCTCTTTATCTAAAACATTTGTCTTAAGTAGTCTTCCCTAGTTGTAGTTTTAACACTGGGTCCTGTAGGGAACAGCTCTCTTTTGTCCCATGCCATCCCCACAAACACACACACAGACACACACACACATACACACACTATTTTAAAATGGTATATTTTTATTTTATTAGTTTAGTTTGTTTATTTTTTAAATAAAATTACAATTGATAGAGCAAATGAGTTGGTGGTTGGTCCTGCATGAGCACCTGGACAGTTTGACCTGTGAACCAATGAGCAGGTGGGCAAGCTGGCTGGACATGAGGAAAGTGTGGTGCTACAGCTGAGCTGAAATTGCTTACATTTTGAGTAGAAACAATTTTGAAATGAATGTTTACTATTCAATCAATCAATCAATCTTAATTTAACCAGGAGAAGCACCATTGAAATAAAGTCATTTACAAAGTGGTCCTGTTGTGTGCCATGAGTGGGTGACCAGCCATGCAGGAATACTGAGAGGATTTGGAATGGTCCTCAAGCTCATGCTCAACAAGCAATTTTATTTTCTTCAATGAGTTCCAAGGTCCTTCACATTTGTGAACCTGAGGAACATTCTAAAATACTGGTATGTGAGACTCTGAATTATTAGTAAGTACCAGTTAAGTTGCAAAGTTCTCACTGTGGTGCTAACACTGAGAAGGAGGAGGAGGAGCCAGGGGAGGAGATATTCATAGTTTACAGAAGATAAACAGTGAGTGAATGAAAGAACAGCAGTTGGTCTGGCAGCTGGCTTGAGAAAGATTTACAAAGGCACACAGATGAGAGACCAGAGCTTTTTATTAACATGAGCACTTTTTTGTTTCTGTATGAATCTACTAAAGTTGAACTTTCCATGAGAATGTTATGGGGGGGGGGCTTACTGCAGCCATGGTCGGGAAGTGACTCTAAGAACGATCGTGGCTCAAACATTAGAGAAAAGTGTGCTGCAGTTTGCATAAAGAGCTTCATATGTGACTTACATCCAAATTTATTTAGTTAATTTTAATAAAATTCATCAATACTGGTTTTCCCAAGTGTGCTAATAAGTGTATTTATATGCGTGAGCTCAGCAAGCAGAAACATGGTGGCTGACAGTTTTTTTTAAATTCCAGTGGCTCATAGATTTCTTTCTTATCCTGCGTTCACCTGGCCAGACCTTGTTTTCAGCAGTGTATTTGAAAATTCTAATGCAAAGCTAACAACCAATCAGGATGCAGGATTTTCCCTTCCCATTTTATAACATGTATTTGAAAAGAGAAGACATATGAAAGGATATGATCTGCTCAGAGATAAAGACCAGTCAATGCCTTTATTTTTGACATAGGACTGCACAATAAAGCAACATGAATAAATACTGAGAAGAGGATAATTTCTAGGGGGTGTAAGGAAACTTGTTTGTTTGCTAATAAATAGTTAAATCTTTCAGTAAATTGCCATGGGAGGTATCAGAATTGTCTAGCTCAGACATGTTCTGCATAAGTTTGGAGAAATATTTGCACAAAATCCATTGTGGATCTAAATGCTATACAATGGGTAGAAAAGCTAGATGAGCCATTGCAATCTATGAATGTTAATGTTTCTGCTTTTATTTTTTCTGTCTGCATCTCTACATTCATTTAAGATTCTCTTTTTTAACTTTCTTATTTTCTCTCACCTTTTACAATTGTATACATGTAGGGAAAGACTCCTCAAGACCTTGCAAGGCAAACTGGGGATTCTGAACTGGCCTCCTACCTGGAAAATCGGCTGAGTTACCAGAGGATTTCCCATGAAGACCTGGAAACTGCAGTGTGAGGTTATTTAACTGCAAGAAAATGTGGAGTACATATTAAGATGGTAAAGTCCATCAAAGACATTGGAGCACCTTATACACAGAGGAGAAGTCTGAGGACTCTGTGTCTCTTTCAGCTTAATAATGACGGGGCATGTCATCAGTTTCTAAGGGCTAATATGATTCTCCATGGGAATATTTTTCCCACATGATAGCCCATGGACCAACACAAGAACACTTAAGATATCATGACTTTGCAAATCACAATACAATTTTCACTGCTTCCAAAACTACTATGAACTTTTGAATGTCAGGTACACTGCCACCCACCATGAGGGTTCTTATGTTCATATTAAGAGATTTACAGATGTGTATATGAGTATGTTTCTTTACTCCAGTTAGTGCTGCATAGAACTCAACAATGTTGTCCATTGCAAAGCATTGGCTTCTACCACAGGACACAATAACATTATTCTTGTAAAACTTATCGTGGGGAGGTTTTTCTGTTATGACCATCTGCATGTGCTGTCCTGGAGGAATAATACAAAAATAAATGCACACTGAATTTAGGCTTCAAATATCTCAACAATTATGTGAACCACTCTAGCATGGAGAACAGGAAATTTTCCTTTGAGGGTGTGTCACCCTTTCTTGAATGTCCTATGAAATGTCCCTGTAACAACACAGCATTATTTCAAGTAACATTTTAACTACTTGTCTTCTCAACAACAAGGGACAATATGTCAACAGAAGTTGTACCCCTCTGTTCAAATACATTGTTTGAATTTATCAAATAAGCTCATAGTTTGATTGGTAAAACACCATCAAAAAACTAAAGCAAATGGTGGCATAAACCCTGTAGGAGAGTCACTTTTTGTAATCTCAGTGAGTGCTTAGAAATACTAAACTTGTTTACAAACCTTATTAAACATGGTTCAATACCATCTTTAGAGTAAAATTACAGGTTGTGTTGGGCAGAACTGTGAAGTTTCACTTCTGCCAGAATTCTGTAGAATGTTTCAGGATATGCCTTTTTCACTGTTACAAATCACACAAAAAATGCTGAATATTACCGATTGATGTGGAATTCTGTAAAAAACATCAACATGCAACAGTTTCTGCAGTTTTCCATTAAACATGTTTCTATGGGGGAAAAAACAGTTCACATTAAATACCTACGTTTACTTTAAAAACATGTTGATCACATTATGGAATTCCATGGAATGCACAACACAATTCTGTCAACTTTAGCAGAAGCTGAAAAGTCAGTCTGCCACAATTCTGCTAGCAGAATTCTGCATTATGTATGGCATTAACTATAGAAAAACAAGAGTAGTAACATTGTATTCCATGGAATTCATGAAAAAATTCTACCAATTTTAGCAGAAACAGATTTGCCAGTCTGCCAAAATTCTGCCAGCAGAATTCTGCATTCTAAACAGTACTAATTTATAGAAAAAAAGTAGTGTAACTTCTTCATTATTTGACATTCCTGAGCATTTTCTATAAATGAGAATTGTTTGTATGAACTGTAAAAGATCTAAAGATAAAACAAAATGGGACTCATCTGTCTACAAGCAGAAAATGCAACCTATTGTTTCCATGGCCATACATATACAAAGATAAAGGTTTTACTTTATTTTAATACAGGATATGGTAGCTTATCAGCACCATTGATGACATAACTTGATCCGTAGACCAAGCAAAATTTGCAGATTCCTCTTCTGTAATTATTTTGCAAAATACTGCAATTTTCACTTACTTTCACGAAAAAAATACTTTCTTTAGAATTCAAACTATTCTGCAAAATATTTCCTTTTTGCAAAAGATAATCACTCTAACTGTAGAATGTGTATAAACCCAAGGTTGACATCTATGCCTTACATAACTTTTATGGATTTCATACAGCATGTACAGTATAGCATGCACTAAACTGACACAGTATGAAGTTGATTACAGTATATCTGCCTAATAGAATTCCAGGGTTTACACTGGATACTGCAGCAGTTCCACAGTTTGCATAGTCTTTCATTTCAAACATCCTGTGGTTTAAGTATTGGTCCCATGCTTTTAAATAATTTCAAAAATTACTGCAAAGGTAAAATCAGTATTTTTCTAGGAATCTCACTGCTGGAATTAAGTTTCACACTACCCTTATGAGTTTGTAAAAGTTCCTGTCCCACTAGCTGTATTATTTTTCCTCTTAGATATATACAGTATGTATAGAGTTATGAGATCTCAGCCCAATAAAATGTGACAAAATACTAATAGCATGAAGACGCATCAGCAACACTTGGAATGTAGTTGTGGCTATTTTAACATCGGATCTGATTTTACCAATTACCACAGTATACAATGTGATCTGGGGTGTAATTTGCTTTAAACTTCTCGGGATATTATTTATGTGAAGGTTCTCAGTACATTTTTGAAGGTATGTACTAAGATGTCATGGATCCTGCTGTTAGTTTCACCTTTTTGTTATTTGCACTGCATTACAGGAAATACATAGCATCTGCATGTTGTTTTTTAATAATTGAATTTATGGAAATTTAACAGCTTAGGTTTATTTATCATAAGCAGCAACAGTAGAAACAAGTTAAATTTGGTTTCTACACATTCCTGTTTACATTGAGAAATGATTTATTGGATTAAATAATATGAAATACATATAATCACTTCTGAAGAAGTTATGTGGTGCAGTGAATCTTTTTGCTGCTCTTTCACCTCTGGAGATAAGGCTTCAAGTACAGTATGGATCTGGTAGCCTGAATATGGTATAGTAATCTCAAAGGAACTCTTAATGGACTACTACAGTCAATATTACAAAAACAGATCACATACAGTACAATGTAATATACCTGTCAGTTGATGGCAGATGAGTACTTCTCTAGGTCTGAATTGATGTATCTCATTCTGGCATGGCAATACAGAAAACAAAAAGAGCATTCACATTGAAAGAACAAATAAATAGGAGAAGAGTTTGCTGTCTCTAGAACCAAACATCCCCCAACTTCCATGCACAGTATGTTAATCAAATTATACCTTTTTTACATATCTATCATCTATCTATCTATCTATCTATCTATCTATCTATCTATCTATCTATCTATCTTTATGCAACACTAGTGAAGATAAATTCTGGCAATAATTTTTGGTATTTACTGGGTGGTAAGACCTCAAGTGAGAATATGAGATTTATTTCTCAGTCTTGGTTCCCCATGGCACAATTTATCCACATTGTAGGTAGCTATGAGTTGGAACCAACAGCATGAGCAGCACAGTTAGAATGCACCTGCTCAGTTATGCACTTGCTCCCAATGAAAGGACTGACTATGCAGCTGTCACTAGCAAAGTACTTTCACTTTCTCGCCTTTATTTTAAAAAGATCCTCCAAACCTTTATTTGGAGCAATACACTTATATTGCAGCCAAAGTCAGTTCCTCTGCCTCCCACTACACCACCCAACCACATTTTCATCTTTCACCTCTTCCCCTTACCTGCATAGCACTCCTCCTGTCTTCAAGCAGCAGTTCCACATTGTACAAGTCAGCAATGAGTGTTCCTTCCCCAGCCTCTCAGATTTATGTGAGAAGGGCAAAAGCCCAATCACGATCGGTGGCAGGGTGAGCATGCCTCACTGAAAATCAGTTTTGATGATGTACATCCAAGGCGCACAAGAAAATGGTGCCAGGGACTTAGATTCCAGTTATTCATGTTTAGGGCTTTGCCCCCGCACCTCCCTACTAAAGGATTCTTAACTCCAGAGGGTGCATGTTGGAGGCTGCAAATTCATGCAAAATAAAAATTTGGAGCCAGGTGCACAAAAATGTAGGCATGCACTGACCCGAACACAGAACCTTCACAGCATTAGGCTGCCACCCATCCACCACACTACGGGGCCGGCTCAGCAGCCCCATGCCAACCATGCCAGGCCAACCCTCCCTCCCTTCCATCATGCTCACTCCACCCCGTGTGCGTATACATATAGCGATGTCCTGTCACTATATGTGCCCACCTCCCCCATCTGGTCACCCCTCCTCAGCAGTAGCTCCATCAACATGCACCAGGATTGAGTCACAATTATTGCAAGTGTTCAATCGCTGATGCCCATGTCACGGGCTACCAGCCTCTCCCTCAGCAAGTAACACTCCCTCCAGTAGCTCTGACCACTATCACACTAGTTAAAACTCACATACATATTGAAGCACTGATGCACGCAAGGGTCACATGTATCAAAAACAGCACTTCAGCTACTCGGTCTTCTGAAACTCACCGTCAGTCTTCCTGAAAATAAAAATAACTCAACAAACACTTAGAAAAGGGAATAAATAATGAAGCAATACACAAATTGCATTACACAAATTTAACAAGCCATGTCCATAACCTGAAATATTGCCATTTTTCCTCTTCTTGCACTTTAACTTTTGACACGTCACTCATGATGTCATAGGTCAAACTGTACTCGGGCAAAATATTGGCTATGTTTCAAATAAGATCAAATAACATTCTCTAGGTAGTTCTGTATTCTTATAATTCATATATAGAAATGGGGGGGGGGGTTATTTAAAATTGATATCCAAACAGCAAGTAACAAACTGTCCAGGGCCAGTTTTAGAATTCACACCATGTGCACAAAGTTTATTTTCTTTTCTGTTCTTTTATAGCCTTTAAATTTCATAAATTCTCAAAATAGCCAATGTTTTGAGATCTATTCTTGATCTCTTCTTCAGAGAAAGCAGAATAAAAATATTAAGACTGAAGTGCACTACTAATATTAATTAAAGTTGTGTTATCATCACCCAGTGTAAACAGTTTCTTTTAAAGGTTTAAAACTTGGATTGGATAAATCTCCTTGTTATCTTATAAGGTATCAAATGGTCATGCACATATGTACATTTATCAATTCATTTCTTCTTTATTCACTAAAAATATCGAAGGGAAAATTTCTTTTAAGGACAAAGCTTTCACAGCATTAATATTAAACAGCCTGCAGTAATAAAAGCAGTCACGTTAAATCTTTATAATGCCCAGACTTATTAAAAAGAAATCCCATTACAATTTCCACAAAGTCAAAGTTTTGATTTATCAGTAGCACTACTTTATAATGTGATTACTTTTAATCAGCATTTTTTCAGAAAGTTTGAATTCTAAAACTGATGGACTATTTGTTACTTTGTATATTTCAAATAAGGCCATAACATACCTCTTAAACATATATAGATAATTAAATATGAGATGACTGCAGGGACATTTCATCCTACTATTTTAAGGCTAGAAGAGTCTTTAGGTCCATTATGTCTACATCCTGCTTCATAAGCAGAGATTAATAAGTATGAATATGTTCAGTGCCATCCACCAGAATCAAACACCTTGTGTCTCATTATACAGTTTACTGCATAACAAAGTCGAGTAACTACCATTGGATTTCACTGAGTTCCTGCAATATCCCAACAAAACCTGTGCTATTGTGTTTGATACTAGCAGACAACACTTTATGTTTTACAAACATGCCCTGATTTATAAGGATTCCCCACCCAGTCTATTAGCCAGCGTATTCTGTGAGTCCCTCAGAAAGTAGAAGTTTTTCCAGATTTATCTTGAAGGTCTGCAATCTCTTTCAATCCTTTGTTGCCACTAGTAGGCTTTTTCATATGCTCACAATCTTCATGGAGAAGAAATGCCTCTTAAGATCACCCCTAAATTTACAGCCTCTAAGCTTCAGGGTTTGTCCTGATAGCCTACTGGAGCATGACAGATAAAAAATATATTTCTTTTGAATGCTATCAACACCCTTTATTATGAAGAGGGCTGAGGTCATGTACCCCTTCTCAACAGCCTTCTCACCAGAGCTCACACATTAAGGGCCTCCAGTCACTCCTCTTAGGTTTCATTTTCTATATCCCTGCACTGCAGTTATTTAATACCCTCCACCCCTTCTCCATCCAAAAAATAAACTGGC